>OY804587.1:38596598-43577234 GCA_963680875.1 Bathymodiolus brooksi | reverse complement strand
CGGTAGTGGGTTTATGAGTAATTGAATGAGTGAGTGTTGGAGGGAGGAAGGGGTGTTCTTTAATGCTTATTTTTTCAATTATATCATGGAGAAAACAAGCTACTTTATTACTTTTTGATCAGATGACCAACACCCTGTGTTAAACTATTATAGTATTATCTCACTAACAACAATCCATAGATAGACATGTCGCTTCATTCAGGTTCATTAAACTGGTCAGTCTTTGTCCGTACTCATTAATGCTGCGTTCTTTGCAGAGAATCAAGAAGCACCAATATTATAGTCTTCTGTTTGACCCGACCTGGGTTCGAACCCACGATCTACCATACTCGAAGTGAGAACCCTAATTACTACACCACGACAATAACAAACGAAATTGAAGTTATTTATTTGACGCCCGTCTTTAAACGGGAGGTACTGATATAACTGTATGCCGTTCTCCGTCTAACGAAAATATGCCGCACGCTCCTAACTTTACAACATTTCTAGGAATTGTATTCTACGATTTTTACTTCTGCAGTTCCATAGTCCGCTAACAAATAAGGCACAGACTACGAATACGACGGAAACGTATTCGTAGCCTGGGTTCTACATGTACGACGGGCGGAAGTTGTGACTAAATGATCAACCGGTTTTCGGACATGGACACCTATTTTACGGAAATTAATCACGTATTGCTAGCACCTAGAGGCTACGAATACGACAGATTTCTCGATTTTCTTAATTCTATTGTTTTTATTTCATTAAATGACAATTTATGAATTTTTTATATAATTTTCTGTTTGTAGTTTATTTTCATTCCAATAAAATCTGATGCATTGAAAAAACTAGTCTTACAATAAACACGATTAAGGCCATAGATTTCACTGGTATGAGTACTTCTAAGAGTACAACTCACACTTCCCAACACTAATTTTTTTTCAAAATGGACGACGATGGTAGTGCCCTAAAAAAAATTCAAACAGGATAACTATACGTCCAACTTTATAAGCGTATCTCAAGGAAGCTTGGTACGGGGTCCAAATATAAAAACATGGAAGTTGCAGAAAGTGCAGCAGGTCTTCTAATGTATAAGGAGTTGGATTATTCCTGTATTCATGGAGGGACAAATTTTAGTTCCATTTCCAGCGGTCAACGCCTAAACACAAGGTAAAATCACATATAATATACCTTAAATAAGCAAATGATCATCACTTTGATTGCAGTTCTTCATATTAAATTCGCAGCGATGTCTTCAATCATGTTCTGTATAGCAGCAAATACATGTTTCTAGAATTTATATGTCATTACAATACGATCGTAAGGCATATGATAAAACACACAAGTTTGCGCTTTTTGTATGGTACCATCTAAGATGTATTGAACTACGTTTTGCGCCGAAAAAAACCTACTGGTGTTGCCAATATTGCTTAAAATAACCATGAACATTATTAATTTAATACATTGTCTTACTTGAAATTTTAAGTTGTATATGATAATTCTTAGATTAAAAATATCTATGTATATGTTTTAGCTCACCTGGCCATAGGCCATGTGAGCTTATGGCCAGGTGAGCTTTTGTCATGGGTAAGCGTCCGTCGTCCGTCCGTCCGTCCGTTAGCTTTTCACATTTAAATCTTCTTCTCTGAAACCGCTGAACAGAAATCAGCCAAACATGCCAGAAATGTTCACTGGATGGTCCTCTACCAGATTTGTGTTTTTGGTGCTGATTTGAAATCCAACATGGCTGCCAGGGTCCATAATGTGTTCTCATTGGCTGAAATTTTAAAAATCTTCTTGTCAGAAACCACTAAGTCAATTGAATTGTGACTTTGCAGGAATGATCATTGGGTGGTCCTGTACTAAAATTGTGAATCGTTTGCCGATCGGAAATTCAAGATGGCCGCCATGACTCGACTTAGTTTAACATTGGACCCTATAGGAATTTCACATTTTCATCTTTTTTTCTGAAACCACAAAACAGATTTCAACCAAACTTGGCAGAAATGTTCATTGGTTGGTCATATACAAGATGTTTGTTTTTGGCGCTGATCGGAAATCCAACATGGCTGCCAGGGCCCATAATGTGTTCTGATTGGTCGAAATTTTAAAAAATCTTCTTGTTAGAAACCACTAAGCCAATTGAATTGTGACTTTGCAGGAGTGATCATTGGGTGGTCCTGTACTAAACTTGTGAATCGTTTGCCGATCGGAAATTCAAGATGGCCGCCATGACTCGACTTAGTTTAACATAGGACCCTATGTGAATTTCACATTTTCATCTTTTTTTCTGAAACCACAAAATAGATTTGAATCAAACTTGGCAGAAATGTTCATTGGATGGTCATATACAAGATTTGTGTTTTTGGTGCTGATCGGAAATCCAACATGGCTGCCAGGGCCTATAATGTGTTCTGATTGGTCGAAATTTTAAAAATCTTCTTGTTAGAAACCACTAAGCCAATTGAATTGTAGCTTTGCAGGAATGATCATTGGGTGGTCCTGTACTAAACTTGTGAATCGTTTGCTGATCGGAAATTCAAGATGGCCGCCATGACTCGACTTAATTTTAACATAGGACCCTATGGAAAAAATGTTTAAAAGTCTTTTCCTCTGAAACTAGTAAGCCAATATAGCAAACATGTCATCGATGGTCCTTAGGTGGTCAACTTCCAAAATTGTGTTCAGTGATCCCGATCTCGGTTCAAAATGGCCGCCGTCAGCAGACATAGTTTTAACATAGGACCCTATGGGAAAATTGTTTAAAAGTCTTCTCTTCTGAAACCAGTCAGCCAATTTAAAGCAAACATGGCATGGATGGTCCTTGGGCAGTATACTTTCAAATTTGTGTCCGGTGACCACGACCTCCATCCAAGATGGCTGCCATGAGCAGACATAGTTTTAACATAGAACCCTATGGCAGTATGGGATTTGAATAGTAACTTAGATGTATTCAGCATGCAGACATTCTTAAGAGGACTTATTTATGTCAGGTGAGCGATACAGGCTCACCTGAGCCTCTAGTTTTCTTTAAACTTTATAGTATGACAGCAAGGATTTATATAGTAGGACCTACTATATAAATCCTTGATGACAGTAACAAACAACCGTCGTATTCGTAGCCTCTAGATGCTAGCAATACGTGATTAATTTCCGTAAATTAGGTGTCCATGTCCGGAAACCGGTTGATCATTTAGTCACACCTTCCGCCCGTCGTACATGTAGAACCCAGGCTACGAATACGTTTCCGTCGTATTCGTAGCCTGTGCCAACAAATAACCTATCGCGCACATGTTGCTTAAGTGCAGCTTCATAGTCCGACAACAAATAGTCTGTCGTACACGTGTTTCTCAAGTGCAGCTCCATAGTCCGATAACAAATAGCGTGTCGTACACCTGTTACCCAAATGCAGCTTCATAGACCGAAAACAAATAGACTGTCGTACATGTGTTACTCAAGTGCAGCTCCATAGTCCGATAACAAATAGCCTGTCGTACACCTCTTACTAAAGTGCAGCTCCATAGTCCGACAACAAATAACTTATCGTACACGTGTTACTCAAGTGCATCTCCATAGTCCGACAACAAATAGTCTGTCGTACTTCTGTTACTCAAGTGCAGCTCCAAAGTCGTACACCTGTATCTCAAGTGTAGCTCCATAGTCCGCTAACAAATAACCTATCGTACACGTGTTACTCAAATGCAACTCCATAATCCGACAACAAATAGCCTGTCGTACACCTGTTACTCAAGTGCAACTCCATAGTTCGATAACAAATAGCCTGTCGTACACCTGTTACTCAAGTGCAGCTCCATAGTCCGCTAACAAATAACCTATCGTACACGTGTTACTCAAGTTCAGCTCCATAGTCGGATAACAAATAACATTTCGTACACCATAACCTATCGTACACGTGTTACGCAAGTGCAGCTCCATAGTCCGACAAACAATAGTCTATCGTACACGTGCTACTCAAGTGCAGCTCCATAGTCCGATAACCAATGGCCTGTCGTACACCTGTTGCTCAAGTGCAGCTCCATAGTCGGATAGCAAATAACATTTCGTACACTTGTTACTCAAGTGCAGCTCTATAGTCCGCTAACAAATAACCTATCGTACACGTGTTACGCAAGTGCAGCTCTATAGTCCGACAAAAAATAGTCTATCGTACACGTGTTACTCAAGTGCAGCTCATAGTCCGACAACAAATAGTCTGTCGTACACGTGCTACTCAAGTGCAGCTCCATAGTCCGATAACCAATAGCCTGTCGTACACCTGTTACTCAAGTGCAGCTCCATAGTCCGACAACAAATAGTCTGTCGTACACCTATTACTCAAGTGCAGCTCCATAATCCGATAACAAATAGTCTGTCGTACACCTGTTACTCCAAGTGCAGCTCCATAGTACGATAACAAATAGGTTGTACATCTGTTGCTTAATTGCAGCCCCATTGTCCGATAACAAATAGCCTGTCATACACCTGTTACTCAAGTGCAGCTCCATAGTCCGATAACAAATAGCCTGTCGTACACCTTTTTTCACAAGTGCAGCTCTATAGTCTGATAACAAAAAGCATGTCGTACACCTGTAGAAAAATGAGTGTTACTTAATTGCAGCTTCATAGTCCGATAACACATAACCTATCGTACACGTGTTACGCAAGTGCAGCTCCATAGTCCGACAAAAAATAGTCTATCGTACACGTGTTACTCAAGTGCAGCTCCATAGTCCGATAACCAATGGCCTGTCGTGCACCTGTTACTCAAGTGCAGCTCCATAGTCCGCTAACAAATAGCCTGTCGTACACGTGTTACTCAAGTGCAGCTGCATAGTCCAACAACAAATAGTCTGTCGTACACCTATTACTCAAGTGCAGCTCCATAATCCGATAACAAATAGTCTGTCGTACACGCGTTACTCAAGTGCAGTTCCATAGTCCGACAACAAATAGTCTGTCGTACACGTGTTTCTCAAGTGCAGTTCCATAGTCCGACAACAAATAGTCTGTTGTACACGCGTAACTCAAGTGCAGCTCCATAGTCCGACAACAAATAGTCTGTCGTACACGTGTTTCTCAAGTGCAGCTCCATAGTCCGACAACAAATAGTCTGTCGTACACGTGTTTCTCAAGTGCAGCTCCATAGTCCGCTAACAAATAGCCTGTCGTACACCTGTTACTCAAGTGCAGCTCCATAGTCCGATAACCAATAGCCTGTCATACACCTGTTACTCAAGTGCAGCTCCATAGTCCGATAACAAATAGTCTGTCGTACACCTGTTACTCCAAGTGCAGCCCCATTGTCCGATAACAAATAGCCTGTCATACACCTGTTACTCAAGTGCAGCTCCATAGTCCGATAACAAATAGTCTGTCGTACACCTGTTACTCCAAGTGCAGCCCCATTGTCCGATAACAAATAGCCTGTCATACACCTGTTACTCAAGTGCAGCTCCATAGTCCGATAACAAATAGCCTGTCGTACACCTTTTGTTCAAGTGCAGCTCCATAGTCCGACAACAAATAATCTGTTGTACACGCGTTACTCAAGTGCAGCTCCATAGTCCGACAACAAATAGTCTGTCGTACACGTGTTTCTCAAGTGCAGCTGCATAGTCCGACAACAAATAGTCTGTCGTACACGTGTTTCTCAAGTGCAGCTCCATAGTCCGACAACAAATAGTCTGTTGTACACGTGTTTCTCAAGTACAGCTCCATAGTCCGCTAACAAATAGCCTGTCGTACACCTGTTACTCACGTGCAGCTCCATAGTCCGATAACCAATAGCCTGTCATACACCTGTTACTCAAGTGCAGCTCCATAGTCCGATAACAAATAGTCTGTCGTACACCTGTTACTCCAAGTGCAGCCCCATTGTCCGATAACAAATAGCCTGTCATACACCTGTTACTCAAGTGCAGCTCCATAGTCCGATAACAAATAGCCTGTCGTACACCTTTTGTTCAAATGCAGCTCCATAGTCCGACAACAAATAATCTGTTGTACACGCGTTACTCAAGTGCAGCTCCATAGTCCGACAACAAATAGTCTGTTGTACACGCGTTACTCAAGTGTAGCTCCATAGTCCGATAACAAATAGCCTATCGTACAACTGTTACTCAAGTGCAGCTCCATAGTCCGACAACAAATATGCTATTGTACACGCGTTACTCAAGTGCAGCTACATAGTCCGATAACAAATAGCTTGTACATCTGTTGCTCAATTGCAGCCCCATTGTCCGATAACAAATAGCCTGTCATACACGTGTTACTCAGGTGCTGCTCCATAGTTTGATAACAAATAGCCTGTCGTGCAGCTTCATAGTCCGACAACAAATAGTCTGTCGTACACGTGTTTCTCAAGTGCAGCTCCATAGTCCGACAACAAATAGTCTGTTGTACACGCGTTACTCAAGTGTAGCTCCATAGTCCGATAGCAATTAACCTGTCGTATACCTGTTACTCAAGTGCAGCTCCATTGTCCAATAACAAATAGCCTGTCGTACACCTGTTACTCAAGTGTAACTTCATAGTCCGTTAACAAATATCCTGTCGTTCACCTTTTACTCAAGTGCAGCTCCATAGTCCGCTAACAAATAACCTATCGTACACGTGCTACTCAAGTGCAGCTCCATAGTCCGACAACAAATAACCTATCGTACACGTGTTACTCAAGTGTAGCTCCATAGTAGGACAACAAATAACCTATCGTACACGTGTTTCACAAGTGCAGCTCTATAGTCTGAAAACAAATAGCCTGTCGTACACCTGTTACTCAATTGCAGCTCCATAGTCCGATAGCAAATAGCCTGTCGTACAACTGTTACTCAAGTGCATCTCCGTATTGCGGTAACAAATAACCTATCGTACACGTGTTACTCAAGTGCAGCTCCATAGTCCGACAACAATTAGTGTGTCGTACACGTGTTATGCAAGTGCAGCTCCATAGTCCGACAACAAATAGTCTGTCGTACAGGTGTTACTCAAGTGCAGCTCCATAGTCCGACAACAAATTGTCTGTCGTACACGTGTTACTCAAGTGCAGCTCCATAGTCCGATAACAAATAGCATGCCGTACACCTGTAAAAATAATTAGTATTACTTAATTGCAGCTTCATAATCCGATAACAAATAGCCTGTCGTACACCTGTTACTCAATTGCAGCTCCATAGTCCTATAACAAATAGCCTGTCGTACAACTGTTACTCAAGTCTCCATTGGCTGATTTTCTACAAATCTTACCAGATTGTGGAATCAGGGACTGTGTACATTTTGACTTGCTTCAGATAGATTATGCCAGAGTTGTGGAACTTTATACGGACGTATCATGCACAAGCCCCCTACATGTCAGGACACCGGAAGTAACGGACAAACTTAACTACAAGGTTATTTTGATATGCAGTAATTTACCACACGATTGCACCACGAAGGCCAACAGGAACATTAAGCATTTAAATGGTAGCTGTATGTTTTATGTTCTATATACAAGTATTGCCTTCATATGACGTGAACATGGAACATTATCAATCCAAGGGTTGACAACTAGATTGTCAGCTCATATGAAGGCAATAAGATGTTAAAATTTGAACGTTTTGTTTTGTTGAAAACAACAAAATATATTTTTCGGTATAGAAAATACAATTACGGAACCGGACTGACAAAAAAAACTGACTTTCATCACTTCCGGTTGTCAGGGCTTATAGACCGGTCAACAACGTTGGTGCCCATCTACATTATATATGTTTGGGTTGTTTTCCTTGTCAGCAAATTTCCCATAGAACACCAACATTGTCTTATTACTTTTATATAGTAAATATGTACGGTATAATATTAATTAAGTAACATTTGTTGTTCTTTTGTGTGTGTTTCAATAGAACAATTGCCAGTTACAATAGATGTAGGTCCAGCGTATGCGTACTGTACAGGAGGTAATTGTAGAGAGGACGATGTATCAGTCACGTCCATTGTTAAGGATGAAGAGGTAATATTAAGAACATGCAATATACAGTGAAACTTGTCTAAACCGAACCCTGAATAAACTGAAGTCCTGCATAAATCTAGTCTTAATGTAGGAAATCTTTGTTAATTGAACCTGTATAAACCGAACACCTATCCATTCTGAACACAAAAGTTAGTCCCAAGGAGGTTCAGTTTAGACAGGTTTCATTGATGGCAATTGGCCATGGGGAATATTTGATTTGATGTTTGTTTAATTGAAGAAATCATTCATGGAAGCCATTGTTGGTAGATTTACGTAACCATTGGTTACACCAAGCAGTCGTTATGAAAAAAATTATGATAATAATGGTAAAACAAACAACAAAACAAACTATTGTTTATATGATTTTTAGCTCACCTTGCCAAAGGCAATGTGACCTTTTGTCATCACTTGGCGTCCGTCATCCGTGGTCCGTTAACTTTTCACATGTTAATCTTCTCCTCTGAAACCGCATGGCCAAATGAACCGAAACTTGGTATTAAGCATCTATGGAAGGTCCTCTATATAGATTGCTCATTATTTCCCGATCGGTTAACACACATGGCCGCCACAGGCAATTCTTGTTTCTGATTGGTTGATCTTTAAAAAAACTTCTCCTCTGTTAAAAGAAAGATAACTCTTGCCTAAGCTGTTAAAAGAAAGATAACTCTTGCCAATATCTCCCTTAGAAATTAACTAATGCTGATATGGTTCATTCAACCTATGCCAACATTTTAAAAAATATATATAAAAAGGTAAAAAAGATTGTTGGCATAGGTTGAATAGGTTAATTGTTATATAAACATGACTAGTCATGTTTAATTAGTGTAAAATCGGGGGAGATGTCAATGTACTCCAAGTCCACACTTAATTTTTAATGTAAGGCTGTCTTGGTTTTGCATGAGTATTGAGTGAATAAACTAAGTAGGTATTTAAAATCATATTTGATGGAAATAACAAACAAAAAATCAGTATATCAGCACATATATTTAATATCAAACTTTATAAAAATAATTAGGATATTATAAGCACATATATTTTAACATCAATCATTATGAAAATAAAATAGGATATTATAAGCATATATATTTTTATATCATACTTCATGAAAATAAATTAGGATATTATAAGCACAGATATTTTTTATTTATCATACTTCAAATTATCTTATAAATAATTAGCTTGGAGTGAACTGAATTATCTTATGATTAATTAGCTTGGAGTGAGCAATTAAAAAATACTCTACAAAATTCTGATAATTCTAAATTTATAAATAAATATTATTAAAAACTTTCGAATTTAGATTTTAAGAAAATTGCTTAATTGCAATAGTATCATATAATATTTTGAATTCATACATTTTAGAAAGATTGTTTATTTAAATTATTCTAAAATTTTACATTTTCATCTTTTTTATTTACAGATTTTTGTTTAATTTTACCAGATTTTTATTTAATAAAATATATAATAATTTTTTACAAAAGTTTAATTATTTTTTTTTCTAAGTTGTTAAATTTTAACAGACTTATTCTTATACCCTCTGATCTTATGAGATATCTAAATTGCCTCACAAAACGGGATATTGTAAGTATTTATTTAATATTATACATTTATTTCCCGTGCATAAAGGAGATATTATACATTTGTTTCCCTTGCATAAGGGAGATATGAAGATTTGTTCACCCAAGAAAAGTCATATTTCCCGAGGGAAATATGACTATTTCAAGGGTGAACAAATCTTCATATCTCCCTTATGCAAGGGAAATAAATGCTTTATTCCACCAGGCCAACGTTTTGGTGAATTCTGCCAAATGAAATCTTTTGACCATCTTTGTTTACAAAATTATTATTTCGGAACATCTCTGGAGTTAATAGCGTTATATGACCAAAGCATTAAATCTTGAGAATTTCGAATAAGGGAAATACGATATTGTTGAGAGGGAAATAAGATGTTGTTGAGAGGGAAATAAGATGTTGTTGAGAGGGAAATACGATGTTTTGATAAATGTCACGTGGGATTGTTTCGACCAATCGAATTTCTATATAAGTAGAATATGACTATTTCGAGGGTGAACACATTTTCATATCTCCCTTATGCAAGGGAAATGAATGCTTTATTCCACCAGGCCAACGTTTTGCAAGTGTGATAAACGAAGACGTTCCCGATCCATATCAGTGCCCGGGTCAAATAACCGGTTAGTGTGCCCTGCGTCATTGTGACAAGTAAGCAAACATCATACAAAAAACTGATACAACGGAGATGAAAAATGTCAATACAAAACGTAAAACTGCGAGTGACACAAGGATATTCAAGGATTGGCTATCAACAGTGGGAAAATACCGTAATCCCGATATATTGGAGTCGAGATGTACATGCACCTGGCAAGATTTATTTTTCAGCACGCACGAATTTCAAGCAGGATTACGAACCCGATTCATTGTTCAAAATGTATCCAAGCTTCCATCAGTAGATATCTTAGTGATGACGAATATTGATATTTACGCCATCGCAGTGCTTGAAATGAGGGCCAGTAAAATATTAGAGTCACTGGCCCAAATGGCATAATGGTGGCCCATAAATGTTTACATCAGATATCAATATATAAACAGTTTTCAGGTTAATTGTTTTTTTATCAATAACATTAAAATTCATTTTTTCACTAGTCTCACGGGGGTTGGGGCTCTTCAAGGTAATTTTGGTACAGTAACGGTGTGCAGCTGAAATTGTGAAAACACCCCAATGCATATATTGCTATCAAATGAAACCTGAATTTACTTGTTATAACCTTTTCGACAACCTTGACGCCATTGGCTAGGGTGGTCGCAAGAAACGATGATAGTCCGTCGGATGGGGACAATAAAAGGCTGGTTTGTGTAAGGGGAGATCAATGCCATGCTCACATTAAAGGCATCCGAAAAAGAGTAGACTAATGCCACTACAAGGACCGCTCTTGCACTCCCCAAAGTGAAGAGTGACATCACTTGTTTCAATCCACTATGAAGAAGTGATTTTAAAGTAAAATAACCTCTCAGTTCGGGGTAATGTCACTTGGTTATTCATTCCAAACAAGTATCTCACTTTGCTGAAATAACAAACGGTGCTGTCATTTTCTGTTATATAAACAACTGTTAACTTTTCCTGTTATTTTATAATTTGTAAACGAAAAGTTCTGGTTCCAAAAAAGAAAACACTCCCAATTGTCGTTAAAATGTAACCGTGTACGTATAGAGATGAACTATGAAAAGTTTAAAAGAAATGACAGGCCAGATCGTTTCCGTAGTTTGACATTACTGTCAACGATTTTCTCTCCATTGTTGGGGGGAAGTTTTTCAATGATTATCTAAGGATTGACACAAAAAGGTTTCCGATTTCTGTAAAATTAAATTCGTACATGTACATTTTGCAGCAGATTGAATGAATAAATTTCTGAACCGTGTCCGTGGAAGATACGTACCAGATCGCAAACATTACAAGTTGACAGAATTCTCTTTATTGTTCACAAATTTCCACTTCGTCCGTGAAAGTTAACAATTTTAATAATTAAATCATAAAGAAACAAAAAAAACACGTTTCTTTTCTAATATTTAGTGAATACTTGTGTATTACATGAAAACGTGTAGGAAACGTGTATTGATTGGCTCGATAAAAATAAATAATTGGGGAGAACAGTAAATTACATTAGCTGTGTATTCATTGGCTACAAAAATGTATTTGGACCAATCGCTGTGCTCGTAACAAACCGTTTTCGACTAGAACAGAAGAGTTATCTATCGTTGAAGTTAGTTTATGTCCGGTTTCGGTAAAACAACAATTTTTAACGGTCTTTTAGGCAGTCACCCAGACGTTTTTTGTTGGGCCAGTGACTACCTAATTTGGAACAGCTTTTGGTCGCCCGAATAAGATATTAGTCGCATTTGGCGACCGGGCGACCGTTCATTTCAGGCATCGTATCGACTAATATGAGGCAGGTGCAACCTGAAACGCTCCCGAGGAAAAGTAATTTTTCTTCCTGTTTACAAAATATCAAGCTTAAAAATAACACCACCTAAAACGCCAAACAGTTTTCGTATCCGCTACCGAACATTGTTTCATTTTTATTTGAAAAAAATCGACTAGAGTTCCGGTTTAGGTCACGTGATTTTCCTTTTAATTTATTTCCTGTTTGGCAGCCATATTGTTGAAGATTTTGAAGTGCCATAGTACCTATTTATACTTCTACCATTAACGCTCCCAAAAAGGGAGCGTATTATCCCCGGTTTGAAAATTATAACAACTTTTGATTGGTTAAAACCCCGGGTATAAAAAACCCATATTCCCGGGTGTTGCTAGGCCATATTACCGGGTGTAACTGGCCATTTAACCAATCAAATGTTGTTATTATTTTCAAAACGAGGATAATATGACGTTAAAGCTCGCGACGTTGCGCTCCAAAATCAAATTTAGTTAATTTTGGCTATATATTGAATATAAAGCTGTTACTTTGATCAACTGTAGGGTACTACCTTTAGGGTTCTACCAAAGGTAGTACCCTACACCGGGTAAAAAACGCTCGAAACTTTCATAGTTTTTACTTCTTTCCAAAAACAAAGAAAACGTCACTTTTACGTGGGCCGCCGGGGTCCACAATGTCTTATTTTTGACCATAACCGGGGATAAATTCGTTATTTACGTTCCTATCCGTAGATATGGAGATTTTAACACCCTTCAGTAGCCTGTGCACCCTTCGGCCTCAGGGTGTACTTGGCTACTTCAGGGTGTTAACATCTCCATATCTACTAGGCACGTAAATAACTTGTATTGAGAACTATGAAAATAGAACAGTTACTCCAATTTTCGTCAGTAATAACTCTGTCCAGTCAACGGTTACTAATAATAACTCTTTTAAGCAAACCGTTATCGATTTGGCTCTCATTTTGCCCAACTCCAGAATAACACTATTCCCATACTCAAATATCCAGGGAAATGTGACAATAATTTTTTATGGCACAAATGATAAGAATTGGAACTCTGATTTATTGAAAAGTTATGTTTAATACCTGTGATAAATACGGTGAATTACTTTGTTGATTTTTACACGTTATTTATTTTGTTGTTATTTTGATGAATAAACATAAATTCATTTATTCATTTACAATTTATTTATTTCAGTCATGGTTAAATATGTGATAAACAGATTATAACATGGCCTTTTCCATATACTATAGGTCCTGGTATCATCCCTCAACCCATATCAGCCCTCGTCTGTCGCCTTGGGCTGATATGGAAGTCTCGAGATGATACCAGGACCGAAATGGAAATGGCCATGTTATAATTTATATTTATTGCATCATATCCCATATCAAAATCTGCCTATAGTTTCTGAAAACGATCAGCTCTCACAAATATTAAGAAAGGCCCTTGGGCTAATATGGGCGTCTCGGGTTGATATGACATGTGATATGAAAAATGCCATATAATAATCTATAATTATTTCATAGCTAAATGTGTTATATTATTTGAATTTAATCTTGATGTTCAGTAACGATCTAATTAAGCAAAATACGCTCCCCGGTACCCTCAATGCCGTAAATCGTGAATTCGAGTCCCGGTCGGGTCATACCAAATACTATAGAATTGGTTTTGTTGCTTCTCTTCTTAACTTGCAGTATTTAGGAGTAAGAACAAATAGTAGTTGGCTCGGAATCAGGATAACACGTCCCAGTTGAATGATTTGTATAATGGTGCACTGCTTTTTGGTGAGTTAGCACACTTAGAATCAAAGATACCTTGTTGTTGTGATACAAAGCAGACATCATTATTATCGCATCACAAATTCCCTACCCATTGATATATCGTAGCTTCTAATTTCCTATCCACTGATATATCGTAGCTCCTATATATAGCTAATTCCCTACACATGTATATATCGTAGCTCCTAATTCCCTACCCATTTATATATCGTAGCTCATTCCCTACCCATTGATATATCATAGCTCCTAATTCCCTTCCAATTGATATATCATAGCTCCTAATTCCATACCCATTGATATATAATAGCTCCTAATTCCCTTCCCATTGATATATCATAGCTCCTAATTCCCTACCCATTGATATATTGTATCTCCTAATTCCCTACCCATTGATATATCGCAACACATTATTCCCTACCCATTGATATATCGTAGCTCCTAATTCCCTACCCATTGATACATCGTAGCTCCTAATTCCCTACCCATTGATATATCATAGCTCCTAATTCCATACCCATTGATATATAATAGCTCCTAATTCCCTACCCATTGATATATCATAGCTCCTAATTCCCTACCCATTGATATATCGTAGCTCCTAATTCCCTACCCATTGATATATCATAGCTCCTAATTCCCTACCCATTGATATATCGTAGCTCCCAATTCCCTACCCATTGATACATCGTAGTTCCTAATTCCCTACCCATTGATATATCACAGCTCCTAATTCCCTACCCATTGATATATAATAGCTCATAATTCCCTACCTATTGATATATCATAGCTCCTAATTCCCTACCCATTGATATATCATAGCTCCTAATTCCCTACCCATTGTTATATCGTAGCTCCTAATTCCCTAGCTATTGATATATCATAGCTCCTAATTCCCTACCCATTGATATAACATAGCTCCTAATTCCCTACCCATTGATATAAAACAGCTCCTCATTCCCTACCTATTGATATATCATAGCTCCTAATTCCCTGCCCATTGTTATATCATAGCTTCTAATTCCCTACCTATTGATATATCATAGCTCCTCATTCCCTACCTTTTTTTTTTTCTTTTTTTTTCTTTTTTTTTTCATCATAATATACTTTATTCAAAATCTCCTGTTTACAATAACCTTAATGGCCCAGGAGTGAACATTAAGGGTCCCTGTTTTACATAAATCTCACTTGTCCAGGTGTAGCAAGTGAAAATAAAAATAAAAGTCCACTTAAACATATTTCATATTCATTTGTTTTTACATTTCATTATAATATACACAATTAGACGATACAATTATTACCATGCATTAGCTTTATGTTCATAAATAATAAATACTCATATGTTATCCCGAAAAAGTTCTAATTTGTTTTTATCATTTTCATTAATATGCGAAGTCTGTAATGTGCATTGTAAATGTTTTTTAAAATTATTTTTCCAAGTGTTGAAAATTGTTTGATCTCCAATTCGGGATTGGTTATATTTCACCTTATTACGTATTTTCCATACTTCCCACTTTGAGATAAATATTACGGTATTAAAAATGACGTCTAAATCCTCACCCCCATATAGCCCTAACATTATATTTAATTCCTTGATTTCTATATTAGCTGTTAATCCAGATCTGTTAAATATTGCTTCTATTTCTTTTACAATTTTGTTCACAGAAGGACATTTAAAAAATAGATGCTGCATCGTTTCATCGTTGTCTCTTATTTGGCAGAGATGGCATCTTCCGGTTGACAAATTCATTTTTTTCAATCTATGTTCTGTATAATTTATATTATGGAGACATTTCCACTGGAATTCTTTGACCTTATTAGTAACTTTGATTTTCTTTAATTTTGTCCAAATGTGTGTCCAATCAATATTACCCCCGTACTGTTCTTCCCACTTAATCTGACATTTTGGTTTTATATTTTGTTTAAAGATTCCCTGAATTACTTTTATTTTCAATTTATCAGGTGATATAGTTGTATTTGACTCATTTAAAAATTGTAGCTTATCGTTGATATTTAAGGTAACTTTACGTTCTGGTACTATTGTAGTTTCACCTTTTAAGACGTTTATGAACTTTTCGGGGATTTCTGTTTTTTTATCTTAGAAAACTCTGAAATACAGTTCCTCCTATCTATTAATAAATTGTATATATCATGACAACTTTTAAAATTTGTATTATTTGAATCCCAAATATCGTTTATAGTTCGTAAGTTACTTTGCAGAAACGAGGTAAACCCTAATGGTTTGTTTTTAAAAGTTATTGAAGAGTTACAAAATATTCTGGTTTTTAGAATGGAATCAATGTCATTATTACACAATTGAATAAGTTCCTGTAATTTTGACCATGATTGGATACATATTTTGTAAAAAATTGGTAGCATATTTAAATTTAGAGTTGATACATTAGAGCACTTACATACAAAATATTTTTCATTAAACTTGATGTCTAACTTACGGAGCCAATACTTACCAATTGCATTCCAACTTTCTAATGGTTCATGTAAAATTCGGTATAGAAGCTTAATTCTTTTGCTGTCAATAAACTCTTGTATGTTAATCATACCCATGCCTCCATTTTCTACTCCCAAGCAGCAAACTTTCCTATCTATTTGATTAATACCCCCTCCCCAGATAAAACCCCATATCAAAGTTGTTATTTCTTTTACGTACTTTTCTGGTATTCCCCGCATTTCAATTTCGTAACCACAAAGAGAGATCAAGAGATTTTTCACTATTAAAGTTTTTCCTGTATATGTCAAGTTTCTACTTTTCCAAACGTGGACACAATTTTTCATTTTATCTATTATTGATTTCCATATCTCATCATTTTGTATATTATAACCATGATGAATGCCAAGAGTTTTAACATTATCCTTTGTCCAAACTATATTTGTAAACTTGGGTCTGTTATTTTTAGCCGATCCAATATACATGTACATAACTTTTGTCTTTTCATAATTGACTTTTGAACCAGAGGCTTTTTCATATATAGTTAAAATATCAAAAGATTTTTTGACAGATTCATCATTTTTATTAAATAGCTGAGTGTCATCTGCAAACATGCAGAGCTTAGTCTTGATATATTCCCCATCTTTCCCCCCAGGTAATTTGATTCCTTATATTTCATTATCCCCCCTTATAGCACAGGCTACATGTTCGGCCTGTAGTATGTAAACAAGAGGCGCTATTGGACACCCTTGTCTACAGGACCTTGAAATATTGAAATATTTAGACACAAAACCATTGGTCTTGATACAAGTTTGTGCATATTTGAATAACATTTGAACCCACTCCCTAAATTTTTCACCAAAGTTAAATTTGCTTAATACATGTTCCACCCATCCCCATTCTACCTGGTCGCAGGCCTTTTGTTGATCTAAAAATATTATGATACCGTCATCATCTTCACGATCAGTATATTCTATTACATCTTGTATTAGACGGTTAGCTTCACTGATATTACGACCTTTTACAAATCCATTCTGGTCCGAATGTATTAATTTTGGTAAAACAACTTTTAATCTTTCTGCAAGAATTTTTGCAATTATTTTGTAGTCACTGTTTAATAGTCAGTGGTCTCCAGTTTCGTATATCTTCCCGCTCCCCACTTTTCCCTACCTATTGATATATCATAGCTCCTAATTCTCTACCCATTGATATATAATAGCTCCTCATTCCCTACATATTGATATATAATAGCTCCTAATTCCCTACCCATTGTTATATCATAGCTCCTAATTCCCTACCCATTGTTATATCATAGCTCCTCATTCCCTACCTATTGATATATCATAGCTCCTAATTCCCTACCTATTGATATATCATAGCTCCTAATTCCCTACCCATTGATATATAATAGCTCCTCATTCCCTACCCATTGATATATCATAGCTCCTAATTCCCTACCTATTGTTATATCATAGCTCCTAATTCCCTACCCATTGTTATATCATAGCTCCTCATTCCCTACCTATTGATATATCATAGCTCCTAATTCCCTACCCATTGATATATAATAGCTCCTCATTCCCTACCTATTGATATATCATAGCTCCTAATTCCCTACCCATTGATATATCGTAGCTCCTAATTCCCTACCCATTGATATATCATAGCTCCTAATTCCCTACCCATTGATATATCGTAGCTCCTAATTCCCTACCCATTGATACATCGTAGCTCCTAATTCCCTACCCATTGATATGTCATAGCTCCTAATTCCATACCCATTGTTATATCACAGCTCCTAATTCCCTACCCATTGATATATAATAGCTCATAATTCCCTACCTATTGATATATCATAGCTCCTAATTCCCTACCCATTGATATATCATAGCTCCTAATTCCCTACCCATTGTTATATCGGAGCTCCTAATTCCCTAGCTATTGATATATCATAGCTCCTAATTCCCTACCCATTGATATAACATAGCTCCTAATTCCCTACCCATTGATATATAACAGCTCCTCATTCCCTACCTATTGATATATCATAGCTTCTAATTCCCTACCTATTGATATATCGTAGCTCCTAATTCCCTACCCATTGTTATATCATAGCTCCTAATTCCCTACCTATTGATATATCATAGCTCCTCATTCCCTACCTATTGATATATCATAGCTCCTAATTCCCTACCCATTGATATATAATAGCTCCTCATTCCCTACCTATTGATATATCATAGCTCCTAATTCCCTACCTATTGATATATCATAGCTCCTAATTCCCTACCCATTGATATATAATAGCTCCTCATTCCCTACCCATTGATATATCATAGCTCCTAATTCCCTACCCATTGTTATATCATAGCTCCTAATTCCCTACCCATTGTTATATCATAGCTCCTCATTCCCTACCTATTGATATATCATAGCTCCTAATTCCCTACCCATTGATATATAATAGCTCCTCATTCCCTACCTATTGATATATCATAGCTCCTAATTCCCTACCTATTGATATATCATAGCTCCTAATTCCCTACCCATTGTTATATCATAGCTCCTAATTCCCTACCCATTGTTATATCATAGCTCCTAATTCCCTACCCATTGTTATATCATAGCTCCTAATTCCCTACCCATTGATATATCATAGCTCCTCATTCCCTACCCATTGATATATCATAGCTCCTAATTCCCTACCCACTGATATATTGTGAGGTCTGCTATTTGAGTCCAATTTGGGGGGAGGGGGTAGATTTTTATTTTGTATATTTATGTCAGAAAAAACAATTGTTGATATTCATTTCTGTATAGTAATCAGAAATATTGTTTCATCCGAATTCAGAATGAATTAAGTGATAAAGTTTACCGCTGATATTAATTAGCACATGGTGTTGACAATATTGTCGTACCGAGTGCAAATATATATTAGACACGCGAGTGTAGGGATGCGTGTAAATATGTAATACTAACCTATAAATAATAAATATTCCAGGTCAGGAAACAATCATACAAATTACAATGAAATGTGGACAATCATGCAATGGATACACGTGGTTGAAGGCGGCAAGAAGTGACGTCACATAGATCTGTCTATAGATGGCTTCCGTGTAATACTCCATAAATGGTGCACCTCCGAATGCACCACACTCCTCCCCTCCCTGTAGAAGCTATCCTACACCTAGATAACATGTTCATCAACACGAACAAAAAAGAAATAATAAAATAAAAAAAATCCAGAGCTACTAGACCAATAATTTAAATGCAAGATACCTTCTCTGCATCCCAAATAAACAAAGGAGAGGATAAATAAAAAAAAAACAGCAATCTTAACCTCCAAAAAACCATTTGTACAATAAAGAGTGATTATGTACAACAAAACACACCATTTAACATCAGTATATAAGAAATGCAGACAACTATCAGTTAACTTGAGGCGAAGCTGCATGCCTCAGCACTCCTGTTAACAATAAACTCAAATGAAACAGTATTACTCCACTGGTACCAGATAGAAGAAGCTATCGTTTACTGTCCAACCCGTAGAATTGTATGGTATTCTGGTTGATGGCCGTCATGAGCACACTAAGGGGAACATTCCTGAGTCTACCGACTTCCTGTGCCACTACCTCCAGATTCCATGGATGATTAATTTTACATTCTGGGTAGGGTGGCAGGAAAGGAGCATCAGTTTCCAAAAGGATTTCCTTAGTTTCCATTCTGGCCACACTATCAGCAGAGGCTCTATCAGTAACTGTCTTCCAAGTGACTCCAAAACGGACATGTGGAAGTGACCTCCACTCCAGAAGTTCCTCATAGGTCCCGGTAAAGCAGTGGCGGTGATACTTCAGGTCTGTTAGTCCAGTCTCTTTGATCACTTGCAATGTTTTGCTGGCAGCCTGTCCAGTTCCATTGTCCCTACAGTGCAAAACAACAGCCAGGTTCCGATCTCTGGCTAAGAATAGCATCCCTATCAGAGCCTCCTCCTGATTCCGGGCCATCCTCCCTCTACATTCATTCTCATTTTTGCACATTGGGTCGCACCTGCAACGGGTGGTATGGTCAATCCCAATCTCGCCAACAGCTACACATTTCGACTCTACCAGAAGGCTACCAAGTTGGTCTAATTGGGGGCGTGTTACCCCATGAGCAGCTACATGTGGATGTATCACAAAGGTGACAAGCAGCTGTTTTGACCCCTCAATGTGCTCTCTCCATCTGTTCCAACTCCTTGGGAATACATAGTTGCATACTCCATAGATCAGGGTGGCGGAACAATTTGGCGCAGCAATACTCTGCAGGTGCTGAAAACCACGAAGACGTTCACGCTGGATAATCAGGTCTAAATGAAAATGACTGTCTATTATATCTATCCGTGGTCCAGAATCCTCTTCTTCCTCTTGTCGAGCTCGGACTAGATCTCTCACTACATTCATTCCAGTGGCAGTTAACTTCCTATGGCTGTTCCGGAACTGCTCTTGTCTACTACTTCCAACACGTGACAGTAGCACTGATGTCAACTCCCAGTTGATAAGGCATACGACGTGGTTCGGTGGGTTCACGGTGAACTCTTCTGGTTCGTCATCACTGTAGTTGGTGGCATAAAACTGTAGCAAGGGGATGTCGTCATCTGTAAACCCACTCCTGGCGTCCTGATATAACTGGTGCTGGATAACATGACGGAGTAAATCATCAAGTGAGTCACACTTTAGCCATGTTGCAAGTAGAAATAACCCACCATTTACCAGCTGACACCAATCATGCAGCTGTGCATCTGTAAAGCCTCCAGTATGATCCAGAGTATGGTTTATCGCTGCTTTACCTCTCTGTGCTTCCTGCTGATGGCAAATCCAACAAGCAGTGGTGGGCATCCAAAACCAGGGAAAATGCTTTCGCATTACATGCCTTCTAGGACGGTCAACCTTTCCAAGACAGACGGGACAGGAACGGATCCTCTTGGATTTCGACCTAGATTGTCGTATCGTCTCTAATACTAACGGTGCCTCTAACATGTCTGAAACGAAGCGGATTGCCTCAGTACCAGGACATGCTGCTGATTCCGGTTCCTCCCGTCTGGTTTTATCTCTAGTTGCAGTTGAGGCGGGACAGGTAGCCTCAGACCCAGTACAATCACCACTGGCCAGTCTTCCATATATTCCCTCATCAATCACTTGTCTTGAAGCCTGTGGAGGAGGTTCTTCCAGACTTGTCATCTCCTGATCTGATGCAAGACATTCATCTACCACCAAATAATCAGACCCTAAACCCGATAATGAACCAGTATGAGGGGAGGAGTGCCTACTGGACAGAACACTTTCACTATTGCCAGAACCTGGGTCCATCTCCTCTGCCTTAGAACTGCTCTTTAGACTGGTTTCCGATGGAGTATATGGTCTGTAGTCCAAACAATCAATGTCATACATGTCATACTCTGTTGGCCTTTCCTGTGATTCCATAACTGCAATTACAGATTAAGACGGATTATCAATAACTATTTACACTATTTACATCCTATATATGTATGCGTCTTCTAAGACACATAATCTCTCAGATGGGAAGGCTTCCGTATTGTCCTTCCCTTGGTAGACACACCGACAGTGTCCCCATCTTGTGCCTCTGGCGGAGCTTCACGCCCCAGCACAGACTTGTCAGCATCTTGGCCGGGAACCCGAAAATCAGTGGGATCGGCCTGCTTAGTACTATTATCATCGTCTGTCTGCTCATCTGCAGGTCCCCACTGGCTGTCCTTACCATCGTCCTTCGTTCCAGTACCTGGTCCATCCAAACTAGAGGGTCCTAGTAAAGGGAACCCATCGCAGTATGGAAGTGTTTCATCAGGACCAATGCCTGATTGTTCTAGATCAGGCATGGGGGTGTTAAACAAATCATGACGTAGCCTCCGGAGCCACAGGGGAATGTGTCTATCGTGACATCTTTTCAGACGGTCATGGTGTACCACGTACTCCTTTTTCTTATCCTGGATACGATACAGTGGAGGACGGCTGCCAATGACGAGGAATGGTCCCATCCATGGCGAACGTAGTTTACTGCTCTGTCCTATTTTGGACGACGAATCCAGTTTGTATACAAGATCGCCTTCTTGGTAGGCATGCTGCACTACGCGCAAATCGTAATCTCTTTTCTGCCTGGCCTGACTGGTACTGAGGTTATCTCTGGCAAATTGGTGTACTTCTCGCAGACTATCTGCCAGTTTTACGACCCAGCTGTCAGGATCCAGTTGTTCTTGACATTGTTGTGGGATGCCTAAAAGTAATTGTACAGGTTGAATAGTCTCCCTTCCAAGCATAAGCTTGTTTGGAGTATAGCCAGTTTGGGGGTTGACCATAGAGTGGAGAGCCATTGAAAGAAGAGGAATATTTTTGTCCCAGCGTCTACTTTTCTTTTCAATATAGCAGCGTATCATCTGTAGCAGCACCGTGTTGAATCTTTCGATTTGACCATTGAATGAGGGATGATACGGGGTCGTCCGTGTCTTAGCTACCTCTAGTATGGTACATAATGACTTGAAAAGGTTCCCGTCAAAATTTCGTCCCTGATCGGTGTGCACCTCAAGTGGGCAACCAAAAGTAACCACAAAATGAACAACAAACTTTTCAGCGATGGTTAAGGCTGACTGCTCTGGAATGGCCGCCATCTCCACCCACTTTGTAAACTGATCGATCATCATCAATACATACCGGTTACCATCTTCACTGGTGTTGAAGGGCCCCAAAATGTCAAGGTGAACTCGTTCCATGGGGAACCCCGCGTGGAATGATTGCAAACCGGCCCGTGGTTTTATATGGAGTTTCTTATTTTGATTGCATGTGTTACATGTTTTGACATATTGAATACAGTCCTTAGACATGTTGTACCATATAAAAGACTGCTTCACTCTCTCTAATGTTTTCCTTTGGCCAAGATGACCTGACGATCGGCTGTCGTGACAAAATTGTAACACTTCCGACTGGAGGCCTCTGGGAACTACCAAACAAGGGTCCTTGCCCGGCCTTTCAATCCACTGATAGTATAGAACCCCTTCTCTAAATACCAGACAGTCGCGACAGAGCCATAGGGCCCGGGTGGCTGGTCCATGAAGCCTTAGAACAGAATCAGTTGGAGTCTGCTTAGATTCCAACCAATCAATCATGGGTTGCAGGTCATGATCTTCTAGCTGTAAGGAACGGATCTCGAGTTGAGAATAACTGGGTGCCCAATTACTAGTTTTAGAAAAATCCTCCTGATAAGGGATAGTCTCATCCGGGTCAAACTCATGGACTGTTGTGTCCTGTTCATGGCTAATTGATGAACGCGGTGCTTTACGCCCCAGCAGGTTCACTTGCGAATCAGCACCATCATCCCCAGGATTCACTTTGACAGTTTTAACTGACAAGGGCACTACATCATCCACATCCTCTGTAAATCTGGACCATTGGTGATGTGCCCGAACACAGTATGCACAACCTCCACATGGGAGGGACTCAGGAACTGCTCCAGCGTGGTAGCAGTCGCATTCTGTCATTTTATCGGGCATTCTGCTCAAGCTGTCTGCATTAAGGTGTTTCTTCCCTGGACGGTGCACAATCTGTATGTCGTACTGTGCCATCTCCTCCAGCCATCTGGCTAGTTGTCCCTCTATGTGCTTAAATCTTGTGAGCCAGACCAAACTGTTGTGATCTGTCCGCAGCGTGAATCGGCGTCCTAGAAGGTAGTGTCTGAAATACCTACAAAATTTCACCACTGCTAACAACTCCTTTCTTGTAGTGCAATAATTGCGTTGGACTTTTAGCAACACGTGGCTAGCATAGCAGATCACTTTTGTATCCTCTTTCTGAATCTGTGAAAGGACGGCTCCAATTGATAAATCTGACGCATCGGTGTCGAGAATAAAGTGTCCGTCCGGTGTGGGATAAGCCAAACAAGGAGCAGAGATAAGTGCTAACTTGGTTCTTTCAAACGCTTCAGTGTGTGTGGCCTCCCAAATTGGCATATCTGTGGCGTGCGCCAAGTCATACAAGGAAGCCGTCATTTCAGCAAAGTCTGAAACATGATCCCGATGATAATTTGCAAAGCCAAGGAATGACATGAGTTCTTTCTTTGTATTTGGCATGGGCCATTTCCTGACAGCGTTTACCTTTGATGGCGAGACTGACACACCTTTTGCACTTACTAATTTTCCAAGAAATTCAACCTCATCTTTAAAAAGCTCACATTTCTTGGGCTTTAACTTGAAATTGAACTCACGGAATCTGTAAAGCACATTCCTCAATTTACGAAGTCCATTCTCAAATGACTTCCCTAAGACTATAATATCATCCAAATACACTAAAACCTGTGTCCAGGTCAGGCCCCTCAGAACCAACTGCATGGCTCTTTGGAAAGTAGCTGGTGCGTTGCACAGGCCGAATCCCATGCGTGTGTGCTCAAATAGACCATAACGGGTTATGAATGCGGTCTTCTGTCTGGACTCCTCGTCAAGCTCGATTTGGTAATACCCACTCGCCATATCTAACGTACTAAAACAAGTCGTTCCTTGGAGGGTATCCAGGCAGTCTTCAATTATAGGGAGCGGATAACAATCTTTTGTGGTCCTATCATTAACAGCACGGTAATCCACACACCACCTGACTGTACCATCTTTCTTTCGGACCAAGACTGGAGCTGACGCCCAAGCCGAGGTGGAGGGCTGTATCATTCCTGCATTAAGCATCTTGGTAAGATGTTGCTGCTCATGTTCCTGAAAACCAAGTGGTGTTCTTCTCATCTTTTGCTTCACAGGTGTGGCATCCTTCGTATCGATCTTGTGCTTTACCGCGGTTAAACATCCCAGATCTAGGTCGTGTTTTGCAAAGACATCCTGGTATTCTATTAACAAAGACTTCAGTTTCTTACGCTCCTCAGGATTTAGCCCTTTGATAGCACGATCATACATGTCCCTCAGGTGTGGTGGAATGATGTCACTTGGTTCATTCTCAGTCTCTGTATTTAACTTAGACTGTTTGATTTGGATGTCTGGTGACCACAGAGTGTTTTGCGAAGCATTATGCCCCAGCACCTCTGTGGAACATTCCATCAGACCTGAAACAGCCTGTTTGTCCCAGTACAGTATCTTTTCTAAGTTTCACATACTGGTTGCTATCATTTACTAGGTTAACTGGACAAACATTTCCAGTACACAAACTGCTTGCAATGAGGACTTTAGTAATTGGCACTGGTTCCATAATGAAGTTGCCCCTTAATGGTTCTTTGAGTGGAACAGCTACAGTCATCATGGAATTCGGGGGAATCTTGATCGTCTCATGCAGTAATATCCGTGCAACACTGTTTTCTGTTGTCTGGTTAGCAACCAACTTGGCTTGAATTAATTCCCCATTTATCTTAACTGTCTCGGCTCCTAATCTTATTACTGCTTTATGGGCTTCAAGAAAATCAAGTCCCAATATCAAGTCATCTCGTAAGGGAGCTGTGCATACGTCCCAAGTAATTGTCTGGCTACCAATCTTAATATGTACGTTCTTCACAATGCGCCCATACACTAATTGTTCTCCAAGTCCTCGGAGCTTCACAAGTCCTTCATCTCCATGTTCTTCTCCACAAATTAACTTCTCATTTACTAATGTGATCATCGCTGCAGTGTCAACTACAACTTTTACTGGTATATCATTCAGAAAGGCATTCATTAGGAGATGCTTGCCGGAAGTGTGCCTTACCATCACTTCAGTTTCCGCTATACTATACTGGCCTAATTCTGAGTTATTCCGGGCCAAGCGTTGGCCGCTGGGCTTGACCCTTTCTTGTTTAAATAGTCACTTTCTCTATCTGAACCGGTGGATGTGTCTCTTCTTCGGAATGGAGCATTCCTGCCACCACGATTTTGAGTCATATGTCCCTGGTATGGTGAGGGAGAACGAGATCTAGTCTGTCTGGATTGGTCCTGTCCCCTGTAACCAGTTGATGGAGTAGGCGACCGATATCTGTGTCGTTGAAATCTTGTTGGTGCCCCTTCAGGGCTCTTGGCTCTTGCCACTATATTGTCATTGACAGCCACACTTAGCTTTTGTACTACCCCAACTAAATTCCGCAACTCATCTTCCAGAGAAGAGCTTGGCTTCTCTTGTACCTTTTTCTGGTTTCGTTCTGGTGTACTGTTTCTATCTGAAAAGGAGACTTGTCTGTGAGCATAACTGTGGCTTGTCCGGACTCCAAATATGGCACGCTGGTTAGCTATGTATGTCTTGACCATTTTCACAGCCTGAGTAATGGAAGACGGGTCTTTTTCAAGAACACTTCTTGCAGCTTCTTTGTCTCTGCACCCACGAAGGAATGCTTCCATGGCTATCTGGTCTACGACTTCCGGATTCCCCTTATCAAAACCATCCAGCGCCATAAAATATATTCTTTGAGAGAATTCTTCTAATGGCTCACTTTCCTGTTGTCTCATAAACTGTAATTGTCTTCGCGCCGATACAGGCGCCTCTTTTGTGCTAAAACGTCTGCGCAAGTCTGCTCTCAAGACTATTCCACACTAGTGTTATGAACTTTACGTGTGTACTCTAATGCGGAATCTGTTAAGCAGTCTAATAATTTGCATGTTTTCGTTTCTCCAGTCCACCCTTTGCGACCTGCAGTTCGTTCGAATTGATACATGAATGCTTCAAAAGTAGGTTTTCCTGAGCCACTAAACAGTGGCATCTTGGGTGGTTGTGGACTTTTACTCTTGGCTCGAGTTCTAGCATATTCTGACCAGCACGAGTATTCTTGATCAAAAGACTCATCATCAGACGAATCTATGTCTTTTCTACGGCCTCTTTCTCTTTTCCTTCCTCGAGACTGTCCACTTACTTTTTGTCCTCCACTGTCTGCAATGATATGCGGAGCTTCACGCCCCAGCGGTGCACTAGCAGACTGCTGCCCAGTAGCAACTGTGGTAGGAGGCGTGCTTGTTGTTACTATATGTGCCCCTATTCGAGGAGGAAATTCTTGATTCATTATATTTGACCATTGGTAATTCGGATTAGTTGGGATTAGGCTACTGGCTTGAATCAGGTCACCTGACGGGCCCTGGACAAATTGCGGAGTACCAAACCCCAGCAAGGGCGGTGGTGGTACCTGAAACATCTGATTGTACAGTTGTGAACCAGAAACTGGTATGCTCTGTGTACTGGCTAAAGGAGGTGTAACATTATTTCCATATGATCCTGATACATGTTGTACTGGCATATTTGTGCCACTGACTGTGGGGAGTCTTTCAGTTGGTCCATGGGTACTTGATGGGTGTACGTATGATCCACCAGTCATGGGCATGTTCCCATATGATCCCTGCATGTTTGGTAACAGTGTCTTCTGATCACCCATTGTTGGAATATTGCCAAGCTGTCCTGGCATATTAGGTGGAGGCAACCCTGGAACAGCACCGACCATGGGTAAGTTCCCAAACTGTCCTTGTATAGATGGCGGAGCAATCTGCCCCAGCGGAAGTACTGGACTGTTTGTGGATATCATGTTTACCTGATTAGTTGGCGGACTGACATGCGCCGGTTCAGGTGCAACGGTATTTTGGTTTTGTGGCAGTGGCATACCATGTATGTTGTTGACCCCAGTTGTAGCTTTTGGCAATACAGGTGGCAGTGTTAAATGATTTTGAATGGGGGATACCAATGGCTGTGTGACAAAATCAGCAGTAGCAAGATTATCATGAATAGGTGTGCTAGCTGTTGGATGTTGCTTTTCCAATTTTTTATCTTCTGTCTTATATGCTGGTATTCCATATATCTTAGGCTTTGCCCCTTTTTCTTCAAAGTCTTTGACTACATCCATTGTTTTGCTGATGAATTCTTTCTGTTTTTGTATTTCTTCTTGATGTGGTCCTTTTAACTCTATTAAGCTGTCATCAAAATGGTGTTTCTTTGCCCCTGGGTCCCCTAGTATAGTTTTGCCGGCACCTTTAATGGATTTCTTGGGTTCTAGATTTGAGGGTGAAGCTGCACTCAAAAATAGTTCACTCTTTTTCTTTTCCTCCAATGGTTGCTTATTCTGTTGTATGATTTCATTCAACAGTGGCGACAAAGTAGATGAGAATGCTTCTGCAAGGGCTGAAGCAATGGCCTTTGTTTGGTCTCCACTTGCTTGCATAGGTGGTTGATCCTCCGGTTCTGTAACTGTTATGTTCAGTTCTTGATTCTCAGAAGTGTCAACCTCCTGTCGTCGAGAATAAACTTGAATTTCGTCTATAAATATTTGTTGTTCGTACGTATAAACTAGATAGGAATGAAGGGAAATCATTTTTGAGACGAGGACAAGCGAAGGTCCTTTTTAAAACTGGCGCGTTATTGTAAAATATCGAGTCGAAACGAGGATTCCGTCTTTGTATTTTGACGATTGTTTCATACCTTTATGTATATATAAGTAATACGGCAGCTGGACCTAGAAACAAAAGTTAGTAGAACGAGAGCGTTGTAACACGAAATGTTGTAAAATATGGATAAATGGTTCAAAGATATACTTCCAGACAAAGATCCATACCATAATCGAGGGAGGGATCAAATGAGGAAAAAGGGGGTCCGGAATTCGAGTGCCTGTGGACCAAATTAGTTTAATTTTTGTTTTGCATTGAAGAACCAATTCAGTTAATAAATTGAGTGGTTTAGGTTAATGTTTTAGCCAGAATTTTGTCTATATGAGGTATTGAAATTATATTGGTTATGAGTATAATTATTTTGTCACTGATCTCCAGTTATACAAAAATATGAGTCACTATTTAGAAACTCAAGACATACATTACTAGCGAGGTTGTTAGTACTTGTCTTGTCCAAATTTAAATAGACATAAACTTGTGTCTTGTAATAATTCAAGACATACATTACTAGCGAGGTTGTTAGTACATGTCTTGTTAATTAAACTATATGTAAAATACCAACACTTTAGAAATTCAAAACATACATTACTAGCAAGGTAGTTAGTACTTGTCTTGTCCAAATTTAAATAGACATAAACTTTTATCTTGTAATAATTCAAGACATACATTACTAGCGAGGTTGTTAGTACTTGTCTTGTCCAAATTTAAATAGATATAAACTTGTAATAATTCAAGACATACATTACTAGCGAGATTGTTAGTACCTGTCTTGGTAAACTATGTAACATATTCAATTCTTTAGAAATTCAAGACATACATTACTAGCGAGGTTGTTAGTACCCGTCTTGTCCAAATTTAAATACATAATATAAGAAACTTGAAATTCTAGTGTTTAATCCTTAAACACTTCATAAGGCTATATAAGATTTGTTAGTTAGAGTATTAATTAATAGAGTACCAGTTTGCCCTGAGTAAATTTTGAGATCAACAGTATATGATTAACTATTAAACACATATTGCATAATCTCTGTATTAGTGTTTAGTCAGTAAACACTTTCAATTGTAACAGATTTTAATCTTTGAAAGGCAGAACCATTATAAGAACTAAAAACCAGGTTTCAATTCTGTTTAAACAGATATATAATTACAAAACACAAGATTACATAAACACCTTAAAACATAATATTGAGACATCAATTCAGGTTTGTGTATAATAAGTGTATCTGGAGACATATATTTTGTTAATTTGTATTTATCCACATATCCTGTAAGGTCTCAGGATCCGGATAATTGTTTTATTGATGAATATTGGATTATCAAATATAGTATAAAAATACATTATTTATAACTGAACATGTTTTCCATTAATTTTGCCATGTTTTCCATTCGCCTTAGTGAAGTTTAAATGACCCGGTACTGAAAGTTAGTACCGTACGCGAGACACATAGCATCACTTTGTCCATATTTTTATATCAGTTATATCTTGGTATATTTGAAGATTCTATCAAGGGATAGAATAGAACTTGTGGTCTATCTATTTCACCAGCTAGCCCGCTACAATATAATAGCTCCTCATTCCCTACCCATTGATATATCAGCTCCTCATTCCCTACCAATTGATATATCATAGCTCCTAATTCCCTACCCATTGTTATATCATAGCTCCTAATTCCCTACCTATTGATATATCATAGCTCCTCATTCCCTAACCATTGATATATAATAGCTCCTAATTCCCTATTCATTGATATATCATAGCTTCTAATTCCCTACCCATTGATATATCATAGCTCCTAATTCCATACCCATTGATATATCATAGCTCCTCATTCCCTGTCAATTTATATTCATCGTAGCTCCTAATTCCTTACTGATTGATATATCATAGCTCCTAATTCCCTACCCATTGCTATATCACAGCTCCTAATTCCCTACCCATTGATATATCACAGCTCCTTATTCCCTACCTATTGATATATAATAGCTCCTAATTCCCTAGTCATTGATATATCATAGCTCCTAATTCCTACCCATTGATATATAATAGCTCCTAATTCCCTACCCATTGATATATAAGAGCTCCTAATTCCCTACCCATTGATATATCATAGCTCTTAATTCCCTATCCATTAATATATCATAGCTCCTAATACCCTACCCATTGATATATCATAGCTCCTAATTCCATACCCATTGTTATATCACAGCTCCTAATTCCCTACCCATTGTTATATCATAGCTCCTAATTCCCTGCCCATTGATATATAATAGCTACTAATTCCCAACTCATTGTTATATCACAGCTCCTAATTCCCTACCCATTGTTATATCATAGCTCCTAATTCCCTACCCATTGATATATAATAGCTCCTAATTCCCTAATCATTGATATATCATAGCTCCAAATTTCCTACCCATTGATATATCATAGCTCCTAATTCCCTACCCATTGATATATCATAGATCCTAATTCCCTACCCATTGATATATCATAGCTCCTCATTCCCTGTCAATTTATATTCATCGTAGCTCCTAATTCCTTACTCATTGATGTATCATAGCTCCTAATTCCCTACCCATTGTTATATCACAGCTCGTAATTCCCTACTCATTGATATATCGTAGCTCCTAATTCCTTGCCCATTGATATATCGTAGCTGCTAATTCCATACCCATTGATTTATCTTAGCTCCTAATTGCCTATCCATTGTTATATCGTAGCTCCTAATTCCCTACCCATTGATACATCGTAGCTCCTAATTCCCTACACAATGATATATCGTAGCTCCTAATTCCCTACCCATTAATATATCGTAGCTCCTAATTCCCTGCCCATTGATATATCATAGCTGCTAATTCCATACCCATTGATGTATCGTAGCTGCCAATTCCATACCCATTGATTTATCGTAGCTCCTAATTCCCTACCCATTGTTATACCATAGCTCCTAATTCCCTATTCATTGATATATCGTAGCTCCTAATTCCCTGCCCATTGATATATCGTAGCTCCTAATTCCCTATTCATTGATATATCGTAGCTCCTAATTCCCTGCCCATTGATATATCGTAGCTCCTAATTCCCTACCCATTGATATATCGTAGCTCCTAATTCCCTACCCATTGATATATCATAGCTCCTAATTCCTACCGATTGATATATCGTAGCTCCTAATTCCCTACCCATTGATATATAATAGCTCCTAATTCCTTAATCATTGATATATCATAGCTCCTAATTTCCTAACCATTGATATACCATAGCTCCTAATTCCCTATTCATTGATTTATCGTAGCTCCTAATTCCCTACCCATTGTTATACCATAGCTCCTAATTCCCTATTCATTGATATATCGTAGCTCCTAATTCCCTGCCCATTGATATATCGTAGCTCCTAATTCCCTACCCATTGATATATCGTAGCTCCTAATTCCCTACTCATTGATATATCATACCTCTGTATTCCCTACCCATTGATATATCATAGCTCCTAATTCCTACGGATTGATATATTGTAGCTCCTAATTCCTTAACCATTGATATATCGTAGCTCCTAATTCCCTATCCATTGATATATTGTAGCTCCTAATTCCCTACCTATTGATATCTCATAGCTGCTAATTCCCTACCCATTGTTATAGCATAGCTCCTAATTCCCTACCCATTGTTATATCATAGCTCCTAATTCCATACCCATTGATATATAATAGCTCCTAATTCCCTACCCATTGTTATATCACAGCTCCTAATTCCCTAGTCATTGTTATATCATAGCTCCTAATTCCCTACCCATTGATATATCACAGCTCCTAATTCCCTACCTATTGATATATAATAGCTCCTAATTCCCTACCCATTGATATATCGTAGCTCCTAATTCCCTACCCATTGTTATATCATATCTCCTAATTCCCTACCCATTGTTATAGCACAGCTCCTAATTCCCTACCGATTGTTATATCATAGCTCCTAATTCCCTACCCATTGATATATTATAGCTCCTAATCCCTACCCATTGATATACCATAGCTCCTAATTCCCTATTCATTGATTTATCGTAGCTCCTAATTCCCTACCCATTGTTATACCATAGCTCCTAATTCCCTATTCATTGATATATCGTAGCTCCTAATTCCCTGCCCATTGATATATCGTAGCTCCTAATTCCCTACTCATTGATATATTATACCTCTGTATTCCCTACCCATTGATATATCATAGCTCCTAATTCCTACCGATTGATATATTGTAGCTCCTAATTCCTTAACCATTGATATATCGTAGCTCCTAATTCCCTATCCATTGATATATTGTAGCTCCTAATTCCCTACCTATTGATATATCATAGCTGCTAATTCCCTACCCATTGTTATAGCATAGCTCCTAATTCCCTACCCATTGTTATATCATAGCTCCTAATTCCCTACCAATTGATATATAATAGCTCCTAATTCCCTACCCATTGTTATATCACAGCTCCTAATTCCCTAGCCATTGATATATCGTAGCTCCTAATTCCCTACCCATTGATATATCGTAGCTCCTAATTCCCTACTCATTGATATATCATACCTCTGTATTCCCTACCCATTGTTATATAATAGCTCCTAATTCCCTACCCATTGTTATATCACAGCTCCTGATTCCCTAGCCATTGTTATATCATAGCTCCTAATTCCCTACCCATTGTTATATCACAGCTCCTAATTCCCTACCCATTGATATATCACAGCTCCTAATTCCCTACCTATTGATATATAATAGCTCCTAATTCCCTAATCATTCATATATCGTAGCTCCTAATTCCCTACCCATTGATATATTATAGCTCCTAATTCCCTACCCATTGATATATCGTAGCTCCTAATTCCCTACCCATTGTTATAACACAGCTCCTAATTCCCTAGCCATTGTTATATCATAGCTCCTAATTCCCTACCCATTGATATATCACAGCTCCTAATTCCCTACCTATTGATATATAATAACTCCTAATTCCCTAATCATTCATATATCGTAGCTCCTAATTCCCTACCCATTGATATATTATAGCTCCTAATTCCCTACCCATTGATATATCGTAGCTCCTAATTCCCTACCCATTGTTATATCATATCTCCTAATTCCCTACCCATTGTTATAGCACAGCTCCTAATTCCCTACCGATTGTTATATCATAGCTCCTAATTCCCTACCCATTGATATATTATAGCTCCTAATCCCTACCCATTGATATACCATAGCTCCTAATTCCCTATTCATTGATTTATCGTAGCTCCTAATTCCCTACCCATTGTTATACCATAGCTCCTAATTCCCTATTCATTGATATATCGTAGCTCCTAATTCCCTGCCCATTGATATATCGTAGCTCCTAATTCCCTACTCATTGATATATCATACCTCTGTATTCCCTACCCATTGATATATCATAGCTCCTAATTCCTACCGATTGATATATTGTAGCTCCTAATTCCTTAACCATTGATATATCGTAGCTCCTAATTCCCTATCCATTGATATATTATAGCTCCTAATTCCCTACCTATTGATATATCATAGCTGCTAATTCCCTACCCATTGTTATAGCATAGCTCCTAATTCCCTACCCATTGTTATATCATAGCTCCTAATTCCCTACCCATTGATATATAATAGCTCCTAATTCCCTACCCATTGTTATATCACAGCTCCTAATTCCCTAGCCATTGTTATATCATAGCTCCTAATTCCCTACCCATTGATATATCACAGCTCCTAATTCCCTACCTATTGATATATAATAGCTCCTAATTCCCTAATCATTCATATATCGTAGCTCCTAATTCCCTACCCATTGATATATTATAGCTCCTAATTCCCTACCCATTGATATATCGTAGCTCCGAATTCCCTACCCATTATTATATCATATCTCCTAATTCCCTACCCATTGTTATAGCACAGCTCCTAATTCCCTACCCATTGTTATATCATAGCTCCTAATTCCCTACCCATTGATATATTATAGCTCCTAATTCCCTACCCATTGATATATCGTAGTTCCTAATTCCCTACCCATTGTAATATAATATCTCCTAATTCCCTACCCATTGTTATATCATAGCTCCTAATTCCCTATTCATTGATATATCATAGCTCCTAATTCCCTACCCATTGATATATCGTAGCTCCTAATTCCCTACTCATTGATATATCATACCTCTGTATTCCCTACCCATTGTTATATTATAGCTCCTAATTCCCTACCCATTGTTATATCATATCTCCTAATTCCCTACCCATTGTTATAGCACAGCTCCTAATTCCCTACCGATTGTTATATCATAGCTCCTAATTCCCTACCCATTGATATATTATAGCTCCTAATTCCCTACCCATTGATATATCGTAGCTCCTAATTCCCTACTCATTGATATATCATACCTCTGTATTCCCTACCCATTGTTATATTATAGCTCTTAATTCCCTACCCATTGTTATATCATATCTCCTAATTCCCTACCCATTGTTATAGCACAGCTCCTAATTCCCTACCCATTGTTATATAATATCTCCTAATTCCCTACCCATTGTTATATCATAGCTCCTAATTCCCTACCTATTGATATAGCATAGCTCCTAATTTCCAACCCATTGATATATCACATCTCCTAATTCCCTTACCATTGATATATCACAGCTCCTAATTCCCTACCTATTGATATATAATAGCTCCTAATTCCCTAATCATTGATATATCGTAGCTTCTAATTCCCTACCCATTGATATATCATAGCGCCTAATTCCTACCCATTGATATATAATAGCTCCTAATTCCCTAATCATTGATATATCATAGCTCCAAATTTCCTACCCATTGATATATCATAGCTCCTAATTCCCTACCCATTGATATATCATAGATCCTAATTCCCTACCCATTGATATATCATAGCTCCTCATTCCCTGTCAATTTATATTCATCGTAGCTCCTAATTCCTTACTCATTGATGTATCATAGCTCCTAATTCCCTACCCATTGTTATATCACAGCTCGTAATTCCCTACTCATTGATATATCGTAGCTCCTAATTCCTTGCCCATTGATATATCGTAGCTGCTAATTCCATACCCATTGATTTATCGTAGCTCCTAATTCCCTATCCATTGTTATATCGTAGCTCCTAATTCCCTACCCATTGATACATCGTAGCTCCTAATTCCCTAGACAATGATATATCGTAGCTCCTAATTCCCTACCCATTGATATATCGTAGCTCCTAATTCCCTGCCCATTGATATATCATAGCTGCTAATTCCATACCCATTGATGTATCGTAGCTGCCAATTCCATACCCATTGATTTATCGTAGCTCCTAATTCCCTACCCATTGTTATACCATAGCTCCTAATTCCCTATTCATTGATATATCGTAGCTCCTAATTCCCTGCCCATTGATATATCGTAGCTCCTAATTCCCTACCCATTGATATATCATAGCTGCTAATTCCCAGCCCATTGATATATCGTAGCTCCTAATTCCCTACCCATTGATATATCATAGCTCCTAATTCCTACCGATTGATATATCGTAGCTCCTAATTCCCTACCCATTGATATATAATAGCTCCTAATTCCTTAATCTTTGATATATCATAGCTCCTAATTTCCGACCCATTGATATACCATAGCTCCTAATTCCCTATTCATTGATTTATCGTAGCTCCTAATTCCCTACCCATTGTTATACCATAGCTCCTAATTCCCTATTCATTGATATATCGTAGCTCCTAATTCCCTGCCCATTGATATATCGTAGCTCCTAATTCCCTACCCATTGATATATCGTAGCTCCTAATTCCCTACTCATTGATATATCATACCTCTGTATTCCCTACCCATTGATATATCATAGCTCCTAATTCCTACCGATTGATATATTGTAGCTCCTAATTCCTTAACCATTGATATATCGTAGCTCCTAATTCCCTATCCATTGATATATTGTAGCTCCTAATTCCCTACCTATTGATATATCATAGCTGCTAATTCACTACCCATTGTTATAGCATAGCTCCTAATTCCCTACCCATTGTTATATCATAGCTCCTAATTCCCTACCCATTGATATATAATAGCTCCTAATTCCCTACCCATTGTTATATCACAGCTCCTAATTCCCTAGCCATTGTTATATCATAGCTCCTAATTCCCTACCCATTGATATATCACAGCTCCTAATTCCCTACCTATTGATATATAATAGCTCCTAATTCCCTAATCATTCATATATCGTAGCTCCTAATTCCCTACCCATTGATATATTATAGCTCCTAATTCCCTACCCATTGATATATCGTAGCTCCTAATTCCCTACCCATTATTATATCATATCTCCTAATTCCCTACCCATTGTTATAGCACAGCTCCTAATTACCTACCCATTGATATACCATAGCTCCTAATTCCCTATTCATTGATTTATCGTAGCTCCTAATTCCCTACCCATTGTTATACCATAGCTCCTAATTCCCTATTCATTGATATATCGTAGCTCCTAATTCCCTGCGCATTGATATATCGTAGCTCCTAATTCCCTACCCATTGATATATCGTAGCTCCTAATTCCCTACTCATTGATATATCATACCTCTGTATTCCCTACCCATTGATATATCATAGCTCCTAATTCCTACCGATTGATATATTGTAGCTCCTAATTCCTTAACCATTGATATATCGTAGCTCCTAATTCCCTATCCATTGATATATTGTAGCTCCTAATTCCCTACCTATTGATATATCATAGCTGCTAATTCCCTACCCATTGTTATAGCATAGCTCCTAATTCCCTACCCATTGTTATATCATAGCTCCTAATTCCCTACCCATTGATATATAATAGCTCCTAATTCCCTACCCATTGTTATATCACAGCTCCTAATTCCCTAGCCATTGTTATATCATAGCTCCTAATTCCCTACCCATTGATATATCACAGCTCCTAATTCCCTACCTATTGATATATAATAGCTCCTAATTCCCTAATCATTCATATATCGTAGCTCCTAATTCCCTACCCATTGATATATTATAGCTCCTAATTCCCTACCCATTGATATATCGTAGCTCCTAATTCCCTACCCATTATTATATCATATCTCCTAATTCCCTACCCATTGTTATAGCACAGCTCCTAATTCCCTACCCATTGTTATATCATAGCTCCTAATTCCCTACCCATTGATATATTATAGCTCCTAATTCCCTACCCATTGATATATCGTAGTTCCTAATTCCCTACCCATTGTAATATAATATATCCTAATTCCCTACCCATTGTTATATCATAGCTCCTAATTCCCTATTCATTGATATATCGTAGCTCCTAATTCCCTGCCCATTGATATATCGTAGCTCCTAATTCCCTACCCATTGATATATCGTAGCTCCTAATTCCCTACTCATTGATATATTATACCTCTGTATTACCTACCCATTGTTATATAATAGCTCCTAATTCCCTACCCATTGTTATATCACAGCTCCTAATTCCCTAGCCATTGTTATATCATAGCTCCTAATTCCCTACCCATTGTTATAGCACAGATCCTAATTCCCTACCGATTGTTATATCATAGCTCCTAATTCCCTACCCATTGATATATTATAGCTCCTAATTCCCTACCCATTGATGTATCGTAGTTCCTAATTCCCTACCCATTGTTATATAATATCACCTAATTCCCTACCCATTGTTATATCATAGCTCCTAATTCCCTACCTATTGATATAGCATAGCTCCTAATTTCCAACCCATTGGTATATCACATCTCCTAATTCCCTTACCATTGATATATCACAGCTCCTAATTCCCTACCTATTGATATATAATAGCTCCTAATTCCCTAATCATTGATATATCGTAGCTTCTAATTCCCTACCCATTGATATATCATAGCGCCTAATTCCTACCCATTGATATATCGTAGCTCCTAATTTCCTACCCATTGATATATTATAGCTCCTAATTCCCTACCCATTGATATATGATAGCTCCTAATTCCATACCCATTGATATATCAAAGCTCCTATTTCCATACCCATGGTTATATCACAGCTACTAATTCCCTATTCATTGTTATATCATACCTCCTAATTCCCTATCCATTGATATATAATTGCTCCTAATTCCCTACCCATTGTTATATCACAGCTCCTAATTCCCTACCCATTGATATATAATAATTCCTAATTCCCTGCCTTTTGATATATCATAGCTCCTAATTCCCTAACTATTGATATATCATAGCTCCTAATTTCCTACCCATTGTTATATCACAGCTCCTAATTCCCTACCCATTGATATATCACAGCTCCTAATTCCCTACCTATTGATATATAATAGCTCCTAATTCCCTAATCATTGATATATCGTAGCTCCTAATTCCCTACCCATTGATATATCTCATAGCCTATAATTCCTACCCATTGATATATAATAGCTCCTAATTCCCTACCCATTGATATATAATAGGTCCTAATTCACTACCCATTGATATAGCATAGCTCCTAATTCCCTATCCATTGATATATCATAGCTCCTAAATCCCTACCCATTGATATATCATAGCTCCTAATTCCCTACCCATTGATATATCATAGCTCCTAATTCCATACCCATTGTTATATCACAGCTCCTAATTCCCTACCCATTGTTATGTCATAGCTCCTAATTCCCTACCCATTGATATATAATAGCTCCTAATTCCCAACCCATTGTTATATCACAACTCCTAATTCCCTACCCATTGATATATCACAGCTCCTAATTCCCTACCTATTGATATATAATAGCTCCTAATTCCCTAATCATTGATATATCATAGCTCCTAATTTCCTACCCATTGATATATCATAGCTCCTAATTCCCTACCCATTGATATATGGTAGCTCCTAATTCCCTAACCATTGATTTATTGTAACTCCTAATTCCCTCACCATTGATATATCGTAGCTCCTAATTCCCTATCCATTGATATATTGTAGCTCCTAATTCCCTACCTATTGATATATCATAGCTCCTAATTCCCTACCCATTGATATATCATAACTCCCAATTGCCTAGCCTTTTATATTGATCGTATCTCCTAATTCCCAACTCATTGATATATCGTAGCTCCTAATTCCAACCCATTGATATATCATAGCTCCTAGTTCCCTACCCATTGATATATCATAGCTCATAATTCCCTAGCCATTTATATTCATCGTAGCTCCTAATTCCCAACTCATTGATATATCGTAGCTGCTAATTCCATACCCATTGATTTATTGTAGCTCCTAATTCCTACCCATTGATATATCGTAGCTCCTAATTCCCTACCCATTGCTATATCATAGCTCCTAATTCCCTACTCATTGATATATCGTAGCTCCTAATTCCCTGCCCATTGATATATCGTAGCTCCTAATTCCCTACCCATTGATATATCGTAGCTCCTCATTCCCTACTCATTGATATGTCATAGCTCCTAATTCCCTACCCATTGATATATCATACCTCTTTATTCCCTACCCATTGATATATCATAGCTCCTAATTCCTACGGATTGATATATCATAGCTCCTAATTCCCTACCTATTGATATATCATAGCTCCTAATTCCCTACCCATTGATATATCATAGCTCCTTATTCCCTACCCATTGATATATCATAGCTCCTAATTCCCTAGCCATTTATATTCATCGTAGCTCCTAATTCCCAAATGATTGATATATCGTACCTCCTTATTCCCTACCCATTGATATATTGTAACTCCTTATTCCCTAACCATTGTTATATCAAAGCTCCTAATTCCATACCCATTGATTTATCGTAGCTCCTAATTCCCTACCCATTGATATATCATAGCTCCTAATTCATTAACCATTGCTATATCATAGCTCCTAATTCCTACCTATTGATATATTGTACTCCTAATTCCCTACCCATTGATATATAGAAGTGGACAATTTACCACCCAATCATAAACAGTAAAACATTCCCATGTGGTTACCTCTATTTAGCAGTCACCTGTATAAAATGGTCACCTTTTCTTGTTCTGTTATAGTAAATGTCATATGAAATAAACCTCTTTTAAGAGGTCATCTGTCTTACAAGGCAATTTTTTCTTTTTCCCAAATGTGACCTCTTAATATAGGTTTGGCTGTATTTGGAAGCTGAAAAAAATCTACCCATTCCAGCGGCATATCAGTACATACATGTATGTAGGAATTTACTCCCCGTGTACAAAGCCCTATTTCATGATATAAGTATTTATTTGTCTATTACGGGAGGCGATACAACACATTTGATGATAAACACTGGTAAATTTTGTTTCCCAGGAGGTAATACAGGCAACTGAGACGCAGAAGGGTCCATGCAGTGGTGCGGAAATCTTACTCCAGAGGCTTGAAAGACGTCAAGATTGGTTGAGAGAACTTATAAAAGCTCTCCTTAATCCAGATATAGGTTTGATGGATTTTGGAGAAAATATTGAAAAGAAATATGGTGAGTTTATATTTAAGAGGTTATGTGTCCACCAACATGCACTTGGTAATCCCATATTGTTTTAAGCAGAGTCGTGTAGTATGCATAGGCAGGTGAAGCAGTTTCCTACTATTTCGTTGCTATAAAACAAAATCATAAATGTGTCTTTCCGTTGTTTGTAAATGAAGTGATTTGTATATATATGCAATCGAGATTGGGCCGATACCTCTACTAATGGACGATTGCTAGTAATACGGGAGGATATCATCCACCCGGTAGTGGGTTAGTGAGTAATTGAATGAGTGAGTGTTGGAGGGAGGAAGGGGTGTTCTTTAATGCTTATTTTTTCAATTATATCATGGAGAAAACAAGCTACTGTATTACTTTTTGATCAGATGACCAACACCCTGTGCTAAACTATTATAGTATTATCTCACTAACAACAATCCATAGATAGACATGTCGCTTCATTCAGGTTCATTAAACTGGTCAGTCTTTGTCCGTACTCATTAGTGCTGCGATCTTTGCAGAGAATCAAGAAGCACCAATTTTATAGTCTTCTGTTTGACCGGACCTGGGTTCGAACCCACGATCTACCATACTCGAAATGAGAACCCTTATCACTACACCACGCCAGTAACAGACGAAATTGAAGTTACTTATTTGACGCCCATCTTTAAACGGGAGATATAACTGTATGCCGTTGTCCGACTAACGAAAATATGTTGCCAGCTGCTAACTTTACAATATTTTTAGGAATGTGTTCTACGATTTTTACTTCTGCGGCTCCATAGTCCGATAACAAAAATATAGCCTGTCATACACCTGTTACTAAAGTGTAGCTCTATAGTCCGATAACAAATAGCCTGTCATACACCTGTTACTCAAGTGCAGCTCCATAGTCCAATACCAAATAGCCTGTCATACACCTGTTACTCAAGTGCAGCTCCATAGTCCGATAACAAATAGCCTGTCATAACCCTGTTACTCAAGTACAGCTCCATATTCCGAAAACAAATAGCCTGTCATACACCTGTTACTCAAGTGCAGCTCCATAGTCCGATAAAGAATAGCCTGTCATATACCTGTAACTCAAATGCAGCTCGATATTCCGATAACAAATAGCTTGTCGTACACCTATTACTCAAGTGCAGCTCCATAGTCCGATAAAGAATAGCATATCATACACCTGTTATTCACGTCCATCTCCATAGTCCGATAACAAATAGCCTGTCGTACACCTGTTACCCAAATGCAGCTCCATAGTCCGATAACAAATAGCCTGTCGTACACCTGTTACCCAAGTGCAGCTCCATAGTCCGATAACAAATAGCCTGTCGTACACCTGTTACCCAAGTGTAGCTCCATGGTCCGATAACAAATAGCCTGTCGTACACCTGTTACTCAAGTGCAGCTCCATAGTTCGATAACAAATAGCCTGTCGTACACCTGTTACTCAAGTGCAGCTCCATAGTCCGATAACAAATAGCCTGTCGTACATGTGTTACTTAAGTGCAGCTCCATAGTCCGACAACAAATAGCCTGTCGTACACCTGTTACGCAAGTGCAGCTCCATAGTCCGCTAACAAATAACCTATCGTACATGTGTTACTTAGTGCAGCTCCATAGTCCGACAACAAATAGCCTGTCGTACACTTGTTACTCAAGTGCAGCTCCATAGTCCGATAACAAATAGCCTGTCGTACACCTGTTACTCAAGTGTACCTCCATAGTCCAATAAAAATAGCCTGTCGTACACCTGTTACTCAAGTGCAGCTCCATAGTCCGAAAACAACAGCCTGTCATACACCTGTTACTCAAGTGCATCTCCATAGTCCGATAACAAATGGCCTGTCGTACACCTGTTACTCAAATGCAGCTCCATAGTCCGATAACAAATAGCTTGTCGTATACCTATTACTCAAGTGCAGCTCCATAGTCCGAAAACAACAGCCTGTCATACACCTGTTACTCAAGTGCAGCTCCATAGTCCGACAACAAATAGCCTGTGGTACATGTGTTACTCAAGTGCAGCTCCTTAATCCGTCAACAAATATCCTGTCGTACACCTGTTACTCAATTACAGCCCCATTGTGTGATAACAATTAGCCTGTCATACACCTGTTACTCAAGTTCAGCTCCATAGTCCAATAACAAATAGCCTGTTGTACACCTTTTGCTCAAGTGCAATCCCATAGTCCGATAACAAATAGCCTGTCGTACACCTGTTACTCAAGTGCAGCTCCATAGTCCGATAACAAATAGTCTGTCGTACACTTGTTACTCAAGTGCAGCTCCATAGTCCGATAACAAATAGCCTGTCGTACACCTGTTACTCAAGTGTAGCTCCATAGTCCAATAACAATAGCCTGTCGTACACCTGTTACTCAAGTGCAGTTCCATAGTCCGAAAACAACAGCCTGTCATACACCTGTTACTCAAGTGCATCTCCATAGTCCGATAACAAATGGCCTGTCGTACACCTGTTACTCAAATGCAGCTCCATAGTCCGATAACAAATAGCTTGTCGTATACCTATTACTCAAGTGCAGCTCCATAGTCCGAAAACAACAGCCTGTCATACACCTGTTACTCAAGTGCAGCTCCATAGTCCAATAACAAATAGCCTGTTGTACACCTTTTGCTCAAGTGCAATCCCATAGTCCGATAACAAATAGCCTGTCGTACACCTGTTACTCAAGTGCAGCTCCATAGTCCGATAACAAATAGTCTGTCGTACACCTGTTACTTAATTTCAGCTCCATAGTCCGATAACAAATAGCCTATCGTACAACTGTTACTCAAGTTTGCATTGGCTGATGTTCTACAAATCTTACCAGATTGTGGTATCAGGGACTGTGTACATTTTGACTTGCTTCAGATATATTATGACAGAATTATGGAACTTTATACGGACGTATCATGCACAAACCGCCTACATGTCAGGACACCGGAAGTCACGGACAAACTTAACTACAAGGTTATTTTGATATGCAGTAATTTACCACACGATTGCCACACGACGTCCCACAGGCACATTAAGCATTTACATGGTCGTTGTATATTTAAGTGCTATATACAATTATTGCCTTCATATGATGTGAACATAAGTTAACAACTAGATGTTCACCTCATATGAAGGCAACAAGTGTTTTATTATACCGACACTGCCCTGAGATGTTTAAAAATTGAATGTCGTGTTTTGTAGGAGATAACAAAATATTTTTTTCGGTATAGAAAATACAATTACGGAACTGTACTGACACAAAAAACTTATTTTCAACACACTTCCGGTTGTCAGGGCTTATAGACCGGTCGACAACTTATTGTCTACCTCTACATTATATATGTTTGGGTTGTCTTCCTTGTCACCATTTTCCGTAGAACTGTTATAATATTAGTCGGTAACATAACCTACTGTTATAACCAACACTCGGGAACCAGTGGTTTATAAGGATTCTGGAACTGACGTACCTGTATATCTATATATATTTGCCAAATAGTCATCAACAAATGTCAACTGAACCAAAATTGTCTCATTACTTTTAAAAAGTAAATATGTACGGTATAATATTAAATAACATTTGTTGTTCTTTTGTGTGTGTTTCAGCAGTTACAATAGATGTATGTCCAGGGTGTGCGTACTGTACAGGAGGTAATTGTGAAGAGCACGAGGCATCACACAAGTCCATTGTTAAGGATAAAGAGGTAATATTAAGAACATGCAATATACAGTGAAACTTGTCTAAACCGAACCCTGAATAAACTGAAGTCCTGCATAAATCAAGTCTTAAGGTAGGAAATCTTTGTTAATTGAACCTGTATAAACCGAACACCTGTCCATTCTGAACACAAAAGTTAGTCCCAAGGGGGTTCAGTTTAGACAGGTTTCATTGATGGCAATTGGCCATGGGGAATATTTTATTTGATGTTTGTTTAATTGAAGAAATAATTCATGGAAGCCATTGTTGGTAGATTTACGTAACCATTGGTTACACCAAGCAGTCGTTATGAAAAAAATTATGATAATGATGGTAAAACAAACAACAAAGCAAACTATTGTTTATATGATATTTAGCTCACCTTACCAAAGGCAATGTGAGCTTTTGCCATCACTTGGCGTCCGTCATCGGTTAACTTTTCACATGTTAATCTTCTCCTCTGAAACCCCTCAGCCAAATGAACTGAAACTTGGTAGGAAGCATCTATGGACGGTCCTCTATAAAGTGTACTCATTTCGTCCCGATCCGTTAACAAACATGGCCGCCACAGGCAATTCTTGTTTCTGATTGGTCAACTTTTAGAAATCTTCCTCTCTGAAACCACTTGGCCAAATGAACCGAAACTTGGTAGGAAGCATCTATGGAAGGTTCTCTATATATATTGCTCATTTTGTCCCGATCGGTTAACACACATGGCCGCCACAGGCAATTCTTGTTTCTGATTGGTTGATTTCTAAAAAATCTTCTCTATTAAAAGAAAGATAACTCTTGCCTAAGCTGTTAAAAGAAAGATAACTCTTGCCATTATCTCCCTTAGAAATTAACTAATGCTGATATAGTGTAGTATGTTTATTCTATACATTACAAGTAGGTATTCACATTTTAATATTCTTTTTAGCAAACCTTGCCAAAGGCAATATGAGCTTTTACCATCACTTGGTGTCCGTCGTCTGTTATTCGTTTACTTTTCACATTTTAATCTTCTCATCTGAAAACCCTCATACAAATGAACTGCAACTTGGTAGGAAGCATCTATGGAAGATCCTCTCTAAAGAGTGCACATTTTGTTATGATCCATTACCAAACATGGCCGCCACAGGCAATTCTTGTTTCTGATTGGCCGATTTAAAATTCTTCTCCTCTGAAACCGCTTGGCCAAATGAACCGAAACTTGGTAGGAAGCATCTATGGAATGTCCTCTATGAAGATTGCTCATTTCGTCCCGATCGGTTAACAAACATGGCTACCACCGAAACTTGGTAGGAAGCATCTATGGAATGTCTTCTATGAAGATTGCTCATTTCGTCCCGATCGGTTAGCAAACATGGCCTCCACATGCAATTCTTGTTTCATATTGGTCGATTTCTAAAACATATTCTCCTTTGAAACTACTTAGCCATATGAACCGAAACTTGGTAGGAAGCATCTACTTGTATGGAAGGTTCTGTATTCAATTTCCTCAAAGCAGAATGAAAGGTGAGCGACACAGGCTCAGCCCACTGCGCCTCTAGTTTTCGACTTGAATATGACAATCGCATGCAATGCTATTTTGGAAGGGAGGAGAGAAAATGTAGACAAATGATCACCTTACATTTCAACGTTCCAGTACGTCCTAAAAAGAAAATCTTGCGGGAGGGAAAAACATAGCACCCCTCCTAAAACAAAAATGGTCGGTACCCAATTTCTTTCCATGCATAGAAGTAAAATACGTTTGAACAAGGATTTATATAGTAAGAAGGATATGAAACTTATTTTTTCGCTTTATCTCGCCAAGCGAGATTTTATGCTACTCGCGTTGATTTTTTTTCTGTATCACCCCTCATACACGTAAAATTAAAAAAAGTAGAGTTTCATACATCTAACGACATATCAAAAATGATAAAACAAAGCAACTAATCACGCCAAGTTTTGCGATATACATTGAATACACTAAACTACACATTTATACACTTTGGTATGTCGATTTCATGTTAAAAAAAAATGAAGTTTATTGATTTCTAAATAGGTCACCCCCATTTCCGCCCAGAACGCCGCCATTTTGACAAATGATGTAAACAATCCTTAATAAATACAAATTGGGAGCACTGTTTTCAATAAAACTCATACTTAACATTGAAAAATATTATATTATCACAACAATGACTGCTCCGCTTCAATATTCGGTATGATGAGAGAAGTGGAGTTTGAAATTTAAATTCGAGCTAATGAAGGTCAAAAGGGCAAATCGATTAATGTCAATTATTGATGAGATATATGGGTGATACATCTACAAAAAGTCGATACTTTATCAATGATTAGTATTTAGAACAAATATTTTCACTTTATTCCTGTAATTATGGTTTTATTTACTTACAAATACTAGTTTAAAATGTTGAAGCGATGAAAATTTCCACCGTTAATCAAGGCACACGCATCGTCAACGAATTGCACTATGGGTAATCTCGCAACGCAACATACTTACATACAATCTATGTTAAATCTCCCGAGATTCATATCCTTCTTACTATATAAATCCTTGGCTTGAAGTAGTATTTTTGTAGATTTACCACAGATAACTATTTTAGTTCATTCGACTGCTATATAATGAGATTGTACTGTTTTGTATTAACAGTGTATATATATATACACACACTGTTAATACAAAACATTGATGCAAAACAGAAATCAGTGCCGGATATACCATTGTGCTTAGGTGTGCTTAAGCACAGCGCCCCGTTGGCCAGGGGGCATCTTCCTGCCAAAAAATAGCTTCGAGTTTGTTGCAGACGCAGTGTACATGTCTGACCTAACATAGCGTAATATTTTAATTATTCCTAAATTTCCTGAGGATGTATGCTTGACTGTCTGTGTAAGCCTACCGGGTCTACCTCCTTCAGGGCCCAAGTAAGGGGCCTCATAAATTAACTAACACACAGGGCCTCATTTGTCCTAAAGGTGGCACTGAAAACAGTGCAATCTCATTATATATATATATATATATGTTTTTTACTCTTTACATTGCAGAATGAAGCATCAGCGAGTTGTCCACCGGACGAAAAAGACAGCATTGAAAATGACCGGTTACGTGAAAATTTTAAATTACAAGTTTACCATAAGCTACTTCAATCTATTCATCGTCCGGATGAATTTCCGGAGATGATGGCACTTGCAAAATCTATCTGCGCTGAATTTGATGAGGTAGTACACAGATGCATAGTCCTAATGTTCCGAATGGAAACAGTTGATAAATTAGAAGCTTTCTGGAATATGTATCAAACTGGTGGATTGCTTACATCATTATCACATGACATACTTACACCACAACGACGACAACAGATGATAACAGAAGCAAAGAATGATGGAATTGAACTGGAAGAATCTGATTTCTGCCTTCAAATTACTATTAAAGAAAGTGACTACTTATTTGTAAAAGATGTATTGACAAGAAAGAATGGTAGGTTTGAAATTGAACGAGATATCTATATAACAAATAGCCTGTCTGTCATATATATATATATAAAGTCTAAGGGAATCTACCGTATATATATATTACAAAAGTACTTTTTCACAGTACTGCTGATATGAGTGCAGTAGATCTTGGGTTCGAGCCCCGGTCTGGTCACACCAAAAATTATAAGATTAGTCTTTGTTGCTTCTCCGCGAAGTATAAAGCATTAATGATTAAAAGCAAAGACTGGTTGGCTCGGAATCAGAATAATGTAAGTGGAGTGACATGTCTACCCGCTGACAGGTTGCTTCAGTGAGCTAGCACTATTAAAAAAAACCTCAGCATGTTGGTCTCGTACAAAACCGACTATCATCATTATCATCTCATAAAGATTTAACTTGTTCTCGCCATGATATAACTGAAAAATGACTCGGTTAGTATTAAACAATAATCACTCACTCACTTCTTTCACATTAAAGTGATTTGTTATATGTCACATGCATGCCCACGTAATTTCACTGAGAAGGGAGGTTGGCAATGATAAAACTTTACAGAGAACCAGTAGCCAAAGGTCTCTAAAATGTGACCTGGTCTCCGGAAATTTGTCAGACAGTAGCCCATCTGGTTACTGAAATTTTATTGTGCAAATTCAGTTGCTAGGCTTCACAATTTTTTGTTGGGTGACTAAAATTGTTACTTTAAGGAGCCCAGCTGGCAACTGCAGCAAAAATGTCAAGTTTTGACCCTGTCGTTTTGGGCTCATAAAACTAGTTTAACCCAGCCACTTTTTATTGAAGTGCCTATATAAAGCACAAAACGTGAGCGCTCATGTGTATGCGTATGGGTATCGATTTTGTCACTTTTTACGATTTGTTGATAGGATTTTGAAAATGTTTTGAAGTTGTGGTCTTTTTTTGTTTGTTTTGTTTATTTATTTTTTTTTTTTTTTTTGGGAGGGGGGGTTTCGTTTGTGTTTTGTTTTGTTTTTTGATTTTCTACTTCGGACTATGGAATGAGAGTATGAAATTACACGATGAAATATCATGTTGATGCAACTTCAGGACCAACGATTCCACCCATGTTAATTAAGCTGGTACTTAGGAAACTGTTTTGTGTTGAAATTTTGCTGTAAATACATTTTAAAAATCTTCAAAACTTCAAATTTCATTTAGAAATTCACGTTTTATTTTACGCCATTTTTTTTCAGTTCCTTTGATGCCTAGAAATACTGTTGAATCAGTCATTCTTCATGGTAGGCATATGCGTGATTACACCCAAACCCAAGTTAAAAGAAACCAGAAGTTGGCATTTTTTAGACGTGTATTACCCTTAAAGCTCCAGATGTCCTTTGATGACCCTTTCGTCCAGGGTGTCATACCTGATTTTTTAATCGGAATAGCGAAGATGGATGCCGTTAATTTACCTTATTATTTCTACCAAAGAATTGTAGAAATCCTGCGATTACAATTTCCAGAACCAGAGGAAGAGGAACTCTCCCATATTGCATACATTACGTCAACCTGTAAAGATTATAAATGTATTTTAAAACACCAAGGGGATAACGTAGAATTTGAAGCAGGAGACATCCATGTTTGTGTCAGTAAAGAATACTGGAAAACTTGTTCAAAGTATTTTTACATAAGTTCAGATAAAGTGAGCTTTGTAAGTGAGCTGGTTTTGACATTTCTGGCGTTTGAGTACATTGATAAAACAATAATAGACAACAACGAAAAGCAAATGATAGGTTTGTCAAATTTGAAATTTTTCCCTCTTATTTCTGGAGCATTATACGGTTGGGATTGTGACAAAATAACGTGTTTAGTGGAATCACTTTCTCACCAAGCGATTGTTGAACATCTGTATTATAAATGGCTTTATACTGGGAAGGCTACAGATGCACCAATTAGATGCTTACCATCGTTGAACGTGGACTTGACAAACGAATCGAAATGGTGTCTGGATGATCCATTCAAAAGAGGGAGACAATTACAACTGTGGATATTTGCGCCAGTAGGCTCTTATCTTGCAGATAATCCAAATCCCCAATTAGAATCTACAGAGCCTTTGAAAGACGAGGATGTTCAACCGGTTGTTCTTCACAGAGATTATGAAAATGATACAAACTTATTGATGGTCTGTTTCAGAGAACATGGAACCATGTCGAAACGCCTGTATCTACCAAAGAGCACGGAGGATGCATTTTCGTTCATGCTTTGTATCGCCAACGTGATCAATCTATTAGGCTCAGGCGAAATAACGTTAGATATTGCGACCAACCAAGATGTGACTGGCAAAGTTACAAACTTCTTTATTGTACAATATCGTATAGTTCAAAGACCTGGAGAAGTTTATACGCCAGAAATCATTAGAACTGAAGACGTCTGGAACAGTTATGTCAAAAGAGAAAGAGTATCAGATATATCTCTAAAGTTGGATGTCTCGTCGTATGAACTACGCGAGAGGGATGTTTCCATATTGGCAAACTCTTTTACAAGTGGACTTGAAGTAACAGAGTTAAACTTGACCGGAACTGGAATAAAACCGGAACAGATCACACATTTGTTCAACGCTGCAATAACAGCAAACATCACGCACCTAATAATGAATGATAATAAACTCTCTTTCTCTGACCAGAGACATGGTATTGGATTACGAAACTTAGTGTCTCTAGAATTACTGGAGATGAGGAATTGTCGTTTAGGAGACAAAGGTATGGAGGCACTGAAGAAGGATATCTTTCACTTGCAAAAATTGAGAGCCATTGATTTTTCTAAGAACGATTTCACTGCAGATGGAATCAGATTGTTTTGTAATTCCTTACTGAATAGTAATGGTATACGAGCACTAAGAATCCATGAAAATAATATTGGTCCAAACGGTGGGTTAATACTTTCCATTTTCCTTGAAAGATTGGAATTCCTGGAGATAATGAATGTTTGTTATTGTGGGTTAGAAGACGTCGGCATTGTGGCCTTAGCTAAAGCTCTCCAAAGCAAGGCAATGAAGAAAATGAACCTACGCTGTAATAAGGTGACAATGAAAGGTTCAGTACAGCTCTTCCAGTCTCTTGAAAACTCTAAACGTCTTAATCATTTTGAGTTTGGAGAAAATGAGGTTGGCATTTTGCATAAGCAAACGAGATATAGTGCTATGCCAGTTTCGTTTGACCAACCAGAAGATGTCAGCGAGGCTTTTGATAAAATGTTGCTGTCTTGTAAAGAATCTATGGAACATCTAGGTCTTTGGAATTGTGGTATTGGAAACACGTCTATTCTTGATGACCCCACGGTGTTTTCAAAGTTATCTGAACTAACTGAAGTTATTTTACAAGCAAACGAATTGGAGGATAATCATGCAGCAACTCTCGGAGAATGTCTACCTTCACTGAAAAATCTACAGTCTTTGATGTTGCGCTCTAACAATATCGGACCAACAGGAGCCAGAAAATTGACCAATGGTATTGGGAGATGCCCGTCACTGAGGAGCATCTTTTTAGACCGGAACAAGATCGGCGACTTCGAAGTTTTAACAGAAATTGTAGAAGTTGCGACGAAGTCATTGGGAAAGTTGCAAGATCTGGATATCTCCTACAATTTCGACATGTTGGAAGTTGCACGAGATGATTTGAAATATAGAAGATTACTCGAAAGCGCAGTGAACAGCCTTCCAAATTCATTGGTGAAAGAAGGTGATATGCAAACGCGTATTGAAAGTACATCAGCCACCATAGTGATATAGTGATACATGAGATGCCTACAATTTGTGTAACAAAGGACATTTCAAATCAAGTGATTCATAGATAAATAAGTTATAGATTGTATTTTGTAATCACATCAACCACAGAAGAGTAATGAAACAGTAATTTTCTTAAGAAACCATCAAAATGAAAACTTGTTTGTTAAATTATTTGTATATCGACGTAATTATTGCAATCCAATTTACGTCAGAATCAAGAATTTTTGTTTCTTTTTTTCCCCTTTTTTTTGTCATTTGAATATACAATGTTGTACATACATGTACGATGTGTACCACATACTTGTACCTTTTTGTTTATATGTATATTGTACAGCACCCGATAAACTTTTATCACAGGCTTGGGGTCTGTATCCACAAAAAAGGGGGTGGGGTAGTTTGTATCCGCAAAAAGCCACAGTCGTCATGTGAAAAAAGAAATCTTACATTTATGCTCGTCCAGCATCCATCCGTTTGTAGGCATCTGTATTGGCATTGGATATCCAGCTATCAAGAGGAAAGGGATGGGATCCCATTAACCGATTTAACTCCGCCACATTGTTGTACCTGTCCCGAGACAGGACTTTGATATCCAACGTCATATGTCATGGTAAGAGGTGATTGTTCGTTCTGTTGGTATTGGTTGAAATTGTACTATTACTGTTTAAACTTTCTGTTGATAATGTATGTGTTGTATTTGAACAATGATGGGCGTGTGATTTCTAAGTAATAAGTTGATTTCCGTACATTATAATCAATTTCATAATACATGCATGTATAATTAATAAAAACGTAGATTTCAAATTTAGTGTGCACGACGCGTTTCTGAAATAACATGCATCGGGTACGCTCAAAATCGATTGATTGGGAAGCCAAATAACTTAAAAGTGTGTGTGTGTGGGGGGGGGGGGGGGGGGTTTGGGGGAGGGAGGAGCAATAAAACTAAAGATCCTAAACAGGATATCCAAAATCGGCTAAGGTCACCTATGTCTGTGTGAGGCCTAAACAGGATATCTAAAATCAGCTAAGGTTACCTATGTCTGTGTGAGGCCTAAACAGGATATCCAAAATCAGCTAAGGTCATCTATGTCTGTGTGAGGTCTAAACAGGATATCTAAAATCAGCAAAGTCACCTGTCTGTGTGAGGCCTAAACAGGATATCCAATGACAGCTAAGGTCACCTATGTCTGTGTGAGGCCTAAACAGGATATCCAATGACAGCTAAGGTCACCTATGTATGTGTGAGGCCTAAACAGGATATCTAAAATCAGCTAAGGTCACCTATGTCTGTGTGAGGTCTAGACAGGATATCTAAAATCAGCTAAGGTCACCTATGTCTGTGTGAGGTCTAAACAGGATATCCAAAATCAGCTAAGGTCACCTATGTCTGTGTGAGGTCTAAACAGGATATCTAAAATCAGCTAAGATCACCTATGTCTGTGTGAGGCCTAAACAGGATATCCAAAATCAGCTAAGGTCACCTATGTCTGTGTGAGGCCTAAACAGGATATCTAAAATCAGCTAAGGTCACCTATGTCTGTGTGAGGCCTAAACAGGATATCTAAAATCAGCTAAGGTCACCTATGTCTGTGTGAGGCCTAAACAGGATATCTAAAATCAGCTAAGGTCACCTATGTCTGTGTGAGGCCTAAACAGGATATCTAAAATCAGCTAAGGTCACCTATGTCTGTGTGAGGCCTAAACAGGATATCTAAAATCAGTTAAGGTCACCTATGTCTGTGTGAGGCCTAAACAGGATATCTAAAATCAGCTAAGGTCACCTATGTCTGTGTGAGGCCTAAACAGGATATCTATAATGAGCTAAGGTCACCTATGTCTGTGTGAGGCCTAAACAGGATATCTAAAATCAGCTAAGGTCACCTATGTCTGTGTGAGGCCTAAACAAGATATCTAAAATATGCTAAGGTCACCTATGTCTGTGTGAGGCCTAAACAGGATATCTAAAATCAGCTAAGGTCACCTATGTCTGTGTGAGGCCTAAACAGGATATCTAAAATCAGCTAAGGTCACCTATGTCTGTGTGAGGCCTAAACAGGATATCTAAAATCAGCTAAGGTCACCTATGTCTGTGTGAGGTCTAAACGGGATATCCAAAATCATCTAAGGTCACCTATGTCTGTGTGAGGCCTAAACAGGATATCTAAAATCAGCTAAGGTCACCTATGTCTGTGTGAGGCCTAAACAGGATATCTAAAATCAGCTAAGGTCACCTATGTCTGTGTGAGGCCTAAACAGGATATCCAATGACAGCTAAGGTCACCTATGTCTGTGTGAGGCCTAAACAGGATATCCAATGACAGCTAAGGTCACCTATGTCTGTGTGAGGTCTAAACAGGATATCTAAAATCAGCTAAGGTCACCTATGTCTGTGTGAAGCCTAAGCAGGATAACTAAAATCAGCTAAAGGTCACCTATGTCTGTGTGAGGCCTAAACAGGATATCCAAAATCAGTTAAGGTCACCTATGTCTGTGTGAGGCCTAAACAGGATATCTAAAATCAGCTAAGGTCACCTATGTCTGTGTGAGGCCTAAACAGGATATCCAATGACAGCTAAGGTCACCTATGTCTGTGTGAGGCCTAAACAGGATATCCAATGACAGCTAAGGTCACCTATGTCTGTGTGAGGCCTAAACAGGATATCTAAAATCAGCTAAGGTCACCTATGTCTGTGTGAGGCCTAAACAGGATATCTAAAATCAGCTAAGGTCACCTATGTCTGTGTGATGCCTAAACAGGGTATCTAAAATCGGCTAAGGTCACCTATGTCTGTGTGAGGCCTAAGCAGGATATCTAAAATCAGCTAAGGTCACCTATGTCTGTGTGAGGCCTAAACAGGATATCTAAAATCAGCTAAGGTCACCTATGTCTGTGTGAGGCCTAAACAGGATATCTAAAATCAGCTAAGGTTTGCTATGTCTATGAGAGGCCTAAACAGGATATCCAAAATCAGCTAAAGGTCACCTATGTCTGTGTGAGGCCTAAACATGATATCTAAAATCAGCTACGGTCACCTATGTCTATGAGAGGCCTAAACAGGATATCCAAAATCACCTAAGGTCACCTATGTCTATGAGAGGCCTAAACAGGATATCCAAAATCAGCTAAGGTCACCTATATCTGTGTTAGGCCTAAACAGGATATCCAAAATCAGCTAAGGTCACCTATGTCTGTGTGAGGTCTAAACAGGATATCTAAAATCAGCTAAGGTCACCTATGTCTATGAGAGGCCTAAACAGGATATCCAAAATCAGCTAAGGTCACCTATATCTGTGTTAGGCCTAAACAGGATATCCAAAATCAGCTAAGGTCACCTATGTCTGTGAGAGGCCTAAACAGGATATCAAAATCACCTAAGGTCACCTCTGTCTGTGAGAGGCCTAAACAGGATATCTAAAATCAGCTAAGGTCACCTATGTCTGTGTGAGGTCTAAACAGGATATCTAAAATCAGCTAAGGTCACCTATGTCTGTGTGAGGCCTAAACAGGATATCTAAAATCAGCTAAGGTCACCTATGTCTGTGTGAGGCCTAAACAGGATATCTAAAATCAGCTAAGGTCACCTATGTCTGTGTGAGGCCTAAACAGGATATCTAAAATCAGCTAAGGTCACCTATTTCTGTGTGAGGCCTAAACAGGATATCTAAAATCAGCTAAGGTCACCTATGTCTGTGTGAGGCCTAAACAGGATATCTAAAATCAGCTAAGGTCACCTATGTCTGTGTGAGGCCTAAACAGGATATCTAAAATCTAGAAAAGGCAATTTATTATAAATTATCATTATTTTATCAATGGTACTATTTTATCAGGATATGTTGCACTACTGACATTATATTGCCATCAAGAAAAAGAAGAGTTATTAACTTAAAAACAATTCACAGGGGAAAAAATCAGTAGGTGTTCTTTCAAGCATTAGTTTTACCAAGTTTTAATGATAATTGTTTCTTAAAGTAATATTTTTCTAGTTATTTGTAACTTGTTTACAGCCATACTTCTCGAAAATTCCAACTTATTTTTGAAATATACTATACAAAAACATTTAAAACATGTATTAATCTAAATTAATATTGAAAATAGATGTTTAATATACAATTACAAGTATTTTTTGGATACTTAGAAAATTAATTATATCAAATTTCAATAATTTTTAAATATTTATGTCAGGAGTGCAACATTTACATGGTTAACCATAAATTATCTATAAGAAAATAGATAAATGCATTTATCATAAACTTTATCAAGTCAATTAATCTCCAATAGCTAATGAACCTAGAAAACATATTCCCTTGTCAGAGAATGTCTCTAGTATTAATACCTAATATATATTAAAGCATGAGACCATTTAAAATGAACAAAAATGCTTTATTACATAAAATTAAATGCACATAAAATGCTACTGGCACTTTTAATTTTTTCAAACATTATTCTAAACTTGACAGAATCTCATTTTATTTAAATCATCCATATAAAAAGCTATAATTTAGACTGTGTAGAAGATCACTTTAAACTTAAAACTAGCACTCCTGACATGAATCAAATGCTTCTGTGAGAGATATTTTATGTATCTCAAACAGGTAAATGGGTTTTATCTGTTCTCTTGGTCAATCTCTGTTGAAATAGAAAGACAAATGTGATTTTAGTTACATTTAAAAGAAAATATATCTAAGAAAATATCAAATGTTGCACTCCTGACATTTGAGGGTGCTGCCTTTAATGTGACATTCTTGGCCTTACTACTGATTTTAGTGTATCCTTTAACTATGGTTTTGAAGCAGCAATGATGTATTAAGATTTATTTATACCCCATATCTTTGAAAACTAAAAGATAACATTTCTACAATGTAATTTAGGAAAACTTGCATAAATGTTTGTTGCACTCCTGACTAGGTACATCTTTTTTACAAAGCCATATTTTTATGCAATAATAAATGTGAAGCATGATCTATTGCTATCTTAAAGTATGTCAACATATCAAAGTTTGTGATGAAATAGATTTTGATAACATATTGTTTGATTTAGCACTGTGGTAGGTTGTTGAAAATTAAGGATTTTTTAAAATGTCACAAAAAAGGGTTGCACTCCTGACAATTTTGACATGTTTTTTGGACATATTTTTTTTGTTATTCTAGATATCTTAAGGATTTTTTGCAGTAACAAACATCAAATCATTACAGATCTTTTGAACTATTTAGATCCAATAAAATCATAAAAATGAGTAAATTAGACAGCTATAGCAGTAGGAGCCATTTTTTTTAAAACTGCCCTTAACAAACATGGTCGCCACAAGCGATTCTTGCAATCGTAACTACTCGGCCATTCTCGCTACCCTACAAATAACCTCGTACATAGATAGTAGAAATTCTTCTTAAATTGTTTGCAGGAAGTTAAGTTAAGTTAAGCCGCACAAAAATATAGTCCACGAAAATCCAATATGGAAGACATACTAAGTAAAATCTAATCATGCAAAACTAATTAAAACTTTAACTTTTATCCATGAAAATAATTGAAATATAGAAACTTGTTTAAAATATAACTTTATCAAACTTTCATGTAACTGAGATGTGAAAAGTAGTGCGATTTATACGCCTAATGCATACGAGGTTATTTGTAGGGTAGCGAGAATGGCCGAGTAGTTACGATTGGCTATTCTTGTTTCTGATTGGCAGATTTAAAAAAAAAAATCTTCTCCTCTAAAAATTCTTAGCCAAATGAACCGAAACTTGGTATGAAGCAACTATGGAAGGTCTTCTATAAAGATTGCTCATTTCATCCCGATCCGTTAACAAACATGGTCTCCACAGATAATTCTTGTTTCTAATTGGCCGATTTTATAAAATTCTTCTCTTCTCAAACTGCTTAGCCAAATGAACCGAAACTTGGTAGGAAGCAACTATGGAAGGTCTTCTATAAAGATTGCACATTTCATCCCGATCCGTTGACAAACATGGTCGCCACAGACAATTCTTGTTTCTGATTGGCTGATTTCTAACAATCTTCTTCTCTGAAACTGCTTAGCCAAATGAGCCGAACTTTGGTGGGAAGCACCTATAGAAGGTTCTGTCTGTATTAAGCTTCCTCAAAGCAGAATGAAAGGTGAACGACATAGGCTCAGACCACTGAGCCTCTATTTTCAGTGAGCAAAGCACGAACATTTGTCGTTTTACAACTTGTAACGAATGTTGCATTAATCGAGTACACCTAACATTTTCTTTGTATACAAACTGCCAAAATCGTCCGTGCAGAAAGGAATGCAATACTACAACCTTTGTTAATTTGCTTATCTGCAATGTTAATGTAACCATTATACTGTGAAGAAACTTAAATATCGTATTCATGAAGTTATTTCCACAGAGTGACTTACTTCGTTATCAACGAGTATAAAATTAAAATATTGCTTTATAAAAAGAATCTCCCACTACTCAATTGATGCGCCTGGACAACTACTTAAAGTGAGTGTAGCGTATTGAGCACCAATCGTGATGTCAGTACTACAAAAAGCATTAAAAAAAATCAAGTGTTCTCGACAGTAGCAATTTAACATAGAAATAACGATTTTTTTTATTGTTCAAAGTAGCTGAAATTAGCAGCCATGGCGAATATTCATACTATGGATCAGTATTTATCGCCTTTGAGATATTTCCTAATCATAGCTATTGTTAAATTGCAATATAATGCTCAATTACAATAAGATCAGTGGTATTTACATACTGACAAACCCGGTTATTTATAAATGACCCAACCGGTTTGTATACATGTTTACATTTTGACCAAGCCGGATTTCAAAAACACATGTTTTAGGGTATAACTAGTTACTAATTGTCTTTTCATCAACAAAATAGTATTTTTAAGTAAAATCAATCATTCATCAATATTTTTTTCTTTTCGGCAACATTTAATTCATTCGTAAATGCAAGATATAGCGATATTTCAGTTGATTGTAATGATTTTGAAGCCGGATTCCTTGTAACTTATAGAAAAATCTAATTTTACACTGCAAAAATAAATGATATTTGGACAAAAAATGAAATTAATAATAAAGCATCATAATTCAAAACATTATATACACAGTATATTTATAAATACTTACGATAATTATCCGTGTCTGCTTTAAAAATACCGCTTTAGAATATCCCGGATGTTGACCAAACATTTTCGATCGGAGCTCTTTGACGACAGTGTACTGGCCGTGTATTGAATATCCACGGTTTCCACGTGTTCACTTTAAACCAGTGATATTCCTAGAAGCTTGTAAGGAGTAAGATATTATTTGATATTGTAGATTTTTGATGATGTGATCAGACACTTTAGCAAAATATATATTTATGAATTATTATTTAATACAGTTCTCTATTACTTTATTTACATACAATATAATAATAAATGCTAATTATATCATATGATTTGTTTGTTTTGATTGATGGTGTTTTACGTCACTTTCAACAATATTTCAGTTATATCGTGGCGGTCAGTTGTATTGCTGGAGAAAAACTACTGACCTGTCGCAAGTCACTGACAAACTTTATCACATAATGTTGTGCACCTCGCCTTGATCGAGATGCGAACTCACAACATCAATGCTGAAAGGCACTGATTGCGTAGGTAGTTGTAAATCCAACTACCATACGATCATGGCCATGATGGCCCATATATATATATATATATTTGAATTGACAGAACGTGGTTGACTGCAAACAAATTGTCTTAAAAGGGAACTTGCATTGCATTGAATGAAATTGAAATAATAGCGTTAATTTTTATCAATTTTGTTAAGAAAAAACAAATTTTCTCAATCACTGTTAAGCCTATTTTGACCTGGATTGCCAATATCATATACTGTGGTCTTTTTGTGTTCAGTGAGTTAAGGTGACAGGTGATTATTCACTTTCTTTACATTGGTGGAATTGTTGACCATCACTGCTTATACTTTTTTTTCATAATTATTACACATGAGGCAAATCACATTATTTTCCTGTCACAAGTCACTGACAAACTTTATCACATAATGTTATACACTTTGCCTTGATCGAGATGCGAACTCACAACATCAATGGTGAAAGACACTGATTGCATAGGTAGTTGTAAATCCAACTACCATACGATGATGGCCCCTATATATATATATATATATATATATATTTGAATTGACAGAACGTGGTTGACTGCAAACAAATTGTCTTAAAAAGGAACTTGCATTGCATTGAATGAAATTGAAATAATAGCGTTTATTTTTATCAATCTTTATTAAGAAAAAAAAAAATTCTCAATCACTGTTAAGCCCATTTTGACCGTTTTTGCCTAAAATAAGGTTACTAGTGCAATATACAAAAATGTGATTTTGTAAACATTATCTTTTCCTTTTATGTAGATTTTCAGCTCACCTGGCCAAAAGGCCAAGTGAGCTATTGCCATCGCTTGGCGTCCGTTGTCTGCTAACTTTTCACAATTTAATCTTCACATTTGAAACCACTTGGTCAAATGAACCAAAACTTGATAAGAAGATCCTTTATAAAGATTGCTCATTTTGTCCCAATCCGTTAACAAACATGGCCGCCATTGGCAATTCTTGTTTCTGGTTGGTTGATTTCTAAAAATATTCTCATCTGAAACCACTTAATAATAAAGCAAAATTAGTATGCACATATTCACGGTTGCACCAATAAAGACGTAGGGTCCGAGGCTTCCGTGTCCAAAGTGTTATTGGCTGCATTATAATAAATTTTAAAATATAATTCTCAATTCTTTTTCGAGTACTCCGGTTTCCTTCATCAATAAAACTGACCTCCATGATATAACTGAAATATTGCTGTAAGTGACGTTAACACTCGTAATGAATAATTCTACTGTTTACAGACAGCGTCAGTGGTGTAATGGTTAGAATAGTCGCATCGAGTATTGGTAGATCATTGGTTCGAGACCCTGTCTGTCCAATCCAAAGACTATTTAAAAATACTATATGTATTTAGTGCTTTTCAGTTATTAAAGAGTACGAGCAAATACTGGTTGGCTTGGAACCAGGATATGTCCGACCAGAACGATACGTCTACCCACAGAATGTTGTTTCAGTGAGCTAGCACTGTAAAATGTGTGTTTGTCTAGTTCAAAGTGGATATCACTATCACCTTTGTTATCAATATGTAACTTGCTCTCGCCCTGACATAGCTGACAAATTGCTTACTTGGCATTAAACATCAATCACTCTACTGTGTACTATATGTTAAACAACTGTAACAATAGTATTATGCTTTAATAATAAAAATGGTGATTATATACATCACAAAATGGAGACATAGAAGATGAGATATATGTATTTACAAATTTGATTGTACACAGGAACAAGCCTGTCGTCATCGTAGTTTCCCTAATAGGAATAAAAAGAAAAAAGAAAAAAATTAAATGGATGTAGCCATCTGAATTTTCTACAAAAGAAAAAAAATGTTTAGGATCCCAGCGCAATATCGTGCCTGTACCAAACCAGGTCCTGGATCCCATTAATTGGTTTAACCCCGCCGCAATATTGTGCCGGTGTTACATACTCATTTTTCCCCCATACTCATTTTTCTCCCCGGAAAAATGAGTATATACTCAGTTTTCCCCCCGGAAAAATGAGTATATACTGAGATTTCCCCCCCGGAAAAATGAGTATATACTGAATTTTCCCCCCGGAAATCCAAGTATGTGTTAACACATACTCATTTTTCCCCTCATACTAGTTTTTCCCCTCTCCTATTTTAATAGGGTTTTTCTTGTGTACACTTATATTCATGTATATGGTGGAAGACATAATAGTTAAATGTGGACGAAAGAGGGTATCAACAATGATAATAGTAATAACTAAGGCAAGCATGAACATGGAGTGAGAACGGATAAGGAGGTAGGAGGAAAGGATGGGGAAAAACACTTGAGTGATAAAGCGATCTTCCTTAGTGCAAGTGAGAAAAACTCAAGTTTGCTAAGTGCTGGAAGGCACAGCTGACAGGTATGAGGAAGAGGGCAGGAAGGAAGGAATATAAAGAGAAGGATAGAGAGGACGGAGGGAGAATGGCAAAAAGACGATGGAGAGGAAGGAGAGATACTAGAGGTATAAATAAGGAGGATGACGGGGAGGAATTAGGGAGGGAGTCAATATGGAAAAGGATGGAGATAGTGAGGAGGATAATGATGAGGAAGTAGTGAAACAGGTATTGAAGAGGAGATTTGAAGGAAGAGGATAGAAAGGACGAAGTAAACGAGGAGGAGAGAAATAGTGAAGAGGAGGTAATAAGGAGGATGATGATGACGACGGAGGAGAAAAGAATACGGAGAAGGTAATTAGGAAGAGTTAAATAAGGAGGATGGAGACGGAAGAAAGACAGAGGTAATGAGGTGGATGATAATATTACAGGAAAGAGAAGAGAGGTAATGAGGTGGCAGATTGAAAGGAATGAAGGATGGAGAGGTGGTGAGGATGACTGAGAGGAAGGAGGGAGAGAGGTAGTGAGGATGACTGAGAGGAAGGAGGGAGAGAGGTAGTGAGGAGGATGGATAGGAATGAGGGAGAGAAGTAGTGAGGAGGATTGAGAGGAAGGAAGGAGAGCGGTAGTGAGGAGGATGCCAGAGGAAGGAGGGAGAGAGGTAGTGAGAAGGATGGAGAAGGAGAGAGAGGTAGTGAGGAGGAGGATTGAGAGGAAGGAGGGAGAGAGGATGATTCAGAGGAAGGAGGGAGAGAGATAGTGATGAAGTGGATGGAGAGGAATGATGGAGGAGAGGTAGTGAGGAGGAGGATTGAGAGGAAGGAGGGAGAGAGGATGATTCAGAGGAAGGAGGGAGAGAGATAGTGATGAAGTGGATGGAGAGGAATGAGGGAGGAGAGGTAGTGAGGAGGAGGATTGAGAGAAAGGAGGGAGAGAGGCAGTGAGCAGGAATGAGAGGTAGTAAGAAGAGGAGAGCAAGGAGGGAAATAAGTAGAGAAGAGGAAGAAGGAGGGAGAGAGGTAGTGAGGATGACTGAGAGGAAGGAGGGAGAGAGATAGTGATGAAGTGGATGGAGAGGAATGAGGGAGGAGAGGTAGTGAGGAGGAGGATTGAGAGAAAGGAGGGAGAGAGGCAGTGAGCAGGAATGAGAGGAAGAAGGGAGAGAGGTAGTAAGAAGAGGAGAGGAAGGAGGGAAATAAGTAGAGAAGAGGAAGGAGGGAGAGAGGTAGTGAGGATGACTGAGAGGAAGGAGGGAGAGAGGTAGTGAGAAGAGGAGAGCAAGGAGGGAGATAAGTAGAGAAGAGGAATGAGGGAGGGAGGTAGTGAGGAGGAGGATGGAGAAGGAGAGAGAGAGGCAGTGAGGGAGAGGAAGGGTGAGAAAGGTAGTGAGGAGGACGACTACTTTAATAAATTTCCCCCGACAATGCCTTCAGTGGTTCTTGAAAATCGACTAATCAGAATGTTCAAAGTCTCCTATCGATCTGCACCAAAGAAACAACACTTGTGTAGTACCTCATAGTGAACACCCTCAAAGTTAAATTGGTTAAATTATGTTCAGTGGTTCTCAATGAGATTACGAAAATGTAATTCATAGGTTTTCAAAGCAATTTTGACCTTCGCTGTCAACCATTTTGAATTTCCGATCGGCATAAAAACCATTATCACCTGTAAAGGACTCTGAAATTTCAAGACAATGTTTACAACCATAATATGCAGGTCAGGTTCAATTGCAGCCAGATCCCATATACGGCTTGGAAGTTAGGCCCACTTAGCTGAAAACAGAGAACTCCGTGTCCTCAGACACATTCTTCTTTTATTCATTTTTTAACGAATCGGCATGAAAAGTAACAACACTTGCGTAGGACATAATAGTGAACACCTCTGCCAAGTGTGGTTAAATTCTGTTCAGTGTTTTCCAAGTAGACCATGAAAATGTTGCTTTACATATGGTTTCAAAGCAAACTTTGACCTCCGCTGGCAACGATTTTGAATTTCCGATGGGTTCAAAAAGTAACAAGACCTGTCAAGGACCTTAAAATGAACATACAAATCACGTTTCCATACCATCGCTTCAGTGTTTCTTGAAAAAAGATTATTGAAAAACTAACAATGTTTCCAATGTCTCCTGATGACCATTTGTTGACGAATCGGAAAAAATCCCTCATCCGATCTAAACAAACACCAGATCCCTCAGTACAATTTTTAGTCAATATGCAAACCACAGATAAATTCAATGCAGACGAACAATTACGCATTGGTTGACCATATGCGAACGCTAACTGATTTCAAATCCGATACGACAATTATAACGGATTTAAATTCGATTTAATGATTCAGTTTCAATCCGGAATACGTGTGAATATGGTATTATAGTGCTACCACTTTCGGTAGATCAATCAAAAAAGATGGAGACAAACGCATTTATCAAGATGGCTCAATTTTATAATAATTTGATCATGAAACGAAGCAAAAAATAGTTGTGCTGATATAGTAGAGGGGGTTAGGAGGGGGTCTGACCCCGAAACCCTGAACTAAAAAACTTGAAATCCCCTTAGTCCCGAACTAAAAAACTTGAAATCCAGAAGTCCCGAATATAATAAAATTTCAATCCCGAATCCCGAAATGGTCAATCCCGAATTCTCGAGCTTAAAAAAACACCATCCCGGAGTCCTGAAAAGGGTCCTTCCCCCCTCGTAGTAGTAGTTTAATTTAGAGAATACTGTTACCGTTTAGTTCATTATTTGAAATGAACATAATATGATAAATTGGTATAATTATGTTCGGTAAAACAAATCCACACTCTTGACAGTAGAACTAATAATTGTATCGTTCATAGTTATGCGTCATTGATGGACACTGCCATTCTATAGTTACTGATCTTTATTTAAAATGATCGATTACAAACAAACAAGCTACCACAAAATAGTTTGTTTACTTTAGAGCTAATTATGTTGTGTCTCGGTGTACTGTAAACAGTTGAAATTCTTAAGAATAAATTAACAGATAACCATTGGCGAATCCAGGGGGGTTCCGGTGGTCGGAACCCCCCCGTCCTTCACATTGCGTTCGTCGTCCGTCCGTTAACTTTTTACATTTTGATATTCTTCTTGAGAACCACTGAACATAATTTAACCAAACTTGGTATGAATGATCCTTAGGGTGTGTAGACTATAGTTTGTGAATTATATATCCGTCGATGAAAAAACATGGCCACCATGGCTAAAAATAGAACATAGGGGTCAAACTGCAGTCATTGGCTAATATTTCAAAAAATATTACATATAGAGAAAAATAGAGGTGATCTTCCTTCTTCAGCATCAAAAGCTCTACAAAAGTCTCCATAGGGTCGACCCCTTATAGGAGTTATTGCCCTTGTATAGTCTATCAGTGCAAAGGGGGAGAATTGAGTATGAGGGGGAAACTTCAGTATATACTCAGATTTCCCCCCTAAAAATCAGGGAGAAAGATGAGTATATACTGATCTTTCCGGGAGGGAAAATGAGTATATACTGATCTTTCCGGGGGAAAAACTAGTATATACTCATTTTTCCGGGGGGAAGAATGAGTAGGGGGAAAAATGAGTATGTAACACCGGTCCCAACTAAGGGTGTCTTCAACCTATGCCAACATTTTGAAATATCATATTCAAGGTACGCCAACAAACATTATATTACAGGTGTTTATATAGCAATTAATGACATTTACAGGTAAGTAAATTTGAAAATGCAGGTCTCAAAAGTGAAATTTATTATTTAAAAAAAAACAAAGCAAAACAAAAAACAATCTAAAGATATAAGAATAAGTCTGTTAAAATTTAATAACTTGAAAAGAATTTTTTTTTAAACTTTTGTAAAAAATTATATTTTTAGCAATTTGTAATGTGATTGTGTATACTGATTGTTTTTGGTTATTTTGATATAGTATGATAAAAAAATATCTGTGACTATAATATCTTTAATTTATTTTCATGAAGTAGGATAAAAAAATATATCTGTTTATAATATCCTATTTTATTTTCATAATGATTGATGTTAAAATATATGTGCTTATAATAATATCCTAATTATTTTTATAAAGTTTGATATTAAATATATGTGCTGATATACTGATTTTTTGTTTGTTATTTCCATAAAATATGATTTTAAATACTTACTTTCTACTTACTATTCATTAAAAATTAATTGTGGACTTGAGTACATTGACATCTCCCCCCGATTTTACACTAATTAAACATGACTAGTCATGTTTATATAACAATTAACCTATTCAACCTATGCCAACAATCTTTCTTATCTTTTTATATATTTTTTTTTAAATGTTGGCATAGGTTGAATGAACCCAACTAAGGACCTGGATTACCAATATAATATGCCGTGGGATTTTTAGTGTTCAGTGAGTTAATGAAGAGAGGTTATTTTACACTTTGTTTACATTGGTAGAATTGTTGACGATCTTTGCTTAAACTTAAACACATTATTTTTTTCTCAATTTTTTTTTTGCACGTTTGGATTCACTCTTAGGTAGCTTTGATGTATCCGTTCTCTCAAAAATAAAAAATAAATGGTGTGGGAGAAAAAGAGATATTAACCAATTTTATTATTGATATGGAGTAGCTTACAACCCTTTATATCATATATTAAAGTTAAAGATTACGAACCTAAGTCACATGGATCAGAAATTTATAAATTATAAGCAGTTCTAATCTTTGAATGACTACAGATGGATGGAAAAGCACCTTATAACTTCATATCACCTGGCACCCCACTAAAATTAAGAAACGAATGCTGGTAACATCTATAAAATGTTGCTGTATAAAACCGGTGCATATCCAGACAATGGTCCACCCGTCGAGTGCCCCCTCTAAAGCAATCTGCTGCCGATCATTTGCTGTACAATTTGACTATTTTCTTTACAACCATGTATACACATTGTCTAATAACTCATTCTCATGAGCTCATAATGGGGCTTTGACCCATCAGGCACTGCCTTGGATTCGATGGGGACCTTAAACTTCTTGTCTAGATAAGCAAAATGCGAGCCTCTCTAGAATAAAATCCAGCATCCGCGCCTGAAAAACGTATCAAAATACAGGGGCGGATCCAGGGGGGGAGCACCCCCCCTAAAATTGGAAAAAATATGATTTTTTGGCGTAAAATCGTGATTTTTCACACGAAATACCCCAAAAATGTTCGCGCCTCCCTCCGCTCGGCACAATTTTTTTAAGTGCGCCCCCCCTAACTTGAAATCCTGGATCCGCCCCTGAAATACCACAAGTACATTAACAATTTAACATCTTTTCAGCCCACAATGATAATTATACAGTCTAACCTGCCCATGAGGTCACCTCTATTAAGCATACATCACCAACGACCATGAACTTGAATTGATTATATCACGACCCTGACCTTGAATTGGTTACATTAGTAGAAAACTACTCAAATACCTATTTACATAACAACCAATTCAGATCAAAGTCTTTCGCAAGCAATGTTGTCATAATTCTCCATTTTATCTGTCCTATTTTTGTCCTTGGTTGGACGCTTGCAACAGTTACATGACACAGGACGATACGAAGGACAGAATGGTATATATCGTAAAAAGGACATTCCATCGAGGTACTTCTGAATCAGAGGTAAGTCATAGGTAGGATCTCTTCCTTCATTGTCTGTATCTCCATCTTGATGCCTCATTTTCAGAATACCTCTTTCCTCATCTGTACCTAATGAAGAAATAGATCAAGTAAGGGAACGACCATTTAATTTGAAAGGTGGGGGGGGGGGGAGGTTATGGTTTTTTTCTAAAAAAATATTCTGATTCCCAATGTTGCTGAAAAAAAATAATCTGATTCAGAGTTTTTGTCATATAACCTAATGTTAAATTCTGGGGAAAAGAATCGTGCTTCGAGCGACAAAAAAAAATATTCTAACTCTTGTGTTGTCCGAAAACAAATTTCTGAACGAAACAAAAAATCATAACCGCCCTCCTTCAAAGTTAAATGGTCGGTCCCTAAAATACAGTTTAAAAACCTGCTTTAGTGACAACCACGTTAAGTAATAACTTGTATAATGTGAGCGAAATTTAATTTCCATTGACCGTGTATTTCATATTAATTAAACCTGTATTAAGCAACCACCTGTCTTATGTGACCCTATTGCAGTGTTCCCGTAGAAGGTCACATAAATGTAAGTCAGATTTGACTGTAGTAAATTTGTAAAACTTCTCACCGAGGGTTCAAGTCGAGTACACCTCTGGGTTAGCTGAGATCGAATCTATACCTCATTTGTGATATGATAATTGTTACAATGGACGAACAATCGACTTATCGATCAACCATATTCTTATCTCGTAGAGGGAGCTGGAATTTCTTGTTATTTGTTAGTCTCTGGGTCGACATGTAATTTACATAGGGTATGTAGGTGGATTGAGTGAGTGGGTTAGTGATTGTTCACTCAGCAATATTTCAGGTATACCATGGCGAGAACAAGTTAAGTTTCAATGAGATGATGATGAGGTCCTCTTTGTACTAAACCAACACGATTAGTTGGATTTTTATAGTGTAAGCTCACTGAAACAACAGTCTGCGGGTAGACAATTCCGAGCCAACCAGTTTTTGCTCTTTCTCCTTAATGCTGTGTGTTTAGCGGAGAAGCAACAAATACCAATTTAATAGTCTGGTTTGATCCGATCGTGGGCTTGATACCATGATCTACCGCACTCAAGGCGATCTGGGTGTTTGCCTCTTTACCCTATTGTTTGTGCAGTTGTTCTCATCATGAACATAGCTAACATTGAACTCACCTCATGTTACACAGCAACTGATTACTTATGTCAGTTTATTATGTCATCATGAACATAGCTAACATTGAACTCACCTCATGTTACACAGCAACTGATTACTTATGTCAGTTTATTATGTCATCATGAACATAGCTAACATTGAACTCACCTCATGTTACACAGCAACTGATTACTTATGTCAGTTTATTATGTCATCATGAACATAGCTAACATTGAACTCACCTCATGTTACACAGCAACTGATTACTTATGTCAGTTTATTATGTCATCATGAACATAGCTAACATTGAACTCACCTCATGTTACACAGCAACTGATTACTTATGTCAGTTTATTATGTCATGGTTGATGAGACCATAATACACAGGAAGAACTGTCGACTTGTCACTTGCATCAAGTCTCTGACAAACTATATCTCACCGAGTATAACCCACAATTGCCAAGAATCGTACTTTGGTTAATGTAACAATGATATATGATAGGCACTGATTGCACAAGTAAATCTAAATACCATAGACTCGTAGCCATGACTACCCCTCCTTGGTATGATACAAAATAATAGAAATGTTGCATATTTTGTGATACAGCACAAACCATATTAAATTAAGCAAGTAGGGATTTAATAATTCTACAATACAGTGTGAATCAATATATCTAAGACTGGATTCATAATTCTAAACTTGGTACAAGTGAAGGTTCCCAGGGATCAAATCCACAGAGCTGCTCAACTCAGCCCCTGGGTGGCGGATAAGGGAAGCCATCTTGCCAGGTTATAATCCGCAATGCCTGATCATTGATCATAGTGGGCAATGTGTTTGCAGAGTGCCATGCTCCATGCAAGATAAAGGCTTTTTTATATTTCGAAAAAAAAAAGAGTGGGGGCAGTTTTGTCCTTACCCAAATGCCAATACTTCTTCAGTGGCAATCAAAAGTCGTTGATCCCTTTATTCCATCCATTCCCTCATTTCTATATAGTTTTTATATATATACTTAAACTTGTTCCCGTCCTGAATATAGCTGAAATGTTGATCTCTGGACGAATGACATTGAGCATAGATCAAACAAGAATCATTGTAATACAATGTAGCAGAAATATAATGCCAATTCTCAGATAAGTATGAAGATTTGATTTGATTTTTGGTGTTTTAACACCACTTTCAGCAATATTTCAGCTATATCATGGCGACCAGTTTTAGTGGTGGAGGAAGCCGGAGTACCCAGAGAGAACCACCAACCCTGGGCAAGCAACTGGTAAACTTTATCACTTGCGACTGCAGGTCGAGTGCACCCTTTTTATAATTTACAAAGCTGGGCGCGAACCCACGCCGTATTGGTGATGGGCTTGTATGAGCTGTTAGATCCAACGACCTAACTCATTGATCCCCCCGGGCCCCTAAGTATGAAGAAAACAGAAGAGGTAATCAGAAACCGAAAACAGACAATACGATGACCCAAAGAAAGAGGACAAATAAACAAACACTGGCTCATAAAACACTACACAGAAATCAAAAGATTGAGCAACATGCATCTCACTAAAACAGGGGGTAGACTCCTGTGCTCCAGCGGATGGGTAGCCAGTTACTTCCTCACTAGTGTCTACCCATCGAATAAACAGTAATTTTCTTAAATATGTGGTTAGGCAACAACCATTTTCTTATCTGGGGAGGGGGGGGGGGGTACGGGGGCCTGGGGTTTTCATTGTGCCTGTGAAATTTTTTTCAGAACCTTCCTCAGTCAAAATATTTTTTTCTCATGAGAAGGAAAGCAAAATTTTGTTTTCCTATCATGTGGAACAGAAATACATTTTTCCATAAAAACAATACATTGACTACTCAAATTCAGCAGTGCAATATTTTTTTTTCTAACCGGTGACAGTATAAATTTTTTTTCAGCTACATTGTACAATGCAAAATCTATAAAAAAAAAAATCGGTCAGCTAGGGCATTAAAATAAAAAAAAATTAAAAATCCCAGACACCCCCCAGATAAGAAAATGGTTGTTGCCTTAGGGTTAGTTCTATGGTGTTTCATGCCACTTTCAACAATATTCCAGTTATATCATGGTGGTCAGTTTTATTGGTGGAGGGAGGCAACTGGAGTACCCAGAGAAAACCACAAATCACTGAGAAACTTTATCACATAATGTTGTATCGAGTACACCTCGTCATTGGCGGGATTCGAACCAACAATGTTAGTGGTGATTGACACTGATTGCATAGGTAGTTGTTAATCCAAATACCATATGATCACGACCACGACGGTCCCCTCCTAAATATGACATAATCTTACCTGGAATTGTTACATCTAAGACAAACCCTATGACACCACCTACAAACATACTGGTACTGAGCAAAACAGATAAAATTTGGTCCACTGCCTCACTACCTGAAACACAAAAAGTTTTTAGCTTAAAAATAGTAAAGTGAAAGTAGGTCAACCAATTTAATACAACAATTTTTTCACATCAAAATAAATGTTCGTCTCCTTCAGACATAAGAGGATATCATATCCTGTTTAGGCTCTTTGGTATTCTGACTTCCTAAAATTTTTATAGTATTTACTTATTATGCGAGCTTAAGCGAGCTCTTTATGGTATAAAATAATCGACGCTTTGTAAACACCGGTTTCCGTGTAACACACTAACACACTCAACTAATGAAGATCTTCTTAACATAAAGCACAAAGGTGATCCTGAAGTCTCGTACCCTCTCTCGTACGTCAGATACCACTGAAACCCGGAATCTGTGTGCAATAAAAGTCATTTTGTTAGCTTGTTTTACTTATATTGATATTATTTAATTTATTAAATCTCTTCTGACATACTGACAAGAATTTGTGTTTCTACGCGGAAGTTAACTTTTGAGATTTCGTAAGGAACGATAACTCCAATAAAGGAACGACAGCTCGATTGAATGAGACTAGATTCGGCCCTAAAAAAAAGTGGTCCCCAATATATCTCGGCCCAAAAAATCTCGACACTTTTTGATGCACTGGATGAGCGTTAAATTGCCAGATAATTTTCAGATGCGCGAGCATTCATGGCCGTGCCGGTTTCATATTATCTGATATAGTGCACGTGCCTGCATACATTTTTTTCATGAATAAATTTGAAATAGTGCTTGCACGACGCAAACAACAATCAATCAATTTAGGTTAATAATACCATATTGATTATCTCCCTTTGTATGTACATGATAACACCATCTTGATTTTGTCCCCTCATATGAACCAAATAATCAATCGTAACTACTCGGCCATTCTCGCTACCCTGCAAATAACCTTGTACGTACATAGTAGAAATTCTTCTTAAATTGTTTGCCGGAAGTTAAGTTAAGTTAAGCCGCACAAAAATATAGTCCACGAAAATCCAATATTGAAGACATACTAAGTACAATCTAATCATGCAAAACTAATTAAAACTTTAATTGAAATATAGAAAATTGTTTAAAATATAACTTTATCAAACTTTCATGTAACTGACATGTGAAAAGTAGTGCGATTTATACGCCTAATGCATACGAGGTTATTTGCAGGGTAGCGAGAATGGCCGAGTAGTTACGATTGCCAAATAATACCATCTCGATTGTCTCCCTTCGTATGTAAAAGTAGAACACTTACCAGTATTAATGTCATTTTTATGTTCTGCCATCCATGATGGAAAGCATAATCCAATAAAAAGTGCAATTCCCAAGATAAATATATTTCTGGATGATCTCATATCACAATATTGCAAATTTGACAATCCTACTGCAGTGATCATACCTATAATAATACAATATCATGTGATAAGTAACAATAAAATAAATATATTCCTGAAAATTGTTAATTGTATAGTCGTAGGGTTGTTGACATCTGTAGAAATCCAGATTGATTCACAAATACAATCAAACCTTGTGACTAAGACAAATAAAATCACAGGTGGTGTGCTCCACTCGAGTGCAGTAGATCTTGGTTTCTGCAGAAGATTGAAACTAAGCATGTTGATCTAATACAAAGCAAACATCATCTCATCGAAAAATAATGTCTTATCCCCACGACATAGCTAAAAAATGAGCATTTGATGTCACTCGTTCACTCCAAGTCAAAGTAATTAATTTTACTTTGAAATATTCATGTATCCAATTTATCTGTTATAAATTTAAGCATATAACAGTTGAATCTACTACAATATTACCCAATTATTAACCTCGAGCTAACAAAGTAATAGACGTTTCCTTATCCGAGTTCGAGGTAGAGAGGTTTGACTGTGTAGCTGTATTTAATAATGGGTAACCATTATACATCATTTATGTTGAATGATAAGCATTGCTCAATAACACATGAATACAATAATTTTCAATATGGATTAGCATGCGCAATGAAATGATATAATATGTATATAATAGCATAGAGTTAAATATACAAAGAATGATTATATACAAAAACAATATACGAAAAAAAAAGTAAAAAGAAAAAAGCATTGTTTAGTGGATCATTGTTTTTTGTCCGTTTTCTGTTGGCTATTCTATTGTCTATCCTTTTTCAAATTACGGTTTTTAATTACACCTTTGGTATCTTCAAACTTTTCTTAATAGTTATTACAAGTCTATATTACAACCATAATACACAGATTATATTATTATTGTATGATGCTCTTCTTGTGTGTGGAAGAAATTGGCAGTTACTGTTTCTCTGCAAAACACAATTCATTAGGGAGTAAGACAGATAAAAGTTTGATTGACTCTGGAACTGGGTTATCACTGTACAATCCATATTTTAGTGATGATCTACTACAAAGAAAGCATCTGAATCATCTGATCATTGTTCTCACCAAGTTATAGCTGAAATATTTAGTTCTTTTTAAACCTCCAACAAAAATCACTCACTCAATCTTTTTGTCTGTTGATGCTGTCGAACATAATTACAATTATTGCCCCTCTCAAAGCAATCATAACACCAGTATAATATACATTAGAAATGCGATGCCATGTATCCTCCTAGTCTGTATATCATTTGTTTGCTTTTGTTGAGAACAAGAATACAAATATGGCTCATGTCTTATTTATGTTATTTATGTTTGTTTGCGTATAGTGGTGTCGAACACATATTGTGTTGTGTTTTCGTTTTGTTTTTCTTCGTCTTGTGTACCCTATGTTGCCAGTTTCTGTGGATTATCAATTTTTGACTGCCCCCTCGGTGTTCTCTAACGTTTATTTTGCACTGCACAATCTAGATTATAGTGTTTGTCTACTACAAAGAGGGCATCTGAATCATCTCATCATTGTTCCCACCATGCTGTAGTGCAATGGTTTTTAGACGTCTAACAAAATCACTCACTCGTTCTTTTTGTCTGTTGATGCTGTCGAACATATGTTTATCGTCACTCTCAAAACAATCATAACACCAGTATAATACACATTAGAAATGCGACGCCATGTATCCCTCCTAGTCTGTGTATTATTTGTTTGCTCTTGCTGACAATGAAAAATACAAATATGGCTCATGTCTTATTTACGTTTGTTTGTGTTTGCTTGCGTATAGTGGTGTCTAACACATATTGTGTTGTGTTTTTCTTCGTCTTGTGTAGCCTATGTTGCCAGTTTCTCTAGATTGTCTATTTTTGTTTGCCCCTTCGGTATTCTCTAACGTTTATGTACTCACCAAACATAACCAGGAACATGCCACCTACAACGGGTTCTGGAATGGTAACAAACAGTGCTCCAAATTTACCAAAACAACCAAGTACTATCATAATTATTCCACCGACTTGTATTACAATTCGACTTCCTACCTTAAAATAGATGTCGTATGTCAAACAATATGTATTAATAATAATGTATTGGAAACATTATCCATGCAGGGTGTACTCGATACAACATTATGTGATAAAATTTGTCAGTGACTTGTGGCAGGTCGGTGGTTTTCCCCGTGTACTCCAGTTTCCTGCACAGATAAAACTGATCGTCACAATATAACTGAAATATTGTTGAAAGTGGCGCTAAACACCATAACCCCTAACATTATCTACAAATAGGGTTGTATTCTCTTTTTAAATGTAAAATGATATTTATTGCCAGTACGATTTTATCGAAAAGTGGGTAAAATCACACAAAATAGACAATAGTAAAACATTTTCATCTCAGGACAGGTAGCCTAAAACCCTCTGTCTTCTATGCCAACTGGAAAGCAAGAAGACAAAAAAATATATAAAAAATGAATGTTCCTATTTCCAGAAAATAAGGGGAAATAACTCCATCAAAATAGAAAATCATCTGGAGCTATGATCATTCCATTCTATTTTACAATAACTTGTGATATAGGTATTAATTCAATACATAAATATATATATATATCAAGATCGGGAAAATGTCTACAAAGTGTGTGTAATGTTTTGTTGTGTAAATATATTGTACTGTCGATAAAAATAGAAAATTACAAAAAAAGAAGACAAGCTGTATCATTTATTGTAGACATTTTGGGAATTAAATTTGTGGTTCTGTTGATATTGTTTGAATTGCTGACCATCACTGTTTAATCTTTCTTTTCATATTTTCTATTTTTGATATTTCTTTGTGTTATTTAAAGATTTCCTCTAGTCCGTTTCCTTGGTGAAATACATACCTTTGTTATTCCTATAGCACCAATATTTTCACTGTAAGATGTCGTCCCATTGCCAGATCCCCAAGCACCAGCTAATATACAGGCAATCCCTTCTGTACCAATACCTTAAATATCAAACACACAGTTGATAAACGGCCACCATCGTGTCTACCAACAGCTTAAACACCATTTACAAAATTCCTAAACTGGCAATATCCTGTGTACGAACACATTAAACAACAAACGGTGTGTTTGTTGTTTAAGGCATTCGTACACAGGATATTGCCCATTTACGAACAGGTCATATCTGATCTACCAACACCTTAAAATTCTAAGATGCTGTTTTTAGACGGGCCATATGATATGTACCAACACCTTAAACAATAGAAAATCAGTTATTATCCAGACATTGTTCTCTGTACATTAAATGACATTCAACAGTTAATATATAGACAATACTCTCCATACATGTACCAATAAAATAAATACCAAGCACAAAAGGGGCCTTTGGGGTCGTTATCGTATGGTAGCTTGATTTATAACTACCTATGCAATCAGTGCCATTGTTAGTTTGAATCCTGCTCAGGCCAGGTATACTCGATACAACATTATGTGATAAAGTTTGTCAGTGACTTGCGGCAGGTTGGTGGTTTTCTCCGGGTACCACCAATAAAACTGACTGCCACGATATAACTGAAATATTGTTGAAAGTGGCATTAAGACACCATAAACCAAACCAACTCAAACCTATATATTCCAAGTATGAGTTGCCTGATGCTTGATATCTGTACTAGAGGCATAAAACTCATCTTTATATAGTCGGACATAAACACTTATAGCAGTAGAAAACGTATACTAGTTACTAACTTTCTCTTTTATTTACCTCTATTTACTGCATGGACAGGTGGAGGCTTGGCTCCAGCAATCTTAGCACATGCGTAGTAATCTCCCACAGATTCTATCATGGATGCCAATACCCCTGCCAGCATTCCAAGTACGGCAGCTACACTGACTGTGGGAGTTCCCCACTGACCTGTAAAAGGAATTCATTTTTCAACTTATATTTTCTACAAAGCTTAAAACATATAGCTCATGATGTTCGTGTCATCTACCAGTACACGACAGGTGCCATTAGAGGAGTTGGAACTGCTTATTACAGAGCTCCAGAGTTCATTACCAGATGGTTTTGTTTTTTATTTGTTTATGGTATTTTGGGGGGTTTTTTTTGTTAGTTTTATTTTTTATGGGAAGGGATGGATTCACGTTGCTCAATCTTTGTTTTTTCCTCTTTCATTTGGCCATTGTATTGGCTGTCCTTCGATTTACGACCTCTTTGTATTCTTCAATATTTCTTAAACGGCTCATTTTTCATGAGCAGGTACACTTTGTAGACTTAACATTGCTTTTAATCTACACCATGTTCTGTAAAATTAAGAAAACTGAACTGCTTCTTTCTCAAGATACTACATGGTGCAAAATACTACATCCTTCCGCAATAGAGATTTTTCATAGAAACATGCACTGGCAATAACTTTAAGTGTCATTGGACTACATTAATGGTATCATCACTATTGTTTGACAATACTGACAATATATTTACTGTTGGACACCAACAATGTTTTGACTTCTATTTGTATGCAGTAACTATTTTGACCCTTCTTTCAAAGCACTGACACATTTCCACAGTTGCTACCTCACAATATTTTGACTGTTCGTTGCATTTACTGCCAGTACTTCGACTAACATTTGCCTACGCTGACAATATTTCGACTGTTAGTTGAGTACAGACTCCCACACTTGACACTATTTCTACTATTTCATTAAACCTCTTACCACAAATTGACCAGTTGTTAGGCACTTTCAAGTGAAACAAATTGTACCAGAATTACGTCATATTTTATTCAGGTCAAGTTTAATTTTTGCAGTTATCACTCATTCAATAAGAACACCCCTCCCCCTCCCCCTAAATAAAACAACATTGCAATGACAAAATACAACAAGGGCAACGCAAAGCGTGGCGTATCCCCTCGCCTAAAAATTTGACCCGGTGACCTTGACCTTTGACCTATGACCTTGAACATCAATAGGGTTCCAGACGGACGGACGGACAGAAGGAAGTTTGGTGAGGGGATAATAACATTCCGTAGATGGCACAATTAACACTTTTAACAATTTCAATGAAACTCAAGTTAGCATTATGGGCAAGTAAGTGAGTGATCGTTGTTTAGTGCCAAGTGAGCAACTTTGCAGCTGTATTATGACGAGGCCAAGTTACATATCAACGATGTGATGATATCCACCTTGTACTAGACCAACATTCCCCCTATTTTTTAGTGTCCTTTTTTAAAGTTTATTTCTTCTGCATTGTATTGACAAATGGTTGTTCTATTGTAGTTGACTTCTTTTCTATCGGAATTTACTGTCAGTATTGACATGTCCCTCTGTTCCAATTCTGTAGTTTCATCTATTTTCGATGGTATCAAATTTCGTGGATCAACTGATAGTGAGATGCTCGTTAAGATATAATTTGTGGTTTCATACTCCTAACTTCTCTTGTTATATATGACCTTCGGGGTCGTCGTGATCGTATGGTAGTTAGCTTTACAAAACTACATATGCAGTGAGTGCTTATCATCGCAAATGTTGTGAGTTCAAATCTCACTCATATGAGGTGTACTCAATACAACATTATGTGATAAAATTTGTCAGTGACTTGCGGCAGGTCGGTGGTTTTCTACCGGTACTTCGGTTTCCTCCATCAATAAAACTGACCACCAAGATATAACTGAAATATTGTTGAAAGTGGCGTTAAACACCATAACTAAATATGGCATTAGCGGTGCACTAAATTTAGTAGTGTGACGATACAAACGAAAACCTCCCAATATTGCTATTCAACGAATACAAATTAATTTATACTACTAAAGTGCACCATGTCGTACGGTTGGTCTACAAACCTGGGTAAGGAAACCTAAACCAGTCTGCATTCGCTATAACTCCTGGTTTTGTGTCTGTACGGGCGCCATATCCCCAGCCTTCTTTGTTATCTGTCAATACTCCTGTTACTGTCAGGATATAGCATATCAGCCATGACAATAGCATAGCTAATAACACCTGTCAAAGAAAATTAGTGTAATATATATCAGCCATGACAATAGCATAGCAAAGGAAATCAGTGTAACATATCAACCATGACAATAGCATAGCTAATAACACCTGTCAAAGAAAACTAGTGTAACATATCAACCATGACAAAGCATATCAAAGGAAACCAGTGTAACATATCAACCATGACAACAGCATAGCAAAGGAAATCAGTGTAACATATCAACCATGACAACAGCATAGCAAAGGAAATCAGTGTAACATATCAATCATGACAACAGCATAGCAAAGGAAATCAGTGTAACATATCAACCATGACAACAGCATAGCAAAGGAAATCAGTGTAACATATCAACCATGACAACAGCATAGCAAAGGAAATCAGTGTAACATATCAACCATGACAACAGCATAGCAAAGGAAACCAGTGTAACATATCAACCATGACAACAGCATAGCAAAGGAAATCAGTGTAACATATCAACCATGACAACAGCATAGCAAAGGAAATCAGTGTAACATATCAACCATGACAACAGCATAGCAAAGGAAACCAGTGTAACATATCAATCATGACAACAGCATAGCAAAGGAAATCAGTGTAACATATCAACCATGACAACAGCATAGCAAAGGAAATCAGTGTAACATATCAATTATGACAACAGCATAGCAAAGGAAATCAGTGTAACATATCAACCATGACAACAGCATAGCAAAGGAAATCAGTGTTACATATCAACCATGACAACAGCATAGCAAAGAAAATCAGTGTAACATATTAACCATGACAACAGCATAGCAAAGGAAATCAGTGTAACATATCAATCATGACAACAGCATAGCAAAGGAAATCAGTGTAACAAATCAACCATGACAACAGCATAGCAAAGGAAATCAGTGTAACATATCAATCATGACAACAGCATAGCAAAGGAAATCAGTGTAACATATCAACCATGACAACAGCATAGCAAAGGAAACCTGTGAAAGGAAACCTATTTTAAGCATATCAACCATTACAATAAGCTTGTACAAATGTAACATTAATGCCTTTTTTCCCTTTGATCTTTATATGGTTTATATTCCAGAATGTAAGCAACAGATAAGAACTATGAAATAATACACGCATATACGAGATATTGCACACTTTAAATCTGAGCTGTACTTTTATTACTCTCAGAGAGCCATGCAATAATGAATGACCTAGATGTGATATTGCATGGCTTCATGTCACAAATCATTTATATCACGGTTTTCCGAGTTAAACGGTTAAACAATCTCTCATTTTGTGTTTGATTGTTTAACTGCTTAACTCAGAAAACCGTGGTATAAATAGAGAATATTATATGGCTCTTTCCGAATCACATCCTGTATCAACCCGAGACACCAATATCATCCCGAGAGCTTTAGCTCGAGGGATGATATTGGTCGAGGATTGATACGGGATGTGATACGGAAAGAGCCATATTATATTATGTTTATCATATACTTAAACATGAGAAAGTCTTGTTCTGTATTATGAATTATGACGTCGACGTAGTCACGTGATCAATATCATTTTAAGGGGTATGATAAAGGGGTGATGATATCGATATCAGTCACGGCAGTCAAATACAGTCGTAATGTTCTTTCAGTATTATATATTCAAATTTCCTTTATTTAGTACTAAGTATATGATAAATATTACTAATAACACGCTGTAAAAGATATCCATTCTACCATGTATTCAAAACATATTTTACAGTGTACAGATAGTATGGTCAAATCGGCTTCTTTCATATTAGGCGCCGATATCATATGGAAGTTGATACGGATTTATAACATAAGACCTGTATCATCCCTCCGACGCTCCCTAAGGTCAGGGGGTCACTACAAAAACAAACATGGCTTAGAATGGTTTTTGACGCTACCAAGAATAATATGCATGGATTTCTGGAGGATATAAACAAATCCTAACACAATAATAGAAACAATGTTTTTAAAATTGTTACTAATAATTAAATATCATTCAATTGATGACTTTGTCCTTAAAAAACTGAATTGTTAAAAAAAATAGGTAAACTGTGCATTTTTCATATGTGAACAGAAAAAGGACAAAAGCACAAACAATTGTCTACAAAACACAACTTAGAGAACCAAAGGTTGAGCAACACGAACCCCACCAAAACAACAGAGGTGAACTCAGATTCTCCGGAAGGGATAGCAATTACCAATACACCAGTGACACCCTTCAAAACTTACTGGAAATAGCTTAAATATATATAGCTTGTGTGTTTTACATCCTTTCTTCTTCTCATACTTAAATATAGGAAGGCAGACATTCTGTAGATACTGGGAAAAAAATTTAATCAACACTACTGTCCTAAAAATAGAAAAATAAGATATACAGTAGTCCCTCTTAAAAGGCCATCTCCTATTATTTCAAAGGCCACCGTTCCTCTTAGGGCAGATTTCAAATGCACTAAGGTAGTAAAATACTACTAAACTGTCCCCTTCGAGTCGCAATATATTGTTGATTTATTGTGCTTAACGCCACTTTCAGCAATATTTCAGCTATATCATGGTGACCAGTTTTAGTGGTGGAAGAAGCCGGAGTACCCGGTGAGAACTACCGACCATGGGCAAGCAACCGGTAAGCTTTATCACTTCTGGCTGCGAGTCGAGTGCACCCTTTTCTGTAATTTACAAAGCTGTATTGGTGATAGGCTTGTACGAGTTGTTATGTAATCCAACTACCTAACTCATTGAGCCACCCGGGCCCTCGCATTATATTGTAAATTCCAATGGTTGCTCCATATGTTTTGCAGTAATTGATCTAATAAAGAAATTCAATAAATCAACCAATACCATCAAGCTATTAAATTCAAACTATTGACTACCCAAGCTATCATGTTGAAGTATATAGATTCATGCCCTTACTTGAAACTTGTCTTGAATAATTTCAAATGATATACACCACATAATAAGAAGACTGTTGGGCCGTCGTGGTCATGATCGTATGGTAGTTAGATTTACAACTACCTCTGCAGTTGGTGCTTATCACCACTAAAATTGTGAGCTCGAACCCCGATCATGGCGAGGTGTACTCGATACAACATTATGTGATAAAATTTGTCAGTGACTTGCGATGGGTCGGTGGTTTTCTCAGGGTACTCCGGTTTCTCCCACCAATAAAACTGACCGCCACGATATAACTGAAATATTATTGAAAGTGGCGTTAAACCCCATAAACACAAACCTCTAAGAAGACGGTAAAAATGTCAAAGAGTTTTGAGAGACACTCACATAATAGCAATGTACCACTGCTTGGAAGCATAATTAGCTGCTGCAGGAAATAAAGCTAGTCCAATCAAACTGATTGTTGGGGCAATAGCTAGAGGTCCAATATGTGGTAGCATCAGTCCTATAATGCCACTGTACCCAATAATGACTTGCCCAAGTGAAGCCACCATGATAGCACCCTGCACCTAAAGCAAAATGAAAAAAATCTGGAAATTAGTCATGCATTGTCCAGACTTGGTTATTATTTAATCTTAATTCTTAAGATTTTTTTTTTTTTTGAAATTCCAAAAAAATAAAAGGAAATCATAAGATGTAAATGAAAAATTTTTTGTAATCTAAAAGTTCTTAGTATTAAAAATGTTTGACAACACTATTCTCTTTAATAAGAACTACTAATGGATTCTTTTTATATTAGTAGCTAGTATTGTGATGTATTCAAGCTTAACAAATATAGCGAGTTTTGAAAAATTGCCTTGAAAAATACGTCAAACATAAACATGAGCAAATTGGTAATGGAATAATTAAAAATGTATTTGATTAAAGCGTTGGTCAAAAAGTAGCATAAAGAAAAATAACCTCACGTAGGCGCATGTGCCACATCTCTCTGTGTTCGTCACTACCATAGTCAGGGAGAAGTGAAATGTTGGCATTTTCTGAAAATAATACAAATTATTATACTTCATGTATGTAAGCTATAATTTTATTGGATAAGACGAGGGTAACATTTTGCTTTGACACATGGCTCAGTGGGTAACATTTTTTTTACTGTCACCCTCTCATTAAAAATGAATAGACTGAATATGAAATGAAACATTAAAATGAAAAAAAAACATCATTGCAAACGAGAAAGTGAAAACATTCAGTATAATAAATTAAATAACATATAGTTGAGAGGGTGATAGATCAGATTGTTACCCTTCGAAAAAGACACATGAAGATGTCAACCTTCGCTTTGCCTCGGTTGACAATGTTTTTCTCAGGGTAACAATCTGATCTATCACCCTCTCAACTATATGTTATTTATATATTATCATATATTAGTGAGTGACTAAATGGTCTTGGGGGATAAGTGTTGTAAGCATCTAGATTAACCATTTTCAAAACAATTACTGGTAATGGGTAGGAAGTGGCAAATAATTTTGGAATGACTCCATGAATTATTCCCCAAGGACAAAAAATGCATGAAAGTTAACAATCAAATGGTTCTTGCCTTAGACATAAAGTAACTAAGACAAAACTATTTGGGTATAATTAAAGATTTAATATGTTGCTGATGATCTATAAAATTTGAGAGGACAAGCCAATAGTACACAGGGCAGAAGAATTCTAGGAACAATCCGAAAAGAAACACAAATAAAACAGAAAACAAAAACTGGTACAATACAAACTTCTACATATATGCACATCAACCAGTTTAAGATTAGAATATAAGATGTACATATTTGTCTTACTTTGTTCGTATGGACATTCCCATTGTTTCTATCCCAGAATAGCATTATGTCTTACTTTGTTTGTATGGACATTCCTATTGTTTCTGTCCCAGAATAGCATTATGTCTTACTTTGTTCGTATGGACATTCCTATTGTTTCTGTCCCAGAATAGCATTATGTCTTACTTTGTTTGTATGGACATTCCTATTGTTTCTATCCCAGAATAGCATTATGTCTTACTTTGTTTGTATGGACATTCCTATTGTTTCTGTCCCAGAATAGCATTATGTCTTACTTTGTTCGTATGGACATTCCCATTGTTTCTGTCCCAGAATAGCATTATGTCTTACTTTGTTCGTATGGACACTCCCATTGTTTCTGTCCCAGAATAGCAGTAGTTGGTGTCAAAAATGCAAAGGTTGCTCCCTGGATTATCGGCAATCTACAACAATAAGATATACATCAAGTACAATAGTATAATACAGTTATTTAATGGGAGTGCAGGCAATAGATCAAAATAGTTGGCCTGAGCTGAGGTAATGGAAATTATCAAGTGAACTATTGCACAAGAAAACCACAATTCCCGGTAAAATCACAGGGGCTCGCAGTTATATTTTCACATCACCAGGTATCTATAAAAAGAAGCATACTTGTGAAAATATAACTGCGAGCCCCTGTGGGTAAAATAGACATGAATAAGCACGTCAAAGGCGAAAAGATAATGGTTATTACGACCTATCACATTAACCTTCAGACCACTGTGTTCTTGTCAGAAAATGGTGTGTCGAGTATATACTGGTATCTATAAAGAATTTAGCTGCGGATGGTACGCTATATCAGAAAACTGGCCAAGAACCATATGATCTACGGTTCCGCAGCTATAAAGAACTATGCAAGTGTTCTAGGGACCGTCGTGATCGTATGGTAGTACAATTTACAACTACATATGCAATCAGTGTCTATCACCACTAACGTTGTGAGTTCGAATCCCGTTCAGGCGAGGTGTACTCGATACAACATTATGTGATGATGTTTGTCAGTGACTTGCGGCAGGTCGGTGGTACCTTTTTCTCCTGATACTCCGGTTTCTTCCACCAATAAAACTGACCGCCACAACATAACTGAAAATATATTGTTGAAAGTGGCGTTAAACACAATAACCCTAACCCTTTACAAGTATTCTTGAAAAATCGAATTCTTAAAGCCAATCAAGATAAAGATCTACCAACCTGACACCGAAAGTAGTCTGTATGAGGGTGCTAATACCAGATACAAAGAAGATAGTACTAATAAGCTGACCGAGTCCTACGCCATCCTCGGCTATACACAGTGCTTTATACAGGACAAAGGGAACTGTTATAGTGGAACCAAATGCTGTCAGGTATTGCTGTAAATTGATGGGTTACTTTATTATTATTATATCGAATAGGACATTCTAAATTATTAACCATACCCAGAATACCAAACAGGAAATACTATGCCTGTCCTAGAAGATGATGTAGTAAATATTTCATCAAAATCATACAGGAATTGACTTTGGAATAATGTTTTGAAAAAATGTGATTTTATATGAAATGTATAGTAAAACATTACAGTGACCGGATACTTTTTGCACGTCTCAGTACATGTAAGTCATATCATGTTTGTCGCGGAATGTCCGTCCTATATATGTTTTTAAGTGGTGCTGTTCGAGATATTGATCCTTTGTATTATATTTGTGCCTGCAGAATTTTCTTTTTTTTATCGTGACGATCAATTATTAGAGGCTGATCTCCGGGGTATCCAAGAGGAAATGTCAATGAATAACTTTGTGTTGTAACAACTGTAACTTCACATGTCTGAAAATCGAACTCACATATGTAATGTTGGTTGTATATGTAGATTTTCAACCCACATAGCTCCCCAGTACGTCTCACATTGGTAGATAGATAATGCCCTCTTGATGGGAAATGATCAGTTTATACAATGGAAAGCTTGACCATGTACAATAGTACTAGCGGGTACCGTGATTGTAGAGTGCTACGCTCCTTGAAAACTGAAGCTCTCTTTGTAGATTTCAAAAAAGCGTAGGCGTATTGTAGTCGCTACCAACATTTATTATTTTTCCGTACCCATCTCTCCATACTTTTCCAGTTGTAGTCTAATGTTGTCCCATTCCCATTCTTACCTCCTTTCTTTGCCCCCAATGTCCCATACTTACTTTCTTTATCATCTTTGATCATTTTTGAACTTGTACTCATTCTGAACATACATGAACTATTTTGCATTTGGACATTAAACAACAAACAAATCAATCAATCATAAATAGATGTAAATTTTCTACCAAATATTAAAGAAAGGTGTTCGTCGTACAATACAATTTACATATACAGGATACAGACATTGGTGACAGACCACCAACGCCAACCCAACAAACAACGAAAGGTGCGTTTTAAGCGTAATGCCAGAAAAAATCAGACAGAGCACTATTCTCTATGAAAGTAATCTGCCCGCAAGGCCTAAAGAAGGTAGCTGGATGTAAAACCTTAATAACTAACTAACAATTTTACATACCTGAAATCCTAGAAGGATACACAAGTACCATGGTGGTACGTCCTCAACGCCATACAGAGGCTTATATCTGTCCTCGTCTTTATATTCGTCCTTCTCCTTCTCTACTCCCACTTCAAGTTCAATGTTATCTGGACCAGACTTTTCATGGCGGGAAAAAATAACACATGCATAAATCAATGCAATTTGCTGTTCGATAGTCATTGCAATATTTATGAAGAGTATTTTGCGATAGTGATAAATAGACCCATGTGATGATAGGTAGTCATTATTACATGACTGCAATTTAGCTTGCATATGATTGACTTAAAAATTATTAAGAGGATTTGAGTACTTGCGATATCATCCCCTCGGCTAATATAAGTTGCATAAATATTCCGAAACTGGCTTTTCAAGATAAAATTTTTGTTTTAATTTTAAAAAAACTTAATATTTTTATAATTTTTTTCCAGTTAACAATCACTTTTTTATTTAAAGAATTATTCATATCTTAATAAATTTTACTTTTGAGACCTGCATTTCCAAATTTATTTACCTGTAACTATCATTAATTGTTATATAAACACCTGTAATAAAATGTGTGTTGGCATACCTTGAATATGATATTTCAAAATACAATACAATACAACATTACAAAACAGATATACATGAACAACATAAAGAAATATTTATATATTGTCTTAATCGATGAAATGTTCCCTTATTTCTCCTCAAAGGGGTCTTTTGTGTATTTTATGATAAGTATATGTGTTAAGAATGCTGTGCACTGAATGTACTGTGTACTAGACCTATGTTTATCAATATAAATTATAAATATGTTACAATGTACACAAAATTAATTCGTAAATGTCTTTCAATTCGGCCTCGATCGTCTTTGGGTCTCGAGCGGAGAATTCATTCACGATATCTTCCAGAGTAAAGTTCCTATATCTGTATTTGACGAAATGAACGCAATAGAGTCCACAGGTGTCGCCGTCTTCGGGTTTAACTCGAACTGTGTTGACTATAATGTTTTATTTATCCAATAACTTCTGCATACGGGACACGTTGTCTTCCCACCAGGGCATTGTTTTCGCCATTCTAGCATACACCTATCATGAAACTTATGGATGCAGTTTCTAACCACATTTAGGTTGATGGCAACCTTGTCTTCTGGATGTATTTTATCTAGGCAAATTGCGCAGGAATCCATATTCTTCAGCCACCACTGTTATAACCAACAAACAGTATTTCACTTCTTTTGATTATTTAAATATTTCACTTCTTTTGATTACCGTCGACAAGGACTGTAATATAATTATCCAAATAAAATTATCCCTCATCCCTCATTATGCAGAACTCCCAAATAGTAAACTAAGGTCATCTATGTCTGTGTGAGACCTAAACAGGGTATCTAAAATGAGCTAAGGTCACCTATGTCTGTGTGAGGCCTAAACAGGATATCTAAAATCAGCTAAGGTCATCTATGTCTGTGTGAGACCTAAACAGGGTATCTAAAATGAGCTAAGGTCACCTATGTCTGTGTGAGGCCTAAACAGGATATCTAAAATCAGCTAAGGTCATCTATGTCTGTGTGACGCCTAAACAGGATATCTAAAATCAGCTAAGGTCACCTATGTCTGTGTGAGGCCTAAACAGGATATCTATAATGAGCTAAGGTCACCTATGTCTGTGTGAGGCCTAAACAAGATATCTAAAATCAGCTAAGGTCACCTATGTCTGTGTGAGGCCTAAACAGGATATCTAAAATCAGCTAAGGGCACCTATGTCTATGTGAGACCTAAACAGGGTATCTAAAATCAGCTAAGGTCACCTATGTCTGTGTGAGGCCTAAACAGGATATCTAAAATCAGCTAAGGTCATCTATGTCTGTGTGACGCCTAAACAGGATATCTAAAATCAGCTAAGGGCACCTATGTCTGTGTGAGACCTAAACAGGGTATCTAAAATCAGCTAAGGTCACCTATGTCTGTGTGAGGCCTAAACAGGATATCTAAAATCAGCTAAGGTCATCTATGTCTGTGTGACGCCTAAACAGGATATCTAAAATCAGCTAAGGGCACCTATGTCTGTGTGAGACCTAAACAGGGTATCTAAAATCAGCTAAGGTCACCTATGTCTGTGTGAGGCCTAAACAGGATATCTAAAATCAGCTAAGGTCATCTATGTCTGTGTGACGCCTAAACAGGATATCTAAAATCAGCTAAGGGCACCTATGTCTGTGTGAGACCTAAACAGGGTATCTAAAATCAGCTAAGGTCACCTATGTCTGTGTGAGGCCTAAACAGGATATCTAAAATCAGCTAAGGTCATCTATGTCTGTGTGAGGCCTAACCAGGATATCTAAAATCAGCTAAGGTCACCTATGTCTGTGTGAGGCCTAAACAGGATATCTAAAATCAGTTAAGGTCACCTATGTCTGTATGAGGCCTAAACAGGATATCTAAAATCAGCTAAGGTCACCTATGTCTGTGTGAGGCCTAAACAGGATATCTATAATGAGCTACGGTCACCTATGTCTGTGTGAGGCCTAAACAGGATATCTAAAATCAGCTAAGGTCACCTATGTCTGTGTGAGGCCTAAACAGGATATCTAAAATCAGCTAAGGGCACCTATGTCTGTGTGAGACCTAAACAGGGTATCTAAAATCAGCTAAGGTCATCTATGTCTGTGTGAGGCCTAACCAGGATATCTAAAATCAGCTAAGGTCACCTATGTCTGTGTGAGGCCTAAACAGGATATCTAAAATCAGTTAAGGTCACCTATGTCTGTATGAGGCCTAAACAGGATATCTAAAATCAGCTAAGGTCATCTATGTCTGTGTGACGCCTAAACAGGATATCTAAAATCAGCTAAGGTCACCTATGTCTGTGTGAGGCCTAAACAGGATATCTATAATGAGCTAAGGTCACCTATGTCTGTGTGAGGCCTAAACAGGATATCTAAAATCAGCTAAGGTCACCTATGTCTGTGTGAGGCCTAAACAGGATATCTAAAATCAGCTAAGGGCACCTATGTCTGTGTGAGACCTAAACAGGGTATCTAAAATCAGCTAAGGTCACCTATGTCTGTGTGAGGCCTAAACAGGATATCTAAAATCAGCTAAGGTCATCTATGTCTGTGTGACGCCTAAACAGGATATCTAAAATCAGCTAAGGGCACCTATGTCTGTGTGAGACCTAAACAGGGTATCTAAAATCAGCTAAGGTCACCTATGTCTGTGTGAGGCCTAAACAGGATATCTAAAATCAGCTAAGGTCATCTATGTCTGTGTGACGCCTAAACAGGATATCTAAAATCAGCTAAGGTCACCTATCTCTGTGTGAGGCCTAAACAGGATATCTATAATGAGCTAAGGTCACCTATGTCTGTGTGAGGCCTAAACAGGATATCTAAAATCAGCTAAGGTCACCTATGTCTGTGTGAGGCCTAAACAGGATATCTAAAATCAGCTAAGGGCACCTATGTCTGTGTGAGACCTAAACAGGGTATCTAAAATCAGCTAAGGTCACCTATGTCTGTGTGAGGCCTAAACAGGATATCTAAAATCAGCTAAGGTCATCTATGTCTGTGTGACGCCTAAACAGGATATCTAAAATCAGCTAAGGGCACCTATGTCTGTGTGAGACCTAAACAGGGTATCTAAAATCAGCTAAGGTCACCTATGTCTGTGTGAGGCCTAAACAGGATATCTAAAATCAGCTAAGGTCATCTATGTCTGTGTGAGGCCTAACCAGGATATCTAAAATCAGCTAAGGTCATCTATGTCTGTGTGAGGCCTAAACAGGATATCTAAAATCAGTTAAGGTCACCTATGTCTGTATGAGGCCTAAACAGGATATCTAAAATCAGCTAAGGTCACCTATGTCTGTGTGAGGCCTAAACAGGATATCTATAATGAGCTACGGTCACCTATGTCTGTGTGAGGCCTAAACAGGATATCTAAAATCAGCTAAGGTCACCTATGTCTGTGTGAGGCCTAAACAGGATATCTAAAATCAGCTAAGGGCACCTATGTCTGTGTGAGACCTAAACAGGGTATCTAAAATCAGCTAAGGTCATCTATGTCTGTGTGAGGCCTAACCAGGATATCTAAAATCAGCTAAGGTCACCTATGTCTGTGTGAGGCCTAAACAGGATATCTAAAATCAGTTAAGGTCACCTATGTCTGTATGAGGCCTAAACAGGATATCTAAAATCAGCTAAGGTCATCTATGTCTGTGTGACGCCTAAACAGGATATCTAAAATCAGCTAAGGTCACCTATGTCTGTGTGAGGCCTAAACAGGATATCTATAATGAGCTAAGGTCACCTATGTCTGTGTGAGGCCTAAACAGGATATCTAAAATCAGCTAAGGTCACCTATGTCTGTGTGAGGCCTAAACAGGATATCTAAAATCAGCTAAGGGCACCTATGTCTGTGTGAGACCTAAACAGGGTATCTAAAATCAGCTAAGGTCACCTATGTCTGTGTGAGGCCTAAACAGGATATCTAAAATCAGCTAAGGTCATCTATGTCTGTGTGACGCCTAAACAGGATATCTAAAATCAGCTAAGGGCACCTATGTCTGTGTGAGACCTAAACAGGGTATCTAAAATCAGCTAAGGTCACCTATGTCTGTGTGAGGCCTAAACAGGATATCTAAAATCAGCTAAGGTCATCTATGTCTGTGTGACGCCTAAACAGGATATCTAAAATCAGCTAAGGTCACCTATCTCTGTGTGAGGCCTAAACAGGATATCTATAATGAGCTAAGGTCACCTATGTCTGTGTGAGGCCTAAACAGGATATCTAAAATCAGCTAAGGTCACCTATGTCTGTGTGAGGCCTAAACAGGATATCTAAAATCAGCTAAGGGCACCTATGTCTGTGTGAGACCTAAACAGGGTATCTAAAATCAGCTAAGGTCACCTATGTCTGTGTGAGGCCTAAACAGGATATCTAAAATCAGCTAAGGTCATCTATGTCTGTGTGACGCCTAAACAGGATATCTAAAATCAGCTAAGGGCACCTATGTCTGTGTGAGACCTAAACAGGGTATCTAAAATCAGCTAAGGTCACCTATGTCTGTGTGAGGCCTAAACAGGATATCTAAAATCAGCTAAGGTCATCTATGTCTGTGTGACGCCTAAACAGGATATCTAAAATCAGCTAAGGGCACCTATGTCTGTGTGAGACCTAAACAGGGTATCTAAAATCAGCTAAGGTCACCTATGTCTGTGTGAGGCCTAAACAGGATATCTAAAATCAGCTAAGGTCATCTATGTCTGTGTGACGCCTAAACAGGATATCTAAAATCAGCTAAGGGCACCTATGTCTATGTGAGACCTAAACAGGGTATCTAAAATCAGCTAAGGTCACCTATGTCTGTGTGAGGCCTAAACAGGATATCTAAAATCAGCTAAGGTCATCTATGTCTGTGTGAGGCCTAACCAGGATATCTAAAATCAGCTAAGGTCACCTATGTCTGTGTGAGGCGTAAACAGGATATCTAAAATCAGTTAAGGTCACCTATGTCTGTATGAGGCCTAAACAGGATATCTAAAATCAGCTAAGGTCACCTATGTCTGTGTGAGGCCTAAACAGGATATCTATAATGAGCTACGGTCACCTATGTCTGTGTGAGGCCTAAACAGGATATCTAAAATCAGCTAAGGTCACCTATGTCTGTGTGAGGCCTAAACAGGATATCTAAAATCAGCTAAGGGCACCTATGTCTGTGTGAGACCTAAACAGGATATCTAAAATCAGCTAAGGTCATCTATGTCTGTGTGAGGCCTAACCAGGATATCTAAAATCAGCTAAGGTCACCTATGTCTGTGTGAGGCCTAAACAGGATATCTAAAATCAGTTAAGGTCACCTATGTCTGTATGAGGCCTAAACAGGATATCTAAAATCAGCTAAGGTCATCTATGTCTGTGTGACGCCTAAATAGGATATCTAAAATCAGCTAAGGTCACCTATGTCTGTGTGAGGCCTAAACAGGATATCTATAATGAGCTAAGGTCACCTATGTCTGTGTAAGGCCTAAACAGGATATCTAAAATCAGCTAAGGTCACCTATGTCTGTGTGAGGCCTAAACAGGATATCTAAAATCAGCTAAGGTCACCTATGTCTGTGTGAGGCCTAAACAGGATATCTAAAATCAGCTAAGGTCATCTATGTCTGTGTGACGCCTAAACAGGATATCTAAAATCAGCTAAGGGCACCTATGTCTGTGTGAGACCTAAACAGGGTATCTAAAATCAGCTAAGGTCACCTATGTCTGTGTGAGGCCTAAACAGGATATCTAAAATCAGCTAAGGTCATCTATGTCTGTGTGACGCCTAAACAGGATATCTAAAATCAGCTAAGGGCACCTATGTCTGTGTGAGACCTAAACAGGGTATCTAAAATCAGCTAAGGTCACCTATGTCTGTGTGAGGCCTAAACAGGATATCTAAAATCAGCTAAGGTCATCTATTCTGTGTGAGGCCTAACCAGGATATCTAAAATCAGCTAAGGTCACCTATGTCTGTGTGAGGCCTAAACAGGATATCTAAAATCAGTTAAGGTCACCTATGTCTGTATGAGGCCTAAACAGGATATCTAAAATCTGCTAAGGTCACCTATGTCTGTGTGAGGCCTAAACAGGATATCTATAATGAGCTACGGTCACCTATGTGTGTGTGAGGCCTAAACAGGATATCTAAAATCAGCTAAGGTCACCTATGTCTGTGTGAGGCCTAAACAGGATATCTAAAATGAGCTAAGGGCACCTATGTCTGTGTGAGACCTAAACAGGGTATCTAAAATGAGCTAAGGTCACCAATGTCTGTGTGAGGCCTAAACAGGATATCTAAAATCAGCTAAGGTCATTTATGTCTGTGTGACGCCTAAACAGGATATCTAAAATCAGCTAAGGGCACCTATGTCTGTGTGAGACCTAAACAGGGTATCTAAAATCAGCTAAGGTCACCTATGTCTGTGTGAGGCCTAAACAGGATATCTAAAATCAGCTAAGGTCATCTATGTCTGTGTGACGCCTAAACAGGATATCTAAAATCAGCTAAGGGCACCTATGTCTGTGTGAGACCTAAACAGGGTATCTAAAATCAGCTAAGGTCACCTATGTCTGTGTGAGGCCTAAACAGGATATCTAAAATCAGCTAAGGTCATCTATGTCTGTGTGACGCCTAAACAGGATATCTAAAATCAGCTAAGGGCACCTATGTCTGTGTGAGACCTAAACAGGGTATCTAAAATCAGCTAAGGTCACCTATGTCTGTGTGAGGCCTAAACAGGATATCTAAAATCAGCTAAGGTCATCTATGTCTGTGTGAGGCCTAACCAGGATATCTAAAATCAGCTAAGGTCACCTATGTCTGTGTGAGGCGTAAACAGGATATCTAAAATCAGTTAAGGTCACCTATGTCTGTATGAGGCCTAAACAGGATATCTAAAATCAGCTAAGGTCACCTATGTCTGTGTGAGGCCTAAACAGGATATCTATAATGAGCTACGGTCACCTATGTCTGTGTGAGGCCTAAACAGGATATCTAAAATCAGCTAAGGTCACCTATGTCTGTGTGAGGCCTAAACAGGATATCTAAAATCAGCTAAGGGCACCTATGTCTGTGTGAGACCTAAACAGGGTATCTAAAATCAGCTAAGGTCATCTATGTCTGTGTGAGGCCTAACCAGGATATCTAAAATCAGCTAAGGTCACCTATGTCTGTGTGAGGCCTAAACAGGATATCTAAAATCAGTTAAGGTCACCTATGTCTGTATGAGGCCTAAACAGGATATCTAAAATCAGCTAAGGTCATCTATGTCTGTGTGACGCCTAAATAGGATATCTAAAATCAGCTAAGGTCACCTATGTCTGTGTGAGGCCTAAACAGGATATCTATAATGAGCTAAGGTCACCTATGTCTGTGTAAGGCCTAAACAGGATATCTAAAATCAGCTAAGGTCACCTATGTCTGTGTGAGGCCTAAACAGGATATCTAAAATCAGCTAAGGTCACCTATGTCTGTGTGAGGCCTAAACAGGATATCTAAAATCAGCTAAGGGCACCTATGTCTGTGTGAGACCTAAACAGGGTATCTAAAATCAGCTAAGGTCACCTATGTCTGTGTGAGGCCTAAACAGGATATCTAAAATCAGCTAAGGTCATCTATTCTGTGTGAGGCCTAACCAGGATATCTAAAATCAGCTAAGGTCACCTATGTCTGTGTGAGGCCTAAACAGGATATCTAAAATCAGTTAAGGTCACCTATGTCTGTATGAGGCCTAAACAGGATATCTAAAATCAGCTAAGGTCACCTATGTCTGTGTGAGGCCTAAACAGGATATCTATAATGAGCTACGGTCACCTATGTCTGTGTGAGGCCTAAACAGGATATCTAAAATCAGCTAAGGTCACCTATGTCTGTGTGAGGCCTAAACAGGATATCTAAAATGAGCTAAGGGCACCTATGTCTGTGTGAGACCTAAACAGGGTATCTAAAATGAGCTAAGGTCACCAATGTCTGTGTGAGGCCTAAACAGGATATCTAAAATCAGCTAAGGTCATCTATGTCTGTGTGACGCCTAAACAGGATATCTAAAATCAGCTAAGGTCACCTATGTCTGTGTGAGGCCTAAACAGGATATCTATAATGAGCTAAGGTCACCTATGTCTGTGTGAGGCCTAAACAGGATATCTAAAATCAGCTAAGGTCACCTATGTCTGTGTGAGGCCTAAACAGGATATCTAAAATCAGCTAAGGGCACCTATGTCTGTGTGAGACCTAAACAGGGTATCTAAAATCAGCTAAGGTCACCTATGTCTGTGTGAGGCCTAAACAGGATATCTAAAATCAGCTAAGGTCATCTATGTCTGTGTGACGCCTAAACAGGATATCTAAAATCAGCTAAGGGCACCTATGTCTGTGTGAGACCTAAACAGGGTATCTAAAATCAGCTAAGGTCACCTATGTCTGTGTGAGGCCTAAACAGGATATCTAAAATCAGCTAAGGTCATCTATGTCTGTGTGACGCCTAAACAGGATATCTAAAATCAGCTAAGGGCACCTATGTCTGTGTGAGACCTAAACAGGGTATCTAAAATCAGCTAAGGTCACCTATGTCTGTGTGAGGCCTAAACAGGATATCTAAAATCAGCTAAGGTCATCTATGTCTGTGTGAGGCCTAACCAGGATATCTAAAATCAGCTAAGGTCACCTATGTCTGTGTGAGGCCTAAACAGGATATCTAAAATCAGTTAAGGTCACCTATGTCTGTATGAGGCCTAAACAGGATATCTAAAATCAGCTAAGGTCACCTATGTCTGTGTGAGGCCTAAACAGGATATCTATAATGAGCTACGGTCACCTATGTCTGTGTGAGGTCTAAACAGGATATCTAAAATCAGCTAAGGTCACCTATGTCTGTGTGAGGCCTAAACAGGATATCTAAAATCAGCTAAGGGCACCTATGTCTGTGTGAGACCTAAACAGGGTATCTAAAATCAGCTAAGGTCACCTATGTCTGTGTGAGGCCTAAAGAGGATATCTAAAATCAGCTAAGGTCATCTATGTCTGTGTGACGCCTAAACAGGATATCTAAAATCAGCTAAGGGCACCTATGTCTGTGTGAGACCTAAACAGGGTATCTAAAATCAGCTATGGGCACCTATGTCTGTGTGAGACCTAAACAGGGTATCTAAAATGAGCTAAGGTCACCTATGTCTGTGTGAGGCCTAAACAGGATATCTAAAATTAGCTAAGGTCATCTATGTCTGTGTGACGCCTAAACAGGATATCTAAAATCAGCTAAGGGCACCTATGTCTGTGTGAGACCTAAACAGGGTATCTAAAATCAGCTAAGGCCACCTATGTCTGTGTGAGGCCTAAACAGGATATCTAAAATCAGCTAAGGTCATCTATGTCTGTGTGAGGCCTAACCAGGATATCTAAAATCAGCTAAGGTCACTTATGTCTGTGTGAGGCCTAAACAGGATATCTAAAATCAGTTAAGGTCACCTATGTCTGTATGAGGCCTAAACAGGATATCTAAAATCAGCTAAGGTCACCTATGTCTGTGTGAGGCCTAAACAGGATATCTATAATGAGCTAAGGTCACCTATGTCTGTGTGAGGCCTAAACAGGATATCTAAAATCAGCTAAGGTCACCTATGTCTGTGTGAGGCCTAAACAGGATATCTAAAATCAGCTAAGGGCACCTATGCCTGTGTGACCCCTAAACAGGGTATCTAAAATCAGCTAAGGTCACCTATGTCTGTGTGAGGCCTAAACAGGATATCTATAATCAGCTAAGGTCATCTATGTCTGTGTGACGCCTAAACAGGATATCTAAAATCAGCTAAGGGCACCTATGTCTGTGTGAAACCTAAACAGGGTATCTAAAATCAGCTAAGGGCACCTATGTCTGTGTGAGACCTAAACAGGATATCTAAAATCAGCTAATGTCATCTATGTCTGTGTGACGCCTAAACAGGATATCTAAAATCAGCTAAGGGCACCTATGTCTGTGTGAGACCTAAACAGGGTATCTAAAATCAGCTAAGGTCATCTATGTCTGTGTGACGCCTAAACAGGATATCTAAAATCAGCTAAGGTCATCTATGTCTGTGTGAGGCCTAACCAGGATATCTAAAATCAGCTAAGGTCACCTATGTCTGTGTGAGGCCTAAACAGGATATCTAAAATCAGTTAAGGTCACCTATGTCTGTATGAGGCCTAAACAGGATATCTAAAATCAGCTAAGGTCACCTATGTCTGTGTGAGGCCTAAACAGGATATCTATAATGAGCTAAGGTCACCTATGTCTGTGTGAGGCCTAAACAGGATATCTAAAATCAGCTAAGGTCATCTATGTCTGTGTGACGCCTAAACAGGATATCTAAAATCAGCTAAGGGCACCTATGTCTGTGTGAGACCTAAACAGGGTATCTAAAATCAGCTAAGGTCACCTATGTCTGTGTGAGGCCTAAACAGGATATCTAAAATCAGTTAAGATCACCTATGTCTGTGTGAGGCCTAAACAGGATATATATAATGAGCTAAGGTCACCTATGTCTGTGTGAGGCCTAAACAGGATATCCAATGACAGCTAAGGTCACCTATGTCTGTGTGAGGCCTAAACAGGACTAAGGTCACCTATGTCTTGTGTGAGGCCTTAACAGGATATCCAAAATCAGCTAAGGTCACCTATGTCTGTGTGAGGCCTAAACAGGACTAAGGTCATCTATGTCTGTGTGACGCCTAAACAGGATATCTAAAATCAGCTAAGGGCACCTATGTCTGTGTGAGACCTAAACAGGGTATCTAAAACCAGCTAAGGTCACCTATGTCTGTGTGAGGCCTAAACAGGATATCTAAAATCAGCTAAGGTCATCTATGTCTGTGTGAGGCCTAACCAGGATATCTAAAATCAGCTAAGGTCACCTATGTCTGTGTGAGGCCTAAACAGGATATCTAAAATCAGTTAAGGTCACCTATTTCTGTATGAGGCCTAAACAGGATATCTAAAATCAGCTAAGGTCACCTATGTCTGTGTGAGGCCTAAACAGGATATCTATAATGAGCTACGGTCACCTATGTCTGTGTGAGGCCTAAACAGGATATCTAAAATCAGCTAAGGTCACCTATGTCTGTGTGAGGCCTAAACAGGATATTTAAAATCAGCTAAGGGCACCTATGTCTGTGTGAGGCCTAAACAGGATATCTATAATGAGCTAAGGTCACCTATGTCTGTGTGAGGCCTAAACAGGATATCTAAAATCAGCTAAGGTCATCTATGTCTGTGTGACGCCTAAACAGGATATCTAAAATCAGCTAAGGGCACCTATGTCTGTGTGAGACCTAAACAGGGTATCTAAAATCAGCTAAGGGCACCTATGTCTGTGTGAGGCCTAAACAGGATATCTAAAATCAGTTAAGGTCACCTATGTCTGTATGAGGCCTAAACAGGATATCTAAAATCAGCTAAGGACACCTATGTCTGTGTGAGGCCTAAACAGGATATCTATAATGAGCTAAGGTCACCTATGTCTGTGTGAGGCCTAAACAGGATATCTAAAATCAGCTAAGGGCACCTATGTCTGTGTGAGACCTAAACGGGGTATCTAAAATCAGCTAAGGGCACCTATGTCTGTGTGAGATCTAAACAGGGTATCTAAAATGAGCTAAGGTCACCTATGTCTGTGTGAGGCCTAAACAGGATATCTAAAATCAGCTAATGTCATCTATGTCTGTGTGACGCCTAAACAGGATATCTAAAATCAGCTAAGGTCACCTATGTCTGTGTGAGGCCTAAACAGGATATCTAAAATCAGCTAAGGTCATCTATGTCTGTGTGAGACCTAAACAGGGTATCTAAAATGAGCTAAGGTCACCTATGTCTGTGTGAGGCCTAAACAGGATATCTAAAATCAGCTAAGGTCATCTATGTCTGTGTGACGCCTAAACAGGATATCTAAAATCAGCTAAGGTCACCTATGTCTGTGTGAGGCCTAAACAGGATATCTATAATGAGCTAAGGTCACCTATGTCTGTGTGAGGCCTAAACAGGATATCTAAAATCAGCTAAGGTCACCTATGTCTGTGTGAGGCCTAAACAGGATATCTAAAATCAGCTAAGGGCACCTATGTCTGTGTGAGACCTAAACAGGGTATCTAAAATCAGCTAAGGTCACCTATGTCTGTGTGAGGCCTAAACAGGATATCTAAAATCAGCTAAGGTCATCTATGTCTGTGTGACGCCTAAACAGGATATCTAAAATCAGCTAAGGGCACCTATGTCTGTGTGAGACCTAAACAGGGTATCTAAAATCAGCTAAGGTCACCTATGTCTGTGTGAGGCCTAAACAGGATATCTAAAATCAGCTAAGGTCATCTATGTCTGTGTGACGCCTAAACAGGATATCTAAAATCAGCTAAGGGCACCTATGTCTGTGTGAGACCTAAACAGGGTATCTAACATCAGCTAAGGTCACCTATGTCTGTGTGAGGCCTAAACAGGATATCTAAAATCAGCTAAGGTCATCTATGTCTGTGTGAGGCCTAACCAGGATATCTAAAATCAGCTAAGGTCACCTATGTCTGTGTGAGGCCTAAACAGGATATCTAAAATCAGTTAAGGTCACCTATGTCTGTATGAGGCCTAAACAGGATATCTAAAATCAGCTAAGGTCACCTATGTCTGTGTGAGGCCTAAACAGGATATCTATAATGAGCTACGGTCACCTATGTCTGTGTGAGGCCTAAACAGGATATCTAAAATCAGCTAAGGTCACCTATGTCTGTGTGAGGCCTAAACAGGATATCTAAAATCAGCTAAGGGCACCTATGTCTGTGTTAGACCTAAACAGGGTATCTAAAATCAGCTAAGGTCACCTATGTCTGTGTGAGGCCTAAACAGGATATCTAAAATCAGCTAAGGTCATCTATGTCTGTGTGACGCCTAAACAGGATATCTAAAACAGCTAAGGGCACCTATGTCTGTGTGAGACCTAAACAGGGTATCTAAAATCAGCTAAGGTCACCTATGTCTGTGTGAGGCCTAAACAGGATATCTAAAATCAGCTACGGTCATCTATGTCTGTGTGACGCCTAAACAGGATATCTAAAATCAGCTAAGGGCACCTATGTCTGTGTGAGACCTAAACAGGGTATCTAAAATCAGCTAAGGTCACCTATGTCTGTGTGAGGCCTAAACAGGATATCTAAAATCAGCTAAGGTCATCTATGTCTGTGTGAGGCCTAACCAGGATATCTAAAATCAGCTAAGGTCACCTATCTCTGTGTGAGGCCTAAACAGGATATCTAAAATCAGTTAAGGTCACCTATGTCTGTATGAGGCCTAAACAGGATATCTAAAATCAGCTAAGGTCACCTATGTCTGTGTGAGGCCTAAACAGGATATCTATAATGAGCTACGGTCACCTATGTCTGTGTGAGGCCTAAACAGGATATCTAAAATCAGCTAAGGTCACCTATGTCTGTGTGACGCCTAAACAGGATATCTAAAATCAGCTAAGGGCACCTATGTCTGTGTGAGACCTAAACAGGGTATCTAAAATCAGCTAAGGTCACCTATGTCTGTGTGAGGCCTAAAGAGGATATCTAAAATCAGCTAAGGTCATCTATGTCTGTGTGACGCCTAAACAGGATATCTAAAATCAGCTAAGGGCACCTATGTCTGTGTGAGACCTAAACAGGGTATCTAAAATCAGCTATGGGCACCTATGTCTGTGTGAGACCTAAACAGGGTATCTAAAATGAGTTAAGGTCACCTATGTCTGTGTGAGGCCTAAACAGGATATCTAAAATTAGCTAAGGTCATCTATGTCTGTGTGACGCCTAAACAGGATATCTAAAATCAGCTAAGGGCACCTATGTCTGTGTGAGACCTAAACAGGGTATCTAAAATCAGCTAAGGTCACCTATGTCTGTGTGAGGCCTAAACAGGATATCTAAAATCAGCTAAGGTCATCTATGTCTGTGTGAGGCCTAACCAGGATATCTAAAATCAGCTAAGGTCACTTATGTCTGTGTGACGCCTAAACAGGATATCTAAAATCAGTTAAGGTCACCTATGTCTGTATGAGGCCTAAACAGGATATCTAAAATCAGCTAAGGTCACCTATGTCTGTGTGAGGCCTAAACAGGATATCTATAATGAGCTAAGGTCACCTATGTCTGTGTGAGGCCTAAACAGGATATCTAAAATCAGCTAAGGTCACCTATGTCTGTGTGAGGCCTAAACAGGATATCTAAAATCAGATAAGGGCACCTATGCCTGTGTGACCCCTAAACAGGGTATCTAAAATCAGCTAAGGTCACCTATGTCTGTGTGAGGCCTAAACAGGATATCTAAAATCAGCTAAGGTCATCTATGTCTGTGTGACGCCTAAACAGGATATCTAAAATCAGCTAAGGGCACCTATGTCTGTGTGAAACCTAAACAGGGTATCTAAAATCAGCTAAGGGCACCTATGTCTGTGTGAGACCTAAACAGGGTATCTAAAATGAGCTAAGGTCACCTATGTCTGTGTGGGGCCTAAACAGGATATCTAAAATCAGCTAATGTCATCTATGTCTGTGTGACGCCTAAACAGGATATCTAAAATCAGCTAAGGGCACCTATGTCTGTGTGAGACCTAAACAGGGTATCTAAAATCAGCTAAGGTCATCTATGTCTGTGTGACGCCTAAACAGGATATCTAAAATCAGCTAAGGTCATCTATGTCTGTGTGAGGCCTAACCAGGATATCTAAAATCAGCTAAGGTCACCTATGTCTGTGTGAGGCCTAAACAGGATATCTAAAATCAGTTAAGGTCACCTATGTCTGTATGAGGCCTAAACAGGATATCTAAAATCAGCTAAGGTCACCTATGTCTGTGTGAGGCCTAAACAGGATATCTATAATGAGCTAAGGTCACCTATGTCTGTGTGAGGCCTAAACAGGATATCTAAAATCAGCTAAGGTCATCTATGTCTGTGTGACGCCTAAACAGGATATCTAAAATCAGCTAAGGGCACCTATGTCTGTGTGAGACCTAAACAGGGTATCTAAAATCAGCTAAGGTCACCTATGTCTGTGTGAGGCCTAAACAGGATATCTAAAATCAGTTAAGGTCACCTATGTCTGTGTGAGGCCTAAACTGGATATCTATAATGAGCTAAGGTCACCTATGTCTGTGTGAGGCCTATACAGGCTATCCAATGACAGCTAAGGTCACCTATGTCTGTGTGAGGCCTAAACAGGACTAAGGTCACCTATGTCTTGTGTGAGGCCTTAACAGGATATCCAAAATCAGCTAAGGTCACCTATGTCTGTGTGAGGCCTAAACAGGACTAAGGTCATCTATGTCTGTGTGACGCCTAAACAGGATATCTAAAATCAGCTAAGGGCACCTATGTCTGTGTGAGACCTAAACAGGGTATCTAAAATCAGCTAAGGTCACCTATGTCTGTGTGAGGCCTAAACAGGATATCTAAAATCAGCTAAGGTCATCTATGTCTGTGTGAGGCCTAACCAGGATATCTAAAATCAGCTAAGGTCACCTATGTCTGTGTGAGGCCTAAACAGGATATCTAAAATCAGTTAAGGTCACCTATGTCTGTATGAGGCCTAAACAGGATATCTAAAATCAGCTAAGGTCACCTATGTCTGTGTGAGGCCTAAACAGGATATCTATAATGAGCTACGGTCACCTATGTCTGTGTGAGGCCTAAACAGGATATCTAAAATCAGCTAAGGTCACCTATGTCTGTGTGAGGCCTAAACAGGATATTTAAAATCAGCTAAGGGCACCTATGTCTGTGTGAGGCCTAAACAGGATATCTATAATGAGCTAAGGTCACCTATGTCTGTGTGAGGCCTAAACAGGATATCTAAAATCAGCTAAGGTCATCTATGTCTGTGTGAGACCTAAACAGGGTATCTAAAATGAGCTAAGGTCACCTATGTCTGTGTGAGGCCTAAACAGGATATCTAAAATTAGCTAAGGTCATCTATGTCTGTGTGACGCCTAAACAGGATATCTAAAATCAGCTAAGGGCACCTATGTCTGTGTGAGACCTAAACAGGGTATCTAAAATCAGCTAAGGTCACCTATGTCTGTGTGAGGCCTAAACAGGATATCTAAAATCAGCTAAGGTCATCTATGTCTGTGTGAGGCCTAACCAGGATATCTAAAATCAGCTAAGGTCACCTATGTCTGTGTGAGGCCTAAACAGGATATCTAAAATCAGCTAAGGTCACCTATGTCTGTATGAGGCCTAAACAGGATATCTAAAATCAGCTAAGGTCACCTATGTCTGTGTGAGGCCTAAACAAGATATCTATAATGAGCTAAGGTCACCTATGTCTGTGTGAGGCCTAAACAGGATATCTAAAATCAGCTAAGGTCACCTATGTCTGTGTGAGGCCTAAACAGGATATCTAAAATCAGCTAAGGGCACCTATGTCTGTGTGAGACCTAAACAGGGTATCTAAAATCAGCTAAGGGCACCTATGTCTGTGTGAGACCTAAACAGGGTATCTAAAATGAGCTAAGGTCACCTATGTCTGTGTGAGGCCTAAACAGGATATCTAAAATCAGCTAATGTCATCTATGTCTGTGTGACGCCTAAACAGGATATCTAAAATCAGCTAAGGGCACCTATGTCTGTGTGAGACCTAAACAGGGTATCTAAAATCAGCTAAGGTCACCTATGTCTGTGTGAGGCCTAAACAGGATATCTAAAATCAGCTAAGGTCATCTATGTCTGTGTGAGGCCTAACCAGGATATCTAAAATCAGCTAAGGTCACCTATGTCTGTGTGAGGCCTAAACAGGATATCTAAAATCAGTTAAGGTCACCTATGTCTGTATGAGGCCTAAACAGGATATCTAAAATCAGCTAAGGTCACCTATGTCTGTGTGAGGCCTAAACAGGATATCTATAATAAGCTAATGTCACCTATGTCTGTGTGAGGCCTAAACAGGATATCTAAAATCAGCTAAGGTCATCTATGTCTGTGTGACGCCTAAACAGGATATCTAAAATCAGCTAAGGGCACCTATGTCTGTGTGAGACCTAAACAGGGTATCTAAAATCAGCTATGGTCACCTATGTCTGTGTGAGGCCTAAACAGGATATCTAAAATCAGCTAAGGTCATCTATGTCTGTGTGAGGCCTAACCAGGATATCTAAAATCAGCTAAGGTCACCTATGTCTGTGTGAGGCCTAAACAGGATATCTAAAATCAGTTAAGGTCACCTATGTCTGTATGAGGCCTAAACAGGATATCTAAAATCAGCTAAGGTCACCTATGTCTGTGTGAGGCCTAAACAGGATATCTATAATGAGCTAAGGTCACCTATGTCTGTGTGAGGCCTAAACAGGATATCTAAAATCAGCTAAGGTCATCTATGTCTGTGTGAGACCTAAACAGGGTATCTAAAATGAGCTAAGGTCACCTATGTCTGTGTGAGGCCTAAACAGGATATCTAAAATTAGCTAAGGTCATCTATGTCTGTGTGACGCCTAAACAGGATATCTAAAATCAGCTAAGGGCACCTATGTCTGTGTGAGACCTAAACAGGGTATCTAAAATCAGCTAAGGTCACCTATGTCTGTGTGAGGCCTAAACAGGATATCTAAAATCAGCTAAGGTCATCTATGTCTGTGTGAGGCCTAACCAGGATATCTAAAATCAGCTAAGGTCACCTATGTCTGTGTGAGGCCTAAACAGGATATCTAAAATCAGCTAAGGTCACCTATGTCTGTATGAGGCCTAAACAGGATATCTAAAATCAGCTAAGGTCACCTATGTCTGTGTGAGGCCTAAACAAGATATCTATAATGAGCTAAGGTCACCTATGTCTGTGTGAGGCCTAAACAGGATATCTAAAATCAGCTAAGGTCACCTATGTCTGTGTGAGGCCTAAACAGGATATCTAAAATCAGCTAAGGGCACCTATGTCTGTGTGAGACCTAAACAGGGTATCTAAAATCAGCTAAGGGCACCTATGTCTGTGTGAGACCTAAACAGGGTATCTAAAATGAGCTAAGGTCACCTATGTCTGTGTGAGGCCTAAACAGGATATCTAAAATCAGCTAATGTCATCTATGTCTGTGTGACGCCTAAACAGGATATCTAAAATCAGCTAAGGGCACCTATGTCTGTGTGAGACCTAAACAGGGTATCTAAAATCAGCTAAGGTCACCTATGTCTGTGTGAGGCCTAAACAGGATATCTAAAATCAGCTAAGGTCATCTATGTCTGTGTGAGGCCTAACCAGGATATCTAAAATCAGCTAAGGTCACCTATGTCTGTGTGAGGCCTAAACAGGATATCTAAAATCAGTTAAGGTCACCTATGTCTGTATGAGGCCTAAACAGGATATCTAAAATCAGCTAAGGTCACCTATGTCTGTGTGAGGTCTAAACAGGATATCTATAATAAGCTAATGTCACCTATGTCTGTGTGAGGCCTAAACAGGATATCTAAAATCAGCTAAGGTCATCTATGTCTGTGTGACGCCTAAACAGGATATCTAAAATCAGCTAAGGGCACCTATGTCTGTGTGAGACCTAAACAGGGTATCTAAAATCAGCTATGGTCACCTATGTCTGTGTGAGGCCTAAACAGGATATCTAAAATCAGCTAAGGTCATCTATGTCTGTGTGAGGCCTAACCAGGATATCTAAAATCAGCTAAGGTCACCTATGTCTGTGTGAGGCCTAAACAGGATATCTAAAATCAGTTAAGGTCACCTATGTCTGTATGAGGCCTAAACAGGATATCTAAAATCAGCTAAGGTCACCTATGTCTGTGTGAGGCCTAAACAGGATATCTATAATGAGCTAAGGTCACCTATGTCTGTGTGAGGCCTAAACAGGATATCTAAAATTAGCTAAGGTCATCTATGTCTGTGTGACGCCTAAACAGGATATCTAAAATCAGCTAAGGGCACCTATGTCTGTGTGAGACCTAAACAGGGTATCTAAAATCAGCTAAGGTCACCTATGTCTGTGTGAGGCCTAAACAGGATATCTAAAATCAGCTAAGGTCATCTATGTCTGTGTGAGGCCTAACCAGGATATCTAAAATCAGCTAAGGTCACCTATGTCTGTGTGAGGCCTAAACAGGATATCTAAAATCAGCTAAGGTCACCTATGTCTGTATGAGGCCTAAACAGGATATCTAAAATCAGCTAAGGTCACCTATGTCTGTGTGAGGCCTAAACAAGATATCTATAATGAGCTAAGGTCACCTATGTCTGTGTGAGGCCTAAACAGGATATCTAAAATCAGCTAAGGTCACCTATGTCTGTGTGAGGCCTAAACAGGATATCTAAAATCAGCTAAGGGCACCTATGTCTGTGTGAGACCTAAACAGGGTATCTAAAATCAGCTAAGGGCACCTATGTCTGTGTGAGACCTAAACAGGGTATCTAAAATGAGCTAAGGTCACCTATGTCTGTGTGAGGCCTAAACAGGATATCTAAAATCAGCTAATGTCATCTATGTCTGTGTGACGCCTAAACAGGATATCTAAAATCAGCTAAGGGCACCTATGTCTGTGTGAGACCTAAACAGGGTATCTAAAATCAGCTAAGGTCACCTATGTCTGTGTGAGGCCTAAACAGGATATCTAAAATCAGCTAAGGTCATCTATGTCTGTGTGAGGCCTAACCAGGATATCTAAAATCAGCTAAGGTCACCTATGTCTGTGTGAGGCCTAAACAGGATATCTAAAATCAGTTAAGGTCACCTATGTCTGTATGAGGCCTAAACAGGATATCTAAAATCAGCTAAGGTCACCTATGTCTGTGTGAGGTCTAAACAGGATATCTATAATAAGCTAATGTCACCTATGTCTGTGTGAGGCCTAAACAGGATATCTAAAATCAGCTAAGGTCATCTATGTCTGTGTGACGCCTAAACAGGATATCTAAAATCAGCTAAGGGCACCTATGTCTGTGTGAGACCTAAACAGGGTATCTAAAATCAGCTATGGTCACCTATGTCTGTGTGAGGCCTAAACAGGATATCTAAAATCAGCTAAGGTCATCTATGTCTGTGTGAGGCCTAACCAGGATATCTAAAATCAGCTAAGGTCACCTATGTCTGTGTGAGGCCTAAACAGGATATCTAAAATCAGTTAAGGTCACCTATGTCTGTATGAGGCCTAAACAGGATATCTAAAATCAGCTAAGGTCACCTATGTCTGTGTGAGGCCTAAACAGGATATCTATAATGAGCTAAGGTCACCTATGTCTGTGTGAGGCCTAAACAGGATATCCAATGACAGCTAAGGTCACCTATGTCTGTGTGAGGCCTAAACAGGACTAAGGTCACCTATGTCTTGTGTGAGGCCTAAACAGGATATCTAAAATCAGCTAAGGTCACCTATGTCTGAGGGAGGAGAACCTTAGTTTTGATTTTTTTGTAATTTATATAATTTTTCAATCTTACACGAATCAATCTTATGGAAGTTTAGAACCAATTCATCAATTAGTTTGTTGTGCAGAAGAACTTTTAGATATACAGTGCCGTATCATATGTCTGCGCACCTAATGATTCCGAGAGACTACATTGGAAAAACAATTGTTTTTCTTTCTAAATTTGGTATCAAAAGAAAGATAAATCATTCTTCTTTTCATAGATGTAAAACTTCTAAGATTCTATAAATATAAATAACTCATAAAACGAATGGAAAAAATGTACATACCCTACGTTTTTTTGTTGACATGTTTTTATTAGTCTGCGCATCACTGCCTGTATCAGGTGTATAGGGCTTGGTATTCAAAAATTGGAGCGAGACGTTAGTGACGAATACGATATTTGGTAGGTGTGAGCTTGCTGTAGCAGATGTTTACCTTAGAAACGGAAGCGGAAGCAATATTGGTGCGCAAGACTTACAATACTTATCAGTATTTATGTTTGACATTGACTTTTTTTTAAATAATGTAATTAATATAAAGATTTTTTTTTTTTTTTTGTAATTTATTTTCATGCGCACACCGGAAAGTGGCAGAATAATCAACAGTTTGATGGCGGCCACTCAGCGGTAGAAGTAGATGTATTAAAAGTAAGGTAAATCTTCCTTAAGCGTGGGTAACCTTAGACGATTTTTAATATTCTGTTAAGTCTCTTTATTTTATTTACTACCAATGAATTATTTAGCTTTCCAATCTTTTCACAATAGCGTACCTTATGAAGGTTATTCCCGAAACGCATCGTAGCATTAAATTATATATCTTCTTTTGTTATCCCAAGACACTGACATTAATACATTATATATTCTATATTTATTTCTAATTATTATTATGTTAAAAAAATAATACCGTACTACTACAGAGATAATTTTCTATTTTCCCATTGTGAACTTTCCATTTACATGTTTTTATGAAGCAATATTCCAGTTGTTCATGCATATGGAGTATATCTCTCTGGGTTGATACGATATTCCAGAGCTTGTGTCTCCTTTTGAGATTTCCATGGTAGAGAATTGCTGCTAACAAGGAAGCTACAAAGCAGAGGTTTTGTAGTGGTAAAGCTAAGTCATCGTCACAAAAAATTACCGTCCCTCTCATGACTTGGTTATTCGTTTTAGAATTTTATGTAACATATGACCATGGAACAATCATTAACTGACTTAACCCGGTTAATGGGGCCCCACCCTCCCACATTAACTGACTTAACTCAGTTAATGGGGACCCACCCTCCCACATTAACTGACTTAACCCGGTTAATGTGGCCCCACCCTCCTACATTAGCTGACTTAACCCGGTTAATGGGGCCCCAACCTCCTACACTAGCTGACTTAACCCAGTTAATGGGACCCCACCCTACTACATTAATTGACTTATCCCGGCTAATGGGGCCCCATCCTCCTGCATTAGCCGACTTAACCCAGTTAATGGAGCCCCACCCTTCCACATTAGCTGACTTAACCCGGTTAATGAGGTCCCACCCTCCTACACTAGCTGACTTAACCCGGTTAATGGGGCCCCACCCTCCTACATTAGCTGACTTAACCCGGTTAATGGGGCCCACCCTCCTACATTAACTGACTTGACCTGGTTAATGGGGCATCACCCTCCTACACTAACTGACTTAACCCGGTTAATAGGGTACCACCCTCCCACATTAGCTGACTTAACCCGGTTAATGGGGCCCCACCCTCTCACATTAGCTGACTTAACCCAGTAAATGGGTCCCCACCCTCCTACATTAGCTGATTTAACCTGGTTAATGGGGCCCCACACTAGCTGACTTAACCCGGTTAATAGGGTCCCACGTTAGCTGACTTAACCCGTTTAATGAGGTTGCCACCCTCCCTCTCATGACATTGGATTACCAATATATATAATTCTGAAAATTAAACCCAACAGTGTCAGAATTATATTTGTTTAGCTAACAACTGTTTTGTTTTCCCTCGAACTTTATTCTACATTTCTGTCTTTATTTGTAATTTTTAAAAATGAGCATTTTTATTTTTTAAATTGTATTTTTATTCTTGATTGCATTCTTCTTCTTTTTTATATTTACTTATATAAAACATTAGAATTTATTTTTAATTGACTTGCATGTATATTTAAGAAATAAATCATGGAAGCCAGAATGTGTTTTCAGTTTTAACATGAATTGTAATTAAAATACTAATATTCGCCAATCCATGCTAAAACTCAAAACACATTCTGGCTTCCATGATTTATTTCAATTTTGATATGTCTAAGAGTACAAATATGGTAGTATACTTTGATTGGAAGACGGTAATTTATATTTATGCTTGCAGAAAATGTCGCACACAATTTATGCTACCAAATTCGAGCAGACGATAATTCATCAACATGTACATTTACGACGGAAAAGTCAGTCACATGCACTGGCACATGTGCTAACGAGATTATACCCAATCGATAAATCGCTTGTTTGTCTACAAAGCGAAAGAAGGACATCATGTTAGAATATTCTTTATATATTATACCTTTTAAATCCTATGCTTCATATACAGATCGTAGGGAGTCATTGTGGTTGTTTTCGTATGGTAGTTTGATTTACAACTACCTAGGCAATCAGTGCATATCACCATTAAAATTGTCAGTTCGAATCTCGCTCATGGTGAGGTGCACTCGAAACAACTTAATGTATGATAAAGTTTGTCAGTGACTTGCGACAGGTCGGTGGTTTTCTCCGGTTTCCTCTGCCAATAAAACTGAGCCCAAAACAAAATATAGCCGAAATATTGTTAAAAGTGGTGTTAAACACCATAAACCAACCATAAACTGATCCATCTTTTGTGATCAAACGTGCATGAGATTTTTCAAATATGAGAGAAAAATGAATAAATCACTGTCTTGTATATAATTTGTATAGTGTGTAGAGTGGTTTTTAAATAATCGTTACTACATATATGTATATATAACTTGTGCCTAATCCAAATGGTTAATTATAATTTGAGCTACTTGTATTAACATATATTCCGGGTTTTTCTGTGAAAATATTCTTTCCTTCAATTTATACCGATTATACAAATTTGGCATATTTTGATAAACTTATTTAAACACATTTAAATCTCCTCTGAAACCACTCAACAAAATTACACCAAATTTTGATGGAAGGTTCCATGTGTGGTAACCTTTCAAAAATATATCTGACAGCCCTGCTATCCATTTAAGATGGCGGCCTTTATTAAAAAAAAAAAAAAAAATTTTAAATTGTATATTGTTGCTTTATTAAAAGTCAAAATGAGCTCAAATTTTAACTGCAGCTACATGTCAATTGGTAGTTCAACAAATCTTCTGGGCTTTTCTTTGATTTTTTTGTCATCCAATTTATACCAATTATGCATATTTTGAGGGGAAAAACATCACAATGAAATCTTCCCCTCAGAAATTTGAGCTGAAATTATCTTTAGTTGGCCCACCTTCAAATTTTTGAGTGACACCCCCACCCTCCATCTTTCTTCCAAGATGCCTGTCAATAATATTGATATAAATTTTATTAAATTGCAAAAACAAGAATTAGCTGGAAATTTTTCAATTAAAGTTTAGAAGTCAAATTGAAAACCAGGTGAGCGGTTACAGGCTTCTGTGTACCTCACACACATTTATCTTTGTTACTGTGATGTTCAAATTTAAAGTACAAATGTAGTCTTTGCAAATTGAAGACGGAAATTATTTTCAATGTAATTCTTAACTTCAAAGGCGTTTATATTCTTTACTCATAAATTGTTATTATTATCAAAATTAAAGTTTTATCTACATGTAGTAAATGAGAGTTAATTTTAGTATTAGAAATATTTCATTTTTATATTATTTTTATATTGGGCTTTTTATCATGTATGTTAATAGATTTAATAAGTGAAAATATTTTAATGACGTCTTATGATTCAATTGTTTGACTGGATTTGAATTCATGATTGGCTTGTGAATACATATTAATTGCTGCGTTTTAGTGATCTAATATGATATATACGGGGTCAGTAAATTCCATATGCAGCGAGTACTACCGGTATATATATACGGTGTCAGTAAATTCCATATGCAGCAAGTACTACCGGTATATTTATACGGTGTCAGTAAATTCCATATGGGACGAGAATTTATATCGTATTATGTCACTAGTCACGGCTGGTAATCGGCACAAGCAGAACAGTTGGTTCTGCAAAGAAATTCGTGAGGATAACTTCCGGTTTTGGTGGAGGAGAGTTCACGAAGACGCTTCGCAAGGTATGTACATGTCAAAAATTGAAATTATCTTTTTTTACTGCTCCAATATTGCAAAATCAGAGAATGCTATGCTGTGGCGAATGCTTCCACGATTAGAAACATGTATAGTTTATTCTTGTATATGAAGTGTAACTCTCACAAAATCAATCGTCCCACGAAAAACATGACGAAAATTGTGACACTCTTACATTTCTAAGTTGTTCTTGACAAAGATGCAAGTTAAATTTTCAATATTTTTTCATCATGGGAGTCTAAATGTAATCGGGGATAAATTCCGATTCGTCAGAAGTAAATTGAAGTCTAGATATATCTACAAACTGTCAATTTTCTCGTTTTCCTGCTTGAGGAGATCGGTTCTGATAGAGCACATTGCGAATGCATGAGGAGATTTGCTAGTTTTGGTACGACACATGCAATCCACTGTATTATCACAAATTTTGCATGTCTGTCTGGTAATAAATTCACGAACTGATGTCTGTCGGGTTTTTAAAAGTATAAAAGTAATATTTCATTGTTCATGGGCTGTCCACCTAAAAAGAAACATTTCATTTAAGGAATCAATTCATAATTGTAACTGCGGTTCCCATGATTTAACTTGTCATTGTAACATAAATACGTATTTTTCCTTTGATGTTTTTATGCAATAATCAACTTAAAAATAATGAACATTTACAAACCATGGTCTAACATGAAGATCTTGATGTTATTCCATGATTTTGACGTCATATATCTGTTATTCCATGGTTTTGACGTATTAGGATCTGTTATTCCATGATTTTGACGTCATAAATCTGTCAATCATATAATTTCTGTTACAAAACATATATACCATGGATCTTACTCATGAACTTATTTAAACCAACTCATCCTTCGGATTCGTTGGTTTAAATAGGTTAATTCGTAAGATCCATGGTATATATAATACTTATTGATCATTTGTTGTTTGTGACAATTTCCATTGTGTATTGGATACACAAGATTAACTTCCCTTACATTGAAAAAAATTAAAAATGCACTGTAAGATAATTTTATAATCAAGAATAAGTATTATATATACCATGGATCTTACGAATGAACTTATTTAAACCAACGAATCCGAAGGATGAGTTGGTTTAGATAAGTTTATGAGTAAGATCCATGGTATATATGCTATGTAACAGAAATTACATGATTGACAGATTTATGACGTCATGGTTTAACAGATCTAATACGTCAAAATCATGGAATAACATCAAGATCTTCATGTTAGACCATGGTTTGTAAAAGTTCACTATTTTTAAGTTGATTATTGCATAAAAACATCAAAGGAAAAATACGTATTTATGTTACAATTAAACTTAATGTGAATCATATCTTTATAATTTCTAATACAAATGATACACTCTAAATTAAATAACATACAGTTGAGAATAATATTAATTTGTGGTTTGTTTTTCTATTATGTAGTGTGCTATAAATAAAAAAGATCTCTGTTAGTAGTGGTTACAAGATGTAAAGCGCTTTACCAATTTTAAGGATATGTCCACAGTTTAATTGACATCTTGTGTTTAATTTATTCATGACTACTAGCACTAAGTGAATGTTTATTTACGCTAGACCTATGCTAGATACGATAACGTAACCCTCATTCCGCTTGTGCTTCAGTTAGGGTTACGAATCGGTCCCATTCAACGTATGGGAGCAAATTAAAATTTTCGCTAAGTGAATATTTGAACTTTCGTTTTGCATATCTGGTCATAACTTATTATTCCCTACAATTTTTAAGTAATGGCGATACGAAATAAGTGTTACAATACCTGTTTCTACCTTCACGATCGATTTAGTATTCGAAAATTGTTTCTTGTCCGCCATGGCACCTTACGTATACTCTCGTGATGGGCGGAGCCTATCCATATATGGATCTGAATGCTAAATATGAAAAACTTTACTACGAATAGTACGATGTGTTTTACTACGATTGATCCAAATAAGGATATCTCCAAAACGAGGCAAGTGCACGTGAAATAGCAACTTGTAAACAAAATGGCGGACAGAAAGAAGATTTCATGCATTCAAATTTTCAGATGGATATAAGTCTACCATGGATTGATGCAGCGTTTACTTAACACCTCAAGGTTTACCTAAATATATTTATCTTTCACCCCCGTTAATTTTTCCAACCACTTACAACGGAATTAGGACAAAAAACCGCCCGGTGTGGGACCGATTCGTAACCCTCGCTGGGAGCAAAAGCGGACTGAGGGTTCCGTTATCGTATCTAGACCTATGTATGTACTGAAATCATGTAATATTATAACTTGTGTAGATCTGCGGTGAAGTTTCCGTCATCTTTAGTAAAAAGATTGCGCCGAATAGATGTGGAAACCCGTTTGAAAGGATATAAATATTTTGAAATTGAAAGAGATTTTTTTAATAAACTTGGTGTCCTGATTGATGGGATTTTAAATTTGGTGTACTGCTACTTGTTTTTGTTCGTTTCCTTGGCGGTGATACCGCAGGCAATCTATATCGAAATGGTTTTTTGTAAAGAGTCAATGTCGGTCCCCTTTTCCTCTTTCCCTTGAATCCTGGCATCTCCTGAAAGTGGACAGAGAATAGTTTATTTTGATTAGAGTATTTATCAGTTTTGTGCTTAAAATTGTCAATTTATCAATTTTGCAGAAAACAATTACCAAAACTAGCAAATCTCCTCATGCATTCGCAATGTGCTCTATCAGAACCGATCTCCTCATGCATTCGCAATGTGCTCTATCAGAACCGATCTCCTCAAGCAGGAAAACGAGAAAATTGACAGTTTGTAGATTTATCTAGACTTCAATTTACTTCTGACGAATCGGAATTTATCCCCGATTACATTTAGACTCCCATGATGAAAAAAGATTGAAAATTTAACTTGCATCTTTGTCAAGAACAACTTAGAAATGTAAGAGTGTCACAATTTTCGTCATGTTTTTCGTGAGACGATTGATTTTGCGAGAGTTACACTTCATATACAAGAATAAACTATACATGTTTCTAATCGTGAAAGCATTCGCCACAGCATAGCATTCTCTGATTTTGCAATATTCGAGCAGTAGAAAAGATAATTTCAATTTTTGACATGTACATACCTTGCGAAGCGTCTTCGTGAACTCTCCTCCACCAAAACCGGAAGTTATCCTCACGAATTTCTTTGCAGAACCAACTATTCTGCTTGTGCCGATTACCAGCCGTGACTAGTAGTCTAGTACACTGTGTAACAAATATATCTTACCGATCACCTTTAAATGAGGGATTTAGATGTAACTGCATCAAAACTAATAAATATAAACAAATTTTATATCACAGAATCAGGTCGAAGCATTTGCTTGTACCAATCTTTGTTTTCAAAAGGGACGTAACTCTACTACTTACCCTGTATTAAAAATACAACAGCCTACTGGCCGTGTATTGAATATCCACGGTTTCCACGTGTTCACTTTAAACCAGTGATATTCCTAGAAGCTTGTAAGGAGTAAGATATTATTTGATATTTCAAAATTATTGAATACCTGGAATGGTGGCTCATGCCATTGTAGTGCTTGCATGTAAACAGTTTGTCTTGTTATGCTTTGTGTACTTAGTGCTATATAGTTTTAAAATTACCCTATCCTGATCTGCTATTATGCCCTTAGATTCAGTTCTGATTAATTTTATATGAAACTGTATTTATGTATGAATGAGTTTGCTTTTATGTATGTCTATGTATGCATGAGCTTATGTGTTATGCTTTTAGATTCAGTTCTGATAAATTTTATATGTAACTATTTATGTATGCATGAGTTTGCTTTTATGTATATCTATGTATACATGAGCTTATGCTTTTATGCTTTTAGATTCAGTTCTGATTAATTTTATATGTAACTGTGTTTTATGTATGCATAAGTTTGCTTATATGTATGACTATGTATACATGAGCTTATGTTTTATACTAATGTCTATGCATGCATGTTTTTTTTTTTGTTTTTTTTTTTTTTTTCAGTTGTTTTGCTTTGTGAAGTCATGTAATATGTGCTTGTAAAGTTATTTTATACTTGTATGTGCTTTTTATGTAATAGTCGATTCAAAAGCTCACTAGAGCTTATGTTATGTGTTATAGGTATTTCGACTTTAAATAAAACTTATTTGATTTGATATTTGATATTTGATATTGTAGATTTTTGATGATGTGATCAGACACTTTAGCAAAATATATATTTATGAATTATTATTTAATACAGTTCTCTATTACTTTATTTACATACAATATAATAATAAATGCTAATTATATCATATGATTTGTTTGTTTTGATTGATGGTGTTTTACGTCACTTTCAACAATATCTCAGTTATATCGTGGCGGTCAGTTGTATTGCTGGAGAAAAACTACTGACCTGTCGCAAGTCACTGACAAACTTTATCACATAATGTTGTGCACCTCGCCTTGATCGAGATGCGAACTCACAACATCAATGCTGAAAGGCACTGATTGCGTAGGTAGTTGTAAATCCAACTACCATACGATCATGGCCATGATGGCCCAAATATATATATATATATTTGAATTGACAGAACGTGGTTGACTGCAAACAAATTGTCTTAAAAGGGAACTTGCATTGCATTGAATGAAATTGAAATAATAGCGTTAATTTTTATCAATTTTGTTAAGAAAAAACAAATTTTCTCAATCACTGTTAAGCCTATTTTGACCTGGATTGCCAATATCATATACCGTGGTCTTTTTGTGTTCAGTGAGTTAAGGTGACAGGTGATTATTCACTTTCTTTACATTGGTGGAATTGTTGACCATCACTGCTTATACTTTTTTTTCATAATTATTACACATGAGGCAAATCACATTATTTTCCTGTCACAAGTCACTGACAAACTTTATCACATAATGTTATACACTTTGCCTTGATCGAGATGCGAACTCACAACATCAATGGTGAAAGACACTGATTGCATAGGTAGTTGTAAATCCAACTACCATACGATCACGGCCATGATGGCCCCTATATATATACATATATATTTGAATTGACAGAACGTGGTTGACTGCAAACAAATTGTCTTAAAAAAGAACTTGCATTGCATTGAATGAAATTGAAATAATAGCGTTTATTTTTATCAATCTTTATTAAAAGAAAAAACAAATTTTCTCAATCACTGTTAAGCCCATTTTGACCGTTTTTGCCTAAAATAAGGTTACTAGTGCAATATACAAAAATGTGATTTTGTAAACATTATCTTTTCCTTTTATGTAGATTTTCAGCTCACCTGGCCAAAAGGCCAAGTGAGCTATTGCCATCGCTTGGCGTCCGTTGTCTGCTAACTTTTCACATTTTAATCTTCACATTTGAAACCACTTGGTCAAATGAACCAAAACTTGATAAGAAGATCCTTTATAAAGATTGCTCAGTTTGTCCCAATCCGTTAACAAACATGGCCGCCATTGGCAATTCTTGTTTCTGGTTGGTTGATTTCTAAAAATATTCTCATCTGAAACCACTTAATAATAAAGCAAAATTAGTATGCACATATTCACGGTTGCACCAATAAAGACGTAGGGTCCGAGGCTTCCGTATCCAAAGTGTTATTGGCTGCATTATAATAAATTTTAAAATATAATTCTCAATTCTTTTTCGAGTACTCCGGTTTCCTTCATCAATAAAACTGACCTCCATGATATAACTGAAATATTGCTGTAAGTGACGTTAACACTCGTAATGAATAATTCTACTGTTTACAGACAGCGTCAGTGGTGTAATGGTTAGAATAGTCGCATCGAGTATTGGTAGATCATTGGTTCGAGACCCTGTCTGTGCAATCCAAAGACTATTTAAAAATACTATATGTATTTAGTGCTTTTCAGTTATTAAAGAGTACGAGCAAATACTGGTTGGCTTGGAACCAGGATATGTCCGACCAGAACGATACGTCTACCCACAGAATGTTGTTTCAGTGAGCTAGCACTGTAAAATGTGTGTTTGTCTAGTTCAAAGTGGATATCACTATCACCTTTGTTATCAATATGTAACTTGCTCTCGCCCTGACATAGCTGACAAATTGCTTACTTGGCATTAAACATCAATCACTCTACTGTGTACTATATGTTAAACAACTGTAACAATAGTATTATGCTTTAATAATAAAAATGGTGATTATATACATCACAAAATGGAGATATAGAAGATGAGATATATGTATTTACAAATTTGATTGTACACAGGAACAAGCCTGTCGTCATCGTAGTTTCCCTAATAGGAATAAAAAGAAAAAAGAAAAAAATTAAATGGATGTAGCCATCTGAATTTTCTACAAAAGAAAAAAAATGTTTAGGATCCCAGCGCAATATCGTGCCTGTACCAAACCAGGTCCTGGATCCCATTAATTGGTTTAACCCCGCCGCAATATTGTGCCGGTGTTACATACTCATTTTTCCCCCATACTCATTTTTCTCCCCGGAAAAATGAGTATATACTCAGTTTTCCCCCCCGGAAAAATGAGTATATACTGAGATTTCCCCCCTGGAAAAATGAGTATATACTGAATTTTCCCCCCGGAAATCCAAGTATGTGTTAACACATACTCATTTTTCCCCTCATACTAGTTTTTCCCCTCTCCTATTTTAATAGGGTTTTTCTTGTGTACACTTATATTCATGTATATGGTGGAAGACATAATAGTTAAATGTGGACGAAAGAGGGTATCAACAATGATAATAGTAATAACTAAGGCAAGCATGAACATGGAGTGAGAACGGATAAGGAGGTAGGAGGAAAGGATGGGGAAAAACACTTGAGTGATAAAGCGATCTTCCTTAGTGCAAGTGAGAAAAACTCAAGTTTGCTAAGTGCTGGAAGGCACAGCTGACAGGTATGAGGAAGAGGGCAGGAAGGAAGGAATATAAAGAGAAGGATAGAGAGGACGGAGGGAGAATGGCAAAAAGACGATGGAGAGGAAGGAGAGATACTAGAGGTATAAATAAGGAGGATGACGGGGAGGAATTAGGGAGGGAGTCAATATGGAAAAGGATGGAGATAGTGAGGAGGATAATGATGAGGAAGTAGTGAAACAGGTATTGAAGAGGAGATTTGAAGGAAGAGGATAGAAAGGACGAAGTAAACGAGGAGGAGAGAAATAGTGAAGAGGAGGTAATAAGGAGGATGATGATGACGACGGAGGAGAAAAGAATACGGAGAAGGTAATTAGGAAGAGTTAAATAAGGAGGATGGAGACGGAAGAAAGACAGAGGTAATGAGGTGGATGATAATATTACAGGAAAGAGAAGAGAGGTAATGAGGTGGCAGATTGAAAGGAATGAAGGATGGAGAGGTGGTGAGGATGACTGGGAGGAAGGAGGGTGAGAGGTAGTGAGGATGACTGAGAGGAAGGAGGGAGAGAGGTAGTGAGGATGACTGAGAGGAAGGAGGGAGAGAGGTAGTGAGGAGGATATATAGGAATGAGGGAGAGAAGTAGTGAGGAGGATTGAGAGGAAGGAAGGAGAGCGGTAGTGAGGAGGATGCCAGAGGAAGGAGGGAGAGAGGTAGTGAGAAGGATGTAGAAGAAGGAGAGAGAGGTAGTGAGGAGGAGGATTGAGAGGAAGGAGGGAGAGAGGATGATTCAGAGGAAGGAGGGAGAGAGATAGTGATGAAGTGGATGGAGAGGAATGAGAGAGGAGAGGTAGTGAGGAGGAGGATTGAGAGGAAGGAGGGAGAGAGGATGATTCAGAGGAAGGAGGGAGAGAGATAGTGATGAAGTGGATGGAGAGGAATGAGGGAGGAGAGGTAGTGAGGAGGATTGAGAGAAAGGAGGGAGAGAGGCAGTGAGCAGGAATGAGAGGAAGAAGGGAGAGAGGTAGTAAGAAGAGGAGAGCAAGGAGGGAAATAAGTAGAGAAGAGGAAGAAGGAGGGAGAGAGGTAGTGAGGATGACTGAGAGGAAGGAGGGAGAGAGATAGTGATGAAGTGGATGGAGAGGAATGAGGGAGGAGAGGTAGTGAGGAGGAGGATTGAGAGAAAGGAGGGAGAGAGGCAGTGAGCAGGAATGAGAGGAAGAAGGGAGAGAGGTAGTAAGAAGAGGAGAGGAAGGAGGGAAATAAGTAGAGAAGAGGAAGGAGGGAGAGAGGTAGTGAGGATGACTGAGAGGAAGGAGGGAGAGAGGTAGTGAGAAGAGGAGAGCAAGGAGGGAGATAAGTAGAGAAGAGGAATGAGGGAGGGAGGTAGTGAGGAGGAGGATGGAGAAGGAGAGAGAGAGGCAGTGAGGAAGAGGATGGAGAGGAAGGGTGAGAAAGGTAGTGAGGAGGACGACTACTTTAATAAATTTCCCCCGACAATGCCTTCAGTGGTTCTTGAAAATCGATTAATCAGAATGTTCAAAGTCTCCTATCGATCTGCACCAAAGAAACAACACTTGTGTAGTACCTCATAGTGAACACCCTCAAAGTTAAATTGGTTAAATTATGTTCAGTGGTTCTCAATGAGATTACGAAAATGTAATTCATAGGTTTTCAAAGCAATTTTGACCTTCGCTGTCAACCATTTTGAATTTCCGATCGGCATAAAAACCATTATCACCTGTAAAGGACTCTGAAATTTCAAGACAATGTTTACAACCATAATATGCAGGTCAGATTCAATTGCAGCCAGATCCCATATACGGCTTGGAAGTTAGGCCCACTTAGCTGAAAACGGAGAACTCCGTGTCCTCAGACACATTCTTCTTTTATTCATTTTTTAACGAATCGGCATGAAAAGTAACAACACTTGCGTAGGACATAATAGTGAACACCTCTGCCAAGTGTGGTTAAATTCTGTTCAGTGTTTTCCAAGTAGACCATGAAAATGTTGCTTTACATATGGTTTCAAAGCAAACTTTGACCTCCGCTGGCAACGATTTTGAATTTCCGATGGGTTCAAAAAGTAACAAGACCTGTCAAGGACCTTAAAATGAACATACAAATCACGTTTCCATACCATCGCTTCTGTGTTTCTTGAAAAAAGATTATTGAAAAACTAACAATGTTTCCAATGTCTCCTGATGACCATTTGTTGACGAATCGGAAAAAATCCCTCATCCGATCTAAACAAACACCAGATCCCTCAGTACAATTTTTAGTCAATATGCAAACCACAGATAAATTCAATGCAGACGAACAATTACGCATTGGTTGACCATATGCGAACGCTAACTGATTTCAAATCCGATACGACAATTATAACGGATTTAAATTCGATTTAATGATTCAGTTTCAATCCGGAATACGTGTGAATATGGTATTATAGTGCTACCACTTTCGGTAGATCAATCAAAAAAGATGGAGACAAACGCATTTATCAAGATGGCTCAATTTTATAATAATTTGATCATGAAACGAAGCAAAAAATAGTTGTGCTGATATAGTAGAGGGGGTTAGGAGGGGGTCTGACCCCGAAACCCTGAACTAAAAAACTTGAAATCCCCTTAGTCCCGAACTAAAAAACTTGAAATCCAGAAGTCCCGAATATAATAAAATTTCAATCCCGAATCCCGAAATGGTCAATCCCGAATTCTCGAGCTTAAAAAAACACCATCCCGGAGTCCTGAAAAGGGTCCTTCCCCCCTCGTAGTAGTAGTTTAATTTAGAGAATACTGTTACCGTTTAGTTCATTATTTGAAATGAACATAATATGATAAATTGGTATAATTATGTTCGGTAAAACAAATCCACACTCTTGACAGTAGAACTAATAATTGTATCGTTCATAGTTATGCGTCATTGATGGACACTGTCATTCTATAGTTACTGATCTTTATTTAAAATGATCGATTACAAACAAACAAGCTACCACAAAATAGTTTGTTTACTTTAGAGCTAATTATGTTGTGTCTCGGTGTACTGTAAACAGTTGAAATTCTTAAGAATAAATTAACAGATAACCATTGGCGAATCCAGGGGGGTTCCGGTGGTCGGAACCCCCCCGTCCTTCACATTGCGTTCGTCGTCCGTCCGTTAACTTTTTACATTTTGATATTCTTCTTGAGAACCACTGAACATAATTTAACCAAACTTGGTATGAATGATCCTTAGGGTGTGTAGACTATAGTTTGTGAATTATATATCCGTCGATGAAAAAACATGGCCGCCATGGCTAAAAATAGAACATAGGGGTCAAACTGCAGTCATTGGCTAATATTTCAAAAAATATTACATATAGAGAAAAATAGAGGTGATCTTCCTTCTTCAGCATCAAAAGCTCTACAAAAGTCTCCATAGGGTCGACCCCTTATAGGAGTTATTGCCCTTGTATAGTCTATCAGTGCAAAGGGGGATAATTGAGTATGAGGGGGAAACTTCAGTATATACTCAGATTTCCCCCCTAAAAATCAGGGGGAAAGATGAGTATATACTGATCTTTCCGGGAGGAAAAATGAGTATATACTGATCTTTCCGGGGGAAAAACTAGTATATACTCATTTTTCCGGGGGGAAGAATGAGTAGGGGGAAAAATGAGTATGTAACACCGGTCCCAACTAAGGGTGTCTTCAACCTATGCCAACATTTTGAAATATCATATTCAAGGTACGCCAACAAACATTATATTACAGGTGTTTATATAGCAATTAATGACATTTACAGGTAAGTAAATTTGAAAATGCAGGTCTCAAAAGTGAAATTTATTATTCAAAAAAAAACAAAGCAAAACAAAAAACAATCTAAAGATATAAGAATAAGTCTGTTAAAATTTAATAACTTGAAAAGAATTTTTTTTTAAACTTTTGTAAAAAATTATATTTTTAGCAATTTGTAATGTGATTGTGTATACTGATTGTTTTTGGTTATTTTGATATAGTATGATAAAAAAATATCTGTGACTATAATATCTTTAATTTATTTTCATGAAGTAGGATAAAAAAATATATCTGTTTATAATATCCTATTTTATTTTCATAATGATTGATGTTAAAATATATGTGCTTATAATAATATCCTAATTATTTTTATAAAGTTTGATATTAAATATATGTGCTGATATACTGATTTTTTGTTTGTTATTTCCATAAAATATGATTTTAAATACTTACTTTCTACTTACTATTCATTAAAAATTAATTGTGGACTTGAGTACATTGACATCTCCCCCGATTTTACACTAATTAAACATGACTAGTCATGTTTATATAACAATTAACCTATTCAACCTATGCCAACAATCTTTCTTATCTTTTTATATATTTTTTTTTAAATGTTGGCATAGGTTGAATGAACCCAACTAAGGACCTGGATTACCAATATAATATGCCGTGGGATTTTTAGTGTTCAGTGATTTAATGAAGAGAGGTTATTTTACACTTTGTTTACATTGGTAGAATTGTTGACGATCTTTGCTTAAACTTAAACACATTATTTTTTTCTCAAATTTTTTTTTGCACGTTTGGATTCACTCTTAGGTAGCTTTGATGTATCCGTTCTCTCAAAAATAAAAAATAAATGGTGTGGGAGAAAAAGAGATATTAACCAATTTTATTATTGATATGGAGTAGCTTACAACCCTTTATATCATATATTAAAGTTAAAGATTACGAACCTAAATCACATGGATCAGAAATTTATAAATTATAAGGAGTTCTAATCTTTGAATGACTACAGATGGATGGAAAAGCACCTTATAACTTCATATCACCTGGCACCCCACTAAAATTAAGAAACGAATGCTGGTAACATCTATAAAATGTTGCTGTATAAAACCGGTGCATATCCAGACAATGGTCCACCCGTCGAGTGCCCCCTCTAAAGCAATCTGCTGCCGATCATTTGCTGTACAATTTGACTATTTTCTTTACAACCATGTATACACATTGTCTAATAACTCATTCTCATGAGCTCATAATGGGGCTTTGACCCATCAGGCACTGCCTTGGATTCGATGGGGACCTTAAACTTCTTGTCTAGATAAGCAAAATGCGAGCCTCTCTAGAATAAAATCCAGCATCCGCACCTGAAAAACGTATCAAAATACAGGGGCGGATCCAGGGGGGGCGCACCCCCCCTAAAATTGGAAAAAATATGATTTTTTGGCGTAAAATCGTGATTTTTCACACGAAATACCCCAAAAATGTTCGCGCCTCCCTCCGCTCGGCACAATTTTTTTAAGTGCGCCCCCCCTAACTTGAAATCCTGGATCCGCCCCTGAAATACCACAAGTACATTAACAATTTAACATCTTTTCAGCCCACAATGATAATTATACAGTCTAACCTGCCCATGAGGTCACCTCTATTAAGCATACATCACCAACGACCATGAACTTGAATTGATTATATCACGACCATGACCTTGAATTGGTTACATTAGTAGAAAACTACTCAAATACCTATTTACATAACAACCAATTCAGATCAAAGTCTTTCGCAAGCAATGTTGTCATAATTCTCCATTTTATCTGTCCTATTTTTGTCCTTGGTTGGACGCTTGCAACAGTTACATGACACAGGACGATACGAAGGACAGAATGGTATATATCGTAAAAAGGACATTCCATCGAGGTACTTCTGAATCAGAGGTAAGTCATAGGTAGGATCTCTTCCTTCATTGTCTGTATCTCCATCTTGATGCCTCATTTTCAGAATACCTCTTTCCTCATCTGTACCTAATGAAGAAATAGATCAAGTAAGGGAACGACCGTTTAATTTGAAAGGGGGGGGGGGGAGGTTATGGTTTTTTTCTAAAAAAATATTCTGATTCCCAATGTTGCTGAAAAAAAATAATCTGATTCAGAGTTTTTGTCATATAACCTAATGTTAAATTCTGGGGAAAAGAATCGTGCTTCGAGCGACAAAAAAAAATATTCTAACTCTTGTGTTGTCCGAAAACAAATTTCTGAACGAAACAAACCAGAGGCTCTCAAGAGCCTGTATCGTTCACCTGGTAATAAAAAAAAACAATTGGTCCTATGTAAAAACTATGTCCTGCGTCATCTTGGAATTACGATCAACATAAAAAACACAAAGTTTGTAAAGGACCTTCCAATGATTGATGCACAGTTTAGGTTCAATCAGTGCAATAGCTTCAGAGAAGAATATATTTCTGTATTTTCCCCATATGGTTCTGTGTTAATACTATGACCTGTGGTGGCAGCCATCTTGGATTTCCGATCGGCATAAAAAACAGGACCTTCCAATGATCATTCCTGGGCAGTTTGGTTTCAACTGTCCAAGTGGTTTCAGAGAAGAAGCATTTTGAAACATTTTTCCCATAGGGTCCAATGTTAAACTAAGTCCTGCCGTAGCCGCCATTTTGAATTTCATATCAGAATAAAAAACGTATATTTTGTAGAGGACCATTCAATGAACATTCATGTACAGTTTGGCTTTAATCATATTTGTAGTTTCTGAGAAGAAGGCATTTGAACATTTTCCCATAGGGTCCAATGTTAATCTATGTCCTGCGGTGGTGGCCATCTTGAATTTTCGATCGGCATAAAAAAACAGAAACTTTGTAGAGGACCTTCCAATGATCATTCCTGGGCAGTTTGGATTCAATTGTCCAAGTGGTTTCAGAGAAGAAGCGTTTTGAAACATTTCCCCCATAGGGTCCAATGTTAAACTAAGTCCTGCCGTAGCCGCCATTTTGAATTTCATACCAGAACAAAAAACCTAACGTTTGTAGAGGACCATCCAATGAACATTCATGTACAGTTTGGCTTTAATAATATTTGTAGTTTCTGAGAAGAAGGCATTTGAACATTTTCCCATAGGGTCCAATGTTAATCTATGTATTGTGGTGGCGGCCATCTTGGATTTCCGATCGGCATAAAAAACAGAAAATTTGTAGAGGACCTTCCAATGATCATTCCTGGGCAGTTTGGTTTCAACTGTTCTAGTGGTTTCAGAGAAGAAGCGTTTTCAAACATTTCCCCCATAGGGTCCAATGTTAAACTAAGTCCTGCCGTAGCCACCATTTTGAATTTCATATCGGAACAAAAAACGTAAAGTTTGTAGAGGACCATTCAATGAACATTCTTGTACAGTTTGGCTTTAATCATATTTGTAGTTTCTGAGAAGAAGGCATTTGAACATTTTCCCATAGGGTCCAATGTTAATCTATGTCCTGCGGTGATGGCCATCTTGGATTTCCGATCGGCATAAAAAACACACACCTTGTAGAGGACCTTCCAATGATCATTCCTGGGCAGTTTGGTTTCAATTATCCAAGTGGTTTCAGAGAAGAAGCGTTTTGAAACATTTTTCCCATAGGGTCCAATGTTAAACTAAGTCCTGCCGTAGCCGCCATTTTGAATTTTATATCGGAACAAAAAACGCAAAGTTTGTAGAGGACCATCCAATGAACATTCATGTACAGTTTGGCTTTAATCATATTTGTAGTTTCTGAGAAGAAGGCATTTGAACATTTTCCCATAGGGTCCAATGTTAATCTATGTCCTGCGGTGGTGGCCATCTTGGATTTCCGACCGGCATAAAAAACAGAAAATTTGTAGAGGACCTTCCAATGATCATTCCTGGGCAGTTTGGTTTCAACTGTCCAAGTGGTTTCAGAGAAGAAGCATTTTGAAACATTTTTCCCATAGGGTCCAATGTTAAACTAAGTCCTGCCGTAGCCGCCATTTTGAATTTCATATCGGAACAAAAAACCTTAAGATTGTAGAGGACCATCCAATGAACATTCATGTACAGTTTGGCTTTAATCATATTTGTAGTTTCTCAGAAGAAGGCATTTGAACATTTTCCCATAGGGTCCAATGTTAATCTATGTATTGCGGTGATGGCCATCTTGGATTTCCGATTGGCATAAAAAACATAAAATTTGTAGAGGACCTTCCAATGATCATTCCTGGGCAGTTTGGTTTCAACTGTCCAAGTGGTTTCAGAGAAGAAGCATTTTGAAACATTTTTCCCATAGGGTCCAATGTTAAACTAAGTCCTGCCGTAGCCGCCATTTTGAATTTCATATCGGAACAAAAAACCTTAAGTTTGTAGAGGACCATCTAATGAACATTCATGTACAGTTTGGCTTTAATCATGTTAATCTATGTCCTGCGGTGGCGGCCATCTTGGATTTCCGACCGGCATAAAAAACAGAAAATTTGTAGAGGACCTTCCAATGATCATTCCTGGGCAGTTTGGTTTCAACTGTCCAAGTGGTTTCAGAGAAGAAGCATTTTGAAACATTTTTCCCATAGGGTCCAATGTTAAACTAAGTCCTGCCGTAGCCGCCATTTTGAATTTCATATCGGAACAAAAAACCTTAAGATTGTAGAGGACCATCCAATGAACATTCATGTACAGTTTGGCTTTAATAATATTTGTAGTTTCTGAGAAGAAGGCATTTGAACATTTTCCCATAGGGTCCAATGTTAATCTATGTCCTGCGGTGGCGGCCATCTTGGATTTCCGATCGGCATAAAAAACAAAAAATTTGTAGAGGACCTTCCAATGATCATTCCTGGGCAGTTTGGTTTCAACTGTCCAAGTGGTTTCAGAGAAGAAGCATTTTGAAACATTTTTCCCATAGGGTCCAATGTTAAACTAAGTCCTGCCGTAGCCGCCATTTTGAATTTCATATCGGAACAAAAAACCTTAAGATTGTAGAGGACCATCCAATGAACATTCATGTACAGTTTGGCTTTAATCATATTTGTAGTTTCTCAGAAGAAGGCATTTGAACATTTTCCCATAGGGTCCAATGTTAATCTATGTATTGCGGTGATGGCCATCTTGGATTTCCGATTGGCATAAAAAACATAAAATTTGTAGAGGACCTTCCAATGATCATTCCTAGGCAGTTTGGTTTCAATTATCCAAGTGGTTTCAGAGAAGAAACGTTTTGAAACATTTTTCCCATAGGGTCCAATGTTAAACTAAGTCCTGCCGTAGCCGCCATTTTGAATTTCATACCAGAACAAAAAACGTTAAGTTTGTAGAGGACCATCTAATGAACATTCATGTACAGTTTGGCTTTAATCATATTTGTAGTTTCTGAGTAGAAGGCATTTGAATATTTTCCCATAGGGTCCAATGTTAATCTATGTCCTGCGGTGGCGGCCATCTTGGATTTCCGACCGGCATAAAATACAGAAAATTTGTAGAGGACCTTCCAATGATCATTCCTGGGCAGTTTGGTTTCAACTGTCCAAGTGGTTTCAGAGAAGAAGCATTTTGAAACATTTTTCCCATAGGGTCCAATGTTAAACTAAGTCCTGCCGTAGCCGCCATTTTGAATTTCATACCAGAACAAAAAACGTAAAGTTTGTAGAGGACCATCTAATGAACATTCATGTACAGTTTGGCTTTAATCATATTTGTAGTTTCTGAGTAGAAGGCATTTGAATATTTTCCCATAGGGTCCAATGTTAATCTATGTCCTGCGGTGGCGGCCATCTTGGATTTCTGACCGGCATAAAAAACGGAAAATTTGTAGAGGACCTTCCAATGATCATTCCTGGGCAGTTTGGTTTCAACTGTCCAAGTGGTTTCAGAGAAGAAGCATTTTGAAACATGTTTCCCATAGGGTCCAATGTTAAACTAAGTCCTGCCGTAGCCGCCATTTTGAATTTCATATCGGAACAAAAAACCTTAAGATTGTAGAGGACCATCCAATGAACATTCATGTACAGTTTGGCTTTAATCATATTTGTAGTTTCTGAGAAGAAGGCATTTGAACATTTTCCCATAGGGTCCAATGTTAATCTATGTATTGCGGTGGCGGCCATCTTGGATTTCCGATCGGCATAAAAAACAGAAAATTTCTAGAGGACCTTCCAATGATCATTCCTAGGCAGTTTGGTTTCAATTATCCAAGTGGTTTCAGAGAAGAAGCGTTTTGAAACATTTTTCCCATAGGGTTCAATGTTAAACTAAGTCCTGCCGTAGCCGCCATTTTGAATTTCATATCGGAACAAAAAACGTAAAGTTTGTAGAGGACCATCTAATGAACATTCATGTACAGTTTGGCTTTAATCATATTTGTAGTTTCTGAGTAGAAGGCATTTGAATATTTTCCCATAGGGTCCAATGTTAATCTATGTCCTGCGGTGGCGGCCATCTTGGATTTCCGACCGGCATAAAAAACAGAGAATTTGTAGAGGACCTTCCAATGATCATTCCTGGGCAGTTTGGTTTCAACTGTCCAAGTGGTTTCAGAGAAGAAGCATTTTGAAACATTTTTCCCATAGGGTCCAATGTTAAACTAAGTCCTGCCGTAGCCGCCATTTTGAATTTCATATCGGAACAAAAAACCTTAAGATTGTAGAGGACCATCCAATGAACATTCATGTACAGTTTGGCTTTAATAATATTTGTAGTTTCTGAGAAGAAGGCATTTGAACATTTTCCCATAGGGTCCAATGTTAATCTATGTCCTGCGGTGGCGGCCATCTTGGATTTCCGATCGGCATAAAAAACAAAAAATTTGTAGAGGACCTTCCAATGATCATTCCTGGGCAGTTTGGTTTCAACTGTCCAAGTGGTTTCAGAGAAGAAGCATTTTGAAACATTTTTCCCATAGGGTCCAATGTTAAACTAAGTCCTGCCGTAGCCGCCATTTTGAATTTCATATCGGAACAAAAAACCTTAAGATTGTAGAGGACCATCCAATGAACATTCATGTACAGTTTGGCTTTAATCATATTTGTAGTTTCTCAGAAGAAGGCATTTGAACATTTTCCCATAGGGTCCAATGTTAATCTATGTATTGCGGTGATGGCCATCTTGGATTTCCGATTGGCATAAAAAACATAAAATTTGTAGAGGACCTTCCAATGATCATTCCTAGGCAGTTTGGTTTCAATTATCCAAGTGGTTTCAGAGAAGAAACGTTTTGAAACATTTTTCCCATAGGGTCCAATGTTAAACTAAGTCCTGCCGTAGCCGCCATTTTGAATTTCATACCAGAACAAAAAACGTTAAGTTTGTAGAGGACCATCTAATGAACATTCATGTACAGTTTGGCTTTAATCATATTTGTAGTTTCTGAGTAGAAGGCATTTGAATATTTTCCCATAGGGTCCAATGTTAATCTATGTCCTGCGGTGGCGGCCATCTTGGATTTCCGACCGGCATAAAATACAGAAAATTTGTAGAGGACCTTCCAATGATCATTCCTGGGCAGTTTGGTTTCAACTGTCCAAGTGGTTTCAGAGAAGAAGCATTTTGAAACATTTTTCCCATAGGGTCCAATGTTAAACTAAGTCCTGCCGTAGCCGCCATTTTGAATTTCATACCAGAACAAAAAACGTAAAGTTTGTAGAGGACCATCTAATGAACATTCATGTACAGTTTGGCTTTAATCATATTTGTAGTTTCTGAGTAGAAGGCATTTGAATATTTTCCCATAGGGTCCAATGTTAATCTATGTCCTGCGGTGGCGGCCATCTTGGATTTCTGACCGGCATAAAAAACGGAAAATTTGTAGAGGACCTTCCAATGATCATTCCTGGGCAGTTTGGTTTCAACTGTCCAAGTGGTTTCAGAGAAGAAGCATTTTGAAACATGTTTCCCATAGGGTCCAATGTTAAACTAAGTCCTGCCGTAGCCGCCATTTTGAATTTCATATCGGAACAAAAAACCTTAAGATTGTAGAGGACCATCCAATGAACATTCATGTACAGTTTGGCTTTAATCATATTTGTAGTTTCTGAGAAGAAGGCATTTGAACATTTTCCCATAGGGTCCAATGTTAATCTATGTATTGCGGTGGCGGCCATCTTGGATTTCCGATCGGCATAAAAAACAGAAAATTTCTAGAGGACCTTCCAATGATCATTCCTAGGCAGTTTGGTTTCAATTATCCAAGTGGTTTCAGAGAAGAAGCGTTTTGAAACATTTTTCCCATAGGGTTCAATGTTAAACTAAGTCCTGCCGTAGCCGCCATTTTGAATTTCATATCGGAACAAAAAACGTAAAGTATGTAGAGGACCATCTAATGAACATTCATGTACAGTTTGGCTTTAATCATATTTGTAGTTTCTGAGTAGAAGGCATTTGAATATTTTCCCATAGGGTCCAATGTTAATCTATGTCCTGCGGTGGCGGCCATCTTGGATTTCCGACCGGCATAAAATACAGAAAATTTGTAGAGGACCTTCCAATGATCATTCCTGGGCAGTTTGGTTTCAACTGTCCAAGTGGTTTCAGAGAAGAAGCATTTTGAAACATTTTTCCCATAGGGTCCAATGTTAAACTAAGTCCTGCCGTAGCCGCCATTTTGAATTTCATATCGGAACAAAAAACCTTAAGATTGTAGAGGACCATCCAATGAACATTCATGTACAGTTTGGCTTAATAATATTTGTAGTTTCTGAGAAGAAGGCATTTGAACATTTTCCCATAGGGTCCAATGTTAATCTATGTCCTGCGGTGGCGGCCATCTTGGATTTCCGACCGGCATAAAAAACAGAAAATTTGTAGAGGACCTTCCAATGATCATTCCTGGGCAGTTTGGTTTCAACTGTCCAAGTGGTTTCAGAGAAGAAGCATTTTGAAACATTTTTCCCATAGGGTCCAATGTTAAACTAAGTCCTGCCGTAGCCGCCATTTTGAATTTCATATCGGAACAAAAAACCTTAAGATTGTAGAGGACCATCCAATGAACATTCATGTACAGTTTGGCTTTAATAATATTTGTAGTTTCTGAGAAGAAGGCATTTGAACATTTTCCCATAGGGTCCAATGTTAATCTATGTCCTGCGGTGGCGGCCATCTTGGATTTCCGATCGGCATAAAAAACAAAAAATTTGTAGAGGACCTTCCAATGATCATTCCTGGGCAGTTTGGTTTCAACTGTCCAAGTGGTTTCAGAGAAGAAGCATTTTGAAACATTTTTCCCATAGGGTCCAATGTTAAACTAAGTCCTGCCGTAGCCGCCATTTTTAATTTCATATCGGAACAAAAAACCTTAAGATTGTAGAGGACCATCCAATGAACATTCATGTACAGTTTGGCTTTAATCATATTTGTAGTTTCTGAGAAGAAGGCATTTGAACATTTTCCCATAGGGTCCAATGTTAATCTATGTCCTGCGATGGCGGCCATCTTGGATTTCCGATCGGCATAAAAAACAGTAACTTGGTAAAGGACATTCCAATGATCATTCCTTTACAGTTTGGGTTCAGTCAGTTCATTAGTTTCGGAGAAGAAGATCTTTGAAATTTCAGCCAATCAGAGCATATTATTGGCCCTGGCAGCCATATTGAATATCCGACTGGAACGAAAAACAGTAACTTTGTAGAGGACCATCCAAGGAACATTCCTGCTAAGTTCGGTTCCAATCGGCCAAGTGGTTTCGGAGAAGAAGCTTGAAATGTGAAAAGTTTACAGACGACAGACGACAGACTACAGACGACAGACGACAGACGACGGACGCCAAGTGATGGCAATAGTTCACATGGACCTTTGGTCCAGGTGAACTAAAAACCATAACCGCCCCCCTTCAAAGTTAAATGGTCGGTCCCTAAAATACAGTTTAAAAACCTGCTTTAGTGACAACCACGGTTAAGTAATAACTTGTATAATGTGAGCGAAATTTAATTTCCATTGACCGTGTATTTCATATTAATTAAACCTGTATTAAGCAACCACCTGTCTTATGTGACCCTATTGCAGTGTTCCCGTAGAAGGTCACATAAATGTAAGTCAGATTTGACTGTAGTAAATTTGTAAAACTTCTCACCGAGGGTTCAAGTCGAGTACACCTCTGGGTTAGCCGAGATCGAATCTATACCTCATTTGTGATATGATAATTGTTACAATGGACGAACAATCGACTTATCGATCAACCATATTCTTATCTCGTAGAGGGAGCTGGAATTTCTTGTTATTTGTTAGTCTCTGGGTCGACATGTAATTTACATAGGGTATGTAGGTGGATTGAGTGAGTGGGTTAGTGATTGTTCACTCAGCAATATTTCAGGTATACCATGGCGAGAACAAGTTAAGTTTCAATGAGATGATGATGAGGTCCTCTTTGTACTAAACCAACACGATTAGTTGGATTTTTATAGTGTAAGCTCACTGAAACAACAGTCTGCGGGTAGACAATTCCGAGCCAACCAGTTTTTGCTCTTTCTCCTTAATGCTGTGTGTTTAGCGGAGAAGCAACAAATACCAATTTAATAGTCTGGTTTGATCCGATCGTGGGCTTGATACCATGATCTACCGCACTCAAGGCGATCTGGGTGTTTGCCTCTTTACCCTATTGTTTGTGCAGTTGTTCTCATCATGAACATAGCTAACATTGAACTCACCTCATGTTACACAGCAACTGATTACTTATGTCAGTTTATTATGTCATCATGAACATAGCTAACATTGAACTCACCTCATGTTACACAGCAACTGATTACTTATGTCAGTTTATTATGTCATCATGAACATAGCTAACATTGAACTCACCTCATGTTACACAGCAACTGATTACTTATGTCAGTTTATTATGTCATCATGAACATAGCTAACATTGAACTCACCTCATGTTACACAGCAACTGATTACTTATGTCAGTTTATTATGTCATCATGAACATAGCTAACATTGAACTCACCTCATGTTACACAGCAACTGATTACTTATGTCAGTTTATTATGTCATCATGAACATAGCTAACATTGAACTCACCTCATGTTACACAGCAACTGATTACTTATGTCAGTTTATTATGTCATCATGAACATAGCTAACATTGAACTCACCTCATGTTACACAGCAACTGATTACTTATGTCAGTTTATTATGTCATCATGAACATAGCTAACATTGAACTCACCTCATGTTACACAGCAACTGATTACTTATGTCAGTTTATTATGTCATGGTTGATGAGACCATAATACACAGGAAGAACTGTCGACTTGTCACTTGCATCAAGTCTCTGACAAACTATATCTCACCGAGTATAACCCACAATTGCCAAGAATCGTACTTTGGTTAATGTAACAATGATATATGATAGGCACTGATTGCACAAGTAAATCTAAATACCATAGACTCGTAGCCATGACTACCCCTCCTTGGTATGATACAAAATAATAGAAATGTTGCATATTTTGTGATACAGCACAAACCATATTAAATTAAGCAAGTAGGGATTTAATAATTCTACAATACAGTGTGAATCAATATATCTAAGACTGGATTCATAATTCTAAACTTGGTACAAGTGAAGGTTCCCAGGGATCAAATCCACAGAGCTTCTCAACTCAGCCCCTGGGTGGCGGATAAGGGAAGCCATCTTGCCAGGTTATAATCCGCAATGCCTGATCATTGATCATAGTGGGCAATGTGTTTGCAGAGTGCCATGCTCCATGCAAGCTAAAGGCTTTTTTATATTTCGAAAAAAAAAAGAGTGGGGGCAGTTTTTGTCCTTACCCAAATGCCAATACTTCTTCAGTGGCAATCAAAAGTCGTTGATCCCTTTATTCCATCCATTCCCTCATTTCTATATAGTTTTTATATATATACTTTAAACTTGTTCCCGTCCTGAATATAGCTGAAATGTTGATCTCTGGACGAATGACATTGAGCATAAGTAGGGGAATTTCAGTGTGTCTGGCACATTTTACCATTGCTTTTACGCCTGTACTACAGATCAATCCTCCCATTCCATAAATAGGTCATTCCTGACATATATATCATCCATAAATAGATCATTCCTGACATATATATCATCGTGTTTATTTCCTCCCATTCCATAAATAGGTAATTCCTAACATATATATCATCAATATCATCATGTTTATTACATTTACCTGACATATATATCATCCTGTTTATTGTTGACCTATCATAAATTTTGACATTTACCATTTTTTTATTGTAACCAACTAAATCAGTATGATTGCTTACCACAAATACAATATATATTGTAACTATTGAAGTCTATTCACTCTTTATTACAATTGTATAAAATAACACATGGATCATTATATTTTTCCTGAGAAATAGAAATAAGTTTATTAACCAAATCAAAGCTCCAGGAGGGCATACTGTATATATAGGACACAAATTTATAACAATTATGATTGATATATACAACAACAATACATCAAACTAAATATTTGCGATCATTTTTTTTCTAGTAGAATGGGAAATATATAGACTGAGGTAACTTTGAACTTATTTACGGCATGAGAAGATATATGTTGACACTTATACAAGAACATGGAGAAAATAAAATGCAAGATACATATATATTTTATTGGAGGCCCATTTATCAATGCATTAACTTTTAAACGTTTCTTTTTTAGATAACAATAGCCCAATATTCATCCACAACAAGAACCCACACCCTTGATTTCACAACCCATACAAATACTGAAACAGATTATCCTGAAAAAAACAGAAATTCCAGCAACCCCACAAACAAAACATCCAGATTTTGAAAGCCTAAAAAGCTATGTTCAGCTTTTGTTAGTTGTTACTCTCTGTAAGTATATAGTAAATCAGAGAAGGAGAGAAAATCTTTTTAAGATACATGATTGTATTGGTATTCTGCAATAAAGTATGCACATTGCACATTATTACTTGTCAGAATGGTACATCATTTAACAAAGTAGATACTGTTGTTGATTTGGACTTAATGTTAAGACAACAATGTATTAATATACTCACTGACCTACACACACATGTACACATACTGCTTAGACATAATAACACACAAGGCCTGGGTAATTCAATGAGTTAGGTTGTCAAATCTAACAGCTCATGCAAGTCTATCACCAAGACGGCGGAGTGAGTTCGCACACAACTTTGTAAATTACAAAAAGGATGCACTCGACTCGCAACTGCAAGTGATTAAGTTTACCTAGTTGCTTGCTCATGGTTGGTGATTCTCTCTGGGTACTCCGACTTCTTCCATCACTTTGTAAATTACAAAAATGGTGCACTCGACTCACAGTCACAGGTGATAAAGTTTGCCAGTTGCTTGCTCAGGGTCGATGGTTCTCTCCATGTACTCTGGCTTCTTCCACTACTTAAACTGGTCATCATGATATAGCTAAAAGTGGTGTTAAACACCAAAAATCAATCAATCATAATAACACACAACGTTTATTTATATTATACAAATAAAATCATACATGTATTACATTTCACATTTTTTTATTTTAGTGGTCGTCTTGTCATCACTTACATTAATAGTCATCGTCTGCTGTCGTGGTACAACCAGAGGACGTAATTGCATTTTAAAATGCTTAAGTAAATATTTTGGGTCATGTTTGTGCTATAGAAAAAACTCACCACCCTCAACAGTAATTTCAGGATGTAACATTCAAAATGTTCATGATATTGTTGAAATGGAAGAAGTAGAAATTTAACTCCTACCTGTTTTTTTTCTCTTTTGAAGATAATATTCTAAATTGGATGGTATATAGACTTTATCAACAGATTGGATTTCAAAATTTACCATTACCAATATTACCTAACATCATTCAGCACAATCAACATCAGATACCAATAATTATTCAACCACAGAACCAACCACAGAACCAACTGCAAAACCAACCACAACCACAGAACCAACTGCAACCACACAACCAACCGCAACTTCAAAACCAAGAGGAACCGAACCAACAACCTTATGAAAGACCTCAGGTTTTGAGAAGATCAAGCAGAACCATAAAAGCACCTAAGCGTTATGGTTATTATGACTAATTTTTATTTATATGTACATACATGTATCTGTTTATCCAGAAACATATTTTACATTTGAGGTTCATTATTTTTTTCTCTGAATAACACATAGTCAACTGATTCATCAAAAACGAATAAATATGAAACATACAGTTCATACTTGCATCTTCAAAAATTCTGTAGTCAAAAAAGTAATTGTTTTCATTATAAGTCGCATATATGAGTTTCAATTTATTTGTTACAATTTTTTATGCTGTTATTGCTCATTTGATTTTGACTATAAGAGTTTGAGAATATGAACTTTCAAAGGACACAACTACCTCAAGTGTATTTTAGATTGTGTTTATTTATAAGCAAGTTTTATAGAATTTAGTTGTTTTATTTTAGTGTTGTTGTTATTTCTGTTTTTTATTCTATTTTATTGAAGCAATACTCATAACATTATGCATTGAAATTATTCATGCCAAAGAAAAGACTATTTTTGTTCTCAGTATATCTTGCCATCATTTACATCCCACCATGTGTTCAGCAGTTTTTATATTTTAATATTAGATTCATATGTTCAAACACTTTTTTATTCAGGATGTTATTTTTTACATAATAGATAATCAACACATCTCAAAAAGAGTTTTAAAGAAACATATAATACTCTTTTATATACATATTTTTTACCATTACATTCATGGTTTGAAATATACATGTATTAAGCACCGGTTGATTATATTTATTTTAAATATTTTGTATATGCCTTTGTTATGTTTAGGTTTGTTTCCCGATAGTTGTTTATTTTAGTGTTGTTGTTATTTCTGTTTTTTTATTCTATTTTATTGAAGCAATAATCATAGCATAGTCCTTTTTGTTCTCAGTATATCTTGTCATCATTTACATCTCACCATATGTGTTCAGCAACAGTTTTTATATTTTAATATTAGATATATGTGTTCAAACACTTTTTTATTCAGAACGTTATTTTTTACTTAAAATAGAATCCACACATTCCAAAAAGAATTTTAAAGAAACATATACTATATTTTTTAAAAACATTTATTAAAAATATTTTCTTTGTTGTAATAATATTGGAAAGAATTTGATTATTGTATAAAATTAAAATATATAAAAAAATGTCTGATTTCTTCATTGATGAATGTCCTCTTCCTTATCACACAATGTAGTTGTATCTGTTAAAAAAAGAAACAAAATATATATATTATATATATATAAATGAACAGATATGGAGTAATTGTAAAAGAGACACAACATCCCACACTGTGCAACAACTTTTAAAATGACACCATTGTACTTACAAATAACCAAGTGTGCTAACACAACAATATACTCAATTTATAAATAAAAATAGATACCAGTTTTACTGCGTCTGAAGTACTTTTCTGGATTTACCTTCATCAGGAGACTCAATGAGTTAAGTCGTCGGATCTAACAACTCATACAAGTCTATCACCAATATGACATGGGTTGTTCACACCCAACTTTACCAATGGTTTGTCCAAGGTCGGTGGTTCTCTCCGACTTCCTCCACCACTAAAACTGTTTGTCATGATATAGCTGAAATATTGCTGAAAGTGATGTTAAACACCACAAATCAAATCAATCATTAATTGCAAGACCTATAAACGACGATGGAAGAAGTGATGCATCCAAAATCAGTTTAGGTTAACTAAAGAGTGCATGTCTTTAACCAAAAAATGTACTAACTTTGGTCTCGGGTACAAATAATTTGTAGATACACAATATAATATAAAATATATATAGTTATATTGAAGAAAGTTACAATATTTTAACACTAATAAGAGTAATAACTGCTTACCTAGCAGCATGTTTTCCTCTGCAGATTCAATGGAAGAACCTAATAGAATAGTGTCCTCTTCCTCTGGACATATCACATTAGGTTTTACCACATCTTCCTCACCATCTGGCTCATGTTGACTACATTGGCAAAAATCCATCTCCCAGATTACAGTATCCTCTTCGTCCGTCCATGTAACATACGGTTCTTCCACACCACCAACGTTTTCTTCCAATTCCGAGTCGCTAAAAGTTATTGAAATTATGTCGTTATCGTCGCTATCAATTATTATTGGGTTGGTGATAGTTCCTTCCTCAGTCATGTTGATATTAAAAACGGTAAAATGCATAAAAAGTGGTGTACTGTTATTTTCAAACTATGTAAATTAAATAAAGTGAACCTACTATGCAGTGAGGTCAACGTGACAAAATAGATGACAGAGTTTATTATTTTACTTGACGAGAGATTTATTTTGAAACAACAGTTATAAAGACTTTAATAGTTGAAAATATGAGAGACAATAATGTGTGTAGAACAAAATAAATCCCCAAAGGAAAGGTCATGACAAATTTGATAGATTGGCTACAAAACCTCTAACTCTAACTTGATTATGCTGAGTAAGAAAAAAATCGTCGGCAAAAACTGAACCAATCGTTGTGTGGTATAGTTTTCAGTGCATATAATCTTGATTGACAAAATACTTTTAACCAATAGAAAGCAAACAAAAAAGACTAGCTAATCGTCAAACATTCAAGCTATGTGAATTTTATTACCCTTTTTACCATAAATAAGGACCACACTACCAAATTTTCGTCTAACACAGCAGCCTAAACATGAATGTTTTAACAACAATAAAAGACGGAGATGTCATACTAAGAGCATCTGGGCGGTTCGCCAATGATGGGATGACAGTTTCACTCAACAACTTCACTGGTGAAACCTGGCTTCACCTAAGACAACATGGCACAGGGAACCAGAAAAAATCCTTTTCTATGAGGGCTTCCGAGTATTTGGAGTTAGTTCGGATGGTGGATCCGAAAGATGTGGCTGCGTTAGATGAAGGGTTCAAAAGACAGGTAAGCACTTTCAATATCGCTTATGATAGTAAAACAATGTTATTATTATCTACGTTGGTCCTTATTTATAATTCATATAACAATATAACTATACAGTATATAACATTATTTTAAGTATTCGTTGAATAGTCAAAATTCTGATTTGATTTGATTTTGGTGTTTAATACCCCCTTCAGCTATATCATGGTGATTCTATTCAATTTAAAAATCGAATTTTGACGGGAAAAATTGAAAAAGAGTTACTGAAACACACATAACTTCTCGAAGGTAGCATTAACAAATATTTGTATAGATAAACAAAAGTATCAAATGGTGCGATAACAGTTTAAGAATACGGAGGAAAATTTGAAAAAGGAATTACAGAAACACGAATAATTTCGCGTTTATTTATGTTTTCTCTGAATATTTATACATACATTATATTCTTTAGCACAGGATCAGAGCACAAGAGGAAGAACAGGCAATGAAACATCTGGAGGAGATGGAGAGGGAGGAGGTTGTAGGACCTTCCCAGCAAAAGAAGAGGCGAATCAAGAGGGGAGAAACCAAAATAGTGGAGCTCTCAGAGTCCGAATAGGAGACTCATTGAGAAAAAGTTTATTAAAAAGACAATGTGTACATAATATAATAAATATTTTAATTTCAACCACAATATCCTTAATGACGCGGGACATTATTGTGAAATTTCCGACAATTTTGCTAAAAGAAATGTACAACGCGTTAGGAATTGATATAAGCGACAATGAAAGAACAAATCTTCTTTTCCTTATACATGAAATTCTTTACCAGAGAATTTTCAAACCGACAGAATGTAATTTATACGAGGGTTGCCTCGGTGCAACAGTGAGATCTTGTGGACACCTAACATACGTTGAAATATCGTATTTATTTAGAAATTTTAATTCACATGACCTTGATACGTCACTTGAATTGTTTTCACATAATTATTGGTCTGATATTATTTCAAAAATTAAAAGCGAACGAGGTGAACTGTAAATAATAAAATCATCTTGACAGGGAATTTCAATGTTTATTAAAAAGACAATGTGTATTTAATATAATCAATATTTTAATTTCAACTACAATATCTTTAATGACGTGGGACATTATTGTGAAATTTCCGACAATTTTGCTAAACGAAATGTACAACGCGTTAGGAATTGATATAAGTGGTAATTAAAGAACAAATCTTCTTTTCCTTATACATGAAATTCTTTACCAGAGAGTTTTCAAATCAACAGAATGTAATTTATACGAGGGTTGCCTCGGTGCAACAGTGAGATATTGTGGGCACCTAACATACGTTGAAATATCTTATTTATTTAGAAATTTTAATTCACATGTCCTTGATATGTCACTTGAATTGTTTCCCCATAATTATTGGTGTGACATTATTTCAAAAATTAAAAGCGAACGAGGTGAACTGTAAATAATAAAATGATCTTGACAGGGAATTTCAGTTCTTTATAAATATATATAACCGGCAGTCATAAGGATAAAGGTATTTTTCATTGTTGTTGGTCAATGTTTAACTACAAATAAATGTGCATATATTGTCTAGTTTTGTTTTTGTGGTTTGGAAGAGAAAAAGCAGAAAGAAAGACGCATCACTTCGTCCACCGTCGTTCATAGGTCTTACAATCAATGATTGATGTGATTTGATTTGTGGTGTTTAATGTCACTTTCAGTTATATCATGACGATCAGTTTTAGTGGTGGAGGATGTCGGAGAGAATCACCAAACCTAGGCAAGCAACTAGTAAACTTTATCACTTGCGGTTGCGAGTCGGAACCACCAACCCTGAGTAAGCAATTGGTAAACTTTATCACTTGCAGTTGCGAGTTGAGTGCACCCTTTTTGTAATTTACAAAGTTGTGTGTGAACTCACTCCGTCGTCTTGATGATAGACTTGTATGAGTTGGTTGCGAGTCGCAGCCACCAACCCTGGACAAGCAACTGGTAAACTTTATCACTTGTAGTTGCGAGTCGAGTGCACCCTTTTTGTATTTTTTTATGCTCCATCGTTAGGTGACGGGGACATAAAACCAATGTTCGGCTCTACCTCCGTCGCATAACATGAGTACACTTACACAGAATCATTTGAAATTCGGAAAGTTTATATGAAGTGATGACTTAAGTCCAGTACAAATTTGACTGATTTTGGTTATGCCATTTCTGAGTTATTGTCCTAACATTATTTGACCTCAAACAATTTTCGTCACATTTTTCTCAGTTCATATGTAGCTTTGCGATGGTGAATTGCATCGTTTTAGATCTGTCAACCATCTACTTCCTGTTTTTGCCCTATGGACGCATTCTTTTCTAAGTTTTGCATGAAAAGAGCTATTAATATAAAAGGGAATGTATGAACAAAAAAACATTTATTATAGATTTCAAAGCCAACGATTCAACATGTCAATTCTAAGAGTGAACTCTGTTGATAGTCTTGATAGAACAAGTGTCAAGTTTCAAAGGTCAGACGCAAGTTTAGCATCTAGCTTTAGATCTATCTATGAACAATATGCAATTCATATTAATATTGTGAAATGGACAGGTGTTCTTGTAATGCTAGCTCTGACGACAACCACACTAGTTATTATCAAAGAACGTAGCACTGATTACATTTATCGTAATGAATCCGATTGTAAACAAATATTGTTGCAGGAAGAAATTGAACTAAATATAAATGAGACATATTGCAATTACATGAAACAGTTCAATCTACCAGACAATTACTATGTAAACGTTTGCTTGCATAATCGACAAATACAAGTAGATCTGGGTCACTTAACGGAAAGGAAAGCAAGGAAGAAAGGATTGTATTTCAACCTACGACAGTGGAATTACTTGCGAATGCTCATGCCACATTTGTCCAATGCCATAAGTGAAGCTAAACAAAGGATGTAAAAGCACTATATTTTAGACTTTATACTGACCACCAACCCATCATAAACTAACAAACAACTTGCGTGTAAAGATGTCAAACATATTTGTACATGTTCAAAGCGATGACGAAAACAATTTGGAATACTTTCCAAATAACACATCCTACAACTTCAAAGTTCATTTGACAGAACCATTGACTTTGACTGGAGTGTGGAAGATTGCACTTTGTGATATTTTCATAAATGAAAATTCAAAACAAACGAACTATGCGAATCAGTTGTATATATTTTGTAATATAGCGGGTGTTTCTATATTAAGTGGCAAACAGCAGTCAAGCTTGATGCGTGCAGTATCACCTAGAAAAAAAGGAGAATGGATTGAATCGTTTTGGCAACTGTATTACATTGATGTAAATAAGTCACAAGTTTTTGATTTTGAGATTTATATAACAGACAGATCTTTTAAATTAGCAACATTTCTGAAGAAACCAGTGTCGATTACACTTCATTTTCGTCAATATCCCTTTTTATTGTAATTATGAGTATTTCCGATTTATACATTCCTAATGTTGATAAATGGTTACAATATTATAAAAACAGAGGACCCGGTAGGATTAGTGAACATCAAAAAGGCGGATCGTTTGTACGTGGTGGAGGAAAGGAAACAGTTGTGCCCATTGAAAAAACTACTAAAGTAAAACAACACAATCAGGAAATAAATGAGATACCAGTTAAAATTGTGTCACCTGCACAAGCAACAGTGGACCAGGCCAAAAGTGAAATAGCCCGAGCACAATCGACAAAGTCTTCATTAAAAAGAAATCGTCAAGGTCGAAAAAGCAGTAGACATTATAAACGTCGAAGAGCTAACAAGAAAAAATCAACTGGGAAAAAATCGGGAACACATAGGAAGAGAAATAAGAAATCGTCGAAAACCAGAAGGACGGGAAACAAAAAAAAATCAAAAAAGACACCGAGGAAAGTCGACATTTTTACAATCTAAATTATGGCTATGTTGAACAGAGATTTCTTTACAGAGGGGCAAATTAGTGCGTTAGACTTATTTGATTTACCTCCAACACAAACAGGGATTGAAAATATAAAAATGGAAAACATTCAACCAACGTCAACAATTTCTAATGAATCGCCTATACTTTTTAATATTTCCGGAACTAACGGGATGGAATATTTAGACTTGATGAGAAGTCAAATGTATGTCAGACTGAGGGTAAAACACAAAGACGGAACAAATCTGGAACCTGACGAAGAAGTTGCACCAATCAATTTATTTCTACAATCTTTATTTTCTCAAATAGACGTTTCCATTCAAGGAAAAGTGATGTCATCTACCTCTGGATTCTACCCATATAAAGCTTACATTCAAACTTTGCTAAGGTATGGATCAGATGCCAGACAATCGCAATTACATACACAGTTGTGGTTAAAGGACACTGCAGGTTATTTCGATGATGTGGATTTTACCAATGGCGACAACACAAACGCAATAGTCAGAATGGCTTACATCGCACAATCAAAGGTTTTGGACCTACAAGGGCCGATTCTGCATGATTTTTTTCAAATAAATAGATATTTGATCAACCAAGTGGGAATTTCTGTGAAATTTCACAGAACAAAACCAGAATTTTGCTTATTGAGTAATACCTCCAAAGACTATATAATTGATTTCGAGCAGATGATTTTGAGAGTAGCTAAAGTGCAGGTTAATCCAGCAGTTATTACTGCACATAACACAATGCTTGGTATTACATCAGCTAAATATCCTTATTCTAAATGTGAAATAGCCTCCATGACCCTTAGTAAAGGAACACTGAATTTCTCATGGAACAATATCTTTCAAGATGTCTGTCCTAATAAAATCGTTATTGGCTTCGTGTGTAGTGAGGCTACGTCTAGTGGATCGCTAACGAAGAATCCATGGAATTTCCAAAATTATGATCTTAGCCAGATAAGTCTGAGTGTTGATGGTATATCCCTCAATGGAGGACCAATGCAATTAAGCTACAACCGTAATAATGGTTATACAATTACACCAGTCTTGACTGCTCTGCTTGAAGCGACTAAAAAATGGTTAAATAATGAAGGAATAGACTTATCTAGGGAAGACATTGCGGGAGGATTTGCCTTGTATGCATTTGATACTCAACCAGATTTTGCTGGAAATGAACATCTTTCACTTCAAAAGAGGGGTAACATTAGAATTGATGTCAGTTTCAATACTGCTCTTCCACACACAGCCAACTGCATTGTATTAGCTGAAAGACAAGGTTATTTTGAAATATCTCAAAGTCGTGACGTCACTTTTGAGTGGTGAAAGAATGAACGCAAACGATCTTCAGTGTGTTGTTAAATGTGATCCTGTTTTGTCACAATATATTGTTGGAATATATGCTGCAGACGAAATGCCTAGAAACATTGAAACTTTTCCATGTGGTTTTATTGTCAATACAGATCCTAAACAGAAACCAGGACAACATTGGTTGGCTGTTTACATTCCAAACCAACATACTGGGGAATTTTTTGATAGTTTTGGTCATCCACCAAAGTATTATCCATATAATTTCTCGAATTTCTTCGATGAAAAGGGATTAACAGTCTACTACAATAACAAACGTTTACAAACCAATATGTCAAGAGTATGTGGACACTATTGTATATTTTATTTGTTCAATAGATGTAGAGGAAGAAAGATGGAATCCATTGTGAGGTTTTTTTCTGACAATTACTTTAACAATGATGAATTTGTTTGTAGTTATGTTACAAATATGTTTCCATATTGTTTACAACATTCTGGAAAGTGTCAATCAGTCTGTATGAGTGATAAAATAATACATTAAAACAATTTGTATTACAATTCAAAACCAGTCATCATAATGTTCCAAGATGATGAACTACCCATTATAAAATTCGAAACACCAACGTCAATCTTAGTATGTGGACCGACAAATTGCGGTAAAACAGAATTCGTGAAAAAATTATTAGAAAATGCTGAGATTATGTTTAAAGAACCTCCATCATATATTCTTTATTGCTATGGATCGGTTTGACAATCAAAGTTCAGCGAAATGTTAAAAACCATCAAAAATATCCATTTTCAGGAAGGGTTACCAACAGAAACCGATTTGATGAGCTTACGAAAAGATAACAAACATTTCATTTGTGTAATGGATGATTTAATGAGTCAGTGTGCGAATAACACATCAATGGAACAGTTAGTTTGCGTTGGCTCACATCATTTTAATATGACAATAATATATCTTGTTCAAAACTTATTCCAAAAAGGACGAGTAATGCGCACGCTCAGTCTGAACATGCACTACTTTGTATTATTTAAGAACTATCGCGATCAACTACAAATTCAAACATTTGGAAGGCAAGCATTCCCACAACAGTTAAAGTATTTCATAGACGCATTTGATAAGGCAACATCATCAGTTCCATATGGATATTTGGTTTCCGACATGAACCCACATTCAAACAAACTGTATTGCTTAAGGACTAGAATATTTCCAGGGGAAGGTACAATAGTGTATCGACCGTAAAATGAGAAAGGTAACATTGCAAGACAAATATTTTCTGTTGTTTATAAATTCTTGTGGTAGCGAACAAAGGAAAGCAGTGCTACAAGTGACTAATGAGCATCAATTGAAATTATTGGTAGAAATTATTTTCAACTTATTGAAGGGAATTATTCCATTACCTAAACATAGTAAAAGACAATTAAGCGTGAATAGACATAAAATAAGAAGAGTAATCGAGGAATCTTTACAGCAACGTGTAAGAAAAATACGTCTGCTAAAAATCAGTAACATACTTCCCTTAATTATTCAATCGTATCTGAAATATGAGTCGAGAATTCGTTCTGATAACAAAGCAGAAATATGAAGAACTGGAACGTCTCAAGTCGGAAAAATTATCATGTTCTGAAAATGATTTAGGACTCAAAGATTTAACTAAGGATGAGCAGAATTGTCAAGCTGATGGAATTAGTGCACATAATATAAAACCAGATGCGGAAACACAGACTGAACAATATGGTGAAGGTGAAACAGAATTCAATAAACCTTTCGTAAAAATGTCATATGACACTTTTGACTCCATTCATACAAAGAAAATCCGCAAAAAAAAATATACGAAAAATAGACAAAAATGGTTGACATTTAAGTTTTAGATATTCAAATAGTGGTGAATATATATGTATGTTATTAATCGTGATATTAAATGTATGTAAAATGTTTTCACTTATTCATTTTTAACAAGGTCATTGTTCATCAACCAATTAAAAAATTGAGGTATTTTTTCTCATACACAATTGTGAATTTGTATATATTTCAACAAGGTTGTGGTCAATGTTTATTAATCGACGTCATGTTAGGAATTTATTAACCAATACATGTATATATTTCAACAAGGTTGTGGTCATTGTTTATTAATCAGTGTCATGCTAGGAATTTATTAACCACTAAAAACCATTGAGGTATATATTTTTTCTCATATGTGATTGTGAATTTGCATACATTATTATTATTTTTTTATATATATTATAGCAAGGTTGTGGCAATTGTTCATCAATCAATGTTATGTTAGGAATAAATAAACCAATAGAATAGTGACTTATTTAAGTAAATATATACATATATGTTAAAATGTACAGTTCTTCATGAATAAATCTATCATATAAGAAAGTCTTATTTCTCTGTCATGGATCTAGATTCTATTTTAGATACAATTTATCAAAAATATCCGGAAGGAAGTAGAAGATTCGAAAACGAATTGCGCTCTCTGAAAAGGAATTTGGGAACGGATGAGAGATTAATGTGTAATATTTGTAACAGAAGCTTTAAACACAGAGCAACATTCAATCGTCATATTGATTCACATAAAAAGAAATTATGTTGTTTTTTATGTCAGAGAAAGTTTGAACGATCGGACAATCTAAAAAGACACGAACAAGGTCATTTAATTGGATATAAGAATTTCAACGGCGATTTGAATTGTAAAGAGTGTGGAATGAAACACAACGATTACACATCGTTATTCAATCATATGAAATCATTCCATTATAGTAATCAAGATGGAGGTAACGTTGCAAACCAATCTGATCATACAAAAACAACAAAGGAGGCATTTGATAAATCTGTAAATGTTATGAAAATTTTCCCATCTGATTTGGATAGATATGACTTGCTAACTTTCTATTCTAACACAAAACATGAAATTATGGATCACTTGAAAAAACAATGTGAGCAAATGAAACATCTTAAATGGTATATAAACCTGCATGTTGAGTTTATGAGAGAAACTAACAATGAAGAAAGAGACTTTAGTCAACCTTATTTTAAGAGTAAAACCTATACACTACTTTCAAAGGATGCTATGACAGATAATACATTAAATGAAGCGTTCCAAAAACAGTTTACATCGTTTGATGAGTACATTGCCAGAGGATCAGGATGGACATTAAATGCTGTCTTACACATAGAAGTTCACACAGTACAATATAAACCATTAGGAGGAAGTAACTATTTCGATCTACCAAAGTCACTGAAGGATTCGCATTCAATCATCAATATTCAAAACAGTGACGAAAAATGTTTCCTGTATGCAATACTAGCTCACATACATCCTGCAAAAAATAACCCACAGAGGGTTTCGAATTACATCTCATATCAGAAGGAATTGAATATGAAAGATATTAAATATCCTGTACAAATCAGTGACATTCCAAGGTTCGAAAATCAAAATAACATTGCCGTAAATGTCATTGGATACGAAGACAATAATTTTTTCCCAATTCACATCAGCAAACATCGCAACAAATCAATAGAAATCGATTTATTGTATATAACCAGAGATGGGAATGAACATTATTGTTACATTAAAAACTTAGACAGGTTATTGTCGAGAACGACTTGTCTAGGAACTGCATATAAGTTTTGTCGTTATTGTCTCCAGGGATTTACTTCTAAAAAAGTATTGACAAAACATTTAAAATACTGTTCGCAATATGACGCACAACACGTGGAGTATCCAATAAAAGGAAATGGTGATGACATAGTAGAATTTGATGACTTTTCAAAACAACTTAGAGTACCTTTCGTAGTTTACTGTGATTTCGAAGCTTTAGTACGAAAAAAAGACACTTGTCTTCCAAGCCCTTCAAAATCGAATACTACAGTTACAGCCGACTATGAAATTTGTGGTTATGGATATCAAGTTGTTTGTGTTGATGACAGATATACAAAACCACCTGTAATTTATCGTGGTTCAGACGCCAGTAAACATTTCTTAGAATCATTACTGCAAGAAGAGGAATATATACGAGAGATTTTAGATCACATAGAACCTTTGCATATGACGAATGAAGATGAAATTGCTTTTCAAAACAGCAAGCAATGTTTTATTTGTGGAGAAGAGTTTAGTATGATATCAGGCAAAGTTAGGGATCATTGCCACATTAGTGGTAAATACCGAGGAGGTGCGTGTTCAAATTGCAACTTAAACTATAAATATCCTTCCTACACACCCGTTTATTTCCATAATCTAAGATCGTATGATGCACATTTGATTATGCAAAGCATTGGACAATTCAACAAAGAAAAATTTCATGTATCCCCAACAACTTTGAAAAGTATGTGTCTTTTTCGTTGGGTTCCCTTCGTTTTTTAGACTCTTATCAATGTTTACCAAACAGTTTATCGGGACTTGTGGAGGATCTGGTTAAGGAAGATTCAAATCATTTCAAGAAATTAGCTCAAGAGTTTCCAACTACAGAAAAAAGAAAACTGCTATTACGAAAAGGTGTATATCCATATACGTGGATGGACAATAAAGACAAGTTTAGCGTTAATGTTCTACCCCCAAAAGACGCATTTTATAACGATCTTACAAAATCTCACATCTCTGACGAAGACTATGATCATGCAAAAAATGTATGGGAAAAATTTGAGATAAGACATATGGGTGAATATCACGATTTGTATTTGAAATCTGATGTGCTACAACTTGCCGACGTTTTCGAACGATTTAGGGATGAGTGTCTATCAAACTATGGTCTTGATCCGGCTCATTTTTTTACCTGTCCAGGATTAGCATGGAGTGCTGCTTTAAAAATTTCTAAATGCAGATTAGAACTAATAACTCAAGATATATCAGATGCTTATTTGTTCATTGAATCAGGTTTACGTGGAGGAGTTTCACAGGTGTCAAACAGATATGCCAAAGCCAACAATAAATACCTTGAAGATACCTATGATCCTACCGAAGAATCATCTTATTTAATCTATCATGATTGTAATAATCTGTATGGAAAGGCAATGCAGCTTCCACTTCCTGTTTCAGATTTCCGGTTCCTAAATGAAGATGAATGTAAGCAATTTAAAGTAGAAAGTGTTGACATAAATTCTACAAAAGGTTATATATTAGAAGTTGATCTTGATTATCCTAAAGAACTCCACGATCTTCACAGTGACTACTCTCTTGCGCCAGAATCAAATTCTGTATCTGATGACATGTTATCTCCATATAGTAAAGATCTTTGGTCAAAGTTACAAAAAAAGGAATCCACCATTTCCAAAGCAAAAACACCACAACCGGGAAAGAAATCTACCCACTCAAGAGCAAAAACACCTAAACTTTTATGTACTCTCTATAAGAAGCATAACTATGTTTGTCATTATCGAAATTTACAGCTGTATCTTCAGCTAGGAATGAAAATAAAAAAGATACACAGAATATTGGAATTTACTCAATATTCATTTTTAAAGGAATACGTAGAACTGAATACAAAGCGTCGTCAAGAGGCAGATGGAGAATTCAGAAAGTCTTTCTTTAAGTTAATGAACAATGCAGTGTTTGGAAAGACTATGGAAAATTTAAGGAATAGGGTTGATATTTCCCTCATCCATAATAAGAAGAGACTTCTGAAAAGGATATCGAGATCGTCATTTGAAAGATTGGAGATATTCAACGAAGATCTAGCTGCGGTGCAATGTAAAAAGACAGTATTAAAACTGAACAAACCGTTGTCTGTTGGAATGACTATTCTGGAGCTGGCAAAATGCATTATGTATGACCACCATTACAATCATGTAATGAAAAAGTATGGTAACAGTGCAAAACTGATGATGACTGATACAGACAGCTTACTCTATCATATAAAAACTGAAGATTTGTATGAAGACATGAAAAAGGACATGCATCTGTATGATTTCTCTAATTACCCAAAAGATCACAAATTATACAATACTACAAATGCAAAGGTGCCTGGTTTATTTAAAGATGAAACTGCATCAAAACCAATTGTTGAGTTTGTAGGACTTCGAAGTAAAATGTACTCCTTGAAATATGACATGGTCGAGCATAAGAGAGCAAAAGGTATTCAGAAAGCCGTTGTAAAAAATGACTTAAAACACGAACAGTATGTAAATTGTGTATTGGAAGGAAAAACCGTTATGTGTAACATGAATCTCATTCGCAGCAAAAAGCATAATCTTCAAATAATAAACGTTAACAAGTTGGGTTTATCTGGTTTTGACGATAAGAGATATATTTTGAATTCTGGGATTGACACTTTAGCATTTGGACATTATCGTATTCGACAAACTATGGAGGTAGATTCTGATTAATAATCATATCAATGCTGTGTTTATGTCAGTAGAATGTTAGAAGTTGTGCAATTACAAACAAGGCAAACAATTTTATTTTTTAATTATATCGTTGCAATTGTACATCATATTTCATTAAAATTACATATGATAGTTGCTGTTCTCTTTTATTCTTAACAAACAAAAAAATTTACTAATTAATATTTTGAATAGCAGACTCATCAACCCAAGAATTAAAACGCTTTGGGTAGCCACGCCATTTGACAAAGTACTGCATACTATTGCTACGTTTCTTCTTGTGTAAGATCTTTTCAATTTCCCACAAAGTCTCTTCAGATTTATCAACAGCTTGTAGTTCACTTTGATAGAAGTTACCATCAATTTCAAGTTCTAATAGATCCTTGAGCTTATACATAGGAATTGCTTGAATTTGAAAGCGTTTATATATCTTAAACACTTCATAAGACCATTGTTCGTTATATGCACGAGTAAAGATCTTCCTCTGATGTGATATCCGAACAAGTTGACCCTTTCTGAATTTATAGAGCTGCTTTCGTTTGGTGGTTTTTGTTTTCTTTCCTTGGGTTTTATCGTTTATTTTACTTTTAGACTGAGAAGGTGCTAAGTACAGATAAGCCCATAAATTGGCGCTGTTGGTGTCATTTACATCCTTAGGAGCAATATTATTGAGTGATCGATGAGGGGTAGAATTATAAGATTGAACTAGCTTTTGAAGTACATTTAAATATGTATTTGTTTTCTGTCTGTTAAGATATTTAAATATCATTGTCTTAAGTGTTTTATTAAATCTCTCCACATAATTAGCCTTAACCTCATTTAACGTTATGTGGTGGTAAATGTTTTTCTCTTTTAACAGTTGTTTTATCCATTTGTTGTTAAATTCTCCACCTCCATCAGTTCTAATCTTTTTCACATTCACATTTGATAAAATATCTGCAAGACTCTTTTCGACTGCTTTTGCAGTTTTATTTTTCAATGGTCTAACTCGAACATAACGTGAAAAAACATCAATTGTTACAAGTAAGTATTTCACATTATCATTGTATTTCGCTAATGACAGATCTACATCCAGTTGTTCATCAAAAGAGGAGACAACCACTCTTGCCCTTTTGAATTGGCGACGGATGGGACGTTGAAGACTATAATCGTCTTGATTTTGTAACCACTTTTTTATCTTATATATTCCTGGTGTTTTATATCCTTTACGCAATAAAACATTATGAATCTTTTGTGCGCTAGAGTAAGCAGCTGGTTGTGATAAGTTGGTGTAAACCTTCTCGACAAGTTTATTAGTAGAAACCATCCTTAAAATCTGTGTTATTTTCACATTAAATCCAATATTGACAATATTTGGGTAGTTTGTTTTATTTTATATTCATATTGAATTGAAATGTCACTTTTTTCCTTCCACCAGTCCCTGTTATATGTGTCAATAAAATGTACACAAGATTTGTTAGGAATATGAAACTTACTAACGTAAGATTTCCACAGTTCTACTATTTTTTCGTGTTCTATTCCATTTAGCGCTTCTTCAAAGTAAAACTCAAATATTTCATGAAGAGTATTAGTGAAGCATTCATGACAAAGTTGATTTGCAACAAGATATTGACATCCAAGACACCTGGATTTGTTTATTTGGTAACAGGTTTTTAGAATCTCTTTGGCGTAGATAAATACCATTAGTTCATCCATATATTGTTTATTTTTATCATAATCAGGAAAAATATAATGATCCATGTGTTATTTTATACAATTGTAATAAAGAGTGAATAGACTTCAATAGTTACAATATATATTGTATTTGTGGTAAGCAATCATACTGATTTAGTTGGTTACAATAAAAAAATGGTAAATGTCAAAATTTATGATAGGTCAACAATAAACAGGATGATATATATGTCAGGTAAATGTAATAAACATGATGATATTGATGATATATATGTTAGGAATTACCTATTTATGGAATGGGAGGAAATAAACACGATGATATATATGTCAGGAATGATCTATTTATGGATGATATATATGTCAGGAATGACCTATTTATGGAATGGGAGGATTGATCTGTAGTACAGGCGTAAAAGCAATGGTAAAATGTGCCAGACACACTGAAATTCCCCTACTTATGCTCAATGTCATTCGTCCAGAGATCAACATTTCAGCTATATTCAGGACGGGAACAAGTTTAAAGTATATATATAAAAACTATATAGAAATGAGGGAATGGATGGAATAAAGGGATCAACGACTTTTGATTGCCACTGAAGAAGTATTGGCATTTGGGTAAGGACAAAAACTGCCCCCACTCTTTTTTTTTTCGAAATATAAAAAAGCCTTTAGCTTGCATGGAGCATGGCACTCTGCAAACACATTGCCCACTATGATCAATGATCAGGCATTGCGGATTATAACCTGGCAAGATGGCTTCCCTTATCCGCCACCCAGGGGCTGAGTTGAGCAGCTCTGTGGATTTGATCCCTGGGAACCTTCACTTGTACCAAGTTTAGAATTATGAATCCAGTCTTAGATATATTGATTCACACTGTATTGTAGAATTATTAAATCCCTACTTGCTTAATTTAATATGGTTTGTGCTGTATCACAAAATATGCAACATTTCTATTATTTTGTATCATACCAAGGAGGGGTAGTCATGGCTACGAGTCTATGGTATTTAGATTTACTTGTGCAATCAGTGCCTATCATATATCATTGTTACATTAACCAAAGTACGATTCTTGGCAATTGTGGGTTATACTCGGTGAGATATAGTTTGTCAGAGACTTGATGCAAGTGACAAGTCGACAGTTCTTCCTGTGTATTATGGTCTCATCAACCATGACATAATAAACTGACATAAGTAATCAGTTGCTGTGTAACATGAGGTGAGTTCAATGTTAGCTATGTTCATGATGACATAATAAACTGACATAAGTAATCAGTTGCTGTGTAACATGAGGTGAGTTCAATGTTAGCTATGTTCATGATGACATAATAAACTGACATAAGTAATCAGTTGCTGTGTAACATGAGGTGAGTTCAATGTTAGCTATGTTCATGATGACATAATAAACTGACATAAGTAATCAGTTGCTGTGTAACATGAGGTGAGTTCAATGTTAGCTATGTTCATGATGACATAATAAACTGACATAAGTAATCAGTTGCTGTGTAACATGAGGTGAGTTCAATGTTAGCTATGTTCATGATGACATAATAAACTGACATAAGTAATCAGTTGCTGTGTAACATGAGGTGAGTTCAATGCTAGCTATGTTCATGATGACATAATAAACTGACATAAGTAATCAGTTGCTGTGTAACATGAGGTGAGTTCAATGTTAGCTATGTTCATGATGACATAATAAACTGACATAAGTAATCAGTTGCTGTGTAACATGAGGTGAGTTCAATGTTAGCTATGTTCATGATGACATAATAAACTGACATAAGTAATCAGTTGCTGTGTAACATGAGGTGAGTTCAATGTTAGCTATGTTCATGATGACATAATAAACTGACATAAGTAATCAGTTGCTGTGTAACATGAGGTGAGTTCAATGTTAGCTATGTTCATGATGACATAATAAACTGACATAAGTAATCAGTTGCTGTGTAACATGAGGTGAGTTCAATGTTAGCTATGTTCATGATGACATAATAAACTGACATAAGTAATCAGTTGCTGTGTAACATGAGGTGAGTTCAATGTTAGCTATGTTCATGATGACATAATAAACTGACATAAGTAATCAGTTGCTGTGTAACATGAGGTGAGTTCAATGTTAGCTATGTTCATGATGACATAATAAACTGACATAAGTAATCAGTTGCTGTGTAACATGAGGTGAGTTCAATGTTAGCTATGTTCATGATGACATAATAAACTGACATAAGTAATCAGTTGCTGTGTAACATGAGGTGAGTTCAATGTTAGCTATGTTCATGATGACATAATAAACTGACATAAGTAATCAGTTGCTGTGTAACATGAGGTGAGTTCAATGTTAGCTATGTTCATGATGACATAATAAACTGACATAAGTAATCAGTTGCTGTGTAACATGAGGTGAGTTCAATGTTAGCTATGTTCATGATGACATAATAAACTGACATAAGTAATCAGTTGCTGTGTAACATGAGGTGAGTTCAATGTTAGCTATGTTCATGATGACATAATAAACTGACATAAGTAATCAGTTGCTGTGTAACATGAGGTGAGTTCAATGTTAGCTATGTTCATGATGACATAATAAACTGACATAAGTAATCAGTTGCTGTGTAACATGAGGTGAGTTCAATGTTAGCTATGTTCATGATGACATAATAAACTGACATAAGTAATCAGTTGCTGTGTAACATGAGGTGAGTTCAATGTTAGCTATGTTCATGATGACATAATAAACTGACATAAGTAATCAGTTGCTGTGTAACATGAGGTGAGTTCAATGTTAGCTATGTTCATGATGACATAATAAACTGACATAAGTAATCAGTTGCTGTGTAACATGAGGTGAGTTCAATGTTAGCTATGTTCATGATGACATAATAAACTGACATAAGTAATCAGTTGCTGTGTAACATGAGGTGAGTTCAATGTTAGCTATGTTCATGATGACATAATAAACTGACATAAGTAATCAGTTGCTGTGTAACATGAGGTGAGTTCAATGTTAGCTATGTTCATGATGACATAATAAACTGACATAAGTAATCAGTTGCTGTGTAACATGAGGTGAGTTCAATGTTAGCTATGTTCATGATGACATAATAAACTGACATAAGTAATCAGTTGCTGTGTAACATGAGGTGAGTTCAATGTTAGCTATGTTCATGATGACATAATAAACTGACATAAGTAATCAGTTGCTGTGTAACATGAGGTGAGTTCAATGTTAGCTATGTTCATGATGACATAATAAACTGACATAAGTAATCAGTTGCTGTGTAACATGAGGTGAGTTCAATGTTAGCTATGTTCATGATGACATAATAAACTGACATAAGTAATCAGTTGCTGTGTAACATGAGGTGAGTTCAATGTTAGCTATGTTCATGATGACATAATAAACTGACATAAGTAATCAGTTGCTGTGTAACATGAGGTGAGTTCAATGTTAGCTATGTTCATGATGACATAATAAACTGACATAAGTAATCAGTTGCTGTGTAACATGAGGTGAGTTCAATGTTAGCTATGTTCATGATGACATAATAAACTGACATAAGTAATCAGTTGCTGTGTAACATGAGGTGAGTTCAATGTTAGCTATGTTCATGATGACATAATAAACTGACATAAGTAATCAGTTGCTGTGTAACATGAGGTGAGTTCAATGTTAGCTATGTTCATGATGACATAATAAACTGACATAAGTAATCAGTTGCTGTGTAACATGAGGTGAGTTCAATGTTAGCTATGTTCATGATGACATAATAAACTGACATAAGTAATCAGTTGCTGTGTAACATGAGGTGAGTTCAATGTTAGCTATGTTCATGATGACATAATAAACTGACATAAGTAATCAGTTGCTGTGTAACATGAGGTGAGTTCAATGTTAGCTATGTTCATGATGACATAATAAACTGACATAAGTAATCAGTTGCTGTGTAACATGAGGTGAGTTCAATGTTAGCTATGTTCATGATGACATAATAAACTGACATAAGTAATCAGTTGCTGTGTAACATGAGGTGAGTTCAATGTTAGCTATGTTCATGATGACATAATAAACTGACATAAGTAATCAGTTGCTGTGTAACATGAGGTGAGTTCAATGTTAGCTATGTTCATGATGACATAATAAACTGACATAAGTAATCAGTTGCTGTGTAACATGAGGTGAGTTCAATGTTAGCTATGTTCATGATGACATAATAAACTGACATAAGTAATCAGTTGCTGTGTAACATGAGGTGAGTTCAATGTTAGCTATGTTCATGATGACATAATAAACTGACATAAGTAATCAGTTGCTGTGTAACATGAGGTGAGTTCAATGTTAGCTATGTTCATGATGACATAATAAACTGACATAAGTAATCAGTTGCTGTGTAACATGAGGTGAGTTCAATGTTAGCTATGTTCATGATGACATAATAAACTGACATAAGTAATCAGTTGCTGTGTAACATGAGGTGAGTTCAATGTTAGCTATGTTCATGATGACATAATAAACTGACATAAGTAATCAGTTGCTGTGTAACATGAGGTGAGTTCAATGTTAGCTATGTTCATGATGACATAATAAACTGACATAAGTAATCAGTTGCTGTGTAACATGAGGTGAGTTCAATGTTAGCTATGTTCATGATGACATAATAAACTGACATAAGTAATCAGTTGCTGTGTAACATGAGGTGAGTTCAATGTTAGCTATGTTCATGATGACATAATAAACTGACATAAGTAATCAGTTGCTGTGTAACATGAGGTGAGTTCAATGTTAGCTATGTTCATGATGACATAATAAACTGACATAAGTAATCAGTTGCTGTGTAACATGAGGTGAGTTCAATGTTAGCTATGTTCATGATGACATAATAAACTGACATAAGTAATCAGTTGCTGTGTAACATGAGGTGAGTTCAATGTTAGCTATGTTCATGATGACATAATAAACTGACATAAGTAATCAGTTGCTGTGTAACATGAGGTGAGTTCAATGTTAGCTATGTTCATGATGACATAATAAACTGACATAAGTAATCAGTTGCTGTGTAACATGAGGTGAGTTCAATGTTAGCTATGTTCATGATGACATAATAAACTGACATAAGTAATCAGTTGCTGTGTAACATGAGGTGAGTTCAATGTTAGCTATGTTCATGATGACATAATAAACTGACATAAGTAATCAGTTGCTGTGTAACATGAGGTGAGTTCAATGTTAGCTATGTTCATGATGACATAATAAACTGACATAAGTAATCAGTTGCTGTGTAACATGAGGTGAGTTCAATGTTAGCTATGTTCATGATGACATAATAAACTGACATAAGTAATCAGTTGCTGTGTAACATGAGGTGAGTTCAATGTTAGCTATGTTCATGATGACATAATAAACTGACATAAGTAATCAGTTGCTGTGTAACATGAGGTGAGTTCAATGTTAGCTATGTTCATGATGACATAATAAACTGACATAAGTAATCAGTTGCTGTGTAACATGAGGTGAGTTCAATGTTAGCTATGTTCATGATGACATAATAAACTGACATAAGTAATCAGTTGCTGTGTAACATGAGGTGAGTTCAATGTTAGCTATGTTCATGATGACATAATAAACTGACATAAGTAATCAGTTGCTGTGTAACATGAGGTGAGTTCAATGTTAGCTATGTTCATGATGACATAATAAACTGACATAAGTAATCAGTTGCTGTGTAACATGAGGTGAGTTCAATGTTAGCTATGTTCATGATGACATAATAAACTGACATAAGTAATCAGTTGCTGTGTAACATGAGGTGAGTTCAATGTTAGCTATGTTCATGATGACATAATAAACTGACATAAGTAATCAGTTGCTGTGTAACATGAGGTGAGTTCAATGTTAGCTATGTTCATGATGACATAATAAACTGACATAAGTAATCAGTTGCTGTGTAACATGAGGTGAGTTCAATGTTAGCTATGTTCATGATGACATAATAAACTGACATAAGTAATCAGTTGCTGTGTAACATGAGGTGAGTTCAATGTTAGCTATGTTCATGATGACATAATAAACTGACATAAGTAATCAGTTGCTGTGTAACATGAGGTGAGTTCAATGTTAGCTATGTTCATGATGACATAATAAACTGACATAAGTAATCAGTTGCTGTGTAACATGAGGTGAGTTCAATGTTAGCTATGTTCATGATGACATAATAAACTGACATAAGTAATCAGTTGCTGTGTAACATGAGGTGAGTTCAATGTTAGCTATGTTCATGATGACATAATAAACTGACATAAGTAATCAGTTGCTGTGTAACATGAGGTGAGTTCAATGTTAGCTATGTTCATGATGACATAATAAACTGACATAAGTAATCAGTTGCTGTGTAACATGAGGTGAGTTCAATGTTAGCTATGTTCATGATGACATAATAAACTGACATAAGTAATCAGTTGCTGTGTAACATGAGGTGAGTTCAATGTTAGCTATGTTCATGATGACATAATAAACTGACATAAGTAATCAGTTGCTGTGTAACATGAGGTGAGTTCAATGTTAGCTATGTTCATGATGACATAATAAACTGACATAAGTAATCAGTTGCTGTGTAACATGAGGTGAGTTCAATGTTAGCTATGTTCATGATGACATAATAAACTGACATAAGTAATCAGTTGCTGTGTAACATGAGGTGAGTTCAATGTTAGCTATGTTCATGATGACATAATAAACTGACATAAGTAATCAGTTGCTGTGTAACATGAGGTGAGTTCAATGTTAGCTATGTTCATGATGACATAATAAACTGACATAAGTAATCAGTTGCTGTGTAACATGAGGTGAGTTCAATGTTAGCTATGTTCATGATGACATAATAAACTGACATAAGTAATCAGTTGCTGTGTAACATGAGGTGAGTTCAATGTTAGCTATGTTCATGATGACATAATAAACTGACATAAGTAATCAGTTGCTGTGTAACATGAGGTGAGTTCAATGTTAGCTATGTTCATGATGACATAATAAACTGACATAAGTAATCAGTTGCTGTGTAACATGAGGTGAGTTCAATGTTAGCTATGTTCATGATGACATAATAAACTGACATAAGTAATCAGTTGCTGTGTAACATGAGGTGAGTTCAATGTTAGCTATGTTCATGATGACATAATAAACTGACATAAGTAATCAGTTGCTGTGTAACATGAGGTGAGTTCAATGTTAGCTATGTTCATGATGACATAATAAACTGACATAAGTAATCAGTTGCTGTGTAACATGAGGTGAGTTCAATGTTAGCTATGTTCATGATGACATAATAAACTGACATAAGTAATCAGTTGCTGTGTAACATGAGGTGAGTTCAATGTTAGCTATGTTCATGATGACATAATAAACTGACATAAGTAATCAGTTGCTGTGTAACATGAGGTGAGTTCAATGTTAGCTATGTTCATGATGACATAATAAACTGACATAAGTAATCAGTTGCTGTGTAACATGAGGTGAGTTCAATGTTAGCTATGTTCATGATGACATAATAAACTGACATAAGTAATCAGTTGCTGTGTAACATGAGGTGAGTTCAATGTTAGCTATGTTCATGATGACATAATAAACTGACATAAGTAATCAGTTGCTGTGTAACATGAGGTGAGTTCAATGTTAGCTATGTTCATGATGACATAATAAACTGACATAAGTAATCAGTTGCTGTGTAACATGAGGTGAGTTCAATGTTAGCTATGTTCATGATGACATAATAAACTGACATAAGTAATCAGTTGCTGTGTAACATGAGGTGAGTTCAATGTTAGCTATGTTCATGATGACATAATAAACTGACATAAGTAATCAGTTGCTGTGTTTTAGTTTATAATTATTTTATTTGATCAATGATACAAAGAGGATCAGACACAAGTTTTACCAACTTATGGAGTCTTCTCCTATATATACAATCATTATTACATTATATTGAGAATGCACAAGAAAACAAGAAAAATACAATTTTATCATATAATATAGCTGAAAATAGTAAACGAGTAAAAAGAAATGATGAAAAAGTATGTGTGTGTGTGTGTATGGATGCTGGATGATGTTTGGTTAGTACATTAAACGATTAGAAATCGTTTAGACCTTTTTATGAATCGGAAAACTGAATAAAAAATAAAGCAATTATCTGCATAGCTTAAGGTTTCACTTCCTGAAGTGAGAAGTGAAGTATTGATCGATTGAGACAAATCGCTTATGCTGAGAAACAGTTCATTTCTTATTAAAGAATATTTGGTACAAACAAAAAAGAAGTGGTTCGCATCTTCTTGGGGGGCACCGCAGCTACACGCTGGGCTAGATAAAATATGAACCTTATGTAGATCGTGGTTGAGGAAAGAAGCTGTACATCTAATTTGTGTTAGGATCACGTTTAACTTTCTAGGGCCATAGTAATAAAGTTTGGGAACTGAGATCTTATTTGGTTGGCTGTTAAGACGAATAGCGTTTTTGAATTTGGATAATGAATCTAATTTTCTGATTGCAATGTCAAGTTTATTCCATTCTTTAACTGTGGAAGGAATAAATGACGAATTGGTTATAGAGAGTCTACAGAAAGGAACTATTAAATTATCACCATTTCGCAAAGGGTATATAGTAGTACTCTGAATAGTTGGGGGAACTAGATAACGCAAGTATTCAGGTGCCATTCCACATTTTATATTAAAAAATAATTGGAGTTTTCTGCGGTATCTCCGCTCTGATAGTGTTTCCCAGCCTGTCTCAGCATATAAATACTCCGATTTTGTAAAAATGGGTAAACCTGTTACAATTCTGGCAGCGTCTAATTGAAGTTTTTCTAATTTGTCTGAATAGCCAATTCCGCAATTATCCCAGACTTCACAAGCGTATTCAAAAAGGGGGTGAATGTAGACTAAATACATTTTTTCTAAGTTGGATCTATTTAGACTGAATTTTAATTTCCGTAATATACCTAAATGTTTGGTTATATTTGTTATCATATTTTCTAAATGTTCATTCCATTTTGCATTTTGAGAGAGGATAACTCCCAGATGCTTATGGCTAGTAGATAAAGGGATACTTTTGCCATTAAAAGAAAATTCGATGTTGTCTATGTTACCGGTATTGGAGAAAAACAAGATTTCTGTTTTTTCGGGATTGAATGACATTAGCCATTTACTAGACCAGGCATTTAGTTCGAGTAGATCATGATTGATTACAGTTTTTATTTGATCAACACTTTGACTAGAATATCCGAGTGATGTGTCGTCAGCAAATAATCTACTCAACGATATAAGTTTTTCTCCTATATCATTTATGTATATTAGAAACATGAGGGGACCCAATACCGACCCTTGGGGTACACCAGCTGAGACAGGTTCGAAACTTGACCAAGAGTTTTTATTAATTACTTTTTGTCTTCTTTTGAACAGATAGTTTTCGAACCATTTTATTAACTTTCCTTGAATTCCGTATGAATTCATTTTGTGAATAAGACCTTTATGCCAAACCTTGTCGAAAGCTTTAGAAAAATCGCAAAAGACGAAGCAGCTAAATTCTTTTTTTTCTAGAGAGTTTAGGATCGAATTGTATAGTTCTAATAGTTGATGGACAGTGGAATGTTTTGGCAAAAACCCCGATTGGTATTTATATATGAGATTGTTATTAACAAGATGATTGTAAACATGCTTGTAAACTATTCGTTCCATTAATTTACCTACACAACTTATTAAAGATATCGGGCGATAATTGGAGGGTAGGGATGTGTCGCCCTTTTTGAAAATTGCAACAACATGAGCACTCTTCCAATTAGAAGGATATTTGCTCTGTTGTAAAGATTTATTAAATATTATTAGAAGGGGCTTTGCAATTTTCTCAGGAGAAATTTTAAGCATTTTATTACTTATTTTGTCTGGTCCTGTTGCTTTGTTTGGGTCAAGAATTTGAATAACATCAATAATTTCGTTCTCTGTTATATGTATTTCGTGAATAATATTATTTGTTTTTGAGTCAAACTGTGGGAGAGTAACATTTTCTTCGTCCAGTTTTGATATTGAGCTAAAATATTTATTCAATAACTCGCATTTGTCCGAATCGTCATAAGCAATATCATCAATATTTTGATCATTGATTGAATTTCGGAGTGGGGGTATACAATAATTTCCTTTGTTAGATTTGATTAACATCTTCATTATTTTCCAATACATTTTGGGGTTTGAAGAGTTATTTAATAAAAAGTTGTCTAAATTATTTTCAAATTTCTCCTTTGCTATTTTTTTCATATTATTTACCTTATTTCTTTGTTTTTTATATTTAATAATGTTGTTTTCATTTTGAGATTTTAATAATTTTTTCCTAATCCGGTCACGTATGCGGATTTCTTTTCGTATTTCGTTACTGAACCATGGTTTGTCTTTTTCGCGTATCAATATTGTTTTTGAAGGGATACATGCACTTGAGATTTGAAGGAAAGTTTTTGAAAATTCTTCACACATATCATCTACATCATCAAAATTGCAAAGTTTTTCATTCCAATTTATATCAGTTAGCATCTGATTAAATCTAACAAAATCAGTTTGGTCATACAACCAGATTTCTCTTGTAAATGACTTCGATGTAGCTTTTGGGCATTTAATGAATGCAATTGCTGCATCGTGGTCGCTTATATGTCTTGGTATTTTAAGTACATCAGAATAATTACAGTTCAAGGTATCGCTTAGAATAATGGGGTCTAATAAAGTACTAGTATTACCACTTATCCTGGTAGGTTTGTCAATCACATTCTTAAGATTAAAAATATTCACAAGGTCAATAAGTTTGTTGTTATTTGAACACAATAGATTTGAATTCAGATCGCCCGTGATAATGATGTTTTCATTTACCTGAAGGGCCAACTCTATTGCGTATGTTAATCGTGTCCAGTAATCAATATCTGTACACGGAGATCTATATGTGTTGCATAGTAAAAAAGATTGACCTTTGGATCGTATTTCAACCCAGATAGTTTCGTCAAGATTGTTTTCTAATTCGGATTTCCTACTTATAGAGATATCATTTTTCGAATAAATGAGGAGCCCACCACCACTATTTGAACGGTCTTTTCGATGGATAATATTCGGAAACGAATCGAGAGTTATGTCGCTATCATTTATTTGGTTATCAAGGTGTGTTTCAGTTACAACTAATATATCGAAATCATTCAAAGAGGTTTCAAGGAACTCCATTTTATTTCTAATACTGCGGATGTTAATATTACACAACGAAATACATCTATCAGTATGATTGTTTTCCAAAATTGACTGTGATAATTCGTGTGGACCAGGATTAGATTCGATATTTCCGACAAGTAGTATAAAATGGAGTGTAAAAAGTAAAAACAATGCATTTACATTTGGATTTAGACCCTGGAGCAAGAGAAGGCAGACAAAAAAGAGAGAGCATCGGAGGTTAGTTCTAAATATGTTCAAATAAGTATCAGTCCGAATAACAAAAGGTCCACACAATCTGCAAGTGTGAGAATGGAATATGCCTATAGCCGCTCTGTATTCTTCCAAACTATTACCCATTGGGCTTTAGGTTTGAAGACAGCAAAGAGCAGAGATAAGCCCGTCCCACTCCCACATCAAAACACACACCGCAGCATCCACACACAAAATTAAATGGGAGAAATAGCAACAATGATGAAAAAGTAAAGAAAGTTAACAAAACATAAATACATGTATATATACAAGCAAAGAAAATGAAAAGTAAGTTCATTTGAAATGTTGAGATATAGCGGGGTTTCAAATGGGAAATTAGTGGTTATATTAAACTTCATTGGGAAAAAAGAACCATATGTCATTAATTTACAGATATGTTGTATCATTCCTGTCACAATTCATCACTCCACATATCTACGACTTAAATGTTCCTCCTACATTATATGTATAAAGATAATTTTATACATTTGTATATCGTAAACACTACATATTGGTAATACAGTTTTAGACACACAAAAGAAAATCACTTTACACACATATACACATTATCACCAATCAATTAAAAAAAAAGGTAATCATAAAAAATAAATAAATAAAAAAATAATAATAACTTCATATATGGTATACACAATTATCATTTATTTTGCTCGCGTATTTATTATTATCGATATCTCGAATACAATGAACATATTTGGATACATGACCATGATAGGTATTAATTTCCAGGGTATTTTCATCATTTTACCATTTTATTTTTGATATTTCGTACACTGAGAAAAAGAAAAACAAAAAACAAGTTGTTATTAATCGGTCGAATATAATATGTACATTTTTGTATATAGATTTGAAGATATGGAAATTAATTCCGATATACGGAGGTTTAGTATATATCAAAATTAATGTAGAACCATGATATTTCTCCTTTGGGGAGGGATGGTACACCATAAGCAGTTAATGAAGAGGGAAAATATCTGATTGATCTCTGTAAAAGTACAAAATATCTCGTCTAGGAAGCCTAATATTTGTTGGAAAAAGAAAAAAAAATCTGTTCAGACAGGAAGACATCATCAGTTTTGCTTTCAAATTAAATTACAACAGATGATTCGAGAACACCTTTTAGAATAGATCGCGGAAATCAACCACGTAATTTCGCAACTAATGTGACAGTTTAACTAGATAGCTTTACTGTATTAGGTATTTGATAAATTTGTCAGTCGATTGCGCATAGAATGAGTTATAAGTTGATTTTATTTAAATCAGTTTTCGATAATAAGCTAACACTTTGACACGTTCCCTTTCTCGGGAAATTAAGGGTTCTGTATAGCAATACCTATAGATAATAAATAAAACTCAATCTTTAATTATTGGGGATTTACGCTGTGCAGATATATCAATTTAATTGAATTGTATTGTTTAATTTTAAACGTTTTGACTTTTTATGAAAGGGTTTTCGATAATATGACAATACTTTGATACGTCCACTTTCTCCTACGGGGTATGATAGGGGGCACATATATAACTAGGTTGAAAAAAAATGCTTGTTTTGGATAGTATGACTTACAGCGTGTGGACAAGTTGGGTTATGACAAAAATAGGATATGAAGAACAATAAATATGAAACTTAGTGAATTTAGGCTGGACTTTTAGCATTATGGAGAAAAACAATGTGATTTGACCTGGATTTACTGCATAAAAGTTATATGGGGGATGGAATTGTAAGAGGATAGTCCATTTTAGTGGATACAAATTTGATGGAAGATAAATATTTACATACAATTCAGTACATGAATGACAAGGAAAAAAAACTCAAAAACAATAACTATTAATCTGAAATAAATAATATATAGCTAAGTTTTTTAAGTTTAATTTATATCATAGTCAGAGGCATTAAGTAGGTTTCTGATGTCATCATGGTTCCGTATGAGCGTTCGTCTGCTACTTTCGTTAAGTTTTGCGTAGACACGACCGTCCGTTGTCCAGTAGGTCTTGATGTTTTGGTTGTACTTTAGATCAGCGAGGGATTTTACTAGGTTTGTCCTTGTTTTTGTCAAGTTTTCTGTGATGAAGATTCTGTTGGCATCATTTTTGAGATTTCTTTTGGAGTTATACACTTTTTCGCGACATCTGTATGATAAGAATCTAACAATGACTTGAGATTTTCCGTTTCTGATTTTACCAATAACATGCGACCGGCTAATATCATTGGTGCTGATGTCTAGTTTAAGTTTATTTTTGCAGATATCTACTATGATGTCATCTGTGTTAACAGGGTGAATGATATGACCTCTATTGTCTACGGGTACATCAATGTTATGGAATCGAAGACTGGTCCTCCTGGAATATTGTTCCTGGTGTTCAAGACGGACTTCTAAATTATTAACAATGTCATGTAAAGAGTCTATTTCCTTGTCTTTTTCCTTTAGTGATGACTTTAAATGTTGTTCTTCTTGAATACGTTGGACTACAAGGTGTGCCTGCTTAGATATCATCTCTTTCTGTTCGTCGATTTGTTTTTGTTGTTCTTTCAGTGTTTGTTTTAGTGGAATAATATGTTCGTCCATCAGCGCCTTAATGCTTGCTTCAACTGAGCTGTTTATAGAATCAGTTATTGACTCACTGATTTTGTCAGACAAAATGGGGATGATTTTACCAAGAACTTCTGGACTAGTTAGTGCCTCAATAACTTGTACAGTGATAGTTTTTTTTTGCACTGGAGTTTTTTTGGTACTGACTGATGCACTACGACCTTTTTCACCCACTGATGTGCTACGATGCCTCGTTTGTCGTGTTTGTTGTTTTGAAGTTGCTGGCAGATCTTCCGGACTTTCAGGAGTTCGTCTTTTATTGGGTCTGCCAGGTGTTTCTAGTGTATTTTCGGATGGTAATTCAGATTGTTTATGGTTTATTAGTACTTCGACGTTTGGATTGTTTACTTTTGTGGGGGCTGCCATCTTTGTTTATATTTACAAACCGGTTCGCTAATTACAGGTAATGTTAGTTTGATTAAGTGCAGATTTGTTAAAATTTTCAGCAATCATTCGATTGTCAAATGACATATGACATTCCTTTGTAGCTTTTGGAGATTTAGAAATCAATTCTTCCAGTATCATTTCCCATTTTTAGGACAGCTCTATTACACGACCATTACATCTTGCGCATGAGTCGGAGGTTCTGTGTAACATGAGGTGAGTTCAATGTTAGCTATGTTCATGATGACATAATAAACTGACATAAGTAATCAGTTGCTGTGTAACATGAGGTGAGTTCAATGTTAGCTATGTTCATGATGACATAATAAACTGACATAAGTAATCAGTTGCTGTGTAACATGAGGTGAGTTCAATGTTAGCTATGTTCATGATGACATAATAAACTGACATAAGTAATCAGTTGCTGTGTAACATGAGGTGAGTTCAATGTTAGCTATGTTCATGATGACATAATAAACTGACATAAGTAATCAGTTGCTGTGTAACATGAGGTGAGTTCAATGTTAGCTATGTTCATGATGACATAATAAACTGACATAAGTAATCAGTTGCTGTGTAACATGAGGTGAGTTCAATGTTAGCTATGTTCATGATGACATAATAAACTGACATAAGTAATCAGTTGCTGTGTAACATGAGGTGAGTTCAATGTTAGCTATGTTCATGATGACATAATAAACTGACATAAGTAATCAGTTGCTGTGTAACATGAGGTGAGTTCAATGTTAGCTATGTTCATGATGACATAATAAACTGACATAAGTAATCAGTTGCTGTGTAACATGAGGTGAGTTCAATGTTAGCTATGTTCATGATGACATAATAAACTGACATAAGTAATCAGTTGCTGTGTAACATGAGGTGAGTTCAATGTTAGCTATGTTCATGATGACATAATAAACTGACATAAGTAATCAGTTGCTGTGTAACATGAGGTGAGTTCAATGTTAGCTATGTTCATGATGACATAATAAACTGACATAAGTAATCAGTTGCTGTGTAACATGAGGTGAGTTCAATGTTAGCTATGTTCATGATGACATAAGTAATCAGTTGCTGTGTAACATGAGGTGAGTTCAATGTTAGCTATGTTCATGATGACATAATAAACTGACATAAGTAATCAGTTGCTGTGTAACATGAGGTGAGTTCAATGTTAGCTATGTTCATGATGACATAATAAACTGACATAAGTAATCAGTTGCTGTGTAACATGAGGTGAGTTCAATGTTAGCTATGTTCATGATGACATAATAAACTGACATAAGTAATCAGTTGCTGTGTAACATGAGGTGAGTTCAATGTTAGCTATGTTCATGATGACATAATAAACTGACATAAGTAATCAGTTGCTGTGTAACATGAGGTGAGTTCAATGTTAGCTATGTTCATGATGACATAATAAACTGACATAAGTAATCAGTTGCTGTGTAACATGAGGTGAGTTCAATGTTAGCTATGTTCATGATGACATAATAAACTGACATAAGTAATCAGTTGCTGTGTAACATGAGGTGAGTTCAATGTTAGCTATGTTCATGATGACATAATAAACTGACATAAGTAATCAGTTGCTGTGTAACATGAGGTGAGTTCAATGTTAGCTATGTTCATGATGACATAATAAACTGACATAAGTAATCAGTTGCTGTGTAACATGAGGTGAGTTCAATGTTAGCTATGTTCATGATGACATAATAAACTGACATAAGTAATCAGTTGCTGTGTAACATGAGGTGAGTTCAATGTTAGCTATGTTCATGATGACATAATAAACTGACATAAGTAATCAGTTGCTGTGTAACATGAGGATGACATAATAAACTGACATAAGTAATCAGTTGCTGTGTAACATGAGGTGAGTTCAATGTTAGCTATGTTCATGATGACATAATAAACTGACATAAGTAATCAGTTGCTGTGTAACATGAGGTGAGTTCAATGTTAGCTATGTTCATGATGACATAATAAACTGACATAAGTAATCAGTTGCTGTGTAACATGAGGTGAGTTCAATGTTAGCTATGTTCATGATGACATAATAAACTGACATAAGTAATCAGTTGCTGTGTAACATGAGGTGAGTTCAATGTTAGCTATGTTCATGATGACATAATAAACTGACATAAGTAATCAGTTGCTGTGTAACATGAGGTGAGTTCAATGTTAGCTATGTTCATGATGACATAATAAACTGACATAAGTAATCAGTTGCTGTGTAACATGAGGTGAGTTCAATGTTAGCTATGTTCATGATGACATAATAAACTGACATAAGTAATCAGTTGCTGTGTAACATGAGGTGAGTTCAATGTTAGCTATGTTCATGATGACATAATAAACTGACATAAGTAATCAGTTGCTGTGTAACATGAGGTGAGTTCAATGTTAGCTATGTTCATGATGACATAATAAACTGACATAAGTAATCAGTTGCTGTGTAACATGAGGTGAGTTCAATGTTAGCTATGTTCATGATGACATAATAAACTGACATAAGTAATCAGTTGCTGTGTAACATGAGGTGAGTTCAATGTTAGCTATGTTCATGATGACATAATAAACTGACATAAGTAATCAGTTGCTGTGTAACATGAGGTGAGTTCAATGTTAGCTATGTTCATGATGACATAATAAACTGACATAAGTAATCAGTTGCTGTGTAACATGAGGTGAGTTCAATGTTAGCTATGTTCATGATGACATAATAAACTGACATAAGTAATCAGTTGCTGTGTAACATGAGGTGAGTTCAATGTTAGCTATGTTCATGATGACATAATAAACTGACATAAGTAATCAGTTGCTGTGTAACATGAGGTGAGTTCAATGTTAGCTATGTTCATGATGACATAATAAACTGACATAAGTAATCAGTTGCTGTGTAACATGAGGTGAGTTCAATGTTAGCTATGTTCATGATGACATAATAAACTGACATAAGTAATCAGTTGCTGTGTAACATGAGGTGAGTTCAATGTTAGCTATGTTCATGATGACATAATAAACTGACATAAGTAATCAGTTGCTGTGTAACATGAGGTGAGTTCAATGTTAGCTATGTTCATGATGACATAATAAACTGACATAAGTAATCAGTTGCTGTGTAACATGAGGTGAGTTCAATGTTAGCTATGTTCATGATGACATAATAAACTGACATAAGTAATCAGTTGCTGTGTAACATGAGGTGAGTTCAATGTTAGCTATGTTCATGATGACATAATAAACTGACATAAGTAATCAGTTGCTGTGTAACATGAGGTGAGTTCAATGTTAGCTATGTTCATGATGACATAATAAACTGACATAAGTAATCAGTTGCTGTGTAACATGAGGTGAGTTCAATGTTAGCTATGTTCATGATGACATAATAAACTGACATAAGTAATCAGTTGCTGTGTAACATGAGGTGAGTTCAATGTTAGCTATGTTCATGATGACATAATAAACTGACATAAGTAATCAGTTGCTGTGTAACATGAGGTGAGTTCAATGTTAGCTATGTTCATGATGACATAATAAACTGACATAAGTAATCAGTTGCTGTGTAACATGAGGTGAGTTCAATGTTAGCTATGTTCATGATGACATAATAAACTGACATAAGTAATCAGTTGCTGTGTAACATGAGGTGAGTTCAATGTTAGCTATGTTCATGATGACATAATAAACTGACATAAGTAATCAGTTGCTGTGTAACATGAGGTGAGTTCAATGTTAGCTATGTTCATGATGACATAATAAACTGACATAAGTAATCAGTTGCTGTGTAACATGAGGTGAGTTCAATGTTAGCTATGTTCATGATGACATAATAAACTGACATAAGTAATCAGTTGCTGTGTAACATGAGGTGAGTTCAATGTTAGCTATGTTCATGATGACATAATAAACTGACATAAGTAATCAGTTGCTGTGTAACATGAGGTGAGTTCAATGTTAGCTATGTTCATGATGACATAATAAACTGACATAAGTAATCAGTTGCTGTGTTTTAGTTTATAATTATTTTATTTGATCAATGATACAAAGAGGATCAGACACAAGTTTTACCAACTTATGGAGTCTTCTCCTATATATACAATCATTATTACATTATATTGAGAATGCACAAGAAAACAAGAAAAATACAATTTTATCATATAATATAGCTGAAAATAGTAAACGAGTAAAAAGAAATGATGAAAAAGTATGTGTGTGTGTGTGTATGGATGCTGGATGATGTTTGGTTAGTACATTAAACGATTAGAAATCGTTTAGACCTTTTTATGAATCGGAAAACTGAATAAAAAATAAAGCAATTATCTGCATAGCTTAAGGTTTCACTTCCTGAAGTGAGAAGTGAAGTATTGATCGATTGAGACAAATCGCTTATGCTGAGAAACAGTTCATTTCTTATTAAAGAATATTTGGTACAAACAAAAAAGAAGTGGTTCGCATCTTCTTGGGGGGCACCGCAGCTACACGCTGGGCTAGATAAAATATGAACCTTATGTAGATCGTGGTTGAGGAAAGAAGCTGTACATCTAATTTGTGTTAGGATCACGTTTAACTTTCTAGGGCCATAGTAATAAAGTTTGGGAACTGAGATCTTATTTGGTTGGCTGTTAAGACGAATAGCGTTTTTGAATTTGGATAATGAATCTAATTTTCTGATTGCAATGTCAAGTTTATTCCATTCTTTAACTGTGGAAGGAATAAATGACGAATTGGTTATAGAGAGTCTACAGAAAGGAACTATTAAATTATCACCATTTCGCAAAGGGTATATAGTAGTACTCTGAATAGTTGGGGGAACTAGATAACGCAAGTATTCAGGTGCCATTCCACATTTTATATTAAAAAATAATTGGAGTTTTCTGCGGTATCTCCGCTCTGATAGTGTTTCCCAGCCTGTCTCAGCATATAAATACTCCGATTTTGTAAAAATGGGTAAACCTGTTACAATTCTGGCAGCGTCTAATTGAAGTTTTTCTAATTTGTCTGAATAGCCAATTCCGCAATTATCCCAGACTTCACAAGCGTATTCAAAAAGGGGGCGAATGTAGACTAAATACATTTTTTCTAAGTTGGATCTATTTAGACTGAATTTTAATTTCCGTAATATACCTAAATGTTTGGTTATATTTGTTATCATATTTTCTAAATGTTCATTCCATTTTGCATTTTGAGAGAGGATAACTCCCAGATGCTTATGGCTAGTAGATAAAGGGATACTTTTGCCATTAAAAGAAAATTCGATGTTGTCTATGTTACCGGTATTGGAGAAAAACAAGATTTCTGTTTTTTCGGGATTGAATGACATTAGCCATTTACTAGACCAGGCATTTAGTTCGAGTAGATCATGATTGATTACAGTTTTTATTTGATCAACACTTTGACTAGAATATCCGAGTGATGTGTCGTCAGCAAATAATCTACTCAACGATATAAGTTTTTCTCCTATATCATTTATGTATATTAGAAACATGAGGGGACCCAATACCGACCCTTGGGGTACACCAGCTGAGACAGGTTCGAAACTTGACCAAGAGTTTTTATTAATTACTTTTTGTCTTCTTTTGAACAGATAGTTTTCGAACCATTTTATTAACTTTCCTTGAATTCCGTATGAATTCATTTTGTGAATAAGACCTTTATGCCAAACCTTGTCGAAAGCTTTAGAAAAATCGCAAAAGACGAAGCAGCTAAATTCTTTTTTTTCTAGAGAGTTTAGGATCGAATTGTATAGTTCTAATAGTTGATGGACAGTGGAATGTTTTGGCAAAAACCCCGATTGGTATTTATATATGAGATTGTTATTAACAAGATGATTGTAAACATGCTTGTAAACTATTCGTTCCATTAATTTACCTACACAACTTATTAAAGATATCGGGCGATAATTGGAGGGTAGGGATGTGTCGCCCTTTTTGAAAATTGCAACAACATGAGCACTCTTCCAATTAGAAGGATATTTGCTCTGTTGTAAAGATTTATTAAATATTATTAGAAGGGGCTTTGCAATTTTCTCAGGAGAAATTTTAAGCATTTTATTACTTATTTTGTCTGGTCCTGTTGCTTTGTTTGGGTCAAGAATTTGAATAACATCAATAATTTCGTTCTCTGTTATATGTATTTCGTGAATAATATTATTTGTTTTTGAGTCAAACTGTGGGAGAGTAACATTTTCTTCGTCCAGTTTTGATATTGAGCTAAAATATTTATTCAATAACTCGCATTTGTCCGAATCGTCATAAGCAATATCATCAATATTTTGATCATTGATTGAATTTCGGAGTGGGGGTATACAATAATTTCCTTTGTTAGATTTGATTAACATCTTCATTATTTTCCAATACATTTTGGGGTTTGAAGAGTTATTTAATAAAAAGTTGTCTAAATTATTTTCAAATTTCTCCTTTGCTATTTTTTTCATATTATTTACCTTATTTCTTTGTTTTTTATATTTAATAATGTTGTTTTCATTTTGAGATTTTAATAATTTTTTCCTAATCCGGTCACGTATGCGGATTTCTTTTCGTATTTCGTTACTGAACCATGGTTTGTCTTTTTCGCGTATCAATATTGTTTTTGAAGGGATACATGCACTTGAGATTTGAAGGAAAGTTTTTGAAAATTCTTCACACATATCATCTACATCATCAAAATTGCAAAGTTTTTCATTCCAATTTATATCAGTTAGCATCTGATTAAATCTAACAAAATCAGTTTGGTCATACAACCAGATTTCTCTTGTAAATGACTTCGATGTAGCTTTTGGGCATTTAATGAATGCAATTGCTGCATCGTGGTCGCTTATATGTCTTGGTATTTTAAGTACATCAGAATAATTACAGTTCAAGGTATCGCTTAGAATAATGGGGTCTAATAAAGTACTAGTATTACCACTTATCCTGGTAGGTTTGTCAATCACATTCTTAAGATTAAAAATATTCACAAGGTCAATAAGTTTGTTGTTATTTGAACACAATAGATTTGAATTCAGATCGCCCGTGATAATGATGTTTTCATTTACCTGAAGGGCCAACTCTATTGCGTATGTTAATCGTGTCCAGTAATCAATATCTGTACACGGAGATCTATATGTGTTGCATAGTAAAAAAGATTGACCTTTGGATCGTATTTCAACCCAGATAGTTTCGTCAAGATTGTTTTCTAATTCGGATTTCCTACTTATAGAGATATCATTTTTCGAATAAATGAGGAGCCCACCACCACTATTTGAACGGTCTTTTCGATGGATAATATTCGGAAACGAATCGAGAGTTATGTCGCTATCATTTATTTGGTTATCAAGGTGTGTTTCAGTTACAACTAATATATCGAAATCATTCAAAGAGGTTTCAAGGAACTCCATTTTATTTCTAATACTGCGGATGTTAATATTACACAACGAAATACATCTATCAGTATGATTGTTTTCCAAAATTGACTGTGATAATTCGTGTGGACCAGGATTAGATTCGATATTTCCGACAAGTAGTATAAAATGGAGTGTAAAAAGTAAAAACAATGCATTTACATTTGGATTTAGACCCTGGAGCAAGAGAAGGCAGACAAAAAAGAGAGAGCATCGGAGGTTAGTTCTAAATATGTTCAAATAAGTATCAGTCCGAATAACAAAAGGTCCACACAATCTGCAAGTGTGAGAATGGAATATGCCTATAGCCGCTCTGTATTCTTCCAAACTATTACCCATTGGGCTTTAGGTTTGAAGACAGCAAAGAGCAGAGATAAGCCCGTCCCACTCCCACATCAAAACACACACCGCAGCATCCACACACAAAATTAAATGGGAGAAATAGCAACAATGATGAAAAAGTAAAGAAAGTTAACAAAACATAAATACATGTATATATACAAGCAAAGAAAATGAAAAGTAAGTTCATTTGAAATGTTGAGATATAGCGGGGTTTCAAATGGGAAATTAGTGGTTATATTAAACTTCATTGGGAAAAAAGAACCATATGTCATTAATTTACAGATATGTTGTATCATTCCTGTCACAATTCATCACTCCACATATCTACGACTTAAATGTTCCTCCTACATTATATGTATAAAGATAATTTTATACATTTGTATATCGTAAACACTACATATTGGTAATACAGTTTTAGACACACAAAAGAAAATCACTTTACACACATATACACATTATCACCAATCAATTAAAAAAAAAGGTAATCATAAAAAATAAATAAATAAAAAAATAATAATAACTTCATATATGGTATACACAATTATCATTTATTTTGCTCGCGTATTTATTATTATCGATATCTCGAATACAATGAACATATTTGGATACATGACCATGATAGGTATTAATTTCCAGGGTATTTTCATCATTTTACCATTTTATTTTTGATATTTCGTACACTGAGAAAAAGAAAAACAAAAAACAAGTTGTTATTAATCGGTCGAATATAATATGTACATTTTTGTATATAGATTTGAAGATATGGAAATTAATTCCGATATACGGAGGTTTAGTATATATCAAAATTAATGTAGAACCATGATATTTCTCCTTTGGGGAGGGATGGTACACCATAAGCAGTTAATGAAGAGGGAAAATATCTGATTGATCTCTGTAAAAGTACAAAATATCTCGTCTAGGAAGCCTAATATTTGTTGGAAAAAGAAAAAAAAAATCTGTTCAGACAGGAAGACATCATCAGTTTTGCTTTCAAATTAAATTACAACAGATGATTCGAGAACACCTTTTAGAATAGATCGCGGAAATCAACCACGTAATTTCGCAACTAATGTGACAGTTTAACTAGATAGCTTTACTGTATTAGGTATTTGATAAATTTGTCAGTCGATTGCGCATAGAATGAGTTATAAGTTGATTTTATTTAAATCAGTTTTCGATAATAAGCTAACACTTTGACACGTTCCCTTTCTCGGGAAATTAAGGGTTCTGTATAGCAATACCTATAGATAATAAATAAAACTCAATCTTTAATTATTGGGGATTTACGCTGTGCAGATATATCAATTTAATTGAATTGTATTGTTTAATTTTAAACGTTTTGACTTTTTATGAAAGGGTTTTCGATAATATGACAATACTTTGATACGTCCACTTTCTCCTACGGGGTATGATAGGGGGCACATATATAACTAGGTTGAAAAAAAATGCTTGTTTTGGATAGTATGACTTACAGCGTGTGGACAAGTTGGGTTATGACAAAAATAGGATATGAAGAACAATAAATATGAAACTTAGTGAATTTAGGCTGGACTTTTAGCATTATGGAGAAAAACAATGTGATTTGACCTGGATTTACTGCATAAAAGTTATATGGGGGATGGAATTGTAAGAGGATAGTCCATTTTAGTGGATACAAATTTGATGGAAGATAAATATTTACATACAATTCAGTACATGAATGACAAGGAAAAAAAACTCAAAAACAATAACTATTAATCTGAAATAAATAATATATAGCTAAGTTTTTTAAGTTTAATTTATATCATAGTCAGAGGCATTAAGTAGGTTTCTGATGTCATCATGGTTCCGTATGAGCGTTCGTCTGCTACTTTCGTTAAGTTTTGCGTAGACACGACCGTCCGTTGTCCAGTAGGTCTTGATGTTTTGGTTGTACTTTAGATCAGCGAGGGATTTTACTAGGTTTGTCCTTGTTTTTGTCAAGTTTTCTGTGATGAAGATTCTGTTGGCATCATTTTTGAGATTTCTTTTGGAGTTATACACTTTTTCGCGACATCTGTATGATAAGAATCTAACAATGACTTGAGATTTTCCGTTTCTGATTTTACCAATAACATGCGACCGGCTAATATCATTGGTGCTGATGTCTAGTTTAAGTTTATTTTTGCAGATATCTACTATGATGTCATCTGTGTTAACAGGGTGAATGATATGACCTCTATTGTCTACGGGTACATCAATGTTATGGAATCGAAGACTGGTCCTCCTGGAATATTGTTCCTGGTGTTCAAGACGGACTTCTAAATTATTAACAATGTCATGTAAAGAGTCTATTTCCTTGTCTTTTTCCTTTAGTGATGACTTTAAATGTTGTTCTTCTTGAATACGTTGGACTACAAGGTGTGCCTGCTTAGATATCATCTCTTTCTGTTCGTCGATTTGTTTTTGTTGTTCTTTCAGTGTTTGTTTTAGTGGAATAATATGTTCGTCCATCAGCGCCTTAATGCTTGCTTCAACTGAGCTGTTTATAGAATCAGTTATTGACTCACTGATTTTGTCAGACAAAATGGGGATGATTTTACCAAGAACTTCTGGACTAGTTAGTGCCTCAATAACTTGTACAGTGATAGTTTTTTTTTGCACTGGAGTTTTTTTGGTACTGACTGATGCACTACGACCTTTTTCACCCACTGATGTGCTACGATGCCTCGTTTGTCGTGTTTGTTGTTTTGAAGTTGCTGGCAGATCTTCCGGACTTTCAGGAGTTCGTCTTTTATTGGGTCTGCCAGGTGTTTCTAGTGTATTTTCGGATGGTAATTCAGATTGTTTATGGTTTATTAGTACTTCGACGTTTGGATTGTTTACTTTTGTGGGGGCTGCCATCTTTGTTTATATTTACAAACCGGTTCGCTAATTACAGGTAATGTTAGTTTGATTAAGTGCAGATTTGTTAAAATTTTCAGCAATCATTCGATTGTCAAATGACATATGACATTCCTTTGTAGCTTTTGGAGATTTAGAAATCAATTCTTCCAGTATCATTTCCCATTTTTAGGACAGCTCTATTACACGACCATTACATCTTGCGCATGAGTCGGAGGTTCTGTGTAACATGAGGTGAGTTCAATGTTAGCTATGTTCATGATGACATAATAAACTGACATAAGTAATCAGTTGCTGTGTAACATGAGGTGAGTTCAATGTTAGCTATGTTCATGATGACATAATAAACTGACATAAGTAATCAGTTGCTGTGTAACATGAGGTGAGTTCAATGTTAGCTATGTTCATGATGACATAATAAACTGACATAAGTAATCAGTTGCTGTGTAACATGAGGTGAGTTCAATGTTAGCTATGTTCATGATGACATAATAAACTGACATAAGTAATCAGTTGCTGTGTAACATGAGGTGAGTTCAATGTTAGCTATGTTCATGATGACATAATAAACTGACATAAGTAATCAGTTGCTGTGTAACATGAGGTGAGTTCAATGTTAGCTATGTTCATGATGACATAATAAACTGACATAAGTAATCAGTTGCTGTGTAACATGAGGTGAGTTCAATGTTAGCTATGTTCATGATGACATAATAAACTGACATAAGTAATCAGTTGCTGTGTAACATGAGGTGAGTTCAATGTTAGCTATGTTCATGATGACATAATAAACTGACATAAGTAATCAGTTGCTGTGTAACATGAGGTGAGTTCAATGTTAGCTATGTTCATGATGACATAATAAACTGACATAAGTAATCAGTTGCTGTGTAACATGAGGTGAGTTCAATGTTAGCTATGTTCATGATGACATAATAAACTGACATAAGTAATCAGTTGCTGTGTAACATGAGGTGAGTTCAATGTTAGCTATGTTCATGATGACATAATAAACTGACATAAGTAATCAGTTGCTGTGTAACATGAGGTGAGTTCAATGTTAGCTATGTTCATGATGACATAATAAACTGACATAAGTAATCAGTTGCTGTGTAACATGAGGTGAGTTCAATGTTAGCTATGTTCATGATGACATAATAAACTGACATAAGTAATCAGTTGCTGTGTAACATGAGGTGAGTTCAATGTTAGCTATGTTCATGATGACATAATAAACTGACATAAGTAATCAGTTGCTGTGTAACATGAGGTGAGTTCAATGTTAGCTATGTTCATGATGACATAATAAACTGACATAAGTAATCAGTTGCTGTGTAACATGAGGTGAGTTCAATGTTAGCTATGTTCATGATGACATAATAAACTGACATAAGTAATCAGTTGCTGTGTAACATGAGGTGAGTTCAATGTTAGCTATGTTCATGATGACATAATAAACTGACATAAGTAATCAGTTGCTGTGTAACATGAGGCGAGTTCAATGTTAGCTATGTTCATGATGACATAATAAACTGACATAAGTAATCAGTTGCTGTGTAACATGAGGCGAGTTCAATGTTAGCTATGTTCATGATGACATAATAAACTGACATAAGTAATCAGTTGCTGTGTAACATGAGGCGAGTTCAATGTTAGCTATGTTCATGATGACATAATAAACTGACATAAGTAATCAGTTGCTGTGTAACATGAGGTGAGTTCAATGTTAGCTATGTTCATGATGACATAATAAACTGACATAAGTAATCAGTTGCTGTGTAACATGAGGTGAGTTCAATGTTAGCTATGTTCATGATGACATAATAAACTGACATAAGTAATCAGTTGCTGTGTAACATGAGGTGAGTTCAATGTTAGCTATGTTCATGATGACATAATAAACTGACATAAGTAATCAGTTGCTGTGTAACATGAGGTGAGTTCAATGTTAGCTATGTTCATGATGACATAATAAACTGACATAAGTAATCAGTTGCTGTGTAACATGAGGTGAGTTCAATGTTAGCTATGTTCATGATGACATAATAAACTGACATAAGTAATCAGTTGCTGTGTAACATGAGGTGAGTTCAATGTTAGCTATGTTCATGATGACATAATAAACTGACATAAGTAATCAGTTGCTGTGTAACATGAGGTGAGTTCAATGTTAGCTATGTTCATGATGACATAATAAACTGACATAAGTAATCAGTTGCTGTGTAACATGAGGTGAGTTCAATGTTAGCTATGTTCATGATGACATAATAAACTGACATAAGTAATCAGTTGCTGTGTAACATGAGGTGAGTTCAATGTTAGCTATGTTCATGATGACATAATAAACTGACATAAGTAATCAGTTGCTGTGTAACATGAGGTGAGTTCAATGTTAGCTATGTTCATGATGACATAATAAACTGACATAAGTAATCAGTTGCTGTGTAACATGAGGTGAGTTCAATGTTAGCTATGTTCATGATGACATAATAAACTGACATAAGTAATCAGTTGCTGTGTAACATGAGGTGAGTTCAATGTTAGCTATGTTCATGATGACATAATAAACTGACATAAGTAATCAGTTGCTGTGTAACATGAGGTGAGTTCAATGTTAGCTATGTTCATGATGACATAATAAACTGACATAAGTAATCAGTTGCTGTGTAACATGAGGTGAGTTCAATGTTAGCTATGTTCATGATGACATAATAAACTGACATAAGTAATCAGTTGCTGTGTAACATGAGGTGAGTTCAATGTTAGCTATGTTCATGATGACATAATAAACTGACATAAGTAATCAGTTGCTGTGTAACATGAGGTGAGTTCAATGTTAGCTATGTTCATGATGACATAATAAACTGACATAAGTAATCAGTTGCTGTGTAACATGAGGTGAGTTCAATGTTAGCTATGTTCATGATGACATAATAAACTGACATAAGTAATCAGTTGCTGTGTAACATGAGGTGAGTTCAATGTTAGCTATGTTCATGATGACATAATAAACTGACATAAGTAATCAGTTGCTGTGTAACATGAGGTGAGTTCAATGTTAGCTATGTTCATGATGACATAATAAACTGACATAAGTAATCAGTTGCTGTGTAACATGAGGTGAGTTCAATGTTAGCTATGTTCATGATGACATAATAAACTGACATAAGTAATCAGTTGCTGTGTAACATGAGGTGAGTTCAATGTTAGCTATGTTCATGATGACATAATAAACTGACATAAGTAATCAGTTGCTGTGTAACATGAGGTGAGTTCAATGTTAGCTATGTTCATGATGACATAATAAACTGACATAAGTAATCAGTTGCTGTGTAACATGAGGTGAGTTCAATGTTAGCTATGTTCATGATGACATAATAAACTGACATAAGTAATCAGTTGCTGTGTAACATGAGGTGAGTTCAATGTTAGCTATGTTCATGATGACATAATAAACTGACATAAGTAATCAGTTGCTGTGTAACATGAGGTGAGTTCAATGTTAGCTATGTTCATGATGACATAATAAACTGACATAAGTAATCAGTTGCTGTGTAACATGAGGTGAGTTCAATGTTAGCTATGTTCATGATGACATAATAAACTGACATAAGTAATCAGTTGCTGTGTAACATGAGGTGAGTTCAATGTTAGCTATGTTCATGATGACATAATAAACTGACATAAGTAATCAGTTGCTGTGTAACATGAGGTGAGTTCAATGTTAGCTATGTTCATGATGACATAATAAACTGACATAAGTAATCAGTTGCTGTGTAACATGAGGTGAGTTCAATGTTAGCTATGTTCATGATGACATAATAAACTGACATAAGTAATCAGTTGCTGTGTAACATGAGGTGAGTTCAATGTTAGCTATGTTCATGATGACATAATAAACTGACATAAGTAATCAGTTGCTGTGTAACATGAGGTGAGTTCAATGTTAGCTATGTTCATGATGACATAATAAACTGACATAAGTAATCAGTTGCTGTGTAACATGAGGTGAGTTCAATGTTAGCTATGTTCATGATGACATAATAAACTGACATAAGTAATCAGTTGCTGTGTAACATGAGGTGAGTTCAATGTTAGCTATGTTCATGATGACATAATAAACTGACATAAGTAATCAGTTGCTGTGTAACATGAGGTGAGTTCAATGTTAGCTATGTTCATGATGACATAATAAACTGACATAAGTAATCAGTTGCTGTGTAACATGAGGTGAGTTCAATGTTAGCTATGTTCATGATGACATAATAAACTGACATAAGTAATCAGTTGCTGTGTAACATGAGGTGAGTTCAATGTTAGCTATGTTCATGATGACATAATAAACTGACATAAGTAATCAGTTGCTGTGTAACATGAGGTGAGTTCAATGTTAGCTATGTTCATGATGACATAATAAACTGACATAAGTAATCAGTTGCTGTGTAACATGAGGTGAGTTCAATGTTAGCTATGTTCATGATGACATAATAAACTGACATAAGTAATCAGTTGCTGTGTAACATGAGGTGAGTTCAATGTTAGCTATGTTCATGATGACATAATAAACTGACATAAGTAATCAGTTGCTGTGTAACATGAGGTGAGTTCAATGTTAGCTATGTTCATGATGACATAATAAACTGACATAAGTAATCAGTTGCTGTGTAACATGAGGTGAGTTCAATGTTAGCTATGTTCATGATGACATAATAAACTGACATAAGTAATCAGTTGCTGTGTAACATGAGGTGAGTTCAATGTTAGCTATGTTCATGATGACATAATAAACTGACATAAGTAATCAGTTGCTGTGTAACATGAGGTGAGTTCAATGTTAGCTATGTTCATGATGACATAATAAACTGACATAAGTAATCAGTTGCTGTGTAACATGAGGTGAGTTCAATGTTAGCTATGTTCATGATGACATAATAAACTGACATAAGTAATCAGTTGCTGTGTAACATGAGGTGAGTTCAATGTTAGCTATGTTCATGATGACATAATAAACTGACATAAGTAATCAGTTGCTGTGTAACATGAGGTGAGTTCAATGTTAGCTATGTTCATGATGACATAATAAACTGACATAAGTAATCAGTTGCTGTGTAACATGAGGTGAGTTCAATGTTAGCTATGTTCATGATGACATAATAAACTGACATAAGTAATCAGTTGCTGTGTTTTAGTTTATAATTATTTTATTTGATCAATGATACAAAGAGGATCAGACACAAGTTTTACCAACTTATGGAGTCTTCTCCTATATATACAATCATTATTACATTATATTGAGAATGCACAAGAAAACAAGAAAAATACAATTTTATCATATAATATAGCTGAAAATAGTAAACGAGTAAAAAGAAATGATGAAAAAGTATGTGTGTGTGTGTGTATGGATGCTGGATGATGTTTGGTTAGTACATTAAACGATTAGAAATCGTTTAGACCTTTTTATGAATCGGAAAACTGAATAAAAAATAAAGCAATTATCTGCATAGCTTAAGGTTTCACTTCCTGAAGTGAGAAGTGAAGTATTGATCGATTGAGACAAATCGCTTATGCTGAGAAACAGTTCATTTCTTATTAAAGAATATTTGGTACAAACAAAAAAGAAGTGGTTCGCATCTTCTTGGGGGGCACCGCAGCTACACGCTGGGCTAGATAAAATATGAACCTTATGTAGATCGTGGTTGAGGAAAGAAGCTGTACATCTAATTTGTGTTAGGATCACGTTTAACTTTCTAGGGCCATAGTAATAAAGTTTGGGAACTGAGATCTTATTTGGTTGGCTGTTAAGACGAATAGCGTTTTTGAATTTGGATAATGAATCTAATTTTCTGATTGCAATGTCAAGTTTATTCCATTCTTTAACTGTGGAAGGAATAAATGACGAATTGGTTATAGAGAGTCTACAGAAAGGAACTATTAAATTATCACCATTTCGCAAAGGGTATATAGTAGTACTCTGAATAGTTGGGGGAACTAGATAACGCAAGTATTCAGGTGCCATTCCACATTTTATATTAAAAAATAATTGGAGTTTTCTGCGGTATCTCCGCTCTGATAGTGTTTCCCAGCCTGTCTCAGCATATAAATACTCCGATTTTGTAAAAATGGGTAAACCTGTTACAATTCTGGCAGCGTCTAATTGAAGTTTTTCTAATTTGTCTGAATAGCCAATTCCGCAATTATCCCAGACTTCACAAGCGTATTCAAAAAGGGGGCGAATGTAGACTAAATACATTTTTTCTAAGTTGGATCTATTTAGACTGAATTTTAATTTCCGTAATATACCTAAATGTTTGGTTATATTTGTTATCATATTTTCTAAATGTTCATTCCATTTTGCATTTTGAGAGAGGATAACTCCCAGATGCTTATGGCTAGTAGATAAAGGGATACTTTTGCCATTAAAAGAAAATTCGATGTTGTCTATGTTACCGGTATTGGAGAAAAACAAGATTTCTGTTTTTTCGGGATTGAATGACATTAGCCATTTACTAGACCAGGCATTTAGTTCGAGTAGATCATGATTGATTACAGTTTTTATTTGATCAACACTTTGACTAGAATATCCGAGTGATGTGTCGTCAGCAAATAATCTACTCAACGATATAAGTTTTTCTCCTATATCATTTATGTATATTAGAAACATGAGGGGACCCAATACCGACCCTTGGGGTACACCAGCTGAGACAGGTTCGAAACTTGACCAAGAGTTTTTATTAATTACTTTTTGTCTTCTTTTGAACAGATAGTTTTCGAACCATTTTATTAACTTTCCTTGAATTCCGTATGAATTCATTTTGTGAATAAGACCTTTATGCCAAACCTTGTCGAAAGCTTTAGAAAAATCGCAAAAGACGAAGCAGCTAAATTCTTTTTTTTCTAGAGAGTTTAGGATCGAATTGTATAGTTCTAATAGTTGATGGACAGTGGAATGTTTTGGCAAAAACCCCGATTGGTATTTATATATGAGATTGTTATTAACAAGATGATTGTAAACATGCTTGTAAACTATTCGTTCCATTAATTTACCTACACAACTTATTAAAGATATCGGGCGATAATTGGAGGGTAGGGATGTGTCGCCCTTTTTGAAAATTGCAACAACATGAGCACTCTTCCAATTAGAAGGATATTTGCTCTGTTGTAAAGATTTATTAAATATTATTAGAAGGGGCTTTGCAATTTTCTCAGGAGAAATTTTAAGCATTTTATTACTTATTTTGTCTGGTCCTGTTGCTTTGTTTGGGTCAAGAATTTGAATAACATCAATAATTTCGTTCTCTGTTATATGTATTTCGTGAATAATATTATTTGTTTTTGAGTCAAACTGTGGGAGAGTAACATTTTCTTCGTCCAGTTTTGATATTGAGCTAAAATATTTATTCAATAACTCGCATTTGTCCGAATCGTCATAAGCAATATCATCAATATTTTGATCATTGATTGAATTTCGGAGTGGGGGTATACAATAATTTCCTTTGTTAGATTTGATTAACATCTTCATTATTTTCCAATACATTTTGGGGTTTGAAGAGTTATTTAATAAAAAGTTGTCTAAATTATTTTCAAATTTCTCCTTTGCTATTTTTTTCATATTATTTACCTTATTTCTTTGTTTTTTATATTTAATAATGTTGTTTTCATTTTGAGATTTTAATAATTTTTTCCTAATCCGGTCACGTATGCGGATTTCTTTTCGTATTTCGTTACTGAACCATGGTTTGTCTTTTTCGCGTATCAATATTGTTTTTGAAGGGATACATGCACTTGAGATTTGAAGGAAAGTTTTTGAAAATTCTTCACACATATCATCTACATCATCAAAATTGCAAAGTTTTTCATTCCAATTTATATCAGTTAGCATCTGATTAAATCTAACAAAATCAGTTTGGTCATACAACCAGATTTCTCTTGTAAATGACTTCGATGTAGCTTTTGGGCATTTAATGAATGCAATTGCTGCATCGTGGTCGCTTATATGTCTTGGTATTTTAAGTACATCAGAATAATTACAGTTCAAGGTATCGCTTAGAATAATGGGGTCTAATAAAGTACTAGTATTACCACTTATCCTGGTAGGTTTGTCAATCACATTCTTAAGATTAAAAATATTCACAAGGTCAATAAGTTTGTTGTTATTTGAACACAATAGATTTGAATTCAGATCGCCCGTGATAATGATGTTTTCATTTACCTGAAGGGCCAACTCTATTGCGTATGTTAATCGTGTCCAGTAATCAATATCTGTACACGGAGATCTATATGTGTTGCATAGTAAAAAAGATTGACCTTTGGATCGTATTTCAACCCAGATAGTTTCGTCAAGATTGTTTTCTAATTCGGATTTCCTACTTATAGAGATATCATTTTTCGAATAAATGAGGAGCCCACCACCACTATTTGAACGGTCTTTTCGATGGATAATATTCGGAAACGAATCGAGAGTTATGTCGCTATCATTTATTTGGTTATCAAGGTGTGTTTCAGTTACAACTAATATATCGAAATCATTCAAAGAGGTTTCAAGGAACTCCATTTTATTTCTAATACTGCGGATGTTAATATTACACAACGAAATACATCTATCAGTATGATTGTTTTCCAAAATTGACTGTGATAATTCGTGTGGACCAGGATTAGATTCGATATTTCCGACAAGTAGTATAAAATGGAGTGTAAAAAGTAAAAACAATGCATTTACATTTGGATTTAGACCCTGGAGCAAGAGAAGGCAGACAAAAAAGAGAGAGCATCGGAGGTTAGTTCTAAATATGTTCAAATAAGTATCAGTCCGAATAACAAAAGGTCCACACAATCTGCAAGTGTGAGAATGGAATATGCCTATAGCCGCTCTGTATTCTTCCAAACTATTACCCATTGGGCTTTAGGTTTGAAGACAGCAAAGAGCAGAGATAAGCCCGTCCCACTCCCACATCAAAACACACACCGCAGCATCCACACACAAAATTAAATGGGAGAAATAGCAACAATGATGAAAAAGTAAAGAAAGTTAACAAAACATAAATACATGTATATATACAAGCAAAGAAAATGAAAAGTAAGTTCATTTGAAATGTTGAGATATAGCGGGGTTTCAAATGGGAAATTAGTGGTTATATTAAACTTCATTGGGAAAAAAGAACCATATGTCATTAATTTACAGATATGTTGTATCATTCCTGTCACAATTCATCACTCCACATATCTACGACTTAAATGTTCCTCCTACATTATATGTATAAAGATAATTTTATACATTTGTATATCGTAAACACTACATATTGGTAATACAGTTTTAGACACACAAAAGAAAATCACTTTACACACATATACACATTATCACCAATCAATTAAAAAAAAAGGTAATCATAAAAAATAAATAAATAAAAAAATAATAATAACTTCATATATGGTATACACAATTATCATTTATTTTGCTCGCGTATTTATTATTATCGATATCTCGAATACAATGAACATATTTGGATACATGACCATGATAGGTATTAATTTCCAGGGTATTTTCATCATTTTACCATTTTATTTTTGATATTTCGTACACTGAGAAAAAGAAAAACAAAAAACAAGTTGTTATTAATCGGTCGAATATAATATGTACATTTTTGTATATAGATTTGAAGATATGGAAATTAATTCCGATATACGGAGGTTTAGTATATATCAAAATTAATGTAGAACCATGATATTTCTCCTTTGGGGAGGGATGGTACACCATAAGCAGTTAATGAAGAGGGAAAATATCTGATTGATCTCTGTAAAAGTACAAAATATCTCGTCTAGGAAGCCTAATATTTGTTGGAAAAAGAAAAAAAAATCTGTTCAGACAGGAAGACATCATCAGTTTTGCTTTCAAATTAAATTACAACAGATGATTCGAGAACACCTTTTAGAATAGATCGCGGAAATCAACCACGTAATTTCGCAACTAATGTGACAGTTTAACTAGATAGCTTTACTGTATTAGGTATTTGATAAATTTGTCAGTCGATTGCGCATAGAATGAGTTATAAGTTGATTTTATTTAAATCAGTTTTCGATAATAAGCTAACACTTTGACACGTTCCCTTTCTCGGGAAATTAAGGGTTCTGTATAGCAATACCTATAGATAATAAATAAAACTCAATCTTTAATTATTGGGGATTTACGCTGTGCAGATATATCAATTTAATTGAATTGTATTGTTTAATTTTAAACGTTTTGACTTTTTATGAAAGGGTTTTCGATAATATGACAATACTTTGATACGTCCACTTTCTCCTACGGGGTATGATAGGGGGCACATATATAACTAGGTTGAAAAAAAATGCTTGTTTTGGATAGTATGACTTACAGCGTGTGGACAAGTTGGGTTATGACAAAAATAGGATATGAAGAACAATAAATATGAAACTTAGTGAATTTAGGCTGGACTTTTAGCATTATGGAGAAAAACAATGTGATTTGACCTGGATTTACTGCATAAAAGTTATATGGGGGATGGAATTGTAAGAGGATAGTCCATTTTAGTGGATACAAATTTGATGGAAGATAAATATTTACATACAATTCAGTACATGAATGACAAGGAAAAAAAACTCAAAAACAATAACTATTAATCTGAAATAAATAATATATAGCTAAGTTTTTTAAGTTTAATTTATATCATAGTCAGAGGCATTAAGTAGGTTTCTGATGTCATCATGGTTCCGTATGAGCGTTCGTCTGCTACTTTCGTTAAGTTTTGCGTAGACACGACCGTCCGTTGTCCAGTAGGTCTTGATGTTTTGGTTGTACTTTAGATCAGCGAGGGATTTTACTAGGTTTGTCCTTGTTTTTGTCAAGTTTTCTGTGATGAAGATTCTGTTGGCATCATTTTTGAGATTTCTTTTGGAGTTATACACTTTTTCGCGACATCTGTATGATAAGAATCTAACAATGACTTGAGATTTTCCGTTTCTGATTTTACCAATAACATGCGACCGGCTAATATCATTGGTGCTGATGTCTAGTTTAAGTTTATTTTTGCAGATATCTACTATGATGTCATCTGTGTTAACAGGGTGAATGATATGACCTCTATTGTCTACGGGTACATCAATGTTATGGAATCGAAGACTGGTCCTCCTGGAATATTGTTCCTGGTGTTCAAGACGGACTTCTAAATTATTAACAATGTCATGTAAAGAGTCTATTTCCTTGTCTTTTTCCTTTAGTGATGACTTTAAATGTTGTTCTTCTTGAATACGTTGGACTACAAGGTGTGCCTGCTTAGATATCATCTCTTTCTGTTCGTCGATTTGTTTTTGTTGTTCTTTCAGTGTTTGTTTTAGTGGAATAATATGTTCGTCCATCAGCGCCTTAATGCTTGCTTCAACTGAGCTGTTTATAGAATCAGTTATTGACTCACTGATTTTGTCAGACAAAATGGGGATGATTTTACCAAGAACTTCTGGACTAGTTAGTGCCTCAATAACTTGTACAGTGATAGTTTTTTTTTGCACTGGAGTTTTTTTGGTACTGACTGATGCACTACGACCTTTTTCACCCACTGATGTGCTACGATGCCTCGTTTGTCGTGTTTGTTGTTTTGAAGTTGCTGGCAGATCTTCCGGACTTTCAGGAGTTCGTCTTTTATTGGGTCTGCCAGGTGTTTCTAGTGTATTTTCGGATGGTAATTCAGATTGTTTATGGTTTATTAGTACTTCGACGTTTGGATTGTTTACTTTTGTGGGGGCTGCCATCTTTGTTTATATTTACAAACCGGTTCGCTAATTACAGGTAATGTTAGTTTGATTAAGTGCAGATTTGTTAAAATTTTCAGCAATCATTCGATTGTCAAATGACATATGACATTCCTTTGTAGCTTTTGGAGATTTAGAAATCAATTCTTCCAGTATCATTTCCCATTTTTAGGACAGCTCTATTACACGACCATTACATCTTGCGCATGAGTCGGAGGTTCTGTGTAACATGAGGTGAGTTCAATGTTAGCTATGTTCATGATGACATAATAAACTGACATAAGTAATCAGTTGCTGTGTAACATGAGGTGAGTTCAATGTTAGCTATGTTCATGATGACATAATAAACTGACATAAGTAATCAGTTGCTGTGTAACATGAGGCGAGTTCAATGTTAGCTATGTTCATGATGACATAATAAACTGACATAAGTAATCAGTTGCTGTGTAACATGAGGTGAGTTCAATGTTAGCTATGTTCATGATGACATAATAAACTGACATAAGTAATCAGTTGCTGTGTAACATGAGGTGAGTTCAATGTTAGCTATGTTCATGATGACATAATAAACTGACATAAGTAATCAGTTGCTGTGTAACATGAGGTGAGTTCAATGTTAGCTATGTTCATGATGACATAATAAACTGACATAAGTAATCAGTTGCTGTGTAACATGAGGTGAGTTCAATGTTAGCTATGTTCATGATGAGAACAACTGCACAAACAATAGGGTAAAGAGGCAAACACCCAGATCGCCTTGAGTGCGGTAGATCATGGTATCAAGCCCACGATCGGATCAAACCAGACTATTAAATTGGTATTTGTTGCTTCTCCGCTAAACACACAGCATTAAGGAGAAAGAGCAAAAACTGGTTGGCTCGGAATTGTCTACCCGCAGACTGTTGTTTCAGTGAGCTTACACTATAAAAATCCAACTAATCGTGTTGGTTTAGTACAAAGAGGACCTCATCATCATCTCATTGAAACTTAACTTGTTCTCGCCATGGTATACCTGAAATATTGCTGAGTGAACAATCACTAACCCACTCACTCAATCCACCTACATACCCTATGTAAATTACATGTCGACCCAGAGACTAACAAATAACAAGAAATTCCAGCTCCCTCTACGAGATAAGAATATGGTTGATCGATAAGTCGATTGTTCGTCCATTGTAACAATTATCATATCACAAATGAGGTATAGATTCGATCTCGGCTAACCCAGAGGTGTACTCGACTTGAACCCTCGGTGAGAAGTTTTACAAATTTACTACAGTCAAATATGACTTACATTTATGTGACCTTCTACGGGAACACTGCAATAGGGTCACATAAGACAGGTGGTTGCTTAATACAGGTTTAATTAATATGAAATACACGGTCAATGGAAATTAAATTTCACTCACATTATACAAGTTATTACTTAACAGTGGTTGTCACTAAAGCAGGTTTTTAAACTGTATTTTAGGGACCGACCATTTAACTTTGAAGGGGGGCGGTTATGGTTTTTTGTTTCGTTCAGAAATTTGTTTTCGGACAACACAAGAGTTAGAATATTTTTTTTTGTCGCTCGAAGCGCGATTTTTTTTCCAGAAGTTAACATTAGGTTATATGACAAAAACTCTGAATCAGATTATTTTCAGCAACATTGGGAATCAGAATATTTTTTTAGAAAAAAACCATAACCTCCCCCCCCCCCCCCTTTCAAGTTAAATGGTTGTTCCCTTACTTGATCTATTTCTTCATTAGGTACAGATGAAGAAAGAGGTATTCTGAAAATGAGGCATCAAGATGGAGATACAGACAATGAAGGAAGAGATCCTACCTATGACTTACCTCTGATTCAGAAGTACCTCGATGGAATGTCCTTTTTACGATATATACCATTCTGTCCTTCGTATCGTCCTGTGTCATGTAACTGTTGCAAGCGTCCAACCAAGGACAAAAATAGGACAGATAAAATGGAGAATTATGACAACATTGCTTGCGAAAGACTTTAATCTGAATTGATTGTTATGTAAATAGGTATTTGAGTAGTTTTCTACTAATGTAACCAATTCAAGGTCATGGTCGTGATATAATCAATTCAAGTTCATGGTCGTTGGTGATGTATGCTTAATAGAGGTGACCTCATGGGCAGGTTAGACTGTATAATTATCATTGTGGGCTGAAAAGATGTTAAATTGTTAATGTACTTGTGGTATTTCAGGGGCGGATCCAGGATTTCAAGTTAGGGGGGGCGCACTTAAAAAAATTGTGCCGAGCGGAGGGAGGCGCAAACATTTTTGGGGTATTTCGTGTGAAAAAATCACGATTTTATGCCAAAAAATCATATTTTTTCCAATTTTAGGAGGGGTGCGCCCCCCCTGGATCCGCCCCTGTATTTTGATATGTTTTTCAGGCACGGATGCTGGATTTTATTTTAGAGAGGCTCGCATTTTGCTTATCTAGACAAGAAGTTTAAGGTCCCCATCGAATCCAAGGCAGTGCCTGATGGGTCAAAGCCCCATTATGAGCTCATGAGAATGAGTTATTAGACAATGTGTATACATGGTTGTAAAGAAAATAGTCAAATTGTACAGCAAATGATCGGCAGCAGATTGCTTTAGAGGGGGCACTCGACGGGTGGACCATTGTCTGGATATGCACCGGTTTTATACAGCAACATTTTATAGATGTTACCAGCATTCGTTTCTTAATTTTAGTGGGGTGCCAGGTGATATGAAGTTATAAGGTGCTTTTCCATCCATCTGTAGTCATTCAAAGATTAGAACTCCTTATAATTTATAAATTTCTGATCCATGTGATTTAGGTTCGTAATCTTTAACTTTAATATATGATATAAAGGGTTGTAAGCTACTCCATATCAATAATAAAATTGGTTAATATCTCTTTTTCTCCCACACCGTTTAGTTTTTATTTTTGAGAGAACGGATACATCAAAGCTACCTAAGAGTGAATCCAAACAAGTGCAAAAAAAAATTTGTGAAAAAAATAATGTGTTTAAGTTTAAGCAAAGATCGTCAACAATTCTACCAATGTAAACAAAGTGTAAAATAACCTCTCTTCATTAACTCACTGAACACTAAAAATCCCACGGCATATTATATTGGTAATCCAGGTCCTTAGTTGGGTTCATTCAACCTATGCCAACATTTAAAAAAAAATATATAAAAAGATAAGAAAGATTGTTGGCATAGGTTGAATAGGTTAATTGTTATATAAACATGACTAGTCATGTTTAATTAGTGTAAAATCGGGGTAGATGTCAATGTACTCAAGTCCACAATTAATTTTTAATGAATAGTAAGTAGAAAGTAAGTATTTAAAATCATATTTTATGGAAATAACAAACAAAAAATCAGTATATCAGCACATATATTTAATATCAAACTTTATAAAAATAATTAAGATATTATTATAAGCACATATATTTTAACATCAATCATTATGAAAATAAAATAGGATATTATAAACAGATATATTTTTTTATCCTACTTCATGAAAATAAATTAAAGATATTATAGTCACAGATATTTTTTTATCATACTTTATCAAAATAACCAAAAACAATCAGTATACACAATCACATTACAAATTGCTAAAAAGAGTATTAGTGAAGCATTCATGACAAAGTTGATTTGCAACAAGATATTGACATCCAAGACACCTGGATTTGTTTATTTGGTAACAGGTTTTTAGAATCTCTTTGGCGTAGATAAATACCATTAGTTCATCCATATATTGTTTATTTTTATCATAATCAGGAAAAATATAATGATCCATGTGTTATTTTATACAATTGTAATAAAGAGTGAATAGACTTCAATAGTTACAATATATATTGTATTTGTGGTAAGCAATCATACTGATTTAGTTGGTTACAATAAAAAAATGGTAAATGTCAAAATTTATGATAGGTCAACAATAAACAGGATGATATATATGTCAGGTAAATGTAATAAACATGATGATATTGATGATATATATGTTAGGAATTACCTATTTATGGAATGGGAGGAAATAAACACGATGATATATATGTCAGGAATGATCTATTTATGGATGATATATATGTCAGGAATGACCTATTTATGGAATGGGAGGATTGATCTGTAGTACAGGCGTAAAAGCAATGGTAAAATGTGCCAGACACACTGAAATTCCCCTACTAGCATAGATCAAACAAGAATCATTGTAATACAATGTAGCAGAAATATAATGCCAATTCTCAGATAAGTATGAAGATTTGATTTGATTTTTGGTGTTTTAACACCACTTTCAGCAATATTTCAGCTATATCATGGCGACCAGTTTTAGTGGTGGAGGAAGCCGGAGTACCCAGAGAGAACCACCAACCCTGGGCAAGCAACTGGTAAACTTTATCACTTGCGACTGCAGGTCGAGTGCACCCTTTTTATAATTTACAAAGCTGGGCGCGAACCCACGCCGTATTGGTGATGGGCTTGTATGAGCTGTTAGATCCAACGACCTAACTCATTGAGCCACCCGGGCCCCTAAGTATGAAGAAAACAGAAGAGGTAATCAGAAACCGAAAACAGACAATACGATGACCCAAAGAAAGAGGACAAATAAACAAACACTGGCTCATAAAACACTACACAGAAATCAAAAGATTGAGCAACATGCATCTCACTAAAACAGGGGGTAGACTCCTGTGCTCCAGCGGATGGGTAGCCAGTTACTTCCTCACTAGTGTCTACCCATCGAATAAACAGTAATTTTCTTAAATATGTGGTTAGGCAACAACCATTTTCTTATCTGGGGGGGGGGGGGATGGGGGCCTGGGGTTTTCATTGTGCCTGTGAATTTTTTTTCAGAACCTTCCTCAGTCAAAATATTTTTTTCTCATGAGAAGGAAAGCAAAATTTTGTTTTCCTATCATGTGGAACAGAAATACATTGACTACTCAAATTCAGCAGTGCAATATTTTTTTATCTAACCGGTGACAGTATAAATTTTTTTTCAGCTACATTGTACAATACAAAATCTATAAAAAAAAAAATCGGTCAGCTAGGGCATTAAAATAAAAAAATTAAAAATCCCAGACACCCCCCAGATAAGAAAATGGTTGTTGCCTTAGGGTTAGTTCTATGGTGTTTCATGCCACTTTCAACAATATTCCAGTTATATCATGGCGGTCAGTTTTATTGGTGGAGGGAGGCAACTGGAGTACCCAGAGAAAACCACAAATCACTGAGAAACTTTATCACATAATGTTGTATCGAGTACACCTCGTCATTGGCGGGATTCGAACCAACAATGTTAGTGGTGATTGACACTGATTGCATAGGTAGTTGTTAATCCAAATACCATATGATCACGACCACGACGGTCCCCTCCTAAATATGACATAATCTTACCTGGAATTGTTACATCTAAGACAAACCCTATGACACCACCTACAAACATACTGGTACTGAGCAAAACAGATAAAATTTGGTCCACTGCCTCACTACCTGAAACACAAAAAGTTTTTAACTTAAAAATAGTAAAGTGAAAGTAGGTCAACCAATTTAATACAACAATTTTTTCACATCAAAATAAATGTTCGTCTCCTTCAGACATAAGAGGATATCATATCCTGTTTAGGCTCTTTGGTATTCTGACTTCCTAAAATTTTTATAGTATTTACTTATTATGCGAGCTTAAGCGAGCTCTTTATGGTATAAAATAATCGACGCTTTGTAAACACCGGTTTCCGTGTAACACACTAACACACTCAACTAATGAAGATCTTCTTAACATAAAGCACAAAGGTGATCCTGAAGTCTCGTACCCTCTCTCGTACGTCAGATACCACTGAAACCCAGAACCTGTGTGCAATAAAAGTCATTTTGTTAGCTTGTTTTACTTATATTGATATTATTTAATTTATTAAATCTCTTCTGACATACTGACAAGAATTTTTGTTTCTACGCGGAAGTTAACTTTTGAGATTTCGTAAGGAACGATAACTCCAATAAAGGAATGACAGCTCGATTGAATGAGACTAGATTCGGCCCTAAAAAAAAGTGGTCCCCAATATATCTTGGCCCAAAAAATCTCGACACTTTTTGATGCACTGGATGAGCGTTAAATTGCCAGATAATTTTCAGATGCGCGAGCATTCATGGCCGTGCCGGTTTCATATTATCTGATATAGTGCACGTGCCTGCATACATTTTTTTCATGAATAAATTTGAAATAGTGCTTGCACGACGCAAACAACAATCAATCAATTTAGGTTAATAATACCATATTGATTATCTCCCTTTGTATGTACATGATAACACCATCTTGATTTTGTCCCCTCATATGAACCAAATAATCAATCGTAACTACTCGGCCATTCTCGCTACCCTGCAAATAACCTTGTACGTACATAGTAGAAATTCTTCTTAAATTGTTTGCCGGAAGTTAAGTTAAGTTAAGCCGCACAAAAATATAGTCCACGAAAATCCAATATTGAAGACATACTAAGTACAATCTAATCATGCAAAACTAATTAAAACTTTAATTGAAATATAGAAAATTGTTTAAAATATAACTTTATCAAACTTTCATGTAACTGACATGTGAAAAGTAGTGCGATTTATACGCCTAATGCATACGAGGTTATTTGCAGGGTAGCGAGAATGGCCGAGTAGTTACGATTGCCAAATAATACCATCTCGATTGTCTCCCTTCGTATGTAGAAGTAGAACACTTACCAGTATTAATGTCATTTTTATGTTCTGCCATCCATGATGGAAAGCATAATCCAATAAAAAGTGCAATTCCCAAGATAAATATATTTCTGGATGATCTCATATCACAATATTGCAAATTTGACAATCCTACTGCAGTGATCATACCTATAATAATACAATATCATGTGATAAGTAACAATAAAATAAATATATTCCTGAAAATTGTTAATTGTATAGTCGTAGGGTTGTTGACATCTGTAGAAATCCAGATTGATTCACAATTACAATCAAACCTTGTGACTAAGACAAATAAAATAACAGGTGGTGTGCTCCACTCGAGTGCAGTAGATCTTGGTTTCTGCAGAAGATTGAAACTAAGCATGTTGATCTAATACAAAGCGAACATCATCTCATCGAAAAATAATGTCTTATCCCCACGACATAGCTAAAAATTGAGCATTTGATGTCACTCGTTCACTCCAAGTCAAAGTAATTAATTTTACTTTGAAATATTCATGTATCCAATTTATCTGTTATAAATTTAAGCATATAACAGTTGAATCTACTACAATATTACCCAATTATTAACCTCGAGCTAACAAAGTAATAGACGTTTCCTTATCCGAGTTCGAGGTAGAGAGGTTTGACTGTGTAGCTGTATTTAATAATGGGTAACCATTATACATCATTTATGTTGAATGATAAGCATTGCTCAATAACACATGAATACAATAATTTTCAATATGGATTAGCATGCGCAATGAAATGATATAATATGTATATAATAGCATAGAGTTAAATATACAAAGAATGATTATATACAAAAACAATATACGAAAAAAAAAGTAAAAAGAAAAAAGCATTGTTTAGTGGATCATTGTTTTTTGTCCGTTTTCTGTTGGCTATTCTATTGTCTATCCTTTTTCAAATTACGGCTTTTAATTACACCTTTGGTATCTTCAAACTTTTCTTAATAGTTATTACAAGTCTATATTACAACCATAATACACAGATTATATTATTATTGTATGATGCTCTTCTTGTGTGTGGAAGAAATTGGCAGTTACTGTTTCTCTGCAAAACACAATTCATTAGGGAGTAAGACAGATAAAAGTTTGATTGACTCTGGAACTGGGTTATCACTGTACAATCCATATTTTAGTGATGATCTACTACAAAGAAAGCATCTGAATCATCTGATCATTGTTCTCACCAAGTTATAGCTGAAATATTTAGTTCTTTTTAAACCTCCAACAAAATCACTCACTCAATCTTTTTGTCTGTTGATGCTGTCGAACATAATTACAATTATTGCCCCTCTCAAAGCAATCATAACACCAGTATAATATACATTAGAAATGCGATGCCATGTATCCTCCTAGTCTGTATATCATTTGTTTGCTTTTGTTGAGAACAAGAATACAAATATGGCTCATGTCTTATTTATGTTATTTATGTTTGTTTGCATATACTACAATACATTAATTTGTTACCACACAAACCAACACATTAATGTGTAACCACACAAACAAACACATTAATGTATAACCACACAAACAAACACATTAATGTGTTACCACACAAACACATTAATGTGTAACCACACAAACAAACACATTAATGTGTAACCACACAAACACAGTAATGTATAACCACACAAACAAACACATTAATGTATAACCACTACAATATTACCCAATTATTAACCTCGAGCTAACAAAGTAATAGACGTTTCCTTATCCGAGTTCGAGGTAGAGAGGTTTGACTGTGTAGCTGTATTTAATAATGGGTAACCATTATACATCATTTATGTTGAATGATAAGCATTGCTCAATAACACATGTTAATACTAGTGGAGCGTACACAAAAACTGCTTACCGTTAGTTAATAGAAGGGCTCATGTCGCTCAATCTTTAGTTTTATATGCATTGTTTTTTTAGCTTAAACATATTTTTATTTGCTAAATATAACAAATAGGGATCGGACACAAGTTTTTCCAACTTATGAAGTCTTCTCCTGAATACAATAATTTTCAATATGGATTAGCATGCGCAATGAAATGATAGAGATGCCAGTCAAAAATCAATTACAGGGGATGCTTGCTGTTTTTGAACCATTAGATAGAGCTCAATCTAAGAAGAACTTTGAGCCTTCATTTGTAAAAATCGGATGAAGGGTTCAAAAGTTATGAGCATCTGAAATTGCCTATTTTTGGTCGATAATTTTCCAAAGATGGCCGCCATCAATAATGGTTTTAATGACTGTTTTAGAGTTCTGATTTTTGTGCAAACAGCAGATAATGTCTCTACTTTTGTTTTTTCCCATAGATTATAAGTTATTCTGTCAGAAAAATGAAACTGAACATGCTTGAAGTGATATTTGCTATTTGTTTTACTGTCCAAAATGTATGGCGGAGCCACTTTTGATCTTGACCGAAAGGTCCATATGGCTCACATTGCCATAATTTTGTCAGAAAATAACTTATCTGACATCATAATAGAAGAAATTGTGTGTAGAAATACTTGTTTTGTGTGCAATTATAACATATGAATCACCTTTTACATCTTTTTGTGGAATTATGAATCCATAAAGGTGGGTGTGCAATTAGTGTTCACCACTATTTGAGAATGGCACCGTTTCACAGCAGTTATATGGGAAAATGACACAAAAAGCTTCATATTTCCTAAACTAAAAGTGATATCCGCACAAAATTTTGAAGGTAATACCACATTGTTGTGCACGTTCTGTTGGACGTGATGTTTTTTTTGTCGACGCAAGAAATGGCAGCCATTTTGTTCAAAATGGCCGCCATTTTTTCATAAAATTCATCAAACAGGGAACCTGTTCCAAGATAATTTGATAATTTTTTTTATCAATATAATTAATATCACTGAAAAAATGGATATGGAGATTTGTACCAATGACCTCTTATTTGTTTTAGCATTTTATTAAGGAATAATTGTCATATTGGTGACAATTTGGAAAACAAAATGGCTGCCATTGCTTTAAAATTCGTTGCTCAAATTTACGTTTTTTATGATTACTCTATTGTTTCTAGTCAGAATTTGATCATCAAGGTATCAAATTAAAGATATTTTAATAATCTATAACCTCAAGTAACTAATAAATTAAACTGAATACTTTTCATACCAATATGTAATCCCCCATGGGGTGAAGATTCCAGACACCTAGTACTACCACTTGCCGAAAGTTTAACTGGTCAGCTTGATATATATATATATACATGTGTAGGTGTTTTTGCTTTCCTACCTCAATGTCTTGCTATCATGATGTAGCTGTACAATTGCTGAAAGTGATGGTATATGCAACAATCACCCAACAAGCATGATAGTGAAACACCTCTAAACTAAACTTCCTTAAGACCAGCTTGTATTTAAAATAGATGGATATTATTTGCACGCTTTACACATTTCCTACGAAAGGCTACATATGGAACTTTATTTAAAATAAAGTTTATGTCGTTTATATAGGATGCTGTTTATATTCAGGTTTCCCTTGATTGCAATTTGAGCAAGTAAATTTGTTTCAGTCTTACTCTCCATGCCGTTCGAATCCCGCTCATGGTAACTTAAGGTGTACTTGATACCACATTATTGTGTGATAAAATTCGTCAGTGACTTGCAACAGGTATGTGGTTTTCTCCAGGTACTCTGGTTTACGCCACCAATAAAAGTGACCACCACAATATAACTGAAATATTGTTGAAAATGAAAGTGGCATTAAACACCATAACCCAACTCTCCGACTCCATGTCAAAGTTTCAGTCTTGCTCATTACTATTCTAATTTGCTTCTTAAAACATGTTCAATGAAAACAACAACAAAATATTAAGTTCATTCATTTATTATTTAGGAAATATCTGGTGTATTTTTTAAATACATCATCTATTGTCACATGTATTGTGGTCTGAATAAGTCCAGCTACATGTAAAACTAAATATATAATAAATTATTCTTCAATAGAGACCAGAACTCCCAACCATCTGTAAAGAAAAATATTAATGAAATTTTCAACATAGTGTATTAGTAATGAACCAGAACAACTAATGAAGACAAAATGTTGGCCAGCAACATTTTTCATCTCTTTATTGAATATTTAATTATGATATAAATTATGGACTCAGCTGTAAATTATCCTGCAGGCTGCAGTCCTATGTTCAGGTAATATCCCAAGGCCAGCTTGGATCATATGTCTTTGACCAGCAAAGCATACTGTCAGGTGAACTGGAAAAAAAACCAGAAGGGACCACAAAGATACAGTTCTAACTACATATTATCATTTCATAACTACTATTTTAATAAATATAAATTCACAATGTATTTAAGCAAAAAAAATTACCAGTGTTTCAACTTTTTAGTATTGACCCCAACTTTTCGTGTCTCAAGTTTTTATTGACATTTTTGGACAAAGTTAAAGTCAGATCCTTGTTCTGTATAACCTACAATGTAGGTAAAAATATATTATATATGTTTTGTCTACTTATACTACCTTCCCCTTTTCGAGAATATTAGTAGAAACACTGGTATTTTTGTTCATTGGTCTTATCTATTTTTCCTTAAAAGTACCATGGCTTATCAATAAAATAAATGATAAATAGTTTGATGTATTGGTTTTAATGTCACTTGTCACATCTTGTTATTCTGGCCACGAATTCATCATCCCATGCAAAAGACAAAGAAAAAAAACACTTTTCTTCTTATCTGTAGTTAGCAACCATTACACTGACCCATATATATATATATTTATTACATAATGATTTTATTTAAGCAATTTTATTGGCTATCATGCTGTCACCTGACATTCCGTAAAATTTGATATTGCTTGATTAAAACTTGTATTGACTTGGGTTTCACTTTCGTTTTCCATTGCATTATGTATGACGTCATAATGAAGTGATTAATTTCATATTGACTTGGTTTCACTAAAGGCTTCGGTGAATATCGTTTTTAAGGTCCATAAAAACTTGCATTGACCTCAGCAAAAGACTATAATTGTATAATATATATATATATATATATACAGCAAACATTACACTGACCCATATATATATATATATATATATATATATATATATATATATATATACGTCTGAAAATTAAACCAAACAGTGTTAGAATTAGATTTTAGAGCTGTCAAATTTTTGTTCTTCCCTCGACGGGATTTGAACCCACACCATTGTTACACTGCAGCACCATTCGCTTAGCCTTACGTCCAGCGCCCTAGACCACTCGACTACATCCACTCCCTAAAAAAGGAGCTTCAATAGTCGTAGTGTTACCTTGTCTCGTAAGGCTAATCTAGGGATAGGCGTAAGACATGTGTATAAGCGTGTGTAGATGGTACATATATACTTAATATTATAATTTGACAGCAATCTAACTCTGCAATTTTTAATATATTGGATAGGATAATGAAGAATTATTCACTATACAGTCACAGGAAATAAAGTATATTATACAAACGTCTAGAAACAAGTGACAACCATACAATATATCTGTCCCACTGGATCTCAAAGTTACTTTAAAGGATACTAGGTTAATACTAAATATTATATACGTCTGAAAATTAAACCAAACAGTGTTAGAATTAGATTTTAGAGCTGTCAAATTTTTGTTCTTCATATATATATATACATCTCACCAATTGATGTGATAATTTTCATAAAATAAAACTAACCGGTATAATCCTTGTTTGTTAACAAACAGTAGATCATATCTCTGTTGATGGCATGTGACATCAAGTACTGTTTACAAATATCATTCAGCTCACTTGTGCTTGACTGGTTGAAATTCTGTAGCAGATCATGCAGAAGTGATTGACCTGCAGAGAACAAAAACTAAATACTGAATTTAATTATGCCAAATACAAAAGATCATTATAATGTGATGCTTACAAAAAAATTAATTTCATTTCAAGATCTAAAGTACCCTGGCCTGAGAAGACCAGACCTTCCGCAAATCTCTGACAAACTTTATTACATAATGCTGTATCGAGTGCACCTCGAACCGGACTAGAACTCCTGATTGTGGTAGGCACTAATTGCATATGTAGTTGTAAATCCAACTACCATACGATCACGACTGCCCCTTAAAGAGAAGGTTTCAAATGCATAAATGAAATTAAATCAAGACTAGTATTTTTCTTTCTTCCAATGTTCAGTCTTTACTTCTAAAGTGAGGCATTTTCAGATGCAGAAATACCTAATGATTTCTCCGCCACATTATTTATTGAGTTGCAGACAACTATACATCAAGACAAGCCACTTCTTCAGGATTAAAATATATTTTCCCATGTTGAATAAAAATAACGCAACATATAAATATGCAATAACATTTTTTTTTACTTTTATTTGAATTTAGTATGTAAATATTTGATGCATACTTGCAATCCAAAGCCCTGGTTGAATAGTTCAAGCAACATAATCTCATTGAAATTAGACCTGGCTTCGAAGAAATTTTCTGCACTATAACCTCCAACCTGAAGATAATAGAGCAGAATATTTCTTCTCACATCTAACCAAAATGTCTGTTTTAAAAGCTCAAATTCATGTACCAACTTTAAAAAAAAAGCTTTGAATATATAAACAAAAACAAAGCTTTTGAAAAGTTGTCACAGTACACCACCCAGAATATGAATAGAATTAACTTTCTGAAGAGTGAAGACTATAATATAAAAAACAAATATTATGTACACATAGAAGAAAGTGTTTTGTGTCTGTAGACTGTATTGACTGATGAAAAAGAGGAAACTCCTAATTTCTAGTGCTCAGTCATACCCTCATTTTCTAGCTGTTTGGACCAAGCTTGAAACATTTTATTTCCAAATATTTTCCTTAAAGAAAAGAGGAAAACTTTCATCTCTATTTACACCCCCCCCCCCTTTTTTTTCGGTTTGTTTACTTTTCGTCTTTTGTTTTGAACGTAAGTTGGAAGTATTTATAAATTGACAAGAAGTTTTTCATAAACTACTTAAAAAGAAGCAATGCAAAAAATAAATCGTACGTTTAAAACATTGAGATCAAGGTTTATACATACCTACGGCTACGATAACAGCTGTATCAGCGTCGTTGACGTTACAAATATTTTCCACTTCCAGTGATGACGTGCGACGTTCTTCTTCAGACATGATGTTTAGCTTCAGGGGTGTTTTAAATACGAAAAATCAGCCGTGTTCTCGATCTAATAGGGTTGAGTTGGCATGTTTTCTATGTTGATATTATAATGAAAAATACAAATATCGCCATCGGAGAACGCTACTCCAAATTTTTCACTGAATTGTTCATCTTAAAACTTTTCAGAAGACCATTTCCCGTTTGGCATGCGCAGGAAAACGGAAGCGACTGAGACCATGTGCAAGCTACGAATCTGCACTTTAATTGGATAATAATTATGGAACTATATAACCTCAGGAACATGCCGGGCAAGGCATTGAAAAGGGGGACCTTGGTGAAAAAAACCGTGCCGCGAATGTAAAATTCCGAAAACAGCGATTCCGATTCGAACACGTTATATCTAAACGATTCCATATCAAAAGAAACAAATTTTTTAAAGATTTTAAACAATGTTTAGATAATTGATTAATGTAAAAAAATTATATCTTAAAATAGTTTTATCTGTAAAAAATTGACATCAAAATATTGCATTTTCATGTAAAAGCACTACCGGAAAACAAAATGGCGGCCAAAATAAGATAAGTCGGCATCTCTAGAAATGATATAATATGTATATACTAGCATAGAGTTAAATATACAAAGAATGATTATATACAAAAACAATATACGAAAAAAAAAGTAAAAAGAAAAAAGCATTGTTTAGTAGATCATTGTTTTTTGTCCGTTTTCTGTTGGCTATTCTATTGTCTATCCTTTTTCAAATTACGGCTTTTAATTACACCTTTGGTATCTTCAAACTTTTCTTAATAGTTATTACAAGTCTATATTACAACCATAATACACAGATTATATTATTATTGTATGATGCTCTTCTTGTGTGTGGAAGAAATTGGCAGTTACTGTTTCTCTGCAAAACACAATTCATTAGGGAGTAAGACAGATAAAAGTTTGATTGACTCTGGAACTGGGTTATCACTGTACAATCCATATTTTAGTGATGATCTACTACAAAGAAAGCATCTGAATCATCTGATCATTGTTCTCACCAAGTTATAGCTGAAATATTTAGTTCTTTTTAAACCTCCAACAAAAATCACTCACTCAATCTTTTTGTCTGTTGATGCTGTCGAACATAATTACAATTATTGCCCCTCTCAAAGCAATCATAACACCAGTATAATATACATTAGAAATGCGATGCCATGTATCCTCCTAGTCTGTATATCATTTGTTTGCTTTTGTTGAGAACAAGAATACAAATATGGCTCATGTCTTATTTATGTTATTTATGTTTGTTTGCGTATAGTGGTGTCCAACACATATTGTGTTGTGTTTTCGTTTTGTTTTTCTTCGTCTTGTGTACCCTATGTTGCCAGTTTCTGTGGATTGTCAATTTTTGACTGCCCCCTCGGTGTTCTCTAACGTTTATTTTGCACTGCACAATCTAGATTATAGTGTTTGTCTACTACAAAGAGGGCATCTGAATCATCTCATCATTGTTCCCACCATGCTGTAGTGCAATGGTTTTTAGACGTCTAACAAAATCACTCACTCGTTCTTTTTGTCTGTTGATGCTGTCGAACATATGTTTATCGTCACTCTCAAAACAATCATAACACCAGTATAATACACATTAGAAATGCGACGCCATGTATCCCTCCTAGTCTGTGTATTATTTGTTTGCTCTTGCTGACAATGAAAAATACAAATATGGCTCATGTCTTATTTACGTTTGTTTGTGTTTGCTTGCGTATAGTGGTGTCTAACACATATTGTGTTGTGTTTTTCTTCGTCTTGTGTAGCCTATGTTGCCAGTTTCTCTAGATTGTCTATTTTTGTTTGCCCCTTCGGTATTCTCTAACGTTTATGTACTCACCAAACATAACCAGGAACATGCCACCTACAACGGGTTCTGGAATGGTAACAAACAGTGCTCCAAATTTACCAAAACAACCAAGTACTATCATAATTATTCCACCGACTTGTATTACAATTCGACTTCCTACCTTAAAATAGATGTCGTATGTCAAACAATATGTATTAATAATAATGTATTGGAAACATTATCCATGCAGGGTGTACTCGATACAACATTATGTGATAAAATTTGTCAGTGACTTGTGGCAGGTCGGTGGTTTTCCCCGTGTACTCCAGTTTCCTGCACAGATAAAACTGATCGTCACAATATAACTGAAATATTGTTGAAAGTGGCGCTAAACACCATAACCCCTAACATTATCTACAAATAGGGTTGTATTCTCTTTTTAAATGTAAAATGATATTTATTGCCAGTACGATTTTATCGAAAAGTGGGTAAAATCACACAAAATAGACAATAGTAAAACATTTTCATCTCAGGACAGGTAGCCTAAAACCCTCTGTCTTCTATGCCAACTGGAAAGCAAGAAGACAAAAAAATATATAAAAAATGAATGTTCCTATTTCCAGAAAATAAGGGGAAATAACTCCATCAAAAAAGAAAATCATCTGGAGCTATGATCATTCCATTCTATTCTACAATAACTTGTGATATAGGTATTAATTCAATACATAAATATATATATATCAAGATCGGGAAAATGTCTACAAAGTGTGTGTAATGTTTTGTTGTGTAAATATATTGTACTGTCGATAAAAATAGAAAATTACAAAAAAAGAAGACAAGCTGTATCATTTATTGTAGACATTTTGGGAATTAAATTTGTGGTTCTGTTGATATTGTTTGAATTGCTGACCGTCACTGTTTAATCTTTCTTTTCATATTTTCTATTTTTGATATTTCTTTGTGTTATTTAAAGATTTCCTCTAGTCCGTTTCCTTGGTGAAATACATACCTTTGTTATTCCTATAGCACCAATATTTTCACTGTAAGATGTCGTCCCATTGCCAGATCCCCAAGCACCAGCTAATATACAGGCAATCCCTTCTGTACCAATACCTTAAATATCAAACACACAGTTGATAAACGGCCACCATCGTGTCTACCAACAGCTTAAACACCATTTACAAAATTCCTAAACTGGCAATATCCTGTGTACGAACACATTAAACAACAAACGGTGTGTTTGTTGTTTAAGGCATTCGTACACAGGATATTGCCCATTTACGAACAGGTCATATCTGATCTACCAACACCTTAAAATTCTAAGATGCTGTTTTTAGACGGGCCATATGATATGTACCAACACCTTAAACAATAGAAAATCAATTATCCAGACATTGTTCTCTGTACATTAAATGACATTCAACAGTTAATATATAGACAATACTCTCCATACATGTACCAATAAAATAAATACCAAGCACAAAAGGGGCCTTTGGGGTCGTTATCGTATGGTAGCTTGATTTATAACTACCTATGCAATCAGTGCCATTGTTAGTTTGAATCCTGCTCAGGCCAGGTATACTCGATACAACATTATGTGATAAAGTTTGTCAGTGACTTGCGGCAGGTTGGTGGTTTTCTCCGGGTACCACCAATAAAACTGACTGCCACGATATAACTGAAATATTGTTGAAAGTGGCGTTAAACACCATAAACCAAACCAACTCAAACCTATATATTCCAAGTATGAGTTGCCTGATGCTTGATATCTGTACTAGAGGCATAAAACTCATCTTTATATAGTCGGACATAAACACTTATAGCAGTAGAAAACGTATACTAGTTACTAACTTTCTCTTTTATTTACCTCTATTTACTGCATGGACAGGTGGAGGCTTGGCTCCAGCAATCTTAGCACATGCGTAGTAATCTCCCACAGATTCTATCATGGATGCCAATACCCCTGCCAGCATTCCAAGTACGGCAGCTACACTGACTGTGGGAGTTCCCCACTGACCTGTAAAAGGAATTCATTTTTCAACTTATATTTTCTACAAAGCTTAAAACATATAGCTCATGATGTTCGTGTCATCTACCAGTACACGACAGGTGCCATTAGAGGAGTTGGAACTGCTTATTACAGAGCTCCAGAGTTCATTACCAGATGGTTTTGTTTTTTATTTGTTTATGGTTTTTTGGGGGGTTTTTTTTGTTAGTTTTATTTTTTATGGGAAGGGATGGATTCACTTGCTCAATCTTTGTTTTTTCCTCTTTCATTTGGCCATTGTATTGGCTGTCCTTCGATTTACGACCTCTTTGTATTCTTCAATATTTCTTAAACGGCTCATTTTTCATTAGCAGGTACACTTTGTAGACTTAACATTGCTTTTAATCTACACCATGTTCTGTAAAATTAAGAAAACTGAACTGCTTCTTTCTCAAGATACTACATGGTACAAAATACTACATCCTTCCGCAATAGAGATTTTTCATAGAAACATGCACTGGCAATAACTTTAAGTGTCATTGGACTACATTAATGGTATCATCACTATTGTTTGACAATACTGACAATATATTTACTGTTGGACACCAACAATGTTTTGACTTCTATTTGCCTGCAGTAATTATTTTGACCCTTCTTTCAAAGCACTGACACATTTCCACAGTTGCTATCTCACAATATTTTGACTGTTCGTTGCATTTACTGCCAGTACTTCGACTAACATTTGCCTATGCTGACAATATTTCGACTGTTAGTTGAGTACAGACTCCCACACTTGACACTATTTCTACTATTTCATAAAACCTCTTACCACAAATTGACCAGTTGTTAGGTACTTTCAAGTGAAACAAATTGTACCAGAATTTTATTCAGGTCAAGTTTAATTTTTGCAGTTATCACTCATTCAATAAGAACACCCCCCCCCCCCAAATAAAACAACATTGCAATGACAAAATACAACAAGGGCAACGCAAAGCGTGGCATATCCCCTCGCCTAAAAATTTGACCCGGTGACCTTGACTCATATGAGGTGTACTCAATACAACATTATGTGATAAAATTTGTCAGTGACTTGCGGCAGGTCGGTGGTTTTCTACCGGTACTTCGGTTTCCTCCATCAATAAAACTGACCACCAAGATATAACTGAAATATTGTTGAAAGTGGCGTTAAACACCATAACTAAATATGGCATTAGCGGTGCACTAAATTTAGTAGTGTGACGATACAAACGAAAACCTCCCAATATTGCTATTCAACGAATACAAATTAATTTATACTACTAAAGTGCACCATGTCGTACGGTTGGTCTACAAACCTGGGTAAGGAAACCTAAACCAGTCTGCATTCGCTATAACTCCTGGTTTTGTGTCTGTACGGGCGCCATATCCCCAGCCTTCTTTGTTATCTGTCAATACTCCTGTTACTGTCAGGATATAGCATATCAGCCATGACAATACCATAGCTAATAACACCTGTCAAAGAAAATTAGTGTAATATATATCAGCCATGACAATAGCATAGCGAAGGAAATCAGTGTAACATATCAACCATGACAATAGCATAGCTAATAACACCTGTCAAAGAAAACTAGTGTAACATATCAACCATGACAACATCATAGCAAAGGAAACCAGTGTAACATATCAACCATGACAAAGCATATCAAAGGAAACCAGTGTAACATATCAACCATGACAACAGCATAGCAAAGGAAATCAGTGTAACATATCAACCATGACAACAGCATAGCAAAGGAAATCAGTGTAACATATCAACCATGACAACAGCATAGCAAAGGAAACCAGTGTAATATATCAATCATGACAACAGCATAGCAAAGGAAATCAGTGTAACATATCAACCATGACAACAGCATAGCAAAGGAAAGCAGTGTAACATATCAATTATGACAACAGCATAGCAAAGGAAATCAGTGTAACATATCAACCATGACAACAGCATAGCAAAGGAAATCAGTGTTACATATCAACCATGACAACAGCATAGCAAAGGAAAGCAGTGTAACATATTAACCATGACAACAGCATAGCAAAGGAAATCAGTGTAACATATCAATCATGACAACAGCATAGCAAAGGAAATCAGTGTAACAAATCAACCATGACAACAGCATAGCAAAGGAAATCAGTGTAACATATCAATCATGACAACAGCATAGCAAAGGAAATCAGTGTAACATATCAACCATGACAACAGCATAGCAAAGGAAACCTGTGAAAGGAAACCTATTTTAAACATATCAACCATTACAATAAGCTTGTACAAATGTAACATTAATGCCTTTTTTTCCTTTGATCTTTATATGGTTTATATTCCAGAATGTAAGCAACAGATAAGAACTATGAAATAATACACGCATATACGACATATTGCACACTTTAAATCTGAGCTGTAGTTTTATTACTCTCAGAGAGCCATGCAATAATGAATGACCTAGATGTGATATTGCATGGCTTCATGTCACAAATCATTTATATCACGGTTTTCCGAGTTAAACGGTTAAACAATCTCTCAATTTGTGTTTGATTGTTTAACTGCTTAACTCAGAAAACCGTGGTATAAATAGAGAATATTATATGGCTCTTTCCGTATCACATCCTGTATCAACCCGAGACACCAATATCATCCCGAGAGCTTTAGCTCGAGGGATGATATTGGTCGAGGATTGATACGGGATGTGATACGGAAAGAGCCATATTATATTATGTTTATCATATACTTAAACATGAGAAAGTCTTGTTCTGTATTATGAATTGTGACGTCGATGTAGTCACGTGATCAATATCATTTTAAGGGGTATGATAAAGGGGTGATGATATCGATATCAGTCACGGCAGTCAAATACAGTCGTAATGTTCTTTCAGTATTATATATGCAAATTTCCTTTATTTAGTACTAAATATATGATAAATATTACTAATAACACACTGTAAAAGATATCCATGTACCATGTATTCAAAACATATTTTACAGTGTACAGATAGTATGGTCAAATCGGCTTCTTTCATATTAGGCGCCGATATCATATGGAGGTTGATACGGATTTATAACATAAGACCTGTATCATCCCTCCGACGCTCCCTACGTCAGGGGGTCACTAAAAAAACAAACATGACGTAGAATGGTTTTTGACGCTACCAAGAATAATATGCATGGATTTCTGGAGGATATAAACAAATCCTAACACAATAATAGAAACAATGTTTTTAAAATTGTTACTAATAATTAAATATCATTCAATTGATGACTTTTTCTTTAAAAAACTGAATTGTTAAAAAAATAGGTAAACTGTGCATTTTTCATATATATTGAAATGGTGAACAGAAAAAGGACAAAAGGACAAACAATTGTCTACAAAACACAACTTAGAGAACCAAAGGTTGAGCAACACGAACCCCACCAAAACAACAGAGGTGAACTCAAGTTCTCCGGAAGGGATAGCAATTACCAATACACCAGTGACACCCTTCAAAACTTACTGGAAATAGCTTAAATATATATAGCTTGTGTGTTTTACATCCTTTCTTCTTCTCATACTTAAATATAGGAAGGCCGACATTCTGTAGATACTGGGAAAACAATGTAATCAACACTACTGTCCTAAAAATAGAAAAATAAGATATACAGTAGTCCCTCTTAAAAGGCCATCTCCTATTATTTCAAAGGCCACCGTTCCTCTTAGGGCAGATTTCAAATGCACTAAGGTAGTAAAATACTACTAAACTGTCCCCTTCGAGTCGCAATATATTGTTGATTTATTGTGCTTAACGCCACTTTCAGCAATATTTCAGCTATATCATGGTGACCAGTTTTAGTGGTGGAAGAAGCCGGAGTACCCGGTGAGAACTACCGACCATGGGCAAGCAACTGGTAAACTTTATCACTTCTGGCTGCGAGTCGAGTGCACCCTTTTCTGTAATTTACAAAGCTGTATTGGTGATAGGCTTGTATGAGTTGTTATGTAATCCAACTACCTAACTCATTGAGCCACCCGGGCCCTCGCATTATATTGTAAATTCCAATGGTTGCTCCATATGTTTTGCAGTAATTGATCTAATAAAGAAATTCAATAAATCAACCAATACCATCAAGCTATTAAATTCAAACTATTGACTACCCAAGCTATCATGTTGAAGTATATAGATTCATGCCCTTACTTGAAACTTGTCTTGAATAATTTCAAATGATATACACCACATAATAAGAAGACTGTTGGGCCGTCGTGGTCATGATCGTATGGTAGTTAGATTTACAACTACCTCTGCAGTTGGTGCTTATCACCACTAAAATTGTGAGCTTGAACCCCGATCATGGCGAGGTGTACTCGATACAACATTATGTGATAAAATTTGTCAGTGACTTGCGATGGGTCGGTGGTTTTCTCAGGGTACTCCGGTTTCTCCCACCAATAAAACTGACCGCCACGATATAGCTGAAATATTATTGAAAGTGGCGTTAAACCCCATAAACACAAACCTCTAAGAAGACGGTAAAAATGTCAAAGAGTTTTGAGAGACACTCACATAATAGCAATGTACCACTGCTTGGAAGCATAATTAGCTGCTGCAGGAAATAAAGCTAGTCCAATCAAACTGATTGTTGGGGCAATAGCTAGAGGTCCAATATGTGGTAGCATCAGTCCTATAATGCCACTGTACCCAATAATGACTTGCCCAAGTGAAGCCACCATGATAGCACCCTGCACCTAAAGCAAAATGAAAAAAATCTGGAAATTAGTCATGCATTGTCCAGACTTGGTTATTATTTAATCTTAATTCTTAAGATTTTTTTTTTTTTTTTGAAATTCCAAAAAAATAAAAGGAAATCATAAGATGTAAATGAAAAATTTTTTGTAATCTAAAAGTTCTTAGTATTAAAAATGTTTGACAAAACTATTCTCTTTAATAAGAACTACTAATGGGTTCTTTTTATATTAGTAGCTAGTATTGTGATGTATTCAAGCTTAACAAATATAGTGAGTTTTGAAAAATTGCCTTGAAAAATACGTCAAACATAAACATGAGCAAATTGGTAATGGAATAATTAAAAATGTATTTGATTAAAGCCTTGGTCAAAAAGTAGCATAAAGAAAAATAACCTCACGTAGGCGCATGTGCCACATCTCTCTGTGTTCGTCACTACCATAGTCAGGGAGAAGTGAAATGTTGGCATTTTCTGAAAATAATACAAATTATTATACTTCATGTATGTAAGCTATAATTTTATTGGATAAGACGAGGGTAACATTTTGCTTTGACACATGGCTCAGTGGGTAACAATTTTTTTACTGTCACCCTCTCATTAAAAATGAATAGACTGAATATGAAATGAAACATTAAAATGAAAAAAAAACATCATTGCAAACGAGAAAGTGAAAACATTCAGTATAATAAATTAAATAACATATAGTTGAGAGGGTGATAGATCAGATTGTTACCCTTCGAAAAAGACAAATGAAGATGTCAACCTTCGCTTTGCCTCGGTTGACAATGTTTTTCTCAGGGTAACAATCTGATCTATCACCCTCTCAACTATATGTTATTTATATATTATCATATATTAGTGAGTGACTAAATGGTCTTGGGGGATAAGTGTTGTAAGCATCTAGATTAACCATTTTCAAAACAATTACTGGTAATGGGTAGGAAGTGGCAAATAATTTTTGAATGACTCCATGAATTATTCCCCAAGGACAAAAAATGCATGAAAGTTAACAATCAAATGGTTCTTGCCTTAGACATAAAGTAACTAAGACAAAACTATTTGGGTTTAGTTAAAGATTTAATATGTTGCTGATGATCTATAAAATTTGAGAGGACAAGCCAATAGTACACAGGGCAGAAGAATTCTAGGAACAATCCGAAAAGAAACACAAATAAAACAGAAAACAAAAACTGGTACAATACAAACTTCTACATATATGCACATCAACCAGTTTAAGATTAGAATATAAGATGTACATATTTGTCTTACTTTGTTCGTATGGACATTCCCATTGTTTCTATCCCAGAATAGCATTATGTCTTACTTTGTTTGTATGGACATTCCTATTGTTTCTGTCCCAGAATAGCATTATGTCTTACTTTGTTTGTATGGACATTCCTATTGTTTCTGTCCCAGAATAGCATTATGTCTTACTTTGTTTGTATGGACATTCCTATTGTTTCTATCCCAGAATAGCATTATGTCTTACTTTGTTCGTATGGACATTCCCATTGTTTCTGTCCCAGAATAGCATTATGTCTTACTTTGTTCGTATGGACATTCCCATTGTTTCTGTCCCAGAATAGCATTATGTCTTACTTTGTTCGTATGGACATTCCCATTTTTTCTGTCCCAGAATAGCATTATGTCTTACTTTGTTCGCATGGACATTCCCATTGTTTCTGTCCCAGAATAGCATTATGTCTTACTTTGTTAGGGTGGTCAAGCCAAAAATTGAAATGCTAATAAATCATCCAATTATAGTTTAATATGACAGTACATACCAAATGGGAAATTTTGGTACAAAAATTATTAAAATCGGTTGAGCTGTTCAAAAGTTATGGCCTTTTCGGTGAGCCAAAAAGTGGTCGATTTTCTGTTTTTTGGAAAAATGTTAAAAAAATGACATTTTTGGACCAAAATATATTATTTTCACTACCTAATAGGTTATCATGCTTTCTTCTATAGTAATGTATCCTCCTTATGCTTCAAAAAGAGGTATTATACACACCTGTAGGTGTTATATGAAAAAAATGTCACAGAATTTAAAACATTGAAAATAGCCTTTGGACTTAGTTTTTTTAATTTATGTGTCAGCCGTCTGCTTGTTCAAACTACCAGGTTTGTGGTCAAATATCTTCAAGAACCTTTAACTTGCAAGGCTGAAACTTGCAACACTGTCCACAAAGTGCCCAGTCTCTAGGTAAAAATATCAAGAATATCATTTATTCAATTAATATATATATTTTTTTAATATTATTTCCTTTGCGCAGGCCTCCATAATTTTAACGTCAAATTTTATTCGAAAAATCAAGTTTTTGGTCATAAAAAATCTGAAAAAAGTACTAGAATTTTTCTGAATACTGATTTTGGTAAGGAAAAGAACCCTCTAACAGGGAACACCTATATTTATCAGCAAAAAAAATTCTCAAAGTCTGTAGCGCCAGAATCATAAACTCTGCAGCTTATTATTTTGAGCTCGGTAAAGTGTAAAAATAAGTTATTTTAGGGAATTAATTATATTTTGTATGTTCAAATTGATATTTTTATGGTAAACAACCTCAATATCCATACATCAATGAAGTTATTATTACAGTTTGTGTAAAAACTGCCATTTTTTCCATTGAAAAGGTCAATTTTCTTTGTTCAATCAAAATTTCAGATAATTCCCGAAATTGATACAATTTCAATAATTGTCGAATATTATAATATTAAATGTTCAAGTGTTTGGTATTATTTTGATCCTATAACTGTATACTACAAGGAGAAAACTATCAGCAACCCCAATTCTGACACTGGTATGAACTATGTCCTGGTTCATTAGCCCTCTACCTGGAAATTTAGTAAAAATAATATTTCAATTATGGCCCCGTATTCCATGAAAAGTCTTATTTGGATTATCAGATATGTTCTCTGTACAATTTATAAGCCAGCCTTGAAGTAATGTTATCTTTTAAACATTTAATTAGCACATTTTATACATGATTTTCATTTTTTTGTCTGGGAAAAACCTCAAATTTGACAATTTTAGCTGATTTAAGCGAACAGTTCATGCGATTAGAAAGTCCCAAATTTTCAAAGTTATCATTTTTATTGTCACAAATCAATAAACTGTTATCTTCTACTATTATTTATAATCTTAATTCATAACAGTCTTCAATGTCACTCTCTTTTCCTTTATATACTATAATTTTACATTTGACGACTACAAATAGTGCTGTGTCCCAGTTCATGACCAACTTATTCCAAATGAAATCTTTGTGAATTCTTTAAATTGTGTGTTTTGTGATCCTATGCATATCCTATGCATATTTGATTAACTGAATCATAATCAACAGCATCAACTTTCAGAAGTGTCATTTTAATGATTTAAAACTCTTAATGATCTACTGAGATGCCACGATCACACCTGTAAAATAAAAATAAAAATAAACATTTAAAATATGTTATACAGAATAAAAATAAAGAACTAAAAATAATTTATCTTTTCCAGAAATATTATCATACATGTACAAATGAAAAAAGCTTTAATACAATGCACTCTTCGACTAAAAATTATCTTTATGCATATATGCTTGGTGGCAAATAGATTCTATATGAAAAATAGCATTATTCCAGAAATGTTTGCTGCATGCATCATAAATGTTCTGTCATATCAAACAAGTTTGCACACAGTAATGGTGTAATGAAAAAAATGTAATTAATTAAACTTAGCATATCACATGCACTGCCACTGATTACATTGTATATAGCCAGAATGTTAATACATTCACATACTGTAATGTATGCATTAAGCATATATTTCATAAAGCTTCCCTAATAGCACTGAAACATAATAATTATGTTTTATAACAATTTAAATAAATTGTTTCAAAAATGTTGCATGGAAATTCATGTTACTATTTAAAAACAATTGTCCTATGTATTGCTACAATATACACTAGGAACTTAATGAGAAATGCATAAAAAGTTTTCATGTAGACAAATTTCATTTAAAACCAAAAAATATAAAAAATCTTGAACATTTCACAAAAGTATCAAAGAATACCGGAACAATTCCTTTATATAGATGTATTAATAAATCCCGATAATTTCCGAACAGCCATGATGACGTCACCAAAGCTCTGCTTGGATAAAGTTATTTATAGATTGGGAGAATTTGACAACTTTATATTGATGCTTGCCGTTTTCGCCATTTTTCGAGTAAAATAATAAAATCGTGAATTAAATCCCATCTCTTTTTCATTTATCGAAACAAAGATATATATTTATTCAGTTCGTGTCAAGTTTCTGTGCGATTTTTGTGCATCTTTTGTTTTCAAAATTAACCCCCATTTGATCCGGTTGAAAACGATATTTCTTTTGAGAATAGAACTATATTTTAGAAGAAGTTTTGTTACTTACCGTGCATGATTGACCTCCGTGGTCTGAATACATCAATGCTAGACAATTATTGTATCAATTGGTAGAACAATACGTCGGTAAATTCTATTTTTCTTTGGTACAACTCTGAAATTGTCCTGGCCAAAATGGCGGAAGACATACATCCCGGTCATGCGCCACACAACGTCCGATAACTCTTCCCGCTCAACTCTGATTGCAAAGTCAGAAAATATGGACTGAACATCCAATGATTTCCGGGAGCTATTACTGCTTATCCATTGAAATCTTGGCGACATATCTTTAGAGGAAGGTCCAGTTTATTGATATTTGACCCCCAATATTTTTCGGAAGTGTGGTAAGCGAGTTTAAAAACACTGTTTTGTAAACTTTTATATTTTACGTTACGATTTCGATTGTTTTTAATTTTTGGCGGTCGGATTGGTAAAATTGAAGACTTTCTGCAAATTTTAAGCCATGCATGAAGAATATTGGTCCAGGGATAGCTCCCGGAATTATTTTTGAAAATGGGCTGTTCGTTGACACATAAATCAAGATGGCGTCCGATTTTCTCGAAACGACTTCACATTGGACGTTCAGTAGTAGTACCCAATCATATTTTTAATGCTTATAACTACCAAATTAATAAAGTTCTAGTTTTCAAGTTTTATCTGATATATTTTTTATGACGAAATAATAAATTTTAGGTGTTTTTCTAATGAAATCAAAAAGGTGAAAATTCGGGTTTTTCTACTCTGACAGAAAATAATAACGCTATCGACGACTACGTTTGTCCTCCCTAACTTTGTTCGTATGGACACTCCCATTGTTTCTGTCCCAGAATAGCAGTAGTTGGTGTCAAAAATGCAAAGGTTGCTCCCTGGATTATCGGCAATCTACAACAATAAGATATACATCAAGTACAATAGTATAATACAGTTATTTAATGGGAGTGCAGGCAATAGATCAAAATAGTTGGCCTGAGCTGAGGTAATGGAAATTATCAAGTGAACTATTGCACAAGAAAACCACAATTCCCGGTAAAATCACAGGGGCTCGCAGTTATATTTTCACATCACCAGGTATCTATAAAAAGAAGCATACTTGTGAAAATATAACTGCGAGCCCCTGTGGGTAAAATAGACATGAATAAGCACGTCAAAGGCGAAAAGATAATGGTTATTACGACCTATCACATTAACCTTCAGACCACTGTGTTCTTGTCAGAAAATGGTGTGTCAAGTATATACTGGTATCTATAAAGAATTTAGCTGCGGATGGTCCGCTATATCAGAAAACTGGCCAAGAACCATATGAGCTACGGTTCCGCAGCTATAAAGAACTATGCAAGTGTTCTAGGGACCGTCGTGATCGTATGGTAGTACAATTTACAACTACATATGCAATCAGTGTCTATCACCACCAACGTTGTGAGTTCGAATCCGTTCAGGCGAGGTGTACTCGATACAACATTATGTGATGATGTTTGTCAGTGACTTGCGGCAGGTCGGTGGTACCTTTTTCTCCTGATACTCCGGTTTCTTCCACCAATAAAACTGACCGCCACAACATAACTGAAAATATATTGTTGAAAGTGGCGTTAAACACAATAACCCTAACCCTTTACAAGTATTCTTGAAAAATCTAATTCTTAAAGCCAATCAAGATAAAGATCTACCAACCTGACACCGAAAGTAGTCTGTATGAGGGTGCTAATACCAGATACAAAGAAGATAGTACTAATAAGCTGACCGAGTCCTACGCCATCCTCGGCTATACACAATGCTTTATACAGGACAAAGGGAACTGTTATAGTGGAACCAAATGCTGTCAGGTATTGCTGTAAAATGATGGGTTACTTTATTATTATTATATCGAATAGGACATTCTAAATTATTAACCATACCCAGAATACCAAACAGGAAATACTATGCCTGTCCTAGAAGATGATGTAGTAAAAATTTCATCAAAATCATACAGGAATTGACTTTGGAATAATGTTTTGAAAAAATGTGATTTTATATGAAATGTATAGTAAAACATTACAGTGACCGGATACTTTTTGCACGTCTCAGTACATGAAAGTCATATCATGTTTGTCGCGGAATGTCCGTCCTATATATGTTTTTAAGTGGTGCTGTTCGAGATATTGATCCTTTGTATTATATTTGTGCCTGCAGAATTTTCTTTTTTTTATCGTGACGATCAATTATTAGAGGCTGATCTCCGGGGTATCCAAGAGGAAATGTCAATGAATAACTTTGTGTTGTAACAACTGTAACTTGACATGTCTGAAAATCGAACTCACATATGTAATGTTGGTTGTATATGTAGATTTTCAACCCACATAGCTCCCCAGTACGTCTCACATTGGTAGATAGATAATGCCCTCTTGATGGGAAATGATCAGTTTATACAATGGAAAGCTTGACCATGTACAATAGTACTAGCGGGTACCGTGATTGTAGAGTGCTACGATCCTTGAAAACTGAAGCTCTCTTTGTAGATTTCAAAAAAGCGTAGGCATATTGTAGTCGCTACCAACATTTATTATTTTTCCGTACCCATCTCTCCATACTTTTCCAGTTGTAGTCTAATGTTGTCCCATTCCCATTCTTACCTCCTTTCTTTGCCCCCAATGTCCCATACTTACTTTCTTTATCATCTTTGATCATTTTTGAACTTGTACTCATTCTGAACATACATGAACTATTTTGCATTTGGACATTAAACAACAAACAAATCAATCAATCATAAATAGATGTAAATTTTCTACCAAATATTAAAGAAAGGTGTTCGTCGTACAATACAATTTACATATACAGGATACAGACATTGGTGACAGACCACCAACGCCAACCCAACAAACAACGAAAGGTACGTTTTAAGCGTAATGCCAGAATAAAAAAGACAGAGCACTATTCTCTATGAAAGTAATCTGCCCGCAAGGCCTAAAGAAGGTAGCTGTATGTAAAACCTTAATAACTAACTAACAATTTTACATACCTGAAATCCTAGAAGGATACACAAGTACCATGGTGGTACGTCCTCAACGCCATACAGAGGCTTATATCTGTCCTCGTCTTTATATTCGTCCTTCTCCTTCTCTACTCCCACTTCAAGTTCAATGTTATCTGGACCAGACTTTTCATGGCGGGAAAAAATAACACATGCATAAATCAATGCAATTTGCTGTTCGATAGTCATTGCAATATTTATGAAGAGTATTTTGCGATAGTGATAAATAGACCCGTGTGATGGTAGGTAGTCATTATTACCTGACTGCAATTTAGCTTGCATATGATTGACTTAAAAATTATTAAGAGGATTTGAGTACTTGCGATATCATCCCCTCGGCTAATATAAGTTGCATAAATATTCCGAAACTGGCTTTTCAAGATAAAAATAGATACTGACAGGTGTCCGGAAAGTGATATCACCCTCGCAAGGCATAAAAATAGATGGGGAAACCCTGGACTTTTGCTATCCTATCATATTCGGTCTTTCGTTGTACAATAACCAATGAGATTACATTTAAGATTTGTTTTTCGGCTGACGATGAAGTTGTTAGTAGATAACAATAAAACATTTTCATGAAATAAAACAATCATTGAAATAGATTGCTATCTGGTTTATCAGTCTTAAAAAACGTATATTCAACTCGCCTGCGCTCGGTGAATATTACATCTTTTCAGGTTGATAAATCCAGATAGCAATCTATTCCAAAGTCAACAATTGTATAATAGGTATATGTGATAGTGATGACAAGTTCGATGAAAACTACTGTGGGTAGTCGGGGAGACAGATGAATTGGCATGCGTGAACATACACGAAGTTGTCTAATAATACATGAAGCATGAAAACAAAGCGAGACCATACAATCTATTAGAAACCATGGATAATAACAAATTAGCTGCTTTGGATATTTTTCTTGGGAGTGGGAGGGGCACATACAGGAATACTTTTCAGTCATATACATTTAAACCTAATTAGCTTGCATCTATAATTTACCATTCTGTTTCAACTTTAACCTTAATCGATCTGTTCTGTTTCAACTTTAACCTTAATCAACTATTCTGTTTCAACTTTAACCTTAATCAATCTGCAAGATAAAATATTCAAAATCGTATTACCGTATACAGCTTGCTTGACAGGATAATGGATAATAATTTCAGTGTTCTTAAGAATGGTTGCCTGATCATATTAGGTTATTCCAGAAACGTGTCGTGCGCAGTAAATTAGATATCTACGTTTTTATTACTGTTTATTTCAACCGTGCCTATATTCAACACTGTCTCCTTAGTTTAGCTATGAAGACAAGTTAAAACTATACTGGATCGAACAGTCCTCTATAACAATAAATTAACCCATTTCATTTTTTTTGCAAGTGGCCTTCTGCAAAATGAAGGAACTTCATAACTGATACCTTAATACGTCATATGCTGAAAAGGTTATCAAGGCAGAATATAAGAGCAAAATTTACAACTACATGTATATCTAATATCGGTCATTGTTTTAAATGATTAACAGAGTTAGACGTCGAGTACCGTAGATTGTTGGTTCCTCCGCTGAACACGCGACATTAAGGAAAAAGAGCAAAGACTGGTTGGTTCGAAATCAGGATAATGTCTCCGAGTGGGACGACATGTCTATCCGTGGACTGTTGTTTCAATTAGCTAGCAATAAAAATATCCAACTAAGCCTGTTGGTCTACAAAGTGGACCTCATCATAATCTCATTGAAATTAACTTGTTCTAGCCATGATATGGCTGAAAATTGCTGAGTTGGTGTTAAACAACAATCACTCCTCACTCAAGAGTTAGACGTAAAAACTGAAAGGGAGATAATAATTGACCGACCGAGGAACTCGTTTATAAAACCAGCGTCTTCTACCTTGTATAGATCCTGTCTTTCTTATGCATTTTTGGATATTCTACAATGTTATAGTTGTAGTTTTCAAAGGCTATGCAATTCTTTTTGTTGAAACAACTCATGGCAATGCTAGTATTGATATCTTTGAGGATTGGGATTCCATGTTTTTACTTCGCGACATGTACTTTCCTCCATTTATACATCAGTTATCTACGGTTGTTTTTCGGGTTCAAGATAAATTCCAAGAGAGATCGTTTATAATGCGATTATTAATCCCTTAGCCGGGGGCTGTCGTGATCGTATGGTAGCTAGGCTTACAACTACCTATATGCAATCAGTTCCTATCACCACTACAGTTGTGAGTTCGAATCCCGCTCAGACGAGATGTACTCGATATAATAATATGTGATAAAGTTTGTTAGTAACTTGCGTCAGGTCGGTGGTTTTCTCTCAGTATTCCGATTCCCCCTTTTTTAATTGTTTTGTCGAATGTTTCATTTTTTTTAGAATTATTCGAAAAATAAGTAAAATCCACATGGAAAACGTGATCTCATGTGTAAAAGTTAATATGGACATGCACCGTCTATTTCTTAATAAAAGAACTTTTGTTTTTGTGTACATTTTATAGTCAATATTATTGTATTGCTGGAAAATACTTAATGATTTTATGAAATACGCTGATATTTTTTATGATTAACATATTAATGTAAATTCTGTCTTTTTGAACATTGTGATATTTTTTATTAAAAAATAAATAATTGGCGCCAAATAATGTTAAACATTTTGCTTGGTCGAGTCGTGATAGGTATCTTGGACGTTTACATGTCCATAACGAGCCTCTGATTGGTATCTTGTTTTTCTAAATCCAATAATTTCATTGGTTGTTTAATAAGAATAATTTTTCATGCTTTAAGCTCATGTCATTCCCGCATTGGTTTCCGAAAAAATAGCATCGTACTTGAAAAAGTTCATCCTGTGGGGTTTCGTTTATATTAAGTTAAGTATAAATTGTTTAAATTTTTGTATTTTGTTTTGGCAAGCCCTACAAGGGAGACTTTTAAAAAAGTTCATCCCTTGGGATTCCGTTTATATTAAAAGTTATTGATTGATTATTTTATTTTTGCAAACCCTACACGGGAGACTTTCCTTTGCACGCTTTAAGAATGCCACGAACAAGAGATCTGGCACGAATTGATTATTCAAAATTAAATGCCAAAGGTTTTGATTCAGATTCTTTCGAAATGGATGTGTTAAATTTGTCTGACCCAAACTCTGATTTATTTGATAATGAAGAATATAACATTCAAAAAGAAATAGAACAATTGTCTTTAAGTGTATCAAAAAGGGCTGCCGAAAAAGATCGTGAATTGCGGGAGCTGTATTTACAACAGGGTGCGATTCCGAGAAACGTGCCCAATAAGGTTGAACAAACGAGTGCACCGCCCGTAAAGGAGTCGAGTGCACCGCCCGTAAAGGAATCGAGTGCACCGCCGTTAAAGACAGTAATTGGGCAAACGGAAGAAAAAAGGAAAAGTGACAGAAAGAAAAGCAAGAAGGTTGAAAAGAACGTATCAAAAAAGCAGCCAAAGAAAGGTGAGCTTGATTTATATGATTTGAGAAAAAATAAGGAGATAAATAAAATAGTAGAAAAGCAGCTACGTTATTTGCTAAAAGGTAAAAAAATTCCAATTTCAAAATATAAATCTAAAAAAACGCAATTTAAAGTATCTTCAGATTTTAGTTCGCCGTCTAGTAGTGAAAGTTCTTCAGATTCTAATTTGTCAGTTGAATCAATAAGTGTTAAGAAGGAAAAGAAAAAGAGAAAAATGCGGAAGTCATTACCTGCTAGTGATTCTAGTAGCTCATGTAGTTCAGTGTCATTTAAGATTTCAAAACGTAAGTCTCTTAAAAAAGGTAAATAAAAAAAATACGTTTTATCAGAAAGTGATTCAGAATTAACCAGTAGTGTCTCGGATAGTGACACGGATTCTTCATCTTCCGTTGCCAAAAAAAAAATTAAAAAAATTAAAAAATCAAACAATAAAAAATCCGGCATGGTAGCGATGGCTACCGACCATGTGGTGAATCCACAAATTTGGCCACAAACGAATTTACAATACGAGTATGTTAGTAAGGGAGTTACATTTCAGCAGTTAGATTTCAAGTTATTTGTCGCTGGAGAATTGGAAATTATTTCTTAAAAAAATATAGGAGACAAAGAGAAGAAAGCTAGAGTGGCTCTTCTCAAAAAAATTGTTTATTACAATTCAGTATATCATTGGAAAGCATTGTTAGAATTTTATGCCGCATTTGTAAGGCAGATTGAGTCTGGTCAACGTTCATGGGGGGATAGTTCAGTTGATCTTGAAGTTCCTATTTTGTCAAAGCATGTCAAGCAGGATTTCAATAAGTCTAATAACACGTTTAAAAAGGATAATAAATATCCTACAGTTTGGTATTGTTTCTTATATCAAAAGAACAAATGTTCTATGAATTCCCCTCATTCAGTAATGATTAGAGGTGTAAACAGAGAAGTTCGACATTTTTGTGCTACTTGTTATAAAGTAGAGAAAATTCAAAGGGTTCATCCAGAAAGTTCTTCAGCTTGCCCACATTTTACAGAGTGACTAAGCATGAATAAGTTATCTATAAGTTCAGTGTGGCAAATCAGGGGTCGACTTAAGAAAAAAATTTAACTGGCCCTATGGGCCAGTAAAATTTTTGAACAACTGGCCCCTTCAAAATTCCACTGGCCTGAGAAATATCGGTCCAGGAAGTGGACTGATATAAAAGGGGGGATTTGCTCCCCCCCCCCCTCCCAAGAAACAGGAAACTAAAGATCGAGCAATATGAACCCCATTAAAACCTTGGGTGAACTCATTTTCTCCGGAAGAATAAGCAGTTCCTGCTCCACTAGCGGCATCCGCAAATAATTAAATTGACTGACAGTGATTTAAACATGTACATATAGTTTTTGTATTCTATGAATGAATGTTGTACTTGCTTTAAACAAGGGTAAAGTTCATGACATTTTCCCATACATGCAGTGTTTTTAATGCATTTCAATTAACAGGTATGGTTAGAAGATAATCAAACAATCTACATATAGATAGTCAAACTTGTTATCAAATATATAGTTTTAACCTTTGATGCATTGTTTATTGTATATATGTTAACTTATGTATTAACTAAATTTAATACGGCGCTCGGCCAATAATCTTCAGTAGTGAAGGACGGCCAGAAATATAAAGAAGAAGAAGTCTCAGCGACCCCCTCTGTATAACGGCTTCCTTTTTTAGCCAATCTTATTTATTTCTCCCCAGCGTTTTCCCGTGCATTCGACCTTTATATAACGACCCACTGTCTAACGCGACTAACGACCATGTTCTTTGGGTAAAAATCCTTCATATAACGACTATTAGAAGATTATTATCAAACCGGAAGTTAGATAATAAATAAACAAACACAGTCCCGACTTTTGAAAATTTTCCGTTTTGCCCAGCTGATGCAGCGATTGTTGCCAATATCCCTCTTGCTGATATCGGCATGATCTACTGACCGAGTCCATACCTGTTACTAGTTCATAATAATAGATTTTTCATATTAAATGAAGTCACGATTAGCGTTATTGTGTATCCACCATTTTTTTTACAGGTAAGATGTTCACGTGATGATTTATTATTGTTGTTTGGTTTATTTGGGTTTATTTCTTATTTATATTAAATATTTAAAATTGCTTACTATAGAAAATACCGTTTTAATCTTTCAGTTTTATAAATAAATAATCGTGATTTTGAAAATTATTGAATTATGAAGTACTGGTTCCCAGCATATATTTCTGTCAATATTCGTTGCTGATTGCGTGATTAGGCTATTTATAGCTTTCGGCGAGTGATTGAAGTTGAATTTTAACGTTTTGTCAGGAAAGAGGGAGAGGCGCTAAGGTGCAAAATTGGCCCCACATTTTATCAAAAAATAATGCTGGACATAGAATAAAAACCATTTACTAATTTAATTGTTATATTTACAAATTTTCAAAAAATATATTTTTCCGTGAGATTCGGTGCGCTATGACGTCATAATGACATCATGATTAGACGGATATTGTTAAAAATGGACTATAAACGACATATTCAATGTACATTTTAGCTATTTTATATACCTCCACAGTCTTCCACCAACACCAAATTGAGCAGTTGTTTTGAGTATAGAGGGTTAATGATTGTATCAAAATATTTTGCTGGTGGAGGATTGTGGAGGTTGTTAAATATTAATTTATTTATAACCTCGGACTGACCCTTAAAATCAATATTTTCACTCTTCTGATTGTATATATGATACCATTATGTATATATACACAATCTCTGTACATTTTATGATTCATTTCAAGTAATGAAATTCATCAGTAAATAACTTGTTTCTGTAAATAATTGTATTTATTTTAAATACAGTTTGTATATATTGAAACCAGGAGAAAAACTCAGTGCATGCAGTCCGGCGACAACGCGATAAAAAGAACTGGGGGCTATAAGTTCCATATATGGCCCCATATTTAATGAATCATTATCTTAGAAAATACTTGATTAAAATTTGATGTGTTTTATTTTATAGACGACATCATACTTTTGATGTTAAAACTTGTTTCCAACAAAATCGATACCTATTTGACATCATTGTGACGTCATGAGCGTTACTCGTTTTCTGTATTTCGTGGAATTTTGCCCGCGATATTTGGACGGTTTTCGAAGAAATTAAGCACCTCCGTAGTCGTGCACCAGACAATATTTACAAGATTATTAAAATAAATAAAACACAACTACTGTTAAAGTATTTTTTTTGGTGCACGAGGTGTTAAATTTCTTGAAAAGCGACGGGAAAATGTTCAAATATTACAAGCGCTTAGATGACGTTTTGATGTTTGAGAAGCAATATTTGCTGTAAAAAAACGATGGTATGTCGGCACGTAACAGTTATATAACATAAAAATAAAATAAACACCACTTCATCTAAAATAGTTTTTTTTCCATAAGCCCTCAATTATTGATTATATAATTTCTTCCGGGATACTGAAATAGTTATTACTACCGGGATACTGAGGTAGGTTTAATGGTCTATCGATGCTACTTCTAAAATGAAGTAAAATAGTGTGATCCAAAAGGAGTAGATATTTTTTGGGCACATTCCAACATATCCTTAAGAAGAGTTTGAAGATACCACAGGGGCAATCAGAATCCGTATATATGCGTTCTGTCATGTGCATATGTTATTGTTTGCATGATTGACAGACAATATTCATCATATTGTTTTCTAGCTTCTGAACTGTCGATCGAGAAAAAAATAAAATATTCTAGACAGGCAGCATATAGCCAGTCAATGGGGTTTGCAATTAATATTTCGCATGCACAATAGCGACCCACCACCACAAGGTGTGGAAAATAGAAATATTCTTCTGTGGTTTAAATGCGTATTAACTGCATTACATGTAAACTGTATTATTCTGTTTGATAAAGTCCTTTAACTAGAACAGAATTTTGTTTACCCTTGAGTGAAATAGTGTTGTAATAAAATATCGTGAACGTGATGTAAAAGTATGAAAGCATTTCAAGGTATATTTTAAATGCGGTTGAAACATGTCGCCATTTGATATCAATTCGGTTGTATCTCAGTTTGACGATTTTAATTACGGAAGACGATCACAACCATATTTTTTTTAACAATTGCAACTCAGCTGGTTTTTTTTCATAACATATAATAAAATGAAAAAATATATATTACACTGTCGGAACAGTTCCGACATTCAATAGAAAAATCGTAGTACTAATACTATCATTTAGTGTCCGTCGTCTGTTGTCCATAATTTTTCAAATTAATATTTAATCTTTTTCTTAGAAACTGGAAACTGGAAAACCAAATGCAAATATTTTACGTTATCAAGTTCTCTCAACCCGCACCTTGACATTTTTTTTTGTTTATAGATTTATGATGGTTGTCCGTAAAAATGTACTGGAATATATCATAACATTGGTTGTCGTTAAGAATAAAGTACGGTTAAAAAAGTGTTTAAAAAATTTTCAAATATGACAAAGTTCTATTCCTCAAATAAATCTATCTATTACTTCTTTAAGGTTAATACCAACATTTCGACCAGTTTTCGACAATCAATGTTAATAAGTTTCTGAATTGATATGATCTCAATATGTACATTATCAATGTCATAGTAGACGATGAAACCAAAATTGGTCTGTATGAGATATATTTTTTAAATGATTAAAGCTTTGTTAAGGTGACGAAAAAATGAATTACGAAAAAATACAATTTGAACGTGAAATAATAGATGTGGTACGTAGTTCTTACATTTAAAGATAACATTTTTAGATCAGATTTCTTGAGATCATTCATGCAATTTCAGCATCATAATATAACCTCTGACAAATGAAGCGATCAAAATAATGAGAGATTTTATCACGTGAAACAAACCGTCGAAAACAGGAGACCGTCGAAAATGGGTGATGTTGCGATATTACTATTCGTTCACTTTAATTTCATAATAGAGTTTCAGAACATGTTTTTATTCCTGAAATCAATCCACATTGCATATTAAGTCAAATTTATGCTTTGTTTATTAAGTTTTATTATGCTTTGTATTCCGCTAGGTACTTGGCAGAAGTTTACCGGGGGTTCAAAATAACACCATATGTCCAATATAACATGATTTATTTAAAGTTGACATGATGTGTTGATATGTGTACACGTGGTAAAAAGCTACAAAGAAAAATGTAAATACCATAACTACATTTGAACAAATTATTTGTCGAGTTGAAAATACAAAAATATAACAATATAAAATACAAAGTTTGGCAAAATTTATAGACGAGTATTGTGTATATTAAAAATAGCAATTATTGGACTTTCTTTCATAAAAAAGTGAAAACGGTTAATTCAAAACAATTGACAGTGAAAAAGATGTCAAAAACATTATAAATATTTATCAGACAGGGTTCCCTACAATTAAAATGATAGGAAAAATGTAAGAAAATATTCGGCTATCAAAAAACATCAAAATTAATATTTTTCTGCAAAAAATACATATATGCATATAAAATATTGAACTTGAAAATTATAATTTAACCTACATATTGGTCTGTCATAAACTGATGAAAAGGTTACAGCTTGATTTAAACTTCACATTGGTGCAATGGCATTGTGGTACACAATGAAACAGGAAACAGGAAATCATTAAAAAAGGAAGTGAAAGTACAATCAAAATGAAACTGAAACTGAAAGTAGCTAAAAATAGAAACTTGACCAGTGAGTTCTAAATAAGAATATATATGTAAACAGCACACTTTGTTTTTCTTTTTTAAAGATATGCATTATAATACAATGATACGTACGTTCTGTATTCTGAAAAAAATGACGTTCGGTGCTTTTCATTACCTGACATTGTCGGTCCGCTGTGAGGAATTAGATGCACATATTAACTAACTGTATTTATTTATGAAAAGCACATATTGTGAATACATTTTGGAGAAAATTTTATCGACATCTGAGGTGGGGCCGATTTTGGCCCTTATAGCTCCCAGTCCTTTCATTAGTCTGTTATCAGTCGATATTGAATGACACGGAAGAAACGAAAGTTGCTGGCCCAAGTGGCCTGAGAATATCAACTGGCCCAGCGGGCCGATCTTTGTTCAGTTTGACTGGCCCGACCGTAAATATACTGGCCACGGGCCAGCGGGCCAGCGGTTACGTCGACCCCTGTAAGAGTCCCAGTCATTCATGACCTAAGTTACAATAATGTCCTGATTTATTTTCATGAAGCTTAGTATTAAAATATGTGTGCTTATAATGTCCTGATTTATTTTCATAAAGATGGTCCTAACCCCGAAATTGTAATATAATTTGATATTTTGTACCAAAAACGAACTTTATGTTGTAGAACATGATTGATATACACCTTTATACTGTTTTTAAATCTAACGAAACATAACATTTATTTAACTGTAAAATTCACAAATAAACTTCACCCCCCCCCCTTTTCCCTTTTTTCTTATTTAAATCAATGATCAACAAAATGAATAAATATAACATAGATTTCTTTTGACCATGCGGAGTCAGTGTGTTTTAAATCGGTCATCCAATCAGGACGCTCATTATTCTTGTCCAAGATAAAAATACATCGCTAAAATTACCTGTGGGTGTTTCCTCACTTTAACTCGTAAATTTACATAGAAATTGGAGATATTTCGTCATAAAACTTTACACATGGTTTTGTCTATCATATTTCTTGAAGACAAACATAAAACTTTATTGCATTTATCAATATTTTATGAGTATCAACAGTTTTTTCAACACCGTATCTGTTTCTCGATACAGCCGCAACTTCAACTCGTAAATTTACATAGAAATCTGAGATATTTCGTCATAAAACTTCGCACATGGTTTTGTGTATCATATTTCTTGAAGACAAACATAAACTGTTATTGGATTTATTAATATTTTATGAGTATCAACAGTTTGTTCAACACCGTATCTGTTTCTCGATACAGCCGCCCGATTACAGTGACCCGTGACCCACTTTAGAACGTTCGACCAGTTTTTTCTTAATAATGTTGTTTAAATAAGTTAATTTTCTATTCTAACTTTAACGGCGCACGAGATATCGTCTGTTCATCTTTAATCAGTAATTCATTGAAAGTATGATATCAGCTCACTCGAAAGTAACCACACAAAAATAATGGCAATTGACTGTATTTCATCATAAAAAAAAGTTTTACACATTAGTTCCATATCGTATATGAACCTCAGAACTATGTGTATAGATAATTGCAAATTATAGAAAACAAGAAACAGGCTCATGGGAAACAGCGTAAAAAATAAATGAAATTAAAAAAAAATCTTTATTTGTATCTTATAATTTATTATGAGTATTGTTATGTAGGATTTGCTATATATTAATATTGGAAATAATTGTTGTGCACAATATTTCTATTATTCTACTTATTGCGTTGACACTTAGGACATACATGTAGTTAAGACATCCTAAGTTAGGATAGTCTTAAGATAGCTTCGAGATCACTCCTAGGACATGTCCTAAGATGGTCCTAAGACCATCCTAAAAATCGTCCTAAGACATCTTAGGACAAATTTTAGGATACTGATTTATTTTCAGAAAGTTTGATATTAATATATATGTGCTGATATACTGATTAATTTTGTTATTAAAAAAAAAAGATTTTAAAAATTTACTTCCAACATAGTTTATTCACTCAATACTCACCCAAATACATTAAAAGTAAAGTAAAGTAAATTTTATTTAAAGTTGGCACACAGTTACTTGTGGACTTGGAGTACATTGATATCTCCCCCGATTTTACACTAATTAAACATGACTAGTCATGTTTAAATAACAATTAAGCTATTCAACCTATGCCAACATTTTTTCTAACCTTTTTATACCTATTTTTCAAAATGTTGGCATAAGTTGAATGAACCGTAAGGGTTTTATTTGCAATAAAGATTATTATTATTATTATTATTATTATTATTATATTTTTTTTCACAATTATTTACAATGTTGGTGTTGACCTGATTTAGAAAAAAAGAGATGTCGTTTATGGATTAACATTATGTCATATTCTATACCAAAAATATGGTGTGTGTGTGTGTGGGGGGGGGGGGGGGGTTCAATGGTGGCAAAATATTTAATAAATGTCCACCTATGCGCACAAGTAATGACGTCTATTTGTTAAATTCGCACCTGTAATGACGTATATTTGTCAATTACTCTACATGCCTTTCGGTTTTCTCTTGGTAGTCAATAAAACTGACCGCCGCGATAGAAAATGGCGCTAAACACTTAATGGTGTAAGCTCGATAAGCATCTAAATGTGATTAAGTTTGTCGGTGATTTCCGGTAGGTCAACAGAGGTCAGTAGTTACGATTATAGTTTTCGTCCACTTACACGAATATACAATAATTACATTAATATTTGCCGATTCTCCGCTAAATATACACAGAGTAAGGTCAATCTAATTTGTTCTCGCCATAACATAGCTGACAAATTATTCACTTAGCATTACATGTAAACAAGGTAAGCCGATGAAGGTATTTTTTTTTTTTAAAGTAAATATATTTCAGTATATTAATATGCGCTAAAAGGCGAAAACAATATATATTTGAAAATAACAATTTTAAGGTTGACCATAGAACTATTTCCATATAATGTCACTTGCTACAGGTTCCTTTCTTATGAATAATCCCTTTAAATAAATTGTTGCTATGAAAGCTGAAATCTTGACTGACCACTTATACATGTACATTTGTATTTACTATCCACATGTTGTAAGTAAATATAATTGGTCGGTCAAGATTTGAACTTTCATAGTAACAATTTATTGGATTATTAATAAGAAAAGGGACCTGTAGCAAGTCTACTAATTATATACTAACAATATTCCGGGGCTTATCCTTTACTATCTATTCAATGATTTAATCAACATGAATATTGAAATTAATATTGAAACACTATTGCTTGAAAATAATACATATTTTTTATATACTGATCAAACTAATTAAAAAATGTTTGAGAACGTTCGCTTTTTTTTTTATTAAACAGACAAAAACAAATTGTACCTCAAGTCAGCAAATTTAGAGTGTTGTTATTTTTTGTTTTCTGATTTTCCTCTTTCCCCCCTGTTTGCATTAATTCATGACTCTTTGTTTACCTCTTATTCCTAATACTATGTTGTATATATTTTGCTGTCATTATATATTATGTGTATTGTACATGTAAGGAGAGGACTTAATATAAGTTGCAATAACTTGTGTCCGATCTTATTGCTTAATTTATCGCAATACAATATTATTACATTGCATATTGTATACTTTGCAATTTAGCACCTAACAGATGCTGGTCGGTAAGAGATTACCGTGTTCACTCCTACTGATAGAACTTAATTTGATGTCAGTTTGTTTATAGTATGTACAACTACTAATTTCTCAACACGTGGCTAGTAAATATAAGTGGTCAGTCAAGATTTCAATTGGCATAGCAACCATTTATATAAAGGGATTATTAAGAAACGGACTTGTAGCAAGTCTAGAAACGGCTTGTAATTATACGTACATGTAAGTATCTAAAATAGTCACAAATATCTGTTAGAGATCGACCAACCATTTAACCTTTAAGGGTTGAAAGAACAAAATGGAGGGGTGGCATGTCTCACCCCAACAAGATTTTATATTCACACGAAACAGAAATCAGATTATTTTTTGGTTTGACATGAGAAATCGGCATTTTTTTCTCACATTTTATCAAAATTTCTCGTTGTAAACTGCATGATTACATTATTATTATTATTTTAAGTATCTAATATTTTGGACCATTGTGTCGTCCCTTTCCTTTCGGTCATTGTGTGTTGTCTGTCCTTTCATTTATGGTTTCTAATTCCACTAACTTTTGTCGGTCAAAAGCCCACTAGGGCTTGTGTTGTATTGTTATTTAAATATGCCGACTATAAATAAAACTTATCTTATCTATCTTATCTTATCTTGGCATTGCTGTGTCTTTGTAATCTTGAAAAAAGGGGGAGCAAAAACATAGTTTAGTTTTGCCCTCTTGACCCCCGACTGAAAGACCTTTTAACCAATTAGACAACCAATAACAAAAAAAATTAAAAAATTATAAATTACACTAGTACAGTCAGTTTGTTTACATTTGATGTGCTATACCCCTGGGCTATGCACATATTAAACATGTATATATAGGTAAACGAAAACCATGGTAAGGTCAGTTATTAGAATGCTTACATCAAAATTGGACTTCCAAACTGTTAAACTCTCATGAACATATACACCTAAAATTCATTCCAGTATAAATCAAATTTGATACATTCTCATGAACATATACATCTAGAGCATATTCCAATATATATCTACAAGTGGACAACAAAACCCAAGCATCTTTGACCAGGATTACGTGGCGCATAGTAATCAATCGTAAATAAAATATTTTTATTTGGCATATGTGAAATACAGAAATTTTGTATATGATTAATATAATACAATTAACTGTTCAAATTATATAAATATTAATTTTTACTGTTCAAAATTAATTATTTGATAACGCCAAACCGAAGGGCCAAACAAATACACAAATCAAATGATTATTTACACAAGTTAAAAAATCTAAGTTTTTACATTGGCAACTGAAGCCATGGTTCAAAGTACTAATAGTCTAAATGTGATCTATTAAAATACAAAGCCCCGCAAATAATGTGTTGTCAACCATATATACCATTTATAGTAAAATAAGCAACAAACACAAAATGTATTATGCTAATCTTATACAGCATTAACACATAAACACAAATAATAAGTCAAATTCATACAAAATTCGTTACATCCACGTGTAAACAAATTAACACATCCATGATCCATGTTGTATTTACAACCTATTACATACATATAAATACTGACCAAACTCAAATCCAGGTCCTACTACGAGTGAATAAGTCTAGAAAAACCTTCACCCAAAAGAAAACTGATGAGACACAAGTCCTCAGAATTAGCTATATGCAAGAATCTGAACAAGAAAATTTGTCAATTTTATATTACCCTTGTGATTTGGATGAAGACCACACAAAGGAGAAAATAATTCAAAAATTGGTTGACCATATTTAACGAACGGCTTGTAGGTACCTATGAAATCAGCACCTCTGTGCAAACACAGATTTCGAAGTAAACTATTCACTGCAACGACAAATATTTTCGTTTGATTAAAATCCACAGGTCTTGGTAAAATGGCAGATAAAATTATCTTGGCATTCCTTTTTGCTAAACATGTCACATCTGTGACCAACTGGTTATAATTATTTTCAAAATCCCTTAAATTATAATTCCATATATTGTTAGTTCCAACATGTATGATAATAATATCAAAATGCAACTTAATTATGCCCCTGTTAATTAAATTTATAACATCTATTATACCAACACCTGGAAATGCTTGCAAAGTACATTTCTTTAAATATATATGCTTGCCAATAGAATCTGTTATTAAAGTTGCTGTCTTTGTATCTGAAATTAAAAGAAACTATACGTTCTAACGTTCTTGACAAATAACAAATTTTTTAATTTTATTAGCAACTTTTACTCTGTCCGACAAATCATTAACAATATATTTCTTGTATGCATCACTTTTCCAATCTCCCATAAGTTGGATCATATTGGAGGGAATACCGGCATTTGCCAAAAGAGTGGCCCCACCCCGTCTGAAACTATGACTAGAAAACAAAAGTGGATTAAGTCCAATCAATGAAATTAATTGTTTTAACTTATTCTGAAATTGATTATATGCTAAAGGTATTAATTTACCCCTTGATTCAATCAAAAAAGCAGGACTCTCGGTGGAAGCCGGAATAAATTCACACATACGTTTATACGCCGACACCGGACAAAATTTGGAAGAAGGAATAGCAACTAAAGGTATATACAAAACCCGGTCTCCAAACTGGATTGTTTTAGTCCACTTAAATCTAACTAATAGATAAGATTTTTGAATTATTATATCTTTCCTACAAAGTTGTTTAGTATTATCAAACTTACGAGAAGATATCGGCACTAAATTTGATTTTCTAGATAAAAGAAAAAATGCAAATAAAAATAAACACCAAAATGTCACATCTTCCGATTTTTTTAAATTTAAATACTTATGGATTTTCTCCAAAATCTCTAACGTAATAGGCAAAGCTTGTTTTGGCAAATACTGTAATACACGACTTAAACCCCTAAGTGTAAGTTTCAATTCAAAGGAAGAAAACTTGTTAATTTCCATACCTTGCAACAAAAATAAAATTCGAACACCGTTTAAATAATTTTTAATACTACAAACCGATTTAAATGATCTGCTCAAAAACTGACAATAGCAACACAATACATTAATAGAAATTTTGAAAGGATGCAATTGGTAATATGCACAAAATAAGAGATAAGCTTTCTATTGAATTGATAAATTTGAAATCGTACCTTTCGCGAAAGCCACTTTTCTAGATTGTAACATCTCATCATGAAGAACTTTTAAATTAGAAACTTCTGAAACATTAAATTACCATACATGACTGAACAAAAAAACATTCATCTGAAACGAAATCTTCAATCACTTCTAAATCAGAGGTTAATTGTTTAAAATCTCTCCGAAATTTGTCATGTAAATCCCATCGGGACAACATATCTGCGATTCTATTATCGCAGTCTGAAATATGTTGACTTTTGATATCGAAGTTATTTAAAGCGGCAATATAGCATATTTCCCTTAAACAACTTTGTAAAAAAGAATTCCTAGATGTTCAACAGTCAAAGTTTATTACAACCATTTTATTAACAAGCATAAGACCCCACAACTTTAAGGCTACTACTATTGTCAACATTTCACATAAATTAATATTTAAATTCTGGTCCAATAAAAAATTGGGAAAAGAGGAGTGGAAATACCTGCCATTCATCCACCCTCCACATCCTAGCAAACATGCATCTACTGATAATATTTCATCTGGACTTGAAAATTCCTCGGACAACATTATGGAAACCCCGTTATACAATGGCAAAAATGTATTCCACCACAACAAATCTAGCTTCAGATCTAGAGGAATGCAAAACGAACCTTTATCCGATATCTCTCTAAGCCAGTTCAATAAACGAGAAATAAAAATTCTACCCGGTTTTACACATTGAGCAACAAAGTTCAATTTCCCTAACAAGGATTGCAATTCCTTTTTTGAAGCCATCATCTTGTGCATCCAACACTCCACAAGCAAACGAATTTCTGTAAGCCTGTTTTCGTCAATAGCAATCGTTAATTTTTGAGTATCGAACAATATTCCAATGAAAATCATTCTTGTACTCGGGGGGCATGCTTTATCAACCGACTCTTCAATACCACAGTCCTGCAATAATTTTCCAAGAAAGTCAAAGGCAAAATTACAATAATGTTCTTCTTCACAACCAGCCAAATCATCTAAATAATTTAAAATTTGAATACCATTTTTTTGACAGATAAAGCGAATTGCAGAAGTAGTCCGCATACAAATATATGCTGCAGATCGAAGTCCCATTGTCAAAACCCGATCAAAATAAATATGACCCTTCCACTTATAACCCATTAAATGTATGTCACTTGGATCGATGACCAACTGACGATAAGCTCGTCGTAAATCTCTTTTGAAAATCTTACAATTTCTACCTTTCTTTTTTATTAACCTAACAAAATCATCTACAGTAGGATAATGTACCGACACTTTTTCACCCAAATACAAGTCTTTAGATATTCCATCGTTAACTGCCAAACCTTCTGGAAAACTTAAGTCAACAATGACCCTACGTTCTATAGAATCCTTTTTAGGAACTGAATTTAAAGGAGAAATCGCCATATCTTCAATAAAAGGGTTAGCTTTGAAGGGTTCAACGACTGCATGATATGATTTTTCTTTCCGTAAATAATTATGTATATCTGCGGAGAAATTGGTAGCCCCTTTATGGTTCCTCACCGTCGACGATCTAACGGGCGTACCCAAATGACCTACAGGCCACCCATATTCTAGTAAATCACATACTGCAAAATCATGATAATCATGTAAACATTTCCTTATAAAACTAATGTTTAACCCTGAATTCACTGGAATTCTACTACTTTCAAAATTATACTTGCCTGATAATCTAATGATCTTATGTAAAGAAACATAACTTTCCAAATCTGAAAATTCCAAAGCACAATCTTTGCAAATATTACAGTTCTTGGTGTGTTTTATTTCGTCTTACAGGGTCCCCATATAAATTGTAGATTTTCATCTTTTTTATTTACAGATTTTTGTTTTAATTTTAAAAAAACTTAATATTTTTATAATTTTTTTCCAGTTAACAATCACTTTTTTATTTACAGAATTATTCACATCTTATAAATTTAGATTTTCTATATAAATATACAAAACTTTTTGTTAAATGTTAACCGACTTTTTATTTTTAGATTTTTGTTATATAAATTTTACTTTTGAGACCTGCATTTCCAAATTTACTTATCTGTAACTATCATTAATTGTTATATAAACACCTGTAATAAAATGTGTGTTGGTATACTTTGAATATGATATTTCAAAATGTTAGCATAGGTTGAAGACACCAGCAATACAATACAATACAACATTACAACATATATACATGAACAACATAAAGAAATGTTATATATTGTCTTAATCGATGAAATTTTCCCTTATTTCTCCTCAAAGGGGTCTTTTGTGTATTTTATGATAAGAATGCTGTGCACTGAATGCACTGTGTACTAGACCTATGCTTATCAATATAAATTATAAATATGTCACATTTCAACTCAATGCATTCAACAGATTTACTTGTCTCTATTTGTTTTATTTATTTATTTATTTATTTATTAAATTTATTTATTTATATTTTATTTTATTTTATTTTATTTTATTTATTTATTTATTTATTTGTCAAAAAAAACTTGTTCAATGACATTGACTAGACTATAGAAGTGTGTGTAGCATTTATCGTTTCACTGTGTATACATGTATATGTGTAAACAGCAATATTGAGGGGAACTGTCTGTTTGCAAGACCTTCGATACCATCTTTAACATCTGGGTGGGAACCCACGTCAGTGGGGACCTTTTGGATCGAAGTCAGAGAGAGGTCAATGACCCCAACCACTACACGTGTACAGATGCCTCTCTTATATTACTTCCCTTTGTTTTAATCTGTGACAGACATGGTTGATGGTAATAAAATAATTATTATATTTTACTTTATTTATTGTGTATGTGCTAATTATAAATGTTGTATCATGCCCTCCATGGGCCCTGACTTGGAAAATAAAGTATCTTGTATCACAGGAGTCGGAAGTTCTATCAATAATAAGGTATAGAGGCACCTAGAAGATCGCTGGGAAACTATAAAAAAAAACACCAGGAGTGCAACGCATTTTGGGGGGGTTGGCCTAAATCTATACCTACAGGTAGATCAGCATGGAATAAAAGGTTGAATCCTACTCTTGGATGTTTAAACTAAATAAATATCATGTTTTCTTGTACTTACCTCACTGTTTTGTAGCAGTTTCGTACATTTTACCCTACTACACCACCATCGCAAGATCCATTACCGGAAGTGCGGGAGTGCAGCTCTGTCTAGTCCGAGATTCCTCTGTCGTTTAACGGCATTGATAATCTTGCTGTGGCCGTTCAACGACAGAGGGTGATACATGCGGAAACCATCAAATTTGCCTCACAGCCATAGTATCGGCACATTTCCACGTTTCGTGGCTATCGGATTTTATTTTCTATCATAAACCTTATATAAATCGCTTCACCAATCATTTTTCTATTCATTCATAACCATCTTACCCTCAGAAAGTGGTGTTACACTCCACTACAGCACGATTTTGCCTTAGATCCTATTATTCCGCCATTTGACTTCCATTTTCGAATCTACACACGTGATCTCGCGATACTAACTGAATGATGACAGCAACGCATTGCATGATGGGAGCTAATTAATGCAGCGTGCCAAATTATTTGGAGCATTATTTGCATACGTAAACAACATTCAAATCACATGGAAGACGATACATTTAAGCGTATTCTGCAGGACAAACAGTCCATCTACAGATCAAAGAAGAGCAGAAGGAAATTATACAGAATGTGTTGGAAAGAAAAGATTCAATGGCAGAGTGTTACCAACGGGCTTCGGAAAGAGCATGTGTTACGTTCCCCCTTTTTGTTTTTGGACAAGGTACTACATTTTTCTTTTTCTTATGGTTATCTGTAATTCACTAAATTTGCTGTTAAAATCATTACCAATCAATATAATCAACTGTATTAAATTTTATGTTAATTGTTCTGCCTTAACAGGCGCCTATGATTGGCAATAAAAATATTTATTTGTTAATGCAAATTATCTCCCATGATACATTGCGGTAATCGTAGTTTTCTCGTAGTCACGTGACAAATGTTTGAAAAATGGAAGACAAATGTCGAAATCATAGGTTCTAAGGCAAAATCGTGCTGTAATGGAGTGTAACACCACTTTCTGAGGGTAAGATGTTTATGAATGAATAGAAAAATGATTGGTGAAACGATTTATATAAGGTTTATGATAGAAAATAAAATCCGATAGCCACGAAACGTGGAAATGTGCTGACCCAGAGTTGGAGAAGCAAATCCGCTGTTTTCCGTATGTATCACCCTCTGTCGTTGAACGGCTACAGCAAGATTATCAATGCCGTTAAACGACAGAGGAATCTCGGACTAAGCTCTGTCGTGAATTTTAAGGTCAGTATAATTAAATTATCTCTTTTGATAAATTATGAAACATCTTGTGATATGCGAGCTTAAGCGAGCTCTTTATGGTATAGAATGTGTACTTAGGATTTTTTAACAAACATGGTTGAACATATTGTCGAAGAAAAAAAAATTATACGTTTTGTAAACACCGGTTTCCGGGTAACACACTAACACACTCAACTAATGAAGATCTTCTTAACATAAAGCGTAAATGTGATCCTGAAGTCTCGTACCCTCTCTCGTACGTCCGATACCACTGAAACCCGGAACCCGTGTGTAATAAAAGTCATTTTGCCAGCTTGTTTTACTTATATTGATATTTTTTAATTTATTAAATCTCTTCTGACATACTGACAAGAATTTTTGTTTCTACGCGGAAGTTAACTTTTGAGATTTCGTAAGGAACGATAACTCGAATAAAGGAACGACAGCTCGATTGAATGAGACTAGATTCGGCCCTAAAAAAAGTTGTCCCTAATATATCTCGGCCCAAACAATCTCGACACTTTTTGATGAAATTGTCAGATAATTTTCAGATGAGCGAGCATTCATGGCCGTGCCGACTTCATATTATATTATATGCGAGCTTAAGCGAGCTCTTTATGGTATAAAATGTGTACTTAGGATTTTTTAACAAACATGGTTGAACATATTGTCGAAGAAAAAAAATTCTACGTTTTGTAAACACCGGTTTCCGGGTAACACACTAACACACTCAACTAATGAAGATCTTCTTAACATAAAGCGCAAATGTGATCCTGAAGTCTCGTACCCTCTCTCGTACGTCCGATACCACTGAAACCTGGAACCCGTGTGTAATAAAAGTCATTTTGCTAGCTTGTTTTACTTATATTGATATTTTTTAATTTATTAAATCTCTTCTGACATACTGACAAGAATTTTTGTTTCTACGCGGAAGTTAACTTTTGAGATTTCGTAAGGAACGATAACTCGAATAAAGGAACGACAGCTCGATTGAATGAGACTAGATTCGGCCCTAAAAAAAAGTTGTCCCTAATATATCTCGGCCCAAAAAATCTCGACATTTTTTGATGAAATTGCCAGATAATTTTCAGATGAGCGAGCATTCATGGCCGTGCCGGTTTCATATTATGATTTAAATATAATAAAATAATATGAAACCGGCACGGCCATGAATGCTCGCTCATCTGAAAATTATCTGACAATTTCATCAAAAAGTGTCGAGATTGTTTGGGCCGAGATATATTAGGGACGACTTTTTTTAGGACCGAATCTAGTCTCATTCAATCGAGCTGTCGTTCCTTTATTCGAGTTATCGTTCCCTACGAAATCTCAAAAGTTAACTTCCGCGTAGAAACAAAAATTCTTGTCAGTATGTCAGAAGAGATTTAATAAATTAAAAAATATCAATATAAGTAAAACAAGCTAACAAAATGACTTTTATTACACACGGGTTCCGGGTTTCAGTGGTATCGGACGTACGAGAGAGGGTACGAGACTTCAGGATCACATTTGCGCTTTATGTTAAGAAGATCTTCATTAGTTGAGTGTGTTAGTGTGTTACCCGGAAACCGGTGTTTACAAAACGTAGAATTTTTTTTTCTTCGACAATATGTTCAACCATGTTTGTTAAAAAATCCTAAGTACACATTTTATACCATAAAGAGCTCGCTTAAGCTCGCATATCAATGGCTGGCAACATAGACATAGCTGCATGGTAATAGTTACTAATACACATAATTATTTTCCTTTGAATATTGTTTAACATAGTCATATCGTGTTTTTTTATAGTTTCCCAGCGATCTTCGAGGTGCCCCTATACCTTATTATTGATAGAACTTCCGACTCCTGTGCTTGTATCTTGTATCTTGTATATGTAAGTTAAAACTGTAAGAAATATGAAACTTACCTGATTTAAAACCCACCATTAAATCTGGTAAACTTTACGTCATCTGTTTCTTTTAGTATCAACTTTTAAACATTTTTTAAATATGTTTAATGATGAGAACCCCGCGATGTTAGTTCGGTTGTTAAAAAAAATAAATTCAAGAGCTAAGAAAAATTGAGAATGAGTTAATTTTTCCTCTTTCGTTACATTATCTGGCAATGTTATCTCATGAGAAGTTTCTTATTGAATGGAATGTGCAAATTAAAGTTAGATAAGAAACTGCATAAATAAAACAATCCTTACGGAAATATAGCAATGATAAAATGATGAGAGAGAGAGAGAGAGAGAGAATAGTGTTCATGATGAATGATAATACTCAGAGGCACGTTTGGGGGGAATTATATGTAAATACGAAGCACGGGCGAGGGTGTTTATCTAGCTTGAACCCGAGATCGAAGTCGGTAACTGACTTACACTCTAGTGAGATATTGTTTATAAAAAATATGTAATCAAAGATTCATTGTCTGGAATAAAGGTAATAACAAAATTACCGAACTCCGAACAATCTTACAAAGGGAAAGTCAAAACTCATAATTATATAAACAGACAAAATCAGTCAACAACCGGAAAACTGTGAAAACCGTAATGACCCTGACTTGGTACAGGCATTTCTAAAGAAATGGTGGGTTGAATCAGATTTTAAGGCGCCAAACCTCCCGCTCTCATTACGGTTCAAAGGTTCCGGCTGTCACTGTAACAGTATTTAAATACAGGAACAAAATAGGTAAAATAGTTGTCAAAGCAGTACCATATTCGGTGACGTAAATGTCAAAAATATTTTTACGTCACACATTGACAAAAAAAATTCTTGACATATTTGACTCTTTATCTTTATACATTTTCACTATATGAAAATGCATCGCTTATAATTTTTTCTGCAGAGACGGAATATATTTCGACAAGATATTGGTATCGGAATATAAACTTTTTAAGAGATCGAATAAGGCGAATCTTTTTATAGCCCTGGTCCAGTAGCCTGTTTCTCAGATGAAGATGACGTTTCAGGAAATCAGAATAATTGCTACTGCCCCTTGCATAGCGAATCAATTGCGATATGTAAACACCATATGCAGGAGAAGCTGGTATATTGCTGCACATATTTGGAAAATTTATGATTTTAAAATTGAAGTCGTCCCGCTTATCATAAATTTTAGTACTGAGTTGACCACTGTCGTCAAATTCGAGGTATAAGTCCAAAAATGATGCGGACGAAGCTGTATCGGTGGTCTCTTTAACTTCCAGCTCTGGAGGATATATCAATGGAACAAATTCTGCAAATCTAGAATTATTGATAGATAAAACGTCATCAAATTAAACAATACTAATGTTGATTGGAAAAATACGGCCACAGTATTAAATTGCGTGAGCGCGAGATGGCAAGATGAAGAAGACAGACCGCCGATTTCGATATTTTGGGCTAGCCCGTGCTTCGCAGGTGACAGCGAAAGCTACAGTCCTCTATGGAACTTAGAGAGATCTACAGGACACGTTCCCTATACGATCGCAAATATTTACTATCCCGAACTCTCTGGTTATTTCAAAGAGTCCAAACCAAGTTCCGAATCGGTACCGATTCAGGAACCGACCCCTCTGGTATGCAAAGAAGGTCCGTTTACGAACATGAAAATACAAATCCCTGTGGTACCACAGGAGAAAATAATCAAAATATGAGCTCACGTAAAATGTGGGGACCGACGTGTCCCGTCTTCATCTTGCCATATCCCGCCAAATGAGTGGGTTAAGCCCCACTCACCGCCACGCAATCACCCTGTTTTAGTTTAACGTTAGTGAAGAGTCAACATCCTCCTCCTTGTGTTCGATTCGATTTAAGCTTGAATTGGAGGGAAAACAAGAGAACCTCCAGAAGCACGGGCGAGGGTGTTTATCTAGTTGAACCCGAGATCGAAGTCGGTAACTGACTTACACTCTAGTGATATTGTTTATAAAAAATATATAATATCAAAAATATTGAATTTACTTGTACATATTTAGCCAATTAAATGCAGCCGTTTTTGTCATCGATAAGTCATTTGAACACCTGGCACAGTGCCGAGGTGTTCAAGTGACGTCACTATTTGTCCTGGGCCTAAGACACGTGCGAATTCTTTTGACAAATAGGTATTTCCAAAATCTGAATACCTATCGATAACAATAGAACTAGTGGTACCACACCAATCAGTCTAAATAAAATCACATCTCTCAGTTCCTCCCCTTTACTGACAGGTGAGAGATGTAATTTCAATCAGATTGTCTCATCATACCGAGGGAATATATAAATTGGAGGTAGGGGTGTAAACCCCAAGCTGCAACCAATACACATTTTTTTCAATAGTAACCTCCACCCCCCAATGTGAAATTACAACTGCAAAAGTGCTGCACATTCATATAAACCACAATATTTACTGAGTTTTCAGCATATTAAACCTTTAAAATGGATGGAGATGTCTTTCATTTACTATTTGTATTTGTTTTAATTAGCAACAGTTAGGGACGGACCATTTAACTTGCAGGGGAGGGGGGTTATGGTTTTTTCTAAAAAATATATTCTGATTCCCAATGTTGCTGAAAAAAATATTCTGATTTTGGTGGAGGGGAAAAAAAATAATCTGATTCAGAGTTTTTTGTCATATAACCTAATGTTAAATTCTGGAAAAAAAAATTTCGCGCTGTGCGCAACAAAAAAAAATAAATGTTCTAACTCTCGTGTTGTCCGAAAAATAATTTCTGAATGAAACAAAAAACCAAAAAAGGTAATACAGCAGGTGCTTGCCGTCATATTAATGCTGTTTTACATATTTCTAAGCCATGGAAATGAAAGAAAAAAAAATGAAAAAAGGGGGTAGGGTGTAAAAAGGGGGGATGATGTGTCCTGTCCACAAGCACCTGTGGTCATGTCATTCTCATCATAACTATATAAGCTAGTCAAGCCTGCCTTGTGTGACCTTCCAAGGGACCAGAAAAATATGGTCACACAAGACAGCTGGTCGCTTAATACAGGTTTAATTGATATGAAATGCACTGTGAAATGAAAAGAAATATTAAGGTCACATGATACAAGTCATTGCTTAATAGAGGTGGTCACTAAAGCAGGGTTGACTGTATTTGTTGAATAATTTACAATGAGATTTAAAAAAAATTTTTTAAAAAACTTATAAAACACGGGCTGAGAATTAAAAATTTGAGGGGCATTTTGTAAGTTTTCACACCAAGTTTATTGTATGAGCACCGATTGGGGTTAAATTCTACTTTCTCTTTGTTAACAACAACATTTTTGCTAAAGGTGTATCTTTCATGTGACATCCTTTTTTGAGGTAGCAGATTTTGAAATGTGAACTTTACAACGTATAAATTTTATGGATATGATGACATTTTCAAAAACAGTATGAGATGAAAGATTAAACATCAACAAAACGAACAACCACTTCTTACCTCAAATCACAGAACACAAAAATAGAACCATACCATCTGGCATTGGAAATGGTGGCCTTGGCTTGGGACCGGCAGAAAACCATGAATGCATCTTTGATGCATTGTGTGTCTATTGATTTTTCATTCCGTGTGGATAGAAGCCACTTGGTATCCATGTATTAGTACTTCAGTTTATAAACTGCCACCTTTACAGTCACCACCGTGATTTGGTTAACCGTTACGGAATATCTGTGTCACAAATTACCACAGTTATGTTCAACTTGTCGTAATGACTTCTCGGTCATTTCCTCCATCGTGACTTATAACCGAGATTGTAACTAATGTAACACAAAGGGTGCCACTAGTGGAACAGGAACTGTCTACCCTTCCTGGTTTATAGTGGGGTTCGTATTCCTCTTCTTAAGACTCGTTTTCGGGTGTTTTTTTTCTTTTTTTTTAGGAATCTCAAAGTAGTTGAATTAATTATTCTATTGCTCCAGTAAAAACAAACTTTCATGGATATTGCTATACACGGACTTTTCTCATCTATAAGAAATGTTTGAAGATTCCAACAGGAGTAATCAGAAGCCGTAAATCTAAGATACCAACGGGAGTAATCAGAAGCCGTAAATCTAAGGTACCACAGGGGTAATCAGAAGTCGTAAATCTAAGATACCAATGGGAATAATCAGAAGCCGTAAATATAAGATACCAACGGGAGTAATCAGAAGCCGTAAATCTAAGATACCACAGGGGTAATCAGAAGCCGTAAATCTAAGATACCAACGGGAGTAATCAGAAGCCGTAAATCTAAGATACCACAGGGGTAATCAGAAGTCGTAAGTCTAAGATACCAACGGGAGTAATCAGAAGCCGTAAATATAAGATACCAACGGGAGTAATCAGAAGCCGTAAATCTAAGATACCAACGGGAGTAATCAGAAGCCGTAAATCTAAGATACCAACGGGAGTAATCAGAAGCCGTAAATCTAAGATACCACAGGGGTAATCAGAAGCCGTAAATCTAAGATACCAACGGGAGTAATCAGAAGCCGTAAATCTAAGATACCACAGGGGTAATCAGAAGCCGTAAATCTAAGATACCAACGGGAGTAATCAGAAGCCGTAAATCTAAGAAGGGACAGACAATACAATAGTCAAAAGAGAAAGGAGAAAAGACAAACAATGGTCTACAAACTCTACTCTAAAAACTGAAGATTGAGCAACACGAACCCCACAAAAACCGAGGATGAACTCAGATTCCCCAGAAAGGTAAGCAGTTTCTGTTCAACTAGTGGTACCCGTCGTGTATTACACGGAAGAAGCACCAACGCATCATTTCTTCTTCGGTTGCATTACATATAGTGTATGAGAACTGAGTTGGGTAAATCCTACTTATTGGTTCATGTTAACAAAACTCAGGCGTAAAAGAAAAATTTCAGTTTGAAATTGCAACCCTTTTTAATACTACAGTCGAAATCAATACATTGTTGGTCCATATTGAATTACATGGTTCACCTGGTTTGCAGACGTCATGTTTCCAATATGATCTTGTGATCTCCAGCTCAATCTTTAACTGGTTCACTCGACGATGTAGCTACAAATACTGCTTAAATTGGCGTTAAACACCAATCAACCAATCAATCAATCAATCTTATATCTGGTTTTGGTTATGACAGATCGCTACGACTTCACGAAAAGTGTCATAAATGGAACAGTAGGTGGCAATATTTCCTGAACACGTTGATATCACTCCATTCTATTTTACGTTGAATACAAACATATGTTCTTTTGTATTGTTTTACATTTATGTATGTATCGTTTTTGTTTTTATTTGTTAGTGTTCTCGCATCGAGGACGGAAGATCGTTGGTTTGATACTTGGTCGAGTCAAACCAAAGACTATAAATATGGTATTTGCTGCTTCTCTGATAAACAAACCGCAATAAGGAGTAAAAGCAAAGACTGGTTGGTTCAAAATCAGGAAAATGTGTTCTAGTTGGTTCAAAATCAGGAAAATGTGTTCTAGTTGGGCGACATGTTAACCTGCGAACTGTTGCTTCAGTGAAATAGCACTATCAAAATTCAATTAAGCGGGTTGGTCTACAGAAAAGCAGACATCATCATCATCATCATCATATGAAAAAATTGAAAAAATTGAAAAAATCCAGGAAAGAGCTCTTCGTTTCATTTAATATGAAGACTATGAAAATACTTATGAAAATTTACTTAAAAAATCTAAATTGGCATTTTTAAAAATTCGAAGATTAAGAACTATTGCAGTTGAAACATTCAAAATTATCCATAAACAAAGTCCAAGCTATCTTCATGATTTAATTTCAATTAAAGATCAAAAATATAATTTTAGGCATCAAGATAAAGCAGTTTTACCCAGAGTACGCACAGCAAGGTATGGCTTAAATTCTTTTCGGTATAATGCTGCACAAATCTGGAATGAGCTGCCGAACCAATTCAGACAAGAAACATCATTAGAACATTTTAAAAATATAATTCACACATGGAACGGCAGCTCATGCCAGTGCAGTGCATGAAGATGACCTTTAAATTTTTATTTCTAAATTTTCATGCTTTTAAATATTTTTATTATTTTATTATATTTTGTTGTTGCTTAAATGCATGAGCCTCTTATTTTTAGCTTGCTTTTGTTCAGTTGATATCTGTTTCTGTAACTTGTGTCTATATTGAATTGCATAAATTGATGTATGTTTTTACTCAATATGTTTGTATGCATGATTGTATATGTGTTGTTATACCATAGTCGATTTTAAAGGCTAATTAGAGGTTGTGTTATATGTATGATTTATATCGACTCTAAATAAAGCTTTGAATTGAATTGAATTGAATTGTAAACATGTTGACAGGTACACCACAGAGGCGGTCAACAGACAATGCATTATTACACTATAAGCCCTAAGAAAGAAAGACAAGTTCACTTACAAGAAAAATTTAATTTGAAAGAGCAAAGAATATGTTGATTGAATAATATAATAAATATAGTACAATCTATAGCTAATCGAACTGTTTGAATATAAAATAATAAGACCACGATCGAGTGACGTCACCACGCATGGATTAAACGAGTGTGTACACGAGTTTAATCAATAGTGTTGTTCTGTCACGACTGAGTAGAATCAGACCATCCTTCAAATCATTGAAATTTTAAACATGGCCTCGTATTTAGCCATAAGCTGATACTATCTTCCACTTTTACTGCCGTTGAATGCATGTGACTTATTATGGGTGCATGTACATTAGGGTTAGATTAACCCTTAGGCAAAATAAGTATATGCTTAGGGCATCAAGGGGCAAGGGGGCACCTCAAAAATCTGGCCACAAGGTAATTTATTTTATCAGCCAGATATTAGGCTCAAAAACACACCAAAAATCCAAAAAAAATGTAGGAAAAATTAAATAAAACACTAATAAATGTAATAGGCTCTATTTAAAGTTTTTGCATTATGCCAGTGGAAGGTGCGGGGCACTAAAGTTGGCTTGTGCTTAGGGCATACGTTTGCTTTAATCCGGCCCTAATATACATGTACATGATATTTATTAGAAAACATTTTTATTTCAATTAACTTGATAAATTATGAATTGCAGCACACAGTTCCAAAATAAAATATACATTCACTTCAACATCAATAACAAAACTAGTGATTAGAGTGACAATGGTTACATCACGATCAAACAAACATATTTATTCGTTGAAAGTTGTCTAATGTTATTTCCGTATCACATCGTATAACGTACACGTGTAACATAATATAATAATGTTTTCTTCCGTATAATGAATTGCTGTTGTTGGTATAATATCATGTTATCTTCCATTTCATTTAGCTTTGATTTTCCTACGTGGTTGGGTATTATTTGGTTTTCCTACGTGGTTGGGTATTATTTGATTTTCCTACGCGGTTGGGTATTATTTGATTTTCCTATGCGGTTGGGTATTATTTGATTTTCCTACGCGGTTGGGTATTATTTGATTTTCCTACGTGGTTGGGTATTATTTGATTTTCCTACGAGGTTGGGTATTATTTGATTTTCCTACGCGATTGGGTATTATTTGATTTTCCTACGTGGTTGGGTATTATTTGGTTTTCCTGTCTTTTGATTTGCACTAAATTGGATGTCTCCCCTTTTCTATCAGAGCTGTTAGAGTTTGCTCTGTGTTTACGAGATTATCCTCTTCAAAAAGGATACGTCACATTGTGCATCGACGACCCACCTGGCGTTGAATATGATGCAGTGTTGTTCTTCATTTATGTTTCATATCATATACTGTTTGTTCTTGTCCATTTCGTTTGTTTTATCATATACTATATGATATCATATCATATCATATATCATATCATATCATATCATATCATATCATATCATATCATTCAATGCACTAGAAGATACCACTTAATATATATTTCCGAATAAAAACCATTCTTGTCCGTATAATATACTGACATCGTCCATTTCATATATTTTTTTTTTTTATCATTTACAATTATGTTTGTCCCTATTGATTGATCACATAATATCAAAGTGGAAATAGTGCTTTTGCATGAAAAATAGAAATCAATAATCCATAATCGGTACATGGTTTAATGAGATGTGCATAGACAATATAGTGTTATACAACACTTGGACAGCCTGCAGTGCACTATCATCGAACACAGCCGAATAAAATAAATTGTACGATGTTGTATTTATTTGACGACCTATGATTGGATAAAATCATTCCTAAAAATAATGATGAAGGCAGAGCCATATATGGAAATCTAGAGAATAAGATTAATACGCTTTACTGGCCAGTGGAAAATTCCATTCCTAAAAATAACGATAGAAGCAGTGTATTGCTTACTGTATCTTTACTTACAAATTACTATTAGTATTACAATTATATACAATTATAGCCCTTTGAAGAGGTCAATACATGTTGGGTTTTTTTACTTAAGCATATTTTATTGTCTAAATAATGACAAAAATATCAGACACAAGATTGTCAACTTAGTATTGTCTTTTCTGTGTATTCTATTGACCCGATGAAAGTATACCCACAGAGGAGATAGTACGAGATCGATATACTGTCATCGGGTCGATAAAGACAGGTATTGACCGATGCTTAAACGCTATGTAAATTGTTTTATTATAATAAACTGGTACTCGGAAGTTTCCGATCGTAAGCTCTCTGGCCTTGTCGTCATAAAACTTTCGACTACGAATTTCATTAAATCAGAATATTGTATATATAATACTAGATACAACATTCTTATTGAATTATTTCAGATGATTTCAGTTGCAATAATATGTGACAATTCTCTATCAACCTGAATAAAACCTTGTCACGTATGGCTAATTTTAAATGCAATTAAAGGTATGTCTGTAAAAATTGAGACTCATCCATCTTGACCGTTCCTCCCTCTGTTGTCATGGTGTTGTTGTGTATACTATCGTTATAGTAATTGTTTTTCTTTTTTGAATTCCATGCTGATCTATTTGAATTCCATGCTGATCCATGAGAGATACCAACCTCCCACGCTTTGCTGGGACCAGCTGGCTGTTGTTTGATGATAGCATTTTTTGTACAGCAGCACTTCCATATGACACAGAGAACAATAATTAGCCCTATCATTACACTGAAGCCAATGATCAGACCAATATACATGTCCTCGTTACCAATGTCTAAGACCGACATCTGAAAATAATAGTAATATAGTAAATGTTTGTTTCTTTCTTTCTTTGATGGTGTTTAACGCCACTTTCAACAATATTTAAGTTATATCGTGGCGGTCAGTTTTATTGGTGGAGGAAACTGGAAGACCCGGAAAAAAACACCGACCTGTCGCTAGTCACTGACAAACTTTATCACATAATGTTGTACACTTGCACTTGATCAAGATTCGAACTCACATCAGTAGTGATGGGCACTGATTGCATAGGTAGTTGTAAATCCAACTGCCACGGCCACGACGGTCCCTATAATATAGTAAGATAAAGAAAAATAATAGTATATCACTAGCAATGAGTCCTTGTAGTTTATCATCTACCCAATGACAAATTAAATTCTGAACTCCAACCGGTTTGATTTTTTCAGCAACACGATAAAAATATAGATGTTTCGTCTGCTGCCATTGGATTACGATATTTCTCTGCTCGCGACAGCTAAATTTTCAAATTTTAAAGCTCTCGCCATGACGAATTGTCTTCATTCGCGATAGCTAAATTTTCAAATTTTAAAGCTCTCGCCATGACGAATTGTCTTCACTCGCGATAGCTAAATTTTCAAATTTTAAAGCTCTCGCCATGACGAATTGTCTTCACTCGAGATAGTTAAATTTTCAAATTTTAAAGCTCTCGCCATGACGAATTGTCTTCACTCGCGATAGCTAAATTTTCAAATTTTAAAGTTCTCGCCATGACGAATTGTCTTCACTCGAGATAGCTAAATTTTCAAATTTTAAAGCTCTCGCCATGACGAATTGTCTTCACTCGAGATAGCTAAATTTTCAAATTTTAAAGCTCTCGCCATGACGAATTGTCTTCACTCGAGATAGCTAAATTTTCAAATTTTAAAGCTCTCGCCATGAAGAATTGTCTTCACTCGAGATAGTTAAATTTTCATAATTTAAAACTCGCATAGAGAAATATTGTAATCCGCTGGTAGCAGATGGACAATTTCGTTCTCCTGCCACCAAAACGTCAAGCATACGTGTATTTTAAGCTGTTAATTTCCGTTGTTAGTGACCGTAGAAAGGTAATTGAAGCGAATTCTCATGCAGAAATGTAACCACTGTAATGGTTACGAAAATTACGACAATTTAATAACTGGTTAAACATGCTAGATAATGAAGAAAGTCTGTTGACCTTTGTTTCTACGAGATAATACCGGTGTATATAGTCTCCAACAGAAAATGAGAAAATTAGTAACATTGAATTCGTGTTCCATTCTCCATTGAAGTTCACTGAATAACCCATTGTTTGTCGAGTCATGTCTGCAACAGTAAAGTATGCTACCATTGGCTTCAAAATGTATATTATCATTTGAAAATTATACAGTCAAACCTGTATTAAGAGGTCACCTTTGTGACAAAGAAACAGTGGCCTTATAATACAGGTGACCTCTTAAAAGAGGTTCAATTCATATGATATTTTCTATGACAAGACAAGAAAAATGTGACCTTTTAATACAGGTGACTGCTTAATACAGATGACTGCTTAATAGAGGTGACTGCTTAATACAGGTGACTGCTTAATAGAAGTGACTGCTTAATACAGGTGACTGCTTAATAGAGGTGACTGCTTAATACAGGTGACTGCTTAAAATATGTGACTGCTTAATACAGGTGACTGCTTAATAGAGGTGACTGCTTAATACAGCTGACTGCTTAATACAGGTGACTGCTTAATACAGACGACTGCTTAATGCAGGTGACTGCTTAATACAGGTGACTACTTAATAGAGGTGACTACTTAATAGAGGTGACTGCTTAATAGAGGTGACTACTTAATAGAGGTGACTGCTTAATAGATGTGACTACTTAATAGAGGTGACTGCTTAATAGAGGTGACTACTTAATAGAGGCTATAACGATTTTCCTTTAAATCGGGATTTTTCTTTATTGAAAAGATAATAAATATGAGAAAAATTCGTTGCATGAATACACTTCAACATAGGAATAAGAAAAATCATACTGTCAAGGTTCTTTAGATTTCTCAAAGTCTTTTTAAATCAGTTGCCTTTCCAATCTGTTGACAATGAGCGTACTACCTGGTGAAGATTATTTAAGAAACGCATCGTGTGTGCTAAGTTAGTTATTTACGTTTTCATAACTATGACTGTGTCGATTTATCTGCTGGTTGACTAGTTTTTAAGGTATCGTCCGTGCAGTAGTAAGAGCTTCGGCACTGACATGGTCTATTAGATATATTTATGTTTGAAATTTACATGATAAAATATGATGACAAGTCGTATTCGGTAAAAAGCCATGCATGAGGAAAAGAAGGGATTTTAATATGACAAACGGAACATATCCGTGGTAATCTGTAACACAGACATTATCTAATTCTTTCCAGATGAACACTATTCTCTTGTTAAATTCTTACTTGTAGAGCAGGAACTGCTTGCACTTCCGGTACATCTGAGTTCACTCTGTTTCTGTTTGTTTTTTTGTTTTTGTTGTTGTTTTTGTTGATATGTTTCGTGGGGTATTTGTTGTTCAATCCAGTTTTCCCTCTAGTGTTTTGCAGTGTTCCTTTTCGTTTGGCCTTGTATTGTCTATCCTTATCAATTTGAGGTTTCTGATTGTCTATTTTGGTGTCTTCAAACTGTTCAAAACCTTATCAAAAAATAATTATCTATTTATAAAAGTTATCCCGGTGTTATAGAGCCATTTTTCCCCCATAGTCAGTTTTCCCCCCGGAAAAATGGCTAGGGGGAAAAACTACTATAGGAGCGTTATAGAGCCATTTCCCCCCCATAGCCAGTTTTCCCCCCCGGAAAAATGGCTATATAGTAGGATTCCCCCCCGGAAGAATGGCTATATAGTAGGATTTCCCCCCGAAAGAATGACTACATAGTAGTCCCCCTCTGAAAATGGCTTGAATATTCAACTTAATTGCTCTGTTAAATTTTACTACCACTTGCCAGTGCCACTTTTGGTCGACTATTAGTGTCGATGGGTTTACTAGCCAAGTAGCTTGTACATGGATGATCCAAATGACTTTGAATGGCAAAAAATAGGGCATCTAATGGGACATTATATGATACCCCACCACGTTTTGCATATTTTCAGTCTTGAAACGGCCATAACTTTTGAACCAATTATCCGATCAAACTAAAATTTGAACTTTATCTGTATTTTATGGTACTAAACAAATGTAGAAAATCCTTCAACACGTTCTAAAGGTATCATCTGGAAACCATCGGAGGACGGACAGACGAACACTCAACTGCAGAATTTTTCGGAGGCTATCACATAATACATATAAAAAGCAAAACATGGACATCTGTTACTATTCTTAAGGGGTCCCCATTTTATGTCCATATCTCACTAGTGGGAAGTTGGCCCCTAATAATAGCCCACAATAAATTGAGTGCGCTCGATGATTTAACGTAATAAACAAATAATCAATGTTATTGTGAGCTAGATTCACACTTTGTATTTGATTTCAAGATTTTTTTGGGAAATTCTGCACCTCAATCGATGGTTAAAATGCCCATGCTGACTCATCAAATATATATTCTCCAGACATACGTATATTTCTTTTATATATCAGTTTTATTTTATCATTGCGAAAAAAAGGAGGCAAATGTGCTAAAGACGATCTGAATAGCTCACCTGGCAAACCGTACCCTATAAGTTTGTGAATATGTGCTCATAGAGAATAGCTGAAAAATGCATAAATCGGTAAAAACTGACATTTCAGAGGCTAATAACTTCAACACCTGTAATCCGATTCCAGGAAGATAGACCTTGTCATGCTGTTCAAATTTACAATTAAGATTGACCTTCTATCGTCTATAAATTTCAAGATAATAGCCGAAAATGCAAGAATAGGTAAAAACTGACATTTCAGGGGCCATAACTCCAACACCGGTAGTCCGATTTTGCTGAACATTTGCAGGCAGATAGAACTTGTCATGATGATCAATTTCGCAGTTTACATTGAACACCTATCTCTTAGTTTTCAAGATAAAAGCCGAAAATAGCAAAATTGGACATTTCAGGAGCAATATCCCATATAAGGGGTCGTCGTACAACTTCGACCTGATGGAGACTTTTGTAGAGCTTCATTAACTGAACATTTCAGCAAGCAAAAGTTTTTCTCTATCTATAATAGTTTTCAAAATATTAGCCAACAAGTGCAACGACTTCGACCTAATGGAGACTTTTTTTTTAGAGCTTTCGATCCTGAAGAAGGAAGGTCGCCTGCATTTTCCTCTATCTGCAATAGTTTTTGAGATATTAATTAGTCAAAAACTGCAGTTTGACCCCTATGTCGATCTATGCAGTTAGAAAATTAGTACCTAAATGTGCATATTTGTCACGGACTGAAATAAGATTAACTAGAGTGACTATAGTATGTTAGACTTTGCCTTTGGATTTTGAAAGACGAAATTAAAACGCGAAATTGTGAAAGCGAAAACGCACAATCGAAAAAGCAAAATTTCTAAATTGCGACAGCGAAGAGGCGAAATCGAAATCATTTCTCCATTTTGCGTTTCAACCTTTTCAGGTTTTCGGCTCTCGCTTATTCGCGTCTTTTTTTTTTTGCATCTTCGCAAGCAGGAAGGTGGCCGAGTGGTCAAGGCGCTGGACATTACAATCAGGATGTCGACACCGTTGTGGGTTCGATCCTCATGTGTGTCAAGGTTTCAAGGCACCTTCTCTAGCTCAGGGTTTCGCCGATTTTCCAGATTGAAATATCGGGCTCCCCCCCACAAGACTGGTGACCTTGCGAGAACCCCATATCTGTAAAACGGTCGTTCATTTCGCCGTCGGAAAACTTGCCTTTAAGTTTACCATACCTTCACATTCGCGTTGTGAGTTCGACCTACGATTAGGCTAGGTTTAAGGTAAGGTTTAAAATTAGGATTAAGTTAAGACCTAGGTTTAGGGATAGTGTTGGACCGAGGGATTCGGTGAGGATTAGGCCTAAGGGTAGGGTAATGTCTAGCCTAGAGTGTGCATACTTTAAAGGTCTTGGTTGAGTAAGTTTACGTTGAAGTCAGGTTTATGTTAAGACGAGGGGGAAAATTGACTATATAGCCATTTTTCCGGGGGGAAATTCTACTATATAGCCACTTTTCCCCCTGTCAAAAAATGGGGGGAAAAATGGCTATGTTCAATGATATAGTCATTTTTCCGGGGGGGAAAATGGCTATATAGTCAGTTTTCCGGGGGGGGAAATGGCTAGGGGGAAAAACTACTATAGGACACCGGCACTTTTATATATAGCATCTTTATTACCATATGAAATACGTTTTAAATAATTAACGGTTCCCTAATATAAATTCTGTTGTTTTTATTATCACGATATTGTCATCCATTCTAGTCAAGTCTTTATTACATGTTTTCTTTCTATTATTTTATTACTACGTCATTTATTAGTAGTTTTAACTATTGTGTGTGTTCAAACGTAAATCATGTAAATTGCAATATTAGATTTCAGTAAATAAAATCGATGATAAATTTTATCGTTTTAGCATTATGCTATTAGAATTAGTCATTAAATATTCAAGGTTGTCATGAATAATAAATGGAGAAAGTTTATATACATTGTTCAAAAATAGACAATACATGTGTATGTACGTATTATAGTCTTAATCCTGTTAATATACAGTGTTGTAATTGTCTCATTGTTCCATTGTTTATATTCAGACGAAGCCATTTCATCCAAGTTAGGATAATTAGAATATGTCTTCTTGCGAAGGAACAACCCGGATGCGAGCAACAGCAGTATACAAACGTTAAGTAAATCCAAACAAAAGAACAAAAGCTATGATGATGCTAAGTAGTCAAACATTGATAGTCTCTCACGTTTATTTACATCCATAAATATTGTAATAGCGGTTAAGGTTAAGGTACTAAACGCCACTTTCAACAATATTTCAATTATATCGTGGCAGTCAGTTTTATTGGTGGAGGAAACCGGATTACCAGGAAAAAACCACTGACCTGCCACAAGTCACTGACAAACTAGTTGCATCGAGTACACCTCGCCATGAGCGGGATTCGAACTCACAACGTTAGTGGTGATAGTGTTTCCTAAAAATTATTAAAAAAAATATATTTCAGTAACAGCTTTTATCATTATAGTTGAAGCTTCCAATTAAATCTTTTCATTCTTGTCCAAACAGTTGATATGAATAGATTTATTTTTCAAAACTCCAGCTTTCTAAAAACGATTTGTAACGCTACTCGATTTCACAGAAGTCTCATGATCGAATTCATTACAACGGATCAAATATTGACTTTATCCGAAATAGCTCGAAAAAGTGCACATCAGCAATTCACTAAAGGAGAAACTAACACCGTACAAACGTTGGGCTCGATACTTGGCACACACTCAACTCGATACAGTACGGAAAAACGAATATTACGCACTTTTCCCGACATGTTAAACTGTTTTCAGGGATTCACATCGCAGAAAGTTTTGGACAAACATCTAACATTTTGTTCGAAACACGAGGCTCAACATCTAATGTTTCCATCAGAGGGAGATGGTGACATTGTTGTGAATTCGAAGACTTTTCGAAGCAAATGCGAGTACCCTTTGTCATTTATTGTGATTTCAAGGCCTTTGCTAGAAAGTTGGACACATGTTTGCCTGATCCGTCGAGGTCCAACACGACTATGACTGTGAATTATGAAGCATGTGGGTATGGGTATACCTCTTTGATTTTTCAAACTATGATAAAGACCATCCGTTATATGATACATCCAATGACAAAACGCCGGGACTCTTTAAGGATGAAACAGGGGGAGTGCCGATCCAACAATTCATCGGTTTGCCCAGCAAAATGTATTCAATCAAGTATGGATGTGTGGAACAAAAGAGGGCCAAAGGAATTGTGAAATCTGTAGTCATAAAAAAACAAAGTGCGTGAATGCATATGTTCTGGAAATGAAGCAGTTCCTGCTCTACTAGTGACACCTTAACAACTTAAAACATTAGGAACCCTCGCTTTAGTAGCTTCGTCGTAAGCAACAACCATATTCCAAGAGAATCCCGATGGGAAGCAATAATAAAGCTGAAATAACAGTTACAGAAACAGTACATAAATAAAAGCGTAGATATCTAATTTAGTGTGCACGACGCATTTCTGGAATAACCTTCATCAGGTACGCTGAAATCGGAAGATTGGAAAACCAAATAATTTAAAGATTATCGAGCATTAAAACCAAAGGGCTTAAACAGGACAGCCAAAATCGGCTAAGGTCGCCTATGTGTGAGGGAGGAGAACCTTAGTTTTATTAATAATTACATTATTTAGGAACTGTATTTTTCAGTAATAAATATATCTAATAAGCCATGTCAGTGCCGAAGAACTGACTACTGGGGGTGGGGGTGGGGGTGATACCCTCGGGGACTAATAGTACACCAGCATAGATATCGACCCAGACAAATAAATACCATCGCAAAAGTTCTACCACCACCGAGTCATACATAAAAACCGGTAAACATTTCCTGTTCCATGGCGTCCATTGTGAAATACACATTTACAAAATTGGTGTACAACACAAGTTGTGTTAGATGTGACCATTATATGTTTGACAAACTACTTTGATATTGATAGAATATAAAAAAATCAATAATTCACAAATTCCGTGCTAGAAAAGTAGTTTGTGTTCATTAATAACATACAAAATACAATCTAATTACAATTAGGTGTTAGTTGTATGTCTTTTTTATTTTTGATAATGCACTAGGATCTAACGACAGGATAATAATAAATAATGATTCATATTTTCAAACGACCAATCAGTGATGAGCCTTCAAAATCTTGAGGTATAAAAACCCAGCACACTCTGAGGACTGAAATCCGATTTTCAATATATTTTCTTGCATATGCTTGGACGTTCAAAAATGAAAAAAAGGGTTACTAAACCGCATTGGATATAGTTAGATGTTGGTGTGTTGCCAAACAAAAATGAAAATAAAAAAGATATTACAAACATCCAATTTTGTGGATCCGGAGCTGCTTACCCTTCCGGAGCACCTGGATTCATCACGGTTTTTAGTGGGGTTCGTGTTGTTCCTTAGTTTTCAGTGTAATGTTTTATACATCTTTGTTTGTCTTTTTGTCTTTTTTTTTGTGGCCATTATATTGTATGTCCTTCTTGGATTTACGGCTTCTGTTAACCCCTTTGGTGTCTTCAAACTTTTTTTAATAAGATTGCTCAAAATATCACAATGGTATGTCAAATATTAAAACAAATTTCAAATAAAATAATAAAAAAAAAAGACACTGTATCCCTACCTTGAGTTCTTTGTTATATAATATAATTCTTAAGTTCGAAAATACGAGTTTTGTTCAGCCATTTCTGGACGGCTATGCCGTCCTGGTATCTGCTTTAGATCTATTGTGGATTTGATTTCACATATATCTTCCTATTGTGCTACTGCGATTAACGATTCCTGGTATTGTATTCTAAACTCATATATTATCTATGAAACATACAACAATACATTTCATAGACAATATTGATTTTTAAATGTTGTAACATTTCAAATTCATTGAAATTCCAGGTGAAAAGCAAATATCTGAATTAAACAGTTGGTATTGCAACATTTTGGAGATATTAAAATACAGGAAAGTAAAATTCAAACTGAAATCTTATTCTATAAAGTCTTTTTTTTTAAATTCTTTTAAATTGACAATTTTTTAATCTTTAAAAGAAAAGTAGATATTTAATTTAGGGTGGACCTCGCGTTTCTGTGAAATATATTAACTCAGTATAATCAGGAAGCATAGCATTCTAACAAATTTGCGTTGGAGTCAAATTTAAAATTTCACAAATACAAATATTGTCTTTAACTGAATGATAAAGCGAATTTCAAATTTATGATATATGTATATAATAAAGCAGACATAGCTGTTTGACACGAGTGATAGTTTTTTTTAAACCAGACTAAAATATAGGTAATCATTTGTATGTTCTATATATAGTTCCTAAATCGTGTAATTATGATAAAAACTAAAGAATTTCTCCCTCATGTATTTGACCTTATTCTGTTTAGGCCATTTGTTTATCTTGCTCCTAAATATTTTTAAGTCATTTGGCTTTTAAATATTTTGGCCTTGAACGTTCCTGATGATGGTTATACCAGAAATGCGTCGTGTGCACTAAATTTGATTGATTGATTTATTTATGATTTTTTTAATTTATTGTGCTTAACGCCACTTTCAGCAATATTTCAGCTATATCATGGCGACCAGTTTTAGTGGTGGAAGAAGCCGGAGTACCCGGAGAGAACCACAGACCATGGGCAAGCAACTGGTAAACTTTATCACTTGCGGCTGTGAGTCGAGTGCACCCTTTTTGTAATTTACAAAGCCGGGCGATTTGATACATGTATAATTATGTTTTTATTACTATGATGTCTATCAAATACAATGTAGTTAGCAATGTGTTTTTTATCTTAAATTATTTCATGACAACGGCAAAATAGAACTTGATCTATAACTTCTGAAAGAAAATAAAATAAAACGGATTAAAATCTAAAATATAGGGTTAGTGTGATGTTGTTTATCGCCACTTTCAACAATATTTCAGCTATATCGTGTGGGACAGTTTTACTGGTGGAGGAGATCGGAGTACCTCGTGAAATCATCGACCTGTCGCAAGTCACTGACAAACTTTATCACATAAAGTTGCATCCAGCATATCTCGCAAAGAGCGGGGTTCGAACGCACAACATTAGTGGCGATAGGCATAGACTGCATCTAAAATATATACTTAGCATGATGAAATGCATGTGATATTTCAAAAATATGATCAAACATGTAGATTAAATAGTGTCCGCCGTGAAATAGTGTCCTCTGTTACAATTGTTTTCTATGATAAAGTCCGAGAGCGGAATAAAGCGCAGAGGTGACTTCTTTTGGTCTGTTGTGGATTTTTCATTTGAAAAAGATACAATCGGACATATTTTCACAGGACAATATTATGGCTTACATGTGTAGGTATAATAACAACATGCTACCACAATCATGTTATAATACATTTTCCTGGAATTGAAATTAAAAAATGTAGATGTCTAGAAGACACGATGCGTTTCTGGAATAATATTCATCTTGTACACTCAAAAATTAAAGATTGGAAAGACGTGTACCGTTTGAAATGTAATCTGTGATTGTATTACAAATTAGATATCTACGTTTTTTCTCTATCACTGAGTAGATGCCTCTGTTGGTTGAGTATTAGTCCCCCGAGGGTACCACCCAATAACAGTCCGTGTCTAGATATTTTTATGTTTGAATTTACAGTTCCTAAACAATGTAAGGTCCTCCACCCCCACTAAATTAGATATCTGTTTTTACTACTGACGTGTTTGTGTCCTTTATTCCACCACTACGTAGCGTCTTCACATTTACATTATTTGTAGAAATTCTATGCGATGACATTACTTTAACAGGAGAACTGCCACTCGAGAACACATTATTTTATTGTAACTGTTCATATCTTGTTCTTAAGGTGTGAGTTCGAATCTTGCTCATGGCGATGTGTACTCGATATACATTATATATGTGTTAATGATAGTCAGCGACTTAAATTGCGGCAGGTCGGTGGTTTTCTCCACCAATGAAACGGACGGCCACGATATAACTGAAATATTGTTAAAAGTGGCGTTAAACACTAACCTTTTCTTTGTTCTATCAAATTCAACTGTCGTGAGTGGTTGAGTGGTTCTGAATTGAACACATGTCTAAAAGGTGTAGAGTTCAAAAGTCTAATATCCCTGTTACCCTACTTAACTGCATTATTGCTTCTCCTGGGAGAAGAAGGTCTGCTAACCTGCTTAACAGCTATTACTGTATGTCCCAGAAGAAGCTGGTGACTTGATAATTAGACGTTTATTAGCTGCTCTCAGGAGTGATTTTTCACTTTATTATTAATTTCAACATTTGACTTCAATAACAGTGTTTTGATATAACCATCTTCAATAGACAGAATTGTCGAATCTGTTTAAAGTTTAACAGATTTGGATAATGCTACAAAATTCGTCATTGATTTCTCCCGGAACCATTTATATGCACTGTCAATGAATGATATCCTTTACATCGGAAAATTCCTCGACTGTAGGTATCGGAATACTTTCCATTCGATCGCTTCAGCGTTGGAAGAATCGATGCCGAATTAGATCACATGCTCTTCATAACATCTACATTGATTGACTGTTAGTTATTTGTATAGCGTGTGGTTCCTTTCAGGATTTCCTTGATTGAGTATTACTGCTAACAAGAAAGCTACTGAACCAAGGGTTCCTAGTGGTTAAGTTGAAGTCAGCACTTCAAAAGGCTTAAGTTCGTCACCATGACTTGGTTAAGTGTTACGTAATATCTGCGTCACAAATGACCACGGCTATGTTCCATTTGTTGTAATTACAATGCAGTCCTTTCTTTATCCATGACTTATCACCTGATCTTTAAAAAGAGTAATACGACGGGTGCCTCTTGTGGAACTAGAATTGCCTTTTCTTCCGGCGCGCCGAGTTCATCCCCGTATTTTGTCGACCATGCATTGTCTTTTGTCCTTTTTCTGTTGGGCGTTGTATTGATTGTCTTCCTTCGAATTACGGCTTCTGATAACCCCTTGTGTATCTTCAAAGTGGTCTTAGGCGGCTTGTAGTAAAAAAATGGTTTCATCGCAATCGTTTCATCTTCACTAAAATCTTGAATATAATGTAAATTGTCACGTTGGGAGCTATATCAAAAGCGCTATATCATAAGCGCAATATATTAAAAGCGCGAAAATTTTATATATCATAAGCGCGACTTTTTTTTAATGTTTACCTGTACAGATATATCAAAAGCGCGACTCCTTTTTCTGTATGGAATTTATATTTGAAATAAATAAATTTCATCCAGAAAAAAAAATTGAGATTAAAAATATAGTAGACGTACAGATACAAGCAAGCATACTCATATAAAAAGAACTCGATCACTGACTAACATTACTATTCTCTATTAGGTGTAAATAGGAATTAGTTAGACCCATAGGGCTTTTACACATATAAACTGTAAAAGAGCTCACTTGATTTTATATAGCAAAACTATTCAGTATTTGTATTGCATTCGTTCTGGCAACATGGAAAAGATATTAATGAATAAGGGAAAACCGGGTCTGATTGTAGATGGATACAAATATCGTATGGATAAAGAAAACAAGTCATCTCATTTATGCGTCAAGAGAAGCTGCAATGCAAGATGCAAGACGGATGTGAATGACTTGATGATCATAGACAATCAAAGAATGGATCATAGTCACGAGCCGGAGGAAGAAAGAACACTGCAACGTCAAAAGCTCAGACAGGAATGTAAGAAAAGGTATTTAGAGGAGACAACAGAACGTCCAAAGAAAGTAATAATCACAGAGTTGGGTAAAAAGGAGAAAACAGAGACTGACAAATTACTCCCAGAAGATGTGTCATCTGTTAGACGGTCTGTTTATCGTGCGAGAAGAAAAACTCAACCGAAGTTGATGAAGTCTAGAGAGGAGACTCATGAATACCTGACTGAATATTCCTTGACTTCAACGAATGGCGAGAAAATGATCTATGTCAATGATGGTAGTTCCGGAATAATTATGTTTACTACAAATTCTAATATGCGTTATATTTGCCAGAGTGACGTGGAAATTTTCTGTGATGGAACTTTTAAGTACTGTCCGCGCTTGTTATCAATTATTCACATTTTTAGGTTTCAAAAATGGTCAATACATGCCGTTTGTATTCTTGTTGTAATTGCCATCAAAGAGCAAGCCTGTCTACTTGAAGATGTTCCAGTTTCTGATTGATAGTTGTAAGGAAAATGGATTTACTCTAAGTATCTCTTCATTACACATCGATGTTAAAGAAGCAGTTATAGATGCCGCAAAATCAACATGGCCAGATGTAATAATCAAAGGATGCTATTTCCATTTATCACAAGTGTGGTGGAGAAAGATACAAAATGTTGGACTAGCAAATGAATACAAAGATCTGGAATCTGTTATTGATAAATGGTTAAAGGTATTTTTCGGACTTAGTTTCTTGAAGGATGAAGAACTTGAGTAGAAGATGCGATAGCCTTTGACATATTCTCCAGTTTACCGGAAGATGAACGAGCAGTGAGTTTTGCAGACTATGTTCTTAAAAACTATGCACAACAGGATGCTAGATTTCCACCTAAGATTTGGGCGAATGTGATCTGAACTTGAAAAGAACAAATAATGGATGCGAGGCATTCCACAGGCAGTTTAGCGATATGTTTTACCACCAGCATCCAAACATTTTTGATTTTATGGACAAACTTAAGCACATACAGACCTATATAACTACTTGAAGATTAGGGCATCGGGCAGGCCACAAATAGCTCAATCTATTGAGACGGAAAACTTGTCAGTATGAAGAAAACGCAAGAGAATTATGTAAATGGTCTTATCGCAAGAGCAGAATATCTCAAATCGATGGCTTAACCGCGCCCAACCGGTAATGAATTTGTAACCGACTTTTATCATAAAGTGTGACTTTTATCGGAAAGTGTGACTTTTATGTAACAGGTTTTATAGAATCATATTATGATTTTAAGGAATCTTTTAAGTATCATATTATATACATGTATAATATTTTTAGGTAACCTTTTAATCACTTTATCATAAATGTACTTTGAGGTTATCATTAAATATGTATAAAGATCCTGCTCGAAATCCTACTTCCACCTCCCCATTGGTGAACTGGGGGCAACATATTATAATTTATAATCTGGCTAACGGAAGAGGTAGAGGTAAATATCGCGCTTTTGATACATAGAAAAGTCGCGCTTATGATTTACTTTTTATCGCGCTTTTGAAAATATCACAAAAATTCGCGCTTTTGAATAAGTCCCAATAAACAAAATCAACTGATGGTTATATATGCCTGAGGAAGATGAACCATAGTGTCACAATTACATTATTTAGGAACTGTATATATATTTAATAAGTCATTCCAGTGCAAGAAATGTTGCCTTTTGAGCATATTATACAGTCGGGTATTATAATAGTTGGCCGTCAGAGATAGCAATGAAAACGGAGATAACTACACCACGTGTTTCTGGAACAAGGAAAGCAAATGATCTACACTGGATATCCAAAATCGCCTAAGTTTAAATGCTTGGGATAGACTATGAATATTGTACGTGTTATAATAACTTTACTGGTAGCGTTTTGTAGATCGCTGTTTGTCCTTTTTGTCCTTTTTTGGCCATTGTGTTGTCTGTGCTTCTTCGATTTACGGATTCTGATTACCCCCTTTGGTATCTTCAAACTCTTCTTAGTAATTGTAGTTTTCAATAATGCATATATCTAAGAGACTATAGTTGAGTGCCGAAACATTGATTATTGGACAGCTGATACCTAAGAGGACTAATAGTCCACCAGCAAAGGTGATACCTTGTGATAGCAATCAAAACTTGGATATTATCATCTCTGCGTTCAATATCACAGCAGTAAATTAAATGTCAGGATCAGTCATATTTATTTAACAGTAAACACTTGTGTTCAATCCTATATATTTGACAATAAAATATGTTTAAATCAACAATAAAAACCTCGACTTTTCATGTATCCCTACATCTTTTCATCCAGTCGAACACAAAAAAAACGTTAATTCTAATAAAAATAAACAAATTGATTATTTCAAATAGTTCAATTTGAATAAGCAATTTCATTACTAAAGCTAAAAATCAAACAAATATATCCTGTCATTAGTGCTTTTACTGTGTAAATACAATGGTATTACAGTTTTGTACTAAAGCAATATCACATTACGGAACTACTTCAATTGTCGTCATACATATGTAAATATTAGACATGTTTACAGTCATTAAACGATTGTTACTCCGCATCTACTTCAACATACAACCATACATGTTATCTACGTCATCAATATTCTCATATGTTGTAAACAGATGTTTCTATTGTAATGTTTCATTTTGGATTTATTTTCATTATATACTTTCCGTGTGTGACCGGGGCCGTTGTGATCGTGATCGTATGGTAGTTGGATTTACAACTACCTATGCTATATATCTTTATTCTCATAAACCATTGCAATTTACAATAAGGTATAGAGATGTACAAAGTCATGAAACAATACTGATGTATTAACCCCTAACCTATGCCTAAAAATAAGCAATTAACAAAACTAGCAAATCTCCTCATGCATTCGCAATGTGCTCTATCAGAACCGATCTCCTCAAGCAGAAAAACGAGAAAATTGACAGTTTGTAGATTTATCTAGACTTCAGTTTACTTCTGACGAATCGGAATTTATCCCCGATTACATTTAGACGCCCATGATGAAAAAATATTGAAAATTTAACTTGCATCTTTGTCATGAACAACTTAGAAATGTAAGAGCGTCACAATTTTCGTCATGTTTTTCGTGGGACGATTGATTTTGCGAGAGTTACACTTCATATACAAGAATAAACTATACATGTTTCTAATCGTGAAAGCATTCGCCACAGCATAGCATTCTCTGATTTTGCAATATTCTAGCAGTAATAAAGCAAATTTCAATTTTTGACATGTATATACCTTGCGAAGCGTCTTCGTGAACTCTCCTCCACCAAAACCGGAAGTTATCCTCACGAATGTCTTTGCAGAACCGACTGTTCTGCTTGTGCGGATTACCAGCTGTGTATTTTGTACGGTAACTCACACCTTTTCTGGACATATTAATTAACGCGGCAACAGGCTCCTCAGTTTCAGTTTTTCGATCACCCATAATGCTGAATTTACCAGTTTTTAGCCTTCTGTTTTCCTCTTACTAACCTTGACCAACGGCTTGGCCGCTTCTGGTTGTCAAGATATGTACATGACAGAGGCGTAGCTACATAAATATGCTGTCACGCCATGGCGTGCACATCGGCAGGTTAAAAAAAAAGGAAATAAAATTTAAAAAAAATGTATTGTTACTTTTAACAGTCTAATTAAATCAGTATAATTAATATATCGCTAATAAGACGTACTAGTAGCTTTTGTATGTTAATCATGTGATGGACAAGTCGAGCGGACGCATTGTATACCCTTAAGACGTCAATATCCAGTTGTGGTCCATGCGTTAGAACGCTTACAAACCCAAGGCGATGACCGGCAAAACTGGGCAGTTTCTTGCATCCATCATGCGGTTTCAGTTTATCATAGCTTTGGTAATAGCGGAACATATTTTACACAGCACTGTTTATCTGTCAACATTCCTCCAAGATACCGATTACGACATTCTTGAAGCAATCAAAGAATCCAAGACCGTGATTGAAATGCTAAGAGCTGAACGACAGGATGAATCGGCTTAGGATGAGTTGTATCAGTCTGCACTTAACTTAGCCAAATCTTTTGATATATCTGATAGTATGTCCAGGCGAGGTGGTAGACAGACTACCAAAGCCAATCGCCCCGCGGAAACTCCAAAACAGTATTGGCGAATTTCTTTGTACTATCCATTTTTGGACAATTTGATTACGAACTTGAAACACGTCTCCTTAAATCGGAAAACCGCTTCCATACACAGCATCTACTGCCCCGTGCATTAACTGCTACAATATACGAGGCATATCAGGCTGACATTTATTTGTCATTAGAGGATTTCAGGAGAGAAGTAGCAAGATGGCGAACCCGATGGGTCATTACTAAGCGTAATGATTTGGCAACAACACTTTGTACCACACTTGATTCTGTAAATCCAGTTCTCTATCCTTCTATAGATACAATATTAATAAAACTATGTGTTTTGTCAACCATGCCAGTAGCAAGCGCTACTGCTGAAAGGTCATTTAGTGACTGAGGTGTTTAAAAAATTATGTTAGGTCGACCATGAAGAATGACAGGATATCTTCCCTTGGATTGGTGCATATTCATCGAGATTTTGAAGTGGACTTGTACAAAGTAATGGAGGTGTTCGTATCTTATCAGACACGAAGGGCAGATTTTGGACAATTTTAAGAAATCCTTGTCTATCAAAGTCATTAAAATTGTGCTTGATTCTATGTTATATGAAACCCTAAAATAGCCCCAGATCGCGCCATTTTGCATCTCGTAAAAATAAAATCCCAGACCCCACCCCCCCCCACCCTCTCAAGAATTATGGCGTGCACACTATTAAGCCTCAGCTACGCCCCTGCATGTAGCTGCAATAATGTAGCTCCTGTGACAAAACTTGTGTCTCGGCAGAGCTACAACGCGGTCCCATTCGTCACAATGGAGCAAACAAAAAGTTGCAGTTGAAACATAAAAACTCACTATTTACGCTTCAAACATTTCATTATAACTATTACTGATGATCCCAGTCCTTAAATCGGCTTGGCTGAGAAATATATGCTTTTCAAAGGTAGCAACAACCTTGTTCAAATTTATCGATCGTTTTCCATAACCGGAAACTACGGAAGGCGGAGCTTTTCTAAATATGGTATTTCTTACTACACGCTGATGTAAACATTCACGCCTAAATCGCCAAATATGGTATCGACATCCAAATAGTGAGGCCGGAAATGACGAAATTCAAAATGTTCAGAGAGAAGGTTTTTATTTTGTGAGAATTACATTCTAAAATACTGGTAGATGATAAAGACTTGTTATTAATAATGGACAAAAGGAAAGGTTATGTCTTATTATGCGAGCTTAAGCGAGCTCTTTATGGCATAAAATGTGTACTTAGGATTTTTTAACAAACATGGTTGAACATACTGTGGAAGAAAAAAAAATTCGACGCTTTGTAAACACCGGTTTCCGTGTAACACACTAACACACTCAACTAATGAAGATCTTCTTAACATAAAGCGCAAATGTGATCCTGAAGTCTCGTACCCTCTTTCGTACGTCCGATACCACTGAAACCCGGAACCCGTGTGTAATAAAAGTCATTTTGCTAACTTGTTTTACTTATATTGATATTTTTTAATTTATTAAATCTCTTCTAACATACTGACAAGAATTTTTGTTTCTACGCGGAAGTTAACTTTTGAGATTTCGTAAGGAACGATAACTCGAATAAAGGAACGACAGCTCGATTGAATGAGACTAGATTCGGCCCTAAAAAAAAGTCGTCCCCAATATATCTCGGCCCAAAAAATCTTGACACTTTTTGATGAAATTGCCAGATAATTTTCAGATGCGCGAGCATTCATGGCCGTGCCGATTTCATATTATATTATATGCGAGCTTAAGCGAGCTCTTTATGGTATAAAATGTGTACTTAGGATTTTTTAACAAACATGGCTGAACATACTATCGAAGAAGAAAAAAAATCGATGCTTTGTAAACACCGGTTTCCGTGTAACACACTAACACACTCAATTAATGAAGATCTTCTTAACATAAAGCGCAAAGGTGATCCTGAAGTCTCGTACCCTCTCTCGTACATCCGATACCACTGAAACCCGGAACCCGTGTGTAATAAAAGTCATTTATTTTTTAATTTATTTAATCTCTTCTGACATACTGACAAGAATTTTTGTTTCTACGCGGAAGTTAACTTTTGATATTTCGTAAGGAACGATAACTCCAATAAAGGAACGACAGCTCGATTGAATGCAATCGTAACTACTCGGCCATTCTCGCTACCCTGCAAATAACCTCGTATGCATTAGGCATATAAATCGCACTACTTTTCACATGTCAGTTACATGAAAGTTTGATAAATTTATATTTTAAACAATTTTCTATATTTCAATTAAAGTTTTAATTAGTTTTGCATGATTAGATTTTACTTAGTATGTCTTCCATATTGGATTTTCGTGGACTATATTTTTGTGCGGCTTAACTTAACTTAACTTCCGGCAAACAATTTAAGAAGAATTTCTACTATGTACGTACGGGGTTATTTGCAGGGTAGCGAGAATGGCCGAGTAGTTACGATTGGATTGAATGAGACTAGATTCGGCCCTAAAAATAAGTCGTCTCCAATATATCTCGGCCCAAAAAATCTCGACACTTTTTGATGCACTGGATGAGCGTGAAATTGCCAGATAATTTTCAGATGCGCGAGCATTCATGGTCGTGCTGGTATCATATTATTGATAAATGCAGGCGTCAGAAGCTCTGTAAGCGAGCGCAAAAAATCTCGGCGGCTGCTCCATTACGTGTAATGGCATCCCGTTATAACCCTTGCGAGTAAGCGAGCATTTAGGGTTTTATTATTAGAACTACCCTGCATGACTCTAATAACTGCGGATATCACTACTTCATTTTCATCCATACAGTATAGTACAGAGGAAAATTAATGATATTAAGCGAGAATCTGGGTTCACCCCGATTTTCTTTTGGTGTGGTCCGTGTCTCTCATCTTTTTTTTATTTGTTAATGTTAACTTTGTAAGTACCACCAAGGACCACCAATGTTTTTATTTCCAAGGTTTTTTTTAAAAACCACGGAGGGGGCATAGCTACTTTCATGCGTGCCGACATACCAGCACGGAGACGTTTTGACATTGAATGTAAGACTCTTGAAAATATTGTGTATGAAGTTACTCTTGATAAAACCAAATGGTTAATATATGCTATTTATAGACCTCCATCAATGGCTAATGATATTTTCACTAACCATATGAACATTTTATTAGATAAAGGTTCTAAATTTATAGAAAATTACATGGTTATTGGTGATCTTAACTATGATATTTTGACTCCTGATAAATCGCAGGTACTTGATGATTTATGTGATATTTTTGATTTAACAAATATTGTTAAAAACCCTACATGTTTTATGAAAGGATATGAACCATCATTAGTAGATGTTATACTTACTAATAAAAACAATATTTGTTTTAAGACACTTAATTTTAATACTGGAGTCAGTGATTATCATCATATGATATCGACATTTATTAAAGGTAATACACCAAATTGTGTAAACAGCAAGATACAATATAGAAGTTTTAAAGATTTTGATGTTAATAAATATATTAGTGATCTAGATAATACTGTTTATTTACATGATTCTAGTGAGTGTGTAGATGATATAAACACTATGTATAATGATTTTGAAACTAAAGTCTCGCAGGTCATTGATCATCATGCACCCATAAAGTATAGATACCCTCGAAAAAACTCAGTACCGTATATGAACAGAGAGCTGAGAAAAGCCATATACAAAAAACAAATGCTACGATCGAAATTTGAGAAATACAAAACAAATAAAACCTGGGAAGCATACAGAAAACAAAGAAATCTTGTTACCAAACTAAAAAGAAAATCTATCAACACATATTTTCAAGAAAGATGTACTGGTGGACAAAAATCTAAACATTTTTACACCACAGTCAAACCATTTCTATCAAAAAAATCTACAGGTAGTCAACAGAAAATTGTTCTAGTAGAAAATGATAAGATTGTGAACAACACTAAAGATATATGTGATACCTTTAACACCTTTTTTGTAAATGTTGCAAATGACATTGGCAAAGATATTATTTTTGATGGAAATAGTCACCCTAGTATATTGAAAATTAAGAACAATACACAACATAATACACTGTTTGATTTTAAACCTACAGATGTTGACACTATAGACAAACTGGTAGGCAAAATAAACATCAAGAAAGCTACTGGTGTAGATCAGATCTCATCTAAACTTGTACGTGCTGGTGCACCTGTACTTAACAAGCATATAACAACACTTGTTAATAACACTATCAAAACCAGTGTTTTTCCAACCAGGTTAAAAGAAGCTCAGGTTGTTCCACTACATAAAAAAAATGACCCTTTAGACAAAAAGAACTACCGGCCAGTTAGCATCTTACCCACAATTTCTAAAGTTTATGAAATGGTTTTATCTGACCAACTAACTGATTTATTTGAAAATATTTTTCATACTTTTTTATGCGCTTTTAGAAAGGGTCATGGTTATCAGACAACTTTGCTGAGACTCCTTGAAGATTGGAAAACAGCTCTAGATAAAAATCAGTATGTGGCAGCAATTCTTATGGATCTTTCGAAGGCTTTTGACTGTCTGCCACATGACATTCTCCTTTGTAAGATGTCTGCATACGGCCTATCTCCAAAATCTGTGGAATTACTTAGAAATTATTTAACTGGTCGTAAACAACAAATCAAACTTCAGGGAGATCTCAGCAGTTGGGCTGATATACAAAAAGGGGTACCTCAAGGCTCTATACTTGGCCCCTTGTTATTTAAAATTTTTATTAACGACATCTTTTATTTTATTGAATATGGTACATTGTATAATTATGCTGATGATAACACCTTGTCTTATGTAAATGATAATTATGAGAAATTAATTAATATACTTGAAAAAAAAGCTCAGTATTGATAGACTGGTTCAAATTCAATTGTATGCAGGCTAATCCAGATAAGTTTCAAGCCATTGCAGTTGGCAATAAGACACATGCCAAGACACCAGTATTTAAAATAGATTCAGCTGAAATTACTTGTGATGAAGTGGTAAAATTACTAGGAATAGATATTGATTACCAACTTAATTTCAATTATCATATTAAAAATATATGTCGTAAAGCTTCTCAACAGTTGAATGTTTTAAAGCGCATTGGTTGTTTTCTTTCAAAATTAAATAAATTAACAATTTTTCATACTTTCATTTGTCTAATTTTAATTTTTGTCCTTTGGCGTGGCATTTTTGCAATAAAAGTAATACCTCTAAATTAGAAAAAATCCAGGCGAGGGCTTTACGATTTATATACGAGGACTATGAGAGCACATATGATGAGTTATTAGAAAAAGCTAAAGTTCCATCTCTGAAAGTTAGAAGAATGCGTACCATGGCTATTGAATGTTTTAAGATTTTAAACAAACTTTCACCATCTTGTTTACATGATTTAGTTGTTTTTAAAGATTGTAAATATAATTTTAGATATTCCAATATTGTAGATATACCTAGGGTGCGAACATCTACCTATGGTAAGAATAGTTTTAAATATGCAGCAGCTGTTTTATGGAATGACCTACCTGATGATTTTAGAAAAATTTCCAATTTTAATCAGTTTAAGAATATTTTAAAATCTTGGAATGGAAATGTATGTAAATGTTCAGTTTGTGCCGACTTTTAAATTTGTTTAAATTTCTACCATCTAGGTCATATCCAGTTTTTATTTATTGTGCTTATAAAATTTGTATGCTTTGCTCATAATATCAGCTTTTAGTTGTTCATAGTTTGCTACATTAGCTCTTGGTATGCTTAGCTTATAACATCAGCTTTTAATCTGCTTTTTTGCTTATCTTATAACTGTTAGTATTTTACATGTAGTGCTTACTTAGTCTTGTATTTTAGCTGTATGTTGCATGCTTGTTATTTGTTATTTATTCTGTGTCTGTGTATGTCGGTTAAAAGCTCAACAGAGCTTATGTTGTATGTTGTTCTAACCATGCCGACTCTTATTTATTTATTATTTATTTATTTAAAGATTGGTCAAAGGGAGATAACAAATTGAGAACTCTTTCGTATGAAGTCACAATTGATATCAAAAGTTTCTTCTGCTAAAAGCTTGACTTTCACTGGTATTCAAGCTAGACATTACTTCATCAATGTCTCTTGAAAAGGTCTGAACTTTTGAGAAAAACAAGAATATTGAAGTGATGTACAGGGGATTGCTTTACTTTTCACAATCCTATTGGTTTTTTTTACTATTACTAATCCATCCTACTTTATTTTTTCAATTACAAACAAACAACAAAAACAGAATAGTAGTTTATTCCAAACACTTGAATTTTGTCCTTGGTATATAAATTTTAAAGAATAATAGAAGTGCTTATTTTGTAATCTCGTTGAAATTGGACTTCAGACGACATTTTCTGCTCTGTATCTCCAGCCTAGACTTCGGATGTCTAATCTCAACGAGATTACTTATTTTGTGGATGCAACATTACATGGTCATAGACATAGGCTATGAGTATGAATATGTTTTTCTCTCAAAAAGTCTTGCTTCAATAATGTAGTGTTTCTCAGACTATCATCTTCTGTACATTGACTTGTATTTGCTACCTAGTGGCTAATATTAAATACTAATAGAATCTTTGAAAATTTGTCAACTCTCCAAATAAAAGTGAGATTGTTCTCAACGCAGGATAAGCTTTGAACCCCCTTGTATCTGTAAAACAGTAAATTATGTTGGCATGCTACCAAAAGGGGGGAACATAAGGGAAATATCAACGAAAAGTCAATCATTCTTTTGATTAATTTTGCTGTCCAAAAAAAAACTCCTAGTGACAAAAATACATGTACCTGTACTAAATAAGGTAACACATTATCAGAGCAAGTGATTATAATTACAAATTGATGTCAGTTGTACATTTTAAAAAAAACATTTTATTTGTTTAGTATTCTGGATAGATGAAAATGTATTTTATTATTTTTAAGCACATTTCTCACTTATCTACACCACTTGTCTTCATTCCAGTTATATTCCCCTTTAGAAAATTTTTCTTTGATTTTAAAATATCGGAGGATTTCCATTAAAATATATTGTGAAGGCAATTATGCAAAAAAAGAATCAGGTACATGTACATATATCAGAATACTGACCACATAAAAGGAAAATTAGTTTTTTAGACAATGTGTGTCCTTATTTAGTATAGATTTCATTACTATGAGTTTAATTTTTGTATAGCAAAATTAATCAAAGAATGATTGACTATTTATTGAGATATTTAAACTTCCAATCCTGTTAAATGAACTCTACAAAGGACAATATGTATTGTATTTATTCAATGGGAGAGTTCATCTTGGAAAAAAATAATTACAAAAATGTACCTTGAGAACCACCAACTGATACACAGTAGAGGTTTAATTTCCCTTGCAATAACTCACAACTGCTCTGGTAGTGTTATGGTTTGCATTCTTGCATGGAGTGTGGTAGATTATGGTTTCAAACCAACAAGTATAAAATTGGTATTTGCTGCTTGAGGAATTTTCCTCTAATCACACAGCATTAAGGAGTGAGAGCAAAAACTGACTGGCTCGGAATGAGGATCAGCAATGTGTCCAAGTGGAGTGACATGTTTACCTGTGAACTGTTCTTTTGGTGAGCTAGCACTATGAAAATTCAACAGTGTGTTGGTCTAGTACGAAGCTGGCATCATCATCTCATGGAAATGCAACTTGTTCTCGCCATGATATAGCTGCAAAATTGCTCACTTGGCATTAAACAACAATCACTCACTCAGTTAACTCACTTTCTTTTTCAGACTGAGATATCCAATGAGCCAAGCTTAGAACTTCCAGATTCCATTTATGATAATTATAATGACAATGAAAGCTGCAACCAATCTGAGAGGTAAGATATATATTGGATGTTGAAAAATTCAATCTACATTGTTGTGTCAAACTTGCTACAATTTGATTAAAATCACATCTCTGAATTGCTCTCCTTTATTGATATGTCACAGTGTGGGAGATCCGATGAAATCATACTAGGGGTCACATGCAAAGTGACCTTATGTCATGAATATATAATGATGTGATAAATATGATTAAGATTGTGACTTTCATTGAATTGCTCATATTATGCAAAGTAGTTTAGTAACAGTAACACTTTCATAGTCTCACAATTGCCATTTTCATGTGATAGATAGTGCATATGGTCACTCACAAAACAGGTTAGTTGTACTTATGTAGCCTCTTGTTGACACTGTCATATGCCCCGGAACCAAACCCTGGTCCACGGCCAATAAAATTCCCATGTGCAGTCTGCAACAAGGCAGTAAAATGGAGCACCTCTGGAGTTTGTTGCGACTCGTGTGAAGTCTGGTTTCACCAAGAATGTATGGGCATGCCTGATATAGTCTACAATGGCCTAAGAAATATCAGTTGGTACTGCTGTCAATGCGGCCTTCCGAACATATCACCAAGCATATTTGACAGTACCATCTATGAATCGTCTAACTCTTTCACCATACTTAGTGATACCATGCACTCTGACATCAGTTTTAGTAATCCTGCTGCCACATCATCTCCAACTAAAAACACACAGCAGCATTTACAACCACAGAAAAGGAAAGACTTGCCAATGTGTATTGTCGTAGTCAACTGTCAATCTATAAAATCAGACGGTAAACCTTCACAATTGAGAAACCTCGTCTCATCCATTTAGGCCGACATAGTAATAGGTACAGAGTCGTGGCTTAATCCTACCATACGAGATGCTGAAGTTTTTCCAGAAGGGTTTAAAGCATACCGCAGAGACAGAACTGACGGCAAAGGCAGTGGGGGTCTTTTTACTAATATCAAAGAAATATGATAGCAGTGAACCAGAAGAACTAAAGGTTTCACCACAAGATGATATTGAACTTGTATGGGTAAAAATTAAAACACTTGGAAGCAGTGACCTGTATATTGGATCCTTTTACAAACCACCAGGCAGAAGTGATCCTCAATATCTAGACAAACTTTATTCTTTCATCACAAGAATACCAACTGCAAATGGAGCACATCTATGGATTAGAGGAGATTTTAACCTTGGGGACATAAATTGGGAAAAAGAAACAGTCAATGAATATGCCACTAATGGAACACAATGCAACCAGCTACTAACTATTACCAAAGACACATTTCTTGACAGGAACCTACACGTGTAACAGAGACTTACCGCTAATGTACTCGATTTATTTTTCACTAACAACTCAACATTAACCAACAAAGTAGAAATCATTCCTGGTATCTCAGATCATGAAGCCGTATTTATAGAATCTAGCCTTCGTCCTTTAAAAGTTCAAGTACCACCAAGAGAAGTATTTATGTACAAGGACATAGATTATAATCCAATGAAAGACGAACTAAGAAAATTCTATGAACAATACCAAGAGTCATCAAAAGGTAAGAATGTCGAACAGCTATGGACAGAATTTAAAGACAAGATCCACTCACTAATGAATGAACACATACCAACAAAACTCATCCGTGGAAATAAAAACAAGAAACCATGGATCAGTAAAGAAGTAAAATCACTAATCAGGAAAAGAAATAAACAGTATAAAAAGTATAAGAAAACAAAGGATAAAATAGACATAAAGAGATATAAAGAAACAAAAGCACATCTACAAAAGGCAGAGAGACAATCATACTGGAAGTACATCAACAACATCATAGAAATAGGAGACCCAGACCAGGAAGATAGATCACCAAAACAGAAAAGATTCTGGTCATACATCAAATCACTGAGGAAAGACACAAATGGGATAGCTCCGCTTAAAGATGCGGGAATATTACACGCCGACGCTAAAGATAAAGCTGAAATTCTAAATCGACAATACCAATCAGTATTTACAAATGAAGACACATCTGATATACCAACACCAGATGGTGAACCTTATTCATCTATGCCTGAAATAACTGTCAGCATAGAAGGAGTTCAAAAACTTCTCCAGAAACTGAACCCTCAAAAAGCATGTGGGCCTGACCAAATACCAGCAAGAATCCTGAGAGACCTCGTAGATGTTATAGCTCCACCATTAACATTGATCTTTCAGAAGAGTCTAGATGAGGGGAACATACCGAATGATTGGCGTACCACAAACATTACAGCCATATTCAAGAAAGGGGAACGATATAAAGCCAGCAACTATCGCCCAGTATCACTGGTCAGTCTTTGTTGTAAAGTACAAGAACATATAATTGTCAGCAGTATTCTTAAACACCTAGATGCTCACCAAATTTTGACTGATTGCCAACACGGATTTAGAGCAAGACACGGTTGTGAAACCCAGCTCTTAACACTAGCACATGAACTGTTATCATCATTAGATGTAGGATGTCAGCACGACCTTATCATCCTCGATTTTTCAAAAGCTTTTGATCGAGTACCACATGAAAGACTCCTGAAGAAACTTGATCACTACGGTATCCGAGATTCTACACAAGGATGAATCAAGGCATTTCTGAGTAACCAAACACAACAGGTAATAGTGGAAGGGGCAACATCTGATACAGTACCAGTCGTTAGTGGAGTACCTCAAGGAACAGTCCTAGGACCTTTGTTGTTCCTGATCTTTATCAACAATCTCCCGAACTGTGTACAGTCACGCATACGACTCTTTGCGGATGACTGTATTCTCTACAGGAAAATTTGATCGATCAAAGATACCATTATACTCCAAGATGACCTCAACAAACTAGCAGACTGGGAACAAAAATGGGGAATGGATTTCCTTCCAGATAAATGCAGCACTCTCCATGTGACACGATCTAGAACACCAATACTACAAGATTACATTCTCAAAGGACACAAACTAACATCAGAAGCTTCATCAAAATACTTGGGAGTGGAACTACAATCAGACATGTCTTGAAGGAGTCATATTGATAAAACTGTTAAAAAGGCAAACAGTACTCTCGGATTTTTAAGAAGAAACCTGAAGGTCAGCAACCAGGATACAAAAACAGCAGCATATAAAACCTTAGTCCATCCTACAATTGAATACTGCTCATCAGTATGGAGTCCGCACACAAAAGATGCCATAAACAAGATCAAAATGGTCCAGCGAAGAGCGGCTAGGTACGTGACAAATCGCTATAGAAACACCAGCAGCGTAACTTTCATGCTTGGAGATCTAGAATGGGACACACTTGAAACAAGACGAAAGAAAATCCGACTTACTATGATGTACAAGATCATCAACAACTTAATTGACATCAGAGCTGAAGAGTACCTGACCAAACCAACTCGTCAAACAAGATCTAGCCATTCCTTGAAGTACCAACAGTTCTCAGCATCCACAGATTACTACAAACACAGTTTCTTCCCACAGACCACCAGTATTTGGAATACCTTGCCAGCACCAGTTGCTGAGGCTCCCTGTTTGGTATCTTTCAAACAGGAGCTGTCCACTGCCTCTATCTAAGTTTAGGGTCGTCAAGTTGTAAGTAGTATCTAGTGAGGCGGATAGTGCTGTGCTGGTTGGGTGTATACCAAGTGGCCGCTACGGTAGCCAGAGAGGACTATTGCTGAAGGTATGAACATGCAACTTGACAAATCTTTCGCCTATTCCTCTGACTTTCCTATATACACTTTTTTTCTATCTTTCCTACTTTCTCTGTAATTCATACTTTTCTTAAGAATGGTACAAAATAATTATTTAAATTAGTGCGCAAAGGATTAGTAGAAACACTAGTATCTTATTACGGCCTTACTGTAGTGCAACTAGTGAGTACTAAAATAACAGGCATTATATCATATCTGAACAAAATGGAAGAGAATGATTTTAAAATGACCACCCCATGCTAATTTCATCCAGAAAAATACTTTCAAAAAATGGAGGAAAAATCATCTCTCCAGTCTGTTTATCAAATTGGTTTCCTTCAGTTTTCCATCCATTACAATTTGTATTAGGAAAAATCATAAATGTATATGTATCAATCAGTTCCAAAACCAAATGTCACAGGGATCAGATATTGTGTTCAGAATAGACAGGTCTTTGGTTTATACAGGTTAAATGAACAAAGATTTCCTACATTGAGACTTTATTTAATGTTTGTTTTATATAGATCTAGCCAGATTCAAGGATCAGTTTAGACAAGTTTCACTCTAGTTTATCGAAAACCAAATGTGGAGTGCTGTAGATCGTGTGTTCGAACCCCGCTCAGGTCAAACCAAAGACTATAAAATTGGCATTTGTTGCTCCTCAGGTAAGCACGCAGCATTAAGGAGAAAGAGCAAAGACTGGTTGGCTTGGAATCAGGATAACGTGTCTGAGTGGGGCGACATGTTTATCCGTGGACTATTGTTTCAGTGAGCTAGCACTATAAAACCCAACTAAGCATGTTACTCAAGTACAAAGCAGATCTCATCATCATCTCTTTGAAAATTAACTTGTTCTTGCAATGATATAACTGAAAAATTGCTGAGTTGGCATTAAACTACAGATCACTCACCCAAATGTGAAATATTGCACTTTTCTTTCTTCTTTATGCATTCCTCTTTTACCATTGAAGCTGATCATCATGTGTAAATTTCATATATATTTCATCAATACTAAATGTCTTCAGCATCTTCAGGACAATTTTTAATGAGAATTTTTTTTTATTGCAGTGAGTTATCTTATCTAGAGGTAATTGATACAGAACAAGCCAGTGCATCACCAAAGAGAAGAAAAATAGATGTAACTTATTTACCTTAATTTCGTTAGCTTTTGAGCAATTTATTTCTTCAGAATTTGTTTGATTTAGGATAGTGGACTATCGTGTGGTTATGAACTCAATCTAGATCATACAATGTCTAAAAGCTAAAGGTATTAAACCAACAGATTCTACCTTCTTAACTAGTAGTCAGTTTACAACATTGTACAAGCATTCACTGACCCTGGTATTGTAGTACTGTCCATTTTTATGCTGTCATTCATTTTTGTGATTGCTCTCTTGCTGATATTATCAGAACCAAGGGTTGATAAAGGGTCTGATATGAAAAAGGCCAGGTGATAATCTATATATATTATCAGTGCTTTCATTAAGAGCCAGTACCCGGTACTTTTACCCGGCTACGGTAGCGTCTGGTACCGGCAGAAAAAATAAAGACAAGAAAATCATGTGCAAAAATCTAAGTTAATATAAGATCGTTCTGTGGGACTCGAAATCGTAATCTAGTATTTATGGGAGTGTCTTCGTCGAGGTCCGCGTCGGAATCTGTATCTGTACTTTCTTCACCTCCAGTATTGGAGATCAGATTGGATATATATCGTAAAAGCGCTTTAAACTACGACGATTTAACAGTGTCTATTCAAGTGGCATATTATCATTGATGAAAAACGATAAAATGTCTAAACGAAAAAAAGCAATCACTGACTATTTTATGCAGAGCAAAAAGCTTAACAAAGGTGAAGATTCTACGAAAGCGTGTCAAATCATGCTGTTCAGCATTGCCTCATACACATTCTTTTTCCTGATATCTGTTGTGATTTGTGTGAACGAGCGCAGGAAATTTTCAGTGTTAAGTTAAGTTAACACGTGAAATATCAGCAATAGTCTAGAAATGAACCTCGTGGGGGAGACCATGGGGCAAAGCCCCTGGAAGCTCCTGAATTTTAGGGTTTTTGAGACTTATATCAATTATGATTATTCTATATCTTAATTTCAAATTCATTTATCATACACAAAATTGAAGCAAATATTACAAATATAATCCCATATTTTCAGGTCAAAATTTAAGTCTCAAAATTCCTACAATCCAGGAGCTTCGGGGGGCCTTGCCCACCTGGTCCCCCTACCAGTGCTTTGCCCTGGACCCACTGGGGGCCTTGGGCAGCCCCCAGGCCCCTCGCCGAAATTCTTTGGTACCTCCTACATTCTAGAAAGTACCTCCAACCTAAAAAAAATAGTGAAACCCCTGTTATTATATATATCATGGATGATTCTGGTTAGAAAATAAAATAACTGAAAATCAATGAAGAATAGCTGAAACCATCTACACCCTCTTTCAAAAGGTCCATTTCAGACCTGTCCTGACTGTGTCCAGCAATTTTCGGATTAAATCATTTTAAAAAATGGAAAAATATATCTCTGATATATACTGAATGTAATATATGTAACAAAACTGCCTTTTTATTTAACAGTTTGAAATAAACTCATATTAAAAAAAAAATCTTGTAAGTATATATGCACCTTATTTTTATTGTAGAAAGATGGCTTTTTATGTCCAGCTACACCAGATATACCTATTACATCATGCCAATATGGACTACCAAGACTTAATGAACAAGAACACGAAGGTAAAATTATTTTGCATGTCCCACTACACCAGATTTACATATAGCACCTTGCTATATTGAACAACCAAAAACAACATAATCATCAAGAAATTCAAGACATTATTATCTCCCCTTCCTTCACAACCAGATATACCTGTGACATAAAGTTATTAATAAACCAGGCCTGATCAGCAAAGAAATTGAGGGGAAATTATTTTGCACATCCTACTACACCAGGTATATATATAGCACCTTGCTACACTGAACAACCAAAAAGACATTTGAAATTCAAGACACAAGTATCTCCCCTAGCTGCCCAGCCATATAAACCTGTAACATTATGTTATTGATAAACAAGGCATCACCAGCAAGAAAATTGAGGGAAAATTATTTTGTATGTCCTAATACACCAGATATATATATATATATATATAGAGCCTTGGAACAACGAAAAACAAAAAAAAACATAATCAGCAAGATATTCAACACAATTATCTCCCCTACCTATGCAGAAATACCTGTAACATTATGCTATGAATAAACAAGGCTCGATCAGCAAGAAAATTTAGAGAGAATTATTTTGCATGTCCTACTACACCAGATATACATATATATAGCGCCTTGATACATTGGACAACCAAAAAGACATATATGCTATCAGTAAGAAATTCAAGACACAATTATCTCCCCTACTCTTCTAGCTACCCAGATATACCTGTAACATTATGTTATTGATAAACAAGGACCGATCAGCAAGAAGATTGAGAGAAAATTATTTTGTATGTCTTACTACACCAGATGTACATATAGTGGCTTGCTACTTTTGACAAACGAGAGAGACAGAATCAGCAAGAAATTCAAGACACAATTATCCCCCCTTCCTTCCCAGCCATATAAACCTGTAACATTATCTTATTGATAAACAAAGCATCACCAGCAAGAAAATTGAGGGAAAATTATTTTGTATGTTCTACTACACCAGATATGCTTATAGCACCTTGCTACTTTGGACCACCAATGAAGACATAAATATTTTGGCCATTATATTGTCTGTCCTTCTTCGATTTACGGATTTTGATTACACCTTTGGTACATGTATCTTCAAACTCTTCTTTCACTGTGTAATATATTTTTAGATACAGCTAATGAGTATCAACAACAGTCATATGAAGCAGAAGAAATACAGTTACAATCTGATGATCTACCTTCAGAACATATCACTGATACAAAAGACAGATCTGGAATGTCTGTTGCTGAAATGGTACAAGGTGGGTATTACATAGTTCAGCTAGACATTTTCCATATCTTTTAACCACCTGTTTGAATACTTAGGAACTTTTTAAGACAATTTGTCAAAAGTTGATGAGTGGTTTCCAAATTCATTAAAGTAAAGGTTGTAAAGTCACCTGCTGTAAATGGCCAGTTTAAAATCCTCTTTACCAGATTTATGTGTTATTCATCAGGTACACTCATAGTCAAAAGACTAGAAAGCCATATTATTTAATAGTCTCTATGAGCAAGAAAACCAAAGGGCCAAAACAGGATAGCCAAAATCGTCTAAGGTTAGAAAATGCCAAAATAACTTAAATTTGCAACCTGCAAAAGACAAACTCTATACAGTATACTAGATCTGGATTGTTATTTGTAAATAAATTGGTTTATAGAAGTTATACAAGACTATCGACAAGATAGATTAAAAGAGTGAAGTAGCCTAATAAATACTGTCATCATTATGACAATCACATATATTAGAATATCCTCATGGGACCCATTGTGTAATTTGAAAAGAATAATTGATAGTTTAATAAAATTATATGTAAATATGAAGTGACAAAATACATTGGACTTTTAGAAAATTAAACCATCACGCTGACGCCTATATATGACTATTATGATATCAAAATATAAACCATAATCTTTGATAAAGAAAAAGACTATATTATATATTTATAATATTCATATATTTTCAGATCTTGGAGAAGAAAACAAAATGTTGTACAATCAATGGTCCAATATGTTCAGGTATGGTCATTAAAAAAGTAAAAAAGCTGAAACCATGAAATTGCCGATTCAATTCATAAAAATTAATAGCAGAAGTGAGATTCATCAAATGCAAAACTTGATGGCTGCTTGCTGTAGCCACTATGTTACAGTAGTCCCCCTCTTATTAGGCTACCCCATCTACAGGGATCGTGCTGGGCTTCGCCAATGTCGCCGTTTGTGGCGTTTCCTAACTTATTACGATGCATACTTGCAAAAATGACTAAGAAATCGACTCGATAAAAAGTGAAACCATAATTATATGTAACCATGGAATGATCAACTTGAATGTTAGGTAAAAAGATGAAGCAAGATCATGTTATAAGTTTGAATTTGCTGGCATTTTGTTTGGCTTCAATATTGGAGAATTGGTGACAAAAAATTAAGATTGGCGATTTTTTTGGCTCCAATATTTTTGGAGCCAGAGCAACCCCTGCCATCTACCATGAAAAAGTGGCTTAAAAAAGAGGGTTGTCCTCTCTTGATAGGACAATTTACTAGTATTTTACTATCTCTGTGCAGCTGAAATCTGACCTGATAAGAACGAATGACTTTGGTGAGAGTGGCGTTATCAGAGAGAGACTACTGTAAATGATATTTGAAACTTATTACTATGATCAACATCAGTTTTAAAAGCTATTACAATCTATTTTATTACAATTATCTCCCTTGTATTATTTTATATGGGGGATATATTTGGTTATGTATATTACATGTCTATGGACAGTAAGAACCATTAGTTACCACCCTTTATAAAGGTAGCAGTCAGGGCCATGATCACATATGATAGTCCAACCTAAATCTACCAATGCACCACTAATAGTTCTGCATGTGTTTCCTCCACTAAGGAACTGATCATTTAACTAATGTTCCCCCTATCGTCTAGTTATTGGATTGATAAGCAACTGGGGGCTTTTTTAATGGAGGGTTAGGGTTAAGGTGTTTAACGCTACTTTCAACAACAATTATATTGTGGCAGTCAGTTTTATTGGTGGAGGAACCCAGTGACCTGTCACAAGTCGCCGACAAACTTTAACACAATGCTGTATCAAGTACACCCTGCCATCAGCGGGATTCAAACTCACAACTTTAGTTTTAATGGATACCCTGTCTAATATGTAAATATCAAACTTGAAAAATGAAACAGGAATACACACTGGAACAATTATCTTGATTTATTTGCAAGAAATATGCAGGAAGTGAATAAGTATGCTATAATATAATGAGAAAAAGCTTAAAATTATATTGTTTTAATATAAAAAAAATTTCAGAGAAAGTGAGAATTTTGAGAATTTCTGTCCAGTGCGTCTAGACAAAATGATTGAACAGGCTAAACAATTAGAAGAAAATTTAATGAAGCAAAAGCAGTTATTATGTACCAGGTTAAATGTAATATCCCACATCATCAGGACCAGTATAAGTGAGGGTCCAGGAGGAGACCATTAGTAATATACCCATAATTATGGTTAGATACATGTATTTTATTACAACTTTGAATACAATAGTAAATTTATATATTTCTTATCTTCAAATATCTTAAGAAACCTACTACTGTATAGCGCCTATATTTGGCGGTGGTTTTATTTTTGGTGCCAATGGCTGATTTGACCATTTGGAAAGTAACCGTCAGACATGAAGCGAATATTTATTAACAGCACCGTGAAATTGATTACTGGTATAGGTGATCAACGGAAAAAACAGTCAATTATATTTTTTTCTTTTCATAAAACCACCAAAATATATATCCGCCAATAAATTGGATTCATAGAACCACCAAATTTTTATAGCAGATATAAAGCACTATGCAGTATATAGAACAAGTTGAATAATGCATTTTGGAAGGAAAAGTGACAACAGCAACAAAACCCCTTCTAATATCAATGTAAAAGTATGTGTACCCTGTCCACAATATAATAACGTGGAGCAATATAGAGAATTATTTATTCAGATTCAGTATTGCACTCATCTTCGCTAGCCAAGGGAAACGATCCATCTACCCTCCTCTTAGGGAGGTGGATCGTAACCCTTGGTTGGCGAAAATCTATTGCACTTAATTGATTTAAGATATAAACAGAAATTATATGATGTGATTATAGATACAGTGAAACCTGTCTAAACCTGTTTAGAACCATCTTTTCTGTTCAAAATAGACAGATGTTTAGTTTATACAAGGTTGAATTAACAAAGATTTCATACATTGAGACTTGATTTAAAGTTCGATTTAAGCAGGATTTTGGTTTATTCAGGGTTTGGTTTAGACAGGTATCAATGTAAAATATTTTTTTTATTGAGTTCACTTAAAATCAATGAATTTCCAGACATCATACTGCATTTTACATGAATTTATGAGGGCTATCTGTCTTTACTGATTTTGATATCAATGATTTAATATCTGTGTTTACTGATTTTGATGACATAGATCAATGATTTAATGTTATAATTTATAGAAGATGGTTCTTTAATTTATTGTATTGTTGTTGTGTTTATCTTATTGTTACGTAATAAAACCTTGATCATCATTTCATTTTTGTGTCTCTATAAATAATAGGGGGTTAGAATTAGGGTTATGGTGTTTAATGCCACTTTCAACCATATTTCAGTTATATTGTGGCGGTCAGTTTTATTGGTAGAGGAAACCAGAGTACCCGTAGAAAACCATCGACCTGTCGTAATTCACTGACAAACTTTATCACATAATGTTGTATCTAGTACACCTCACAATTAGCAGGATTCGAATTCACGTTAGTAGTGATAGGCACTGAATGCACAGGTAATTGTAAATCCAGCTACCATACGATCACGATCAAGGTGGCCCCTATCTATAAATAATCAAATGTTTTAATTGACAAATGGAAGACAGAATACATTTTTATTTTACCTGGCCAGGAACCTCATAATGTGCTTTGACACACAGGAAAAGTTGAACCTCAGCCCCTACTTAGAGGAAGGTGCTATGGGTTTTTATTGCCACTTTCAACAATACTCCCAAGTTATATTGTGGCTGTCAGTTTTATTGGTGAAGGAAACCAGTGTACCCAGAGAAAACCTCAGACTTGATTATATAATAAGACAATGAAGAATAGCAAAACTCATATTTTTACATTTAACATATGATGAGGTCAGGGTTAGGCAACTGACTGATGTTTGCTGTATGATTTATGTGCAATCCAAATATGGTTAACCTTGACCTACATTGTCTGGTTACCAAAAAATAGACCTAATCGCAAATACTCGACACAAATTCAATTGTCAATGAATTATGAAGATGAGGACATGTGTCATGTCCAGTGACATGCACACATACTCCAAGATGAATATCGGGAAAACAGAACTTCAGACCAAATTAATTTATCGGTATGAAGGTAAAGGTTTAGTGACCTGCAGCTTAATGTTACTTGTACACTGCAGGATGGATGTGTGGGCTACTATGTGTAACAATATTTCAGTTATATCATGGTAGTCAGTTTTATTTGTGAAAGAAACCGGAGAAAGCCATTGACAAACTTTATCACATAATGTTGTATCGAGTAAACATCACCATGAACAGGGTTCGAACTCACAACTTTAGTGGCGATAGGCACTGATTGCACAGATAGTTGTAAATCCAACTACCATACGATCACGACCACAAGGGCCCCTGTATGGATTCTGAGAAACAGACCCAATTAGAAAGACATGACACAGTTGAAATATATGGATCACCCTATGCAATAAAAACACAGATATCTATTTTTTAAGTGTGCATGGCACATTTCTGGAATAACCTTCATCAGATACACTCATAGCCAAATAAGGCCTAAACAGGATAGCCATAATCATATTGGGGTTACCTATGTCTGATGGAAATTTACTTTAGTTTTAATAAATTACATTTAGGAACTGTGTGATTGTTGTTTAAAATCAAACAAGCACTTTTTCAACCATATCATGGCAAGAACAAGTTACATTTTGATAAGATGATAACGTCCACTTTGCACTCGACGAACATGCTTAGTTAGATTTTTATCATACTAGCTCACTGAAACAACAGTCTGCAGATAGAAATGTTGCTCCACCTAGACACAGTTTTCTGATTCCGAACCAAACAATAATTGCTCTTACTCTTTAGTGCTGTGTACATAGCAGAGAAGCAACAAATACCAAATTTATAGTCTTTGGTTTGAACTGACAAAGCCTCAAACTCACGACCTTCTGAACTTGAGGCGAGCATGCTAACCCTTACACCACCGAGGCGAGCATGCTAACCCTTACACCACCGATGTGGTTGTTTTTTTAGGTACAGTAAATTTCAAACATTAATATATTTAATAAGAAAAGTTTCAAGATACCAATGGGATAATCAGAAGCCGTAAATCGAAGAAGGACAGACAACACAATCGCCAAAAGAAAAAGGACAAACGACGATCTACAAAACATTATACAGAAAACTAAAAATAAACTAGGTCTGCCAACTTTGATTGGCAAGTCTAAAAATCCAAAAATTTATGTCAACCACCAATTTCAAAACATTAAATTTCTTCAGAAATGACATGACAACGAGATAGGAAGATGTTATAAATTGTGTATTTTAAATTAAAGAAGCAAATACCAATGGTGTGAATTTGATAGTCTTTGGTTTGACAGGGCCTAGAACCCACAATCTACTGCACTCAAAAGGAACACACTAGCCATTACACAACCGATACTGTCTCGATTTTTCAAAATTTGGTGTTGTTTGATTTTGGTACTTGTGGAAATTGCTCTGATGTTGTGTTGCTTTTATCTCGGCCAATAAATCTTCTTTGTTACTTTGATATTTTCACAATAAGAAAATAATAGTTAGGATTACTTTAATTTATTCTTCATTTAAACTTAACATAACAATCACTATAATTAATTACAAACAATCAAATCATACATCATGTAAAGCTGGTCAATTTTGTCTGATAAAAAATCGTAAAATATTTTGGCAATTCATTAAAAAACAAGCTAAAATAAAATATTTTAATTTAATAAAGTAAACATCCAAATGGTAAATTAATGGAAATTATGTCATAATTCTGAAAAAAAAACAAAATCACATGATTTTTTTTTGTCTTGCCAATTTACCAAATTTTTCACCAACAAAATATAACCTACTGTGAATTCATTTTTATTCGTTGAATGCCAATTTCCGTGGTTTTTGTTGATACCATCAACCATGAAATTCTGTTCACCACAGAAGCCATATATAACAAGAGAGACATCATTATCATTATATCAAAAACAATGAAAAAAGTAGTCTCATTTTCTGCCAATCCACGAAAACTGATGCCAACGAAAAAAGTGAAAACAACAGTATATGGAATTTTTCCAGACGTATCCTGTGTAAAGGCAGAATAATACATCAGACTAGCACTATAAAACATTAATATTATATTACAGCAATAAAAGCAATATATTATTCATAACACAAAAAAAAATAAGTGATATTAATGTTAAGTACTCGCTGTAATCAGACTAGCACTATAAAACATTTATACATTATAGCAATATATTTATAACACAAAAAAGAAGTGCTATTAATATTTAGTACTCGCTGTAAACAGACTAGCACTAAAAAACATTTATATTAATATTGCAGCAATAAAAGCAATGTATTTTATAACACACAAAAAGAAGTGTTATTAATATTTAGTACTTGCTGTAAACAGACTAGCACTATAAAACATTTGTATTAATATTGCAGCAATAAAAGCAATGTATTTTATAACACAAAAAAAAGAAGTGCTATTAATTTTTAGTACCGTTTTTTGGTACGTATAGAACACAGATCTTATGCTTTAAAATGATAATTTGTAGGTGGGGTGCATTTTATGCATAAGAGCAAGTATCGGACACTTTTTTTCAGGTCACACAGAGAGTTGCCGGTAGCATAGCTTCGAGTTCACGGACGGCAATATTCCCCAATGATCGATGAATTCATGTTCAAATAACATTAATTGTGTTCATTAATATATATGTGTTATTTGAAATAAAATTGTATTTATTACTTGTTTCATTGCCTTTTCGAAAATTTTGTAAATATCTATTTATTCTCGATGTTTGTCAATAATTATACTTGTGAATTGGTGTTGTTGTTCGGAACTAATTGTCCATACGAATGCAGGAATAACTGTCAAATGTTTGCTATCAGACGTGTGATATTTTACCTTTTTGCAATCTCTTTTTTTCCTGGGGTGAAATTACATGTGTTTGGGTATTGAACCTTTGTTTGATTTATCGATTTTTACAGCAGTTGACAAGATCAAGGACCGTATATTGTATAACAAGGTGTGAAAAGATAATTGAATATACTGGGACACCTGTCAATATTATATACTATATTGTAGCATTGTTACAATATGAATACACTTCAAAAGAAATTATAATATCTTTGATCAGGTCTTAATTATTGTTATTACTTTTGCATTGTTTCCTCTTTATTTGAATCGATCGTAATTACTTCCTATTACAAGCTTGACCCAAGCTTGCCTATCTTTGATCACACAAACGGTTCATTATTTGATGAATTTATACTGATTAAAGATTAAACATATCTACATATTTATTATTTAAAACAACCATAATTCGCGTGAAGAATGACAAAACAAAACAAAATCAACTGCTCCATCCGTATCATTTTCATTGCCGTTTTGAACTTGTTTTCAAATTAAACATTAGCGATAAACTTCCTGCATTCACAAAACAGCCAATTTTCACTTGCAAAATCTAGAATAATCGGTTTAAACTCTTTTAACATTTCCCTGTCTAAAATTTGTCAAAAATACATGAATTAACAAATACTTGATCTGTGGTAAGCAGTATTTTGCTGTTTGAACGAGGATTTCTGCCGTGAATGTTTGACTGAATCTCCATGCGTTCTATAGATAGGAACTAGAATTTCCCCCACATTTTTTGGGGAGGAAAGGGGGTGCGCGTTCTATGCACCAGTGCATTTAATAGACACAAAAAGACGGTACTCATTGTAAACAGACTAGCACTATAAAACATTTATACATTATTGCAATATATTTATAACACAAAAAAAGAAGTGCTATTAATATTTAGTACTCGCTGTAAACAGACTAGCACTAAAAAACATTTATATTAATATTGCAGCAATAAAAGCAATATATTTATAACACAAAAAAAGAAGTGATATTAATATTTAGTACTCATTGTAACAGTCTGCAACAAAAACCACTAGCCCTATGTCCCAGTCTAGTAAATATTAGTTCAGCCTAGTAAAAATTGCATAAAATTTGCTTAATCAAATAGACAAAATTCTTCTAAAATGCTGTTCGGGCTACGTTTGTCAAAATGTTTTTGGCACAGACTGTTGTAAAAATAATAACATGTGTAGATTCATCAGTAAACTTCCTGTTTCGGAGTTAATTTACATATTCATTTAAGTATTTAAGTATTAAATCTCTAATATTCAAAAACTATGGTAGCAATTAGTTCCCTTGTTTTCTTACCCTCACATTATTTTTTTTGCTTTATACTAATAATACAAAGTTTTTCTTACAAATTCTCCACATATAAAAATAAACAAATAATAAAACACCAAGTTTAACAATACATATTTATGTAAATTTTTGATTCTAAAAAAAAAGTGAAAAGACAAAAGAACATTTCGCTTTTAACAAATTAAAATACTGACTATTTCTTAACTTAAATATACTAATGACTTCAATATTTTGACAAATATACAGTCAAACTGGTATTCAACGGTCACCTTTGGGACAAAGGAAAAATGACCAAATAAGACAATTGACTGACTATTTAAGATCAGTCGATCATATTGTTAGTTGTGGTCTGTAATGGTTCGTACAGTACTGTTACTGGAAGGTAATATAATGGAAGATATGGTGGCTGCTACCTTTTTGTACCGATGTATGGCTAATTAGTTAATAATTCAATAATTTGATAGCTTAATTGCTACACTCATCCACAGGGTTAGGGTTATGCTGTTTAATGCCACTTACAACAATATTTCAGTTAAATCGTGGCAGTCAGTTTTATTGGTGGAGGAAACTGGAGTACCTGCAGAAAACCACCGACCTGCCACAAGTCACTGACAAACTTTATCACATAATGTTGTATCGAGTACACCTCGCCATGAGTGGAGTTACTCACAACGTTAGTGGCTATAGGCACTGATTGCACATGTAATTGTATATCCAACTACTGTACGATCACGACGACCCCACCATTATACTGATATCAACCATAACAATAGATTTCAATATAAAAAATTATCCATTGAAAACAACATGAAAGTTAATTACTGATGATTTTCAATATTCTTTAGGTTGAAAAGTGGCCATTATATACTGATTAACTGATACGATGGGATAAACTTTGAGTGACCATTGACCGCAATAGTTAGGTGATAGCTTATCTGAACATAACATGTAAATCCAGTCAGGAAAGTTTTAAGCTGGTTGTTTACAGCATGTAACCACTAATTTAAGGTGACCGTCACAACAAGATTGACTGTATACGTCAAATGGTTTGCTTAAAGCAGACATTATCTAATGATAATAAAAATAAAATCAAAATATATATATATATATATATATATATATATACAAAAGGAATTCATTTCAAAATACCATCTTTACAAGATGGCTATGGGACTACTTGTTCAGCATGATATGACTAATATATGTGAATTGCAACTCATTTGTCATGACATTGTGAATGTACACATTCACTAGTTCTTGTCTCGTAGAGGAAGCTTCTTGTGACTAATATTTTGCAAAGACACATTCTGAGGATGGACATACTGCTTACTTTCCTGAAAATGCAGTTTCTGTGGGTGGACGTTTTCCTTACGGTTCTGTAAAGGCAACTTCTGTGGATTGATATGCTGCCTGACAAAATCATCGATCAGATGTTTGGCATTTTCCTTGTCTAATGGATTAGAACTTTCGCTATATTGTCGGCCCAGCATCACTTGTTGCTTAGCAACCTTTCTGTAAGCTGTGAACAGAATTATTTGTTGACATATAATATCCACTACTGCTAGACCATTTTTTTTTTCATTCTTGTTACTAGCAGTATTTCATCTACATTCATGAAGAAAACCAGCTTACAAACAATAAATCTTATACTGTGGATATAAATCTGTCACGCTTAATCAAATAACTCTGACGAGTCCCAATTAAAATGTCACGAGTCCCACTAGTACATTCTTTGTTATTTTCTGTAAAAATTGGCAAGTCCCAAACACAAACAAACCGCATCGGTGATGTAATGGTTAGCATGCTCGCCTTGAGTGCGGTAGATCGTGGGTTCAAGCCCCGGTCAGGTCAAACCAAAGACTATAAAATTGGTATTTGTTGCCTCTCCGCTAAGCACGCAGCATTAAGGAGAAAGAGCAAAGACTGGTTGGCTCGGAATCAGGATAATGTGTCTGAGTGGGGCTACATGTCTATCCGCTGACTTGTTTCAGTGAGCCAGCGCTATAAAAATCAAACTCAGCATGCTGGTATAGTACAAAGCGGACCTCGTCATCATCTCATTGAAAATTAACTTGTTTTCGCCGTGATATTGCTGAAAAATTGCTGAATAGGCGTTAAACAACAATCACTCACGCACTCACAAAAAATGATGAGTCCAAGACTCGCTTAGACGAGTTGCAAGTATCTATACCCCTAAATATCAAACAACCCAATTAATTGGTCACCAGTGAGCATCCCCCTGGCATGGGAGTCAACTCTAGCAGAAGTGATTGTGTCGTTTATAGGCAAACAGAAAAATTTATGTTTTAATAGCCACAAGTAAAATGAGATATAATGGATAGGGTTGAAACATTTTACCATGTAAAAATCCACCAACGACCACTCCTAACAAGCTATTGCTCATTAACCTGTCTATCACCACTAACGTTGTGGGATCAAACCCTGGCCAGGCGAGGTATACTCAATATATTATGTGATAAAGTTTTTCGGTGACTTGCGGAAAGTCTGTGGTTTTTTTTGGGTACTCCATTTTCCTCAACCAATAAAACTGAACGGCAAGATATAACTGAAATATTGTTGATAGTGGCATAAAACACTTAACCCCTCACTGACTCATTAGGAGCCACTGCCTCTATTACGTGCAAGGAACGTGGCATTCTTCTAGCATTTACGTCCCATCTTTATGAGAAGTTGTGTATTTTATTTACTTCACACAACCAGTGGAGGTGTACATTGGAAAATAAAGTGACTGGTGCTGGTGTTTTTAGAAAAAGTTATGCTTACACAATATTCAGCTCAGTTATACTCAGAAAGTTTTAATGTAATGATCGTATATAAATAACTTTAAAACTTCACTATTTTTCTCTGTAAAATATTTATTTTCATTTTGTTCTTCGTTTTTAGTGAAACCTTAACATCTTATAATTCAAACCATTACCGTACTAGGTGATATAGACTTGCAGATCGTATGGTAGTTGGATATACAACTACCTATGCAATAAGTGCCTATCACCACTAAAATTGTGAGATCGAATGCTGCTCAGGTGAGGTGTATTCAATACAACATTATGTGATCAAGTTTGTCAGTGACTTGCGGCAGGTCGGTGGTTTCCTCCGGTTACTCCGAATTCCTCCATCAATAAAACTGACCGCCACGATATAACTGAAAATTGTTGAAAGTGGCGTTAAACTTCATAAACCCAAACCTGCGGGAATTATTTTTAACCTTCACTAATTGCAGACTGCCATGATATAACTGAGATATTGCTGAACGTTGCGTTAAACACCTAAACCTACCTTCATTGATCTTATTTTCTATTTCTTCTTTGAGTTGACAGTTAAATTCATGGTCTGACTGTAATTCTGAAACATACATAACTTGTATAAGACAAACTGAAGACTGAAGCAGGCCCTTGCACACCAGAAGTTTAAGTGCAAATAGTGCATTTGTTACTCATATGTTTGCTGTGTCTGTAATACACATATGATGCTCCAGAGAGTACTATTATCTACATGAATTTACATATGATGTGTATTTCAAATACACATAACTGGAATATGCATATCATCAAAAGTTTAAGAGGTTGATTGATTGATTGGTGTTTAATACTAACTTTAGGAGTAATTCAGCTATATCGTGGCGTGAACAAATTTTATATATATAAACTTAAGCTTAAGAGGAGAAAGGCAGACAAAGCACATGTGTTTATGTGAAATTTCGCAAAAATGGATAAAGTTCAAGAATCCATAATTTTGGGCAAAATTAAAGAAAATCATGATAATATGTGAAACATTTAGTACATGTATAAATATCTTGTAAAATAAAAGGCTTTTAGCTTGAAAACTATAAGAGGAGGCCGAGTTTGGTGGACAAAGCATAATGCAACATTTCACAAAAACAGAAAAATAGAAGAAAATAAAAATCTTGATAATATGCACATTTTTGGTATAGTGGTATGTACTTATAATATCTTGCAAGAAAAAAGGGTCTAGTTTGCAAACTTTATCAGGAGTTGGGCGGACAAAACATTGGCAGATGAGCATGATCGGGCAGACAGGGGTAAAACAGTTTGTCCCCAACTTATAAACACCAAGTCATACGAACAAATCATGGTCTAATATTAAAATTTTAATTTTGTGACCCATCAACCTATCAGTCAATCGTAAAATTTGAGTAATGTTATAGTAAATGCCGGATCAGTTACTGAACAACTCTGAAAGGAATGTATTTGTTTCAATTGACCATCAGTTAGACTTGCTACAAGTCCTTTTCTTATATATAACTCCTTTGAATAAATTGCTGCTATAAAAGTTGAAATCTTGACTGACCACTTATATTTAGTTTACTATTCACATGTTGAGAAAGTCTTTCTCTACATGTAATCAACAACTGTAACAAGTCTAACGGTCAGATGATGAATGGAGAGTATCGGAGTGTTGTCAGCCGTGGAGTACCTGATGACATCAAAAGATATTCTTTATGATAAGATATGAATATAAAAAAAAATATGTTTAACTCCAAAGTATATAGAAAACAAATATGTGATGAATAGACTGTACCTGTAACAAGGTGAGCCAGGTGTTGAAAGTCAGAACTAGTGTTGAGTGTAGTTGTCTCCCTTGTTTTGTGTATTGTCAATAGATCCTCATGTACTGTATTTAAATGACTGAAATAGACATACAATTGTACTGTTAATTAATAATAGAATCATACATTTACTACAACAATTATTAACAGGTAGATTTCTATAATAATTCAAAATACAAATGTGCTTTATAAGAGGGTAGCAATTTGCTCTTTACCGTCAAGTAGGGGTGTAACGATACACTTTTTCCACAAGCGATACGTATCGCGATATTTGATATGTATTACGATACGTATCACGATACGTTTTATAGGAAACTGTAACTATTCCTTGAAGTCCATGCTGGTCGACATGGGCGCTGCCATGTTTTTTTTATGAGGTCGCTTACGTACTAGCGGAAATTATAAATATTTGATATTTGATTAATTAATTTTAAAAGCGTAAATTAATCGATTCACTTTTCTCAAAATATTAATTAAATGATCACCAAAAGAAGAAAACGGAAGTTCAATACTACTTTTTTTCAAAAAATGAACATCATATTGTTTGTATCGTAAGCGGCCTCCACGTATCGTGAACCAAACCGTCCCCAAAATAATCGTGATTTCAGTGCATACTGTGAATCGTTTCCCCCTCAAATGTCCTTTTTTGAGTAATGGTAGCGTCATATGGACCTGAATTTTTGTCATGATTCGTCAAGCCACGTTTTTTTCCAGCTACCATTAGCATAATTTTTTTTATAACTTTTATCGTTACTGTTTTTTTAGCAAAAATGTTCCTGTGAATCGCTATACATTAATGATAATACCCCATTCCCATTCAGCTTGATACAAATTCATGCTATGAGGTTTGTCAGTTATTTGTAAATAGCTAACTATTTATAGTTGGTTTGCATTGGGAACTCGTGTGTTCCTCAGATCATTTTTTTTTTAATATTGCACTATAAACACTAAACATAATGCACTTTTATTTGAAAGATTACTTCATCTGTATTTTGTCGTCTGAGGAAGAATATTCTGTATACACCAAATAACATCTAAATGACAAAGTAGCCCAGATGACATGTTCATATACAGAAGCAGAGTACCACTCATCTGCAGACTACATGTAGGTGCCATCTCACACTCATTTTAGAGCATGAGTTACATCTACCGGTAATATGTAATGACCCAAAGGATGTTGTTAGACTGATATTATTCCATTGCCAAAGAAAATATGTAAAAAAAAGATACAACAAACATCTTATTTTAATTAGATTGTTGAATGGTAAAGTTTCTTTCACAGTACATGCATTATGAGGGGTTAGAGTTTAACGCCACTTTCAACAAAATTTCAGCTATATCGTGGCTGTCAGTTTTATTGGTGCAGGAATACGGAGTACCCAGAGAAAACCTTCGATCTACCGCACGTCACATAATGTTGTATTGAGTACATCTCGCCTGAGCAGGATTCGAACTCGCAACGTTAGTGGTGATAGGCACTGATTGCATAGGTAGTTTTAAATACAACTATCATACGATCACGATCATGACCAGGACGGCCCCCATGTTTTATGAGATTTTGTTCTACATTCTATACATACATGTGTTCTTGACTTCCTTCTGTGTGTATTGCCTTTAATTTAGACGTAACTTTATCTAATTTATGACGCAGACACATTATTTCATTGATGTTTTCAAATTTTAACTCCTTTTGATCACCATTTTCCGATTTACAACGTTTGAGTGGAACTTTCCTGAAACATAAAAACACCAGATACATGTAAACTTAGAATGTATCCAAATTATCAACCAGTAAACTTTTACACTTCATATGCAATTTGTTTTAATTATTATGCGAAGAAACAACACATTGTTCCAGAAACATGTCCCTATGAAGCTGTTGGAAGTCTCTCTGTCATGTCTTCACACCTCCTTCATGTTCTCTGAGGGAGAAGTCAAGTTTCCCTGTTTTTTGCAAGTGTGGTGAGCAGTGTAAAAGTATTCCTTCTATAAATTAATTCTGTTAGGTCATGTAACATTTATCTGTAATTATGACATTTTTCCTAAATGATCTATAGATCTGAGTGATATATAGAATAACGGCAATTTTGAAGGTCGAGACAGACATTATCGTCAATATCTCAGCGAGTCTGATAGGCCGAGCTGAGATATTTGTGATATTGTCTGTCTCGACCTTCAGAACCGACATTATTTTTTATCGGTGACGTTATCATGTGTCTTCTGTCAAATTGACCGATAAACTAGCACATGCGAGTTTTGACATGACCTAATTTTTTTGTGGATCAAGGTCAGTTCAATGATCCAGACTTTATCAGAGGCACACATCAAAGGGAAAATATCCAATCTGCCGATCAATTGTCAGTATCAACAAACCGACATTGAAAATTATCAGTCAGTGTGACATTATGATGTTATTGATAAAAACAATAAAGTCAGTTTTGAAGGTCGAAACATTCAAAACAGCCGTTATGATTAGCATTTCTCATCACTTTACGCCATTTTTCAGCTATCGATGTATCGTGACTACCAAACATACTAGAGGAGGAAAGCCCAAACAAACTAGCTGATGAAACCTCAGACCTTGGGTTGTAGGTGTCTGGAAACTTTAACACTTGAGGTTTATACTACATGTAGGTGTGAACCAAAGTCAATGGTGTTAGGCTGTTTAATGCCACTTTCAACAATATTTAAGTTGCATCGTGGCAGTCAATTTCATTGGTGGAGGAAACCGGAATAACGGGAGAAAACCAGACATGCTGCAAGTTACTGACAAACTTTATCACATAAATCCATGAGTTGGATTCAGACTCATGACATTAGTGGTGATAGGCACTGATTGCATAGGTAGTTGTAAATCCAACTACATTATACCATATGATGATGGCCATGACAACACCAACAATGGTGTTAATAAGCTTGTGGTCAGATGTCAACAACGTGATCAGCCACCCATGCCCATTAACAAGTTGATGTACACAAGATCATGTACTAGATGTAATACAAGGTGCTTCAGTTGAACAAACACTTTGGTGTGACATTAAACAACAATCAATCACTCACTCACGCATCATTTCTGGATCCATTCAGGGCTTTATTAAACTATCATTTCTTTATGTCAGATCTCATATAGGAATACTACCTACTGTATACAATCAGTGCCTATCACCACTAGAGTTGTGAGTTCGAACACCATTCATGTACTTGATACAACATTATGTGATAAAGTCAGTCAGTGACTTGCAACAGGTCTGTGATTTTCTCCGGTTTCCTCCACCAATAAAACTGACCGCCACGATATAATTGAAATATTGTTGAAAGTAGCATTAAACACCATAAACACAAACCCAAATAGGAATGTATTGACATAATACTACTTCCTATAATTCCATACATAACATTTCTTATTATTCTGGAAATTCTGATTTGTGTTTATGTTTATATATAAAATCATATGTTCATAATTTTTTTCAAACATGTTTTCTCTTAAAAATAATCTTAAGTAACACAATCTTACTTTGTTTCATTATTTTCCAATAAACTATTGACTTCTGCTTCCAGCTCACGAAGCCACCTTCGCTTTAATTCAAATGCTGTTTTTAGTTTCCTAGACAAATCCTGTAATAAATATTGTATGCCATCAGTTATATTATACACAATTAATTAATCTGTATCCTATATTCAAGTATCAATTCAAGGCATTTTTGTAACATGAAATATTCAAAAGAAAATGACACCTGGCAATATTTATAGTCAAACTTCTTTAGGACGACACAAAAAAAATAGATGTATTTCCATTAACAACACTATCGACCCTAATTTTTATTACCTACCCTAAAGTGTATATATTGCCATTTTTTCACAAGCACTGTTCAAGTCAGACACTTGTCCTGTATATACATGTAACCTAGGTATAAAAATCAAAACAAAAAGGTTTGCCTACCTATCTACTCTGTTATTTCAAGAATGTTATCTGTATTTTTTTTCTAGATCTAGACCTTATGTTGAAGATGAAGGGACCAAGTATTTTACTTCAAAATATATTTCAAATATAGCATAAACAAATGGTAAATGTTTTACAGGCATGACAGAATGAATACCAGTTAATTACTAAAATATTCATAATTTTTCAATTAGGAAAATTGAAATACCCATTAACATTTTTAGTGATAAAAGATCTAAAAAAATGATATTTTTCCAATAACACTGAAAATTTGTTCAATATTACAAGACACATTTAAATGTAATTAATGTATATACGGTAACCATAACAATGATGTCAATGACTGAATGTTTAATTTAAGTCCCTTAGACATATAAATAACTGTATATACACGTATAGAATTAGTCATTTTTTACATGTCATCAAATTAAACATCCAGGTGACACTGAATGAGAGCATCTGTTGAAAGTTTATTCAGATTCAGATCTCAAATGACAAAACAATAACATTTCTGTCAGATCTCTGAACAATATGATGATACAACAAAAGAAAGATTAAACTTTGTAGATTAATCAATAGAATGCATTATCTTAAAAACAGACCAATGGATAAAGGGTTCAAATAATAGGATATACAATGTATATCTTAACAAAGCTATAAAGGGTTGACACATGTCTATTCTAAACTTATAAAATACTAGTAACTGAAAATTCATATAGGTAAAGGCTATGATTTAGCAACTACTTTTTGTACAGTTGACTCTGAGGCAGTTTTTTTTTTACTGTAAATATAGAAAATTTGGTACAACAAGCAATTAAATCAATACATTTATATTTCATTCCATATCATTATAGACAATACATGTATTAGGGGTCGTCGTGGTTGTGATCGTATGGTAGTTGGATTTACAACTACCTGTGAAATCAGTGCCTATCACCACTTAAATTGTGAATTCGAATCCTGCTCATGGTGAGGTGTACTCAATACAACATTATGTGACAAAGTTTGTCAGTGACTCGCAACACCAATAAAACTGACCACCACGATATAACTGAAATATTGTTGAAAGTGACTTTAAACGCAATAACCCTAACCCATAAATGTATTACTATTTTATATTCAATATTAAATTCCAATAAATTGATGACTTATTTATTCTGGTTTCTCACAGATCATTAATTTCATACGAGGGATTAGGGCTATGGTGTTTAACACCACTTTCGATGATATTTCAGTTATATTCACTGACAAACTTTCTCACATAATTTTTGTTCTTTAGATGTCTACGACCAATAATAATTAATATGAAATCTTTTAAAAGCATCAAGTGTAATCTTAAATCTTTTTGTAAAAGTAATACTAATGGTCTTTTATAAGTTTAACCATCAAATTCTACATTCACAACTAGTAGAAGTTAGTGGTCAATTAACTACGAACATTCATATGCATTGACCCTGCTATTGTAATCATTTTTTGATAGGGTGTCTTTTGGGTGGAATCGAATTTGTGAAGGTTAATAGCAGTAGTATAAACCATTGTAGATCCAATTATCACGATAGAGATAATTGAGGTCCGATCAACTGGTTTAACCCCGCCATTTGTGTGTCTGTCCCAAGTCAGGACCTGGGTTTCCATCTGCAAGTGTTGTAGTGTTTTTGTTTTCAGTGATCGATTTACATTGTACCTTAGGATTATGAGCCGTGGTACATGTATGTTTCTTGTTTGTATTATCGGTGATGTAATATTTTAACATTTCAATGTTTGGATCGATAATTGGATGTGCATTATGCTGCCCAAAAGATAAATTATGTGGCAAATCATTGCAAAATGGATTATTTAAAAGATCTGTACAAACGATAAGGTTAGAAATTGAAGATAAATAAAAATAGAACGAGTTGAATCGAGGAAGGTTTAGTAATGGCGTCCTCTCTTGTGATTTTTAAGTGGGTAATGCATTGACATTGATATTGACAAACAAAATTCAGTGGGGCAAATTTAGTGAGATTAGTTGAGATTAAGATTCCAAAGAAATTTTCTGTCTGTATCTTCATTTTCGGAATCCTAATCTCAACGAGATTAGTGACCGGGAGCACAGGGACTTGCTCGCGGCCTTTCGTTATCAATAATTTTAACCCTACTATCAATGTGCGGTGATATTTTAGTACCGCACATTGATAGTAGGGTTAAAATTATTGATAACGAAAGGCCGGGAGCAACTCCGTGTTTGGACAAAATGCATTGAATAATATATGGGCTATGATTCAAAAGGAATATTGGTGTTTAATCTGAAATATGAACATGTAATCAGCTTCATCAGTTTGGTCAAATTTATTATCAAATGTAAATTACATCATCGAAATTGTTCGGTGAGGCTAGGGATCATCGTGACATTGTAATTATATAATAATCACTCATTATGTTTGATTGGTCAACAGTCCATAAATACATGTGTATATATTTTGTTTGGTTAACTAGAAGTAAATTACATACTCTACAATGGGAATCTTCCATTTCAATTTAAAATCAAATATCGCTTGTTTGTTTACATTTCAATTTAGCGCCTTTCAGAAAAAATACCATAATTTAGAACAGACTTTCCGTACAGGTATGACAAATTTCCGGTAAAATTTAGACGCACTCTATCACAAATCCGATGGAGATTGTCTTGGTACAGACACAAACAAAAACAAACAAATTGTACCAGTATTGTGTAATGATATGCATTAGACTTATATAGAATCTATATTATTTAGATATATATAAACATGGGTAAGGAACTAGACAAAATCATTTAACATTAAAAAAAAATTAATCAGGTTACAAATATTGTTTTGATAAACATTAAATTATTAAAATGAATTTTCATTATCATTTGTTTTTGTTTATTGTATAATGGTATTGAATAAAATATAATTGTTTAAATAATGAAATAAACTAAAAGAGAGGTAATAAATTTAAAATGCTGTATTTACTAAGTAAAAATGAAATGTGTAACTTTGAAAAATATCAGAATGAAAAGAAAGGATTTCATATTAAAAAAAATTACTTATCTGTATCTGTATCTGTATTTGTACGTCGTAGAATCCCTGCTGGGCTATGAAACGACGGGGGGGGGGGGGGAGCGCAATTAGTCGCATATGGGGCTATACTACATGATGTAGCTAGTAGCCCTTTGAACTCCTCTGTGGTTTTTGCTATTACGAGACTGTTTTCTCGGTGGTTCCAGTCAATGGCTGTTCTTATGAATAAGGAGTTTCTATATTGTTCAGTGTTGGAATGTTCGACTACTACGGCGCGTGTGTTGTTTCTGACTTGTGAGTTTACATTGTTCGTTGTTTCACAGTCCTGTAATGTTCTAGCTCTGATGTGTCGCTTAGGTTTTTGGTGGCTTATATATTCATGAGGAGGAATCGCTGGTATCTGCCCCTCAACCACTTTGTAAAAGAACATCAGTCGCTGGTGTTGTCTCCTGGTTTGTAACAGTGGTAGATCTAAGTCTCTTAGCATTTTAGTCATGCTTCCTTCTTCTCGTGACTTGTAATCTTTAGTAATGCAATGGGCACCTCGGGGCCGTTGTAGATTTTCCAATTTGTTAATATCATTTTTATTATACGGGTCCCAGATGATAGTACCGTATTCCATTATTGATCGGACCAGTGCGATGTAGGAGCTGTTTTTCTACATTCTCTCGGACAGTGTTGTAAATTCCTTCTTAGGAAGCCCAAGGTGGAACTGGCTTTTTTAGTAACGTTGTTAATGTGTTCCTTCCATTTAAGATCTTCTTGTATTTGTACTCCTAAGTAAGGGTTGGATGGTACCTGTTCGAGTGTATGGCCATCGAGTTTGTATGAACCTTGTATTTTCTTTCTGAGACTTAGCATATAACATTTTTAGCATTAAATCTCATACCCCAGTTTGTAGCCCATTTTTCTAGGTTTTGTAGATCTTTCTGCAGGGTGTTTTGATCATTTTCGTTGTTTATTTCCCGATAGAGTAGGTAGTCATCTGCGAAAAGTCGTACTTTGGAGGATACTGCATTGGGGAGATCATTAATGTGACAAAGGAAAAGTATGGGTTCTAGCACTGTCCCTTGTGGTACTCCTGATTCCACTGTAGCTTCATTTGAGAATTCCCCTTCTAGGGCTACGCGCATTTTACGCTTTGTTAAGAATGTAGTTAGTCCTCTGATGCCGTAATTATTCAGCTTATGTAGGAGTCTGTCATGGGGGACTGTATCAAATGCCTTTGAGAAATCTAGGATGGCTATATCCAGTTGTTTCTTTTTGTCGAACGATTGTAGCATATCGTGTATTGTCACTGCTAGTTGGGTTTCACATGAGTGACCCGATCTAAAGCCATGGTTTAACAATGTTAGTATGCTATGTTTTTCTAGGTGGTTCATCATGTTTCTACATATAATATGCTCTAGGAGTTTGCATGGTACTGATGTGAGCGAGATTGGTCTATAGTTTTCTGCAGAGTGTTTATCTCCTTTTTGTAGATGCTGGATATATTCGCATTTAGCCAATCTTTTGGTAGGACTCCAGTATCGATGAAACTCTGGAATATGATGGCTAGTGATGGTGCTAGCTGTTTTGCACATTGTTTTAGTATCCTGTTTGGGATGTTGTCTTTAGACGGATTGATGTTTCTTAGTAGTTTTTCCACTCCTTCTGTTTTTATTTTTATCGATGGTATTGTCGATTTCATTTTCAGGTTTATGTGGGTTTCTGGCATGTTGTCAACGCTTCCTCTTGTAAATACCGAAGAAAATTGCTTTATTAATATTTGTGCTTTTTCTTTGCTCTGGCTTACTAGTTTCCCTTTTCCCTTCAGAGGTGCCACTCCGATATTATCTTGTTTGCGAGATTTTACCTATTTCCAGAATGGTTTGCTGTTATTATTCTTTATTCCCTCTGTTATGACATTATTTATGTAGTTCCTTTCTTCTTTCCGTATTTGTCTTCTGCATTCTTTTTGGAAAAATCTGTAGTTTGACCACTTTTTTGTTATTTTGGTCTGATTATAGAGTCTTTGTTTTTTCTTTAACATTCTCTTTATCTTTTTGTTGAACCATGGTAGTTTATTGTTTGGATGGTATGTTTTATCCATGCTCTGTTGTAGACTGTCTTTGAATGTTATCCATAGTTCCTCTGTGTTGAGTTGCTTCTTTGTTTTTTTTATCTCGTCAGCCAGATGTTCTAAATCTTCTTCTATTTTTGGCCAATTTGCATTCCTCCACATGTAGTTTTTTCTTGGGATGGTTTTTTGGTAGTATGGTTTTGTGTTCATGTCTGTTATTATTGTGGCATGATCTGATATGCCAGGTATGTTTGTCGAGGATTTTGTTAGCGTTGAGTTTGATGTAAATACCAGATCCAGGTTTTTTTTCTCTCTTGTGGGTTCCTCATGTATTTGGGCGAGTCTGCTTGAGCTGTAATTTCAATCAGTGTTTTCTGAATTTCTTTATCATTGGCATGTATTTTGATAGTCATGTTGGTCCAGTCAATGTCAGGCGGCAATTGAAATCGCCAGCTAGTATGATATTTTTGTCGTTTTCCATTGTGATGGTATCAAGTGATTTTTGCAATTCGTTTAGGTCATTGATGTTTCTATGTGGCATGTAGAATGCACCTATTAGTAGATCTTTTGCATCTTTTAATTTGATTTTGATCCATTCAATTTCACATTTGGTTATGTACTGGACTTGTTCTGTTGCTATGATGTTGTTTACAACTATAAACACTCCTCCTCCTAGTGATCCTCTATCATCTCTATAGGCTGTATAGTTTGATGGAAATATTTCTGATGACTTGATTGCATCATATGGTTGGATTTTCTCCAGGTTTGATTCCTTCTAACCAGGATTCGGTGCTAATAATGATGTCAGGTTTTGTATAATCTATAGTTGTTTTTAATTCTGATGTTTTATCTTTAATACTTCTGCAGTTTATTGTAAGTATTCTAAGGTTTCTCTTTTTTTGGGATATGGTGATTTGCAGTTTGGTTTCTGCTATTTGATCTGTTCATACTCGATTCATGTGTTTCGTTGGCCTTAAGTGGTTTTGGGCTACTAGTTTTCAGTGGACTGAATTTTGATGTAAATGATTCAGTGAAGCTTGCTGGAGTAGTCAATGGTTCATAGTAGCTGGTGTCATTTCCTAGCTGGTATGTGTGGTATGTGAAAGACAATACATTTATGCCGTCACATTTGCACCAAAACCATTGTACATTTGACCTTTGAAGTAGTTCGTAGTCTGCAGTACATAGTTCAATGCACGATTTATGGTGCCATATGTCGCAACAGTCACAACATACCCCATCATTTTTCCATGTGACTGGTCGTTCGCACATACCACAGGGAAATATACTTCTTTGTCTTGGCCCTGGGTTTAGCTCTATATCACCTGCGATTAATATTGTGATTAGGATTACTGAAGTGTTAAATGAAAGTTTTGGGATACTTAATTTAAAATGCTGAATTTAATAAAAGTTTAGTTTCTATTAAAATGAATTGATTATGATGCACAACAACTTAAGACTCTTTTCGAAATATTTTGGTAGCCCTGAAAAGGGCCGTTTGTGTATAACTGTTCACTTGACTTCTTCACACTGGATATTGCTCTGCTTTGTGGGCACATATGTTGTTGAATGCTGCTTCTGTAGTCTGTCCTCAGCGGTCTCTCCATATTCTCTCGTCTACGTATGATTCAAGTGCGTCAGCGTTTACACCCTTCATGGTCTTAAACTTCTGTTTTGTTCTCGCCCAACACGTCTCGATGGTCTGCGTGTGAAACGCCTGTATCTGGGTCAACAAAGTTGACTGAGTGGTTGACCGTGGCATGTTCCAGTTGTAGTCTCTCCTGGATTCGCTGGTATGCTTTTCACTGGTCTAAGTATATGATGGTACCTGGCAATACACGCTGCTGGATTATTGGTAGTAGTGTATCAGCATCACGTTTGTCTACCGTCTGCATGTAGGTGATCGGTAATAGGTAGCTGCAATAATGTAGCTCCTGTGAAAAAACTTGTGTCTCGGCAGAGCTACAACGCGGTCCCATTCGTCACAATGGAGCAAAAAAAAAGTTGCAGTTGAAACATAAAAACTCACTATTTACGCTTCAAACATTTCATTATAACTATTACCACAGGCTCTCGACGTTCAATGAATAAAATGTAGGGTCAATGTGGAAAAAAAAATAGTGTCACTGTTATATAATAAAGAGAAGGCTTCCAATGCATTTTTCGGCACAAATGTAAACAAATCGGTTTATTTGTTCGTGTACGGTTTTCGCTTGACCTTTGCGGTATTTATGGATGGAAACCTACCTAATAGTTTCTCCGCCGCATCATTTATTGGAGAGCAGACGATCATACTTCACTAAACCATACATCAAAATTTGAATATTATACTTACTATTTATTATATACAATTTGCTTGGGTCATTTCAAAGGTAATTATTTGTCTCTCTGTTGGCAAACAACAGCTGACTTTATATTGAAATCTCCCACGAACAATCAAATAACCGAAATAGTGTTCAAATTAAACACCATAACCCTGATCCTGTTTATTTTTTGTTAATTTTTTTTTTTTGCTTATTATTATTATTATTTTTTTTTTGCGTAAAATTATTGCTATGAACAAACAAAACAAACAAAAACAAAAAATAAAACATTTGATACGCTAAGTATGGCAGGATATATATTTTTACAAATTTTGATACAACCCATTTTTTCTACTGGTTATATTAAAATACTTCAAAATTAGGTGATTCTGCGTAGAGAAGGTTAAAATAGAGGCACTAAAAGAGAAAATATTCAATTTTAATGAAAATAACGAAAATCACATTGCACCAGTGCCTGTGGGTGGGACTCGAACTCGCGTTAGAAATTTTGAAGATATATTAAACAGAACAAAAGTTATATTCATTACACCAAGATGAGTGAACGTTCACGTTGGTAGCAGGTCAAAAGATCTCCTGCCAAACATCCATAGTGCATGTATTTTAACAAATAGACCACACAAATTAAAAATCATTTAACCAAAACATCCCCAGGGCCAAGGGTTCACGGACCTTTGTCCCTTAATTGTAAGGCGACGGCATCAACAGATAATTTTCATTTGAAATCATTAATTGTAATAAATTCATATAAAGTTGATCAGTGACCTTACGGCAGGTCGATCGGCGATTTTCTCCGGTTTCTTCCACCAATAAAACTGACCGTCATGATATACAACTGGAATATTAGTGACGTTAATTAAAACCACAACCATAATGTATTGTATATTACTGTATCGGGAGCTGTCGTGATCCTATGGCAGTTGGATTTACAAATACCAACTATCAATGCAATCAGTGCCTATCACCACTAACATAGTGAATTCGAATGCAGATAAAGTTTGTCAGTGACTTGCGGCAGGTCGGTGGCTTTCTCCACCAATAAAACTGACCGCCACCATATAACTGAAATATTGTCCAAAGTTATATTAAACATCATAACACTAACCAATTATTTTTTTTTTGCGATTCAAAAGTTATTAAATGTGTTGCCATAATTAGTTTTAGTTTGTTGATATTTCTTTTGTTCGTGGTTATATTGAAGTCATCAATTTGAAAGTTACAGGACACAACCATAACTTGCAGGGGCGGGGCGCACCCGGTGCACGCCCTCCCCCCCTAAAATTGAAAAAAATATGATTTTTCACACGAAATACCCCAAAATTGTTTGCGCTCCCCCGACTTGGTTTACCGTTACAAAATGTATTCTCTTTTCCGGGGTGACGTCACTTCCTCTAAAAACCACGAGTCGGCCATCTTTAGGCGGTGAAAATCAAATGTAAAATGGCGAATGTTTCACCGCCTCAATGACAAGGGAGATAATTCGTTGACCGAAATGATTTCCATATCAGATGATGTTTTTCACGCTTACACCACATGCGGAGCAGGAACTGGTGGCCCTTCTGGGGCACCTGAGTTCTCCGCTGGTTTTAGTAGAGTTCGTTTTCCTCGATTTTTAGTTTTATGTGTAGTATTTTCTACATCATTTCTTCCTTCTATCTTTTTTCTTTTTGTCATTGTATTGTCTCTCCTTTGATTTAACGGCTTCTGGTTACCCCTTTAATTGATAACTTTACTTATATAAAAAGAAGTATTATATTAATGGTTATTACTTATACTTTTTTGGGGTGTACATTTTTTCAACGGCAAAAGGAAACCAGTTCATAAAGTTAAAGTTTCATCTTTGCTAGAGGCAGTCGTGGTCGTATGTTAATTGGATTTACAACTACCTGTGCAATCAGTGCCCATCATCATGAAAGTAGCGAGTTCGATACCCCATTCATGGCGAGGTGTACTCGATACAACATTATGTGATAAAGTTTGTCAGTGACTTGCGACAGGTCGGTATCCTCCACCAATAAAACTGACTGCCATGATATATCTAAAATATTATTGAAAGTGGCATTAAACACCATAAATCTCAAACCCAATTATCTTTGCTAACTTTTAATGTTAACTAGTTCCTGTCACAAAACATGTGTTATTAGATATCCTATTATCTCCCTCGGATGACAAATTTAAGCCCTTTTCATGGACCAGTGACTTTCATGTGCTTATTGTTTTATTGGTTCTATAGAAAGTGTAAAGGGAGTAACTATTGGTCAACAATCACCACCAATATCAACAAAACAAGCAATCACCTCTCACCTTAACTCACTGAACACAAAAAGACCACCACCACTACATATGACACAGGTCCTGGCTGGGGACAGGCACAACATGTGGTGGGGTTAAACCGGTTAATAGGATCCCAATCCTCCCCTTTTGATAACTGGATCTCCAACAATAACACATATATAAACAAATGATAAAACCTGCACAGATTCCCTTCCACTCAAAAAAACCTCATACTATCACAAAAATGATTATTATCCAACAAATTATACCTTCCTAGCTAGTAAATGATATAGTCCATTAACTAGGAGCATTCATTGTATGACCCTGTTTTTGTACTGTCCATGTTGATGTTGTCTTTCATTTTTGTGATAGTATGAGGTATGAGGTCTTTTTGAGTGGAAGCGAATCTAGTGATTTATTTTTCAAAATATTTATAAATATAACAACACATTCAATCTTATAAATTTCCATGCTACTAAATACAGTCATTCCCAAGGTCTGTCAACTAAAAATTGGTTTGGTCCAGTATAAGATTATACATTACTGGACCAAATGATCAGTAGGAATCTGAGCACCTCCTCTGTAAAGTACGGTATTTGAATGTCCTGTAAACTTGAAGCTGGGTCCAGTATTTAGTACTCCTTTACTGGACCGAATGTCCATTCAACTTCAAATTACTTTGGGAAATACTGAGCTATAGAGATGTGTAATTTTGTTATATCTTTTCATTTTCCATTAAAATTCTGATGTAAATAATAAATCAAATATTGTTTCAAGTGATCAGTTTCAGAATATAAATTAATTCAGAGAAAGACATTGTATCCATTTGGAAGGATAAGGTAGGTCTTTGACACCAGAAACCCAAGTCTTTGTATCAGTGTCAAAACATTCCACAGATCTGAAAATTCTATTGTACTGTGTAGTTGCCCCTCCAATTATGTATATTAAAGATCCGACACAGGCAGTTCCAGCACTGTGGCGAGCTATCACCATGTCAGAACAATGTTCCCAAACATCCTGTTCCTTGTTGTATACATCGATACTAGGTACACTGCTGATAACAGAATTACGGTTGATGAATGATGTAGTGACACCACCACATAGATGCAATTTGTCATTCACAGCAACGATATTAGCATGGCCACGAGGAAAACGCAGTTTGTTCTTACTCTGCCATTTGTTTTTCTTTGGATTAAAGCATTCCACAGTGTCAAGAATTGGTCTTCGTATGCTTTCTCCATAACCTCCAGCTGTATATAACTTGCCATCAATAACACCAGTCGATGCAGCTCGCCGTGCTTCAGACATGGGTTTAACAAAGACCCAGTTGTCTATCTTTGGATTGTAACATTCTACTGTGTTTAATACTCTGTTGTTTCCATCTTGTCCCCCTATTGCATATATCATTCCATTGAGAGAGGCTAGAGAATGGTGGATTCTTGCCGTGTTCATTGGCATAATTTTTATCCATGCACAAGTCCTGGTTTCAAAGATAAAAGCATCAGCGGTAGGTAGTGCAGGGTTGACTTTCAATCTAGGGTCAGAACCTCCTGTCAAATAAACTGTTCCATTTTGAATAGTAACCGCAAAATGAAGTCTAGGCTCCGGAAATTCATTGCAGTGTTTCCATTCATTGTCATCACTGTGATATTTGTCTATTGACTTTGCTGAAATATCTGTTCTATTAGATTGTGGGAAGAAACCTCCTAGTACAATAATTTCTCCTGTCGTATCTGATTTTTTCTTATTTGGTGTTGGTTTTTGTGAGTTAACCACAAAATTCACATTTCCAATTGAGTTAGTTTGATATAACTCGACATCATTTCCATCTTGTACGGGTGTCGTCTTGATGCGAGGGTTTGGCACCATAAACTTAAATGGGTCCTCTTTTTGCAACATCTGTGCTGATACAATCCAATTTGCCTCCAGTATCATTTGCCTACAATCATTGTTTTCTAAAAGGAGACTTGTGACTTCATAACAATGGAACAGCTCACCTGGTGTCATGAAAGGAAATTTAACACATTTCATCAGCTTGAGAAGTTGTTGCTTTCTATGCATAATATTGTGTTCAATCCATCTTATAGCAGCCTTAAACACATCAAGTTCAGAAGAAATGTTTAAATTATCACTGATTACTATGACAAGTATTGTCTCAATGTCAATGTCCAAGAACACGGCTTCAAGCCTTAAAGTATTGAACTGCTCACAGATAGCAGCCAATATTTTGTCATAAAATGGTCCAAAACATTGTTCATTTACTAAAATATCCAATGCATGCACTAAAGGTAGACTTTCCATATAATCATTCAACAGAGGCTCCATTATCGGAATTCTCAGAATCTCTGACATTCTCATCAAATCACCGACAACTTTAGATGTGATGAGCAATACACTGGTGTAAATATATTGTAGTAATACCTTGAATGCCACTGGTTTTACTCCTGTTAGTCTTAATACAACATGCTGCTTGTTTCTTTGAATATAGAAAATGTCGGCAAATAAGCCACTCACACATGCAAGGCTCATACGATGAGCAGCATATATTTCTGTTCCTATACTAACAGTAACGTCAGTAAATATTTGATTTCTTTGTAAATGACTGACATAATCTCCATATCCGGCAAAATGCATGACTTGATCAAATGGTTTATAATTATCTGTACAAGACTGTTCTACATCATAACATAGACTGTCTACATGCGGCTGTAAACACAGAGTGCCTACATGGAAAGCATTATCTGGACTGTCTTGAGTGCCAACGTTAACAGATGCTGTCTCTTTCTGTGAAAATTGACGATTGTCAGAAATTTTCGGTGTCTCGTTACACAACAGCATTGTCATCTCATCAGTGCCATCCATTTTTACAGGACTCAGTGTTATATTAAGCCAACCAGAATCAGATCTCACTGAATTCAGTGCATTTCTATTACATGATTCTGTGATCTGTCCATCAGACAGGTCTCTTGAATACTTCTCTATCCTGTTTTGTTGATTTTTATCTATTTTCTTGTTGTTCTTCTTCCTCTTTAATTTCTTCTTTATATTAAAACGCTTGTATAAATCACCAAACCATGTCATCTTGAGAGTGGTGAAATCTAGAATAAAATATAAACATGTATAAATAATTACCAGAAGTTTAAAATTAACCTTTTAGTTTGAAATCTCGAAGGTCCACATAATTGTTGGGAAGGCCCTATTTTTTTTTCAGAATGTTTTAAGCAATTATCAATAAACCCTGCATACCTTTTCGATTGTCTAGGTTTACATTGTTGTGAGAAGATATAACCAAAAGGTGCATCAGATGCAGATCACTTTGAGGTACATTAAGGGATTATGGTGTCTAAGAATAGTTTGACAGGCCAAAATGTTTTAGAGGGTGGTTTCATTGATTTTGATCATTCGATGCTTGATTCACTGCCAATAGGCATAACAATTTCTCTGTATAACTATTTCACAAAATAAATAAGCCCCCATTTGTCCGAGTAATAGTTTACTGTGATTGTCGTAGTTGCGCACAGACGAAAATCAAAAGGTCCGCGAACACAGCTAATACACAATGTGCAAGTCTAAAGTAAATAGCGAAAGATCATGGACATCAGATCTACATAATTTTGAACCATGATTACATAATGTGTGCATTTCATTGGTCAATTTTTTTTTTTTTTTTTTTTTATTAATACATGTTGCCAAATTTTAACGAAAAACATATCTTGACCAAAAAGATGCAAAAAATAAATAATCTGACCTTGCACTTTACAACAAGAAATTTTGCTAATATTTGAAGAAAAGAAAAATTTCCAAAAAAATAATCTGATTTTCTTTCATGATAAAATCTTTTTGTTTTGTGTCATTAGGAAAAAAACGTGGTCCCTCCCAACACACACCCCTAAATTGGGTAAAGGCAAATAACTATTTATACTTACATCACTTTAGCTGTAATTTCCTGTTTGAATCTGAAAAAAAAATGGTTTGATCAGAGTAGATAGGTATAGTTGTAAATTGATAGTTTGGTTTATGGTGTTTAATGCCACTTTCAATAATATTTCAGCTATATCGTGGCGGTCAGTTTTATTGTTGGAGGAAACCGGAGTACCCGGAGAAAACAACCGACCTGTCGCAAGTCACTGACAAACTTTTATAACATAATGTTGTATTGAGTATACCTCATCGTGAACGGGGTTCAAACTTACACATTTAGGGGTGAAAGGCACCAAGTGCACAGGTAGTTGTAAGTCCAACTACCATATGATCATGATGACCCCTGTTGTAAATTGAGATCTGTTCTTGATACATTTGTATATTAATACACCATGCTTTGTAATATTTTAAATTAAGTATTTAATGGGAGTTCTTGAACCATAGGCCGTCTTCCATCCAGATTGAATTAAACAGTTATGAAGGCATTTGTGGTACAGAACAGTTACATTAATTCATATATACAAGCCTAACAACGTTTTCAGTGAAGTAATTTGTTTTTAATTTGATATCCACTGAATTGGAATTGATTTGTGCAAATAAATTTTCGTATAAACAATGAAAATTTTGTGAAAAATGAATTCAAAGAATGACAATAGTAACATTTTAAGATTGTCTTTACAATGATTCTGAGATATTTTTTGATGTTAGTATTGTTACTTGAGGCATATTGAAAAAAGCCAGCTCAGTTTTCAAGGAATATAAAATACATGCCTAAAATTTGATAACAGGAATAAAAAAAAAAAACACAGTCCCCTTGAATGTATCAGATTTTTCTTTCATGATAAAATATTTTTCTGTGTCATTGGGAAAAAACATAGCCCCCCCCCCCCCCTCCCCTATCCCCTTACACACACACCCCTAAATTGGATAAAGGCAAATAACTATTTATACTTACATCACTTTAGTTAATGTTGTAATTTGACTTTGAATCTGAAAAACAAAATGGTTTGATAAGAGTAAGATAGGTACAGTAACTACAGTTGTAAATTGAGATCTGTTAATGATACATTTGTATATTAATACACCATGCTTTGTAATGTTTTAATTAAGAGTATTTGAGATGAGTTCTTCCGTCCAGATTGAAATAAACAGTTATGAAGGCATTTGTCGCAGAAAATAGTTAATTACTTCAATATACAAGCCTAACAACGTTTTCAGTGAACTATTTTTTTTAATTTAATAATCATTGAATTGGAAATGATTTCCGTACAATGACTTAAAATTTTTGTGAAAAATGAATTCAAAGAATGACAATACAGTGTAACCTGTCTAATCCGACACACCAAGGGACCAGGGAAATGTGTCGGATTGCACAGGATGTCGGAAAACTCAGGTTTTCTTTTTAGTTAACAGAAATTTGCACAAATTTAACAAGAGAGAAATTGTGTGTTTGATTATGTAGGATGGTTTAAATAATTGGAACTACAATGTAGATGAAAATACGTTTAATATATAATTTATACAAAATTAATATATTTAGAACAATTTCATAATCTGATCAGATAATTGTTGGTTGAAGCCATGTCCTTTACAAAGCAAGTGAAAACAGTTATCTGTAAAATTGTAATTATTATATTCTTGGTAAACTTACTTTAACCCTTAATAATGATTCTTTAATCACCTGCCAATCAATAAATTCAAATAATAATTTATTTGTGTACACAAGCCTAGAACAATTTCATAATATATCAGATAATGGTTGTAGACATGTCCTTTACAAAGAAAGTGAAAACAGGTAACTGTAAAATTTTAATTATTACATATAATATATTCTTTGTAGACCTACTTTTAACCCTTACTAATCAGCCTCTAATTGCCTGCCAATCAATTAGTTAAAATCACAATTTATTTGTGAGGCAAGTCAGTCAATTTGTTAATGGTTTATATTTAATGATACACATGGATGAATGGTAATTTACTAATGAGCAGATCAAAGGGTCGGATAAGACAAGATTAATTAAGTGTAATTAATAACATTGTGACCGTAAAACAGTGTCGGAATACTCAGGTTTTTTTTAACAAAGAATGTTAAAGAAATATTTTGGGACCTGAATTTCTTGTCGGAAGTCAAAGGATGTCGGAAAACTCAGGTGTCGGAACGCACAGGTTCCACTGTAGAAACATTTTAAGATTGTCTTTACAATGATTCTGAGATATTTTTTTAAGTTAGTATTGTTACTTGGGGCATATTGAAAAAGCCAGCTCAGTATACAAGGGTTAAAAAATACATTCTCTTTTTTGGCATAAAATATATAAATTATAATAGAAAAATATTTTATAGGATTTTATTATATATTAAATCCATCAATATACTACCGAAAGCCCTCAATACAATCCAATCCGTTCAACAAAAAACACACACATCAAAATTGGATGAAATTCTATATACCTTTCAAATATATGCGAAATTTAGGGATTTGAAATTAAATAGCAAAAACATTTTTATGGCCCATCAATAACTCATAAAGATGAACACTTTGCATAAATCTGCATTAAAATTGGATGAAAATTAAAAGAGGCTCAAAGGGGAAGCACAAAAAAGGGGCATAACTCTAGTAAGAATTGTCGAAAAATCGTCATTATTGAACTTAACCTAGATATTCATAATGTACACTTACACAGTGATCAGGAAAGAGGAAATGAGTATGTGCCATTGATTGCGGCCCCATCATCACAACATTCAATGGGCCATTTCAGTGTTTTGTGTAGTCTTTGTAAAAACTAAAATATTTTATGGGCCTTTTAATTTTTGTATGGGACATCTACACAGAATTACAAAACTGTATGTATCAAACGGCCCATGGCCCCTGCCTTTCCCAATCACTGCTTACATACCACACTAGCTTCAACCTGACTTCGCTCACAGGTAATCATCCAGGAACTAAAATTTTAGCAAATTCAAAGTACAATAAAAGGCAGTTGGCAATGGGTCTCCAGACACCAAGATTACTTTGTAAGTTTAAATATTGAAATTATCCTGCAATAACTTCAGTAAGAAGTGTTGAAAAGGCATACCACACATCTGACTTTTCTTTCACAAGTTAATTTTAGAGATATCATCTGGAAAACAAAATTTTAGCAAATTTGAAGTACAAAAAGGGCACAACTCTGTTGTGTTACTACAAAGGTCTTTGAGTCAGTTTGTATTTGTCAATTGATGTTTGGGAAAAATCTTTTTCTCTACTCCTATAGCTAAGAAAAGGGATTTTGAAATTGTTATCATTTCATGTTTGCTCTATTTAATCTAGTTAAATTTAATATGAATTAATAATGAAATCTTGACCTTGTTGTCTTTGATGATACTTTTGTATCCTTGGTATTTTTCTGTGCCATTGCCGGGCATTGGAAAAAAACATAGCCCTCCCCCATCTACAGACACACACTTAAAAGTGGATACAGGTAAAATCCTTGGTGTTACTGCCTATAAAATGTGTACAGATAGACAAACAGTCTTTTTAATTAATTAAATATGACGAGCACTTTTCAATTTTTGCCGCTACCTATGAATAATATGACTAAATTTTTCTATTGAATTTTTTACATGAAATTTGACCGGAAATAAAAATTTGCAGATGACATTGCCCTTCGTGGAAATCTAAGCTTTCATTGGATATTTAAAATATGATTGTACGACGTCAAAAACATATTCTATTTTTGTCGCAGAGGGTACCCCAATTAAAAAAACCGTGCCACAGCGTCAAAAACTATTAAACGTCGGTTCCGATCTGATATATTTTTAATCAATATTTGTTCTTACCACAGCAAATAAATATAATGAAGGGAAATATAGATTAAAACCAATTTAATAATAACAGTTGGAGACAACAACAAAGGGATTAAAAAGTAAACATTACATTTTTGAAAACGTCAATTTTGGTCATTTTCATTACCGGAAAACAAAATGGCGGCTATCATAGGAAATTACCGGCATCTCTAATTTAACAGAGATCACCATTCAAATCAAGATTTGTGATAAGTATCACAAAAGGCTATTTTTTTTCAATAATATCATTAGGCCATACTGAGTCTGCAATGAATACTAAGGACATTTTATGATTTAAATTATTTCAAATCTTTTCTAAAGTTTATGCTCAAGCCGGGTCAAGGCAGTCAAGCATATATGCCCAAGGCAATATTCAAAATTTTATGCTAAAACATAAAGCCAATATTTAAATGTTTGATCGTGTCTAGTAATTTTGATTATTTTTATAAAATGAAACAATTTGATGGTCGAAAATGGGAACCCGAAAATGTGCAATCTAAAAACAGGTGGTTTTAACTTTTGTTGATATTTCATTATTTGTTGATTCAGATTTAATTACTTGCGACTACCAGTCGGAAAGCAAACCCATGATTTGACCGTTATAGCTAGTGATTCTAAAACCACGCAGTCAGGGGGCGATAACCGCAAAAAATTCCCGCTAGGTGCCGCTTTACAAGTCCCGCAAAATTTTTCATTCGCGCCGTTGTAGGATAAACCTGAAATAAAGTATTAAATAGACAAAATTGTGATAGAAACGTGATTTCTATAAAATATATATATATTTTTTGCAATGACTGGCTATATCAGACAAGCGACCGAGGTTTACAATAGTCAAAAACGTGTTTCGAATCGTGCATTCTAAAATGTGTAAAAACACGAGGTTCGGTTTGTTTACATTTTTCGGCCAATGAAAAAGCTGACACAATTCTATATTAGGACATGAAATTGATGATACAGGAGTGATATAGCATCATCAACCAATAGTAAATGCTCTCTCAACTGGAAATTCCGTCACCCTGAATGGAAATCATTACTGAAAGAAAATTCGACGAGGCATGTTTTTTTTAATTTTCGCCTTGTTTTAGAGTAAAATTTGCCCATTTTGGTGAACATTTCTCCCCCAAAACACCCATGTAGTGTGTATATGTCTGCCTTTTATTAGATTTATTAATATCTTTATATTTTAACCGAAAGTTTACAAGAAAACTGCATTGTTTACATCAGATTACGCCCCCCCCCCCTCTTTTCTCCCGTCTCGTCAATGCACTTTGCTTAGACTCCTTTCCCGTTTGCTGTACATATCTAATGTGGCGATTATTTCCAAGGCAATTGGTTTATCAAATATATTTAGGAATGCTGACTTTTAAGTTTTACCTGATTTTCTTCTGCAAATGAATTATGAATTTATGTGTAACAGGTATACAATGATTGAATGAATGTGACTCTAAAAACAAAAACCAGCCAGTGTGTGTGTTATAAATAGAAATTAGGCTAAATTTGTTATCTGTATGTAACTGCATATATGATATTTAATTGATTAAACAACTGTAATTTGCAAGACTGTGATTTTACCATAGTTGACTAGTAGTTGTAATGCCTCCAAAAAACTTAACTGTTCTGAAGCCCACAGTGGCAGGGACCCTGGGCCCTGTGTTCATTGTCTGCAGGCAAAGCCATTTTATGCCTTACATGTTATAAAAATTTTAACAAATTTGTGAGGTCTGATGATTCTCTAAATGAACTTTCAAAAACTGAAGACTACCAGTTAACTAAATGTTTTCACAGTTTGATCAGGTGGAATATTGCAATGTAGACTCTGACAATATTGACCGTTATGTACTGTTTTATCCTGTTTTAGAATTTGTAGTCAGTGACTTTTTATCCAACAAAGCTTTATTGTTGCCAGATTTGTACAAAAAAATTGAAGATTTAGTTGACAAAACAGCTTTTATTAAATCACTGAAAGAACCAGAAGACAAAATTGGTGAACCCTCTCCCATTAGAGGCAATAAATTCTCCCATTTAAGTTTGGAAGATTTCAAGGAAACGGGTGATGAAACCTTTGCATGGGAAAGTTTTGAGAAGAAATTGTCAGCTTACAGTTTTCTGAAATATTTGGTACAGGAAAATGATATACATGTAGATCTCCCAGGTCTTAAGACTTTTCTTTCATTTTCTGAAACTGACACTGAAAAATCTGAGTTTTGTTCAATTGAAGTTTTAGATGAGACAGCAGATTCAAAAGCCACAGTTTTGAAAACTTTGAATATTCCTCACAAAAAGTTTCAGATTGGGATAAAGCTTCAGTATCAAGTTGTTGTTGGGACAGGAAATCTTATGACCATTTAATAAAATTAAAATCAGAATATGGAGGTTCATTAAGCTGGGTTTTGCCATATCCTGGAGACTGGCACATACTTTTTTTTAATCTCATTTTCTATTAAATTAATAATTTATTGTACTTAGGATTTGTTCAACTTTCATAAAAATTTATGGACTTTTTACTGTTAATAATTTATGGAAAAGAAATACACTTGAAAACTAATATGTACAGTCATCTGTCAAAAGTATTGGGAAATGTAAAAAAATATCCCTATATAATCAACCAAAACCATATCTTTTTCAAAAAATTATTGTGAAATCATTTCTGGATAGATTGTAACAAATTTTACACCAAAACATTCGGAATTGTCTATATTTTGTTTGTTTATTTGCTCAAATCTTTATACGAGTGGTTTTTATTTGTACATAATTTTTCCATGATTGTTAATTTTTAGGATTTATTTTTAGTTGAAATATATAGGAAAATCAAAATCAATTTTTATTTGTTGTGTTTAAATTATGTACAAATAAAAATAACTCATAACTACATAATGAGTAAATAAACAATCAAAATATTGACAATTCTGAATGTTTTGGTGTAAAATTTGTTAAAAATATATCCAGAAATTACTTCACAATATTTTTTTAAAAAAAATATGGTTTTGGTTTACATTTCCCAATACTTTTGACAGATGACTGTATACATTTTCTTTAAATATTTATACATTTTTTTTATCTTTATATTGAATTTTATTTTCATGCCTAGAAAAAAAATACACCAGTTCTGTTCATGATTCATCAAAAGGATATAGAAATGTTTTTTCTTGAATTGCTAGAATAAAACCGGTGGACGTGTAAATTTTAGTCGCCTATCCTTTCTTTTGGGGAAAGGAGACCATATATAAATGTTTGTATTTTCCTAAATTTGTAGTTAATTATATGCATATGCTATTAAAATAGCAGCCTGCATCAGCATTAACATTTGTGCACAGCGTGCTTTTAAGTCATTAGGTTAGTTCTAAATAGTAAATGTATTTTTAGAAATAGGGAAATTCATACGGAGTTATCTTTCTTGACTGACAATTTTTCTGAATCTGAATAATTTTCGGCACTAAAAGCTGACAGAAACTCTTTATTAATGAATAAAAACGTGTACCAGAGAAACATTTCGTTAAATAAATATATAACCTAGTGCAGTGTGAAGTTTGGGAATGTCATTCTACTGCAAACTTAATATATTTGCATTTTATTTCAATGCGATGGTACGGAGTTATCTTTCTTGGTTGACAATTTTTCGGCACTAAAAGCTGACACAATTTTTTATTAATGAATAAAAACGTGTACCAGAGAAACATTTCGTTAAATAAATATATAACCTAGCGCAGTGTGAAGTTTGGGAATGTCACTCTACTGCAAACTTAATATATTTGCATTTTATTCCAATGCGATGGCGACATTCCATCGAGGGGGTCACCCTCTAAATCATCAAAATTTTAATAGTAATCTCCCGTTTTAACTCAAATCTAATAAACAAATCGTGGAAGTAATTATTGCTGAAAAGAAAACAATATAAGACGTTTCGATATTTTCTACGGTATAAATAAACGAGGTCTTTGTTCTACAATTTTCATGACCGACGAACATGTCAACGTTTTCAAATGAGAATCACGTGACCCGTGGTTTTACCAAGCGACGCCATTAATGAGTTTGCTTTCCGACTGTACTTTGATTGCATATTCCTGAGTTTACTTCCTATCACATTACGTTCAATCACATTAGGACTTACAATCATTTCTTTTTTTAGAAATCAAATTAATTATTCAGAAATTCCACATCCAGAATACATGGAATAGGCGTGTTTTTTTTTTTGAGAATAAGTTCAATAACCCATAAATTGATAAAAATTAATGTTGTAGTTTAAAATGGACAAACAAACCAAGTGGAGTTTCTCATCCATGTGGTTCATGAACTGTAACTTGATTTTTCCCCCTTTTGAACTGATATTTAGAATACAGTGATACAATTTCAGACTCCTGTTGTGAAACCAACCTTAACACAATGCTGTTTTCATATTATGGCGGCGTGACAACATATCCTACCCACAATTCCCAGTCCTGACAACCGGGAAATCCTAGCAACAGAGGGAATTCCGACATCAGCTTTCAAGAGACGAAATAGGCCCTTTTTCGCTTTGTTGTATTTGAAAAATATTATCCACATGAAGTAAGATTTGAACTTATATTACATATCAGATTTTCAAGATAAGAAAATAGAGGCTATTGAAACGTGTGCGTGTGCGCAAAAATCAGTTGATAATCGGAATACATGTCAAAACAGTACTTTTTAAACTAACGCCCCTTACCAAAAACGCCCCCATTTTTTTTACCAATACGCACAGTTTATTTACCAAAACGCCCCCTCTTTTTCAAATAGAAATTATTTTACCAAATCGCCCCAGGTGAATTTTTTTCCAACGAACTTGTATACCTTCAAGTGAAGAATCAGTGGCGGATTCAAGGGGGGGGGGGGGGGGGGGGGGGGGCGGCTTCGGGGGCTTCAATATAAGAATACAGCATATTTTAAACTCTAAGTGAAAATATAAATACATATAAAATAATTAAAATTAATTAGAAATAAAATAGACTTAAATTAGATTTTTTTCCCTGCTATTGCTCAAACCCTTGAGCACTTTACAAAACTGCCAAAACACACATACACCAGACCAGAAGAAGCTGATGTAACATCTTTGTTAAATTCCATTTGCAACTTTGATTTTGTCGTAACCATTGTTATTGTTCAAATGTGCCTGGCTTTTAAGAAAGGGCCCAGCAGATCACTAGATTTAGATTAAACTTATTTTATTGTTAACTACATAACATTTGGATCGGACACAAGTTATTCCAACTTACAAAGGTCCTCTACAAGATCACTACAAGAGAGATCACTTGACATAGGCAGAGCCTTAAAAAGCGTAAATTTAATTCAGAGCTCACTAGACTGCAGAGCAAATGTTGAACGATTCAACCACCAGTGTTTTGAGACTAGGAGTGCTAAAATATGTGAACCGCTAGACATAGAGGTTAAAAAACCTAGAATAAGCGGGAGACAAATAATGAGAGATAATGTTGAAGCAGAGAGTTCGGAAGACTACTTTAGGAAGTCAATAAGTGTACCTTTTCTCTAAATGAAATGAAAACAAGGTTTACCTACCTACACGCCAGAACCGCTTTGGGACTACAGTTGGTTCCATCAATTATTGAAAATATTGCTGCATAACTGAGCCCCCCCCCCCCCCCCCCCCCCCCGTCAACAGAGTCTCTCTGGATCCGCCTCTGAGAATGCCAGACTGGCTGAATCTGGTCGTTAAGTCAGAGCTTAATATGAGACAGGCAACCTGTTTGAAGGACGAAGTCCTAAAATTTCAATAATACATACGATGATCCGTACAGGTTATTATCTTTTATTTTTAATGAATTTTGTAGCCGATTTGTTATGGCTGTTCCGTTCATTTTACCTACTCTTCCGTCGGGAGTTTCGTAGAAAGAGATTTTTTTATTAGAATTTTATTTCAAGTTTATTTCGATTTTACATAGAGTAAATAATTAAAGAATTGGGAATTTTTCATTGAAATATATTTCTTTTGCGTTTCTAAATTATCAATTGATCTATTTTTTAAACTTCCGGTGAACAGATATTTAGAAGGAAAAATCGGACAGCCTACAGTTAATATGAGACAGGCACAACCTGTTTAAGGGCGAAGCCTATTTGATGATAATGACAATTAAGAGGGAGGCATGAGAGGAAAATGCCTCCTAAAATACAGATGTAAATTGAAGAAAACAATACATGTATTTTGAACACCTTTTCCATAGACGAAAACTAAATTAAAAAAAGGGGGGGGGGTTCTGGTCATTTTCGTTTTCAGGTAATTTCCTCCATAAGCTGGAGCACTCCAATTTCCATTGGATAAAAGCACAATGATTTTAATAGGACGTAAAATAGTTCAGTATATCACGATTAGATAAAAGTTCATTCTCTGACCTTTAAAAAGCGTCTAGTTAAAAGTTTCTCTGTAGCACGAATCTCAGAAAATAAAAAAAATCCGAATCACGATTCACGGAAATTAAAATTTGCCATTTTTGAGAATTTCACAAATAACGGTGAATCAATAAGAGACATAAATGAAGGGTCACGAGAATAAAAAAAAAATACCCCATTCCAATCACAGATCATGGGGGGGAAAATGGTGAGAGACTCAGAGAGAGAAAAAATGCATGCCATGCGTGGTAGCAAGGATTTATATAGTAGGATCCTTGGTGGTATTGGAAAGGGGAGTGAGGGTCAGACGCAATATTTTTAACCTTGCCATGGAAAATGTGCTAAAAGGCTTACCTGACAAAATCAGTTGTCCAGACATCATACACAAATGCACTTCAAATGTACACAGATCGTGGAGATGAAATAGGTTTCATGTATTCCCGATTTGCGATAACTAGAGTTATCGTTCTTGAATCGAGTTATCTTTTCCTGACAGAGGGTATGTACACTTCCGGTTACATAACTGTAAACGTCACAAAACGTTTAGAAAATTGAAAAAATTGAAAAAACTATGTATTCTTATTCAAATAAAATCCGATTTATTGGAATTATTTTATTTAGCTTTTTATATCGCCCGATATCGATATTCAGTGTTTTATATTCAAAGATGTAGCATTTTCTCGAAAATCGGCTTTGCTGTTAAAATTACTTTGACGGACGTTAATAGCGATGTATGCAAAATTCATTCCGATTTTCGCAGTGGAATCATTTGTTTTATTTTCTTTTATAGGGGATTATCTTAATCTTGAAATGTTCAAGATATTTTATCTGCTCGGAGTCTATTAAAAAGATGTCTATTTTTGCATGATATTTAGTTTTGTTTTCTTTTTTTCAAGAGATCAATGCGGGTGGAGATGTCTGCACAGGCCGGCCTAGGCGGGCGGAGATGTCTGCACAGGCCGGCCTAGGCGGGCGGAGATGTCTGCACAGGCCGGGCTAGGCGGGCGGAGATGTCTGCACAGGCCGGGCTAGGCGGGCGGAGATGTCTGCACAGGCCGGCTTGGCTTGGCTTGGCTTGGCTTGGCTTGCAAAATGTAAATTATTATAATCATTATTAATTTGCTAAAAATATTAATTATGAACTTGTCCACATTCGTAAGCAACTAATTATTAGACAAAAGCACATTTATTGACATTAATATATATAAATATATTTTTCTACTGGTCGGGGTTTAATCATACTATATGAAGTTGGAATTTGCTGTATCTGTGAGCTGGCACTATAAAAATCTAGCTGAGCGCGTAGGTCGATATCATCATCATCATCTCATCGAATGAACTTGTTCTCATCATGATATAGAAGAAAATTGCTCATTTGGAGCTAACGAACAATCACTGACTCATTCAACAGAGCATGTATCGCTCACCTGGTTATTGATTTATGCGAGTGCTGCTTTGGCTACAGCAATATTGTAGTATTTGAGAAAAAGCTTTTTATTCATAATCATATATGGTTCTAAATAGAACTATGTCGTGTGGTGGTAGCCATCAGGGGTGGATCCAGGATTTTGTGTTAGGGGGGACGAAAGTCGGCGAGGGGTCTGGGGACCACTTAAGGTCTCCAGCGGGTCCAGGGTAGAAGCTCCTGGATTTTTAGTATTTAGGAAGCTTTTCCGTCAACAATTTGGAAGCATTTTGTGAATGTTATGAAGTGTATTAAAACGCATGAATCTTCTCCATAAAGTTTCAAATAGTTTTTAAGCAGTGAGTGTAAATTAAAGGGAGATGTCACTTGAAATTATCTATCTGGAGCTGTGACTCCCCTGATTTCCTTATCATGTCGGGTATTCGTATACTCGGAACAGGTGCGGACACTTTGAACTCGGTGCAAGCTAGTTATTTTGAACGTTTTCATTGGCCAATTTTGAATTTTTGGACACTACAGACCGTGGAGCATGACGGCAACGGAACATGGAACAGCATGCTCCGCCGTCTGTAGTGTCCAAAAAATCTAAATTGACCAATGAAAACGTTCAAAATAACTAGCTTGCACCGAGTTTCTGAATACCCGACGTGCTATGTTAGCCAATTTTCTCATGTTTCTCTGTTGAAAATTGGGTAATTTGTATTGAAGTGTTTGTAGAATGGATGAATTTTGATAAAATTAATGTCTAAGGGATTATAATATCACTTTGTTTTCTGATTAATCGTCGACTGCTTCAAAATTTCAAAAGTAATTAGATAAACTAAAAGGGCAAAGCAACGGGTAAACATATATAATGATTTATTACATTTAACAGGCGAATGAATGAATGCTGATATGCTTAATAGAGGGACGGAACACCGCCCCCCTCTCGCTCTCTCTCTCACTTTTTTCATGGGGGGCGAACTCTCTCTCTCTCTCTCCTTTTTTTTTCATGGGGGGCGAACGTTCCCTCCGCCCCCCTCTGGATCCGCCACTGGCCATCTTGGGATTTTGATTGGCATATTTTATTTTTTTTGTAAAAGACCATCCAGTCGTCCAGTGATTATATATGTACACAGTTTCAGTCATGTTATGTTTCTAAGAAAAATTAAATTCATTGATAGTCTCGTAGGATACTATGCTATACAGCCTCCAAGCAATCTGGACTATAGAAGTAAGACATATCTTACCCGTTGTGAGTGTAACCCCTAAGAAAGTGGGGTCCGCTAGATTTGCAGGGTGAATCAGATATACAACTCCGTGTTGTCTGATACGACAGTTACAATTCGACAAGTCAGCTTCCTCCTGCACCAACTTTTTTAAAACCAAGATTAGCTCGAACACCATAACTAAATTGATATAGGAAATCCATTGGAATAGAACATGAAAACATGGTCACAATCAATTCAAAGAAAAAATACTCGTCAAACAAGTCAAATTAGATGATGAATATACATTGTATATATAATTTCTTCCAAATATGTGTAATTTCTGAATTAAACCCTTAATTCTAGCCCTTTTACCAAAATAAAATATATACATTGTAGATCATTTTTTTAAACTCATGAATACGTCATTAAGATGAACTTTTTGCTCATCAATTTTATATCAGCCAGGGCCTCCAAGAGAAATGTTGTAAGGCGGAACAAGACTGCTTTGGGGCCCGGTGACAGGGCTGACACCTCTCTAATAATTGAGGATTTGAGTTCCAATAAAACCACTGGTAAACTTTCATAAATGCTTTATTTCATGTGCAGCAGAATGTCCAGATAACATATACTTTATACAAAGCAAGGACAAACATAATTCAGAAGTCTAAGTGAATTTTTCATAATTATTTTTCTAAATAAATTATACATTTGTATCCAATTGTACAGGTTCAACATCATGGATGGCAGATTTAGATCTGTTTGTTATCTTTCTGATTAATTCTTCAAATATTTCTAACATGACCTCGATTAGTTCTACAAGACATAACAAGGAAACACCAAGACACAGGCCAACAGATCCTCCAATATCAGACAACAACTGTGATGCCTGAAATAAAAACAACATCATTACAATACAACATTTATAATGTGTGGTGACGGACAGAAACACCAAGACACAGGCCAACAGATCCTCCAATATCAGACAACAACTGTGTTGCCTGAAATAAAAACAACATCATTACAATACAACATTTATAATGTGTGGTGACGGACAGAAACACCAAGACACAGGCCAACAGATCCTCCAATATCAGACAACAACTGTGTTGCCTGAAATAAAAACAACATCATTACAATACAACATTTATAATGTGTGGTGACGGACAGAAACACCAAGACACAGGCCAACAGATCCTCCAATATCAGACAACAACTGTGTTGCCTGAAATAAAAATAACATCATTACAATACAACATTTATAATGTGTGGTGACGGACAGAAACACCAAGTCACAGGCCAACAGATCCTCCAATATCAGACAACAACTGTGTTGCCTGAAATAAAAACAACATCATTACAATACAACATTTATAATGTGTGGTGACGGACAGAAACACCAAGACACAGGCCAACAGATCCTCCAATATCAGACAACAACTGTGTTGCCTGAAATAAAAACAACATCATTACAATACAACATTTATAATGTGTGGTGACGGACAGAAACACCAAGACACAGGCCAACAGATCCTCCAATATCAGACAACAACTGTGTTGCCTGAAATAAAAATAACATCATTACAATACAACATTTATAATGTGTGGTGACGGACAGAAACACCAAGACACAGGCCAACAGATCCTCCAATATCAGACAACAACTGTGTTGCCTGAAATAAAAACAACATCATTACAATACAACATTTATAATGTGTGGTGACGGACAGAAACACCAAGACACAGGCCAACAGATCCTCCAATATCAGACAACAACTGTGTTGCCTGAAATAAAAACAACATCATTACAATACACCATTTATAATGTGTGGTGACAGACAGGAACACCAAGACACAGGCCAACAGATCCTCCAATATCAGACAACAACTGTGTTGCCTGAAATAAAAACAACATCATTACAATACAACATTTATAATGTGTGGTGACGGACAGAAACACCAAGACACAGGCTAACAGATCCTCCAATATCAGACAACAACTGTGTTGCCTGAAATAAAAACAACATCATTACAATACAACATTTATAATGTGTGGTGACGGACAGAAACACCAAGACACAGGCCAACAGATCCTCCAATATCAGACAACAACTGTGTTGCCTGAAATAAAAACAACATCATTACAATACAACATTTATAATGTGTGGTGACGGACAGGAACACCAAGACACAGGCCAACAGATCCTCCAATATCAGACAACAACTGTGATGCCTGAAATAAAAACAACATCATTACAATACAACATTTATAATGTGTGGTGACGGACAGAAACACCAAGACACAGGCCAACAGATCCTCCAATATCAGACAACAACTGTGTTGCCTGAAATAAAAACAACATCATTACAATACAACATTTATAATGTGTGGTGACGGACAGAAACACCAAGACACAGGCCAACAGATCCTCCAATATCAGACAACAGCTGTGTTGCCTGAAATAAAAACAACATCATTACAATACAACATTTATAATGTGTGGTGACGGACAGAAACACCAAGACACAGGCCAACAGATCCTCCAATATCAGACAACAACTGTGTTGCCTGAAATAAAAACAACATCATTACAATACAACATTTATAATGTGTGGTGACGGACAGAAACACCAAGACACAGGCCAACAGATCCTCCAATATCAGACAACAACTGTGTTGCCTGAAATAAAAACAACATCATTACAATACAACATTTATAATGTGTGGTGACGGACAGAAACACCAAGACACAGGCCAACAGATCCTCCAATATCAGACAACAACTGTGTTGCCTGAAATAAAAACAACATCATTACAATACAACATTTATAATGTGTGGTGACAGACAGGAACACCAAGACACAGGCCAACAGATCCTCCAATATCAGACAACAACTGTGTTGCCTGAAATAAAAACAACATCATTACAATACAACATTTATAATGTGTGGTGACGGACAGAAACACCAAGACACAGGCCAACAGATCCTCCAATATCAGACAACAACTGTGTTGCCTGAAATAAAAACAACATCATTACAATACACCATTTATAATGTGTGGTGACAGACAGGAACACCAAGACACAGGCCAACAGATCCTCCAATATCAGACAACAACTGTGTTGCCTGAAATAAAAACAACATCATTACAATACAACATTTATAATGTGTGGTGACGGACAGAAACACCAAGACACAGGCTAACAGATCCTCCAATATCAGACAACAACTGTGTTGCCTGAAATAAAAACAACATCATTACAATACAACATTTATAATGTGTGGTGACGGACAGAAACACCAAGACACAGGCCAACAGATCCTCCAATATCAGACAACAACTGTGTTGCCTGAAATAAAAACAACATCATTACAATACAACATTTATAATGTGTGGTGACGGACAGAAACACCAAGACACAGGCCAACAGATCCTCCAATATCAGACAACAACTGTGTTGCCTGAAATAAAAATAACATCATTACAATACAACATTTATAATGTGTGGTGACGGACAGAAACACCAAGACACAGGCCAACAGATCCTCCAATATCAGACAACAACTGTGTTGCCTGAAATAAAAACAACATCATTACAATACAACATTTATAATGTGTGGTGACGGACAGAAACACCAAGACACAGGCCAACAGATCCTCCAATATCAGACAACAACTGTGTTGCCTGAAATAAAAACAACATCATTACAATACACCATTTATAATGTGTGGTGACAGACAGGAACACCAAGACACAGGCCAACAGATCCTCCAATATCAGACAACAACTGTGTTGCCTGAAATAAAAACAACATCATTACAATACAACATTTATAATGTGTGGTGACGGACAGAAACACCAAGACACAGGCTAACAGATCCTCCAATATCAGACAACAACTGTGTTGCCTGAAATAAAAACAACATCATTACAATACAACATTTATAATGTGTGGTGACGGACAGAAACACCAAGACACAGGCCAACAGATCCTCCAATATCAGACAACAACTGTGTTGCCTGAAATAAAAACAACATCATTACAATACAACATTTATAATGTGTGGTGACGGACAGGAACACCAAGACACAGGCCAACAGATCCTCCAATATCAGACAACAACTGTGATGCCTGAAATAAAAACAACATCATTACAATACAACATTTATAATGTGTGGTGACGGACAGAAACACCAAGACACAGGCCAACAGATCCTCCAATATCAGACAACAACTGTGTTGCCTGAAATAAAAACAACATCATTACAATACAACATTTATAATGTGTGGTGACGGACAGAAACACCAAGACACAGGCCAACAGATCCTCCAATATCAGACAACAGCTGTGTTGCCTGAAATAAAAACAACATCATTACAATACAACATTTATAATGTGTGGTGACGGACAGAAACACCAAGACACAGGCCAACAGATCCTCCAATATCAGACAACAACTGTGTTGCCTGAAATAAAAACAACATCATTACAATACAACATTTATAATGTGTGGTGACGGACAGAAACACCAAGACACAGGCCAACAGATCCTCCAATATCAGACAACAACTGTGTTGCCTGAAATAAAAACAACATCATTACAATACAACATTTATAATGTGTGGTGACGGACAGAAACACCAAGACACAGGCCAACAGATCCTCCAATATCAGACAACAACTGTGTTGCCTGAAATAAAAACAACATCATTACAATACAACATTTATAATGTGTGGTGACAGACAGGAACACCAAGACACAGGCCAACAGATCCTCCAATATCAGACAACAACTGTGTTGCCTGAAATAAAAACAACATCATTACAATACAACATTTATAATGTGTGGTGACGGACAGAAACACCAAGACACAGGCCAACAGATCCTCCAATATCAGACAACAACTGTGTTGCCTGAAATAAAAACAACATCATTACAATACACCATTTATAATGTGTGGTGACAGACAGGAACACCAAGACACAGGCCAACAGATCCTCCAATATCAGACAACAACTGTGTTGCCTGAAATAAAAACAACATCATTACAATACAACATTTATAATGTGTGGTGACGGACAGAAACACCAAGACACAGGCTAACAGATCCTCCAATATCAGACAACAACTGTGTTGCCTGAAATAAAAACAACATCATTACAATACAACATTTATAATGTGTGGTGACGGACAGAAACACCAAGACACAGGCCAACAGATCCTCCAATATCAGACAACAACTGTGTTGCCTGAAATAAAAACAACATCATTACAATACAACATTTATAATGTGTGGTGACGGACAGGAACACCAAGACACAGGCCAACAGATCCTCCAATATCAGACAACAACTGTGATGCCTGAAATAAAAACAACATCATTACAATACAACATTTATAATGTGTGGTGACGGACAGAAACACCAAGACACAGGCCAACAGATCCTCCAATATCAGACAACAACTGTGTTGCCTGAAATAAAACCAACATCATTACAATACAACATTTATAATGTGTGGTGACGGACAGAAACACCAAGACACAGGCCAACAGATCCTCCAATATCAGACAACAGCTGTGTTGCCTGAAATAAAAACAACATCATTACAATACAACATTTATAATGTGTGGTGACGGACAGAAACACCAAGACACAGGCCAACAGATCCTCCAATATCAGACAACAACTGTGTTGCCTGAAATAAAAACAACATCATTACAATACAACATTTATAATGTGTGGTGACGGACAGAAACACCAAGACACAGGCCAACAGATCCTCAAATATCAGACAACAACTGTGTTGCCTGAAATAAAAACAACATCATTACAATACAACATTTATAATGTGTGGTGACGGACAGAAACACCAAGACACAGGCCAACAGATCCTCCAATATCAGACAACAACTGTGTTGCCTGATATAAAAACAACATCATTACAATACAACATTTATAATGTGTGGTGACGGACAGAAACACCAAGACACAGGCCAACAGATCCTCCAATATCAGACAACAACTGTGTTGCCTGAAATAAAAACAACATCATTACAATACAACATTTATAATGTGTGGTGACGGACAGAAACACCAAGACACAGGCCAACAGATCCTCCAATATCAGACAACAACTGTGTTGCCTGAAATAAAAACAACATCATTACAATACAACATTTATAATGTGTGGTGACGGACAGAAACACCAAGACACAGGCCAACAGATCCTCCAATATCAGACAACAACTGTGTTGCCTGAAATAAAAACAACATCATTACAATACAACATTTATAATGTGTGGTGACGGACAGAAACACCAAGACACAGGCCAACAGATCCTCCAATATCAGACAACAACTGTGTTGCCTGAAATAAAAACAACATCATTACAATACAACATTTATAATGTGTGGTGACGAACAGAAACACCAAGACACAGGCCAACAGATCCTCCAATATCAGACAACAACTGTGTTGCCTGAAATAAAAACAACATCATTACAATACAACATTTATAATGTGTGGTGACGGACAGAAACACCAAGACACAGGCCAACAGATCCTCCAATATCAGACAACAACTGTGTTGCCTGAAATAAAAACAACATCATTACAATACAACATTTATAATGTGTGGTGACGGACAGAAACACCAAGACACAGGCCAACAGATCCTCCAATATCAGACAACAACTGTGTTGCCTGAAATAAAAACAACATCATTACAATACAACATTTATAATGTGTGGTGACGGACAGGAACACCAAGACACAGGCCAACAGATCCTCCAATATCAGACAACAACTGTGTTGCCTGAAATAAAAACAACATCATTACAATACAACATTTATAATGTGTGGTGACGGACAGGAACACCAAGACACAGGCCAACAGATCCTCCAATATCAGACAACAACTGTGTTGCCTGAAATAAAAACAACATCATTACAATACAACATTTATAATGTGTGGTGACGGACAGAAACACCAAGACACAGGCCAACAGATCCTCCAATATCAGACAACAACTGTGTTGCCTGAAATAAAAACAACATCATTACAATACAACATTTATAATGTGTGGTGACGGACAGAAACACCAAGACACAGGCCAACAGATCCTCCAATATCAGACAACAACTGTGTTGCCTGAAATAAAAACAACATCATTACAATACAACATTTATAATGTGTGGTGACAGACAGGAACACCAAGACACAGGCCAACAGATCCTCCAATATCAGACAACAACTGTGTTGCCTGAAATAAAAACAACATCATTACAATACAACATTTATAATGTGTGGTGACGGACAGGAACCAGTAGACGTAGCGAACAATACAACATTTCTATAATGTGTGGTGACGGACAAGAACCAGTAGACGGAGCGAACTATATAACATTTATAATGTGTGGTGACGGACAGGAACCAGTAGACGTAGCGAACAATATAACATTTCTATAATGTGTGGTGACGGACAAGAACCAGTAGACGTAGCGAACAATACAACATTTCTATAATGTGTGGTGACGGACAAGAACCAGTAGACGTAGCGAACAATACAACATTTCTATAATGTGGTGACGGAGAAGAACGTAGCGAACGATACAACATTTCTATAATGTGTGGTGACAGACAAGAACCAGTAGACGTAGCGAACAATACAACATTTCTATAATGTGTGGTGACGGACAAGAACCAGTAGACGTAGCGAACAATATAACATTTCTATAATGTGTGGTGACGGACAAGAATCGGTAGACGTAGCGAACAATACAACATTTCTATAATGTGTGATGACGGACAAGAACCAGTAGACGTAGCGACCATTCAACATTTCTATAATGTGTGGTGACGGACAAGAACCAGTAGACGTAGCGAACAATAAAACATTTCTATAATGTGTGGTGACGGACAAGAACCAGTAGACGTAGCGAACAATACAACATTTCTATAATGTGTGGTGACGGACAAGAACCAGTAGACGTAGCGAACAATATAACATTTCTATAATGTGGTGACGGAGAAGAACGTAGCGAACGATACAACATTTCTATAATGTGTGGTGACGGACAAGAACCAGTAGACGTAGCGAACAATACAACATTTCTATAATGTGTGGTGACGGACAAGAACCAGTAGACGTTGCGAACAACACAACATTTCTATAATGTGTGGTGACGGACAAGAACCAGTAGACGTAGCGAACAATATAACATTTCTATAATGTGTGGTGACGGACAAGAACCAGTAGACGTAGCGAACAATACAACATTTCTATAATGTGTGGTGACGGACAAGAACCAGTAGACGTAGCGAACAATATAACATTTCTATAATGTGTGGTGACGGACAAGAACCGATAGACGTAGCGAACAATACAACATTTATATAATGTGTGGTGACGGACAAGAACCAGTAGACGTAGCGAACAATATAACATTTCTATAATGTGTGGTGACGGACAAGAACCAATAGACGTAGCGAACAATACAACATTTATATAATGTGTGGTGACGGACAAGAACCAGTAGACGTAGCGAACAATACAACATTTCTATAATGTGTGGTGACGGACATGAACCAGTAGACGTAGCGAACAATATAACATTTCTTTAATGTGTGGTGACGAAGAAGAACCAGTAGACGTAGCGAACAACACAACATTTCTATAATGTGTGGTGACGGACAAGAACCAGTAGACGTAGCGAACAACACAATATTTCTATAATGTGTGGTAACGGACAAGAACCAGTAGACGTTGCGAACAACACAACATTTCTATAATGTGTGGTGACGGAGAAGAACCAGTAGACGTAGCGAACAATATAACATTTCTATAATGTGTGGTGACGGACAAGAACCGGTAGACGTAGCGAACAATATAACATTTCTATAATGTGTGGTGACGGACAAGAACCAGTAGACGTAGCGAACAATACAACATTTCTATAATGTGTGGTGACGGACAAGAACCAGTAGACGTAGCGAACAATATAACATTTCTATAATGTGTGGTGACGGACAAGAACCAATAGACGTAGCGAACAATACAACATTTATATAATGTGTGGTGACGGACAAGAACCAGTAGACGTAGCGAACAATACAACATTTCTATAATGTGTGGTGACGGACAAGAACCAGTAGACGTAGCGAACAATATAACATTTCTATAATGTGTGGTGACGGACAAGAATCGGTAGACGTAGCGAACAATACAACATTTCTATAATGTGTGGTGACGGACAAGAACCAGTAGACGTAGCGAACAACACAACATTTCTATAATGTGTGGTGACGGACAAGAACCAGTAGACGTAGCGAACAACACAACATTTCTATAATGTGTGGTGACGGACAAGAACCAGTAGACGTAGCGAACAATACAACATTTCTATAATGTGTGGTAACGGACAAGAACCAGTAGACGTTGCGAACAACACAACCTATCTATAATGTGTGGTGACGGAGAAGAACCAGTAGACGTAGCGAACAATACAACATTTCTATAATGTGTGGTGACGGACAAGAACCAGTAGACGTAGCGAACAATATAACATTTATATAATGTGTGGTGACGGACAAGAACCAGTAGACGTAGCGAACAATACAACATTTATATAATGTGTGATGACGGACAAGAACCAGTAGACGTAGCGAACAACACAACATTTCTATAATGTGTGGTGACGGACAAGAACCTGTAGACGTAGCGAACAATACAACATTTCTATAATGTGTGGTGACGGACATGAACCAGTAGACGTAGCGAACAATATAACATTTCTATAATGTGTGGTGACGGACAAGAACCAGTAGACGTAGCGAACAACACAGCATTTCTATAATGTGTGGTGACGGACAAGAACCAGTAGACGTAGCGAACAATACAACATTTCTATAATGTGTGGTAACGGACAAGAACCAGTAGACGTTGCGAACAACACAACATTTCTATAATGTGTGGTGACGGACAAGAACCAGTAGACGTAGCGAACAACACAGCATTTCTATAATGTGTGGTGACGGACAAGAACCAGTAGACGTAGCGAACAATACAACATTTCTATAATGTGTGGTGACGGACAAGAACCAGTAGACGTAGCGAACAATACAACATTTCTATAATGTGTGGTGACGGACAAGAACCAGTAGACGTAGCGAACAATACAACATTTCTATAATGTGTGGTGACGGACAAGAACCAGTAGACGTAGCGAACAATACAACATTTCTATAATGTGTGGTGACGGAGAAGAACCAGCAGACGTAGCGAACAATACAACATTTCTATAATGTGTGGTGACGGACAAGAACCAGTAGACGTAGCGAACAATACAACATTTCTATAATGTGTGGTGACGGACAAGAACCAGTAGACGTAGCGAACAACACAACATTTCTATAATGTGTGGTGACGGACAAGAACCAGTAGACGTAGCGAACAACACAACATTTCTATAATGTGTGGTGACGGACAAGAACCAGTAGACGTAGCGAACAACACAACATTTCTATAATGTGTGGTGACGGACAAGAACCAGTAGACGTTGCGAACAACACAACATTTATATAATGTGTGGTGACGGACAAGAACCAGTAGAAGTAGCGAACAATATAACATTTCTATAATGTGTGGTGATGGACAAGAACCAGTAGACGTAGCGAACAATACAACATTTCTATAATGTGTGGTGACGGAGAAGAACCAGTAGACGTAGCGAACAATACAACATTTCTATAATGTGTGGTGACGGACAAGAACCAGTAGACGTAGCGAACAATACAACATTTCTATAATGTGTGGTGACGGACAAGAACCAGTAGACGTAGCGAACAACACAACATTTCTATAATGTGTGGTGACGGACAAGAACCAGTAGACGTAGCGAACAACACAACATTTCTATAATGTGTGGTGACGGACAAGAACCAGTAGACGTAGCGAACAACACAACATTTCTATAATGTGTGGTGACGGACAAGAACCAGTAGACGTTGCGAACAACACAACATTTATATAATGTGTGGTGACGGACAAGAACCAGTAGACGTAGCGAACAATACAACATTTCTATAATGTGTGGTGACGGACATGAACCAGTAGACGTAGCGAACAATATAACATTTCTTTAATGTGTGGTGACGAAGAAGAACCAGTAGACGTAGCGAACAACACAACATTTCTATAATGTGTGGTGACGGACAAGAACCAGTAGACGTAGCGAACAACACAATATTTCTATAATGTGTGGTAACGGACAAGAACCAGTAGACGTTGCGAACAACACAACATTTCTATAATGTGTGGTGACGGAGAAGAACCAGTAGACGTAGCGAACAATATAACATTTCTATAATGTGTGGTGACGGACAAGAACCGGTAGACGTAGCGAACAATATAACATTTCTATAATGTGTGGTGACGGACAAGAACCAGTAGACGTAGCGAACAATACAACATTTCTATAATGTGTGGTGACGGACAAGAACCAGTAGACGTAGCGAACAATATAACATTTCTATAATGTGTGGTGACGGACAAGAACCAATAGACGTAGCGAACAATACAACATTTATATAATGTGTGGTGACGGACAAGAACCAGTAGACGTAGCGAACAATACAACATTTCTATAATGTGTGGTGACGGACAAGAACCAGTAGACGTAGCGAACAATATAACATTTCTATAATGTGTGGTGACGGACAAGAATCGGTAGACGTAGCGAACAATACAACATTTCTATAATGTGTGGTGACGGACAAGAACCAGTAGACGTAGCGAACAACACAACATTTCTATAATGTGTGGTGACGGACAAGAACCAGTAGACGTAGCGAACAACACAACATTTCTATAATGTGTGGTGACGGACAAGAACCAGTAGACGTAGCGAACAATACAACATTTCTATAATGTGTGGTAACGGACAAGAACCAGTAGACGTTGCGAACAACACAACCTATCTATAATGTGTGGTGACGGAGAAGAACCAGTAGACGTAGCGAACAATACAACATTTCTATAATGTGTGGTGACGGACAAGAACCAGTAGACGTAGCGAACAATATAACATTTATATAATGTGTGGTGACGGACAAGAACCAGTAGACGTAGCGAACAATACAACATTTATATAATGTGTGATGACGGACAAGAACCAGTAGACGTAGCGAACAACACAACATTTCTATAATGTGTGGTGACGGACAAGAACCTGTAGACGTAGCGAACAATACAACATTTCTATAATGTGTGGTGACGGACATGAACCAGTAGACGTAGCGAACAATATAACATTTCTATAATGTGTGGTGACGGACAAGAACCAGTAGACGTAGCGAACAACACAGCATTTCTATAATGTGTGGTGACGGACAAGAACCAGTAGACGTAGCGAACAATACAACATTTCTATAATGTGTGGTAACGGACAAGAACCAGTAGACGTTGCGAACAACACAACATTTCTATAATGTGTGGTGACGGACAAGAACCAGTAGACGTAGCGAACAACACAGCATTTCTATAATGTGTGGTGACGGACAAGAACCAGTAGACGTAGCGAACAATACAACATTTCTATAATGTGTGGTGACGGACAAGAACCAGTAGACGTAGCGAACAATACAACATTTCTATAATGTGTGGTGACGGACAAGAACCAGTAGACGTAGCGAACAATACAACATTTCTATAATGTGTGGTGACGGACAAGAACCAGTAGACGTAGCGAACAATACAACATTTCTATAATGTGTGGTGACGGAGAAGAACCAGCAGACGTAGCGAACAATACAACATTTCTATAATGTGTGGTGACGGACAAGAACCAGTAGACGTAGCGAACAATACAACATTTCTATAATGTGTGGTGACGGACAAGAACCAGTAGACGTAGCGAACAACACAACATTTCTATAATGTGTGGTGACGGACAAGAACCAGTAGACGTAGCGAACAACACAACATTTCTATAATGTGTGGTGACGGACAAGAACCAGTAGACGTAGCGAACAACACAACATTTCTATAATGTGTGGTGACGGACAAGAACCAGTAGACGTTGCGAACAACACAACATTTATATAATGTGTGGTGACGGACAAGAACCAGTAGAAGTAGCGAACAATATAACATTTCTATAATGTGTGGTGATGGACAAGAACCAGTAGACGTAGCGAACAATACAACATTTCTATAATGTGTGGTGACGGAGAAGAACCAGTAGACGTAGCGAACAATACAACATTTCTATAATGTGTGGTGACGGACAAGAACCAGTAGACGTAGCGAACAATACAACATTTCTATAATGTGTGGTGACGGACAAGAACCAGTAGACGTAGCGAACAACACAACATTTCTATAATGTGTGGTGACGGACAAGAACCAGTAGACGTAGCGAACAACACAACATTTCTATAATGTGTGGTGACGGACAAGAACCAGTAGACGTAGCGAACAACACAACATTTCTATAATGTGTGGTGACGGACAAGAACCAGTAGACGTTGCGAACAACACAACATTTATATAATGTGTGGTGACGGACAAGAACCAGTAGAAGTAGCGAACAATATAACATTTCTATAATGTGTGGTGATGGACAAGAACCAGTAGACGTAGCGAACAATACAACATTTCTATAATGTGTGGTGACGGACAAGAACCAGTAGACGTAGCGAACAATACAACATTTCTATAATGTGTGGTGACGGACAAGAACCAGTAGACGTAGCGAACAATACAACATTTCTATAATGTGTGGTGACGGAGAAGAACCAGTAGACGTAACGAACAACACAGCATTTCTATAATGTGTGGTGACGGACAAGAACCAGTAGACGTAGCGAACAATACAACATTTCTATAATGTGTGGTAACGGACAAGAACCAGTAGACGTTGCGAACAACACAACATTTCTATAATGTGTGGTGACGGACAAGAACCAGTAGACGTAGCGAACAACACAGCATTTCTATAATGTGTGGTGACGGACAAGAACCAGTAGACGTAGCGAACAATACAACATTTCTATAATGTGTGGTGACGGACAAGAACCAGTAGACGTAGCGAACAACACAACATTTCTATAATGTGTGGTGACGGACAAGAACCAGTAGACGTAGCGAACAATACAACATTTCTATAATGTGTGGTGACGGACAAGAACCAGTAGACGTAGCGAACAATACAACATTTCTATAATGTGTGGTGACGGAGAAGAACCAGTAGACGTAGCGAACAATACAACATTTCTATAATGTGTGGTGACGGACAAGAACCAGTAGACGTAGCGAACAATACAACATTTCTATAATGTGTGGTGACGGACAAGAACCAGTAGACGTAGCGAACAACACAACATTTCTATAATGTGTGGTGACGGACAAGAACCAGTAGACGTAGCGAACAACACAACATTTCTATAATGTGTGGTGACGGACAAGAACCAGTAGACGTAGCGAACAACACAACATTTCTATAATGTGTGGTGACGGACAAGAACCAGTAGACGTTGCGAACAACACAACATTTATATAATGTGTGGTGACGGACAAGAACCAGTAGAAGTAGCGAACAATATAACATTTCTATAATGTGTGGTGATGGACAAGAACCAGTAGACGTAGCGAACAATACAACATTTCTATAATGTGTGGTGACGGAGAAGAACCAGTAGACGTAGCGAACAATACAACATTTCTATAATGTGTGGTGACGGACAAGAACCAGTAGACGTAGCGAACAATACAACATTTCTATAATGTGTGGTGACGGACAAGAACCAGTAGACGTAGCGAACAACACAACATTTCTATAATGTGTGGTGACGGACAAGAACCAGTAGACGTAGCGAACAACACAACATTTCTATAATGTGTGGTGACGGACAAGAACCAGTAGACGTAGCGAACAACACAACATTTCTATAATGTGTGGTGACGGACAAGAACCAGTAGACGTTGCGAACAACACAACATTTATATAATGTGTGGTGACGGACAAGAACCAGTAGAAGTAGCGAACAATATAACATTTCTATAATGTGTGGTGATGGACAAGAACCAGTAGACGTAGCGAACAATACAACATTTCTATAATGTGTGGTGACGGACAAGAACCAGTAGACGTAGCGAACAATACAACATTTCTATAATGTGTGGTGACGGACAAGAACCAGTAGACGTAGCGAACAATACAACATTTCTATAATGTGTGGTGACGGAGAAGAACCAGTAGACGTAGCGAACAATACAACATTTCTATAATGTGTGGTGACGGACAAGAACCAGTAGACGTAGCGAACAATACAACATTTCTACAATGTGTGGTGACGGACAAGAACCAGTAGACGTAGCGAACAATACAACATTTCTATAATGTGTGGTGACGGAGAAGAACCAGTAGACGTAGCGAACAACACAACATTTCTATAATGTGTGGTGACGGAGAAGAACCAGTAGACGTAGCGAACAACACAACATTTCTATAATGTGTGGTGACGGACAAGAACCAGTAGACGTAGCGAACAATATAACATTTCTATAATGTGTGGTGACGGACAAGAACCAATAGACGTAGCGAACAATACAACATTTCTATAATGTGTGGTGACGGACAAGAACCAGTAGACGTAGCGAACAACACAACATTTCTATAATGTGTGGTGACGGACAAGAACCAGTAGACGTAGCGAACAACACAATATTTCTATAATGTGTGGTGACGGACAAGAACCAGTAGACGTAGCGAACAATACAACATTTCTATAATGTGTGGTGACGGACAAGAACCAGTAGACGTTGCGAACAACACAACATTTCTATAATGTGTGGTGACGGACAAGAACCAGTAGACGTTGCGAACAGCACAACATTTCTATAATGTGTGGTGACGGACAAGAACCAGTAGACGTAGCGAACAATACAACATTTATATAATGTGTGGTGACGGACAAGAACCAGTAGACGTAGCGAACAACACAACATTTCTTTAATGTGTGGTGACGGACAAGAACCAGTAGACGTAGCGAACAACACAGCATTTCTATAATGTGTGGTGACGGACAAGAACCAGTAGACGTAGCGAACAATATAACATTTCTATAATGTGTGGTGACGGACAAGAACCAGTAGACGTAGCGAACAACACAACATTTCTATAATGTGTGGTGACGGACAAGAACCAGTAGACGTAGCGAACAATACAACATTTCTATAATGTGTGGTGACGGACAAGAACCAGTAGACGTAGCGAACAATACAACATTTCTATAATGTGTGGTGACGGACAAGAACCAGTAAACGTAGCGAACAATACAACATTTCTATAATGTGTGTTGACGGACAAGAACCAGTAGACGTAGCGAACAACACAACATTTCTATAATGTGTGGTGACGGACAAGAACCAGTAGACGTAGAGAAATTGAATATTTTACCTTTAGTTATATACATGGTTGATGACTATTCATTCTTTGGGTCCACTGCGGAATTTGTAATAAAAAGGGAACATTTAGGGTTTTTACCGGATTTGGCCATCTCCAAATGTCAGAGACGTCGGGTAGAAATATGACCGTAGAGTTAGACAGCCGGCATCCGCTCCTTCCAAAAGCTGGATGGGGAAAATGAAGATTTGACTCTGATCTTAAGAAAAAAAAATGGAAACTTTTGCAGATACAAGTGCTTTCAATGCTGGTGTAAAGGAGAAAAACACGAAAACAAACAAAATTACAATTGTTAAAAATCAAAAACTTGCAACACAAAACTTCCTTTTTAACATGCATATACATTTTCCCTTTGGTAACATATAAAGACTTTTTCTTTTATGGAAAATATGCTTAAATCTGATTTTATGAAATATAGGCATCGTTTGCTTTATTATAGAGTTGCACCAATTTACACCAGGTAGATCTTATATACCACAAAAAAGAAAACAAAACTTACAAATTTGATCATTGTACCATAGCCGTGATGGTATGATCGCTGCTTCGCGACCCCTGCAGATTTACACTGAGAGTGCGAATCCTATCGGAGCAATTTTGGCTTGTTTTTTTTATTTTTTTTTTTTTTTTTAGCAACATAATGTGTTTCGTTATTAATTTCGGTTAAAGTGATAAAAATGGAGGCTATATTTATATTAAGTTTTTTTTTCTTTACATTCAAGTGTGGACACAGAACTGTATTGTCCTAAAGGCAAGTGTGGATGTCAATATTTCATATTATTAACTTTAAAAAAAAAATTCATGGACACGGGTCCTGGATTTTTTTAATAAAAAACTAATCCTGGATTATTATTTTTGCTTAAAGTCCGGTCCTGTGTTTTTATTTCAAATTTTCAAAACAAAACTAAATATCATGCAAAAATAGACATCTTTTTAATAGACTCCGAGCAGATAAAATATCTTGAACATTTCAAGATTAAGATAATCCCCTATAAAAGAAAATAAAACAAATGATTCCACTGCGAAAATCGGAATGAATTTTGCATACATCGCTATTAACGTCCGTAATTTTAACAGCAAAGCCGATTTTCGAGAAAATGCTACATCTTTGAATATATAAACACTGAATTTATTAATCATTACGGTCATTCAGGATATGAAATAAAAATACAGATCACATAGAATCCACCGATATCGGGCGATATAAAAAGCTAAATAAAATAATTCCAATAAATCGGATTTTATTTGAATAAGAATACATATTTTTTTTTAAATTTTTTAAACGTTTTATGACGTTTACAGTTATGTAACCGGAAGTGTACATACCCTCTGTCAGGAAAAGATAACTCGATGCAAGAACGATAACTCTAGTTATCGCAAATCGGGAATATGGCCGTCTCCAAAAGATTTATTATTTTTCATTTTTTTTAATGCAAATAAGAATTTCCTCTTGTGAAATTCTCTTGTTTAAAGTGTTGTGCTTCCTTCAACGTCAGGGGCGGAATTTAGGTTTTTGAAGAAATCGGAATGTTTTGTTAATGGAATATCGGGTTCATTTCCATATAAATTCTATTTGCAGCTATTGCTTTATCCATAGCCTTTTAATATTGATTTCATATCGTATCAATTTTGGTTTGGTTTGAACCTGTTGTTCTTAAATTTTCTTTTTAGCTTGTGATAATTTTGGAACGCTATAATTTGCAATCTTTATCAAACCATGCCTTATCTAATTTGACCGTTTTTTCTTTAAATAAAATAAACAACAGATTACCCTTCATAGTTGATTGAATTAGATGAGGTATATATATATATGGCACACGCCCTCAAATAATCAAGGGATTATCCAAAGTAATATTTTTTTTAATAGCCAATATATTTCATTTAGAAGTTTATTTTTTAAGGTGGTATTATTATGCATATTTTTTTAATTTGATGCAATAGATTTTCTGCACAAATGTACTTTTTATAGACTTAAAATGTGTCTAGCAATAAGTCAGTTATTTTATTGTATTTTTTACAACGTATAATTTAAGATACAAAGTCGGAAATGTGCAAATAGTCTATTGAATACCAACTTCCGCTTACGTAAATCTATATGATCTAATTTCTTGAAATATTATGATGTTCTAAAATGTCCAATAAACAACCAAATATTCCCGTTACCCACCTAACATTTAAAACTTCTTTCCGGATATGCACCCGTCAGACGATTTCAAATTTAGTAATATTTTGATTGTATTTCTTAACCAATCAGAAATAACCAAAATATTTACTCCATATTCACCCATCTTGGTTGGCAGAAAAATGAAGATTATGGCCCAAGAGGGTGAATACTTCAATATAGGAAGTATTGTGTCTTGTACAACATGCTACAATCAAAAACTACAAGGCGAAGTATTAGCTTTCGACGTTGAAAGTAAAATGCTTGCAATCAGTATCCTTCCTCGTATGATCTGTTGTTATGGAAATGATCGAATTTCTATCATGTTTTCAGGTGTACTTTTCGTTTGAGATTTGCATTTTTAGCAGCACCAATATTAAGAGAAGGTGCGACCTGAGAAACGAGCGATAGATAGGCTAGTCATAGCGTAATAATACTTTCGCTAAGACCAAAAATACAATGTGAATGTAGCATATGTATGGACATTGAAAATGAAAGGAACATGCTATCGCCTCGTATGATGTTTTCGACCGTATTACGTTTTCGTACTAATGCTTATTTACTTCCTGTATGTAGCGCATGATATCGTGACGTTATGGTCGGCTGCTAAACTTAGATGTAACAACAAACAGAAACACGTGTGGCAACGATGCTGAAAATAAAGCTAGTAGATGTAAGTACAAACATTGTTTTCATTTGATATTGTATTTTTGCAAGTTTCACTAATGCTTTTTCTTTCTTCTGAAAGAATCTTATCAAGATCAATAGATATCCAAGAATAACGGTTGATGTTATTAATTATGTCTAGTTCATCTCTCTGTTATTAAGTCACGTGATTGTCATGCAGTCAGTAGTCATACAAAATAAATATTTTAGATACGGAAAATGGGAAGACTCGAAAAGCCGAAATACACTGTCATTAGCCGAAATACACCTCAAAATTGTTCGAATGAACTTGCAATGGATAGAAAATACTCGTATATAGTTGAGGCACTTCACAGATTATGGTTACATGCCATGAGAAAGGGACTGACACTGAGTTGGTGTATAAACAGTTTACAGAACTGACAAAGTTTTGACTCTTGTTGAAAAATAATAAATATATTGTATGTTTGTCATTCTATATTAATATCGCTTATGTCTATACAGTTAAGCATTTACTTTGTAATAAAATAATATGTATACAGAACTAGTTTACATTTTCGCAAATGACATAGCTTGAAGGGTACAGAAATTAAAATTTGAAGTGTTAATTAAAACTGAAACACAGACCTTGTAAGAAAGCCTGATACAAACTTTTCATACTTAAAAAAAGCTGCACTCAAGCACATATCAGCACATAATATGCCTTTCCCCTAATTTTGTCGATTAAAGTCCCATTAGTTACACGGAAAATTATGAAAAACGAAAGGGAGCTTTCTCCCTCAAGACACACATTCTTTCCAAAAATTATAAAAATCACTCGAATCATTCTTTATTATCATACGACCTGTGGACAGACGGACAGCGGTGCATTATAATTTGCTTATAAAGATAACCTCACGTCTCTAGTGACTTCTTCAGGTCATACTGGTTTTCTGTGAAGCAGCAATTTCTGCACAAAAACTTAAGTTAGCATCTGACCATACAGCTAACTGGGAAGAAGTCATAGGCACACATTTTATATGATGCCATTTATCACAACCAACCACTACAATGAACACACTCAGTGTCCATACCTGTTAACCCTCCCCCTTTTCGCAGAAGTCTCCCGCATAAGAGTCTTATCTCCCGCATGGACTGGGTCTCATGCGCGGGAGACATTAATCTCCCGCACGATCTCTCCCCAACAAAAAAATCAAGTACAATAAAATCTTGACCTACATTTTGCGATCAATATTTCTGGAAATTACCCATTTGGAACTCCCGTGCTGATGAAAAACGCAGAGAGATACAAATGGTAAAGGTGTTTAAATTATATCCGGTTATTGATCTGTTTGACACCTTTACAGGTAAATTGGGTCATGGAGATTAATTAAGGTGTTGATGATTATACAACAATTAAAAATAGTTATAAACCGTTGTGCAAACAGGAGTCGGACAACCTTTGATGCCGAGGAAAACTTCTTATTTCGATCAAACGTGCAATGAATTCATCTCGGATTGAGTTGTTATGGCTTGTTTGGGAACAAAGCCGATCAAAGTATTATTTAAGGACTAAGTTCCAGGATGGAATTGATAAACCACAAAAATGCCAAAACGTATGCTATCACCCAACGCACCAGCAGCAAAGTGACTTTTTAACTTTAGTGCTATATGACTTTATTGTTCAGAGCATTCTGTCTTCATTGTTATTGCTTTGTTATAACCTTATGATTATGAATAAATTATAAAGACAGTTTTTATCCTTCATTCATCATATGAAACACTACTAGTACTAATAAGACAGAAATGTAAACAATATATATTGAAATGGGATGCAGTTGGTTCAATACTGAAACAAACAAAAAGAAAACATCAATTAACAATAAAAACATGCATCAAATACGTCGATAAAAAATCTCCAGTTATGAGACCAAATCTGCAGCCAAAAATTTACAAATCTCCAGTTGTAGCATAGCAACTCTTATCACATGTATGCAACTACAAGGTACAATTTTGTGCGTTTAAAGGCGACGCACAAAATCTCCCCCTTAGAAGAGTTGGTAGGGGGGAGATCTCCCTCCTAGCAGTTCCCAGAGGTTAACAGGTATGAGTGTCCTCATCACAATGTTTGTTACATAAACCACAAGGAACTTCTGCCATGATGACACTTAGAAAGTTATCGAAAACAATACTTTGACTCAGATAATCAATGGGTGTGCGGTTTGAACTCAACGGAAATTAATTTTACAATTCTCTTTTATGTCCACTATATTGAAACCATATCGCCATTTCAACGGAAATAATATATGACCATCTGACATTTACATGACTACCAGAATTTAATGCAACAATAGAAATCAGATGACACCTTTTCAAACAGTATGCTACCTTTCAATATATCAATATGGTTTCCTTGTCGTAAAGGACAGTAAAGTGGGGTGTCAAACAATAAACATTATCTGCACATTTAACATAGATAAAAGTAAAAAAAAAAGCTGAAACAAACAAACAAAAAAGAATAAAACACAAATAACAAAAACAACCCCCCCTCCAAAAAAAAAAACATAACAAAAAAGTAATAATTGTAATAATTTTCACCGACATGCACACATACACATACACATACACACACACACACACACACATATATATATATGAATATATGATTATAATTTTCTTATGTCCAAAATAATTCATCTCTTTGTCATGATTTGATAAACTTCTATTGATTTCACATTATATAGGAATTCATTAAACTCATCTATAGAAATAACATTTTCATAATTGCAACTAAACCTTTACTTTTGTACTATTTCTTCTTTTGCTACGATTACAAAAAAATAAAAAAAATAGTATTTAATTATTTATAAATCATGTTCAGTTGTAAGTTAGACCTATACAAACCTTAATCCCATTAGATTTTATACAATTATTATTTATTATCGACTGTTTAATTACGTTATCGGGACCGGGTGTTCAGGTTTTTAGAAATGTTTTGGATGAACACTTGAAAAAATCCATCACAGATCAATTTTTTTTTTTTTTTTTTACTACTATTTAACTTTTTTAGATTAATTTCATCATTTTCTATCCATTGCAAGTTCATTTGAACAATTTTGAGGTGTACAGTGCTCCCTCGATCTATCGCCAACCTCGCCTATCGCCAAAATTCTCGTCTGTCCAGATTTCCCCCATTAAAAATACCCCGTTATACTGCCAAACTCAGCTACCGCCATCCACCACAGGTTTTCAGACACAAAAGTCGTAAAACCAATTTAAATTCCCCCGTTAGTACCGCCCACAACTAACTTTTGACAGCTGTATAATGATCGGTAATTATGGAATGTCAAAATTGGTCATTGATCTCATAGTTTAGGGTCGGAATAGTTGATCAGTTGTTTTGATTAGAATAATTACCTGTATTTACTTTTCCAGTGATTACATTTGTACTTTTAATCCTGAGTAAAATTTGTAATTTAATTAGTTGTCATAAAAATGTCGTGCTTGAAGAGAAAGTGTAATTAATTAGACGACAAAAAAAACGTGCAATTATAAGTTATGCAAAGGAAAATCCAAAATTAATATAACAACAAATTGCCGATAATTTGACAATTAAATGGGATCTTTCAATAACCCCACAAATGAAGATGAACTGTTGCTGTCACGTGTTTATAATGACCTTGATGTCCCGAGCTACAAATGACGGTTCAAGAATTTGTCAACATTGACAAAGATCTGCAAACTGTACAGGACATTTCCGATGTGAATATAATTATTCTAATTTATTTATTTATTAAACATGTATTATTTATACTTATGTATTTGTACAAGTGCAAAATGCATGTTAGTCGAGTTGAAAGTTTATCTTTTCATATGATCACACAACTTCCGGTTTTCAATGTCCCTCAGTTTATCGCCAAACTACCGACTGCACAGAAGGTGGCGGTTTAACGAGGGGGCACTGTATTTCTGCATTTTCTAGGTGTATTTCGGCTTTTCGAGGTACTGTGGAAAATGGGATGATCCTTACAGGTTTTACTTGGTATTTTTTTTTTATTTCAGAAACAGCAATCTAGGAGAGGGGATTATAGACAATATTCCCCAACATCTCTACACACTGCGTTATCGAAGATTCTAAATAAGAATATGACAATGTACAAAGCTTCTAAAGTGTATGGAATCCCTAAATCAACACTGTTAGATAGAGTTTCAGGAAGAGTTGGTGTGGATGTTGTGAAGTCTGGTCCTGCACCAACATTAGATGTGGAACAAGAAACTAGATTGGTTGAACACATAAAAATGATGGCAAACTTTGGTTATGGGTATAATTTTATTTTATTTATCTTAAATACCAAATATCAAGAGGCTGTCATAATTTTTTAAAATAAATAAATGCATGCAAACTTAGAGTTTAATAATTTTATTTCATTATTTTACTAATAAACTGAATTGATGACTGGTTTTGAGGTAAGCTAAAATATGTTGTATTTCAATTTCATATTTTTATTTAAATCTAAATAATTTATAAAAAAAAATTGTTTTTAATTAGTTAGTTAATTAATTTACTGTATGAATTCATAATGCTTTTATATTTATTTACAGATACACGAGGTCAGAAGTAGTTGACTTGACCACGGATTATGCTATGTACAGTACTTAGGACTGAGAGAGAAGACCAAGCCATTTACACTTAATTGGTTCTACTCCTTTACATTGTATGTCTAGATGGCCAGAACTGAAAACAATTAAAGCAAAGGGTTTAGCTATTACTCGTGCAAAGTCTGCATCACAAGAAAACATTGACAATTATTTTCAGGAATTAGAAAAAATTCTTGTTAAATATAACCATAGTGATAAACCCCATTTCATCTATAATATTGATGAGAAAGGGGTAAATTTTCAACACAAGCCACCAAATGTTGTTGGTGACAAGGATTCTAAACCCCCAGGTGTAACTTCAGAAAGATCACCAACTTTAACAATGATAGGTGCAGGAAATGCATTGGGAACACAAATCCCCCCATATCTTATTTTTCAGGGTGCAAGGATGAATTCTAGTTTGATTGAGGATTGTACTAATGGTACATCAGGTAGTGTTAGTGCTTCAGGCTGGTCAAACACTGAAATTTTTAAGAAATATCTGAGTGAACAATTTATTAAATATCTTCCAAGGTTTGACAGATGACCAGTCTGTCCTATTGATATATGATGGTCATAAGTCACATGTAGCAATCAGTGTTGTTGAGTGGACAAAGGCTCACAATATTACAATATTAGTTTTACCAGCCCACTGCAGTCACATTCTACAACCATTAGATGTTGGCTGCTGTGGACCCTTAAAACAGAATTTTAGATAATTCTTGTCACAAATATATGCGTGAACAACGAGAACCAATCAATAGGTATAATATTGGTAAACTTGCTACAGAAGCATATGTAAAGTCTTTGTCACCTAATAATTTGAAGACCTCCTTTGCTAAAACAGGTATTTATCCTTTTAATAAAAATTGTGTGCCTGCCATCAACATTATTTTCAACGGACAGTTCAGACAATGTTGTTGCTGTATATGACAAACAGGCTGACAATGACAGTGACCATTCCCAGCCTCTTGACAATGATGTTGGACATGATGATATACATGTTGGTAATGACAGAGACAGACAATTTGACTTACCTGTTAGACATGACTCACCTGATGTTGTTGACATTGGAGTTGACTTACCTGCTCATGGACACATCACTTTGATCGATGAGGCAGATCCACCCCTTGACGAAGATGAGACGGACATTTTGACACAAGCCTGTCCAAGTACTGATAAACAAAATAGTCCAAGTGGTTTTTTCAATCAATTTAAGAATAATGTTGGTATTGTTGTGAAAAAACAGCCAAAAAAGAGAAAATACTTGTCACATATTACCTCTGGTAAAGCTATAACTGAGGATGATGTAATGGCTGATATTGTTGCACATTGTCAAAAGCAAGAGTACACAAGTTAATAGCAAAAAGAAACAAAAATGTGTAGATAAAAAAAAAAATTGTAAAAAAGCAAAATCTTGTGTGAAAAAAAATGTAAAGGTTAGTGTAAGCAAGAAAACAAAAACAAATAAAAGTGTTGCTAAAGCAAGTAATTTGTCTCCACAACCTGGTCCTTCTGGGTTGCAGAACATTGTTATATCAGATGATGATTTTTTTGGTGACAGTATTGACGACGATGATGATGAATCACTAACACACGTTCTCCTGAAGCATTGAGACAGTATGTTTCGCTTGTTTTTGCAACGTGGGGAAAATGTATGTATTCTAACTGTGATCACTGGACTCATTTGAAATTTTGTTGTGATGTAAATGGTTTGAGGCATCACAGTATTTTTTATTGTCCTTGTCATGGGATTCCATGTCTTCAGTATGAAGAGTAAAACAATTGTATGCAAGTTTAATTGGTGCTAATGATATTGTTTATTTAATTTAGAAAAGTGAAAAAATGTTAGTTTCACTAATTACTCTGGGTGAAATTGTAATTTATAATTGTCTTAATACAAATAATGTACATGTATATATAGCAGATAAAATAAAACCTTGAATATATTATTTATAGCATTTAGTTATTTATTCCTCCCCTTTTATTAAAAAATAAATAAGTTGGATATAAAATCGTATGCAATAAATATTGGCATCAAATCACAAGCAATTCCGGATTTGTACATCTCATCCTTACCGAGTTTGAGTCGGTTTATTAGATAGGTCGAAAACACAAGACGTCATTTTTTTGTAAACAAAAGCGTCGTAGATATTCTGAACTCGAATTAAAAACTAACTTAAGTGCAAATTTTATTTTACTAATATGATTTTATGCACAAGAGTACTAACTCTAGAATAAAAGGTATGTCTGTTCAACTAGATACAAGAGAAATCACCGGAAATATGTTAGTAGGTCGAAAACACAATACTAGAGATGCCGACTTATCGTTATTTTGGCCGCCATTTTGTTTTCCGGTAGCTGCTTTTACATGAAAATGCAATATTTTGATGTCAATTTTTTACAGATAAAACTATATAAAGATATAATTTTTTTACATTAATTAATTATCTAAACATTGCTTAAAATCTTTAAAAAATTTGTTTCTTTTGATATGGAATCGTTTAGATATAACGTGTTCGAATCGGAATCGCTGTTTTCGGAATTTTACATTCGCGGTACGGTTTTTTTCACCAAGGTCCCCCTTTTCAATGCCTTGCCCGGCATGTTCCTGACGTTATATAGTTCCATAATTATTATCCAATTAAAGCGCAGATTCGTAGCTTTCACATGGTCACAGTCGCTTCCGTTTTCCTGCGCATGCTAAACGGGAAATGGTCTTCTGAAAAGTTTTAAGATGAACAATTCAGTGAAAAATTTGGAGTAGCGTTCTCCGATGGCGATATTTGTATTTTTCATTATAATATCAACATAGGAAACATGCCAACTCAACCCTATTAGATCGGGAACACGGCTGATTTTTCGTATTTAAAACACCCCTGAAGCTAAACATCATGTCTGAAGAAGAACGTCGCACGTCATCCCTGGAAGTCGAAAATATTTGTAACGTCAACGACTCTGACACAGCTGTTATCGTAGCCGTAGGTATGTATAAACCTTAATCTCAATGTTTTAAACGTACGATTTATTTTTTGCATTGCTTCTTTTTAAGTAGTTTATGAAAAACTTCTTGTCAATTTATAAATACTTCCAACTTACGTTCAAAACAAAAGACGAAAAGTAAACAAACCGAAAAAAAAGGGGGGGGGGGGGGGGTGGTGTAAATAGAGATGAAAGTTTTCCTCTTTTCTTTAAGGAAAATATTTGGAAATAAAACGTTTCAAGCTTGGTCCAAACAGCTAGAAAATGAGGGTATGACTGAGCACTAGAAATTAGGAGTTTCCTCTTTTTCATCAGTCAATATAGTCTACAGTCACAAAACACTTTCTTCTATGTGTACATAATATTTGTTTTTTATATTATAGTCTTCACTCTTCAGAAAGTTAATTCTATTCATATTCTGGGTGGTGTACTGTGACAACTTTTCAAAAGCTTTGTTTTTGTTTATATATTCAAAGCTTTTTTTTTAAAGTTGGTACATGAATTTGAGCTTTTAAAACAGACATTTTGGTTAGATGTGAGAAGAAATATTCTTCAGATTGGAGGGTATAGTGCAGAAAATTTCTTCGAAGCCAGGTCTAATTTCAATGAGATTATGTTGCTTGAACTATTCAACCAGGGCATTGGATTGCAAGTATGCATCAACACAAGCAACTTTTGTCATGGTGCTACATTTTTTTGTATTTGCCAGCTTCCATGGATACTCGAGCATGATTGAATATTTACATACTAAATTCAAATAAAAGTAAAAAAAATGTTATTGCATATTTATATGTTGCGTTATTTTTATTCAACATGGGAAAATATATTTTAATCCAGAAGAAGTGGCTTGTCTTGATGTATAGTTGTCTGCAACTCAATAAATAATGTGGCGGAGAAATCATTAGGTATTTCTGCATCTGAAAATGCCTCACTTCAGAAGTAAAGACTGAACATTGGAAGAAAGAAAAATACTAGTCTTGATTTAATTTCATTTTTGCATTTGAAACCTTCTCTTTAAGGGGCAGTCGTGATCGTATGGTAGTTGGATTTACAACTACATATGCAATTAGTGCCTACCACAATCAGGAGTTCTAGTCCGGTTCGAGGTGCACTCGATACAGCATTATGTAATAAAGTTTGTCAGAGATTTGCGGAAGGTCTGGTCTTCTCAGGCCAGGGTACTTTAGATCTTGAAATGAAATTAATTTTTTTGTAAGCATCACATTATAATGATCTTTTGTATTTGGCATAATTAAATTCAATATTTAGTTTTTGTTCTCTGCAGGTCAATCACTTCTGCATGATCTGCTACAGAATTTCAACCAGTCCAGCACAAGTGAGCTGAATGATATTTGTAAACAGTACTTGATGTCACATGCCATCAACAGAGATATGATCTACTGTTTGTTAATAAACAAGGATTATACCGGTTAGTTTTATTTTATGAAAGTTATCACATCAATTGGTGAGATGTATATACATACACAATGTATATATATTATACAATTATAGTCTTTTGCTGAGGTCAATACAAGTTTTTATGGACCTTAAAAACGATATTCACCGAAGCCTTTAGGCTGAGGTGAATATTGATTTCTAAGGTCCATAAAAACTCGTATTGACCGATACAAAAGACTGTAATTGTTTTATTACATTAAAATGAAAAGTGAAAGTGAAACCAAGTCAATATGAAATTAATCACTTCATTATGACGTCATACATAATGCAATGGAAAACGAAAGTGAAACCCAAGTTTTAATCAAGCAATATCAAATTTTACGGAATGTCAGGTGACAGCATGATAGCCAATAAAATTGCTTAAATAAAATCATGTAATAAATATATATATATACATGGGTCAGTGTAATGGTAGTTCTAATAATAAAACCCTAAATGCTCGCTTACTCGCAAGGGTTATAACGGGATGCCATTACACGTAATGGAGCAGCCGCCAAGATTTTTTGCGCTCGCTTACAGAGCTTCTGACGCCTGCATTTATCAATAATAAGACATAACCTTTCCTTTTGTCCATTATTATAACAAGTTTGTATCACCTACCAGTATTTTAGAATGTAATTCCCACAAAATAAAAATCTCCTCTTTGAAAATTTTGAATTTCGTCATTTCCAGCCTCACTATTTAGATGTCGACACCATATTTGGCGATTTAGGCGTGAATGCTTACCAATCGTAACTACTCGGCCATTCTCGCTACCCTGCAAATAACAGGGTAGCGAGAATGGCCGAGTAGTTACGATTGGAATGTTTACCATATTTAGAAAAGCTCCGCCTTCCGTAGTTTCCGGTTATAGAAAACGATCGATAAATTTGAACAAGGTTGTTGCTAACTTTGAAAAGTATATATTTCTCAGCCAAACCGATTTAACAAGGACTGGGATCATCAGTAATTGTTACAATGAAATGTTTGAAGCGTAAATAGTGAGTTTTTATGTTTCAACTGCAACTTTTTTTTTGCTCCATTGTGACGAATGGGACCGCGTTGTAGCTCTGCCGAGACACAAGTTTGTCACAGGAGCTACATTATTGCAGCTAGTGTAATGGTTGCTAACTACAGATAAGAAGAAAAGTGGGTTTTTTCTTTGTCTTTTGCATGGGATGATGAATTCGTGGCCAGAATAACAAGATGTGACAAGTGACATTAAAACCAATACATCAAACTATTTATCATTTATTTTATTGATAAGCCATGGTACTTTTAAGGAAAAATAGATAAGACCAATGAACAAAAATACCAGTTTTTCTACTAATATTCTCGAAAAGGGGAAGGTAGTATAAGTAGACAAAACATATATAATATATTTTTACCTACATTGTATTTGTAGGTTATACAGAACAAGGATCTGACTTTAACTTTGTCCAAAAATGTCAATAAAAACTTGAGACACGAAAAGTTGGGGTCAATACTAAAAATTTGAAACACTGGTAATTTGTTTTGCTTAAATACATTGTGAATTTATATTTATTAAAATAGTAGTTATGAAATGATAATATGTAGTTAGAACTGTTTCTTTGTGGTCCCTTCTGTTTTTTTTCCAGTTCACCTGACAGTATGCTTTGCTGGTCAAAGACATGTGATCCAAGCTGGCCTTGGGATATTACCTGAACTTAGGACTGCAGCCTGCAGGATAATTTACAGCTGAGTCCATAATTTATATCATAATTAAATATTCAATAAAGAGATGAAAAATGTTGCTGGCCAACATTTTGTCTTCATTAGTTGTTCTGGTTCATTACTAATACACTATGTTGAAAATTTCATTAATATTTTTCTTTACAGATGGTTGGGAGTTCTGGTCTCTATTGAAGAATAATTTATTATATATTTAGTTTTACATGTAGCTGGACTTATTCAGACCACAATACATGTGACAATAGATGATGTATTTAAAAAATACACCAGATATTTCCTAAATAATAAATGAATGAACTTAATATTTTGTTGTTGTTTTCATTGAACATGTTTTAAGAAGCAAATTAGAATAGTAATGAGCAAGACTGAAACTTTGACATGGAGTCAGAGAGTTGGGTTATGGTGTTTAATGCCAGTTTCATTTTCAACAATATTTCAGTTATATTGTGGTGGTCACTTTTATTGGTGGCGTAAACCAGAGTACCTGGAGAAAACCACATACCTGTTGCAAGTCACTGATGAATTTTATCACACAATAATGTGGTATCAAATACACCTTAAGTTACCATGAGCGGGATTCGAACGGCATGGAGAGTAAGACTGAAACAAATTTACTTGCTCAAATTGCAATCAAGGGAAACCTGAATATAAACAGCATCCTATATAAACAACATAAACTTTATTTTAAATAAAGTTCCATATGTAGCCTTTCGTAGGAAATGTGTAAAGCATGCAAATAATATCCATCTATTTTAAACACAAGCTGGTCTTAAGGAAGTTTAGTTTAGAGGTGTTTCACTATCATGCTTGTTGGGTGATTGTTGCATATAACATCACTTTCAGCAATTGTCCAGCTACATCATGATAGCAAGACATTGAGGTAGGAAAGCAAAAACACCTACAAATGTATATACAATGTATATATATATCAAGCTGACCAGTTAAACTTTCGGCAAGTGGTAGTACTAGGTGTCTGGAATCTTCACCCCATGGGGGATTACATATTGGTATGAAAAGTATTCAGTTTAATTTATTAGTTACTTGAGGTTATAGATTATTAAAATATCTTTAATTTGATACCTTGATGATCAAATTCTGACTAGAAACAATAGAGTAATCATAAAAAACGTAAATTTGAGCAACGAATTTTAAAGCAATGGCAGCCATTTTGTTTTCAAAATGGTCACCAATATGACAATTATTCCTTAAAAAATGCTAAAACAAATAAGAGGTCATTGGTACAAATCTCCATATCCATTTTTTCAGTGATATTAATTATATTGATAAAAAAAATTATCAAATTATCTTGGAACAGGTTCCCTGTTTGATGAATTTTATGAAAAAATGGCGGCCATTTTGAACAAAATGGCTGCCATTTCTTGCGTCGACAAAAAAAACATCACGTCCAACAGAACGTGCACAACACTGTGGTATTACCTTCAAAATTTTGTGCGGATATCATTTTTAGTTTAGGAAATATGAAGCTTTTTGTGTCATTTTCCCATATAACTGCTGTGAAACGGTGCCATTCTCAAATAGTGTTGAACACTAATTGCACAACCACCTTTATGGATTCATAATTCCACAAAAAGATGTAAAAGGTGATTCATATGTTATAATTGCACACAAAACAAGTATTTCTACACACAATTTCTTCTATTATGATGTCAGATAAGTTATTTTCTGACAAAATTATGGCAATGTGAGCCATATGGACCTTTCGATCAAGATCAAAAGTGGCTCTGCCATACATTTTGGACAGTAAAACAAATAGCAAATATTACTTCGAGCATGTTCAGTTTCATTTTTCTGACAGAATAACTTATAATCTATGGGAAAAAACAAAAGTAGAGACATTATCTGCTGTTTACACAAAAAATCAGAACTCTAAAACAGTCATTAAAACCATTATTGATGGCGGCCATCTTTGGAAAATTATCGACCAAAAATAGGCAATTTCAGATGCTCATAACTTTTGAACCCTTCATCCGATTTTTACAAATGAAGGCTCAAAGTTCTTCTTAGATTGAGCTCTATCTAATGGTTCAAAAACGGCAAGCATCCCCTGTAATTGATTTTTGACTGGCATCTCTAACAATACACGACTCGAGGATACTATTTTATTTGCTTCCCAAATTTCTGTTAATCTCTTTAAAAATATGCATTGCCATGTATAACAATGATTTCAAGATATTGCAAGGCTTCCGTTCATTTTTGACAAAAATCTGAATGAAACGGAAGCATAAAAATTAAATATATTAAAAATAATAATGTTTTCTTGGCTTGGCCTTGGTAACTCGATGTGAAATTACAAGCCCTTTGCAGAATTAATCACAACTGTTGTTGGGCTGTTCTTTTAATTAATAAAAAAACTTTCTAAAATTCAAAATCACTTTTAATTAATATTATAAAGCTAGATTGCTATCAGTCTTTTCCAAAATGACCGTTTCAAGCAATTTTTTGACCAGTTCAATCGCCATGAGCAAAAAAGATAAAGGGTAAGTTTTTTTTTAATCTAAAATAAGATCGGAGATTGACATTGTCGTGGATGTTCAAGTTACTTCCTGGTTTATATTTAATATATTGTTGGTAATGATACTCAAGACCTTTTGGTGTTCTGACCGTCACAGAAGGAAAAATATGAGATATGTGGTAATTTTTCTATAGCGATTTTGATTGGCTTAGTTATCTCAGTTCTTCGAAACATAAGTGATCCACGGAAGTACAAAAACCAAAGTGAAACCATGAGAATGAAAAGGTCAATACTATATTTTTTCCCTTCAAGACGTCAGAATCAATCCCCTTATATTCAGAATATATTGATAAAATTTATGACTTGTGTGAATTAATCAATGAGATTACTTTTCAACTAGTTGGACTGTACAATAGTAAAAAGGTGTTTGAGCTGGTCAAGTTTTTGCCAAGAAAGACATTTTTTTATTAATTTGAAACATTGACATCAACACAAGATAAACAGTGTCACATAAACATAAATGTCTATGGTTGTTGGTAAAACTGTGAATTATCGGAATAAAGTGTTTTTCAATCTAAGCACCTTGTTAGTTCTGTGCATAATGAAAAAGACAAAAATATTACCCTTAACTATTACCAGAATGTTCTGCTGCAAGTGGTAAACACAATGTACATGATGTACGTATGCTTAATCTAGCTTATTGTAGTGAAGTCAAAGTTGTCAAAGAATCTGACGATCCTCCACCTGCACTGTCAAATCTCAGTTTACAAAAGGTATTTAATGTTAATTACATTATATAACTTATATTATTAGTACGAAATTTGAATATTGTGGTAGATCTAAAACGTATTTATCATAATGAATCTGATGTTCCACCAATTGAACTGCCAAATCTTGTTGATTCTTTGTTATATTATGAGTATTCTTTAAGTAAATATACAACATTCAACAATTTCCATATACAATGTCAGATCTCACGTTTTACGTGTAATATAATGTCACAACCAATTAAAGCTGCCTTGGTTGTGTAATGGTCAGCATGCTCACCTGAAGTATGGTTGATCGTGGGTTCAAGCCCCAGGCAGGTTAAACCAAAGACTATAGACTTGGTACATGTATTTGCTGCTTCTCTGTTAAGCATTAATGTTGAGTATTAAGTAAGAGCAAATAATGGTTGGCTCAGGATATAATTGAAGCGACATGTCTATCCGTGGACTGTCGTTTGATGTAGTGAAAAGCAGACATTATCACATGTTCTTGCCATGACATAGCTGGAAAATTGCTCATTTGGTGTTTAACAAAACTCACACATTCACTCTGTCCAAATCTGTAGATGTCATTTTAATATGTTAATCATGTTAATTGAAGGAATAAAGCGATTATTGAAACCAAGTGAGTTTGAATCTCGCTCAGGCGAGGTGTACTCGATACAACATTATGTGTTTGTCAGTGACTTGCGACAGGTTGGTGGTTTTCTCCGGGTACTCTGGTTTCCTTCACCAATAAAGCTGACTGGTACGACATAACTGAAATATTATTGAAAGTGCCATTAAATACCGTACCCCCCCTTGAAACCAAAATAATGGCATTCAATAAACACAATGAATATCACCATATTTCATGTATACATATGGCAAAAATATTCAGTCGACACAGGACGACTTGCACTTTGCTTTTGAAACAGGAAGTAAGCCAAGTCAACCTTCTATTTAAAGGTGATTTCTTTAATTGTCCAGTAGCATATGAGCCCAGATCTATGGAGAAATAAAGTTGGACATGCTTTTATATTACAAACAGGGAATCAATTTTATACTGTTTTTATTTTGTCAGATAAATGATGTACATGCTGTATGAATATTTATCTCAATATAATAATGACATGCCAGTCTTTCCGTCGAACATGTGGCAATGTCCAGTAAAAATTGATTTGGTCCAGTAAAAGGTTATTCATTACTGGACCAAATGACCAGTAGGAATCTGAGCACCTCCTCTGTGGAGTATGTGAGTGTCCTGTAAACTTGATGCTGGGTCCAGTAATTTGTACTCCTTTACTGGACCGAATGTCCATTCAACTTCAATTTACATTGGGAAACACTGCATGATGCTCTTTCTTTTCAGAATTTTTAACTTCTTTCCTGTGTCATGATTATACTTGATCTAAATCTAAATTGATTTTATGGTATATTTTTTTGGCTCTTTAAATTCTATATTTAGAATAGTTAATTACACATCAATGTAATGATCTTTAGAATGTATTGTTCCTTGGGGCATGTCATTGTATGTCAGCTTTTATTGATTATTTTATGAAATAAACAAGTACAGGTCATAAAATAAGGTACAATAATTATAATTTCATTAGATACAATGTATACAATTTCATTAGATACAATGTATACAATTTCATTAGATACAATGTATACAATTTTGAAATAAAATTAATAATTTTTTTAAATATTTCCTGTAGTGTCACTAATTAAAGTGATTGTTGTTTACTGCCAATTCAGCAATTTTTTTTAGCTATATCATGGCGAGAACAAGTTAATTTTCAATGAGATGATGATGAGATCCGCTTTGTGCTAGACCAACACGCTGATTTTGATTTTTATAGTGCTAGCTCACTGAAACAACAGTCCGCGGGAAGACACATCGCTCCACTCGGTCACATTATTCTGATTCCGAACCAACCAGTCTTTGCTCTTTCTCCCTAATGCTGCTTGCTTAGCGGAGAAGCAACAAATACCAATTTTATAGTCTTTGGTTTGACCCGACCAGGGCTTGAACCCATGATCTACCGCACTCGAGACGAGTACACTGACCATTACACCACCGATGCGGTAATAAATAATATTTTATAAGTAAGAAAGAATATGGATGTATTACATTGAACGTGAGAGACTATCCAACTTTACACTTTTGATGCAAATTAGATGATCTGCATATCTTCTGCAAACAGATTTTCATGATCAGAATTTTAATCTTTGGATTAAGCTTGATTAATCAACACTGATTTTTTACAATATATCTTTAACTTTAAATCAATACTTTGACCGAGAGGGTTGCAAGAATATTATCGTCTGTATGATAATAGATTGTCAACACTTCTGTTCAGACCCAGGGGACATTGTGGTCGTGATCGTATGGTAGTTGGATTTTCAACTATGGTACCTATGCAATCGGTGCCTATCACCACTAAAGCTGTGAGTTCGAACCCCATTCATGGCAAGGTGTACTCGATGCATCATTATGTGATAAAGTTTGTCAGTGACTTGCAGCAGGTCAGTGGTTTTTCCCCGGGTTTTCCAGTTTCCAACACCATTAAAACTGACTGCCACGATATAACTGAAATATTGCTGAAAGTGGCGTTAAACACCATAACCCTAACCCCTTTGACTGAGAGGATTGCAAGGTATACTGTGGTCTGTAAGATTGTCAACACTTCCGTTCAGACTTTTTTACTCCAAATGTACTTATTAGACTTACATGATTTATCTTTTTCTTATTTTACAGTTAAATAACAGATTAACTGCCAGTAAAGAAGAAAAACGGAAAAGAATAAATTATATTGGTATCGGAGTCACAGATGACGCGCAAAAAGTGTTTAATGCTATAGTGAAAACGTAAGATGATTGTAATGTTTTAAATATAAATAAAAATGTAGATATGAAATTTAGTGCACGTGACACGTTTCTGGAAAATGCTTCATCAGGTACGCTCAAAGTAAAAAAAAAATAGATAAAGCAGAATAATTTAAAAGTCTGAATTCTAAGAATAATTTAGCTATAAGACACAAAAAGAATAATGGTTTTAAATGTTTTTGCAGTCAAATCATTATAAAAGTAGTCTTCACGGTGAGCTCTGGTCCTCGGACCCAAGACCAGCAATACTTGGTTCGAACCAGTAAATTTTTCAGTTTTTATTTAGAACTATATAAAAATAAATTCAAGAATTTGATTCGGACCAGTAAATTCAAATTTTCATTTCGAGGACTGAAAAATGGGGATTATGTTTGAATGAAGTAAAAAAATGTATTGGTATATTATTAATATATATATAGTTGATTTATTTGTTACTTAAACATGATGTACATGTACTCTCTCTATTTGTAAGAATTTGTTTTTATCATGTGTTTGATTTATTTATACATTTGTTTATATCTAATTTTGAGGAATCTATAGCTAGATTAAAGAATACAAATATTGAACATTGTTATATCCCAAACTAAAGTCCTGTTAGACCATATAATTGCGGTAGCAGTCCCCGCGATGAGCACCGGTCCTCTGGCCCAAGACCAGTAAAACTTTGTTCGAACCAGTAAATTTTTCAGTTTTTATTTAGAACTATATATAAAAATATATTCAAGAATTTGATTCGGACTGCTAAATTAAAATTTTCATTTTCGAGAACTGCTGTAGTTTGTGGGTTTGAGGCGTGAGTGGATCAAACAAAAGACGGTAATATTGGTGTTTGTTGCTTCTCCAATAATTTTATAAGCAAGCAGTATTAAGGAGTAAGAGTAAGACTGTTTGGCTCGGTGTCAGGATAATCTGAGTATATGAAGCAGCGTGTCCCACTGAATGGTCTTTAAGTGAGCTAACACTATAAAATTCCAGCTAAGCATGTTGGTCTAGTACAAAACAGACATCATCATCATCACAATGAAATATAAATTCTTTTCTCTATGATATAACTAAATAATTGCTCACTTTAAAAGCATTAAGCAACAATCACGTTCTCACTCACTCACTCTTCTATGGAATATATTTTCCATGCTAAAATTTACTTTATGAATGCCCTTTTAATAAAAGGAATTACATCACTGATTTTCAAGCAAAATTCTGTAGTTAAATAATTTTAGTACCTAACATATGAAAATGCTGTATTTTGATTGGAAAATCAGTGTTGCTATTTTTGAACAGTACACTTGACAACAGGGAACTAGGCCAGTTTCAAACGATTTCCCGTTGGCACTATACCTGTGGCATAGATTTTCCCCACGTAATTTTTATATATTTTTGTCTAGATTTATTTATCTCCCTTAAAATTGACTGGTGCTGTAGTCTGCTGTCAACATGGCCAGGTTTGGCAATGCAAATATAATGTTACATTGTACATTTTATTATTATTATTATTATGTTGAATTTGAGTGTTTTTCTTTTATGTCTGGAATGGGATGTTATGTACTAAATATATTATTGTCTTCTCCCTCGAGAACAGTTTTCATATAGTGTGGTCTGGTGAGGTATAGTGCCCTCGCCATTGGCTCAGGCACTATACCTCACCAGACAACACTATAGGAGAACAGTTCCCTCAGGAGTAGACAATAAATAGAAAAATATCTTACATTGGTTGGCAGAATTTTGTTAACCCTAGGTTTTGATTGATACCTTTTTTTGCACTGCAGGACCATAATTATGTTGTATCATTTTTAACATAAAACCATCATTTGTTTGATAGATTTCAATAAATTTTATAGGTTAGCAGAGTCACGATGGGAAGGTAAAAATATTGTTGTCATGGAAGAAGTTACTATACGACCCCCTTATGGAATAGATGATTGTCAGGGAAAAGCTGGTAATCAAGTACTCAATCACGTCAGAAAAATAGTAAGTATGGAAAAAAGTAGTCATAGCAAAACTGGTAGTCAAGTACTCAATCATGTCAGAAAAATAGTAAGTATGGAAAAAAGTAGTCATTGCAAAACTGGTAGTCAAGTAGTCAATTATGTCAAAAAATAGTGGGTATAGAAAAGTAGTTCTCACAAGAACTAAATTACATCAGAAAAATAGTGAATATAGAAAAGTTATCCCAACAATGCTGGTAGTGAAGTACTCAATCACATCAGAAAAGTAAGTATAGAAAAAATAGTCATAACAAAACTGGTAGTCAAGTACTCAATTATGTCAAAATTAGTAAGTATAGAAAAAGTAGTAATAACAAAAGCTGGTAGTCAAGTACTCAATCATGTCATAAAAATAGTGAGTATAAAAAAAGTAGTAATAACAAAAGCTGGTAGTCAAGTACTCAGTCATGTCATAAAAATAGTGAGTATAGAAAAGTAGTAATAACAAAAGCTGGTAGTCAAGTATTCAATCATGTCATAAAAATAGTGAGTATAGAAAAGTAGTAATAACAAAAGCTGGTAGTCAAGTATTCAATCATGTCATAAAAATAGTGAGTATAGAAAAGTAGTAATAACAAAAGCTGGTAGTCAAGTACTCATAGTCATGTCATAAAAATAGTGAGTATAAAAAAGTAGTAATAACAAAAGCTGGTAGTCAAGTACTCAATCATGTCATAAAAATAGTGAGTATAGAAAAAGTAGTAATAACAAAAGCTGGTAGTCAAGTACTCATAGTCATGTCATAAAAATAGTGAGTATAAAAAAAGTAGTCAACAAAGCTGGTAGTCAAGTACTATAGAAAAAGTAGTCATAACAATGCTGGTAGTCAAGTACTCAATCATGTCATAAAAATAGTAAGTATAGAAAAAGTAGTCAACAAAGCTGGTAGTCAAGTACTATAGAAAAAGTAGTCATAACAATGCTGGTAGTCAAGTACTCAATCATGTCATAAAAATAGTGAGTATAGAAAAAGTAGTCAACAAAGCTGGTAGTCAAGTACTATAGAAAAAGTAGTCATAACAATGCTGGTAGTCAAGTACTCAATCATGTCATAAAAATAGTGAGTATAGAAAAAGTAGTAATAACAAAAGCTGGTAGTCAAGTACTCAATCATGTCATAAAAATAGTGAGTATAAAAAAAGTAGTAATAACAAAAGCTGGTAGTCAAGTACTCAATCATGTCATAAAAATAGTGAGTATAGAAAAAGTAGTCAACACAAAGCTGATAGTCAAGTACTATAGAAAAAGTAGTCATAACAAAGCTGATAGTCAAGTACTCAATCAAGTCAGTAAAATAAAACTTTGTGGAAAAGTAATCATAACAAAGTTACTATTCAAATAAAAAGTCAGAGGTTAGGGTTATGGTATTTACACAAACTGTATGAATAACCAGTTGAGCGATACAGACTGGCTCAGTTGAGCATCTAATTCTCTATTAAAAAAACCATTATACACAGTTGAAGGGTGGAGATTAAGATTATGATATTTAATGCCACTTTCAACAATATTTCAGTTATATAGTGGCGATCAGTTTTATTGGTGGAGGAAACCGGAGTATGCGGAGAAAACCACTGACAAACCTTATCACATAATGTTGTATTCAGTACACAGCGCCATGAGTGGGATTCGAACTCACAACTTCAGTGATGATAGGCATTGATTGCATAGGTAGTTGTAACTTATTTCATAAGATCATGACCAAACAATCCCTATTATATATACAGTTGATTATACAGGACTCAATTCTAATTTCAGATACAAAAGCACATGTCAGATGAAGCTCAGAGAGATCAAAGAAAATCTATTTCTCCAACAACAGTAACAAGTCTTAAGTCATGAACAGAACAAAAAAACATTTTCTTGATCTAGATTAAATTTTTAAAAAAGGGGGATAACTTTATTTTATGCAAACAAAAATCCATGTTTAAAATTTTTGTTTGAAATATTTTATAATGAACAAGGCTTTTGTGTGTAATTTACACTCTTACATATATCGGCATTGTCAAAAAAAAAACCTTGTTTATTAAAAAAAATCCACTTTTAAAAAAGTGGTACTTGCCTTAAATATTATCATGATTATAAACATTTGAAAAATATAAATATTGGGAAAAATATATTTATAAAATACATTTTGAATGGAATTTTAGAAATACATTTTTTATACCAATTATCTCGCTTTATGCAAAAAACAATCAAGTCATAACATTTATATAATTTTTTTCAGTTTAATTTAATGCATAAAGTTGATTTTTTACATCTTTTTTTGTATTATTTTATCATAATTTATTAACAGATAGAAAATTTGAAAGCATTAGTTTGTGCTCTTTCCAAAGAATAACATTTTTTTTTATACAGACACACTTTGTTATTTTTTAAGGAATTCAAATAATTAATAATTAAAACGTGAGACTTGTTCAAAATGAAGCCATGGCGTTAGTATGTCTGTACGCTATTAAGAAGTGTAACATGATCGAGATGCCAGGTCGAAGAAAATGTGCAGAATTTTTACCATTTTGTTTCTCAAAGTTTTAAGAAAAACTTAGAATGTAATTATCATCAAAATATCTTCAGTATTATAAGCTGATTAGCATTGATTTAAAAATTATTTTTTTTAAATTATTAGGTTTTGGGGTGGGTCTATGGTATTCAACAATATTTCAGTTATATCGTGGCTGTCAACCTGTCGCAAGTGTCTGACAAACTTTATCACATAATGTTGTATCGAGTACAACTCGCCTGAGCAGGGTTCGAACTCACAACTTTAGTGGTGATACGTACTGATTGTTTAGGTAGTTGTAAACCAACTACCATATGATCACGGCCACAAGGACCCCTTTAAATACTATGACGATCAGCTGATCTGTAACAGATAAAGATCTTTTCGTATGAAATTAATGAGATAGGTCAAAGATCAACTTTGTTGTGTTGAATTTGTGTAAAACAAAAGGTTGTAAAAATCAGGGATTATTTCAATAGAGTTTATATTGTAATCCTTCATTTTGTGTTCACTTTAAAGCTGCATTTCACGTTTTTCTTTTTTCCAAATAAAATTATTTGTTACTTAGCAACTTCTACACAACAAAGTCATTCTGGATATATATATACAGTCAAACCTGTATTAAGAGGTCTCCTTTGGGACAAACAAAGAGTGGTCTTATAAGAAAAGAGGTTAAATTCATATGACATTTTCTATGACGGGACAAGAAAAAGATGACCTTTCAATACAGGTGACCACATGGTCAGGTTTGACTGTCTATTACTTTTTTATGAATGCAAACATCAGCCATTATTTTCCTTTGTTTTCTAATATTGTAATGTAACTAAACAAAGGGAGATAATCTACATATATCGTTCTAATTCATGGAGTGAACAATCTGCAAGCAATGTTAAATTTTGTTAGATTGATCTTCCCTGTTAGACTGAAGATAATTGTTTTTAATTGTGGTGAAAAAAGTACAAATCGTTGAAATGAAATAAACCCTATTTTGATATCACACTTTGCCAATTGTGATGTTTGAAGATTTAAATGGAATAAAATGGTACATCATAGCATTAGTGTTTGTTTCTTCACATATTAAACAGGTTGGTTTGGTTTGGTTTATGGTGTTTAATGTAACTTTCAACAATATTTCAGTTATATTGTGGCAATCAGTTTTATTGGTGGAGGAAACTACCTGAAGAAAACCACCGACCAGTTGCAAGCACAAACTTTATCACATAATGCTGTACACCTTGCCCTGATCGAGATTCGAACTCGCAACATCAGTGGTGATAGGCACTGATTGCATAGGTAGTTGTAAATCCAACTACCATATGATCATGGCCACGACAGCCCCTCATGGCATTAGTGTTTGCTTCTTCATACAGTCACATATTTAACAGTGATGGTCAACAATTCCATCAATATCGATAAAACAAACAATCGCCTCTCACCTCAAACCAAAAAAGGCAAAAAGACCACGACATATTGCAGAAATCCAGGTCCTGTGTTGGGACAGGCACGAAAATAGGTCATTTTCCTAATTAAGGGATCTTAAATAGTCTATATTAAAATGTTTAATGACTTCACAAATATTAATCACTATTATGACGAATAACAGTAAATAACATGAGTCTTGGGGAAATTAAAAAAAGCCAATCACAGAGGATAAAAAATAACCTTTCTCACCTAAATAAAAAAAAATGCTGTTTCTTTCCAAACCACTGAGACATAAAATTTTTACCTTTCCAATCTTTTAACGAGCGTACCTGATGAATATTATTCCACAAACATACGAGGGTACCTGATGAAGATTATTCCACAAACCTGTCGTGTGCACTAAATTAGATATCTAGGTTTTAGGGTTAGGAGTAATGGTGTTTAATGCCACTTTAAACAATTATTTCAGTTACATCGTGGCAGTCAGTTTTATTGGAGAATACCACTGACCTGCTGCTAGTTACTGACAAACTATATCACATAATATTGTATTGGGTACACCTCGCCTGAACAGGATTCAAAATCACAACATTAGTGGTGATAGGTACTTTTAAATCCCACGACCATGACAGCTGTTTTCCTATATAAATAATTTTTTTTCAAAGTACAAATACACAACTGTTCTGTGTACATTCACATCCTGGGGTGTATATTTGACAGCTGCTGCTAGTAGACTGACCCTGACCTCACTACACTTCATCAATTGTCGATTTTGCATATTCATGAACTGTGTGAAATGTATCTTTTGCACACATTCTCTGGTGTTCACATCTATAATGAATCACATCTGTGGTTCAATGGTTCACATGCTGCTGACAAGTGCAGTTGATTATAGATTTGAGTCCTGATCAGGTCAAAACAAAAACTATAAAATTGTTATTTTCTGCTACTTGGGTAAACACACAGTATTAAGGAGTAAGAGCAAAGACTGGTGGCCTGTAATCCAGATGTGTAGGAGTGGACCAACATGTCTACCTGCAGACTATTATTTCAGTGAGATAATACTTATAAAACTCGACTAGTTTCTAGTACAAAGTGGACATTATCATTTCATAAAAATGTGACTTGTTTTCGCCATGATATAGCCGACAGATTGCTCTCTTGGTGTTAAAAACCAATCGCTCACCTATATAAAGAATGCTGCAACTTGGAATGTCATGGTTTTTCATGGTTGATTGAAATATTTACCTCCAATGATTTTGTAAATTTTAAATGAATGAAAGAGAATGTAGTGGTGCATTTACATGGTCAAATTTTCCCTTAAAATTCACTTTAAATTTTACCCATCTAACTGTTTCACACACATATATGACAGTCTAAACACCTCATCAAACACGTTTAATGGGTCTATCAAATATTAGAAGAGAGTTTAATATACGTGTCAAATTTGCATTACGGTAGAAGCAGGTGCATAGTAAAAGATTGAAATGAATTTGAAGGAAAAATTTTACCATGTAAAAACACCTTAACAGTTGCTTTTATTGTTGTTCTTCTCCCAAAGTTAAAGGGTTAGGTTTATGGTGTTTAATGCCACTTTCAACAATATTTCAGTTATGTCGTGGCAGTCAGTTTTATTGGTGAAGGAAACAGGAATAAATTGAGAAAACTACTGTCGCAAGTCACTGACAAACTTTATCACATAATGTTGTATCGAGTGGTGATAGGCACTACCAAATGATCATGACCATGACACCCCCCTATAGTTAAAGTGATATCTTCAATTCAATAATGACAACTCAAAATAGAAACAGACCTTTATCTTCATTAGGGTTTTTACTATTGCAAATGCAGGCTGAAAAATGGGGATCTAAATATCAGTAAAAAAACTGTATGTGTGCCCAAAATCACCTCAAAATAATAAATACAGACACTATGCTGTCATCAAGATATATGTAATATCATCATTTCATCAAAATGTAACTTGTTCTCACCATAATATAGCTGAAAAATTGCTCCCTATTCCTTTCTGACTGCATGCAATGGTTAGCGTACTTGTCTCAAGTGTGGTAGATCATGGATTTAAGCCTTTGCTGCTTCTCCGCTAAGCACTCGGCATTAAGGAGTATGATCAATGACTGATTGGCTCAGAATCAGATTAATGTGTCAAAGTAGAGCAACATGTCTACCTACAGACTATTGTTTCAGTGAACTAGCACTATAAAAAACCAACTAAGCATGTTGGTATCATCATTTCTTCGAAATGCAAGTTGTTCTCCCCATGATATATATCTGAACAATTGCTCACTTAAAAAAAACAATCGCTCACTAATCCTTTTCCAATTAATATTAGTGCCAAGCAAGAATCTGACTCATTTTTATATAAATTATGTGATGCACTACTTCATATTATTAAATTTGTTTAATTAATTTAAATGAGCTTCACTTTTCTGTGTTCTTTAGATTTTTCTATCATAATTTCAGTTTCTTTCATTTGAAGAGCTAAATCTCCGTTATGCTGTTCGGCATAAATGTCTAATAAATGTCGTAATTTTTGCTTCATTTCCTCAGTGCCTTGCTTTTCTTTAGCAGATATCACAAATATGTCATCAAATTTTACAAGTCTATCTGGTCTTAATTCTTCTGGAACTTCTGACACTGAATCTGAAAATATTAACGCATTCGTAAAAACATAGGCATTTTTCGTCTCGGATAGTTTTCACTTATTTTGAGTTTGACGTTACTAAAGGAAACACTTACTTATTGCACAATAGTAATGTTCTTTAACCAAAAGATATTTTGTACTTGTTGCTTCTCTGCTAAACACACAGTATTATTGAGAAAGAGCAAAGATTGGTGGATTCAGAATCAGGCTAATGTGTCCAAGTGGGGCAACATTGAACATCAGCAGACTGTTCATTCAGTGAGCTAGCACTATAAAAATCCAACTCAGTGTGTTGGTCTAGAACAAAGCAGACCTCTTCATCATCTCATTGATATTTAACTTGTTCTCGCCATGATGTAGCTGAACAATTGCTAAGCTGGCGTTAAACACCATACTGTACTGTCCATGTAAATGTTGTTCATTTTTGTATCTGGTCTTTTTGAGTGTCACAAATTTGTGCAGGTTTTTTTAATTGTTTGTTTATATATCTGTATTGTTGTTCGAGATCCAATTATTTGTGTGACTCTCCCAGACAATGACCTAGATTTTCATTGTCATATATCGTGGTCTGTTTTGGGGTTGTTTGTTTTGTTGATATTGGTGGAACTGTTTAAACTTTCATTTCATAACAAAATAGTTAATCAGAACCAATATATGCAATATACCGGTAGGTAAATTATCGGAAAATATAAAATTTATTTGTATGACCTTAAGAAAAAGGTAGAGAAGCGAGCATCTGATGTCAGCTTGTCTCATCTGTTTCACAAAGAGTAGCGAGCATCTGATGAGCTTGTCTCATCTGTTTCACAGAGAGTATCAATAAATCTTATATTTGCTGACAATGTACAACCCTTAACTATTTAAATTCAACCACATTTTGTGGCTGTGTTGCAAGTGTTTCTAATACAGTTATAACATACAGTATTGGTTTCAAACAAGTTTTTAGTCCTGTGAAGAAACTCTTTATAAATTTTCTCACAGGGTTCCATATGATTGTTCAGGTATAAGATAAAGTGTAGGATCAAAAATGCCTCGAGGAAAATTGCTTGTAGCCATTGGTTGTCGGCAATCCTTGTTTAATAAATAAAGAATATTAAATTAAATCAAGGAGCTATGCCACTCAATATGATAGATATTCCAACACAATATATCTACCTTGTTAGAGGGACCTCTAATGTTGTGAGTTTGGATCCCGCTGATGGCAAGGTGTACTCAATACAACATGATGTGATAAAGTTTGAAGTTTGTCAGTGGCTTGCTGCAGGTCAGTGGTCTTCTCCATGTACATTGTGTACTTCGGTTTCCTCCACCAATAAAACTGACCGCCACAATATAACTGAAATACTGTTGAAAGTGGCATTGAACACCATAACCATGATATTAGAGGGACATAAGCATTCACTCTAACAATAAACCATGTGACATTATAGATACCTGGTAAATCTCTAACTTTCTGTAAAATATCTTTTACTGCTGCACCGTCTAGATCCTCATCTATTTTGTTTAAAGCTAGGACAGCTGGTTTGTCTAACAATTCTTCTTTATACAATTCTAATTCCTGGTGAGAAAAGAAGACATACTTTGACAAAGGGCCATTGTGGTCTTGATCATATGGTAGTTGGATTTACAACTACCTGTGCAATTAGTTCATATCACCATAAACGTTGTGAGTTTGAATCCCGTTCATGGTGAGGTGTACTCGATACAACATAATGGGGTAAAGTTTGTCAGTGACTTGCGACAGGTCGATGGTTTTTTGTCCGGGTACTTTTCTCCACCAATAAAACTGACCGCCCCGATATAACTGAAATATTGTTGACAGTGGCGACAAAACACCATAACCATACTTTGATAATAAAACAGTAGTTTCTTTTATTCAACTGTCATTGACATTTTACAGGTATACAATGTATTTCTGATTTTATATGTCTAATGCCAGTGTTTCAGCTAGATCTTCAGGTTAACAGGACAATTGCGATTTTTATATAAATTTCTTCAGGACATTCTTTAACAACTTAACTAATTTTTATAAATTTTTTCTGGACATTTGAAAAATTAATCAGTCAATGTCCTGAGACCGGTGCCTAGCTGAATCACTGAATGCACTTGTAACTGTTGTCATTTTATTATGGAAGACTCCCAACTTTAATATTATTGATAGGTAATGATTAAATAGGTAGATGTAAATCCAATGACAATTTGATAACTACCACCACAGACATCCATATTATAGATTGATTGTTTGTTGTTTTACATCCAGTGGAAAATATTTCATGCATGATTAGGACGAGTAAATGAGTGATTGTTGTTTAACATCAAATGAGAATATTTTAGCTATATCATGGCGAGAATAAGCTACATTCGTTGAGATGATAATGATGACATGCACTTTGTACTAGAGTAACATGCTTAGTTTGATTTTGATAGTACCATCTCACTGGAATAACAGTCCGTGGGTAGACATGTCGCTCCACTTGGACATATTATCCTGATTTCTAGCCAACCAGTCTTTGCTCATTTTCTCAAGTTTGCACAATTAGCAGAGAAGCAACAAATAACACTTTTTAGTCCTTGGTTTGACCTGACTGGGGTTTACACCCAAGAACTACCACAATCAAGGTGAGCATGTCAACCGTTACACCACTGATGCGGTTCTCTTCACTAGTACCAGGTCTTTATTACAGAAGTGTTGACTATATATAACATAAATTATTAAGCAATAAAATTGTTTCAAATGCTGTCCTATGTATGTATTCCTGTCTTAAGTGACTATATATAACATACCTTATTAATTAACTTTGATTTATTAGCCTATATATGGTCAAATCTGTCAATACAATATAAAAACTTTCATTGGGTCAATACGGCAAAAACCAGTCCAATATGGAATCCACTAGACGTTTCGACAATTGCAAGGAAAAGTCCCGAGCGATATTGGACTGGTTAATTAATAAAGGTATCATTACGTGGTGTTTTTCATATTGGCATAGTTATAGGTCCTCGGTCTGCTGTATTGGCGTTCGGCTGCGCCTCAGGCCAATACAGCAGGCCTCGGACCTATAACTAGGCCAATATGAAAAACATCCCGTAATAATACTATATTATTAAGCAATAAAATTGTTTCAAATGCTGTCCTATGTATGTATTCCTGTCTTAAGTGACTATATAAAACATACCTTATTAAGCAATAAAATGGTCTCAAATGCTGTCCTATGTATGTATTCCTGTCTTTTAGTGACTATATAAAACATACCTTATTAAGCAATAAAATGGTCCCAAATGCTGTCCCATGTATTTATTCCTGTCTTAAGTGACTATATAAAACATACCTTATTAAGCAATAAAATGGTCTCAAATGCTGTCCTATGTATGTATTCTTGCTTTAATTGGAATCCAAATATATCTACCATGAATAACAATATTTTAGTCCTTTCTACATGTTTTAAGAATTTATGACCAAGACCAAAGTTTATGTGAGCACCTTCTATCAGACCAGGTAAATCTGCTACAGTGATCTGGAAAAAAATAAAGATTCAGTCAAACCTGTATTAAGAGGTCACCTTTGGGACAAAGAAAAAGTGGTCTTTTAAGACAGGTGACCTCTTAAAAGAGGTTCAATTCATATGAAATTTTCTATGATTGGACAAGAAAAAGGTGACCTTTTAATACAGGTGACTGCTTAACAGAGGTGACCACATGTACAGGTTTAACTGTATTACGTAACAATATAGTTACAGCAAATAAAATAATGTATTATATTTTTCTCCTATTCTTACAATGTTTAACCAGATGGTTAACCAATTTTCGTAATATTCCTAATCACAACAGTGGTTAAATTTCTGCATGAGAATTCCTGCCAATTTCCTTTCCAAGATTATTAACAACAGAAATTATTTGGAAGTTTTTGTCAAAGGAGAAACAGCTTCTCTTGATCTCCTACCAGTGCATTATCATATTTCTCCACTCTCGTTAGTAAATTTTCAAATGTTAAAACTCAAGCTATATAACTTCAAACTTTTAACTATCTTGATTGGAGAAATATGGCAATCAATTGGTAGGAGAAGGAAAATCAATTTGCATTGGTTCTCTCTACCCTAAATTTATTTTGGAGATTAAAACAAAATGTTTGCACATACATGTACTCGCTGTAAAATACATGTTCAACCCTATCCCACCATGCATTTTGTATTTTTTTTCTTCAAATTACTCCTAATATCTAATGTAACTTTATTGGAATATGATAATTTACTTTTGACAACTTAACATAACCAATTTATCATGTTCATACATATAATAGTTGGGGCCGTTGTGGCCGTGATCGTATGGTAGTTGGATTTACAACTACCTATGCAATCAGTACCTATCACCACTGATGTTGTGAGTTCGAATCACGATCAGGGTGTACAACATTATGTGATAATGTTTGTCAGTGATTTGCGGCAGGTCAGTGGTTTTCTCCGGGTACTCCGGTTTCCTCCACCACGATGTAACTGAAATATTGTTGAAAGTAGCATTAAACACCATAAGCCTAACCCTAACCCTATAATAGTTCTTTTCTGATGAAGACCGAAGTCTCCTTTATTTAGATCACGATCAAGGTCATAGATGTTTAACACCATTGTCAACGATATTTTAGCTATATCATGTTGGCCGGTTTAAATAAAGGAAGTTGGAGCACACAGAGAAACCCACTGACCTGTGGCTATGACAAAACTTAATATTAGAAGTTGCATTGGAGTTCCCTTTTGCCATAGGCTGAAATCAAAGCTGACATGGCCTTCAGGCAAGTAAACTAGAAAAATCCCACAAATATTTTTTTTCATATTCAATTGCATCCATACCTGTCTATGATCCTCATAATGCATAGTCCCAATCTGTGGCTTTAATGTTGTGACTGAAATAAAAATTAAATCATATTATACGTGTGGATAAAATGACCCATCGCCGGTAACCCAGGGGTGATCACAATCCAATACATTACACTCGTCACCTGTTCCCCCAGTTATCTTGTTACTGATTCTGCATTTAATGTTGTTAATAATACTGTATAAGTGGTCATTTTCATAATAAAAAAAGTTTGATTACCGGTAACAGAATGAGAATCATTTTTATGTCAAGTGAGCATTATAATAGCTATATTCATGATGAGAAAGGTTACAATCAATACATTGTGCAGATAAAAAGATGGCACTGGGATGGGTGTGTACCGACATCAGACCAAAGTTTTAAATGTATGAAAATTTGGAACACTATATAAAAAACATATTGCATAGTGCCTATTATTGGCGGTGGTTTTATTTTGGCACTATTGGCAGATTTGACCAAAAGTGCCAAATATAAACACAGCCAATATTTCACAAGTTAGGAGATCTCGTAACCTAATATCTACTAGTATTTATAGGATAAGTCACTCAACTAAATAATGTTTTATTACAAACCAATCAATGTATTAACAGTATTACAATCAGCAATAAACAGTCATTTATTTTATTGTTAAAGTAACATTGATTAAAAAATGACATGCATTGACATTCAACAATCAGCTGTTTTATTGTTAAAATAACATTGCAATCTGAACAAATCTCATTTTAAAGTAATTAGCTTACTGTAATCTGTTCACAATAAGTTTAAAAAAAATAAAAATAAAATAAAATAAAGAAATCCAAATAGTAAATTATTTTTTCTTTTCATAAAACCGCCAAAATAAATATCCACCAATATATCGGATTTATAACACCACCAAATTTTGACACCGCAGATATAAGGCGCTATGCAGTAAGTCCTACAGTTGATTTGTTACTTTCAGGAATTCCAGACCAGCATACCTGTTAACCTCTGGGAACTGCTAGGGGGGAGATCTCCCCCCTACCAACTCTTCTAAGGGGGAGATTTTGTGTGTCGCCTTTAAATGCACACAATTGTACCTTGTAGTTGCATACATGTGATAGAGTTGCTATGCTACAACTGGAGATTTGTAAATTTTTGGTCTCATAACTGGAGATTTTTTATCGACGTATTTGATGCATGTTTTTATTGTTAATTGATGTTTTCTTTTTGTTTGTTTCAGTATTGAACCAACTGCATCCCATTTCAATATATATTGTTTACATTTCTGTCTTATTAGTAGTGTTTCATATGATGAATGAAGGATGAAAACTGTATTTATAATTTATTCATAATCATTCATAATCATAAGGTTATAACAAAGCAATAACAATGAAGACAGAATGCTCTGAACAATAAAGTCATAGAGCACTAAAATTAAAAAGTCACTTTGCTGCTGGTGCGTTGGGTGATAGCATACGTTTTGGCATTTTTGTGGTTTATCAATTCCATCCTGGAACTTAGTCCTTAAATAATACTTTGATCGGCTTTGGTCCCAAACAAGCCATAACAACTCAATCCGAGATGAATTCATTGCACGTTTGATCGAAATAAGAAGTTTTCCTCGGCATCAAAGGTTGTCCGACTCCTGTTTGCACAACGGTTTATAACTATTTTTAATTGCCGCTATCACACTTCTAATCATCTAAGCTTGTGCCACAAACCCACTTCCTTATCCCCAATTAACTGTCAATCAGTGGATAATTGTTGTATAATCATCAACACCTTAATTAATCTCCATGACCCAATTTACCTGTAAGGTGTCAAACAGATCAATGACCGGATATCATTTAAACACCTTTACCATTCGTATCTCTCGGCGTTTTTCATCAGCACGGGAGTTCCAAATGGGGAATTTCTAGAAATATTGATCGCAAAATGTAGGTCAAGATTTTATTGTACTTGATTTTTTTGTTGGGGGGAGGTCGTGCGGGAGGAAAAGGTGTGTGCGGGAGATTAATGTCTCCCTCGCATGAGACCCAGTCCATGCGGGAGATCAGGCTCTTACGCGGGAGACTCCCGCGAAAAGGGGGAGGGTTAACAGGTATGGACCAGGAGGGCAAAATATCTCTTACTGCAGTATTTACAGCTTAATCTTTGTTTAACAATAATACATACATGGATAATTAGCTATTTTTGGATCAGCTCTAGAAATGGCCGACAGGAACGTAGATTTTCCAGCATTTGGGAACCTGAAAAATATTTTTGTAATTGAAAATTTATACCATAGTTTGTGACAACAATTCTGTGTTGACTAAATAATTTAATAAATTTTCTCTAGAGGAAATACTGTTCTTTTAGAGTAAAAAATCACTACCTATAGTAAAAACCAGGTTAACATGCTTAGTTGGGTTTTTATAGAGCTAGCTCACTGAAACATCAGTCCGTGGATAGACATGTCGCCCCACTCTGACAGATTATGGTGATTCCGAGCCAACAAGTCTTTGCTCTTTCTCTTTAATGCTGCGTGCTTAGCGGAGAAGCAACAAATACCAATTTCATAGTCTTCGATTTGACCTGATCTGGGCTCGAACCCACGATCTACCGCAGTCAAGACAAGCACGCTAACCATTATAACACCGATGCGGTGCAAAAAAATAGGGGAAAAAAGGTCAAATATGATATATGACATCTAATATACAGTATAATGAATCGAAAAACATAAAATCACAATGTCGGAACAGTTCCAAAACCTTATAGAAAAACTTAGAAACAGACAAAATTGATACTCTTAACCCACATATGCATGACTGCTCTCCAGAGATCCTTGCAACTCACCTAGATGAGTCCTGGATTCATCATTTTCTGTTGGGACTCACCAAAGTTTTCAAATATTAAAGTTTTACAATGGTGGGACTCACCAAAATGTTTAGAAATGTTTTCTGGACTCATCAAAAATTATTGCTACAAGTATTCTTGTTCTCTATCTTGGTACAGGCATTTCAATAAAAAGTGACAGGGGTAAAGCTAATTTTATGAGCCCAAACCTCCCCCTCTTCTTGAAATGAAACGGACATTACAAGTGTTTCCCACATGTAAGTAAACTGTTACGTTGTTCATGTTATATTATTGACATATATATTAGACCGAATAATCTGTCTCTTGTGTTATTTGGACATTTTTTTTTTTTTTTTTTGAACACAAAAACATATCCCAAAAAAAAATGTCTAAATAATAAAAAGGAAATATATAATGACAAATATAGACACACAAGAGACAGATTATTGGGTCTACATATATATGTAACACACCACAAGAAGCAAACACTGGTTAATTTTATATACTGCAAATTAATTTTTTTCGTTGGATACCAATTTTTGTGGTTTTTGTTGGTATCATCAAACTGCAAAATTCAGTGCATCACGAAAAGCATAATATACACGAGAGAAATTATGAGTAAGTATCAGAACCATGAATTTAAATGTTAACGAACATCTCAGTATCTGTTTAAGCACAAAAATTGGCCCCAACGAAAATAAATGAACCAAAGTAAATATTTTTTTATTAAAGACACCCTAGAAATTCTTCAGTCAGAAAATATCAGGGCCATCGTGATCGTATGGTAATTGGATTTACAATTACCTATGCAATCAGTACCTATCACCACTAACGTTGTTTGTTCGAAACCGGCTCAGGCAAGGTGTACCCGATACAACATTATGTGATAACTTTTGTCAGTGACTTGCGACAGGCTGGTTGTTGAAAGTGGCGTTAAACACCTTAACCCTAACCCTGAAAATTTCACTTTCTATAATTCACATCTAATACTCACCCAACCAGACCTATATCAGCTATAAGTTTAAGTACTAATGAAACTGTTTTAATTTCTCCTCTTTTACCAAGGAAACTGTTACCAGGGTGACCACCTGGGCCACCCTCAGCTACTAAATATTCTTGTCCTTCTGTATTTAAATCGGCTAAAAGTAAAAAGGAAAGATAAATATAGAATAACAGCAATTTTGAAGGTCGAGACAGACATTATCATTATTATCTCAGCGAGTCTGATAGGACGAGCTGGGATATTTGTGATAATGTCTGTCGATGCCTTCAGAACTGACATTATTGTTTTTATCGATGACGTCATAATGTGTTTTACCTCAGATTGACCGATAATAGTGCGCATGCGAGTCACGAACTGACCATATATTTTTGTGGATCAAGGTCAGTTCAGTGATCCAGAATTTATCAGCAGCACACATCAAAGGGAAAATGTCTACCTTGCTGATAACTGTCAATACTATAGGCCCTAAATAGCCTATATTGTAAGCTGGGCACAGTAGGATATGATCGCAACAAGTCGACAAGGATTTCCTCCAGCACCAGTTTTACTATATTCTACATAACAATGAAGTTTTGCTCGAAAACCAAGACTGATAGAGGAAAACTGCTGGAATACAACCTTAAGCCATTGTCAAAATCAATTCAAAGAAAAAAAATGCATATATTTTTGCATACCTTCCAAATAAGTGAAATTTTGGAATTTGTGTCCCTTTTAACCTCCTTTGCATAAAAAATTTGCTCATTTTCTTTATTGATATTTAAAGTTTCTACAGAGTATGAGAAAAATATATATTATTTTCATTGAACTCACTCAATAAAAAATGAAAACAATGTATACTTTTAGAATCAAGTCAGAAATGTTCTATATATATTTTCTTTTTCTTTTTTTACTTCTTTTCATTATATATATATATCGCTGAAATATTTCCCACCTGAAATAAGATAATCATTTAATCTTTTGATCAAATTTGACAATAAATTGCTTACATTTCAAGATATTTTAACTACATGTATTACCTAATTCTCTCCCTTGATCATTTTTGACAGTGACACCTAGTGGTACTTCTATTATTAAATCTTCACCATTTTCACCCAATAAATAATGTTTCCTGAAATGACAAAAACATTCACTTAATTAATAGATGTACATGAATAAAGTCAGTAAATCTGTAAATGGTCAGGGAACCAGCTTAAATTGGTTTGGTTTAGGTTTATGGTGTTTAATGCCACTTTCAACAATAATTCAGTTAAATCGTGGTGGAGGAAACCGGAGTACCGGAGAAAACCACTGACCTGTCACCGACAAACTTTATCACATAATATTGTATCGAGTACACAACGCCATGAGCAGGGTTTTAACTCACAACTTTAAGCACTGATTACACAGGTAGTTGTAAATCCAACTACCATATGATCACGATAACGACCACGACGGTTCCCCAGCTTTATTTTGTTTGGTAGTGAAATACATATTTTCATAATAAACACTATGGAAATGTTTTAAATTTTTTGCTGTCATAAGACATCAAACTGAATGTTATCGTGTGACAGTTTGGCTGTTTATACATAATTTGTAATGATACCGTTCACTGAAAAACAAGTTCCATATTGAAACTTCTAAGCGTAAACAAAAGCATAAAATCTATATATAACTACTCTCGCATTCAGAATATCAAAAATAAATCAACCGTAACATAAAGCGATGATATAATTCACTCATGCAGTAAAATATTTACCCACTATTTTTACCAGTCTGTGCTATAAATCTCTTTTTGGGGTTTTTGTCTTTGATGTTTTTTAGATTTACTCCCCTTTTACAAGTTAAAATAACATCTCCACCCTTTCCACCAACTCCACCATATTTTGGGAAACCTTGACCTCCAGCTCCTCCTTTTACATAAATTCTTAGTTGATCAAAAAATCTCTTCTTCAACTCCTACAAAATAAGAAACGAAACCATGAATTGTCAAAGTTGAACTTACCCAAGCTTAATAAAGATCTCAACCATGTCTACAGACAAAAGAAATTTTGCGAAGTTTCCAGACACTAATGCGAAGTGATGCTCTGTTGTTTCATCACCTTGGACGCAAAACGAAAGTTGAAATCACGTGGCTTTTCTGACATTCTGAAACTTTCGGAGCCTTAAGCTTTCATACAATGATAAGATAATGTCTACAACAGTCAGAACCGAGAAATTTTTAACTAGAAAAATGAGGGAAAAGACAGAAAAAGAAGAATATTCAACTAAAATAGAAATAATGGAAGAGTTTGCTGTTTCATGATATGCTAAATATTACCATTTAAAATTTATTTAGTTAAATTGCAAAAGTCTGCATTTATTAAAACAGAGAGACCATGTGATTTCAACTTTCGTTTTGTGTTCAAGGTGATGAATCTTTTTAATTTTTCGATGTTTGGATCGATAATTGGATGTGCATTGAGATTAGGATTCCGAAGAAATTTTCTGTCTGTATGTATCTTCATCCTAATCTCTTTTCTAATTAAAAATTTCCAGAATACCTTTGATAGGCCTTGAAACGAGATTAGGATGAAGATACAGAGAGAAAATTTCTTCGGAATCCTAATCTCAACGAGATTACATTAAGGTGCCCAAAGGATAAATTAAGTGACAAATCATTGCAAAATGGATTATTTAAAAGATCTGTACAAGCGATAAGGTGAGAAATTGAAGAGAAATAAAAATAGAACGAGTTGAAGCGAGGAAGGGTTAGTTATGGCATTCTCCTTTGAAATTTTTAAGTGGGTAATACATTGACAGTAAAAAAAAAATTCAGTGGGTCAAATTTAGTGGTCGGGAGCAAGTTCTTGTGTTGGGCACCAAAGTAACAATAGAGTATATTTTATCTCCAAAAAATATGATGTCCCCGAAAAAATTTGATCCAGGGACCTCTGGCATTGTGAGCCACCACTCTACTAACTAAGCTGAAGGAGATCTTCACTAGCACAGTGGCAATGTGGTTATGAAATTACTAGTAGTAGTACAGGGTTCACGAAATTGTATATGGGTTTGATGGTCCTGGTGAAAAAAATGTCAGTCCTCAAATTCAATAGTTTTCTAGTACTAGGCTTAGGGCTAGGCCTTAGTTCTTAGGCTAGCCCTAGGCCAGTTAGGGAGATAATATTGTGTCGTGACATCTGCTCGGCCATGCAATAAAGTCGGTCACTTGTTTTGATTTACAATTGTCACGCAGCACGAGACCGATGACGTCATTCTGTATATTCATAGCGTACATAAACACAGAGGGAATTCTTTTAAACTTCAAAATTACAAGATGAGATTAAAACAGATAAGATTGAATTGAATAAATTCCATGCAAGTAAATAAGATCCTTTTTTCTAAAGTAATAATTTTTTAATTAAAATAACGAAAAATCTAAATATCTTTTAAACTATAGATTTTTGAACGGCAAAATAAACGAGAGTTTTATTTAGAATTAGGAGTGCTAACTAAATATGTTATTGTAATGCTTCTTATTGTTTTGGCTGAGGCTGCACTCCGATGAAATTTTGCATTTTGGTCCTATTTTGTTGTCATTTTTCGGGTGAGGGTAGATGTACTTTATAGAAGAGCCATCCGTACGTCAGGTATCTTACCTGTAAAATCTTTCTCTCAGCCACGTGTACTTTGGACGAAACTGACAAGCATTTCTCTCATAAATTATTGTTATATTTTGCATTTTTTGTAAAATGGGTAAAAAGTCTGACTTACCGTATCTCCGGAATGCCAATAGTTTGTAAAAAAGTTGTTTGCCTTTTTTAGTAAGGAAAAGGCAACGAAGAAGCCAATTGTCTCATTTGATAGGGTATATCAAAGGACATCTACAGCTTTGGGTGTGTCTTACACTTCAGTGCACCGTATTATGAATGATAAGAGGCCTTGCAAGTCAAATAGACCCAAAGAAAGAGCTAAAATTTTGGACGACTTTGATCATTGTGTTATTAAAAGAACAATCCACGGTTTATATTCACGGAAAATTGCTCTGACCGTCTCAATAATACATAAGGAAATAAAAGATTCTATTAAAATATCAAAGTCTAAACTTACTCTAACTCTCATTGATCTTGGATATACTTATAAAAAAATAGGTGATAATCGAAGAGTTCTGTACGACCAAGTGTCTATTATTTTATAGGTGTAATTATCTGTGAAAGATAAAATCTTTTAGGGAAGCAGGGTATGATATCGTGTACCTGGATGAAACATGGGTTAACCAAAATCACTGCACAGATTATATGTGGCTTGCGAATGATGGGTCTGATGCACCAAAAATACCCTCGGACAAAGGCAAACGTTTGATTGTTTTGCATGCAGGTACCCGAAGTGAGGGTTTGATTGACGGCTGCGATTTAGTGTTTCTGGCCAAATCAAAGGATGGTGACTATCACCAGGAGATGAATAGTTTTGTCTTTCTTGGGTGGTTTGAATATTAATTGATGCCTGCTCTGAAAAATCCTAGCTTGGTTGTGTTAGATAATGCAAGTTATCACAATGTTAAAACAGAAGATACGGTGTGTCCAAATTTTAGTCAGAAAAAAGCTGTTCTCCAAAACTATCTTACACAACACAACATTCCCTTTTCTGCTACTTATACCAAAAAAGTATTATATGAAAAAAAAAGAAAAGAAAAAAAAAGACCCCAGTAGTTTATAAAACAGATAAAATTGCTAATTTACTTGGACATGAAGTAATAAGAACCCCTGTTCGACACTGTGAACTTAACCCGATAGAATTAATATGGGAGCAAGTCAAAGGTTTCGTGGCTAAAAACAATACCACCTTCCGAATAAAAGATGTTAAAGAACTCACGTATGCTGCTTTTGGAAAAATTACAAAAGATGTGTGGACAAAGCAGAAGAACATGTGGTCAAAATTGAAAAAGAATACTGCAAAGAAAACTGTATAGATAGATGTGTCATAGAACCTATTATCATTGATTTTTGTGATGATGACTCAGATGACGACACGGGTTGAAGTATAATCATATTAAGTATAATAGACAGAGAAAAAATGTAAAAATCGAATAAATGTCACGTTTAAGTCAATGCCGAAAATATTTGGAACATGTGTCTGCCAATTCATTAAAGCTTAAGAACAGTTGTAACTGTTGAAACTATCTGGGGTCAGATGAATTTATTAACTTATATATTGATTATAACACATAAATAATACACAAAACAACTTGACGCAGAACAAAAAAAAAGATAAACAGGGACAGTTTATAATCCAACAGAAAACCAAGCACAAAACGGGCCTTATATTCATGAAAAGTCAAAACAAACAAAGACAAAGATCGAAACTTCGGATTCCTGTTTTGGATAAGCACTTCAAAGTGGAATAGGTTAAATATATATTTCCAAACTTTTAGCTCACGTTTGAGTTGAAAGATATAACTTGGCTTAGTAGAATAGTTACGTGAAACAATTGCATGTATCAATGATTCATCAATAATTATTGCAGTTTTTAGGTAATTTTAACCAATGTTAAGTTGCAAGTTTGGTAAATAGCTCACAAAATGACAGTGCTCAATGTCGTGTTCTACCCCCCCCCCCCCCCCCCCCCCCCCCCAAAAAAAAATCAACCCTCCAATTGGTCACTGAGGTTCTGTAATATAACCAGAGGCTCTCAAGAGCCTGTATCGTTCACCTGGTTATAAAAAAAAACAATTGGTCCTATGTAAAAACTATGTACTGCAGTGGTAGTCATCTTGAAATTACGATCAACATAAAAAACACAAAGTTTGTAAAGGACCTTCCAATGATTGATGCACAGTTTAGGTTCAATCAGTGCAATAGCTTCAGAGAAGAATATATTTCTGTATTTTCCCCATATGGTCCTGTGTTAATACTATGACCTGTGGTGGCAGCCATCTTGGATTTCCGATCGGCATAACAAACAGAAACTTTGTAGAGGGCCTTCCAATGATCATTCCTGGGCAGTTTGGTTTCAACTGTCCAAGTGGTTTCAGAGAAGAAGCGTTTTGAAACATTTTTCCCATAGGGTCCAATGTTAAACTAAGTCCTGCCGTAGCTGCCATTTTGAATTTCATATCAGAACAAAAAACGTAAGTTTGTAGAGGACCATCCAATGAACATTCATGTACAGTTTGGCTTTAATCATATTTGTAGTTTCTGAGTAGAAGGCATTTGAACATTTTCCCATAGGGTCCAATGCTAATATATGTATTGCGGTGGTGGCCATCTTGGATTTCCAATCGACATAAAAAACAGAAAATTTGTAGAGGACTTTCCAATGATCATTCCTGGGCAGTTTGGTTTCAATTGTCCAAGTGGTTTCAGAGAAGAAGCGTTTTGAAACATTTTTCCCATAGGGTCCAATGTTAAACTAAGTCCTGCCGTAGCCGCCATTTTGAATTTCATATCGGAACAAAAAACCTTAAGATTGTAGAGGACCATCCAATGAACATTCATGTACAGTTTGGCTTTAATCATATTTGTAGTTTCTGAGAAGAAGGCATTTGAACATTTTCCCATAGGGTCCAATGTTAATCTATGTCCTGCGATGGTGGCCATCTTGGATTTCCGATCGGCATAAAAAACAGTAACTCGGTAAAGGACATTCCAATGATCATTCCTGTACAGTTTGGGTTCAGTCAGTTCATTAGTTTCAGAGAAGAAGATCTTTGAAATTTCAGCCAATCAGAGCATATTATTGGCCTTGGCAGCCATATTGAATATCCGACTGGAACGAAAAACAGTAACTTTGTAGAGGACCATCCAAGGAACATTCCTGCTAAGTTTGGTTCCAATCGGCCCAGTGGTTTCGGAGAAGAAGCTTGAAATGTGAAAAGTTTACAGACGACAGACAACAGACGACAGACGCCAAGTGATGGCAATAGTTCACCTGGACCTTTGGTCCAGGTGAACTAAAAATGTACTAATTTTACGAGCATTTTTTTTAATTAGGAAGTTGCATAATCTCAAAATTCATTTTTCGTTCCGTTTTCTTATATGTATATAAATTCAAATTGTCATACAAAATCGAACAAAATGACAATATGAAGACTTCACTATATATTTAGTGAAAAAATAAAAATAACGAAAAATGTCCCAGTCCAAGTAATTTTTACAGGTAAAAATCAATGAACTCAATAGTTCATGTAGGAGATGGTGACGGGCTCTACAGAGAACAATGGAATCTTTCGGGTGACCGTCGAGTGTCTATTGTCCTCAGGGATTAAAACCCATGACCACAGGCTGTTCTCTTTCATAGACTTATTCCCTCCGTATTTCATCAAACTTTGTCTAAATATACAACCAAAAATTCCTTTAAAATGTGATTTTTCTATATGAGCAGGGACAAATCCGTTCACTTTCTGGTCTGCAAACTTCCAAATTAAATTAGCACCCTTGATTCTCTACACAACTCTCGTTTACACTTCTACTTTAAAATCTACAGTTTAAAAGATATTTCAAATTTTCGTTATTCTAATCAAAAAATTATTACTTTTAATTATTTTTCCCCCTGATCATTATGCTTGTTAAATATGTTTTAAGTGATAGTATTTACCAAGCATTTTTACCCTTCCGGTTTGTTGATGTAATCGTCATCACAGATCATGACCTTTTCTGGAATGTAGGCCAAGCAAATTGTATTTTAAAATACGTTGAAAATATGATGATTGATCATTCAGATTCCACCATTTTCTAGAAAATGGCTGATTTTACCGGGAAAATACATACAAGTGCTCTCCATTAGTCACAAAATGGCAGATTATTTTGCATTTCCACTGCTGCTTTAATAACAAATATACACCTTACTTCTTGGGGTAATGAAATGATATTCACAGAGAAGATAGAAAAAGAATTAATTTAACAGCAATAATCAAAATTTATAGCATAAATTGAACAGAGAATTAAATTAAACCAGACAGAAAAATGAGATTATCTGGGGAAAAAAAACCTGTCATTATTACAAATAGCATCAACAAAACTGTATTGTTACCACTCTGTGATAATAAATGTGATTGAAATAAACAGAAATCAGTCATTAATTGTTTTACAAAAATATGGCAGTACATTAGTACAATGTATATACCTGTATGTAGTCAGTCTAATATATTGCATTGACAAAAACAAAAACACCAAATTCACTGGATTAAATATTTTATTATATGGGTAAGCAAATTCAATGTTTGCATCAAATAATTAATTTTTAATACTTCAATTTCAAATTTAAAAAAAACCATCTTTTGAAATTTTTCAGACAAAACAATTACACAGAAAAAGCTAAAATACTATACTTTCTTAATTTGGTTTACTTTTTAAGTTTGGTTGACCTATGACAAAGTCACGTGAGTTATTTACCACTGACCGGCCTTATGTGACGTAATACGACGCCATTTGGAAAAAGGGTAGTAAACAAATATGGGTCAGTGTGTCATTATTATCGATCTTTTTTCCATGGAACTTTACACATGTGAGCAAGAATAGATGAGGAATATAATTAAAAAGAAAAAATGTTTACTTTTCAAACCTGAAAAAAATAATCAAACATTATCAAATGACTGGTCGATTTATTGTCACACGGGGATACTTGTTACAATATGATATATACTTTATAAATTAAAAAAAATATCAAACCTTTATTAAATCCAAAATAAGGGGCTCATGAAGGGCATACAAATATAACACAAAGAAAATTAACACACACACACATACATTTAGACTATATAATGATTACAATGATCCATATATATATAATGTGAAATGTTTGAGGAAGAGAACCAGTCAGTATTAAAAGACAAATAACTCATGATTCAGGGCTCACCAAACCAGGCGAAGTGGGCGACTTCTTCGCCTTGGTTTCAATGAAGTCGCCCAATTTCTGTCAGTCTTTTCAAGTCCGTATTTTCACCAATAATCATACTTTTTTTTCAATATTCACATAAAAGAAGCTCTCATGTTCCTGAAATGTGACCCATACAGGGTTTGATGTTCAATATTTTATTCCACTCGTTAATTGCATCCTTTTAAGATCATTGTTCGTTTTTGTGAAAGGTAGGGGAACATGTGTTAGCGGGGAAAGAAACGTTAAAATTTGGATCGATTTTCGGAAGTCTCCCAGATTTTCCCTCACTTCGCCCTAAAGTCAAGTCGCCCTGTTTTTACTATGTGTGGTGAGCCCTGTGATTACTTCACACATTTGCAATAATAACTCATGATTATGTCACACACTTGCAATAATATTTATTAACAAATTACTATTTATAATAACTATCTTAATTTGATATTTCCCTCAGGGAAAAAATATGATTTAGATATTCATAAAGTGATAATAAAAATTCCAATTCATCATTTGTCATTAGCCAAATGAATAGACCCAAATAATTTAATGATAATAAGTTTGGAAACCCAGAATACAGCTTTTCTAAAAACTTCTCTCTCTGTTGCTGATAACGTGTACACTCTAACACAAAGTGAATTTCATCTTCAACTGAATTAGTTATACAATTTTGACACAATCTTTCACATCGTAGCAGGATTACAGGTTTGCCATGACTATTAACTTTGCATTCATGTCTACCTGTCTCAATTCTGAGGTTGTGGTTGCTTATTCTAAATTTAGTCAATAGTGTTCGTTTATCTTGGTTAGTTATACTAAGATATTTTTCCCGCTGAAATTGAGATTTAAACTTAAAATAAGAATTTAGTTTACCACTGTCCTGAGTATAGGACTCTTTTATTTTATTCCATAGTTTAATAAAATTTTATTGGAGTCTTTTTTTCAGTAACTTCTTAAGTTTAAATTTACTTAAAGATTTGCAAAGTGACAAGTCTATACCCAATTCCTTACAAACAAAAAGAATGGTCGAATACCAATTATTGATTGAGGTACTATTTTTTTTTCTTCTACAATCATTAAATGCACACTTTAATATGGGACGAAGTCCCAACTATGGTAAAAATAGCAATATTTTCCATATCACTAATGGCTTAAATTCCTTGCACCGGAAATGATACACCGGAAACCAATACATGGTTAAATCTGCCGAAAATCGGATGCGCAGTAATTTGGAATGGTGCAGGTCGTTTCGTAACCTGGTCGTTTCGTACCGGAGTAAAAATGTATAGCGAGACGTTTCGTACCTTCTTTTCAACTGATGGATTTGTAATAAACTCGTTAATTAAAATGTTGTATGCATAGTTGAAACTCTGGAACTACTTCCAGTTATAAATGTTATAAAATGACTCAAAATCGCAGTGTGTTCTAGCCCATTAAGCATATACCATGGGACTGACAATATCATTAAACAGGGTTTCATTTCTTCCTCCTCCTGTCCAAAATAATATTTTCTGTGAAATTGAGACGTTGGGTTTGGGTCCCCCTATTTGTCCCCTCTTTTAAGAAAGTCTGGATCCGCCCCGGTCTACTTTGAAAAAAAATTATAGGTCGATATGTCTGAGTTAATTTTTTTTTTTTAATATTGGACTTCGTCCCAAGTTAGGTAACACATATCCTCGTGTATTGTAAAGTCGAGACCCTAAGACTATTTTGTCTCAAAACATTTTTAAAATAACTGCAACTATTCTATAAATAACATAATCAAGAATAAACATACATGTAGTCTCTTTTGGTACCGATTACATTATTTTTGCATCCTTAGCAATTGATTAAAAATCCATCTGAAACTTGGAGGGTATTTCCACCATGTTTTGTAGAGTGTATTGTAAAGTCGAGACTCCATATTTGCATACGGTTGTGAATAAATGAAAGATGATACCAATTTAATTTTTTCAACTATAATTAAGATAGCAATTTGTGATAACAATCACAGCTAAAAACATCTTTTTTCAGTGTCATATAATATAAAAAAAAACCTGGCATTACACCAAAATTGTCTAATTTGTCTCAGCAGAAAAAAATATTTTTCATATAAAGTTTTTTCAGCTGTTCATTTTAGTTCATTTTAGTTCACTATTTCAAACAGCAAATAACAACAATGTGGGTCAATACATTATAACTATATTAAACACAATATACATTCTTTCTTTTATCCATATGTTAAAGTCACATGACCAAGTGTTTTGAAAGGCTACAAGTTGTTATTTTGTTTCACTCATTGTCAGACTTTTTACATTTTACAGGTTAGATAAATAAGAAATCACATGTTTTGTGAGACTTTTTTCTCAATTGATTAAACCCACGAGTCCAAATTCAGTCATATAACCTTTAACCCAAGTTTGTAAACAAAGCAGCCGACCGTGTCTTCCGTGACCCTGGTGACCCAAGGCTCTAAAAACGGCACAGAAATTGTTTTTTAAAAATGGCCATTAGCAAAAATGGCGGAAATTGGCATCTTGAGGCTTTCTTATGTTATTTTACCTGTTTGAATCTCATTTTTGTTAAGATACTTGGTAATTTCCAACTAGGTCATCACTATTATTGTTTGACAGTCACAGGGCACGTGCTCGCTACGACGTCATCTAATGAATATGCAAAATAGCCGACCCTCGACTTTACAATACACGACGATATTAGGCTGGATGGGGAATTTTCAAGTCTGTACCAATACATGAACATATGACTAAGCATATCAATATATAAAGGGAATCTCCCCAATTCAGAACTAATGTTTCTCTAAGCACCATAAATTTGAATGCATTCATGTTAATGTTGTTTTTTTAGGGGGTAGAATATATGTTTGGAAATGTGGGTATTCCTGTAACAGAGATAACAATGGCCGCCCAGGAAATAGGAATCAAGTACATAGGAATGAGGAATGAACAAGCTGTAAGTAACAGATTCACAAATTTACCCCAGGTATTTTGATCCTGGGGCTGGGGTCAAATTCAGTCAGACTCAGACTCAGAGTATTTTGAACTCCATCATGGTAAAATTAAAACTTTAGAACGTGCTACATTTGTATTCTATACAAACTTTAATTTTTTTGTTCGATAGATCTGCATCTGCACTGAATTTTCTACCAAACAACCTTCCAAATGTTGAGAACATACTAAATATCGTGTAAACAATTTTCATAGATGGGCGCTGACATCTTGGATAAATTTTAGTCTCTTTGTAGGAGAGTTTAGAGAAATCTACAGGTCACATGACTGTGAAAATGGCAGACGACATGCAGACCATGGATGGAGCTCACATACTTTGTACAGCTTTGAAAGCACAGGTTTAGCTAATTGTCATGATACTACTACATTTTTTTATTGGTGACTTGAATGCAAATGTATAAATTTTTAGCTGACAATTGCCATCACTAATCAATAACTTTACATAGTTTAGTTTTATGACACACTTTTTGACCTGAATAGTTTTGCGTCCACACCAACCGTTCCACATTCTGACATTAATAAACTGTTGATATCAAGTTAAAATTTAATACTTGCAAAATGCTGTAATAAAGGAACATTTGCAAACAACAAAAACTAACACATAGTTTAAGAGAAATTAACTTTAAATTAAAATATTAAATTTATATGAAAGTTGTATCCTACCGTGACATCTGCTCGGTCATGCAATAATGCCGGTCATTTGTTTTGATTTACAATTCTCGCACGGCACGAGACCAATGACGTCATTTTGTATATTCATAGCGTACATAAACACAGAGGGAATACTTTTCAACGTCAAAATTACAAGATGAGATTAAAACAGAGAAGTTTGAATTGAATAAATTCCATGCAAGTAAAAAAGATCCTTTTTACTAATGTCTTTTTTTCCTGATCATTATGCTTGTTAAATATGTTTCCATCGATGGTATTCCCCAAGCATTTGTATTTTTCCGGTTTGTTGACATAATCGTCATCACAGTTCATGACCGTTTCTGGAATGTAGGCCAAGCAAATTGTATTTTAAAATACTTTGAAAATATGATGATTGATCATTCAGATTCCACCATTTTCTAGAAAATGGCCGATTTTACCGGGAAAATACATGCAAGTGCTCTCCATTAGTCACAAAATGGCAGATTATTTTGCATTTCCACTGCTGCTTTAATAACAAATATACCCCTTATTTCTTGGGGTAATGAAATGAAATTCACAGAGAAGATAGAAAAAGAATTAATTTAACAGCAATAATCAAATTTTATAGCATAAATTGAACAGAGAATTAAATTAAACCAGACAGAAAAATGAGATTGTCTGGGTAAAAAAAAACCTGTCATTATTACAAATTGCATCAACAAAACTGTATTGTTACCACTCTGTGATAATAAATTTGATTAAAATAAACAGAAATCAGTCATTTATTGTTTTACCAAAATATGTCGGTCTAATAGATTGTATTGACAAAAGCAAAAACACCAAATTCACTGGATTAAATACTTTTTATGTGGGTAAGCAAGTTTAATATTTGCATCAAATAATTAATTTTTAATACTTCAATTTCAAACTATTTAAAAAAAACATCTTTTGAAATTTTTCAGACAAATCAATTACACTGAAAAAGCTAAAATACTGTACTTTCTTAATCTGGTTTACTTTTTAAGTTCGGTTGGCCTATGACAAAATCATGTGCTTTATTGAACTTTGACTGACTTTATGTGACGTCATACGACGCCATTTGGAAAATGGAGGGTAAACAAATATGTGTCAGTATGTGATTATTATCGATCTTTTTCCATGGAACTTTACACATGTGAGCAAGAATAGACGAGGAACATAATTAAAAAGAAAAAAATTTTTACTTTTCAAACATGAAAAAAATAATCAAACATTATCCAATGACTGACCGACTTATTGTCAGAGGAGGATACTATTGCCCGAGTATTGGCTATAGTATAAATATAATGGAAGGACATGGGGGAAAGGGGTTACCCAGTAGTACATGTGATTTATAGATGGGGAACCATAGCTCTTATGGTCTTTTTGTGAACATAGAGTTACGGATTTCACCCATTTGTAAACTTGCAGAATTCCGACTCCAACTGAGGTCTGACCTTTCGGGTACTCATTTGTAGAGTTCATCAGATAAGTACATTGATACCGTTCGCTTCAATAAATATTTTTCTAGTTGTAAGTTTCCATAGTTGATTAACTTTGAATATTTATATTTACGTCCTTAAATGGGATAAATATTTATTGTTCTTAACTCAGGCCTTTGTTCCACCATGTTAACCATGAGAAAAATATAGACTTTGGAAAACTTTCCAAAATCTGACACATCATTTCTGGATAAGCGTGTGCAAAGTTAGACTGTGTCAGAAGTAAATTCTATATTTGTACTTATTATTCTACATACCTGCCCATGTTCATCACCCTTGGGTTGGGTTTTAGCATACAAACATTTTGTTAATGTTTCTCTAAGCACCATAAATTTGAATGCATTCATGTTGATGTTGTTGGTTTTTTTAGGGGGTAGCATACATGTTTGGAATTGTGGGTATTCCTGTAACAGAGATAGCAATGGCTGCCCAGGAAATAGGAATCAAGTACATAGGAATGAGGAATGAACAAGCTGTAAGTAACAGATTGACAAATTTACCCCAGGTATTTTGATCCTGGGGTCAAATTCAGTCAGACTCAGACTCAGAGTATTTTGAACTCCATATGGTAAATTAAACCCCCTCATGTTTACCAAATGAGGAGGGTCAAAATACCATAGTTCAATATACCATGGATAGGGAGTTCTGTATACCATGGATGAAAATTGACCCCTGGGTCAATATACCATATGACACCAGTTAAGAAAATGCTGTTTTTGTTATTTGAAAATAATTGTTTGTCTTTGTTTATTTCTATGACAATAGACTGTAGACTCTCAGCTTTAATTAACCCAGTTAGGTCAAACTATTGATGTAAAAATAGGAAGAAAAAAGGCTACTTTTTCCTCTTTGTAGGATCACAAGGCATTAAGTGAATGTGTGATTGTTGTTTAATGCCAGGTGAGGAATATTTCAGGTATATCATAGCGAGAACAAGTTACCTTTTGATGAGATCATGATGTCCGCTTTGTACTAGACCAACACACTTAGGTGGATTTTTATAGTATTAGCTCACTGAAACAGCAGTCTGTGTGTAAACATTTAGCCCCACTCGGACACATTACACTGATTCCAAACCAACCAGTCTTTGTTCTTAATACTTCATGCCTTAACGCCAGGTGAGCAATATTTCAGCTATATCATGGCAAGAACAAGTTGCATTCAGTGAGATAATGATAATTTCTGCTTTGTGCTAGACCAATATTCTAAGTTAGATTGTTATAGTGCTAGCTAAACTGAAACAACAGTCTGCAGGTAGACATGTGAAATCGAGATTTTGCAAATGGTCTATTGACAGCAGTTTCACCTGGAAATAAAGGTCTGTTGACACCAATTTTAACTGAAAATAAATAAATTGAAATCAAATATAAATGCTTTTAATTGTCATTAATTATTTCATTCCACTTGTAAATTATAACCATTGGTTGATTGTTAAACCAGTTCAAAGTTCAAAGTGTTCTTTTTTACACTACAGAATTATAAAATAAACTTTCTTTTGTAGGCTTCCTATGGGGCTTCTATAATAGGCTACATGACTGGAAGGTATGTTTTAGGCTTGCTATTTACTGCTCCATACTCTGCATAGATCTACAAATTCTAAATCAGGAGATAAATCTACATATATACAGACCTTCTTAATGATATTTGTTCACTGGACTTTATCCAATTTTTCAGAGGTTTTTTTTTTATTGTGTAAAGAAAGTTTAATTTAAACAGTGATGGTCAGCAGTTCCACCAACATCAACAAAACGAGCAACTTCCTAGACAATCAGTGCCTATCGCCACTAAGGTTGTGAGCTCGAATCCCACCCGGGCGAGGTGTACTCGATACAACATTATGTGATAAAGTTTGTCAGTGACTTGGGACAGGTCGATGGTTTTCCCAGGATACTCCAGTTCCCTCCACCAATAAAACTGACTGCCACAATATAACTGAAATATTGTTGAAAGTGGCATTAAGCACCTTAAACCAACTAATAATGAAGTTTATTGATAAACATATTTAGTGGATTAATTTTTTATGAAATTGTTACACTGTACATATCAGGTAAGACTACTGGAATGTTCTATATTTATTATTTTGTTTTGCATATGTAATGTTATCCATTTAGATTTTAATTGGATTTTTTTTTCTAAATAACAAAATTCAAAACATTTTACTGGTATTCTTCATTTTAAGATGGAAATATGGTAAAATAAGGTAGGTTCATAAATAATCTATATTATTTAAAGGAAGTAGAAAAAGTTTTATTTCATTATTGAGGTCTGCAATAAGTTTTGTCTTATATTTAGTTAAGTGTAAAAATTTAATTTAATTTCCTGTTGTTGCACATTGTAACAGGGTTATCTCCCATTAATCGTTTCTGTATTTTATTTTTAAGACCTGCAGTTTGTTTAGTTGTATCTGGACCTGGACTTGTACATGCGTTTGCTGGAATGTCAAATGCAATGGAAAACTGCTGGTAATTATTAATACTTTGAAAATTTTGGGGAAATATATAGACATGTATATACAATGTACCACATCAGTAGTGTAATGGGTAGCATGCACATGCTCCCCTTGAGTGCGGTAGATTGTGTGTTTGAATCCTGATCGGATCAAACTAAAGACTATAAAATTGGTTTATGCTGCTTATCCACTAAGCACACAACATTAAGAAGTAAGCATTATAAAAATCCAACTAAGCGTACTGGTCTAGTACAAAGCAGACATCATCATCATTTCATCGAATGTAACTTGTTCTTGCCACAATATAGCGGAAAATTGCTCATTTGGCTTTAACCCTTTGACTGCAATGTTTCGTGTATAATTGTAATGTCGTGTGCGGTATTATTCCTGACGTTATGATCCTTTCATCAGAATGACGTCATTTTAACAGCAATGTGAGGTTACTTACCGTTTCTTTTTAATTTTAAAGTGGTTCTATATGTGTAATACCTGTATCTGACTTCAAATTGTGTAATCTAATTATAATGTATTTGAGTAACTTATTCGTAAAGAAAATAAAAATAAAAGTAAATTTCTTTTTCAAGGGACATATATGTCCCTAGCGCAGTCTACCAACAAGGAACATATATGTCCCTAGAGCAGTCAAAGGGTTAAACAACAATTATTCACTCACTCAACCAAAAGGTGAGCAAATATCAGGTGTAAATTATGTCAAAATGGGGGCAGATATTGGATGTAAATGATGTCTAAAGGGGGGGGGGGGGGATATCAGGTGTAAAAGATTTTTGATAATGGGTTTAAACGGTGTTAAAAAGTCAAAGCTCAAAATGTACGGTCATAAATCTTTTGAGTATCAGTTTCATACACAATGTTTATATTGGATAATATGTTCTGATTGGCTGTTTTCCAATGCAATTATAAAAACAGAGAAACACATACAAGTTTTTTTTTACTATAAGGCCTTGGTTGTATTAATTTTTAGTTAATCTAGATTCCAATTACAGTGAAGCCTCTCTAAATCAAACCTCCTTCGGACCAGTTTATGTGTTCTGAATAGACGTTTGAACATACCGAAGAGTTATTCAGAAGCCGTAGTCTTTGAAAACTTTCTAAAGGATTAAATATTTTTTTTAGGACAAAGGTCCACTGTACTGTGCATCAGTTTATCATAGCGTAATGAAACTGTCCCATGTCAGAACCAGATTTTTTTCTTTCTTAAATTACGGAACTTCGGTGGCTCGAACTTCCGATAACTAGAACACATTTTTACAGTCACTTTGAGTTCTACTGCATGTTCAGTTTATGCAGGTAAAGCTAACAAAGATTTCCTACATTAGGACTTTATTTGTAGTTTGGTTTATACAGGATTCTGTTTTATTCAGGGTTCGATTTAGACAGACTTCACTGTACCTATAATTTCCTATACAGAATACCGGAAGAGATTATACAATTAAAAGAATTATTTTGATTGGAATTTTTTTCATTTTTTCTCAACAAATCAATGAAATGTATTCATTACCCCATCGTAGATTTAATTATATTCCATTATATAGTAATTTGACAATAGGAGCAATCATTTAGGTGATGGTGTTTAACGTCTAATATACGATCACGACGGCCCCGGGTAGGCAATAATTTAATACTTCATATTACAGGCCAATGATTGTGATTGGTGGATCAGTTGACCAAGATCAGGAAGGAATGGATGGGTTCCAGGAATATCCACAAGTACTAATTATTCTCATAATATGTCTTTGTATTATCAGTTGTAAGTTATCTCTAGCAAGTACTGTATTAATATTTCTTGGATGTACTGAAACTTATTAATATTTGAAAGAGATATTTGTAGCAGAAATCTTTGGAAGTACTGTCAATTTATTAATTAATATTCACTGGAGACATCCGTGTAATTTGGACAAAATGCAGTCACCCGTCATGTGATATAAATTAAGTGGGATAAGCCTTAAAAAGGGGTGTGTAGTATTACACACCTAACTCTGTTTAGAAAAAATAGTTATTCATAGAGAATAATTTTTGTGGAACATTGTATCAATAAAATAATCATCATTCTTCATTTACAGGTTGATTTGGCTCGTCCATACTCCAAATACACAGCTAGACCAAATAAAATAGAAAGAATTCCGTTTTATGTTGAAAAGGTACGTACATGTACTTCAATAGATTGTAGCACATCAACCATTCGAAACATTGACTAATCAGCAGGACGATGTTGTCCAATCTGATGATTGATTTTTAAGTCTTGTGGTTGATTCCTATTCCTTGTATTGTAAAAATGAAGATGTTTTAACTTATTCATTGATTTTTTTTTCATCATACTGTCACTGACAAATTATCTGCCATTTTATTCCGAACTTCAGCTAAGCAAGCGATATACATATTTGGACTAGTACGTGTTTTATCTACGGCAAGTCCATTTTGATAATAACTAATAAAGTCTCAATGTTATTGTTTTCTAAGATTTATAGAGTTCTAGTCAGTAAACATGTATACATCGTCTGGACCGTCGTGGTCATGATTGTATGGTAGTTGGATTTACAACTACCTATGCAATCAGTGCCTATCACCACTATTGTTGTGAGTTCGAACTCTCCTCAGACGAAGTGTACTCGGTACAATTTTATGTGATAAAGTTTGTCAGGGACTTGCGACAGATCGGTGGTTTTCTCCGGATACTCCGGTTTCCTCTACCAATAAAACTGACAGCCACGATATAACTGAAATATTGTGGAAAGTTGCGTTATATACCATAACCTCTAACCCTAAGATTTATAGAGTTCTGGTCAGAGAGCAAGCATACACTTGTCATAATTGAAATTGTTTATTACTTCCCTTTATCAAGCTTTGCAAAGAGAGACAATTCATTACAATTGTTGGACAGAAACAAAACATAAAGGACTGTAATGTGTGTTATTGTTGACAGGCTGTGAGATTCAGTACCTTTGGCAGACCAGGACCAGTTTATATAGACATTGCTGGTAATATGGTCAATCAAACAGTTCCAGAAAAGGATATAAGGTATTTAGTTTTTATTTTAAAGTCTTGTTAAGCAAAACTTACTCTATTAAAATTGTAGAAATATCACACTCACATTTCACTCTCTAACTATGAAATGTCTAATACAAGAAATAGAGGCCAATTAAATGAAGCAAATAATTGGTTGCCATGGCCACAAGACAGAACTTGCAATCAAAAGCAAACACATAAACTAGTCACTGTAACTGTAAGTATTAAAAATTTATTTATTTTATTTTATTTTTGGTGTTTAATGCCACTTTCAGCAATATTTCAGCTATATCATGGCGACCAGTTTTAGTGGTGGAAGAAGCTGGAGTACCCAGAAAGAACCACCAACCATGGGCAAGTAACTGGTAAACTTTATCACTTGCGGCTGCAAGTTGAGTGCACCCTTTTTTGGAATTTACAAAGCGAGGCACGAACCCACGTCGTATTGGTGATATGCTTGTATGAGTTGTTAGGTAATCCAACTACCTAACTCATTGAGCCACCCGTGCCCTACAACTACCTAACTCATTGAGCCACCTGGGCCCTACAACTACCTAACTCATTGAGCCACCTGGGCCCTACAACTACCTAACTCATTGAGCCACCTGGGCCCTACAACTACCTAACTCATTGAACCACCTGGGCCCTACAACTACCTAACTCATTGAGCCACCTGGGCCCTACAACTACCTAACTCATTGAGCCACCTGGGCCCTACAACTACCTAACTCATTGAGCCACCTGGGCCCTACAACTACCTAACTCATTGAGCCACCTGGGCCCTACAACTACCTAACTCATTGAGCCACCTGGGCCCTACAACTACCTAACTCATTGAGCCACCTGGGCCCCTACAACTACCTAACTCATTGAGCCACCTGGGCCCTACAACTACCTAACTCATTGAGCCACCTGGGCCCTACAACTACCTAACTCATTGAGCCACCTGGGCCCTACAACTACCTAACTCATTGAGCCACCTGGGCCCTACAACTACCTAACTCATTGAGCCACCTGGGCCCTACAACTACCTAACTCATTGAGCCACCTGGGCCCTACAACTACCTAACTCATTGAGCCACCTGGGCCCTACAACTACCTAACTCATTGAGCCACCTGGGCCCTACAACTACCTAACTCATTGAGCCACCTGGGCCCTACAACTACCTAACTCATTGAGCCACCTGGGCCCTACAACTACCTAACTCATTGAGCCACCTGGGCCCTACAACTACCTAACTCATTGAGCCACCTGGGCCCTACAACTACCTAACTCATTGAGCCACCTGGGCCCTACAACTACCTAACTCATTGAGCCACCTGGGCCCTACAACTACCTAACTCATTGAGCCACCTGGGCCCTACAACTACCTAACTCATTGAGCCACCTGGGCCCTACAACTACCTAACTCATTGAGCCACCTGGGCCCTACAACTACCTAACTCATTGAGCCACCTGGGCCCTACAACTACCTAACTCATTGAGCCACCTGGGCCCTACAACTACCTAACTCATTGAGCCACCTGGGCCCTACAACTACCTAACTCATTGAGCCACCTGGGCCCTACAACTACCTAACTCATTGAGCCACCTGGGCCCTAAGTATTAAACAGTGTCTGTAAAACCAACAACATATAGAAAGAAAAATACCACAAATTTGTAACTGTTTGAGCTATATGTAATAATATTAGAATAATTCTTGTGCTGGCATTTCTGGCAACAAAGCTATATTTTTTTTTATAAAGATGGAGTCACAAAGGAAATTCTTTAAATCTTCAAAATGTTGAACAGACTGAAATTTGAGTTGCGTTTTGCTGATGAGTTGTAAAAGGCATAAGTTATATTTTTATTGATCATTGTATTGTTATGAAAACAGAAATGTGAAATGTGCTGTGGTGCTTCTCCATGGTTGAAGCATTATACCAATATATAGGGACCTCAATGTTCAAATATGTATGGTATATAGATTTATATCCAACTATGCTTCCTATTGCTCAATTGGCATTAAACAAGAATTGCACACTTGTTGACTTGCTTCCTCCCAATTTATTTTGTGAGCATAAGATGACCTACAATTCTAGCTAACAAACTCATCTAAATTGTGCTACTATATTTGGAGGAATTTTTAGTACATTTTAATGCTCAGCTTATAGGTTTATACCTATAGCTGAAAAATTGCTTATTTGGCATTAGGAAAGCAATCACTCACTCATATTATTTTATTTTACATTTTTCAAGATATGTTTATATTATTAAATATTAAAGGGATTTTAATATTTTTTTTAGCCCCTTCACTGTATGTCCATCACCACCAAAGACACTCGCTAATCCAGATAAAGTAAAGGAAGCTGCTAATCTGCTTCAGTATGCTGAGAAACCATTAGTCATTGTAGGGAAAGGTAAAATTGTCTTCAGTGGTCATAAAACTCCTGATAAATGGACTTTGAGTGTTTAAGTGTTTTGATAATGTACACAAAGGAGTCATGAGATATTTATCAACCAAACGTAGTGTGGCTAGTCAAAACTCAATGTGGCTAGAAAAATAATTGGCCACTTACACCGTGCTGCTGTTTACTTTAGCTTTGCAAGTAATGTAAGTGTAGACACAAAAATGTTTTGGAAAATTCTTATAAAAATAAATGTAATATGTTAATTTATCCATAATATATATATTTTCTCTTTGATCTCATATTTTCAGTATCAACGGACTATCGTAAATCGGGAAATTTTGGTCATGGTTTTATTTTGGCCTATTTTGGCCCCTAAATACGAAGTGCCAAAATTAAACACACCAAAATATGTCACACTCCAAAAATTAACCGCCAAAATTGAACACTGCCTTAATTTCTTTTTATATTTATATTCCCTAATTTGTACCTTTTTGTCTTATTTCTTTCCTAAGTAAAACTTTGTCAATTACTGTTATACATGTATATACACACACAAGTCAAACTGAAAAGTGTTCACGATGTGAAATCGTTGGCATGGATGACAAGAGAGAAATTACAGGTAAATAAAGTACATTGATAAAAACCATGCAATACCAATAAAATTTATTCAATCAACAAAATGTCAAATATCATTAAAATGACAATTACCGATAGAAAAAAGAAAGATCAATAAACACATAATTAGTGTCTTATCGGTTTTATTTATTATGTATAATTGTTGTGTAAACAAATGCATGTACTGACCGTTATAATAAGACTGTTTACCTGTAAAAGCGATGATTAATACCAGTGCAAAATTATTATTTGTTGTTTTTATATTAAATGCATTTTACTTTATGCTGTTTAAATATTTGAAAACCTAGTTTTAATAAATATCACAATTTATCCATAAAAAATATCCGGTAAGTAACAGTAAAAACGTAGTATCGCTGGTTGAAATGAGAACGCTTCCATTTACGTTCTGAATTAACTGACAAAAAAATTAAACACATGGGAACCAAAAGTGGCCAAAATTAAACACACTAGAAATGAAAATGGCCAAAATTTCACACACCAAAATAAAACAACCCTCTTTTGGAGAAAAAAGGCCAGAATTAACCTATACCAAAATTTCCAGATTTACGGTAACCCTGATACAGAAAATGATCATCCAGTGTGACGTCAACCACATGATGACATTCAAAGCAAGAAGTTAAAAACAATAATTATGTCAGTCTTGAAAGTCTCTGCATACATTACTGGACTTGCTGTGATACTAACAATAATGTCTATATCGACCTTCATTACTGCCGTTATTCTATGTGTTTATGTACTACCGGTATATACCATTTCAAGAACTAATATCTCATATCAGTACTAATGTGTAATGGTTGGAAGCCAAAAGGAAGAACTAATATCTCTATATCAATGCTAATGTGTTGGAAGCAAAAATGTTCAAAATATTTGAAAGTTCATAGCACAATATAACCGAAAAATGTCAAATCAAATTTGGATAAGGACAACTCTTTAGTGTAGATAAAACTCTAGAAAAAACAATTAGGTATTTAATTGAAATTAGTACAGTAAATTGTATAGCTATGGGAATGAATATGAAAATTCATATTTTTTTATTGTACAGAAGTGTTGCATAATTATCAAGCAATCCCAGGTCACACCAGAATTATTTACGGTGGTTTCATTTATTTTCATCGGTAACAATTTTCATGGATTGGAAGAATCTGAGATGTTTGTTGACATTTGAATTTATGGTTTTGATACTGGCAAATGACTTGTTATTTCTACCTTTCGTTGTGCACTAAATTTTGTGGTTTGATTGAACCAACGAAAACCACGAAATTTAGTATTCAACGAATAAAACAGAATTTTTACCATATATTTACAGGAGCAGCATATGCAAGAGCAGAAAAAGCTGTTAGAGACCTAGTTGAGGGTTGTAAGCTGCCATTTTTACCGACACCCATGGGTAAAGGTGTAATACCTGATGATCATCCTTTATGTGTAGCTCCTGCTAGATCTAAGTATGTCGGCAATTTTGAAATTTTATTTGCAGACGGAATATTAAATTTTATTTACAGACAGAATATTAAATTTTATTTACAGATGGAATATTAAATTTTATTTACAATCGGAATATTAAATTTTATTTACAAACGGAATATTAAATTTTATTTACAGATGGAATATTAAATTTTGTGAAGTCTTTTTTAAAATAAGGAAATATTTTCGAGAATTTTTATTTATTTATTTTTGAACCATTTATCATTTAATAATTAATTTGAAAATTAATTTCAATTTCCCAAGCTGCTTTCTGAATAGTTATAGATACAAAAATCATTATAAGGCTACCCATTCTGCAATGATGAGGACAATTTACCAGTATTTTACTATTTCAGTGCCATTGAAACCTGGTCTGATAAGGGGGTTGGGGGGAGGGGTGGGGGGGGGGGGGGGGGTGCTTATAAGAGTAGGACTACTGTATTGTTGAAAGTGTTGCTAAATATCCAAAATCCAATTCCCTCAATCTACCTCATGGAATGATAATTTCCTGATGTTAAGAATTTATTATTCTCTTTTGGGGCCATCATGGTCATGATCGTATGGTAGTTGGATTTACAACTACCTGTGCAATCAGTGCCTATTACCACTAAAGTTGTGATTTCAAAATCATGCTTATGGCGAGGTGTACTCGATACAACATTATGTGATAAAGTTTGTCAGTGACTTGCGGCAGGACAGTGGTTTTCTGCAGCTTCCTCCACCAATAAGACTGACCACCACGATATAACTGAAATATTCTTGAATGTGGTGTTAAACACCATAACCCAAACCCTATTATAGAAACATACATTTAGATTTAAGATTAATATATTTACAGAAAACACAATTTGAACAACTGTAATACATGTTATCTAAATGATCTCTGATTTGTTGACATCATCAATGAATTAAAACAGCATCAGTAGTGTTACGGTTAATGTGCTCGCCTCGAGAGCATCAGATGATGGGTTCAAGCCCGTGTTGTGTCAAAACAAAGACTGTAAAATTGGTATTTGCTGCTTCTCCGCTAACAACACAGTATTAAGGAATAAGAGCAAAGACTAGTTGGCTCTGAATCAAGATAATGTGTCCTAGTGGAGTGAAATATCTAACTGCAGACTGTTGTTTCGGGGAGCTTACACTATAAAGATCCTGCTAAGCATGTTGGTCTAGTACAAAATGGACACCATTATTATCTCATCGCATGTAGCTTATTCTCGCCATGATATGGCTGAAAAATGGCTCATTTGGAATTAAACAACAATCACTCACACACTCCCTTAATGAATTAATCTAATACAAGAACGACATTTGCTATTACATTACAGAGCACTACAAGAAGCTGATGTTATACTTTTGCTTGGTGCTAGACTTAACTGGATCCTACATTTTGGCTTGCCACCACGATTTAATCCAAAAGTTAAAATTATACAGGTAAAATGATATCAAGGATTAAAGCTGCTGACTGTCTGTGTAACTTGGTATTAATGTTAACACAGCTTGAAGCAAATATTTAGTTAAGTTGATTGGGTATTTACCCTCTATTTTGCAGCAGTAAGGGTATAAATTACATTTTATCTGGGAGTCACTAAAATGTAATCAAAGAATATATGCTTGGAATTTTGAATACATTCTTTTGTCTTTATATAATTAATGCAAGAAGATAATTCAATTCTGAAGATTAAAAAATTTCTCGAATTTTCAAATATCTTGTAGCAATGTTTGACAACCTGAAAATCACCTACATTTTGTTAAAACTTTCAGTTAATCCAATTAAAATTTCCCACCTAAATTTTAGCATAAGGGGGTAAATGACAATTTTGTTGAGTATCTTTTACCCCTAAAGTAAAAATTATATGGTATTGGTCTTAATGAAGAGGTAAACTACTCAGATACTCCCCTTATTTGAATTACTGAAGAGGGACTATTCCAACATTACAATTAGACAGAAACTAAAGTAAAAGAACAGTTATTTGTTTTTGTTGTTCTACAATTTCACAGTCAGTATAGAGTCTTCAATAATGAGTATGTACAACCTGTACATTGCTAATTAGATGGTTGGTTGGTTTATGGTGCTTAGCGCCACTTTCAACAAAATTTCAGTTATATCGTGGCAGTCAGTTTTATTGGTGGAGGAAACCAGAGAAAACCACTGACCTGTCGCAAGTCACTGACAAACTTTCACATAATGTTGTATCGAGCAAACCTCGCCATGAACATGGTTAAAACTCACAACTTTAGTGGTAATAGCACTGATTGCACAGGTACATGTAGTTGTAATTCCAACTACCATACTATCATGACCATAACTGCTCCTGGCTAATTAGAGTGTAGCATAATGTCACACATAGAGAAAACACAAAGATAGACAACCTTTGTTCATTTTATCACAGAATTATGAGGGATATTCTGAATGTATTAATATTCACACCATTTGCGACAGAAGATAAATCTCATTTACTTTTTCATTGTAGATAGACATCCATGCAGAACAGATGGGCAACAATGTACAGGCTGCTGTTTCTTTAGTTGGTGACTGTAATTTAGTTATAGAACAGGTAGATATTAAAATAAATCAATTGTCATGTTAAGAAGAGGTCCTCATTTGGACATTCATTGTGGCTATTCGATGGAAAGTGGTAAGGGGGAGTGTAACAGTTCTTAATTTAAAGTTGTTTTGGTACTGTGTGTTGAAAAGCTGCATTCCAATTTTCCAATGCAAGTTTTTTCTTGAGAATATCTTTTGGAAAAGAATATTACAATATCTTAATGAAACAAGACATAAAACTACTTTAGGTTATGATAAATTATGGATTCCAGTCCTGGACTGTGTTGCACAAACCTTATTTAAATTAAGTGTCAAGTAAAATTTAATTGACTCTTAAAAATACTTGAAATGTGCATGGAATTAATTTACACTTAAGATTTAGTAGAGGTTTGTGCAACCCAATCCAGGTCAGGTCAAACTAAACACTATAAAGTTGGTGATTGTTGCTTCTCATCTAAACACACAGCATTAAGGATGAATAAGAACAAAGAATTAGAATCAGGATAATGTGTCTGAGTGAGGCGACATGTCTGCCCGTGGACTGTTGTTTCAGTATGCTAGCACTATGAACAACATTATTCCACCACCAATAAATTGACCACCACGATATAACTGAATTATTGTTAAAAGTGGCATTAAACACCATAGCCCTAACCCTATTAACAACAATCACTTACCCACTCTTAATTAACATACAAGATCCTGATTAAGGGGCGAAAGGTCAATATATTTATCGTCCACATCGACCTATACAAGGATGAAATTAAAATAATCTGGAATCCCTAAAAAAAATCTTGATAAAAATGATGATTTTGTTTACTGTATACCTTTATTTTGTTTATTTCTGAATTAAAATACCGCTATTATCAATGTTCTTGGTGTTGGTATATTTTTTTTTCAGATCAATGAAGCCTACAATCGGATGCCAGGTAAATTTGTATTTAATTCCAATTCAGCATGGTGGAGAACACTAAGAGCCAAAGTCAAGGCCAACCAAGAATCTGTACAGGTAAATGTAGATTGCAGGTTTAGTTCAAAATTTAAATTTCGTTAAATTTTTTATAATAATACTTGTAAACTACAATTAAACTATTTTTTTTATGAAACCTCTTGTAAAAATGTGGGGCTGTCGTTGTCCTGATCGTATGCTTTGTTGGATTGACAGCTACCTGTGCAATCAGTGCCTATCGCCACTAAAGTTGTGAGTTCGAAGCCTGTTCGATACAACATTATGTGATAAAGTTTGTCAGTGACTTGCAACAGGTGGGTGGTTTTCTCCGGGTACTCTGGTTTCCTCCACCAATAAAACTGACCGCCACGATATAACTGAAATATTGTTGAAAGTGGCGTTAAGCACTATAAAACCAAACCATCTTATGAAAAGAAAGTTTATACAGCGATAGTCAACATTTCCGTCTATTACAGCAAAACGGCACCGATGCACTTCCACTTAAAAAGACAAATCTCTATCGCAAAAATGAACACAATATAAGCATGGACAGTACAAAAGCAGGGTCAGTGAATGCTCATATATTCATAATTAACTGACTACTAGCTAAGATGGTAGAATATATTGGTTAAATACCATTACTATGATGACAAAAAAAATCATATCTGATACTTCTAATAGATTTAATATCAATTAGTCATAAACATCTAACATGTTTGTTTTATACAGAACATTACAGATAAATTTAATTTTTATTTACAGAAAATGGCAGATGATAAATCTGTCCCTCTTAACTACTTTGCAGCTTATGATGAGGTAATGTACTACTTATAATTAAGAAATAATTGTATTGTATTTAAATAGTTCCAGAAGTCAATTGGGATTTGATGGTTAAAAATGCAGTTTTACCTGGCGATGCATAGCGGATCAAGTAAAACATATTTGTGACCGTCAGATCCCCAGTTGACACCAGCAACTATTCAAATACAATACAGTAATTTCTATTCTAATGCATAACAAGAGTATTTCTATTTAAGCTTAAGAAATTTTTTTTAAAATTGCACAAAATTAAATGTGCAAAATATGGTCAATTACTTATAACGTAAAAACTTGTGACGTCATATGAAACTTTTCACATTAGAACGTAATCATTGGACGTTACCTCACAACATGTACGCTTCAATTCTGGATAACAATTCAACAAGAAATGATTTCAAATGTAGGGGATGTCTTTATTTTGTATCAAATTGTTTTTATTGACATGTTGGAAAACAAGATTTCAATATGGCGGCTTTTTCACACTAGAACCCTTAGTTATGGCATGTCAGTTGCGCATTTGACAGTAAACAGAAGCCAATGAAAAAACGTGCTATACAATAATTGCATTAGAATGGATATTCTAATGTAATTGGTTATGTAAACAAGCAATTTCATTGGTCAATTGCATTTACAGGTCAGAGTAAATTTTACGTTTTATCATGTTTGAAACTGTGTCAGAATATTGATTTGAAGTGACACACATTAAACTTGTTATTAAAAGTGTTATTTAAGCTAAATAACATTTTTGAGTTGATAATTTTGGCTATGATTACATAATAGATCATTTAAAATTGATAAAGCATTTGATTTCTGGTGGAAAATGTTTGTAACTATGGCACTATTTTGGCAGATATGCTATGTGAAAAGGTGCAATGAAATTGGTTAATAACAGCTGATAATTGTAAGAAATGTTATTGTTCGAAGAATTTCTTTAGAATGGGAATAACTGTAATGTATTTGAAATGTTGCCGCCGTAAATCGTCGGTACCGGTGTCATATGGTATTTTGAACCCCATGGTAAATTGAACCTGGGGTCGATTTACCTATGATATTTTGACCCCAGGTTCAATTTTCCATATGGTATTTTGACCCCGGGGTCAATTTTTTGTCATTGTATTTTGAACCCCCTCATGGTAAATTGAACCCCCCTCATTTCTACCAAGAGAGGAGTTCATAATACCATAAGAGAGGGTTTGATATACCATAGGTAGGGGGGTCGATATTCCATGGGCAGGGTGGTCAAAATACCATGGGTTGGGGGGTCGATATACCATGGGTAGGGGGGTCAATATACCATGGGTAGGGGGTCGATATACCATGGTTAAGGGGGTCAATATACCATGGGTAGGGGGTCAATATACCATGGGTAGGGGGGTCGATATACCAAGGGTAGGGGGGTCAATATACCATGGTTGGGGGGGTCGATATACCATGGGTAGGGGGGTTGATATACTATGGTTAAGGGGGTCAATATACCATGGGTAGGGGGTCGATATACCATGGGTAGGGGGGTCGATATACCATGGGTAGGGAGGTCAATATACCATGGGTAGGGGGGTCGATATACCATGGGTAGGAGGGGTCAAAATACCATGGGTAGGGAGGGGGTTCAATATATATTAATAATTATGGGTAGGGAGGTAATAAAATTTCCAAATTTCCAAAAAATCTACATTTTCAAAAAATTTCAATATTTCAAAAAATTACAAAATTTTCATAGAATTTCAAAACTAACATATTTCATAAGATTAAAAAAAATCCAAAAAAAAAATTCAAAATTTTCATAGAATTTTTTAATTTTTTTTTCAAAATTTCAAAATTTGTATATCATGAATCTGATATTTTTCTTAAAATTGGTTTCGCTGAGATTCCCTATATAAACAAAGGTTTACTTGTTTACTTAGTCTTTTCAATGGGTATTGGGGTCAATATTCCATGGGTAGGGGGGGTCGATTAGTTCTAATAATAAAACCCTAAATGCTCGCTTACTCGCAAGGGTTATAACGGGATGCCCATTACACGTAATGGAACAGCCGCCGAGATTTTTTGCGCTCGCTTACAGAGCTTCCGACGCCTGCATTTATCAATAATAAGGCATAACCTTTCCTTTTGTCCATTATTATAACAAGTTTTTATCACCTACCAGTATTTTAGAATGTAATTCCCACAAAATAAAAATCCATGTCTCTGAACATTTTGAATTTCGTCATTTCCGGCCTCACTATTTGGATGTCGATACCATATTTGGCGATTTAGGAGTGAATGCGTGTAGTAAGAAATACCATATTTAGAAAAGCTCCGCCTTCCGTAGTTTCCGGTTATGGAAAACGATCGATAAATTTGAACAAGGTTGTTGCTACCTTTGAAAAGCATATATTTCTCAGCCAAACCGATTTAACAAGGACTGGGATCATCAGTAATAGTTATAATGAAATGTTTGAAGCATAAATAGTGAGTTTTTATGTTTCAACTGCAACTTTTTTTTTGCTCCATTGTGACGAATGGGACCGCATTGTAGCTCTGCCGAGACACAAGTTTGTCACAGGAGCTACATTATTGCAGCTAGGGGTCGATATACCCATGGTATATCGACCCCCCTACCCATGGTATATCGACCCCCCTACCAATGGTATATCGACCCCCTACCCTATACAATTATTGACTTTTAATGCGGTCTACTCATGACTATACAGACCTGGTCAATGAAAGATTGACCGAGGCCAACGGCCGAGGTTAATCAATCATTGACCAGGTCCGCATAGTCATGAGTAGACTGAAATTAAAAGTCAATAACTGCTTATTAAATAATAAGGAATTTTTCAAACTTTTCAACGGTATATTCAACAAAATAGGCTACAATTGTTTTATCATTTTTCAAGATTATTTAAATATTAAAATTTTGAAATCTTATGAAATTTGTGAGTTTTGAAATTTTATATATTTTTTTTAATTTTCAAATTTTCAAATTTTTTGAAACTTTTGAATTTTGGGGAAATTTTGACCCCCTACCAATGGTAAATCGACCCCCTACCCATGGAATATCGACCCCCCTACCTATGGTATTTTGACCCCCCTACCCATGGTATATCGACCCCCCCCTACCCATGGTATTTTGACCCCCCTACCCATGGTATATTGACCCCCCTACCCATGGTATATTGACCCCATTACCCATGGTATATCGACCCCCCTACCCATGGTATTTTGACCCCCCTATCCATGGTATATCGACCCCCCTACCCATGGTATATTGAACCCCTTACCCATGGTATATCGACCCCCCCTACCTATGGTATTTTGACCCCCCTACCCATGGTATATTGACCCCCCTACCCATGGTATTTTGACCCCCCTATCCATGGTATATTGACCCCCTTACCCATGGTATATTGACCCCCCTATCCATGGTATTTTGACCCCCCTACCCATAGAATATCGACCCCCCTACACATGATATTTTGATCTCCCTGCATATCTTTTGATTAGAAATGGGGGGTTCAAAATACCATGGGGGTTCAATTTACCATACAGGGGGGGTTCAGTTTTCAATAAGGGGGTTCAATATACCATGGATGTAAATCGACCCCGGGTTCAATTTACCATGGGGTTCAAAACACTTCAAATACATTACGGTTATTCCCTAAATGTATTAAAATTAAAATCATCAAATTCACATATTGGAATTGAAAAAAACACAAACTATTTTTTTGATGAATTGACACATGTAAAAATGACCCATTGTTAAACTTTTGTTTTCTTGATAATGATGTGGTTGTAATTTTGGAAAATATATCTAATTTAAGTAACAATTGGTATGGAGTTTGAGAAAATGGGGGGGGGGGAGCATATGATACACAAAATCCCAATGTGAACTGAGCGTACATTAATTAAAAGACTTATTGTTTTCATCAATAAATATTATATATAAAGAGTTGTTTGGATTATTTTATACTGTCAAACCCCATCTTATGTGACCTTCCAAGGGAACAGTGATATATGGTCACATAAGTCAGGTGGTCACTTAATACAGGTTTAATTGATATGAAATGCACTGTGAAGGGAAATAAACAAATAAGGTCACATAATACAAGTTATTGCTTAATAGAGGTGGTCACTAAAGCAGGTTTGACTGTATTAATGAAAATGGAAAATTTCAACTTATCTAAATCAAAAAATATTATCAAATCCAAAAAAAAAGACAGAATGAAATTTTAAAGATTTTTTTTTTAATTTCACAAGCTAGTGAACCTGTAAATAAAGCCTCCCCTTTGTTTTACAGATCAGATCACTGTTACCAGAGGACTGTATAATTGTCAGTGAAGGGGCCAATACAATGGATATCAGTAGGACCATGGTACTTAACAAGCTCCCTAGACACAGGTATAGATATGTACATTAATTGTATTTTTTACAACCTTTCCTTACGTTTGTAGGGACTGTCGTGGATGTGATCGTATAGTAGTTGGATTTACAACTAGCTGTGCAATCAGTGCCTATTACCACTAAAGTTGTGAGTTCGAACCCCATTCATGGCGAGGTGTACTCGATACAAAATTATGTGATAAAGTTTGTTAGTGACTTGCGCCAGGTCAGTGGTTTTCTCCGGGTACTCAGATTTCCTCCATCAATAAAACTGACCGCCACGATATAGCTAAAATATTGAAAGTGGCATTAAACACCATAAACCAAACCAAATCATGATAAATCCTAAGGAGGAAAATCAATTTTCAAGTAATTTATTTTATCCATGTACTTGTTCTAATTGCATTCACTTGATAAATATTTGTTTTATACTGTACCTGACCGAAATATAGTTAGGGAGGTGGGGGGGTTGTTATTAAAATTCTGAAATTGTTTAGAAGGGTTAAATGAACACTCAAAAGAAGTTTTGAAAAACAAATTGAATGTTTTTCTTGCTATGAACGTACCAGTACAGGATTTCCTAAAGGTCTATCATAAATACCATAAAGTCTGTGAAACTGACTGTCTTATAATGAAAGATGGTGTCTGACTTATGGACGAACTACCCTACTGCAATGTTAATTAATTATTATACCCCCTGCAAACAAAGTTTGGGGGGGTATATAGGAATCACCCTGTCCGTCTGTCCGTCCATCCGTCCGTCCATGTACCTTGTAAGCGCAACTCCTCCTAAACGGTTTATTGGATTTTTATGAAACTTTACACATTTGTAGTACACTACCTGCAGATGTGCATGAAGGAATATGGTTGCTGTCCAAAATTTAAAAGGAGAGATAATTCAACTTATACTTTCACGAAAAGGGGGGGTCGTGTACCTTGCAAGCACAACTCCTCCTAAACCGCTTATTGGATTTTTATGAAACTTTACACATCTGTAGTACACTACCTGCAGATGTGCATGAAGGAATATGGTTGCTGTCCAAAATTTAGAAGGGGAGATAATTCAACTTATACTTTCACGAAAAGGGGGGGGGGGGGGGGGGGGGGGGGCATGTACCTTGTAAGCGCAACTCCTACTAAACCCCTAGATGTATGTTCTTGGTTAGTTTATTTTAAAGATGGGATGTTGTCTCCTTGACATAACTCCATATCCATTCATTTTTCATAGGTAACTTGCTAATATACCTGTATTCCAAAGTTTGAACATCATTAGTATCACTCAGTGAGGTCACTCACAGTTCTAGTTTGATATCTGTCATCAGAAGTTAAATATAGTAATTAAATTCACTTCAAGTCCTTCTTAAAACTAAATTTAATGTTTATTTTGATTTTCTTAAAATTATATACTACAGATTTATTTCAAATTATGAAAACTAATTCAAATTTGTCATTGAAATAAAGGTAAAATCCAGAGGTTTTCTGCTGACTTCGATTGTAAGATGCCAGGATGTCTGTATAATTAGTTTATGGTTCTCAACATATCTATTTTTAGATTAGATGCTGGTTCCTTTGGTACTATGGGAGTAGGACTTGGATTTGTTGTTGCTGCTGCCACCTGGTGTAAAGATCATGCACCAAATAAGAGAGTTGTTTCTATTCAAGGCGATTCTGCCTTTGGTTTCTCTGGTATGGAGTTAGAAACTATATGTAGGTAGGTCAAGGTCATATAATTTCAAGGTGACTCTTACTTTAATTTTTCTGGCATGAAGTTAGAAACTATATGTAGGTAGGTCAAGGTCATATAATTTCAAGGTGACTGACTAGTTTCTCTGGCGTGGAGTTAGAAACTATATGTAGGTAGGTCAAGGTCATATAATTTCAAGGTGACTCTGACTTTAGTTTCTCTGGTATGGAGTTAGAAACTATATGTAGGTAGGTCAAGGTCATATCATTTCAAGGTGACTCTGGTTTTAGTTTCTCTGGTATGGTGTTAGAAACTATATGTAGGTAAGTCAAGGTCATATAATTTCAAGGTGACTCTGGGACTGGGAGTGTGATTTCTCTGGTATGGAGTTAGAAACTATATGTAGGTAAGTCAAGGTCATATAATTTCAAGGTGACTCTGGCTTTAGTTTCTCTGGTATATTGTTAGAAGCAATAATGTAAGTAAGTCAAGGTCATATAATTTCAAGGTGACTCTGCCTCATGCTTCTATAGTAAGGAACAGGTAAGTCATTGCCCATTTTATTTTTTTTCATTATATATCGTCTAGAATGATTTTGCCTATTTTATTTTTTAGATATAAATTACCTGTCGTGATGATAATTTTGCATTTTGTTTTTCAGATATAAATCACTTGTAGTAATGATAATTTTATACATTTATTTTTCAGGTATAAATTACCTGTCGTGATGATAATTTTAAACAACAACGGTATATATAATGGTGTAGATGAAGAGACATGGGAGGCACTACAGTCTGATGATTTAACCTTAAGGTAAATAAAAACATGTTACCATTTGTTATATCAGAAAAGTTTGAAGATGCCAAAGATGTAATGGTTTAGAGTTATAGGTGTTAAACGCCACTTTCAACAATATTTCAGTTAGATCATGGCAGTCAGTTTTATTGGTGGAGGAGACCGAAGAAAACCAACCACCTGTTGCAAGTAACTGACAAACTTTATTACATAATGTTTTATCGAATACACCTCGCCATGAACAGGATTCGAACTCACAACTTTAATGGTCAGATAGGCACTGATTACACAGGTAGTCGTAAATCCATCTACCGTACTATATGATCACGACCACGGCGACCTCTCAAAGGTGTAATGAGATGCCGTAATTCGAAGAAGGATATACGATACAATGGACAAAAGAAAAAGGACAAAATGACAAACAATGATGTACAAAACATTACACAGAACAATAAAGATAGAGCAACATGACCCCAAATAAAATATTGGGGTGATGGTGATGCAGTAGTCTCCCCTTCTTATAAAGCCGTCCCTTCTGCTATGAAAAAGTGGCCTTATAAGATGGGGACAATTTAGTGGTATTTTACCATCTCAGTGCCTCTGAAATCAATCCTGATAAGACAGGTGGCCTTTGGTTGTAGACTTCCCTTACATTGTTCTTGTGTGGGGACAGTATTTTACTTAAAGGTATAATGTTGAGTTTGGTAAAAAAAAAATTAAGGTTTTTTTTTGCGTTGAAAATTAATATTTACCTTCCAAGCAAATATAAAATGTGTATTTTCGTTTTTTTTTGTGCAGCTCGTTTCCCAGCATCATTAATTATGCTTGTCCTAATTTGCAAACTACATGTGCAATGGCACTGATGTTTACACTTCAGCATGAGTTTGAACTCTCAAGGCTTCCTCCAATACCATCCAAAGGTTATGTTGGTGGCCTATGTTAATTCTTGTTTTATTGTAATTCACCAAAACTTCTTTTCTAGCAGAATCAGTTAAAATTCTTGTATGACTGGATGCAGGTCTTCCATCGGCAGACATTTTTCTCGTACAGACAGGAATTTATGTTCAAGATGTGTTTTCATGAAAATAAAAGAGAATGAATGGACTTTTTATTTAGAACTCCATAATTGGTGTTAATTTATGTTTTTAATGTACTGTACTCCTTGTAAAAAATATCTTGATAAAAAAATCATCAGCATTATACTTTCAAACAATCAGGAAAAACTGGTACTCATTTTTATTAAGCTTATAACTTATAAAGGGTATCATAACAAAATCTACCAAGTATTTATTTATTTATTTGTTTGTTTGTTTATTTGTTTTATTTATATATTTTTATTTTTTGCTTAATATTTTAAAGGGAAAGATTTTTTTTTGCTTAAGCTTAATATTTCTAAAGGGGAAGATAATTTTTATTTTTTAGTATTCCACCCTCTTGTCTAACAGCTGGTGCTCACTATGAGAGGATGGTGGAGGCATTTGGAGGTAAAGGATACTTTGTGAGGACTGCTGAGCAGTTGAAGTCTAGTCTAACTACAGCCTTAAATAGTAAAGATCAAATATCCTTAATAAATGTTATGATCAATCCACAAGCACAGAGAAAACCACAGGTAATTATAATATATGTTAATTATATGCAAATTTATTAATAGCTATGCTTGTATGTATGTTTTTTGTGGGTTTTATTTGTGCAATTGACATAGTGATACATAGTTCTAAAACATAAAACCGTGTGGCGTGTCGTGTTCGTGATCGTATGGTAGTTGTGAGTTTGAATCCTGCTCATGGCGAGGTGTACTCGATACAACATTATATGTGATAAAGTTTGTCAGTGACATATGACAGGTCAGTGGTTTTCAACGGGGACTCCAATTTCCTCCACCAATAAAACTGACTGCCAAGATATAACTGAAATATTGTTGAAAGTGGTGCTAAACATTATAAACCTAAAAAAGAAACAATTTTTTTTATATTTATTGTCAGCAAAAATATGTGACGAAATCAACACTCGGAAGTCTTCTGCATTGAATACAATCAAATGTTTTATGAGTGTGACACAGGAGATTGTGAATTATACTTAAGTGTATTCATGAGCGAGATACATGCTTCTTTATATGTAATAATTATGTTTGCATACTTCATAAAAGTCTCTAGGTTTTGTGACAAGTCATTTGAAATTTCCACAAAAAAACATTTTGCAGAGCTTGCTATAGAAAAATGGTATTTATGAACAAAAGCTCCCATTTCGACAATCAATCAAAATTATAAAAATGTGAATAAATAAGTTGAAAATGAACAGGAAATGATAGGTTTTGTGTACAGAACTAAATGATGACAGTGTGTGTAAGCTTACTTGTCCCATAGTTGATATTTCTAATGATATCCAACTATTTGTGTGTGAAAATTAGCACAGATGTAGTTTTTATTTAAAAAATAAAATCCAGTACTTGTCTGATAGAAATCCTTACTCTCTCCAAAATGTTGTAAGTGAAAAATTACAAATCTCAAAAGCAAAAACTGAACTTTTTAAGAAAACTTTTACATACTCTGGACCAAAGCTATGGAAAGAACTTCCGTTTTCGATACGGCAAGCTTCTTCTCATAATGCATTTAAAACAAAAGTTAAAAGTCTCATTTTAAATGATGATGTACCTTAATTTACCATTAAATGTTTACTAAATCTTTTGTGTATACTTATTACAATGTATTGTGTAACTTTATATTGTGTACTTTACAATGTATGTCTAAATATGTCAATGAGGGCCTCAGGGAAGATTAGTTATTAACTAACTGTGTAACCCTCTATAAATAAAGAATTTATTATTATTATTATTATTATTATTATTATTTATCAGTTAAAAGTCCTCCTCATCTATTTTAGAGTGAAACCTGTGTAAACCAAACCTCCTTGGTACCAGCTGTTTTGTCCAATATGGCCACCATTACTAAAAATAGAATTTTAATTATTCCAAAATTCCTTAAAAATGGCATCAAATTTATAAACTGCAACTGCTTGATAATTAATAGTTGAACATATTATTTTGATTAAAAATATTAAATTAAAATCTTCTTCTCAGAAACCATTTATCCAACTGAAACCAAATTGGACTGAGATGGTCTTGGATGGTCCACTTTAAAATTGTGTTAAGTAGCCTCACCCTCCATCTAAGATGGCTGTCATTACCTAAAATTTCAATTTTAGCATATGTTCTGACTTTTTATTGAAAAATTTGAAGTCAAATAAAAACAACAACCAGATGAATTATTACAGGCTCCTGGGACCCTTTGCTTACTAGAATATAACTTTTTTTTTGGTGATTTTTTTTTTAATAAGCAGGATTTCCTGTAATTTTTATATCACAATTATGTTATTGAAATACTTTTTTTATTGATTGATTGATGCTTAACTCCAACTTTAACAGTATTTTGTAACTGTGTGCCTAGTAAGCAGGATTGCATGTAATGTTTATACTGCTTAATTGAATTAAATTTACTGTGAATTTTTCTTTTTCAGGACTTTTTCTGGCTGACAAAATCAAAGATGTGAACAAAGTGTGATATCAATTAATATAAGAGTGATATAAGTAACAAAAGATTTAGTATTGTTGTCATGGTGCTGCATGGTTGTTAAGAACTACCAGAAATCTTGATAAAGTTTAAGATCAAACATTTGTTGATTGATTGATTGCTGTTTAAACTTTATTTATAATTTGAAACTGGAAATATGTTTGCAATTATGTTCTTGTGTAATTTTCTTCTATTTTTTTTTTGTAATTTGTTATTTAAAAATAGAAAATTGTTATACAAATGAACATACACTATAGATAAAAAAATACACAAACTAATATATATAAAAAAGATATTTTGTTTTCATGCAAACAACTTAAAATACAAGAACAAATATAATATAATATGTATCAAAAGATAATCAGCTATCTGTTGCCTCCTGAACATTAAGCCATTTTTTTCAAATTATTTGATGCTAAAAGGGGAGTGAATGATAAATTTTGTTGAAGAAACTTCAAAACTTTATTCAATTAACACTGCTATGAGCAATAATAATACTGACGGACAAATTGTCATGGAAATCTGCTCAAATAAAACAAAATCCTGACTTTTGTTAGTTTCTGTTTGTTTGTAATTCTCTACAAAATATTTGATTATAAAATGGGGGGGGGGGGGGGGGGGGGTGTGAATGATATATTTTGTTGAAGAAATTTCAAAACTTTATTCAATTATTATGCAAATTGTCATGGAAATCTGCTAAATAGAAATATTTCTGACTTTAGTTAGTTTCTGACTTGATACCCAGATGCTGCAAGCAAAAATTCTGATAAGGTTAGTCTGAAAAAAAATTGTAGGCCATTTTAAAAATTTCTATTATTCTTAACTTTTTAAAATTGCATAACAATAGGTTAAGGTTAACTGGAGTACATTGTTTTTTAAAAGTAAAATGTGTCAATGCTTTGTTGAATAATATGCATTGCGATGTCATGTATGTGGTGACTGGAAGAACATTCATGTATATCTAGGTATGTTCATTCGACAGACAGTGGACAAAAGTATTCGGATGGTTCAAATTTTCCCTATATATTTCATTTTATACTATAATTTTTCAACAACAAAATTATCCTGAAGTCAATTCTTGTCCAATTTTGATCATGTTTTTTATCAACAAAAGCAGAATTAAATGTAATTTTACTATATAATTTAATGTTCTAGATTCATGAGAATACACAAGTTAATTATAAACACAAAACTGAATTAATTTTGTCCAAAATAAAATACAATTATAGTACTTCATTGACAAATAATTTAAGTTAGACAATATGTGTTTAGAGGGGGTTAGGCTTAGGTGTTTTGGTGTTTAATGCCACTTTCAACAATATTTCACGATAATGACAATTTCACAAACGATAATGACAATTTCACAAACTTACTACTAACAATTATTTGGAAATAACTACTGTAAACCACATACTTTTCTGCTTTTGTTGATAACAAAAATATCAAAATTGGATAGGAATCGACTTGGTGATAATTTTTTGAAAAATTGTTTTATATAAAATATATAGGGAAATATGGAAGCTTCTGAATATCTTTGTCCACTAATTGTGCATGTATAAATATTGATTATAAGATTGTGATTTTAAGTGATTTTTATATATTTTTTACAATCATTGTTATTATATTTAGAAATGTTAATAAAAACGTGATTTTTAAATACTGTACTAGACTTACTTTATTTCTCAGAAAATTATTTTTTTTAATTCCCCTTTTCTTACTTTCACTACCTAATGCAGATTTTTGTAGTTTTGAATTAAATATACAACTGATATTCTATCAAATATTTCATGTATTATGTACAATACATTATAGACAATGAGACTCTGCACAGTATGTTTTCAAAGATCCTGATGTTGCTGAAACCCTGTCCTTTATTTTGGACAAATATGCTGTTGTTCCTGCTGATAATGCCCATAACAACCTGCAAAAAGCCTTACATTGATTACTTAAAGATTGTCTTCTTTTGGTTATTCCATGACAGATGATATAAACAATCTAGAATATATGTTAATGATTTGGAAAGAGGTTTCGTGGAGCATTTGGCAGACCCAGCAATATAGCGCTGTTTGTAAGGACACTTGTGTAATTTACGAATCCAGTAGAGTGACCATAAATCCAGTTCTTCATCTTTGGTTGAAATTCCAAAAGAACCCAAACAGACCTATGATTGTCCAGGATTTCTTCTTTCATATATTTTATCAGTGATCAAAACAGATTCAGAGTTACTGTGACAATAGCTGCTCTCTGGGTGGTGTGAATCAGATGTGAATTCTGAAGAACTGTAAAGATCTCTTAGAGTACATAAAATCAAGGTCCCTCTCCTCCTGCAATAGCATTAAAAACATTTGACTTCTCTACCCTCTACACTACTATTCCCCATTCAAAGCTACACGACAGATGAAGGGAGTTGGTTCAACTGTGTTTAATAAAAAAAAGAATGGCCAATGCAGATACAAATACCTTGTCTTGGGAAGAGACAAATCTTATTTTGTAGAAAACCTCTCTGTTTCTGCAAAAAGGTTATCTGAAACATAGCATCAAAATACTCGAGTTTTTTTATTGACAACATATTTATTATGTTTGTTGGAAGTGTTTTTCAACCTATGGGTTCAAACTGTGCTCCTGTTTCCCCCCGACTTGTTCCTTTATTGACTTGTTCCTTTATTCGTATGAGGCATACTTCATACAGAGCTTCTTAAGCAAAACGAAAACAAGCTAACCCGATCCCTAAATTGTTCTGCTATATAGATTGTGTCCTTTCATTAAATAATTCTAAATTTAGTGATTTTGTTGATCACCTCTTTCACATTGAGCTTGAAATAAAGGATTTCTCAGATACAGCTAGGACTGCTTCATACCTTGATCCACACCGCATAATTGACATCTAGGACCAGGTTAAAACAAAACTTTACGACAAAAGATTTTAACTTTCCATTTATATGTAGCAACATTCAAGCAGCACCTGCATATGGAGTATATAGTTCTCAGTTTTTAATGTATTATTAGGTAGCTAATTTTCATGACTATCATTTGGAACACCTTTGTGGTTTACGAAAATCTCGTTCCGAACGTCAAAAAGTAGCTAATAATTATACGACACCGGTATTACAGAGCTTGTGGTTCCTATCAGGATTCCCTTGATAAAGAGTTGCTGCTAACAAGGAAGCTACTGGACCAAGGGTTCATATTGAGTTGAAGTCATCACTTCGAAAGTTGTACGGTCGCTATGACTTGGTTACCCGTTATGGAATATCTATGTCAAAAATGACCACGGATATGTTCCACTTACTGTATATATCGTAAGCACTTATTGGCGGTGCGTCTTTTTACCACTGAACACCACCGAACTCCTAAAAACTACCACCGAACGCATAAAAGCTATCACCGAACACATTTTCTTTATCACCATACGGAATTTTTAATCTCATGTTGAGCAACTAAATTTTACCACAAAACATCTGAAAACGGCCGACGAACACTTCTTTTTTATCACAATGTGCACATTTTCACCGAACTAATCTTGACCGCCGAACACTTTTTACTGCAACCGATTAATTTGCAGAAAAACAACCATTTAAGAAAAGCGTATTATTAAAATTTTAATGATATAAAGATTTTTATTTTACTTTTATTAAATCTATGAAAGACCTTATTTTCAATTCAAAATACAGCTTGCGTGTTAGCAAACCTCGGTTAGCATGCATGCAAACTCATTAAAATTAATGCACAATTTGACGGTCTCACTAATGAGAGGCAAGAAGCGTCAAGAACCGACAAGATGCGACAAGAACAGTAAAAAAAGCGACAAGAACAATAAAATAGTGACAGAATATTAAAAAAGTTCATGAAAACAAATTGAAATAGATTTATTTCCTTATCAAATTTGTAGAAAATATACATTTTTTTTGGTTAAATTTTGATTTTCAAAATATTTAATTAACATGAAGATAAAGTGTATTTAATTCCCTTTATTAAATTTATATATTTCTAAAAAAAAACTGTTTGATTTCTACACCTGTACATGATATGCCTTTGAGGGTATTCAGGAACTCATACTTGAAATTTGTTTATGTAAAACTTGATGTGAATACGTAAAAATGGTTACAGCGGAGAGAATTTTGAAAATTTCATTATTGGTCGAATCTTGGTTCAGAAAGAAAAAGGCTTCTTTAAAAGAATTACAATCTTTACTGGGTAAACTCCATTTTATTTCGGCTTGTGTACGTCCAGGGAGGATTTTTGTTAGTAGATTACTAAATTGGTTACGTTCGGCATTCCCATGTAATAACACGGGAAACAGAAATGGGATTTTCCGTAAAATACCTTAAGAGGTATTGAAAGATCTGAAGTGGTGGCATGTTTATCTTCAAACGTACAATGATATCACTATGATGTCCATTAATGAATGGTCAAACCCAGACGAACATTTTTCGTGTGATCCTTGTTTAGAAGGTTTAGGTGCTATTAATTCAGATCAATATTTCCATGCCGTTTTTCCATCCTTTATTCAAGATTTACATCTACACATTAACAGTTTAGAATTACTTACCATCGTAGTATCTTTGAAAATGTGGGGTAAAAATTTTATGGGGAAAAAGATTGTAGTTTATTGTGACAATGAAGCTTCTGTGACAGTTCTAAATACAGGTTTCTCGAGGGATATGTTTATGCAGAGCTGTTTAAGGGAGATCTGTTATTTAGCAGCTGTTCATGGATTTGATGTCCGGTCCAGACACATTGTTGGTGTCGAAAACAGAGCCGCCGATTATTTGTCAAGGTGGCATTCTAATTACAAAAACACAGTAAATTTTAAGAGTTGCATTGAGGGTGGTAATTATCGTGAGGTTGAGGTGTTGGAGGAGTTTTTCATGTTTTCTCACGACTGGTAAATTTTAATTTCAGAATTAGAAATTCTCGAACTACAATGTAAGAAGTCTGTTGCTCATGCCTATGCTGTTGGAACGTACAATAATATAAAGCTTCAATGGGAATCATATTTCCTGTTTTGTTTTTATTACAACTTTATAGCTCTTCCTTCCTCTGAAAGAATATTATCCTTATATGCACAATTTTTGAGTAGAAGTTTCAAATCTATACAATCTATACAAAATTATATAAGCGGTGTCAAATTATTACATTTATTCAAAGGCATAGATTATCCACAATTTGATTCCTTTCATTTGAGATTGGTTTTAAAAGGGTTAGCTAGAGATAATCCTTATTGTCCTGAACAGGCATGTCCCATAACATCAGAAATTTTATTATCTTTTCACCAGTTATTAGAATTGAATAATGCTTACGACGCCACAATTTGGTGTTTGTTTTTGACAGCCTTCTTTTTAATGATTAGAAAGGTAAATCTAGTTCCAAACTCCGCCAAAACTTTCCAGTCTCAAAAGCAACTGATTAGAGAAAATATTGAATTTGATAGCAAAAACAATGTTCTAATTTTTCATATAAATTGGTCAAAAACTATTCAATATGGCGAAAGAAAATCAAAAATTCCAGTTGGAGCTATTCTTGGATCTCTGTTATGTCCTGTTCGAGCATACCTCAATATGATTGATCTAACTCCAGCGCCAACATATAGATAGCCATGCATTCGTTTTTATGAAACATAAGAAACTTGTTCCAGTTACTTATCCTTTGTTTCAGTCTACCATAAGAAATTTAATTAATTGCATCGGTAAAAATCCAAAGCAATTTTCTACTCATAGTTTTATGCGAGGTGGAGCGAGTTGGGCTTTTTCTTCGGAAATTCCAAGTGAATTAATTCAGTTGTATGGCGATTGGAAAGGTGACGCTTATAAAAATTATTTAAGATTTAATTTTGAGGATAAAATTGACATAAGTATACGAATGGGGGAACATATAAATAAAAAATTCAAATGTTAATTTTGTAGAAAGTTATAAGGAAAAAAGAGGGGCAATAATCTCAGCTTCTATTCCTAAGTATGTCAGAGGAATTGATGGATGTACTACACAAGCATTTCCTGGGCCTACAATAGCCAGGTTAACTGATTTTGTTTCAAATGGTAGAATTAATTTAAAAAATATAAATTTCGTTATTGTACATGTAGGAACAAATAATGTCTCATCATCTCAATCTGTAGATACTATTTTGTCTTATTATGGTGATTTGATTCATAAAATTAAAAGCAAGACAGATGCTAAGATTATTTTTACTTCCTTATTACCTCGTTTGGTTGATTTTAAACTTTCAGAAAGAAAACTTAATAAAGTAAATTCAGAGTTAAGAAGGTTATGCATCAGAAGATCTCTATTATTTTGTAATTTATATCGTTCATTTTTACACAATAACAAACCAGACCCGTCTTTTTACGCACCCGAAGATGGACTCCACTTAAATTTTTCTGGAACAGAGTTATTCAGAAAGAAAATTATCTTTATTATCAAACATCTCAGTTTATAGATTGTTTTAAGTTTTATTGATGTGATATTGTATTATTTATTATATGTTGTATGTATTAGTACATAGTTTGCTGCGTAATTTTTCTTTTCTCGTTTCAGGGAGCTCCCATCCTATACATGATGATGTTCCCTGCTAGTTCCACTTGTGATCACCATACATCACTAGTGTTTTTTTCTTTTTCTTCATGACCTTTATATGTTTTGAAGGATTAAGATATGTTCCGAGAATAGAAACAATTACCAGTAGTACAAGAGACAGTTATTGTATTTTTGGCGGCCGTAGCGGCGTGGCGAATTTTATTGCCAAAAATTTATTAATTTATTAAATGCAATGTGTTTATTTATGAAACGTATTATGAATGATTAATTATTGTGTATTTGAATGTATGACTTTGTGTATATAATTGATTTCGGCAATATAAGTAAAACTTATTAAAGTTGTTTTTCTTTAAACTCTTTTCCCATGATTAATTAGAATAAATCATTTATGAACAAAAAATACGTTCAATGATAATTTAATAACATCTTGTTAAAAAAAATGGATAAGACTGGCGAATTTTGTATAATGTGTTGAAGTTTTGTAATAAAAACAAACACCGGTGATTTTTTTTTAAAGACTGCTTATAGCAGTGGTTATTAGATGATTGTTTGTTGATTCGCATATACACATACAACACCTAAAAATAAAAAAATAAATTGTTATCCTTTTTTCTCCATTTTTACAATTTTTATTAGTTTTTGTCAGAATTTATGACTTCTTGTCGCTTTTTATTACTTCTCGTCGCTTCCTGTCTTTAATTAGTGCGACCCCAATTTAATACTGCATGTGTACACAGGAAATATACATCCATTAATCATCAATTATCACGTGTGAATACGACCTGGCACCTATATAGAAAAATGTATTTGATCTTTACTAATTGCCGGTAATTGGCAAACAAATCAAAAATCTAGAGCGTGGTAGCGGGTACATTTCCCTTTTGATCGAATAAGTTTCTAGTATGGCTTCATTAATTGTAGAATCGTATTGTTTGACGTAACTATTATACTTATCGGCGCCATAAAAATGTCAACAATTTCAATAAAATACACTCATCACAACTTTAATGAGGTATTTCCGTTTAATGTTTTCTGAGTTACGTGTCCGGTGGTAAATTTATTGTTCGGTGGTAATAAACTGGTCGCTAACTTCGTTATTTAAACATTTACACTGACCATAATTTCGATTTAGTACTTAAATATGTATATTATTACACTGAAGGTGTTCTATGATTATTGAAAAGTGTCTATAGGTGTTCTGTGGTAATTTTTAGGCGTTCGGTGGTAAAAAGACACGCCCATTTATTGGTCCTTTCCCGGCTCATGACTTATCACCGGGTATAATTTGTACCTGGAGTAACACTACACGCTCCACTAGTGGAGCAGGAACTGCTAACACTTTCGGAGCACATGAGTTTACCTCCGGTTTTGAGTGGGGCTCGTGTAGTCCGAGACTAGGCTCGTGTTGCTCTATCTTTTGTTTTCTGTGCAGTGTTTTGTAGGTCGTTGTTTTCCTTTGTCTTTTGGCCGTTGTGTTGTCTGTCCATTTTCGATTTAAGGATTCTGATTACCCCTTTGGTATCTTCAAAGAAGGATTTATATGCGAGCTTAATATCTTCAAAGAAGGATTTATATGCGAGCTTAAGCGAGCTCTTTATGGTATAAAATGTGTACTTTTTTTAACAAACATGGTTGAACATAATGTCAAAGAAAAAAAAATCGACGCTTTGTAAACACCGGTTTCCGTGTAACACACTAACACACTCAACTAATGAAGATCTTCTTAACATAAAGCGCAAATGTGATCCTGAAGTCTTGTACGTCCGATACCACTGAAACCCGGAACCCGTGTGTAATAAAAGTCATTTTGCTAACTTGTTTTACTTATATTGATATTTTTAAATTTATTAAATCTCTTCTGACATACTGACAAGAATTTTTGTATCTACGCGGAAGTTAACTCGAATAAAGGAACGACAGTTCGATTGAATGAGACTAGATTCGGCCCTAAAAAAAGTCGTCCCCAATATATCTCGGCCCAAAAAATCTCGACACTTTTTGATGAAATTGCCAGATAATTTTCAGATGCGCGAGCATTCATGGCCGTGCCGGTTTCATATTATAGTAAGAAGGATATGAATCTCGGAAGATTTAACATAGATTGTATGTAAGCATATTGCCATTCTCTATCCAGAGTTGTCGTTCCTGCTACGCTACACTCTGTTGTGTAGCAGGAACGACGACTCTGGATAGAGAATGAGCATGTTGCGTGGCGAGATTACCCATAGTGCAATTCGTTGACGATGCGCGTGCCTTGATTAACGGTGGAAATTTTCATCGCTTCAACATTTTAAACTAGTATTTGTAAGTATATAAAACCATAATTACAGGAATAAAGTGAAAATATTTGTTCTAAATACGGTGCTTAGTAAAAGTGGTAACCCGGGTCCGGTTCCAAAAACCCTGGCCCAAATTCGATATTTCTCGATTGCAACTTTATTAATGCATTAATTTGAATAAAATTTGAACATATTACGTAAAATGATCACATTTTCCAATTATTTTTTTTTGAAAAAAATAGTTTTTTTATTATGAAATATCGACAAAATAAGTTTTCGAAGTTAGTGAAAGTTGTAACCCGGGCCAAGACGAAATTTTCAGTTAATCAATGATTGCACCTTTATTTCTTCTTTAAAATTCTTGAAATTTTGTAAAAACATACTTCAATGCAACAACAAATATATTTTATCAATTCAAAAAAAAAGAAAACTTTTTTTCTCCGCGATGCAATATTAATATATTACGATTTGTAAACAAAGACTGGTCACGTGACCAACAAGGACAGGTAATTGTACAGGTAAATATTGGAGGAGTGACGTGGACTTCTCCTCAAAGAGCTATAATTTTGAGGGGAAAAAATGCCATTAAATAATTTTGTAAGTCCAGCAATTGGTACCGTTTTTGAGAAGACATCCCATTAACAATGATGAAGTCCAGCTATGATAATGTCCGACACTAAGTATTGTTTTTTTGCACACAAAGTCTTTATGGAGTGGAGCTAAAGTTGCTGCAGGTAAACGATCAACTACCAGAAAAAGTGTTCGAGTTGTTGCTGGGAACACAACCGTAATGGTACAAAGCAGAACATCTATCACAACATACCATATCTTCAAACAAATTCGGCAAATTACACCTAGCTGTACACTCTTTTTCTATCGAAAAGTTCACACTTGTGTTTTTCAGACTTAAAACTTTAGTTCTTGTTGGCTTCGTCTTAGGGAATGGTGAAAACTGTTGGCTTTCTATACACTTAATCAAATGATCACGCATAGTGTAAGTGTCAAAATTCACATTGTCTCTGCCAATAAAGTTGTTAAAACAAAATTCTACCATGAACGTGATTGCAAATACACCATAGTCTATGGAGTTATGTTGTTGTTGAACATTAGGAATTTTAACAGGAACTACTGTTTAACCTTTACCGTAAATCAATGACATTTGAATTTCTACAGATGTTGTAAGAGTTTTACCGTTCATACTGTCTAATACATAGATAGTTCCATTAGAGTCTTGACACGAAGTTATCCAATGGTCACAACCGGTATGGTGGATGGTGAAGGTTGGTATCTCATTTTATGTTGATAAATCCATTTGTTGTTTTCAAGCACAGGAACTCTCCATGTATTTTGGAAACCAGCAATGCATGGGAATTGAGATTGAATTACACTTTGACAAAAGTTCATTGTCTGGCAACAGAGTTTCTTGTCAAACTTTATGTCTGTTTTTTCTTAAAAAGTTAAATTCTTGCCATAAATGACCTCTATGTATTGGTGACCGCCTAATTGAACTTGGAAAAGATGAAAGAGAAGGTGACGGAACTGGAGAAGAAACAGGTGTTGATGCTGACACAGACTGTGGTGTAGTTGGAGGAGAAGGTGTAGCACTAGATGTTACGGGTGTCGGTGATGAAGGTAGTGCTGTGAAATTGAAATCGTTTACTGTAGTGACGTTTTCGGTTTGTAGAGAATGTTGTTCACTATCGCTAAGAGATGGCAAATGTTCGAAGAGAATTTTCTTAGCTGCAGATGGTTTAATACTCGGCGAAGCTTTACGTTTTTTTAATATCGATTAAGGAGAAGAAATTGGAGTTGAAGAGAAAACGACTGTTTTTTGGCAGAATCCGGTGCTGGATTAATAACTGATAGTTGATCTTCATCACACGGTCTTGGTTGCTTTTTACCTGCTTTTTTATTAGGGCGTTTACAGCTATTCTTAAGCAACTGTGTCAGATTATATACCCTTTTCTCGTCTATGTTGTCCGAATTCAGTGTCATACGAACTGCTATTATATGATAACACGTGCCTAATGACGGACATAGGCATTTCTCTTGCGGAAACATCTCAACGGTATATTTGTCACCCTTAGAGCCTTCAACAACGAAAGTATCCCCTTCTGGCACATGGTATACTCTCTTCTGCCTTACTGTTGCTATTGCCAAAGAACGCTGAGAGTTACTTCAGCTGTAACTATGTCTTCCGATGTAGCATCTGTTGTAGCTTCGTCAGTATTGTCAGTGTTCATATCCGTTTGAATAGCACCTTTCACTAATTCAACGATTTCATCTGGGTGACAAATGTTAGTTGGAAATACAACATGATTACGGTCCATTTGTGCTGATCGGTGTCTATTTTTTAATGTTAGATTTCCAAGTCCACAAAAACCGCGCAAAAGTTCATTCACATAATAATTCTGGAGATAATAGAAGGATAACGCAATACTGTCTAATGGTTTTTCCTTCCAATCAGTTAACCGTTTTATCAATGAATTCATGCTTTCTACAATATTGTTTGTCACTCCTGAGTACGGATCATAAATGTTTAAATCTTCTAATATCCAACGGATGGCATTATTGATGAAATCTGTTTTCAAGTGGTCTTCGAAGTAAATCACAAAAGCTTCACTCCATGTAGCAGACAGACTGTCATATAAGTCATTAAAGTTTTCTAACGTTTCACAGTGAAGAAGTTGTTGTATATTTGACGTGTAAACTGATATATCGTCTTGTACGGCATTATGAGTCTTTAGCCAGTGAACTAAGTCTCTGTTGATGTGATTCCAGCAAAACACATGCTTACAGTTTGAAAGATAGTTTTTAAGAGCCTTAGCGATGCTTGGTTCACGGTCTGTAACGATAACTGGTGTACCTTTAGATAAGTTAGGCACTAAAGATTTAATAGTTCTGAAAAAACGGTCATGTAATTCCCCTGAGCGATGGTCATGAATCATGAATGCGACTGGAATGGTGTTGCCTCCTTGAAACATAACATGTTTATAAACTAATACAGACACGAAAAAGTCACCCAAATCAAATGTTGTATCATATGAATCTAAAAGTGGTTCATCTGATTTCACAATGAGAGCCTTATTAAAGTCATTCAGAATGTCATTTTGTAAACTGATTCAAAACAATTTATCACTTCCGGCCCGGGTTACAACTTTTATCAGAATCTAATGTAGCCGTAATATAAGAAACGGGTCATACTACGTTTAAAGGTAAGTAGTAGTATCTTGCATCATTAATATATTTCATTCATAAATTCATTCATTCATAAAGACGGACGGAGAAATGACTACACCTTTCTACCTTTTTGCACGAATATCACATGCATGTATTCCCTCCCTGGTTTTGGATCTATATATTCGCTAACTTGTCCACGGATTGACATTCACACTTCAATACAGTACACGGCTGGTTGGGATTGATAACTTGTTCCCTATTTTCAGTGTGAATCAAATAAAATGTAGATGGTTGAAAAGATGGTTATTTTATGGAAAGTCACGCCATATATCCTAATGCCCACATTACATCAATGAGGCCCAAAAACACTGTGACAAATGGAGGTTCTACCGAGATTTAGATTCAACCATATTATTTCTTCACATTGATTGATTATACCATTGGTTTAGTTCCGTTGTCTGGCTCAGATGTCTGTTTATACCCCGGCTATCAGGGGCGGATCCAGGATTTCAAGTTAGGGGGGGGGGGGGGCGCACTTAAAAAAATTGCGCCGAGCGGAGGGAGGCACGAAAATGTTTGGGGTATTTCGTGTGAAAATTCACGATTTTACGCAAAAAAAGCAGATTACAGAATCTTCCTCCTACCCTTAACCTCCAATTCTAAAATTAAAACCGTGGTGAGCAAACTACATTGTATGTCAAATTTGTAGTTTAAGTTTCACTTCAATCCATTGAGTGTTATTTAGGAGTTGCGGGTTGCAGAATCATCCTCCTACCCCCTCCACCCGGCCTTCGATGAAAAATCTAAAAACCATTGTGCACAACTACAATGTATTTCAAGTACATTATATAGTTTAACGTCAATCAATTGCGTGGTTACAGTCAGGGAAGTTGCGGATTGCAGAAATCTTACAGACGGACGGACGGACGGATATCAAGTGTTTGAGCAACGGGCGCAAAAACCTCATTACACTAAAAGATCAAACAAAAAAAATGTATCAAAGTTCTCGAGAAATATGTTTACGGAAATCATGTGTGAGATATGCATAAACCATTTTGTCGAGATTATTTTCACACTTTCATGTGCAGTTGTAGATATTAATTTATTACAAATAAATTGTAGTCAGAATTTTTTGTTAAAAATGTGTAAACAAAATTGTACAGACATCCATTGGTAGATAAAATAATATAAACGTACCCGGACAAAGGATTTGTTCACACTTTCTTGTGCAGATACCTCGGACAGATGCAGAGATTGATTCAAATAAATTGCCGCTAATTTTTTTTTTTTTATCAATATTTACTTTTGTATTTTAATGTACAATATACCAACGCGTATTTTTACTGATCTTTACTTGAAAAATAAAAGGCAACATTTTCGGGTATTTGTATACAAATCAAACTTATATTTTTTTTTCATATGAAATTGCAGAATTTCGAATTCAAGAACTATTTGAACCATTATTTAAAGAGAAGTGACCATTTTCTTGGGACACTCAAGTTTCTACACACTGTCTCAGTTTCATCATCTGATTCTCTCGGTATAGGTTTTCGTTGTATGTTTTATAAATGAGATCAATTGTTAAATTAATTATTCGAAGTATTGATTGAATTTACTTTTTAGTTTACCTTTGACTTTTCTCGTCTCGTCGAGGAATCAGAAATGTATCCAATCTTGCTTGTTTTCTTGGCCTAGAATTTTCGTCCATTTTATAATTTCTAAATAGCACGTGTACATGTAGTTTTAAAATTGACTGCAGAAATAATGTTTAATTAGCGTGAGAAAATAGTTGATGTCTGGTAATCTTTGAACTACTGACGGCGAATACATATATGAATCAGCGAACACATCCAACGTGTATTTACAATGTGTAAGAATATTTTACTACGGGTCACGAGTTAACCATTCATGAAAAGTTATTTATTGAACTGCTTAATTAACGTTGTATAACATTTGCTTTGCGAATTTTAGGGGGGGGGGGGGGGGGGGCGCACGCCCCGCACGCCCCCTCTAAATCCGCCACTGGCTATCTTGTCAACTAGAACTATTATCAACTCCGTATTAGTCCGTCGTTTCACAGTTTAACAGAAAAACAACGAAACAACGACATATTGCAGGCCCATGATATTCCGTAATATGGAGAGTATATAAATAAAATTCAAGTCCGTGTGAAAAGGTACACTACAGTTTTACTACTTAAGTGTTAAGCGCATACCTTTATTTATAAGAAAATTGTGAATCATATTTTATTTATTGAAATGCATAGTGTTACAACAAATATGTTTAAAGAATATACACGCGATGTTCTTGCCAGTATATCCGTTTATTGTGTATTGATTATGGAGATTTAAAGTATCTTTTCGTCAACACTACTACGAAATTGATTGACCGTAGCTACTACATGTACGATGATTATCTGTACACCTGTGAGGACCAGATACAATAGAAACATCACGTGTTTAAAATACAGAACTGTTAACTGATAGCATATTGATTTCTAATTGAACAAACTTTAAATGACAATTGAAAATAATGTTTATCTATATCTAATTTTTAAAATTATTTTGAACTGTTTATAGTTTAATTTTGGTTTAATTATATTATAGTGGGCAATTTTCAATATAAGTTATTTATTCTACAGTCTATTTTTCAGATAGCTGCACAATACACCACAGCACGTCTTGAATCCTGCATGAAACTGCATTTAGTTTTCTATCTTCCTTCTTTCTGACATTTGACATATGACTGGTGAGTAGTTATCATTTCATCATATCATCATCAATTTCATTATCATTAGTTTTTCTATACTTTAGTATTGTATAGTGAAAAGGGAGACAATCAGTACATCTTGAGATTTAAACATCATGGCAAGTAATAAAAGTTCAGATCAGGATGAGTTGAATGATAGTGTGTCTAAAGCAGACATAGACAAGATGATAAGGTTTTAACATACACATACTGATTATAAGGTTGTCAAAGATCCGGAACCTAGACATAGCACACCAAAGGAGGTTAAGTTTAAGACAGAAGGTTTTGTCATAATGACAAGAGAACATTACCATTGCATTTAAAATATTTTTACATTTCTTTAATACTGAAAAATGTTCTTTCTGAATATTGTGAAGTTTTAACGAGAAATAAAGGTGTAATCAACGATTAATTGAAAATTTCGCCTTGGTCCGGGTTACAACTTTTACTAACTTCGAAAACTTATATTGCCGATATTTCGTATAAAAACTATTTTTTTTATATTTGTTTAAAAAATGTGATAAAATACATAATTTTATGCATTATGTACAAATTTTATTAAAATTAATGCCTTAACAAAGATGTAATCAAGAAAATACGAATTTGGGCCCGGATTTTTGGAACCAGACCTGGGCCCGGGTTACCACTTTTACTAACTGCCTTTGCCCTAAATACCAATCATTGATAAAGTATCGACTTTTTGTAGATGCATCACCCATGCATCTCATCAATAATTGATATTAATCGATTTGCTCTTTTGACCTTCGTGGGCTGTCCATGCTCGAATTTAAATTTCAAACTCCTCTTCACTCATCATACCGAATATTGAAGCGGAGCCGTCATTTTTGTGATAATATAATATTTTTCAATGTTAAGTAGGAGTTTTATTGAAAACAGTGCTCCCGATTTGTATTTATTAAGGATTGTTTATTACATCAATTGTCAAAATGGCGGCGTTCTGGGCGGAAATGGGGGTGGCCTATTTAGAAATCAATAAACTTCATTTTTTACATGAAATCGACATACCAAAGTGTATAAATGTGTAGTTTAGAGTATATTCAATGCATACCACAAAACTTGGCGTGATTAGTTGCTTGTTTTTTCTTTTTTTTTGTTTATCATTTTTGATATGTTTTTAGATGTATGAAACGACTTTTATTTTATTTTACGTGTATGAGGGGTGATACAGAAAATATCAACGCGAGTAGCATAAAATCTCGCCACTCGAGATAAAGCGAGAAAATACGAGTTTCATATCCTTCTTACTATATAAATCCTTGGTATCTTCAAACTCTTCTTTTAAGTAAGATGTTTTTTGTTTCGTTTGTCTTCGTTCTGTTTCTTGTTCTCAGTGCTTGAACTTTATTTTAGCACAGTGTCTATAAGAATAACATCAAGTTGTCTTCAAGTGGAATAATGTCTTCTATTGAGAGTATATAAGCTCTGTCAGCAAATAATACGTTTGGTTTGGGGTTTCATGCGCTATATAAAACAAGTATCATGTCTATGATAATTGAAAACAGAAACTACGAATAATTCACCTCATTATGAATACTGTAATACATAAGAAAGCCAGAAATGACAGAAAAATTGTTTCAAACAAATTAAAAAAAATTACGACAGTGGATCTACCACACTCGAGGCGAAGACAAGTTTTAATTAAATTTATCAGCTGTGCATAAAGAAATGTACATTGATATGGTACGTGAATGTTGATTTCAAAGTCTAGAAAGGAGAAACAAACATTGCACCCAGATATTAATAAATAACCCTTTTTCACTCTAGCTGTCTGCAATTTTCATGGATACTACAAATCTATTATTGTGCACAGCATAAATTGTATAAAACTAACAAAAACTTCATTTTAATTAGCTGAATATCTTAAAGGCATTTGCTTCGGATCGTCTAGTACTATATATAGATACGAGAATATGTTTACAAGAATACAGACATAATTAAACAAAGTAACGATCTTTTAAAAAAAAAGCCCCGTAGATATCTAATTTAGTGCGTACGACGTGTTTCTTGAATAACCTTCATCAGGTACGCCCAAAATCGAAAGATTGGAAAGCCGAAAATTTAAAAGTGTTTTGGAACAATAAAACCAAAGGGCCCAAACATGATAGCCAAAATCGACTCAGATCACACATGTCTGAGTTCGAGGGAGGTTTTAACTTTATAGGATTTTATATGTTGTATGTAATTAGACTTCGCCACTGATGAGATTTTGTATAAGTACAAAAATATTATTATAGTTGGAATCGTATTATCTTGCCCTTTGTATGTAGAATATTTCTTTCCTCTATCACCGACTAGACTTTTACCGGATTTTACTGTATGAGTGACATGAGGGGTGTCTTACAAGAAACAGGAACTGCTTAAATATTCTTCGCGAGCACCTGGCTTCACTCCTGTTGTTGTTTGTTTGTTTGTTTGGTTTTTTGTTTTTTGTTTTTTTTGTTTTTTTTTGTTGGTTTTTTTTTGTGGGATACGTGTTGCTCATTTTTATATGTTTTTGTTTTGTTTTGTTTTATGTTTTGTTATCATTTTTTTTGTTCGTTTCGTGTCTGTACCCAATACTGCCTGTGTATCTGGATTGTTTAGTCGTGATTGCCCATGCCATTTGAGTTTCTCTTAAAACGTTTATTTGGATTATTGATTCATTGTTCAATGATCGCCACGATATAACTGCAATATTGTTGAAAATGACGTTAAACACCAAAAACTAAAAAACTAAACCACTGCTCAATGGATTTAATGAGTGCTATTTCGGTAAGCTTATTTAAGATCGATACATGTAAATGATTAAATAAATGATATACATATGCATGACGAGGAAAAATCTGTAATGGCTTTCATCTCAACTGCTTTCATTATATTTGAATAATTTAGCAAATGTGACCAAATACAAGGCCAAGAAAGGTTTAGAAATATCAAAGGGGTAATCAGGAATTGTGAATCGAAGGACAGACAACACAATAGCCAACAGAAAAAGGACAAAAAGACAAACAATTAATGCTCTACAAAATACTACATAAAACTAAATGCTGAGAACACGAGCTCAACTAAATACGCGGTCAGCTGATGTGCTCCTGAAAGGTAGTTCCTGCTCCACTAGCGGTGTCCGTCGTATTACTCATGTCAAGGAAACCATAATAGAAAACAAAGGCACCAAAATATCGTATCAACTCAGAGATATATATTCAATATGCAGGTGCTGGTGGAAAGATACTACTTACAAATGGAAAAATCACAATTGGAAAATTTCAAATTTTCTATCTTGTCGTAAAATTTTGTTCACAATCACTCATTGCTGTCAGTTTCTAGTGAATGCCATTGCTGTATCTAGTATCCTTTATTTCAAAATACATGGGATATATGTTATCAACATAGTCATCAAACTTTAATGTTATCAACATAGTCATCAAACTTTAATGTTATCAACCTAGTCATCAAACTTTAATGTTATCAACATAGTCATCAAACTTTAATGTTATCAACATAGTCATCAAACTTTAATGTTATCAACATAGTCATCAAACTTTAATGTTATCAACATAGTCATCAAACTTTAATGTTATTAACATAGTCATCAAACTTTAATGTTATCAACATAGTCATCAAACTTTAATGTTAACAACATAGTCATCAAACTTTAATGTTATCAACATAGTCATCAAACTTTAATGTTATCAACATAGTCATCAAACTTTAATGTTATCAACATAGTCATCAAACTTTAATGTTATTAACATAGTCATCAAACTTTAATGTTATCAACCTAGTCATCAAACTTTAATGTTATCAACATAGTCATCAAACTTTAATGTTATCAACATAGTCATCAAACTTTAATGTTATCAACATAGTCATCAAACTTTAATGTTATCAACATAGTCATCAAACTTTAATGTTATTAACATAGTCATCAAACTTTAATGTTATCAACATAGTCATCAAACTTTAATGTTAACAACATAGTCATCAAACTTTAATGTTATCAACATAGTCATCAAACTGTAATGTTATCAATATAGTCATCAAACTTTAATGTTATCAACATAGTCATCAAACTTTAATGTTATCAACATAGTCATCAAACTTTAATGTTAACAACATAGTCATCAAACTTTAATGTTATCAACATAGTCATCAAACTTTAATGTTATCAACATAATCATCAAACTTTAATGTTATCAACATAATCATCAAACTTTAATGTTATCAACATAGTCATAAAACTTTAATGTTATCAATATAGTCATCAAACTTTAATGTTATCAACATAGTCATCAAACTTTAATGTTATCAACATAGTCATCAAACTTTAATGTTATCAACATAGTCATCAAACTTTAATGTTATTAACATAGTCATCAAACTTTAATGTTATCAACATAGTCATCAAACTTTAATGTTAACAACATAGTCATCAAACTTTAATGTTATCAACATAGTCATCAAACTGTAATGTTATCAATATAGTCATCAAACTTTAATGTTATCAACATAGTCATCAAACTTTAATGTTATCAACATAGTCATCAAACTTTAATGTTATCAACATAGTCATCAAACTTTAATGTTATCAACATAGTCATCAAACTTTAAATGTTATCAACATAGTCATCAAACTTTAATGTTATCAACATAATCATCAAACTTTAATGTTATCAACATAGTCATCAAACTTTAATGTTAACAACATAGTCATCAAACTTTAATGTTATCAACATAGTCATCAAACTTTAATGTTATCAACATAGTCATCAAACTTTAATGTTATCAACATAGTCATCAAACTTTAATGTTATCAACATAGTCATCAAACTTTAATGTTATCAACATAGTCATCAAACTTTAATGTTATCAACATAGTCATCAAACTTTAATGTTATCAACATAGTCATCAAACTTTAATGTTATCAACATAGTCATCAAACTTTAATGTTATTAACATAGTCATCAAACTTTAATGTTATCAACATAGTCATCAAACTTTAATGTTATCAACATAGTCATCAAACTTTAATGTTATCAACATAGTCATCAAACTTTAATGTTATCAACATAGTCATCAAACTTTAATGTTATCAACATAGTCATCAAACTTTAATGTTATCAACATAGTCATCAAACTTTAAATGTTATCAACATAGTCATCAAACTTTAATGTTATCAACATAGTCATCAAACTTTAATGTTAACAACATAGTCATCAAACTTTAATGTTAACAACATAGTCATCAAACTTTAATGTTATCAACATAGTCATCAAACTTTAATGTTATTAACATAGTCATCAAACTTTAATGTTATCAACATAGTCATCAAACTTTAATGTTATCAACATAGTCATCAGTTATCAACATAGTCATCAAACTTTAAATGAATAAGTGAAAGGATATCATCACAGGCACTTGGGTCCAGGATTTTTTTGTTTTTTTCAATTTTTTCAATAAAATGTGCATCTACAACGTATATGAACCCGTTTGACATGCTTCGTTGTGAAATAAACGCCTTTATGAACTATGCACCATTTTCCTAATACAAAGTATGTCATGTATCTACTCAGGTATTGTATTATGAAAATGGGACATAGTTCATAAAGGCGTTTATTTCACAACGAAGCATGTCAAACGGGTTCATATACGTTGTAGATGCACATTTTATTGATAAAATTGAAAAAAAAAAAAAATCCTGGACCCATGTGCCTGTGGATATCATCTATATAGTGGAACGTGAAATTAAAAGACCGAGATTGTGCTTCTTTTTGTTTTTCTTGACAAGCATGTCCACGAAGTCTGCTCAAAATACGCAGTAAATAATGTCTCCACAGAAAATATAATACCGACACCTTGTAAAGTGGTGTGAGATTACTGAAACAGGAAATGTGTATCATCACGCCTTGCGTTGTGCAATTTTGTGCCGAGATTTTCATATTTGTTTTTGTATTTTATTTTATATAATGTTCTGTTATTTTTTGCATCCCCATCGTCATTTTATTCTAATATCACTTCAGAAGTGGCAATACAGTTGTTTGTTTTCTCTGTAAGAACAAGTTACTCCGGAAAGGCGTCATGCGCACTAAATTGGATAGCTACGCCTATTACAATCACTGGTTCGATACCTGTGTTGATGGACTATTAGTCTTCGATGGTATCATCCGCCCAGTAGTCAATTCTTCGGCACTGACATGGCTTATTAGATATATTTATCATTGAAATTTACAGTTCCTAAATAATGTAATTATTATCAAAACTAAAGTTTATCTCCCTCGGGCATATATAAAATGTATAACCTTATCGGAGCTTGGCTACCCTGTTTAGGCCCCTTGGGTTTCCTGTTCACAAAGACGTGTACATTATTTGGCTTTCCAATCTTCTGACAACGAGTTTACCCGATGTCAAAGATTATTCCTGAAACGCGTCGTGTGCACTAAATTAGATATCTACCTATTCATTATCCAGTCAGATATAAGTTTAATATTTACATATTATCTTTAATAATGGAATTAGTAATTCTACTAATTGCTTGGGAAATGTGTAGGAAATTCCATAAATTCGTAAAAATCAGGACAAATCCGGGAAACCGAATATACAGCTTTTTTTTAAAGCATGATATCATTAAGAATAAGAATAGTTGGAATGCAAAATATGAATGTGTCTGTTCGTATGCCTACAAGCTTAATTCACATACTAGACGTGAAATCAAAATTAAAAATCTGCTTATCCATTTTATCTTAAGGATTAGACAATTCATGGAATACATTGAACGTATTTCAACATTTATAACCTTAGAGTCGTTGTCCTATGATGAACATAAATTAACTGTGTTGAATATTGTTGTGAATTACAGGAGCGAAGGCAGGGTAACTGAATCAGAAAACATTTTGAAGGAAAAAAGATTCGAGTACAAACACAACATTTAGTATAAACTCAAAGGTAATAACACAAAGGCTCGGATAAGGATCAGATATAAGACCAGTTACTCGATCCAGAAGGGAGCAAGCTTTTTTTTATATACCCATTGTGAATAAACGTTAGAGAATACCGAAGGGGCAATGAAGAATGGAAAATCCAGAGAAACTGACAACCGTGTGTACACATGACACAATACGATGACAAACAAAGCAAAAACACAACACAATATGTGTTGAACACCACTATACTCAAAAAGCACTAATGACGTACATAAGACACGAGCCCTCATACAATCAACTGGAGGCTTAAAGACGAACCGGATATCGTTTTTTATGCGGAAATGGTAACGGACATCACAACACGGAACTCAGAACGTAAAGACTTTAATTTTACTTTTATCTGCAGAATACTGGTAAACTCATATCATATATCTTACGTTACAATTAATGGGAACTAATTGTAATCAATCATCTAGCTTATAATGTGGCAGTAATTGGCCATATACAGGCAAAGATGACATTCGTTACGGTGTATCTGTAAAAGGATGAGATTAAATAAATCAACGATTAGAATGAAAAATGATCTATCAAAATACAAAATACTTCGGTGATCTGTTTCCGTTTCCAAGGAAATATGAATACAAAAAAATGTAGTTGTCTTGTGTGAAAATATATATAAGATTGATTACACCTATTTTGTGGTTTTATGAAAGAGTTTGCCTCGGTCCAAACAAATAAGAAATTACGAGTTTGAATAAGAAGAAGAAGAATGTTCGAGTAACATTATCAAAGACTATACAATTGATATTTGTTGCTTCTCCGCTAAGCACGAAGCATTAAGGAGAAAGAACAACGACTGGTTGGCCCAGAAACAGTATAATGTGTCCAAGTGCGGCGACATGTCTATCCACGGACTGTTGTTTCAGTTAGCTAGCACTATAAAAATCGAAATAAGCGGGTTGATCTAGTATAAAGCGGACCTCATCATCATCTCATTGAAAGTTAACTTGTTTTCGCCATGATATAGCTGAACAATTGCTGAGGTGGCGTTAAACAACAATCACTCAATCACTCACTCGAGTCACATTAATTTGTTCGGATTGGATATTCTTTCAAAATTGGTTATCATACTTAGCCATTATGAAAGTGAACAGTGATGGTCAACACTTCTACCAATATCAACAAAACGAACAATCACCTCTCACCTCACATCACTGAACACAAAAAAGACCATGACATAATGACGTTGGAAATTCAGGTCCTGGTTTGGAACATGCATAAAGACTTAGCGGGTTAAATAAGTTGATGGATTTGCACCCTCCCCCTTTTTTAACTTTAAAACAAAACAACAAATACAATACTTGCATAGAAGAATATTATTGTCGCAATTTTGCTGACAAAGTGAATTCTATATAATTGGTGTTTTAGAAATGTTCTAAGCAACAATTTCAAAAAGCAGTGCGAGAGGGTCATTTCGATTAGTTTAGGAGTTTAAATTAAGACCCTTTATCCCTTTATCCAATATAATCAATGTTTTGAATATGAAATCCAAAAATCTTTCAAAACGTTATTATTAAATTATTTTCTACACAGAAGCTCCAAAACAATTGGTTCAATAGTACGTTACACTGCAAAAATTCCCACCATCTCTCCAGATCACCACTGGTTTCGAATTGCAGTTATACAGAATAAATTAAAGGATGCAAGAAAAAGTCATTTATTGTAGAATTACGGCAAAACATAATTTATATGAGACCATTCATTAAGATATTGTTCAATAAGCGAATTCCTTTGATCACCCATAATCAAATCGACCGTAATAAAAATCGAGTGTTAATAAATATGTTTTTGAAATTATCAGTGTTGTAATTATAGCTAAAGGGTAATGTTAAATACAGCACTGAGAGATTCATTAAGTGTACCACAGACAGTACAATATTAGAATCACCAAATAAATGTGCTATTAGATAATATAGTCTACAGATTACAAAGGTCTCGTTAACCGAGAAAGCCATTGCAGTGACTAAATACGTTAAGTTATTTTTAGATGGCAAAGGAAGACATTAATGTTCCAAATAAAGTCATAATATGCGATAACAAAGTCAAACCTACCTTAAAGGGCCCTTTTTATAGCAAATCACTGTCTATAAAGACATTTTCCCTATTAATGAATAGTGAATATAATTTTAACCTGTATATAAAGGGCAACTGCTCATAAAGGGAAACATTTCATGTTCTCTTTAGTGGCCTTTAAATACATGTTTTACTGTACATGCCCGAGGAAGTCGTTATAAATGATCACGAAAAGAAACTGAATTTAGCTAAAACCTAAATGGTTGATTTAAGTGTCCATGGCAACATGTGCTGTTTATCACAAATAAATAAAGAATATGAATATACACATACATGTAATAAAGTTCAAAAGTTTTACGGTCGTCATCATGACTTGGTTAACCGTTACGGAATATCTGTCACAAAAGTTTTACGGTCGTCATCATGACTTGGTTAACCGTTACGGAATATCTGTCACAAAAGTTTTACGGTCGTCATCATGACTTGGTTAACCGTTACGGAATATCTGTCACAAAAGTTTTACGGTCGTCATCATGACTTGGTTAACCGTTACGGAATATCTGTCACAAAAGTTTACGGTCGTCATCATGACTTGGTTAACCGTTACGGAATATCTGTCACAAATCACCGCGGATATGTTCCACTTGTCGTAAACACTTCCCGATTCTTTCACCATTCATGCCTTTTCACCGGGTTTGTAACTCGATTAATACGACTAGTGGAGCAGGACATGAACTGCCTACCCTTCCGAAGTATCTGAGTTCACCCCCCGGTTATTAGTGGGGTTCATGTTGCTCTATCATTAGTTTTCTATTTAGTGTTTTATAGATCGTTTTTTGTCCTTTTTTCCCCTTCTATTTTGGCCATTGTGTTGTCTTCTTCCAATTACGGATTCTGATTATCCCTTTGGTATCTTCAAATTCTTCTTAATCCTCTTTTCACAGCCTTACAGAAAATTAACCAAAGCTTGAATTGAAATATTTTGAAATTTAATTCTGATTCCAGAAATGTACAAGTTGCTTGGTACTTTCCAAAAGATAATAAGTTAATAGTCTTCCATGATATTTACTAAAGCTGGAATTCAAATGTCACATGTATTGTTCTTCTGGTTCAAGAAATGCTTGATTGCTAGGTACTCTAGAAATAGGTTAAAAACAAAACTCTACGACAAACGCGATGACTTCACTTTTCCAAGTCATCTTCCCCTTCATCAGTAGCAATTTTCCAGCATCACCAGCGTATGGAGTTTACATTTCACAACCCATACATTATCCTAGAGCTTGTGCCCAGTACAGTGATTTTCTAGACAGAGCTCAGCTGCTAACGCAAAAGTCACTCAAACAAGGCTACGTTGCTCACTAGGTTGAAGTCATGCTACAAAAATTCTACGGTCATAATCACAATCTGGTTGACCGTTATGAAATATCCATATACTAGTACCAAATGACAGTGGATCTTTTTCTTCGTCTTGTGTACCCTATGTTGCCAGTTTCTCTGTGTTTTTCTTCGTCTTGTGTACCCTATGTTGCCAGTTTCTCTGTGTTTTTCTTCGTCTTGTGTACCCTATGTTGCCAGTTTCTCTGTGTTTTTCTTCGTCTTGTGTATCCTATGTTGCCAGTTTCTCTGTGTTTTTCTTCGTCTTGTGTATCCTATGTTGTCAGTTTCTCTGTGTTTTTCTTCGTCTTGTGTACCCTATGTTGTCAGTTTATCTGTGTTTTTCTTCGTCTTGTGTATCCTATGTTGCCAGTTTCTCTGTGTTTTTCTTCGTCTTGTGTACCCTATGTTGTCAGTTTCTCTGTGTTTTTCTTCGTCTTGTGTACCCTATGTTGCCAGTTTCTCTGTGTTTTTCTTCGTCTTGTGTATCCTATGTTGCCAGTTTCTCTGTGTTTTTCTTCGTCTTGTGTATCCTATGTTGTCAGTTTCTCTGTGTTTTTCTTCGTCTTGTGTACCCTATGTTGTCAGTTTATCTGTGTTTTTCTTCGTCTTGTGTATCCTATGTTGCCAGTTTCTCTGTGTTTTTCTTCGTCTTGTGTACCCTATGTTGTCAGTTTCTCTGTGTTTTTCTTCGTCTTGTGTACCCTATGTTGCCAGTTTCTCTGTGTTTTTCTTCGTCTTGTGTATCCTATGTTGCCAGTTTCTCTGTGTTTTTCTTCGTCTTGTGTATCCTATGTTGTCAGTTTCTCTGTGTTTTTCTTCGTCTTGTGTACCCTATGTTGTCAGTTTATCTGTGTTTTTCTTCGTCTTGTGTATCCTATGTTGCCAGTTTCTCTGTGTTTTTCTTCGTCTTGTGTACCCTATGTTGTCAGTTTCTCTGTGTTTTTCTTCGTCTTGTGTACCCTATGTTGCCAGTTTCTCTGTGTTTTTCTTCGTCTTGTGTATCCTATGTTGCCAGTTTCTCTGTGTTTTTCTTCGTCTTGTGTATCCTATGTTGTCAGTTTCTCTGTGTTTTTCTTCGTCTTGTGTACCCTATGTTGTCAGTTTATCTGTGTTTTTCTTCGTCTTGTGTATCCTATGTTGCCAGTTTCTCTGTGTTTTTCTTCGTCTTGTGTACCCTATGTTGCCAGTTTCTCTGGATTTTCCTTTTTTGATTGTCGCTTTGGTATTCTTTAACAAAGTTGGAATTCTAATATCTTAAAATTCAATTGTTCTGTTCATGTTACAACTATTGCATTTGTTTCTCGTTCCAGATATGTACTCTTCAAATTATAATATGTTTGAGAGTCTTCCAGAATGTTTAACAAAATTGTAATTCAAATAATTTGGAATGCAGATATTCCATGTAACAGCTATTGTTCTTATAGCTTAAGAAATAGACGTTTGCTAGGTACTTTTCCAACAGAAAAAAGTAGGTCAGATCGTCTTCCAGGAAGATTGCTCGGTGTTCGATAATTTTGTTATTACCCTTATTTATCAAAGTTGGAATTCACACTCGCATATATTTATATACAGTTGAATTTCGCTATGTCAAACTCGGTTTACTCGAAATTTTTGCTAAGTCAAAATTTTTCTGAAGTCCCGTTTTAAACTTAGTGCTTTTCAACTGAATTTACTCCTCTTATCTCAAATTTCGATGTGTCGAAATTCGAGTATCTCGAAGTAACTTTTCAGTCTCTAATATACAAATCCATTAAAATTATGTTCGCTATGTATTAAAATTTCAGTTTGTTTCAACGTCTGAGAATAAATTCAAAATGTACGTGTTTAAATGAACGAGGATGGAATCCCATCAATTTAAAAACCTTTGTATTAGAAAATGCTAACAATAGTATGACATGGATTTCTATATATAGAATTCTGTGGAGTATTAGTATTTGTTTGAAAAAGTATCGATGGAAAAAAATAATTGTATTGTGCAATGGAAAATCTCCAAGGCGTTTTGAGTTTGCCTAAGAAATGGGAACAATTATGGAATATAATTGAAAATGTCAAATACAAACAGCTGATACAGAATTAATGACGAAAGCAAATTAATCAAGTCCACGATTCAGTATATTTATTTGTTTAATTGCAGGTGATTTTTTTCTCATGTTTTCCACTTTATTATCATTTCCATATCTTCCCATTGAAAAATAACCATCGGCAAAATTTGTAATAAACTGATCATAAATAATATATTAAACTGCTGTTTCATAAAACACATTTACTTAATTATAAATATAACACATTACACACATTTGTTTTAAAAAGGCAAACAGCGAAATCCACAACAAAATTGTCATATTCGGTGATTTCAATGGTCCGCTATTGCACAAATCCATGTCATCACAGCAGGTCCTTGTCGAACATCCATACACTCTATAATACCGATCTTTCCCCAGACATCTTGAATATTCTGTGTAGTTTGTTGACATGCATATCCCCACTGAACAAGATCTCACAACAGATGTATACATCAATGATGAATTGTATTCTGCTTTTACGTACTCAACTTTCTGCAGTCGAAAAATCATTAAAAAAAAGATTATTAAGTTATTAATATATTATTAACAACGAAAAAGAACTGAACCATGTTGGAGCCGCATTAAATTCTTTTGGTGTTATTTCGCATACTATTTGTGTTATTTCGCAAAACTGCATTATCTCGCAAACGTTCGGGTTAATAAACAATTATTCTTTAATCTTATTATTTATTTTGCAAAACTTTTGCGATAATTTCGCAATCCTTTGCATTATTTCGGATGCGTTTATCGCAATAAAATATGTGCGTTTGTTTAAATGATACTTTCAGCACCTTACGGGTGACACTCGTGGTCGTGGAGTAGGAACTGTTAACCCCTCCGAAACACACTAGTTCACGCCAGCTTTTAGTTGGGTTCGTGTTGCTCAATCTTTTTTTTATCTGTGTAGTGTTCGTGGACCCTTATTTGTGGTTTATTTTCCTTTTGGCGATTGAATTGTCTGTTCTTCTTCGATTTACGACTTCTGACTACACCTTTGATATCTTAGATTTACGACTTCTGACTACCCCTTTGATATCTTAGATTTACGACTTCTGACTACCCCTTTGATATCTTAGATTTACGACTTCTGACTACCCCTTTGATATCTTAGATTTACGACATCCGACTACCCCCTTGATATCTTAGATTTACGACTTCTGACTACCCCCTTGATATCTTAGATTTACGACTTCTGACTACCCCTTTGATATCTTAGATTTACGACTTCTGACTACCCCCTTGATATCTTAGATTTACGACTTCTGACTACCCCTTTGATATCTTAGATTTACGACTTCTGACTACCCCCTTGATATCTTAGATTTACGACTTCTGATACCCCTTTGATATCTTAGATTTACGACTTCTGACTACCCCTTTGATATGTTAGATTTACGACTTCTGACTACCCCTTTGATATGTTAGATTTACGACTTCTGAGTACCCCTTTGATATCTTAGATTTACGACTTCTGACTACCCCTTTGATATCTTAGATTTACGACTTCTGACTACACCTTTGATATCTTAGATTTACGACTTCTGACTACCCCTTTGATATCTTAGATTTACGACTTCTGACTACCCCTTTGATATGTTAGATTTACGACTTCTGACTACCCCTTTGATATCTTAGATTTACGACTTCTGACTACCCCTTTGATATCTTATATTTACGACGTCTGACTACCCCTTTGATATCTTAGATTTACGACTTCTGACTACCCCTTTGACATCTTAAATTTACGACTTCTGACTACCCCTTTGATATCTTAGATTTACGACTTCTGACTACCCCTTTGATATCTTAGATTTACGACTTCTGACTACCTCTTTGATATCTTAGATTTACGACTTCTGACTACACCTTTGATATCTTAGATTTACGACTTCTGACTACCCCTTTGATATCTTAAATTTACGACTTCTGACTATCCCTTTGATATCTTAGATTTACGACTTCTGACTACCCCTTTGATATCTTAGATTTACGACTTCTGACTACCCCCTTGATATCTTAGATTTACGACTTCTGACTACCCCTTTGATATCTTAGATTTACGACATCTGACTACCCCTTTGATATCTTAGATTTACGACTTCTGACTACCCCTTTGATATCTTAGATTTACGACTTCTGACTACCCCTTTGATATCTTAGATTTACGACTTCTGACTACCCCTTTGATATCTTAGATCTACGACTTCTGACTACCCCTTTGATATCTTAGATTTACGACTTCTGTCTGCCCTTTTGTTATCTTCAAACTTTTCTTACTATTGTTTAGTAACTATTTTTCATAGTACGTATGTTATAGCAATGCATAATTTAAAATCTAAACAACTCAATCACAGGGGCTTGTTACGCTCCGCCCCCTCCCACCCCCTCGAGTACTCTAAAAAAAAACACAAGGGAGGAATCTAAAATGTCAAATTTTCATACAACACTTTTTCAAAATAGTTTGTTATTGGTGTCTTGACCTCATTCGCCATAATATTGGTACCCAATTGAAGCTTAATAAATATATTTTTGATATTTCTATATCTTTTTGTCATCATCTTTACCTATCTGCAACTTTAAAGCAATGCTTCACAGAATTTGCAATCTCCTAATACATCCTCCATCATGTTTACATGCCAGTACGAGGTCGATTTCCTACGTGCGATTTGATTGGTCGTTTATTTTTAGGGTCAGGATTGCAAAGAATGTGTTGATTTGCAAACCTGACCCTAAAAATAATAAATATAAAATATGGTTTAATATTTTCAGAAGTCAAAAGAGTTATTTCTCCTTTTTCATTCATTTACTACAAAACTACTTGCAAATCAACATTCTTTGCAATCCTGACCCTAAAAATAAACGACCAATCAAATCACACGTATGAAATCGACCTCGTATTGACATGTAAACATGATGGAGGATGTATTAGGAGATTGCAAATTCTGTGAAGCATTACTTTAAAGTTGTAGATAGGTGTGTTGTATGAAAATTTGACATTTTAGATTCCTCCCTTGTGTTTTTTTTTAGAGTACTCGAGGGGGAAAAAATCGTAACAAGCCCCTGTGACTCAATGTGCATACTGTTATTCTAATAATTAATTATTGTGTTGTCTGTTCTTCTTAGATATACGAATTCTGATTACTCTTTTGGTATATCCAAACTCTTCTTATGAATGTGATGGTTAATTTCGACCAGTTAAATAATTTGTTCTTACCTGACATGAATCTCCCAGCCGACATTGCTTCTTTTCAACAGTGTCTTCTGTTGGTTTTTCGTCACATGATATTCCAATACAATTCCAACATTGTAGAGAATGTACATGTCTAAACATAATCACTAAAACATAAATGATTATAAAGTGATCATTTTATATTTATCTTGTGCTGTGTAATGTTAACATTTTTCAGGAACCAGCGCGTCCTTCTTACTAAACCTTAGGTATCTTCAAATTTTTCTAACATAATCACTAAAATATAAATTGTTACAACATGATAATTATTTATTTATCTTGTGCTGGTAATGGTAAAAGTTCCCGGGGCTCAGTGCGTCCCCAGGTGGTGGAAAGGGATGCCCTCTCGGTGTGGGTTGTCCGGTTATAGCGGTACGGAAATCCTGAGCGTTGACCATAGTGGGTAACGTGTATGTAGATGGCCACGCTCCCTGCACGTTAAAGAGCTCATTTGCACTTTTCAAAAAAGAGTATGCGCATTGTAGCCTCTACAACAGATTAAATATAGCTGCAATACTGCTCAGTATGGTCAAGTTTAATCTTTACAGTCAAGTTTGTTGGGTTTTCTTTGAGTGCGTGTGAGTGGCTTACGCTGCTTTCTTATAACTGCGTGTGAGTGGTTTACGCTGCTTTCTTATAACTGCGTGTGAGTGGCTTACGCTGCTTTCTTATAACTGCGTGTGAGTGGTTTACGCTGCTTTCTTATGACTGCGTGTGAGTGGCTTACGCTGCTTTCTTATGACTGCGTGTGAGTGGCTTACGCTGCTTTCTTATAACTGCGTGTGAGTGGTTTACGCTGCTTTCTTATAACTGCGTGTGAGTGGTTTACGCTGCTTTCTTATAACTGCGTGTGAGTGGTTTACGCTGCTTTCTTATAACTGCGTGTGAGTGGTTTACGCTGCTTTCTTATAACTGCGTGTGAGTGGTTTACGCTGCTTTCTTATGACTGCGTGTGAGTGGTTTACGCTGCTTTCTTATGACTGCGTGTGAGTGGCTTACGCTGCTTTCTTATAACTGCGTGTGAGTGGTTTACGCTGCTTTCTTATGACTGCGTGTGAGTGGTTTACGCTGCTTTCTTATAACTGCGTGTGTGGTTTACGCTGCTTTCTTATAACTGCGTGTGAGTGGTTTACGCTGCTTTCTTATGACTGCGTGTGAGTGGTTTACGCTGCTTTCTTATAACTGCGTGTGAGTGGTTTACGCTGCTTTCTTATGACTGCGTGTGAGTGGTTTACGCTGCTTTCTTATAACTGCGTGTGTGGTTTACGCTGCTTTCTTATAACTGCGTGTGAGTGGTTTACGCTGCTTTCTTATAACTGCGTGTGAGTGGTTTACGCTGCTTTCTTATAACTGCGTGTGAGTGGTTTACGCTGCTTTCTTATAACTGCGTGTGAGTGGTTTACGCTGCTTTCTTATGACTGCGTGTGTGGTTTACGCTGCTTTCTTATAACTGCGTGTGAGTGGTTTACGCTGCTTTCTTATAACTGCGTGTGAGTGGTTTACGCTGCTTTCTTATAACTGCGTGTGTGGTTTACGCTGCTTTCTTATAACTGCGTGTGAGTGGTTTACGCTGCTTTCTTATAACTGCGTGTGAGTGGTTTACGCTGCTTTCTTATAACTGCGTGTGAGTGGTTTACGCTGCTTTCTTATAACTGCGTGTGAGTGGTTTACGCTGCTTTCTTATAACTGCGTGTGAGTGGTTTACGCTGCTTTCTTATGACTGCGTGTGAGTGGTTTACGCTGCTTTCTTATGACTGCGTGTGAGTGGCTTACGCTGCTTTCTTATAACTGCGTGTGAGTGGTTTACGCTGCTTTCTTATGACTGCGTGTGAGTGGTTTACGCTGCTTTCTTATAACTGCGTGTGTGGTTTACGCTGCTTTCTTATAACTGCGTGTGAGTGGTTTACGCTGCTTTCTTATGACTGCGTGTGAGTGGTTTACGCTGCTTTCTTATAACTGCGTGTGAGTGGTTTACGCTGCTTTCTTATGACTGCGTGTGAGTGGTTTACGCTGCTTTCTTATAACTGCGTGTGTGGTTTACGCTGCTTTCTTATAACTGCGTGTGAGTGGTTTACGCTGCTTTCTTATAACTGCGTGTGAGTGGTTTACGCTGCTTTCTTATAACTGCGTGTGAGTGGTTTACGCGGCTTCTTTTTTTTGTCTGCGTTTGTGTGATTTACGCAGCTTTTTACGTCTCTGTGTGTGTGATTTACGCCGCAGCTTTTTTTATGTGTACTTGTACTGTTGTTACTTTTTAAATGAATTGTTTTGGTTTGGGGGGGGGGGGGGGGGGGGGGGTTAGCCATTCTAATAGAATATAGTTTTCGTTAGTTTTTATGCTTGCAGTCTACAAGGAGAGTTTCTCGTAAAACATAAATGTTCATAAATTCGAAGAAATAGAATATCGCAACGTATGTTAGTTTTTCTTATAAATTTCAGATTTCAACTCTTAAACAACGTGGGTTCGATTTTTGTTGCTTCTCCGTTAAGCACACAGAATTAAGGAGAAAGAGAAAAGACTGATTGGCTCGGAATCAGGCTATTGTGTCCGAGTGGAGCGACATGTCTATCCGCAGAATGTTGTTTCAGTGAGCTAGCACTATAAAAATCCAACTAAGCGTGTTGGTGTAGTACAAAGCGGATCTCATCATCATCTCATTGAAAATTAACTTGTTCTCGCCATGATATAGCTGAAAAATTGCTGAGTTGGCGCTAAACTACATATCACTCATTACTCAATTCTGAAACACGAATATACATTTAATGTAGATTCTTTAATTCTTATTGTGTAAATAATAATACTAAATATTGAACGATTTCTCATTAATATATTACTTTCTGACTGTTATTTCTCTCAAATTACTTGAATCGATCTTAATTTCGCGTTTCATAGAGCATAATATCGGAAAACCGGAAGTAGTTAAAAGCTTGCTCAGCGTCATTTTCTATAACTTCTGCCATTAAAAGTAAATTTATTTCATGGTATTTACAACAGTCTTGACGTCAATTTCTTTTGTTGATGTATGTTTCTACGTTTGTCTGTTACATTTGTAAATAATTGTTGAACTCTTTAATTATTAATTTCTGTATGAAAATACCTTGGTACGGGTTGAGTTGCAAGGGTTAACAAAGCAATGGCCGTGAAAAAAAGGTTTAAAGATACTAAAGGATTACAAATCAGAAGCGGTGTAGAAGGACAAGCAATAAAATAATGACAAACGAAAAGGACAAGAAGTCAAAAAAGATCCACAAAACAATATACAGAAAACTAAAGGTTGTGCAAAATGAAACCCTACAAAAACGGAATTGACTTATTTATACATGCATGTAGGTGACCTGCTTCCAAATTCATCATTTCAGATGTATCACATTCTGGAATGAATTTTACTTTCTAAATGGGTTCCGCTTTTGGGGGTCCTAACGTTGGCACCAGATCGATGATGCTGGTTGTTGTGTTGTTAATTACAGATAGAGCTTGTGTCGAAATATAACATGTGTAACAATAGAGCACATTGTATCTCCGAAAAATGCAATTATCCCCCATTGAATTTGATCCCGGGCCTCTGCCATTGGAAACCACCGCACTACCAACTGATCTAAATGAGATCTCCACCAACGCAGTTAGTGTAAACATATTTTATTAATCAATACATATGAATATAGTACAACAATTTAAATACAACAATAGTAATGACTATGAATTAATTAAGAGGATCCGAAAACAAGTTATTAAACTTATAAAAATCCGTATCCCAACGCAGTTAGCAGAGGTGGTTATGAACCTACTACTGTTCCAATAACTTAGTAGGGGAGCATTCCCGTTACACGTGTGTATTCGAGTTAAATGGAATACATTAATTTGAAAGCTATTTACGGGTGGGTCCAATTTTAACTTCGAGATATCCAAGGATACGAATTATCAGAGTTGGAGAAAACGAGAATCTATGGTATATATTTAATAGATATGTTATTTATTGTCAATCTCCTTCATGCATATGCAACCTTAGTCGGTTTTTTTATTTGTTTGTTGTTGGGGTTTTTGGGGGGGGGGGGTTCTGTTTCTGCCATGTAATTGCCTCCTTCATCATGTATCTTGCTTAGGTCCACGACGCGACATATCAGTAAAGGAGAACAATTCAAGTTAGGGATGTGATTTTTAATAAGATTGGATGCGAGTGTATTGCGTGTATTTATTATAAATGCCACACTGCAATATTCTACAGGTTAAGAAAGGATTCACGTCCTTCCTCTTAATCTGAAGAAGTGCGATAATTTACATTCTCATCAAACTATACCAAAATCCAAAATATAGTCTATATTATTGGAGATCGAGCATCGTAATTTCGATATACAAATGTAGTTATCTCGATATTGCGACATATGATCGCGCTCGCCTGTATTTATGTGTCAAACATTGTGTGATCTTATGTGGTAATTTCGAGACATGTATATCGATATTGCGAGAAACTATGTCAAAATTGTGTGATCTTATGTCGTACTTTCGAGACATGTATATCGATGTTGCGAGAAACTTTGTCAAAATTGTGTGATCTTATGTCGTACTTTCGAGACATGTATATCGATGTTGCGAGAAACTATGTCAAAATTGTATGATCTTATGTCGTACTTTCGAGACATGTATATCGATATTGCGAGAAACTTTGTCAAAATTGTGTGATCTTATGTCATAATTTTGAGACGTGTACATGTCGAAATCGTGAGAAACTATGTAAAAATTGTGTGATCTTATTTCGTAATTGCGAGACATGCATGTTGAAATTATGACATATTATATTTTGCTATATGACACATTCTGCTTTCCGTACATAATGGCTTGCATATACATATATCATTACCAAGGACTTCGTCAATGTTTATTTTCATTACAATAATGAAACTTTACGAGGACGTTTTCATCCTGTTTTCTTTCCTGTTTCTACCAGTATTTCTACATAAATTTGTCGTATTGACTAAAAATACAATTCTGAGTTTAAAGAAAAATTTGTTAATTTCCATCAGAGGCCATTAATATATAAATTTCAAACCGGTATTTCTACATAAATTTGTCGTATTGACAAGAATAACATTCTGAGTTTAAAGAAAATTATATTTATTTCCATCGGAGACCATACTGTATTAATAATAATAAAAATTTCAATATCCATATGACTATCTTGTTAATCAGTTTGCAGAAAGGAAAAACATAACCTGTCAAATTTATGTACATGGAAACATTTTAGGACTTTATAATTATAATTTATCCAAATACAGAAAACTTGTCTAAACTGAAACCGTGTATAAACTGAAACCTTGTCTAAACTGAAATCCTGTATAAACTGAAACCTTGTCTAAACTGAAATCCTGTATAAACTGAAACCTTGTCTAAACTGAAATCCTGTATAAACTGAAATCCTGTCTAAGCTGAAATCCTGTATAAACTGAAACACTGTCTAAACTGAAATCCTTATAAACTGAAGCCCTGTCTAAACTGATATCTGTATAAACTGAAACCCTGTCTAAACTGAAATCCTGTATAAACTGAAACCCTATCTAAACTGAAATCCTGTATAAACTGAAACCCTGTGTAACCTGAAACTCGGTCTAAACTGAAACCTTGTCTAAACTGAAATCCTGAATAAACTGAAACCCTGTCTAAACTGAAATCCTGCATAAACGTTGGGTTTTCATTCAAGTACCAGACTAAAACGAAATTTCATAAGGATGCTTCATTCCAAATACATAAAGAGGGTCTGTTGTTTAGCGTATTAAGACGTTTCCCAGGTCTGATTGTCCTCCATGTTTATATTTACTAAAATTGGAAATTAAATATTTATAAATCAATCTATTTATTTCAGTTTATGTTCTTCTGGCTTCAGAAATTACGATTGATATATGATTTTCCAGAAAAACAATAGGTCTACGAGTCTTCCATTGTGGATATTAACCAAAGTTGGAATTTAAATGTTTAGAAATCCAATTGTTACATGTCAGAGATATTGCCCAACTGCTTCCTCATGTATAAAGTTGCTAGGCACTTTTAAAAAAAAAAAAAATTGTATCGAATACTCTCGCTAAGGTGTGTGGGGGGGGGGGGGGGGGGGTCCAATGGCTACTTGTGCAATGATTACATAAGGAGATGTAAAAAAAAAATTATATCATACGATCGCGGCCACGATGATTCGAATACGAAGTGGCCATTAGTGCAAACACATAATTTTGAATTTGAATTATATAAATAATATTTCGATGAAACTAGAAACGGACTACGACATACACTTTTAATTATTAAAGCGGCCCAATTAATTGCTCGACAAATTCCCACAACTCTCTATTAATGTTTACTTACCTAATGGTAGCAATGTTATTACATCCATCAGACAAAAGTCATTCCGAATAGAAATAATGTTCCTAAGGTACTCGCTCTCGTTGTAAAGACAACAATCTATCGCGTCTCCACATGAAATCTCGATGAAATTAATATACAACCTTTAAGCGACTAAGTCTACAGACTTGTCAATCGCATTCACATCGCATACGACCACAAAGAAACAACACGCTTAATTTACTGCCAGATAATAAACTCAATTATTTTTTCCTAAAAGGAATTCTCAAAATAGATACACGTATTATATAGTAGCTTGATCAAAGACAAGGGATGTTGACATTCTTTTCAAAACATTAATTTGAAGTAAAACAATATTATTTATTTTGTTAATTATCGTGAGGTAGCGATGTATTATCTAGTGATTGAAAGAAATGTACAACTGACAAACAATGACATCATTTTTAAATGGGTTGTTTGAAAGATATATACCACAGGGGCTTGCTACGAGTTTTATTTTTATCCCTCGACTGACAACCATGTGGGGGGTAATTATAAACTGTTTAAAGGGGAATTAAAATTCGAGAATTATTTAGACATTTTAGAAGATAAGGACAAATTTACATTGTGTAGATTTAGAACTACAAACCACAATCTATCGATAGAAGTGGGGAGATGGAAACAACTTATTAGAGAAAACAGGTTCTGTCATTTATGTTCAAGAAGAGAATTGGGAGACCCGTATCATTATATTTTTGAATGTACTGAATTTATTAATGAAAGAAAACTTTATTTTGATTTTGTCCATATAAATAGACATATTAATATCATTAAATATAATAACCTGATGTCTTCTAAGTCTATATATACTTTAAGTAAACTCTGTAAATTTATCAGAATAGTAAACAAGAGGATATGTCCTCTAGGTTGATCCACTTCTTTTCACAATTCAATATTTGTTTAATTATGTATTACATGTATTTATTTCTTATTTAATTGTGTTAATTGTACATGTCATCTCTGTACCTCTGTTAATTGGTTATGAAAAATAAAGATAAATAATAATGATATATATAAACTGCAAGACAATCTTATTAAAATTAGATCTTAAATTGCCACCCCTTTTTTAATGTGCGACATATCAGAAAATGGGGAGGGGGGGGGGGGTGAGGGGGCAATTCAAGATCTAATTTTAATTAGATCTGCTGTAAGATTAAGGGGACGATGACATACGCTTTCAGTTGTTATAGCAAGCAATATTAATGACCAGCATTACTTGAGGATAACCAATGTATGTTTAAAGAAGTTGAAACTCTAGTTCGTAAATGATGTCATGTTTCTTTCTCTTTCTTTTTTTTCGTCCACTTTTCAGTCTTACAAATGTGTAGAAAATTAATTAGAAATCGTATTTGAACATTTTGTATAGTACCTGGAAAAGAGTCAATACAATAGAGATGCAAAGAACAATGTTAGTCCATTTGCATCAGGAGCGTATGCACCGGGCTGAAAAGGGGTACATGCCCCCCAGCAAAGAAAAATAGGGGAGCTACGTTTTTTACCCCCCCCCCCCCACACACTTATTTGCCAAAGATTTAGAAAAAAAGTTGAATGCTTAGCATGGAAGCAAGAGATGTTCCGTATAAGGGCGCACTTTGAAATCGAATAGCTTTTTTTCTAGTTTGTCATTTTTGATGACCTGTGGTCCACTTTCTTGTACTCTCCTGAATCCCCCCCCCCCCCCCCCCCCCCCCCCCCACACACATATATACTGATATACTTGCCGGTCAATATACATGACTGGTATCTTTAATTGTATACGACAAGCTACCTCAATGGTAATCTTCATTTCATTTTGACTAAAGGGTTTGCTTCAGTATAAATGAGGTTGGGGTTCATTTCAATTTGTTAGCCCTATTCTTCAGTTGTTTATTTGTCCGATCAAACCATTTGTTTGTTTTTATTTTATCATCACATGACGAATGAAATAGTCGAATGTAAAATTAATCTCCAAGACTAGCATCTCAAGAATCTTTCAGGGATAATAGAGTTTTTCATTAATGATAGATAATTCAAATCGATTTCAAGTCAAATTAATTTTAATCCAATAAACAAAACGCTCATTACAATAGCTATTAAACTTTATTTAGATATTTCAGATAGATTGTTCAATCAATAGATTACGGTATATTACTGATATCAAATTTAGTGCACGTGCACGTTTCTGGAATTACGCTCAAAATCACTAAAGATTAGAAAGCCAAATAATTTAAATGTGTTTGGGAGCAATAAAACCAAAGGGCCTAAGCAGGATAACCAAAATCAGCTAAGGTCTGAATCAGACTTCATTGTTTGTTGTCCTTCAATTTGTGTTTTTGCTTTACATTCACTTGACCTCATAGTAATTGCTACCGGTACATAACAATGTCAATCATAGCAATTGCAGGACCCGGGTGGCTCAATGAGTTAGGTAGTTGGATTACCTAACAACTCATACAAGCCTATCACCAATACAGCGTGCACTCGACTCGCAAGTGATAAAGCTTACCAGCTGCTTGTCCATGGTCGGTGGTTCTCTCCGGTTTCTTCCACCACTAAAACTGGTCGCCATGATATAACTAAAATATTGCTGAAAGTGACGTTAAAACACCAACAAATCAATCACTTGATCTCAATTAATTTATAATGAATGAATACAGTGAATAACGGTTCCTGTCATTGGTGGCCTATCTTAATGTGCTATTATTTTTATTAAATAAATCGTGCACCTTTTTTCTTACCCCATTTGAAGCAAAATTTCATGAACCTGGAATAAAGGCTTCTAGGTAAAAAAAAAAACTAATGTAGAAAGTCCTTCCGCTGAAGTACTATGTGTCATTGACCTTTGGATTATAAAATCGAACGTTTTTCTTCATTTGCACTTCAGGATGCTGCATCAAAGGCTTCTCCGATTTGGGTCCCTTTTCAGATTTTGTTTAGAATCTTTGGTTACTGACATCATTACTGTAAATGATCTTACAGAAGTATCCCAAATAAACGAGATCTGATTCGGCACGTTGAAATATTATACAATTATTGACTTTGGAATAGGTTGCTATCTGGATTTATCAACCTGAAAAAAAAACCCGTCATGTTCACCGAGCCGCAGTGACCGAAGTACGCATAAGGATTAAACTACCTGTACAATCAGTGCCTATCACTACTAAAGTTGTGAGTTTGAACCCTGTTCATGGCGAGGTGTACTCGATACAACATTATGTGATAAAGTTTGTCAGTGACTTGCGACAGGTTGGTCGTTTTCTCCGGTTTCCTCCACCAATAAAACTGACCGCCACGATATTTGAACTATTGTTGAAAGTGGCGTTAAACCCCATAATCCAAACATAATAACCATGATCTCCAATCAGTTATTGAATTTTATAAATTGATGGTAATCCAATGAAATCAATGGGTTTATCGTGACTGGATAAGTTTTCGATGATTTTAGAGAAAAAACAGACTCAAATTTTCAAAAGCTGAACATTCTAGCACAAAATGATTTGTGTTCTCTGCATATTACTTTACCATCATTGACAAAGATCATTTTGTCTTGACGCATGCGATGCAGAACCAAATCATTTATTTCTTGCCAGTAGTTTTAGTTTTGACGTTTTCAATATTTCTGAGATCATTTTGCGTCACTTCACTTAATAAAGTGCAACGTTTACGATTTTCATTTCCTCGATACACCAAAATCGCCAAAGAAAGCGAAACATGAACCACCGACCATGGGCAAGCAACTGGTAAACTTTATCACTTGCGGCTGCGAGTCGAGTGCACCCTTCTTTGTAATTTACAAAGCCGGGCGCGAACCCACGCCGTATTGGTGATAGGTTTGTATGAGTTGTTAGGTAATCCAACTACCTAACTCATTGAGCCACCCTGGCCCTATGTTTTTTTTATGAAAAATACACTAAAATGTCAAAAGAACAATATATTTTTTTAACATTTTTCAATATTTTTTTAATCTTTGAAATATAAATAGACAATCATGTGTAATTACCTCAATAATTATGATAATTTAAATGTACAAAAAATGTATTCCTTTATATTTGACTGGTAAAACTGTGCAGCAATAAAACAAAGTCACTATGGTTTCAGAGCATCCCCTTATCCAAATATCCTTATACCCTTGGCTAACTGGATAACATATGATTCCATACTTAAGTGAAAAAGCTTTTTTCTTAAAGAAGGAGAGGCGTTAAGGTGCAAAATTGACCCCACATTTTATTAAAAAATAATGCTTGACATAGAATAAAAACAATTTACTAATTTAATTGTTATAAACAAATTTAAAAAAAATATATCTTTCCGTGAGATTGGGTGTGTTATGACGTCATAATGACATCATAATTAGACGGATAATGCTAAAAATGGACTATAAACGACATATTCAATGTACATTTTAGCTATTTTATATACCTCCACAGTCTTCCACCAACACCAAATTGACCAGTTGTTTTGAGTATAGAAGGTTAATGATTGTATCAAAATATTTTGTTGGTGGAGGATTGTGGAGGTTGTTAAATATTAATTTATCTATAACCTCGGCCAGACCCTTAAAATCAATATTTTCACTCTTCTGATTGTATATATGATACCATTATGTACATTTTATGATTAATTTCAAGTAATACCATGGGAACGACTGTGGACGCTGGCTTACTCAGCCACCGCTAATTAGTAATGAAATTCATCAACTGGTAAATAACTTGTATCTGTAAATAATTGTATCTATTTTAAATACAGTTTGTGTACATTGAAACCAGGGAGAAAAACTCAGTGCATGCAGTCCGGCGTCAATGCGATAAAAAGAACTGGGGACTATGAGTGCCATACATGGCCCCATATTTAATGAATCATTGTCTTAGAAAATACTTGATTAAAATTTGATGTGTTTTATATTATAGACGACATCATACTTTTGATGTTAAAACACGTAAAAGACAACTTACAGCAGATTATGATAGCAACATTTTATTACGAGTGTAGTTGTTGGTTTGTCACAAAGCAAAATAATATCTACCATCTCCTCTTTTTCTAGTGACAATGAAAACAATCATACATAGACTCATGGTAGCGACACACATTTTACCTACACGATTAATCATATGGTTGTAAACTTGTTCTCATCATAAATATATATGAAATACTTGATTGTAAAACAATTATCTATCGACAACCATTTTCCATGGGATATCTGATTCCATGGCTTGTTATCAGTTTATAAAAAAAAAAATTCTCAAAGGTTCCTAGCTAAAATCGTTACACATTAAACATTTTGCTTCACACCATTTCCCAAAATATTTCCAGAGTATAGAAAAAGCGATCTTTAAATATTGGACTTCTCTCAACCCGCACCTTGGCATTTTTTTTTTATAGATTTATGATGGTTGTCCGTAAAAATGTACTGGAATATATCATCACATTGGTTGTCGTTAAGAATAAAGTACGATTAAAAAGTGTTTAATTTTTTTTCAAATATGACAAAGTTCTATTGTCCAAATAAATCTATCTATTACTTCTTTAAGGTTAATACCAACATTTCGACCAGTTTTCGACAATCAATGTTAATAAGTTTCAGAATTGATATGACCTCAATATGTACATTATCAATGTCATAGCAGAAGATGAAACCAAAATTAGTCTGTATGAGATATATTTTTTAAATGATTAAAGCTTTGTGACGAAAAAATGAATTACGAAAAATACAATTTGAACGTGAAATAATAGATGTGGTACGTAGTTCTTACATTTAAAGATGACATTTTTAGATAAGATTTCTTGAGATCATTCATGCAATTTCAGCATCATAATATAACCTCTGACAAATGAAGCGATCAAAATAATGAGAGATTTTATCACGTGAAACAAACCGTCGAAAACAGGAGACCGTCGAAAATGGGTGACGTAGCGACATTACTATTCGTTCACTTTAATTTCATAATATAGTTTCGGAACATGTTTTTATTCCTGAAATCAATCCACATTGCATATTAAGTCTATATAAATGTATAAATAAGTAACACATGGATGTCTTATAAGAAGCAGGAAATGCTTACCCTTCCTGAGCTTTGTTTACTGAGTTTTATTATGCTTTGTGTTTTTTGTTTTTTGTTTTTTTGTTTTTTTGTTTAAAGATATGCATTATAATACAATGATACGTACGTTCTGTATTCTGAAAAAAATGTCGTTCAGTGCTTTTCATTACCTGACTTTGTCGGTCCGCTGTGAGGAATTAGATGCACATATTAACTAACTGTATTTATTTCTGAAAAGCACATATTGTGAATACATTTTGGAGAATATTTTATCGATTTTGGCCCTTATAGCTCCCAGTCCTTTAATGCCAAAAAGAAGGGTAAATTAGTTTTGCCACCCTCAACTTTTCAAAGTGGGGAGGGCGATTGTTCCCAGCTCCTTTACCTATGAAGTGGTATTAGTGAAGTTCGAACTGCAGACTCATACGGAGCATCAGAGTTCATGTCGGTTTGAAAAAAATGTCTACAAGTTGATTTACATATAATTTGACTTGGTTCTTAATAATATTTTTTTTCCAGATTTATCAAACATGCCATCAATTTGTTATCAAAGTCGGACCAGAAACCTTTACTACACATGTATGACCCTAGTTCTAATAATAAAACCCTAATTTATAAATGCTCGCTTACTCGCAAGGGTTATAACGGGATGTCATTATACGTAATGGAGCAGCCGCCGAAGTTTTTTGCGCTCGCTTACAGAGTTTCTGACGCCTGCATTTATCAATAATAAGACATAACCTTTCCCTTTGTCCATTATTATAACAAGTTGTTATCACCTACCAGTATTTTAGAATGTAATTCCCACAAAATAAAAATCCATGTTTACTTTCACTCTGAACATTTTGAATTTCGTCATTTCCGGCCTCACTATTTGGATGTCGATACCATATTTGGCGATTAAGGCGTGAATGTTTACATCAGCCGTCGTAAGCATCGTAGTAAGAAATACCATATTTAGAAAAGCTCCACCTTCCGTAGTTTCCGGTTATGACAAACGATCGATAAATTTGAACAAGGTTGTTGCTACCTTTGAAAAGCATATATTTCTCAGCCAAACCGATTTAACAAGGACTAGGATCATCAGTAATAGTTATAATGAAATGTTTGAAGCGTAAATAGTGAGTTTTTATGTTTCAACTGCAACTTTTTTTTGCTCCATTGTGACGAATGGGACCGCGTTGTAGCTCTGCCGAGACACAAGTTTGTCACAGGAGCTACATTATTGCAGCTAGTATGACCCTACTCCCAAAGAAGAGAACATGGAGAGGTTGTTGAATGTTTCTGGACATTGGCACCCACGGATGGACGACTTCTACTGTGAGGTAGCAAACAAGGAGCTTACAACAATAAGGATACCTCCTCTTGTTATTCACAATGGTTGTGGTTATTTTGAAGATCGGAGACCTTCATCCGATATTGATCCATATGCTGCATCAGAGGGAATTGTAAGGGCCTGTATATTTGGAGATTTCTTGAAGCCAGGCTATGAATCTCTTAAAGATTTGACATTTTGGGATAACACTGAAATGTGATAAAAGTAATACTTTTAATCAATTTACTTGTACATGTATATGGTTATGGGTTTTATTGATATTATTGATATTACTGCATTATACATACTAAAACAAATATTATTCTTTCTTATGGCATTCAATAGGGGTTAGGGGGTTATGGTGCTTAACTTCACTTTTAACAATATTTCAGTTATATCATGGCGGTCAGTTTCATTGGTGAAGGAAACCCTGAGTACCCGTAGAAAACCACCGATCTGCTGCAAGTCACAGACAAACTTTATCACATAATGCTGTATAGAGAGCGGTATTTCAAACTCACAACGTTAGTAGTGATAGGCACTGATTGCATAGGTAGTTGTAAATCCAACTACCATACAATCACGACTACGACGGCCTCTGTCATTTTTTAAAGTTGAAGGTATTATAAATAAAGGTAATAACAAAATTACCGAACTCCGAACAATCTTATAAAGGGAAAGTCAAAACTCATAATTATATAAACAGACAAAATCAGTCAACAACCGGAAAACTGTGAAAACCGTAATGACCCTGACTTGGTACAGGCATTTCTAAAGAAATGGTGGGTTGAATCAGATTTTAAGGCGCCAAACCTCCCGCTCTCATTACGGTTCAAAGGTTCCGGCTGTCACTATAACAGTATTTAAATACATGAACAAAATCAGTAAAATAGTTGTCAAGTAATAGTGACTAGTGTCAAAGCGCACTTCTCTTATCAGGCCAGATTTCAGATGCAATGAGATAGTAACATGTTCCTAAATTGACCCTTCAAGAGAGGCCACCACTGTTATATGACCTCTTTTTCTCTGTTGAAAGGGTGGCCTTATTAAAGGGTTACTCTCACGTGGGGCTACTATTGTACATACATGTATGTTGAATAACAATATTCTTTAAAAAGACATTTATGACATATCATTTAAAGGAAACAGTACACATATTGAAAAATCCATAGATATTTCCTTTCCTCCATCACGGACAACACTTTTACCGTACTCGACTATATAAATGTATAAATAAGTAACACATGGATGTCTTACAAGAAGCAGGAAATGCTAACCCTTCCTGAGCACATGGGTTCACTCCTTTTTCTTTTTTCCTTTTTTTCTATTTTTTTTTGTGGAGTCCGCGTTGCTCATCTTTTTAGTTTTCTGTGTTGTGTTTTGCATGTCTTTGTCCTGTGTCTTGTGTGCCCAATTTTTTCCAGTGGCTCGTGATTGTCCATTCTTGATTGCTCCTTCTGTTTTCTCTAACGTTTATATAGAACAAATGACAATAATTAAAAGAAGAATTTGTGGATAGTACACAAATTCCCCGTGTAGCTAATATTAAACTAAGCGTTATGGCTGGTGCAACAGCTAGTCAATGACAACTAAACAGAGCTTGTAAATCACACAAATTAAGGGTTGTAAATCTGTAAATATGCAAGATATTAAAGCTAAAATCAATCTTGACCTGTGGATTGTGGATAAAACCAGTATGCAACATTTTCAAAACGTTGGTCAAGGGAAACTGCAGTGACGGATTTACCTATAGGCTCGATAGGCTGAAACCTAGGGCCTAAAAATGTTGAGGCCTCCGGCCAAGGTGCATCTTTTTTTAACACTGCTGTTGGACTTTCACACTTATGCTGTCTTAACGTACTGTACTTTCTAAACAACCCTTCAGTAATTTTCCTTACACATTTGCACTCCATTTCAGAATATTGCAGAATTTTAAACACCCCGATCATCTTCGTTTTTATTGAAATTGATTAAACACACTTCCATCTTCCTCCAGTCGTGAAGGTGAAGAATTGGGAGGGGCCTCACAAGTCGATTACAGGGGCAGATCCAGGATTTCAAGCTAAGGGGGCCCACTTAAAAAATTGCGCCGAGCGGAGGGAGGCGCGAAAATGTTTGGGGTATTTCGTGCGCCCCCTGGATCCGCCTAGGGGGTCTCTTTATCTAAATCCGGCACTGGGAAACGGAAACAAATTAAGAAACCGCATGGTTGCCATTTCTAAATTAAGGGACACAACTCAGAAACCATAAAAGGAATAACAAACAAATTCACTTGACTTGCGTCGTGTATTGTAGTCAGAATAATGTGTAAAAACTAAAAACATGAAACCAAGGGGAACTCTGGTTGAGAGCACGGAAACCAAAAAGGAACAGACGGAAAGACATACAATGGTAACACATAATGCCTTCCCATCTTCCTAAGAGGGAAAAAAAACAAAAAAACAACAACAACAAAAAACAATAGACCATGCGTTATTCTTCAACACTAAACAAAAGTGGTATCTATATCTGCTTTAGTGCGCTCGACGCGTTTCTGGGAAGAAATACCTTAGTTACACAACAAGTAAAACGATTGAAATACCAAATAATTTTTAAAAAGACTGGGAGCAATAAAACCAAAGGGCCTAAACAGGATAGCCAAAATCGGCTAAGGTCTGAATCAGGCTTCATCAGTGAGATATTGTTTGTTGTCCTTCAACTTGTGTTTTCGTACGTTATTCTTCAGCATTATAAACGTAGTATCTATGCATGATTTAGTGCACACGGCGAGTTTCTGGAAAAAAAAACCCTTAGGTACGCTAAATGTCAAAAGATTGCAATGCCAAATAATTTTAAGGTCTTTGGGAGCAAGAAAACCAAAGGGTCATAAACAGGATACTAAAAAATCGACTGAGATTGCTTAAAGGTCACATTAGAGGCAGTTGGTCATTTCGTTATTTTTAATCAGACGCTTGGGTTCAGAGTTATTAGAGATATATTCGTTGGAACTGATTTTGGCAAGGCTGTAATATGACAATTACATCAGAACCATTTTCTAACAACTGATTTTTAGCTTTTAAAAAAGCTGGGTCAGCCGGGGCAAGTATGTAACCGATGTCTTGTCTGTCGCAAATCGGATACAGGACTCGGAGGAAACTGAAAGACTGTGAACGTCGCTTCTTCTATAATCTGCACCCGAAGAGTAGACACTAGAAGTAAATAATATTCAAGGTTCAAAAGCTGAAAGCTGTAAAACATTTAAAAAAAAATCCACAATCCCAGACGGATATAAAAAGTCTTTGTTTTCGATTTGTTATCCAAAGAAATATTTCTTGATATCACAAAATTGTATTTTTAGATATCAGGAAATAGATTTTCTTATATCAAACACTATTTGGTTTTCCAATCTTTCAATTGTGAGTGTACCTGATGAAAGTTATTTCAGAAACGCATCGTACGCACTAAATTTGATATCTACGTTTTTATTACTACCACTGGGTCGATATCTCTGCTGGTGGACCACAGGCACTTGTTTCATTCAAAAAATATATGCCCCCCCTCCTCTTCCTTACTTCAAGGTAAATATCTGCCCTTTTCAGTCCCCTTCCCCACTTCGCCTCAATATTTTTCGCTTATTCGCTTATTCGCTGACAAAATTATATCGTTACACTCCCGAGATATTTCTCTTTTCGACTGCCACATTTAAATATACCCCCTCAGAAGAATTGGATAAGAATATTCAGCGAACGTCGCTTGGTCTACTTTTCAGTAATTGAAACGAATACAGCCACTTCCGGTCCGGTCTAAATTGATTTTGAAAATTTAAAAAAAGGTGCTTTAAAAATCAAATGTCAGTAATTTGGAGTTGAACATATTTTTATAATCTGCATTGGAACAATTATCTGTATTTTAAAGGCTTACTTTACATTTCAGAGGAGATGCTCATGACGATGGCATTGTTACACATGGCCAGTCTAGAGAATTCCGAATGTATATGAAAAATCCAGCGCAAACCAGAAGTGTCTGTATCCGTTTCAATGACTGAAAAGTAGACCAAGCGACGTTCGCTGAATATTCTTGTCCAATTCGTCTGAGGGGGGTCCGGTAGGTATATTTAAATGTGGCAGTCGAAAAGAGAAATATCTCGGGAGTGTAACGATATAATTGGGTCAGCGAAAGGATCACAAATAAGCGAAAAATATTGAGGCGAAGTGGGGAAGGGGGAAAGGGCAGATATTTACCTTGAAGAAAGGAAGAGGAGGGGGCATATATTTTTTGAATGAAACAAGTGCCTGTGTGGTGGATTGTTAGTCCTCGAATTCGAATGTATCACCCGCCCTGTAGTCAGTGCTTCGACATTGACATGGTTTATTCGATATATTCAGTATTACTGGAATGTACAGTTCCTAAATAATGTAATTATTAATAAAACTAAGGTTCTCCTCCCTCGGGCATAGGTGTCCTTTGTCGATGTTGACCCTTTAGACCCTTTGGTTTTACTGCCTCCTGCCAAAACTTTAAAATTATTTGGCTTACCAATCTTTCACTTTTGAGCGTACCTGATGAATGTTATACCAGAAACGCGTCGTGTACATTAAAATTGATATCTACTAGCGGAGCAGGAACTATATCCACCCTTCCGGAGCACCTGAGTTAACCCCCGATTTTTAGTGGGGTTCGTGTTACTCGATCTTTAGTTTTATGTGTATGTTTTGTAGATCGGTGTTTGTCCTTTTTCTTTTGGCCATTGATTACCCCTTTGGTATCTTCAAACTCTTTTTAATATCAAAAACATTTTTATAATTAAAAAGCAATTGAATTTCTGATATCAAGAAATCGATTTTTTTTAATTAACCAGATATCCGATTTGGTAGTATTATAACACACTTTTTCATGTCAAATTTAAATGGTGAATCTAAATTCTTCTAGTCGGTTTAAGAGCACTTTGGGGCTCATGTTGATTTGTTGTCTATGTATATATATATCTCGGACTAATATATACCTACTCTAAATAAAATTTACTTACTTACTAATTTACTTCTACAACGATTCTCACTTAATCTTGTTATGATGGTAAAAATCATGGAAGTGAATGTTAAAGTGACTAGCAATTTTATATTGTCTCATAATCTACAAACTTGCTTGAACCCAAACAGTCCATAAATAATCAGACGAGACTCGCAGCGATTCAGGCGCAGATGAACACCATCCGTAGACCAACCACGATGGATTATCAACAGCGTTATAAGATAAGATAAGAAAACTTTATTTGAATTCGGTTTTTGTATAACAATAAACACAAGCTCTCAGGAGCTTTTTACCGAATATACATAGTAGCACAAGATACATACACATATTAACATAATCACATAAACACACATATAAAGCACATACAGTTAGCAAATGCAACATAAAAAGCACAAAAATAAAAGACATTCTAAAACATGCTGAAGCAATATCAAGCAAACATAAAATAACTAAGCAGCATTAAAACTTGGAAAAAGCACTAGAAATAAAACAGAAAGCTGAATATGTTATCTGCATGCAGAACAACGACATACTGAGCCATTCCAGGACTGAATCAAACTTTTAAAGTGGTTGAAACTGTTTTCAGTTCTGAAATGGTTCGGAAGGTCGTTCCACAGAGTTGCAGCTGCAAACGTGAATGATTTTTTGCCATACCTTGTAGTTCTAACTTGAGGTACATCTAATATGTTCCAATACCTGAAAGCATATTTATAATTCTTCACATTAACCAAATCATGAAGGCATACAGGAGCTAATTTGTTAACGATTTTAACGTTGAGTGGCAAAACATCAGAGGAGTTCCGAGTAGTTTTTCAATATGCACCTCTATACTTCACCGTTTCCTTCTCCTAGATATATTATCCCCGATTAAAATTAACCGAAACTACGAAACTTTTTTTTTCAGAGAGAAAAAAGAAAACCGCAACATTAATCACAATGACAACAGCGGAAGGATGTGTTTGGTTACAGAGAGAAATAACAATCCCTGCCAAGAAACGAGGATGTCATCTCATTACAGACGAATTTCTTAAATTAGTCCCAGAGATAGAGCAGATTCAAATTGGAATAGCAAATGTCCATAGTTAGTGTTAGCAGGTTCAAAGCTAGCTGCGGAACCGTCGCCCTTATGGTCCTTCCGCGAATATCAGAAAACTGGTCAAGGACCATAAGGGCTACGGTTCCGCAGCTAGTTCAATGCTAGATGCGGAACCATAGCTCTTGATGGTCTAATCTCGTTGAGATTACGATTCCGAAGAAATGTTCTGTCTGTTCTTCATCTAGGGATGGGATGAAGAACAGACAGAACATTTCTTCGGAATCCTAATCTCAACGAGATTATTTATGGTCCTTTTGTTCTATGGTCCGCCATATCTTAAAAAAAACCAAAAGGACCATAAAGGGCAACGGTTCCGCAGCTAGTTCAAAGTATATTTCTACTTCATTTTATGCTCTGATCTCAAAATCTTTGGCACTCGGCTTGATATTAATGATAATGTATCTATGTCCACAGAGGATCAACATATATTAGGAAGACCAAGGCACTAAAGTAGACACTAGTCACTAGATAATCATTGTTGAGATTAGACTTCCGAAGACATTTTCTACTCTTTACCCAGAGATACAGAGCAGAAAATGTCTGTATCTCCTAAAGGAAGTATAATCTGAACGAAATCCGACACTATTGACTTCTACTGACAAGTATTATATCGATAAAAATTCCATACAGTCAACATGTAGCGACTGGCACCTCCACTAGGTGTCGACCCGATCCAATGAATGAAAAATTCTGAAAAGTTGACACCCAGTTACATGGCGTTTTCTATGGGGCTATATAAAGAGACCTGTGTACAAATGCTTCGAATATATGCAAATTATATAGTAGGGATAATCAAATCAAGCATATATGAGCATTAAATAAAATTAGAAACACATTTTCTTCATGAAAACATAATTCAAAGTTGAATTTAAATAAAAAAAAATATGATTTAGGTCGTACATGTATATGCTAAATCAGTGTATATTTTTAACAAATTCCACATCATTTTAACATAAATCAAAAGTTATTTCTATCATTTACCCCCGTTGACATAATTTATTTCACAAAAATAAATGCGTGCTGAAATCAAAGGGAGATAATTCAACGAAAAATTACATAATCCAACTTTTGATTTTAGCATCTTGGATTGTATGCACTAGAGACTGAGAGCAACATATATTGGTAATTAGTCATAAAGGGTCAATATATTACTTCATTAACAAGATATGATATAAATATACAGGTATAACAAAACAAAAAGACAAATACAACATGTATCTAATGGCTGCCAAAAAATAACGAATACACAGAAAACTGAAGATTGAACAACACAAACACCACTAAAACTCTGGGCCGACATGAACTCAGATGTTCCATATGAGTCTGCTGTTCGAATTCACTAATACCACTTCATGGACAACAGGGCTGGGGGCCATCGCCTCCCTACTTTGAAAAGTTGAAGGTGGCAAAACTAATTTACCCCCCTTTTTTTTTCGCATTAAATTTAAGAATTTTTTTTTTTACTTTAGTATGGAAGCTAGTTCTGATAATAAAACCCTAAATGCTCGCTTACTCGCAAGGGTTATAACGGGATGCCATTACACGTAATGGAGCAGCCACCAAGATTTTTTGCGCTCGCTTACAGAGTTTCTGACGCCTGCATTTATCAATAATAAGACATAACCTTTCCTTTTGTCCATTATTATAACAAGTTTTTATCACTTACCAGTATTTTAGAATGTAATTCCCACAAAATAAAAATCCATGTCTCTGAACATTTTGAATTTCGTCATTTCTGGCCTCACTATTTGGATGTTGATACCATATTTGGCGATTTGAGGCGTGAATGTTTACATCAGCGTGTAGTAAGAAATACCATATTTAGAAAAGCTCTGCCTTCCGTAGTTTCCGGTTATGGAAAACGATCGATAAATTTGAACAAGGTTGTTGCTACCTTTGAAAAGCATATATTTCTCAGCCAAATCGATTTAACAAGGACTGGGATCACCAGTAATAGTTATAATGAAATGTTTGAAGCGTAAATAGTGAGTTTTTATGTTTCAACTGCAACTTTTGTTTTGCTCCATTGTGACGAATGGGACCGCATTGTAGCTCTGCCGAGACACAAGTTTGTCATGAGCTACATTATTGCAGCTATATGGAAGCATACATTGTCTAGTTAGCTAAGGGTATAAGGATATTTGGACAAGGGTATGCTTTGAAACCATAATGACTTTTTTTTTTTATTGCTGCACAGTTTTGAAAATTTACCAGACAAATAAGGAATACATTTTTTTGTACATTTTTCATGAAGACGTGAACAGTATGTAATGAGCACCCATTTAAATTATCATAATTATTGAGGTAATTACACAGGATTGTCTATTTATATTTCAAAGATAAAAAAATATATTGAAAATTGTGAAAAAAATGTATTGTTCTTTTTACATTTTAGTGTATTTTTCATGAAAAACGTAGGACCCGAGGGTACCCCTATTTAAAGACCCATATTTTTTTTTCTATTGAAAATATGCCCCATTTTTTTTTCTTCAAATTCTGAATGTTAACATGTATATGATGCTTTTGGTATATTGTTTTTGAATATTTAATGAAATGAAAAGGTAAAGAAAAAGTTGGGTTACTTTTTTTATAAAATGAATATTTTCAACAAAAAAAAAGGTCCCTACCAACCTATGAATATGAACCCATATCTTGGTTTTAGAAAGGCAGTTAACTTCAAATCTTTATTTTTTTCAATTATTCAGATGTTGTACAAAGAATTAAAGTGCAATAATATTAATAAATATGATGTTTAAGAAAATCATGCCAGTTGCTACAACATGGTAAGAAAACTGTGTCTTTTGTAATTTTAAAAAGGAAATAATTAATATCCACATATGAAATTCAAATAAATGTTAATACAAACAGTTGTTCATAATTAAAATGCCTGTATACTTATGGAAACTTATAAAAATTCATTTACTTTTTTTTATTTACTTTTATTTGAATTTCATATATGTAGATATTCAGTGCGGACAGCACTATCCTGGCAGATTCATGATGAAGATGCAAAGTCGTTGACAGCATAATAAAAGTGGCTTGGTTTGATGCATACAGTACAGTCAGAGACATAGCGTGATAAATCACTGTGATAGACATATCACACTTCTTAGTGATACATGTACTGATATATCTTTTAGTCTGTTTAATCTATTTACTTATTTTGATATGCCTTTTGGGTGATAGTAAGTAACACTCTAAATGTAAAAGAAATTTTGAAAATATATTTAATAGAACAAAAGATATATCCAATTCTAACATGACGTCCTTCTTTCGCTTTGTAGACAAACGAGCGATTTATCGATGGTATAATCTCATTTGCACATGCGCCGGTGAATGTGACTAACTTTTCCATTGGCAGCATAAATTGTGTGCGACATTTTCCGCAAGCGTAAATATAAATTACCGTCTTCCAATCAAAGTATACTACCGTATTTGTACTCTTAGACATATCAGAATCAAAATAAATCATGGAAGCCAGAATGTGTTTTGAGTTTTAACATGGGTTGGGGGATATTAGTAAATTTTATCCCTCGCCTCTGGCTCAGGATGATATACTAATATCTGCCAATCCATGTTAAAACTCAAAACACATTCTGGCTTCCATGATTTATTTCTTAAATCACCAAGATGAGTGATACGTCTATCACAGTGATTTATCATGGTATGTCTCTGTCTGTACTGTAGTTGTCTGCAATCCAAGAAATCTTGCGGTAGAGAAAACATTATGCAATATTAGGTAGTCGTACGTCCACAATAATCTCGTTGAGATTAGACTTCCGAGGAAATTTTCTGCTCTATATCTCCACCCTTTGATAGTGCTTGTGAGTGACGAGATTAGGCTGGAGATACAGAGCAGAAAATTTCTTCGGAAGTCTAATCTCAACGAGGTTACGTCCAAAAATACCACAGTTTTTATATGAAAACCTTTCATGAAGATAATATGAGGCAGGTGCAACCTGAAACGCTCCCGAAGAACAGTAATTTTTCTTCCTGGTTACAAAATATCAAGCTTAAAAATAATACCACCTAAAACTCCAAACTCCGGACAGTTTTCATATCCGCTACCGAACATTGTTTCATTTTTATTTGAAAAAAATCGACTAGAGTTCTGGTTTAGGTCACATAATTTTTCTTTTAATTTATTTCCAGTTTGGCAGCCATATTGTTGAAGATTTTGAAGTGCCACAGTACCTACTACCTATTCATACTTCTACCATTAACGATCCCAAAAAGGGAGCGTATAAACCAATTTGTTTACATTCCCCACCCCCCATTTTTGCATCTCTTTTTATATTATACAAGACAATGTTTGCTTACCATTGACTGTATGGAATTTTTATTGATATTTTGTTAAGCCTGTTACCTGGACCTGGATCCAATAGTCTGGGAGTTCTTTACTCTGGAATACACAACCATTTGCTAAAGACAACCATCATCCAATAGCTCAGCCCATAGACAGAATTGCTCTGCTTTTATAGAACATATAATTTACTAGATTTCATTATCTTTCCTTGAATTATGCTTTTTAGCTCACCTGGCCATAGGCCATGTGAGCTTTTGTCATGGGTAGTCGTACGACGTACGTCCGTCCATTAGCTTTTCACATTTAACTCTTCTTCTCTGAAACCGCTGAACAGATTTCAACAAAACTTGCCATAAATGTTCATTGGATGGTCCTATACAAGATTTATGTTTTTGCTGTAGATCAGAAATTCAACATGGCTGCCAGGGCCAATAACGTGTTCTGATTGGTTGAAACCTTGAAAATCTTCTTGTCATAAACCACTAAACCAATTGAATTGTGACTTTGCAGGAATGATCATTGGGTGGTCCTGTACTAAACTTGTGAATCGTTTGCCGATCGTAGATTCAAGATGGCCACCATGACTCGACTTAGTTTAACATTGGACCCTATTGGAATTTCACATTTTCATCTTTTTTTCTGAAACCACAAAACAGATTTGAACCAAACTTGGCAGAAATGTTCATTGGATGGTCATATACAAGATTTTTTTTTGGCACTGATCGGAAATCCAACATGGCTGCCAGGGCCTATAATGTGTTCTGATTGGTTGAAACCTTGAAAATCTTCTTGTCAGAAACCGCTAAACCAATTGAATTGTGACTTTGCAGGAATGATCATTGGGTGGTCCTGTACTAAACTTGTGAATCGTTTGCTGATCGGAAATACAAGATGGCCACCATGACGCGACTTAATTTTAACATAGGACCCTATGGAAAAAATGTTTAAAGTCTTCTCTTCTGAAACCAGTAAGTCAATTTAAAGCAAACATGGCATGAATGGTCCTTAGGTGGTCAACTTTTAAAATTATGTCCTGTGACCCCGACCTCCATCCAAGATGGCCGCCGTCAGCGGACATAGTTTTAACATAGGACCCTATGGGGAAAATGTTTAAAAATTTGTTCCTCTGAAACCAGTAAGCCAATTTAAAGCAAACATGGCATGAATGGTCCTTAAATGGTCAACTTCAAAATTATATCCAGTGACCCAGACCTCCATCCAAGATGGCCACCATCAGCGGACATAGTTTTAACATAGGACCCTATTGGAAATATGTTTAAAAATCTTCTCCTCTGAAACCAGTAAGCCAATTTAAAGCATACATGGCATGGATGGTTCTTACATGTAAGTGGTCAATTTTCAAAATTGTGTCTGGTGACCCTGACCTCCATCCAAGATGGCCACCTTCAGCGGACATAGTTTTAACATAGGACCCTATGGGAAAAAATGTTTTAAAATCTTCTCCTCTGAAACCAGTAAGCCAATATAGCAAACATGTCATCGATGGTCCTTAGGTGGTCAACTTCCAAAATTGTGTTCAGTGATCCCGATCTCGGTTCAAAATGACCGCCGTCAGCGGACATAGTTTTAACATAGGACCCTATGGGAAAATTGTTTAAAAATCTTCTCCTCTGAAACCAGTCAGCCAATTTAAAGCAAACATGGCATGGATGGTCCTTGGGTAGTATACTTTCAAAATTGTGTCCGGTGACCACGACCTCCATCCAAGATGGCTGCCATGAGCAGACATAGTTTTAACATAGAACCCTATAGCAGTATGGGATTTGAATAGTAACTTAGATGTATTCGACATGCAGACATTCTTAAGAGGACTTATTTATGTCAGGTGAGTGATACAGGCTCACCTGAGCCTCTAGTTATTGTTAGTTTTGCTTACTTAAATGCCCCAAAGAGATGGAAAGAGGTTACAATACAAATTGTATGTGCCGGTAAAACGTGTCTAAATTCTTGCATGCACAGCAAAAAAATAATTATATTCCAGAGTTCAATAACTAATATGATGCCCTTCATTAGAATATGGTGGCTCATTCACTTTAGAACCCTAAGTTACGACATGTCAGTCATGGATTTGACGGCAAACATTAACCAATGAGAAAAAGTGTTATATATTAATTGCATTAGAATCAGCATTCCCGTCAACATATTTTCAACTGACCAATCAGATGAGACTACCAAATCTTGAGGTATGAAAAACTGAGCACATACCGATAGCTGTTGTCTGATTGGTTAATATTTAAGGGTCTTGCATATGGTTGGAGGCCTTTTTTTGCTTTCAATATTTTTCAAGTGTACCAGTACATCACTATTTACAGACAGTACCTTTTATTAAAATTTGAACATCTTTCATGAATATCTTATATAACACTCTTTAATATCAGGAGGTACCAATTATCATTTGTAAAAGATCTTAGTATCGCCTCTTATTTAAGGGCCTTGGAGGGTCGTAGATTTCAAAGAGGTTTGACTGTAGATCTTTCAATTATATGTTGTATATGATACGATATTCTTTTTTTTTTCATTTTAGTAAAACATACATCAGCAAGCCTGTGTTTAAATGAGGTAAGAAAAATAACAACAACCAGTTACAGTTTGATTTGAAATTACAGGGGTTTTACACATGAGTTGGTTTTCAGTAGCTGGGAACAATGGGCCTTATGTTTTATTTTTGTGACCGAGAGTTAAAACGAAAGACTACAACAACAAGAGCTGCTGTTCCCCAGGTTCAGTTGCCAACAGTTCAACACAAATAATTATACTGGTATCTTCATAAAATTTATGAGGGGTCGTCATGGTCGTGATGGTATGATAGTTGTATTTTATACAACTACTTATGCAATCAGTGCCTATCACCACTAATGTTGTGAGTTTGAATCCCACTCAGGTGAGGTGTACTTGATACAACATTATGTAATAAAGTTTGGCAGTGACTTGCGACAGGTCGGTGTATTCTCCTGGTACTCCGGTTTCCTCCACCAATGAAAGTGACTTCCACTATATAACTGAAATATTGTTGAAAGTGGCGTTAAATATCATAGGCCAACAAATCATAAAATTTATGCAAAAATAGATGGTAGAATCTTAAGACATTGCAAATGTCTACGGCCTAAGGAAATTGATGCTATAAATATCTATAATAAGATAATGAATTTGTTGCTGTTTCTGTTAAATACAAATATTTAAAGCCACATTCATATGTGAAAAAAAAATGTTAGGTAGAGCTCTACATTAACTTTTTATTTTTACCAATGTGTCCATTCAGATTAGTTGTCAGAAAGCAGAAAATACTTGTTAGTTTGGTTTTTATGGTGTTTACTGGCACTTTCAACAATCTTTCAGTTATATCGTGGCGTTACTTGTTAGAGAAAATCCATGATGTCTGTGATAAAGTTGGTTGTTTAAAATAATTTTATTGCAAAAATTATAAAAGAATGTCTTCCCATCAATTAATATTATAATTATAACATTTAGTAAATTTTAGCATTTTTTTTTCACTTGTTCCATTGAACAAATAACATTTAATGTTATTTAGTCTAAACCAAACTTTTACTTGTCGCAGGCTATCGGACTGTCACTAATGTTGAATCATGTTAGGATGTAGTCCTTCTAATTTTTTACTAACAAAAATAAGTAACATTGATCTTATTTTCTGTTTCAGAATTGGGACTCAGATGTACGGTAAGTAGTGAATATCAATAGATGATTAAATCACATACCGTAAGAACCAGTTTGGAAAAATGGTTCTGTTTTCATGCCGTTAGGTAGTCTTCGTGATAACCCACTTGCCCGAAGCCCCAGTCAAGTAAAACTAGATTTGGACAAATGAAAATTATGGAAGAATTTATTTCAATAAATAGAAAAATTTTCTAAATTTGGCTTTCGGCCAAGTAGGTGAAAAAAAGTAAGGCAAAGACTGCCGTCATTATTTATTTCCGGTAATGAGAAAAATGGAGTACTCTGATTATATCTCTTTCGAAATGTAAATCACAAATTAACTGAATTCCTTTCCACTATGTAGGTGTATCTACACAGAAAATTTAGAAGTATAGAACCGTCTGGGTAGTGTAATGGTTAATGTGATCACCTTAAGTGCAGTAGATCCTGGGCTTGAGCACAGATTGGGTCAAAACAAAGATTATGAAATTAGTATTTACTGCTTCTCCGCTATGAATGCATCATTAAGGAGTAAGATCAAAGATTTGGTTGACTCTGATTAGGATAATGTTACTAGATGGAGCAACATGTCTACCGATGGACACTAAGAATCCAACTACTTGTAAATGTGCTGGTCTAGTACAAACTGGACACCATCTGTATCATCTCATTGAAATGTAGCTTGTTCTCGCCATGATATAGCAGAAAATTAATCACTTCACGTTAAAAATAACCACTTAATCACTCGCTTTAGGTATAAATACATTGTTGAATTACTGATTTCTTAATTTTATATGCATTCTTTGAATTGATATCCCTTGCTCTTTAATTGTATTCCTAAAAGTACATACAGTGAAACCTACATTGTATCTAAACTGAACCCTGAATAAACCTGTCTAAACTGAACCCTGAATAAACCTGTCTAAACTGAACCCTGAATAAACCTATCTAATCTGAACCCTGAATAAACCTGCCTAAACTGAATCCTGAATAAACCTGTCTAAACTGAACCCTGTCTATACTGAACCCTGAATAAACCTGTCTAAACTGAATCCTGAATAAACCGAACTTTAACTAATGTCCCAATGTAGGAAATCTTTGTTAATTTATCTCGTATAAACTGAACACCTGTCTATTCCGAACACTTAAGTTGGTCCCAAGTAGTTTTGGTTTAGACAGTTTTCACTGTATCAGTTGATAAGGTATTTTTTTATGTCAATTTTGTAATAAAAGTAATTAATTTTACTTGATAAATAAATATTTTCTGACACCATTAATCATTTATTTATTTTGTTTTAACAGGGTTGATATGGAAAGTATGCTCAACAAATTGATACCAGACGTATGTATTATTTACTACCTATATACACTGTTGTCAATAATACCAGGCCTTAGCATCGTGGTCGTGATCGTATGGTAGTTGGATTTACAACTGCTTATGCAAACAGTGCCTATCACCACTAAAGTTGTGAGTTCAAAACCCCATTCATGGTGAGGTGTACTCGATTCAACATTATTTGATAATGTTTGTCAGTGACTTGCGACATGTCGGTGGTCTTCTCCGGTTTCCTCCACCAATAAATCTGACCACCAAGATATAAATGAATTGTTGATGGAACACCATAAAACAAACAAACAAGGCCTTACGGTTATAAAAGTGTGAGCATGAGTTTGTACTCATTCTTAAAAAAACAGCCAATCAGAACACTTTATCAAGTAAATACTTTATTCTGATTGGACAGTTTTGGAGTATGAGTACAGAGTGGAGCGGTATGTCTTTCTTTCTTTTGGTAATTTCCTCCACTGTCTGGAGCACCTGGATGGCCAGTAACTGTATGTATGTGCGGAAGTCTACTGTATATTTCCGGTTTTATTGAAGTTGAATATACAAAATGTATATACATGAATATTAGCAATATTAGTATTCATATTAGTTACAAACGGTAAAATACCCGCGGACTGTTGTTTCAGTGAGCTACCGGGTAGCACTATAAAAATTCAACTAAGCTTGTTGGTATAGTACAAAGAAGACATCATCACCGTCTTGTCAAAATGTAACTTGCGCTCGGCATGATATAGCTGAATAATTGCTCAATTGGCGTTGAACAGCAGTCATTCATTGCTGAAATATCCTATGGAGGGATATTAAAAATCACTGTCAAATTCAAAAAACCTCTATTTTCTACCAAAATTTAGTTTTGTAATTTTAAAATGTAAAAATGTGCAAAATATTCTTGATAGCTTTTCCATTCATGTAATAAAATACTGATTTTTGTTTTGTGTGAAAATTTTTCTGGCTCCGGGGGAAAAACATAAGCTCTCACATAAAAGTTAAATGGTCTGTTCCTATGTACCAGTAATTATTTATTTTCTTTACAGAGTACACCATTTAGACATAAATGTGAAGGACCAGATGACATGGTAGGTGTAACATATCAGTAACAATCTTTATTAATCACAGTTTTAATACAGTAAGGCCAAAACAAATATATACCTGTTTCCATGAATCCTATAGACCTTAATTGTCATAGCCTACCCTAAAGTGTTTATTTACATTTTTTAACAACCACTGTTAAGGTCATGTCCTTGTCCTCTTGATCTAGGTAAAAAAAGAAAGAGACCTACCCACCTTTTTTTTTTTTTCAAGAATCTATCGGAAACACATGTACTTTTTTCATTGGTCTGAGACAAGTCATAAAAAGAAGTGAGGGGCCTGACTGGCAGAGTGGTTAAGGTCCATGACTTCTGACCACAAGCCTAACACCACTATCAGTACACTCCTCAATATCCTCCTTAAGTGTTAAGGTTTCCAGACACTTTGCTATGGCCAGAGTTTTCATCAGAAATTTGGATAGAAGCAACTTGGCTATCCTCCCCCAGTAAGTCTGTAACTGAAAAATTCCTTAACATCAATAACCCTGAAATTATAAGACCAAATAATGATTTGTTTGTTAGTATAAATAATGTATGTACTATGTGAGGTTTCTATGTAAATTCCTCATTTCTTCTTGATCAAGTAAAAACATGGCTGCCATGTATATTTTTTTTCTGATTTGCTAAAAATTTTAAAAATCTTAAACTACAAGTTCAAATGATTTTTAGCTTCTTACAAATGATGTGTCTGAGGTTCTCTACAAAGATTTGACATTTCATCTTAATCAAACAAACAAAAAATGACTGCCATGGACAATTTTTGTTTCTGGTTGGCAGAAACTGAAAATCTCTAAAACTACAGGTTCAAATATCCTTGGTGTTTAAACTACAAATGTCCCAATGATTTGTAAGATGGTTCAACTGATGTATGTGAGGTCCTCTACAAAGATGGCATGAAAAAGATCAATAAGGTTCATTCTTTCTGGACACATGATGGCTTCATACTAGTAAAGGAAAGGGAGAACTCCAAAGTCAAAGTGATTAAGAATCAGTCAGATGTTGACAAAATGGAATAATAAAACAAATACTGCAAAAGTTAAAGATATTTTGATATTTTTGTTTTGATATTTTGCTCGCATTGTAACATTTCTTCTTTTTTTCCATGACTATTGTATGATTATGTTATATTTTGACTTATTATTATTTTTCTTGATTTGTTATTGTTATAATCTCCCCTTCATTTTCCCCCCAAGAATATATATGTAAAATTATTTACATTTTTTTTTTATTATTATTACGGTGCCAGATTGAGTTCAAATGCTTACATACCAGTGTTTATGTTTACATTGTACACGTGCTCTTATTGACAAACATTGATTGTACGTGGTTAAATATAGAAAGCAAGTTATCCATAAGACCTCGTGACTACCAAATAGTTTACTCCTTTATATACACTAGTTCAGTGCAACGCTTCAATGCACACTTGATTAATTCATTGTGTTTCTTTTTTTCTATCCATCTCTACATTTAAATGACGCTGTTTTTATGTTTGTACAAGCAATATTCCCTAAAAAGTTCTATTGATCAAAACATTTCCCCCTTAACAAACCACTTGTTTGACACGATGCCAAACACAATATTGTACATAATACTTCTATACGTTTTACCGTTATATATTGTCCTTTTCAATTGTGTTAGTCTTTCGAGGTCGGTTCGATTGGTTTCTTTTTTTATTTATGTGACAGATAAGCCCAATTTGTTTTATTTATGTATTTGTTCTGATAATGGATAGTGATATAACATCACATAGAGTTGTAATTGGGCTTTTCTACCATAAAATCAGTGGAAGTAGTTTTAGGAAAACTTCCAAAGTGTCTATGAGTTTGAATGATATTATAGATTTTATATTGAATTGTATGTATGTTATTATTAGAAAGGGTATGTTATTGTCTAGAACAAATTTTGTTATGATGCCAAATATTATGCTGATATTTTTATTATTATTGTTTCTAGCAGGGGATGTTGAGAAAAACCCTGGCCCTATGGGCACACCAGTCTCGGAAACCAACAACAAATCTTTAACAATTTTTCATTCAAATATAAGAAGCCTTCGTAATAAAATCAATTATATATCAGATATTATTGAAGACTTTGACATTGTATTTTTTACAGAAACTCACTTAGATTATTTAATACCGAATGTAAATATTAAATGTGAAGGATTTGAAACTCCAATCAGGAAAGACAGAAACTCGAGTGGTGGTGGTATTATATTGTATTATAAAAATTATGTTAACATTTCACGTAGGCTTGACTTGGAACACTCTCAAGTTGAAAGTATGTGGTTTGAACTAAAAACTAAACTTAGTCCTATTCTTATAAATATTAATTATAGGTCAGAAAGAGAGTCTCATATAAATTACTGGCAGTTGTTCGAATCAATGATAACAAAGGCCTTGGATGAAAATAGTCGAATTATCTGCCTTGGTGATCTAAATAAAAATTTCATGGGTCAATTACCAAATAATGTAAATGATATTTTTTCAATTAATGGCTTAACAAACATTATTAATAAGCCCACACATTTTGATTCACGAACAGGAAATTCTTCTCTCCTGGATCCGATTTTAATCACAGATAATGTACCTTTAATTGATTCTGATACAATTCATCTTGATAGAAAAATTAGCGACCACGAGGGGACTTGTGTAACAATAAGGTGTGGATATAGCAACTTGAAGTCATATCAGCGTACAGTGTGGGATTACAAGCGGGCAGATTTCCAATTAATGAAACAAAAAATCACTGCCGAGAATTGGGAAATACTTATACAAAATGAGCGTGATATGAACATTGCATGTACAAATTTTACGAAAGCTTTTCTTGATATTTCAGAATTATGTATTCCAAAAAGGGAGGTAACTATTAGGAGTAATGACAAAATATGGTTCGATTCTATTTTACGGAAAGAAATTAGAAAACGCGATAGATTACGGAAAAAATATCTTTTAATTAAGAATGATTCTTCTAAAGAATTGTATAAAAGACAGAGAAATTTCGTTTATAATAAAAAGAAACAGGCGAAAGAAAAGTTTTATGCAAATGTTAATGACAACTTAAGTGATCTAAAATCTGTAAATAGTAAGCTGTATTATAAAACTATTAATATGTTGCTCAAAAGTGAACGCCCAACTAATGACGTACCCCCTCTACGAAATCCTAATGATATAGTTACCAGTAATTTGTCCTATGAAGGCGTCGAGAAATGTGAGATATTAAATAAATATTTTTGTTCTATAACAGATTTAGAAGATGATGGGATAGATCTCCCTGATTTTGACGATAGGGGTTGTAATATTTTAACTACAATAGTAGTGAGTGAACAAGATGTAATTGACGTTCTAAATATCTTGGATCCCAACAAAGCTGTTGGACCTGATATTATTAGTAATAAAATGTTAATTGCTGTTAAGAACGAAGTTGCAAAGCCATTGTCTTTACTATTTAACAAATCTTTTCAATGTAAAATATTTCCTAACAACTGGAAAATTGCATTTATAGTTCCGTTATTTAAAAGGGACGACAAGTCTTTGCCGTCAAATTATAGACCAGTATCTCTCCTTTCATGCGTGAGCAAATGTATTGAAAAAATAGCTTTCAAATATATCTTCAACCACTTAATATTTAACAGCCTTCTCTATAAGTTTCAATCTGGCTTCATTCCAGGATATTCTACAACTCATCAACTAGTTGAATTATATCATAATATTTTGCTTGCATTAGATAACAAAGAAATGACTAGTATTACTTTTGCTGACGTGAGCAAAGCTTTTGATCGAGTTTGGATTAGAGGTCTCATTTTAAAGCTGGAAAGATATGGTGTAAAGGGAGAATTATTGTGTTGGCTGAAAAGTTACTTAAGTAATAGATGTCAAAGGGTTATTATTAAAGATGCAATTTCTAGTGTTGGAGAGCTCAAGGCTGGTGTGCCCCAGGGGTCAGTATTGGGTCCCTTGTTATTTCTTATATTTATAAATGATATAGCGGATGACATGCTAGGTCTTGGTAGACTGTTTGCTGATGACACGTCAATTGGACATACCGCGCATGATGAAAATACACTAAAAAAATATGATAAATATTGATCTCAAATATATTCAAAAATGGTCAAAAAGATGGCTTGTAAAATTTAACCCAAGTAAGACTGATATTATGGTTTTCAGTGCTAATAATCAGCAGAACGACTTGATTTTTGATTTTAATAGTACACTTATTCAAACAGTAAACACTCACAAACATTTAGGAGTAATTTTTAGTTGTGATTGTAAGTGGACTAAGCATATTAATACCATAATTGAAAGAGCTTCAAAACAATTAAATATTTTGAGAAAATTAAAATTTAAACTTAATAGGCAATATCTGGAAAATATCTATATTACATTTATTAGACTTATATTAGAATATGGATCTGAAGTGTGGGATAATTGTGGAGCTGTCAACTCTGATAGATTGGAAAAAGTACAAACTGAAGCTGCGCGAATAGTAACAGGGCTTACTTCATATGCTAGCTTAGATTCTATTTATTGTGAAACTGGGTGGGAAAAGTTAACTGTAAGACGGGAAGTTAAAAAACTTAACTTATTTTATAAAATCATAAATAATGAAGCCCCGGAATATTTATCAGAGTTGATACCCCCAACAGTTGCCGAATCGAATAACTATAATCTACGAAATCGTCACAATATAAGTCAACCAGCAAACAGACTATCAAAATACCAAAACTCATTCTTTCCGTCGACTATTAAGACCTGGAATACCCTTGATTTAAATAATCGAGAAGTTCCAACCTTTTTCACATTCAAAAAAAGGCTCCAATTTAAATATTTTAGAAATAAGAAAATACCATGTTACTTTTCGTCAGGTGACAGATACTTGAATGTTTTGCAAAGTAGGTTAAGAAATAGATGTAGTGCATTAAATAGTGATTTATATCGTGCTAATTTGATTCCGAATGCATTATGTTCATGTGGAAAATCGGATGAAACTGCTAAACATTTTTTATTACATTGTAAAAATTATATTGTACAAAGAAATATTTTTCTTATAGGAATTCGAGAAATTAGTAATGATTTACCAATCGATGAGCTTACTTTATTATCTGGCAATGAAATTCTCAACGACGAAAAAAATACAAAAATTTTCTTACAAGTTCAAAAATTCATTCAAAACACAGGTCGTTTCACAATAAATTGACTATTGTATGAGAATGTGTGCTGATGTTTATATTGTTTACCGTTCGCGGCTGACCTCGAAAGTTTATTTCTATTGTTCTTTTTTTTTCTTTTTGTTTACAACAGTATGCGACAATGGATAACTCATCTTTAATACCATATTATAATACACAAAGTGAACTAAAAGTACTTACATTTGGAGAAATAATGTATTATCAATCCAATAACTTAACAACACGTGCTATAGGTCTATGTCCCAGTTTTCTTTTTTTATACTCGGGTCTGTTTGATTGGTTACATTTAATGGTATTCCATTGTTGCATTCTGCTTTATTGCTGCATTTTTTGTTTCATGTCTTCATGCGAAAATTTTAGAGAAATAATGTAATAATAATGCTTATCATATTGTATATTGTATATTGTATGTATATGGAGAAGACAATACTAAGTTGAAAAACTTGTGTCTGATCCTTTTGTCATTATTTAGACAATAAAATATGTTTAAATTAAAATTACAAAGATTCCCCATTTTGTTGTAATTGCATAAAGCTAACTGTGGTCGTGGCAATTCTTTTCTTTTAAATGGCTAATTTGTTTTTCTATTTTGAAACTATAAGTACAAATGATTTTTGTCAAGTTTTCTACAAACATTCTTCATTTCACCATGGTCAAGCTAAAATAACGTTTTGCAAACGTGAGCAATACCGGCTTCTAATGGCCTTTTTCATATCAATATATATTTACCAATTTTCTTACTTTCATGACCATGTATCGTTTGGGATAAAATTTTATGAAAATAATGTTATCCATGTTAAAATGTTATACAAATTATGGCTTCCATGAATTATTTTGATTCTAATAGCAAGGTGTCAACTTGTCCCATATTCCTATATTTTCAAGGTTTTGCTATATTTGCCTAAAATTTCCTATATTTCATCCCAAAAATCCTATATTTTTCCAAAACTATGAGAAAAAAAGTTGACTCTTTAATTTTGAGTGGAAATTTCATATAAACATAACAAATAGAAGCTATACAAGATATTAATACTAATACTTCTATAGTTTTTGGGTGATCTTGTACATTCATGTGACTTTTATATTGTTGAATTTTCTTAGGGCTTAAATTCTTACGATAGTGTATTTATTCCAGTATTGTAGTACATGTCTATTTTTATAGTGGTCTACTACTCAGTACCGATTCCTTGGATTAGGATAATGCATCTTGAATACAATGTTTAATGCCTTGTTATGGTCTATTAAATAAAAAATACCATGTTTACTCTCAGGGCTTTTGGACAAGCCTAGTTTATTACTACATGTATCTTTAGAAAGAGTCATTGAAAAAATGTAAACCCCAAGTCTTGCCACAGAGCATTTGTTCCAACAAACTTTGTAAAGTTGAATAGGTACCTTTTTCTTCACAAAAAATATGATTTTTAATTTCAAAGATATTATATCAAAATTGGTCATTTAAAGTGTTAAAGGAGTTCTCATGTTCTTGTAATGTTCAATCCTTTGAAAAAGACAAAATATTTATTTTGCAAAATGAGCAATAGGAAACTAATGTATAATGATACTGTTGTTTCTTTTCTTCATTTGTGAGTATAAAGGAGGTGCAGCATGGCTACAGGGGAGGTGGAGGCAATGTATTTTTGCTAAATATACCATAAATTTACCCTATGTTTATCTTATATTTTCATCCAAAAAAATCCTATTTTCCTATATAATTTTGGTCTAATCTGGTTTTACACCCTGTACTAGGAAAAATCGAACTTATTTTTGTAAGGGATTGATTGATTTCTGGTGTTTAGTGCCACTTTCAACAATATTTCAGCTATATTATGGCGACCAGTTTTAGTGGTGGAAGAAACCACAGTACCCAGAGAGAACCACCGACCATGGGCAAGTAACTGGTAAACTTTATCACTTGTGGCTGTGAGTCGAGTGCACCCTTATTTGCAATTAACAAAGCCGGGCGCGAACCCACGCCGTATTCGCTGTCTGATTTTTATTTATTTTGCAAAACGAGCAATAGGAGACTAGAGTATAATGATACTGTTGTTTCTTTTCTTCATTTGTCAGTAAAAAGGAGGTGTGTCATAGCTACAGGGGAGGTGAAGGCCATGTATTTTTGCTAAATATACCATAAATTTACCTTATATTTATCCTTTTCATTTAAAAAAAATCCTATTTTCCAAAATAATTTTGGTCAAAACTGGCTTTACACCCTGTAATAGGAAAAATCTAACTTATTTTTTTAAGGGAAGTCAGTAATGGAAATGCATGTCATAACTTGAACTTTGCTTGAAAGGGATCCTTTTACCTTTTAAAGGGAAATAACTCATGTAAAGCATATAAATTTTAGAATCAGAAATGTGCAAATAGTGTATTACTTTTATCAAATGTTTTATAATTGTGTCATACGTCTATTATTTGGCCACTCATGGCGAGGTGTACTCGATACAACGTTATGTGATAAAGTTTGTCAGTGACTTACGACAGGTCGATGGTTTTCTCCAGGTATTCAGGTTTCCTCCACCAATAAAGTGACGGCCACAATATAACTGAAATATTGTTGAAAGCAGCGTTAAACATAATTTATTATTTGGTACACTTGCCACAAAATTGCTGTATTCTATTTATATATTTACTGGTAATCGCAGTGATTGTTATACATGTATTATATAGAATTATAAGTACTGTTAACACCTAATTCCTGTATTCTATTATATTTACTTGCAGCCAGCACACATTAAGACAGCCTTTATTGGAACTTCTCTAAGTATTCCCATATCACAAGGAAAACTGAATTTAGGAACATGGCAGGGGATATGGTTGTGTGAACATCGAGATCGTGCAGGTAATTATAAATAAACCTAGCGTCAAGTTATTTCAATACATGGCAATTATCACCATGTTATCAAATATTGATGGTTTTCTCTGGGTACTCCTGTTTCCTCAAGCAATAAAACTGATTGCCATGATATAACTTAAATATTGTTGAAAGTGGTATTAAACACCATAAACCATCAAATATTGATTGAAAATTATGATAAAGAAAGTTAAATAGTTATATTGAACAATTTGACCAATATCAACTAAGCGAACAGTTACCTCTCACCTCAAAGCTTTTAGCCCCACCACAAAGAAATGTGGTGGGGTTAAAACGGTTAATGGGATGCTAAGCAATAAATCATGTAGGTAAAAGGGTGACACAACTGGGGTGGGCCTATGGATGGATGTTGTTTTTACTGCAAGTGAAAAAGTAGATGATACATGTAGATAGGTTCGAAAAATTTTGCCTTGTGACATCTACCAATCTACCAATGACCACTCCTAACAAACTGATGCTCGTTAGAAACTGCTACAAGTATTTTATGTGCAAAGATTATGGCATTCTCCATGCAAGAGGCTCTTGTTTGTTTGCCCTTTCTAAGGGAGTGTTGTGTATATGATTTATCCTGCACAACTATCCCAAGGTTCCCATCAGGGAGAAACAGTAATCGTCAACAACAAATAACATAAACAGCACAAATCACTCTTCAAACTCCTAAACACAGAAAACACAATAACAAAAACTGATGGAAGTCAGGGTTTAGTTTAAAAAAAAATGTTTTATATCAATTTATACTAAAAAGTTTGTAATTTGTTCAATTTTAGGGAAGTTTTAGGTTAGCCATGTTTTTTTTTGTCTCTAGAATGAAACAGACAATTAAATTAATAGTATTACACAGTGTAATGTATGAAAATTAATATATGAATATAAGAATGGTAATTTTCGCTTATTTTGCAGACAGAAAATGAACAAAACATTGCCTATTAGAAACACCTTATACTACTAATTTGTTAAAGATGTGAAAGTTATATGCATTGTATAATACTGATGAAATATTTCAAATATATACACAAATTAATTTGAAATTATACCCATACAATACATGTAGCTGCTGAAACATAGTTGTTATGATCTTTTTTCATCTTTTTTGTGACCATGAGGAAAACAAAAACATAACAATTTTTGGTTCTGAATCTAACCCATGCATTATATAGTAGTCCCCTTCTTATAAGGTCGCTCCCACCAAAGGCCACCCCTCTTATACCAGATTTCAGCTGCACAGAGGTAATAAAATACTACTAAATTAATCCTCTCAAGAGAAACCTCTACTCTTATAAAGGCAATTTTTCATTGTAGAAGCAGTGTCCTTATAAAAAAAATGGGGCGCTACCACATACACAAGTTAGAGTTGTATGTTGTACCCATGCAATATATAATTTAAAGAAATTCTAATGATATAGATACAATATATGACGGGTGCCACTACTGGTGCAGGATCTGCTTACCCTTCCAGAGCATCGAAGATCACCCCCGGTTTAATATTTTTAGTGGGATTTGTGTTGCTCGATCTTTAGTTTTATGTGTATGTTTTGTAGATTGTTGTTTGTCCTTTTGTCCTTTTTCTTTCGGTCATTGTGTTGTCTGTCCTTCCATTTACAGATTCTGATGTAAGGGGGGTTCATGTTGATTGATCTTTTAGTTTTCTGTGTATTTTGTAGATCGTTGTTTGTCCATTTGTCCTTTTTTTGGCCATTGTGTTGTCTGTCCTTCCTCAATTTACAGGTTCTGATTACCGGTACTCCTTTGATATCTTGAAAATCTTCTTATTACTTGAAGTCCCAAAATAATAACCCACAACAATAACCATGTTTATCTAACATTATGTACGTTTTCCTTTGAAATTAACGAAAGTAGCCTGTCTGATACAAGATGTTGTATCACCACACTGGTGATAAAAGAATGACGCGACGTTGCACGAGACGTTCTCTGTCGAACTACTTTGACATGACGTCATATCATTGGAATGTGAGACAAAGCACAGTAACCTGACGTTGGTGAATGAATGGAAGAAATAACGTGATGTCATGCACAAAATGTAGTCTCCCTGAGAGTATTGTACAAATTTTAATTCGCAATAGCGACTCGTAGTGATACTAGTTCACACACCAAGCTCGACCTGATACAAAGTCTTGTACCACCACAGTATGTATATAATGGGTATTTACCGTGCTTATGCAGTATTGAATTTGAATTTCTGAAAATTCCTGTTTGAAGTTTTCCAACAGATTTGTTGTAGCTTTTACTGTTCCAGAGTAAGAGGGGACTAAAAGGGAACAACACCCATTTTTTCTTGTTGCATACACAATTGAAAGTTGTGCCCATGTAATATATCAATTAAAGATATCTTAATGATATATATACCTTACTCAAGTTAAAGTCCCAAAATAACTGTTCACAAAAATAACCATGTTTACAGTGCTTAAATTATGTGGTACAATTTACCCAGAAGGAAAATTTAAAAAAAACTTGTAAATTAGTGGTAAATAAAGAATAATTTTATTTTAGTGATATATTCTTACTGAAATTAATGACTTTTTTTTTCTCTTTTCAGGAAAAAGAAATTTAGTTGTCACAATGCAAGGTGCCCCAAAGAAATAGAAGGAAAGATATTGTAATAATATGTGCCAATATATTTAATGTTATGTTTGAGTTTTATCAACTACCTATAATTGACATATGACTTTATGAGTGGCTGTTTTGTTGCTATTTTAAAGTATGTATTTGTTGATACTGGTAATTTTTACCAACAGTACAATGTGATCATTAAATTTTAAAAATATTTGTTTTATTACTTATTCTTCAATCAATATGAAAATCAAATCAGTGGTGTAATGGTTAGTATGTTCACCTTGAGTCGGGGTGTAGTTGATCGTGGGTTCGAACCCTGGTTGGGTCAAACCAAAGACTGCAAAATTGGTATTTGTTGTTTCTCCGCTAAGCACACAGCATTAACTTGATTAAGGAGTAAGAGTAAAGTCTGGTTGGCTCGGAATCAGGATAATGTGTCCGAGTGGAAGGACATATCTATTCTCTGGCAGTTACTTCAGTAAGCTAGCACTATAAAAATCCATCTCAGCTTGTTGGTCAAGTACAAAGAGGACATCATCACCATTTCATCAACTTGTTCTCGCCATGATATAGCTGAAAAAATCTGCATTTGGTTCTGATCAACAATCACTCTCTTGCACTCGCCCACGGTGTTTAGTGTGGTTTGTGTTGCTCGATCTTTAGTTTTCTATGTAATGTTTTGTAGATTGTTTTTTGTCCTTTTGTCCTTTACCTTTTGGCTATTGTTTTGCCTGTCCTTCGATTTACGGCTTCTGATTACCCCTTTTGTATCTTAAAACTTTTCAAATTGTTATTTAGAGGCATGGGAGGCCGATATTTGACTTGTTTTTAGGTGCATGGGTGGCTGAATTTTTTACTTCAAATTGTTTTTTGACGCATGGGTGACTGATATTGGACTTCAAACAATGTTTTTAGAGGTATATGTGACCGATATTGAACTTCAGTGTTTTTAAGGGCATGGATTGACCGATATTTTAATTCAGACTGTTTTAAGAGGCATGGGTGGCTGATATTTGACTTCAGTGTTTTTAGAGCCATGGGTTGCCGATTTTTGACTTCACACTGATTTCACTTTCAGAAGTATGGGTGGCTGATATTTGACTTCAGTGTTTTTAGAGCCATGGGTTGCTGATTTTTGACTTCACACTGATTTCAGAGTTATAGGTGGCTGATATTTGACTTCAGTGTTTTTAAGAGCCATGGGTTAAATTGCTGATTTTTGACTTCACACTGATTTCAGAGGTATGGGTGGCTGATATTTGACTTCAGTGTTTTTAGAGCCATGGGTTGCCGATTTTTGACTTCACACTGATTTCAGAGGTATGGGTGGCTGATATTTGACTTCAGTGTTTTTAGAGCCATGGAGCATGCAAACAACTTAAAAGTAAAAAGAACAACAAGCAACGAAACGAAAGCATATAGAACGAGTATTAAGAAGAAAAAACAATTCAGGGTCGCATACATGTACAGTATTCTACTTTTCTCACATTTTTAGGATGTTGATTTGTTTTAGCGTCACATGCGACTTAGTGACAGTTGAAGACTTGTTGATCCATGAAACATCGTAATCATGTCAATGTAAACAATTATAGACTTGCTACAATAAGTCCCTTTCTAACCTATTTGTATCTTGTGCGTACCCCTTTAATAAGTTTGCTGCTGAAAGCAATGTATCTGTACTACATAAATATTGTCGGTAGAGATATATTACCTATAGCAACATATTTACTAAAGTGACGTCGCGCAAGCTGTTGCGTTACCAAACGTAACGTTAATCAATCCATTTTATATAGGACCATATGAAGGTTATTTTTATGTGTGTTTGGGATGTCATAATTTACACTTGCCTTAAAAACGTCTGTCAAATTTACCTTTCCTCGTTTCAAGAGAATATAAAAATACATTGTTTTATTTTAAATGTGAAATTAAAAATAAACAGCCTTTTGAAAATATGTAAAGTAAATATATCAAAGACTATTTTTACTTATACATTGCTTGTTTCTGAATAAAGAATTCAAACTTCGGAAGATTTGTTTTCCAAATTTGCCACACACAAAAAAGAAAGAAAAACACATAAAGATAGATGACAAACGTGTATTATGCAGTTGTAAATAGCACATCATGCATAAAAAAAAGAAGAAAAAAAGAAACAAATTACGTTCCATATTAAATCCAGATTTGTTGATAATTTCATTTCTGAAAATAAAGTACACTATGTAAACATTTTATTTATTTTTTTTTTTTTTTTTTTTTTATTTATCATTCATTTAGGTTAGTAAAGGGGAGTTTTATTTGCAAATTGTTTGAAGATCGGTGAGGTATTTTTTTTTCATTACGTCAAGACATTTTGATATTTGACGACGTTCACAGTTCAGCCTGCAATATTGGACATTTTTTGGGACAAGCATTTTCGGGTATATTTTTTTGTTTTTTGAAGTGCATCGAAAAAGAATTACAAATTTGAAATTAATGTAAAAAACGTATTTCTAAAATGTTTTCATATTTTTTTTTGGTGTGCGAATTATTTTTTTATGGTCGTATAATTTTTACCATATGGTTTTAGATTTTAAATTTTAATGACGTTTGACGTCTAAAATGAGACTATTGGACATTTGTATGGGACAAGCATTTTACGTTGTATTTTTTTCTTTTTACAGTCAATTCCAAAGAAATTTCAACTATACAATGTAGATCAATAACGTATTTTGAGAATGATTTTCTTTTGTTTGTACGTGGACAATTCAACATGCTATGTCGGATTTCATTCTACCATGCGAAGACATTGAATGACGTTTCTGGTTGAAAAATGTAACATTGGACATTTCTGTATAACGGACATTTTTTTATGCAGTTTTCCTATTTCTTGTTAAAATCCAAAGTCATTGTGATATTATGATATATGACAAAAAAGACGTATTTCAGTCATTTTATTTATTTTTTCATTATTAGATACGGTATTTTTCATACGCGTGAATTTCGATACTTAACGTCAAGACGGATTAACTTCACACATTGGACAATTTTAACTGACGTCTTTAAAATGCTCTAATAAAATAGATACTTGACCATTTTTCAAATAGTTGTGCTGAATAATTTGTCATCATAAAAGGATTATTACATAATATTTTGATTACTTACTGAAAACTTCTTGATCACTTATTTGTCATCTGCTTCCACTTTGTCACTCATAGTACATCAATTGTGACAGAATTTTACATTGTAGATTTTTTATCGGACATGGCGTAGTTGGCGTCCAAATCTAAAATGACGTCGACCCTTCTATTATGCCGTCATATGAAAGTGTTGTACAAAATTTCACGAAAATCCAACGACGGGTTCTATACTTTTGTTACACAGATATAGGAGTAAAGGTTGTAAAATGTTACGCGTGACAGGCACTTAAAATACGTGTATGACTGTTTAATATTCATAAATCTTGATTATGCTTTATTTAATTAGAAGAAAATGTTATTAAGCTTAATCTGCTATATTCAGCGAATATCATGATATATAAATTGTAGATATTTACAGGCAGGGGTACTGTATATTTTTATCATGATTACAAATTATTCTGAAATTCGTTAAAAACGCAACACCTTGCGCGACTTCAATATACAAGAATATAGATAAGGGACTTGTAGGAAATCTATGTGTATAATTATATTTAACATGGGTGAAGGAAATGCATGTATGAGATCCCGATTTAAAAAATATTGATATTAAACTAATTCGTTTATATACCGTCATGACTGTTCAGACTAACATCCTGTCAATTTCAATGCATATTTATAAATATATATGTATTTGTAAAACTTGAAATGGTATGATATAAAAAAAAATGAACTTTTCGAAAACAGCTTTACCATAGATTAATCCAATTTTAATACTTACAAATTATAGATTCGTTAAAAAGTATTATAAATCTTTATTTATCTGTATTTAGTACAATAGTCTAACAAATTAATAATAAATTAATCTGGTTTCATTTCAGCATTAAAGGGAAATAATTAGATGTGTCATTCTTAAAATACTTGATCTGGTGTGTCCATTTTTTTTAAAATAAGCAAAAAACACAAAGGACAATTAATTTGGTAATAATTCACGGCATATTTACACATAGAACTGTTAATTTACATACAAATATACTTTGTTAGAATTTATATATGAGACCCATAATGGCCCTCATCGAATTTAATGATGATGTCGGAGGTCGCCATCCATGGGAGGTCCTAAACACCCAAAGGTCGGAAGTCAAAACGCCCTATTGCAAGGTCGTAGTTTATGAAAGACCCTTCTAGAGTACACAGTCCAAGACCAAATAGAAATATCAAAATAATACTTACAACTACATATGTTGAATCGACTGCCGCATCGGCCTCAGCACTATTGATTATCTGGTCATTCTCGATATCCATCGCTGTAAGATTACAAACCCTTTGAAGATTACAGGAAACGCAAAGTTACGTGTTTATTATTGCTAATTGGAAACGAGCGTTGGGCAAGGTGTTCTTCTCCCGCTATCCTCATCTTTCGTTCATCTCACTCATTCATAACCCTCTCATCCTCCGCTCTGTATTTTTTTCTCGTGCATTATATAATCTCTCCCACCTCTATTACCCTCTCTATCACTTCAGGGATGTTTTTCTTTGTTTTCAAATTTTATTCATTACAAAAGCGTTGTTCTTTAAATGTTTTAAACATGATTTTAGAAACACCAAACTTTAAAGTTACCAACATCATATTTGAAAGTTACGAACATCGTTCAAAAATAATTCTAAAGTTACTTACATCATTTGTATTTCTTAAGGTAGGTTTTGTGCCACATAGGAAAATTTACAGTTGATTTAAGCATATCACTACAGTTAATTGTTAAAATATCTATACATTTGAAATGATAATATTTGAAAATAAACTAAAAACAAAGAGAAAACAAGGATATTCTAATTTACCATTTTCCGTGTCCGCCATGTTGGGATGTAGGTAACTAAAGTTACGAACATCAGTTTAATACCAGTGATATGTTGTGGATTCGAGTCAAATCAAAGACTATCAAATTGGTACATGTATTTGTCTTTTCTCCGCCTCAGCACGCATCTTTAAGGTGCAAGGACATTGACTGATTGGCTCTGAATCAGAATAATATGTCAAAAGGGAGCAAAAAGTCTTAAGCCAGAGCTACCACTATAAAAATGTAACTAAGTAAGTGTGTTGGTCTAGCGGACATCATTATCATCTCGTCCCGTTATATAGTTGAAATATTGCAATGTTTTGTTTGTTTAGTTGTGGGTTTTGCTTTTGTCTAATTTACTATAATTACATTACTTCCGTTTTTCATTGAAATGTTACAATATGATTGGTTATGAAGTGGTCACATGATTATAAAAGAGATGTTTTACATCCCAATAAAACTCAAACCCGAACTTACACGTGCCTCCACGACGACGTCAGATGTAAACAATCAATGGCGTAGTAATTTCCAACAGCAAATAATCCATTGTCTATTCAGAGTTGTCGTTCCCGCTACGCTCCACACTATGCAATTATACTGTCAAAATACGATTCGGCCGGGAAAAAAAAGATACTAAATTATGCTTAGGTGTTGAAAAATGGAGTAGGTCGGAATAACATCTTTTTTTAATTTGTACACAAAGCTTGCTGAATCCTCCTTTTTATGTCGTTTTTGTGTAGAATCCGTCAATGTTTTGGTTTGTGCCATGTGCTTTTTCTTCAACAAACAATTTCGCACATGCGCAAACGCTTTACCGAATGAGTTCACTGTGTATGTCGTATGAATATTGTGCGGGTAAACATTGGAGTCTTGACTGGATGGAAGAAAATCAAACAGCGACGTATTTCCTTCGTTCTAGGCTATTTACGTTTGATATTATGAAAAATTTCAACTGCAATTAGTATAAAATATCGAATATTGGCAACTTTTAATATAAAAAAAATTCAATTCTGACAGCCCGTATGTCTTTAAAATAAATTGTTGGGTCTTTCGTGTTTAACGCCACTTTCAACAATATTTTAGTTATATTGTGGTGGTCAGTTTTATTGGTGGAGGAAACTGGAGTACCCGGAGAAAATCACTGACAAACTTTATCACATAATGTTGTATCGAGTACATCTCGCAATGAACCGGTTTCGAACTCACAACTTTTGTCCTTAAAATAAGTCAAAATCAAGCATACCAATGGTGCTACAACAAAAACTTTCGTTTTGCCGAATATTCTTGAGAAAAAAATTATGATAGGGTAAGCACAAGCACTCGACGCTTTTTCCCACAAAGTTGAATTTCACTAAATTTATTTATTTTCCCCTAAATACGTGTATTATGTTTAATACACGTACATTGTATATATGGATGTGGTCGAGTGGTCTACGGCGCTGGACGTAAAGGCTAAGCGAATGGTGCTGCAGTGTATCAATGGTGTGAGTTCAAATCCCGTCGAGGGAAGAACAAAAATTTGACAGCTCAAAAATCTAATTCTAACACTATTTGGTTTAATTTTCAGACGTACATATATATATTTTAAATTTATTAATTAACTACTATAAACCACAGGCACTCGAATTCCGAACCCCCCTTTTTCCTCATTTGGTCCCTCCCGTGATTATGGTATGGATCTTTGTCTGGAAGTATATCTTTGAACCATTTATCCATATTTTACAACATTTCGTGTTACAACTCTCTCGTTCTACTAACTTTTGTTTCTAGGTCCAGCTGCCGTATTACTTATATATACATAAAGGTATGAAACAATCGTCAAAATACAAAGAGGGAATCCTCGCTTCGACTCGATATTTTACAATAACGCGCCAGTTTTAAAAAGGACCTTCGCTTGTTCTCGTCTCAAAAATGGTTTCCCTTCATTCCTATCTAGTTTATACGTACGAAAAACAAATATTTATTGACGAAATTCAAGTTTATTCTCGACGACACATCCAACTTTCCTCCACTCGTGCCCATTCAGGAGGTCAGCCGAACATATTTTGTTTCGCGCTATTTCATTGGTCGGAAAGATTTTCGGAACTTTTTTAGCTTGTTCTTCGCTATGCACGGCCAATCCATTTCGTATCGAGAGGCCTATTAAGCGGGAGTTTTAAATAAGAATAAAAGAATACAAGTTTCAACAAAAATACTGTTATTTTGGCAAAACTTTCAAAGAACAAGCACGAGAAGTACATGGCAGATTAAATCTAGGACTCTGTTGATGACCATTTTTTTTCTTCTTTTTTTTTGGGAAAAGGGGGAGTGGGGAGAATAGATGATGTTGTTAGGTATATATTGGTTTGTTGTTGAAGATTCAAGCAGAAAAGCGAAGCTGGTTGTTTCCTTGTATGTTGTTGGATTTTGTTTTATGTACAATATACATGATGTACATTTACCCATATCCATTCTTTTTTTCAGGTAAATAACATAATTAGAACTTTTCATGAGTATCGCAACAAAGTTTGATCTTTAATTCTTTCTGTAGCTGAAAGAAATATTATAAAAATTCTGGTTTAAATAATACACACCTAAAATTGTGGATGTAAAAAAAATAAGGGGGGGGGGGGTAATTACTCACAAAAATGTTTTTTGTACCTAGACACGTATTATTTTTGGGTCTAATGTACTCTTTTTTTTTGGGGGGGGGGGGACAAAATTTGTGTTGTATTTTTTTATTGGTTTATTGAAACATGAAGTACTAAAAATGCACACCTTCATGTTTTACTTATTTTAACTGTTTGAAATCAAAACTGCGCATCAGAAATTGCATTAAGAGGGGTTTTTTTTCTTGTTTTTTTTTATTTTTTTGGGGGGGGGGGGGTCATTAATTATTTGTGATGAGCCTAGGTACAAAAATGTTGATCCCCCCCCCCCCTCCCCATGTAAATTAAAGAATATTTTGTTCTTTCCTATGTTTTTTGCAAAGCCATCACAGTTGGAATTTTACACGTATTTCCCTAAACAGAAAAGAAATACAAAGAGTAGTTCTAATCCCTTTAATGCAAAAATTTCTTTTGAGGCATATTAACATATACCTGTTTCTAAGGCAGAAGAGGGGAATTATGAAAGCTACAATTTACAAGGGGTTTACTTATGTACACTGTCTTTTTGTTGTTGCTGGGATAGGGGTTGAGGAGCGTTAACTCATTTTTATTTTTTGACAAGCCTAAAAAGGAGATTTTTTTCTTTTTGCTTTATGATAACTAGTGTCCCTTTCTCTCTGATCTTTTCAGTGATCAAATGGTCATCCGTCAAAATTGTTGTTTGAAGTGCATTTTTCCATTTCAGACAATATTCTTACCATGTCACTAGGTTCGTCATTTTTTTTCTGGTGCCTATATAACACATTGGCTGAAAAGGTTTACTTACCACTTTTATTCTTATTTAAAACTCCCGCTTAATAGACCTCTCGATACGAAATGGATTGGCCGTGCATAGCGAAGAACAAGCTAAAAAAGTTCCGAAAATCTTTCCGACCAATGAAATAGCGCGAAACAAAATATGTTCGGCTGACCTCCTGAATGGGCACGAGTGGAGGAAAGTTGGATGTGTCGTCGAGAATAAACTTGAATTTCGTCAATAAATATTTGTTTTTCGTACGTATAAACTAGATAGGAATGAAGGGAAATCATTTTTGAGACGAGAACAAGCGAAGGTCCTTTTTAAAACTGGCGCGTTATTGTAAAATATCGAGTCGAAGCGAGGATTCCCTCTTTGTATTTTGACGATTGTTTCATACCTTTATGTATATATAAGTAATACGGCAGCTGGACCTAGAAACAAAAGTTAGTAGAACGAGAGAGTTGTAACACGAAATGTTGTAAAATATGGATAAATGGTTCAAAGATATACTTCCAGACAAAGATCCATACCATAATCGCGGGAGGGACCAAATGAGGAAAAAAAGGGGGGGGGGGGTCCGGAATTCGAGTGCCTGTGCGATAAACCCGCCTCACTGACATTGACCTTCCGGCTTTCGAAATAAACGACACTTAACAGTAGTTCTCGTTGATGATGTTTATATAATGTTAAGACTATTACTTGTTGTTGATTTTCTTTTCAATTCCAAGCTGTATTTAATTAATAAATACACATTGTATCATTTTTTTTCATGCACTTTTTCTTAAGCGTCGCAAATCAATATAAACCAAATCACTCCCGATCGATTGCTCGTAACATATTACTGGGCAAACTCATCGGGGCACATCGGGGGATATTGCTTTCAAATACATACACAAAATTATTTCAAATACTTTTATCATCGTCCAGTAAACGTTTATTTACGATTTAAAATTGCAGGATAAATACAATACATTTGCACTGTCGAAGCATATAGGTAAATATGTGTATTCGGCGCGAAACGTGGGAAAAGGCTCGGCACAAGTATTGTATATGTACTTAATATGATGAAAACTGCCATAATCGGGCGGATCCAGGATTTCAAATTAGGGGGGTGGGGGGGGGGGGGGGGGGGGGGGGGCGTACTTTAAAAAATTGCGCCGAGCGGAGGGAGGCGCGAACATTTTTGGGGTATTTCGTGTGAAAAATCACCATTTTACGCAAAAAAATCACATCTTTTCCAATTTTAGGGGGGAGCACGCCGGGATCCGCCCCTGATTTAGGAGTTGTGGGTTGCAGAATCCTCCTACCCCTCCACCCGGCCTTCAATGAAAAATCTAAAAACCATTGTGGACAACTACAATGTATTTCAAGTAGAAAAAAGACCCAACCTACGCCAATGAATTGGCATATTTACCTGATGCTTACACATACATGATATGTAGTGCTTATAATGTTCATATATTTGTTATTATTTACAGAAAGTATGATATAAATAAAGTATACCTTTAGTCAAGGATTTGTATTTTATTCATTGAACGTCTAGTGCCTGTGATAAATCCTTGCTTTAGTTTACTTGTCTTACATTTAAAATTACTATTACTATTAGAATAAGAATAATTTCACTTTCCAAATTATAGGGCCCATTAAGAGCATAACAGTAATAAATGAAACTGCACGTGGTATCGTGCTGTGATACTCCCTCTCGCTCTACATAAGTTGATGTGTAGTAACGTATTAGATTATAGTGGGACTTAACGTGGTGGAGAGGCATAAAGGAGTGTAAAGAGTGTTGGAATCAAGAGATGTGTATCCTCCCAGGGCAGTTGGCTAGTAAACGTTTGGAATGATGAAAAATGATGTATTACAGATTATTAGATATAAATATTATACATAGCTAATTAAGGAAATAATTTATAGCAGCAGCTCGTAAGGGAACATGAAAAGGGCTATAACTCTCGCAAAAATCAACCATTCGTGAAATCGGTATAATATGCGCATGCTCAGATCATGGCCAATCAAGATACCAAATATGAATAAATGCGACAAAAGACAAATGACTAGTTAAGTACACAAGATGTGCGAACGGACGTACGGTCAAACAAACATGAAAAGGACTATAACTCTCGCAAAAATCAACCATCCGTGAAATCGGTATAATATGTGCATGCTCAGATCATGGCCAACCAAGACACCAAATATGAATAAAATGCGACAAAAGACAAATGACTAGTTGCGTATACAAGATGTGCGGACGGACGTATGGTCAAATAAACATGAAAAGGGCTATTACTCTCGCAAAAATCAACCATCCGTGAAATCGGTATAATATGCGCATGCTCAGATCATAGCCAACCAAGATACCAAATATGAATAAAATCCAACAAAAGACAAATGACTAGTTGCGTACACAAGATGTGCGGACGGACGTATGGTCAAACAAACATGAAAAGGGCTATTACTCTTGCAAAAATCAACCATCCGTGAAATCGGTATAATGTGCGCATGCTCAGATCATAGCCAACTAAGATACCAAATATGAATAAAATGCGACAAAAGACAAATGACTAGTTGCGTACACAAGATGTGCGACGGATATATGGTCAAACAAACATGAAAAGAGCTATGACTCTCGCAAAAATCAACCATCCGTGAAATCGGTATAATATGCGCATGCTCAGATCATGGCCAACCAAGATACCAAATATGAATAAAATCCAACAAAAGACAAATGACTAGTTGCGTACACAAGATGTGCGGACGGACGTATGGTCAAACAAACATGAAAAGGGCTATAACTCTAGCAAATATCAACCATCCGTGAAATCGGTATAATATGCGCATGCTCAGATCATGGCCAATCAAGATACCAAATATGAATAAAATGCGACAAAAGACAAATGACCAGTTGCGTACACAAGATGTGCGAACGGACATATGGTCAAACAAACATGAAAAGGGCTATTACTCTCGCAAAAATCAGCCATCCGTGAAATCGGTATAATGTGCGCATGCTGAGATCATGGCCAACTAAGATACCAAATATGAATAAAATCCAACTAAAGACAAATGACTAGTTGCGTACACAAGATGTGCGGACGGACGTATGGTCAAACAAACATGAAAAGGGCTATTACTCTTGCAAAAATCAACCATCCGTGAAATCGAGATAATATGCGCATGCTCAGATCATAGCCAACTAAGATACCAAATATGAATAAAATGCGACAAAAACAAATGACTAGTTGCGTATACAAGATGTGCGGACGGACGTATGGTCAAACAAACATGAAAAGGGCTATTACTCTCGCAAAAATCAACCATCCGTGAAATCAGTATAATATGCGCATGCTCAGATCATAGCCAACCAAGATACCAAATATGAATAAAATCCAACAAAAGACAAATGACTAGTTGCGTACACAAGATGTGCGGACGGATATATGGTCAAACAAACATGAAAAGAGCTATGACTCTCGCAAAAATCAACCATCCGTGAAATCGGTATAATATGCGCATGCTCAGATCATGGCCAACCAAGATACCAAATATGAATAAAATCCAACAAAAGACAAATGACTAGTTGCGTACACAAGATGTGCGGACGGACGTATGGTCAAACAAACATGAAAAGGGCTATAACTCTCGCAAAAATCAATCATCCGTGAAATCGGTATAATATGCGCATGCTCAGATCATGGCCAACCAAGACACCAAATATGAATAAAATCCAACAAAAGACAAATGACTAGTTACGTACACAAGGTTTAGGGACGGACGAACGGACGGACGGACAAGGGTATTCCAGTATACCCACCACTCTGCGAGTGGGGGTATAACAACCACAGAAAACAATTACAATTACAAATACATGTACAAGTTTAATTAAGAAATAATTATTGGTAGCCATATATTTATAATAGGTGGCTCAAGGTAATGCCATTGGAATCTATAAGTTGCCATTGGTATAAAGGTTTTTCACCATTGGTAAACTGTTGGTACCAATGTTTACCAATGGATACTACCAATAGCTACCATTTTTGAACTAGAGTGGAGTTAGCATTGGTAAGTCACGTGGTTTCTCAGTTTCAAGATGGCAATCTCACTACCAACGCCAACCGTGAAGGACTTAGCGGCGCCTCTTTTTCCATTACAATTAACTATTAATGGACAAAATTACAACTTCATTGTCAAAAGTGAAAGTATCAAGTACATAGCTGACAGTAAGTACATACAATAGTTCAATTATTAAGCAATTACTGTAAATAAATTAATATAATGTAATTAAAATGCGCACGTCATTATTGGGATTGCTGGGTCCGTAGGGTAAGACACACAACGACTTAAGTTAAGAGATCCATTTACTAAATTATCAAATACAATGGAGAAAAATCTTGTCGTTCAAAACAAAATCTTAACTTAAGTAGCTTAGTGCATAGGGATCCTGTAGTAGAACATAAGTGTCAAAAATACTTGTATACCGGTACATTGTATATGTGATTTCTAACTAATGTAGTTCGTCTTAATTATCACATTTTCCGCATTAATAATCACATCGCAATATCTTTTTAATTTACAGTACTTAATCAACAGTAAGGAATTCATATCATAATAATATACAAGTATGTTAAAGAAATAAGATTTGAAGGCGCCAAACCTTGTACTTCTGTTACATTACAAGGTTCCAGTTGTATTATTGTAAACAAGACTGCTAACGCAAAAAAGATGCTGGATAATAAGAAGCCTGTACCGTCGCAGTAATGACATTAACATTTGTACCTTCCTAACTATAGATAAGGCCGTATATTTTACTATACAAGGTGGTAAAGGCTATAAGTTATTTTTCGCAACATTTTCGTCATTTTTATATTTAGTCTTCTTTTTTTTAAACTGTTTTTATAAGACAGAAACTTGCAGCTCGCGATCCAAATGAGTTCAGGAAAGGGGAATGCTATGCTTTAAAAAATAATTTCAGCATATATTGTATGACGTTACGCGCGATGTTCGTTCCTATAAACGTAACAGACGTAAAACAAAATGAACGACGTTTTTTAAAGTTTCTTTTATGTTTTGTGTTTGTATATTGCGTAGTTTGTATAAAATAATGGATGTGTTTTTACACTAAACTGCGTAGTAAATGGATCTCGAAAATAATTTTCCTTCGAATTAAAAAAAATGTTGACTATTTTACATGACTAACCAAATAATTCTCAAAGAACAATTAAAAATGTCATGTCCGGTGTTGATTTTGTCTCATGAACATTTATGCTTTTCTTCAAGAAATAAAATGATTTTTATTCAATCGATTAAAAAATACAATATAAATTTTCCACAGAAAAATATGATGTTTTGTATTTTGCTGTTTCTGTCGGATCGTTGTCTCATGGACAATTATTCCACGTATCAGTATTTTTCATTGACCTCATAAAAGAAAAAAAAACACTATCAAAACATATATGCAAGTCGTTTTATCACATTATACTTCCATTTCATCTAAAACTGATAAAATATCCAAATGTGTAGTTTCAGTAAGATTAAGTGCCCCATTCAGGTACTGAAGTATTGGAGAAATATAAATTATAGACGCAACTGAAATAATCGAACGTTTTTTATCCAACAATTTGAATGATAAAAGTTTTCTGGTTCGGTCAAAATAACAACCATGGACAATTTTACTTCCTTTTCCGTAAGTTACACCCCAGTTATCGGTAGTGTCTTTCGTGAGAACTTGAGGACATGAACTTTCCCTAAATAGATAATAATTGGAGTCCGATTCAACCGTGTACACCGCAAGAATAGTTCCTTCCACGATAAGGTCCGCCATTTCATACGCGTCGTTCTCCGTGCTTTGAACAGATCGAGAATTCCGGTTATTATCAATAGATATTGGAATTGTCACCTTACCTCCAATGACATTGTTTTTACAGTTATTATAATTACCAATAATACAGTTTTCACACGTATAACACGACATATTGCGAACTGCTAAAGTATTATTATTGAATTTTGTCGAAACGACTTTAAGTAGACGCCTAATGCCAGGGACTGCTTTGAATGAAATATTGTTTCTGTCAATTTTTTCAACATAGCGAAAAATACGGCGCTTACATTAAGTAGACTTAGTATCTTTTAAATGATTTTCACAATAATTGAAAAAATCGGATGCTGATTGTATTATTTCGCTTTCACGATAAACTGCCAAATCCACTTGATTCTTTAAAAAACCACCAGCGGCATCCTGCGGACCCTTAGCATGACTTGTCTCAAAATATTTTCTTATGAAGAGATCGTAGTCATGTTCAGTGCAAATGTTTTTATTAAGTCCAAAATAATTTCTAGATTTATACTGAACTGTGAATTCGTGTATTACTTTCACGTTATATTGAATAGAGTCTAAATAGTCTCGAATAAGGTTTTGAACTTTTTCAGTGAAAAATTGATCGCGTTTGTCATCAGGGCTAATTACGAAAAAGTGTTCTGTTACGATAACCGGTATATCGGGTAGACTTTCAACACCGTCAACTTCTAGAATAGCATGTCTATAAATTACGGATACATGAATGGACACCTCGGTGCGCTGAAAATATGTTTGTTGTAATTCAAACTTTTCTTTGCAATCATAATTTTCAGAATAGTCATGAATAACAACGCAGTGATTCCGAAGATTTATCATAAAAAATGTAATCAGCATGCATTATCTTACGAGTCTTTTTCCATTTTTGTTTGTTTGTTTTATGCTTTTATTTGTTTGTTTGTTTTTTGTTTTGTTTTTTTGTTTGTTTTTGTTTTTTTTTTCGTTTGGTTTGTTTGTTGTTATTTTACTTTTTTGTGACAAACATTACGTTTCGCATAGGTTACATACAAAATTGATCAATGCGACGTCGCATTGCCGTCATCATGAAAAATCACGGAGGGAACATTTATTTCACCCTTTTTTAACGTTCCGTATTTCAAACCCCGTGATTCCTATGTTTATAATTTTTTAAGATTTAAAAAGAAGACAAAAACAACATTTCATCATTTATTTTTGATTGCTCTATGCCTTGAATTGGTATTAACAAAACCATCCGGGAAACGGTTGCCTACATTTTATTCAAAAATCGGACTCGGGACATTTTGTTCACCCAAAATGAAAATAAAATATTTTTTCGGATTTTGCCTTTTTTCTATTTGTCCTTTTCAAATTTTGAACTTAAAAACAACATTTTGATAGTTACATTATTTACTCACCAATTTTCATGATAAAGCTGTATTTTTGTCTTGTTTGTGAAGTCTGAGTTGTGATTGGATGAATGGGACACACTGTAACTGTTCTCGAAATTTCCTGGCAAATCGGCAAATGACGTCATAATGACATCATAAGTTACGTCATGAAAGCCTGCCACTCTGGGCACTTCGTGGCAAAAAAAATAAGAAATCGGACAAGAAATTAAAACGTTAACAAGGCTTTAACTTTTATTTGTAGCGTAAAATGTTACACGGGACAGCGACTTTTTTCACCGAAATCAACATTTCACGGCTTAAAATTACAAAATAACATTAAATCAGAATTAATTACAAAGAGTAATGGGGGCGGACTTTCCATAAATATACATTTCTCAATGCAATATTTCTTTTCTATCTTGGCTGTACAGTCTTCATAAAGCTGCAAGCTTAATTATGGTTAAACGTACGAACATCGCGCGTAACGTCTATGCGATTCTAACCGATAAAATAATTAAAAAAACCCGATAAAGAATAAGGTCAAGGTCAATCCTAACTATTAGTAGTGAAAAATAATGATTTATTTTACCTTTCCGCGGTTAACTCAAATTATCTCATAACGTGACCATACTAGATAACGACGACATCGATATTTTGATGAGTCACGTTCTGCTCTTTCCAAAGATATATAATTTAGCCGTGTGTCATACTTAAGGCAAATCGGCAAAAATCGATACCCTGCTATCCTACTAACAAGAGATAATCACACAAACTAGATAAAGGTGGTTTCTTCATTAACCATGATGATCTATGAATGGCATGATCCAAGAAAACATTGCAGAATCATTCAGATTGTATAAATTATATTTGTTGATATTAATTTTTTTTTTACCTTCTTTGACCTATTTTTTTTTATTAAAATGTTGGCGCAGGTGCACACCCTACAACTGGCTATCTGGACAACAGATGCTATCGGGAACTCAGATCATATCTACGTCACACGTAGTCCGAGATTCCTCTGCCGTCTAACGGCTTTTATGGATTTTCTGTAGCCGTTGGACGTCAGAGCGCTATACATACGGAAAACAGCGGATTTGCTTCTCCAACTCTGGGTCAGCACATTTCCACGTTTCGTGGCTATCGGATTTTATTTTCTATCAGAAACCCTTATATAAATCGCTTCACCAATCATTTTTCTATTCATTCACAACCATCTTACCCTCAGAAAGTGGTGCTACACTCCATTACAGCACGATTTTGCCTTAGATCCTATGATTCCGCCATTTGTCTTCCATTTTTCAAACATTTGTCACGTGACTACGAGAAAACCACGATTACCGCAATGTATCATGGGAGATGATTTGCATATAAACAAACAAACAAATATTTGTATTGCCAATCATACATGCCTGTTAAGGCAGAACAATTAACATAAAATTTAATACAGTTGATTATATTGATTGGTAATGATTTTAACAGCAATAGTGAATTACAGATAACCATAAGAAAAAAAAATGATGTAGTACCTTGTCCAAAAAGGGGGGACATGCTCTTTCCGAAGCCCGTTTGTAACACTCTGCCATTGAATCTTTTCTTTCCAACACATTCTGTATTATTTCCTTTTGCTCTGCTTTGATCTATAGATGGACTGTTTGTCCTGCAGAATACGCTTAAATGTATCCTCTTCCATGTGATTTGAATGTTGTTTACGTATGCAAATAATGCTTAAATAATTTGGTGCGCTGAATTAAGTAGCTCCCATCATGCAATGCGTTACTGTTATCATTCAGTTAGTATCGCGAGATCACGTTTGTAGATTCGAAAATGGAAGTCAAATGGCGGAATCATAGGATCTAAGGCAAAATCGTGCTGTAATGGAGTGTAACACCACTTTCTGAGGGTAAGATGGTTGTGAATGAATAGAAAAATGATTGGTGAAGTGATTTATATAAGGGTTTCTGATAGAAAATAAAATCCGATAGCCACGAAACGTGGAAATGTGCCGACCCAGAGCTGGAGAGGCAAATCAGCTGTTTTCCATATATATAGCGCTCTGACGTCCAACGGCTACAGAAAATCCATAAAAGCCGTTAGACGGGCAAAGGAATCTCGGACTACGTCACACGGAATGACAGGTAGGAATTTCTTTGACGTATTTCTTCCATTTTATCTACTTTTTGGATTTTAAATTTATGTCTGATTTGTTGCACTACAAATGAGAAATTTGCATACCAAATATGATAGTATAGGTTTTAATATTTAGTAAGTTTTCAATCAATGAAGATAGAATTTGACATTTTCAACAGAGAATTCTTCAGAACATTAACGTTTTCTCTAAAATTTCAAAAGAAAGCACAAGTTTCTATCATATACATGAACAATATAGTGTTTCTTCTACCTTCCTGTATAACGGGAACTCGAAGTGTTATGTATTAAAAATATTAGTAGGTAGGTTCGCTATTTTTGGTACTTACGACCAGCTCCAACGTGACATCTGCCAAAAAGGTTCATGCCATGAACATTTTTGACGAGTCCTGTTTACGTTCCAGAAATAGAAACCGGAAGACACGTCAAAAATAACGCGTGCACTGTGGAAATCAAAATAAAATGGATGATACGAAAACATATGACATACGAAAACATATACCGGGACGAGGTTATAAACAGAAGGTTAAACAATAGCACGATGTCTCGAAACTGGGACAAAAGTTGATCTAGATAATAAGGGTAATAACAAAATTACCGAACTCCGAACAATCTAACAAAGGGAAAGTAAAAACTCATAAGTATATAAACAGACAAAATCAGTCAACACCCTCTAGACTAGAGGTCAAAAACTAGAACTAAGACAAGTTGGCAATCGTGATTCTGATGAAAGGTTATAATTATTCAAACTCAAAGTAGGTTCAGGAGAAATCTATAGATTTTAAAGAATCGTCTACACAAGACAAATATATATAAATTTTATAAGGTGAGTGAACATGCAGCTTGTTAATATGTCACAGCACAGTCACTCGAAGTTTTTCTTATTTTTTTTTATTTTTGAAACTTCAAGTGAGTCACGTACACATTCATTGATTGAATAATATAATCTCGTTAGGCCAATCACAGGCGCTTGTGTCGAGTCAAAATTGACTCTACACAAGCGCCTGTGGCCGTGTGGGCCAATATTGATATTGATTCCATTCCATTGTAAGCATGAAGGATAAGCATCCTTTAAAGTCTGTTGTATTTTATTTCTTTTGGATTTGCTCATAGGTATAACAGGAATTCTTTGTTTTATTTTTAGCTCACCTGGCCATAGGCCATGTGAGCTTTTGTCATGGGTAAGCGTCTGTCGTCCGTCTGTCCGTTAGCTTTTCACATTTAAATATTCTCTGAAAACGCTGAACAGATTTCAACCAAACTTGCCAGAAATGTTCATTGGATGGTCATATACAAGATTTTTGTTTTTGGCGCTGATCGGAAATCCAACATGGCTGCCAGGGCCCATAATGTGTTCAGATTGGTCGAAATTTTAAAAATCTTCTTGTTAGAAACCACTTAGCCAATTGAATTGTGACTTTGCAGGAATGATCATTGGGTGGTCCTGTACTAAAATTGTGAATCGTTTGCCGATCAAAAATTCAAGATGGCCACCATGACTCGACTTAGTTTAACATTGGACCCTATGGGAATTTCACATTTTCATCTTTTTTTCTGAAACCACAAAACAGATTTGAACCAAGCTTGGAAGAAATGTTCATTGGATGGTTATATACAAGATTTTTGTTTTTGGCACTGATCGGAAATCCAACATGTCTGCCAGGGCCCATAATGTGTTCTGATTGGTCGAAATTTTAAAAATCTTCTTGTTAGAAACCACTAAGCCAATTGAATTGTGACTTTGCAGGAATGATCATTGGGTGATCCTGTACTAAAATTGTGAATCGTTTGCCGATCAAAAATTCAAGATGGCCGCCATTACTCGACTTAGTTTACCATTGGACCCTATGGGAATTTCACATTTTCATCTTTTTTTCTGAAATCACATAACAGATCTGAACTAAACTTGGGAGAAATGTTCATTGGATGGTCATATACAAGATTTTGATTTTGACGCTGATCGGAAATTCAACATGGCTGCCAGGGCCCATAATGTGTTCTGATTAGTCAAAATTTTAAAAATCTTCTAGTTAGAAACCACTAAGCCAATTGAATTGTGACTTTGCAGGAATGATCATTGGGTGGTCCTGTACTAAACTTGTGAATCGTTTGCTGGTCGGAAATTCAAGATGGCCACCATGACTCGACTTAGTTTAACATTGGACCCTATGGGAATTTCACATTTTCATCTTTTTTTCTGAAACCACAAAACAGATTTGAACCAAACTTGGCAGAAATGTTCATTGGATGGTTATATACAAGATTTTTGTTTTTGGCGCTGATCGGAAATCCAACATGGCTGCCAGGGCCCATAATGTGTTCTGATTGGTCGAAATTTTAAAAATCTTCTTGTTAGAAACCACTAAGCCAATTGAATTGTGACTTTGCAGGAATGATCATTGGGTGATCCTGTACTAAAATTGTGAATCGTTTGCCGATCAAAAATTCAAGATGGCCGCCATTACTCGACTTAGTTTACCATTGGACCCTATGGGAATTTCACATTTTCATCTTTTTTTCTGAAATCACATAACAGATCTGAACTAAACTTGGGAGAAATGTTCATTGGATGGTCATATACAAGATTTTGATTTTGGCGCTGATCGGAAATCCAACATGGCTGCCAGGGCCCATAATGTGTTCTGATTAGTCAAAATTTAAAAAATCTTCTAGTTAGAAACCACTAAGCCAATTGAATTGTGACTTTGCAGGAATGATCATTGGGTGGTCCTGTACTAAACTTGTGAATCGTTTGCTGGTCGGAAATTCAAGATGGCCACCATGACTCGACTTAGTTTAACATTGGACCCTATGGGAATTTCACATTTTCATCTTTTTTTCTGAAACCACAAAACAGATTTGAACCAAACTTGGCAGAAATGTTCATTGGATGGTTATATACAAGATTTTTGTTTTTGGCGCTGATCGGAAATCCAACATGGCTGCCAGGGCCCATAATGTGTTCTGATTGGTCGAAATTTTAAAAATCTTCTTGTTAGAAACCACTAAGCCAATTGAATTGTGACTTTGCAGGAATGATCATTGGGTGGTCCTGTACTAAAATTGTGAATCGTTTGCCGATCAAAAATTCAAGATGGCCACCATGACTCGACTTAGTTTAACATTGGACCCTATGGGAATTTCACATTTTCATCTTTTTTTTGTCATGGATAAGCGTCCGTCGTCCGTCCGTCCGTTAGCTTTTCACATTTAAATCTTCTCTGAAACCACTGAACAGATTTCAACCAAACTTGCCAGAAATGTTCATTGGATGGTCCTCTACCAGATTTTTGTTTTTGGTGCTGATTTGAAATCCAACATGGCTGCCAGGGTCCATAATGTGTTCTCATTGGTTGAAATTTTAAAAATCTTCTTGTCAGAAACCACTAAGTCAATTGAATTGTGACTTTGCAGGAATGATCATTGGGTGGTCCTGTACTAAAATTGTGAATCGTTTGCCGATCAAAAATTCAAGATGGCCACCATTACTCGACTTAGTTTACCATTGGACCCTATGGGAATTTCACATTTTCATCTTTTTTTCTGAAATCACATAACAGATCTGAACCAAATTTGAGAGAAATGTTCATTGGATGGTCATATACAAGATTTTTGATTTTGGCGTTGATCGGAAATCCAACATGGCTGCCAGGGCCCATAATGTGTTCTGATTAGTCAAAATTTAAAAAATCTTCTAGTTAGAAACCACTAAGCCAATTGAATTGTGACTTTGCAGGAATGATCATTGGGTGGTCCTGTACTAAACTTGTGAATCGTTTGCCGGTCGGAAATTCAAGATGGCCGCCATGACTCGACTTAGTTTAACATTGGACCCTATGGGAATTTCACATTTTCATCTTTTTTTCTGAAACCACAAAACAGATTTGAACCAAACTTGGCAGAAATGTTCATTGGATGGTTATATACAAGATTTTTGTTTTTGGCGCTGATCGGAAATCCAACATGGCTGCCAGGGCCCATAATGTGTTATGATTGGTCGAAATTTTAAAAATCTTCTTGTTAGAAACCACTAAGCCAATTGAATTGTGACTTTGCAGGAATGATCATTGGGTGATCGTGTACTAAAATTGTGAATCGTTTGCCGATCAAAAATTCAAGATGGCCGCCATTACTCGACTTAGTTTACCATTGGACCCTATGGGAATTTCACATTTTCATCTTTTTTTCTGAAACCACAATACAGATTTGAACCAAACTTGGCAGAAATGTTCATTGGATGGTTATATACAAGATTTTTGTTTTTGGCGCTGATCGGAAATCCAACATGGCTGCCAGGGCCCATAATGTGTTATGATTGGTCGAAATTTTAAAAATCTTCTTGTTAGAAACCACTAAGCCAATTGAATTGTGACTTTGCAGGAATGATCATTGGGTGATCGTGTACTAAAATTGTGAATCGTTTGCCGATCAAAAATTCAAGATGGCCGCCATTACTCGACTTAGTTTACCATTGGACCCTATGGGAATTTCACATTTTCATCTTTTTTTCTGAAATCACATAACAGATCTGAACTAAACTTGGGAGAAATGTTCATTGGATGGTCATATACAAGATTTTTGATTTTGGCGCTGATCGGAAATCCAACATGGCTGCCAGGGCCCATAATGTGTTCTGATTAGTCAAAATTTAAAAAATCTTCTAGTTAGAAACCACTAAGCCAATTGAATTGTGACTTTGCAGGAATGATCATTGGGTGGTCCTGTACTAAACTTGTGAATCGTTTGCCGGTCGGAAATTCAAGATGGCCGCCATGACTCGACTTAGTTTAACATTGGACCCTATGGGAATTTCACATTTCATCTTTTTTTCTGAAACCACAAAACAGATTTGAACCAAACTTGGCAGAAATGTTCATTGGATGGTTATATACAAGATTTTTGTTTTTGGCGCTGATCGGAAATCCAACATGGCTGCCAGGGCCCATAATGTGTTCTGATTGGTCGAAATTTTAAAAATCTTCTTGTTAGAAACCACTAAGCCAATTGAATTGTGACTTTGCAGGAATGATCATTGGGTGATCCTGTACTAAAATTGTGAATCGTTTGCCGATCAAAAATTCAAGATGGCCACCATGACTCGACTTAGTTTACCATTGGACCCTATGGGAATTTCACATTTTCATCTTTTTTTTGTCATGGATAAGCGTCCGTCGTCCGTCCGTCCGTTAGCTTTTCACATTTAAATCTTCTCTGAAACCGCAGAACAGATTTCAACCAAACTTGCCAGAAATGTTCATTGGATGGTCCTCTACCAGATTTGTGTTTTTGGTGCTGATTTGAAATCCAACATGGCTGCCAGGGTCCATAATGTGTTCTCATTGGCTGAAATTTTAAAAATCTTCTTGTCAGAAACCACTAAGTCAATTGAATTGTGACTTTGCAGGAATGATCATTGGGTTGTCCTGTACTAAAATTGTGAATCGTTTGCCGATCAATTTTAGTTAGAAGCCAATTGAATTGTGACTTTGCAGGAATGATCATTGGGTGGTCCTGTACTAAACTTGTGAATCGTTTGCCAGTCGGAAATTCAAGATGGCCACCATGACTCGACTTAGTTTAACATTGGACCCTATGGGAATTTCACATTTTCATCTTTTTTTCTGAAACCACAAAACAGATTTGAACCAAACTTGGGAGAAATGTTCATTGGATGGTCATATACAAGATTTTTGTTTTTGGCGCTGATCGGAAATCCAACATGGCTGCCAGGGCCCATAATGTGTTCTGATTGGTCGAAATTTTAAAAATCTTCTTGTTAGAAACCACTTAGCCAATTGAATTGTGACTTTGCAGGAATGATCATTGGGTGGTCCTGTACTAAAATTGTGAATCGTTTGCCGATCAAAAATTCAAGATGGCCACCATGACTCGACTTAGTTTACCATTGGACCCTATGGGAATTTCACATTTTCATCTTTTTTTTCTGAAACCACAAAACAGATTTGAACCAAGCTTGGAAGAAATGTTCATTGGATGGTTATATACAAGATTTTTGTTTTTGGCACTGATCGGAAATCCAACATGGCTGCCAGGGCCCCTAATGTGTTCTGATTGGTCAAAATTTTAAAAATCTTCTTGTTAGAAACCACTAAGCCAATTGAATTGTGACTTTGCAGGAATGATCATTGGGTGATCCTGTACTAAAATTGTGAATCGTTTGCCGATCAAAAATTCAAGATGGCCACCATGACTCGACTTAGTTTACCATTGGACCCTATGGGAATTTCACATTTTCATCTTTTTTTTGTCATGGATAAGCGTCCGTCGTCCGTCCGTCCGTTAGCTTTTCACATTTAAATCTTCTCTGAAACCGCTGAACAGATTTCAACCAAACTTGCCAGAAATGTTCATTGGATGGTCCTCTACCAGATTTGTGTTTTTGGTGCTGATTTGAAATCCAACATGGCTGCCAGGGTCCATAATGTGTTCTCATTGGCTGAAATTTTAAAAATCTTCTTGTCAGAAACCACTAAGTCAATTGAATTGTGACTTTGCAGGAATGATCATTGGGTGGTCCTGTACTAAAATTGTGAATCGTTTGCCGATCAATTTTAGTTAGAAGCCAATTGAATTGTGACTTTGCAGGAATGATCATTGGGTGGTCCTGTACTAAACTTGTGAATCGTTTGCCGGTCGGAAATTCAAGATGGCCGCCATGACTCGACTTAGTTTAACATTGGACCCTATGGGAATTTCACATTTCATCTTTTTTTCTGAAACCACAAAACAGATTTGAACCAAACTTGGCAGAAATGTTCATTGGATGGTTATATACAAGATTTTTGTTTTTGGCGCTGATCGGAAATCCAACATGGCTGCCAGGGCCCATAATGTGTTCTGATTGGTCGAAATTTTAAAAATCTTCTTGTTAGAAACCACTAAGCCAATTGAATTGTGACTTTGCAGGAATGATCATTGGGTGATCCTGTACTAAAATTGTGAATCGTTTGCCGATCAAAAATTCAAGATGGCCACCATGACTCGACTTAGTTTACCATTGGACCCTATGGGAATTTCACATTTTCATCTTTTTTTTGTCATGGATAAGCGTCCGTCGTCCGTCCGTCCGTTAGCTTTTCACATTTAAATCTTCTCTGAAACCGCAGAACAGATTTCAACCAAACTTGCCAGAAATGTTCATTGGATGGTCCTCTACCAGATTTGTGTTTTTGGTGCTGATTTGAAATCCAACATGGCTGCCAGGGTCCATAATGTGTTCTCATTGGCTGAAATTTTAAAAATCTTCTTGTCAGAAACCACTAAGTCAATTGAATTGTGACTTTGCAGGAATGATCATTGGGTTGTCCTGTACTAAAATTGTGAATCGTTTGCCGATCAATTTTAGTTAGAAGCCAATTGAATTGTGACTTTGCAGGAATGATCATTGGGTGGTCCTGTACTAAACTTGTGAATCGTTTGCCAGTCGGAAATTCAAGATGGCCACCATGACTCGACTTAGTTTAACATTGGACCCTATGGGAATTTCACATTTTCATCTTTTTTTCTGAAACCACAAAACAGATTTGAACCAAACTTGGCAGAAATGTTCATTGGATGGTCATATACAAGATTTTTGTTTTTGGCGCTGATCGGAAATCCAACATGGCTGCCAGGGCCCATAATGTGTTCTGATTGGTCGAAATTTTAAAAATCTTCTTGTTAGAAACCACTTAGCCAATTGAATTGTGACTTTGCAGGAATGATCATTGGGTGGTCCTGTACTAAAATTGTGAATCGTTTGCCGATCAAAAATTCAAGATGGCCACCATGACTCGACTTAGTTTACCATTGGACCCTATGGGAATTTCACATTTTCATCTTTTTTTTCTGAAACCACAAAACAGATTTGAACCAAGCTTGGAAGAAATGTTCATTGGATGGTTATATACAAGATTTTTGTTTTTGGCACTGATCGGAAATCCAACATGGCTGCCAGGGCCCCTAATGTGTTCTGATTGGTCAAAATTTTAAAAATCTTCTTGTTAGAAACCACTAAGCCAATTGAATTGTGACTTTGCAGGAATGATCATTGGGTGATCGTGTACTAAAATTGTGAATCGTTTGCCGATCAAAAATTCAAGATGGCTGCCATTACTCGACTTAGTTTAACATTGGACCCTAAGGGAATTTCACATTTTCATCTTATTTTCTGAAATCACATAACAGATCTGAACCAAACTTGGGAGAAATGTTCATTGGATGGTCATATACAAGATTTTTGATTTTGGCGTTGATCGGAAATCCAACATGGCTGCCAGGGCCCATAATGTGTTCTGATTAGTCAAAATTTAAAAAATCTTCTAGTTAGAAACCACTAAGCCAATTGAATTGTGACTTTGCAGGAATGATCATTGGGTGGTCCTGTACTAAACTTGTGAATCGTTTGCCGGTCGGAAATTCAAGATGACCGCCATGACTCGACTTAGTTTAACATTGGACCCTATGGGAATTTCACATTTCATCTTTTTTTCTGAAACCACAAAACAGATTTGAACCAAACTTGGCAGAAATGTTCATTGGATGGTTATATACAAGATTTTTGTTTTTGGCGCTGATCGGAAATCCAACATGGCTGCCAGGGCCCATAATGTGTTCTGATTGGTCGAAATTTTAAAAATCTTCTTGTTAGAAACCACTAAGCCAATTGAATTGTGACTTTGCAGGAATGATCATTGGGTGATCCTGTACTAAAATTGTGAATCGTTTGCCGATCAAAAATTCAAGATGGCCACCATGACTCGACTTAGTTTACCATTGGACCCTATGGGAATTTCACATTTTCATCTTTTTTTTGTCATGGATAAGCGTCCGTCGTCCGTCCGTCCGTTAGCTTTTCACATTTAAATCTTCTCTGAAACCGCTGAACAGATTTCAACCAAACTTGCCAGAAATGTTCATTGGATGGTCCTCTACCAGATTTGTGTTTTTGGTGCTGATTTGAAATCCAACATGGCTGCCAGGGTCCATAATGTGTTCTCATTGGCTGAAATTTTAAAAATCTTCTTGTCAGAAACCACTAAGTCAATTGAATTGTGACTTTGCAGGAATGATCATTGGGTGGTCCTGTACTAAAATTGTGAATCGTTTGCCGATCAATTTTAGTTAGAAGCCAATTGAATTGTGACTTTGCAGGAATGATCATTGGGTGGTCCTGTACTAAACTTGTGAATCGTTTGCCGGTCGGAAATTCAAGATGGCCGCCATGACTCGACTTAGTTTAACATTGGACCCTATGGGAATTTCACATTTCATCTTTTTTTCTGAAACCACAAAACAGATTTGAACCAAACTTGGCAGAAATGTTCATTGGATGGTTATATACAAGATTTTTGTTTTTGGCGCTGATCGGAAATCCAACATGGCTGCCAGGGCCCATAATGTGTTCTGATTGGTCGAAATTTTAAAAATCTTCTTGTTAGAAACCACTAAGCCAATTGAATTGTGACTTTGCAGGAATGATCATTGGGTGATCCTGTACTAAAATTGTGAATCGTTTGCCGATCAAAAATTCAAGATGGCCACCATGACTCGACTTAGTTTACCATTGGACCCTATGGGAATTTCACATTTTCATCTTTTTTTTGTCATGGATAAGCGTCCGTCGTCCGTCCGTCCGTTAGCTTTTCACATTTAAATCTTCTCTGAAACCGCAGAACAGATTTCAACCAAACTTGCCAGAAATGTTCATTGGATGGTCCTCTACCAGATTTGTGTTTTTGGTGCTGATTTGAAATCCAACATGGCTGCCAGGGTCCATAATGTGTTCTCATTGGCTGAAATTTTAAAAATCTTCTTGTCAGAAACCACTAAGTCAATTGAATTGTGACTTTGCAGGAATGATCATTGGGTTGTCCTGTACTAAAATTGTGAATCGTTTGCCGATCAATTTTAGTTAGAAGCCAATTGAATTGTGACTTTGCAGGAATGATCATTGGGTGGTCCTGTACTAAACTTGTGAATCGTTTGCCAGTCGGAAATTCAAGATGGCCACCATGACTCGACTTAGTTTAACATTGGACCCTATGGGAATTTCACATTTTCATCTTTTTTTCTGAAACCACAAAACAGATTTGAACCAAACTTGGCAGAAATGTTCATTGGATGGTCATATACAAGATTTTTGTTTTTGGCGCTGATCGGAAATCCAACATGGCTGCCAGGGCCCATAATGTGTTCTGATTGGTCGAAATTTTAAAAATCTTCTTGTTAGAAACCACTTAGCCAATTGAATTGTGACTTTGCAGGAATGATCATTGGGTGGTCCTGTACTAAAATTGTGAATCGTTTGCCGATCAAAAATTCAAGATGGCCACCATGACTCGACTTAGTTTACCATTGGACCCTATGGGAATTTCACATTTTCATCTTTTTTTTCTGAAACCACAAAACAGATTTGAACCAAGCTTGGAAGAAATGTTCATTGGATGGTTATATACAAGATTTTTGTTTTTGGCACTGATCGGAAATCCAACATGGCTGCCAGGGCCCCTAATGTGTTCTGATTGGTCGAAATTTTAAAAATCTTCTTGTTAGAAACCACTAAGCCAATTGAATTGTGACTTTGCAGGAATGATCATTGGGTGATCGTGTACTAAAATTGTGAATCGTTTGCCGATCAAAAATTCAAGATGGCTGCCATTACTCGACTTAGTTTAACATTGGACCCTAAGGGAATTTCACATTTTCATCTTATTTTCTGAAATCACATAACAGATCTGAACCAAACTTGGGAGAAATGTTCATTGGATGGTCATATACAAGATTTTTGATTTTGGCGTTGATCGGAAATCCAACATGGCTGCCAGGGCCCATAATGTGTTCTGATTAGTCAAAATTTAAAAAATCTTCTAGTTAGAAACCACTAAGCCAATTGAATTGTGACTTTGCAGGAATGATCATTGGGTGGTCCTGTACTAAACTTGTGAATCGTTTGCCGGTCGGAAATTCAAGATGGCCGCCATGACTCGACTTAGTTTAACATTGGACCCTATGGGAATTTCACATTTTCATCTTTTTTTCTGAAACCACAAAACAGATTTGAACCAAACTTGGCAGAAATGTTCATTGGATGGTTATATACAAGATTTTTGTTTTTGGCGCTGATCGGAAATCCAACATGGCTGCCAGGGCCCATAATGTGTTCTGATTGGTCGAAATTTTAAAAATCTTCTTGTTAGAAACCACTAAGCCAATTGAATTGTGACTTTGCAGGAATGATCATTGGGTGGTCCTGTACTAAAATTGTGAATCGTTTGCCGATCAAAAATTCAAGATGGCCACCATGACTCGACTTAGTTTACCATTGGACCCTATGGGAATTTCACATTTTCATCTTTTTTTTGTCATGTGTAAGCGTCCGTCGTCCGTCCGTCCGTTAGCTTTTCACATTTAAATCTTCTCCGAAACCGCTGAACAGATTTCAACCAAACTTGCCAGAAATGTTCATTGGATGGTCCTCTACCAGATTTGTGTTTTTGGTGCTGATTTGAAATCCAACATGGCTGCCAGGGTCCATAATGTGTTCTCATTGGCTGAAATTTTAAAAATCTTCTTGTCAGAAACCACTAAGTCAATTGAATTGTGACTTTGCAGGAATGATCATTGGGTGGTCCTGTACTAAAATTGTGAATCGTTTGCCGATCAATTTTAGTTAGAAGCCAATTGAATTGTGACTTTGCAGGAATGATCATTGGGTGGTCCTGTACTAAACTTGTGAATCGTTTGCCAGTCGGAAATTCAAGATGGCCACCATGACTCGACTTAGTTTAACATTGGACCCTATGGGAATTTCACATTTTCATCTTTTTTTCTGAAACCACAAAACAGATTTGAACCAAACTTGGGAGAAATGTTCATTGGATGGTCATATACAAGATTTTTGATTTTGGCGCTGATCGGAAATCCAACATGGCTGCCAGGGCCCATAATGTGTTCTGATTAGTCAAAATTTAAAAAATCTTCTAGTTAGAAACCACTAAGCCAATTGAATTGTGACTTTGCAGGAATGATCATTGGGTGGTCCTGTACTAAACTTGTGAATCGTTTGCCGGTCGGAAATTCAAGATGGCCGCCATGACTCGACTTAGTTTAACATTGGACCCTATGGGAATTTCACATTTCATCTTTTTTTCTGAAACCACAAAACAGATTTGAACCAAACTTGGCAGAAATGTTCATTGGATGGTTATATACAAGATTTTTGTTTTTGGCGCTGATCGGAAATCCAACATGGCTGCCAGGGCCCATAATGTGTTCTGATTGGTCGAAATTTTAAAAATCTTCTTGTTAGAAACCACTAAGCCAATTGAATTGTGACTTTGCAGGAATGATCATTGGGTGATCCTGTACTAAAATTGTGAATCGTTTGCCGATCAAAAATTCAAGATGGCCACCATGACTCGACTTAGTTTACCATTGGACCCTATGGGAATTTCACATTTTCATCTTTTTTTTGTCATGGATAAGCGTCCGTCGTCCGTCCGTCCGTTAGCTTTTCACATTTAAATCTTCTCTGAAACCGCTGAACAGATTTCAACCAAACTTGCCAGAAATGTTCATTGGATGGTCCTCTACCAGATTTGTGTTTTTGGTGCTGATTTGAAATCCAACATGGCTGCCAGGGTCCATAATGTGTTCTCATTGGCTGAAATTTTAAAAATCTTCTTGTCAGAAACCACTAAGTCAATTGAATTGTGACTTTGCAGGAATGATCATTGGGTGGTCCTGTACTAAAATTGTGAATCGTTTGCCGATCAATTTTAGTTAGAAGCCAATTGAATTGTGACTTTGCAGGAATGATCATTGGGTGGTCCTGTACTAAACTTGTGAATCGTTTGCCGGTCGGAAATTCAAGATGGCCGCCATGACTCGACTTAGTTTAACATTGGACCCTATGGGAATTTCACATTTCATCTTTTTTTCTGAAACCACAAAACAGATTTGAACCAAACTTGGCAGAAATGTTCATTGGATGGTTATATACAAGATTTTTGTTTTTGGCGCTGATCGGAAATCCAACATGGCTGCCAGGGCCCATAATGTGTTCTGATTGGTCGAAATTTTAAAAATCTTCTTGTTAGAAACCACTAAGCCAATTGAATTGTGACTTTGCAGGAATGATCATTGGGTGATCCTGTACTAAAATTGTGAATCGTTTGCCGATCAAAAATTCAAGATGGCCACCATGACTCGACTTAGTTTACCATTGGACCCTATGGGAATTTCACATTTTCATCTTTTTTTTGTCATGGATAAGCGTCCGTCGTCCGTCCGTCCGTTAGCTTTTCACATTTAAATCTTCTCTGAAACCGCAGAACAGATTTCAACCAAACTTGCCAGAAATGTTCATTGGATGGTCCTCTACCAGATTTGTGTTTTTGGTGCTGATTTGAAATCCAACATGGCTGCCAGGGTCCATAATGTGTTCTCATTGGCTGAAATTTTAAAAATCTTCTTGTCAGAAACCACTAAGTCAATTGAATTGTGACTTTGCAGGAATGATCATTGGGTGGTCCTGTACTAAAATTGTGAATCGTTTGCCGATCAATTTTAGTTAGAAGCCAATTGAATTGTGACTTTGCAGGAATGATCATTGGGTGGTCCTGTACTAAACTTGTGAATCGTTTGCCGGTCGGAAATTCAAGATGGCCACCATGACTCGACTTAGTTTAACATTGGACCCTATGGGAATTTCACATTTTCATCTTTTTTTCTGAAACCACAAAACAGATTTGAACCAAACTTGGCAGAAATGTTCATTGGATGGTCATATACAAGATTTTTGTTTTTGGCGCTGATCGGAAATCCAACATGGCTGCCAGGGTCCATAATGTGTTCTCATTGGTCGAAATTTTAAAAATCTTCTTGTTAGAAACCACTTAGCCAATTGAATTGTGACTTTGCAGGAATGATCATTGGGTGGTCCTGTACTAAAATTGTGAATCGTTTGTCGATCAAAAATTCAAGATGGCCACCATGACTCGACTTAGTTTACCATTGGACCCTATGGGAATTTCACATTTTCATCTTTTTTTTCTGAAACCACAAAACAGATTTGAACCAAGCTTGGAAGAAATGTTCATTGGATGGTTATATACAAGATTTTTGTTTTTGGCACTGATCGGAAATCCAACATGGCTGCCAGGGCCCCTAATGTGTTCTGATTGGTCGAAATTTAAAAAATCTTCTTGTTAGAAACCACTAAGCCAATTGAATTGTGACTTTGCAGGAATGATCATTGGGTGATCGTGTACTAAAATTGTGAATCGTTTGCCGATCAAAAATTCAAGATGGCTGCCATTACTCGACTTAGTTTAACATTGGACCCTAAGGGAATTTCACATTTTCATCTTATTTTCTGAAATCACATAACAGATCTGAACCAAACTTGGGAGAAATGTTCATTGGATGGTCATATACAAGATTTTTGATTTTGGCGTTGATCGGAAATCCAACATGGCTGCCAGGGCCCATAATGTGTTCTGATTAGTCAAAATTTAAAAAATCTTCTAGTTAGAAACCACTAAGCCAATTGAATTGTGACTTTGCAGGAATGATCATTGGGTGGTCCTGTACTAAACTTGTGAATCGTTTGCCGGTCGGAAATTCAAGATGGCCGCCATGACTCGACTTAGTTTAACATTGGACCCTATGGGAATTTCACATTTTCATCTTTTTTTCTGAAACCACAAAACAGATTTGAACCAAACTTGGCAGAAATGTTCATTGGATGGTTATATACAAGATTTTTGTTTTTGGCGCTGATCGGAAATCCAACATGGCTGCCAGGGCCCATAATGTGTTCTGATTGGTCGAAATTTTAAAAATCTTCTTGTTAGAAACCACTAAGCCAATTGAATTGTGACTTTGCAGGAATGATCATTGGGTGGTCCTGTACTAAAATTGTGAATCGTTTGCCGATCAAAAATTCAAGATGGCCACCATGACTCGACTTAGTTTACCATTGGACCCTATGGGAATTTCACATTTTCATCTTTTTTTTGTCATGTGTAAGCGTCCGTCGTCCGTCCGTCCGTTAGCTTTTCACATTTAAATCTTCTCTGAAACCGCTGAACAGATTTCAACCAAACTTGCCAGAAATGTTCATTGGATGGTCCTCTACCAGATTTGTGTTTTTGGTGCTGATTTGAAATCCAACATGGCTGCCAGGGTCCATAATGTGTTCTCATTGGCTGAAATTTTAAAAATCTTCTTGTCAGAAACCACTAAGTCAATTGAATTGTGACTTTGCAGGAATGATCATTGGGTGGTCCTGTACTAAAATTGTGAATCGTTTGCCGATCAATTTTAGTTAGAAGCCAATTGAATTGTGACTTTGCAGGAATGATCATTGGGTGGTCCTGTACTAAACTTGTGAATCGTTTGCCGGTCGGAAATTCAAGATGGCCACCATGACTCGACTTAGTTTAACATTGGACCCTATGGGAATTTCACATTTTCATCTTTTTTTCTGAAACCACAAAACAGATTTGAACCAAACTTGGGAGAAATGTTCATTGGATGGTCATATACAAGATTTTTGATTTTGGCGCTGATCGGAAATCCAACATGGCTGCCAGGGCCCATAATGTGTTCTGATTAGTCAAAATTTAAAAAATCTTCTAGTTAGAAACCACTAAGCCAATTGAATTGTGACTTTGCAGGAATGATCATTGGGTGGTCCTGTACTAAACTTGTGAATCGTTTGCCGGTCGGAAATTCAAGATGGCCGCCATGACTCGACTTAGTTTAACATTGGACCCTATGGGAATTTCACATTTCATCTTTTTTTTGTCATGTGTAAGCGTCCGTCGTCCGTCCGTCCGTTAGCTTTTCACATTTAAATCTTCTCTGAAACCGCTGAACAGATTTCAACCAAACTTGCCAGAAATGTTCATTGGATGGTCCTCTACCAGATTTGTGTTTTTGGTGCTGATTTGAAATCCAACATGGCTGCCAGGGTCCATAATGTGTTCTCATTGGCTGAAATTTTAAAAATCTTCTTGTCAGAAACCACTAAGTCAATTGAATTGTGACTTTGCAGGAATGATCATTGGGTGGTCCTGTACTAAAATTGTGAATCGTTTGCCGATCAATTTTAGTTAGAAGCCAATTGAATTGTGACTTTGCAGGAATGATCATTGGGTGGTCCTGTACTAAACTTGTGAATCGTTTGCCGGTCGGAAATTCAAGATGGCCACCATGACTCGACTTAGTTTAACATTGGACCCTATGGGAATTTCACATTTTCATCTTTTTTTCTGAAACCACAAAACAGATTTGAACCAAACTTGGGAGAAATGTTCATTGGATGGTCATATACAAGATTTTTGATTTTGGCGCTGATCGGAAATCCAACATGGCTGCCAGGGCCCATAATGTGTTTTGATTAGTCAAAATTTAAAAAATCTTCTAGTTAGAAACCACTAAGCCAATTGAATTGTGACTTTGCAGGAATGATCATTGGGTGGTCCTGTACTAAACTTGTGAATCGTTTGCCGGTCGGAAATTCAAGATGGCCGCCATGACTCGACTTAGTTTAACATTGGACCCTATGGGAATTTCACATTTCATCTTTTTTTCTGAAACCACAAAACAGATTTGAACCAAACTTGGCAGAAATGTTCATTGGATGGTTATATACAAGATTTTTGTTTTTGGCGCTGATCGGAAATCCAACATGGCTGCCAGGGCCCATAATGTGTTCTGATTGGTCGAAATTTTAAAAATCTTCTTGTTAGAAACCACTAAGCCAATTGAATTGTGACTTTGCAGGAATGATCATTGGGTGATCCTGTACTAAAATTGTGAATCGTTTGCCGATCAAAAATTCAAGATGGCCACCATGACTCGACTTAGTTTACCATTGGACCCTATGGGAATTTCACATTTTCATCTTTTTTTTGTCATGGATAAGCGTCCGTCGTCCGTCCGTCCGTTAGCTTTTCACATTTAAATCTTCTCTGAAACCGCTGAACAGATTTCAACCAAACTTGCCAGAAATGTTCATTGGATGGTCCTCTACCAGATTTGTGTTTTTGGTGCTGATTTGAAATCCAACATGGCTGCCAGGGTCCATAATGTGTTCTCATTGGCTGAAATTTTAAAAATCTTCTTGTCAGAAACCACTAAGTCAATTGAATTGTGACTTTGCAGGAATGATCATTGGGTGGTCCTGTACTAAAATTGTGAATCGTTTGCCGATCAATTTTAGTTAGAAGCCAATTGAATTGTGACTTTGCAGGAATGATCATTGGGTGGTCCTGTACTAAACTTGTGAATCGTTTGCCAGTCGGAAATTCAAGATGGCCACCATGACTCGACTTAGTTTAACATTGGACCCTATGGGAATTTCACATTTTCATCTTTTTTTCTGAAACCACAAAACAGATTTGAACCAAACTTGGGAGAAATGTTCATTGGATGGTCATATACAAGATTTTTGTTTTTGGCACTGATCGGAAATCCAACATGGCTGCCAGGGCCCCTAATGTGTTCTGATTGGTCGAAATTTTAAAAATCTTCTTGTTAGAAACCACTAAGCCAATTGAATTGTGACTTTGCAGGAATGATCATTGGGTGATCGTGTACTAAAATTGTGAATCGTTTGCCGATCAAAAATTCAAGATGGCTGCCATTACTCGACTTAGTTTAACATTGGACCCTAAGGGAATTTCACATTTTCATCTTATTTTCTGAAATCACATAACAGATCTGAACCAAACTTGGGAGAAATGTTCATTGGATGGTCATATACAAGATTTTTGATTTTGGCGTTGATCGGAAATCCAACATGGCTGCCAGGGCCCATAATGTGTTCTGATTAGTCAAAATTTAAAAAATCTTCTAGTTAGAAACCACTAAGCCAATTGAATTGTGACTTTGCAGGAATGATCATTGGGTGGTCCTGTACTAAACTTGTGAATCGTTTGCCGGTCGGAAATTCAAGATGGCCGCCATGACTCGACTTAGTTTAACATTGGACCCTATGGGAATTTCACATTTTCATCTTTTTTTCTGAAACCACAAAACAGATTTGAACCAAACTTGGCAGAAATGTTCATTGGATGGTTATATACAAGATTTTTGTTTTTGGCGCTGATCGGAAATCCAACATGGCTGCCAGGGCCCATAATGTGTTCTGATTGGTCGAAATTTTAAAAATCTTCTTGTTAGAAACCACTAAGCCAATTGAATTGTGACTTTGCAGGAATGATCATTGGGTGGTCCTGTACTAAAATTGTGAATCGTTTGCCGATCAAAAATTCAAGATGGCCACCATGACTCGACTTAGTTTACCATTGGACCCTATGGGAATTTCACATTTTCATCTTTTTTTTGTCATGTGTAAGCGTCCGTCGTCCGTCCGTCCGTTAGCTTTTCACATTTAAATCTTCTCTGAAACCGCTGAACAGATTTCAACCAAACTTGCCAGAAATGTTCATTGGATGGTCCTCTACCAGATTTGTGTTTTTGGTGCTGATTTGAAATCCAACATGGCTGCCAGGGTCCATAATGTGTTCTCATTGGCTGAAATTTTAAAAATCTTCTTGTCAGAAACCACTAAGTCAATTGAATTGTGACTTTGCAGGAATGATCATTGGGTGGTCCTGTACTAAAATTGTGAATCGTTTGCCGATCAATTTTAGTTAGAAGCCAATTGAATTGTGACTTTGCAGGAATGATCATTGGGTGGTCCTGTACTAAACTTGTGAATCGTTTGCCAGTCGGAAATTCAAGATGGCCACCATGACTCGACTTAGTTTAACATTGGACCCTATGGGAATTTCACATTTTCATCTTTTTTTCTGAAACCACAAAACAGATTTGAACCAAACTTGGGAGAAATGTTCATTGGATGGTCATATACAAGATTTTTGTTTTTGGCGCTGATCGGAAATCCAACATGGCTGCCAGGGCCCATAATGTGTTCTGATTGGTCGAAATTTTAAAAATCTTCTTGTTAGAAACCACTTAGCCAATTGAATTGTGACTTTGCAGGAATGATCATTGGGTGGTCCTGTACTAAAATTGTGAATCGTTTGCCGATCAAAAATTCAAGATGGCCACCATGACTCGACTTAGTTTACCATTGGACCCTATGGGAATTTCACATTTTCATCTTTTTTTTCTGAAACCACAAAACAGATTTGAACCAAGCTTGGAAGAAATGTTCATTGGATGGTTATATACAAGATTTTTGTTTTTGGCACTGATCGGAAATCCAACATGGCTGCCAGGGCCCCTAATGTGTTCTGATTGGTCGAAATTTTAAAAATCTTCTTGTTAGAAACCACTAAGCCAATTGAATTGTGACTTTGCAGGAATGATCATTGGGTGATCCTGTACTAAAATTGTGAATCGTTTGCCGATCAAAAATTCAAGATGGCCACCATGACTCGACTTAGTTTACCATTGGACCCTATGGGAATTTCACATTTTCATCTTTTTTTTGTCATGGATAAGCGTCCGTCGTCCGTCCGTCCGTTAGCTTTTCACATTTAAATCTTCTCTGAAACCGCTGAACAGATTTCAACCAAACTTGCCAGAAATGTTCATTGGATGGTCCTCTACCAGATTTGTGTTTTTGGTGCTGATTTGAAATCCAACATGGCTGCCAGGGTCCATAATGTGTTCTCATTGGCTGAAATTTTAAAAATCTTCTTGTCAGAAACCACTAAGTCAATTGAATTGTGACTTTGCAGGAATGATCATTGGGTGGTCCTGTACTAAAATTGTGAATCGTTTGCCGATCAATTTTAGTTAGAAGCCAATTGAATTGTGACTTTGCAGGAATGATCATTGGGTGGTCCTGTACTAAACTTGTGAATCGTTAGCCAGTCGGAAATTCAAGATGGCCACCATGACTCGACTTAGTTTAACATTGGACCCTATGGGAATTTCACATTTTCATCTTTTTTTCTGAAACCACAAAACAGATTTGAACCAAACTTGGGAGAAATGTTCATTGGATGGTCATATACAAGATTTTTGTTTTTGGCACTGATCGGAAATCCAACATGGCTGCCAGGGCCCCTAATGTGTTCTGATTGGTCGAAATTTTAAAAATCTTCTTGTTAGAAACCACTAAGCCAATTGAATTGTGACTTTGCAGGAATGATCATTGGGTGATCGTGTACTAAAATTGTGAATCGTTTGCCGATCAAAAATTCAAGATGGCTGCCATTACTCGACTTAGTTTAACATTGGACCCTAAGGGAATTTCACATTTTCATCTTATTTTCTGAAATCACATAACAGATCTGAACCAAACTTGGGAGAAATGTTCATTGGATGGTCATATACAAGATTTTTGATTTTGGCGTTGATCGGAAATCCAACATGGCTGCCAGGGCCCATAATGTGTTCTGATTAGTCAAAATTTAAAAAATCTTCTAGTTAGAAACCACTAAGCCAATTGAATTGTGACTTTGCAGGAATGATCATTGGGTGGTCCTGTACTAAACTTGTGAATCGTTTGCCGGTCGGAAATTCAAGATGGCCGCCATGACTCGACTTAGTTTAACATTGGACCCTATGGGAATTTCACATTTTCATCTTTTTTTCTGAAACCACAAAACAGATTTGAACCAAACTTGGCAGAAATGTTCATTGGATGGTTATATACAAGATGTTTGTTTTTGGCGCTGATCGGAAATCCAACATGGCTGCCAGGGCCCATAATGTGTTCTGATTGGTCGAAATTTTAAAAATCTTCTTGTTAGAAACCACTAAGCCAATTGAATTGTGACTTTGCAGGAATGATCATTGGGTGGTCCTGTACTAAAATTGTGAATCGTTTGCCGATCAAAAATTCAAGATGGCCACCATGACTCGACTTAGTTTACCATTGGACCCTATGGGAATTTCACATTTTCATCTTTTTTTTGTCATGTGTAAGCGTCCGTCGTCCGTCCGTCCGTTAGCTTTTCACATTTAAATCTTCTCTGAAACCGCTGAACAGATTTCAACCAAACTTGCCAGAAATGTTCATTGGATGGTCCTCTACCAGATTTGTGTTTTTGGTGCTGATTTGAAATCCAACATGGCTGCCAGGGTCCATAATGTGTTCTCATTGGCTGAAATTTTAAAAATCTTCTTGTCAGAAACCACTAAGTCAATTGAATTGTGACTTTGCAGGAATGATCATTGGGTGGTCCTGTACTAAAATTGTGAATCTTTGCCGATCAATTTTAGTTAGAAGCCAATTGAATTGTGACTTTGCAGGAATGATCATTGGGTGGTCCTGTACTAAACTTGTGAATCGTTTGCCAGTCGGAAATTCAAGATGGCCACCATGACTCGACTTAGTTTAACATTGGACCCTATGGGAATTTCACATTTTCATCTTTTTTTCTGAAACCACAAAACAGATTTGAACCAAACTTGGGAGAAATGTTCATTGGATGGTCATATACAAGATTTTTGTTTTTGGCGCTGATCGGAAATCCAACATGGCTGCCAGGGCCCATAATGTGTTCTGATTGGTCGAAATTTTAAAAATCTTCTTGTTAGAAACCACTTAGCCAATTGAATTGTGACTTTGCAGGAATGATCATTGGGTGGTCCTGTACTAAAATTGTGAATCGTTTGCCGATCAAAAATTCAAGATGGCCACCATGACTCGACTTAGTTTACCATTGGACCCTATGGGAATTTCACATTTTCATCTTTTTTTTCTGAAACCACAAAACAGATTTGAACCAAGCTTGGAAGAAATGTTCATTGGATGGTTATATACAAGATTTTTGTTTTTGGCACTGATCGGAAATCCAACATGGCTGCCAGGGCCCCTAATGTGTTCTGATTGGTCGAAATTTTAAAAATCTTCTTGTTAGAAACCACTAAGCCAATTGAATTGTGACTTTGCAGGAATGATCATTGGGTGATCCTGTACTAAAATTGTGAATCGTTTGCCGATCAAAAATTCAAGATGGCCACCATGACTCGACTTAGTTTACCATTGGACCCTATGGGAATTTCACATTTTCATCTTTTTTTTGTCATGGATAAGCGTCCGTCGTCCGTCCGTCCGTTAGCTTTTCACATTTAAATCTTCTCTGAAACCGCTGAACAGATTTCAACCAAACTTGCCAGAAATGTTCATTGGATGGTCCTCTACCAGATTTGTGTTTTTGGTGCTGATTTGAAATCCAACATGGCTGCCAGGGTCCATAATGTGTTCTCATTGGCTGAAATTTTAAAAATCTTCTTGTCAGAAACCACTAAGTCAATTGAATTGTGACTTTGCAGGAATGATCATTGGGTGGTCCTGTACTAAAATTGTGAATCGTTTGCCGATCAATTTTAGTTAGAAGCCAATTGAATTGTGACTTTGCAGGAATGATCATTGGGTGGTCCTGTACTAAACTTGTGAATCGTTTGCCAGTCGGAAATTCAAGATGGCCACCATGACTCGACTTAGTTTAACATTGGACCCTATGGGAATTTCACATTTTCATCTTTTTTTCTGAAACCACAAAACAGATTTGAACCAAACTTGGGAGAAATGTTCATTGGATGGTCATATACAAGATTTTTGTTTTTGGCACTGATCGGAAATCCAACATGGCTGCCAGGGCCCCTAATGTGTTCTGATTGGTCGAAATTTTAAAAATCTTCTTGTTAGAAACCACTAAGCCAATTGAATTGTGACTTTGCAGGAATGATCATTGGGTGATCGTGTACTAAAATTGTGAATCGTTTGCCGATCAAAAATTCAAGATGGCTGCCATTACTCGACTTAGTTTAACATTGGACCCTAAGGGAATTTCACATTTTCATCTTATTTTCTGAAATCACATAACAGATCTGAACCAAACTTGGGAGAAATGTTCATTGGATGGTCATATACAAGATTTTTGATTTTGGCGTTGATCGGAAATCCAACATGGCTGCCAGGGCCCATAATGTGTTCTGATTAGTCAAAATTTAAAAAATCTTCTAGTTAGAAACCACTAAGCCAATTGAATTGTGACTTTGCAGGAATGATCATTGGGTGGTCCTGTACTAAACTTGTGAATCGTTTGCCGGTCGGAAATTCAAGATGGCCGCCATGACTCGACTTAGTTTAACATTGGACCCTATGGGAATTTCACATTTTCATCTTTTTTTCTGAAACCACAAAACAGATTTGAACCAAACTTGGCAGAAATGTTCATTGGATGGTTATATACAAGATGTTTGTTTTTGGCGCTGATCGGAAATCCAACATGGCTGCCAGGGCCCATAATGTGTTCTGATTGGTCGAAATTTAAAAAATCTTCTTGTTAGAAACCACTAAGCCAATTGAATTGTGACTTTGCAGGAATGATCATTGGGTGGTCCTGTACTAAAATTGTGAATCGTTTGCCGATCAAAAATTCAAGATGGCCACCATGACTTGACTTAGTTTACCATTGGACCCTATGGGAATTTCACATTTTCATCTTTTTTTTCTGAAACCACAAAACAGATTTGAACCAAGCTTGGAAGAAATGTTCATTGGATGGTTATATACAAGATTTTTGTTTTTGGCACTGATCGGAAATCCAACATGGCTGCCAGGGCCCCTAATGTGTTCTGATTGGTCGAAATTTTAAAAATCTTCTTGTTAGAAACCACTAAGCCAATTGAATTGTGACTTTGCAGGAATGATCATTGGGTGGTCCTGTACTAAACTTGTGAATCGTTTGCCGGTCGGAAATTCAAGATGGCCGCCATGACTCGACTTAGTTTAACATTGGACCCTATGGGAATTTCACATTTTCATCTTTTTTTCTGAAACCACAAAACAGATTTGAACCAAACTTGGCAGAAATGTTCATTGGATGGTTATATACAAGATTTTTGTTTTTGGCGCTGATCGGAAATCCAACATGGCTGCCAGGGCCCATAATGTGTTCTGATTGGTCGAAATTTTAAAAATCTTCTTGTTAGAAACCACTAAGCCAATTGAATTGTGACTTTGCAGGAATGATCATTGGGTGGTCCTGTACTAAAATTGTGAATCGTTTGCCGATCAAAAATTCAAGATGGCCACCATGACTCGACTTAGTTTACCATTGGACCCTATGGGAATTTCACATTTTCATCTTTTTTTTGTCATGTGTAAGCGTCCGTCGTCCGTCCGTCCGTTAGCTTTTCACATTTAAATCTTCTCTGAAACCGCTGAACAGATTTCAACCAAACTTGCCAGAAATGTTCATTGGATGGTCCTCTACCAGATTTGTGTTTTTGGTGCTGATTTGAAATCCAACATGGCTGCCAGGGTCCATAATGTGTTCTCATTGGCTGAAATTTTAAAAATCTTCTTGTCAGAAACCACTAAGTCAATTGAATTGTGACTTTGCAGGAATGATCATTGGGTGGTCCTGTACTAAAATTGTGAATCGTTTGCCGATCAATTTTAGTTAGAAGCCAATTGAATTGTGACTTTGCAGGAATGATCATTGGGTGGTCCTGTACTAAACTTGTGAATCGTTTGCCAGTCGGAAATTCAAGATGGCCACCATGACTCGACTTAGTTTAACATTGGACCCTATGGGAATTTCACATTTTCATCTTTTTTTCTGAAACCACAAAACAGATTTGAACCAAACTTGGGAGAAATGTTCATTGGATGGTCATATACAAGATTTTTGTTTTTGGCGCTGATCGGAAATCCAACATGGCTGCCAGGGCCCATAATGTGTTCTGATTGGTCGAAATTTTAAAAATCTTCTTGTTAGAAACCACTTAGCCAATTGAATTGTGACTTTGCAGGAATGATCATTGGGTGGTCCTGTACTAAAATTGTGAATCGTTTGCCGATCAAAAATTCAAGATGGCCACCATGACTCGACTTAGTTTACCATTGGACCCTATGGGAATTTCACATTTTCATCTTTTTTTTCTGAAACCACAAAACAGATTTGAACCAAGCTTGGAAGAAATGTTCATTGGATGGTTATATACAAGATTTTTGTTTTTGGCACTGATCGGAAATCCAACATGGCTGCCAGGGCCCCTAATGTGTTCTGATTGGTCGAAATTTTAAAAATCTTCTTGTTAGAAACCACTAAGCCAATTGAATTGTGACTTTGCAGGAATGATCATTGGGTGATCGTGTACTAAAATTGTGAATCGTTTGCCGATCAAAAATTCAAGATGGCTGCCATTACTCGACTTAGTTTAACATTGGACCCTAAGGGAATTTCACATTTTCATCTTATTTTCTGAAATCACATAACAGATCTGAACCAAACTTGGGAGAAATGTTCATTGGATGGTCATATACAAGATTTTTGATTTTGGCGTTGATCGGAAATCCAACATGGCTGCCAGGGCCCATAATGTGTTCTGATTAGTCAAAATTTAAAAAATCTTCTAGTTAGAAACCACTAAGCCAATTGAATTGTGACTTTGCAGGAATGATCATTGGGTGGTCCTGTACTAAACTTGTGAATCGTTTGCCGGTCGGAAATTCAAGATGGCCGCCATGACTCGACTTAGTTTAACATTGGACCCTATGGGAATTTCACATTTTCATCTTTTTTTCTGAAACCACAAAACAGATTTGAACCAAACTTGGCAGAAATGTTCATTGGATGGTTATATACAAGATGTTTGTTTTTGGCGCTGATCGGAAATCCAACATGGCTGCCAGGGCCCATAATGTGTTCTGATTGGTCGAAATTTAAAAAATCTTCTTGTTAGAAACCACTAAGCCAATTGAATTGTGACTTTGCAGGAATGATCATTGGGTGGTCCTGTACTAAAATTGTGAATCGTTTGCCGATCAAAAATTCAAGATGGCCACCATGACTTGACTTAGTTTACCATTGGACCCTATGGGAATTTCACATTTTCATCTTTTTTTTCTGAAACCACAAAACAGATTTGAACCAAGCTTGGAAGAAATGTTCATTGGATGGTTATATACAAGATTTTTGTTTTTGGCACTGATCGGAAATCCAACATGGCTGCCAGGGCCCCTAATGTGTTCTGATTGGTCGAAATTTTAAAAATCTTCTTGTTAGAAACCACTAAGCCAATTGAATTGTGACTTTGCAGGAATGATCATTGGGTGGTCCTGTACTAAACTTGTGAATCGTTTGCCGGTCGGAAATTCAAGATGGCCGCCATGACTCGACTTAGTTTAACATTGGACCCTATGGGAATTTCACATTTTCATCTTTTTTTCTGAAACCACAAAACAGATTTGAACCAAACTTGGCAGAAATGTTCATTGGATGGTTATATACAAGATTTTTGTTTTTGGCGCTGATCGGAAATCCAACATGGCTGCCAGGGCCCATAATGTGTTCTGATTGGTCGAAATTTTAAAAATCTTCTTGTTAGAAACCACTAAGCCAATTGAATTGTGACTTTGCAGGAATGATCATTGGGTGGTCCTGTACTAAAATTGTGAATCGTTTGCCGATCAAAAATTCAAGATGGCCACCATGACTCGACTTAGTTTACCATTGGACCCTATGGGAATTTCACATTTTCATCTTTTTTTTGTCATGTGTAAGCGTCCGTCGTCCGTCCGTCCGTTAGCTTTTCACATTTAAATCTTCTCTGAAACCGCTGAACAGATTTCAACCAAACTTGCCAGAAATGTTCATTGGATGGTCCTCTACCAGATTTGTGTTTTTGGTGCTGATTTGAAATCCAACATGGCTGCCAGGGTCCATAATGTGTTCTCATTGGCTGAAATTTTAAAAATCTTCTTGTCAGAAACCACTAAGTCAATTGAATTGTGACTTTGCAGGAATGATCATTGGGTGGTCCTGTACTAAAATTGTGAATCGTTTGCCGATCAATTTTAGTTAGAAGCCAATTGAATTGTGACTTTGCAGGAATGATCATTGGGTGGTCCTGTACTAAACTTGTGAATCGTTTGCCAGTCGGAAATTCAAGATGGCCACCATGACTCGACTTAGTTTAACATTGGACCCTATGGGAATTTCACATTTTCATCTTTTTTTCTGAAACCACAAAACAGATTTGAACCAAACTTGGGAGAAATGTTCATTGGATGGTCATATACAAGATTTTTGTTTTTGGCGCTGATCGGAAATCCAACATGGCTGCCAGGGCCCATAATGTGTTCTGATTGGTCGAAATTTTAAAAATCTTCTTGTTAGAAACCACTTAGCCAATTGAATTGTGACTTTGCAGGAATGATCATTGGGTGGTCCTGTACTAAAATTGTGAATCGTTTGCCGATCAAAAATTCAAGATGGCCACCATGACTCGACTTAGTTTACCATTGGACCCTATGGGAATTTCACATTTTCATCTTTTTTTTCTGAAACCACAAAACAGATTTGAACCAAGCTTGGAAGAAATGTTCATTGGATGGTTATATACAAGATTTTTGTTTTTGGCACTGATCGGAAATCCAACATGGCTGCCAGGGCCCCTAATGTGTTCTGATTGGTCGAAATTTTAAAAATCTTCTTGTTAGAAACCACTAAGCCAATTGAATTGTGACTTTGCAGGAATGATCATTGGGTGATCGTGTACTAAAATTGTGAATCGTTTGCCGATCAAAAATTCAAGATGGCTGCCATTACTCGACTTAGTTTAACATTGGACCCTAAGGGAATTTCACATTTTCATCTTATTTTCTGAAATCACATAACAGATCTGAACCAAACTTGGGAGAAATGTTCATTGGATGGTCATATACAAGATTTTTGATTTTGGCGTTGATCGGAAATCCAACATGGCTGCCAGGGCCCATAATGTGTTCTGATTAGTCAAAATTTAAAAAATCTTCTAGTTAGAAACCACTAAGCCAATTGAATTGTGACTTTGCAGGAATGATCATTGGGTGGTCCTGTACTAAACTTGTGAATCGTTTGCCGGTCGGAAATTCAAGATGGCCGCCATGACTCGACTTAGTTTAACATTGGACCCTATGGGAATTTCACATTTTCATCTTTTTTTCTGAAACCACAAAACAGATTTGAACCAAACTTGGCAGAAATGTTCATTGGATGGTTATATACAAGATTTTTGTTTTTGGCGCTGATCGGAAATCCAACATGGCTGCCAGGGCCCATAATGTGTTCTGATTGGTCGAAATTTAAAAAATCTTCTTGTTAGAAACCACTAAGCCAATTGAATTGTGACTTTGCAGGAATGATCATTGGGTGGTCCTGTACTAAAATTGTGAATCGTTTGCCGATCAAAAATTCAAGATGGCCACCATGACTCGACTTAGTTTAACATTGGACCCTATGGGAATTTCACATTTTCATCTTTTTTAGCTCACCTGGCCATAGCCCATGTGAGCTTTTGTCATGGGTAAGCGTCGTCGTCCGTCCGTCCGTTAGCTTTTCACATTTAAATCTTCTCTGAAACCGCTGAACAGATTTCAACCAAACTTGCCAGAAATGTTCATTGGATGGTCCTCTACCAGATTTGTGTTTTTGGTGCTGATTTGAAATCCAACATGGCTGCCAGGGTCCATAATGTGTTCTCATTGGCTGAAATTTTAAAAATCTTCTTGTCAGAAACCACTAAGCCAATTGAATTGTGACTTTGCAGGAATGATCATTGGGTGGTCCTGTACTAAAATTGTGAATCGTTTGCCGATCAAAAATTCAAGATGGCCACCATGACTCGACTTAGTTTAACATTGGACCCTATGGGAATTTCACATTTTCATCTTTTTTTCTGAAACCACAAAACAGATTTGAACCAAACTTGGGAGAAATGTTCATTGGATGGTCTTATACAAGATTTTTGTTTTTGGCGCTGATCGGAAATCCAACATGGCTGCCAGGGCCCATAATGTGTTCTGATTGGTCGAAATTTAAAAAATCTTCTTGTTAGAAACCACTTAGCCAATTGAATTGTGACTTTGCAGGAATGATCATTGGGTGGTCCTGTACTAAATTTGTGAATCGTTTGCCAATCAAAAATTCAAGATGGCCACCATGACTCGACTTAGTTTACCATTGGACCCTATGGGAATTTTACATTTTCATCTTTTTTTCTGAAACCACAAAACAGATTTGAACCAAGCTTGGAAGAAATGTTCATTGGATGGTTATATACAAGATTTTGATTTTGGCACTGATCGGAAATCCAACATGGCTGCCAGGGCCCATAATGTGTTCTGATTGGTCGAAATTTAAAAAATCTTCTTGTTAGAAACCACTAAGCCAATTGAATTGTGACTTTGCAGGAATGATCATTGTGTGATCGTGTACTAAAATTGTGAATCGTTTGCCGATCAAAAATTCAAGATGGCGCCATTACTAGACTTAGTTTACCATTGGACCCTATGGGAATTTCACATTTTCATCTTTTTTTCTGAAATCACATAACAGATCTGAACCAAACTTGGGAGAAATGTTCATTGGATGGTCATATACAAGATTTTTGATTTTGGCGTTGATCGGAAATCCAACATGGCTGCCAGGGCCCATAATGTGTTCTGATTAGTCAAAATTTAAAAAATCTTCTTGTTAGAAACCACTAAGCCAATTGAATTGTGACTTTGCAGGAATGATCATTGGGTGGTCCTGTACTAAACTTGTGAATCGTTTGCCGGTCGGAAATTCAAGATGGCCACCATGACTCGACTTAGTTTCACATTGGACCCTATGGGAATTTCACATTTTCATCTTTTTTTCTGAAACCACAAAACAGATTTGAACCAAACTTGGCAGAAATGTTCATTGGATGGTTATATACAAGATTTTTGTTTTTGGCGCTGATCGGAAATCCAACATGGCTGCCAGGGCCCATAATGTGTTCTGATTGGTCGAAATTTTAAAAATCTTCTTGTTAGAAACCACTTAGCCAATTGAATTGTGACTTTGCAGGAATGATCATTGGGTGGTCCTGTACTAAAATTGTGAATCGTTTGCTGATAAAAAATTCAAGATGGCCACCATGACTCGACTTAGTTTAACATTGGACCCTATGGGAATTTCACATTTTCATCTTTTTTAGCTCACCTGGCCATAGGCCAAGTGAGCTTTTGTCATGGGTAAGCATCCGTCGTCCGTTCGTCCGTTAGCTTTTCACATTTAAATCTTCTCTGAAACCGCTGAACAGATTTCAACCAAACTTGCCAGAAATGTTCATTGGATGGTCCTCTACCAGATTTGTGTTTTTGGTGCTGATTTGAAATCCAACATGGCTGCCAGGGTCCATAATGTGTTCTCATTGGCTGAAATTTTAAAAATCTTCTTGTCAGAAACCACTAAGTCAATTGAATTGTGACTTTGCAGGAATGATCATTGGGTGGTCCTGTACTAAAATTGTGAATCGTTTGCCGATCGGAAATTCAAGATGGCCACCATGACTCGACTTAGTTTAACATTGGACCCTATGGGAATTTCATATTTTCATCTTTTTTTCTGAAACCACAAAACAGATTTGAACCAAACTTGGCAGAAATGTTCATTGGATGGTCATATACAAGATTTTTGTTTTTGGCACTGATCGGAAATCCAACATGGCTGCCAGGGCCCATAATGTGTTCTGATTGGTCGAAATTTTAAAAATCTTCTTGTTAGAAACCACTAAGCCAATTGAATTGTGACTTTGCAGGAATGATCATTGGGTGGTCCTGTACTAAATTTGTGAATTGTTTGCTGATCGGAAATTCAAGATGGCCACCATGACTCGACTTAATTTTAACATAGGACCCTATGGAAAAAATGTTTAAAAGTCTTCTCCTCTGCAACCAGTAAGTCAGTTTAAAGCAAACATGGCATGAATGGTCCTTAGGTGGTCAACTTTCAAAATTATGTCCTGTGACCCCGACCTCCATCCAAGATGGCCGCCATCAGCAAACATATTTTTAACATAGGACCCTATGGGAAAAATGTTTAAAAAAAATTTCCTCTGAAATCAGTAAGCCAATTTAAAGCAAACATGGCATGAATGGTCCTTAAATGGTCAACTTTCAAAATTATATCCAGTGACCCAAAACTCCATCCAAGATGGCCACCATCAGTGGACATAGTTTTAACATAGGACCCTATGGGAAATATGTTTAAAAATCTTCTTCTCTGAAATCAGTAAGCCAATTTAAAGCAAACATGGCATGGATGGTCCTTAAGTGGTCAATTTTCAAAATTGTGTCCAGTGACCCTGACCTCCATCCAAGATGGCCACCTTCAGCGGACATACTGTAGTTTTAACATAGGACCCTATGGGAAAAAATGTTTTAAAATCTTCTCCTCTGAAACCAGTAAGCCAATATAGCAAACATGTCATCGATGGTCCTTAGGTGGTCAACTTCCAAAATTGTGTTCAGTGATCCCGATCTCGGTTCAAAATGGCCACCGTCAGCAGACATAGTTTTAACATAGGACCCTATGGGAAAATTGTTTAAAAGTCTTCTCTTCTGAAACCAGTCAGCCAATTTAAAGCAAACATGGCATGGATGGTCCTTGGGTAGTATACTTTCAAAATTGTGTCCGGTGACCACGACCTCCATCCAAGATGGCTGCCATGAGCAGACATAGTTTTAACATAGAACCCTATGGCAGTATGGGATTTGAATAGTAACTTAGATGTATTCGGCATGCAGACATTCTTAAGAGGACTTATTTATGTCAGGTGAGCGATACAGGCTCACCTGAGCCTCTAGTTTCTGAAACCACAAAACAGATTTGAACCAAATTGGCAGAAATGTTCATTGGATGGTCATATACAAGATTTTTGTTTTTGGCGCTGATCGGAAATCCAACATGGCTGCCAGGGCCCATAATGTGTTCTGATTGGTCAAAATTTTAAAAATCTTCTTGTTAGAAACCACTTAGCCAATTGAATTGTGACTTTGCAGGAATGATCATTGGGTGGTCCTGTACTAAAATTGTGAATCGTTTGCCGATCAAAAATTCAAGATGGCCTCCATGACTCGACTTAGTTTAACATTGGACCCTATGGGAATTTCACATTTTCATCTTTTTTTCTGAAACCACAAAACAGATTTGAACCAAACTTGGCAGAAATGTTCATTGGAAGGTCATATACAAAATTTTTGTTTTTGGCGCTGATCAGAAATCCAACATGGCTGCCAGGGCCCATAATGTGTTCTGATTGGTCGAAATTTTAAAAATCTTCTTGTTAGAAACCACTAAGCCAATTGATTGTGACTTTGCAGGAATGATCATTGGATGGTCCTGTACTAAACTTGTGAATCGTTTGCTGATCGGAAATTCAAGATGGCCACCATGACTCGACTTAATTTTAACATAGGACCCTATGGAACAAATATTTAAAAGTCTTCTCCTCTGAAACCAGTAAGTCAATTTAAAGCAAACATGGCATGAATGATCCTTAGGTGGTCAACTTTCAAAATTATGTCCTGTGACCCCGACCTCCATCCAAGATGGCCACCATCAGCAGACATAGTTTTAACATAGGACCCTATAGGGAATATGTTTAAAAATCTTCTCCTCTGAAACCAGTAGGCCAATTTAAAGCAAACATGGCATGGATGGTGGTCCTTAAGTGGTCAATTTTCAAAATTGTGTCCAGTGACCCTGACCTCCATCCAAGATGACCACCTTCAGCAGACATACTGTAGTTTTAACATAGGACCCTATGGGAAAAAATGTTTTAAAATCTTCTCCTCTGAAACCAGTAAGCCAATATAGCAAACATGTCATCGATGGTCCTTAGGTGGTCAACTTCCAAAATTGTGTTCAGTGATCCCGATCTCGGTTCAAAATGGCCGCCGTCAGCAGACATAGTTTTAACATAGGACCCTATGGGAAAATTGTTTAAAAGTCTTCTCTTCTGAAACCAGTCAGCCAATTTAAAGCAAACATGGCATGGATGGTCCTTGGGTAGTATACTTTCAAAATTGTGTCCGGTGACCACGACCTCCATCCAAGATGGCTGCCATGAGCAAACATAGTTTTAACATAGAACCCTATGGCAGTATGGGATTTGAATAGTAACTTAGATGTATTCGGCATGCAGACATTCTTAAGAGGACTTATTTATGTCAGGTGAGCGATACAGGCTCACCTGAGCCTCTAGTTTCTGAAACCACAAAACAGATTTGAACCAAATTGGCAGAAATGTTCATTGGATGGTCATATACAAGATTTTTGTTTTTGGCGCTGATCGGAAAACCACCATGGCTGCCAGGGCCCATAATGTGTTCTGATTGGTCAAAATTTTAAAAATCTTCTTGTTAGAAACCACTTAGCCAATTGAATTGTGACTTTGCAGGAATGATCATTGGGTGGTCCTGTACTAAAATTGTGAATCGTTTGCCGATCAAAAATTCAAGATGGCCTCCATGACTCGACTTAGTTTAACATTGGACCCTATGGGAATTTCACATTTTCATCTTTTTTTCTGAAACCACAAAACAGATTTGAACCAAACTTGGCAGAAATGTTCATTGGAAGGTCATATACAAAATTTTTGTTTTTGGCGCTGATCAGAAATCCAACATGGCTGCCAGGGCCCATAATGTGTTCTGATTGGTCGAAATTTTAAAAATCTTCTTGTCAGAAACCACTAAGCCAATTGAATTGTGACTTTGCAGGAATGATCATTGGGTGGTCCTGTACTAAATTTGTGAATCGTTTGCTGATCGGAAATTCAAGATGGCCACCATGACTCGACTTAATTTTAACATAGGACCCTATGGAAAAAATGTTGAAAAGTCTTCTCCTCTGCAACCAGTAAGTCAGTTTAAAGCAAACATGGCATGAATGGTCCTTAGGTGGTCAACTTTCAAAATTATGTCCTGTGACCCCGACCTCCATCCAAGATGGCCGCCATCAGCAAACATATTTTTAACATAGGACCCTATGGGAAAAATGTTTAAAATTTTTTTTCTCTGAAATCAGTAAGCCAATTTAAAGCAAACATGGCATGAATGGTCCTTAAATGGTCAACTTTCAAAATTATATCCAGTGACCCAAAACTCCATCCAAGATGGCCACCATCAGTGGACATAGTTTTAACATAGGACCCTATGGGAAATATGTTTAAAAATCTTCTTCTCTGAAATCAGTAAGCCAATTTAAAGCAAACATGGCATGGATGGTCCTTAAGTGGTCAATTTTCAAAATTGTGTCCAGTGACCCTGACCTCCATCCAAGATGGCCACCTTCAGCGGACATACTGTAGTTTTAACATAGGACCCTATGGGAAAAAATGTTTTAAAATCTTCTCCTCTGAAACCAGTAAGCCAATATAGCAAACATGTCATCGATGGTCCTTAGGTGGTCAACTTCCAAAATTGTGTTCAGTGATCCCGATCTCGGTTCAAAATGGCCGCCGTCAGCAGACATAGTTTTAACATAGGACCCTATGGGAAAATTGTTTAAAAGTCTTCTCTTCTGAAACCAGTCAGCCAATTTAAAGCAAACATGGCATGGATGGTCCTTGGGTAGTATACTTTCAAAATTGTGTCCGGTGACCACGACCTCCATCCAAGATGGCTGCCATGAGCAGACATAGTTTTAACATAGAACCCTATGGCAGTATGGGATTTGAATAGTAACTTAGATGTATTCGGCATGCAGACATTCTTAAGAGGACTTATTTATGTCAGGTGAGCGATACAGGCTCACCTGAGCCTCTAGTTTCTGAAACCACAAAACAGATTTGAACCAAATTGGCAGAAATGTTCATTGGATGGTCATATACAAGATTTTTGTTTTTGGCGCTGATCGGAAATCCAACATGGCTGCCAGGGCCCATAATGTGTTCTGATTGGTCAAAATTTTAAAAATCTTCTTGTTAGAAACCACTTAGCCAATTGAATTGTGACTTTGCAGGAATGATCATTGGGTGGTCCTGTACTAAAATTGTGAATCGTTTGCCGATCAAAAATTCAAGATGGCCTCCATGACTCGACTTAGTTTAACATTGGACCCTATGGGAATTTCACATTTTCATCTTTTTTTCTGAAACCACAAAACAGATTTGAACCAAACTTGGCAGAAATGTTCATTGGAAGGTCATATACAAAATTTTTGTTTTTGGCGCTGATCAGAAATCCAACATGGCTGCCAGGGCCCATAATGTGTTCTGATTGGTCGAAATTTTAAAAATCTTCTTGTCAGAAACCACTAAGCCAATTGAATTGTGACTTTGCAGGAATGATCATTGGGTGGTCCTGTACTAAATTTGTGAATCGTTTGCTGATCGGAAATTCAAGATGGCCACCATGACTCGACTTAATTTTAACATAGGACCCTATGGAAAAAATGTTGAAAAGTCTTCTCCTCTGCAACCAGTAAGTCAGTTTAAAGCAAACATGGCATGAATGGTCCTTAGGTGGTCAACTTTCAAAATTATGTCCTGTGACCCCGACCTCCATCCAAGATGGCCGCCATCAGCAAACATATTTTTAACATAGGACCCTATGGGAAAAATGTTTAAAATTTTTTTTCTCTGAAATCAGTAAGCCAATTTAAAGCAAACATGGCATGAATGGTCCTTAAATGGTCAACTTTCAAAATTATATCCAGTGACCCAAAACTCCATCCAAGATGGCCACCATCAGTGGACATAGTTTTAACATAGGACCCTATGGGAAATATGTTTAAAAATCTTCTTCTCTGAAATCAGTAAGCCAATTTAAAGCAAACATGGCATGGATGGTCCTTAAGTGGTCAATTTTCAAAATTGTGTCCAGTGACCCTGACCTCCATCCAAGATGGCCACCTTCAGCGGACATACTGTAGTTTTAACATAGGACCCTATGGGAAAAAATGTTTTAAAATCTTCTCCTCTGAAACCAGTAAGCCAATATAGCAAACATGTCATCGATGGTCCTTAGGTGGTCAACTTCCAAAATTGTGTTCAGTGATCCCGATCTCGGTTCAAAATGGCCGCCGTCAGCAGACATAGTTTTAACATAGGACCCTATGGGAAAATTGTTTAAAAGTCTTCTCTTCTGAAACCAGTCAGCCAATTTAAAGCAAACATGGCATGGATGGTCCTTGGGTAGTATACTTTCAAAATTGTGTCCGGTGACCACGACCTCCATCCAAGATGGCTGCCATGAGCAGACATAGTTTTAACATAGAACCCTATGGCAGTATGGGATTTGAATAGTAACTTAGATGTATTCGGCATGCAGACATTCTTAAGAGGACTTATTTATGTCAGGTGAGCGATACAGGCTCACCTGAGCCTCTAGTTTCTGAAACCACAAAACAGATTTGAACCAAATTGGCAGAAATGTTCATTGGATGGTCATATACAAGATTTTTGTTTTTGGCGCTGATCGGAAATCCAACATGGCTGCCAGGGCCCATAATGTGTTCTGATTGGTCAAAATTTTAAAAATCTTCTTGTTAGAAACCACTTAGCCAATTGAATTGTGACTTTGCAGGAATGATCATTGGGTGGTCCTGTACTAAAATTGTGAATCGTTTGCCGATCAAAAATTCAAGATGGCCTCCATGACTCGACTTAGTTTAACATTGGACCCTATGGGAATTTCACATTTTCATCTTTTTTTCTGAAACCACAAAACAGATTTGAACCAAACTTGGCAGAAATGTTCATTGGAAGGTCATATACAAAATTTTTGTTTTTGGCGCTGATCAGAAATCCAACATGGCTGCCAGGGCCCATAATGTGTTCTGATTGGTCGAAATTTTAAAAATCTTCTTGTTAGAAACCACTAAGCCAATTGATTGTGACTTTGCAGGAATGATCATTGGATGGTCCTGTACTAAACTTGTGAATCGTTTGCTGATCGGAAATTCAAGATGGCCACCATGACTCGACTTAATTTTAACATAGGACCCTATGGAAAAAATATTTAAAAGTCTTCTCCTCTGAAACCAGTAAGTCAATTTAAAGCAAACATGGCATGAATGATCCTTAGGTGGTCAACTTTCAAAATTATGTCCTGTGACCCCGACCTCCATCCAAGATGGCCACCATCAGCAGACATAGTTTTAACATAGGACCCTATAGGGAATATGTTTAAAAATCTTCTCCTCTGAAACCAGTAGGCCAATTTAAAGCAAACATGGCATGGATGGTGGTCCTTAAGTGGTCAATTTTCAAAATTGTGTCCAGTGACCCTGACCTCCATCCAAGATGACCACCTTCAGCAGACATACTGTAGTTTTAACATAGGACCCTATGGGAAAAAATGTTTTAAAATCTTCTCCTCTGAAACCAGTAAGCAAATATAGCAAACATGTCATCGATGGTCCTTAGGTGGTCAACTTCCAAAATTGTGTTCAGTGATCCCGATCTCGGTTCAAAAGGGCCACCATCAGTGGACAGTTTTAACATAGGACCCTATGGGAAAATTGTTTAATAGTCTTCTCTTTTAAAACCAGTCAGCCAATATAAAGCAAACATGGCATGGATGGTCCTTGGGTAGTATACTTTCAAAATTGTGTCCGGTGACCATGACCTCCATCCAAGATGGCTGCCATGAGCAGACATAGTTTTAACATAGAACCCTATGGCAGTATGGGATTTGAATAGTAACTTAGATGTATTCGGCATGTAGACATTCTTAAGAGGACTTATTTATGTCAGGTGAGCGACACAGGCTCACCTGAGCCTCTAGTTTATAAAATGTGCATTTTGTGAGAGAAAAAAACCATGAACAATATATGAACAAAATTTTATGTTTTGATAAATTTTGAATTGTTTTTCTTAGCTTGGGTAATATATCCTCATTTGTTATCAAAACCAATCTAAAGACAAAGGGATATACATATAATCATCAAGCAATCTTCCAAAACATGATCAACCGATTGCCGCCAATTGGGGCTTTATTACATCTAGAGTAGATACGATAACGTAACCCTCAGTCCGTTTTTGCTCCAGCGCTGGAGCAAAAACGGACTGAGGGTTACGCTATCGTATCTATATTACATCATTTATCAGGTTATTTAGTTTGTACTCATCCCAATCCTGTAAAAAAAAAGTTGATTAATAAATGTAAAATCTTAATAGTATACTTGTACTTTTCAAAAAATATTTTATTTACATTAATAAGTTTGACTCCTTTTCATATCTTTATTTTTAAAATGGGGACGAAACGACTTTCAGTTTTGGGCCAGAACGATTTTCAGTTTGGGAGCAGAACGACTTTGGGCCAGATTTACTGCAAATCAAGTGCAATGCAACACTACAAAGCCCGTTCTTAAATAATAATAATAATACGAAATTCTGTAAATACGTACAGATTGTTCAGATATCAGTAAAAAATATACTGTCATCTAATTAGAGGAGAAATCTTTAAAAATAGAAAAAAACGAACTTTTGTTGCAAGACAAAAAAGACCTACAATTTTAACGTCTGATCGAGTAGACCCTGTCATGCTGAATGACGATCGGCTAAACTAGTAAAGCGAGGGAAAAAATGCTTCACAGAACATCAACAATCCACCCCTATGGGCAGATAATGCAGAAGAAAATAATTTACGTCTTATTCATAAATTCAAACGATTTAAATTATATATTTTTGCTTGGTATGACTGGGAGTAATATCGGTAATATTAATAAATAAACTTTGTTTATTTGCTAAGCAAAAATCCAATTGGATTTAAGCAATACAAATTGCAAATAAACAAAAATACAGTAAAAGAAATGTATAATTATATATAAAATCTATATATGGTTATATATCTCCTAACCTCATTTAGTGACTTGCGACAGGTCAGAAGTTTTCTCCAATACTCCGGTTTCCTCCACTAATAAAACTAACCGCCTCGATATACTAGTAATTGAAATATTGTTGAAAGTGGCATTAAACACCAATTAACCAAACCAACCAATCAGTTCTAATGACTTGAATAAAAGAAACCTCTGTTTTGATATCTTCACACGTTGATAGCAGAGCTCCAGATAAGCTGCGTATTTGCGTTTTTTACGCTATGAAAACGAGTAAAAACGCATGTATTATCAGATCAGAGTGTACACATTACGCATACATATTGCTGTGTAAGCAAACTTTCCAAATTCGGAGTGTACTTGTACAGTTGTGTACATAACAATACATTTTTGTCTTTGAGAAATTCCCTGTAATTACTTCCCTTTATACTTTTCGAAGGAGAGAGCGTATACATCCGAGTGGTACCGAATGTTTGCCTTTCTAAGCATCGATGTCAAAAGAGATCTGATTGGATGTTTACGATAAATCATCCAATCACGGTCAATATTACATGTACAAATAAATGCGGTTTACGTAATAAGTAAGAACTAAAACGAAGGTAAATTTGGGAACACGTTCGTTGAAATGAGCAAGAACATGAATAAGCGTGCTACTAAGCGCAAGAGCGCTACGGAAAATTCTATACTTAAGTTCCTGATAGTTTCATCTGTGTCTAGTGACAGTATAGTTAAAGGAATCATTGATGACATTATCAAAATGGCTGTGAAAACTGCCGAAGTCGACGAGCAAAAAAAACCAAAATATTTACAACATTTTATTAATAAACATGACACAATCGTGTCAAAATAACAGAGATGTATACATTTCACTTGCATCCTGCATTTATTGAATAACACTTGTGTCAAACATAATTTGAAAAGTGTACATGTAAGCAATCTTTTCTGAAGTAGAGAGTACAACAGTGCAAAGAAAATATGCAAATACCTATCATTTTCATAAGTAGGGGGTAATTACCCTTTGGACTTGAAAATTATCTGGAACTCTGGATAGATTTAGTATCGACATATTTAATTTTTAAATTGTATTAACATTATTTAAATTAATATAGTTATTTTAAAAAAAGTTGCTGTATTATATTTTTTTTTTTTTTTTATTAATATCACAGTTAAAAAAGTAATGGGATTCATCTTCTAAATAGTTACATAATTTACATTTTCTTTGATCCCTTCCAGTTTCTATAAACAGTTGATGGTCAGGCCACAATTAAAAAATGTTCTGTTTCCCCTTACCCGACCCACAATTTTGGAAGTGGGTAAAGTATGCTTTTTTTTTAACGACGACAAAGATGTGCTCGGTAATGTGAAAATATCGATCTTTTGGCGAAACAAATCTAAAATATGGAATTTTCAGCGAAACGAAAAAAAATAAATAATGTGATGGCAAATTTCCAATAAAAGATTTCAGTAGGCCGACTTTGACAGGGTCGGTCGGGTAAGGGGAAACAATCTTATTTTTAATTTTGGCCTCACTTATTCTAAATTTTGTTATGATCTTTCTACTGGGGCTGTCATGGTCGGGATCATATGGTAGCTGAATTTTAAACTACCTGTGTAATCAGTGCCTATCACCACTAAAATTGTGAGTTCGAACCCTGGTCATGGCAAGGTGTACTCGATATAACATTATGTGATCAAGTTTGTCAGTGACTTACGACAGGTCGGTGGTTTTCTCATGGTACTCCAGTGTCCTCCACCAATAAAACTGATCACCACGATATAATTGAAATATTGTTGAAAGTGGTTTTAAATGCAATAAATCAAACTAACTGTGTAACCCTCTATAAATAAACAATTTATTTTTCTTATTATCATCCTTTATTTAAAAAATGATAAAAGATTAGAAATATTTAAAATTTGTAGTGCATAGAACGAAAATTTAAGTACATTTATCTTTTGTTAGTGAAGTCCTACATTTTAACCTTACATATATATCTGAAATATTGTTGAAAGTGGCATTAAACACCATAAACCTAAACCAGAAATGAGATTCATCATCTAGACAGTAAATATATACCCGGTATATACATTGTCTTTGATCCTTGAAAGAAATACATTAAAACAAAACAAAATGTATGTCATTGAGGGCCTTAGGGAAGATTAGTTATTAACTATCTGTGTATAAACCCTCTATAAATAAAGAATTTATTATTATTATTATTATTATGCTTTAATATAGAAACCAACCAAGAAATAATTGAGATATTTTAAAGTTTTATTCCATGGAACAAGAAATAACTCATTATTCCCGCGGCAAACGCAGGTCAATTAACTGTGAGGGAATCTGCACGTAGCACAAAATAACTGTTTGAAGTTGGCGCGCATATTAGTTCAGTATAATGATACATTTATGTCCTTCATTGTATATTATTATTATTATTATTATCTCTTCTTTTATTTTTAAAACTTGTAAATGCCATGATATAACTGAAATATTGCTAAAGATGGCGTTAAACACCAATCAATCAATCATAAAACTTGTATAAGATCAGAAATATTTTAAATTAGTACAAGAATTTCAGTACAGTTATCCTTAAAGGGGGTTTTGTTAGTGAAGTCCTACGTTTTAACCTTACATACCTGGGTTTTAATTTATTGATTTTTGAACCAGTCAGGCTTGAAAAGTTATATATATTTGTTAATTTGTTAAAATGAAATGTCAATAGGTGGACCGTAGCATTGCAAAGATTTATTTAATAGTCTAATAGCCTACTAGTATAGGAAGTTGATTGAAACAGAAAAATGTATATGCACAACAAAGAGGTAAAATTTTCTTGTATATTTTTTATTATTATTTTAATTAAGTCTCCCAAACAAAAGTTTGGGAGACTTATTGTTTTTGCACCGTTTCTTATTATTATTATTATTATTATTCTTCCTCTTCCTCTTCCTCTTCTTCTTCTTCTTCTCGCTGTGAGCTTGTCCGACCAAATTCTCAGAGACTGATGATCCGATCTTTACTAAACTTCACAGGAAGGTAGATCCCCATCTCAAGAGGTGCATTCAGGTCTTGGAATTTTCAAAATGGCCACCATTGCCATGGAAACCGTGAACGTATGTCAAAATCTTTGACCTCACTTATATCGGAAACCGCCAAAGGGATTTCTACAAAACTTGGCATATATATTAAGGAGGGTTGGTAGAATATTCTGACCAAAAAAAATTCCGAGCGAATGGCCACTGACAAAATCGGCAAAATTTCAATGTTCTCTGATTTCAATGAAAATTTATATCTAAGGTTATTTTGAAGTGAGAAATTGATTGGTAATGATGAAAATTGCATTCAGGGTCATTTTTATTTTCAGAATGGCCGCCAACAAAATCGACAAATTGTTAATGGTTTCCGATTTCAATGAAAATTGATATCTAGGGTTATTTTGAAGTGAGGAATTGATTGGTAATGATGAAAATTGCATTCAGGGTCATTTTTACGAGGCCACCATTTTCAAAATGGCTCCCAACAAAATCGTCAAATTGTCAATGGTCTGATTTCAATGAAAATTTATATCTAGGAGTATTTTGAAGTGAGGAATTGGTTGGTGCCCCGAATTCTGATATGTGGGTTGTTTGGGAACTTCTGTGTTTGCATCCAAACACAATCAATCCTAGTTATTAAGTCTCCCAAACAAAGTTTGTTTGGGATACTTATTGTTTTTGCTCCGTTTCTTATTATTATTTTTATTAATAATTATATTACTTCCGTTTTTCATTGAAATGTTACAATATGATTGGTTATGAAGTGGTCACATGATTATAAAAGAGATCTTTCATATCCCAATGAAACTCAAATCCGAACTTGCACATGCCTCCATGACGACGTCAGATGTAAACAATCAATGGCGTAGTAATTTCCAACAGCATACAATCTAACACAAATAAAATTCACAACAAAAAATTCAACTATTTTAAATTTTGGTGTGATTTAAATATAATTATAAGAATTGAATGCATTCTTTTGAAGTTTCATTGGGGTATGAAAGCGTTGATCGAACTACATTTTCAACATGAAGCGCTACCGCACTTCATTGAACATGTACTTCGGTCAACGCTTTCATACCCCAATGAAACTTCAAAAGAATGCATTCAATTCTTAATTACATCACCCCGACTGTTGTCAGGTGATGTATTGCTATTCTACGTTTCTTTTTCACTATTATTATTACGTCACCCCGAATGCAGTCGGGTGACGTATTGCTATTCTACGTTTCTTTTTCACTATTATTATTATTATTATTATTATTCTTTCACACATTTTTGTCCGCTCGATTTCTCGGAGATGCCTTGATCAAACTTTATGAAACCTTGTAGGAATATCATATGCCATGTGAAGTTGTGCTGTTAAGGTTTGATTTTTTCAAAATGGCTGCCGTTGCCATGGAAATGGCCAAAATGCTAAAAAATTGAAAAACACAAAAATGATCATAGCAGGTTACTCGCCGAACAGAAATTGATGACACTTGATAGGAACAACATCCACATCTAGCGGAACGAGATAAGCCAAAAAAATCGGAATAGGTTGGACAGATTTTGCCGCAGTTGTCATGGAAACAAAAAAGGGGGGATTTAAAACATTTTTGGATTCCTTTCATGAAACTTTGTAGGAATATCCACCGTAGTGTGTGGCAGCTTTTGGGGGGGGGGGGGGCTGAAAAAATTCAAAATGGCGGCCGTTGCCATGGTAACCAAGGTGCAAAATTTTTTTAATTCACTCCAAACTTCACAAAGTTTTGCTTTATGTTTCCTGTCACATCCACATCTAGTGGAACGAGATAAGCCAAACAAATCGGAATCGGTAGGACAAACTTTGCCGCAGTTGCCATGGAAATAAAAAAGGAGGGGGGGATTTAAAAAAAAAATTGATTTCTTTCATCAAACTTCATGAAACATCGTAGGAATATTCACCATGGAAACCGAGGTACCAAAATAATGGGGTGGGGTGATGTCCGCTATTGCTTTGCAATGCCAATTCTAGTTATTATTCTTATTCTCTCTTTCTCCTTTCTTTCCACGGACCATGAACTTGTCCACGGCAGATCTCAGGAACTACTGGACAGAATTTCATGAAACTTGGTGGAGTTATAGATATATGTTTCTAGTTGGTCCTAAAGTTTTCAACTTTGTGGTAAAGGGGGTCAAAGTCATATTTTGAGGGGTTCAAAGGGGGTGGGGGTTACTATAGAATCCTATGGGAAAGTTGAAATTTCGTACATTAATGTTGATAACTTCTAAATGAATAATGATAGAGACATAAAATTTGACATAGTGATAGGTCACCATTAGAGGAGCAATTCTGCATGTTCAAAATTTTCGAGATGTTTGCCATTTTCAAAATGGCTGCCAAAACACGACATAAGATATGGGCGGTAAAAATTCAACATTGTTCGATATCATCAAAATTTGATATGTGGGTAGATAATGATGTCCCGAATTGATTCCCGACATTGAAAAATTTCTAGCGGTCACCATTTTCAAAATGGTCGCCACAATACCGCAAAAATTTAACATTGTCCGATATCATCAAAATTTGATATGTGGGTAGATAATGATGTCCGAATTGATTCCCGACATTAAACAATTTCTACCGGTCGCCATTTTAAAAATGGCCGCCACAATACCGCACAAATTCAACATTGTCCGATTTCAACGCCATTTCATATGTGTGTAGATTATGATGTCCTGAATTGATTCCTGACATCGAAAAATTTCTACTGGTCACCATTTTCAAAATGGCCACCACAATACCGCACAAATTCAACATTGTTCGATTTCAACGTCCTGAATTGATTCCCGACATTGAAAAATTTCTACCGGTCTCCATTTTCAAAATGGCCACCACAATGCCGCAAAAATTCAACATTGTTCGATTTCAAAGGTAGCTTTTAATTTATTTTTTAAACCGGTTGTCACTGGCTGGTTTGGGAGACTTCATAATCGTTAGATTATAATCATATCTTGTTATTATTATTATTATTCTCTTTCTCTTTCTCTTTCTCCTTTCTTTCTTTGGCACATGAACTTGTCCGCGGCAGATCTCAGAAACTACTGAACAGAATTTCATGAAACTTGGTGGAAATATAGATATATGTTTCTAGTTGATCCTAAAGTTTTCAGATTTGTGGTAAAGGGGGTCAAAGCCATATTTTTAGAGGTTCAAAGGGGGTGGGGGTTACTATAGAATCCTATGGGAAACTTGAAATTTCGTACATTAATGTTGATAACTTCTAAATGAATAATGATAGAGACATAAAATTTGACATAGTGATAGGTCACCATTAGAGGAGCAATTCTGTGTTTTCAAAATTTTCAAGATGTCTAAGCACGGCATAAAAAATGTGCGGTAAAAATTCAACATTGTCCGATGTCATCCAAATTTGATATGTGGATAGATAATGATGTCCCGAATTGATTCCCGACATTGAAAAATTTCTACCGGTCACCATTTTCAAAATGACTGCCACAATACCGCAAAAATTCAATATTGTCCGATATCATCAAAATTTGATATGTGGGTAGATAATGATGTCCCGAATTGATTCCTACATTGAAAAATTTCTGCCGGTCGCCATTTTCAAAATGGTTGCCACAATACCGCAAAAATTCAACATTGTCCGATATCATCAAAATTTGATATGTGGGTAGATAATGATGTCCCGAATTGATTCCCGACATTGAAAAATTTCTACCGGTCGCCATTTTCAAAATGGCTGCCACAATACCGCACAAATTCAACATTGTCTGATTTCAACGCCATTTCATATGTGTGTAGATTATGATGTTCCGAATTGATTCCTGACATCGAAAAATTTCTACCGCTCACCATTTTCAAAATGGCCACCACAATACCGCACAAATTCAACATTGTTCGATTTCAACGTTCTGAATTGATTCCCGACATTGAAAAATTTCTACCGGTCACCATTTTCAAAATGGCCACCACAATACCGCACAAATTCAACATTGTTCGATTTCAACGTCCTGAATTGATTCCCGACATTGAAAAATTTCTACCGGTCTCCATATTCAAAATGGCCACCACAATGCCGCAAAAATTCAACATTGTTCGATTTCAAAGGTAGCTTTAATTTATTTTTTAAACCGGTTGTCACTGGCTGGTTTGGGAGACTTCATAATCGTTAGATTATAATCATATCTTGTTATTATTATTAATATTCTCTTTCTCTTTCTCCTTTCTTTCTTTGGCACATGAACTTGTCCGCGGCAGATCTCAGAAACTACTGAACAGAATTTCATGAAACTTGGTGGAGTTATAGATATATGTTTCTAGTTGATCCTAAAGTTTTCAGATTTGTGGTAAAGGGGGTCAAAGCCATATTTTTAGAGGTTCAAAGGGGGTGGAGGTTACTATAGAATCCTATGGGAAACTTGAAATTTCGTACATTAATGTTGATAACTTCTAAATGGATAATGATAGAGACATAAAATTTGACATAGTGATAGGTCATCATTAGAGGAGCAATTCTGTGTTTTCAAAATTTTCAAGATGTCTAAGCACGGCATAAAAAATGGGCGGTAAAAATTCAACATTGTCCGATGTCATCCAAATTTGATATGTGGATAGATAATGATGTCCCGAATTGATTCCCGACATTGAAAAATTTCTACCGGTCACCATTTTCAAAATGACTGCCACAATACCGCAAAAATTCAATATTGTCCGATATCATCAAAATTTGATATGTGGGTAGATAATGATGTCCCGAATTGATTCCTACATTGAAAAATTTCTGCCGGTCGCCATTTTCAAAATGGTTGCCACAATACCGCAAAAATTCAACATTGTCCGATATCATCAAAATTTGATATGTGGGTAGATAATGATGTCCCGAATTGATTCCCGACATTGAAAAATTTCTACCGGTTGCCATTTTCAAAATGGCTGCCACAATACCGCACAAATTCAACATTGTCTGATTTCAACGCCATTTCATATGTGTGTAGATTATGATGTCCCGAATTGATTCCTGACATCGACAAATTTCTACCGCTCACCATTTTCAAAATGGCCACCACAATACCGCACAAATTCAACATTGTTCGATTTCAACGTTCTGAATTGATTCCCGACATTGAAAAATTTCTACCGGTCACCATTTTCAAAATGGCCACCACAATACCGCACAAATTCAACATTGTTCGATTTCAACGTCCTGAATTGATACCCGACATTGAAAAATTTCTACCGGTCTCCATATTCAAAATGGGCACCACAATGCCGCAAAAATTCAACATTGTTCGATTTCAAAGGTAGCTTTTAATTTATTTTTTAAACCGGTTGTCACTGGCTGGTTTGGGAGACTTCATAATCGTTAGATTATAATCATATCTTGTTATTATTATTAATATTCTCTTTCTCTTTCTCCTTTCTTTCTTTGGCACATGAACTTGTCCGCGGCCGATCTCAGAAACTACTGAACAGAATTTCATGAAACTTGGTGGAGTTATAGATATATGTTTCTAGTTGATCCTAAAGTTTTCAGATTTGTGGTAAAGGGGGTCAAAGCCATATTTTTAGAGGTTCAAAGGGGGTGGAGGTTACTATAGAATCCTATGGGAAACTTGAAATTTCGTACATTAATGTTGATAACTTCTAAATGGATAATGATAGAGACATAAAATTTGACATAGTGATAGGTCATCATTAGAGGAGCAATTCTGTGTTTTCAAAATTTTCAAGATGTCTAAGCACGGCATAAAAAATGGGCGGTAAAAATTCAATATTGTCCGATGTCATCCAAATTCGATATGTGGGTAGATAATGATGTCCCGAATTGATCCCCGACATTAAAAAATTTCTACCGGTCACCATTTTCAAAATGACCGCCACAATACCGCAAAAATTCAATATTGTCCGATATCATCAAAATTTGATATGTGGGTAGATAATGATGTCCCGAATTGATTCCTACATTGAAAAATTTCTGCCGGTCGCCATTTTCAAAATTGCCGCCACAATACCTCACAAATTCAACATTGTCCGATTTCAACGACATTTCATATGTGGGTAGATTATGATGTCCCGAATTGATTCCTGACATCGAAAAATTTCTACCGGTCACCATTTTCAAAATGGCTGCCACAATACCGCACAAATTTAACATTGTTCGATTTCAACGAAATTTCATATGTGTGTAGATTATGATGTCCTGAATTGATTCCCGACATCGAAAAATTTCTACCGGTCGCCATTTTCAAAATGGTCACCACAATACCAAAAATTCAACATTGTTCGATTTCAAAGGTAGCATTTGATTTATTTTTTAAACCTGTTGTCAATGGCCGGTTTGGGAGACTTCATAATCGTTAGATTATAATCATATCTTGTTTTACTCATGTTTGCACTAAATAATGTCTCAATTCAAGACTTTAAAAACTAGAGGCTCAGCACTGAGCTGAGCCTGTGTCGCTCATTCTGCTTTGAGGAAACTTAATACAGAACCTTCCATATGTGCTTCCCACCAAATTTCAGCTCATTTTGGCCAAGCGGATATGGCCGTAGTCCGTGGGAAGGCAGAAAGCTGATGTGCTCGAGACCTATACAATTTTTCCGAAACAAAACTAAAAACAACCTATTCTCACAATTGTAAGCGAAGAATTTTTAAATACATAGAGGAAGTTGAACGCAATAACAAATCATTTTAGCCAATCAGAGGAATCCGGGCGATTCATCGAATCGAGACACTGGATTCAAAGCTGGTATTGATAAGAAATTTATCTTTGTTATTGTGAGATGTGTATTGCGGCTGATGGTGTCGAACCTTGTCTCAATCTGGCACATGTTGGTAATTCTGATGAAACTGTAACTACGTATATCGCCTGGTCCCGATAATGACCAGGAAACCGATCGCGACAACATAGTAGAAGAACAGACAGAATCTGTAGCAGATTTAATTTCCAAAGGAACAATATTTGCCGTTTTATGCAATGATGACCAGCATGATTTCTTTCTATTAAAGGCTCTGTCAGGTGTAGAGGTTTTGTCGAGACATGAGACTGATTTATGGGATGCGTCGTTCCCACCTAGTGCGCATGTAATTAGGGGTTTGTACTTCACCAAAAAACAAAATAATATTTTACAGTATAAACTGTTGAAGAATCCACCGGCCATTATTCCCTATGAATCCGTCCTATACATATGTTAGGAAAGCTCCGTTAAAAACAATATTTTGTTTAACAGAGGAGGAAAATAACAACATTCTGGAGTGTGTAAACTTAAGTGCTTTAACACAATAAATTTTCGTTGCACAAATATATTAATAAAATGATACTTGCACCAGACATTCAAAATTATTCGATTAATTTTACATAGCTCACCTAAAACATGAGGTACAAAAATATTTACATAAAAAAGAGTTGAACATACCAAGGGGGCATTCAAAACATCAAAAATCGAAGGACAGATAACACCATGGCCAAAATAAAAGAAGATAACAACACACAAACGATGGTCTACATAACAACACACAAAACTGAAGATTGAGTAACACGAACCCCACTCAAAACCGGGGATAAGCTCAGGTGCTCCGGAAGGGTGGGCAGCTCCCTTTCCACGCGCGGCACCCGCCGTGTCATTCATGTAACAAACTCGATAATTAGTCATATCCGGTGATAGTCGTGAAATAGAAATGGAAATTTCACAATAGGAAAATTGAAGTCGTCTCTTTTGTCTTAAAGTTTGGTTCTCAACCGTCCCTCACTGTCAATGAATAATTAGTAGCACAAAATGTGGTATTCAAAACTTATAAGACAAATCTGAAGGTAACAACAAAATAATTGAACACTTCAAGGGAGTTGTCAGAAGAGTGAAACATTCAATAAACTGACACATTCAAGCATAGTCCGAGATTCCTCTGTCGTTTAACGGCATTGATAATCTTGCTGTAGCCGTTCAACGGCTACAGCAAGATTATTCAACGGCTACAGCAAGATTATCAATGCCGTTAAACGACAGAGGAATCTCGGACTAATTCAAGCATAAATCAAATAGACACTGGAAAGCAGCTTCTGTAACTTGAACGATTGACTCCACCAGAAAAAAAGAATTCATTCAAAATAAGGTTCTCAAGAATATCAAGCCTGTCTATGCATCTCTTCTCCGTCCATATCTAAATATACATATACAATACTTGTGCACTGTTGAAGCATATAGGTAATATGTGTATGAGGCTTAGAAACGGGGGAAAAGGCGAGGCTTGGCAGAGCTTTTTCCCACGTTTCGCGCCGAATACACATATTTATCTATATGCTTCGACGGTGCACATGTATTGTATTTATCCTGCAATTTTAAATCGTAAATAAAAGTATTTGAAATAATTTTGTGTATGTATTTGAAAACAATATCCCCCGATGTGGGCGGAGCTTACATTTGTATGTTCTATTTATAACTGACCAATATCCCAAAAAATATTGGGCAGGCTATATTGGTCGGTAAATGCTGTCATTGCAGGATAAATACATATTCATGTACACCTACTTTTCTTAAGCAAAACGTTAATGAAACACACCACAACGTTGATTTTAACGTTACCAAAAGAGTCACCAACACTGCGTAACGTCACTTGTAGTTGTAACATTATGTGATAAAGTTTGTCAGTGACTTGTGACAGGTCAGTGATTTTTTCTGTGTACTCCGTTTTCCTCCACCAATAAATGACTGCCACGATATAACTGAAATATTGTTGAATGTGGTGTTAAACTCTCTAACCCTAATCAGAATTAGGTGTTTGTCAGTTTTGATTTTTGGCGATATATAAATGTTAGTGTGTATCGTGAAAAAAAGGTCCAACAAGTACCGGTATCTATTTTTAATTAGATTATCTAGTACTATAAGATTCCAGAGAAAGATTGATCTCCTTTCACTAGGTATATGATGTACAAATATGAGAAACAAAGCACAGTTTGTTCAAAGTCGGTCTCCTTCACCAAATTTTATTGAAAGTTTTCTTTAACATAAATTAAAACAAAAACACTTTTAAATGATAACATATTTTAAAGAATTTAAAATTACGGAATAACTGTATTGTATTTGAAGATTTGCCACCGTAAACCATCGGTTTTACTGCCGCAAATTGAGTTTACCTGATGATTTATGGCGGCAAGACTTCAAATACAACACAGTTATTCCCATTCTAATGCAATTCTTCTAACAATAACATTTGTTTACAATTAATCAATTTCATTGCTCCTTTTCACATAGCATATCTGCTAAAATAATTCCATAGTTCAAGTTGCAAACCTTTTCAATTAGAAATCAAACGCTGTATACAATATTCAATGATCTATTATGTATTCATAGCCAAAAGTATAAACGCTAAAATTTTATTTAGCTTAAATAACAATTTTAGCAATAAATTTAATGTGTATCACTTCAAATCAATATTCTCATGCAGTTTCAAACATAGTAAAACGTAAAATTTACTCTGACCTGTAAATGCAATTGACCAATGAAATTGCTTGTTACATAACCATATTGCATTAGAATCAATGTTTATTATACAAGCATTTTGATGGTTACATCACAGGGCCTTGTCACTATCCAGGTAAATATACTATCAATGTATAAACATATACAAGGGCGGACATCTTTTTTTACCCCCGCTCGCTTCAAGTCGTGTTTGTTTTTTAAATTCCTTCTAATATATTCAAAACCCTGTTTGGTTCAACTCCTAAGACCTTATTCTTTTAAAAAAATATCATGACCCCCCCTCGACTACCTCTTGTGAAGGCGCAGCGGTCGTTTTTGTCAGGAATTCGCCTGAGTAGAGAACAACATGGACCCAAAGTGAAAGTAACAGCGCCACCTATAAAAAAAACGGAAGTTCAGAACTCTCGGGATTTTACCATTCGATATTTGGTTTTCTCGCTAGTTATCGTGTTACTAAGTATAAGATACCGCGGGAAATAACAGACGAAATAATAAATTAAAGAAAATGGACAGCAATCAAGAAAAAGCCTTTATCATTCATTGTATGTACAAGTCAAAAATGTTCAGTTTTCACTTCAAATCGTCCCGCTCGTTTAATGATGTTTGAATCTTAACGGTATTTTCTTTACCTCAAAAAAAGGACTCCCACACGTCAAAAAACTCTGAACCACTAAGAGTGCTTACAATAAATTTTCAGTCGATAAAGAACAAAAAACCTGAAGTAGAACTTATCATTGAATCTTGTAAACCCAGCATAATATTTGGTACCGAGACATGGCTCTCAAATGACATCTCTCCATATGAATACATCCCATCCTCTAAATACAACATTTATACAAAAAACAGAAAGGGTGGCTATGGGGGAGTATTACTGGCTATCCCAAACCAGCTGACATCCACACAAATCACAAAAGCAGGTACCGATTTAGACCTTGAAACAAACTGCGAAAATGTGTGGGCAAAAATATCATATGAAGGCAACAAATCACTTTACCTTTGCACATACTATCGACCACCATCCGATAAAGGTGAATCATTAGAACAACTTGGTATCTCACTGAATAGAGTCTTATGTAAGAAAACAAACTCTAACATCTGGGTAAGTGGCGATTTCAACCTTGGCCACATAGACTGGAATACACCAGCAGTCATACCTAACAAACCTGAAGCTTCACTACACCAACAACTCCTCGATATATTACATGACAACAACCTAACACAAGTCATAAACAAGAACACCCGAAAAGACACAACACTAGATCTGCTGTGCATGACAAACCCATCATTTGTAAATAGAGTAGAAACATTACCACCAATCGGTGCGAGTGATCATGATATAGTTTACAGTGAAATAAACCTAGCCCTGCCGCAAAATAAACAACAAGCTCACAAAGTGTTAAACTACAAAAAGGCACAATGGGATCAAATAGAAAAAGACCTCACTGAAACTTACAAACAACTAAAAAAAGATCAGGATAAAATGAGTCTAGACGAATTATGGAACATCTTCAAAACCAATGCCCAAGAGACTATCCATAAGTATATTCCAACAAAAAGCATTGGCAACAAATCAAGATTACCTTGGTTAAATAACCAACTAAAAAAGTTAATTAACAAGAAAAACAAGTTATATAAAAAGAAAAAACGTAATCCCAAGTATAAAGAACAATATCAGAAAACTAAAGCCAAGCTCCAGAACGAAATGAGAAACTCATACTGGCGATATATAGAAAACATGATTTTTGATATTGAAATAAATGAACCAGATCAACCAAGCTTCAAAAATACACCCAAAAAACTTTATTCTTACATAAAAAGCCAGAAAAATGAAAACACCGGCATAGCTCCCCTACGAAGTGAAGGTACCCTACACTCACATCCATCTGAGAAAGCAAATATACTAAACAAACAGTTTCAGTCTGCTTTTACATCTGAAGCAAACACTAACATTCCAGATAAAGGTCCTAGTACTCATCCCACAATGGAACCCATACAAATCTCTAGGGATGGTGTTTATAAACTCATCAAAAACATAAACCCTAGTAAAGCTACTGGTCCTGACACCATCGCAGGCAGAGTACTGAAAGAAAATATTGATATATGTACAGACATCCTCACATTATTATTCACCAAATCATTGGAAACAGGCAAAGTACCATCTGACTGGAACCACGCAAATGTCACGCCTGTTCTCAGAAAAGGAGATAAACACAACCCAGGTAACTACAGACCTATATCCATAACATGCATAGCTTGCAAATTACTCGAACATATTTTTGCCAGCAACATGATGCAACATCTAGAAACCAACAACATACTTTATGAATTACAGCATGGATTTAGGGCAAAGCGATCATGTGAGTCACAAATAATTTCTTTAATACATGATTTATCACAAAACAATGACAAAAATATACAAACAGATTTGATAATAATGGACTTCGCAAAAGCTTTCGACAAGGTACCACACAAAAGACTGCTGTACAAAATGAAATACTTTGGCATATCAGAACAAATCATAAACTGGGTTAAATCTTTTCTCTCAAACAGAACTCAAACAGTACTTTTAGAAAATATGACATCATCAAAAATACCAGTCACATCCGGTGTCCCACAGGGTACAGTTCTTGACCAATACTTTTTCTAATCTACATTAACGACCTCCCTGAATACATCAAACATAGCCGTATCCGACTTTTTGCAGATGACAGTATGATCTATCGACAAATCAAATCACAAAGCGACTGCCTCAAGCTCCAAGAAGATCTCGAAGCTGCCATAAAATGGGAACAAGACTGGCTCATGTCATTTCACCCAGACAAGTGTAACATCATGAATATAACAACCAAGAGAAATCCAATCCACTTTTACTATAACATGCATGGCCATATATTAGAATCTGTTCAACACGCAAAATATCTAGGTGTCGCAATCTCAACAGACCTAAAATGGAACACCCACATCCAACAAACTGCCGCCAAAGCAAACAAATCATTATGTTTTATCAGAAGAAATCTAAAAGTACAATCACAAACGATAAAAGAACGAGCATATCAAACCCTAATAAGACCCAAATTAGAATACTGCTGCACTGTTTGGGATCCTCACACAAACGAAAACATCAACTCGCTAGAAAAGGTACAGCGACGGGCAGCCAGGTATACATGCAACAGACATCATAACACCAGCAGTGTGTCTGAGATGTTAAACACCATGAATTGGCAAACTCTACAAGAACGCCGACTAAGAACTAGGCTCATAATGTTTCACAAAGTAATAAATGAAAATATCGCTATCCCTACACAAAATATATTACTTCAGAGCCAGTCTACGATAAGATCTTCCCGAAAAGACTCCTACAGACAAATCCAATGCAATAAAGACAGTTATAAATTTTCTTTCTTTTGTCAAACCATTAAAGACTGGAACAAATTATCCCCTGACATAACCAAAAACACCACTACAGAATCCTTCAAGGGTGCACTCACTCACAATGTGCTCCTTGATACTTATCCACACAGAATAAAATAAACAGAAATCATGTTTTTATCTTAATAAATGAAAAATAAAAAATAAAAAAATTGTAAAAATCCTAAATTAAAAGAAAAATTGTAAAAACTGATAATATAAAACTAAAAAATAAAATAACAATTATATCAAATAAATTATCTATGTTCTGAAAATTTTTATAAATTTGAAAACATTTTACCAGGCATGCGCCGGAAAGTAAACATCAGTACGTTGATGGTTTTCCGTAACCAAAGAAGAAGAAGAAGAAAGCTAAAACCCCGAGAGTTCCGAACTTCCGGGGTTTTTTTTTAGGTGGCGCTGTTACTTTCACTTTGGGTCCATGTTGTTCTCTACTCGGGCGAATTCCTGACAAAAACGACCGCTGCGCCTTCACAAGAGGTAGTCGAGGGGAGGTCATGATATTTTTCTAAAAGAATAAGGTCTTGGGAGTTGAACCAAACAGGGTTTTGAATATATTAGAAGGAATTTAAAAAACAAACACGACTTGAAGCGAGCGGGGGTAAAAAAAGATGTCCGCCCTTGTATATGTTTATACATTGATAGTATATTTACCTGGATAGTAACAAGGCCCTGTGATCACAGTTAAAAAAGTAATGGGGTTCATCTTCTAAATAGTTACATAATTTACATTTTCTTTGATCCCTTCCAGTTTCTATAAACAGTTGATGGTCAGGCCACAATTAAAAAATGTTCTGTTTCCCCTTACCCGACCCACAATTTTGGAAGTGGGTAAAGTATGCTTTTTTTTTAACGACGACAAAGATGTGCTCGGTAATGTGAAAATATCGATCTTTTGGCGAAACAAATCTAAAATATGGAATTTTCAGCGAAACGAAAAAAAATAAATAATGTGATGGCAAATTTCCAATAAAAGATTTCAGTAGGCCGACTTTGACAGGGTCGGTCGGGTAAGGGGAAACAATCTTATTTTTAATTTTGGCCTCACTTATTCTAAATTTTGTTATGATCTTTCTACTGGGGCTGTCATGGTCGGGATCATATGGTAGCTGAATTTTAAACTACCTGTGTAATCAGTGCCTATCACCACTAAAATTGTGAGTTCGAACCCTGGTCATGGCAAGGTGTACTCGATATAACATTATGTGATAAAGTTTGCCAGTGACTTACGACAGGTCGGTGGTTTTCTCATGGTACTCCAGTGTCCTCCACCAATAAAACTGATCACCACGATATAATTGAAATATTGTTGAAAGTGGTTTTAAATGCAATAAATCAAATTAACTGTGTAACCCTCTATAAATAAACAATTTATTTTTCTTATTATCATCCTTTATTTAAAAAATGATAAAAGATTAGAAATATTTAAAATTTGTAGTGCATAGAACGAAAATTTAAGTACATTTATCTTTTGTTAGTGAAGTCCTACATTTTAACCTTACATATATAACTGAAATATTGTTGAAAGTGGCATTAAACACCATAAACCTAAACCAGAAATGAGATTCATCATCTAGACAGTAAATATATACCCGGTAGTTTACATTGTCTTTGATCCTTGAAAGAAATACATTAAAACAAAACAAAATGTATGTCATTGAGGGCCTTAGGGAAGATTAGTTATTAACTATCTGTGTATAAACCCTCTATAAATAAAGAATTTATTATTATTATTATTATTATGCTTTACTAGACAAACGCCATAGACGTGAAAATTGAGAGAGTTCTAACGGGCGTTTTGATTGGCTGAATAGATTGTTCAGCCAATCAAAAAGCCCGTTAGAACTCTCTCAATTTTCACGTCTATGGCGTTTGTCTAGGATGCAAATGGGATTTCTTTCAAAAACAGACTTAAAGGACATATAAATTGGCGTAAGGTAAGAAATTTTATCATAATTTGAATGGATGAAAGTATTTAGCTAGTCAAAATGACTCGTTTACGCATGGGAAAGTCTGTACACAGATGGGAAGTGGTCATCCCAGCGTTTGTACGACTTCGGATTTTCACGCCGTTTTGTTTTGGTTCGTGTATGATACCTCAGCAGTTCGGAGGCCTACACTAACAATTGGGGTCTCTTTGGAAAGGAAAATTACTTGACTTTCGACTGGTGGAAACATTTTTTGAAAATATTAAGGCGTTCCGAAGTTACGATCAATTTAACACGACGACTTAAAAAAATGGAAGCAAGCGAGTTCGCCCCCTTGTATATTATATAGTATTTTTTTTATTTTTGGACGCACCTAGCCCCTGTGGGTAAATCTTGGCATATTAAAAATTACTTTCAACTGTTTTTTAACATATAAGGCTATTCAAACACGTCCACCGGTTTTATTGGTGGATTCACCATACAAATCATGTATAGCGCCCCCTAGCAACCCACCACGAGCATGTTGATGTCAATGTACTTGATACAAGTGATACTTTTTTCAATGTAAATGATCTTATAAAAGACAAATGAAAGAAAATGATGATAATGAAAAAAATATAAAATTTTATCACATGCATAGTACATCCTCGTAATGACTCTTGAGCAGAACTCGTGTTATATTTTATAAATGTTTCTTTATAAAAAGGGGCGAGGGGTGTAATGTTTTTAACCTTTTGTTTTTAAACAAAAGCAGATCATACTGTACTAAGATCCATTATTTGATAACTTTTTACAAAATAAAATTCACAAAAACTTCAACTAAATTTATTTATTAAAAATAATAAAACATGTGAATAATAGGAGAAAACCGGATGGGGCTCTAATTTAAATTCTAACTGAATATGCTGATGCCATTACCATAGAAAATTTGCATACACAAATGCATCAGAATTTAAAATTAACTTTATTCTTTCTAGAAGATCCTTTCCCTTAAATTAAATGGTCTTTCTTTGACTGTATATACTTTTGTCACAAAAGCAACATTCTAGTTGGGGTTTGAAATTTCTATATTTCTTGTAGTGATCAATAGAGAAAAAATTGATTAGATGTACATGCTTCGTTGTTATTCTGATCTAGCTAAATCTGAAAGCATGACTTGCATAAGTCAACATTAACTGATGTCGAATGGTCACCATTTGTTTCACACATGTTCATGTGTTGCAAAAAGCATACAAGTTTTTTACTACAGTCATTATTTTCTGCATTAGCCGCAGTATGGAGTGTAAATTCACATTGGTCAAATGACACATTACCATAGCTGTCAAAGTTTGCTGTTGTTAAATTTAAATCATTTGTTTCAAATGCACAGCTTGTATCTATGGCTGAATCATATTTTCTTTTGCTTGATGTTGCTTCTGTATCGTGGGACATTTCGAGTGATTTTCTAAATCAAGCCTCACACATTCTACAAATACAGTCATCATCTTTGAATGCATATGCATTTTTGACAAAAGTATAAAACAGTGGTTGATTTCGCCCCTGTGAGAGGTGCCAGTAGCACTTAGTCACATCTTCTCGTTTACAGTTTATGCAAGGGCTTGGTGGACTGGCTTCGTGCACCCTGCAGGGCTTTCAAAATTTTTCAAATGTACCAGTACTTCACTATTTACAGGCAGTACTTTTTCTTAAAAATTGAACATTTTTCATGAATATCTTATACAGCATGTGGCCAAAAATATTGCCACATGTAAAAAAAAATCCCTATATAATCAACCAAAACCATATTTTGAATTTTCAAAATATTAGTGTGAAGTCATTTCTGGATAGATTTTAACAAATTTTACACCAAAACATTCAGAATTGTCTATATTTTGACTGTTTATTTGCTCATTATGTTTATATGAGTGGTTTTTATTTGTACATAATTTAAATATAACAGATAAAAATTGACTTTGATTTTCCTATATATTTCAACTAAAAATAAAACCTAAAAATTAACAACCTGGTTAAATTATCTACAAATAAAAACCACTCAGTCATATGAACAAATGAGCAAATAAACATGCTGTACAACATTCTTTGAAATTAGGAGGTACCAATTACCCTTTTAAGTGGGTACCTGGTACCGTCCCTTACTAAAACTAAAAGGCCTGCACCCGTTGACAGTTTGACTTTGGTGGCATATTTCAGAAAAGAGGGGTGCATATAACCAAGTTCGGGTTGTAGTTGTGAACCCACGAGATTGACAGAATGGGATAAATGCATCGAATTTCTAGACAATTTGCATTGTACATCAAAACAGTGTGTTTTACCTCACATGCCTACCGTTATTCCATTGTTTACATGTGTAAATATTGATTGTACGAGTAAAATGGGAGGAGCAAATTGTTCAACCTTGACTCTGTTTGGGTGACGTTGGAATATAGACTATTTTTCTTAAACTGTTACGAGTGATGTAAATTCCCTTTTACCCGATGAAGTGTAGATATTATTCTGTCCAAGGAACCAGTTTTTTAATTTTTCCCTCCACGGGAACTTTATTCTGTCAGATGCAAAAAGTGTAAACATACGCGTCAAAAAAAAATTACGATTTTCCGAGGTAAAGAAAAAACCCGTTATTTTTACATTCATCGCAGACCGATTTTATACCAGACTGAAAATCATGACCATTAATAAATATAAATGTGATTTTTAATCATATTTCAATCATTTTCATTGAATTAATAGAAGAAAAACGTAGTTTTCCAAGTATGTATAATTGTTCGGGTTTGTGAAGCGCCATCTAGCGGAAAATATTTACGATTATCTCCCTTGGATTTTTAAATATTCCACGGACCGGAAAATTAGAATTTTTGCGAGTCTGCTCTTCAACTGATAGCGAGCATATTTTTGACTCTACACAAGTGCCTGTGGTCTAATATATATATATACCTACTAGTATAGGAAGTTGATTGAAACAGAAAAATGTATATGCACAACAAAGAGGTAAAATTTTCTTGTATTTTTTAATATTATTTTAATTAAGTCTCCCAAACAAAAGTTTGGGAGACTTATTGTTTTTGCTCCGTTTCTTATTATTATTATTATTCTTCTTCCTCTTCCTCTTCTTCTTCTTCTTCTTCTCGCTGTGAGCTTGTCCGACCAAATTCTCAGAGATTGATGATCCGATCTTTACTAGACTTCACAGGAAGGTAGATCCCCATCTCAAGAGGTGCATTCAGGTCTTGGAATTTTCAAAATGGCCACCATTGCCATGGAAACCGTGAACGTATGTCAAAATCTTTGACCTCACTTATATCGGAAACCGCCAAAGGGATTTATACAAAACTTGGCATATATATTAAGGAGGGTTGGTAGAATATTCTGACCAAAAAAATTCCGAGCGAATGGCCGCCATTTTCAAAATGGCCACTGACAAAATCGGCAAAATTTCAATAATCTCTGATTTCAATGAAAATTTATATCTAAGGTTATTTTGAAGTGAGAAATTGATTGGTAATGATGAAAATTGCATTCAGGGTCATTTTTATTTTCAAAATGGCCGCCAACAAAATCGACAAATTGTTAATGGTTTCCGATTTCAATGAAAATTGATATCGGGTTATTTTGAAGTGAGGAATTGATTGGTAATGATGAAAATTGCATTCAGGGTCATTTTTACGAGGCCACCATTTTCAAAATGGCTCCCAACAAAATCGTCAAATTGTCAATGGTCTGATTTCAATGAAAATTTATATCTAGGAGTATTTTGAAGTGAGGAATTGGTTGGTGCCCCGAATTCTGATATGTGGGTTGTTTGGGAACTTCTGTGTTTGCATCCAAACACAATCAATCCTAGTTATTAAGTCTCCCAAACAAAGTTTGTTTGGGATACTTATTGTTTTTGCTCCGTTTCTTATTATTATTTTTATTAATAATTACATTACTTCCGTTTTTCATTGAAATGTTACAATATGATTGGTTATGAAGTGGTCACATGATTATAAAAGAGATGTTTCATATCTCAATGAAACTCAAATCCGAACTTGCACATGCCTCCATGACGACGACAGATGTAAACAATCAATGGCGTAGTAATTTCCAACAGCATACAATCTAACACAAATAAAATTCACAACGAAAAATTCAACTATTTTAAATTTTGGTGTGATTTAAATATAATTATAAGAATTGAATGCATTCTTTTGAAGTTTCATTGGGGTATGAAAGCGTTGATCGAACTACATTTTCAACATGAAGCGCTACCGCACTTCATTGAACATGTACTTCGGTCAACGCTTTCATACCCCAATGAAACTTCAAAAGAATGCATTCAATTCTTAATTACATCACCCCGACTGTTGTCAGGTGATGTATTGCTATTCTACGTTTCTTTTTCACTATTATTATTACGTCACCCCGAATGCAGTCGGGTGACGTATTGCTATTCTACGTTTCTTTTTCACTATTATTATTATTATTATTATTATTATTATTCTTTCACACATTTTTGTCCGCTCGATTTCTCGGAGATGCCTTGATCAAACTTTATGAAACCTTGTAGGAATATCATATGCCATGTGAAGTTGTGCTGGTAAGGGTTGATTTTTTCAAAATGGCTGCCGTTGCCATGGAAACGGCCAAATTGCTAAAAAATTGAAAAACACTTAAATGATCATAACAGGTTACTCGCCGAACAGAAATTGATGAAACTTGATAGGAACAACATCCACAGCTAGTGGAACGAGATAAGCCAAAAAAATCGGAATCGGTTGGACAAACTTTGCCGCAGTTGCCACGGAAACAAAAAAGGGGGGATTTAAAATAATTTTGGATTCCTTTCATCAAACTTCATGAAACTTTGTAGGAATATCCACTGTAGTGTGTGGCAGCTGTTGGGGGGGGGGGGTTGAACAAATTCAAAATGGTGGCCGTTGCCATGGTAACCAAGGTGCAAACAATTTTAAATTCACTTCCAACTTCACAAAGTTTTGCAGTAATGTTTCCTGTCACATCCACATCTAGTTGAATGAGATAAGCCAAAAAAATCGCAATTGGTTGGACAAACTTTGCCGCAGTTGCCATGGAAATAAAAAAAAGGGGGGTTTTAAAAAAAAATTAGATTTTTCATCAAACTTCATGAAGCATCGTAGGAATATTCACCGTAGTGTGTGGAAGCTTTTGGCGTGTTGATAAAATTCAAAATGACGTTACCATGGAAACCGAGGTACCAAAATAATGACGTGGGGTGACGTCCGCTATTGCTTTGCAATGGCAATTCTAGTTATTCTTATTATTCTTCCACACATTTTTGTCCGCTCTATTTCTCTGAGATGCCTTGATCAAACTTTATGAAACCTTGTAGGAATATCATATGCCATGTGAAGTTGTGCTGTTAAGGTTTGATTTTTTCAAAATGGCTGCCGTTGCCATGGAAATGGCCAAAATTCTAAAAAATTGAAAAACACAAAAATGATCATAGCAGGTTACTCGCCGAACAGAAATTGATGACACTTGATAGGAACAACATCCACATCTAGCGGAACGATATAAGCGAAAAAAATCGGAATAGGTTGGACAGACTTTGCCGCAGTTGTCATGGAAACAAAAAAGGGGGATTTAAAACATTTTTGGATTCCTTTCATGAAACTTTGTAGGAATATCCACCGTAGTGTGTGGCAGCTTTTGGGGGGGGGGGGGGGGGTTGAAAAAATTCAAATTGGCGGCCGTTGCCATGGTAACCAAGGTGCAAACAATTTTAAATTCACTCCAAACTTCACAAAGTTTTGCAGTAATGTTTCCTGTCACATCCACATCTAGTGGAACGAGATAAGCCAAACAAATAGGAATCGGTAGGACAAACTTTGCCGCAGTTGCCATGGAAATAAAAAAGGGGGGGGGATTTAAAAAAAAATTGATTTCTTTCATCAAACTTCATGAAACATCGTAGGAATATTCACCATGGAAACCGAGGTACCAAAATAATGGGGTGGGGTGATGTCCGCTATTGCTTTGCAATGCCAATTCTAGTTATTATTCTTATTCTCTCTTTCTCCTTTCTTTCCACGGACCATGAACTTGTCCACGGCAGATCTCAGGAACTACTGGACAGAATTTCATGAAACTTGGTGGAGTTATAGATATATGTTTCTAGTTGGTCCTAAAGTTTTCAACTTTGTGGTAAAGGGGGTCAAAGTCATATTTTGAGGGGTTCAAAGGGGGTAGGGGTTACTATAGAATCCTATGGGAAAGTTGAAATTTCGTACATTAATGTTGATAACTTCTAAATGAATAATGATAGAGACATAAAATTTGACATAGTGATAGGTCACCATTAGAGGAGCAATTCTGCATGTTCAAAATTTTCGAGATGTTTGCCATTTTCAAAATGGCTGCCAAAACACGGCATAAAATATGGGCGGTAAAAATTCAACATTGTTCGATATCATCAAAATTTGATATGTGGGTAGATAATGATGTCCCGAATTGATTCCCGACATTGAAAAATTTCTACCGGTCACCATTTTCAAAATGGTCGCCACAATACCGCAAAAATTCAACATTGTCCGATATCATCAAAATTTGATATGTGGGTAGATAATGATGTCCCGAATTGATTCCCGACATTAAACAATTTCTACCGGTCGCCATTTTAAAAATGGCCGCCACAATACCTCACAAATTCAACATTGTTCGATTTCAACGTCCTGAATTGATTTCCGACATTGAAAAATTTCTACCGGTCTCCATTTTCAAAATGGCCACCACAATACCGCACAAATTCAACATTGTTCGATTTCAACGTCCTGAATTGATTCCCGACATTGAAAAATTTCTACCGGTATCCATATTCAAAATGGCCACCACAATGCCGCAAAAATTCAACATTGTTCGATTTCAAAGGTAGCTTTTAATTTATTTTTTAAACCGGTTGTCACTGGCTGGTTTGGGAGACTTCATAATCGTTAGATTATAATCATATCTTGTTATTATTATTATTATTCTCTTTCTCTTTCTCTTTCTCCTTTCTTTCTTTGGCACATGAACTTGTCCGCGGCAGATCTCAGAAACTACTGAACAGAATTTCATGAAACTTGGTGGAGTTATAGATATATGTTTCTAGTTGATCCTAAAGTTTTCAGATTTGTGGTAAAGGGGGTCAAAGCCATATTTTTAGAGGTTCAAAGGGGGTGGGGGTTACTATAGAATTCTATGGGAAACTTGAAATTTCGTACATTAATGTTGATAACTTCTAAATGGATAATGATAGAGACATAAAATTTGACATAGTGATAGGTCATCATTAGAGGAGCAATTCTGTGTTTTCAAAATTTTCAAGATGTCTAAGCACGACATAAAAAATGGGCGGTAAAAATTCTACATTGTCCGATGTCATCCAAATTCGATATGTGGGTAGATAATGATGTCCCGAATTGATCCCCGACATTAAAATTTTTTTACCGGTCACCATTTTCAAAATGACCGCCACAATACCGCAAAAATTCAATATTGTCCGATATCATCAAAATTTGATATGTGGGTAGATAATGATGTTCCGAATTGATTCCTACATTGAAAAATTTCTGCCGGTCACCATTTTCAAAATGGCCGCCACAATACCTCACAAATTCAACATTGTCCGATTTCAACGACATTTCATATGTGGGTAGATTATGATGTCCCGAATTGATTCCTGACATCGAAAAATTTCTACCGGTCACCATTTTCAAAATGGCTGCCACAATACCGCACAAATTTAACATTGTTCGATTTCAACGAAATTTCATATGTAGGTAGATTATGATGTCCTGAATTGATTCCCGACATCGAAAAATTTCTACCGGTCGCCATTTTCAAAATGGTCACCACAATACCAAAAATTCAACATTGTTCGATTTCAAAGGTAGCATTTGATTTATTTTTTAAACCTGTTGTCAATGGCCGGTTTGGGAGACTTCATAATCGTTAGATTATAATCATATCTTGTTTTACTCATGTTTGCACTAAATAATGTCTCAATTCAAGACTTTAAAAACTAGAGGCTCAGCACTGAGCTGAGCCTGTGTCGCTCATTCTGCTTTGAGGAAACTTAATACAGAACCTTCCATATGTGCTTCCCACCAAATTTCAGCTCATTTTGGCCAAGCGGATATGGCCGTAGTCCGTGGGAAGGCAGAAAGCTGATGTGCTCGAGACCTATACAATTTTTCCGAAACAAAACTAAAAACAACCTATTCTCACAATTGTAAGCGAAGAATTTTTAAATACATAGAGGAAGTTGAACGCAATAACAAATCATTTTAGCCAATCAGAGGAATCCGGGCGATTCATCGAATCGAGACACTGGATTCAAAGCTGGTATTGATAAGAAATTTATCTTTGTTATTGTGAGATGTGTATTGCGGCTGATGGTGTCGAACCTTGTCTCAATCTGGCACATGTTGGTAATTCTGATGAAACTGTAACTACGTATATCGCCTGGTCCCGATAATGACCAGGAAACCGATCGCGACAACATAGTAGAAGAACAGACAGAATCTGTAGCAGATTTAATTTCCAAAGGAACAATATTTGCCGTTTTATGCAATGATGACCAGCATGATTTCTTTCTATTAAAGGCTCTGTCAGGTGTAGAGGTTTTGTCGAGACATGAGACTGATTTATGGGATGCGTCGTTCCCACCTAGTGCGCATGTAATTAGGGGTTTGTACTTCACCAAAAAACAAAATAATATTTTACAGTATAAACTGTTGAAGAATCCACCGGCCATTATTCCCTATGAATCCGTCCTATACATATGTTAGGAAAGCTCCGTTAAAAACAATATTTTGTTTAACAGAGGAGGAAAATAACAACATTCTGGAGTGTGTAAACTTAAGTGCTTTAACACAATAAATTTTCGTTGCACAAATATATTAATAAAATGATACTTGCACCAGACATTCAAAATTATTCGATTAATTTTACATAGCTCACCTAAAACATGAGGTACAAAAATATTTACATAAAAAAGAGTTGAACATACCAAGGGGGCATTCAAAACATCAAAAATCGAAGGACAGATAACACCATGGCCAAAATAAAAGAAGATAACAACACACAAACGATGGTCTACATAACAACACACAAAACTGAAGATTGAGTAACACGAACCCCACTCAAAACCGGGGATAAGCTCAGGTGCTCCGGAAGGGTGGGCAGCTCCCTTTCCACGTGCGGCACCCGCCGTGTCATTCATGTAACAAACTCGATAATTAGTCATATCCGGTGATAGTCGTGAAATAGAAATGGAAATTTCACAATAGGAAAATTGAAGTCGTCTCTTTTGTCTTAAAGTTTGGTTCTCAACCGTCCCTCACTGTCAATGAATAATTAGTAGCACAAAATGTGGTATTCAAAACTTATAAGACAAATCTGAAGGTAACAACAAAATAATTGAACACTTCAAGGGAGTTGTCAGAAGAGTGAAACATTCAATAAACTGACACATTCAAGCATAGTCCGAGATTCCTCTGTCGTTTAACGGCATTGATAATCTTGCTGTAGCCGTTCAACGGCTACAGCAAGATTATTCAACGGCTACAGCAAGATTATCAATGCCGTTAAACGACAGAGGAATCTCGGACTAATTCAAGCATAAATCAAATAGACACTGGAAAGCAGCTTCTGTAACTTGAACGATTGACTCCACCAGAAAAAAAGAATTCATTCAAAATAAGGTTCTCAAGAATATCAAGCCTGTCTATGCATCTCTTCTCCGTCCATATCTAAATATACATATACAATACTTGTGCACTGTTGAAGCATATAGGTAATATGTGTATGAGGCTTAGAAACGGGGGAAAAGGCGAGGCTTGGCAGAGCCTTTTCCCGCGTTTCGTGCCGAATACACATATTTATCTATATGCTTCGACAGTGCACATGTATTGTATTTATCCTGCAATTTTAAATCGTAAATAAAAGTATTTGAAATAATTTTGTGTATGTATTTGAAAACAATATCCCCCGATGTGGGCGGAGCTTACATTTGTATGTTCTATTTATAACTGACCAATATCCCAAAAAATATTGGGCAGGCTATATTGGTCGGTAAATGCTGTCATTGCAGGATAAATACATATTCATGTACACCTACTTTTCTTAAGCAAAACGTTAATGAAAACACACCACAACGTCGTTTTTAACGTTACCAAAAGAGTCACCAACACTGCGTAACGTCACTTGTAGTTGTAACATTATGTAAAAAGTTTGTCAGTGACTTGTGACAGGTCAGTGATTTTTTTCTGTGTACTCCGTTTTCCTCCACCAATAAATGACTGCCACGATATAACTGAAATATTGTTGAATGTGGTGTTAAACTCTCTAACCCTAATCAGAATTAGGTGTTTGTCAGTTTTGATTTTTGGCGATATATAAATGTTAGTGTGTATCGTGAAAAAAAGGTCCAACAAGTACCGGTATCTATTTTTAATTAGATTATCTAGTACTATAAGATTCCAGAGAAAGATTGATCTCCTTTCACTAGGTATATGATGTACAAATATGAGAAACAAAGCACAGTTTGTTCAAAGTCGGTCTCCTTCACCAAATTTTATTGAAAGTTTTCTTTAACATAAATTAAAACAAAAACACTTTTAAATGATAACATATTTTAAAGAATTTAAAATTACGGAATAACTGTATTGTATTTGAAGATTTGCCACCGTAAACCATCGGTTTTACTGCCGCAAATTGAGTTTACCTGATGATTTATGGCGGCAAGACTTCAAATACAACACAGTTATTCCCATTCTAATGCAATTCTTCTAACAATAACATTTGTTTACAATTAATCAATTTCATTGCTCCTTTTCACATAGCATATCTGCTAAAATAATTCCATAGTTCAAGTTGCAAACCTTTTCAATTAGAAATCAAACGCTGTATAAAATATTCAATGATCTATTATGTATTCATAGCCAAAAGTATAAATGCGAAAATTTTATTTAGCTTAAATAACAATTTTAGCAATAAATTTAATGTGTATCACTTCAAATCAATATTCTCATGCAGTTTCAAACATAGTAAAACGTAAAATTTACTCTGTAAATGCAATTGACCAATGAAATTGCTTGTTACATAACCATATTGCATTAGAATCAATGTTTATTATACAAGCATTTTGATGGTTACATCACAGGGCCTTGTCACTATCCAGGTAAATATACTATCAATGTATAAACATATACAAGGGCGGACATCTTTTTTTTACCCCCGCTCGCTTCAAGTCGTGTTTGTTTTTTAAATTCCTTCTAATATATTCAAAACCCTGTTTGGTTCAACTCCTAAGACCTTATTCTTTTAAAAAAATATCATGACCCCCCCTCGACTACCTCTTGTGAAGGCGCAGCGGTCGTTTTTGTCAGGAATTCGCCTGAGTAGAGAACAACATGGACCCAAAGTGAAAGTAACAGCGCCACCTATAAAAAAAACGGAAGTTCAGAACTCTCTGGGTTTTACCATTCGATATTTGGTTTTCTCGCTAGTTATCGTGTTTCTAAGTATAAGATACCACGGGAAATAACAGACGAAATAATAAATTAAAGAAAATGGACAGCAATCAAGAAAAAGCCTTGAAAATGGCATTTATCATTCATTGTATGTACAAGTCAAAAATGTTCAGTTTTCACTTCAAATCGTCCCGCTCGTTTAATGATGTTTGAATCTTAACGGTATTTTCTTTACCTCAAAAAAAGGACTCCCACACGTCAAAAAACTCTGAACCACTAAGAGTGCTTACAATAAATTTTCAGTCGATAAAGAACAAAAAACCTGAAGTAGAACTTATCATTGAATCTTGTAAACCCAGCATAATATTTGGTACCGAGACATGGCTCTCAAATGACATCTCTCCATATGAATACATCCCATCCTCTAAATACAACATTTATACAAAAAACAGAAAGGATGGCTATGGGGGAGTATTACTGGCTATCCCAAACCAGCTGACATCCACACAAATCACAAAAGCAGGTACCGATTTAGACCTTGAAACAAACTGCGAAAATGTGTGGGCAAAAATATCATATGAAGGCAACAAATCACTTTACCTTTGCACATACTATCGACCACCATCCGATAAAGGTGAATCATTAGAACAACTTGGTATCTCACTGAATAGAGTCTTATGTAAGAAAACAAACTCTAACATCTGGGTAAGTGGCGATTTCAACCTTGGCCACATAGACTGGAATACACCAGCAGTCATACCTAACAAACCTGAAGCTTCACTACACCAACAACTCCTCGATATATTACATGACAACAACCTAACACAAGTCATAAACAAGAACACCCGAAAAGACACAACACTAGATCTGCTGTGCATGACAAACCCATCATTTGTAAATAGAGTAGAAACATTACCACCAATCGGTGCGAGTGATCATGATATAGTTTACAGTGAAATAAACCTAGCCCTGCCGCAAAATAAACAACAAGCTCACAAAGTGTTAAACTACAAAAAGGCACAATGGGATCAAATAGAAAAAGACCTCACTGAAACTTACAAACAACTAAAAAAAGATCAGGATAAAATGAGTCTAGACGAATTATGGAACATCTTCAAAACCAATGTCCAAGAGACTATCCATAAGTATATTCCAACAAAAAGCATTGGCAACAAATCAAGATTACCTTGGGTAAATAACCAACTAAAAAAGTTAATTAACAAGAAAAACAAGTTATATAAAAAGAAAAAACGTAATCCCAAGTATAAAGAACAATATCAGAAAACTAAAGCCAAGCTCCAGAACGAAATGAGAAACTCATACTGGCGATATATAGAAAACATGATTTTTGATATTGAAATAAATGAACCAGATCAACCAAGCTTCAAAAATACACCCAAAAAACTTTATTCTTACATAAAAAGCCAGAAAAATGAAAACACCGGCATAGCTCCCCTACGAAGTGAAGGTACCCTACACTCACATCCATCTGAGAAAGCAAATATACTAAACAAACAGTTTCAGTCTGCTTTTACATCTGAAGCAAACACTAACATTCCAGATAAAGGTCCTAGTACTCATCCCACAATGGAACCCATAAAAATCTCTAGGGATGGTGTTTATAAACTCATCAAAAACATAAACCCTAGTAAAGCTACTGGTCCTGACACCATCGCAGGCAGAGTACTGAAAGAAAATATTGATATATGTACAGACATCCTCACATTATTATTCACCAAATCATTGGAAACAGGCAAAGTACCATCTGACTGGAACCACGCAAATGTCACGCCTGTTCTCAGAAAAGGAGATAAACACAACCCAGGTAACTACAGACCTATATCCATAACATGCATAGCTTGCAAATTACTCGAACATATTTTTGCCAGCAACATGATGCAACATCTAGAAACCAACAACATACTTTATGAATTACAGCATGGATTTAGGGCAAAGCGATCATGTGAGTCACAAATAATTTCTTTAATACATGATTTATCACAAAACAATGACAAAAATATACAAACAGATTTGATAATAATGGACTTCGCAAAAGCTTTCGACAAGGTACCACACAAAAGACTGCTGTACAAAATGAAATACTTTGGCATATCAGAACAAATCATAAACTGGGTTAAATCTTTTCTCTCAAACAGAACTCAAACAGTACTTTTAGAAAATATGACATCATCAAAAATACCAGTCACATCCAGTGTCCCACAGGGTACAGTTCTTGGACCAATACTTTTTCTAATCTACATTAACGACCTCCCTGAATACATCAAACATAGCCGTATCCGACTTTTTGCAGATGACAGTATGATCTATCGACAAATCAAATCACAAAGCGACTGCCTCAAGCTCCAAGAAGATCTCGAAGCTGCCATAAAATGGGAACAAGACTGGCTCATGTCATTTCACCCAGACAAGTGTAACATCATGAATATAACAACCAAGAGAAATCCAATCCACTTTTACTATAATATGCATGGCCATATATTAGAATCTGTTCAACACGCAAAATATCTAGGTGTCACAATCTCAACAGACCTAAAATGGAACACCCACATCCAACAAACTGCCGCCAAAGCAAACAAATCATTATGTTTTATCAGAAGAAATCTAAAAGTACAATCACAAACGATAAAAAAACGAGCATATCAAACCCTAATAAGACCCAAATTAGAATACTGCTGCACTGTTTGGGATCCTCACACAAACGAAAACATCAACTCGCTAGAAAAGGTACAGCGACGGGCAGCCAGGTATACATGCAACAGACATCATAACACCAGCAGTGTGTCTGAGATGTTAAACACCATGAATTGGCAAACTCTACAAGAACGCCGACTAAGAACTAGGCTCATAATGTTTCACAAAGTAATAAATGAAAATATCGCTATCCCTACACAAAATATATTACTTCAGAGCCAGTCTACGACAAGATCTTCCCGAAAAGACTCCTATAGACAAATCCAATGCAATAAAGACAGTTATAAATTTTCTTTCTTTTGTCAAACCATTAAAGACTGGAACAAATTATCCCCTGACATAACCAAAAACACCACTACAGAATCCTTCAAGGGTGCACTCACTCACAATGTGCTCCTTGATACTTATCCACACAGAATAAAATAAACAGAAATCATGTTTTTATCTTAATAAATGAAAAATAAAAAATAAAAAAATTGTAAAAATCCTAAATTAAAAGAAAAATTGTAAAAACTGATAATATAAAACTAAAAAATAAAATAACAATTATATCAAATAAATTATCTATGTTCTGAAAATTTTTATAAATTTGAAAACATTTTACCAGGCATGCGCCGGAAAGTAAACATCAGTACGTTGATGGTTTTCCGTAACCAAAGAAGAAGAAGAAGAAAGCTAAAACCCCGAGAGTTCCGAACTTCCGGGGTTTTTTTTAGGTGGCGCTGTTACTTTCACTTTGGGTCCATGTTGTTCTCTACTCGGGCGAATTCCTGACAAAAACGACCGCTGCGCCTTCACAAGAGGTAGTCGAGGGGAGGTCATGATATTTTTTGAAAAGAATAAGGTCTTGGGAGTTGAACCAAACAGGGTTTTGAATATATTAGAAGGAATTTAAAAAACAAACACGACTTGAAGCGAGCGGGGGTAAAAAAAGATGTCCGCCCTTGTATATGTTTATACATTGATAGTATATTTACCTGGATAGTGACAAGGCCCTGTGGTTACATTAAACACACGGCTGGTAATCGACACAAGCAGAACAGTTGGTTCTGCAAAGAAATTCGTGAGGATAACTTCCGGTTTTGGTGGAGGAGAGTTCACAAAGACGCTTCGCAAGGTATGTACATGTCAAAAATTGAAATTTTCTTTTTTACGGCTCGAATATTGCAAAATCAGAGAATGCTATGCTGTGGTGAATGCTTTCACGATTAGAAACATGTATAGTTTATTGTATATGAAGTGTAACTCTCGCAAAATCAATCGTCCCACGAAAAACATGACGAAAATTGTGACACTCGTGCATTTCTAAGTTGTTCTTGACAAAGATGCAAGTTAAATTTTCAATATTTTTTCATCATGGGAGTTTAAATGTAATCGGGGATAAATTCCGATTCGTCAGAAGTAAATTGAAGTCTAGATAAATCTACAAACTGTCAATTTTCTCGTTTTCCTGCTTGAGGAGATCGGTTCTGATAGAGCACATTGCGAATGCATGAGGAGATTTGCTAGTTTTGGTACGACACATGTAATTCAATGTATAATCACAAATTTTGCATGTCTGCCTGGTAATAAATTTACGTACTGATGCCCTTCTTCCCGTCTGGTTTTTAAAAGTATAAAAGTAATATTTCATTGTTCATGGTCTGTTCACCTAGAAAGAAACATTTCATTTAAGGAATCAATTCATAATTGTAACTGTGGTTTCCCATGATTTAACTTGTCATTATTGATCATTTGTTGTTTGTGACAATTTCCATTGTGTATTGGATACACATTATTAACTTCCCTTACATTGGAAAAAAATTGAAAATGCACTGTAAGATAATTTTATAATCAAGAATAATTAATCTTAATGTGAATCATATTTTTATAATTTCTAATACAAATGATACTCTAAATTAAATATCATACAGTTGAGAATAATATTAATTTGTGGTTTGTTTTTCTATTATGTAGTGTGTTATGTGTACACACTTGTAAATAAAAAAGATCTCTGTTAGTAGTGGTTACAAGATGTAAAGCGCTTTACCGATTTTAAGGATATGACCACAGTTTAATTGACATCTTGTGTTTAATTTATTCATGACTAGCTAGCACTAAGTGAATATTTATTTATGTTAGACCTATGTATGTGCTGAAATCATGTAATATTATAACTTGTGTAGATCTGCGGTGAAGTTTCCGTCATCTTTAGTAAAAAGGTTGCGCCGAATAGATGTGGAAACCCGTTTGAAAGGATATAAATATTTTGAAATTGAAAGAGATTTTTTTTTAATAAACTTGGTGTCCTGATTGATGGGGATTTTAAATTTGGTATACTGCTAAATATAGCTACTTGTTTTTGTTCGTTTCCTTGGCGGTGATACAGTCAATCTATATCGAAATGGTTTTTTGTAAAGAGTCAATGTCAGTCCCCTTTTCCTCTTTCCCTTGAATCCAAGCATCTCCTTAAAGTGGACAGAGAATAGTTTATTTTGATTAGAGTATTTATCAGTTTTGTGTTTAAAAGTGTCAATTTATCAATTTTGCAGAAAACAATTACCAAAACTTGAAAATCTCCTCATGCATTCGCAATGTGCTCTATCAGAACCGATCTCCTCAAGCAGGAAAACGAAAAAAAATTGACAGTTTGTAGATTTATCTAGACTTCAATTTACTTCTGATGAATCGGAATTTATCCCCGATTACATTTAGACTCCCATGATGAAAAAATATTGAAAATTTAACTTGCATCTTTGTCAAGAACAACTTAGAAATGCACGAGTGTCACAATTTTCGTCATGTTTTTCGTGGGACGATTGATTTTGCGAGAGTTACACTTCATATACAAGAATAAACTATGCATGTTTCTAGGTGTGAAACCTATAATTAATTTCTTTAAGGTTTTCTACTAAATTTGTGTTTTTTCGAGCCTACCTGGCCATTTTATCTTAAGTTTAACCTTTCGAAGACCATACATTTTCTGAAACGTCCATGATTCCTCTATGTTCTGTCAAAATATCAGGCCATGTTTAAAGTCTTGCAGTGAAATGCCAGGCTATGGAAAATACCTACTCTAAAAATAGCACTGTCATCCCCCAGAAATTCCCTATTTATAGGTCATGCATCAAATCCTCCATATCCATATTAAAATACAATTAAATCAATCAAATTTGGGCTCAAAATAATCCTTATACATTTATCTTCAATTATCAATTTAATTATTCCATTCCATTCAGTATTTGTCACAGTACAACAAAGTGAAAGGAACTTTTTTTTTTAAAGGGACTACTTTTGTATATGTTCTTAGCTCTGATTGGTTGAATTACTGGTTTGACACCTAAAGAGCAACAAAACTTGCTTCTCTAACCCTTTATTGGCCTTATTTCTATTCCTTAGGCAATATCAAACACAAAAATCCTCATAAGGTATGTGGCTGTCTAATATTTGCAAGTATAAGTGTTCAAATGCAAAGGTACCCCCTTGAAGATTAATTATGTTCTTAGCTCTGATTGGTTGAATTACTGGTTTGACACCTAAATTCTAATCGTGAAAGCATTCACCACAGCATAGCATTCTCTGATTTTGCAATATGCGAGCAGTAAAAAAGAAAATTTCAATTTTTGACAGGTACATACCTTGCGAAGCGTCTTTATGAACTCTCCTCCACCAAAGCCGGAAGTTATCCTCACGAATTTCTTTGCAGAACCAACTGTTCTGCTTGTGCCGATTACCAGCCGTGAAACAGCTCCACATGAAATTGTGATTTTTTAAATAATTTTTTTTTACTTTCAGAAATTGTTGAGAGGTACCGGATAAGATTGTTGTGGAAATAAAGAAGGTGTAATTTGTTATAAACTTTAAAAAAATAACAATGAGTACCAATTTAAGTTCAACGTATTCAAATCAGGATATTGTACTACATGTTGGTGATAAACCGAAGGATGTCGAAGCTACAAAAGGTGAAGTACGTTATACTAAAAATAAAGTCGAATCTGAAGTGGAAATAAAAACAGATCAAAAAAAGACACTTGGAACTCTAGAATTGGTGAGATTTTTTTTTTATCGTATTCATATTATTATGTCTCCCCTTCGAAGGAAGGGAGACATATTGTTTTAGTCTGATTTTTTCTTCCGCTTCTGCTTCTTCTCAGCAAAGCTTGTCCGGACCATAACTTTTTTGTCTTTCCAGATAGGTCAATGATATTTGGTATGTGGGTGCATGACCATACGGCGGTGTGTCACATACCGTAATGACCTTCGTGAGACCTTGACCTTTGACCTCAAGGTCAAATGATTGTTTTTTAAATAGTATTTTCTTGTCTGGGCCATAACATATTTGTCTTTCGAGATAGGTCAATGATATTTGGTATGTGGGTGCATGAACATAAGGCAGTGTGTTGCGTACAGGGGAGACATAAGTTTTAGGTATCTAAAACAGTTCTTCCTAGTTTATTCTAAATTCTTTCCAAAAAAAAAAGAAATAATATAGAATGCCACAATATTGCTGAAATACTGCTAAAGTCGGCGTTAAGCACCAATCAATCAATCAATCAATCAAAAAATAGATTTAATATAAAACAGAGATATCAATTTTTCTAAATGTGTTTTTTTTTCAAATCATATCTCAAAAATATTACCAGTATTTCAAATTTAAATCTAAATAGTGAACGATTTTTAGTTAAAGATATTTCGATTTGTTATATACTGGGTTTATATTAAAAAAAACAAAAAAACTCTGCAATATATTTTGCATTTATGTAAAATAAAAATAAACAGATTTTTGGTTCAAAAGTTTTGGGTACATATTTTTAATCAATATGTAGAAATATGTAGACTGGTAAACATTTAATTTAGAACATCTTCCTGTTTATTAAGTCACAAGATCTAATTGATATTAATACTTTAAATAAACTTTTTGCATTGTACATTTAATATGTCTTTTAACTGTATTATTTTCTTGGTGTCTTTTAATCTGATCAGTTTCTTGCAATACCACCTTATCAGTCGAAATCCAATTTAATTGAAAAAAAATGGTAAAAATTATCCTTTAAGGGTGTAGGCCTGGGTAACCCAAACATTTTCCCATAGTTCAATTTTTTTTAAAATTTGCATCATTGAATAGTTATGTCTAAATACATTATCTGCCAAAGTTTCAAGAAATTTCACCGTACCATTTTCTCTATAGCACATCCTAAATATAGCAATATTGGTGGTATTCCCAACGCCAGATGGTAATACTAGTTTTGGAAGCTTCTAATATATATATGCATTTATTTCTGGTTGAAAGAGAATATTTTGGCTTTAATACACTTGAGAGTGTTATTGTTGAATAATTATGAAATATCTAGCATATATGAATATCCTGTTTGGAGATAATAACGTGCAAAACAGTTGAAATTGGAGAAAAGGGGGGATACCCTGAGATATCACCCTACGTCCCTAGTATTAAAATCTGATTTTAAAAAATCCTGTCGATTAATTTCCACTAAAATATGTCACAGTAAAGAATATACATAGAGACATCATAGCCCCAAGTTTTACAAACTTTTACCGTCAGATTTTTTAAATATTTAAAATTATGTTTTTCATGGATGGCACCCAGAACAAATGAAATTGTCAAGGAAAGTTATTATACACTCATCCTTTGCTGATTCTTTATTTGTGAGATAATAAAAAAAAACTAGTTACCAATGGCAATAACAATTGCTCAGCGTAATTAATATGCTGCATTGTACCTGAAGATCTGCATCAGCAGTGAAAACGTTAGTGCAAAAATCTGTTGTTATCATTTTTTTAACTTCTTTTATATATATGGCCTATATATACTGTTTTTCGTATGGACTATCGGATTGTCGGACTATAGCTACAGCCCCAATTTAAATGTTGGTATATCAAACTTTGAACAGTTATTTTCTCTGTTTTCTGAAATATGAATCTTTCTCAAACTGTCGGCAATCATTTTATAAATTAAACTTTATTAAGCACAATTTCCACCCTAATCAGGGTCAATGACTACATTGAATAGTCAACAATACATAAACATACAATGTACAACATATAAACAAATTCAAAACACAATACTTTCTTCAATAGAACAAATGTAATCATGTGCCCCCTGTCCTCAGTTCCAATGCTTAATGTTAGTTGGATTTAAAATAATTTCAAGTAGATTTGTATTACTAATATTGTCAAAGTCACTGAGAAAAGCTTTTCTTAAATGTTCATTTAGCTTACAATTTAAAAAGAAATGGTTTACGTCATCAAGAGTTTCACATTTATTGCACATTCGTAAATGCCGAGGTATTTTCTTATATCGTCCCGTTTCAATTGCCAGAGAGTGGTCACTATAGGATTAGGAATATACATGTAGGTTATTTTGGGGGAATTTATACATGTGAGAATTTGACATTTCACCTGCATTCTGAAAAAGGTGTAAAATTTGTGAGTAAGATGGTGTGTTTACATAATGCATAAATTCCTTGAAAATAGGCATTATTATTTATAGATGTATAAGAAATTCCACCAGTATGATGTTGACCAATGAAATTGAGCATTATATGCAACAATTATATGCAACAGTGGAATTATATTACAATTAGACAAGCCAAATCAAACAAAAATACGATTTTCATGATCTGTAGTGACATGAGTGAACTACTAATAATCTAATAGGGGTTGTACTAAACTATGAAATGAAATCGAAACGCAACGAATGAAACGAAACGAAACGAAATATTACGAAATGCAACGAAATATACTAAAAGGCGAAACGAAACGCAACGCAACGAAATGAAATGAATACAATGAAACGAAATATACTAAAGTGCGTAACGGAATTTAGCGAAACGCGATGAAGTTTTCCCTATAATTATCATTCATCAGAAGCAAGGCAGTTCTCATTATTAATTAAAAACTCAGAATTCAATGTAATCTAGCAGCTAATAGTTACAATGACAATACTCTGCCTTTGAAATTCTCTGATAGGCATCGGTTACAGTTCCATTCTATTACCCGTAATTAACGGAGCAGCGAACATATTTCAAGTACTATATACATTATCTGGCGTCAAAAGAAATTAAATATCTTAAGACACTGAGGATCATTTATTATGATGAAAACCCTGTCGCTTCACATGCAAACAAATAATGGGGTTTCCACAAACATGGGTATTGTCTATGTGGCCCCTGTCCAAAATAAAGCGGGCATACATTTCATGGTGAATTTATCAGACCACGAAGTTCAATGTCATAATAATAAAAATAGTTATTAATAATAATAGTTTTTTTTCGAAAGGAGCTTCTGTGCTAGTACTGTAAAATTCAATGCTGATTTCACAAAAGGTACATCATATTGATTTTATTGATTGTTTTTGATTTTTGGTGTTTAATGCCACTTTCAGCAATATACAGCTATATCATGGCGACCATTTTTAGTGGTGGAAGAAGCCGGAGTACCCGGAGAGAACCACCGACCATGGGCAAGCAACTGGTAAACTTTATCACATGCGACTGCGAGTCGAGTGCACCCTTTTTTGTAATTTACAACGTCGGGTACGAACCCACGCCATATTGGTGATAGGCTTGTATGAGTTGTTAGATAATCCAACTACCCAACTCATTGAGCCACCCAGACCCTGGAATAGAGTTTAAAATTGGACCCTTTTGAAATATGTTACAAAAGAACCACTGCATGGATTGAAACCAAACATGACAGAAATAGACCTACGGTCCTCATAACGTGTCCAACATGCATGTATTTATCAGCACCTTAGTTATCCCCAAGCAGCGAGGTTGCACAGGGTGTATTGTATCTGGACTGTCCTCACTCCCTGCATACCAATACCATTCCTGTTGTGTGTCCGTCCATAACATTAATTCTTGTGGATATCCTGGATGTTTCTCAACCAATCTTAATCAAATTTAGTAAACATATTCAGTATAATAGCAGCAAACCCTATTCGAGTTTCAAGGTCATAGTCTAAAGGTTAAGGTCATGAATACATATTTACTAAGTTTACAGCGTTGTGGACACAGCATAGCTTTTTTTCCTTGGATTTCAATCGGACTCTGAAAATATTTTTCATTGAGAGTGGAACAAACGTGGTTTTATACGTGTAGGTCAAATGTCCAATTCGTCGTCCTATTTTACATTTCTTTAACAGTCATCTGAACACAACAAAGACTATCTTTTCAACCGGCCGCAAGTTGGTTGCTTATTCCTGGCTCGTAAGTTATTCCTTTATTTGCTATTCCTTATTTCATTCGATGGATTTCAATTAAACTTGGAGAATACATCAACAATTGAGAATGCAAGTAGCCTTTTAATTTTTAAAGTCAGAGGTCAGTGACATGGTGACATTTTGTCTTTTTATATATAGCCTAGTGGACACAACGTAGCTTTTTTTAATTGGTTTCGATCAAACTTGGTTAGAACATTAACCATTTAGAGAGCAAGAAGTTTATTGTATTTTTAATGTCATAGGTCAAAATACCAAGGTCCCCGTTATATTTTTAATTTCTTTTACAGCCTTGTTGACACAACAAAGCTTGTGTTTTTCAATGGATTTCAATCAAACTTGTAAATATTAATCGTTGAGATTGTATGAATGTTTATTTTCAATGGCAATGGTCAAATGTCAAGGTCAAAGTGACATTTTGCGGTCCTAAGATAAACTTAAGTAGTTACATATATGTATATCGAATCAAGAGAGGTTATGAAAAAACGCGATTCTAACGATAATCAATCTCAAAATCCAGAGACAAGGCCAAGATAGCAATGACAAAGACGAAATTCAACTCTCAAAAACTTGAAATTTACACAACAGAAACTAAAGAGTAACCAGCAACTCGGACTCTGCCAAATATGTGGAACTTAAACCAGATGCACCGGTTCGGGTTGTGGGTAAGTGTTCTCTGCTTTTCATGAAACACCACCACGTTGCTCTTGTCATAGTCCGGTAAGACGTTGCTCATGTCATAGTCCGGTAAGACGTTGCTCATGTCATAGTCTGGTAAGACGTTGCTCATGTTATAGTTCGGTAAGACGTTGCTCATGTCATAGTTCGGTAAGACGACAGAAAAAACTACGAGTTAATTAGGAAACTAATCAGTTCTAAATTGAAAAAAAACTGCGCTGTCCTTGCACCACAAAGTGGTCCTCTAAAATTCAACATTTATTCTTCGTAATTCGAAACCGACTAAATATTATAAAAAAAATGTGAATGTAAAATAACAACAAATGAAGTTATCGTTTCCGTAGAGATGTTCTGAAGATATTCTATTAAGATATCATCGTGACTCTTATTAACTGTGGTTTCATTTAATTTCGATAGGTACCAATTTTCAAACGACCTGTATATTCTATTATTCTATAAAAGATGATCTGGTAGAATTTCACAAACCACGAAAGTGAGTATCCACAACTTGCCATTTTTTTTCAGTTTACGAAAATTGATACCCACAAAAATAATTGAATCCACAGTAATCGGATTTACTATAATAAATGATGCGTTATTACGTACTCTGTATGTGTATATGTACGTACTGAAATGTGCACGAATAATATATTTGTTTCCACACTGATATGAAAATGTCTAGATCGATTGTATTGATTTGATTTTTGGTGTTTTAACGCCACTTTCAACAATATTTCAGCTATATCATGGCGACCAGTTTGTATGTCAGACGAATATGCATCTCATAATGTGAATCGAAAACGCTTTTAAATTTTGTGGTAAACTGATTCACTTTTACAAAGAACAGATTTCTTTTCTTTTTTATTGTGAAGATGGAAAACGTGGGACTGTCAGTTGACTTTCATTGAACGCTGTGGAAGTCAAACAGACCTCTCATTTACTTGATGTCTGCAGGTTTCGGTTGTTCCTCTGACAGGTCGATGGTTTCTTGAGGAATTTCGACTTTCCTCCATCTTTAATACAACCGGTTTTGTACATAGTGCATGTACATCGATATCAGTGGTATCTGAGGCTACTTGACTAGATAGTATGTATAGTTGTCCAGGTCGGTATTCCCCGTTACAGAGCCTTTTAATGTTTGGGGCTGAATTTGTCCCCCCGGTCCGTGGTTCTTTCCCCCGTTTGCACTGCGCTGTAAATAATGTTAACATCACTGTAGGGATGATCATGGAGTGGCATGTAATTATTTCCTGCACCCCCTTTTAAGCTGTTAGACCAGACGCATAGGCCCTGAGGTCCGACTCTGGAGATACTACAGAAACCCTGACAGGAATGCCTGGATATCCTTCTTACCTCATTTATTGAGGGTGCTCCTTATAGAAAAGAGGATTCTACCTGGCATAATGGTTGTTGATAAATTTTTATTTTGTTTGTTTTGACGAATGGTTCATAAATCTTATACATTAAATTTTTGTCTTGAAGAATGGTTCATAAATCTTCTTATACATGCATATCAGTATAAAATTCTGCTTAAACTTTTTCATCACTTCTCGTTCCATTCATGTTGTTCTTATTGGATTTTAGTATATTTTCGTTTCATTTTGCATTTTAGTATATTTCGTTTCGTTGTGTTTCGTTTCGCATTTCAGTATATTTCGTTTCGTTTCGCATTTTAGTATATTTCGTTGCATAATATTTTGTTTTGTTTCGTTTCGTTCGTTGCGTTTCGATTTCGTTTCGTAGTTTAGTACAACCCCTACTCACAGACTGTAATGGACTGCTAAAAAATTATACAAAATATAGCAATGTATAAAATGACCATGTGCAATGTAAGCATATTTTGTTTACCCTCCTGACATTTTCGGGTCACCTAATAAATATGTGAATGTCAAAACTGTAAATAAGTGCAAACATGTTCATGGGGCAATGGAAATGCATTTCATGAAACATACATCATACAGTTTCAATATCACTTCTAAAAACACTACAGTTATTCCAACATGAAACTTTCTTTTCAATATATTTTTTTCCTACCAATATATTTCAGTATTAAGTTTTTCAATGTGACCATTTTTTTTTAATAAAACATCAGCAGGGCCAGAGGTAAACGATTTCCTGACAGATAAAGCAATATGGTTGTTTCGAATCATTTCCATTCCGTCAAAATTTTGTTATTTTCGTCCACCAGATCACATGATCTCGATGGAATGTTCGGCACTGGACTTCCGGTGTCAATGTACACAACAAAATCTCCAATCGACATGTGCCGTTTTAGCGTTCGATCCTCAACTTAAAAAAATCTTAATATTTTCTGTAAAAGACAGATATCAATTAAATTATTTTATTTGTATCAAAGACTTCAATGCAGAGACAATTACTTCTTTAAAATTAAATTTGTTTTCTTTCTTTATTTGCTGCTGTCAACCTCATGAAAGAAAAACGATCTGCCTTTAATATATTTCTGATATCAGACAGATAGTGGGGTACCGAACACCAGTATTTATTCAGCCGTTTCCTTGGTGTCTCCATATTACAATTACTTATAATCTACGGCATCTACGACTATGATATGCTGACGTTGTCACAGTAATAACATAAACACCGGAAGTTGTCTGCATTACATTTCAGACGTCAAGACACGAAAAAGACGGAACGTAGTCGGAATTGACATGATTCGAAACAACCGTATTGTACTATAGTTTCATAATATCTATGATTCTGGTCCATCTATTTAATATTTTTTTATCTGACAAACCCTTGAAATTCAATGGAAAAAAAGGTTGTCACACAAAATGTGTTACACTCCTGGCATTTTTGACAACATATTTCGATGACAATTTTTTCTGGAAAGAGATATTTCAATGATATTTTGTGGGTACAAGCATATAAATTATAATAACACACAGTTATTATCAGTAATAAGATATAAAAAGACAGGGAGCACAGCTACAGAAAGGTAAAAGAAAAAGGAGTCATTTTTTTAAACTGTCCATATCCAATGTAAACAATCTGTGTTGCCAAGAAGCTTGGAATTGAGGGGGATTATCCCAACGCACAGATGACCATATATTTGAGAAGACACTGAAAATAGAGTTGTCTCCCATACCCCAGGCCTACACCCTTAAATCATTGTTCTTTTTTGAGGGATATTATCAAGTTACCTAAAAATATTTTTGATGAAAATAAAATTTCTCTCTGCTGCATCTTAGTAAAAATGTTTCAATTCTGCTCCATTTTTTTTTTTATGTCAGATAAAAATTTAAATAAAAAAATGGCATCTTATTTTTATAATTAATAATTACATTTTGTATAACTTTAGTGGTGATAGGCACTGATTGCACAGGTAGTTGTAAATCCAACTACTATGCGACCACGACGGCCTCTGTAAAGTTATGTTTATTTACTTGTGTATAATGTATTATTAAGGACAGAACATTTATTTTGTTGTTTGATTGAACAAACGACACAAAAATCAGATTACATTTATTTCTCTTGGAAATGAAAATCAGCTTTTTTTTCACCAAAATACTAGGGCAGATTTTTAATATTTTGTATCTTTCAGGTAGAGATATTTTTTCCCTCAGTAAATTGGGAGTAACAAAAATGGCCTTTCTTTCTATTAATGAATTTTGTTTGTGTTTTTACAGTTTAGGTATGCTGACAGTACAGATAGAGTGATATTAATATTTGGAACATTATTTTCCATGGCACTGGGAGCATGTTTACCACTTAATTTATTAGTGTATGGTAAAGTTGCTAATGCCTTGATCCAGTATACAAACTATAAAGCTGCAATGGACAAAACAAAGTAAGTCAGACTCTGCTATAAAAATGAAATGTAAAAAAAAGCAAGATAATGGTATATACAGTCAAAACTGTATATAAAGGCCAAACAAGGGAACCTGAAAATGTGGCCTTCATTAGTGGTTTCTCTTTATATATACAGATTAAGATTATATGCACTATTCATTAATGGGAAAAATGAGACTGCTCTTTATAGACAGTGATTTGTAATATAGAGGTGCCTTTTAGGGAAGGTTTGACTATACTCTGCTATACAGGTGTAAAAAATTAATAGGATTAGGATTATGGTATTTAACACCACTTTCAACAATATTTCAGTTATATCATTATGGTCAGTTTCATAGGTGGAGAAAACCGGAGTACCTGTGGAAAACCACAGACATACCGCAATTTACTGACAAACTTAATGACATAAAGTTGTATCGAGTACACCTCGCCATGAGCAGGATTCGAACTCACAACATTAGTGGTGATAGGCACTGATTTCATAGGTAGTTGTTAATTCAACTACCATACGATCATGACCACGATGGCCCCTTGTCATAAAGATAAGTAAAACTCTGGTATATTGATGCAAATATTGTGAAACCTGTCTACCGAACCCCTTTAGAACTAAAATGTTGTTCTGAATACATTTTAATTTACAAAGATTAATTTAACATCATTGGGACAAAATGTAAAGTTTAGTTTATACAGGATTAGTCAGTATGTATATTCAGGGTTTGGTTTAGGCAGGTTTCATTGTGTATTTAAAAAAGTTGTAGGTTTTACTGTAGATCTCCAAAATGGCAGTCAAACTGAACTACATACATACAAATTAAAAAAATTAAAAGTCAGTCAAACTCTGATGCACATTGAAAAATCTTATAATAAATTAGTCAAACTCGGGTACACTGTCACTGAGAATGGGGAAGTAACAGATTACAGAAGTATGAACCAGATCATGTGGTCATAAACATGATCTGGTTGACATGTTTCTTGATGATTGAATGACTGAAATAAGTTTTTATTGTTGATTGTTTAGTGTCGAGTCATATTGTTGTATCCTGATATTGGAGCATCTGAGTTCATCCCCAGTTTTTAGTGGGGTTCATGTTACTAGATCTTTACTTTTATATGAAATGTTTTGTAGCTCGTTGTTTGTCCTTTTGTCCTTTTTCTTTTGGCCATTGTGTTGTCTGTCCTTCTTCGATATACAGATTCTGATTAACCCTTTGGTATCTTCAAACTCTTCTTTGATTTTTTTTTTTTTTTTATAGTTTAAATGAGGATCGGGTGTCGTATCATAATCTTCCTACCTTTAAATCGTGTCATGTTTCAGAATGTTTGCCTTATCACATTACATGTAGATATAATTTGCAAAAATTTACATGTAAATATTACCACTTTCATTACTCTATAAAATATAATGATACAAAAAAAAATATATGCCATTTTAAGACTAAAGGGAAAACAAGAAAAGATGGAAGACATTGGGGAATAATTCGTTCTAGAGTCTAACAATAAGGAAAACAGGAAAATAAAAGGGGATTACATGTTCTAGGGAGTCTTTGTTTTAAAACAATAAGGAAAACAGGAAAATAAAAGGGGATTGCAGGTTCTAGGGAGTCTTTGTTTTAAAACAATAAGGAAAACAGGAAAATAAAAGGGGATTACAGGTTCTAGGGAGCCTTTGTTTTAAAACAATAAGGAAAACAGGAAAATAAAAGGGGATTACAGGTTCTAGGGAGTCTTTGTTTTAAAACAATAAGGAAAACAGGAAAATAAAAGGGGATTACAGGTTCTAGGGAGTCTTTGTTTTAAAACAATAAGGAAAACAGGAAAATAAAAGGGGATTACAGGTTCTAGGGAGTCTTTGTTTTAAAACAATAAGGAAAACAGGAAAATAAAAGGGGATTGCAGGTTCTAGGGAGTCTTTGTTTTAAAACAATAAGGAAAACAGGAAAATAAAAGGGGATTACAGGTTCTAGGGAGTCTTTGTTTTAAAACAATAAGGAAAACAGGAAAATAAAAGGGGATTGCAGGTTCTAGGGAGTCTTTGTTTTAAAACAATAAGGAAAACAGGAAAATAAAAGGGGATTACAGGTTCTAGGGAGTCTTTGTTTTAAAACAATAAGGAAAACAGGAAAATAAAAGGGGATTGCAGGTTCTAGGGAGTCTTTGTTTTAAAACAATAAGGAAAACAGGAAAATAAAAGGGGATTACATGTTCTAGGGAGTCTTTGTTTTAAAACAATAAGGAAAACAGGAAAATAAAAGGGATTGCAGGTTCTAGGGAGTCTTTGTTTTAAAACAATAAGGAAAACAGGAAAATAAAAGGGGATTACAGGTTCTAGGGAGTCTTTGTTTTAAAACAATAAGGAAAACAGGAAAATAAAAGGGGATTACAGGTTCTAGGGAGTCTTTGTTTTAAAACAATAAGGAAAACAGGAAAATAAAAGGGGATTACAGGTTCTAGGGAGTCTTTGTTTTAAAACAATAAGGAAAACAGGAAAATAAAAGGGGATTACAGGTTCTAGGGAGTCTTTGTTTTAAAACAATAAGGAAAACAGGAAAATAAAAGGGGATTACAGGTTCTAGGGAGTCTTTGTTTTAAAACAATAAGGAAAACAGGAAAATAAAAGGGGATTACAGGTTCTAGGGAGTCTTTGTTTTAAAACAATAAGGAAAACAGGAAAATAAAAGGGGATTACAGGTTCTAGGGAGTCTTTGTTTTAAAACAATAAGGAAAACAGGAAAATAAAAGGGGATTGCAGGTTCTAGGGAGTCTTTGTTTTAAAACAATAAGGAAAACAGGAAAATAAAAGGGGATTACAGGTTCTAGGGAGTCTTTGTTTTAAAACAATAAGGAAAACAGGAAAATAAAAGGGGATTACATGTTCTAGGGAGTCTTTGTTTTAAAACAATAAGGAAAACAGGAAAATAAAAGGGGATTGCAGGTTCTAGGGAGTCTTTGTTTTAAAACAATAAGGAAAACAGGAAAATAAAAGGGGATTACAGGTTCTAGGGAGCCTTTGTTTTAAAACAATAAGGAAAACAGGAAAATAAAAGGGGATTACAGGTTCTAGGGAGTCTTTGTTTTAAAACAATAAGGAAAACAGGAAAATAAAAGGGGATTACAGGTTCTAGGGAGTCTTTGTTTTAAAACAATAAGGAAAACAGGAAAATAAAAGGGGATTACAGGTTCTAGGGAGTCTTTGTTTTAAAACAATAAGGAAAACAGGAAAATAAAAGGGGATTGCAGGTTCTAGGGAGTCTTTGTTTTAAAACAATAAGGAAAACAGGAAAATAAAAGGGGATTACAGGTTCTAGGGAGTCTTTGTTTTAAAACAATAAGGAAAACAGGAAAATAAAAGGGGATTGCAGGTTCTAGGGAGTCTTTGTTTTAAAACAATAAGGAAAACAGGAAAATAAAAGGGGATTACAGGTTCTAGGGAGTCTTTGTTTTAAAACAATAAGGAAAACAGGAAAATAAAAGGGGATTGCAGGTTCTAGGGAGTCTTTGTTTTAAAACAATAAGGAAAACAGGAAAATAAAAGGGGATTACATGTTCTAGGGAGTCTTTGTTTTAAAACAATAAGGAAAACAGGAAAATAAAAGGGGATTACAGGTTCTAGGGAGTCTTTGTTTTAAAACAATAAGGAAAACAGGAAAATAAAAGGGGATTACAGGTTCTAGGGAGTCTTTGTTTTAAAACAATAAGGAAAACAGGAAAATAAAAGGGGATTACAGGTTCTAGGGAGTCTTTGTTTTAAAACAATAAGGAAAACAGGAAAATAAAAGGGGATTACAGGTTCTAGGGAGTCTTTGTTTTAAAACAATAAGGAAAACAGGAAAATAAAAGGGGATTACAGGTTCTAGGGAGTCTTTGTTTTAAAACAATAAGGAAAACAGGAAAATAAAAGGGGATTACAGGTTCTAGGGAGTCTTTGTTTTAAAACAATAAGGAAAACAGGAAAATAAAAGGGGATTACAGGTTCTAGGGAGTCTTTGTTTTAAAACAATAAGGAAAACAGGAAAATAAAAGGGGATTGCAGGTTCTAGGGAGTCTTTGTTTTAAAACAATAAGGAAAACAGGAAAATAAAAGGGGATTACAGGTTCTAGGGAGTCTTTGTTTTAAAACAATAAGGAAAACAGGAAAATAAAAGGGGATTGCAGGTTCTAGGGAGTCTTTGTTTTAAAACAATAAGGAAAACAGGAAAATAAAAGGGGATTACAGGTTCTAGGGAGTCTTTGTTTTAAAACAATAAGGAAAACAGGAAAATAAAAGGGGATTGCAGGTTCTAGGGAGTCTTTGTTTTAAAACAATAAGGAAAACAGGAAAATAAAAGGGGATTACATGTTCTAGGGAGTCTTTGTTTTAAAACAATAAGGAAAACAGGAAAATAAAAGGGATTGCAGGTTCTAGGGAGTCTTTGTTTTAAAACAATAAGGAAAACAGGAAAATAAAAGGGGATTACAGGTTCTAGGGAGTCTTTGTTTTAAAACAATAAGGAAAACAGGAAAATAAAAGGGGATTACAGGTTCTAGGGAGTCTTTGTTTTAAAACAATAAGGAAAACAGGAAAATAAAAGGGGATTGCAGGTTCTAGGGAGTCTTTGTTTTAAAACAATAAGGAAAACAGGAAAATAAAAGGGGATTACAGGTTCTAGGGAGTCTTTGTTTTAAAACAATAAGGAAAACAGGAAAATAAAAGGGGATTGCAGGTTCTAGGGAGTCTTTGTTTTAAAACAATAAGGAAAACAGGAAAATAAAAGGGGATTACAGGTTCTAGGGAGTCTTTGTTTTAAAACAATAAGGAAAACAGGAAAATAAAAGGGGATTGCAGGTTCTAGGGAGTCTTTGTTTTAAAACAATAAGGAAAACAGGAAAATAAAAGGGGATTACATGTTCTAGGGAGTCTTTGTTTTAAAACAATAAGGAAAACAGGAAAATAAAAGGGATTGCAGGTTCTAGGGAGTCTTTGTTTTAAAACAATAAGGAAAACAGGAAAATAAAAGGGGATTACAGGTTCTAGGGAGTCTTTGTTTTAAAACAATAAGGAAAACAGGAAAATAAAAGGGGATTACAGGTTCTAGGGAGTCTTTGTTTTAAAACAATAAGGAAAACAGGAAAATAAAAGGGGATTACAGGTTCTAGGGAGTCTTTGTTTTAAAACAATAAGGAAAACAGGAAAATAAAAGGGGATTACAGGTTCTAGGGAGTCTTTGTTTTAAAACAATAAGGAAAACAGGAAAATAAAAGGGGATTACAGGTTCTAGGGAGTCTTTGTTTTAAAACAATAAGGAAAACAGGAAAATAAAAGGGGATTACAGGTTCTAGGGAGTCTTTGTTTTAAAACAATAAGGAAAACAGGAAAATAAAAGGGGATTACAGGTTCTAGGGAGTCTTTGTTTTAAAACAATAAGGAAAACAGGAAAATAAAAGGGGATTGCAGGTTCTAGGGAGTCTTTGTTTTAAAACAATAAGGAAAACAGGAAAATAAAAGGGGATTACAGGTTCTAGGGAGTCTTTGTTTTAAAACAATAAGGAAAACAGGAAAATAAAAGGGGATTACATGTTCTAGGGAGTCTTTGTTTTAAAACAATAAGGAAAACAGGAAAATAAAAGGGGATTGCAGGTTCTAGGGAGTCTTTGTTTTAAAACAATAAGGAAAACAGGAAAATAAAAGGGGATTACAGGTTCTAGGGAGCCTTTGTTTTAAAACAATAAGGAAAACAGGAAAATAAAAGGGGATTACAGGTTCTAGGGAGTCTTTGTTTTAAAACAATAAGGAAAACAGGAAAATAAAAGGGGATTACAGGTTCTAGGGAGTCTTTGTTTTAAAACAATAAGGAAAACAGGAAAATAAAAGGGGATTACAGGTTCTAGGGAGTCTTTGTTTTAAAACAATAAGGAAAACAGGAAAATAAAAGGGGATTGCAGGTTCTAGGGAGTCTTTGTTTTAAAACAATCAGGAAAATAAAAGGGGATTACAGGTTCTAGGGAGTCTTTGTTTTAAAACAATAAGGAAAACAGGAAAATAAAAGGGGATTGCAGGTTCTAGGGAGTCTTTGTTTTAAAACAATAAGGAAAACAGGAAAATAAAAGGGGATTACAGGTTCTAGGGAGTCTTTGTTTTAAAACAATAAGGAAAACAGGAAAATAAAAGGGGATTGCAGGTTCTAGGGAGTCTTTGTTTTAAAACAATAAGGAAAACAGGAAAATAAAAGGGGATTACATGTTCTAGGGAGTCTTTGTTTTAAAACAATAAGGAAAACAGGAAAATAAAAGGGGATTACAGGTTCTAGGGAGTCTTTGTTTTAAAACAATAAGGAAAACAGGAAAATAAAAGGGGATTACAGGTTCTAGGGAGTCTTTGTTTTAAAACAATAAGGAAAACAGGAAAATAAAAGGGGATTACAGGTTCTAGGGAGTCTTTGTTTTAAAACAATAAGGAAAACAGGAAAATAAAAGGGGATTACAGGTTCTAGGGAGTCTTTGTTTTAAAACAATAAGGAAAACAGGAAAATAAAAGGGGATTACAGGTTCTAGGGAGTCTTTGTTTTAAAACAATAAGGAAAACAGGAAAATAAAAGGGGATTACAGGTTCTAGGGAGTCTTTGTTTTAAAACAATAAGGAAAACAGGAAAATAAAAGGGGATTACAGGTTCTAGGGAGTCTTTGTTTTAAAACAATAAGGAAAACAGGAAAATAAAAGGGGATTGCAGGTTCTAGGGAGTCTTTGTTTTAAAACAATAAGGAAAACAGGAAAATAAAAGGGGATTACAGGTTCTAGGGAGTCTTTGTTTTAAAACAATAAGGAAAACAGGAAAATAAAAGGGGATTGCAGGTTCTAGGGAGTCTTTGTTTTAAAACAATAAGGAAAACAGGAAAATAAAAGGGGATTACAGGTTCTAGGGAGTCTTTGTTTTAAAACAATAAGGAAAACAGGAAAATAAAAGGGGATTGCAGGTTCTAGGGAGTCTTTGTTTTAAAACAATAAGGAAAACAGGAAAATAAAAGGGGATTACATGTTCTAGGGAGTCTTTGTTTTAAAACAATAAGGAAAACAGGAAAATAAAAGGGATTGCAGGTTCTAGGGAGTCTTTGTTTTAAAACAATAAGGAAAACAGGAAAATAAAAGGGGATTACAGGTTCTAGGGAGTCTTTGTTTTAAAACAATAAGGAAAACAGGAAAATAAAAGGGGATTACAGGTTCTAGGGAGTCTTTGTTTTAAAACAATAAGGAAAACAGGAAAATAAAAGGGGATTACAGGTTCTAGGGAGTCTTTGTTTTAAAACAATAAGGAAAACAGGAAAATAAAAGGGGATTACAGGTTCTAGGGAGTCTTTGTTTTAAAACAATAAGGAAAACAGGAAAATAAAAGGGGATTACAGGTTCTAGGGAGTCTTTGTTTTAAAACAATAAGGAAAACAGGAAAATAAAAGGGGATTACAGGTTCTAGGGAGTCTTTGTTTTAAAACAATAAGGAAAACAGGAAAATAAAAGGGGATTACATGTTCTAGGGAGTCTTTGTTTTAAAACAATAAGGAAAACAGGAAAATAAAAGGGATTGCAGGTTCTAGGGAGTCTTTGTTTTAAAACAATAAGGAAAACAGGAAAATAAAAGGGGATTACAGGTTCTAGGGAGTCTTTGTTTTAAAACAATAAGGAAAACAGGAAAATAAAAGGGGATTACAGGTTCTAGGGAGTCTTTGTTTTAAAACAATAAGGAAAACAGGAAAATAAAAGGGGATTACAGGTTCTAGGGAGTCTTTGTTTTAAAACAATAAGGAAAACAGGAAAATAAAAGGGGATTACAGGTTCTAGGGAGTCTTTGTTTTAAAACAATAAGGAAAACAGGAAAATAAAAGGGGATTACAGGTTCTAGGGAGTCTTTGTTTTAAAACAATAAGGAAAACAGGAAAATAAAAGGGGATTACAGGTTCTAGGGAGTCTTTGTTTTAAAACAATAAGGAAAACAGGAAAATAAAAGGGGATTACAGGTTCTAGGGAGTCTTTGTTTTAAAACAATAAGGAAAACAGGAAAATGAAAGGGGATTACAGGTTCTAGGGAGTCTTTGTTTTAAAACAATAAGGAAAACAGGAAAATAAAAGGGGATTACAGGTTCTAGGGAGTCTTTGTTTTAAAACAATAAGGAAAACAGGAAAATAAAAGGGGATTACAGGTTCTAGGGAGTCTTTGTTTTAAAACAATAAGGAAAACAGGAAAATAAAAGGGGATTACATGTTCTAGGGAGTCTTTGTTTTAAAACAATAAGGAAAACAGGAAAATAAAAGGGGATTACAGGTTCTAGGGAGTCTTTGTTTTAAAACAATAAGGAAAACAGGAAAATAAAAGGGGATTACAGGTTCTAGGGAGTCTTTGTTTTAAAACAATAAGGAAAACAGGAAAATAAAAGGGGATTACAGGTTCTAGGGAGTCTTTGTTTTAAAACAATAAGGAAAACAGGAAAATAAAAGGGGATTACAGGTTCTAGGGAGTCTTTGTTTTAAAACAATAAGGAAAACAGGAAAATAAAAGGGGATTGCAGGTTCTAGGGAGTCTTTGTTTTAAAACAATAAGGAAAACAGGAAAATAAAAGGGGATTGCAGGTTCTAGGGAGTCTTTGTTTTAAAACAATAAGGAAAACAGGAAAATAAAAGGGGATTACAGGTTCTAGGGAGTCTTTGTTTTAAAACAATAAGGAAAACAGGAAAATAAAAGGGGATTGCAGGTTCTAGGGAGTCTTTGTTTTAAAACAATAAGGAAAACAGGAAAATAAAAGGGGATTGCAGGTTCTAGGGAGTCTTTGTTTTAAAACAATAAGGAAAACAGGAAAATAAAAGGGGATTACATGTTCTAGGGAGTCTTTGTTTTAAAACAATAAGGAAAACAGGAAAGAAAGGAGAAAAACAGTCTCTAGGGAGTCTTTGGAACAGTGAAGGAAGAAAGACCTTCAAATTACAGGTTACAAGCCTGAAGGAGTATTTGGTTTAAAGCTAGAGGGAAAAAAGGGGAATTACTGGCTCTAGTGAGTCGACTTTGATTTAAAACTACAGAGAAATAGCTGACACAGGAATATGCTTGTTTCAAATCATTTCCATTCCGTCAAAAACTTTATTTTCGTCTGCCAATCCACGTGATTTTGATGGAATGTTAGGCACTGGACTTCCAGTGTCAATGTACACAACGAAAACTCCAATCGACAAGTGGTGTTTTAACGTTACATAACTTAAAGAATTTTTTACATTTTCTGTAAAAGACAGATATCAATTAAATTATTCTATTTGTATGCACAGACAATTACTTCTTTAAAATTAAATTTGTTTTATTTCTTTATTTACTGCTGTCGGCATCATGAAAGGAAAGCGACCTGTTTTGATATATTTCTGTTATCAGACAGACGGTGGGGTTCTGAACACCAGTATTTACTCAGCCATTTTCTTGGCGTCTCCATATTACAATTACTTATAATCTACCGCATCTACGACAATGATATGTTGACGTTGTCACAGTAATAGCGTAAACACCGGAAGTACTCTCCCTAACATTTCAGACATCAAGACAAGAAAAAGATGGAACATGGTCGGAATTGACATGATTCGAAACAACCGTATTGAAGTATCTGTCTATTTATAGATAGTCTGTGGTCAATAAGGGTTAAACTCACAAGTAAAACATTTAATAGACACAAAACATGTATCAACTTCCCATTGAAATATCCAGGGTATTTTATGACAATGTTTTTCTTGCCCTCGATTTCAAAAGTAATTTTGTTTGACAATATTGTGTATACAGTAAAATAATATTATGGTCTACGTGACATTTAATGCCTACTTTAAAGTCTAGCAAATGATGTGTTTTATTGTGATATTAATTTGATACTGTCGGACAAGGATCTTTCTATTCAATACAAATTTTAGCTCACCTGTGTGAGCTATTGCCATCACTTGGCGTCCGTCGTCTGTCTGTAAACTTTTTCAAAAATCTTCTCCTCTGAAACCACCGAGCCAATTTAAACAAAGGATCAGCAAATAGTAAATCTGATTACCCATCTTGGAGTTATTGCCCTTTTTTCATCAAATTTTTAGTTCACCTGGACCAAAGGTCCAGGTGAACTATTGCCATCACTTGGCGTCTGTCGTCGGTAAACTTTTCACATTTCAAGCTTCTTCTCCGAAACCACTGGGCCGATTGGAACCAAACTTAGCAGGAATGTTCCTTGGATGGTCCTCTACAAAGTTACTGTTTTTCGTTCCAGTCGGATATTCAATATGGCTGCCAAGGCCAATAATATGCTCTGATTGGCTGAAATTTCAAAGATCTTCTTCTCTGAAACTAATAAACTGACTGAACCTAAACTGTACATGAATGATCATTGGAATGTCCTTTACCAAGTTACTGTTTTTTATGCCGATCGGAAATCCAAGATGGCCACCATCGCAGGACATAGATTAACATTGGACCCTATGGGAAAATGTTCAAATGCCTTCTTCTGAGAAACTACAAACATGATTAAAGCCAAACTGTACATGAATGTTCATTGGATGGTCCTCTACAATCTTAAGGTTTTTTGTTCCGATATGAAATTCAAAATGTCTGCTACGGCAGGACTTAGTTTAACATTGGACCCTATGGGAAAAATGTTTCAAAATGCTTCTTCTCTGAAACCACTTGGGACAGTTGAAACCAAACTGCCCAGGAATGATCATTGGAAGGTCCTCTACAAAGTTTCTGTTTTTTATGCCGATCGGAAATCCAAGATGGCCGCCACCGCAGGCCATAGATTAACATTGGACCCTATGGGAAAATATTCAAATGCCTTCTTCTCAGAAACTACAAATATGATTAAAGCCAAACTGTACATGAATGTTCATTGGATGGTCCTCTACAATCTTAAGGTTTTTTGTTCCGATATGAAATTCAAAATGGCGGCTACGGCAGGACTTAGTTTAACATTGGACCCTATGGGAAAAATGGTTCAAAATGCTTCTTCTCTGAAACCACTTGGACAGTTGAAACCAAACTGCCCAGGAATGATCATTGGAAGGTCCTCTACAAAGTTTCTGTTTTTTATGCCGATCGGAAATCCAAGATGGCCGCCACCACAGGACATAGATTAACATTGGACCCTATGGGAAAATATTCAAATGCCTTCTTCTCAGAAACTACAAATATGATTAAAGCCAAACTGTACATGAATGTTCATTGGATGGTCCTCTACAATCTTAAGGTTTTTTGTTCCGATATGAAATTCAAAATGGCGGCTACGGCAGGACTTAGTTTAACATTGGACCCTATGGGAAAAATGTTTCAAAATGCTTCTTCTCTGAAACCACTTGGACAGTTGAAACCAAACTGCCCAGGAATGATCATTGGAAGGTCCTCTACAAAGTTTCTGTTTTTTATGCCGATCGGAAATCCAAGATGGCCGCCACCACAGGACATAGATTAACATTGGACCCTATTGGAAAATATTCAAATGCCTTCTTCTCAGAAACTACAAATATGATTAAAGCCAAACTGTACATGAATGTTCATTAGATGGCCCTCTACAAACTTTAGGTTTTTTGTTCCGGTATGAAATACAAAATGGCGGCTACGGCAGGACTTAGTTTAACATTGGACCCTATGGGAAAAATGTTTCAAAATGCTTCTTCTCTGAAACCACTTGGACAGTTGAAACCAAACTGCCCAGGAATGATCATTGGAAGGTCCTCTACAAAGTTTCTGTTTTTCATGCCGATCGGAAATCCAAGATGGCCGCCACCACAGGACATAGATTAACATTGGACCCTATGGGAAAATATTCAAATGCCTTCTTCTCAGAAACTACAAATATGATTAAAGCCAAACTGTACATGAATGTTCATTGGATGGTCCTCTACAATCTTAAGTTTTTTTGATCCGATATGAAATTCAAAATGGCGGCTACGGCAGGACTTAGTTTAACATTGGACCCTATGGGAAAAATGTTTCAAAATGCTTCTTCTCTGAAACCACTTGGACAGTTGAAACCAAACTGCCCAGGAATGATCATTGGAAGGTCCTCTACAAAGTTTCTGTTTTTCATGCCGATCGGAAATCCAAGATGGCTGCCACCGCAGGACATAGATTAACATTGGACCCTATGGGATAATATTCAAATGCCTTCTTCTCAGAAACTACAAATATGATTAAAGCCAAACTGTACATGAATGTTCATTGGATGGTCCTCTACAATCTCAAGGTTTTTTGTTCCGATATGAAATTCAAAATGGCGGCTACGGCAGGACTTAGTTTAACATTGGACCCTATGGGAAAAATGTTTCAAAATGCTTCTTCTCTGAAACCACTTGGACAGTTGAAACTAAACTGCCCAGGAATGATCATTGGAAGGTCCTCTACAAAGTTTCCGTTTTTTATGACGATCGGAAATCCAAGATGGCCACCACCGCAGGACATAGATTAACATTGGACCCTATGGGAAAATATTCAAATGCCTTCTTCTCAGAAACTACAAATATGATTAAAGCCAAACTGTACATGAATGTTCATTGGATGGTCCTCTACAATCTTAAGGTTTTTTGTTCCGATATGAAATTCAAAATGGCGGCTACGGCAGGACTTAGTTTAACATTGGACCCTATGGGAAAAATGTTTCAAAATGCTTCTTCTCTGAAACCACTTGGACAGTTGAAACCAAACTGCCCAGGAATGATCATTGGAAGGTCCTCTACAAAGTTTCTGTTTTTTATGCCGATCGGAAATCCAAGATGGCTGCCACCGCAGGACATAGATTAACATTGGACCCTATGGGAAAATATTCAAATGCCTTCTTCTCAGAAACTACAAATATGATTAAAGCCAAACTGTACATGAATGTTCATTGGATGGTCCTCTACAATCTTAAGGTTTTTTGTTCCGATATGAAATTCGAAATGGCAGCTACGGCAGGACTTAGTTTAACATTGGACCCTATGGGAAAAATATTTCAAAATGCTTCTTCTCTGAAACCACTTGGACAGTTGAAACCAAACTGCCCAGGAATGATCATTGGAAGGTCCTCTACAAAGTTTCTGTTTTTTATGCCGATCGGAAATCCAAGATGGCCGCCACCGCAGGCCATAGATTAACATTGGACCCTATGGGAAAATATTCAAATGCCTTCTTCTTAGAAACTACAAATATGATTAAAGCCAAACTGTACATGAATGTTCATTGGATGGTCCTCTACAATCTTAAGGTTTTTTGTTCCGATATGAAATTCAAAATGGCGGCTACGGCAGGACTTAGTTTAACATTGGACCCTATGGGAAAAATGTTTCAAAATGCTTCTTCTCTGAAACCACTTGGACAGTTGAAACCAAACTGCCCAGGAATGATCATTGGAAGGTCCTCTACAAACTTTCTGTTTTTTATGCCGATCGGAAATCCAAGATGGCTGCCACCGCAGGACATAGATTAACATTGGTCCCTATGGGAAAATATTCAAATGCCTTCTTCTCAGAAACTACAAATATGATTAAAGCCAAACTGTACATGAATGTTCATTGGATGGTCCTCTACAATCTTAAGGTTTTTTGTTCCGATATGAAATTCAAAATGGCGGCTACGGCAGGACTTAGTTTAACATTGGACCCTATGGGAAAAATGTTTCAAAATGCTTCTTCTCTGAAACCACTTGGACAGTTGAAACCAAACTGCCCAGGAATGATCATTGGAAGGTTCTCTACAAAGTTTCTGTTTTTTATGCCGATCGGAAATCCAAGATGGCTGCCACCGCAGGACATAGATTAACATTGGACCCTATGGGAAAATATTCAAATGCCTTCTTCTCAGAAACTACAAATATGATTAAAGCCAAACTGTACATGAATGTTCATTGGATGGTCCTCTACAATCTTAAGGTTTTTTGTTCCGATATGAAATTCAAAATGGCGGCTACGGCAGGACTTAGTTTAACATTGGACCCTATGGGAAAAATGTTTCAAAATGCTTCTTCTCTGAAACCACTTGGACAGTTGAAACCAAACTGCCCAGGAATGATCATTGGAAGGACCTCTACAAAGTTTCTGTTTTTTATGCCGATCGGAAATCCAAGATGGCCGCCACCGCAATACATAGATTAACATTGGACCCTATGGGAAAATATTCAAATGCCTTCTTCTCAGAAACTACAAATATGATTAAAGCCAAACTGTACATGAATGTTCATTGGATGGTCCTCTACAATCTTAAGGTTTTTTGTTCCGATATGAAATTCAAAATGGCGGCTACGGCAGGACTTAGTTTAACATTGGACCCTATGGGAAAAATGTTTCAAAATGCTTCTTCTCTGAAACCACTTGGACAGTTGAAACCAAACTGCCCAGGAATGATCATTGGAAGGTCCTCTACAAATTTTCTGTTTTTTATGCTGATCGGAAATCCAAGATGGCCACCACCGCAGGACATAGATTAACATTGGACCCTATGGGAAAATATTCAAATGCCTTCTTCTCAGAAACTACAAATATGATTAAAGCCAAACTGTACATGAATGTTCATTAGATGGCCCTCTACAAACTTTAGGTTTTTTGTTCCGGTATGAAATTCAAAATGGCGGCTACGGCAGGACTTAGTTTAACATTGGACCCTATGGGAAAAATGTTTCAAAATGCTTCTTCTCTGAAACCACTTGGACAGTTGAAACCAAACTGCCCAGGAATGATCATTGGAAGGTCCTCTACAAAGTTTCTGTTTTTTATGCCGATCGGAAATCCAAGATGGCCGCCACCGCAGGCCATAGATTAACATTGGACCCTATGGGAAAATATTCAAATGCCTTCTTCTCAGAAACTACAAATATGATTAAAGCCAAACTGTACATGAATGTTCATTGGATGGTCCTCTACAATCTTAAGGTTTTTTGTTCCGATATGAAATTCAAAATGGCGGCTACGGCAGGACTTAGTTTAACATTGGACCCTATGGGAAAAATGTTTCAAAATGCTTCTTCTCTGAAACCACTTGGACAGTTGAAACCAAACTGCCCAGGAATGATCATTGGAAGGTCCTCTACAAAGTTTCTGTTTTTTATGCCGATCGGAAATCCAAGATGGCTGCCACCACAGGACATAGATTAACATTGGACCCTATGGGAAAATATTCAAATGCCTTCTTCTCAGAAACTACAAATATGATTAAAGCCAAACTGTACATGAATGTTCATTGGATGGTCCTCTATAATCTTAATGTTTTTTGTTCCGATATGAAATTCAAAATGGTGGCTACGGCAGGACTTAGTTTAACATTGGACCCTATGGGAAAAATGTTTCAAAATGCTTCTTCTCTGAAACCACTTGGACAGTTGAAACCAAACTGCCCAGGAATGATCATTGGAAGGTCCTCTACAAAGTTTCTGTTTTTTATGCCGATCGGAAATCCAAGATGGCTGCCACCACAGGACATAGATTAACATTGGACCCTATGGGAAAATATTCAAATGCCTTCTTCTCAGAAACTACAAATATGATTAAAGCCAAACTGTACATGATTGTTCATTAGATGGCCCTCTACAAACTTTAGGTTTTTTGTTCCGGTATGAAATACAAAATGGCGGCTACGGCAGGACTTAGTTTAGCATTGGACCCTATGGGAAAAATGTTTCAAAATGCTTCTTCTCTGAAACCACTTGGACAGTTGAAACCAAACTGCCCAGGAATGATCATTGGAAGGTCCTCTACAAAGTTTCTGTTTTTTATGCCGATCGGAAATCCAAGATGGCTGCCACCACAGGACATAGATTAACATTGGACCCTATGGGAAAATATTCAAATGCCTTCTTCTCAGAAACTACAAATATGATTAAAGCCAAACTGTACATGAATGTTCATTGGATGGTCCTCTACAATCTTAAGGTTTTTTGTTCCGATATGAAATTCAAAATGGCGGCTACGGCAGGACTTAGTTTAACATTGGACCCTATGGGAAAAATGTTTCAAAATGCTTCTTCTCTGAAACCACTTGGACAGTTGAAACCAAACTGCCCAGGAATGATCATTGGAAGGTCCTCTACAAAGTTTCTGTTTTTTATGCCGATCGGAAATCCAAGATGGCTGCCACCGCAGGACATAGATTAACATTGGACCCTATGGGAAAATATTCAAATGCCTTCTTCTCAGAAACTACAAATATGATTAAAGCCAAACTGTACATGAATGTTCATTGGATGGTCCTCTACAATCTTAAGGTTTTTTGTTCCGATATGAAATTCAAAATGGCGGCTACGGCAGGACTTAGTTTAACATTGGACCCTAAGGGAAAAATGTTTCAAAATGCTTCTTCTCTGAAACCACTTGGACAGTTGAAACCAAACTGCCCAGGAATGATCATTGGAAGGTCCTCTACAAAGTTTCTGTTTTTTTATGCCGATCGAAAATTCAAGATGGCCGCCACCGCAGGACATAGATTAACATTGAACCCTATGGGAAAATGTTCAAATGCCTTCTTCTCAGAAACTACAAATATGATTAAAGCAAAACTGTACATGAATGTTCATTGAATGGTCCTCTACAAACTTTACGTTTTTTATTCCGATATGTAATTCAAAATGGCGGCTACGGCAGGACTTAGTTTAACATTGGACCCTATGGGAAAAATGTTTCAAAACGCTTCTTCTCTGAAACCACTTGGATAATTGAAACCAAACTGACCAGGAATGATCATTGGAAGGTCCTCTATAAGGTGTGTGTTTTTTATGCCGATCGGAAATCCAAGATGGCCACCACCGCAATACATAGATTAACATTGGACCCTATGGGGAAAATGTTCAAATGCCTTCTACTCAGAAACTACAAATATGATTAAAGCCAAACTGTACATGAATGTTCATTGGATGGTCCTCTACAATCTTAAGGTTTTTTGTTCCGATATGAAATTCAAAATGGCGGCTACGGCAGGACTTAGTTTAACATTGGACCCTATGGGAAAAATGTTTCAAAATGCTTCTTCTCTGAAACCACTTGGACAGTTGAAACCAAACTGCCCAGGAATGATCATTGGAAGGTTCTCTACAAACTTTCTGTTTTTTATGCCGATCGGAAATCCAAAATGGCTGCCACCGTAATACATAGATTAACATTGGACCCTATGGGAAAATGTTCAAATGCCTTCTTCTCAGAAACTACAAATATTATTAAAGCCAAACTGTACATGAATGTTCATTGGATGGTCCTCTACAAACTTTACGTTTTTTGTTCCGATATGAAATTCAAAATGGCGGCTACGACAGGACTTAGTTTAACATTGGACCCTATGGGAAAAATGTTTCAAAACGCTTCTTCTCTGAAACCACTTGGACAGTTGAAACCAAACTGCCCAGGAATGATCATTGGAAGGTCCTCTACAAAGTTTCTGTTTTTTATGCCGATCGGAAATCCAAGATGGCTGCCACCACAGGTCATAGTATTAACACAGGGGAAAATACAGAAATATATTCTTCTCTGAAGCTATTGCACTGATTGAACCTAAATTGTGCATCAATCATTGGAAGGTCCTTTACAAACTTTGTGTTTTTTATGTTGATCGTAATTCCAAGATGACTACCACTGCAGGACATAGTTTTTACATAGGACCAATTGTTTTTTTTTATAACCAGGTGAACGATACAGGCTCTTGAGAGCCTCTGGTTTAAATTTTAATACTTTTCGTCTTATATTTCAAAACCTATAAGAGATAGATGTTAAGTTTAAACTGCAAACATGTTCAGCATGACAAGATCTACCTACCCTGCAATTTTGAAGTAAATCTGATTACCCATCTTTGAGTTATTGCCCTTTTTTCATCACATTTTAAATTTTTTGATACTTTTCGTCTTATATTTCAAAAACTATAACTTATAAGAGATAGATGTTAAGTTTAAATTGCAAAAATGTGCAGCATGTCAAGATTTACCTACCCTGCAATTTTGAAGTAAATTCCATTACCCATTTTGGAGTTATTGTCCTTTTTTTCATAAAAATTTCAAGATTTTAATACTTTTCGTCCTTTATTTCAAAAACTATAAGAGATAGATGTTAAGTTTAAACTGCAAACATGTTCAGCCTGTCAAGATCTACATACACTGCAATTTTTAGCTCACATGTATGAGCTATTGCCATCACTTGGCATCCGTCGTCCGTCTGTAAACTTTTTAAAAAATCTTCTCTTCTGAAACCACTGGGCCAATTTAAACCAAACTTGGCCTGAATCATCCTTAGGGGGTTCCCTTTAAAAGTTATGTCCGATGACCCTGCCGACCAACCATCATGGCCGCCATGTCTATAAATAGAACATCAGCAAAAAAATCCAGAAAAATCCTTTAGAGCATATTGCAATTAAATTTGATACATACCTGTATATGTAATATTCTTTCAGAATTATGGTTGAGGACCCCATCCCCCATCAAACATGGCCACCATTGTTACTATAAATAGAAAATTAGTGAAAAAATTCATTAAAAAATTATTTTAAAATCCTGTAAAGAATCAAATGCAGTCAAACCATATGGAAAGAATGCATATGTGGTCTTCTTTCAAAATTTTGATTGAAGACCTCCGGCTGTCATCCAACGTGGCCGTCACTGTTACAAAAAATAGAAAATTATTCATTTATTGTCAAAAAACATATTTTAAAATCCGGTAAAAAGCCAGTTGCCACCAAACTTTATGGAAATGATGCATATATGATCCACTTTCAGACTTATGGTTGCTAACCCTGGTCGCTTATGAAAAATGGCTGTTATCGTTTTTTTTATACCCCCCGCAACGAAGTTGTAGGGGGTATACTGGTTTCACCATGTCCGTCCGTCTGTCCGTCCGTCTGTAGACAAATCCTATGTCGTACGATAACTTGAGTTGTGTTTCTTAGAATCTTTTAAAATTTTATCAGCTGTTTACTGGTGAAGAGAGGAGGATCCCTTTCATTTTTGACGATTTACACTTTTGCCGTTCCAGAGTTATTGGACTTGATATGACGGAAAATAGGATTTTTACCCTATGTCGTATGATAACTTGAGTAGTGTTTCTCAGAATGGTTTGAAATTTTATCAGCAGCTTACCGGTGAAGAGAGGAGGATCCCTTTCATTTTTGACGATTTTCACTTTTGCTGTTCCAGAGTTATTGGACTTGATATGACGGAAAATAGGATTTTTACCATATGTCGTATGATAACTTGAGTAGTGTTTCTCAGAATGTTTTGAAATTTTATCAGCAGCTTACTGGTGAAGAGAGGAGGATCCCTTTCATTTTTGACGATTTTTACTTTTGTTGTTCCAGAATTATTGGACTTGATATGACGGAAAATAGGAATTTTACCGTATGTCATATGAGAACTTGAGTAGTGTTTCTCAGAATGTTTTGAAATTTTATCAGCAGCTTACTGGTGAAGAGAGGAGGGTCCCTTTCATTTTTGGTCGGAAAAATCCGTAATGTTTTGGTTATGGAAATAGGTTGGACAGATGTGGGGAGCGGGGGTATATCTTAGTGAGCTGTGCTCACAGTAATACTAGTTTAAAATTCTTTAAATATTGTAAAGAGCCAATGTTGCTACCAAACTATAAAGGAACAATGCATATATAATTCTCTTTCAGACCATGAATGATGACCCCGACTGCCATCAAACATGGCCGTTGCCGCTTCTCAAACTTGAAAATTAGTGAAAAAATTCAGTAAAAAATAGAAAACTATTGAAAAAATTAGATTCTTCTCCTCTGAAACCGTTTGGCCAAATGAACCGAAACTTGGTAGGAAGCATCTATGGAAAGTCCTCTGTTGTGATTGCTCATTTCGTCCCGATCTGTTAACAAATATGGCCACCATAGACAATTCTTGTTTCTGATTGGATGATTTCTAAAAAAATCTTCTCCTCTGAAACCGCTTTGCCAAATGAACCGAAACTTGGTAGGATGCATCTATGGGAGGTCCTCTATAAAGATTGCTCATTTCGCCCCAATCCATTAACAAATATGGCTGCCACAGGCAATTCTTGTTTCTAATTGGTCGATTTCTATAAATCTTCTTCTCTGAAACCACTTTGCCAAATGAACAGAAACTTGGTAGTGTGACGAAAATGCCTATGGATACTTGTATTCGTACGAGAAAGATTATAAAAGGTTCTGTTTTGATTGATTCCTACCTTCATCATGTTTATTTTCACGCAAAAGATTACTTTACTAAAAGGCAGTCCACTTTACCGTTCAGGGGTATTTATGTTGTGGGGATAGAAACTTTTATTTGTATATACGGAAAGTTATTGTTTCCTAAACAGTATGTTCATTTTTTCTTTGGAGAACCGGAAAATAACCTGTTATCCCTTGAACAGTAATGTTTAATACTTTGTGGTATCGTCGTGTGCCACCCCTACATAGATAAGTAATAGACTAGTCCACGTCGCCCAGAGTATATAAGGAGACCGAATCCAGGTATCAGCGTCAGTGTGTTGATCATTGTTGGACTAGCAACATCTTGTGTATTAACTAAGAGAGTTTGGTAAGTGTTATATATTATTCCTTGGATTAAATAGTGATTCCATGTGATAGTGAATATTCTTTAATATTCTGTAATTCCGGAATTCAAATATATCAAGGTATAAGGAAAGTGTTTATGGTTATTTGTGTGATTTGCATGTGTGCAAATGGAACTATAGTGACGGATATATTTGTTGGAAGTGTGTACTTAGCATTTGTAGTATATCTTGTGTTTCTTGTGTAATTGATTCCATTGGATTGCCGTGTGCGTTTGGATTAGTGATATTCTGATATACAAGTGCAGATTCCTGACGGTGTAGGAAGTATTATATTGCTAATAGCAAATTGAGTGTGCAATTTGATAGTGTTCAGAAGACTGAATCCTATCCTGTGTATATACATTATAAAAGTTATCAATTCGAATCTATTATATCTGTGCCATTTGCGTTGTATCATTTTGCTTGTGCACATTGCATTGTGTTAATGTGACATTTGAACTATAAGTGTATTTTAGCATTTGGAATCCCGATTAAGTCGGTATGAATCCATTGACCGCTTAGGGTTTACACGTTACAGTAGGAAGCATCTATGGAAGGTTCTCTATAAGGATTGCTCATTTTGTCCCGATCATTAACCAACATGGCTGCCACAGGCAATTATTGTTTCTGATTGGTCAATTTCTAAAAATCTTCTTCTCTGAAACTGCAATGCCAAAATGAACAGAAATTTGGTGGGAAGCACCTATGGAAGGTTCTGTATTAAGTTTCCTCAAAGCAGAATGAAAGGTGAGTGACACAGGCTCAGCCCCACTGAGCCTCTAGTTCATGTGTGTCAGGATTAAAATGTAGACTCATATAAATACAGGGTTTAATGTTTCCCACTGAAAAATTACATAGCGGTACAGATATTCTATTTCTTGTCCTTTCAAGCCTTGTTACAAGGTTGTTAAACTATATCTACTACATTGTAAGAAAGCGATCTTGTTATTATATTAGTATGTGGTATAGTCTGATCCTATGTTAGTTACTGAGGGTTCTATGATGCCAGCTTGTATTCATGTGCTATTTCAACCAATTTTCAACACCATTTTTTTAATTTAACTGCCACGGTACCATAGGACCCCAATATATACATCAGCCATGGTTTCCTTTTTTATCACCATGACGATATAGCCGAAACATTGCTCACTTGGTGTTACTTAAACAATAATCACCTTTTCACTCGATCATTTCTTTTTTATAAGTATGTTAATTTTCTATGTGGGTCCATTTCTCAAGTACTTAGAAGTTCTTGTATAGTACAACACAACCATGTACAAATTAGGTCACCTTGACCTACAAATTATATATGAGTGAATTCTGTTAAGTTAGAAGTTCTTGTATAGTACAACACAACCATGTACAAATTAGGTCACCTTGACCTGCAAATTATATATGAGTGAATTCTGTTAAGTTGGAAAAATTCTTGTATAGTACAACACAACCTGTACTCTACAACACAACCATGTATAAATTAGATCACCTCGACCTACAAATTATGTATGAGTGAATTCTGTTAAGTTAGAAGTTCTTGTATAGTACAATACAACCATGTACAAATTAGGTCACCTCGACCTACAAATTATGTATGAGTGAATTCATTTTTCAAGTACTGGAACTTTATATGAATCCAATACAGTGAGTGCATTTCAATTGCCTCTGAAGTTATGACCTTGATTCCATAATCCATCAAACATATTTTTGACTATGGAATGTCATTTATAGGTTTTAGCCCCAGTCAGCTGAAATTCTCGGTCTAACCTTATTGAAAATGGAAGAATTACAAAAAAGTAATGGAGGAGATTTTAGATACGTCTTGTCGTCTGTTCTTAATATTATATATTTCTCTTTTCAGTAAAACAAACGAGATTCTTCAAGAAATTGCTAAGCTGTCAGAATTCGCAGATGTATTTGACATTTGTAAAGGTTACGCTTTATGGTTTTGCTTGATTGGCATTGGTGCTCTAGTAACGGGATATTTTGCTGTTGCATTCTGGACTTTTGCATCAGAAAGACAAATAAAAAGAATTCGCCAAAAATACTTTGAATCGGTGATGCGGCAAGAAATTGGTTGGTTTGATACTCGTGAAAGTGGTGAACTTTCTACGAGATTTTCAGAGTAAGTTTGAAATTGTTTTAGTTAATATTATAATTATCATATATTATATACAGTCAAATCTGTATTAAGAGGCCATCTTTGTGACAAAGGAAATGTGGTCTTATAAGACAGGTGACCTCTTAAAAGAGGCTTAATTCATATGAAATATTCTATGACAAGACAAGAAAACGGTAACCTTTTAATACAGGTGACTGCATGGGCAGGTTTGACTGTATAGTGTTTTCCCCAGAAATTCAGGCATGATATTTGTGCAAACAGAGGGCACTTATAATTTATGACTTCAGTGACCAACATATATGAAGATCTTAGGGCATTTTTTTCTGAATTGTCAGCTATTTTCAATGTTAATATATTTACAAATGTATATTGATTCCAATACTACTAATAATAGAAGTAATTATAAGATGAAATAATGTTATAATTTCACCATTTGGATAAGGACAAAGACATGGTGCTGTTCTACGATCAAATCGGCCATGGAACATTAATGCCATGTTCCACAGATGACACAAATCAATCTAGGCTTTCGTTTAGGTGCTTTGGTATTCTCTCTGACTTTTCCTTTGCTGCCTGTAACTGAACCTGCTGTAGGACTTTGTTAGTAGTTTTTTCATTGTTTAATCTGAAGCTAACCTTGACTTAAAGGTCAAATTGAGTTGTCAGATGTTTGTCAGCAGCTTTTTCATTGGTTAATCTAAATTTCACCTTGACCTAATGTTAAATTGAGTTGTGTCAGATATTTGTCAGCAGCATTTTCATTGGTTAATCTAAAGTTCACCTTGACCTAATGTTAAATTGAGTTGTGTCAGATGTTTGTCAGCAGCATTTTCATTTGTTACTCTGAAGGTCACCTTTACTTAAATTCAGATCAAGTTTTATCATATGTCAGTGAAGTGACAGTGTAGTGTATTTAACATATGATTTAAACCAGGTTATGGTTTAATAATAATCAATTATGTTTATAATTGTTGATTCCAGTGTTATTAAATAATGTATACCGTTACAGTAATGACATTATCTGCTTATCAGAAAACAGGTCATAATACCCTGTAATTGTGAATGTATATTTCTTCCGCATAATATTTATTCTTACCAGAAAGAATATTATAATAATAAACATTCTACAGTCAAAATATTATGTAATTATTCTTCCTTATCCATAACATTTTCTCCTTATTAGCAGAAGAAATTTTATGGAACATTCAACATAATCACTTTTCCAAAACATTTAAATGACCATGCTTGACCATAGTCACATGATTTACCTGAGTGATATTTGTACATGTACCTGTATGTAAACAATGGATGGTGAGGAATATAATAAAAAATTTCAATACATTAATGAGGGAACGTACTCCATTGAAGATAAGAATACATTAAACATTAGATGCATTCACAAATTTTACATCCTAATGAAAAAGTGTTGTTAATTTTGATAATAAACATGACCTCGATGAAATATTATGAATAGTCGTATAATATATTTTCCGGTACTCATTCTTATACATATGCTAACCTTTTAAAAATTTTCGATATTAGTTTATTGAAGGACGTATATGAACTTCGTTTGAATATATATTTGAATGTTTGCCCCCCTCCCAGAGGGTGTGCCGGGGGTAGAATAGGCACCAGGTTTCTCCGTCCTAGAGGCACTAGTCCTCTAAAAGGGGGGAACCCTGGGGTATAGAAATGGAACATAGAGCTTCTTCGGCTTGAAGGGGCATCCGTCGGTTGTGCGGGATGTATAAATTAACAACCAACCCGTCCTTCGGATGAGACGTAAATAAAACCGAGGTCCTGTGTTGAGAGATTGCCACCCTCTTCGCACGTTAAAGAACCCAGTGTAACAGCTCACTATGAGCATTATGCTCATGATGAGTGGTCCATAGGAGACCTGTTGCACTGGCTAAATTGTCCGTCCATACCCATCACCTTTCCTTGTTTCGATTCCCGTGGCGTTTAATTTTTTTTTCTCGTCCTGAATATAGCTGAAAAATTGCTCGCTGGACATTAAACATCAATCAATCAATCAATCATATATTTGAATTCTACAAATGTCGTGTAGGAATTTTACATATATGAAGATTTTAACATGCATCTTTATAAATTTCTTCATTTCAATATATAAATGATTAATTAAACAAATGCATGCAAGTTAAAATGTAGCAAATGTACATCTAATTCAGTTATATTGGCAAATAATAATACTATTTGCATCGGTTATTATGTTATATACACAAGTTATAATATCATATCCACAATTTATAATATTATATCCACAAAAAAATTATATCATTTTCGTCTGTTATAATATTATTTCCACATGTTATAATAATATATCCAATGGTAATAATATTATTTCCACATACTATAATGAAAATTTTTGTCATTAATGAAATATTTCTTCCGCTATAATATTTATTCCAAGGAAATTTTATTATGTATTAACTTTACCGTATGGAATCTATGTTATGGAATATTTTTTCTGTTGTAATGGTAATTTTATTATACACATGGAAAAAATATTACATGAAATTGATTACACATGGAAAAATTATTACATAATAAAATTTCCTTGGAATAAATATTATGCCGGAACAAATATTTCGTCACATAATTAGGTGTCAAATCAACTGATCTCCTTTTTATACCACTTGTGATCGTTAACCTATGAGGCTATGTTAATGATATTAACTATTTAGTAAATAAAAGTTAAAATTCTACATGTAATACCAAGGGGTAAACCAGTGCTTTTAGAGATCATCTCATACAGTTTCAGTTTAAGCACTGGTCCTCTGGCCCAAGACCAGTAAAACTTTGTTGGGACCAGTAAATTTTTCATTTTTTTTTTAGAACTATATAAAAATAATTTCAAGAGTTTTATCTGGACTAGTAAATTCAAATGTTCATTTCGAGGACTGCAATTTCCTACATAAAATTATTTTAAAATTGAAACATTTATCATACAAAGAAATATTTCTAGATTTTATTAATTTATATTTTATTTATAATAGGACAACAATATATTTAGAATATGTGTTAAGTGGGTGTTAATTAAGGTACAAGTAGAATTCATGTTATTATGGGCTAAGCTAGTATTTATTGTGGTGACAGGATAGTGTTCTGTACAGGATGATCCTGACTTTACCAGGCACTAATCCAGGTTTTGGCATTAGTTGGGACGTGAAAGGGGTTTTTTTTTTGGGGGGGGGATCACATAGATCCACAATGAATGCAGGGTAAAACCCTTATAGGAGGACCAGAGGGGGTCTTAAGGCTGAAGGGATGTCTGGATGTTTGAGAAATTACAACCAACAAGTCTGGCAATCTTCAAATATGGCAGCCATTCGTTACTAAAAATAATGATTCATTAATTTTATTTAGAGTATTTGTCAAAGATGTGTTTAGAGTACATCGTAAACCAGATGTGTGATAAAGGTTCATTGGAACATATAGTTAAAACAGATTTGAAATTTAAAAAGATGCATCATGTCTTTTTTTTTTTAATTTGGGCTACAAAGAAATCAAATGAAATTAATGAAAGGGTTCAGCATAAATTTATATTTAATTTTATTTGAACAGTTGAACATTACATGTACATACCGCATCAGTGGTGTAATGGTTAGCATGCTCAAGTGCTGTAGATCGTGGGTTTGAGCCATACCTCATCAGTGGTGTAATGGTTAGCATGCTCGCCTCAAGTGCTGTAGATCGTGGGTTTGAGTGCCGGTCGGGTCAAACCAAAGACTATGAAATTAGTATTTGTTGCTTCTCCGCTAAGAAAGAATTAAGGAGAAAGAGCAAAGACTGGTTGGCTCGGAATCAGGATAATGTTTCAGAGTGAAGTGCTATGTCTACCCGCGGACTGTTGTTTCAGTGAGCTAACACTTTAAAGATCCAACTAAGCATGTTGGTCTAGTACAAAGCAGACCTCATCATCATCATCTCATTGAAAATGAACTTGTGCTTGCCATGATATTGTGACAAAAGGGATTTTACCCATCATAAAAACTAACGATCAGCTGATTTTGCCTATTCTAAATTTCCTGTGTATTTTGTCTTGAATAGATGTAATAAATTGTATATCCAACTTTCGAGATTATTGTTATGTACCAGTCATTATAATGTATTTATCAGTGTTCAACCAGGTTTGAAGGCGTAAAGTGTTGTATTTTTCGTCGTACACATTTTTGTGTATTGACACCAGTTCTTGTTGTTATTGTAAATATAGGTCATGTGTGAAGAATCCCATGATGCATCATTATTTTAACTTACCTAGCGGGAAAATACAAATGTCGACGTAAGAATTTGTATTAAAATGTGTAGTCAAACTAAGAAACTGTTTATTAAAGTGTGAAAGAAAACTTATGAATATTATTTTTATGTATGAAACAATATTTTGTTTATGTAAATACCTTGTATTTTATGACTGCCGGGATTTATTTTCACTGGCGAGTGCATTGCCGGGATTTGGTTGAGAGTAAAATGCCGTCAGGATTTTTGGGTATAAATGGGAGCAGCGTCTTCTGCTCGGGGTCTTTTCTCATTTGAAGGTTGAACAAAGCAGACGATTTTGAGTTCCCAATTTATTTTTAAAGGATTTTTCTTTTGATAGGTTATTTAAGTAACTATTATTTGCGAACTTTACGAAAAATTATTTTAGATTTTTTTGTTAACAGAATATTCCTTTTGACGGAATATTATTTTATTTGGCATTTTCTTTTACCGGATATTTTCGCTAGTGTTCTAGTGGAGTTCGGTTTAAATTAATTTTAGTAAGGATAGTTAATTATTTCATTTTTCTGCATTCTATAAGTTACTAACTTGTAGATCGAAACCAGAGATTGTTATTTATATATAGGGGATATTTTCGGACTTTCACTGACATTTCTGCTTGTGTTTCTAGTCAGGTCAGTGCTAAATTTATTCGATTTATAGGGAATATTTTCGGACTTTCACTGACATTTCTTCTAGTGTTTCTAGTCAGGTCAGTGCTAAATTTATCATTTTTTTCTAAGTTTTCGTTCATATTAAATAAATTAATACATGCCATGCCATTCCCACCCGCACCTGTAGTTTGCTTTTGTTAAATTAGGTTTTTGTTGTTAAATAGGTTTTGTTAGGTTGGACATAGGAATTTCCTGACATTCAACTTTTGAGAATCAAAGTTGGTCAGTGTAATTATTTTTGTTTATGTTCGTGAGTAGGACCTGCTGACAGTTCAGTTATGTGTTCATAAACTGGTTAGCATAAATTTCATTTAAGACAATTATATAGTAATTGGTTAAATACTTAAAGTAAACTTGGTTTAATGAATTACTAAACCATCCTGACATTCGACTATGCTTTCATAGATCGGTCAGAGAAGACTAGAGTGTATAAATCACAAGTCCGTAGACAAGATAAACAAACAGTACACCAAAGTATTTTATATTTTTATTCAATATTAAGAATCTTCTATTTTATTTAAGATTAAGATATTGTTGGTAGTTTCTGAAAACAAAATGAAGGGTTGAACACTGGTTGATAATATTTACTGTATCTGTATTATTGTGAATTACACATACATAACTATACATATCTAATATATAAAATATTCTGAACCAAATTTATTATCTTACTTGTCGATAATAAGTAAAATCCCCCCTTCCAAGTTGTGTTAATTTCACGGTATTTCCTAAGTACCCTGCGATTATCCTATTTTCTATCTCGTAAGATAATTGTGTCTCTTGTTTTGTCCACACAAGAGCCTGTTTGATTACCTGATCGGCCATCCCGTGCATTTTCCCGTGCGATAGTCTGAGTATTTTTCCCGATATATCTCTCTACTCGATTGCTGTCAGTGTGGTTTCCGCTGATACAAGAGAGGCAGAGTGTAATTTTATTGCCAGACTAGAGCACTGGAAAGTTATTTTAGATTCCCCCTTTTGTCCGGTTGTATTAGTGCTGTGTTCTATAATTCGTAAATTAGGCCCGTGGTCCATACTAAATTGGCTTGATAATATCTCGTCGGTATATGGTATAATTTTATCTGGTTCTGTGCTATTACTGAGACTTTGGTTTCAAGTCTCGGGCTAATTTCCTAGATTTGTGTGTCAAATCTAGAGTAGTTTCCGGTGTACTTTAACATCGGTGGTGGCAGCAAATTACCTGGTAGTAGTATAGATACTACAGTTAACCACCTAGCCCGTTACAATATAGCCAAACAATTGCTGAGTTGGCATTAAACAACAATCACTAACTCACTGTATCTGTTTTCAGAGATATGCACATTATTCTTGACGGATTGGGAGATAAAGTAGCAACCATGATCCAATGGATGACAACGTTTGTACTGGCGTTTATCATTGCATTTATAAGTGGATGGAAATTAGCACTAGTTTCTCTAATATTTTGTCCTGCTATAATCTTTGTAGGAGCTTTTATGGTCTGGGTATGTATAATACAGTCAAACCTGTTTAAACCGAACCTCTAGGGGATTAACTTTTTTTGTTAGGAGTAGACAAATGTTCCATTTATACAGGTTAAATTAACTAAGATTTCCTACATTGGGATTTTATTTAAAGTTTGGTTTATGCAGGATTCTAACATAACGTCCTTCTTTCGCTTTGCAAACAAATGAGCGATTAATCAGATGGCAAAATCTCATTAGCGCATGCGCTGTGCAAACATTTAAGCCAGGTGATAAAATCACAAAATAAAATTATTTACACGGTTGTTAACATCGTTTTAAACATCTATATTCACTGAAAATAATCAGCATATCCAAAATTAATGCAACGTGCAATTAAAGCATGCAAGCACAATATTATTGTTACAGATTACAAATGCTCCATCAATACTACAGACTTTTCCGTTGTAAAAGTACATGTGACTGACTTTCCTGTCGTAAAAGTACATGTTGATGAGTTATCGTCTGCTCGAATTTGGCAGCATAAATTGTGTGTGACATTGTCCACAAGCGTAAATATAAATTACCGTATTTGTACTGTTAGACATATCAGAATCGAAATAATTCATGGAAGCCAGAATGTGTTTTTAGTTTTAACGTGGGTTGGGATAAAATACTAATATCCGCCAACCCATGTAAAAACTCAAAAACACATTCTGTCTTCCATGATTTATTTCTTAATTCTGCCTTATTGAGGGTCCAGGTCCATGTCTCACTATAGCCTTAATGATTGTTTACAGTGTTGCATCTAGGGAGGAGGTGCATTATAGAAATCCCCTTTTTGTTTGAAAATGTACCATAAGTCCTCACTTAACTGTCCCTGATTTTTTTTTTTATTACAATGGGGACAATTGACCCCTTTTTGCAAAATCCTAGATTAAAACAATTGTACAGAAACTGGAAAAGTATGTGAGGTATTATTCAGAAATTGTACCTCACTGAAAATGGCTGCCAGGGGAATTTCAAATATAATCTTCTCAGAAACCACATGTTTGGTGGAATTTTTACTTGGTAGGAATGTTCCTTATATGACTTTCTGCAGATTCTGTGAGTTTACTGACGTTTTATTTATTACATACACTGATCATTGTAAACAAAAGAAATTATTATTTTTCAGTGGTTACGGCACTTATCTGCAAAAGAAGCCCAGAGTTATGCCAGTGCTGGTGCAGTTGCAGAGGAAGTGTTTATGTCTATCAGGACCATTATGGCATTTAATGGGCAAAAGAAAGAATGTGAAAGGTATGTTAGGAATCTTTGTTTATCTTCTGATGAGGAACTGAAATACAACTGCAATGATGGTGTATCATGAGTCACCATTCGGGTCAAACCAAAGACTATAAAATTGGTATTTGCTGCTTCTGTGCTAAGCATGCAGCATTGAGGATTAAGAGAAAAGATTGGTTGACTTGGAATTAGGATAATGCGTCATAGTGGAACGACAGGTCTACATAAAGACTGTTGTTTCAGTGAGCAAGTACTATCAAAATTCTGTTGGTCTAGTCCAAAAAGTCTGTTGATTAAGTCCAAAAAGTATGTTGGTCTAGTCCAAAAATGACATCAAAATCATCATCTCATCTAAATCCAATATACTGTTGACTTGTCCTTGCTTACATATAGTGGTATTGTGTGACTGTTAGATCTTCTTCAAGTTTTGCTTCCATGATAGGGTTAGAAAATTGCTGAAATTGGAATTTGCTAGTTTTTAAAAAAATTGTGGAATATGAGCCGTCGTTGTCATGATCGTATGGTAGTTGCATTTACAACTACCTGTACTCAATCAGTGCCTATCACCACATAAGTTTTGAGTTCGAATCCACGATATAACTGAAATATTGTTGAAAGTGGAGTTAAACACCATAACCCTAACCCTTTTAAGGAATAATAATTGATATTAATCTTAGCGTAATGATTTTCACTTTACTTCGGTTATATGATATATTTTTTATAACCGCATTGGTTAGCGTGCTAGCCTCGAGTGCGGTAAATTGTGGGTTCGAGCCCCGGTTGGGTCAAAACAAAGACTATAAAATTGTTATTGTCGGCTCGGAATCAGAATAATGTTTCAGAGTGGAGCGACATGTCTATTGTTGTTTCAGTGAGCTAGCACTATAAAAATCCAACTCAGCATGTTGGTCTAGAACAAAGCGGACCTCATCATCATCTCATTGAAAATTAACTTGTTCTCGCCATGATATAGATGAAAAATTGCTGAATTGGCATTAAACAACAATCACTCACTCACTATATTTGATATATTTTATGTCTTTATTTAGATATGAAGAGAATCTAGAAAAAGCTAATAATATGGGGTTCAAAAAGGGGATAGCTGGTGGACTTGGACAATCTGCTTTTTGGTTCTTCATTTATGTAGCATTTGCTGTGTGTTTTTGGTATGGTATCTACCTTATAAGAAATGATGAGGCGGGATTTGAAGCAGGAGAAACAATTACCGTTAGTAATATTTAGTCTACAGTGAAACCTGTCTAAAACTGTTCAGTATATACAGGTTAAATCAACAAAGATTTCATACATTTATTTAAGGAATATTTTCAATATTTAAACAGGTTATAGGATATAACTTGGTTTGGGGCAGTTTACGTTTAATAAACCGTGAAGCATATCTGCCCCAAACCAGGTTATACAAGTTTAGCTTTTTCATAAATTGAAAATATTCCTTATAATTTAATTTTTACAACAAAATTTAATGATTCCTCAAGTTTAATTATGATTATTTCATGTAACTGTTGGTGACGTCACAATACCAACACAGGTTAGCATGTCTAACCAATGTTGCTCCATGCAGATCAACCAATCAGATTGCAGTATTCACATCAAATTGAATTATTCAAATTTGGTTTGTACTGCAATCCGATTTACTCAATACAAGAGTAATTATTATGTTTTTTTCACACATATTTGATTCTGATCATGATGCCATTTATATCGTTCTAGAGTTATTAAGTCTCCCAAACAACGTTTGGAGACTTATTGTTTTTGCTCCGTTTCTTATTATTATTACATCAACCCGACTGTTGTCGGGTGATGTATTGCTATCCTAGCGAAAAATTTCTAGCGGTCACCATTTTCAAAATGGCCGCCACAATACTGCACAAATTCAACATTGTCCGATTTCAACGACATTTCATATGTGGGTAGATTATGATGTACCGAATTTATTCCCGACATTGAAACATTTCTAGCGGTCGCCATTTTCGAAATGGCCGCAAAAATTCAACATTGTCCGATATCATTAAAATTTGATATGTGGGTAGATAATGATGTCCCGAATTGATTCCTGACATTGAAAATTTTCTATCGGTCGCCATTTTCAAAATGACCGCCACAATACTGCACAAATTCAACAATGTCCGATTTCAACGACATTCCATATGTAGGTAGATTATGATGACCTGAATTGATTTCCAACATCGAAAAATTTCTACCAGTCTCCATTTTCATTTCAATCGTTAGATTATAATCATATCTTGTTAGATTTGAAAATGTTAACAAGATGTTTTGTTTACTGGTGATATCTTGAGCAACTTTTGTAGATGTGGTAAGATTACTTATGATAAGAAAATAAAAATTAGATTTCAATTTTGTCTATGATGCCGTTTATCATTCTAGAGTTTTTTCCCTTTAAGAAAACAGAAACATTGTCCATATCATTTGAATTAAATTTGCAAATTATTTTTTTTGTAGATATTTATGGGCGTTATGGTAGGTTCCATGGCCTTGGGACAAGCGTTTCCAACATTAGAGGTTATCGGCTGTGCTAGAGGTGCAGCTGAGAAAATATTCGAAATCATCGAACAGAAATCTAGCATTGACTTTTTATCTAAAGAAGGTCGTAAACTTGAGAAAGTGGAAGGAAACATAAGATTTACAAATCTCCATTTTACCTACCCAGCTAGACCTGATGTAAAGGTATGTATCGGCAAATTGGACATTTTCCCTTTGATGTGTGCTGCTGATCAAGTCTGGATCACTGAACTGACCTTGATCCACAAAAATATGATTACCGTAATTTACGGACGATAGGTCGATATTTTTTTTCCTCAACACGATGGCTTCGACCTATCGTCCACATCGACCTATACAAGGATGAAGTTAAAAAAATCTGGAATCCCTAAAAAAAAATCTCGATAAAAATGACGATTTTGTTTACAGTATACCTTGAATTTGCTGTAGGTTTTTTTTCTGAATAAGAAGACTGAAATCATCGATGTTCTTGGGGAATAAAAGTATACTAACAAGGGGCAATTCGACCTATCGTCCCCATCGACCTATAGTCCGTAAAATACGGTATCTGTTTGTACAATATCTGTATTGTAATGATATAATTTATCCATAGGAATCTCTTTGATTGATTTATAAAGAAGGAATTGATGTATATGTTGTAATGTAGCACGACGGATGCCACTTGAGGAGCAGGAAATGTTTACCCTTCCGGAGCACCTGAGTTCACTAACGTTTTTTTGTTGGGTTCGTGTTGCTCGATCTTTGGTTATATGTGTAATGTTTTGTAGATCGTTGTTTGTCCTTTTGTCCTCTTTCTTTTGGTCATTGTGTTGTCTCCTTCGAATTACGGATTCTGATTACCTACTACTTTGTTATCTTTAAACTCTTCTTAATATTAATTAATTAATCAATTAATAAAATATATTAGACTAAAATGGAGGAAAAAGGGAAGATATTATATGTCTTATTATAACTATTCACAATGTTTGATAAAAATGTACACATGAGGTTAAAATGATGAGGTACAAAATAGCAAGTCATTGAGAATAATGATTGATTGATTATTGTTTAACATCAAGTGACCAGTATTTCAGCAATATTCATGATGAGAACTGATTTTTACAATAATATAATGATCATTTATATAGCGGTAGTGCTTAAATTGCTTTAATAAATTATTACCTGTATGTAGATGAAACAACATCATTGACTTCACTACATTTTAATGACAGAAATAACATTTTTAGCTCACCTTGCCAAAGACAATTTGAGCTTTTACCATCACTTGGCGTCCGCCGTCTGTCGTCCGTTAACTTTTCACATATTAATCTTCTCCTCTTAAACCCCTCCGCCAAATGAAGTGAAACTTGGTAGGAAGCATCTATATCATGTCCTCTATAAAGATTGCTCATTTCGTCCCGATCCGTTAACAAACATGGCCGCCACAGGCAATTCTTGTTTCTGATTGGTTGATTTCTAAAAAATCTTCTCCTCTGAAGCCGCTTGGCCAAATGAACCGAAACTTGGTAGGAAGCATCCTTGGAAGATCCTCTATAATGATTGCTCATTTAGTTCCTATCCGTTAACAAACATGGCCACCATAAGCAATTCTTGTTTCTGATTGGCCGATTTAAAAAAAATCTTCTCCTCTGAAACCATTTGGTCAAATGAATCGAAACTAAGTAGGAAGCATCTATGGCAGGTCTTCTCTAAAGATTGCTTATTCCATCCCGATCCGTTATCAAACATGGCCACCACAGACAATTCTTGTTTCTGATTGGTTGATTTCTAAAAAATCTTCTTCTCTGTAACCGCTTGGCCAAATGAATCGAAATTTGGTAGGAATCATCCTTGGAAGGTTCTCTATAATGATTGCTCATTTAGTTCCTATCCGTTAAAAAACATGGCTGCCACAGGCAATTCTTGTTTCTGATTGGTTGATTTCTAAAAAAATCATCTCCTCTGAAACCACTTGGCCAAATGGATCGAAACTTGGTAGGAAGCATCCTTGGAAGGTCTTTTATAAAGATTGCTCATTTAGTTCCGATCCGTTAACAAACATGGCCGCCAAAGGCAATTCTTGTTTCTGATTGGTTGAGTTCTAAAAAATCTTCTTCTCTGAAACCACTTTGCCAAATGAATCGAAACTTGGTAGGAAGTATCTTTGGAAGGTCATCTATAAAGATTGGTCATTTAGTTGTGATCCGTTAATAAACATGGCCACCACAGGCCATTCTTGTTTCTGATTGGTCGACTTCTAAATATCTTCTTCTCTGTAACTGCTTAGCCAAATGACCAAAACTTGGTGGGAAGCACCTATGGGAGATTCTGTATTAAGTTTCCTCAAAGCAGAATGAAAGGTGAGTGACACAGGCTCAGCCCACTGAGCCTCTAGTAAAATACAGTTAAACCCGTATTAAGAGGTCACCTTTGGCAAAAGACAGGTGACCTCTTAAACGAGGATCAATTCATATGAAATTTTCTATGACAGGACAAGAAAAAGGGTGACATTTTAATATAGATGACTGCTTAATAGAGGTGACTGCATGGGCAGGTTTGACTGTAGCTATGCTTTATCATTTATTACCAGGTATTAAAAGGACTGTCTCTGGAGGTCAATAAAGGTCAGAGTGTTGCCTTGGTAGGCTCTAGTGGATGTGGTAAGAGTACAGGGATCCAGTTATTGCAGAGGTTTTATAATCCAGAGGAAGGAGAGGTATGTATAAAGTTCAAGGTCAATAAATGTCAGAGTGTTGCCCTGGTAGGTTCTAGTGGATGTGGTAAGAGTACAGGGGTCCAGTTATTACAGAGGTTTTATAATCCAGAGGAAGGAGAGGTATGTATTACGTTCAAGGTCAATAAAACCTTGAAGACTAGATGTTGAAAGGAAAAGGCATCAAGTTTATGTTATGAGGATTTTGTGACCCGGTGAAAGAAGAATTGTTTTTGGTTTGGTTTGGTTTATGGTGTTTAATGCCACTTTCAACAATATTTCAGTAATAACATGGCAGTCAGTTTTATTGGTGGAGGAAACCAGAGTACCCAGAGAAAACCACTGACCAATTGCAAGTCACTGACAAACTTTATCACATAATGTTGTATCGAACACACCTCACCATGAACGGGGTTCGAACTCACAACGTTTGTGGTGACAGGAACTGATTGCATAGGTAGTTGTAAATCCAACTACCCTACAATCACGACCACGACTGCCCATGACAATTTTTAGAAATTATTTTGATAAGATGCAGTGGTTAATACACATTGACTAGACTATTCGTAGATTTTGGTTGAGAAAAAAGGGAGGTAAACCACACAGAAGTGCTGACTAGAGAAGGCCACTTGTGGTGGTCTGGCAGAAATAATGTATCCTTTTAAATATACATTAATTTATATTGAAACAAATTTCCGTCAAATGTATATACATTGTATTGTATGGTACTTTTGCGAGAGTGGAAGTTGTCTGTGTTGACTACCATAATATTTCCTAATTTTAGATATATCTGGATGGTGTAAATACAAAGGATTTGAATGTGAACTGGTTACGGAAACAGATCGGTGTAGTCAGCCAGGAACCAGTACTGTTTGCCACAACTATTGCTGATAATATAAGATATGGGAAAATTGATGTCACACAGGCTGAAATAGAGAAGGCAGCCCAAGAGGCCAATGCTCATGACTTTATTAAGCAACTACCTGAGGTAAGCAATTTAAACAGACTTTTCTTAGGGGACAGAAGGGGTACTGAAAACATATTTTTTATGCCACGCATGTGAATATAGAGACCCTCGTGATCACAACTTATTGAACAGTTACCTGATTTGCACAATGCAAAGGTTTAGGATTAGGTTTATGGTGCTTAACACCATTTTCAACAATATTTCAGTTATATCGTGGTTGTCAGTTTTATTGTAGCAGGAAACCGGAGTATCCGGAGAAAACCACCGACCTGTCGCAAGTCACTAACAAACTTTTATCACATAATGTTGTATCGAGTACACCTAGACATGAACAGGGTTCGAACTCACAACATTAGTGGTGATGGGCACTGATTGCATGTAGTAGTAAATCCAACTACCATACGATCATGACCACAGCGATCCACTTCTTCTCTTAGGGGACAGGAGGGGTACTGAAAACATAAGATATTTTTATGCCACACATGTGAATATAGAGAGCCTTATGATCACAACTTATTAAACAGTTACCTGAATTACACGATGAAAAGTAATATCTGTTAAACTGTCTATTTAGACACAAAAGCAGTCAGTAAATTTTTTTCATGTACATGTAGGTGCAATCAGGTTAATAAAGTGAAAAAGTTGACCCATATACATGTATGATCACACCTGTGACTAGGTCTGAAGTCACTATATACAAGAACATCTGTAGATTATTGTTGCTATTTACAGGGATATGTGACATTGGTAGGGAATCGTGGAGCCCAATTAAGTGGAGGTCAGAAACAGAGGATAGCGATAGCTAGAGCTTTGGTCCGTAACCCAAAGATTCTTCTGTTAGATGAAGCCACGTCTGCTTTAGACAATGAAAGTGAAGGAATTGTTCAGAAAGCATTTGAAAAGGTTAGTGAATACAGTCAAGCCTGCCCATGGGGTCACCTCTATTAAGTAGACACCTCTATTAAGCAGTCACCTCTATTAAGCAGTCACCTCTATTAACTAGTCACCTCTATTAAGCAGTCACCTCTATTAAGTAGTCACCTCTATTAAGCAGTCACCTGTATTAAGTAGTCACCTCTATTAAGTAGTCACCTCTATTAAGCAGTCACCTCTATTAAGTAGTCACCTCTATTAAGCAGTCACCTCTATTAAGCAGTCACCTCTATTAAGCAGTCACCTGTATTAAGCAATCACCTGTATTAAGCAGTCACCTCTATTAAGTAGTCACCTCTATTAAGCAGTCACCTGTATTAATCAGTCACCTCTATTAAGCAGTCACCTGTATTAAGCAGTCACCTCTATTAAGCAGTCACCTGTATTAAACAGTCACCTCTATTAAGCAGTCACCTCTATTAAGTAGTCACCTCTATTAAGCAGTCACCTCTATTAAGTAGTCACCTCTATTAAGCAGTCACCTGTATTAAGTAGTCACCTGTATTAAGTAGTCACCTCTATTAAGTAGTCACCTCTATTAAGCAGTCACCTCTATTAAGTAGTCACCTCTATTAAGCAGTCACCTCTATTAAGTAGTCACCTCTATTAAGCAGTCACATGTATTAAGCAGTCACCTGTATTAAGTAGTCACCTCTATTAAGCAGTCACCTCTATTAAGCAGTCACCTCTATTAAGCAGTCACCTGTATTAATCAGTCACCTCTATTAAGCAGTCACCTGTATTAAGCAGTCACCTGTATTAAGCAGTCACCTCTATTAAGCAGTCACCTGTATTAAACAGTCACCTGTATTAAGCAGTCACCTCTATTAAGTAGTCACCTCTATTAAGTAGTCACCTCTATTAAGCAGTCACCTCTATTAAGCAGTCACATGTATTAATCAGTCACCTCTATTAAGCAGTCACCTGTATTAAGCAGTCACCTGTATTAAGCAGTCACCTCTATTAAGCAGTCACCTGTATTAAGCAGTCACCTCTATTATGCAGTCACCTCTATTAAGCAGTTGCCTGTATTAAAAGGTCACCCTTTTCCTGTCCTGTCATAGAAAAGTTCATGTGAATTGAACCTCTTTTAAGAGGTCACCTGTCTTAAAAGACCACTTTTTCTTTCTTCCAGAGATGACCACTTAATACAGGTTTGGCTGTATTTTAAAAGACATTTCCTAATTTTAATACAGTACAAAATGTAGTATTGATTTTGATTGGATGATTGTAAATGTCAGAGCTTTTCATACATTTTTGGTCATTTGAAATTGGAGTTTAAAAATAAAGATTGAAGCTTTGCATTTAGGGACTGACCGGGGATATGTTTTTTTTTCCCTTCCAAGCCAGACATTCTTTTTCACACAAAAACAAATCAGATTATTTTTTTTCTTAAGCATGAACATTTTTTTTTACCAAAATATTTTGTTAAAACTGCAGTCAGATTATTTATTTTTTTTGTATCTTGCAGGTCAATTAATTCTTTTCTATAAAATTTTATTGCAAAATTTAAAAAAGGGGCATAACCACTCCTCACCCCCCAACCCAAAGGTTAAATGGTTGTTCCCTAAGTGATGTTAAGTTCAGAAATGTTCAAATTCATGTTTCTTGTATAGACATTGAAAGTAGAAATAGACAATATACATACTTTGTCTGAAAATATATAATTTATTTTGTACAAGCTTTAGAAGCAGGAAGAGAAGAGAGCTTTTCTGTCCCGTTTCACAGTGAGTGCTTATGAATTTTATATTTTCCCACAATGTACATATATTATGTTTATCCTGCAATCAACTGCCACATTGTGTAAACAAAATTAGAAACAAGTGCCTTTCTCATAGTTTTTGATGATGTCCTCTCTGAAGTCTGTGCTTATGCTGTTACTCTTTCTCAACATGAACCAGTTACCAGAAAATCTATATCTTGGTTAGTGTCAGTGACCGTATATAAGAAAATTTATCTAGTCAATGCACGTTGACTGCTCAAAAAGAACAAGTGCATACTTAAATAACCATATTTTGAGAAAATATAGTACCCGGTCCTCAAAATGAAAATTTGAATTTATTGGTCTGAATCATAATTCTTGAATTTATTTTTATTTAATTCCAAATAAAAACTGAAAAATTTACTAGTCGGAAAAAAGTTTTACTGGTCTTAGGCCAGAGGACCTGTGTTCATCGTGAGGACTGAATACCTATGTTATTTTTTCAGGCACAAGAAGGAAGAACTACTATCGTGATTGCTCATAGATTGTCTACCATACGTAATGCTGATGTTATATATGCCATTGAAGATGGTGTTGTTAAGGAGAAGGGAACACATACAGAACTCATGGCACAGAAAGGACTGTACAATCAACTTGTACTGTTACAGGTAATGTTAATTATCATTAATTTCTACATTTTCCCTTTGTTCTCACCGAGTTATATTTTCAGTGTCCCTTTGTTCACACTGATTTATATTTTCAGTGTCAATGAACTAACTCTGATTCTGAAAAATTATTGGTCATTGTAACGTGACGTCAAACGCATTACGATGTTAACAATGAAAACAATAATGTCAGTTTTGAGATCTACTATGCATTGCAATGAATGTATCAGGATATCAGACTAAGCTTAATACAGACAACCCTATATAATGAGGTCACAAATTGGGACAAAGAAAAAAGGATCTTCTAAGATAGGTAACTTCTTAAAAGAGGTTCAATTCATATGATATTTTTTATGACAGAACAAACAAGGTGACCTGTGGTTTTTAGACATCTGGCTTCAATTTATTTAAAGGTAGCTTACCAGTAAGTCAGCATTAAGACTTTAGTCTGAGTTTTATATTCAAATATAAGCTGTTTTGCTTAGAGTTAAAACCTCAGTCATAAGTTTGATATTCTGTCTTGAAAATGCAGTTTAAACAGAGTTCTCAAACCCTGATTAATTTAAATCACTTAAATCTTAAATATAAATTAAATTCATAAACATTTCAATTAAATTTAAGTAGAAGTTAATTTTTAAATTTAAATTTAATTGATACTTATGCAACCAAGTCATGATGTTAAACATACAAATGTGTTTTTGTTCTAAATTCATTGAGTTTGAATCCCACTCAGGCGATGCAACATTATGTGATCAATTTTGTCAGCGACTTGCAACAGGTTGGTGGTTTTCTTTGGATACTCTGGTTTCCTCCACCAGTTAAACTCACTGCCACGATATAACTGAAATATTGTTGAAAATGTTAAACACCATAAAACCTAAACCAAACCAGTATTAATAATGACTAATTATTTGTTTATTTCTTTACAGACACAACAGAATGACAAGTCAGAACAAGGTAAAATATCATGTCTTTATTGATCTAAGGATAATACCTATATTTTAAAATAAAAATTATAAGGCACTGTTTCTGTCAGCTTTAATTCTGTGTTTATTTTTTACCATCTGAAATAACATCTTTATACAAGTAGCTTGAATTTTAGTAGAGTGTACTATAATTTTGTTGTTTTTCTCACAAACTGAATAAACATCTTTATAAAAAAAGCTTCAATTTTAGTAGAGTGAACTATAATTAATTTTTTTTTAGCCAACTGAAAATGCCTCTTTTTTATAATAAGCTTCAATTTTTCGTTTTTGTTGTGTTTGTTACACAACTGTAAAGTTTTTAACACGTGTCTTGCTTTTTCTACTGTCATCTGTAGGTGTTTTTATGCCCCCGTGACGAAGAGTCAGGGGGCATATTAATTTACCCCTGTTCGTCCGTCCGTTCCTCCGTTTATCCGTCCGGATATCTCCTCCTACAGTTTTGTAGCTACAGCTTTAATATTTTGTAGGATATTTATACACATAATGGAGGTGTGGATGTCCACAGGATTTTGATTTTCCTCAAATATTCTCAAAATGACAGGTAGTTGGACTTAGTCATTTTTTTCGTACTAGCTGCATAAAGGGAACATGGTTTGTCCGGCTAACTCCTCCTACAGTTTTAGAGCTACAGCTTTAATATTTTGCAGGATGTTTATACACATAATAGAGGTGTGCATGTCCACGGGATTTTGATTTTCATCAAATATTCTCAAAATGACAGGTAGTTGGACTTAGTCATTTTGTTTGTCCGTCCGGATATAGATACATGGTTTGTCCGGCTCTCTCCTCCTACAGTTTTGGGGCTACAGCTTTAATATTTTGTATGATGTTTATACACATAATGGAGGTGTGCATGTCCACAGGATTTTGATGGTCAGACACACTTCATTTTTAAAAAATTACTCCTCACAAAACAACTTTGTCCATAATTATCAAGTGCGGGGGCATACTTCTTTTCTAGTTTTCTCCATATTTTAACATATTAATTTCCCATTGTACAATTTGTTTAATACTTTTCATACATTGTCCTGAGTATGCATAAAATATTTGTCTGACAGTGACTTGTGGCAGGTCGGTGGTTTTTCCAGGGTCCTCTGGTTTCCTCAACCAATAAAACTGACCGCCACGAAATAACTGAAATAGTGTTGAAAGTGGCATTAAATACCACAAAACCCACTCCTGTTTCATCACTGGTAAGTTTGATTCCCTCACTCGGTGAATCGGTCTTGATAAAGTATTATTGGATAAAGTTGGCACAACTTGCTGAAGATTAGCCATTTTGATTTGTATAAAGATTACACAAAATTGAATTGATTTGAAAAAAATTATCATCATGAAATTTAAGGAACCAAGAAAAATGTGGAAGTGAAATAACTTGATGACATGATTAATCTCTCCTATGATAGGTTTTTTACTCTATGAAATAGGTTAGCATTACAATCTCTCCTATTATAGGTTTTTTTACTCTATGAAATAGGTTAACATTATAATCTCTCCTATAATAGGTTTTTTACTCTATGAAATAGGTTAACATTATAATCTCTCCTATAATAGGTTTTTTACTCTATGAAATAGGTTAACATTATAATCTCTCCTATAATAGGTTTTTACTCCATGAAATAGGTTAACATTATAATCTCTCCTATAATAGGTTTTTTACTCTGAAATAGGTTAACATTATAATCTCTCCAATAATAGTTTTTTTACTCTATGAAATAGGTTAACATTATAATCTCTCCTATAATAGGTTTTTACTCCATGAAATAGGTTAACATTATAATCTCTCCTATAATAGGTTTTTTACTCTATGAAATAGGTTAACATTATAATCTCTCCTATAATAGGTTTTTTACTCCATGAAATAAGTTAACATTATAATCTCTCCTATAATAGGTTTTTTACTCTATGAAATAGGTTAACATTATAATCTCTCCTATAATAGGTTTTTTACTCTATGAAATAGGTTAACATTATAATCTCTCCTATAATAGGTTTTTACTCCATGAAATAGGTTAACATTATAATCTCTCCTATAATAGGTTTTTTACTCTATGAAATAGGTTAACCTTATAATCTCTCCTATAATAGGTTTTTTACTCTATGAAATAGGTTAACATTATAATCTCTCCTATAATAGGTTTTTTACTCTATGAAATAGGTTAACATTATAATCTCTCCTATAATAGGTTTTTACTCCATGAAATAGGTTAACATTATAATCTCTCCTATAATAGGTTTTTTACTCTATGAAATAGGTTAACATTATAATCTCTCCTATAATAGGTTTTTTACTCTGAAATAGGTTAACATTATAATCTCTCCAATAATAGGTTTTTTACTCTATGAAATAGGTTAACATTATAATCTCTCCTATAATAGGTTTTTTACTCTATGAAATAGGTTAACATTATAATCTTTCCTATAATAGGTTTTTTACTCTATGAAATAGGTTAACAATATAATCTCTCCTATAATAGGTTTTTGCTCCATGAAATAGGTTAACATTAAAATCTCTCCTATAATAGGTTTTTTACTCTGAAATAGGTTAACATTATAATCTCTCCTATAATAGGTTTTTTACTCTATGAAATAGGTTAACATTATCAATATCAAACCTGTCTTAAAGGACACCTCTATATAACAAATCACTGTCTATAAAGGGCAGTCTAATTTTTTACCATTAATGAATAGTGCATATAATTTTAACCTGTATATAAAGGGCAACTGCTCATAAAGGCCACATTTTCAGGTTCCCTTGAGTGGCCTTTATATACAGGTTTGATGGTTGTACTTTCTTTTTAGTGCAGATATTGTTTAAGGTCTACATTTTTATTGGTATAATATCCATAACTGTATATTTTTTGTTCAATCACAGGACTGCCAAATGTATACAAAGATATCCAGTTGATAAGAATTTAAAATTCATTATCACTTGAGGAATTTCTTGCCCATTGCGAGAAGTAATTAGTGCTACATATAGTAATGCATGCCTTTTATGTACTTCTTTATTGTAACAAATTGTAATTTGGAGAAGACTTCATAAGTTTGTTTACCTTGTGTCCAATCCATTTTGTCTGTTTAATTGGCAAATAAATTATGTTTAAGCTAAACAAATTTAAACTTAGTAAATTTAAGGTATCAGAAGATTCATCAATCTCTGAAGCAGACGCTGCATTATTCTTTTGTCAGAATTTAACCTCTGCCACACGTCATCCAACATTTTTTATGTAAACGAGGTTCATATACTACATTCTTTTCTCTGAGCTGTCATGATCGTATGGTAGTTGGATTTACAACTACCTATGCAATCACCACTAAAGCCGTGAGTTTGAACCCTGTTCATGGCGAGGTGTACTCGATACAACATTATGTGATAAAGTTTGTCTGTGACTTGCGGCAGGTTGGTGATTTTCTCCGGTTTCCTCCTCCAATAAAACTGACCGCCATGATATAACTGAAATATTGTTGAAAGTGGTGTTAGACACCATAAAACCAACTAATCTCTCTTTTTATGTAAACGAGGTAGATGTACTTCATTCTTTTCTCCCTGTCTTAAATATAAGGTTTAAGATTTGTAGTTGGTTTGGCTTCAATATAAAATAAAATGTCTGTCAAAATTTATTTTCGTAAAATATTGGACTTCAAGTCTGCCATTTTGTTTATCCATAGATCCAATTTACTCAAACCCATAATCTGTTTTCTTTAAAATCTTACGTGAATGTCCGCTAGGAAGGGAACCTCTCCCTTCGTTGTGCCAGAGGTGATATTCTGTCCTCAGGGGGAAGTTATTTAGCCTTTGTTTTGGAAATTCTCATGTGATGAAGGAGAATAAAAAATATGGAAGTCGTCTATTAAAATTTCTGATCTTAGATTGCTTTTAAATAATTTGTTAATTTTAATAACAGAAATTCTTGGATTGGAAAAGAAGTATCGGAGTGATAATGAATTAAATTTATTATCATTTGGTGCTCGCCCTAGTGGTGGTAAGTTAAAACAGGGGGAATTATCTCCCCTTAATTACCCCCTTTTGTTTCTTGAATGTCCATCAGAAATTGCTTGCATGTTTATTGTTTTTGCACAATTCTAAAATTATACTTTTTATGCTTTTGTATAGCAGTAATCTCCCATTTCATGCAAGCTTCAATGAAAATGATATATATTTTCCCCACAATCTGCTCAAAAATTTAATGTTGTAACAACTTATGTATTTGCTATAAAAGTATTCTCTGAATTTTTTTATTATGTTCAAATATTTACAAATTATATGAAATTTATAGTCAAATTATTTGTCCTTTTCATTGCTATTGCATGGAACGGGTACCATTATACCTGCCGATAAGGGGAATAACTCTTATAAAGACATAAAAAAAAACTTATAATTTTAGAATCAACTCGGGAATGTGCAAAATGTCTATGAATATGCATGACTCCATGGTTCCATGTTTAGGTGTTATATTGATGGTACAATGGTGTAAAATGTATTACTGGGTAGAAAATGTTTAATGTATGACAAAAAAGTGCATGAATTAGCATATATTTTGTTACTGTTGATGTATATGTAATTATGCCACTGTATTGTTAAATTCACGTAGTTTTAATTGCATGAGGTAAAATGTTGCATGAAATTGCTATCATTTTTGTCTATTGTCAATTTTGCTTCAGAAAGCTTTAAAATTTTGTTGTTGATTATTTTTATAAGTATTTGTAAAAACAATGTAAGTAACAATAGAATTATTTGGCACTTCCCTTAGCTGTCAATTTCTCATAAGAGAATCAATTATATTGCTTTGATAAAATCTCCAACTGTCAATTTATAACATGAGAATCACTTATATTTCTTTGATCAAATCCCCAGCTATCAATTTTTCATAAGATAATCAATTGTATTGCTTTGATCAAATCCTCAGCTGTCAATTTTTCACATAAGAATCACTTATATTACTTTGATCATATCCCCAGCTGTAAATTTTTCACATGAGAATCACTTGTTATGTTTTGATCAAATCCCCCAACTGTCAATTTTACACATGAGAATCACTCATCATGCTTTGATCAAATCCCTAACTATCAATTTTTCACATGAGAATCACTTATCATGCTTCGATCAAATCCACAGCTGTCCATTTTTCACATGAGAATCACTTGGTATGATTTGATCAAATCCTCAACTGTCAAATATTCACATGAGAATCACTTGTTTTGCTTTGATCAAATCTCCAGCTGTCAATTTTTCACATGAGAATCACTTGTTATGCTTTGATCAAATCCTCATCTGTCAATTTTTCACATGAGAATCACTTGTTATGCTTTGATCAAATCCCCATCTGTCAATTTATATTACTTTGATCAAATCCCCATCTGTCAATTTATATTACTTTGATCAAATCCCCATCTGTCAATTTATATTACTTTGATCAAATCCCCAACTGTCAATTTTTCGCATGAGAATCATTTATATTACTTTGATCAAATCCCCACGCTGTCAATTTTTCATATGAGAATCACTTATATTACTTTGATTAAATCCCCAGATGTCAATTTTTCGCATGAGAATCATTTATATTACTTTGATCAAATCCCCACGCTGTCAATTTTTCACATAAGAATCACTTATCATGCTTTGATCAAATCCACAGCTGTCCATAGTTCACATGAGAATCACTTGTTATGATTTGATCAAATCCTCAGCTGTCAAATATTCACTTGAGAATCACTTATCATGCTTTAATGGGTGGTGTAATAATTGTTAGCATGCTCATCTCAAGTGCTGTAGATCGTGAACTCGAGCCCTAATCGGGTCAAACCAAAGACTGTAAAATTGGTATTTGTGGCTTCTCCGCTAAGCACGCAGCATTAAGGAGAAAGAGCAAAGGCTGGTTGGCTCGGAATCAGTATAATGTGTCCAAGTGGGGCGACATTCAATCTGCTGACTGTTGTTTCAGTGAGCTAGCACTATAAAAATCCAACAATTCATGTCAGGTCTATTACAATGCGGACCTCATCATGATCTCATTGAAAATTAACTTGTTCTCACCATGATATTGCTGAAAAATTACTGAGTTGGCGGTAAGCAACAATCACCTACTCACTCAATCAAATCCCCACACTGTCAATTTAATATAAAAGAATCACTTGTCATGCTTTGACAAAAGAAGTGGACATCCTAAGCATTCCTTTAAAAGTTTTTTTGTACATTGCAGAAATGTAGTCAACACTTTGCCAGCTCTCATTCATCATTTAACTCATTGAATCAACTCCTGTCCATGAAAAATAAATCACTCATCACAGAGTAACGACAGTAATTTACTCAGTCGATAAAAATACACATTTGTAAATTACTTTGTTGTTCTGTTATTTGTCATTTCTTTCTGATATTTGAAAATATATGATGTTACCTGATGGTAAACTGTGTAATTTACCACCTCAAATGTTTCACATTATCTTATTGCATCTTGTTTTATACATTAGAATTACAGTGACACCTGTCAAAACTGAACCTGCTGGGGACCAACTTTTGTGTTCAGAATAGACATGTATTCGGTTTGTACATGTTAAATTAACAAAGATTTCCTACAATAGGACTATGTTTATAGTTCAGTTTATACAGGATTTCGGTTTATTCAGGGTTCGGTTTAGACAAGTTTCACAGTATACTGACAGTAAATGAAATATGATCAAGTATTGAAGATCCATCAGAAGTAAGCATGTTTGATGGTTGGAGAGCTTTGAGATTTCTAGAAGCGTGTTGGTATCATGTGTATAATAATTTTTTTTGCATCTGTAAATCAGTAATAATTTAACTTGGACAAATACTGTTTAATTTAGTTTTGTTTCTAAGGTGTTGTTTAAGACATATATTAATACAGATTTCTTTATCTTATGCTGACGCTGTATTCTGTTCATTTATTCAAAATAATAGTTTCAGTTAGAAAATTTAATGGAACATGAATGTTTATGCATCGTAATACTGGGAAATATACATGCAGTGGACACAAATGGCTATTTTTGTTTTTCAAGGACAATATTTTACTGTAGACATTTTCAATAAAATGAAGAAAAAGAAATATTTACAGTTGACGTTTTTATTTTAAATGTTTTTCAGTTGCTGAAGATTCAGAGAATGAATTTTTCCGTGCCAATGAAGAAGATATTAATGAAAAAGATTCTCTCATAAAAATTTGTCCTCAAACTTTCAGCATGTCATCGATGAGGAAAAATAAATACACAATACAGCAACAAGTATCTGCATTCAGTACTGATGACAAGAAAAATAAAGATAAGCCAAAGGTAAGCATGGCTTTCAATATTTTTCAAGTGTACCAGTACTTCACTATTTACAGGCGCTACTTTGTATTAAAATTTGAATATTTTCATATATTATCCTACACAACAATCTTTAAAATCTGGAGGTACCAAATACTATTAGTATTTTAAATGGGTAATTATTAAAAGGCCTGGGAAATAAAATGATACCTGTGTAAACCAAACTTCCTTTGGACCAACTTTTGTGTTCAGAATAGACAGGTGTTCGATTTATACAGGTTAAATTAACAAAGATTTTCTAAATTTGGACTTGATTTTTATAGTTAGGTTTATATACCATATTTAGGGTTGCATAATGTACAGGATTTTGCCCAGATTCTTTATTTTGTAGGAGGGGTGCACATTATAAACAGGAACAATGTATTTCACTCTTTCCCAGACCGGGAAATCACATGTCTGCCATGTTTTTTTGTTTTTTTGCAAAGTTAAATATTTCTTAAATTGTTTGGACACTATTCCACAAAATAATTAATTGCATCTACTATGTTTTAATTATTGAAGAATTAAAACTGTCTAGTGCAGTTTTGTTTTGTACTTGTAAATATTTACCTTTGATAGATACGAAAATAAACTAAATAAAAACGTCTGACTATATCTAGCCATGTGTAGAATAATCAATAATCTTGCCGATAAGTCAATTTGTGCAAGTGTAAATGTGTCATAATTACTTAGTGTATAATTAGACTGTCATACTGTGTTTACACAAGATTATAGTGATTGAAATAAAAAGAAAAGAAACAATAAAATGTATTTGTCAATTTTTATGTCAAGTCTAATAGCTTGATTGCTCCCAGGTGAAGTTAAATCCGATTAACACAAAATTACATCATATAACAATCTGTTATGATTGCATGGCTTGGATGCTATTTCATCACTAAATAATCATTAATTATTTGGTCAATTTAAAAAATACAAAAAAATAACGGATTGTCAGCGTTCTTTGATGTATGTAACAACCGTATTTTCAACAACTCCTCACAAGCTTAGCAATGTTCAACAATGTCATAATAAGTGACAATTGTTTGCCTTTCTTTGTTCTATATCATTATTTTCTGTCATCTTCAACTATCAACTGCATTAATTTACGTTCAGATCCGGAATTTAAACTTATATTTACCGATGCTGTACTAGATTTCGAATCCATTACACAACATCCGGATAATAAAAACATCATATGAAAACGCCAATAAAACCCAACACATTTAATATTTTGCAACTTTATTGAAGATGAAAAGAGATAAATGGTTCTTAAATTCTCCCAGCAAATGAAACATGCTCAAAGGACTGAAAAATATATATACGATTGATATTCAATTCTTACAGTCCATGCGCATTATGCACCAATGTGCATTATGCAACCCTAAATACGGTACTAAGGATTCCACTTTATTCAGGGTTCGGCTTGGACAAGTTTCACTGTATTTATTTGAAGTAAATAAAAAGAGAGAAATAATCTTGCTCAATGTTAAACATCATGAAGGTCAGGATTTATACCGTAGTTACAAAACTTTTTTTAGTATGTTTCTTATACTTGAAAAATATCAATTCATGTAAAGGGGCCGTCATGGTCGTGGTTGTAATCATATTGTAGTTGGATTTTCTACGGGCACTCCGGTCATCTCCACTAATAAAACTGACCGCCACGATATAACTGAAATATTGTTGAAAGTGGCATTAAACACCATAACCCTAACCCTATAATATTTGTCATAGCAGTATGATTATGAACAGAGTTAATGGTGCCCAAATTTTTATTATTATTATTTTATTTTTTCTACCACTTTAGAGATTAATTAGATGATGTTTTGATAGGAAGAAGAAGAAGCTGAGGAGATTCTAAGTGTTCCAATGAAAAAGATTTTAAAGATGAACAGCCCAGAGTGGTATCTGATAGTGATTGGTCTTATTGCATCAGTGTTAATGGGATCTATACCGCCTTCGTTTGCAATCCTCTTGTCAGAATTTATAAAGGTTAGTTATTTTGGATTTTTTTTCAGGAAACTTTTATCATGCGAGTGAGGTAGATCGTGGTTTCGAGCCCCAATCGGGTCAAATCAAAGACTGTAAAATTGGTATTTGTTGCTTTTTCGCTCAGCACACGGCATTCAGGAGAAAGAGGTAAGACTGGTTGGCTCAGAATCAGGATAATGTGTCTGAGTGGGGCGACATGTCTATCCACAGACTGTTGTTTCAGTCAGCTAGCACTATAAATATCCAACTAAGCGTGTTGGTCTAGTACAAAGCGGAGCTCATCATCATCTCATTGAAAATTAACTTGCTCTCGCCATAATATAGCTGAACAATTGTTGAGTTGGCGTTAATCAACAATCACTCACTATACTGCAATTATTCATAAACAATATCTCAATCAATGTAAAACATAAATTTATACAGTAAACGTTGATATCATAGACGACAACAACAATCTGAACTACTCCTCTGTCAAACCCCAAATACATAAAAACACACAAATGACAATGACAGATGGAAATCTAGGTCATGGCTTAGGACAGGCATACCAATGTGGCTTTAGGTCATGGCTTGGGACAGGCCAGGCCTCAACATTAACGTTTGTCCGATTGTCTTGTACCAGTGGACAATTAGATCTTGTATCACGGTTGTCTGACGGGACAAGTGAAAAAATGACTGTCCTACCTTTTGAAGGTTATTTTCTATAATAAAAATGTGTTGCTTTGTCATTTTTACAGACTTAAGCTTCGTAAATAATTATTTTAATGTGTGTAAAAATATTGGTTTCCATTGAAGTACACTATCGCTAATTACAACGGTGAACCAAGAGATGTTCTGAACATATACTTGAACCGTATCTTTTCAGCGATTTGATTAAATGACAACTGGCATGATGAAATAGAAATACAATGTAGTTTGTTTATGGTGTTTCCTTCCTCCATACAATTATTCCCTGGAAACGTAAATACAATGCCCATTGGCGTGGATCTATGATATCCCCATATCTTAGAAAGTAGGGATTTACAGCAAGCGGCGGAACTCAATTCAACAAGAAATGTTAAGGCGTCTGATGTAGATTTCCATTGAGGGACATTCAGTCGCTGATTTTGATACACAATCTGCATTAATTAGATGGTGAACAACGTCGTTCAAAGCATCCTGGATTCTATCCACATTATACGATTACCGCTTAGATGGGCCTGCCATTTGAGAACCAAACTTAGAAATTGATGATTAGACACTCATACCACGATGGCATTGTTTGATACCAATGACTTTATGTCTAAGTGTATGTTAATTTGTCGATTAAAGATGTCATAATCATAATGTCTGTTAGTACTAATAATGACAGGATGAGATAATGTTTGTGAGACAATGACCAAAACATTTTACACAAATTGCTGATAATTATCCTCAGGTTTTTATATTTTTTATTATTATTTTTTTGGGACAACTAAAAGATTGAGTTGGACAAGTACTTTTTATACGCCCGTCTCGAGACGGGCTGTATAATGTGATTGGGTATGGCGGGCGGGAGGGCGTCAACACAGGTTTCCGCACAATAACTTTAGTTCTGTGTATTGGATCTTTACCAAACCTGGCCACATGATTCCCCTGTGGAAGGGGAAGAACCTTATTTATTTTGAGGTCAAGGCCACTGTTGCTATAAATAGAATTTTTGACAACAGGGTCGTTTCCGCACGATAACTTTAGTTTTGTATATTGGATCTTTACCAAACTGTACCACATGATTGCTCTGTGGAAGGGGAAGAATCCTATTTATTTTGGGGTCATCAGGTCAAAGATCAAGGTCACTTACTATAAATAGAATTTTTGACAACAGGGTCGTTTCCGCATGATAACTTTAGTTCTGTATATTGGATCTTTACCAAGCTTGACCACATGATTCCCCCGTGAAAGGGGAAGAACCCTATTTATTTTGGGATCATTAGGTCAAAGGTCAAGGTCACTTGCTATAAATATAATTTTTGACAACAAGGTCGTTTCCGCACGATAACTTTAGCTCTGTATATTGGATCTTTAACAAACTTGGCCACATGTTACCCCTGTGGAAGGGGAAGAAGCCTATTTATTTTGGGGTCATTAGCTCAAAGGTCAAGGTCACCATTACTATAAATATAATTTTTGACAACAGGATCGTTTCTGCACGATAACTTTAGTTCTGTATATTGGATCTTTACCAATCTTGGCCACATGATTCCCCTGTGGAAGAGGAAGAACCCTATTTATTTTGGGGTCATTAATACCATTATACCGTTTGATAATTTATATAGACAGGCGTATTTTGTGATGCACACATTTCTTGTTTTAGTTAGTTGTCCGAAGGGACAATTAAAAAAAGTTAATGTAGAGGCCTGCAGGCATAAAAATATTGCTAGGTTTTATACAAGTTAGTTAGTTAGTTGGTACAAATAATGTATGTAGTTATGTTTAAGGTGTTTAACACCACTTTCAACAATATTTCATTTATATCGTGGCGGTCAATTTTATTGGTGGAGGAAACCCAGAGTACCCGGAGAAAATCACCGACCTGCTGCAAGTCACGGACAAACTTTATCACATAATGCTGTATCGAGCACACCTCGCCTGAGCGGGATTGAACTCACAACTTTAGTGGTGATACTATAGGCACTGATTGCACAGGTAGTTGTAAATCCAACTACCATACGATCACAACCACGACAGCTACGTAATTCTATTTGTATCTTAAATCCTTGATATAATGTTTCAGGTGTTTACATATGACGATGATGATAAAGCTGAATCTGTATCGTTGATGTTAGTAGGAATTTCCCTGGGAATAGCTTGTGCTGCAGCAGTTTTTAAGATGATAATTGTAAGTTTTAATTAATGTTTATGGGTTTATGCACATTTTTTCACCATTTTATATAGAATTGTTATTCCGGCCTGTTTATTATTGACAGTTCTGCAACATACTACATGCATGACATAGATATTTGATTGACAGGGAAAATAAAGGGAAGACAACACCATTTTTTGAGATTTGGGCTCATTTTGTATTCAGTTGTGTACAATGCACATCTTTTTGTTAAGAATATCATTTGACCAGCTGTTGAAATTCTTCAAATCATTTGACCAACTGTTGAAATTCCTTAGAAGATCATATGACCAGCTGTTGAAATTCCTTAGAAGATCATGTGACCAGCTGTTGAAATTCTTCAGATGATGTGACCAGCTGTTGAAATACTTTAGAAGATCATGTGACCAGCTGTTGAAATTCCTGAGAAGATCATGTGACCAGCTGTTGAAATTCCTCAGATGATGTGACTAGCTGTTGAAATTCCTCAGATGATGTGACCAGCTGTTGAAATTCCTTAGAAGATGATGTGACCAGCTGTTGAAATTCCTTAGAAGATTATGTGACCAGCTGTTGAAATTCCTTAGAAGATCATGTGACCAGCTGTTGAATTTCATTAGAAGATCATATGACCAGCTGTTGAAATTCCAGAGAAAATCATGTGACCAGCTGTTGAAATTCCAAAGAAGAAATATGTGTTATACACTGCAGAACTAATTATGGCATGGAAAATGTTCAATAATATTAGTTTTTGTTGTTGCTAAATTGAAAAATTGAAAAGAAAAATTTCTTTCCTTAGTCAAAAAGCTGCATGGTTCATGCTCAAAATGTAAATGACGATCCCTATGTTTACCGTCATTTCTGAAAGAGGTTGCTGGACTCCATAAATACAAAATTGCTGATTTGGGGGAAATAGGTTTTTTCTGTAAAAGAGTAGAATAGGTACATACATTTTCATTCATATTTGATTAGTTTTAGGTGAGTTACAAAGGTGAGTTGTCATGATTTCAAATCCACACTTTATTTGATTTTATGTAAATTAAAATTAGCCATGTACATATTTTAATTCATGTCACTCTCAATTAGTTATGTGCATTTTTAAGCTGATATATTTATTTCAATGTGTGCGTATTTAAGCTTATATACCTATTTAAGTTTGTATATTTTTGAACAGATACACCTGTTTCAATAAAACCCTTTTTTTTGTAGAATATGACATTTTGTATAGCAGGGGGTAATTTAACAACAAGATTTAGGAGATTGGCATTCAAATCAATAGTCTGGCAAGTAAGTACATATTTTTTTTTATTGTTCATGTTATACATTGTATAGATTAATATGATTAAGTAAATAAATTTTAGAGAATGCTGAATGAGCAATCAAAAATGAACAATCCAGATAAACTGGCAACATAGGGTACACAAGACGAAGACAAACAAAACAAAAACATTACACAATATGTGTTGGACACCACTATACGCAAACAAACACAAATAACGTAAATAAGACATGATAGGGATCGTCATTTACATTTTGAGCATGAACCATGCAGCTTTTTGACTAAGGAAAGAAATTTTTCTTTTCAATTTTTTATTTTAGCAACAACAACAAAAACTAATATTATTGAACAAATAACTGGAGGTAAAGACGAACCGAACATCGTTTATATGCAGAAATCATAACGGACATCACAACACAGACCTAAGAATGTAAAGATACATAATAGGACAACACAAAAAAACGTCTTGATCGTATGCCACATACCTTGATTGTATGCTACATGTCTTGATTGTGTGCCATATGTCTTGATCGTATGTCACATGTCTTGATCATATGCCACATGTCTTGATCGTGTGCCACATGTTTTGATCGTATGCCACATGCCTTGATCATATGCCACATGTCTTGATTGTATGCCACATGTCTTGATCATGTGTCACATATCTTGATCGTATGCCACATGTCTTGATCGTGTGCCACATGCCTTGATTATTACTGAACCTTTTTGAATCTAACTGGGTCAGTATTCTTCTTTTTTTTCTTCTTTTTTTTCCCCCTATAGTCAGGATTTTATAAATTCCCTTACATCACCACCTGACTAGGGTGTGACAGGGGTTTTCGAAAATAAGTTTTGTGACTACATTGGTTTTACATTTTGATAAACAAAATAAAGAAATAATAATATATAATACTAAATAGTAATAAACACTTTCATTCATCTTTCACACACACTCTCTTACCATTTTGTTTTTCTAAAATATTTGATTGCTCCTGACATTTTGTACTTAATCAAAAAAGCTGAAAAAAGAATCTCATCACTATATGAATCAAACAAACAAAAAATAATATGATTAGTTGAAAATATATTGTAAGGGGGTCCACATTTGTTCAAATGCTAAAATGGTATTGTTTTTCTTTGATATATATTGTTCAAGTGAACGATACCACATAATTTTATGTTTAAATTCTACAATATTTAGCCTTTGTTCAGTGAGTTTGCACTTGAAGATGTAATTTTTTGCAATAATTGAAATCAAATTAACAAGAGATGTTCTTTTTTGTCAAAAATCAAATTCTTGTAATATTGTTTTAATTGTTTTGACAAAGATTTGAGAAAAATTTGTGTCACAGGACAGTCAAAGAATAGATGTTCAATAGTTTCATCATGAATTTTGCAAAATGTACATAAATTAGTATTCTTGAGCTTTATTTTATGTAAAAAGGAATTGGTAGGAATGATCCTGTGTAACAATTTAAATTGAAAATTTTGAAGATATGAGCTTCTACAAGATTTTTCTACGTGTTTTATGATTGAGTAATTTTATGTCTGGTGGCTGGAAAAGGGAGGTTATCCATTTATTTCTACCTGTCGATCCATGGAACACATTATCCAGACTCTGACCAAGCAAGTCTTTGATCAGACTCCTTAATACTCTATGATTAGTAAAGAAGCAAAACATACCAGTTTTATATAGTCTATGGGTCAACCAAACTCAACATTGGATCCACGATCTTTCAAATTCGAGTCAAGCATGCTAAGCATTATTCCAGTGAGTTGATTTGTGCGAATAGTCTATTTATAGAATAAGCAGAAATATTGTAGGCTTGATTTACACAAGTTTATTGATGATTTAGGGTTAAAATCGTTTGGAACTGCATCAGTGGTGTAATGGTTAACCTCAAGTGTGGTAGATCGTGGGTTTGTGCCCCGATCAGGTCAAACCTAGGACTATGAAATTGGCATTTGTTGCTTCTCTGCTAGGTTTGCAGCATTAAGGAGAAAGAGCAAAGACTGATTGGCATGGAATCAGAATAATGTGTCTGAGTGGGGAGACATGTCTATCTGCGGACAGTTGTTTCAGTAAACTAGCATAATGAAAATACAACTAAGCATGTTGGTCTTGTACAAAGTGGATCTCATCATCATCTTCTTGGAAATTAACTCATTCTCTCCATGATATAGCAGGTCGGTGGTTTTCTCCGGATACTCCGGTTTCCTGCACCAATAAAACTGACTGCCACGATATAGCTGAAAAATTGTTGAAAGTGGCATTAAGCACCATAAACCAAACCATCCTACATAGAGCTATGGAAAGTATTGGCAAAAGAGATTTTCAGCTCCTCAAAATATTGATTACAATTTTATTTAAAAAAAAAACTCATTTGCAAAAAAGAACACAATGTTCATATTTTTTGTATCAAGCTAACCTTACATCAATAATGTTTCCCGGCAACAATGCAATATTATACATTATTATATGACTTCAGATAATGTCTTTTCTGAATGGCTGACGTCCCTAGAAACGTTCTTTGATAAAACGTTATATTCACCTCACGTGACATAATGCGCGGTGAATATAACATTCCATCGTCTTGCACCATACGAAACCAAAGAAAACGTTGTGATAAAAGCTTATTTTAAGGGTAAAATCAACATATAAAATGTGTCATATAATAAAACAATTATGACTTTCAATTCGATGTATACCAGGATTTATTAACCCAAGAATAATATATTTACCTCGGCCATCTGGCCTCTGTAAATATAATGTTCCTGTGTTAATAAATCCTTGTATCCACCTCGAGCTCATTAAAAGTCATTAATTGTATAATAACAGACTTTTGTAGAAGTGAATATGAGTTTTTATTGACCTGTAAAATAATATTGATAAAAGGCTAAGGCTAAAGTATGGATATTTCTAGTCATTATGTAATAATCTCATCTATTTATAGGACATGGAATATTTTGATGACCCTAAGAATACCGTGGGAACTCTTACAACAAGGCTGTCAGCTGATGCTACACTAATTCAAGGGGTAGGTATTATATGATGACGGTATTTGTAAGATTTCTTCTTCCGTATTTAGTTTTATTGTTGATAAGGCCATCTTAAAAAAATGTTCTGGTTCTCAGACAATGGATTTAAAAAAAAAGGCAAGGTAGGTAGGGTTTTTATTTTTTGTTTTTATTTCCAATCCAACATGGGAAGGGTTTTTATATTTTGTTTTTATTTTCAGCGGTTTAAAAACAATGCAAACCAGTTCAATTCTACTATTTTGGCAAACAATCAACACAATAGTGTTTACTCGGAGAGTAATATTTATTTAACAGTACCATGTTTGGTACATATATCTCGTTTATTGTTATTGCTTGGCCTTTGTGGTAGTGTCATTCTCTCACGATTTTCCAAAAGAACTGCGAAAGCTGATTTTTTCTTGTTCATTGTCTCTTCCAAAGTGGAAGCTTCAAGGTTTTTCTCATAAATTCCAATTTGAAAGTATCTTCCAAATAGCTCAACAATCTCTGAAACCTTCACGGAAGGAAACACGCTGTCCAGTACTTCAGGTCAAAATTAACGAAAGGGTTGTTGTTTTCTCCAACCTCTTTTATGTCCGTAAAATCACCCACGAATTTACTCTTACATAACTCTGCAACTGTCATTGTTCTGTCAACAGGCAGGATAGTCCACGAAACTATTTGTTTGGAACGTAGCTATACATTAAAACTGACGAGTACAGTGTTTTCACTCGTAGCCATGCTGAATTTTTACTTTCGTTTTCGATTGATCAGTCATTCAAACGTTTGTCAAAACTCATCCACGTCCCCAGCATGCTTGAAAACTTTAATTTGGCAGTAAATTTGAATTTTTTTTTCTTCAAAAATATGGTGCGGTGGCGATTTATTTTTTTCTGTACGGCAATAAAAACGTCCCATCTGCCGAAATTTTGAGGGAGCAGCGTTTGTCTGAGAACCAGAACTTTTATTTTATTTGGCCTAACCCTGCATCTGGGTAATACTATACAATTACTGCACTTGAACGAGATTAATGTGAGGTTTTATGGAGCAGAGTACAACAATATTGAACGAGGCGAAGCCGAGTTCAATATTGTTGTACTCTGCTCCATAAAAACTCATATTGATCAAGTTCAAGTGTAGTAATTGTTTTACTACATAAGGCTCTATTTTACTATAATTTTATTTTATTTGAAAATTTTATCATTTTAATTTTTTTGGGAAAATTTGGAAATCTTGTGAAATTTTATGAAAATATTTTATGAAATTTTAGAAATTTGAAATTTTATGAAATTTTCTAATATTGATTAGCAAAAAGCAATTTCTGTGCAATAAAAAACCATATTGCACTTTCGTGCCACGTAATTTCATTCATTGATTTTGCACGAGAGTGCAATATGCTTTTTTATTGAACAGAAATTGTTTTTTGCTAATCAATGTTAGAAAATGGAATGTCACGTGTATTGCTTCTGGCCAATAGAAAAACAGTAAAATAGAGCCTTATGTAATAAAATTCTATACACCAAATAACATCAGAAAAAAAAAACCACAATTTAACTGACATATTGTTTTATTTTTCAATGTCAGGAATCAATTCGGGACATCATAATCTACCTACATATGAAATGTCGTTGAAATCAGACAATGTTGAATTTGTGCGGTATTGTGGTGGCCATTTTGAAAATGGCAACCGGTAGACAATTTTCAATGTCGGGAATCAATTTGGGACATTGTTATCTACCCACATATCAAATTTTGATGATATCGGACAATGTTAAATTTTTTAGATCCAGTGGGACAGATATATTGTATGGTTGTCACTTGCTTAGACGTTTGTATAATATACTTTATTTCCTGTGACTGTATAATGAATTCTTCATTATCCTATAAAATATATTAAAAATTGCTGAGTTAGATTGCTGTCAAATTATAAAATTAAGTATATATGTACCATCTACACACGCTTATACACATGTCTTACGTCTATCCCTAGATTTGCCTTACAAGAAAAGGTAACACTATGATTATTGAAGCTCCTTTTAAAGGGAGTGGATGTGGTCGAGTGGTCTAGGGTGCTGGACGTAAGGCTAAGCGATTGGTGCTGCAGTGTATCAATGGTGTGAGTTCAAATCCTGTCGAGGGAAGAACAAAAATTTAACAGCTCTAAAATCTAATTCTAACACTGTTTGGTTTAATTTTCAGACGTGTATATATATATATATATATATATATATATAACCTAATCCATCAAATGATTTTTTGTTTGACTGTTATTCCTGTTTGTGAATTTATTCAAATTATTAAGTCTCCCAAACAAAGTTTGGGAGACTTATTGTTTTTGCTCCGTTTCTTCTTATTATTATTCTTATTCTTATTCTTATTCTCTTTCTCCTTTCTTTCCACGGACCATGAACTTGTCCATGGCAGATCTCGGGAACTACTGGACAGAATTTCATGGAACTTGGTGGAGTTATAGATATATGTTTCTAGTTGGTCCTAAAGTTTTCAACTTTGTGGTAAAGGGGGTCAAAGTCATATTTTTAGGGGTTCAAAGGGGGTGGGGGTTAGTATAGAATCCTATGGGAAAGTTGAAATTTCGTACATTAATGTTGATAACTTCTAAATGAATAATGATAGAGACATAAAATTTGACATAGTGATAGGTCACAATTAGAGGAACAATTCTGCATTTTCAAAATGGCTGCCAAAACACGGCATAAAAAGTGGGCAGTAAAAATTCAACATTATCCGATATCATCAAAATTTGATATGTGGGTATATAATGATGTCCCGAATTGATTTCTGACAATGAAAAATTTCTAACGATCGCCATTTTCAAAATTGCTGCCACAATACCGCAAAAATTCAACATTGACCGATATCATCTAAATTTGATATGTGGGTAGATTATGATGTCCCGACATTGAAAAATTTCTAGTGGTTGCCATTTTCAAAAATGGCCACCACAATACCGCACAAATTCAACATTGTCCGATTTCAACGACGTTTCATATGTGGGTAGATTATGATGTCCCAAATTTATTCCCGACATTGAAAAATTTCTAGCAGTCGCCATTTTCAAAATGACCGCAAAAATTTAACATTGTCCGATATCATCAAAATTTGATATGTGGGTAGATAACAATGTCCCGAATTGATTCCCGACATTGAAAATTGTCTACCGGTTGCCATTTTCAAAATGGTCGCCACAATACCGCAAAAATTCAACATTGTTCGATTTCAAAGGTAGCTTTTGATTTATTTTTTAAACCTGTTGTCAGTGGCCGGTTTGGGAGACTCCATAATTGTTAGATTATAATCATATCTTGTTTGAATTTGTGAATGTATAATTTAAAGCCTTAATAACCATTATAGTGTTTGTGAATCAATTACATGATGAAGGTTATTCCAGAAACGTGTCGTGCACTAATTTTGATATCTACGTTTTTATTACAGGGATTTATGCAAATTATTCAAATTCTGTAATGTATATTTTTAGGCTACAGGACCGAAGATTGGTAACACACTAGAAGCTTTAGCAACGATAATAGGAGCATTATTTATTGCATTCTTCTTCAGTTGGAAGTTGACCTTGGTTGTCCTTGGTTTCATGCCTCTAATGATTATAACAGGAATCGTGCAGAATAAGATTTTGACTGGATTTGCAAAAGGGGATAAAGCATCACTTGATGGCGCTGGACAGGTTGGTTTTTCTATGCATCTTCTAACTGATAAAGATTTTGTTTTTAAAGAGCTGGTTTTAAAAATAGATTGAAATTACCACAGCATATATTAGGAGACCGTCATGGTCGTGATCATATGAAAGTTGGATTTATAACTTCCTATGCAATCAGTGCTTATTACTACTAACATTGTGAGTTTGAATCCCACTCAGATGAGGTGGTAACTTGATACAACATTGTGTGATAAAGTTTGTCAGTGACTTGCGACAGGTCAGTGGTTTTCTCCGGGTACTCCTGTTTACTCCACCAATAAAACTGACTGCCATGATATAACTGAAATATTGTTGGGGGCTATATTGCAATCACCTTGTCCGTCCGTCTGTTTGTCAGTCCGTTCACACTTTCGTAACAGATATCTCAGCTTCTACTGGAAGAAATGATTTTATATTCGATATATGGCTTTGGCATGGTGACTTGTACCGTGTCTCCCCTTTCCAGGTTTACCGCACATCTACTTCCTGTTTACCGTGCGACTTACAAACGAACGAGTGGGGGTATTCTTAGCACGACGTAGCGTGCAACATCTTGTTGAAAGTGGCGTTAAAAACCATAAACTAAACCAACCCTAAAGTGAGGTATGAATTAATTTACATTTCAATGACATATTTTATTTCTTTGCAGGTATTTTCCGAGGTTGTAGATAATATAAGAACTGTAGTGTCATTAACAAGAGAAAGCACATTTATTGACCTTTATAATGGCCATATTGACATTGTATACATGTAAGTAATATTGTAAAACCTGTGTAAACTGGGGGGGCCATCATGGTCATGATAGTATGGTAGTTGGATTTACAACTACATGTGCAATCATTCGTAAAACCTGTGTAAACTGGACCGTGGATAAACCAGAATCATAAATCTGAAGCAGTTTTAAAAAAATATTTTTCAGAAATTTTAGAGGTTTCTTTGTGATGAGTAAACATAATTTGTTTATTCGTTGGGAGATTATATTTATATAATCGTTGTTTATTCATGAAGTATATTGTGACATTCATCATTAAATCAAATGTTTCAGCAAAGTAAATAGTTCTGAGTTCATGAGGTCAAAGCTATAAAACCCAGATGTTGTGTGCAAAGATAACAAGGACCCCGTCGCATTGCAGACACTATTATGTATTACATGTCTGGTCAGTTAGTTCATTAAAGTCAGTAGAATAGTAAACATCTCGTAGAGCATTTGGTAGCCTCTCCCCCCACAATATGACATATATGAAAGTAGTTCTTACCCCTGCACTGAAGTCGGAGACCCCATAGTCATAGTTTGGTCGGCTCTGTTGATGAAGTAACGAGTACATACATTTTTAGTATCATTTTGGATTTAACATTTCGAATTAGATGGTAAGAAGTTATATAACTTTTTAATTCAGTATGGCGTCACGTAAATCAAAACGTCAAATGAAGAGATCGCATCCCTATATCAATGTATCAGCAACAAAAGATTCCAGTGAAGAGATCGCATCCCTATATCAATGTATCAGCAACAAAAGATTCCAGTGAAGAGATCGCATCCCTATATCAATGCATCAGCAACAAAAGATTCCAGTGAAGAGATCGCATCCCTATATCAATGCATCAGCAACAAAAGATTCCAGTGAAGAGATCGCATCCCTATATCAATGCATCAGCAACAAAAGATTCCAGTGAAGAGATCGCATCCCTATATCAATGCATCAGCAACAAAAGATTCCAGTGAAGAGATCGCATCCCTATATCAATGCATCAGCAACAAAAGATTCCAGTGAAGAGATCGCATCCCTATATCAATGCATCAGCAACAAAAGATTCCAGTGAAGAGATCGCATCCCTATATCAATGCATCAGCAACAAAAGATTCCAGTGAAGAGATCGCATCCCTATATCAATGCATCAGCAACAAAAGATTCCAGTGAAGAGATCGCATCCCTATATCAATGCATCAGCAACAAAAGATTCCAGTGAAGAGATCGCATCCCTATATCAATGCATCAGCAACAAAAGATTCCAGTGAAGAGATCGCATCCCTATATCAATGCATCAGCAACAAAAGATTCCAGTGAAGAGATCGCATCCCTATATCAATGCATCAGCAACAAAAGATTCCAGTGAAGAGATCGCATCCCTATATCAATGCATCAGCAACAAAAGATTCCAGTGAAGAGATCGCATCCCTATATCAATGCATCAGCAACAAAAGATTCCAGTGAAGAGATCGCATCCCTATATCAATGCATCAGCAACAAAAGATTCCAGTGAAGAGATCGCATCCCTATATCAATGCATCAGCAACAAAAGATTCCAGTGAAGAGATCGCATCCCTATATCAATGCATCAGCAACAAAAGATTCCAGTGAAGAGATCGCATCCCTATATCAATGCATCAGCAACAAAAGATTCCAGTGAACCCACCCATATGAGCTGTGAACAATTAGAAGCGTCTTTGACTCAAATAGGGATCAAAGTGCCAGAAAATCTTCCAAAAATAGTTTTAAGAAAGTTATTAATTGAGAATATGAACACTGCTTCAACCGATGTGCCTCAAATCGTTGAGAATGATAATGCAGATACTGGTACTATTTTCGCTGAATCACCACCCGTTCAGACATGTGATCTACCAACAACGTGTATGCAGCGCATTAATTCTGGTTTACCATCAGGTGACATTGTATCTGATGCCAACGCCCTGTTCCACAACAGTTCTGCTACAAGCTTGAGCGGAAGTAATGACATGAATACCATATTAGGTGCACTGACGTCTGTAACACAATGCTTCAGTAATTTGCAAGAAACAGTAACGCAACTATTGAAGTCACAACAGAAAGAGAAACAACTGTACGATGTAAATGGATTTAATTTACAGCAGTGGTACAGTAATACCCCCGCCCAGGGGTTTCAAAGTTTTTTATAATAGGAGGTACTTCTTAAATTTTAGGAGGTACCTAAAAAATTAGGCTGAGGGCCGTAAGGGGTCCAGGGGGCGGAAGCTCCTGAAATCTAGCATTTTGTGGACCAAAAAATGTACTTCAGAGACTGCAAAACATTAAGTGTTTTTGAAAGAAAAATCCCATTAACTTTAGAGTTCAGATTTCACCAAGAGTGAAGACCATGCATAATGCCTGGATTTTTCCCCCCAATTTCTTTATTGAATATTTCAGTTTACAGACTTCAGCCAAGATTATTCATAGATAGTCTGCCATATCTAAAAAAAAACCAAAAGGACCATAAAGAGCTATGGTTCCGCAGCTAGGCTTGACCAAGCCATTGTTATCAAAGCTTAAACTTCTCAAAATTCTTTTGTTGGCTTTTTCCTTTTCTTTTTCACAATACCTTGGCTTATGTGGTTTTTTTTTACTTTATTACCAGTAATTAAACTCATCAAAGACCATTGGCAGGATCAAGACATATAAGTGTCATAATTAATGAAACCAAGGACGTATATAGAATACTCCTTGATGAAACATATAAATTTAATTTGCAATCATCAATCTTTAATAAAAATTTATTATTTTTTAATAGATCAATACAAATATAATTAAACAAAAACAATATATATTGTTACTTTCACGACTTGTGTGCAAAAAAATGTTCGAACAAAAACGATTCGCAGGAAGACATTTATTAAATTATTTTGGAAAAAAGGGGGGGCCGGCGTTTTGACATTACAATGTAATTCGTATTTGAGCCATGTCCGGTCCTTTTTCAAGATTTCTAGTAATTTTCTATCCCTTATCTCCTCGTACCCCCTTTTAAAAATGTTTTTCAGCACACTTTCATTTCTGTGAACAACCGTGGTAGGGCCCCGTCAAAATGTGAGCCATAGGTTTTTATTTTTATATTCATAATACATAATGATCATACTTATATTACTGGAGATTACACTAAATTGTGTTTGAACATAATTTGTAATCGGTCATTTTTTTATTTTGAAATGATGTCAGCTTTGTTCCGGTCCGAGTTTTACACAAGGATGAAAGGATATTGGGGCGAAAACATAACTATTTACCGCATGCGCAAACTGCTATTTACGATTCTAAGGTAAAGTTATTTTTAAAACAGGGAATATCCCATCAACTTGGTCGTGACGCAGTTGTTCGATTTGAATGCAAGAATTCAGCAATTGACGTGATCATTAATTTTTTATGAAAAATATTCCACAAGCCTATTGACCATCGTACTTGTGGTTTTGACCACCGCTAATTTTGGGGGGTTCAGTAATTTCTGCCGGTACTATACACGATCTCAAGCGGGTAAAAGTACCGGGTACCGGCCCACTTTGAAAACCCTGCCCGCCATACCCAATCCTCAACCACCAGAAAATACAGTATACCAAGGCGTTAGATCAGACTCGTACACCAACGTTGACATAGTGTCACCACATTTACAAAAACAAATAATAGAGGGTAAGGATATCAACCTAGCATCTTTGCTTATAAATAATTATGAATGCCATCAAAAACGTAGCATATCAACCGAAAGCTTAGAGGTTCAACTTAGTGGGAAACCTGACCCTCGTTTAAATCGTTCCTTATCTATATCAGAATTCTTGAAAGCTTTTGGAAAATACAAGAGGGTTATGACCTCTGTTTACCCCGATAGACGTGCAGAGCTCGATGCATATGAAGATGATATAATAGATATTTACAATTATTTTGGTTCAAAATTTTATGATTATCACAAGTTATTCTCTTCCAAGGCTGCCGTTCTATTGCGAGAGAAAAGGGTTAAAGTGGATTGGTCAAAGCGTGATCGCGACATTATCTCATTGATATCATCAGGTGTACAGGTGACCACATGTAAATTATGTAATTCGGTTGAACACACTACTCCATTTTGTCCTTTACATTTGCAACAAACAGATCCGACTCAAACAGAAAACAAGGCTCGTAATTCCTTCACTGATCGTTACGGAAGACCTCGTTTTTATTATGAAGGCAAAGAGATTTGTAATAATTTCAATGGTTCTAAAGGGTGTCCAAGACCCAACTGTACTTTTGCACATATCTGTTCTAAATGCAAAGCGACAAGTCATTCACAAAACGAATGTGGACAACCTGTTTCATCACAGTCCGTGACATTTAAACGAGGGGTCGCCCGCCACCGCAGGTAAACCGACATCGCAAGCAAACATCAGTACCAAAAAATGACTATCCGATTTTCCTTCTCATGCTACTACGCCAATCAATGTTGATTTGTTAGAATACGAGTTATGTAATCACCCAGATAACAACTTTGTTAGTTATCTATGTACAGGTTTAAGACATGGTTTTGACACTCTTGTTCAATTGGAAAAATTACAAACTAAAGAATGTAAGAATAATTTGAGTGCACGAGTGCAGGAAACAGTCGTATCAGAGTTAATTGATAAAGAACTGCAGAAAGGATTCATTTATGGACCTTTTACTCATCCTCCATTTGACAATTATCGTGTCGGCCCAATCGGCGTGGCTGAAGGGAAATACTCTAAGAAGAAGAGATTGATACTGGACTTGTCCGCTCCTCATAATGATACTGACCTCAGTTTAAATGATTTAATAGATAAGGCACAGTGTTCTATGTCACATGTAAAAATTGATGATGCTATAAAAATTATCATGTCTCTCGGAAAAGGTAGTTTTTTGTGTAAATTCGATATATCAGATGCATTCAAAATTATCCCAACTAAACCAAGCCAATGGCCGTTATATTGTATGAAATGGAAGTCATCATATTACTTTTACGTAAGACTTTCTTTCGACTGTAGAAGTAGTCCGATTATATTTGACAACTTATCTAGAGCTGTTTGTTATATAGCAGAGTATAATTATAATATTAAAAACATTCTACATTTGCTTGATGACTTTTTGACAGTTGATCCGCCAAACGCGATAGCAGAAAGAACTATGGCTATTATGACGATGATATTCAACAAACTTAATATACCGATCGCCGCACATAAAACTGTGGGTCCTGTAACGTGTTTAGAATATTTAGGAATAATATTGGATACTGTTAAATTTGAAGCTCGTCTTCCAATGGACAAAGTAAACAGAATTTGTGAATTCATTAGAAATGTATTGGGAAAAAGATCATGCACTAAAAGGGAACTTTTACAGTTGTTAGGGCACTTAAACTTTGCTTCTCGTGTTATCGTTTGTGTCGTACTTAATAGATTTATCTACACATGTCAAAGAACTTCACCATTATCTTACATTAAATAAAGAATGCCGTGTTGACTTGCAATTTTGGTTGACCTTTCTAAGTGACTGGAACGGTGTTAATATGTTTTACGACTGTTCACATACATCTAGTGTTGACATAAATTATACACAGACGCATCAGCTTCCAAAGGTTTTGGAGGTTATTATACCGGCAAATGGTTTTCATCAGCATGGTCCGAAGATTTACCTTTAGTCAGCGATAAAACGTTGTCTATAGCATTTTTAGAGTTATATCCGATAGTTATTTCGGCTATCTTGTGGGGCAAAGACTGGAAATGTAAAAACATTTTGTTTTGGTGTGATAATGAGGCTACCGTGGGAATTGTTAAAAAAGGCTGATCTAAGTGTTTAGTGATAATGAAACTTATGAGACAATTAACTTGGTGTGCATGTAAATATAATTTTACGTTTTCTGCAAAGCATGTTCCCGGTGTTAAAAACAATTTAGCTGATTCATTATCTCGTTTACAGATAGACAAGTTTCGTCAACTTGCCCCACAAGCGGAGAAACATCCTCATCTTTGTCCGAGCGTCTCCGAAGTAATGTGGAACTGAACCAAACTGTGGGAAAATTATGGAAACACGCTATAGCAAACAAAACTAGAGAATATTATAACGTCGTGTTATAAACATTTTGAACGATTCATGTTGTTGAATAATGTACATTTGCATGCCGGTTACTTACCTCCAATTTCAGAGGAAATTCTTATCTATTTTGTTGCATATTGTTTTAGACACTTAAACCTGCAATATTCTACTATAAAGTTGTATTTATGTGGCATACGCTACAAATATTTACAAAGCAACGTACAAAGTCCTTTCGAAAAACCTGATCAAAGTAACCTTAAAAAACTTGCACATGTACTAAAATCTGTTAAGCGATTGCAAGGAGCGATGCCTAGAATAAGATTACCTATAACATTTGATATTCTTGAAAAGATATGTTATAGATTACGGAAAGGTGTCTTTAATAATTTTGTAGATTGTTTAATAGAGACTACATGTACTGTAGCATTTTTTGGTTTTTTAAGATGTGAATTCACTGTAAGAAATGCTAGGCGATTTTGACGTTACTGTTAACCTTTGTATATCAGATGTATTATTTTATGATGATTATGCTGTTTTGAAGTTAAAAGAATCTAAAACAGATCCATTCAGATGGGGTATCTGCATACAATTGCATAAGATCAATCATTCTATTTGCCCTTTTCTGATTTTGCAAAAAATACATTGCATCTAGAATTGAACGTAGAATATATTCCTCTTCTTGCGATCCTTTGTTTATAACAGAATTTGGCCAGCCATTAGATAGAAACTATTTTATTGGTAAACTTAAACATGTGTTGCAACTTGTCGGATACGACTCAAGTTTATATAATGACCATTCCTTTAGATCAGGTGGTGCTACTAGAGCAGGCCAGGCTCTGATCGAAGACAATATGATCAAAACACTTGGGAAATGGTCTTCTCAAAGTTATTGCACTTACATCAAAGCTTCAAAAAACACAATTAAACAGGCTCAACAGAGTTTGACTAATTCAAAGTGTAGATAAACATTGAAAGTCACGTTGTATATTTTTGCATGTCTTATTGCACAGTTTGTATTGTATTTTTCTCATTAGTGTGTAGATACGTTTTTTTCAAGAAAATATTTTGCTGATTCTCATTTACGAATTTCTTATCGCTGATCTGTTGAAGGCTATCCATTTCCCACTTCCTCCTTGGGGGCACTCAGCTGATTCTCATCTGAGTTTATGGACTCTCATGAAATTTTCAGAGATATTTGTTTACAATTTCATTATTAACCCCAAGGATTCAGTAGTAATACTTTTCCACCGTCAAATCAACACCCTTTGCAGCCCCTGCTGTGCTGCATTTTCCCAAGAGCCTAGCTGTGCTCATCTGGAACCCCTGCTGTGCTGCATCCCTAGGGAGCCTTCGCTGTGCTCTCATATTGTTGTTTTGACGGGAGTACCACCGCCATAAAATTTATATTCAAAAAAGATTTATGGAGGAGGTCGGAACAAAATTTTCCCTTTCACAGCTGAGCTGAATTTCCTTTGCAATCAGTGACCATCACCTCTAAAGTTGTGAGTTCGAATCGTGCTCATGGCGAGGTGTATCTGATACAACATTGTGTGATAAAGTTTGTCGATAACTTGCGGCAGGTCGGTGGTTTTTCACTGTGTACTCAGGTTTTCTCCACCAATAAAACTAACGGCCACGATATAACTGAAATATTGTTGAAAGTGGCGTTAAACACCATAACCCTAACCCTACAATTAAATTTTTTATTTAGTAACTTACTTATTTCTTTTTCAGAAACAGAAGTTTTCTTTAATTTTGTTCTTGTTTTGTTTTAAAAAAAAATATTAATTATTAATTTTTGTATTTCAGTTCTGCCAGAAAAAGGTCTTTTATTAATGGTTTGATGTATGGATTTTCTAGTTGTATAATATTCTTTGCCTATGCTGTTGCATTTACGTATGGCTCATACTTGGTAGAGAATGGAGAATTAGAGTTTCAGAATGTATTCAGGTATGCCATAGATGAAATCTTGTAGAAAATGTTTTTTCTTGTACTTGTCTATTTGCCATGTATGCGGCATCATGTTCTGATTCTCTCCACTCGTCATCCATGGGTCAATTTGGTCAGGTGTGTGAAAGCCCCACCCTCCATTCAAGATGACGGCCATTACTAAACATAGAAATTTCTTAATTGTCTATTGCTGCTTTATTATAAGTCAAAATGAGCTAATAGTTCATAGGTCGTAACTACGGCTACATAGCAATGAGTCCAGTTTATCAAAATCTTCTGCTTAGAAAGGAGTTTGGCCACTAAGTGGTGTTTTTGGCCCTTACTTAAAAACATACAATCTTTAGTTTTTCTTCATAAAAGAACACTTCTTTTTTATGTTATGTATTTGTTTTTCACCTAGAGTTCACCTTTCATGGTTTTTGGGGCAAAAACATGAAAATAACACAAAAAATGCTGATTTCTGGAAATTCTTTATAGAAGAAAAAGCAAATGCAGAACAAATCAACCAACTATCACATACAATGTGAAATAGCATATTTACTTACTTCTGAACATCAAAAATTATCCTATGGACTATGTGGGGTTATTTTGGGGTAAAATAATAACAAAATAACAAAAAACTGAGTATTTCTGGAAATTAACCGTATTGCATATGATAAATGTATTACAATTACTTGTATAGTTTGTATGTTTTGTTATTGAGCTTTTCAATTGAATAATAATCAATTATCCAATAAAAAAGTACAAATGGATTCAATTTTAGATAGGTCAATATTTAAAAAACAAAAAACTGAGGATTTCTGGAAATGAATCATATTGCTATTTTTAATGCTTGTTTTAATGAATATTTTTAGTTTGGATATATTATTTAATAACCCTCGTAATTAATAAACCATGAAAAATGCATACATACAATGCATATACCCAATATTGCAATAAGCAGTAAACCCAGGGGACTGGACCGGCTTAACAGTCATGACAGTATGCAAAGGATGTAGAGGCCTGTGTCCCTCCCACTTTTGGAGAAAAATATGAGTGAGTGCTTGCCACTACCCCACCCCAGCCACCTATTTTATCTTATTCAATAATAGTTAATTTCAGTGGTGTAGGAACATTGTGAGAAGGGGGGCAAACTTCTGAAAATTCCAAAAAGTGGGGGGGGGGGGGGGGGGTCAAACTTCATTTTTGAAACTAAGACTGTAGGAAGCCAAAAAGGTCTCTGGTCAGGTTTTTTTTCTGCAAATAAATTTTTTTCAGGCAAATAAGTGGGGGGCAAAAGTATATGGTTACCCCCCACCCCCCCCCCCCCCCTTTACCCCTGGCTCCTACGCCACTGAATGTGTACAATGTTTAAAAGAAGAATGAAGAAATTAAAGTACACTACAAGATTTTTATACCCCCGCTCCCCGAAGGGGGAGGGGGGTATACTGTTTTACCTCTGTCCGTCCTTCCGTCCGTCCAAGATATTTTTCGTCGCATTTTTCTCAGTAACTGTTGATGGCAGAAATCTGATATTTGGTCACAAGCGTCATATAGGTATACCATATTGTGGGTAGCGTTTTTGGACCCGTCAGATTCCTACTTCCTGTTTGCCGACTTAGTTGGTTTTTATACACATTGAACATATATGCACATTTTTCATCACATTTTTCTCAGCAACTATTGATGGCAGAGATCTGATATTTGGTCACAAGCTTCATATAGGTACCCCATATCGTGGGAAACGTTTTTGGACCCGTCAGATTCCTACTTCCTGTTTGCCGAAGAGCGGGGGTATCATAAGTGAGCATTAGCTCACAGTTCATCTTGTTGAGACTTGCTTCGAAATGGATTATATCCCCTGCAATTTGAAAAAAAATATTTCTGTATAAGAATGTTAAGTTTTTCTTCTTTATTTTATGTTAAAAACATTGAAAATAAATATGTGACAAGGCACATACAAATTATTTGCAAAAATAAGCAATCAATTATTTTTTTTGCAGTTGAGTTTCATAGTCAAAGACTATAGCGCTATTGTTTATTCCAAAGAATAAAATAAAATGGAAATCGCTAACATGTCGTCTGCTCAGTGAAAAAAGTGCTCTTTTGAAACTGAACAATTGATTTCACGGTGCTGTACCTAGACGGTTACTATCGGTGAAATCTGCACGTCCCAAGTTGCCATCCGCAAATGCAACGGTTACTAACGACGGAAAATGTTGGCGTCCTGGTCAAGACAAGTTGAAAAAATCCCTTCTAGCTTAGAAACTACAGGTCAGTCAATTATACTTTCTTTTGTACGGAATTTTAAAGGTGTTTGCCTGACGTTTGCAATGGTTGTATTATTGAAGATAAGGTTTGTTGCTTAGTTTTAAGCGATAACACAGTCAGCTTCAAATGTCATTGTCGTTCATGGTTGTAAGTAAATTAGATTTTCTCCCATTTATTGTTCTTGTATGTATACTTTTGGTACGTGAGTTGGAATATAAGATCGTAATGTAATGTATCAAAAAAGATTAAGATGACAAAATTGGCACAATAGAATAAAAACACAACTTAAAGAGAACTGACGAAAATTTAGTAGGCTACGGTTACTATTGCTAGTAACAGATTCATGGCACCGGCTATTACTCTTCAAGCAAAACGTAACCAAATAAGCGTAATAACAAGTAATAACAAAATTACCGAACAAGACAGATTTTTACTGGCAGCGAAAAGAATATACAGTGCCCCCTCGTTAAACCGCCACCTTCTGTGCAGTCGGTAGTTTGGCGGTATAACGAGTTTGGCGATAAACTGAGGAACATTGAAAACCGGAAGTTATGTGATCATATGAAAAGATAAACTTTCAATTCGACTGACATTGTGACATGCATTTTGCACTTGTGCAAATACATAAGTATAAATAATACATGTTTAATAAATAAATAAATTAGAATAATTATATTCACATCGGAAATGTCCTGTACAGTTTGCAGATCTTTGTCAATGTTGACAAATTCTTGAACCGTCATTTGTAGCTCGGGACATCAAGGTCATTATAAACACGTGACAGCAACAGTTCATCTTCCTTTGTGGGGTTATTGGAAGATCCCATTTAATTGTCAAATTATCGGCAATTTGTTATTATGTTAATTTTGGATTTTCCTTTGCATAACTTATAATTACACGTTTTTGTTTGTCGTCTAATTAATTACGCTTTCTCTTCAAGCACGACATTTTTATGACGACTAATTAAATTACAAATTTTACTCAGGATTAAAAGTACAAATGTAATCACTAGAAAAGTAAATACAGGTAATTATTCTAATCAAAACACCTGATCACCTGTTCTGACCCTCAACTATGAGATCAATGACCGTGTCCGATGACCAGTTTTGACATTCCATGATTACAGATCAATACACAGCTGTCAAAAGGTAGTTGTGGGCGGTACTAACGGGGGAATTTGAATTGGTTTTACGACTTTTGTGTCTGAAAAGCTGTGGCGGATGGCGGTAGCTGAGTTTGGCAGTATAATGGGGTATTTGTAATGGGGGAAATCGGGACAGACGAGAATTTTGGCGATAGGCGAGTTTGGCGATAAAACGGGGGGCGATAGACCGAGGGAGCACTGTACATGCAAAAATATATTCGCTGTATCTATTTCAGAATTGTGATTTCCCGATTTTTATCAACCAAAGTCAAATTAAAATTCATCACAATCGTGTGACGAAGCAAAAGTTGAAAAAAAAACCTTCTTTAAGAAAATGATATAAGAGCGTATTCGATAGAAGTAATTAATTTACAAGCAGAGAAGAAGAAAAAAGAACAATATTAATATAAATTGGCAAACAAATTATCATTCCTTCTTGGAATGGCTTAGAACAACCTCAAATCAAGCATTGCTGTCTTTTGATTCTGAAATAAGTGGAGTTATTGACTTTTCAAAACGGTTATTTCATTTGTTCGATGGGCTTGGTGAATGATTACTTAGCTGCGGAACCATAGCTCTTTATGGTACTTTTGTTTTTTATTATGGGGTGGACCTTAGATCCGCAAAAAATATATATCAAAAGGACCTATAAGAGCTACGGACCCGCAGCTAGGTGAATAGCATTTTTTTTTCTGATGTCATTAATATGCATATTTTTCATGTTATTAGTTGGCGACATAATGCATAGTAGCCGGTGCACAGAACCAATAGTAACCGTTACTTTTTTTTTTTCATGAAAATAAAAGAGTAACAGAATATGTGTGACATTTTTAGCTCGACTTTTCGAAGAAAAAAAGTCGAGCTATTGTCGTCACGTCTGCGTCAGCGTCTAGGTCGGTTAAGTTTTAGGTTAAGTTTTTTGTCAAGAGTCCATTTCTCAAAAACTATCAAAGGTATCCATTTGAAACTTGGAATACTTGTTCACTATCAAAAGAGGAACCAATTACAACAAGGCAGATGAACCTGTGCTTTGTATATCGAGAGTTATCTGCCCTTGTTTCGACATAGTACATAGAAATTAGGGATATGTTTTTAGTATAATTAAAATTTCTCAATAACTATCAAAGCTATTAACTTGAAACTCAATACACTTGTAGAAAGCGTTGACCCCAATCTGTTGACAAGAGAAGACAACTCCATCTAGCATTTTATTTGAGTTATTCCCCCTTTTTGACTTAGAATGAGCTAAAAATACAATTTCTCAATAATTAAGTCTCCCAAACAAAGTTTGGGAGACTTATTGTTTTTGCTCCGTTTCTTATTATTATTTTTATTTTTATTATTATTATTATTATTCTTCTTCTTCTCTTTCTCCTTTCTTTCCACGGACCATGAACTTGTCCACTGCAGATCTCAGGAACTACTGGACAGAATTTCATGAAACTTGGTGGAGTTATAGATATATGTTTCTAGTTGGTCAGCTTTGTGGTAAAGGGGGTCAAAGTCATATTTTGAGGGGTTCAAAGGGGGTGGGGGTTACTATAGAATCCTATGGGAAAGTTGAAATTTCGTACATTAATGTTGATAACTTATAACCATTTTCAAAATGACCGCCACAATACCGCAAAAATTCAGCATTGTCCGATATCATCAAAATTTGATATGTGGGTAGATAATGATGTCCCGAATTGATTCCCGACATTGAAAAATTTCTACCGGTCGCCATTTTCAAAATGGCCGCCACAATACTGCAAAAATTCAACATTGTCCGATATCATCAAAATTTGATATGTGGGTAGATAATGATGTCCCGAATTGATTCCGTTTCTTATTATTATTATTATTATTCTTCTTCTTCTTCTCTTTCTCCTTTCTTTCCGCGGACCATGAACTTGTCCACGGCAGATCTCGGGAACTACTGGACAGAATTACATGAAACTTGGTGGAGTTATAGATATATGTTTCTAGTTGGTCAGCTTTGTGGTAAAGGGGGTCAAAGTCATATTTTGAGGGGTTCAAAGGGGGTGGGGGTTACTATAGAATCCTATGGGAAAGTTGAAATTTCGTACATTAATGTTGATAACTTCTAAATGTATAATGATAGAGACATAAAATTTGACATAGTGATAGGTCAACATTAGAGGAGCAATTCTGAGTTTTCAAAATTTTTGAGATATCTGCCATTTTCAAAATGGCTGCCAAAATACGGTATAAAAAATGGGCGGTAAAAATTCAACATTGTCCGATATCATCAAAATTTGATATGTGGGTAGATAATGATGTCCCGAATTGATTCCCGACATTGAAAAATTTCTACCAGTCGCCATTATCAAAATGGCCGCAAAAATTCAGCATTGTCTGATATCATCAAAATTTGATATGTGGGTAGATAATGATGTCCTGACATTGAAAAATTTCTACCGGTCGCCATTTTCAAAATGGCCGCCACAATACCGCAAAAAATCAACATTGTCCGATATCATCAAAATTTGATATGTGGGTAGATAATGATGTCCCGACATTGAAAAATTTCTACCAGTCGTAATTTTCAAAATGGCCGCCACAATACCGCAAAAATTCAACATTGTCTGATATCATCAAAATTTGATATGTGGGTAGATAATTATGTCCCGAATTGATTTCCGACATTGAAAAATTTCTACCAGTCGCCATTTTCAAAATGGCCACCACAATACCGCAAAAATTCAACATTGTCCGATATCATCAAAATTTGATATGTGGGTAGATAATGATGTCCCGAATTGATTCCTGACATTGAAAAATTTCTACCGGTCACCATTTTCAAAATGGCCACCACAATACCGCAAAAATTAAACATTGTCTGATTTCAATGCCATTTCATATGTGGGTAGATTATGATGTCCCGAATTGATTCCTGACATCGAAAAATTTCTACAAGTCGCCATTTTCAAGATAGTTGCCACAATACCACACACAAATTCAACATTGTCCGATTTCAACGACATTTCATATGTGGGTAGATTATGATGTCCCGAAATGATTCCTGACATCGAAAAATTTCTACCGGTCGCTATTTTCAAAATGGCTGCCACAATACCACAAAAATTCAACATTGTTCGATTTCAAAGGTAGCTTTTAATTTATTTTTTAAACCGGTTGTCAGTGGCCGGTTTGGGAGACTTCATAATCGTTAGATTATAATCATATCTTGTTATGATAGGCATTGAAAAGAAACTCAACATACCTGTTCACTATCAAATGGGGAACCCATTACAACAAGGCAGGTGACCCTGTGATTTGTATATCCAGAGTTATCTGCCCTTGTCTTGACATAGTACATAGAAATTAGGGATATTTTTTTAGTATAATTAGCTCACCTTGCCAAAGGCAATGTGAGCTTTTGCCATCACTTGGCGTCCGTCGTCTGTTAACTTTTCACATTTTAATCTTCTCCTCTGTAACCCCTCAGCCAAATGAATTGAAACTTGGTAGGAAGCATCTATGGAAGGTCCTCTATAATGATTGCTCATTTCGTCCCGATCCATTAACAAACATGGCTGCCACAGGCAATTCTTGTTTCTGATTGGCCTATTTTTTTAAATCTTCTCCTCTGAAACTACTGATCCAAATGAATTGAAACTTGGTAGGAGGCATCTATGGAAGGTCCTCTATAAAGATTGCTCATTTCGTCCCGATCCATTAACAAACATGGCCACCACAGGCAATTCATGTTTATGAATGTATGCTTTCTAAAAAAATCAATTTTTCCCACCCCCTACCTTAAGTGATCTTTTTTATGGTTGAGATCCCTACCCCTAAGCCATATATATTTATGATCAAGGGTGACTAGGAAAATGAAATGCCTTATAGCTCAGGCCCACGGGTTGTACCCCACCCCCTACCTGAGGTGAACTTTTTAATGGTTGAAATCCCCACCTCTAAACCATAAATATTTATGATCAGGGTGACTAGGCAAATTAAATGCCTTATAGTTAAGGCCCAGGGGGGGGGGGGGTCATACCCCGCCCCCTACCTGAAGTGAACTTTTTAATGGTTGAGATCCCCACCCATAAACCATATATATTTATGATCAGGGTGACTAGGCAAATCAAATGCCCTATAGCTCATGCCCTGGGGGTCATACCCCACCCCCTATCTGAGGTGAACTTTTTATTGGTTGAGATCCCCACCCCTAAACCATATATATTTATGATCAGGGTGACTAGGCAAATTAAATGCCTTATAGCTCAGGCCCCAAGGGTCATACCCCACCCCTTACCTGAAGTGGACTTTTTGATGGTTGAGATCCCCACCCCTAAATCATATATATTTATGATCAGGGTGACTAGGCAAATTAAATGCCTTATAACTCAGGCCGTGGGGGGTCATACCCCACCCCCTACCTGAAGTGAACTTTTTAATGGTTGAGATCCCCACCCCTAAGCCATATATATTTATGATCAGGGTGACTAGGCAAATTAAATACCTTATAGCTCAGGCCCCGGAGGTCATACCCCATCCCCTACCTGAGGTGAACTTTTTAATGGTTGAGATCCCCTCCCCTATGCCATATATATTTATGATCAGGGTGAATAGACAAATGAAATGCCCCAAGAGTTGAGGCCTGAGGTCATCCCCATCCCCTACCGGAAGTTTTTTTTATAGCCGAGTATAAAACAAGACCAAATGATTTTGACTTGCAACTCGTTTTAGTTAGTTGTCCGAAGTGACAAGTTTAAAAAAATGTTAATGTAGAGGCCTGTGGGAAGCACCTATAGGCTATGGAATGTTCTGTATTAAGTTTTTTCAGAGCAGAATGCAAGGTGAGCGACACAGGCTCAGCTTAGTACTGAGCCTCTAGATAAAATTTCTCAATAACTATCAAAGCTATTAACTTGAAACTCAATACACTTGTAGAAAGTGTTGACCCCAATCTGTTGACAAGTTAGAAGTATGTATAACTTTGTAAATTGCTTGCTGTTTGATATCAGATACGAAAAAGTCAAGCGTCCAGCACCCGTGGGCGGTGCTCTTGTTTTATTTACAAGCAATTGATATTCTCAATAAAAGATCGTTGTGCTAAAAAATATTTGTTTAATTTCTTGTTTTTTTATGAATTATCAGGATTTGACCAACATCCAAAACAGAAAATTGGGAAACACAACGACTCATATGGCTTATCCTGTTCGAATTACAGTAAAACAGAGCAGAAGCAATGTACATTCGTTTACAGAAATATACATGGAACTCCGTTAACACTTCAGAATGTAATAGAGTGGAAAATTCCAAAATATACAAGCTGTACTTACCGTATTCCAATCCATTTCACATTTAGTAACCGTCGCATTTGCGGATAGCAACTTGGGACGCGCCGTTTTCACCGATAGTAACCGTCTAGGTACAGCACCGTGGATTTGTTTGTAAAGGGTGCATTGGGGTTGGAAATATCGAAAACAAAGTCAATTGAGATAACTATAATACTCTTTCTAGAAGTCATGTAGTCTTGGAATTATGTGCATCCAAACTTGTTTACGTAACTACATTGACCATTGCCGGTAAAAAACGGGACTTAGTTTTGTAAAACTGTTATATATTTCAAAAGATTTCTTAAAAACATTAAAGGAGAGTACTGCAGTCCAACAATTTCTCCATGACTCTCATACATAACTCATCTTTATTAACTTATTTCTTCAGAGATAAACACTCATTTGTAAGGAATGGATCTCAGGGATTAGGAATATCATGCAATACATTGATCACGGAAATGTACATTGTTTTTACCTACCTCATCCTATTTAAGTCATATTTAGAGCATTCAAAGTAAATTCTGATGTGATAAATGTTGTAAAAAATCTCTTTCATAGGTCCTAATGATTCCGTTCCCTTCTATCAAACTTGCATTCTGAATCGTTTGTCTAGTGTCGTTCCGTATTCGGTTCCAAAATTAAGTAATCCTGAAAGATAAACAAATCGCAAATCAACCGTTTTTTCTGTTGTTTAATGCAGCGTCAAGCCTCCCCCATGGATTTTTCGCCTGAAAATGTCTTTATTTACAGAGCTTTTTATTTTAAAACAAAAATAATGACGGGCGAGGCCTGGCACCCATAGGTAAAACTCTTTCAAAGGTAACTATTTCGAGAAATTTTTGGTCAAACCTAAAATGGAAGCTACTTTGGGCGCGCTATGCTTTAATATAGGTGGAACGAAAGAGCCTCATTTTTTCATTTACTATCGTATTTAGTCTTGAAATTGTGCACAAACCAAACATTTGCATGTATAAATCTACTTTAAAAATGACTGATTTACAGGGCTGTATACTGAGTTCCTGGCTCTTCTCCTTTGTGCTAAAAGGAATTTTGGTTGGCCAACTTTCAAAATTATTTGTTACACTCCCATTTTCTATAAACTTTTAGAACTATAAAATTGAAAACTAGGTGAACGATTACAGGCTGTGTGAGCCTCTTGTTTGAAGTAAAAATAAATCTCACCCTAGTCTGAAAAATATGGTACGAGTGGCAGTATATACAGTTAATAAGAATTGTAAAACTTGTATCAGTTTCATTTATCAAGAAATACAAATCTTGTGCTTTTCAATCGTATCAAATTTATTTGTCATCACAAAATTACCACATTGTGAGTTTGAATCCTGCTCAGGCGATATGTACTCGATACAACATTATGTGATAAAGTTTGTCAGTGACTTGCGACAGGTCGGTGATTTTCTCTGAGCACTCTGGTTTTCTCCACCAATAAAACTGATTGTCATGATATAACTTTAATATTGTTAAAAGTGGTGTTAAACACCATAACCCTAACCCTCCTCAAACCAAAGAAATCAAACTGGTATTTTCTGTTTCTCCTCTAAGCATGCAACATATAGGAATAAGGGCAAAGTCTGGTTGTCTCGGAATTGTGATAATGTGTATAGGTGGAATAACATGTGTTTGGCCACTGACTGTTGTTCCAGTGACCTAGCACGATAAAAATCCAGCTTTGCATTTTGGTTTAGTGTAATAAAATGTAGATATCAAATTTAGTGTGCACACACGTTTCTGGAATTACCTTCATCAGGTAAACTCAATATCGAAATATTGGAAAACCAAATAATTTAAGTGTTTGGGAGCAATAGATAAAACAAGCATCATCATCATTTCATCAAAAAAGTAACTTGTTTCTGCCAAGATATAGCTGGACAAAATGCTCACTAATGGTAAAAAGAAGTTGATCACTCTTGTATATATATTTGTAAAAAGAAGTTGATCACTCTTGTATATGTATTTGTAAAAAGAAGTTGATCACTCTTGTATATGTATTTGTAAAAAGAAGTTGATCACTCTTGTATATGTATTTGTAAAAAGAAGTTGATCACTCTTGTATATGTATTTGTGATGTAAAAGATAAAAGTTAGTCAAGAGAAACAGCATTTCAAAGTCAAATAGAAGATATTAAAAAAAAAAAAATCATTCTTTTCTTTCTTATTTAAAGATTGGGAAGCGCATCGGTGTTGTAATGGTTAGTGTGCTCGCATTGAGTGCAGTAGATCGTGGTTTCGAGTCTTGGTCGGGTCAAACCAAAGACCATAGAATTGGTATTTGTTGCTTCTCCGATAAACAAGCAGCATTAAGGAGTAAGAACAAAGACTGTTTGGCTCGGAATCAGGATAATGTGTTCAAGTGGGACGACATGTTTACCTGCGGACTGTTGTTTCAGTGAGGTAGTACTATAAAAATGCAACTAAGCGTGTTGGTTTAGTGCAAAGTGGACCTCATCACTATCTCATTGAAATTAACTTGTTCTCGCCATAATATAGCTGAAAAATTAGTTGGCATTGAAGAACAATCACTCACTCTTGGCAAAATTAATACTACAAAACTACCATCAACTATGGTCAATATTTTGTTTAAACATTACAAATGTTTGTTACTTTTAATGTAGAGTTTTTGGAGCTATAATTTTTGGAGGAATGCATGCTGGAAGAGCATTTTCTTATTCTATGGACTTTAAGAAGGGACAAGTGGCTGCAGCCAGATTGTTTAACATTATTGAAAGGAAACCGGACATTGATGCCCAAGAAGAAAAGGGAGATGAACCTGTAAGTTTCTTGACACAATTGAAAACATTAATAATATTTTTTTACTAAATTTTAGTAAGTTTAGGTTTACAAAAAAGAGAAGAAGACTTCATAAGTTGGGAAGACTTGTGTCCGATCTCAATTTGTTATATTTAGAAAAAGAAAATGTGTTTAAGCTAAATTAAAACAAAAAAGAGAGCAAATTCTCCAGGAATTCTAATTAAATTGTAGTTTTTCAAACCAATCTTTCCTGTGTTGCCTTTTATTGGCCTGAATTGTATGGATCTATTCTATAAATTGACAAAATATGACGGAGCATTTCAAGTTGTGGAGTGAATTTCTGTTCCAGAAACAATTGCTAATCTACATTTATCACTTCCTCATTCAGAAAATTTGTATTTATAGGTCATTCATTAATGTGGCCATCGTGGTCGTATGGTAGTTGGATTTACAACTACATATGCAATCAGTTTCTATCTCCACTAATGTTGTAAGTGCTAATTGCTCATGGAGAAGTGTATCAATACAACATTATGTGATAAAGTTTGTCAATGACTTGCGGTAGATCTGTTTGTTTTCTCTGGGTACTCCAGTTTCCTCCACCAATAAAACTGACCTCCATGATATAGCTGAAATATTGTTGAAAGTGGCATTAAACACTCTAACCCTAAATTCAATCATTAACGTCTTCATCCAGGTGTCAAGGTGTAAAATCTAAACTCATTTGGGAATTTATCCTCAGATGGAATTTGATCAGTAATTATGATAGCATAGGGTTTATTTTTGGCATTTTCTATTTTAATTCTGTTGAATAAATGTTAAAGAAAACCAAAGGGCAAATCAAAAATGGACAATCCAGAGAAACTGGCAACAAAGGGTAGACAAGACGAAGACAAGCAAAACAAAAACACTACACATTTATTTTATGTGTTGGACACCACTAAGCGCAAACAAACACAAATAACATAAATAAGACATGAGCGGAAATCGTAACAGACATCACAACACGGAAATTTTACAGACCGATCGATACGACTGGAATTAAGTCAGGTCTATCCCATTTGATTTTCAGGGTCATATGTGACGTAACATTTTCCACGAAATAAGTGTATTATACCTTCAGCATCAAACCAAATGTGACAATTTGATTACTGATACATAAAAGTTTGATTATCCCCTCGCCAACGAAGTTGCGAAGGGATATAGTAACGCTACCTTCCGTCCGTCCGTCACATCCTTGTGAACACTCTAGGATCAACATCCTTCAATGGATTTTGACCAAACTTGGTACATATTTAGTCCTTAAGAGAATCTGTAACCCTATTGATTTTCAAGGTCAAAGGTCAAGGTCACCGGGTCAAATTTTTACAGCATAACATCCTTGTGAACACTCTAGAATCAACATTCTTCAATGGATTTTGACTAAACTTGGTACATACTTAGTCCTTAGGAGAGTCTGGAACCCTATTGATTTTCAAGGTCAAAGGCCAATGTCACCGGGTCAAATTTTTACCGCGTAACATCCTTGTGAACAGTCTAGAATCAATATCCTTCAATGGATTTTGACCAAACTTGTTACATGCATAGTCCTTAGGAGAGTCTGGAACCTATTGATTTTCAAGGTCAAAGGTCAAGGGGTCAAATTTTTACCGCATAACATCCTTGTGAACACTCTAGAATCAACATCCTTCAATGGATTTTGACTAAACTTGGTACATACTTAGACCTTAAGAGAATCTGGAACCCTATTGATTTTCAAGGTCAAAGGTCAAGGTCACAGGGTCTAATTTTTAGGTGAGGGGATACGCCACGCTTTGCGTTGCCCTTGTATTAATATGTATTTTCCTGCATTTTCAGGACAAATGTGAAGGTAACATTGAACTTAAAGGCCTTAAATTTCACTACCCAACTCGTCGTGATGTACAGGTCCTGAAAGGATTGACCTTAACAGCAAAACATGGGGAGACAGTGGCCTTAGTTGGGACCAGTGGTTGTGGAAAGAGTACAATAGTACAACTATTAGAGAGGTTCTATGATCCTGAAGAAGGAGAAGTGGTGAGTACTGGAGCTTTTTCAAGTATGTGGTTTAAACCAGTTGAACCAGAATCTGAAATCTTTTGTTTTCTAGACTCATTAATAGACAAGGAACCATATTATTTTTCTACAAAAATATAGTCACTAATTGTGTCCGAGTGGAACGACATAATAAATGAAAGTCTTAAACAGTGACTATTTATCAACAATTACACCAATATCAATAACCTCAAACAACTGAATACAAAAAAGACAATGACATATGGCGTTGGAAATTCAGGTTCCGGCTTGCAGCAGACACAAAGCCTTTTCTGTTCGGAAGACGTGTCTACATGTGGACTATAGTTTTAGCAATATAGAAATCCAACTCATTTTGTTGATCTTGTACAAAACAGTCACTAACTGAATAGATAACTTAATGACCTTTAAACTCATCGATGTGGTAATGGTTAGTGTGCTCGCCTAGAGTGTAGTACATCGTGGGTTCAACCCTTGATTAGGTCAAACCAAAGACTATCAAATTGGTATTTGTTCCTTCTCCGCTAAGCACGCAGCATTAAGGAGAAAGAACAAAGACTGGGTGGCTCAGAATCAGGATAGTGTCTGAGTGGGGCGATATGTCTATCAGCGGACTGTTGTTTCAGTGGGCTAGCAATATAAAAATCCAACTCAATTTGTTGATTTTGTAAAAAACAGTCGTCATCATCACCTTATTAAAAAGTAACTTGTTCTTGTTATGATATAGCTTTAAACCAGCTGACTTGGTGTTAAACAGCAATCACTCACTCACCCTATAAATAGTTGAGATATCTGAATAGCCTTTAAACTTGAATGAGTCACAGGGTCAAATATTACCAATGCAGGGGTCTGGGGTGCACAGTGCATCCCCCCCCCCCCCCCCCCCCAGAAACCACCAACATTTAAAGGAGGGGAAACATATTTTTTCCGTGTTAAAATGAATAATTATGGCCTATTTGAATCAAATTAGATACAAATATGATTCTTCCATTACCACTAAGCATGCCAGAATAAATTTAAAAAAAAGAAATTAAACACCTAATTATTGTTGTTGATGTTTTTGTGGTTGCTTCAATGGAAGCTATGCCACTGTGAGTTTTACAGTGACTTTGTATTTGTGTTATTTAAAAAGTCTATCCTACTTACAGATGGTTGATGGGAAAAATGTAAAGACGATGAATATCAACTGGTTACGATCTAAGATAGGAATTGTTTCTCAGGAACCAGTTTTATTTGATGCCACTATTGCCGAGAACATTGCCTATGGTGATACGTCACGTGATGTACCTATCTTTGAAGTCATTGCAGCAGCTCGAATGGCAAACATTCACACCTTTATTGATAAACTTCCATACGTAAGTTCATGAATTGAATAACTTGTGAATAATAGATATTTCATGAATTGAATAACTTGTGAATAATATATATTTCATGAATTGAATAACTTGTGAATAATAGATATTTCATGAATTGAATAACTTGTGAATAATATATATTTCATGAATTGAATAACTTGTGAATAATAGATATTTCATGAATTGAATAACTTGTGAATAATAGATATTTCATGAATTGAATAACTTGTGAATAATATATATTTCATGAATTTAATAATTTGTGAATAATGCCATTAATGAATATTTCTCAACTCTCTGAGTAATTAACGAATAAACAAATTTAGAGTTTAGGAATATTTGTAATTCACAAGAGAAATAAAGAGAATGAATTTGCTGATAAGTACAGAAGTCGAAGTTCATTAGTAAGGCGGTCGTGGTGGTGATCGTAAGTTAGTTGGATTTACTACCTATGCAATTAGTGCCTATCTCCACTAACGTTGTGAGTTCGAATCTCGTTCAGTCGAGGTCTACTCGATACAACATTGTGTGATAAAGTTTATCAGTCACGACAGGTTGGTGGTATTGCTCCGGGTACTCTGATTTCCTCCACCAATAAAACTGACTGCCACGATATAACTGAAATATCGTTGAAAGTGGCATTAAACAACATGACCATACCCAACGTTCATTGGAACAAATTACTATAGACTAGAATTGACAAGTAGAAAGTAGAGGAACCAGTAGCATCTAGAGAAAACCTCTGACCTGTTTTAAGGTAAATTTCACCTGTATAAACCAAACACCTGTCTATTCTAAACACAAGAGTTGGTCCCAGGGAGATTCAGTTTAGAGAGATTTCACTGTATATTTAAATTATTCTTAAAGTTCTGCAATATTAATGTGTCTGTCATGTGTTTTTGCATTGCTATGAACATTTGCAAGAAAAATGCAGCAGGTTGGTGGTTTATTCCGGGTACTCCAAATTCCTTCAACAATAAAACTGACCGCCACACAATATATTAAACTGAAATATTGTTGAAAGTGGCATTAAACACCATAACCCTAACCTACAAATGAGTCTAAAGAAAGGATTCATTATTTTATATAATTGTTTGATCAGAGATTTCAATTGTTATTTTCATGGTTTCAGGGATACGATACAAATTTAGGTGACAAAGGGACACAACTGAGTGGAGGACAGAAACAGAGAGTAGCGATCGCTAGAGCATTAGTAAGGAATCCTAAGATACTTCTACTTGATGAGGCAACCTCAGCATTAGACACAGAGAGTGAGAGGGTCAGTAATATAATGTATAGTCAAACATATACATGCATCCACCTCTATTAAGCAGTCACCTGTATTAAAAGGACACCTTTTTCTTGTCCTGTCATTGAAATTTTCATATGAATTAAACCTCTTTTAAGAGGTCACCTGTCTTATAAGGCCACTTTTTCGTTGTCCCAAAGATGACCTCTTCATACAGGTTTGACAGTATAGTGAAAATTGTATTCAAAGGTCACCTTTGGGACAAAGGAAAAATGAAGGCATTTGATAATTGACCGCTTTTTTGAACTTGATGGTCGTGTTCATATGGTAGTTGGATCTACAACTACCTATGCAATCAATGCATATCACCACTAACGTTGTGAGTTCGAATCGCACAATGTTTAACGACAATTTCAACAATATTTCAGTTATATCGTGGCGGTCAATTTTATTGGTTGGGGAAACCAGAGTTCGCAGAGAAAACCACTGACCTGCCGCAAGTAACTGACAAACTTTTATCACATAACGTTGTATCGAGAACACCTCGCCTAAGCGGGATTTAAACCCACAATGTTTGTGGTGATAGGCACTGATTGCATAATTAGTGTAATGGTGTTTTTGTAACGATTCAAGGCTCGAACGTTGAGAAGTACCACCATATAACTGAAATATTGTTGAAAGTAGCATTAAACACCATAAACCCTTAAAAGTAATTTTTTTAAAGTCTAAGATGAGAAATGACCGTTATATACAGGTAAGCTGATATGATGGGATAAACATTAAGCTGACTGCGTTCCTCTTGTAGATTAGAAATCTTAGATGCCATTGTAGAGGGGGTGGGGTGGGGGGTTATGGAAAAGGGTTATAATGTTTAATACCACTTTCAACAATATTTCAGTTATATCGTGGCAGTCAGTTTTGTTGATGGAGGAAACTGGAATACCCAGAGAAAACCATTGACCTGTCGCAAGTCACTGACAAGCTTTATCACACATAATGTTGTATTGAGTACACCTCACCTGAGCGGAACCATTGTTGAATATAGTTTATTGTAAGGCATATGACCAAAAAAGAAAAGATTGAAAAATTCTGAAATTCGTAAATGCTTATTATTTTCTATACTTGTACAAGATAGGAATATTATTTTGTTGATGAATTATAGCATTTATTGTTATGATTTTTAGGTTGTTCAAGAAGCTTTGGATAAGGCACAGCAAGGAAGAACATGTCTTGTTATTGCACACAGACTCTCGACAATCAAAAACGCAAATAAAATAGCAGTCATACATAAAGGAAAAGTGGTCGAGTTAGGAAGTCACTCAGAACTTATGGATTTTAAAGGAATTTATTATAAATTTAGTACTCATAACCAAAGAAAGTTTAAATAACAAACAGAAATTGTTCTGCAAGCATTATGTAGATGTTAAGTCTAGGCCAGTTCTGTAAAGAGTAGACATGATCACCTGTTAAGAGTAAAGATCTGTAACATTAATAGCCGAGTAATCTCGATTGAATTGGTTCAACTTTATTGTTGTTTAGTCGATATTTAAGGCTGTTTTCCCATATATTTTTGTTATATTTTATATGTATTTTTGAAATGCTGTAAGAGTAATGGTCTATAAAATTAAAAGTTAAGTGATCTTGATTGAATGGGAGCAAGTTTAATTGTTGTTTAGTCTGTATTTAAGCTGTTTTCCATGTTATACAGTATCATTTTGTTATATTTGATGTGTATTGTACCGTTTAACTTTTATTGTGTTAAAGATGTAGATTCCAATAGCATATACAATGTACCAGGATATCTATAAATAGGTTGAGTGAAAATATTTAATGTCACTAAATTTTAAATGTCGCTAGTGAAAATATGTAATGTCACTAGTGAAAATATTTAATGTCACTAGAGAAAATATGTAATGTCACTAGTGAAAATATTTAATGTCAGTAGTGAAAATATTTCATGTTACTAGAGAAAATATGTAATGTCACTAGTGAAAATATTTAATGTCACTAGTGAAAATATTTAATGTCACTAGTGAAAATATTTAATGTCACTAGAGAAAATATGTAATGTCACTAGTGAAAATATTTAATATCACTAGTGAAATTATTTAATTTATTTTCATTTTCATTCATAAAATTTAATACTGATATATATTTTTTTTGCAAATAATAAAACAAAGATATTTCACCAGAACTTTTATTTTATTTGGCCTTATGTATATATTTAAACAAAGTACAGTAGAGTTCGTTTATAACGAAGTCCAGGGGACTCTCGATCTTAGTTCGTTATAGGCATCGTTCGTTATAACAGAAACAATGTAGAATTACCTCCCCTTTTGAAAATCGTACAGTAGAACTTCACTGGCTCGAACTCGAAGGGACTGTCAAAATCTGTTCTAGCTATCGGTAGTTCGAGCCACCAAGGTCACGTAATTTTAGAGAGAAAAAAATATGGTTCTGACCGGGGCAGTTTCATTATGCTATGATAACTGATGCACAGTAAAGTGGGCCTTTATCGTAAAAAAATATTTAATCCTTTAGACAGTTCTCAAAGACTACGGCTTCTGAATATCTCTTTGGTATCTTCAAATGTTCCTCAGAAATTTTTTTTCAACTTTGTTCACAATCTATTTTATAAACAGGAAATATGACGTCGGGTATTAACACTTGGATCGATATCGGTATAATGCTGATAATTCGGATATATATTTTTAATGGCCAATTTTAAGATTGTAGCCATTTTCCTTTTGTTTTATTTGAATTTGAAGAATAATTGTTTCTTTTTGGTATTATATATTATACACATAAAAACTCAGATTAATCGAAATTTCAGAACGAGTACATTTCTTTTGTTTTTGGTATTTAGATGAACCTTGAGACCACACAGTTTGTTGTTTAATTAAAGAGTCTATCATCAAAGAAAAAATAAACAATAGCGATTGAATTAATCTCACACATGACTTTGTTTTTAATTTCTTTAGCTTGTGCATCCATTCATTAAAATTTAGATTACGTTTTATTAATTTTTAATGCAATAAATTAGCATGTGTGTTATTAATTGACAACTTGTTAATCACATCATTAGTACCCATTTTATTGTTTGAATATTTTAAAGAAAAGTCTTGATTGACATCATTAACAACATCAAAGGTGGGATTATTAATTTTTCAATTATCAATAACGGAAGTGTCAAGTGCACTTGACCATTCTAATATATGATTGTCCGTGCGTAACGGAAGACAGGTAAACGATTTGTTTGTTCGGCAATTTTCTTTGTTATATCATGTCAATTTTGAGTAATAAAAACGATGTTTGGGTTTAAAATTCTCTTCGTTATAAGCCTGATTTCGTTATAAAAAATTTGTAATAGGCCTTCACAAATACATTGTTTAAATAGCGATGGGACCTGGGATTTATCTTTACTTCGCTATAAGCCTGATTTCGCTACAAGCCTATTCGCTATAAACGAACTCTACTGTATTGCAAAAAATTTCGCAATACTTTGTTTAAATATGTTTATAATCTCCATGAAGAAATATTTTGTTTGATTGTATATTTATTATGCATATATATTTTTATTTGTATACAGGAATAATCTGATTATTTTTCAATGTGCCAGACAGACAAGCATAGATTTTGTCTTCCACTTAAAAGATCTTTTATGTAGATGCACCTTTAAATTTTTATGATAGGAATCAAATACATTGTTTATTTTTTTTTCATATACAGTCAAACCTGTCGTAACAGTCACCTTTGTATAATGGTCACCTGCTCATAACGGTCACTTTCGTGCTCTCCCGGTGCATTTTACTATATATTTTAATTCGATATAGCGGTCACCTGTTCAATGTGGTCAACGGTCACCATTTGTAAGTAATGTTCAGCGTAAAACCTTTGTATAACGGTAAATTTATTTTAAAGATAATACCGGAAGTGATTTCGGAAGATCAGTATTTTTCTCAAATGTACCAAAAATCCTGAGGTATTACAAAATATATTTATTAATTTAATTTTAAACTAAATAAACAAACACCATGAATTTTGTGAATAGTAAATTATATAAAAGACAGTTTATCCCTGGGCGTTATTGGAGATTTTTATTCATTACGACGAGAGTAGAAATTTACTCGCCAAAAATATTTTGTATCTAGTATCCTCTCGTCCGTTAAAATTGGTCAACACCTGAAATCGGTCACCATTTTGGAATGCACTGTCACGTGAGTTCAGATGTTGATGACGTCATTTATCCTGCAAACTGCGTCCAGAAATAGATAATGGATTTACTTTCACTTTGATCAAGACAACAATGAGATTTAAACAGATAAGAAAATATATCTATAGGTTTTGGTGCCAAAATGGTGCCATTTTACTACTACCATTTTGACTTAATAATCAAAGTCAAATAGTTCCAGAAAAACACAGTCCGTAATGGATAATTTGCATATCCTGTGTTTGTTTACATTCCACTGCACATCTTGACCTATATTTATAACTCAATTAGGCAACGGAAATTGCATTGTTTTCGTTTTGAAATTCAGTAATTCCTTAGACAATTTTCAGATTTTTAGTGGGAATATTTGTGGGTAATATATATGATTTAATTTAAATTACATGGAATTGGATATGGATAAAATTGTACGTGAAAACAGAGATATTATCTGCTGAAAACAAGTGACAGCAAATACAATTTAATGAAAAAATAGGGAAATATAGAAAAAGCAAATTAAAAAATATTGTAAAATACAATCTCCTAGGCCTATTTGTGTTCCACGTGACTATTTTATGGTTGACCGATTTCAGGTAACTTGACTTGGGCACCATTACAAAACATCTGCAAACAAAAAAGGTCAGCGAGCCGACATTTCTTCATCAAATTAAGCGATGTTTTGGTATTTTATTTGGCTTAAGTGCCCAAGTAAACATGACATTTATCTTTGAGATAAATACCAATTTGAATGAGAATCATAAGGAAATGTCTTAACTGACCGATTTACGGTCGCATGTGGATACATCATGTCAAAATCATCAACATCCGTAAATAGGAAAGCTTTGAAATTAGACAACAAAGTGAAAGCGATAAATCATTGTGATGTTGGGAAAAATTGTCGGGCTGTGGGCGAGGAGATGGGTGTTGGTCGTACCCAGATAATGAACATTCTTAAAAGAAAACGTGAGATTCTTGACCATTTTGAAAACAATGCTTCCAGTTCAACGTTGTGTTACTGGAAATTGTACTTTTGTTTATTAAATATCTTTATTTATTTATTTGTATGTTTTGTTCCAACCATATCATATTGAGATCATTTCATCAACAATAAATGTAAACAAGAGTAATATTACGACAGGAACAAAATAACAAGTAAAACATTATTAAAAACATAAGATGTAATGAAAAATGTTTATTTACAACTTGCATGCAATATTTTGTCGAAAAATCAAAACCCTTCGTATAAAGGTCACCTGTATATAGTGGTCATTTTGTCAATCTCCCTCAGGTGACCACTATAGACAGGTTGGACTGTATATACAGTGAAACCTGTCTAAACTGAAGCCCATTTAGGACCAACTTATGTGTTGAGTTTATATGGGTTAAATAACAAATATTACCGGTAACTTCATTAGGACTTTATTTTAAGTTCGACTTAAACAGCATTCCATTTTATTGAAGGCTCAGTTTAGACAGACTCCATTGTACCAGTATATTGTCCCTTACATCTCCTTGCCATTACTATAAACAACATTATTTTTACATTTATTTTTATTTAGTAATAACCCATTTTGCAATTTTTATATACTGTAGGTCAAATTTAGCAATTAGCAATACTTTTTTGACTGGGTTTCCCTATTTTACTATTTTTATGAATGTTTTATTTAGTAATGCCATGAATATGCATACTTCTGACTGGGTATCCCCAAATTGCTATTTTTATTTTTATATTGCATAATAATATATCAAATTGTTTACATTATGTACTTTTATACAAAGACACTGAGTGTATCATCTGCCCACTGTGATTTGGCACTGACATGTTTATTATCGATATTTACAGTTCTTAAATAATGTAATTATTATGAACACTATAAAGGACATATATAGGTAGTCATTGCCGATTTTGGCTATCCTGTTTAAAGACGTAACATCCGATCAGCCTGATCGGGAGACATGCACATTAAAATGTCATTATTTATAGTAAAGTGGGCTGGGAGTTACTGACAAACAACAGCTGATAATGGTATACATAATCACAATGACATGGATGAGGACTCTTACGTGAATATATAAACACAACATCAAACACATAAAATTAGATTTCTAAATTTTCATGCTTAAAAAGTTGCGTCTTTAAGCCCTTTTGTTTTCCTTCTCCCCAAGATTTTTAAATTTGTTGGCTTTTCAATCTTTTTAAACTCCCATATTTGCATAATCATATATATATTGTATACCAACTCTTAAAGAATCTCTATTTGTATATTGTATACCAACTCTTAAAGAATCTCTATTTGTATTATATTTTGGTCATATACTAACTTATTATTTTACAAACATGTATGTATTTGTTGCTAAAGTATTTTTATATAATATTTTTTCCCCTCAAAATTACTGAAAGTGATTGATTTAAAAAAAAATCTATATTGTTTAATCTTGGAATCTCTAATTTTTGTTCGTTTCGTCCCATTCTCTGACAAAAATTGGAAATAATGAGATTTTGGGAATGTATTTTTCTGTTATTGTTAAGACGAAGTTATGTTGAAGGTTTTTTTTCAAATCTTTATTTATTATTAAATCTGTAATGCCTTAAAAGAATTAGGGTCGTTGTGATCGTATGGTAGTTGGATTTATTACTACATATCAGTGCCCATCACCACTAAGGTTGCTAGTTCGAGTCCCACTCATAGCTAGGTGTACTTGATACAACATTATGTGATAAAAGATTGTCAGTGACGTGTGACAGGTTGATGGTTTTCTCCAGGTACTCCAGTTTCCTCCACCAATAAAACTGATCACCACAAAATAACTGAAATATTGTTGAAAATGGTGTTAAACACCATAACCCTAACCCTTAAAAAATTAACTACTGGTATAAGAGAATAAGACCTAGTTTCCCCTCTAAGGAGTACAACCCCTCAGATAAGGGTGTGCACTTGTATGGGAATGATGTATCAAATGCACAACTCCGGTTTGACTGTAGATCTTTCAATTATATGATATGCTATTCTTTTTTCATTTTAATAAAACATACATCAGCAAGCCTGTGTCTAAATGAGGTAAGAAAATAACAACAATCAGTTACAGTTTGAATTGAAATTACTGGGGTTTATTGCATAAATTGGTAGTCAGTAGTGGGGAACAATGGTCCTTATGTTTTATTTTTGTGACCGAGACTTAAAACAAACGAAAGACTACAACAACAAGAGCTGCTGTTCTCCAGGTTCAGTTGTCAACAGTTCAATGCAAATAATTACATTGTATACTGGTACATGTATCTTCATAAAATTTATGAGGGGTCGTGATGGTATAATAGTTTTATTTACACCACTAACATTGTGAATTTGAATCCCACTCAGGCGAGGTGTACTTGATACAACATTATGTAATAAAGTTTCGCAGTGACTTGCGACAGGTCAATGGTTTTCTCCTGGTACTACAGGAAAAAGAAATTTAGTTGTCACAATGCAAGGTGCCCGAAAGAAATAGAACGAAAGATATTGTGATAATATGTGCCAATATATTTAATGTTATGTTGGAGTTTTATCAACTTTTCTACATATAATTGACATATGACTTTATGAGTGGCTGTTTTGTTGCTATTTTAAAGTATGTATTTGTTGATACTGGTAATTTTTACCAACAGTACAATGTGATCATTAAATTTTAAAAATATTTGTTTTATTACTTATTCTTCAATCAATATGAAAATCAAATCAGTGGTGTAATGGTTATTATTATACTTTACTATAGAAACCAAGCAAGAAATAATTAAGATATTTTAAAGTTTTATTCCATGGAACAAGAAATAACTCATTATTCCCACGGCAAACTACACGTAGGTCAAATAACTGTGAGGGAATCTGCACGTAGCACAAAATAACTGTTTGAAATTGGCGCGCTTTTGCACGTCCAACCAATAACTAGTTATTTCCCTCATATTGGTTCAGTATAATAATACAGTTATGTCCTTCATGAGAAGTTAATATCCATGATTATTAAATCTTGAAAGGGTTATTTTCCCGAGGTCCTTGGACCTCGGGGGGAAAATAACCCTTTCTCAATTTAATAATTATGGATATTAACTTCTCATGAAGGCCATAATTGTATAGTATGTTCTCCTCGAGTCGGAGTGTAGTTGATCGTGGGTTCGAGCCCTGGTTGGGTCAAACCAAAGACTGCAAAATTGGTATTTGTTGTTTCTCCGCTAAGCACACAGCATTAACTTGATTAAGGAGTAAGAGTAAAGTCTGGTTGGCTCGGAATCAGGATAATGTGTCCGAGTGGAAGGACATATCTATTCTCTGGCAGTTACTTCAGTAAGCTAGCACTATAAAAATCCATCTCAGCTTGTTGGTCAAGTACAAAGAGGACATCATCACCATTTCATCAACTTGTTCTCGCCATGATATAGCTGAAAAAATCTGCATTTGGTTCTGATCAACAATCACTCTCTTGCACTCGCCCACGGTGTTTAGTGTGGTTTGTGTTACTCGATCTTTAGTTTTCTATGTAATGTTTTGTAGATTGTTGTTTGTCCTTTTGTCCTTTACCTTTTGGCTATTGTTTTGTCTGTCCTTCGATTTACGGCTTCTGATTACCCCTTTTGTATCTTCAAACTTTTCAAACTGTTATTTAGAGGCATGGGAGGCCGATATGTTTTTAGGTGCATGGGTGGCTGAATTTTTTACTTCAAATTGTTTTTTGAGGCATGGGTGACCGATATTGGACTTCAAGCAGTGTTTTTAGAGGTATATTGGACTTCAGTGTTTTTAAGGGCATGGATTGACCGATATTTTAATTCAGACTTTTAAGAGGTATGGGTGGCTGATATTTGACTTCAGTGTTTTTAGAGCCATGGGTTGCTGATTTTTGACTTCACACTGATTTCAGAGATATGGGTGGCTGATATTTGACTTCAGTGTTTTTAGAGCCATGGGTTGCTGATTTTTGACTTCACACTGATTTCAGAGATATAGGTGGCTGATATTTGACTTCAGTGTTTTTAGAGCTATGGGTTACTGATTTTTGACTTCACACTGATTTCAGAGATATGGGTGGCTGATATTTGACTTCAGTGTTTATAGAGCCATGGGTTGCTGATTTTTGACTTCACACTGATTTCAGAGATATGGGTGGCTGATATTTGACTTCAGTGTTTTTAGAGCCATGGGTTGCTGATTTTTGACTTCACACTGATTTCAGAGATATAGGTGGCTGATATTTGACTTCAGTGTTTTTAGAGCTATGGGTTACTGATTTTTGACTTCACACTGATTTCAGAGATATGGGTGGCTGATATTTGACTTCAGTGTTTATAGAGCCATGGGTTGCTGATTTTTGACTTCACACTGATTTCAGAGATATGGGTGGCTGATATTTGACTTCAGTGTTTTTAGAGCCATGGGTTGCCGATTTTTGACTTCACACTGATTTCAGAGGTATGGGTGGCCGAGTGGTTAAGGTTGTTAATTTCTAACCAATTTGAAGAGCTTTCAAAACAACTAAAGAATTTATAACATAAACATTTAACAACAAATTATGATTTTTTTTTTATAATTTAGAGTTGTCTCTCTTTGACTGTAAACACATTCTTCAGGTCACAGTGTAAAATTTATAAGCACTTTTCTTTTTTCCTTTATTTGAGATTTCCTAATCAACCAATTATTGAACATTTATATTTATTATACCTCACTAACTTCTCATTGGCTTAAATTAATTCACATGACCTGAAACAATTTTAATGTTTTGTGAAAATTAACCCAAACGGGAAACAACTAGTTGTTTACCGGGTAACAACCCTATTGTTTCCCGGTAAACAACCCATTGCGGGGAACAAAAGGGAAACAACTCTTTCAAAAATTTCATATAATTTCAAAATTCTAAAATCAATTAAAAAATTAAATATATAAAGTTCAAAATTTTCCAAAAATTTAAATATTTCAAAAATTTCAAAAATTAAAAAAATTTCAAAAATTAAAAAAAAATTCAAAATTTTCATAAGATATCAAAATTTCAAACAAATTTCAATATTTCAAAACTTTCAAAAAGTTTCAAAGATTTCAGTTTTCATAAAATTTCAAAATTTTAATATTTAAATAATAATATTGAAAAATGATAAAACAATTATAGCCTACCATTTCAGTCAATACTATTGCCTTCTTCAAAAAGAATGAAAGATTACCTAAAATTGAAATTGACTGGTTTAATAAAATTATTAAGAAATGGGTGTTTTCATAATGGATCGGTTATATGTCCCACCGTACAAGGTTAGTCATAATGGCTCAAGGAAATTTTACTGATGGCCGGTTTGTGCCTTATATCAGTGGTTGTGTTGTGAACTTTAATATAAACACGAAATAGTTTAACATTTGTTAAAAATTTGTCAAAAGTTATTAAACACACATTTTGCTTAAATATATGTATTTATTTATATGCCCAATCCTTGGTCTGTTGTTCGGTATAATAAAACAGTTATTGCCTTTAATGAATTGTAAACATCAGAATTGTTAACCCTCAAGGGGTTGTTTCCCTCGGGCTAAAGCCCTCGGGAAAACAACCCCCATCAGGTTAACAATTCTGGATGTTTACATCCATTGAAGGCAATAATTGTTTATTGTGTTTCTTTTTTATTATATTTGATTGATATGCTCATTATTTGGACACCATGATGGGTTTAAATAAAGTTGTATTTTAATTGGATTTACAACTACCTGTGCAATATGTGCCTATCACCACTAACGTTGCGAGTTTGAATCCTGCTCAGGCGATACACCATTATGTGATAAAGTTTGTCAGTGACTTGTTGCAGATTGGTGGTTTTCTCCGGGTACTCCGGTTTCCCCCACCAATAAAACTCACCGCCACGATATAACTGAAATATTGTTGAAAGTGTCTTTAAACACCTCTTGTCTTGTGTGTTTATACCCTGATGCCCACCTCTCATTTTTTAAGGTTTTAAGACACCTACCCATGACTGCTGTTTCAATTGTCAGTTTAATTTGCTAAAGCAGTCTAGGCTTTCATGTCACATTAAGTCTAGTATTTACAATATAGCTTCATCATTGTTGTAATGGTTAGCATGCTCGCCTGGAGTGCGCATAGCCAGAAATCATGGGTGATTTTGCTCATGAATATTCATAAACCAAATCGCGTCATGTATGACGTCAGCAAATAAACGTTGAACCATATTTGGAAGACGCTGATAAAAACTCGTCATCTATTTTTTTTAAATAATATTTCATCACAGTTTAGATCACATAAATAACTTCATAATTATTTGTGATCGTATCAAAATGAATTGTCATCATATGTTTATTAGGAATCCGATGATGTGTGTAAAAGATCGAAAATATATTTAATGCACTGCCCCCCCCCCCTCCCCCCCCCCCCCCCTCTTTTTCCACGAAATAAAAGTATGTAAATAAAAAATATATTGTGCATTTTTTGTCAATTTTTGCCCCACATAAGTATTAGTATGTCATTGAAATCGTTTAGTATATATATTGTTAAATTTTTGGAACTTTATATATCAGCAGTATTGTTACCAATTGTATAATAGTTAGATCTACGTGTACTTCTGTTTTTTTGTCGAAATAAAAAAATACCCTTGTGGAGCCTTTTTTTAATTGTTTATTTACATTTACAATGGAATGCGGTGCTTACTCAAATAATGCTATGTCTAGCAGAAGCAGTTTTACCAAATAGTAGATTTTTTTGCGTGAACCCCTATTGAATCTCTACTAGAAAGGTAAAAAAAAACTTGTGAAGCCCTCTTTTAAATTATCGTGGGAACCTTTAATTTTTCAGCAAAATATTTATCGAAGAAAGATTCCTCAACAATGTTACCGGAACTCACCGAATTTGTCCCGGCAACTAGAATGGGGATTGTAAGAAAAGTGCTTTTAGGTCTTGAAAACCGTGCAGGATGCATTTTTTCACTTCTTCTCAATACTTTTGAATGGTGCTTACGCTTCAAAATTTGAAACTGGGTGGGAACCTTGAGTTTTCATGGTACAGCTGTAATATTTTGAGATATTGTTAAAACCGGTGCATAGTTTGATTTTTTATCCCGGAAAATTGTCCGGCCCAAGCTAACAGAAAGTTTCCCGTTCAACTATATGTTAAAATCCAAATTCTCTTTGAGCCGCCATTTTGAATATGCAAATGAGCAAATCACCTATCATTTCTGGCTATGGGTAGATCATGGGTTCGAGCCCCGGTCGGGTCAAACCAAAGACTATACAATTGGTATTTGTTGCTTCTCAGCTAAGCATGCAACATTTCTCGGAGAAAGAGCAAAGACTAGTTGGCTCAGAATCAGGATAATGTGTCCGAGCGGAGTAACATATCTCCGCGGACTGTTGTTTCAGTGAGCTAGCACAAAACAAATCCAACTCAGCGTGTGGTCTAGTACAAAGCGGATCTCATCACCATCCCATTGAAAATTAACTTGTTCTCGCCATGATATAGCTGAACATTTGCTGAATTGGCGTTAAACAACAATTACTCACTCAGGATATAACTTTACAAATTGCTGAAGATGATAATAACAACGTTCATTATGTTTAAATGAAGCTGGTACTAGTATCTGGTTTAGAATTCACAAGTACGGTTTTTTTTCAAACCAGAACATCTGTTACATTAGATACACGTCATAGTACATGTTTTGGTATTTATTTCGCTGAAATGGTGTTCATTCCATTTAACACAAAAAAGTAATGGTCAATAGTTTACGAACTGCAATGTTCTACACATCCATATTTAGTGTTCACCATATATCATTATACTCTTCTTACACATATCAACATACATTGTATATGTAACACAACAGTATGTGATAAAGTTTGTCAGTGACATATGATAGGTTTTTCTCCCGTTTCCTCCACCAATAAAGTAAAACTGACCTGCACTATATAATTGAAATATTATTGAAATAGGCGTTAAACACCATAGGCATAACCCTAACCCTAACAGGATCCCATCGTTGGTGTAATAGTTAGCATTCTTGCCTCGAATGTGGTATATGTTGTGGATTCGAGTCAAATCAAAGACTATCAAATTGGTATTTGTCTTTTCTCCGCTCAGCATGCATCTTTAAGGTGCAAGGACATTGACTGATTGGCTCTGAATCAGAATAATATGTCAAAGGGGAGCAAAAGGTTTAAGCCAGAGCTACCACTATAAAAATGCAACTAAGTAAGTGTGTTGGTCTAGCGGACATCATTATCATCTCGTCCCGTTGTATAGTTGAACTATTGCAATGTTTTGTTTGTTTAGTTGTTGGTTTTGTCTGCTTTAATGGTCTTTGTTGTATAAAGTTTGTATATAAAAGTGTCTCACAAGTCTGTTTAAACATATTTTATCGTCTAATAAAGTAAGATAAATATTAATATTTTAGAGGACTTTATTCATTTCACAGTAATCCAAATATGTGTACAGGGCCCGGGTGGCTCAATGAGTTAGGTAGTTGGATCTAACAACTCTTACAAGCCTATCACCAATACGACGTGGGTTCGCGCCCAGCTTTGTAAATTACAAAAAGGGTGCACTCGACTCGCAGCCGCAAGTGATAAAGTTTACCAGTTGCTTGCCCATGGTCGGTGGTTCTCTCCGGGTACTCCGGCTTCTTCCACCACTAAAACTGGTCACCATGATATTGCTGAAAGTGGCATTAAACACAATAAATCAATCAATCATAAACCAATTATGGATACCGATTTTTGTGTAGAAATTTGAAGCAACCATCGAAAACTCTATAACCTATATGGGTACATTTTTTAGGTGGGTGAGTATAATAAAAAAAAATCACAGAAACAAGACTAGTGTCTATGCTATTTCACATGGAAATTAGTTCTTTTATCAGTATATTTTTGCACCTTAAAATAATTTTTTGGGTTTATGGTGTTTAACGCCACTTTCAGTTATATTGTGGTGGTCAGTTTTATTGGTGGAGGACAGCCTAGGACCCGGAGATAACCACTGACAAACTTTATAATGTTGTATCGAGTACATCTCGCCATGAACCGGTTTCGAACTCACAACTTGTGTCCTTAAAACAAATCAAAATCAAGCATACCAATGGTACCACAACAAAAACTTTCGTTTTGCCGAATATTCTTGAGAAAAAAATTATGATAGGGTAGGTAGGTGGTTATTTACCTATAGGTTAATATACAGGACAAAAATCTGATTTTTGAATAGGAATGCTTGTCCAAATTCGTTCGCTCAAGTAATTTTTGTTTGTCTTCAAAATGAAGTTGTTTACTTAACTATGTAAATATAAACTCAGACCATAAAAAAATAATTTGAATAAAGTTGGTCCACTCTGATACACAGAATGTATATAATAGATAGTGTGGCTAAATATAATATAAATGAAGGAGAAATTAAAAAAAAAAATCAGTGATGTTCATAATATTAAAATACAACAATAATTTAATAAATGTACGTAGTTTTTATTTCTTTTTTTTTAAATCTTTTTTGTTAGATTCATTTAATCGCCAAATTTCAAAATATTATAATTTTCATTATGTATAATATCCTGTATATACATTTGTATATATATTTTTTTCAAATCAAATTTACATTAAATAATAATATATTATATATAATTGGCATTATTTACCTGATGCTTGCACATACATTATGATGATATGTAGTGCTTATATAATGTTATTATTTACAGAAAGCATGATATAAATAAAGTATACCTTTACTTGTCTTACAGAAATAGAAATAAGTTTATTAACCAAATCAGGGCCCCAGGAGGGCATATACAAATAACAATTATGATTGATACACAACAACAATACATCAAAATAAATATTCGCGGTGAAATATCAATAATTGTGGTGCAGGCACACTCGGGCAAGTTACATTTAAAATTAATATTACTGTTGTCATATGCCAACATTTTTTTATTTTTTACTTTCTTTGTTGGCGCAGGTGAACGAATAAATTGTTTACATTATCAACATATTGATTTTACCAACATTACTTAAGATCTCGAAACTGGGGCAAAAGTTGATCTAGAGGTCAATAGCTAGAACTAAGACAAGTTGGCAGGAAATGCTTGCCGGTGTCGTGATTCTGATGAAAGGTTATAATTATTCAAACTCAAAGTGGGTTCAGGAGAAATCTATAGATTTTTATGAATCATCTATATAAGACAAATATATATATTTTATAAGGTGAGTGAACATGCAGCAGGTTAATACCAGTCATCTGTCAAAAGTATTCGGACATGTAAAAAATCCCTATATAATCAACCAAAACCATATTTTTTCAAAAAAATATTATGAAGTCATTTCTGGATAGATTTTAACAAATGTTACACCAAAACATTCGGAATTGTCAATATTTTGATTGTTTATTTACTCATTATGTTGTTATGAGTGATTTTTATTTGTACATAATTTAATCACAACAAATAAAAATTGACTTTGATTTTCCTATATACTTCAACTAAAAATAAATCCTAAAAATTAAAAATCATGGAAAAATTATGTACAAATAAAAACCACTCATATAAACATAATGAGCAAATAAACAAACAAAATATAGACAATTCCGAATGTCTTGGTGTAAAATATGTTAAAAATTATCCAGAAATGACTTCACAATAATTTTTTGAAAAAATATGGTTTTGGTTGATTATATAGGGATTTTTTTTACATTTCCGAATACTTTTGACAGATGACTGTATGTCACGTACTGTATCTGTAATACTGTATCTGTATCTTTACAATGCAGGAACTGATCGCGTGGTTATAAATGCACTGGAAGGAGAGCGGTTGGATTAGTCCAACTGTTGGAGGGCACTACTAAAGCCCTACATACACATTCATTGATTGAATTATATAATCTCGTTAGGCCAATATTAATATTGATTCCATTCCATTGTAAGTATGAAGGATAAGCATCCTTTAAAGTCTGTTGTATTTTATTTCTTTTGCATTTGCTCATAGGTATAACAGGAATTCTTTGTTTTATTTTTGATAAAATGTGCATTTTGTGAAAAAAACATGAACAATATATGAACAAAATTTTATGTTTTGATAAATTTTGAATTGTTTTTCTTAGCTTGGGTAATATATCCTCATTTGTTATCAAAACCAATCTAAAGACAGGGATATACATATAATCATCAAACAATCTTCCAACATGATCAACCGATTGCCGCCAATTAGAGCTTTATTACATCATTTATCAAGTTATTTAGTTTTTACTCATCCTTAAAATGCGAAAACGAATGCTTGTCCAATGGGGACGAAACGACTTTCAGTTTTGGGCCAGAACAATTTTCAGTTTGGGACCAGAACGACTTTGGGCTGGATTTACTGCAAATCAAGTGCAATGTAACACTACAGAGCCCGTTCTTAAATAATAATAATAATACGAAATTCTGTAAATAAGTACAAATTGTTCAGATATCAGTAAAGAATATACTGTCATCTAATTAGAGTAGAAATCTCTGAAAATAGAAAAAAACCGAACTTTTGTTGCAAGACAAAAAACCCTACAATTTAGACGTCTGATCGAGTAGACCCTGTCATGCTGAATGACGATCGACTAAACTAGTAAAGCGGGGAAAAACTGCTTCACAGAACATCAACTAAGGGCAGATAATGCAGAAGAAAATAATTTACATCTTATTCATAAATTCAAACGATTTAAATTATACTAATATTTTTGCTTGGTATGACTGGTAGTATTATCAGTAATATTAATAAATAAACTTTGTTTATTTGCTAAACAAAAATCCAATTGGATTTAAGCAATACAAATTACAAATAAACAAAAAATACAGTAAAAGAAATGTATAATTATAAATAAAATCTATATATGATTATATGTCTCCTATTACCCATTTTCACAGGCTTAATAATTTATCAGAAGGTTTACTTTATGATGCGTTTGTTTGTAATAAGGAATTGAATTCATGTCAAACAAACACATGGTATTCTAGTATATTACTAATATTAAATAAGATGAATATATCAAATGTTAATGTCTATGTAGGCACTCTATGTAACAATGTGAAAAAAAAATTATGTGATAGTTTTCTTAGTTATTGGTATAATTTAAAAAAATGAATAAATGAAGACAAAAAGGGAAAACTCCGTACATATTTTACATTCAAGAAACATTTTATTAGAAAAAAATATACATTTCTTAATGATTTCAAAGTAAGACAGGCAATTTGTAAAATCAGAATTAGTGCACATCCTCTTATGATTGAAATTGGTAGATATAAAAACTTGGAAACCGAAGAACGATTATGTAAACTGTGCATAACACAAAAAATTGAGGATGAATATCATTTTTTAATCAATTGCCCCACATATAATAATAGTAGAAAGATTTGTTATCAGAAAATTTCAGAATTATGTTCTAATTTCAATAATATGTCAGATAAATCAAAATTCTATTATTTATTTACCAATGAAGATCTTTCAATAATCAATATTTTTGGAAAATATATAATAGAGTGCCTTGAGACAAGAAAACTGAAACAGGGTTTATGATACTGAAATATTTTTTCTCTTTCTGTTTATATTATTATTTTTTTTTTTAAGGCTCTGAACCCGACAAGAAACATTGTATTTATATATATTTTATATATATATGTATAATTGCCTCCAATGACAATAATCAATGTATGCAATTTGTTTGCCCCCATTGATTGGAATAATAAATATTCTTATTCTTATTCTTATTCTTTAGTGACTTGCGACAGGTTGGAGGTTTTCTCCAATACTACGGTTTCCTCCACTAATAAAACTGACCGCCTCGATATAATTGAAATATTGTTGAAAGTGGCATTAAACACCAATTAACCAAACCAATCAATCAGTTATAATGACCGTTGAATAAAAGAAACCAGTTGATGGATTTAGTATCATATTTAATTTTTAAATTGTATTAAAGTTATTGAAATTATAGTGACCTTCTTATAGTATTTTAAAAGAGGCTGCTCTTATATTTTTTTTTTTTTTTTATTAATATCACAGTTAAAAAATAATGGGATTCATCTTCTAGATAGTTACATAGTTTACATTTTCTTTGATCCCTTGGTGTTTGTGTGTGCATGTATCTTCCAGTTTCTATCAACAGTTGATTGTCACTTATTCTAAATTTTGTTATGATCTTTCTACTGGGGCTGTCATGGTTGGGATCATAATTGTGGTAGCTGAATTTAAAACTACCTGTGTAATCAGTGCCTATCACCACTAAAGTTGTGAGTTCGAACCCCGTTCATGGCGAGGTGTACTCGATACAACATTATGTGATAAAGTGACAGGTTAGTGGTTTTCGGCAGGTACTCCGGTTTCCTCCACCAATATTAAACTGACCGACACTATATAACTGAAATATTGTTGAAAGTGGTGTTAAACACAATAAATCTAAGCCTAAGCCTAACAACCACTTTATTAGGATGAGATAAATAAGAGATGAGAACAAATCACCTCAATTATGATCAAGTCTAGGTGAATCTTTGGAGATTATCTTCTCAGTAAAAATGACCTTAGGTGCTTGAGGACAGGATCCCTGGATCCTGCATGAGCCCCCCCCCCCCCCTTTAAATCAAATACAATAAAACAAATATGTCAGTGAGGGCCTCAGGGAAGATTCGTTATTAACTATCTGTGTAACCGGTGCTGTCATGGTCGTAATCTAATGGTAGTTGGATTTACAACTACCTATGCAATCAATGCCTATCACCACTCACGATGTGAGTTTGAATGTCGCTCAGGCGAGGTGTACTCGATATAACATTATGTGATGAAGTTTGCCAGTGACTTACGACAGGTCTGTGGTTTTCTTTGAGTACTCCAGTGTCCTCCACCAATAAAACTGATCACCACGATATAATTGAAATATTGTTGAAAGTGGTTTTAAATGCAATAAATCAAACCAACTGTGTAACTCTCTATAAATAAACAATTTATCTTTATTATTATCATCCTTTATTTAAAAACTGATATAAGATCAGAAATATTTTTAATTTGTAGTGCATAGAACGAAAATTTAAATACATTTATCTTTTGTTAGTGAAGTCCTACATTTTAACCTTACATATATAACACCATAAACCTAAACCAGAAATGAGATTCATCATCTAGACAGTAAATACATACCAGGTAGTTTACATTGTCTTTGATCCTTGAAAGAAATACATTGTCATTGAGGGCCTTAGGGAAGATTAGTTATTAACTAACTGTGTATAAACCCTCTATAAATAAAGAATTTATTATTATTATTATTATTATTATTATCTCTTCTTTTATTTTTAAAACTTGTATAATGCCACGATATAGCTGAAATATTGCTAAAGTTGGCGTTAAACACCAATCAATCAATCAATCAATCATAAAACTTGTATAAGATCAGAAATATTTTAAATTAGTATGAGAATTTCAGAACATTTATCCTTAAAGGGGGCTTTGTTAGTGAAGTCCTACATTTTAACCTTGCATACCAGGGTTTTAATTTGTCGATTTTTGAACCAATCAGGCTTCTATAGTTATATACTACAGGATATGTTAATTTTCTCATATGCCATTTATCAAATGAAATGAAAAGGTGGAACATAGCCAGTTATGTCAATAGGTAGAATGTAGCTAGTTATGTCAATAGGTAGAACGTATAGCTAGTTATGTCAATAGGTAGAACGTAGCATTGCAAAGATTTATTTAATAGTCTAATATATATATACCTACTAGTATAGGAAGTTGATTGAAACAGAAAAGTGTATATGCACAGCAAAGAGGTAAAATTTTCTTGTATTTTTTAATATTATTTTAATTTTACTCATTTTTGCTCTAAATAATGTCTCAATTCAAGACTTTTAAAAAAGTATATTAGAAATATAACCAATGAAAATTTTTTTTTTTAATTACTGATATATTTTTTCAACAACTGGATGTTTGGCTAAAAATTTGATATTTATAGGACTTCAAAACTGGCCATGTTTTAGTGTTATAAATTTATAGACATTAGAAAATCAAACAGTTTAGATTAGGTAGTTTACATTGTCTTTGATCCTTGAAAGAAATACATTGTCATTTAGACCGAGATTCCTCTGTCGTTTAACGGCATTGATAATCTTGCTGTAGCCGTTCAACGACAGAGGGTGATACATACGGAAAACAGCGGATTTGCTTCTCCAACTCTGGGTCAGCACATTTCCACGTTTCGTGGCTATCGGATTTTATTTTCTATCATAAACCTTATATAAATCGCTTCACCAATCATTTTTCTATTCATTCATAAACATCTTACCCTCAGAAAGTGGTGTTACACTCCATTACAGCACGATTTTGCCTTAGAACCTATGATTTCGACATTTGTCTTCCATTTTTCAAACACTTGTCACGTGACTACGAGAAAACTACGATTACCGCAATGTATCATGGGAGATAATTTGCATATAAACAAACAAACAAATATTTTTATTGCCAATCATAGGCGCCTGTTAAGGCAGAACAATTAACATAAAATTTAATACAGTTGATTATATTGATTGGTAATGATTTTAACAGCAAATTTAGTGAATTACAGATAACCATAAGAAAAAAAAAATGTAGTACCTTGTCCAAAAACAAAAAGGGGGAACGTAACACATGCTCTTTCCGAAGCCCGTTGGTAACACTCTGCCATTGAATCTTTTCTTTCCAACACATTCTGTATAATTTCCTTCTGCTCTTCTTTGATCTGTAGATGGACTGTTTGTCCTGCAGAATACGCTTAAATGTATCGTCTTCCATGTGATTTGAATGTTGTTTACGTATGCAAATAATGCTCCAAATAATTTGGCACGCTGCATTAATTAGCTCCCATCATGCAATGCGTTGCTGTCATCATTCAGTTAGTATCGCGAGATCACGTGTGTAGATTCGAAAATGGAAGTCAAATGGCGGAATAATAGGATCTAAGGCAAAATCGTGCTGTAATGGAGTGTAACACCACTTTCTGAGGGTAAGATGGTTATGAATGAATAGAAAAATGATTGGTGAAGCGATTTATATAAGGTTTATGATAGAAAATAAAATCCGATAGCCACGAAACGTGGAAATGTGCCGATACTATGGCTGTGAGGCAAATTTGATGGTTTCCGTATGTATCACCCTCTGTCGTTGAACGGCTACAGCAAGATTATCAATGCCGTTAAACGACAGAGGAATCTCGGTCTAATTGTCATTGAGGGCCTTAGGAATACATTGTCATTGAGGGCCTTAGGGAAGATTAGTTATTAACTAACTGTGTATAAACCCTCTATAAATAAAGAATTTATTATTATTATTATTATTATTATTATTATTATTATCTCTTCTTTTATTTTTAAAACTTGTATAATGCCACGATATAGCTGAAATATTGCTAAAGTTGGCGTTAAACACCAATCAATCAATCAATCATAAAACTTGTATAAGATCAGAAATATTTTAAATTAGTACGAGAATTTCAGTACATTTATCCTTAAAGGAGGCTTTGTTAGTGAAGTCCTACATTTTAACCTTACATACCTGGGTTTTAATTTATTGATTTTTGAACCATTCAAGCTTGTATAGTTATGTAAATAGGTGGAACATAGCATTGCAAAGATTTATTTAATAGTCTAATATATTTTTACCTACTAGTATAGGAAATTGTAGGTATAAAATTGATTGAAACATAAAAGTGTATATGCACAGCAAAGAGGTATTTTTTAATATTATTTTAATCTTACTCATTTTTGCTCTAAATAATGTCTCAATTCAAGACTTTAAAAATAAGTATATTAGAAATATAACCAATGAAAAAGGTTTTTTTTTTAAATTACTGATATATATTTTTTCAACAACTGGATGTTTGGCTAAACATTTGATATTTTATAGGACTTCAAAACTGGCCATGTTTTATAGTGTTATAAATTTATAGACATTAGAAAATCAAACAGTTTAGATTGGGTTTTTTTCTGTTTATTTTTTAATTATTTTTATTCAAAGATGACTATCCAAAAAATATACTGGTAAAACAAAAATAAATTTTGAGTTTATCTTGATAATAATTTTAACCCTTTTCAATTATAATGTGCAACCTCTGATAATCTTCAACTTATTGAAAGTGGTCAGTATTTGGTTGAAGTCATTTTGGAACCAATCTAATCAAAATTAGGGGGTCATCGTGGTCACGATCGTATGGTAGTTGGATTTGCAACTACATATGCAATCAGTGCCTATCACCACTAACGTTGTGAGTTTGAATTCCACTCCGGCGAGGTGTACTCGATACAATATTATGTGATAAAGTTTGTCAGTGACTTGTGACAGGTCAGTGTTTTTTTCTGTGTATTCCGTTTTCCTCCACCAGTAAATGACTGCCCCGATATAACTGAAATATTGTTGAATGTGGTGTTAAACACCCTAACCCTAATCAGAATTAGGTGTTTGTCAGTTTTGATTTTTGGTGATATATAAATGTTAGTGTATTTGAAAAAAGGTCCAACAAGTATCTATTTTTAATTAGATTATCTAGGAGTAAGTTTATAAGATTCCAGAGAAAGATTGATCCCCTTTCACTGGCTATATGATATACAAATATGAGAAACAAAGCACATTGTGTTGAAAGTCGGTCTCCTTCACCAAATTTTATTGAAAGCTTTCTTTAGCATAAATTAAAACAAAGCACTTTTAAATGATAACATATTTTAAAGAATTTTAAATTACGGAATAACTGTATTGTATTTGATTGATTGATTGATTTGTGGTGCTTGACGCCACTTTCAGCAACATTTCAGCTATATCATGGCGACCAGTTTTAGTGGTGGAAGAAGCGGGAGTACCCTGAGGGAACCACCGACCATGGGCAAGCAACTGGTAAACTTTATCACTTGCAGCTGCGAGTCGAGTGCACTCTTTTTTGTAATTTACAAAGCCGGGCACGAACCGACACCGTATTGGTGATAGGCTTGTATGAGTTGTTAGGTAATTCAACTACCTAACTCATTGAGCCACCTGGGCCCTCGTATTGTATTTGAAGATTTGTCACCGTAAACCATCGGTTTTACTGCCGCAAATTGAGTTTACCTGATGATTTATGGCGGCAACACTTCAAATACAATACTGTTATTCCCATTCTAATGAAATTCTTCTAACAATAACATTTGTTTACAATTATTGGCCGTTATTAATCAATTTCACTGCTCCTTTTCACATAGCATATCCGCCAAAATAATTCCATAGTTTAAGTTACAAACCTTTTCGATCAGGAATCAAACGCTGTATAAAATATTCAATGATCTATCATGTATTCATAGTCAAAAGTATAAATGCGAAAATTTTATTTAGCTTAAATAACAATTTTAGCAACAAATTTAATGTGTATCACTTCAAATTAATAGTCTGACGCAGTTTCAAACATGGTAAAACGTAAAATTTACTCTGACCTGTAAATGCAATTGACCAATGAAATTGCTTGTTACATAACCAATTGCATTAGAATCAATGTTTATTATACAAGCATTTTGATGGTTACATTAAACAGCTCCACATGAAATTGTGATTTGTATAATTGTTTTTTACTTTCAGAAATTGTTGAGAGGTACCGAATAGATTGTTGTGAAAAAAAAAAGAAGGTGTAATTGTTATAAACTTTAAAAAATAATAATGAGTACCAGTTTAAGTTCAGCATATGCAAATCAGGATATTGTACTACATGTTGGTGAAAAACCGAAGGATGTCGAAGCTACAAATGGTGAAGTACATTATATTAAAAATCAAGTCGAACCTGAAGTGGAAATAAAAATAGATCAGAAAAAGAAACTTGGAATTCTAGGATTGGTGAGATTATTTTTTTTTATCATTTCATATTATTTATTAGCTCACCTTGCCAAAGGCAATATGAGCTTTTGCCATCACTTGTCGTCCGTCGTCTGTCGTTCGTTAACTTTTCACATTTTAATCTTCTCCTCTGAAACCCCTCACCAAATGAACTGAAACTTGGTAGGAAGCATATATGGTATGTCCTCTATAAAGATTGCTCGTTTTGTCCCGATCCATTTACAAACATGGCCGCCACAGGCAATTCTTGTTTCTGATTGGCCTATTTTTAAAAATCTCCTCCTCTGAAACTGCATAGCCAAATGAACCGAAACTTGGTAGGAAGCATCTATGGAAGGTCCTCTATAAAGATTGCTAATTTCATCTTGATCTGTTAACAAACATGGCCGCCACATGCGATTCTTGTTTCTGATTGAGTGATATCTAAAAAATCATTTTTTCTGTTAAAAGGGAGATAACTCTAGTTTAAATATAGAAACATCTATTCAAAATGCAGTTATCTCTGAATTGAATTACAGATAAATATGCCTCTAAAACCCCTCAACCAAATGAACTGAAACTTGGAAGGAACCATCTATGGAAGGTCCTCTATAAAGATTGCTCATTTCATCCCGATCCATTAACGAACATGGCCGCCACAGGCGACACTTGTTTCTGATTGGCTGATTTAAAAAATTCTTCTCTTCTGAAACCGCTTGGCTAAATGAACCGAAACTTGGTAGGAAGCATCTATGGGAGGTTCTCTATAAAGAGTGCTCATTTCGTTCCGATCCATTAACAAGCATGGCCGCCACAGGCAATTCTTATTTCTGATTGGTTGATTTCTAAAAATCTTCTCCTCGGACATCGCTTGGCCAAATGATCGGAAACTTAGTAGGAAGCATCTATGGAAGGTCCTATTGTCATGTTTTTGGACAATAAAATATGTTTAAACTATGGAAGGTCCTCTATAGAGATTGCTCATTCCGTCCCGATCCATTAACAAACATGGCTGCCACAGGCGACACTTGTTTCTGATTGGCTGATTTTAAAGATTCTTCTCCTCTGAAACCGCTTGGCCAAATGATCTGAAACTTGGTAGGAAGCATCTATGGGCGGTCCTCTATCAAGAGTACTCATTTCGTTCCAATTCCATTAACAAACATGACCGCCACAGGCGATTCTTGTTTCTGATTGGTCTATTTCTAAAAATCTTCTCCTCTGAAACCACATGGCCAAATGAACCGAAACTTGGTAGGAAACATCTATGGAAGGTCCTCTATAAAGATTGCTCATTCTGTCCCATATCCATTAACAAACATGGCCACCACAGGTGATTCTTGTTTCTGATTGGTCTATTTCTAAAAATCTTCTCCTCTGAAACCGCATGGCCAAATGATCCGAAACTTGGTAGGAAGCATCTATGGAAAGTCCTCTTATAAAGATTGCTCATTTTGTCCCAGTCTGTTAACAAACATGGCCACCACAGACAATTCTTTTTTCTGATTGGTCAATTTCTAAAAATCTGACACAGCTTGGCCAAATAGACCGAAACTTGGTAGGAAGCATCTATGGAAGGTCCTCGATGGGAATTCCTCATTCCGTTTTGATCCATTAACAAACATGGCCGTCATAGACAATTCTTCTTTCTTATTGTTTGATTTCTAAAACAGATTTTCCTCTGAAACCGCTTGGTCAAATGATATGAAACTTGGTAAGAAGCATCTATGGAAGGTCCTCTATAGAGATTGCTCATTTCATTTTGATCCATTAACAAACATGGCTGCCACAGGCAATTCTTGTTTTAGATTGGTCGCTTTCTAAAAATCTTCTTCTCTGCCAAAACAAACCAAAATTTGATGGGAAGCACCTATAGGCTATGGAAGGTTCTGTATTAAGTTTCCTCAGAGCAGAATGAAAGGTTAGCGACACAGGCTCAGCTCAGTGCTGAGCCTCTAGTTCTAAATTCTTTCAACAAAAAAATAAGAAAATAGAACGCCACAATATAGCTGAAATACTGTTAAAGTGGATGTTAAGCATCAATCAATCAAAAAATAGATTTAATATGAACATATGAACAGAGATATAAATTTCTCTTTGTTCTTTTTTTTCTTTCAAATCCTATCTCAAAAATACTACCAGTATTTCAAATTTGAATCTATATAGTGAACGATTTTTAGTTAAAGATATTTCAATTTGTTATATATATTGGGTTTATATTAAAGGAGAAAAAAAAACTACATGTATGCAATATTTTGCATTTATAGAAAAAACAACAGATTTTTGGTTAAAAAGTTTCAATTTCCAATTTCATTATTGATATTGATTTTTATCAACAATTACTTTACTGTGTAATATAATACAGAGATAGGTGATGAATTTCATTACATTCTACAATGCAATGAAAAGAGGGGAGGTTAGGGTTATGGTGGTTAACGCCACTTAATTTCAGCTATGTTGTGGCAGTCAGTTTTATTGGTGGAGGAAACTGGAGGACCTTGAGAAAATCACCGACATGTCGCAAGTCACTGATAAACTTTATCACATAATGTTTTATCAGCAAATGAAAGAAAATTATATACGAGTCACTAAATTTGTAAGAATTAAAATTTTGAAATTTTGTCAATTATTCCAAATAAAAGATAAACCAAGACTAACGAAACTGTACAAAATCATTCAGTCCTACAGTATCATTCTTGTTTTCCTGGTTAACTAAATATCTCTATTGTCCTAAAAATAAATGATGCTATTTAATTTTTGTTATTACAGTGAAAACTCAAAGCCGAACTCTGTATAAACTAAAATCCTATATAAACCAAACTATACATAAAGTCTCAATCTTTGTTAATTTAGCCAAAAACCTGTCATTCCGAACACAAAAGTTGGTCCCCTGCATATTCGGTTTAGACTGGTGTCACTGTATAAATTTAGTTTTGTAGACCATCTTGTCTTGTCATGTGTATATATTTATTATGATATCTATTTATGTTAAATTGGCAAATTCTCTGTACCACTGTTTTAGCTATGGTTTTATGAGAAATGAAGAATATTGAATCTTGAAACTGATAATAAGTTTTATATACTACACACTATTTCTTTGATTAGATTCGTTTTTATATGACTGCAAAATATTTTGCTTCAATTTATTATTATGTTATGGTTCTGTAGACAGAATGGTTTCTGTGCAATAACTTAAGTTGTAGTTGACAGATTCTTCTGAATTTTGAACACAATAATCCTTGAGTAAAGTATTGTAACCTTACCTGTTTTCAAACAAGAGGCCCTAAGGTACAAAAATGAATGTTTCTGTTACTTGTACACAAAGAGCTTATTTTTTATCTGATATTGATGGTTTTTTTTGTAATGAATTCCTTAGGAAAATCCCTAAGGCTTTAACACATTTTCAATTTGTTTCCAGTAATTCACTATGTCAAGCAAAATACAGTGTCCACTCTTGTTTTTAATATGCAATTGTTCAACTTACCCTTGTCAACATGCAGCAGTCGTATCATGCTTCGCTCTGCGTAGCCCTTTATTTAAAAATACTTTTTTGTTTAGACATTATTTGCATATTATAGACAATGAAAAAGGCAGCTTAAAAACTTCTCTTATGGTGCCATGGAAGGGGTACATATTTATAATCAACAGGGCTTTCAGTACCAGTACTTCACTATTTACAGGCGGTACTTTTTATTAAAATTTGATATACGTTTGTGCTATATGTATTTGCATTCCCTAGCTATATATAGTTGGACCGTTGAGAAAATTAGCAAAGGCATATTTCTTCTGCTGAAGACTTCAAAAATATGACTTATTACAATTTGTGTGGTATTAATTCAAAACATAGTAATATTTCAAAAAGGGGGGGGGTACATATTAAAAATTATCCCCAAATTATATGTCACATGCAATGATGTTACACTTTTGATGAATATCTTATACAATACTGTTTTAGAATCAGGAGGTACCAAAGACCATTTTAGATGGGTAAAAGTACCTGGTACTGCCCCTTTTTGAAAGTCCTGAATCAGTATGTAGAAATATGTAGGCCGGGAAAAATTATGTTTAGGACATTATCCTGTTTATTAAGTCACAAGATCTAATTGATATAAATGCTTTAAATAAACCTTTTTGCATTGTATATTTAATATGTCTATTAATTGGGAGTAACAAAAATGGCCTTTCTTTCTATTAATGATATTTAGTTTTTGTTTTACAGTTTAGGTATGCTGACTGTACAGATAGAGTGATATTAATATTTGGAACATTATTTTCCATGGCACTGGGAACATGTATGCCACTTAATATACTAGTGTATGGTGATGTCGCTAATGCCTTGATACAGTATACAAATTATAAAAATCTACTAGACAAAACAAAGTAAGTCACACTCTGCTATAAAAATGAAAAAATGTAAATAAAAGCATGATACAGTCAAATCTATATTAAGAGGTCACCTTTGGGTCAAAGAAAAGGTGGTCTTTTTAAGACAGGTGACCTCTAAAAAGAGGTTCAATTCATATGTAATTTTCTATGGCAATACAAGAAAAAGGTGACCTTTTAACACAGGTGACTGCTTAATAGAGAAGAGCACTTGGGAAGGTTTGACTGAATATACTCTACTGGTGTCATAAAGGATTAGGATAAGGATCATGTGTTTTTAGGTGTCATAAAGGATTAGGATAAGGATCATGTGTTTTTAGGTTTGGTTTATGGTGTTTAACGCCACTTTCAACAATATTTCAGTTATATAGTGTCGGTCAGTTTTATTGGTGGAGGAAACCGGAGAAAACCACCGACCTGCTGCAAGTCACTGACAAACCTTTATCATACAAAGTTGTATCGAGTACACCTCACCACTTCAGTGGTGATAGGGACTGATTGCATAGGTAGTTGTAAATCCAACTACCATACGATCATGACCACGATGGCCCCTTGTCATAAAGATAAGTAAAACTCTGGTATATTGATGCAAATACTGTGAAACATGTTTAAGTGAACCGCTTTAGGACTAAAATTTTATTCTGAATAGAAATGTATTCAGTTTATACATTTTAATTTAGAAAGATTAATTTAATATCATTGGGACAAAATCTAAAGTTCAGTTTATACAGGATTAATCAGTATGTATATTCAGGGTTTGGTTTAGGCAGGTTTCACATGTATATTCAGGGTTTGGTTTAGGCAGGTTTCACATGTATATTCAGGGTTTGGTTTAGGCAGGTTTCACATGTATATTCAGGGTTTGGTTTAGGCAAGTTTCGCATGTATATTCAGGGTTTGATTTAGACAGGTTTCACATGTATATTCAGGATTTGGTTTAAGCAGGTTTCACATGTATATTCAGGGTTTGGTTTAGGCAGGTTTCACATGTATATTCAGGGTTTGGTTTAGGCAGGTTTCACATGTATATTCAGGGTTTGGTTTAGGCAGGTTTCACATGTATATTCAGGGTTTGGTTTAGGCAGGTTTCACATGCATATTCAGGGTTTAGTTTAGGCAGGTTTCACATGTATATTCAGGATTTGGTTTAAGCAGGTTTCACATGTATATTCAGGGTTTGGTTTAGGCAGGTTTCACATGCATATTCAGGGTTTAGTTTAGGCAGGTTTCACATGTATATTCAGGATTTGGTTTAAGCAGGTTTCACATGTATATTCAGGGTTTGGTTTAGGCAGGTTTCACATGCATATTCAGGGTTTAGTTTAGGCAGGTTTCACGTGTATATTCAGGGTTTGGTTTAGACAGGTTTCACTGTGCAGGTTTTACAGTATACCTAAAAAATGGCAGGCAAACTGAACTACATACATACAAATTAAAAAATTTAAAATCAGTCAAACTCTGATACATATTGAAAAATCTTATAATAGAATAGTCAAACTCGGGTACACAGTAAGCATGTCACATGACGTCTGTTAAGGTAATTTTGATAACTTTGTCAGTTTTGTTTCCATACCAACTCGACTTGAATTGTTTGAGTGTCATGTAATTCATTTTTCAGCAGGCTAAAATACTAGTGCCTACGTTATAGTTACTATAGCAACTGCACTCAAAATAGGTAATTGTCATTTCCAAATACAGTCAAGCCTGTGTTAAGAAGTCACCTTTGGGACAACCAAAAAGTGGCTTTATAAGACAGGTGATCTCTTAAAAGAGGTTTAATTCATATGAAAATATTTATGTCAGGACAAGAAAAAGATGACCTCTTAATACAGGTGACTGCTTAATAGATGTGACCTTATGGGCAGGCTTGACTGTACTATTACAAGTTACCCCTATGGGTACCTCAATATTATATAATAAGACATGGTCAACAAACATACATCAGTGGATTATTTTCTCAGATGAAGGACGATATTTTAAAATCTGAGAAGGGTGAGGGAACAGAAATACCATGTGATCATCGTGTGGTCATCAATGTGATTTGGTTCATGTTTCTTGATGAACGAATGACTGCATATCTGAAAATAAGTTTTTATTGTTTAGTGAGTCATATTGTTGTATCCTGATATTGGAGCATCTGAGTTCATCCCCAGTTTTTAGTGGGGTTAATGTTACTAGATCTTTACTTTTATATGAAATGTTTTGTAGCTCGTTGTTTGTCCTTTTGTCCTAATTTTTCTTTTGGCCATTGTGTTGTCTGTCCTTCTTCGATATACAGATTCTGATTAACCCTTTGGTATCTTCAAACTCTTCTTTGATTTTTTTTTTTTATAGTTTAAATGAGGATTGGGTGTCGTATCATAATCTTCCTACCTTTAAATCGTGTCATGTTTCAGAATGTTTGCCTTATCACATTACATGTAGATATAATTTGCAAAAATTTACATGTAAATATTTTTTTTTTTTTTTACTTTTATTTTTTTAGACATTTTCAAAATATATACATAACAAACACAGACATTACACAACAGCACAGACAAAGACATTATTTGTACATACATTTTCAATACAAACATATGAAATGTTGTGTCCCCTTGTCTCCATGCAATAAACCAAATACATAGTTTATTTAAGGATATATGTCATCAGACGTTGATTTACCCCCTATATATAATTATATATACATGAGTTTCTAATATAAGTTTCTTATGTATAAATTATTTTCTTGCATGATGACAAAAATAGACCACTATAAATTAAGTTCATGTATGTAACACCATTTATTATCATGTTTGTACATTTTATTTTCAACAAGTGCATTAATCTTTTCGATTTTCTCTTTTTGTTTAACTTTAATTTTGAAAATGTTAAGGACTGGTTTTGCATCAGTCCATTTACAACAGTGAATATAATTTCTTGCCACATGTAAATATTACCACTTTCATTATTCTATAAAATATAATGATACGAAGAAAAAATATATATGCCATTTTAAGACTAAAGGGAAAACAAGAAAAGATGGAAGACATGGGGAATAACTCGTTCTAACAATAAGGAAAACAGGAAAATAAAAGGGGATTACAGGTTCTAGGAAGTCTTTGTTTTAAAACAATAAGGAAAACAGGAAAGAAAGGGGAATAACAGCCTCTAGGGAGTCTTTGGAACAGTGAAGGAAGAAAGACATTCAAATTACAGGCGTACAAGCCTGAAGGATTATTTGATTTAAAGCTAGAGGGAAATCGGGGAAAGAGTGAAAAAAGGGGAATTACTGGCTCTAGTGAGTCGACTTTGATTTAAACGACAGAGAAATAGCAGACACAGGAATATGCTTGTTTCAAATCATTTCCATTCCGTCAAAAACTTTTTATTTTCGTCTGCCAATCCACGTGATTTTGATGGAATGTTAGGCACTGGACTTCCGGTGTCAATGTACACAACGAAAACTTCAATCGATAAGTGACATAACTTAAAGAATTTTTTACATTTTCTGTAAAAGACAGATATCAATTAAATTATTTTATTTGTATCAAAGACTTCAATGCACAGATAATTACTTCTTTAAAATTAAATTTGTTTTATTTCTTTATTTACTGCTGTCGGCATCATGAAAGGAAAACGACATGTTTTGATATATTTCTGTTATCAGACAAACAGAGGGGTACCGAACACCAGTATTTACTCAGCCATTTTCTTGGCGTCTCCATATTACAATTACTTATAATCTACCGCATCTACGACAATGATATGTTGACGTCGTCACAGTAATAGCGTAAACACCGGAAGTAGTCTGCCTAACATTTCAGACGTCAACACACGAAAAAGATGGAACATGGTCGGAATGGACATGATTCGAAACAACCGTATTGAAGTACATGTATCTGTCTATTTATAGATAGCCTGAGGTTAATAAGGGTTAAACTCACAAGTAAAACATTTGATAGACACAAAATATGTATCAACTTCCCATTGAAATATCCAGGGTATTTTATGACAATGTTTTTCTTGCCCTCGATTTCAAAAGTAATTTTGTTTGACAATATTGTGTATACAGTAAAATAATATTATGGTCTACGTGACATTTAATGCCTACTTTAAAGTCTAGCAAATGATGTGTTTTATTGTGATGTTAATTTGATACTGTCGGACAAGGATCTTTCTATTCAATACGATTTTTCATGTGTGTCAGGGTTAAAATGTAGACTGTCGTATAAATACAGGGCTTAATGTTTCCCACTGTGAAAAATTACATAGCGGTACAGATGTTCTATTTCTTGTCCTTTCAAGCATTGTTACCACGGTCGTTAAGCTATATCTACTAAGAAAGCGATCTTGTTATTATATTAGTATGTGGTATAGTCTGATCACAGGCACTCGACGTTCAATGAATAAAATGTAGGGTCAATGTGGAAAAAAAAATAGTGTCACTGTTATTATAACAGTAACACTATTTTGTTTTCCACATTAACAGTGACACTATTTTTTTTTCCACATTGACCCTACATTTTATTCATTGAACGTCGAGTGCCTGTGGTCTGATCCTATGTTAGTTACTGAGGGTTCTATGATGCCGGCTTGTATTCATGTGCTATTTCAACCAATTTTCAACACCATTTTTTTAATTTAACTGCCACGGTACCATAGGACCCCAATATATATATCAGCCATGGATTCCTTTTTTATCACCATGACGATATAGCCGAAACATTGCTCACTTGGTGTTACTTAAACAATAATCACCTTTTCACTCGTTCCTTTCTTTTTTATAAGTATGTTAATTTTCTATGTGGGTCCATTTCTCAAGTTCTTAGAAGTTCTTGTATAGTACAACACAACCATGTACAAATTAGGTCACCTTGACCTACAAATTATATATGAGTGAATTCTGTTAAGTTGGAAAAATTCTTGTATAATACAACACAACCATGTATAAATTAGGTCACCTTGACCTACAAATTATATATGAGTGAATTCTGCTAAGTTAGAAGTTCTTGTATAGTACAACACAACCATATACAAATTAGGTCACCTCGACCTACAAATTATGTATGAGTGAATTCTGTTAAGTCATTTTTCAAGTACTGGAACTTTATATGAATCCAATACAGTGAGTGCATTTCAATTGCCTCTGAAGTTATGACCTTGATTTACATGTACTCTAATAGTACGCTCAAATTGTGTATTACAGTGGAATTTGTGCAATTGGACAACTGATTTTCCGACATCCTGTGACATCCACCAAAAATTTATGGTCCAAAAGTATTTCTGTTAACTAATATTAAACCTGAGTATTCCGACATTCTGTACAGTCTGATCCATTTCCCTGGTGCCTTGGTGTGTCGGATTAGACAGGTTCCACTGTATTGAGAAAAGTGGCATTAATTAGGCCTATCACCATTAAAGTGAATGCGAATCCCACTCATGACAAAGTGTACTCGATACAACATTATGTGATTATGTTTGTCAGTGACTTGCGGCAGGTCAGTGGTTTTCCTCGGGAACTCAGACTTCCTCCACCAATACAACTGGCCGCCATGATATAACTCACTGAAATATTGCTGAAAGTGGTGTTAAACACCATAACCCTAACCCTTTGCATAGTGTTTTCTTTCTTCTATGTGCCATTTGGCCTCATAATGTTCTCTGACTGACCATGCTGTGAATAGGAATGATCTTAATACCATAGTTATCCTCTTATAACTTCTGCAATGAAATAGTGGCCTCGTAAGAGGGATGAACTCTCTTCAGGAAGACAGTTTAGAAGTATTTTACTATCTTAGTGTATGATATGAAATCTGGCCTGATAAGGGACTATTATGATTAGTTTGGGCCTTGAAATAAGAATGATCTCCATATTTGAGATAGTATTACTTCTTTGATCTTACAGACTGTTACCAAGAATCTATTTTTGACTACAGTAGTTTTCTCCTGGTACTCCGGTTTCCTCCACCAATAAAACTAACGCCACTTTCAACAATATTTCAGTTATATCATTGCAGTTAAAGACCGTAATCCATCAACCATATTTTTGACTATGGGATGTCATAAGGTTTTAGCCTCAGTCAGCTGAAATTCTCAGTCTAACCTTATTGAAAATGGAAGAATTACAAAAAAGTAATGGAGGAGATTTTAGATATGTCTTGTCGTCTGCTCTTAATATTATATATTTCTCTTTTCAGTAAAACAAACGAGATTCTTCAACAAATTGCTAAGCTGTCAGAATTCGAAGATGTATATGACATTTGTAAAGGTTACGCTTTATGGTTCTGCTTGATTGGCATTGGTGCTCTAGTAACAGGATATTTTGCTGTTGCATTCTGGACTTTAGCATCAGAAAGACAAATAAAAAGAATTCGCCAAAAATTCTTTGAATCGGTGATGCGGCAAGAAATTGGTTGGTTTGATACTCATGAAAGTGGTGAACTTTCTACGAGATTTTCAGAGTAAGTTTGAAATTGTTTTAGCTAATATTATAATTATCATATATTATATACAGTCAAACCTGTATTAAGAGGCCATCTTTGTGACAAAGGAAATGTGGTCTTATAAGACAGGTGACCTCTTAAAAGAGGCTTAATTCATATGAAATATTCTATGACAAGACAAGAAAACGGTAACCTTTTAATACAGGTGAGTGCTTAAGGTAGGTGACTGCATGGGCAGGTTTGACTGTATAGTGTTTCCCCCAGAAATTCAGGCATGATATTTGTGCAAACAGAGGGCACTTATATTTTATGACTTCAGTGACCAACATATATGAAGATCTTGGGGCATTTTTTTCTGAATTGTCAGCTATTTTCAATGTTAAAATATTTACAAATGTATATTGATTCCAGTACTACTAATAATAGAAGTAATTTTAAGATGAAATAATGTTATAATTTCACCATTTGGATAAGGACAAAGACATGGTGCTGTTCTATGATAAAATCGTCCAGGGAACATTAATGCCATGCTCCACAGATGACACAAATCATTCTTGGCTTTCGTTTAGGTGCTTTGGTATTCTCTCTGGCTTTTCCTTTACTGCCTGTAACTGAACCTGCTGTAAGACTTTGTTAGTAGTTTTTTCATTGGTTAATCTGAAGTTCACCTTGACCTAAGGTTAAATTGAGTTATCAGATTTTTGTCAGCAGCATTTTCATTGGTTAATCTGAAGTTCACCTTGACCTAAGGTTAAATTGAGTTGTGTCAGATGTTTGTCAACAGCATTTTCATTGGTTAATCTGAAGTTCACCTTGACCTAAGGTTAAATTGAGTTTTCAGATGTTCACCTTGACTTAAGATCAAATCAAGTTTTATCTTATGTCAGTGAAGTGTAGTGTATTTAACATATGATTTTAACTAGGTTATGATTTAATAATTATCAATTATGCTTATAATTGTTGATTCCTGCGATATTAAATAATGCATACAATGTATACCGTAATAAAATAATCTGCTTACAAGAAAACGGGTCATAATACCCCGTAATCAGGTGTCAAATCAACTGATCTCCTTTTTATACCACTTGTGATCGTTAACCTATTTTAATGATATTAACTATTTAGTAATTAAAAGTTAAAATTCTACATGTAATAACAAGGGATAAACCAGTGCTTTTAGAGATCATCTCTTACAATTTTCTACATAATATTTTTTAAGTTGAAACATTTAAACCAGTGCTTTTAGAGAGCATCTCATACAATTTCAGTTTAAGCACCGGTCCTCTGGCCCAAGACCAGTAAAACTTTGTTTGGGACCAGTAAATTTTTCATTTTTTTTAGAACTACATGTATATAGAAATAATTTCAAGAATTTTATCTGGACCAGTAAATTAAAATGTTCATTTCGAGGACTGCAATTTCCTACGTAAAATTATTTTGAAATTGAAACATTTATCTAACAAAGAAATATTTCGTGATTTTATTAAATGATTATTATTCATCTACTATTGGACAACAATATATTTAAGGTTATGGTGTTAAACGCAATTTTCAACAATATTTCAGTAATATTTTTACAGTCAGTTTTATTGGTGGGTGAAATTAGAGTACCTGGAGAAAACCACCAACCTGCCACAAGTCACTGACAAACTTTCTCACATAATGTTGTTTCAAGTACACCTCGCCTAAGCGGAGTTTCAATATATTTAGTAAATGTGTTAAGTGGGTGTTAATTAAGGCACAAATAGAATCCATGTTATTATGGGCTAAGCTGGTATCTATTGAGGTGACAGAATAGTGTTCTGTACATGTGATCCTGACTTTACCAGGCACGGATCCAAGTTTTGGCATTAGTTTTGCTGTGAAGGTCTTTTTTGGGGGGGAATCACATAGATCCATAATGAATACAGGGTAAAACCCTTATAGGAGGACCAGGAGAAGTCTTAAGGCTGAAGGGAGGTCTGGATGTTTGAGATATTACAACCAACAAGTTTGTCAATCTTCAAATCTGGCAGTCGTTCGTTACTAAAAATAATGATTCATTAATTTTGTTTAGAGTATTTGTCAAAGATCTAGATGTGTTTTGAGTACATCGTAAACCAGATGTGTGATAAAGGTTCATTGGAACATATAGTTAAAACAGATTTGAAAATTAAAATTGAAAAGATGCATCATGCCTTTTTTTTAAATTTGTGCTACAAAGAAATAAGATGAAATTAATGAATTTGATTTGATTTGAACGGTTGAACATTACATGTACATACCGCATCAGTGGTGTAATGGTTAGCATGCTCGCTTCAAGTGCTGTAGATCGTGGGTTTGAGCGCCGGTCGGGTCAAACCAAAGACTATGAAATTGGTATTTGTTGCTTCTCCACTAAGCAAGCAGAATTAAGGAGAAAGAGCAAAGACTGGTTGGCTCAGAATCGGGATAATGTTTCCGAGTGAAGTGCTATGTCTACCCGCGGACTGTTGTTTCAGTGAGCTAGCACTTTAAAGATCCAACTAAGCATGTTGGTCTAGTACAAAGCAGACCTCATCATCATCATCTCATTAAAAATTAGCTTGTTCTTGCCATGATATAGCCAAACAATTGCTGAGTTGGCATTAAACAGCAATCACTCACTCACTGTATCTGTTTTCAGAGATATGCACATTATTCTTGATGGATTGGGAGATAAAGTAGCAACCATGATCCAATGGATGACAACGTTTGTACTGGCATTTATCATTGCATTTATAAGTGGATGGAAATTAGCACTAGTTTCTCTAATATTTTGTCCTATTATAATCATTGTAGGAGCTTTTATGGTCAGGGTATGTATAATACAGTCAAACCTGTTTAAACCGAACCTCTAGGGGATTAACTTTTTTTGTTAGGAATAGACAGATGTTCCATTTATAGAGGTTAAATTAACAAAGATTTCCTACATTGGAACTTTATTTAATGTTTGGCTTATACAGGATTCTACCATGACGTCCTTCTTTCGCTTTGCAAACAAATGAGTGATTAATCAGATGGCAAAATCTCATTAGTGCATGTGCTGTGCACACATTTAAGCCAGGTGATAAAATCACAAAATAAAATTATTTACACGGTTGTTAACTACGTTTTAAACATCTATGTTCACTGAATTGTACAGGGGATTGTAAAATCCTGACTATTGAAAAAAAAAAAAAATGTTCACTGAAAATAATCAACATATCCAAAATTAATGTGATGTGCAATTAAAACATGCAAGCACAATATTATTGTTACGGATGCTCCATCAATACGACAGACTTTTCCGTTGTAAAAGTACATGTGACTGACTTTCCTGTCGTAAAAGTACATGTTGATGAGTTATCGTCTGCTCGAATTTGGCAGCATAAATTGTGTGTGACATTGTCCACAAGCGTAAATATAAATTACTGTACTTGTACAGTTAGACATATCAGAATAGAAATAATTCATGGAAGCCAGAATGTGTTTTTAGTTTTAACGTGGGTTGGGATAAAATACTAATATCCGCCAACCCATGTAAAAACTCAAAAACACATTCTGACTTCCATGATTTATTTCTGAATTCTGCCTTATTGAGGGTCCAGGTCCATGTCTCACTATAGCCTTAATGATTGTTTACAGCGTTGCATCTAGGGAGGAGGTGCATTATAGGAATCCCCTTTTTGTTTTGAAAATGTACCATAAGTCCTCACTTAATTGTCCCTGTTTTTTTTATTACAATGGGGACGATTGACCCCTTTTTCAAAATCCTAGATTAAAACAATTGTACAGAAACTGGAAAAGTATGTGAGGTATTATTCAGAAATTGTACCTCACTGAAAATGGCTGCCAGGGGAATTTCAAATATAATCTTCTCAGAAACCACATGTTTGGTGGAATTTTTACTTGGTAGGAATGTTCCTTATATGACTTTCTGCAGAGTCTGTGAGTTTACTGAATTTTTAGCTCACCTTGCCAAAGGCAATGTGAGCTTTTGCCATCACTTGGCATCCATCATCCGTCGTCCGTTGTCTGTCGTCCGTTAACTTTTCACATTTTAATCTTCTCCTCTGAAACCCCTCAGCCATATGAACTGAAACTTGGTAGGAAGCATCTATGGAAGGTCCTCTATCAAGAATGCTCATTTTGTCCCGATCCATTAACAAACATGGCCGCCACAGGCAATTCTTGTTTCTGATTGGCCTATTTTTAAAAATCTTCTCCTCTGAAACTGCTTAGCCAAATGAACCGAAACCTGGTAGGAAGCATCTATGGAAGGTCCTCTATAAAGATTGCTAATTTCATCTTGATCTGTTGACAAACATGGCCACCACAGACGATTCTTGTTTCTGTTTTGATTGATTTCTAAAAAAATAATTTTTTTCTGTTTAAAGGGAGATAACTCTAGTTTAAATATAGATACATTTTGTATCTATTCAAAATCCAGTTATCTCTGAATTGAATTACAGATAAATATGCCTCTAAAACCCCTCAACCAAATCAACTGAAACTTGGTAGGAACCATCTATGGAAGGTCCTCTATAAAGACTGCTCATTTCGTCCCGATCCATTAAGAAACATGGCCGCGGCAGGAGACGCTTGTTTCTGATTGGCTGATTTTAAAAATTCTTCTCTTCTGAAACCGCTTGGCTAAGTGAACCGAAACTTGATAGGTAGCATCTATGGGCGGTTCTCTATAAAGAGTGCTCATTTCGTTCCGATCCATTAACAAGCATGGCCACCACAGGCAATTCTTATTTCTGATTGGTCAATTTCTAAAAATCTTCTTCTCTGAAACTGTTTGGCTAAATGATCTGAAACTTAGTAGGAAGCATCCATGGAAGGTCCTCTATAATGATTGCTCATTCCATCCCGATCAAACAAACATGGCCACCACAGGTGATTCTTCTTTCTGATTGGCTGATTTTTAAAATTCTTCTCCTCTGAAACTGCTTGGCCAAATGAACCGAAACTTGGAAGGAAGCATCTATGGAAGGTTCTCTATAAAGAGTACTCATTTCGTTCCAATTCCATTAACAAACATGGCCACCACAGGCAATTCTTATTTCTGATTGGTCTATTTCTAAAAAATCTTCTCCTCTGAAACCACATGGCCAAATGAACCGAAACTTGGTAGGAAGCATCTATGGAAGGTCCTCTATAAAGATTGCTCATTCTGTCCCAATCCATTAACAAACATGGCCACCACAGGCAATTCTTGTTTCTGATTGGTCTATTTCTAAAAATCTTCTCCTCTGAAACCGCATGGCCAAATGATCCGAAACTTGGTAGGAAGCATCTATGGAAAGTCCTCTTATAAAGATTCCTAATTTTGTCCCAATCTGTTAACAAACATGGCCACCACAGACAATTCTTTTTTTTGATTGATCAATTTCTAAAAATCTTCTACTCTGACACAGCTTGGCCAAATAGACCGAAACTTGGTAGGAAGCATCTATGGAAGGTCCTCAATGGGAATTGCTCATTCCGTTTTGATCCGTTAACAAACATGGCCATCATAGACAATTCTTGTTTCTTATTGTTCGATTTCTAAAACAGATTTTCCTCTGAAACCGCTTGGCCAAATGATATGAAACTTGGTAAGAAGCATCTATGGAAGGTCCTCTATAGAGATTGCTCATTTCATTTTGATCCATTAACAAGCATGGCTGCCACAGGCAATTCTTGTTTTAGATTGGTCGCTTTCTAAAAATCTTCTTCTCCGAAACTGCTTTGCCAAAGCGAACCTAAATTTGGTGGGAAGCACCTATAGGCTATAGAAGATTCTGTATTAAGTTTCCTCAGAGCAGAATGAAAGGTGAGCGACACAGGCTCAGCTCAGTGCTGAGCCTCTAGTTATTTATTACATACACTGATCATTGTAAACAAAAGAAATTATTATTTTTCAGTGGTTACGGAACTTATCTGCAAAAGAAGCCCAGAGTTATGCCAGCGCTGGTGCAGTTGCAGAGGAAGTGTTTATGTCTATCAGGACCGTTATGGCATTTAATGGGCAAGCGAAAGAATGTAAAAGGTATGTTAGGAATCTTTGTTTATCTTCTGATGAGGAACTGAAATACAACTGCAATGATGGTGTATCGTGAGTCACCATTCGGGTCAAACCAAAGACTATAAAATTGATATTTGCTGCTTCTGTGCTAAGCATGCAGCATTGAGGATTAAGAGAAAAGATTGGTTGACTTGGAATTAGGATAATGCGTCATAGTGGAACGACAGGTCTACATAAAGACTGTTGTTTCAGTGAGCAAGTACTATCAAAATTGAACTAAGTCTGTTGGTCTAGTCCAAAAATGACATCAAAATCATCATCTCATCTAAATCCAATATACTGTTGACTTGTCCTTGCTTACATATTGTGGTATTGTGTGACTGTTAGATCTTCTTCAAGTTTTGCTTCCATGATAGGGTTAGAAAATTGCTGAAATTGGAATTTGCTAGTTTTTTAAAAAAAATGAGCCGTTGTTGTCGTGATCGTATGGTAGTTGCATTTACAACTACCTGTACTCAATCAGTGCCTATCATCACATAAGTTTTGAGTTCGAATCCCACTCATAGTGAGGTGTATTTGATACAACATCATGTGATAAAGTTTGTCAGTGACTTGCAGCAGGTCTGTGTTTTTTACTTCTGGTACTCTGGTTACCTCCACCAATAAAGCTGACCACCACGATATAACTGAAATATTGTTGAAGCGTTAAACACCATAACCCTAACCCTTTTAAGGAATAATAATTGATATTAAACTTAATATAATGATTTTCACTTTACTTACTTACTTATTCCATTTCATCCCATGAGGGACATAGGGTAACCACAGTTTCTTTCCACCTCGTCCTGTCTTGGTCTTTCCTCTTTGCCTCTCCCTATGTTGTATTTATGGCCTGCAGCTCTGAGATGATACGTCTGTGCCATGAGTTCTTTGGTCTACCTCTCTTTCTTTTTCCTTGGAGGTTCCATTATAAGGCCTGTTTTGTAATGTTGTTATTTGCCTTTCTCAGTGTGTGCCCTATCCACTTCCATCGTCTTGATCTTATTATTAAGTTGATTGGTTGCTGTTGTGTCTTTCTCCATAGTTCTTTATTGCTGATGGTATCTGGCCACCTCACTCCCAAGATAGTTCTGAGGCAACGGTTCAGAAAGACTTGAAGTGCTTTGATAGAAGATACTGTTTCTCTCCATGTTTCAGAGCCGTAGAGAAGTATCGATTTTACATTAGAATTGAAGAGCCTTAGTTTGGTGCTTGTTCTCAAGGTGGTACTTCTTTATTTTATGTCTTTATTTAGATATGAAAAGAATCTAGAAAACGCCAATAATATGGGGTTCAAAAAGGGGATAGCTGGTGGACTTGGACAATCTGCTTTTTGGTTCTTCATTTATGTAGCATTTGCTGTGTGTTTTTGGTATGGTATCTACCTTATAAGAAATGATGAGGCGGGATTTGAAGCAGGAGAAACACTTACCGTAAGTAATATTTAGTCTACAGTGAAACCTGTCTAAAACTGTTCAGTATATACAGGTTAAATCAACAAAGATTTCATACATTTATTTAAGGAATATTTTCAATATTTAAACAGGTTATAGGATATAACTTGGTTTGGGGCAGTTTACGTTTAATAAACTGTGAAGCATATCTGCTCCAAACCAGGTTATACAAGTTTAGCCTTTTCATAAATTGAAAATATTCCTTATAATTTAATTTTTACAACAAAATTTAATGATTCCTCGAGTTTAATTATGATTATTTCATGTGACTGTTAGCGACGTCACAATACCAACACATGTTAGCATGTCTAACCAATGTTGCTCCAGGCAGATCAGCCAATCAGATTACAGTATTCACATCAAATTGAATTATTCAAATTTGGTTTCTACTGCAATCCGATTTACTCAATACAAGAGTAATTATTATGTTTTTTTCACACATATTTGATTCTGATCATGATGCCATTTATATCGTTCTAGAGTTATTAGATTTGAAAATGTTAACAAAATGTTTTGTTTACTGGTGATATCTTGAGCAACTTTTGTAGATGACTGATGTGGTAAGATTACTTATGATAAGAAAATAAAAATAAAATTTCAATTTTGTCTATGATGCCGTTTATCATTCTAGAGTTTTTTCCCTTTAAAAAAACAGAAACATTGTCCATATCATTTGAATTAAATTTGCAAATTATTTTTTTTGTAGATATTTATGGGCGTTATGGTAGGTTCCATGTCCTTGGGACAAGCGTTTCCAACATTAGAGGTCATCGGCAGTGCTAGAGGTGCAGCTGAGAAAGTATTCGAAATCATCGAACAGAAATCTAGCATTGACTTTTTATCTAAAGAAGGTCGTAAACTTGAGAAAGTGGAAGGAAACATAAGATTTACAAATCTCCATTTTACCTACCCAGCTAGACCTGATGTAAAGGTATGTATTGGCAAATTGGACATTTTCCCGTTGATGTGTACTGCTGATCAAGTCTGGATCACTGAACTGACCTTGATCCACAAAAATATTAGGTCAGTTTGTAACTCGCATGCTCAAGAACTCGCTCTGATATTGATAATTATCGGTTGACGTCACCGATATAAATAATAATGCCAATTTTGAAGATCTTGACATACATTATCACTAGTATCACAGCTCGTCCTGTCAGGCTTGCTGCGATACTAGCAGTAATGTCTGTCTTCACCTTTAAAATTGATATAAATTCTGTAGGATAAATCTAATGGCACAAATAATATGTTATGGTTGGGAAAATCCCCCAAGGAATTTTGTATTTGATTTAATATTTATCCCTAACTATGATTATCTGTTTGTACAATATCTGTATTGTAATGATATAATTTATTCATAGGAATCTCTTTGATTGATTTATAAAGAAGGAATTGACGTATATGTTGTAATGTAGCACGACAGATGTCACTTGAGGAGCAGGAAATGTCTACCCTTCCGGAGCACTCCCGGTTTTTTGTTGGGTTCGTGTTGCTCGATCTTTGGTTATATGTGTAATGTTTTGTAGATCGTTGTTTGTCGTTTTGTCCTCTTTCTTTTGGTCATTGTGTTGTCTCCTTCGAATTACGGATTCTGATTACCACTTTGGTATCTTTAAACTCTTCTTAAAATTAATTGATTAATCAATTAATAAAATATGTTAAACAAAAATGGAGGAAAAAGGGAAGATATTATATGTCTTATTATAACTATTCACAATGTTTGATAAAAATGTACACATGAGGTTAAAATGATGAGGTACAAAATAGCAAGTCATTGATAATAATGATTGATTGATTATTGTTTAACATCAAGTGTCCAGTATTTCAGCAATATTCATGATGAGAACTGATTTTTACAATAATATAATGATCATTTATATACTGATAGTGCTTAAATTGCTTTATTAAATTATTACCTGTATGTAAATGAAACAACATCATTGACATCACTACATTTTAATGACAGAAATAACATTTTTAGCTCACCTTGCCAAAGACATTGTGAGCTTTTGCCATCACTTGGCGTCCGTCGTCCGTTAACTCTTCACATTTTAATCTTCTCCTCTGAAACCCCTCAGCCAAATGAAGTGAAACTTGGTAGGAAGCATCTATGGAAGGTCCTCTCTAAAGATTGCTCATTTTGTCCCGATCCATTAACAAACATGGCCACCATAGGCAATTCTTGTTTCTGATTGGCCGATTTTTAAAAATCTTCTCCTCTGAAACCGCTTGACCAAATGAACCGAAACTTGGTAAGAAGCATCTATATCATGTCCTCTATAAAGATTGCTCATTTCGTCCCGATCCGTTAACAAATATGGCCACCACAGGTAATTCTTGTTTCTGATTGGTTGATTTCTAAAAAATCTTCTCCTCTGAAGCCGCTTTGCCAAATGAAACGAAACTTGGTAGGAAGCATCCTTGGAAGATCCTCTACAACGATTGCTCATTTAGTTCCGATCCATTAACAAACATGGCCACCATAGGCAATTCTTGTTTCTCATTGGCCGATTTAAAAAAAATCTTCTCCTCTGAAACCATTTGGTCAAATGAACCGAAACTTAGTAGGAAGCATCTATGGCATGTCTTCTCTAAAGATTGCTTATTCCATCCTGATCTGTTATCAAACATGGCCGCCACAGACAATTCTTGTTTCTGATTGGTTGATTTCTAAAAAATCTTCTTCTCTGTAACCGCTTGGCCAAATGAATCGAAATTTGGTAGGAATCATCCTTGGAAGGTCCTCTATAATAATTGGTCATTTAGTTTCTATCCGTTTACAAACATGGCTGCCACAGCCAATACTTGTTTCTGATTGGTTGATTTCTAAAAAATCGTCTCCTCTGAAACCACTTGGCCAAGTGGATCGAAACTTGGTAAGAAGCATCCTTGGAAGGTCCTTTATAAAGATTGCTCATTTAGTTCCGATCCGTTAACAAACATGGCTGCCACAGGCAATTCTTGTTTCTGATTGGTTGATTTCTAAAAAATCGTCTCCTCTGAAACCGCTTGACCAAATGGATCGAAACTTGGTAGGAAGCATCCTTGGAAGATCCTTTATAAAGATTGCTCATTTAGTTCCGATCAGTTAACAAACATGACCACCAAAGGCAATTCTTGTTTCTGATTGGTTGAGTTCTAAAAAATCTTTTTCTCTGAAACCACTTTGCCAAATGAATCGAAAATTGGTAGGAAGCATCCTTGGAAGGTCATCTATAAAGATTGGTCATTTAGTTCCGATCCGTTAATAAACATGGCCACCACAGGCCATTCTTGTTTCTGATTGGTCGACTTCTAAATATCTTCTTCTCTAACTGCTTAGCCAAATGACCAAAACTTGGTGGGAAGCACCTATGGGAGGTTCTGTATTAAGTTTCCTCAAAGCAGAATGAAAGGTGAGCGACACAGGCTCAGCCCACTAAGCCTCTAGTAAAATACAGTTAAACCCGTATTAAGAGGTCACCTTTGGCAAAAGACAGGTGACCTCTTAAAAGAGGATCAATTCATATGAAATTTTCTATGACAGGACAAGAAAAAGGGTGACCTTTTAATATAGATGACTGCTTAATAGAGGTGACTGCATGGGTAGGTTTGACTGTAGCTATGCTTTAATATTTATTACCAGGTATTAAAAGGACTGTCTCTGGAGGTCAATAAAGGTCAGAGTGTTGCCTTGGTAGGCTCTAGTGGATGTGGTAAGAGTACAGGGATCCAGTTATTGCAGAGGTTTTATAATCCAGAGGAAGGAGAGGTATGTATAAAGTTCAAGGTCAATAAATGTCAGAGTGTTGCCCTGGTAGGTTCTAGTGGATGTGGTAAGAGTACAGGGATCCAGTTATTACAGAGGTTTTATAATCCAGAGGAAGGAGAGGTATGTATTACGTTCAAGGTCAATTAAACCTTGAAGACTAGATGTTGAAAGGAAAAGGCATCAAGTTTATGTTATGAGGATTTTGTGACCTGGTGAAAGAAGAATTGTTTTTGGTTTGGTTTGGTTTATGGTGTTTAATGCCACTTTCAACAATATTTCAGTAATAACATGGCAGTCAGTTTTATTGGTGGAGGAAACCAAGAGTACCCAGAGAAAACCACTGACCAATCGCAAGTCACTGACAAACTTTATCACATAATGTTGTATCGAACACACCTCACCATGAACAGGGTTTGAACTCACAACGTTTGTGGTGACAGGTACTGATTGTATAGGTAGTTGTAAATCCAACTACCCTACAATCACGACCACGACTGCCCATGACAATTTTTAGAAGTTATTTTGATAAGATGCAGTGGTTAATACACATTGACTAGACTATTCGTAGATTTTGGTTGAGAAAAAAGGGAGATAAACCACACAGAAGTGCTGACTAGAGAAGGCCACTTGTGATGATCTGGCAGAAATAATGTATCCTTTTAAATATACATTAATTTATATTGAAACAAATTTCCGTCAAATGTATATACATTGTATTGTATGGTACTTTTGCGAGAGCGGAAGTTGTCTGTGTTGACTACCATAATATTTCCTAATTTTAGATATATCTGGATGGTGTAAATACTAAGGATTTGAATGTGAACTGGTTACGGAAACAGATCGGTGTAGTCAGCCAGGAACCAGTACTGTTTGCCACAACTATTGCTGATAATATAAGATATGGGAAAATTGATGCCACACAGGCTGAAATAGAGAAGGCAGCCCAAGAGGCCAACGCTCATGACTTTATTAAGCAACTACCCGAGGTAAGCAATTTAAACAGACTTTTCTTAGGGGACAGAAGGGGTACTGAAAACATATTTTTTATGCCACGCATGTGAATATAGAGACCCTCATGATCACAACTTATTGAACAGTTACCTGATTTGCACAATGCAAAGGTTTAGGATTAGGTTTATGGTGCTTAACACCACTTTGAACAATATTTCAGTTATATCGTAGTTGTCAGTTTTATTGTAGAAGGAAACCAGAGTATCCGGAGAAAACCACCAACCTGTCGCAAGTCACTGACAAACTTTATAACATAATGTTGTATCGAGTACACCTTGCCATGAACAGGATTCGAACTCACAACGTTAGTGGTGATGGGCACTGATTGCACAGGTGCATGTAGTAGTAAATCCAACTACCATACGATCATGACCACAACGACCCCCGTCTTCTCTTAGGGGACAGGAGGGGTACTGAAAACATAAGATATTTTTATGCCACACATGTGAATATAGAGAGCCTTATGATCACAACTTATTAAAGTTACCTGAATTACACGATGAAAAGTAATATCTGTTAAACTGTCTATTTAGACACAAAAGCAGTCAATAATTTTGTTTTCATGTACATGTAGGTGCAATCAGGTTAATAAAGTGAAAAAATTGACCCATATACATGTATGATCACACCTGTGACTAGGTCTGAAGTCACTATATACAAGAACATCTGTAGATTATTGTTGCTATTTACAGGGATATGAGACATCGGTAGGGAATCGTGGAGCCCAATTAAGTGGGGGTCAGAAACAGAGGATAGCGATAGCTAGAGCTTTGGTCTGTAACCCAAAGATTCTTCTGTTAGATGAAGCCACGTCTGCTTTAGACAATGAAAGTGAAGGAATTGTTCAGAAAGCATTAGAAAAGGTTAGTGAATACAGTCAAGCCTGCCCATGTGGTCACCTCTATTAAGTAGTCACTTCTATTAAGCAGTCACCTCTATTAAGCAGTCACCTCTATTAAGTAGTCACCTCTATTAAGTAGTCACCTCTATTAAGCAGTTGCCTGTATTAAAAGGTCACCCTTTTCCTGTCCTGTCATAGAAAGGTTCATGTGAATTGAACCTCTTTTAAGAGATCACCTGTCTTAAAAGACCACTTTTTCTTTCTTCCAAAGATGACCACTTAATACAGGTTTGACTGTATTTTAAAAGACATTTCCTAATTTTAAAACAGTACAAAATGTAGTATTGATTTTGATTGGACGATTGTACTTGTCAGAACTTTTCATACATTTTTGGTCATTTGAAATTGGAGTTTAAAAATAAAGATTGAAGATTTGCATATAGGGACTGACTTTAAATCATAGGTGTGGGGATATGTTTTTTTTTTCTTCCAAGCCAGACATTCTTTTTCACACAAAAACAAATCAATTATTTTTTTCTTAAGCATGAAATATTTTTTTTTACCAAAATATTTTGTTAAAACTGCAGAGTCAGATTATTAATTTTTTTGTATCTTGCAGGTCAATTAATTTTTTTCTAATTTTTTTTATTGCAAAATAAAAAAAAAAGGGGCATAGCCACTCCCCACCCCAACCCAAAGGTTAAATGGTTGTTCCCTAAGTGATGTTAAGTTCAGAAATTTTTAAATTCATGTTTCTTGTATAGACATTGAAAGTAGAAATAGACAACAATATACATACGTTGTCTGAAAATATATAATTTATTTTGTACAAGCTTTAGAAGCAGGAAGAGAAGAGAGCTTTTCTGTCCTGTTTCACAGTGAGTGCTTATGAATTTTATATTTTCCCACAATGTACATATATTATGTTTATCCTGCAATCAACTGCCACATTGTGTAAAAAAAATTAGAAACAAGTGCTGTTCTCATAGTTTTTGATGGGTGTCCTCTGTGAAGTCTGTGCTTATGCTGTTACTGTTTCTTACTGTTTATCAACATGAACCAGGTACGAGAAAATCTATTTCTTGGTCAGTGTCAGTGACCGTATATAAGAAGATTTATCCAGTCAATGCAAGTTGACTGCTCAAAAAGAACAAGTGCATACTTAAATAACCATATTTTGAGGAAATATAATACCCGGTGTCATATGGTATTTTGAACCCCATGGTAAATTGAACCCAGGGTCGATTTACATCCATGGTATATTGAACCCCCTTATTGAAAACTGAACCCCCCCTGTATGGTAGATTGAACCCCCATGGTATTTTGAACCCCCCCCCCCCCCCCCATTTCTAATCAAAAGATATGCAGAGAGGTCAAAATATCATGTGTAGGGGGGTCGATATTCTATGGGTAGGGGGGTCAAAATACCATGGATAGGGGGGTCGATATACCATGGGTAAGGGGTTCAATATACCATGGGTAGGGGGGTTGATATACCATGGATAGGTGGGTCAAAATACCATGGGTAGGGGGTTCAATATTCCATGGGTAGGGGGGTCAAAATACCATGGGTAAGGGGGTCAATATACCATGGGTAGGGGGGTCAATATACCATGGATAGGGGGGTCAAAATACCATAGGTAGGGGGGTCGATATACCATGGGTAGGGGTGTCGATATTCCATGGGTAGGGGGGTCGATATACCATCGGTAGGGGGTCAAAATTTTCCCTAAAAAAATTTAAATTTCATAAGTTTCAAAAAATATAATACCCGGTCCTCAAAATGAAAATTTGAATTTACTGGTCTGAATCATAATTCTTGAATTTATTTTTATTTAATTCCAAATAAAAACTGAAAAATTTACTAGTTGGAACAAAGTTTTACTGGTCTTAGGCCAGAGGACCTGTGTTCATCGTGAGGACTGTATATCTATGTTATTTTTTCAGGCACAAGAAGGAAGGACTACTATCGTGATTGCTCATAGATTGTCTACCATACGTAATGCTGATGTTATATATGCCATTGAAGATGGTGTTGTTAAGGAGAAGGGAACACATACAGAACTCATGGCACAGAAAGGACTGTACAATCAACTTGTACTGTTACAGGTAATGTTAATTATCATTAATTTCTACATTTTCTCTTTGTTCTCACCGAGTTACATTTTCAGTGTCCCTTTGCTATACGAAGTTGTAGGGGGGGTATACTGGTTTCACCATGTCCGTCCGTCCGTCTGTAGACAAATCCTATGTTGTACGATAACTTGAGTTGTGTTTCTTAGAATCTTTTAAAATTTTATCAGCTGTTTACTGGTGAAGAGAGGAGGATCCCTTTCATCTGACGATTTTCACTTTTGCCGTTCCAGAGTTATTGGACTTGATATGATGGAAAATAGGATTTTTACCCTATGTCATATGATAACTTGAGTAGTGTTTCTCAGAATGTTTTGAAATTTTATCAGCAGCTTACCAGCGAAGAGAGGAGGATCCCTTTCATTTTTGACGATTTTCACTTTCAGTTTTATATTCAAATATAAGCTGTTTTGCTTAGAGTTAAAACCTCTGTCTTGAAAATGCAGTTTAGACAGAGTTCTCAAACCCTGATTAATTTAAATCACTTAAATCTTAAATGTAAATTAAATTCATAAACATTTCAATTAAATTTAAGTAGAAGTTAATTTTTAAATTTAAATTTAATTGATACTTATGCAACCAAGTCATGATGTTAAACATACAAATGTGTTTTTGTTCTAAATTCATTGAGTTTGAATCCCACTCAGGCGATGCAACATTATGTGATCAATTTTGTCAGCGACTTGCAACAGGTTGGTGGTTTTCTTTGGATACTCTGGTTTCCTCCACCAGTTAAACTCACTGCCACGATATAACTGAAATATTGTTGAAAATGTTAAACACCATAAAACCAAAACCAAACCAGTATTAATAATGACTAATTATTTGTTTATTTCTTTACAGACACAACAGAATGACAAGTCAGAACAAGGTAAACTATCATGTCTTTATTGATCTAAGTATAATACCTATATTTTAAAATAAAAATTATAAGGCACTGTTTCTGTCAGCTTTAATTCTGTGTTTATTTTTTATACCCCCCGCAACGAAGTTGTAGGGGGGTATACTGGTTTCACCCTGTCCGTCCGTCTGTACACAAATCCTATGTCGTAAGATAACTTCAGTTGTGTTTCTTAGAATCTTTTAAAATTTTATCAGCTGTTTACTGATGAAGAGAGGAGGATCCCTTTCATTTTTGACGATTTTCACTTTTGCTGTTCCAGAGTTATTGGACTTGATATGACGAAAATAGGATTTTTACCCTATTTCGTATGATAACTTGAGTAGTGTTTCTCAGAATGTTTTGAAATTTTATCAGCAGCTTACCGGTGAAGAGAGGAGGATCCCTTTCATTTTTGACGATTTTCACGTTTGCCGTTCCAGAGGTATTGGACTTGATATGACGGAAAATAGGATTTTTACCCTATGTCGTATGATAACTTGAGTAGTGTTTCTCAGAATGTTTTGAAATTTTATCAGCAGCTTACCGGTGAAGAGAGGAGGATCCCTTTCATTTTTGACGATTTTCACGTTTGCCATTCCAGAGGTATTGGACTTGATATGACGGAAAATAGGATTTTTACCCTATGTCGTATGATAACTTGAGTAGTGTTTCTCAGAATGTTTTGAAATTTTATCAGCAGCTTACCGGTGAAGAGAGGAGGATCCCTCCCCTTTTTTGACGATTTTCACTTTTGCCGTTCCAGAGTTATTGGACTTGATGTGACGGAAAATAGGATTTTTACCCTATGTCGTATGATAACTTGTTACCATCTGAAATAACATCTTTATACAAGTAGCTTGAATTTTAGTAGAGTGTACTATAATTTTGTTGTTTTTATTACAAACTGAATAAACATCTTTATATAAAAAGCTTCAATTTTAGTAGAGTGTACTATAATTTTTTTTTTTTTTTTAACCAACTGAAAATGCTTCTATTTATAATAAGCTTCAATTTTTCGTTGTTGTTGTTTTTGTTACACAACTGTAAAATTTTTAACATGTCTCTTGCTTTTTCTACTGTCATCTGTAGGTGTTTTTTTCTCCATATTTTAACATATTAATTTCCCATTGTACAATTTGTTTAATACTTTTCATACATTGTCCTGAGTATGCATGAAATATTTGCCTTTCAAAGTTAAACAAGCAGCCAACAATCAATCATTCTCGTCATAAAATGATCACAATACAGACAAAGTTTGAAAACAACATTTTGATTATGCATCCATTTATTTGTTGGACTTTTTAACATAAGTGACTGATATAGATTTGTGGCTACGCTGACCATAATAATACGGTAGTTGGATATACATGTACACATATCTATACAGTCAGTGCCTTTTATCATGGGTCCGTCGTGGTCGTGATCGTATGGTAGTTGGATTTACAACTACCTATGCAACAAATGCTTATCACCACTAACATTGTGAGTTTGAATCCTGCTCATGGCAAGGTGTACTCGAAACAATATTATGTGATACAGTTTATCTGACAGTGACTTGTGGCAGGTCAGTGGTTTTTCTACGGGTCCTCCGGTTTCCTCAACCAATAAAACTGACCGCCACGAAATAACTGAAATAGTGTTGAAAGTGGCATTAAATACCACAAAACCAACTCCTGTTTCATCACTGGTAAGTTTGATTCCCTCACTTGGTGAATCGGTATTATTGGATAAAGTTGGCACAACTTGCTGAAGGTTAGCCATTTTGATTTGTATAAAGATTACACAAAATTGAATTGATATGAAAAAAATTATCATCATGAAATTTAAGGAACCAAGAACAATGTGGAAGTGAAATAACTTGATGACATGATTAATCTCTCCTATAATAGGTTTTTTACTCTATGAAATAGGTTAACATTATAATCTCTCCTATAACAGGTTTTTACTCAATGAAATAGGTTAACATTATAATCTCTCCTATAATAGGTTTTTACTCCATGAAATAGGTTAACATTATAATCTCTCCTATAACAGGTTTTTTACTCTATGAAATAGGTTAACATTATAATCTCTCCTATATTAGGTTTTTTACTCTATGAAATAGGTTAACATTATAATCTCTCCTATAATAGGTTTTTTACTCAATGAAATAGGTTAACATTATAATCTCTCCTATAATAGGTTTTTACTCCATGAAATAGGTTAACATTATAATCTCTCCTATAACAGGTTTTTACTCCATGAAATAGGTTAACATTATAATCTCTCCTTTAATAGGTTTTTTACTCAATGAAATAGGTTAACATTATAATCTCTCCTATAATAGGTTTTTACTCCATGAAATAGGTTAACATTATAATCTCTCCTATAATAGGTTTTTTACTCAATGAAATAGGTTAACATTATAATCTCTCCTATAATAGGTTTTTTACTCAATGAAATAGGTTAACATTATAATCTCTCCTATAATAGGTTTTTTACTCTATGAAATAGGTTAACATTATAATCTCTCCTATAACAGGTTTTTACTCCATGAAATAGGTTAGCATTATAATCTCTCCTATAATAGGTTTTTTACTCTATGAAATAGGTTAACATTATAATCTCTCCTATAACAGGTTTTTACTCCATGAAATAGGTTAACATTATAATCTCTCCTATAATAGGTTTTTACTCCATGAAATAGGTTAACATTATCAATAAGTATACAGTCAAACCTGTCTTAAAGGACACCTCTATATAGCAAATCACTGTCTATAAAGGGCAGTCTAATTTTTTACCATTAATGAATAGTGCATATAATTTTAACCTGTATATAAAGGGCAACTGCTCATAAAGGCCACATTTTCAGGTTCCCTTGAGTGGCCTTTATATACAGGTTTGACGGCTGTATTTTCTTTTTAGTGCAGATATTGTTTAAGGTCTACATTTTTATTGGTATAATATCCATAACTGTATATTTTTTGTTCAATCACAGGACTGCCAAATATATACAAGGATATCCAGTTGATAAGAATTTAAAATTCATTATCACTTGAGGTATTTCTTGCACATTGCGAGAAGTAAATTTAAGGTATCAGATGATTCATCAATCTCTGAAGCAGACGCTGCATTATTCTTTCGTCAGAATTTAACCTCTGCCACACGTCATCCAACATTTTTTATGTAATCGAGGTACATGTACTACATTCTTTTCTCTGAGCCGTCATTATCGTATGGTAGTTGGATTTACAACTACCTATGCAATCACCACTAAAGTCGTGAGTTTGAACCCCGTTCATGGCGAGGTGTACTCAATACAACATTATGTGATAAAGTTTGTCTGTGACTTGCGGCAGGTTGGTGATTTTCTCTGGTTTCTTCCACCAATAAAACTGAAAGTGGTGTTAGACACCATAAAACCAACTAATCTCTCTTTTTATGTAAACGAGGTAGATGTACTTCATTCTTTTCTCCCTGTCTTAAATATAAGGTTTAAGATTTGTAGTTGGTTTGGCTTCAATATAAAATAAAATGTCTGTCAAAATTTATTTTCGTAAAATATTGGACTTCAAGTCTGCCATTTTGTTTATCCATAAATCCAATTTACTCAAACCCATAATCTGTTTTCTTTAAAATCTTACGTGAATGTCCGCTAGGAAGGGAACCTCTCCCTTCGGTGTGTCAGAGGTGATATTCTGTCCTCAGGGGGAAGTTATTTAGCCTTTGTTTTGGAAATTCTCATGTGATGAAGGAGAATAAAAAATATGGAAGTCGTCTATTAAAATTTCTGATCTTATATTGCTTTTAAATAATTTGTTAATTTTAATAACAGAAATTCTTGGATTGGAAAAGAAGTATCGGAGTGATAATGAATTAAATTTATTATCATTTGGTGCTCGCCCTAGTGGTGGTAAGTTAAAACAGGGGGAATTATCTCCCCTTAATTACCTCCCTTTGTTTCTTGAATGTCCATCAGAAATTGCTTGCATGTTTATTGTTTTATTTGTTTTTTTCTTCAATTTTAATGACAAAAAGTAAACCTGTTGAAATTTGAAAGTCAATAGACCATTTGCACAATTCTAAAATTATACTTTTTATGCTTTTGTATAGCAGTAATCTCCCATTTCATGCAAACTTCAATGAAAATGATATATATTTTCCCCACAATCTGCTCAAAAATTTAATGTTGTAACAACTTATGTATTTGCTATAAAAGTATTCTCTGAATTTTTTTATTATGTTCAAATATTTACAAATTATATGAAATTTATAGTCAAATTATTTGTCCTTTTCATTGCTATTGCATGGAACGGGTACCATTATACCTGCCGATAAGGGGAATAACTCTTATAAAGACATAAAAAAAACCATATAATTTTAGAATCAACTCGGGAATGTGCAAAATGTCTATGAATATGCATGACTCCATGGTTCCATGTTTAGGTGTTATATTGATGGTACAATGGTGTAAAATGTATTACTGGGTAGAAAATGTTTAATGTATGACAAAAAAGTGCATGAATTAGCATATATTTTGTTACTGTTGATGTATATGTAATTATGCCACTGTATTGTTAAATTCACGTAGTTTTAATTGCATGAGGTAAAATGTTGCATGAAATTGCTATCATTTTTGTCTATTGTCAATTTTGCTTCAGAAAGCTTTAAAATTTTGTTGTTGATTATTTTTATAAGTATTTGTAAAAACAATGTAAGTAACAATAGAATTATTTGGCACTTCCCTTAGCTGTCAATTCCTCATAAGAGAATCAATTATATTGCTTTGATAAAATCTCCAACTGTCAATTTATAACATGAGAATCACTTATATTGCTTTGATCAAATCCCCAGCTATCAATTTTTCACATGAGAATCATTTATATTCCCTTGATCAAATCCCTAGCTGTCAATTTTTCATAAGATAATCAATTGTATTGCTTTGATCAAATCCTCAGCTGTCAATTTTTCACATAAGAATCACTTATATTACTTTGATCATATCCCCAGCTGTCAATTTTTCACATGAGAATTACTTGTTATGCCAAATCCCCCAACTGTCAATTTTACACATGAGAATCACTCATCATGCTTTGATCAAATCCCTAACTATCAATTTTTCACATGAGAATCACTTATCATGCTTCGATCAAATCCACAGCTGTCCATTTTTCACATGAGAATCACTTGGTATGATTTGATCAAATCCTCAACTGTCAAATATTCACATGAGAATCACTTGTTTTGCTTTGATCAAATCTCCAGCTGTCAATTTTTCATATGAGAATCACTTGTTATGCTTTGATCAAATCCTCATCTGTCAATTTTTCACATGAGAATCACTTGTTATGCTTTAATCAAATCCCCATCTGTCAATTTATATTACTTTGATCAAATCCCCAACTGTCAATTTTTCGCATGAGAATCATTTATATTACTTTGATCAAATCCCCACGCTGTCAATTTTTCATATGAGAATCACTTATATTACTTTGATTAAATCCCCAGCTGTCAATTTTTCACATGAGAATCATTTATATTACTTTGATCAAATCCCCACGCTGTCAATTTTTCACATAAGAATCACTTATCATGCTTTGATCAAATCCACAGCTGTCCATTGTTCACATGAGAATCACTTGTTATGATTTGATCAAATCCTCAGCTGTCAAATATTCACTTGAGAATCACTTATCATGCTTTAATGGGTGGTGTAATAATTGTTAGCATGCTCATCTCAAGTGCTGTAGATCGTGAACTCGAGCCCTAATCAGGTCAAACCAAAGACTGTAAAATTGGTATTTGTGGCTTCTCCGCTAAGCACGCAGCATTAAGGAGAAAGAGCAAAGACTGGTTGGCTCGGAATCAGTATAATGTGTCCAAGTGGGGCGACATTCAATCTGCTGACTGTTGTTTCGGTGAGCTAGCACTATAAAAATCCAACAATTCGTGTCGGGTCTATTACAATGCGGACCTCATCATGATCTCATTGAAAATTAACTTGTTCTCACCATGATATTGCTGAAAAATTACTGAGTTGGCGGTAAGCAACAATCACCTACTCACTCAATCAAATCCCCACACTGTCAATTTAATATAAAAGAATCACTTGTCATGCTTTGACAAAAGAAGTGGACATCCTAAGCATTCCTTTAAAAGTTTTTTTGTACATTGCAGAAATGTAGTCAACACTTTGCCAGCTCTCATTCATCATTTAACTCATTGAATCAACTCCTGTCCATGAAAAATAAATCACTCATCACAGAGTAACGACAGTAATTTACTCAGTCGATAAAAATACACATTTGTAAATTACTTTGTTGTTCTGTTATTTGTCATTTCTTTCTGATATTTGAAAATACATCATGTTACCTGATGGTAAACTGTGTAATTTACCACCTCAAATGTTTCACATTATCTTATTGCATCTTGTTTTACACATTAGAATTACAGTGACACCTGTCAAAACTGAACCTGCTGGGGACCAACTTTTGTGTTCAGAATAGACAGGTATTCGGTTTGTACAGGTTAAATTAACAAAGATTTCCTACAATAGGACTATGTTTATAGTTCAGTTTATACAGGATTTCGGTTTATTCAGGGTTCGGTTTAGACAAGTTTCACAGTATACTGAGAGTAAATGAAATATTATCAAGTATTGAAGATCCATCAGAAGTAAGCATGTTTGATGGTTGGAGAGCTTTGAGATTTCTAGAAGCATGTTGGTATCATGTGTATAATAATTTTTTTTGCATCGGTAAATCAGTAATTTAACTTGGACAAATACTGTATAATTTAGTTTTGTTTCTAAGGTGTTGTTTAAGACCTATATTAATACAGATTTCTTTATCTTATGCTGATGCTGTATTCTGTTCATTTATTCAAAATAATAGTTTCAGTTAGAAAATTTAATGGAACATGAATGTTTATGCATCATAATACTGGGAAATATACATGCAGTGGACATAAATGGCTATTTTTGTTTTTCAAGGACAATATTTTACTGTAGACATTTTCAATAAAATGAAGAAAAAGAAATATTTACAGTTGACGTTTTTATTTTAAATGTTTTTCAGTTGCTGAAGATTTAGAGAATGAATTTTTCCATGCCAATGAAGACGATATTAATGAAAAAGATTCTCTCATAAAAATTCGTCCTCGAACTTTCAGCATGTCATCGATGAGAAAAAATAAAAACACAATACAGCAACAAGTATCTGTAGTCAGTACTGATGATAAGAAAAATAAAGATAAGGTAAACATGACTTTCAATATTTTTCAAGCGTACCAGTACTTCACTATTTACAGGTGCTACTTTGTATTAAAATTTGAATATTTTCATATATTATCCTACACAACAATCTTTAAAATCTGGAGGTACCAAATACTATTAGTATTTTAAACGGGTAATTATTAAAAGGCCTGGGAAATAAAATGATACCTGTGTAAACCAAACTTCCTTTGGACCAACTTTTGTGTTCAGAATAGACAGGTATTTGATTTATACAGGTTAAATTAACAAAGATTTTCTAAATTTGGACTTGATTTTTATTGTTAGGTTTATATACTAAGGATTCCACTTTATTCAGGGTTCGGCTTGGACAAGTTTCACTGTATTTATTTGAAGTAAATAAAAAGAGAGAAATAATCTTGCTCAATGTTAAACATCATGAAGGTCAGGATTTATACCGTAGTTACAAAACTTTTTTTAGTATGTTTCTTATACTTGAGAAAAATATCAATTTGTGTAACAGGGGCCGTCATGGTCGTGGTCGTAATGATATTGTAGTTGGATTTTCTACGGGCACTGCGGTCACCTCCACTAATAAAACTGACCACCACGATATAACTGAAATATTGTTGAAAGTGGCATTAAACACCATAACCCTAACCCTATAATATTCATCATAGCAGTATGATTATGAACAGAGTTAATGGTGCCCAAATTTTTATTACGTCACCCCAACTCCAGTCAGGTGTTGTATTGCTATTCCACGTTTCTTTTTCGCTATTATTCTTCCACACATTTTTGTCCTCTCGATTTCTCGGAGATGCCTTGATCAAACTTTATGAAACCTTGTAGGAATATCATATGCCATGTGAAGTTGTGCCTTTAAGGGTTGATTTTTTCAAAATGGCTGCCATTGCCATGTAAATGGCCAAAATGCTAAAAAATTGAAAAACACAAAAATAATCATAGCAGGTTACTCGCCGAAGAGAAATTGATGAAAGCTGATAGGAACAACATCCACATCTAGTGGAACGAGATAAGCCAAAAGAATCGGAATTGGTTGGACAAACTTTGCCGCAGTTGCCATGGAAACAAAAAAGGGGGAATTAAAAACAATTGTGGATTCCTTTCATCAAACTTCATGAACTTTGTAGGAATATCCACCGTAGTGTGTGTCAGCTTTTGGGGGTTGAAAAAATTCAAAATGGCGGCCATTGCCATGGTAACCAAGGTGCAAAAAATGTTAAATACACTCCAAGCTTCACAAATTTTTGCAGTAATGTTTCCTGTCACATCCATATCTAGTGGAATGAGATGAGCCAAAAGAATCGGAATCGGTAGGACAAACTTTGCCGCAGTTGCCATGGAAATAAAAAAGGGGGATTTTTTTTTTTTTTTTTTATATCTTTCATCAAACTTCATGAAACATCGTAGGAATATTCACCGTAGTGTGTGGAAGCTTTTGGCGTGTTGATAAAATTCAAAATGGCAGACGTTGCCATGGTAACCAAGGTGCAAAAATTGTTAAATTTATTCCAAATTTCAAGAAACTTTACAGTAATGTTTTTTGTCACATGCAGATTTGCAAACAGAGATATTAAGTTTCAAAATGGCTGCAGTTAGTTTGTGGAAGCTTTTGACGGGTTGAAAAAATTCAAGATGGCTGCCGTTACCATGGAAACCTAGGTACCAAAATAATGGGGTGGGGTGACGTCTGCTATTGCTTTACAATGGCAATTCTAGTTATTATTATTTTATTTTTTCTACCACTTTAGAGAATAATTAGATGATGTTTTAATAGGAAGAAGAAGAAGCTGAGGAGATTCCAAGTGTTCCAATGAAAAAGATTTTAAAGATGAACAGCCCAGAGTGGTATCTGATAGTGATTGGTCTTATTGTATCAGTGTTAATGGGGTCTATACAGCCTATGTTTTCAATCCTCTTGTCAGAATTTATAAAGGTGAGTTATTATCCCCTCGCCAACGAAGTTGCGAAGGGATATAGTAATGCAACTGTCCGTCCGTCCGTCCTTCCGTAACATCCTTGTGAAAATCAACATCCTTCAATGGATTTTGACCAAACTTGGTACTTACTTAGTCCTTCAGAAAATCTGGAACCCCATTGATTTTCAAGGTCAAAGGTCAAAGTCACTAGGTCAAATTTTTACTGTGTAACATCCTTGTGAACACTCTAGAATCAACATCCTTCAATGGATTTTGACAAAACTTGGTACATACTTAGTCCTTAAGATAATATGGAGCCCTATTGATTTTTGAAGGTCATAGGTCAAAGGTCAAGATCACCGGTTGAAATTTTTACAGCGTAATATCCTTGTCAAAGGTCAAGGTCACCGGGAATCTTTCATCATTGACAAATGCATTTGTAATTGGATACTCTGAACCGTATTGGTGGAGTAATGGTTTCAAGCCCCAATCGGGTCAAATCAAAGACTATAAAATTGGTATTTGTTGCTTTTTCTCTCAGCACACAGCATTAAGGAGAAAGAGGAAAGACTGATTGGCTCAGAATCAGGATAATGTGTCCGAGTGGGGCGACATGTCTATCCACAGACTGTTGTTTCAGTGAACTAGCACTATAAATATCCAACTAAGTGTGTTGGTCTAGTACAAAGCGGACCTCATCATCATCTTATTGAAAATTAACTTGCTCTCGCCATAGTATAGCTGAACAATTGTTGAGTTGGCGTTAATCAACAATCACTCACTATACTGCAATTATTCATAAACAATATCTCAATCAATGTAAAACATAAATTTATACAGTAACCGTTGATATCATAGACGACAACAACAATCTGAACTACTCCTCTGTCAAACCCCAAATACATAAAAACACACAAATGACAATGACAGATGGAAATCTAGGTCATGGCTTAGGACAGGCATACCAATGTGGCTTTAGGTCATGGCTTGGGACAGGCCAGACCTCGACATTAACGTTTGTCTGATTGTCCTGTACCAGTGAAAACTGACGTCGGACAATTAGATCTTGTATCACGGTTGTCCAACGGGACAAGCGAAAAAATGACTGTCCTACCTTTTGAAGGTTATTTTCTATAATAAAAATGTGTTGCTTTGTCATTTTTTCAGACTTAAGCTTCGTAAATAATTATTTTAATGTGTGTAAAAATATTGGTTTCCATTGAAGTACACTATCGCTAATTACAACGGTGAACCAAGAGATGTTCCGAACATATACTTGATCCGTATCATTTCAGCGATTTGATTAGATGACAACTGGCATTAGATAATAATGATGAAATAGAAATAGTGTGTTTATGATGTTTCCTTCCCCTATGCAATAATTCCCTGGAAACATAAATACCATGCCTATTGGCGTGGATCTATGATATCCCCTGATCTTGGGAAGTACGGATTTACAGCAAGTGGCGGAACTCAATTCAACAAGAAATGTGAAGGCGTCTGATGTTGATTTCCATTGAGGGACATTCAGTCGCTGATTTTGATACACAATCTGCATTAATTAGATGGTGAACAACGTCGTTCAAAGCATCCTGGATTCTATCCACATTATACGATTACCGCTTAGATAGGCCTGCCATTCGAGAACCAAACTTAGAAATTGATGATTAGACACTCATCATAACCACGATGGCATTGTTTGATACCAATGACTTTATGTCTAAGTGTATGTTAATTTGTCGATTAAAGATGTCATAATCATAATGTCTGTTAGTACTAATAATGACAGGACGAGATAATGTTTGTGAGACAATAACCAAAACATTTTACACAAATTGCTGATAATTATCCTCAGGTTTTTATATTTTTTATTTTTATTTTTTGGGACAACTAAAAGATTGAGTTGGACAAGTACATTTTTAGTTAGTTGTCTGAAGGGACAATTAAAAAAAAGTTAATGTAGAGGCCTGCAGGCATAAAAATATTGCTAGGTTTTATACAAGTTAGTTAGTTAGTTGGTAAATCAAGATAGTTAAATTTTCACATTTTAAAGTTCGAGGTTTTACCGAGAACTTTAAAATGTGAAAATTTAACTATCGAGATTTGAGAAATTATCGTAATAAACGGGAAACAATGTTAGAGATTGTTTCTCTAATGAACCACTAAAAATGTGTTTGATTCTTTTTCTCATTAATTTAACAAAATATATGGCCGTTTTTCACTTTCTCAAATCGATGTCCAATGTATAAAATCACTGACGTATACTTTAATATTGACGTCACACCCGTTAAGGAATGTTTTTGAAGCAATGACGGAGAAGGGAGAAGATTCCAGATGATGAGTTCTTTATGACGGTACGGTTAATTACGGTTAGTTACGGTTAATTAAACGATATTATTGATACAATGACATTTTGCGAAACGTAACATTTTTACGGGAAAGTAGCCTGAAATTCTTATCTCACCCACGGGTTGAGACATAATTGCGGAATTGACCAATCAGCGACTGAGAACAAAGTGATCCACACGTTGATTATCGATTTCTTCTCACACGGGTTGAGAAGTGTGAAAATTGAACAAGAATTAGAGAAAAGGTGTTTAACACCACTTTCAGCAATATTTCATTTATATCGTGGCGGTCAATTTTATTGGTGGAGGAAACCCGAGTACCCAGAGAAAATCACCGACCTGCTGTAAGTCACTGACAAACTTTATCACATAATGCTGTATCGAGTACACCTCGCCTGAGCGGGATTGAACTCACAACTTTAGTGGTGATAGGCACTGATTGCACAGGTAGTTGTAAATCCAACTACCATACGATCACAACCACGATAGCTACGTAATTCTATTTGTCTTAAATCCTTGATATAATGTTTCAGGTGTTTACATATGACGATGATGAAGCTAAATCTGCATCGTTGATGTTATTATTAATTACCCTGGGAATAGCTTGTGTTACAGCAGTTTTTAAGATGATAATTGTAAGTTTTAATTAATGTTTATGGGTTTATGCACAGTTCCTCACCATTTTATATAGAATTGTTATTCCGGCCTGTTTATTATTGACAGTTCTGCACCATACTACATGCATGACATAGATATTTGATTGACAGGGAAAATAAGTGGCAGACAACACCATTTTTTGAGATTTGAGCTCGTTCTGTATTCAGTTGTGTACAATGCACATCTTTTTGTTAAGAATATCATGTGACCAGCTGTTGAAATTCCTCAAATCATGTGACCAGCTGTTGAAATTCCTTAGAAGATCAATTGAAATTCCAGAGAAAATCATGTGACCAGCTGTTGAAATTCCTCAGATGATGTGACCAGCTGTTGAAATTCCAAAGAAGAGACGTGTGTTATACATTAATACATTAAGTGCAGAACTAATTATGGCATGGAAAATGTTCAATAATATTAGTGTTTGTTGTTGTTGCTAAATTGAAAAATTGAAAAGAAAAATGTCTTTCCTTAGTCATAAAGCTGCATGGTTCATGCTCAAAATGTAAATGACGATCCCTATGTTTACCGTCATTTCTGAAAGAGGTTGCTGGACTCCATAAATACAAAATTGCTGATTTGGGGGGAAATAAAAAAAAAAATTTCGTAAAGGAGTAGAATGGGTACATACATTTTCATTCATATTTGATTAGTTTTAGGTGAGTTGTCATGATTTCAAATCCACACTTTATTTGTTTTTATGTAAATTAAAATTAGCCATGTACATATTTTAACTCATGTCACTCTATTAGTTATGTGCATTTTTAAGCCGATATATTTATTTTGGTGTGTGCATATTTAAGCTTATATACCTATTTCAGTGTGACATTTTTAAGCTGATATATTTATTTCAGTGTGTGCATATTTAAGCTTATATACCTATTTCAGTGTGACATTTTTAAGCTGATATATTTATTTCAGTGTGTGCGTATTTAAGCTTATATACCTATTTAAGTTTGTACATTTTTGAACAGATACACCTGTTTCAATAAGACTCTTTTTTTTTGTAGAATATGACATTTTGTGTAGCAGGGGGTAATTTAACAACAAGATTTAGGAGATTGGCATTCAAATCAATAGTCTGGCAAGTAAGTACACAAGTAGCATTAACACATAGTGTTCTGGTTTGATTCCCGGACCCGTTTCTGTTGGTCATCTGCGTATGCGCTGTTGGTTTTTCACTTGCTTCGTCTCATCTTTGTCCTTATTCTGCTTACTCCGACATACAATAAATATAAATGGAAACACTAAATTAATTTGGCTTCAAATATTGACATATTAACATGATTGTCCCTCCCCTCCCCCCTCCCTCAGTGGCCCTTCGCGGTGCTAAACTCGCACGGTTCTTCGAAAAGAAGAGATTAGAAATGCGATTTACTAAATTTATTCCCGGGGTAACTCTTTCAAAGTTTGATAATATAAATGCACCAACCCGTACTTTGATTTTAACCTTTCGTCACAAGCACATGTTTCCTGGTATTTGACTTTCCATGATAAAATTGTCATTAAAATAAAAAATTAGGGTGAAATATTAACATATTAAAATATATTTCGATAATTAAAAAATAAAAATAAATAATAATCTAGCAAACGTTTATCAAAAACATCTTCAGCAAGCTGAATGTCGAGATGACATGCTAAAATCTTTGGAAAAATTCAAGTTTAATCCGTGATAATCCAAGCATTTCTTTAAAGAAAACTGTTTAAGAAATACTAAAATAACATTTATTATTCCTATTTTTATAATGTTTTTAAGTTTTCATGGCTTCTAAACTGGTTTTTTAACAAAAATTTAAGTCAGAAATTTATGATGACCTCACCTCACGAAGGTTTAAAAAGAAAAGGCTGGGATATTTCCAGTGAAGACTTGAAAAGGGAAATAACTCTTTATTTGCGGGATGCCTTGGTTTCAATCTATACGGTTTGTGTTCAATGAAGGATAACTCTATCAACAAAAATGAAATTACTGCAATAATTCCATCTATTCTGTAGCGAATAGATGCGATTATTTCTGTTTTTGTATTTTTCTGCTTATTTTATTTATTTTTTTATTGTACATAGTATACATTGTATAGATTAATATGATTAAGTAAATAAATTTTAGAGAATGCCGAATGGGCAATCAAAAATGAACAATCCAGAGAAACTGGCAACATAGGGTACACAAGACGAAGACAAACAAAACAAAAACATAACACAATATGTGTTGGACACCACTATATGCAAACAAACACAAATAACGTAAATAAGACATGAGCCCTCCTACAAATAACTGGAGGTAAAGACGAACCGAACATTGTTTATATGCAGAAATCGTAACGGCCATCACAACACGGACCTAAGAACGTAAAGACACATAATAGGACAACACACAAAAACGTCTTGATCGTGTGCCATATGTATTGATCGTATGCCACATGTCTTGATCGTATGCCACATGTCTTGATCATATGCCACATGTCTTGATCATGTGCCACATGTCTTGATCATATGCCACATGTCTTGATCATGTGCCACATGCCTTGATCATATGCCACATGCCTTGATCATGTGCCACATGTCTTGATCGTGTACCACATGTTTTGATCGTGTGCCACATGTCTTGATTGTGTGCCACATGTCTTGATCATATGCCACATGTCTTGATCATGTGCCACATGTCTTGATCGTGTGCCACATGTTTTGATCATATGTCACATGTCTTGATCGTGTGCCACATGTTTTGATCATATGCCACATGTCTTGATCATATGACACATGTCTTGATCATATGCCACATGCCTTGATTGTATGTCACATGTCTTGATCATATGCTACATGTCTTGATCGTGTACTACATGTCTTGATCATGTGCCACATGTCTTGATCGTGTGCCACATGTTTTGATCATGTGCCACATGTCTTGATCGTATGCCACATGCCTTGATCGTGTACCACATGTTTTGATCATGTACCTCATGTCTTGATCCTGTGCCACATGTCTTGATCATATGCCACATGTCTTGATCATATGCCACATGTCTTGATCGTGTGCCACATGTCTTGATTGGGTGCCACATGTCTTGATCATATGCCACATGTCTTGATCGTATGCCACATGTCTTGACCGTGTGCCACATGTCTTGATCGTATGCCACATGTCTTAATCATGTGCCACATGTTGTGATCCTGTGCCACATGTCTTGATTGCATGCCACATGTCTTGATTGTATGCCACACCTTGATCATATGCCACATGTATTGATCATGTGCCACATTTCTTGATCGTATGTCACATGTCTTGATCATATGCCACATGTCTTGATCGTGTGCCACATGTCTTGATCATATGCCACATGTCTTGATCATGTGCCACATGTCTTGATCATATGCCACATGTCTTGATCGTGTGCCACATGTTTTGATCGTATGCCACATGCCTTGATCGTATGCCACATGTCTTGATTGTATGCCACATGTCTTGATCATATGCCACATATCTTGATCGTGTGCCACATGCATTGATTATTACTGAACCTTTTTGAATCTAACTGGGTCAGTATTCTACGTGTTTTATGATTGAGTAATTTTATGTCTGGTGGCTGGAAAAGGGAGGTTATCCATTTATTTCTACCTGTCGATCCATGGAACACATTATCCAGACTCTGTCCAAACAAGTCTTTGATGACAGACTCCTTAATACTGTATGATTAGTGAAGAAGCAAAACATACCAGTTTTATAGTCTATGGGTCAACCAAACTCAACATTGGATCCACGATCTCACATTCGAGTCAAGCATGCTAAGCATTATTCCAGTGAGTTGATTTGTGCAAATAGTCTATTTATAGAATAAGCAGAAATATTGTAGGCTTGATTTACACAAGTTTATTGATGATTTAGGGTTAAAATCGATTGGAACTGCATCGGTGCAGTAGATCGTGGGTTTGCGCCTCGATCAGGTCAAACCTAGGACTATGAAATTGGCATTTGTTGCTTCTCTGCTAGGTTCGCAGCATTAAGGAGAAAGAGCAAAGACTGATTAGCCCGGAATCAGAATAATGTGTCAGAGTGGGGAGACATGTCTATCCGCGGACTGTTGTTTCAGTAAACTAGCACTATGAAAATACAATTAAGCATGTTGGTCTTGTACAAAGTGGATCTCATCATCATCTCCTTGGAAATTAACTCATTCTCTCCATGATATAGCAGGTCGGTGGTTTTCTCCGGATACTCCGGTTTCCTGCACCAATAAAACTGACTGCCACGATATAGCTGAAAAATTGTTGAAAGTGGCATTAAGCACCATAAACCAAACCATCCTACATAGAGCTATGAAAAGTATTGGCAAAAGAGATTTTCAGCTCCTCAAAATATTGATTACAATTTTATTTAAAAAAAAACTCATTTGCAAAAAAGAACACAATGTTCATATTCTTTGTATCAAGCTAACCTTACATCAATCAATGTTTCCCGGCAACAATGCAATATTATACAATAACAGACTTTTGTAGAAGTGAATATGAGTTTTTATTGACCTGTAAAATAATATTGATCAAAGCTTAAGGCTAAAGTATGGATATTTCTAGTCATTATGTAATAATCTCATCTATTTATAGGACATGGAATTTTTTGATGACCCTAAGAATACCGTGGGAACTCTTACAACAAGGTTGTCAACTGATGCTACACTAGTTCAAGGGGTAGGTATTATATGATGACGGTATTTGTAAGATTTCTTCTTCTGTATTTAGTTTTATTGTTGATAACCCTGCATCTAGGTAATACAATTCTATTTAATATTTACGTCACAATAACTGATGGTCTCGTGACGGTAATTTACGTCGCGATAACGGATGGTCTCGTGACGGTAATTTACGTCACGATAACTGATGGTCTCGTGACAATTTTTCAAATCAGATTACAGACGCTGATAAAGCTTGTCGGTCAAGCGAAATATCCGTCGATTTAATTATAATTATAGTCTTTTTGTAGACTTATAGTTATTTTTGTTACATTTAAACATCTTTTTTTGATATCGTTGTACTAACATTTTAGACGTTTATATATATATATACGTCTGAAAATTAAACCAAACATTGTTAGAATTAGATTTTAGAGCTGTCAAATTTTTGTTCTTCCCTCGACAGGATTTGAACCCACACCATTGATACACTGCAGCACCATTCGCTTAGCCTTACGTCCAGCGCCCTCGACCACATCCACTCCCTATATATATATAACCTAATCCATCAAATGATTTTTTGTTTGACTGTTATTCCTGTTCGTGAATTTATTTAAATTATTAGAATTTGTGAATGTATATTTTTAGGCTTCGGTACAGCACTAGAAGCCTTAACAACCATTATAGTGTTTGTGAATCAATTACATGATGAAGGTTATTCCAGAAACGTGTCGTGCGCACTAATTTTGATATCTACGTTTTTATTACAGGGATTTATGCAAATTATTCAAATTCTGTAATGTATATTTTTAGGCTACAGGACAGAAGATTGGTAACACACTAGAAGCTTTAGCAACGATAATAGGAGCATTATTTATTGCATTCCTCTTCAGTTGGCAGCTGACCTTGGTTGTCCTTGGTTTCATGCCTCTAATGATTATAACAGGAATCGTGCAGAATAAGATTTTGACTGGATTTGCAAAAGGGGATAAAGCATCACTTGATGGCGCTGGACAGGTTGGTTTTTCTATGCATCTTCTAACTGATAAAGATTTTGTTTTTAAAGAGCTGGTTTTAAAAATAGATTGAAATTACCACAGCATATATTAGGAGACCGTCATGGTCGTGATCATATGAAAGTTGGATTTATAACTTCCTATGCAATCAGTGCTTATTACTACTAACATTGTGAGTTTGAATCCCACTCAGATGAGGTGGTAACTTGATACAACATTGTGTGATAAAGTTTGTCAGTGACTTGCGACAGGTCAGTGGTTTTCTCCGGGTACTCCTGTTTACTCCACCAATAAAACTGACTGCCATGATATAACTGAAATATTGTTGGGGGCTATATTGCAATCACCTTGTCCGTCCGTCTGTTTGTCAGTCCGTTCACACTTTCGTAACAGATATCTCAGCTTCTACTGGAAGAAATGATTTTATATTCGATATATGGCTTTGGCATGGTGACTTGTACCGTGTCTCCCCTTTCCAGGTTTACCGCACATCTACTTCCTGTTTACCATGCGACTTACAAACGAACGAGTGGGGGTATTCTTAGCACGACGTAGCGTGCAACATCTTGTTGAAAATGGCGTTAAAAACCATAAACTAAACCAACCCTAAAGTGAGGTATGAATTAATTTACATTTCAATGACATATTTTATTTCTTTGCAGGTATTTTCCGAGGTTGTAGATAATATAAGAACTGTAGTGTCATTAACAAGAGAAAGCACGTTTATTGACCTTTATAATGGCCATATTGACATTGTATACATGTAAGTAATATTGTAAAACCTGTGTAAACTGGGGGGGCCATCATGGACATGATAGTATGGTAGTTGGATTTACAACTACATGTGCAATCATTCGTAAAACCTGTGTAAACTGGACCGTGGATAAACCAGAATCATAAATCTGAAGCAGTTTAAAAAAAAAAGTTTTCAGAAATTTTAGAGGTTTCTTTGTGATGAGTAAAATAATTTGTTTCTTCATTTGTTACAAATAAATTTTAGAGACTGTCGTGGACATGATCGTATGGTAGACGGTTTTACAACTTCCTTTGCAATCAGTGACCATCACCACTAAAGTTGTGAGTTCGAATCCTGCTCATGGCGAGGTGTATCTGATACAACATTGTGTGATAAAGTTTGTTGGTAACTTGCGACAGGTCGGTGGTTTTCTCTGGGTCCTCCAGTTTCCTCCCCCAATAAAACTGAAAACCACGATATAACTGAAATATTGTTGAAAGTAGCATTAAACACCATAACCTTAACCCTACAATTAAATTTTTTATTTAATAACTTATTTATTTCTTTTTCAGAAACAAAGTTTTCTTTAATTTTGTTCTTGTTTTGTTTTAAAAAAAAATATAATTTTTTTTATTTCAGTTCTGCCAGAAAAAGGTCTTTTATTAATGGTATCGTGTATGGATTTTCTAATTGTATAATGTTCTTTGCCTATGCTGGTACATTTACGTATGGCTCATACTTGGTACAGGAAGGAGAATTAGAGTTTCATAATGTATTCAGGTATGCCATAGATGTAATCTTGTAGAAGATGTTTTTTCTTGTACTTGTCTATTTGCCATGTATGCGGCATCATGTTCTGATTCTCTCCACTTGTCATCCATGGGTCAATTTAGTCAAGTGTGTGAAAGCCCCACCCTCCATTCAAGATGGTGGCCATTACTAAACATAGAAATTTCTTTAATTGTCTATTGCTGCTTTATTATAAGTCAAAATGAGGCTAATAGTTCATAGGTCGTAACTACAGCTACATAGCAATGAGTCCAGTTTATCAAAATCTTCTGTTCAGAAATTTGTGCTAAAAGAAATTTTGGTTGGCCAACTTTCAAAATTATTTATTACACTCCCATTTTCTATAACTTTAGAACTATAAAATTGAAAACTAGGTGAACGATTACAGGCTGCTGTGAGCCTCTTGTTTGAAGTAAAAATAAATCTCACCCTATAGTCTGAAAAATATGGTACCAGTGGCAGTATATACAGTTACTAAGAATTGTAAAACTTGTATCAATTTCATTTATCAAAAAATACAAAGCTTGTGCTTTTTAATCGTATCAAATTTATTTGTCATCACAAAATTACCACATTGTGAGTTTGAATCCTGCTCAGGCGATATGTACTCGATACAACATTATGTGATAGTTTGTCAGTGACTTGCTACAGGTCGGTGATTTTTTCCGGGCACTCCAGTTTTCTCCACCAATAAATAAGGGTAATAACAAAATTACCGAACTCCGAACAATCTTACAAAGGGAAAGTCAAAACTCATAAGTATATAAACAGACAAAATCAGTCAACAACCAGAAAAATGTGAAAACCGTAATGACCCTGACTTGGTACAGGCATTTCTAAAGAAATGGTGGGTTGAAAGCTGACTCACGATATAACTGAAATATTGTTAAAAGTGGTGTTAAACACCATAACCCTAACCCTCCTCAAACCAAAGAAATAAAACTGGTATTTGTTGTTTCTCCTCTAAGCATGCAACATATAGGAATAAAGGCAAAGTCTGGTTGTCTAGGAATTGTGATAATGTGTACAGGTGGAATAACATGTGTTTGGCCACTGACTGTTGTTCCAGTGACCTAGCACTATAAAAATCCAGCTTTCCATTTTGGTTTAGTGTAATAAAATGTAGATATCAAATTTAGTGCGCACACACGTTTCTGGAATTACCTTCATCAGGTAAACTCAATATCGAAATATTGGAAAACCAAATAATTTTAAGTGTTTGGGAGCAATAGATAAAACAGACATCACCATGGTTTCTGCCAAGATATAGCTGGAAAAAGTGCTCACTAATGGTAAAAAGAAGTTGACCTCATCATTATCTCATTGAAATTAACTTGTTCTTGCCATAATATAGCTGAAAAATTAGTTGGCATTGAAGAACAATCACTTACTCTTGGCAAAATTAATACTACAAAACTACCATCAACTATGGTAAATATTTTGTTTAAACATTCCAAATGTTTGTTACTTTTAATGTAGAGTTTTTGGAGCTATAATTTTTGGAGGAATGCATGCTGGAAGAACACTTTCTTATTCTATGGACTTCAAAAAGGGACAAGTGGCTGCAGCCAGATTGTTTAACATTATTGAAAGGAAACCGGACATTGATGCCCAAGAAGAAAAGGGAGATAAACCTGTAAGTTTCTTGACACAATTGAAAACATTAATAATATTTTTTTACTAAATTTTAGTAAGTTTAGGTTTACAAAAAAGAGGAGAAGACTTCATAAGTTGGGAAGACTTGTGTCCGATCTCAATTTGTTATATTTAGAAAAAGAAAATATGTTTAAGCTAAATTAAAACAAAAAAGAGAGCAAATTCTCCAGGAATTCTAATTAAATTGTAGTTTTTCAAACCAATCTTTCCTGTGTTGCCTTTTATTGGCCTGAATTGTATGGATCTATTCTATAAATTGACAAAATATGACGGAGCATTTCAAGTTGTGGAGTGAATTTCTGTTCCAGAAACAATCGCTAATCTACATTTATCACTTCCTCATTCAGAAAATTTGTATTTATAGGTCATTCATTAATGTGGCCAACGTGGTCGTATGGTAGTTGGATTTACAACTACATATGCAATCAGTTTCTATCTCCACTAATGTTGTAAGTGCTAATTGCTCATGGCGAAGTGTATCAATACAACATTATGTGATAAAGTTTGTCAATGACTTGCGGTAGATCTGTTTGTTTTCTCTGGGTACTCCAGTTTCCTCCACCAATAAAACTGACCTCCATGATATAGCTGAAATATTGTTGAAAGTGGCATTAAACGCTCTAACCCTAAATTCAATCATTAGCGTCTTCATCCAGGTGTCAAGGTGTAAAATCTAAACTCATTTGGGAATTTATCCTCAGATGGAATTTGATCAGTAATTATGATAGCATAGGGTTTATTTTTGGCATTTTTTATTTTAATTCTGTTGAATAAATGTTAAAGAAAACCAAAGGGGAAATCAAAAATGGACAATCCAGAGAAACTGGCAACACAGGGTAGACAAGACGAAGACAAGCAAAACAAAAACACTACACAATATGTGTTGGACACCACTAAGCGCAAACAAACACAAATAACGTAAATAAGACATGAGCAGAAATCGTAACAGACGTCACAACACGGAAATTTTACAGACCGATTGATACAATTGGAAGTCTATGCCATTTGATTTTCAGGGTCATATGTGACGTAACATTTTTCACGAAATAAGTGTATTATACCTTCAGCATCAAACCAAATGTGACAATTTGATTACTGATACATAAAAGTTTTATATTAATATGTATTTTCATGCATTTTCAGGACAAATTTGAAGGTAACATTGAACTTAAAGGCCTTCAGTTTCGCTACCCAGCTCGTCGTGATGTACAGGTCCTGAAAGGATTGACCATAACAGCAAAATATGGGGAGACAGTGGCCTTAGTTGGGACCAGTGGTTGTGGAAAGAGTACAATAGTACAACTATTAGAGAGGTTCTATGATTCTGAAGAAGGAGAAGTGGTGAGTACTGGAGCTTTTTCAAGTATGTGGTTTAACCCAGTTGAACCAGAATCTGAAATCATTTGTTTTCTAGACTCATTAATAGACAAGGAACCATATTATTTTTCTACAAAAATCTAGTCACTAATTGTGTCCGAGTGGAACGACATTATAAATGAAAGTCTAAACAGTGACTATTTATCAACAATTACACAATATCAACAACCTCAAACAACTGAATACAAAAAAGACGACATATGGCATTGGAAATCCAGGTCCTGGCTTGCAGCAGACACATGTGGACTGTAGTTTTAGCAATATAGAAATCCAACTCATTTTGTTGATCTTGTACAAAACAGTCACTAACTGAATAGATAACTTAATGACCTTTAAACTCATCGATGTGGTAATGGTTAGTGTGCTCGCCTAGAGTGTAGTACATCGTGGGTTCAACCCTTGATTAGGTCAAACCAAAGACTATCAAATTGGTATTTGTTCCTTCTCCGCTAAGCACGCAGCAGAAAGGAGAAAGAGCAAAGACTGGTTGGCCCGGAATCAGGATAGTGTCTGAGTGGGGCAATATGTCTATCAGCGGACTGTTGTTTCAGTGAGCTAGCAATATAAAAATCCAACTCAATTTGTTGATTTTGTAAAAAACAGTCGTCATCATCACTTTATTAAAAAGTAACTTGTTCTTGTTATGATATAGCTTAAAACCAGCTGACTTGGTGTTAAACAGCAATCACTCACTCACCCTATAAATAGTTGAGATATCTGAATAGCCTTTAAACTGGAATGAGTCACAGGGTCAAATATTACCAATGCAGGGGTCTGGGGTGCACAGTGCATCCCCCCCCCCCCCAGAAACCACCAACATTTAAAGGAGGGGAAACATATTTTTTTCGTGTTAAAACCAATGATTATGGCCTATTATATCCCCACTCGTAGAGAGGGGGCTATATTGCAATCACCTTGTCCGTCCGTTCACACTTTCGTAACAGATATCTCAGCTTCTATTGGAAGAAATGATTTTATATTTGATATATGGCTTTGGCATGGTGACTTGTACCGTGTCTCCACTTTCCAGGTTTACCACACATCTACTTCCTGTTTACAGTGCGACTTAGAATTTTTCATGTTTGCCGTAATAAAAACTTTCGTAACAGTTATCTCAGCTTCTACTGGAAGAAATGATTTTATATTTGATATATGGCTTTGGCATGGTGACTTGTACTGTGTCTCCCCTTTCCAGGTTTTCTGCACATCTACTTCCTGTTTACCGTGCGACTTACAAATGAACGAGTGGGGGTATTCTTAGCACGACATAGCATGCAACATCTTGTTTGAATCAAATTAGATACAAATATGATTCTTCCATTATCACTAAGCATGCCAGAATAAATAAATAAAAGAAAAATTAAATGCCTAATTTTTGTTGTTGATTTTTTTGTGGTTGCTTCAATGGAAGCTATGCCACTGTGAGTTTTACAGTGACTTTGTATTTGTGTTATTTAAAAAGTCTATCCTACTTACAGATGGTTGATGGGAAAAATGTAAAGACGATGAATATCAACTGGTTACGATCTAAGATGGGAATTGTTTCTCAGGAACCAGTTTTATTTGATGGCACTATTACCGAGAACATTGCCTATGGTGATACGTCACGTGATATACCTATCCATGAAATCATTGCAGCAGCTCGAATGGCAAACATTCACAACTTTATTGATAAACTTCCACACGTAAGTTCATGAATCGAATAACTTGTGAATAATAGATATTTCATGAATTGAATAACTTGTGAATAATAGATATTTCATGAATTGAATAACTTCTGAATAATAGATATTTCATGAATTGAATAACTTATGAATAATAGATATTTCATGAATTGAATAACTTGTGAATAACAGATATTTCATGAATTGAATAACTTGTGAATAATAGATATTTCATGAATTGAATAACTTGTGAATAATAGATATTTCATGAATTGAATAACTTGTGAATAACAGATATTTCATGAATTGAATAACTTGTGAATAATAGATATTTCATGAATTGAATAACTTGTGAATAATAGATATTTCATGAATTGAATAACTTGTGAATAATAGATATTTCATGAATTGAATAACTTGTGAATAATATATATTTCATGAATTGAATAATTTGTGAATAATGCCATTAATGGATATTTCTCAACTCTGAGCAATTAACGAATAAACAAATTTAGAGTTTAGGAATATTTGTAATTCATAAGAGAAATAAAGAGAATGAATTTGTTGATAAGTACAGAAGTCGAAGTTCATTAGTAAGGCCGTCGTGGTGATCGTGATCGTTAGTTAGTTGGATTTACTACCTATGCAATTAGTGCCTATCTCCACTAACGTTGTGAGTTCGAATCTCGTTCAGTCGAGGTCTACTCGATACAACATTGTGTGATAAAGTTTGTCAGTCACTTATGACAGGTCGATGGTATTGCTCCGGGTACTCCGGTTTCCTCCACCAATAAAACTGACTGCCACGATATAACTGAAATATCGTTGAAAGTGGCATTAAACAACATGACCATACCCGAAGTTCATTGGAACAAATTACTATAGACTAGAATTGACAAGTAGAAAGTAGAGGAACCAGTGGCATGTAGAGAAAACCTCTGACCTGTTTTAAGGTAAATTTCACCTGTATAAACCGAAAACCTGTCTATTCTAAACACAAGAGTTGGTCCCAGGGAGGTTCAGTTTAGAGAGATTTCACTGTATATTTGAATTATTCTTAAAGTTCTGCAATATTAATGTGTCTGTCATGTGTTTTTGCATTGCTATGAACATATGCAAGAAAAATGCGGCAGGTTGGTGCTTTATTCCGGGTACTCCAAATTCCTTCAACAATAAAACTGACTGCCACACAATATATTAAACTGAAATATTGTTGAAAGTGGCATTAAACACCATAACCCTACCCTACAAATGAGTCTAAAGAAAGGATTCATTATTTTATATAATTGTTTGATCAGAGATTTCAATTGTTATATTCATGGTTTCAGGGATACGATACAAATGTAGGTGACAAAGGGACACAACTGAGTGGAGGACAGAAACAGAGAGTAGCGATCGCTAGAGCATTAGTGAGGAATCCTAAGATACTTCTACTTGATGAGGCAACCTCAGCATTAGACACAGAGAGTGAGAGGGTCAGTAATATAATGTATAGTCAAAGCTGCACATGCATCCACCTCTATTAAGCAGTCACCTGTATTAAAAGGACACCTTTTTCTTGTCCTGTCATTGAAAATTTCCTATGAATTAAACCTCTTATAAGAGGTCACCTGTCTTATAAGGCCACTTTTTCGTTGTCCCAATGATGACCTCTTCATACAGGTTTGACAGTATAGTCAAAATTGTATTCAAAGGTCACCTTTGGGACAAAGGAAAAATGAAGGCATTTGATAATTGACCGCTTTTTTTAAATCGATGGTCGTGATCATATTGTAGTTGGATCTACAACTACCTATGCAATCAATGCATATCACCACTAATGTTGTGAGTTCGAATCGCACAATGTTTAACGACAATTTCAACAATATTTCAGTTATATCGTGGCGGTCAATTTTATTGGTTGGGGAAACCAGAGTTCGCAGAGAAAACCACTGACCTGCCGCAAGTAACTGACAAACTTTTATCACACAACGTTGTATCGAGAACACCTCGCCTAAGCGGGATTTAAACCCACAATGTTTGTGGTGATAGGCACTGATTGCATAATTAGTGCAATGGTGATTTTGTAACGATTCAAGACTCGAACGTTGAGAAGTACCACCATATAACTGAAATATTGTTGAAAGTAGCGTTAAACATCATAACCCTTCAAAAGTAAATTTTTTAAAGTCTGAGATGAGAAATGACCGTTATATACAGGTAAGCTGATATGACGGGATAAACATTAAGCTGACTGCGTTCCTCTTGTAGATTAGAAATCTTAGATGCCATTGTTGGGGGGGGGGGGGGGGGGGGGGGGGGGGTAGGGGAGGGGAATAGGGTTATAATGTTTAACACCACTTTCAATAATATTTCAATTATATCATGGCAGTCAGTTTTGTTGGTGGAGGAAACTGGAATACCCGGAGAAAACCATCAACCTGTCGCAAGTCACTGACAAGCTTTATCACACATAATGTTGTTTTGAGTACACCTCACCAGTGCGGAACCATTGTTGAATATAGTTTATTGTAAGGCATATGACAAAAAAAGAAAAGATTGAAAAATTCTGAAATTCGTAAATGCTTATTTTTTTCTATACTTGTACAAGATGTGAATATTACTTTGTTGATGAATTATAGCATTTATTGTTATAATTTTTAGGTTGTTCAAGAAGCTTTGGATAAGGCACAGCAAGGAAGAACATGTCTTGTTATTGCACACAGACTCTCGACAATCAAAAACGCAAATAAAATAGCAATTATACATAAAGGAGAAGTGGTCGAGTTAGGAAGTCACTCAGAACTTATGGCTTTTAAAGGAATTTATTATAAATTGAGTACTCATAACCAAGGAAAGTGAAAATAACAAACAGAAATTGTTTTGCAAGAATTATGTAGATATTAAGTCTAGGCCAGTTCTGTATAGAGTAGACATGACCACCAATTAAGAGTAAAGATCTGTAACATTAATAGCAGAGTAATCTCACTCAATTGGTCTAATTTTATTGTTATTTAGTCTATAATTAAGGCTGTTTTCTGTGTTATAGGAGATCTTGAAATTGATAGCTAATTAATCTCAATCAATTGGTCCAAGTTTATTGTTGTTTAGTCTGTATTTAAGGCTGTTTTTCCCTGTTATACCATATATTTTTGTTATATTTGATGTGTTATTGTAGAAAAGCTATTAATTGTACCTGTTAACTTTCATTGTGTTAAGGATGTAGATTCTAATGGCAAATACCAGGATATCTGAAGGTTGAGTGAAAATTTGTAATGTCACTAGTGAAAATACTTAATGTCCCTAGTGAAAAATTGTAAAGTCACTAGTGAAAAATTGTAATGTCACTAGTGAAAATGTGTAATGTCACTAGTGAAAATGTGTAATGTCACTAGTGAAAATATTTAATGTCACTAGTGAAAGTATTTAATGTCACAAGTGAAAATATATAATGTCGCTAGTGAAAATTTGTAATGTCGCTAGTGAAATGTGTAATGTTACTAGTGAAAATTGTAATATCACTAGTGAAAATATTTAATGTCGCTAGTGAAAATATTTAATGTCACTAGTGAAAATATTTAATGTTACTAGTGAAAATATCTAATATCACTAATGAAAATTTAAAATGTCACTAGTGAAAATATTTAATTTATTTTCACTTTCATAAATTTTAATACTGATACATTAATTATTTTTTTTTTGCAAATAAAAAACAAAGATATTTCATTACCGTAACATTTTAGCATTTTGTCTGTTATTACACTCTATAGTACCGTATTTAGGGTTGTATAATGTGCAGGATTTTGCCCAGATTCTTTAATTTGTAGGAGGGGTGCGCATTATAAACAGGAATAATGTGTTTCACTCTTTCCCAGACCGGGAAATCACATGTCCGCCAATAAAACCCAACACATTTAATATTTTGCAACTTTATTGAAGATGAAAAGAGATAAATGGTTCTTAAATTCTCCCAGCAAATGAAACGTGCTCAAAGGACTGAAAAATATATACGATTGATATTTAATTCTTACATTTACGACGGCAATTTTTTTAAAAGTCCATGCGCATTATAGACACGAACTAGTTTTTTTCTTGAGATTTTCAAGGCCAAGAGGGGGTTCGCATTATGCACCAATGCGCATTATACAACCCTAAATACAGTAAACAAAATAAAGTCAAACTTTGTTGTGTCATGCAGTTTTTCTCATACCATCAGTATTTTTTCAATTTTTATGTCATATCATATTTATTAATTTTTTTTTTGTATACATGAATAATTTTATTTGATTTATTACATGAATAATTTTATTTAATTTATTAAGCTTCCAAGTGAAATTTAAATAATAGAAATCAATTTCTTTTGAAAAGAACATGGAATTTTTATTACTAATCACATACATAAATCTATGATGCTAAAACAAGAAAAAGTTGTTTCTTTTCCTTTAAGTTTTTGTAATATTTATCATGCATTGAAGATAGGCATGAATTATGCCATATAAGGCAACAGAGAAAATGTGTTGTTTTTTTATATACTACAGATTAGCATAAATTATGCCATATCAAGATTGTAGGCATATCATTTGATATTTTAATCTGATTAATAATGTATAAATTGTATGTGTATAGATACACAATGTATTATATCATGTTCATGAAAAATTTGTACTAAGCTAAATATAGACTCATGATAACTGAAAAATTATTTACTCGACCAAGTCCTCTCATGATAAGTAAATGATTATTTACTCCAAGTCCTCAAATACGTACATCACTCATCAGTTATTTTTCCTCTCATGACAAGTAAAAAATTATTTTTGATCCAAGTCCTCAAATACATACATCAGTTAGTTTTCCATCTTATACATGTATATTATACAGATATATCATGTGTTTGGGAGAGGTATTTGCGAAAAATACCAGTCGAGAGACGAAAAATTTCCAGAGCCGAATGGCGAGGGAAATTTAGTCTCAAGACTGTTATTTTTCGCAAGTACCCCTCCCAAACATGATATATCTGTTTAATTACACCTAATATTATTTAGAACACTGACTAAATAAATAATACCTTTTATTTGTCGTTTTCAGGACCTAACATGATATATCTGTTTAATTCTACCGAATGATGTTACATAAAACACACAACTGATAACGTTTTACAAATTTTGTTACAAGCGTCTCGGTGAAGGGTAAAAACGGCAAATACGATTGTTACATAAAATGCACAACTGATAACGTTTTACAAATTTTGTTACAAGCATCTCAGTGAAGAGTAAAAACGGGAAATACGATTTTGCAAATACCATGAAAAAAAGTTAAATCTTATGCAAATACACCTACATGAAGTAAAAATTCTGCAAATTCACAATGCAAGGCCTGAATTTGTAAAAAAAATATCATGGCTATTAACCAATCAGAATCCAGCATTCTTATATAAGGTGTAATTAACAGTGAAATACATCTAAACTGAGTCTCCTTTGGACCAACATTTGTGTTCGAAATAGACAGGTGTTGAGTTTATACGGGTTAAATTAACAAATATTACCGGTAACTACATTAGGACTTCATTGTAAATGTAAGTTCGGTTCATACAACATTCCATTTTATTCAAGGCTCGGTTTAGACATACTCCACTGTACCCGTATATTGTCCCTACATCTCCTTGCCATTTTATTCACATTTATTTTTATTTAGGAAAACTCCCATTTAACAATTCCATATGTACGCATACTTCTGATTGACTGGGTATCTCCACATTGGTATTTTTATGACTGTTAAGTTTAGCAATTCCATGAGTACACAAACTTCTGACTGGGTATCCCCAAATTGGTATTTTTATGAATGTGAAATTAAGCAATTCCATGAATATGCATACTTCTGACTGGATATCCCCATTTTGCTATTTTTGTGAATGTTAAATTTAGCAGCTCTATTAATACACATATTTAATATACTGTATTTGATAAATTACATGTGTTTTGATTTTTACCATTGTTTCATCTGCAGAAACTAATAGCACAAAGTTAAATAGTTTAAATATTGTTTTTTTTTAGAAAATGTTAACATATAAAGACTTTGCATTTTATAAACAAGTATTATATTGCATAATAATATATCAAATTGTTTACATTATGTACTTTTATACATAGACACTGAGTGTATCATCTGCCCACTGTGATTCGGCACTGACATGTTTTTTATCGATATTTACAGTTCTTAAATAATGTAATTATTATGAACACTATAAAAGACATAGGTAGTCATTGCCGATTTTTTGGCTTTTCAATCTTTTTAAACTCCCATATTTGCATAATCATGTATATATTGTATACCAACTCTTAAAGAATCTCTATTTGTATTATAATATGGTCATATACTAACTTATTATTTTACAAACATGTATGTATTTGTTGCTAAAGTATTTTTATATAATATTTTTTTCCCTCAAAATTACTGAAAGTGATTGATTTAAAAAAAAATCTATATTGTTTAATCTTGGAATCTCTAGTTTTTGTTCGTTTCGTCCCATTCTGTGACAAAAATTGTAAATGATAAGATTTTGGGAATGTATTTTTCTGTTTATTGTTAAGACGAAGTTATGTTGAAGGTTTTTTTTTCAAATCTTTATTTATTATTAAATCTTTAATGCCTTAAAAGAATTAGGGTCGTCGTGATCGTATGGTAGTTGGATTTATTACTACATATCAGTGCCCATCACCACTAAGGTTGCTAGTTCGAGTCTCACTCATAGCTAGGTGTACTTGATACAACATTATGTGATAAAAGATTGTCAGTGACGTGTGACAGGTTGGTGGTTTTCTCCTGGTACTCCAGTTTCCTCCACCAATAAAACTGACTGCCACGATATAACTGAAATATTGTTGAAAGTGGTGTTAAACACCATAACCCTAACCCTTAAAAAATTAACTACTGGTATAAGAGAATAAGACCTAGTTTCCCCACTAAGGAGTACAACCCCTCAGAAAAGGGTGTGCACTTGTATGGGAATGATGTATCAAATGCACAACTCCTCGCCTCATGTTTGATGAATGCTACATACTCTCCTTGCATCATACCCTGAAAATCAAATGGTAGGTGTCTAAATTGATTTCATGTGTTTCACAAATGATGTTCCACTTGTCGTAAGCACTTCCTGGTCATTTCCTCATTCATGATCTGTCACTGGGTGTGTAACTGGTAACTGGAGCAACACGATTGGTGCCACTAATGGAGTAGGAAATGCTTACTCTTCCCGAGCACCTGATTTCACACCCAGTGTTTAGTGAGGTTCGTGTTGCTCGATCTTTAGTTTTCTGTGTAATGTTTCGTACATCGTTGTTTGTCCTTTTGACCATTGTCTTGTCTGTCTTTCTTCAATTTATAGATTCTGATTACCCCTTTGGTATCTACATACTTTTCTTGACATATCTGTCACAATTCAGCAAAACTGGTTGTCAAAGTAAAATCAAATATGGCTCACATTAAATCATACCCCATAATGATTCCCCTGTGATATGCTTTAGTGATTTCAGAATTTTATGATTAATTAATATCTTTGATGTACAAATGTATTTGGATTTTTTTTTTTTATTATTATTATTAACACAAGAACTTGTAAGGAGTACACTAGAACAAGCTATAATATTCATATCAGCACTCATAGCTGTCGTCACCATTTAATACTTGTCACATTATATCTCTGGTTGCCACCGTGGCGAGCATGATCGTATGGTAGGCAGACAGTGCCTTACTTTCATCTCTGAATTTGTGGGTTTTATTTCTGCTCATGGCGAGATGAGGTGTACTCTACACAACATCATGTGAAAAAAAATTTTCAGCTTCTCCCTGACAACTGATTGATTTCAAATTAAATTCACATGGTAAGGGGTCGTCATTGTTGTAATTGTATGGTAGTTGTGTTTATAACTACCTATGCATTCAGTACCTATCGCCACTAACGTTGTGAGTTCGAAACCAACTCAGGCAAAGTGTACTTGAGTTGATACAACATTATGTGATAAAGTTTCTCAGTGACTTGCAGCAGGTTGGTCATTTTCTCAGGGTACTGATTAAACTGACCGCCACAATATAACTGATATATTGTTGAAGTGGCATTAAACACCATATCATATGGTGAAGAGTTTTTGATACTCACTCTATCGTAGTATTGCTCAGAAATTAATATACCCATATACAGTATAACCTCGTTAAACCGCCACCATCTGTCCAGCCAGAATTTGGCGTTATAACGAGTTTGGCGATAAACTGAGTAAGGACAGAAAATCGGAAGTCAACAGTTTCATTTTAAATTTGGAATGACTGACCAGGTTATGGAAACAATTATCTCCCTTGGCTATATACTCAGCCATTACAACCAAAAGGGGGGTGCTAATGTGTGTATCGTGTTAGGTAAATGAGTTTGCCAGACATTTATTTATGGATATATTGTGACAAAATATGGATGTAATTGTTTGAAATATATATTTCCTAAGGAGGTTTGTATTATTTTACATTCAACATACGTCTTCTTGTAAAATTTTAGATGTGAAGTAAAATGTAATCAAATTTTGGGCCAAATGTTACCTGCTGGTGAGATCAGGATCAGAATCAGAAAGATTTTTAGTTTGACAAATTTTTCTGAATGTTTTTTTGTTCTTTTGTATGGATGGTATTTTTACCTTAATAATTATATATAAAAACAGAAAATATTGGTTATATATTTTTATAAAATAAATTAATTAAAAAAAACACGTGTTTTCTTAGAATATGGTAAATCCGAGGATTTATGATATGCAAAGCAGATGTTTGTTTACAAACAATAATTATATATATATAAGTGTATTTTGTAAACAACTAATGATACCTAGATACATTGTATCTAACATAGTTAACACTTAATCCAAATTTTATTTAGAATATGCATTTTGATTATTTTATTTTATGAATATAAATTGTTATTAAATACAGAGGATCTATTTAGATCATAGATGGGCTTCATACTCCTACAGGAGAACAGACAGTATTGTAAAATATTTATTTCATTTTTTTAAATCACAATTGGTTCAATTTTTTTTTACAAAAAGTTGTTCAGTAGTAATTTTATAATACTATACAGTACTATGATTATCTCCCTTTATTTATATTCCTTAAAAAGCATTTTCCCCAATAATTACTGTTAATTCAACTTTTTGCATATAATTGTTATATTTTGAATTTGTTATCAATATTAAACAATAATTTATTTTTATGTTCATATTTATATGAATATTATAGTTGCAATTATTTAAATTAAATATACCTACCTTGAAGAACTTTCGATTTATTTATATAATCAACGCCCACTTTCTTATAAATATATTGCCGAATTTCCTTCGATATTTTTCGATTTATTTCGGTCAATTTTAAATTTGCATAGACACTTCAAATATGTCAAAAAATTCCATCTGCTGATTCCATCCCCTTTCCCTATGACATCCCCTGGACTGACTGTAAACTACCGGAAATGAGTATTATCACTTACAATTTTAATATATATTCTAATATATAAGTTTCATTTTGACAGTTGTAGAAAATTTCGGCATTTGTAAATTTAGTCGAATTTATTTTATCGAAATTGAAAAGAAAAAAAATCTACGAAATTACGTTATTAGCACATACGAGGGCTGTCCGTAAAGTTCGTGGACAGGTCTCAATTTTCCTAAAAAAAACAACGTGTTTTTCAAAATTTTTAGTGATACCTGTATTCCTTAATTAAATACGATGTTAGATATAAACAATCTGTATCAGATTTTAATTTCCTAACTTAATAAAATCGATTTTGTAATGTCTGCCATAGGGCACCTGGAGCACAGTATAAATTACGTGTAACTTCTATGTAGTTACTTGTGGTTGGCCATGATTTTTTTTTCATTTTATCGCGCAAATTTGAATGAAACTTGTACTGTGACGTTGATAGTGCTCTCGACGTCACATCTGTAAAATTTGAATCGGAAGTACTCTCAGATTGCTGCGGAGTCCAGTTTTCAAACCTTGAAGATGAAACCTTCTTCATCGGAAAAAACTACATTTTCAAATAAGGTGGAGCAGAGGGCCGTTATAAAATTTTGTGTCGACATAGGAAAAACGCCAACTGAAACGCATAAATTCATCAAACAGTCAGTAACGCATTCCAATGTTAGTCGCTCGTTAGTGTTTAAGTGGCATAAGAGATTTTCTGACGGTAGATGTAGTTTAATGGACGATAAACGCGAGGGGAGACCGTCTTTTAAGACTTCAGATGTTGTGAAAAATGAAATACGCGACGTTATTGACGGTGACAGACGTTTAATTGTGCGTGAAGTTGCGGACAAGTGCGCTATATCAAAGACAACGGTACATGAAATTTTAGTTCAAGAACTACACAGATACAGATACAAATTTTATTTAAAGTCGGAGTATAAAAACATACAACATAAGCTCTGAAGAATCACATGAATCACATTTGTGCGCGATGGGTACCCAGAATGTTATCAGAAGAAAATATGACAAACAGAACTGAGGCATCAAGACAATTTCTTAGAAAGTTTAGCCAGAGCGGAATTGGATTTTTGGATAGAATAATAACCACAGATGATTGTTGCTTTGTTTCCGGGTCATAGCCCGGACTTAGCACCAATGGACTTTGCAGTTTTCCCCTACACCAAATCCTTCTTACGGGGAATGAGGTTTGACAATTTAAGTGAATTAAGACAAGCCGTAATGAATGTAATATTTCACATGAAAACTGATCAGTTTGTGCAAATTTTTTATGACTGGGTAAGACGACACAAGCAATGTGTGGAACTTAAAGGTGACTACGTCGAAAAAAGTTAAATTGGTTTGAGCATTTGACGTCGCTTAACGTCAAAAACTTTTACCGCTGTGCTCCGGGTGTGAGTATGCTTATTTACAAGATCGAGAAAAATTCATACTTGCAGTTCATTTTTATTTACAAAATGTTGTTCACTTATCGAGTAAACTCTACTATAAATGAAAATTGCAATTTCTTTTGTTCAACAAATTAAATAACAAAATTAAGCACGAACTTTACGGACAGCCCTCGTATACTAGCAATTTCCTTTAATATATATTAAATTCGTTTTTACGTCTTACAAATATTTACTCTCCATTTTATTTTCAATTTTTGTTTATCACAACTAAAAAAAGAACAATAAAGTTTTTCTTCTCACTCGTTGTCGTGTCACAAGATTAATCCTGTCCCCGGGGCAAATGTACAGTTAACTTATGGATAATTGATCATTAATTTGTTTAAATATGCAGCAGCTGTTTTATGGAATGACCTACCTGATGATTTTAGAAAAATTTCCAATTTTAATCAGTTTAAGAATATTTTAAAATCTTGGAATGGAAATGTATGTAAATGTTCAGCTTGTGCTGACTTTTAAATTTGTTTAAATTTCTACCATCTAGGTCATATCCAGTTTTTATTTATTGTGCTTATAAAATTTTTATGCTTTGCTCATAATATCAGCTTTTAGTTGTTCATAGTTTGCTACATTAGCTCTTGGTATGCTTAGCTTATAACATCAGCTTTTAATCTGCTTTTTTGCTTATCTTATAACTGTTAGTATTTTACATGTAGTGCTTACTTAGTCTTGTATTTTAGCTGTATGTTGCATGCTTGTTATTTGTTATTTATTATGTGTCTGTGTATGTCGGTTAAAAGCTCAACAGAGCTTATGTTGTATGTTGTTTTAACCATGCCGACTCTAAATAAAGCTTATTTATTTATTTATTTATTTATTATTAAAGAAAGGTGATATAATATGTTTATTGAAGCAAGGGTGTTATGGGTACCTATAAAGTGCGAAACGAAATAGAAACGAAACGAAACGAAATCAACGAAATGAAAACGAAATAAAACGAAACCAACGAAAACAAAACGAAATCAACGAAAACAAAACGAAATAGAAAATGGAAGAAAAAAATAATAGGGGCCTAAAAAAAATCAAACCTATTTTCACAATTACGATGCTAGACTACTTCCCACACATGTCTGTCTTTCATCAGGAGAGGACAGGATTTGATCACCGTTGAACAAGAATACTATGCATTTATTCAGCGGGAGTCTGTCCTTTTCACTTAGTGGCTTATTTTAAATTTGGGAACCTTAAGAGCAACGTCAAGTCTGTTGAAAGGAGAGGAATTAAAATAACAGAAGTGTAGTAGTTAAAGTTCACTAATAAATACCCCCGTCCGAGCAAAATTTAAAAGTGTGTCGGAGAGACGAAAAAGTGTGACGACCGGACGGACAAACGAACGAACGGACAGCAGAAGTCCTATATACCCCAATCTTTTTTTTGGCGGATGTTTACAAATCCTAGCAAAAATTAACTTTAGAAATTTAAAAAAAATCTACATATCTTGTAAAAATACCTTTTTTCCCTTTGATCCTTTTTCATATAAAAAAAAACCAAATCACCCCCCCCTCTGGTATTAATAAAATTTGATACGGCACATATTTGTATACCCCCCGCTATCCAGCGGGAGAGGGGTATATAGTATATGTTCGTTTGTCCGTGAGTGCTTCCCTCACTGCCTATGCAATTCCTCCTTAACAACTTGATGGAATTGCATGAATCTTACAGGAAATCTTTAATACCATATGGCAAGGTTCATTAATTTCATGAATTCTTTAGTACCAAATGGCATTGTGCACCTTCTATTTTTGTTTTCCCATTTTAACAGTTCTTGCTAAAATTTCTTCACTTTTGGACTTTTATTTAAGGCTATGTAATTGTCATACAAGACTATACAATAGAGAGAGGATCTGTTGCGTTATCCATAACTCTTCCTAAACAACATAATGGATTTCAATAAAACTTCCAGAGTTTCTTATGTTTAGTTTTTGCAAGCATTATTTTTTCCAGAAGTTCTTCTGTAAAGAGGGCGCTCACTACGTCCTGTTATGTTGCTGTTGGTTTTTTTTTAGTTCTTCAAAATAGAACAATAGGATTTGAAATAAAAAGTTTATAGTGTTGGGTCTTTTTGACCCCTGTATATCTCGGAAAGAACAACGGTAAGACAATACGCCAAATCTGTTGGCACACTACCGAATAAAGGTAATAACAATGGTACCGTACTCCAAGGCGCATTCAAAAGGGAAAGTCCACAAAAACAGACAAAACCGATAAGAAGCTCAACCATCTGGGTTTTCAATCAACGGAACAACTGAAAAACAACACATTCCTGACTTGGTACAGGCATTTTCCCAGGAAAATGGTGGGTTCTGATAGCAGATATGCAGATGCCACTCGTCTAACCCTAAGACGTTACCAAGTATAAAAACAATCGGTACATGTAAATTCTCTAGTCCTAAGACATGACCAAATGTGAAACTAGAAAACAACTATCATATTCCCGACTTGGTACAGGCATTTCCCAAGAATATAGTGGGTCAAACCTCCCACTTGTATGACAGTCGTTAATAGTTCCGTCATATTGACAAATGGGGGGGGGGGGGGGGGGGGGGGGGTGCATGGGGATTAAACGTGACAAGTCGGGAAAATCCAGTAGTCAACTAGGGCCCAGAATCTGCAACTCAAGACCATCCTGTTTGATTTTCGAATTTATGTAGAATACAAACGAAAAACGTAATAAAATCAGACGAATAATGAACCCTCAATATCCCAATCTATGAAAATACCCCCTCATATCCCCCATTTTTTTCTACATGCCCACTCCAGAAACTTTATAATTCATAAATACTGACACACACACAAACACAAATAAAAATATGACATTTGAACTTCTGAAAGTTTGTCGGCAAGCAAACCCGGCTTGGATTGAGTTGCGGGTAATGTACGTGAGGAGTACTGTAACGGACAGACGTGCAAGATGGGTTATAATTAATCAAAATTATTGTATTTAAAAAATCGAATTATCTTTTTTTTTTATTTCTTTATTTCGTTTTGTCTTTTATTTTTTTCCTTCCATTTTCTTCATATTAGTCTATTTCGTTTTGCTTTCGTTGGTTTCGTTTCATTTCGTTTCCATTTCGTTGATTTCGTTTCGTTTCGTTTCGTTTCGTTTCGTTTTCGTTGATTTCGTTTCGTTTCGTTTCTATTTCGTTTCGCACTTTATAGGTACCCAGGGTGTTATACTTTAATTGAAAAATGTTTATACAACACTTAGAAGCGTGTCACCATCAGTGTATGGTATGATTTCTATAACCGGAAGTTGTTAAAATCTATTCACATATAGACATTTCTGTCGTTTTTACGCATGCATTCACAATCAAACAATTCACAACATGTTCTTCTTTGGTTCTTCTTTGGTTACGGAAAACCATCAACGTACTGATGTTTACTTTCCGGCGCATGCCTGGTAAAATGTTTTCAAATTTATAAAAAATTCTGTAGTGGTGTTTTTGGTTATGTCAGGGGATAATTTGTTCCAGTCTTTAATGGTTTGACAAAAGAAAGAAAATTTATAACTGTCTTTATTGCATTGGATTTGTCTGTAGGAGTCTTTTCGGGAAGATCTTGTCGTAGACTGGCTCTGAAGTAATATATTTTGTGTAGGGATAGCGATATTTTCATTTATTACTTTGTGAAACATTATGAGCCTAGTTCTTAGTCGGCGTTCTTGTAGAGTTTGCCAATTCATGGTGTTTAACATCTCAGACACACTGCTAGTGTTATGATGTCTGTTGCATGTATACCTGGCTGCCCGTCGCTGTACCTTTTCTAGCGAGTTGATGTTTTCGTTTGTGTGAGGATCCCAAACAGTGCAGCAGTATTCTAATTTGGGTCTTATTAGGGTTTGATATGCTCGTTCTTTTATCGTTTGTGATTGTACTTTTAGATTTCTTCTGATAAAACATAATGATTTGTTTGCTTTGGCGGCAGTTTGTTGGATGTGGGTGTTCCATTTTAGGTCTGTTGAGATTGTGACACCTAGATATTTTGCGTGTTGAACAGATTCTAATATATGGCCATGCATGTTATAGTAAAAGTGGATTGGATTTCTCTTGGTTGTTATATTCATGATGTTACACTTGTCTGGGTGAAATGACATGAGCCAGTCTTGTTCCCATTTTATGGCAGCTTCGAGATTTTCTTGGAGCTTGAGGCAGTCGCTTTGTGATTTGATTTGTCGATAGATCATACTGTCATCTGCAAAAAGTCGGATACGGCTATGTTTGATGTATTCAGGGAGGTCGTTAATGTAGATTAGAAAAAGTATTGGTCCCAGAACTGTACCCTGTGGGACACCGGATGTGACTGGTATTTTTGATGATGTCATATTTTCTAAAAGTACTGTTTGAGTTCTGTTTGAGAGAAAAGATTTAACCCAGTTTATGATTTGTTCTGATATGCCAAAGTATTTCATTTTGTACAGCAGTCTTTTGTGTGGTACCTTGTCGAAAGCTTTTGCGAAGTCCATTATTATCAAATCTGTTTGTATATTTTTGTCATTGTTCATGTGGATTATAACCCATTAAAAGGAAGCCTTGTACTTATTTCTTCATTAATGTTCAGAAAGTCGAGGTCACTGGAGGACATCATTTGCCAATATATCGATGTCGAGCTGCTTCCCAAGTTTCATTGTTCGTTGGATTCTTAATTTTCACAATTTCTCTTTTTTCTCTCGAAAATTAAACAAATTTCTTTTACGTTTGGACGTCGACATTTTCAACACAAATGAAAGAACACACAAACAAATTTATTAAGTTTTATTCAGAATGAAAAGTAATCAGTTCAGGATTGTAAAATTTTATTGTAAAGAAAACAATTAACTGTTTTCACAGCAATATATATTTGCCTTGACTGTTTGTTTACTTACCTTGATTGACAGGCACTTCTAAAATCACTGAGGTGTGACATTATTGATTGGCATTATGATCGAGGTTTAAATAACAGTAAATTGACCGTTTGATCTTTAATTACCGTGGCAGATGGCGGTATGCGAGTTTGGCATTTTAACGGGGTTATTACTACATACGGAAAATGGGACTGCAAAAATTCTTGGCTATACGCGAGTTTGGCGGTGAATCGAGGGGCAATAAAGCGGGGTTTTACTGTACATGTAATTTTCAAAAACAGTGTATTTCAGAATTCTTTTATTTTCTGTCTTTGGATCTCTATTGTTTAGTAGACAAGTAGTGTGATATACCGGTACTATATAGACTTCTAGGTTACATCATTTTTATACTCTGTACATTGTCTGATCTTTTTTCTTACTGCCATCAAAACCTCCACCCATTGACCTATCTCAGTGCTATCTTTTAACTACCGTACATGCCAATTATTATTGTATTGTAAAACTTCATGAAAATACAGCTTCTCATTTGACGTTAAACAATAATGGAATCGATAAAACTTGGCTGCCATTTCTCAACACTCGTTTAAGCCTGTTTTTCACTGAACAAAATTACTTTTTTGTACCTTGGTCAAGATGATGCCTGTGAAAAAGCAGAACTCAGACTTATACTTTTTCAACATCTGTTGTGATGATTGGTTATTTAAATAGAATTTGGAGTACCACAATTTGACAGGAAAATGGGCGATTCTCTTTCAAAACAGTCCAATTAAAATGTCCCAAGTTGTGTTTCTTTTGTTCTTCAGTGTATGTCAAAGAAAGCTTAAATAATTTATTTTACAGAAATTTTCTTAACTTTTACATTAAATTTGAAATGTTGCATCTAGGAGTGGGTGTTTTGAAAATGGCTTTTTAATTTGAAAATACTCCCCCCCCCCCTTTTTTTATAAAATGGAAAGGAACATAGATCATATAAAATTCTCAGCAGTGTACATTTTTGGAACCTTGTGTTGCAGAAATCTTCAACAAAGTATCCCTGTTGTTCATGTATGGACGTTACGCGCGATGTTGGTGACACTTGACGTTACACATAATTAACGTTGAAAAGAACGTTTCGCGTCTTCTTTTTCATTTTTTGTATTCCTTATTTGTGTTTGCATACCGTGGGTTTGGTTAGGATATAAAAAATAGATGGTGGGGGGGTGTTTTGATGTATTGTTCTTTATTTCGGAATTTCACTTTTTGTTTTTATTGATTTTTATTTTATTTTGGCTTGCTTGTATATATTTGTGTTGTTGGTGTTTTCAATGTTTGTTTGTTTGCTTATTTATTTCGTTTGTATTCCCTTAATTTGTATTTATTTATTGTTTATGTTATGTGACTGTACTTTATCATTTTTTCTTTGAAAGTATATCTTGCTCTAAAACGAGATTATGGCATATTCTGTTTGTTTATTGATTGATTGTATACGTTGAAAATTTCTCGTAATATCTTATGTATAATCTAGTGAAATTATAATTGAAATGATTCAGTTCACATTTTTAATTTTCATATAAATCAATTATATTTCTCGATTTTTTTTAGCTATTATATAATTATAGTTTCTACAATGCATACATTCTTTTTTGCAATGCTTGTTCAAAAATGATACACAAAAATGAAGGTCATGAATTGATTTTTAATTAGGGTCGCTTGAGTAAGCAGAAACACATTGTTATTTTTTCAGGTTTGGTATATTTTTGTATATTGTTTTCGCTCTTTTGTTTGTTGTTTTTCAAGTTTTGATATCATTTGTTTGTTTTTAGCTTCGCTTTTTTTTAGTTGTTTATTTGTTTTAATTTTAATAGGAAACTATAGAAGTAGTGCGACGTTATTTTGCCATCGATAACAAAAAACGTTTACTGGACAAATTGGGTAACCTTCTACAATTTTACGTAGAAATCGTAATTTTTATCCGAAATCAAGTTTGTTAAGTTCATTCTCTGCCACTGAAAATGAACATTTGTTATTTAGATTTAGCACGAAAATTATGAGCGAAAAATATAGTTTCGAATGTGTAAAGTTTTATACCTCGTGGTTTTTTTTACGTCAAGTTGCAACTGAACATTTTGTTGACCTTACTCCTTTAGGAATATTTTTTAACTTGCTTTAAAAAATCATTTTTGAAAAGACTTTTTTTTGTGAAAATTGTGTAAAACATAGCTGAAATAAAGCTTGTTATTTGGCATGCAGATGTTTTTCCTTCAGCGTTACGTTCTTTTCTTTCCATGAACTTACCGATTTTTTCCTTCAAGCATTGCTTTAATCAGAAATCGTTAATGGGGTCATAGAGCACGCTGACTCTGCTTCCGGTCCCACAAAAAAAAATGGTCCAAAAACGTATTTTTAGGTTTTTACTGAGAAAAATGTAAAAGACATGGATATTTTGTAACGCGTTACATGAGAAAATTGTGCGTTAACAACGTTTTCTTGCAATAAATTTGTTTTCAAAAGCAAAAATAAACCTAATCTAATATAATAAAACAATTATTCGTATAATTCCCTATACAAGCATGTATCAGAAATAAAAATCCATCAATCTAAAAAAAATCTACATTCGTTTTACTTATTTCATGTTCTATTTAGTCAAAGTATCACCAATAACGCGCGTATGACCTCTTTTTTGCAAAGTCGTAGATGTCAACCCTGAGTTTGATCTACACACAGTATATACTACATGTATAATAAAAATGTACAGAAAATGTACTAGCATTTGTCATGATTTTTCTTATTTATAAATTGTTGTCAACATGTTATTTGATATTTCATTGTTGCCATAGAGACTATTGGAATAATGATCTGTTTTTTTTGTGTTATTGTTATATTTAAATAAACATGTGATAATATAAAGTTTTTAATGTTTTTCAAAGTTTTGTAATAAAATTGGCAGCATTAAGGAGAAAGAGTAAACACTGGTTGGCTCGGAAATCACCAGTATCAAGATAATGTCTCGGAGTGGAGCAACATGTCTATCGGCAGACTATTGTTTCAGTGAGCTAGCACTATAAAAATCTAACTAAGCATGTTGGTGTGGTACAAAGTGGACGTCATCACCATCTCACTGAAAATTAACTGGTTCTCGCCATGATATAGCTGAAAAATTGCTGAGTTGGCGTTAAACAACAATTACTTACTCACTCAACAAAACATATATACTCTGTCACATAAAAACTCAAATTACTCACCCTGTAACCCACAACAAAACATTCAAATATTAAATAATATCATACTTTAATTAAAAATTTCACCTTTAATGGACATGATGACAGTCATGCACATGTTAGTAGGTAATTAAATGTCCGAGAAAACCCAGGGGATAATCAAAAATGAACAATGCAGAGACACAGGCCACATTGGACACAAGACACAAAGTGAAGACAAACAAAACAAAAAACACAACACAGAAAACTAAAAAAGATGAGCAACATGGGCCCCCACCAATAAATGGGATGAACTCAGGTGCTGGCGAAGGATAAGCAGCTCCTCCTGTTTCTTATATAAGGCACATACAGTGTTACTCATCTTACACATCAGTTCCAATTAAGATAAAGATCCAGAATCTCAAAGTCTCTAACAAGTCCTGTGAGTTCCTCACTCGACCAACGCCAGTTCTAGCCAGCCAGCACCATCACACTACCAGAGAAATGAAAGAACAGAGGTCAACGGTCAAGAAAGAGTCCGGTCAGAACACTTGGCAGCTCCCGCAACACAACTTTGTCTTTATGGACACTTGTACAACTTTGGCATCCAGCACAGCCAGGGAAGACCATACAGGTATATCATTTCCCATCCTTCACGGTAACACCAAACGAAGACTAGACTGACTTGGTGATTATCAGCGATTTCCTCTTTGATAGGATAGTTGCAGTATATGTAGGATGACCTTGTAATCTGTCCAAGCCTAAATCTATCTGTAAGCAATCATATAAGAACGATGTTGTTCAGGGGCATATCTGCAGGCTTATTCCAGAAATAATATGTACCTCTGTAACCGCCACCCTCCCCTCCCCGACAAAATATAACAATAAAAAATATATAAACAAAACAAAGCATAACAATAACAAGTAAATAGAAACCAATAAATAAAACAAAAAAAAGCAAATAAAACAAAAAAAAGCAAAAAAAACCCAAGCAAAACAAATTAAAATTAAAATAAAATAAAACAAAGCAAAACAAACAAACAGACACACATGTATAGTCTGTTTGGTGACTCTGAAAATAGGGAAAAAAATTATTTAAAAATCAGGGATTTGCTTTCTATTGCTCTTTTTAACATTTTAGGCACACATTATTTAATACATATCTGAGAAAAAGTTGTCAAAGAAATAATTCAAATAATAAAAAAAATCTCCATAGGGCCCAATACTAATTTTATCAGATTGTAAGTAAAGGAGGCTGCCATTATAATGAACAGCATTACCTGTTCTTTCCTATCTGTTGTTATGCTAATTTCAGTCACATGGGAATGTCATATTAGGTTAAAGATTCAAGATGTTTTGAATAATTGATAAACAATTTGACCATATGATATTTGTTTGTAAACAATTAATAACTGTTGGTCACATGAGACCCTTATATGGACATGTCCCTTGTTATTCACTCATGCTGATTTATAACAAATTTTAAATTAATGATACCAAAATAAAATAAATGTTAATTTCGTGAAAGTATAATTTATATAAATATATAAATTAAATAATATTCTTGTTTGATACTTGTCTTCTTCCAAAAATTAAACAATTCATACACAACGTTAATTTCTTATAGGCAAATTAGATAAAAAAAAATTCATGACAGTGGGGGGCCCGGGTGGCTCAATGAGTTAGGTCGTTGGATCTAACAACTCATACAAGCCTATCACCAATACGGCGTGGGTTCATGCCCGGCTTTGTAAATTACAAAAAAGGGTGCACTCGACTCACAACCGCAAGGGATAAAGTTTACCAGTTGCTTGCCCATGGTCGGTGGTTCTCCCCGGGTAGTCCAGCTTCCTCCACCACTAAAACTGGTCGCCATGATATAGCTGAAATATTGTTGAAAGTGGCGTTAAAACACCAAAAATCAAAATCAAATCATGACTGAGGTTGAAACTACTGATATGTACTGGTCAGAATATACAACGTTTTCAGGTAATTTTGTTCTCTTTTATTAACCTCTATACACATAAAGGGAATGGGTAGTTTGCATGTACTTTAAATGCTCCACAATCAGTTGTGTAATAATGTATCATCATTATTGATTTTTACCTGAACAGGTGTGAATCTAATTTGAATATTGTCCATATTTGGTATGGTCAGTATGTCAACATCTGATATAACATGCTAATGATGAAATCAGCTGACTTGCTGTTTGTCAATACTGACCACATGTTGCTGTTCATTTCAGTAGTACTTACTCCCATGTTTGTTACATGACAAAATGACAGAATTTTACAATTAAGTCCTATGGCTAACTTTTTTATTCTTTAATGAATTTTTTTGAAAAATTCACCTATAATATGTATTAATCAGTCCTTAATATAAATATAATTAAAAAATAAATCTGATAACCCGTTGATTTTTTAGGAATTGTTTTCCCTATTTTCAGAGTCACCAAACAGACTATACCATCTGAAGGAGAAGGTGGATCCAAATGTAATATTCCGCCAAGTTTGGTTTAAATTTGTCAATCATTTTGGAGAAGCTCAACAGTGAACATTAAATTTGCAGACGCCGACATAGGACACAGAGTGATAAAGATGCAATGTACAGTCTCGTGCCAAAAGTATTCGCGGAAAATGGCGGACGTCAAGATTGAGTTGCATTTGTCTCGCTTTGGCTATTTTGAACTTAGGAAAAAATAAAATAAGCTAAAACAACTTACCTTTAATACTTCGTAATGTGGCCTTTGGATCTTATACAAGCTAAAACTCGTCTTGGAATGGATTGATACAAGCTCTGAACATATTCAACAGTAAAATTTTGCCAGATGTCAAGAATGGTGTCAAACAAATTGAACTGGCCAGAGTTAGTAATTCCTCCTGCACGATATTGCAGAGTTCTCTTAATTCTCAACCAACAGTTTTCTATGACATTGATATCAGGTGACTGGGCTGGCCATACCATACCATGAATGTTGTTATCATGCTTATACTGATACCTCTCCACAATCCTAGCCCTATGGCTATGGACAAGGGCATTGTCGTCCTGGAACACATAAGAATCATCCGGAAAATGACGGGCAATAACCGGCCATAATTGACTATCCAAAACTGAAATATACTTTTCTGCATTTATATTTCCATTAACTTGACATAAAGTACCGACACCATACCATGTGATACAACCCCATATCATAACGGAAACTTTGGGTACACATTCAGCAGTCATACATTCTGGACGAGGAAACACGATTATTCTGGCCAATAACAATTTGTGATTCATCACTAAATATAATATGTCTCCAGTTTTCATTTACAGTCCATCTTCTTTTCTATAAGCACCATGTCAATCACTTTTTTCTGTTAATTTCTTTCACAACCATTCGCTTTTTCACTATTCTCCTGTAAATACGGTTTTTGTATAAATATCGCTGAACAGTCCTTTCACTCATACTATGATCTCCATTTCCGATATTAGATTCAGTTGCTATATCCCTCAGAACTTTTCCACGGTTTTTTTTTCACCAAGCGCTTCAATCTGGCTTCAGTCCGAGCAGACATTTTTCTTTGCCGTCCAAAACGACGAGCTTTTTCAAAACTTTTCCGTTCGTTATAAGTCTTGATAACTGACCTGCAGTTACTTTCAGGTATTGACAACATCCTGGACATTACACTAATCTTATGACCATTTGACTACAGATTAACAATTACTTCTTTCTTGTCCGGTGACAATTCTTTCGACTTTCGACCCATCTTTGTTTACATGGGAAAAATTACACTGTAAGTATTTTTAGCAGACGATTTTATTACGTCATCGATTTGGACTGTATCAAAATTATAGGGACCGTCTCAAACTAAAAAATAGACTGGAATCGGCATTGAAAAATCGATTTAAAAAGCAGTGGAAATGTGCCGTTTCCAATCGTAACTACACGGCCATTCTCGCTACCCTGCAAATGTTAGACTTCTATCCAATGCCAGAAGATTACCATTATAGAATTAATATCAGATACTTATTTCAGTAGCAAAATAACGGGTAAATCTATCGAAATCTGTGTATTTTTTTAAATCAATTGATGACTCTTAATCCTCAACCATGAAATTTCACAGTAAACCACGTCATAAGCATACACGTGTGTAAAATGACGTTAAGACAGCGAACCCGATACTTTCACATTATAATTTAAAAAACAAACACAACAAAAATATATAGACAAAGGTATTTAATAGAATGATATGGAATCATTGACTGTTTCCCATTATGTTTATTATTTTCCTTTTGAACGAACATTTGCTTAATCATATTTGAAAATTCCGTCTTAGACGCTCTGGACATTGGCCCTTTCCATTTTTGTATCCAATAAAGTCTGTTAAATGGAAAATAAACAGAAAGGCCGATCCGATGGTACCGTTGGTTCTATGGTTCCATGTATTCACGTGCTATTTCAATTAATTTTCATCGCCATATTTTTAAATTTAACTACCACGGTACCCCGCTGTCTTTCACTTTTATTTTTGCCTTAAAACAAAAGTTGCTCACTAGTTATTGAAAAGTAGAGCCAAAACGCTTCAATACTCATATAAGTACGTTCGTTTAGATATTAGTATACGGTATCTCTATCCCACGTATACAATTTTTTAAATAATATATACCATGAGAAACAATTTCAGCAGGAATAAATGTAAAATATATATACCACGGGTCTTACGATTTAACTTATTTAAACAATTGAATCCGAAGAAAGAGTTTGTTTATATAAGTTGATGAGTAAGACACGGTATATATATGTTTTGTAACAGAAATGACATGTTTGCCGTTTCTAGCTATATGGCGCAACAACCAGACCTGTATTTTGTACCATGGTGTAATCCCCACCCATTTGCATTTGTATTCAACAAAATTTTAATATCTGGTTAATTGAGTAGGGTCTATGGTACAATATAAATTCCATATGATAGACCATGGTTTTCTACAAACACATTTCAAAGCTAAATAATTCATAAAAAAAACATCAAAGGAATAAAAACGTCATTTACATGTATGTTACAATTATTTGTTACTGCATATCTTATTTTCAAATTTTTCAGATTTAGACAAATTCTTTTTTATATTTCGATTATGACGTAAACATGTGCCGTATTAAAGGCATAAGTGAAATGTATAAATACTGAAATTCATTAATGTAATTTGTTTAAGAGCAAGAAAAACTATAATATTTCTGGTATTCTGTCTCTGTATCAAACCTCCTCAGTCGAAATATTATATAAAATATTATATTAAATATTATGTTATATATTTTTCATTGTAAATAATCTGAATGTTTATATTTGTGTATTCCTGCATGCTGTAGTTGAATGTATCGTTTGCTGTTTGATGACAATCCAACCTTTGGATTTTAAATCAATAAAATCTCATCTTATCTTTCTTATCTTATCTATTAATATAAAACGACAACACCAAACCGGTGCAATTTGTATCCTGTTTGACATGTTTTTTTTTTTTTACCAAAGTATGTTCATTTTTGTATTTTGAATGTCCCGCGTATTAATACTTCAGTCTTCTATTCGGCGAATTCGATTGGTCATATTTTCTTGATTGGATGGCTATTTATAAAAGAATTACGTCATAGCTACCATCTTCCAAAATATAATGACGACCTTCAAAACACACCTCCAAAAGACAACAGCATATACGTCAATTCTAAACTGTTTCGTCGAGTGTCTGGTTTAACTGTACGTCCGATATTGCTTATTAATAAGAAAATGTAAGTTCTATAGCCCTCATTGTGTATTGTATTTCTCTATGACGCATATAGTTTGCAAAATGAATCCAGGTCGTTTCGCCGCGAATCCCGTTCACCCCCTGAGTCGTTTCGCTCCGATTCCCGTTCGCTCCGGGTAGTTTCGCCCCGATTTTTTGGTAAAGGCAGTATTAAGTTACAGACAATGTTTTATGTAATTGTTTTAGGTTTTTTCATGGAAGATTTTAAGGGAATGTAATAATTATTGGAATATTTCTTTTGATATTTTTGTACCTGTGAAGAGATATTTCAGTGTAAAAAGTATGTTATGGTTCTTGCAATATAACCCGGAGAAGGGATCCCTTTGAAAAGTCGCGGAGCAAAACTATTCTTCTTCTTCTTCCGGGTATAGACATAGTACATTCTCACACTTTTGGGTGACCGTGGGGGTGACATCTATGTACAGTGCAGGTTAAAAGGATAAAAACAGTTGCAAATTTAGATGAGAGTTGCCCTAGACAGCTCAAGCCTTGAAGCTGTCTAGGGTGTCTGCTTCCACCACACTTCCATGTAGTTGGTTCCAGAGGTGTATGGCTTGTGGGAAGAATGATGTCTTGTACACTGTAGTTCTTGTGTGTGGTACCAGGAATCTTAGTGAATGGCCTCTGGTTCGAAGAGAGGTACGATGAGGTGATGTTATATGGTATATGGTATATCAACAAGGTTGTACACTATGCGGTGCATCATCACTGTCTGGGCATATGCTCGTCTGCTTTGTAGTGTCTGCCAATGGAGTTGCTGTAGCATGGCTGTGACACTGCTTGTGCGCTGGTAATCTCCAGTGGCAAACCTGGCGGCTCGACGTTGTACTGCCTCAACCTTGTTGATGCTGTCTTTTTTGATAGGGCTCCATATGCTGGATGCATATTCTAGGGTAGGTCGTACTAAGGTGGTATAGCACTGTGCCTTGATGGTAGTTGGGCAGCGGCTCACATTACGTCCTAAGAAGGCTAAGGTGGAGTTCACCTTCTTGGTGATCTTATCAATGTGGCTATCCCAGCTTAAGCTCTTGTGAATATTTAGCCCTAGGTACAGTCGGGTGGTTGATGAGACGACAGATGGCAAGTCGTTAATGAAAAGTAGGAACAAGAGAGATCCCAAGACGGTGCCCTGGGGGACTCCTGAAGAAACGGTTGTGGCAGCTGATGATTGGCTATCAAGTGCTACACATTGTGTGCGTCCAAGCAGAAAGCTGGTTATCCAATCATGGAGGTGGCCTCTGACCCCATAGTGTTGTAGTTTCATCAGAAGTCTACTGTGTGGCACCTTGTCGAAGGCCTTGGAAAAGTCCAGGAGAATACAATCGATCTGTTCTCCTACGTCTAGACTTTTAGCTAGGTCGTCTATGAAAGGTATTAGCTGGGTTTCAGTTGATCGTCGCTTCCTGAAGCCATGTTGGGAATCAGCTAATAATCCTAGTTTGTCCATGTGTTTGATGATATGACTGGATTATATGCTCCATCACTTTGCTGCATACTGAAGTCAACGATGCTGGACGGTAGTTTACTGGTGCACTTCTGTCTCCTTTTTTGAAGAGTGGTGACTGGTGTGATGTTGGCAGATTTCCATTCTTCTGGTACTTTACCTTGGTTGATTGAGGCTTGAAATACCAAAGTCAATGCTGGAGAGATCTGCTTGGCTGTTTACTTGAGCAATCTAGGTGAGACTTGATCAGGAACGGTGGCTTTGTGTGGATTGAGATGGCATAGAAGTTTTTGTACCCCTTCCTGAGTTATAGTGATCTGAAACTGCAGGATGTGGGTGGGGGTCCAAGTCTGGTAAGGACTGTAAGGGATCCTCTGATGTGAACACTGAAGTTTTTGCCCTGAAACCCATGTTTTTTAAACACAATGTTAAGAAAAAGGAAATGAATTTATAGTATAGAAACAAATATATATGTCCAGTTATCCAAGGGCATAACTATAAGGGTATGGTTTGGGTTTTTTGTACCCCCTCCACATACAGACTTTCCTGTCCACCCCTAGCCTTGTCCCCCCACCCCAATATCAGGTTACAGGCACATACTCTGGTTCAGATCAGTTAATCAAAATGGCTTCCATCGCAATGCTTAGTTTTAGTATAGGACCCAATGGGAAAATAACCCTTTTCAGCCCCTAAAAAAATTATTTGAAAATCTGTTCTTCTAAAACCCCTGAGCTAAATTTAACCTAATTTGACTTGAAAATAGATAGTCCTTATGTGGTCCTCTTTTGAATTATTTAAGGCCCGTCCACTAAAAATGGCCCCCTATAGTACCCTATGGGAAAACATAGCAAATGTCTCCTTTCATTGATTGCATAGTACTTTAAAACATTTGTGTGTTTTTTTTTTATTATATAAAAGAAAAACAAGATGGCTGCCCCTGCTGGACATAGTTTTAACAGAGGACAAATGGGAAAATATAACCCAGAAGTTGCTGCACTGATGAAATTTAAACAGTACATTAATGATCATTTGTTGATCCTTTAAAAAGTTTGTGTTTTTATGTTGATTGGAAAAAAATCAAAATGGCCTCCACCATAAAGGTCTTCTCACAAAATTCCCAACTACCGGTGAAACCCAATCTGTACATGAGTGGTCCTTTTCTGAGATTGAAAGTAATTAAGGGTTTCTTTTGTAGATCACAATTTTTAGGCTTTTGCTATATAATGAAATATAAGATCCTAGTATAGAAAGAGTCCACAAATCTTCTCCTGTTAATAGATTGATTTTCATAAATTGTCTTTACAGTTTAGTTTTACAGTGTTATGTGGATTTTTTTTATACTCATTAACAAGTGTGGACACAGAAATGTGCTGTCCAAAAGGCAAGTGTGGATGTCAATATTTCATATTTTTAACTTTAAAAAAAAAAATTCCTGGACACAGGGTCCTGGATTTTTTTTAATAAAAAACTAATCCTGGATTATTATTTTTGCTTAAAATATGGTCCTGTGTTTTTATTTCAAATTTTCATCATAGCCCCCCTCCCCCTCCCAAGGGATATAAAATTGTATCATTAATAATAAATTAATAAATAATAAATTCAGATTTTCTATTTAAAATAAATTTCATTTACAAAACCACTGATATTTGTTCAATTTTCAACGCTGATTTAAGCTTGTTTAAATCAATGATCAACAATATTCCAGAATCAAACAAATGAATAAATATAACAGATTTCTTCTACATGCATCTTTTTACCATGCAGAGTCAGTGTGTTTTAAATCGGTCATCCAATCAGGACGCTCATTATTCTTGTCCAAGATAAAAATACATCGCTATAGTAAATTTACCTGTGGATTCAGAGTAGAAGATTTTTAGAAATCTAACATAAAATTTCCCCACTTCAACTCGTAAATTTACATAGAAATCGGAGATATTTCGTCCTAAAACTTCACACATGGTTTTGTCTATCATATTTCTTGAAGACAAACATAAAATTTTATTGCATTTATCAATATTGTATGAGTATCAACAGTTTTTTCAACACCGTATCTGTTTCTCGATACAGCCGCAACTTCAACTCGTAAATTTACATAGAAATCGGAGATATTTCGTCATAAAACTTCACACATGGTTTTGTCTATCATATTTCTTGAAGACAAACATAAAATTTTATAGCATTTATCAATATTTTATGAGTATCAACAGTTTTTTCAACACCGTATCAGTTTCTCGATACACCGCGCGATTACAGTGACCTGTGACCCAGATTAGCAGATCCCAGCATTTTTTTCTGAATAAGGTTGTTTAATCAACCAGTCTAAAACAATGATAGGGTCAGTCGTGGTCGTAATCGTATGGTGGTTGGATTTACAACTACCTATGCAATCAGTGTCTATTACCACTAAAGTTGTGAGTTCGAATTCCACTCATGGTGTACTCGATACAACATTATGTGATAAAGTTTGTAAGTGACTTGCGAAAAGTCAGTGGTTTTCTCAATAGTACTCCGGTTTCCTCAGTTTGTCAGTTACTGACAGCAGTTTGTAGGTGACTTGCGGCAGGTCGGTGGTTTTCTCCGGAACTCTGCTTTTCTCCACAATATAACTGAAATATTGTTGAAAGTGACGTTAAAAACACCACAACCCTCACCCTAACCCTAAAACACAATACATGTGCCCCTTGAAGCTTCTAGTCTGCCATTTGAAATTCTGGGTTTTACAGAAATATTTTGCAAACAAAATGACGCAGAACAAAATGTGTTTTTGGCCTGTTCTAGCATGAACTAGTCTTTTTTAACATAAACAAATATATTTACAAGATATTATGTCCTTCGGTCATTGTAAAAAATCATTCACAAATTGTTTTTAAAACATGTTTTTAAATTGAAATTGTATACTGATACTCATCCTTGAACTTGTTTTTAAAGTTTTTTCAAAACTGATTTTTTGAATTTCGGTGATCAATAGTCTATAGGTACTAATCAGTAACCAAATAAAGAAAGTGACGTTTCCTTTAATTAATTGTGAAAGTTTTATTAGTAATGGTTTTGTCATGTTCCGAACAGCTGATTATCAAAAGGCCACAAAATATGTAAATATTAGTTTTCTGTTGTAATAAAATAACAGTTAAACACCCCCTCCCTTGCTGTACTCTTCTAAAATTCTTTTTCTTTGGTTCCTAGGCAAAAGAATACTACCTAATGGTAGACAAAGTAACCCTCACACCATAGATTTTATCATTTATTCTCTAAATAGTCACTCCAGGACACAAACGTAAAATCATGAAGACAAATTTTACGTTTGTCAGATTTTCCTTTTTACATATAATAAAACTTTATTTAAAATTAATCTCAATTTTATTTTCCTTAAAAAATTATTGCAGATGTAAAGGAATAAAGGAATCGTACAGTGAGTACCTCGGTGATGACTAAATCATGGTAAGAATTTATTGTAAGATTGAACCTCGTAAGAATGTGAATTACATAGAATTAGGGTTAGTTTGGTTTATGGTTTATGGTCTTTAACCTCACTTTCAACAATATTTCAGTTATGTACTGGCGGTCAGTTTTATTGGTGAAGGAAACCAGAGTACCTGGAAAAAACCACAGACCTGTCGAAAGTCATTGACAAACTTTATCACATAATGTTGTACACCTCGCCCTCATCGAGATTCGAACTCACAACATCAGTGGTGATAGGCACTGATTGCATAATTAGTTGTAAATCAACTACCATTCAATCATGGCCACGACAGTTGATAAAGTAAAAAAGCTATAATAATTCATTCTAGTGTATGTATGTAAAAAATTAATTCGTCTTAATAGAAAAACTTGAGAAAAACATTTTGCAATCTTCAAAGCATTATTATTGTAAACATTCTCAATTTATTTTTAACAATTGATATTTTCCATTTTAATTAATTTTTCCACTATCCAATTCCTGATATGTGATATTGCAAAAAGACAGAGTATATTTTCATCATATTTCAAATCTCCAGTCTCGTATGATATATCAGCTGTTAATGAGATCTGATACTGTTATTGTTCAGTCTGATCAAATTAAATACTTCATATCACTATTAGGAAGCTGTTTCTTTATCTTACCATCGGGATCGTATGATAGTTGTCGTGATCGTATGATAGTTGGATTTACATCTACCTTTGCAATCAGTGTCTATCACGGTAGTATCACCTCTAACTTTGTGGATTCGAATCCTAATCATGGCTAGGTGTACTCAATACATCATTATGTGATAAAGTTTGTCAGTGACTTGAGACAGGTCAGTGGTTTTTCTCCTGGTACTCCGGTTTCCTCCACCAATAAAACTGACCGCCACGATATAACTGAAATATTGTTGAAAGTGGAATTAAACACCATAACCCTAATGCTTAATTGTACCAAAATTATCAAGCTCCACCATATTAAGCAAAATAAGTAATAATAATCCATCTCATGTCTATTAATTAGGAAAGCTGAGCCCTATTCTTCATAAAACCTGAGCTGATTACTAATTTATTTATATTCTATTGGATACTTATGTCCAAATGTTGATTGTTTTAACAATATTTTTTGTATTGTTGGTTGTTGTCTGTGAATTTATTGATAAAAAATGCATGCAGTCTGACCTTCCTGGTGATTTGACAAATTTGTTTGTTTACATTGCAATAAAAAGTGTAATCTATGAAAAACTTAGTACTTAATTTCCTTGCAACGTCATCGGCATCGCCGGTAACCCATGGCTGATCAAGCTCTGATACTCTCCACTCCTCACTTGTGTGATATTTGAAAGAAAATTTCATATTTCGGTGTTGTGCTGTTGTTGATCTGACATTAAGAAGTTGTAATGGCAACATATCAATATTCAAATTTTAAGATTAGTCGGTATGTCACAAAAATAAAAACTTAATATGAAGCAATTTTTTATAAGCACGTCTTGACAAAGGCAATGTGAGCTTTTGCCATCACTTGGCATCCGTCGTCTGTTAACTTTTCACATTTTAATCTTCTCCTCTGAAACTCCTGAGCCAAATGAACTGAAACTTTGTAGGAATCATCTATGGAAGGTCCTCTATAAGGATTGCTCATGTCGTCCCGATCTGTTAACAAATATGGCTGTTACAGGCAATTCTTGTTTCTGATTGGCAGATTTTTTTTAAATCTTCTCCTCTGCAACTGCTAGTCCAAATGAACCTAAGCTTGGTAGCAAGCATCTATGAAATGTTTTCTATAAAGGTTGCTAATTTCGGCCCGATTCGTTAACAAACATGGCAGCCAAAGGCAGTTCTTGTTTCTGATTGGTCGATTTCTAAAAAATCTTCTTTTCTGAAACCTCTTGGCCAAATGAACTGAAACTTGGTAGGAAGCATCTATGGAAGGTCCTCTATAAAGAATGCTAATTTCGTCCCAAATCGTTCACAGACATGGCCGCCACAGGCAATTTTTGTTTCTGATTGGTCGATTTATAAAAATCTTCTCCTCTGAAACCACTTTGCCAAATGAACCGAAACTTGGTAAGAAACATCTATGGAAGGTCCTCTATATAGATTGCTTCATTTTGTCCCGATCCGTTAACAAAGATGGCCTCTACAGGCAAATTTTTTTTTCTGATTGGTTGATTTCTTAATAATCTTCTTCTCTGAAACCGTGTGGCCAAATGAACCGAAACTTGGTAGGTCACTTCTATGGATTGTTCTGTATAAAGTTTGCATAGAATTGAATAAAAGGTGAGCGACACAGGCTCAGCCCACTGAGCCTCTAGTTTTGTTTACTGTCCAGATAAAATGCAGTAACAGTAGTGTAAATAATTTCATTGTCCAGCAGAATGTAATATAAGTGTAATAATGAAAATGTATTGGAACCCATCAGAATCTAGATGAATTATTCATGAGTACGATGATTTTTGTATTCAACATGTTAAAATTTGGAATGAGATACCTTATTGCTATGGAAATTGGAAATTTTCTGAAATAGAAATAAAAATAGAATTAAAGTAAGCGCCTTTTTTTCCTGGTATGTCATATTTGAGCAAACAAACAATTTATGAATAAAAGCCTTATTTAAACAAGTTCTTCCTGAAATAAGGGGGCTCAGGGTTAGGCTTATGGTGTTTAACGTAGGGGTGTAACGATACACTTTTTCCACAAGCAATACGTATCGCGATATTTGATATGTATTATGATACGTATCACGATACGTTTTATAGGAAACTGTAACTATTCCTTGAAGTCCATGCTGGTCGACATGGGCGCTGCCATGTTTTTTTTATATGAGGTCGCTTACATACTAGCGGAAATTATAAATATTTGATATTTGATTAATTAATTTTAAAAGTGTAAATTAATCGATTCACTTTTCTCAAAATATTAATTAAATGATCACCAAAAGAAGAAAACGGAAGTTTCAACACTACTTTTTTTTTAAAAATGAGCATCATATCGTTTGTATCGTAAGCGGCCTCCACGTATCGTGAACCGAATCATCCCCAAAATAATCGTGATTTCGGTACATACGGTGAATCGTTTCCCCATTTTAACGCCACTTTCACCAATATTTCAGTTATATCGTGACAGTCAGTTTTATAGATGGAGGAAACCGGAGTACCCTGAAATAAAATAATTATTTAAAAAAAAAATGGAAATAAGATGGTAATTATTATTTTAAAAACTTTTGAAAGCTATTTAACAAAAATCAATGAATAGAATCCTTGACCATGTATAAGTGAAAATAAACTAACATTGTGACTTTGTCTGACATGTGGCCTGATTTACCTGTGTAAAGGTGTTGTAATAAATTATACTTTAAAGGACAAGTTTTACCTATAATTTACTACCTGTAAAATTAGAACATGTAAAACTTAATGAAACATGATGTGACCCTGATTAACATGCTGAATTTTTTTTTATCATTTGTGAAAATAGTTTAAGAAGTCAATATCTTCTTTAACTATAATAAGTTATTCATTCATTAGAAAAAATTATTACATTTCATTTTTACATCACATAATCATTGGATGGAGACAGACAATGTCGTCGCATAAATTTAAATTTATGGAAGTAATTAAAATATGTTCCATTTTGGATTTAATTTAATTGATTAAAAAAGTACAATGAAAAACTTCAGAATTTTGAACTTTATGCTTGTTCGATTTTCAATTGATCCGAGAGCGTATTAAATGTCTCATTGAAAATCATTAAAGAAGAAAAAAAGTGAAATAATTGTCAGATTTATAAATAGTTTAACATGTGTTCACATCTATTTCAAAATTTGGTGTATTTCTTGTGATTTCTTGTGGATTTATTGTGGATTATTGTGGATTATTTTGTGTAAGGGGTTAATTGATTGTCTTGTTATTTTTTCTTGGAATTTTGAATGTATTCTGCGATGGAAAAGATACAGACGACGCCACCTACCTGGGATACTTGTTCGCCAATGTCGCCAAAAGAAGTTCTACAGCATAAACAAAGGTGCAGGATAGATTCGGTAAGTCATTTTATTGTATTTGAACGACACCCGTACCTTTTCCAATGATGGACATAATAAGTCATATTGTATATGAATGAATGACCCCCCCTTTTTTTCCCAGTCGTGTACATAGAACTATGTCTGGTTGATATTGACTAGGGAATAGAGCGGAGGGACCATATAAGCATGATAATGTTTTTCAGTGCTCCAGAGAGAAATACTGACAGCGGTACATTTATTGATGTTTTTGGTCTCCTAGACCTTCGACTAAGAAAATAATAAAAATGATAAAAATCAAACTAAGCGTGTTGGTCTAGTACAAAGCGGACCTCATCATCATCTCATTGAAGACTAACTTGATCTCGCCATGATATAGCTGAAAAATTGCTGAGTTGGTGTTAAACAACAATCACTCACACTCTAAGAAAATAAAATACTTGATCATTATGAATAAAAAGTACTCTATCTAGCATTGTAGGGTCTGGTAGCAATACTTGAGTAATTTTTAAGAATTGAAAATTATTGTGACCTTCTAAGAAAAGAAAATAAATACTTCGCCATTATAATAAAAGTCAGACTCTATCTAGCATTGTAGGGTCTGGTAGCAATACTTGAGTAATTTTTAAGATATTGAAAATCTTTGTGACCTTCTAAGAAAATAAAATAAAATACTTTGCCATTATAATAAAAAGTCAGACTCTATCTAGCATTGTAGGGTCTGGTAGCAATACTTGAGTAATTTTTAAGAAATTGAAAATCTTTGTGACCTTCTAAGAAAATAAAATAAAATACTTCGCCATTATAATAAAAAGTCAGACTCTATCAAGCATAATGCTGCATTGTAGGGTCTGGTAGCAATACTTGAGTATTGTTTATGAAATTGAAAATATTCTTGACCTTCTGAGGACACTAGTTTGACATTGTCATTATACAGTGAGACTTACTAATAGCTTAAAGCTGTATCTACCTTTATAGATTCAGTGAAGTGTTGATTTTTCTCATTGTAAAATTATGATCAATGTGAATACGATTTGTATTTATATAATACCCCCGGTAGACAATATGTTTAACTATATATTTATTTTTACCCTTGGGCGAATCTTGACCACAAATATTAAATATTTCAATTTCATATTTATTGTTGAGATTTCATATTTTCTTGTCTAGTTTACTTGAGATCAGACTTTTCTCATTTGCCTGTAATATGTACATATACATGCGTTTAAAACTATTTTGACACTTATTTCATGTAACGGTTTAAAAAAAGATTGTATATCTTTTCTCATTTGCCTTAAGTACATATATATACATGCGTTTAAAACTATTTTGAAACTTATTTTATGCTACCGTAAAAAAAGATCGAATATCTACATTGTCATTAACCTAATTTTTTAGTGTTTGAAATAAACAAAGAAATATCAACATGTTTTTTTTTTAATATACAAGACTGACTTCAGAGAAATGACATATGTAAAAGTGACTCTTTAAGATTAGATTGATGGACAGAAACCACAAACAAATTAAGATTACAGCTTATCTCAGTCCTCAAAATGAAAATTTGAAGTTACTAGTCCAAATCGAATTCTGGAATTTATAATTATATATATATATCTAAATAAAAACTGAAAAATTTACTGGTCCGAACAAAGATTTACTGGTCTTGGGCCGGCGGACTTGTGTTCATCGTGAGGACTGTTATCAACTAAAAGAAATTTAAAATTTCTGTGAAATTTGTCCTGTCTTTTTACCAATTGGCATGGTTGTTTTTTTAAATAATTTTGATTGGCCATAATTTTGAAAGCCTCAATGGATTTTATATCTGTTTGTTTCTACCTTCACCTTGAAGAGTTCTTTGGTGTCATAATAAGAAACATTAATAATATGGATGAATTTTCCACTATAGTCCCTAGCTTTTGACTACCTGTGCAAATATATGTGGAAAATGGTGGATTTTTGAGTATGCATCATTTTCAATTTAGGACAAAAGAAAATATTAATATAGTCTATGAAATTGTTGATAGAGAAGCTTCATTAGTGAGTTTGAATCCAGCTCATGTTGAGGTGTACTCGATACAACATTATGTGATAAAGTTTGTCAGTGACTTGCGGCAGGTCAGTTGTTTTCTCCGGGAACGCTAGTTTTCTAAACTGACCGCCACGATATAACTGAAATATTGTTGAAAATGGCGTTAAACACCATAAACCATCATTTGGATAGATCACATGACTGATCAAATCTGGAGTTGGTTTTACTGTAGGCTGTTGTATTCCACACACCTGTGATGTTATGACCTGCATCTCATTATGATTTTTATGAATGGCCCTAAGTAAAGTACATTGTATATTGTCTTAGTACTACAATAAACTACATTTTGTCACCACTGTGAATCTGTGTTTATATCTATATTTAGTACAAGGTGTTATGGTGGTTCCTGTCTCTAAATGGGTTGTGAGGTAGAGGACAACTGAGTTCTAAAATGGGAGACATGAGGAAAGGAATTGGTAGCTAGACTTTGCATAGGTTTAGAGACAAAAATTGACCATCAGGGAGTTTTTTTAATATTTGTTTTTTGGGGAGGAGAGGATAGTAGCCTGTGTAGTTAGTGGTTTCCTGTCTCTAAATGGGTTGTGAGGTAGAAGGCAAATGAGTTCTAAGAGGGGGGGCATGAGGACAGAAATTGGTAATTGGTAGCTAGACTTTGCATATATTTAGAGAAAAATTGCCCATGAGGGATTTTTTTTTGTAAATATTTGTTTGGGGGGGGGGGGGGGGGGTAGTAGCCTGGGTAATTAGTGGTGAGTTTTAGAGGACATATCCTCCACCTTGGATTTAGTGAATAGCCAATGGAGGTTATTTATCTGTTATTGTGGAATGTGTTGCCATATACTCAGACAAAATGGACTTTTTAATGCCTTTCATTTTGATGATTTTTTTTCTTGTTTCAGTACAATTTTCTAGATAATGTGTCGTCTTTATACAAATTTTATTGTGAGGAGTTGTAGTAAAAATTTAAAAATTACAATTTTACTTAAATACAAAATAAAAATTATGCTGGATTTTATGTGGCAAGATAAGATAAGATCAGTTTTATTTAAAGTCGACATGTCAAAACAACAAATACAACACAAGCTCTAGTGAGTTTGTGCTCTGTGTGTAGCTCCAGTGAGTTTGTGCTCTGTGTGTAGCTCTAGTGATCTTGTGCTCTGTGTGTAGCTCTAGTGATCTTGTGCTCTGTGTAGCTCTAGTGATCTTGTGCTCTATGTGTCACAAAAAATGAGTTACTCTGCCTTCAGTTTTAAATTTTCTGTTGAAGTTATCAATACATAATTAACCACTTTTTTAGCTCACATGGAGAAAGGGAAAGTGAGCTTTTAGTATCACTTAGTGTCTCTCCACTGTCTGTTTGTCGTCCTTCATCGTAAACTTTTTCATGTTTTTACTCCAGGCAATACAGGCTCATATGAACTTCTTTTTCTTTTTCAAATACATTGTATTGTATTTGTACAAATAAAACATATGAATTTTGTTATTTTAAATGGGTATATCTATAATCACTAGCATCTGTTTACCACATCAATGTTAACTACTTACCCTTCCGGAGCACATGAGTTCACCCCTGGTATTTAGTGAGGTTCGTGTTGCTTGATCTTTAGTTTTCTTTGTAGTGTTTTTTAGATTGTTGTTTACCCTTTCATACTTTTTCTTTTGATCATTGTGTTGTCTGTCCTTCGATTTACGGATTCTGATTAGGCCAAATAAAAAAAATTGTGTGGTTCCGGTTATGCCCCGAAAAAAAATAGGGTAGGTAGGTAGGGATTTTTTATTTTTTTTTATTTATATAAATTTCAGATGGAAACAAATGATTTTCTTTTACTACCTTTCACTTCTTTGCATGATGCATTTATATATGGTGTGATATTATATACTAATCAAGATTGATAGGGATCACCCTAGTTTTGACTAATATATTTTTCAAATTAAAAAAATAATTAAGACAGAAAGTAAAATGAAAAAAATGATCGGTGTATTTGTTCAAAATCATCTGTTTTTGAACATGAAGGTAGGAAATGTCATTTCAACCAAAATACTGTTTTTAACCATTTTCAAGTTTTTAAATCTATTTGACTTTTTCAAAATAAGGAAGGTGGTATATTAAAACAGCCTGCACTTTACACTATTGTTTCTCATGTATGCACCCTTTAGTTCTTAGTCACCCTCTGCCTAATGCTAGATGGCTTGTAGTGTTTGTTTTAAAATTTGCTATTAACTGTTAACAAGTAACTAAATGAACATTGCTTTGTAACATATAGGCAAGGTGAGTGGTATTGTAATTCAGTGACTTTCTGACATCTGACATGAAAGAAGCTGAAAAATTGATGCATGACTGCATGAACTATTAACCAGGCTCTGCAAGCATCATGTAACCTGTAAACTTCATCTTCTCCCTGTAGTCCACTCTCACATGTGAAGTTAAATTGTCTAACGAAGTCATGATGTTCATCAAAAATGTCATTAAATGTTCTAGAATTGATGACTGGGACGATGATACTTTTGGTTTCTTTTATGTGATCGCACTTATTAAATGTAAGCGACAAAACACTGCACGTTGGCCCTGCCTCTTTCAATGAGGCCGCCATTGTTGAAACTAAAACTAATACCGGAATCGGTGATGGAAATGTTCCGGAAATTTGGATGGGTCGGGGATATAAACTAGGGACGGTCGGGTAACCGGAACCGCACATATTTATTTTATTTGGCCTTACCCCTTTGGTCACTTCAAGGTTTTCTTAATGTGTGTTAAACATTTTCAGGTTTCGGAGCATGCAGCCATAAAGAGCACCATCCGTACATCAAATTCTCATAATTTAAAAATAATGATGTATATTTACCATAAAATTTTCTTCTATAATTCTTTATATATTTCAATGTATTGTATTTACATATACCATCATTAGGGTTATTTTTTTCAGATTTTCAAGGCCAAGAGAGGGTGTGTATTATGCATACACACCCTCTCTTGGCCTTGAAAATCTGCAGAAAAAAATGTGATTTCCCGGTCTGAAAAAAGATGAAACATATTCTTCTTGTTTATAATCCACACCCCTCCTGCATAATAAAGAATATATGTAAAATCTAGCGCATTATACATAGGACATTACGGTACTCTAAAAGGAAGCAGATGTGTAAATCATTGCCATTTTCATTTTTATTCTAAATTTGGTATTAAAATCTATAATAACTGTAAAGATAATTGATTTTACATGTGGTTTGTGGGAAGTCTTCATGCCTGTCATCTCAATCTTATGACATATAGTAATACTGCATGCATTCTCTGTCGCAGACTCCATATATCATTGAAAAAAAATTGAGATTGTTTGTCAACTCTCAATACGTTTCATTTTATTTTTGGAAATGATGAATAGAAGAAAAGTTAATATTGCATTGTTGAAATAATAGAATACATTTAAATTGACAGTGAGATTGGTTTGGTTTTATGGGGTATAACGCCACTTTCAGTCCCGGAGAAAACCACCGACCTGCGGCAAGTGATTGACAAACTTTATCACATAATGTTGTATCAAGTACACCTTGTCATAAACGAGGTTCAATGAGAAGTTAAACAATGTAACAAACATCATCAAAACGATCCCCACTCATTTATCAAACCCCAAATACCTTAATAGATATGATGATGATCAGCAACTAATGGGCTTGGGTTCTGACTTGGGGAAAGCACAAAAATATGTCTGGGTTAAACCAGTTACTGGGATCTCATGTACACCTTTCCTCTTGAGCAGAGTTCCTGAAATTCATCATTCCTGTCAGACATGAAACAAGATTGGTATTTTGCATTAGAAAATTTATGATGACTGACATTTTTTTCACTAGGACCACCAAACGCATATGCAATTTCGTGAAACCTGCTTGAGGGGCTTGCCCTGACTTCTGATTATAAGCCTAACACAACTGAAGTGGTTTTGCGCCCTGATAGCCACCTAAAATGTTAATATTTACAGTTACCTTCCCATGGTTTGGGGTTTCAACAGTCAATTCATTACTGGTATACCTCTTTGGTTTTACCTTCCCCATTAAGTTTGGTAGTCACAATATAGCTGAAAAATTGCTAAAAGAGATGAAATACACCAATAAACCTAGCGCTGCCATTTTCTTTTTTTTATCCAATCCCCACACAGAATAGGTGTGGGGGGAAAAAGTTGAAAAAAACCCAATTATTATACAGAACTCTAGGCAATCCTATCACTATGTATAAAGAATGTGAAGTGATCTTGAGTCAATTAAGAATTATTTTATGAGAACTATGATTGTGGTACACACTCACTTTCCTTTGGATATTTTGTGTATAATGGTCCAATTTTTTAAAGAAGAACTCCCACCCCTCCCCTTTTCATCATTTGTCACATATATCCCTTGTTTTCCATTCATCTGTTTTCACATCTTTTGCAAATCTTAAACTCACTGAGCATGACATAAAATAAATTATTGTATTAAATTATAGATTAAATATTTTGCTATTTAATAAATGTTTCAATTTAATTTTTTTTAAAGAAAAATGAATGTGAGTTGAATTTAAATAAGATGATGATAAGGTGCCATCTCAAAAAGTCTCACAACATATTTCTAGACAAAAAATTAATTTAGTTTTAAAAAATCATGCCAGGTTTTTTTGTTTGTTTGTTTTTTTACATGCCAATTTGTCTTAAATATTTGTGGAATGTACAATCATTTCTGTATTAAGAGGTCACCTTTGGGACAAAAAAAAGTGGCCTTATAAGACAGGTGACCTCTTAAATAAGGTTAAATTCATATGACATTTTCTGTGGCAGGACATTCTTGTCAAACTGCTTTAGTCAACATAATAGATAAATGGATAGAGGAAATGAATAATGGAAATGTCAATGTAGTTATACTCTTAGATCTAAAAAAGGCCTTTGATGTTGTTGACCATGATATCATGGCTAACAAGCTTGAAATATATGGATTCAATAAAAAAAAGCTTTAGCTCTTTTTAATTCTTATATGACAAATAGAACACAGCAAGTACAAAGTCTCATTTTAAATGATGATGTACCTTAATTTACCATTAAATGTTTACTAAATCTTTTGTGTATACTTATTACAATGTATTGTGTAACTTTATATTGTGTACTTTACAATGTATGTCTAAATATGTCAATGAGGGCCTCAGGGAAGATTAGTTATTAACTAACTGTGTAACCCTCTATAAATAAAGAATTTATTATTATTATTATTATTATAAAGGTGATCATTTAATACAGGTGACTGCTTAATAGAGTTCTTTTATGGTCTATTATGCATTATAATTATATGTATGTTGGAAGTTAATAGATATAAAAAAAAACATGGCAGTATCAGTAATAAAAATATAGTCATTGAAATTGACATGATTTTATTTTTGACAGACAAAAATAGAATTCATGTAAATTAATTTATTCATACTTAAGGAGATGAAAGGGTGAATAAATTAATATAAATTTTTAAAATTTTGATAATGAACAATTTTTATTAAACAAAAAATAATCACAATCATATAGATCTTGTCCGTCAAAAGACTATAAAAAAATAGTCAGGAAAATAATCTATATTACAGAATCTTGAGATTGCATCGGTGGTGTAATGGTTAGTATGTAGGCTTCCAGTGCGGTAAATCATGGATTCCAGACCTGATCGGGTCAAACAAAAGACAAAAATATTGGTATTTGTTGCTTCTCCTCTAGGCACGCAGCATTAAGGAGAAAGAGCAAAAACTGATTGCCTCGGAATAATGTGTCCGAGTGAAACAACATGTCTACCTGCAGACTGTTATTTCAGTGAGCTAGTACTATAAATAAACATCCAACTAAACGTGTTGGTCTAGAACAAAGTGGACATCATTATCATCTCATTGAATGTACCTTGTTCTTTCCATAATAGAGCAGAAAATTGTTCATTTGGCATTAAACAACAATGACTCACTCACTGACTCAGAAACTTGCCCAGCAAGCTCTATATTAACTGTCAACACAAAATTTCAAAGTGAAAACATTATGGTTCTCATGGTCATATTTTTTTTTATAGTACTAATCTTGAAATGCAGGGGATATTACAGAACTGGGAAAGATAACTGGCATACAAATAATAACCAGTGTTTTAGCTCATCTTACTAAAATTAAGGGTGAACTTTTCCATCACTTGGCATCCGTCGTCCTTAATTTTGATGATTAAGGAAATCAGGTATATTATAAGCAAAACCTCAATAAAAAAAATCTTCTTCTCTGAAACTACTAGGTTAATTTGAACCAAACATGAAAGGAATAGTTCTTGTGTGGTCCCTGTTCTAAGATATATCAGATTGGTGTAAACTCCATCCAAAATGGCCACTGTAACTAAATATAGAAAATTCTTAAATTCACCAATTTCACCTTATTTCAAGCCAGAATCTGTTTAAATTTTAGCTGTAAGAGCGTAATAAGGAGCTGGTCCTCAGTAACCATAATTAAATATGCAATTGTCGTCATATGATAAAGGTTTATTCAAGTGAGTGATCAAAGTCTTAGCCTCTAGTATTGTTAAAGCACTTGGATGACTTGGATGATGAAGTAATGCTTATATAATTAAGACCCGGATATAGACCACTTTTCCCAGAAGAAATAAATTCTGTAGGTTGATTAAAAACTCACAACTTTCTCTAAGTAGGGGGTTGAAAACCACCCATGCACAATAAAAAAGTAGTGATGTCTAGAAATGTTGAAAGAATTTAACTTTTGAGCTGGTCCCCAAATCAAAGTTTATTTCACAACCAATAAATTTTAAAATCTACAAAAATTAGTTTTATTGGTAAAAAGATTTTTAAAATTACATGGATAAAAATAAAATTGTAAAATACATATATTAAAGGCATCAATAATATTGTGAAATACTTCTATGAAAGTATAAGTGAAATATTGTTGAAAGTGGCATTTAATTTAACACCATAACTCTAACCCCTTATATGAAAGGCATAAAAAGTAGGAAATCATTGATCATCATTATTGTAATCTAAAGTAATGATTGACCACGGATATATACACACTAGACCAAGATGCCTAGATGGAATTTTATAGTTCTAGCTCACTGAAACTACTGTGTGTGGATAGACATGTTGCCCCACTCGGACACATTATCCTGATTTCGAGCCAATCAGTCTTTGCTCTCTCTCCTGAATGCTGCGTGCATAGCGGAGAAGCAGCAAAATTTGGTTTGTCCCGATTGGGACTCGCACCCATGATCTACCGGCCGCACTCGAGGCGAGTACGCTAACCCTTACACCACACTCGAGACGAGTACGCTAACCCTTACACCACACTCGAGGCGAGTACGCTAACCCTTACACCACACTCGAGACGAGTACGCTAACCCTTACACCACCAATGAGGTTCAGTTAGTTTATATGTTCTATATTTATATATAACAGAAACGTTTTAATTTGATTTCCTTAATAATTGAAGATAGTATTTAAAAACTGTTTATTACACGTTTATAGGCCTTGTAATTTACGGTCAGTGAAAAAAAATAGCATGATAATCATAATATGGGTAATTAAATGCATTATAGAATTATTTTGTTGTATTTAAAGGAAGCAATTAATGAGTTTAATGGCTTCCGCTACATGTCAGCATTATGTCACATTATCTAGTAATTCCTGATTTTATTTCCTGTAACAACTTAATTAGTAGACTCAATATAAAAATGATTAAAATAGCAACCATTATTAAATTTTACCTATATATAAAAGATGTCCTTTAAAAATTTTTTTATGATGGTTTATGGTGTTTAATGCCACTTTCAACAATATTTCAGTTATATTGGGTGGTCAGTTCTATTGGAGGAGACAGGAGTACCAGGTGAAAATCACCGACCTGTTGCAAGTCACTGACAAACTTTATCACATAATGTTGTATAGACCTCCCCTGAGTGGGGTTCGAACTCACAACGTTATTGCTGATAGGCAATGATTGCATAAGTAGTTATAAACACAACCACCATACAATCACGACTACGACGGCCCCCTTATGCATATAAGATGTCCTTTAAGCGTTTTAAGCTATAACATCAGAAAGTTTTTTTTTTATTCAAGGTGGATGGGAATGGGTGGGGTATATCATGTAAAACGTTTCACGGTAAATTTATGCATCCAAATAACATTAACGATAAAATTGTCTTCCAAATTTGAAGCTAACAGTAACTTAAAAAAAAACGGGAGTAAATTAACGAATCACGATAAAAAATTTCAGATCTGTATGAGTTAGCAGTAGTGAAAACAGCATGTTGAACACTTGACAGTAAAGAGAATTCCCACTCTTTTTTAAGCTTAAAATAACCATGTTGATGACAAGACTATATTTATTATGAATATTTTCAAACAATAAAAATTATAATTAGCGTGTTCATTATTTAATAGCTATTTCTTTATCTCACCTTAGACAATCAATTAATTATCTTTATTGTCAAACCGCATCGGTGCTGAAATTGTTAGCATGTCTCACCTTGAGTGCGGTAGATCTGGGTTCAAGCCTCTGTCGGGTCAAACCAAAGATAATAAAATTGTTATTTGTTGGATGCAGCAGTAAGGAATAAGAGCAAAGACTGGTTGGCTCGGAATCAGAATAACATGTCAGAGTAGGGCAACATGTCAATCCGCTGACTGTTGTTTCAATGAGCTAGCACTAAAAATCCAACTCAGCATATTGGTCTAGAAGAAACCAGACATCATCTCATCAAAATGTAACTTGTTCTTGAAAAATTACTAAATTGTCATTGAACAATAATCACTCACTCTTACACTGTTTATTCCATCAGGAGTAAATATTGACATTTTTTTCTTTTGGAATAGATATATAATTTAATGTAAGTTCCAGTTAGAAATTCTGTCTCTCCACGCCACAAGCTTAATCACATGCAGTTGTATATGGAGTTCAAGTCTCCAATGGTTGAAGTCATATCTTTTAGTGATGGATTAGGCACTGATTGCATTGACAGACTAAATTCTTAACTACCATAGGGCCATGGCCATTGAGACCCTCTCTTATTTGTAATATGCTTTTAGTCAATTAGTCTGGATTCCCGTGAAAATCTTGTCATTTCATCATAGATATCTTTTCATTTAGAATTTTTATCGAAATTCAAAACGAGTTGTAAGATGAGACAGATGAGACGGAATATTTATTTATGACAGGTGTAAGGTGTGATATTTAAAAATTATTGAAAAAAAGATTAATTATATGTCAAGTTGTGAAAAAAAATCAGTTTCTACCTACTTTATATGACATGTAGAATAAAAAAACCAACTTTGATTCACTCTGACCAATAAAGAGGCTGTCGTGGTTGTGATTGTATGGTAGTTGGATTTACAACTATGTATACCTGTGCAATCAGTGCCTATCACCACTAAAGTTGTGAGTTTCGAATCCCACTCATGGCGAGGTGTACTTGATACAACATTATGTGATAAAGTTTGTCAGTGACTTGCCACAGGTCGGTGGTTTTCTCTGGGTGCTGCGTTTTCCTCCACCAATAAAACTGACCGCCATGATATAACTGAAATATTGTTGAAAGTGGTGTTAAACACCATAAACCAAACCTATGATACATGTAGAATAAAAAACAATTAAGACCTTGATTCACTCTGACCAATAGAATTAATTTAAAAAAGATTTATATTGTTGAAAGTTGCGTTGAACACCATAAATCAACCAATTAATCATAAAAAAAAGATTGAAGAAAGTGGGAATGAAAAATCATATGAAACTGTCATGAATTAAAACATAAGTTAGATTCAAAAGCATATTTTAAATGTGAGGGAAGTTTTACTGTGTGACCATCTACAGAAGACATTTACAAAGACAAATTATTCAGGTCTGTGGGTTTGAGCCCTTAGGAACCTTCACCGTCTGTGCCAAAAAACATTTTGACAAACTGGTCCGTACAACATATTAGAAGAATTTTTTCTTTTTGACTATGCAATTTTTATTAGCTCGAACCAATTTTTACTAGACTGTGGCTTAAGGCTAGTGGTTTTTGACGCAGACTGTCAGTAACCAGAATTTGTATAGATTATTGATATAATTTGTGGATGTATCAATAGCTGAAGGTAAATATTATTATATAAAGTGTACACAAATGTTATTTTATAATATATGTTAGTTACGAGTATGGATTTTTAGGAATTATTGATAAAATACTATTATGGATATATATGCAATTAATATTTTATTTTATTTGTGGATTATTGGCTACCATTCTTTTCTTTACAAAAAGTAGGTTAGAAATAATCAGGCTGTATTTCTGATTTATTTCCAAAATTTTGTCTCAAGCTGATAATTATATCCTTGTCTTATGTAATATTTTCTTAAACTCTTTTATGTATTTTTTTTTAATTGCGATTGGAAAATATTAAATCAACATAATTTTATTAAGGGTGGCATGAAGGTAGATGAAGGGTATATATTATAAATGGTTGAATTTTTCTTCTTTATTTGTTGGAATAAAAAGTTCATCAAAATAACAATTGTAAAGATGTATAGAAAATGTGAAGTCATCATGCTTGTAAGTTCAGAACTGAGAATGTTCAATGAATGAGAGCCTGATCATATAGTAGTTTTAATCTCAACTCTGTCACAAAATATTGACTTTATTTGAATATTTTGAAGTGTTTTTTCTAATTCTATAAGACTTCCATTCTAAGTACAAACTGCATATAATGATATATAATGCACATATATTGACAATTAAATAGGACCCATAGCAAGTACTTTACCAGAACCAATATTTCATGAAAAGGTGTAAATAGATAAGATACTTATATTAAGGTATCGACCATTTAACTTTTAGAGGAATGGTGTGGCAAGTTTTCAAAATTGACAAGCAAAGCATATCCTTATACACCTTAATTAACTGGACAATATTTCTTTTTGCTCCCATACTTAATATTCAGCTTTCTCATAAATGTTTGCCAAAAAAGTGGGAAGGGGATGGGGGGGGGGCAAGTAACTCACTTCCTTGTCTCGCTGCTCTTATGTGCCTGTCATTGAATACAGATAGATTAAGTATATATTTTTAACATTATGATACATTCAGACCAGGTTCTTCGCCAGACCAGTTTGAATTGTAATCGGGGGAAGATATTAATTGTTTGGAATGAGGTTTTAATCTGCAAAAGTTTTCGGAATATTTTCATATATTCTCGATCCAGTATATTAGTTCCTTAAATTTTAAATAATTCTACAAAAAAAAATATTTTTGATAAAAATTTATCTGTCAAATTATTATTATTTAATATTTTTGTGTGTAGTTTTATAGGTTAAGATACATATCATCTTCATAATCACTGTCGTGTACCCGATACGGAATGGTCATTTCAAGATGGCGGATTGTACATCGTCAAAAAGGTAAGTGTGAAGATTTTGACTATTATCGTTCTTTATAGGTTATCTTAGTGTCTATGAGTTACACGTTTAGATAGAGCAGTCTTTTTTCTACTTCACCATTAAGTCAGTAAAGCTCGATCCTTTTGTTTTTATCGTAAACTGCCTTCGCTAGTTGATCAATGCAGCGACAAAGATATCGAGGCGTAGAATCCGATTTTATTTCACCAATTCCTACTGCCTAGTGACTTTTTATATTAACATGTTGATACCAAAATTATTCAAACATGTGAATTGTCCAACAAAAGTCATTTCAGCCTTTGACGAGCCTTGTATCCCTCTTAAAACATGTAGGAAAATTTTGTTTACGTCACGGAACGATCACGACAAAACATGACAAAAATGTATGGGAATGGTCTCATTTTTTGGGTGTAGAAATGGACTTTCAAGTAAAGGAGTGGTCTTTTTTGTTTAGGAATGGTCTCCATCATTTAAGATATGCTTGTAGATTTTTTCATACAATGGTTATTACAAAAGAAGAGGAAAAATAATTAGCCCAGTCCTTTTATTTCAGCTTCTGCTGTATAGACAATGTTCTGTCTTTAAATAATAAGGTAATAAGAGATAATCTACATCTGATATATCCCAGTGAGCCAGAAATTAAAGACACTACCATAACAGCTAAATCTGCTTCATACCTAGATTTACACCTATCAGTAGACACCATAGGACGGTTGTACACAAAATTGAATGACAAACGTGACCATTTCAGTTTCCAAATAATGAATTTTCCTTTTCTGAGCAGTTATATACCTACATCTCTAGCGTATGGTGTATACATATTACAGCTTAATCCGCTACTCCAGAGCTTGTGTCCCATACAGTGACTTTCTGGAGAGAGCTAAAACACTGTCGCTTAAACTGCTCAATCAGGGATATATTCAGCCTAGACTAAAATGATTCTTCAAAAATATTACGGTCATCATCACGAGTTATTCTATTGATATCAGGTGAGTGTGTCACAAATCATCGTGGACATATTTCCCAGTGTGCTTCTTCTTCTCTTATCGATTTTGACTTAATACCGGCTTTGACCTTTGGGTAATATTTTTACGACGGGTGTCGCATGCGAAGCAGGATATGTTTACCATTTCGTAGCATCCGTTATCACTACCGGCTTGTTGTTTTTATTAAATTTATCATTGATATAGAATCACTAATCCTCTGAACCATTGGAACAATCATATCGTAATGAATTTTTTTTTTAACAATGCATAAATTTAGTAAATCGTTTTTTTTAGCAACCATGCTTTTGATTTACTGGAGAGGGCGAGGAGTACCCAAAAGCGGAAAAGCTAGTAAGCCAGAAGAACCAGCGAGAAAACCACAAACTGTCAGGGAATATCACAGAGCTCATGAGGCAGAGATTCATCCACATGTTCGGAGAGGATTATATCTTCAGGACTACTGACATTTTCTCTGGATCAAATGACTATAATTGTAATTGTTTGCAAATTGATAATAAAGATATAAAGAGTTGATTTCATAAAATTTATTTAAATAACAATGAATATTTTTTTTAGCAAACATATTTTTATGTAAAAAATGACTCCCTGTCAATATCACAAAGTATAAACGATTACAATATGTGTACACTTGCTGAAAGAGTTCTTAACCAAATTTACCCACATTAGTGTTAAATTCAAAAGATCTAAATTTTAATGTTTCATCCCGATAATTCTGGCAGCAGTGGTCCACTCTGGCTTGGTGATTGGAAGTATCAAATTGGCAGTAGTAACACTTGTACCTATAGATAAAAGAAATATTGCATAATGAAATGGAAAAGATTATAACAATTTAATAGCAAATAAGGCATTTCGGTTATTTTAAGGCAAGATTGATCATATGAAATAAGAATATTTACATTAAAGACCACAAACGGAAATGAACTTCAATAATATTATTAATAAGCATATCTTATATGATGGAGACCATTCCTAAACAAAAAAGACCATTCCCATACATTTTTGTCATGTTTTTGTCGTGACTGTTCCGTGACGTAAGCAAAATTTTCCTACACATTTTAAGAGGGATACAAGGCTTGTCAAAGGCTGAAATAACATTTGTTGGACAATTCACATGTTTGAATAATTTTGGCATCAACATATTAATATAAAAAGTCACTAGGCGGTAGGAATTGGTGAAATAAGATCGGATTCTACGCCTCGATATCTTTGTCGCTGCATTGATCAACTAGCGAAGGCAGTTTACGATAAAAACAAAAGGATCAAGTTTCACTGACTTAATGGTGAAGTAGAAAAAAGACTGCCCTATTTAAACGTGTAACTCATAGACACTAAGATAACCTATAAAGAACGATAATAGTCAAAATCTTCACGCCTACCTTTTTGACGATGTACAATCCGCCATCTTCAAATGACCATTCCGTATCGGTACACGACAGTGATAATATACTGTAGTATTATTAAATAGATGTTTTGATATTAATCCTGTATTATGTCCAAGTACAGTCATATTGAGTCGAGGACAGCTGTATTCCTATTGACCCGAGGCAATGCCGAGGGTCAATACAGCTGTGCGAGACTCAATACGACTGTACGAGGATATAATACAGGATTAATATCAAAACACCCATTTCATGATACCTTTATTAACCAATACACCAATGTTTAAAATACAACCAATATCAAAACATCCAATATTAACCAATACACTAATATGTAAAATACAACCAATAAATGCAATATGAAGGGGTGGTTGTCTCAGACACATTCCACATTTCAATGTTTGTACGAGGAAATAATGTAGGATAAATATCAAAACACCCATTTCATGATACTTTCAGTAACCATGCAGCAATGTGAAAATACAACCAATTTTATTCAATACTATTAAGGGGTGGTTGTCTCCGACACATTCCACATTTCAATGTTGGTACGAGGACATAATGTAGGATAAATGTCAAGACACCCATTTCATGATACTTACAGTAACCATACACCAATTTGAAAAATAAACAGTGTCAGTTATGTCGTCTGCCATTTTTATGTCTCCCCTTCAAACGAAGGAAAACATATTGTTTTAGTCTGATTTTTTCTTCCGCTTCTTTTGCTTCTTCTGCTTCTTCTCAGCGGAGCTATCCGGACCATAGCTTTTTTGTCTTTCCAGATAGGTCAATTATGTTTGGTATGTGGGTGCATGACCATAAGGCGGTGTGTCGCGTACCATAATGACCTTTGTGGGACCTTGACCTTTGACCTCAAGGTCAAATAATTGTTTTTTCAATAGTATTTTCTTGTCCGGGTCATAACATTTTTGTCTTTCGAGATAGGTCAATGATATTTGGTATGTGGGTGAATGACCATAAGGCGGTGTGTCACGTACCATAATGACCTTCATGGGACCTTGACCTTTGACCTCAAGGTCAAATGATTGTTTTTTAAATAGTATCATTCAACTCATAATGTGTAACTTATTGTTGTACAGATGGCCGCATTAAGGGGAGAGATAAGTTTTAGGTATCTAAAACAGTTCTTTCTAGTTTTTGTTTATTGCTAAGTGCACATGCCCACTCCTGTATAAAGACCAGTTCAAAGCCGTATTAAACCTGTTTTTCTGTATAAATACTAGATACGACAACGTAACCCTCATTCCGCTTTTGCTCCCAGCGAGGGTTACGAATTGGTCCCATTCAACGTATGGGAGCAGCGCCCGGAGTGATTCACACCGGGTGGTTTTTTGTCCTAATTCCGTTGTAAGTGGTTGGAAAAATTAACGGGGGTGAAAGATAAATATATTTAAGTAAACCTTGAGGTGTTAAGTAAACGCTGCATCAATCCATAGTAGTCTTATATCCATCTGAAAATTTGAATGCATGAAATCTTCTTTCTGTCCGACATTTTGTTTACAAGTTGCTATTTCACGTGCACTTGCCTCGTTTTGGAGATATCCTTATTTGGATCAATCGTAGTAAAACATCATAGTTACGTTTTTCATATTTGGCATTCAGATCCATATATGGATAGGCTCCGCCCATCACGAGAGTATACGTAAGGTGCCATGGAGGACAAGAAACAATTTTCGAATACTAAATCGATCGTGAAGGTAGAAACAGGTATTGTAACACTTATTTCGTATCGCCATTACTTAAAAATTGTAGGGAATAATAAGTTATGATCAGATATGCAAAAAGAAAGTTGAAATATTCACTTAATGAAAATTTTAATTTGCTCCCATATGTTGAAAGGGACCGATTCGTAACCCTAACTGGAGCACAAGCGGAATGAGGGTTACGTAATCGTATCTATATAAATACCACTTAAAAGAATCTGTATTAACTAGTCGGTTTCCTACATATTATTGTACATGGTCCATTAAAGTTGCATGAACAAAGATGAAGAGCTATGATTAGTAGTTAGTATTTGAAGGTCATGTAGATGATACCTGGATTATTATCTTGACAAGGTTGTTGCTACAGAAATATATTGTTTCCTCGAGGTCAAAAATAAATAGGATCATTAAAAGTCTGGATTTGTAAGCCAAAAACTTGTTGTTGGCCATGTTAGAGTGATATACCCTTAATGTGTTTAATTAAGTCTCCCAAACAACGTTTGGAGACTTATTGTTTTTGCTCCGTTTCTTATTATTATTATTATTATTTTTTTTTTTTTTTTTTTTTTATTATTATTATTATTATTATTATTATTATTATTCTTTCTTTCCATGCGACATGAACGTGTCCACGGCAGATCTCAGAAACTACTGGACAGAATTTCATGAAACTTGGTGGAGTTATAGATATATGTTTCTAGTTGTTCCTAAAGTTTTCAGATTTGTGGTAAAGGGGGTCAAAGCCATATTTTTAGGGGTTCAAAGGGGGTGGGGGTTACTATAGAATCCTATGGGAAACTTAAAATTTCGTACATTAATGTTAATAACTTCTAAATGGATAATGATAGAGACATAAAATTTGACAAGATGTCTGCCATTTTCAAAATGGCTGCCAAAACGGCATAAAAATGGGCGGTAAAAATTCAACATTGTCCGATGACATCCAAATTTGATATGTGGGTAGATAATGATGTCCCGAATTGATTCCCGACATTGAAAAATTTCTACCGGTTGCCATTTTCAAAATGGCCACCACAATACTGCACAAATTCAACATTGTCCGATTACAACGCTTTTGATTAATGTTTTTAAACCTGTTGTCAGTGGCCGGTTTGGGAGACTTCATAAATGTTAGATTATAATCATATCTTGTTTTTAATGGTTTTCATTTTTCCTTGTATCTTTTACACCATAAATACATAGGTATCTGTAAAACGTTTCTGAAATAACTTTCATCAGGTACTTCCAAAGTCTATAGGTTGGGGGGGGGGAGGAGTATTAAATTATTTAGAACTTTTTGGGTAAACCAAAAGGATAGTCAAAATAGGCTGAGGTCAAAATATAACATGCTGTTTTCTTGTACCTTCATGCATGTTTTATTTGCCATTTTGTGATTCTTGTGACAAAAAGTCTTCATAATTATTTTGTGAGCCTTGTGACAAATCTTCATAATTTGTGAGTCTTGTGACAAAAAGTCTTCATAATTATTTTGTGAGCCTTGTGACAAATCTTCATAATTATTTTGTGAGCCTTGTGACAAATCCTCATAATAATTTTGTGAGCCTTGTGGCAAATCTTCATAATTATTTTGTGAGCCTTGTGACAAATCTTCATAATTATTTTGTGAACCTTGTGACAAATCTTCATGATTATTTTGTGAGCATTGTATAATGTTGTTGTCAATGTCAATCACTGGTTTTACTGTCATAAATTGAAAATTGCTAGTGAGATGTTATTAGAGCAAGTAAACAAATATTTCTGACAGTAAAATCTTACATTGATGTTGACAAATTTTGAATATAGGTATAGGATACAGTTATAATCGTTTTTAATGCTGCAATTAAAAATCTTTTTAAAAAAGGAAACAAGGAAAATAAAAGCTTGATTACTGTTTTATTAAGCTAAAATCACAGGCAGGCAATTGATGCAGACGAAATATCTCGACGCAGAAGAATCCCAGAAACCCTGGAGAAATTGTACATCTGTACGAAGTCCATACATACGAGGTAAATTATGTTACAAGACGGAATTTGAAGACGGATCGGTGTCTTTCTCGGAGACATTCGATCCGGACGACCCATCACTAATGGATCGCCATCCAGAATATGATACAGATACACACCTTGGTGACAGACCACCTACACAATAACGGGACGAAAGATATAAGCTAAAGGCTAGCAGAAAGAAGAGTAATCTGTCCGCAATACCTGATTAGGTCAGTCGGATGTTAAACACCCATAATATAATCTATTAAGCTTTAAAAAGAACCCAAAGATGGTCATTGGATAATGAGGGGGTGAACAAGGTGGTCCTTGATTCTGGATTCCTAACCTCATTAATCCCAGTTCCTATCCCTTTGATACCCAGATCCCTGGACATGACCCAAAGTTCCTGCTCTGTTTATTTTATAGCTTTAATTTTTTTAAATTTTAACACGTTTCTTTTCTGTTCTTGTTTCCCAGTTTCAACCCACCACCCCGCACCTGACTCCCAGTTACCTCTCACTTGACTTCAGACTCCTTCCCACCTGTCCATCCCCTCGATAATATTTGTAAGGATGTTAGTTATATATGTCAGTCAGTTGAGCCTCTAGTTACTATATATTCTAGACTATCCATAAATTATACAGCATGTTGAATGACATAATTTGTAAATGAAAGCCCTTCAAACAACCTTTAAAGGAATGTCACTTATTTTAATCAAATAACCTATAATTTTTTTTTAATAACTTTCAACCTGAAAGTCAAATTGTTTTCATAAGTTTTAACAGAATAGACACAAGATATATATTGACCTTTTCTATATTAGTTATGATTTGCCGTCCATATTAACATATTAAGTGAATTACATCAATGTAAACTTACAGAATGACTATTTGACTACTTTTGAGGGGGGGGGGGGGGGAGGAGGCTATGTTTTTTTTGGGGGGATTGATAAAAATGCAACATATAAATAATCTAACCCTGTACAGTTTTCAACAAGAAATTTTGGTATAATTTGAAGATAAATTACAGATTTTCACAAAAGAAATAATCTGAAACTTTGTTTCATGTGAAAAACATTGTATGATTTGAGAGTGAAAACATAACCTGCCCCCTAAAGTTTAAATGTTTGCCAGTGACTTTTGGCAGGTTGGTGGTTTTCTCCATCAATAAAACTTACCATCACAATATAGCTGATATATTGTTGAAAGTAGCATTAAACACCATAACCCTAACCAGAGCCCTTATCTGGCTGGATTTAACACTGCTCTGAGATAGTACACTTCAAAATTGGCCCCCTCAAGGGAGACCACCCCTCTTATAAGATCACTTCCTTATTGCAGAAAGGGGTGGGCTTTTTTGAGAATGACTACTTTATGTATAGATATCCTTCTTCTGTATGATGACATTGAAAATGTATTTCATTCAAGGAGAAAGCCAAGACATAGATTTTTGTCACCCTCAGCTATTTCTATATCAGGCATAAAAAAATTAATCGGTAAATTAATGTTTGTTTCTTTTGTTATGCAGTGAAGTTGCATTCAATCAATTAATAAAGTGCGTCAGATTTGAATGTTAATGCACATAGATTTTTGTGACTCTCAGCTAGTTCTATATCAGACTTACTGCATGTTCGACAAAAAAATTTAATCAGTAAATTTTTGTTTGTTTTGTTGTGCAGTAAAATTGCATTCTATCTATTAAGACTGGGGCCATTCGTGGCCCTGATTGTATTATGGTAGTTGGATTTACAACTACATGTGCAATCAGTGCAACCACTAACGCTGTGAGTTCAAGCCCCGTTCATGGCGAGGTGTACTCGATACATCATTATGTGATAAAGTTTGTCATTGACTTGTGACAGGTCAGTGGTTTTCTCCAGGTACTCGGGTTTCCTCCCAATAAAACTGACGGCCACGTTATAGCTGACATTTTAGTTGAAAGGTGGCTTTAAACACCATAAACCAACCAACCATTCAAGAAGAAAGCCAAGACATATATTTTTGTTACCCTCAGCTAGTTCTATATCTGGATTGCATGCTTGACAAAAAAAACTATCAATCAATTTATTTTTTTTTTTTATTATGCAGTGAAATTGCATTATATCAATTAAGACTGCATTATTTCAACAATCAATTAATAAAGTGCATCAGATTTAAATGTGTATGCACATAATCAATAAGGGACAATTCAACAACCTGAACTGGGTTGCACAAACCTACAGGTATATTAAATTTAAATGTCAATTAAAATTTTACTTGAAATTTACATGAAATCAATTTACACTTAAGGTTTAATAGAGACTTTAAATTTAATTGAGGTTTGTGCAACTCAGTTCTGTTATTTTTTTAACACTGTCTTTATAAGATTAATGTTGTCACAATCTCTCAAGATGAATTATGTTTTGTTCATTATTATTATAGATATAGTTTTAAATGTGTTGGCTTAGACATTTCATGTAATTGCTAATTAATTTAATAAGATAATATATATTAATATAAGGGGCCATTGTGATTGTATGGTAGTTGGATTTACAACTACCTGTTCAATCAGTGCCTATCACCACTAAAGTTGTGAGTTCGAATTCCGCTGATGACGAGGTGTACTCGATACAACATTATGTGATAAAGTTTGTCAGTGACTTGCGACAGGTCGGTGGTTTTCTCCGGGTACTCCGGTTTCCTCCATTAATAAAACTGACCACCACGATATAACTGAAATATTGTTGAAAGTGGCGTTAAACACCATAGTCCTATATTAATATAAATGAAGATCTGATACAGCATTGTGTGATAATGTTGATCAGTGAGCTGTGATCCACCACTGATAAAACTGACCCCCAAGATGCAAAAAAAAATAATAAAATAAATGAATAAATAAATAAAGCATAAATAAAAATTAATAGAAAAATAGTTTTATTCTTAGATTTTGACATACCACTCTTTGGTATACATAACAAGAAACAATTTTTAGACTTGTTAAAAACAATTATCTTAACATTACCAAGTATAGCCTGGAGGCAATATTTCATTTTGACTTTGACTTGACCTTTGAAACAATATTCGTGACACACAGTTCAATATTTAATGTTAGAATTGTAGTTTATTAATACATTGCATGTGTCAAGATAAATCATTTGTAGTAGTTTTAAGCAAGGTTGTTATAGTAGACTGACCGAATTTATACTTATGTATGGCGTCTTCCGTAAAGTAATATTTGATTGACAGATATATAGGTGTCTTAAACATAATGGTATGGTTGTTGGGTTTACAACTACCTATGCAATCAGTGCCTATCATCACTAATGTTGTGAGTTCGAATACAGCTCGGGAGAGATGTACTCGATACATCATTATGCGATAAAGTTTATCAGTGACTTGCGACAGGTCGGTGGTTTTCTCTGGGTATTCCGGTTTCCTCCACCAATAAATTTAACTGCCATGATATAACTGAAATATTGTTGAAACTGGCTTTAAACACTATAACCCTACCCCATAAATATAATCCTTTTAGACTTGGTTGATATCAACCATGAAAATCTACTTCATATCTTCTAAAATATAATTCTTTTTAGACTTGGTTGATATCGTCCCTAAAATTTACTCAGTCCTCGAAATGAAAATTTGAATTTACTGGCCCGAATCAAATTCTTTAATTTATTTTTTTATAGTTCTGAAAACTGAAAAATGTACTGGTCCGAAAAAAGTTTTACTTGCCTTGGACCGGAGGACGGGTGCTCATCGTAATTGGTATGTGTTTCTTCTTTGTTAAGCACATATCATGAAGGAGTAATGAGCAAAGACAAGTTGAGTCAGAGTAAAGAAATGGTCATTGTGGAAAGACAGATCCATCTACTTACTGTTGTTTCAATGAGCTAGCATTATAAACATTCAATTCACTTGTTGGTCCAGTCCAAAAATAAATGTTAGACAATACCGAAAGAGCAAGAAAATATGGACAATCCAGAGAAACTGACAACATAGGGCACACAAGACGAAGTCAAGCAAAACAAAAACAATCCAGAGAAACTGAGAACATAGGGTACACAAGACGAAGTCAAACAAAGCAAAAACAATCCAGAGAAACTGGGAACATAGGGTACACAAGACGAAGAAAAACAAAACAAAAACACAACACAATATGTGTTGGACACCACTACATGCAAACAAACACAAATAACGTAAATAAGACATGAGCCCTCCTACAAACAACTGGAGGTAAAGACGAACCGAACATCGTTTTTATGTGGAAATCGTAACAGAACTCACAACAAAATATACGTCATCATCTCATTAAAAATAGTTGCTTGTTGACATTATGTAGCTGAAATAAAAATGCTCACTTGGTGTAATACACCAATCATTCGCTCATTCACTCAAAAAGATTGTATCTCTATGATGTCGCCAAGTAATTGTAATGTGGTTTTTCACAGAGTCGTATAATTGCCTTGTACAAACCTCAATTAGAATTTAAATGTATCAATTAAATCAAAATTAATACTTCATGATTTATTAAAATATTCATTACCAGTAATTTAGTTGATGTTTTAAAATGTAAAGGTTGATTTAAGTTTAGTTAAATTATTCATGACCTGTAATTTATTTGACATTTCAAAGGAAATGTAGGAGTTGAAGGTAATGTATAGTAAGGATTACATAACTCAGTTCAGATCACTTACATGTAGACGAGGGCCGTAGAGTAAGGATTACGTAACTCAGTTCAGATTACTTACATGTAGACGAGGGCCGTAAAGTAAGGATTACGTAACTCAGTTCAGATCACTGACATGTAGACGAGGGCCGTAAAGTAAGGATTACGTAACTCAGTTCAGATCACTGACATGTAGACGAGGGCCGTAAAGTAAGGATTACGTAACTCAGTTCAGATCACTGACATGTAGACGAGGGCCGTAAAGTAAGGATTACGTAACTCAGTTCAGATTACTTACATGTAGACGAGGGCCGTAAAGTAAGGATTACGTAACTCAGTTCAGATCACTGACATGTAGACGAGGGCCGTAAAGTAAGGATTACGTAACTCAGTTCAGATCACTGACATGTAGACGAGGGCCGTAAAGTAAGGATTACGTAACTCAGTTCAGATCACTGACATGTAGACGAGGGCCGTAAAGTAAGGATTACGTAACTCAGTTCAGATCACTGACATGTAGACAAGGGCCGTAAAGTAAGGATTACGTAACTCAGTTCAGATCACTGACATGTAGACGAGGGCCGTAAAGTAAGGATTACGTAACTCAGTTCAGATCACTGACATGTAGACGAGGGCCGTAAAGTAAGGATTACGTAACTCAGTTCAGATCACTGACATGTAGACGAGGGCCGTAAAGTAAGGATTACGTAACTCAGTTCAGATCACTGACATGTAGACGAGGGCCGTAAAGTAAGGATTACGTAACTCAGTTCAGATCACTGACATGTAGACGAGGGCCGTAAAGTAAGGATTACGTAACTCAGTTCAGATCACTTACATGTAGACGAGGGCCGTAAAGTAAGGATTACGTAACTCAGTTCAGATCACTGACATGTAGACGAGGGCCGTAAAGTAAGGATTACGTAACTCAGTTCAGATCACTGACATGTAGACGAGGGCCGTACTTGATAAACATTTTGATAAAGTCTGTCATTTGATTGAGGTGTTGTCGTGGTTGTAATCGTATGGTTGTTTGATTTACAACTACCTATGTTATCAATGCCTATCACCACTAAAGTTGTGAGTTCGAACCCTGTTCATGGCGAGGTGCAATCTAGACAACATTAGGTGATAAAGTTTGTCAGTGACTTGAGACAGGTCGGTGGTTTTCTCCGGGTACTCCGGTTTCCTCCACCAATTAAACTGACTGCCACGATATAAATGAAATATTGTTGAAGTGGTGTTAAACACCATAAACCTGAACCTAACCTAGTCCAGATCACTTACATGTAGACGAGGGCCATACTTGATAAAGTCTGTCATTTGATTGTAGAATATCGGCAGTTTTACCTGGTTACTTTTTATTGTTTCCGATACCAATAAATTGACTTCACTATGCAATCTAAAATATTGTTGGAAATGGCATTAAAAATACATGTTAAAACTAAATAAAGTGTTGATTACATTAATAGATTGTTTGTTTACATCAAGCCAGTAGCAATTTAGTTAAATTTATGACAATATTTTATTGGTTACTTAATGCAGTTGTGGACAATGTCTTTGTCTACTACTTGTACTTTTTAAGCATGTGAATATGTTGTGTGGCTGCTAGGATTCTGTGTCTACTACTTGTACATTTTAAGCATGTTAATATGTTGTGTGGCTGCTAGGATTCTGTGTCTACTACTTGTCCTTTTTAAGCATGTGAATATGTTGTGTGGCTGCTAGGATTCTGTGTCTACTACTTGTCCTTTTTAAGCATGTGAATATGTTGTGTGGCTGCTAGGATTCTGTGTCTACTTCTTGTCCTTTTTAAGCATGTGAATATGTTGTGTGGCTGCTAGGATTCTGTGTCTACTACTTGTACATTTTAAGCATGTTAATATGTTGACATTGTTGTGTGGCTGCTAGGATTCTGTGTCTACTACTTGTCCTTTTTAAGCATGTTAATATGTTGTGTGGCTGCTAGGATTCTGTGTCTACTACTTGTCCTTTTTAAGCATGTGAATATGTTGTGTGGCTGCTAGGATTCTGTGTCTACTACTTGTCCTTTTTAAGCATGTTAATATGTTGTGTGGCTGCTAGGATTCTGTGTCTACTACTTGTCCTTTTTAAGCATGTTAATATGTTGTGTGGCTGCTAGGATTCTGTGTCTACTACTTGTACATTTTAAGCATGTTAATATGTTGACATTGTTGTGTGGCTGCTAGGATTCTGTGTCTACTACTTGTCCTTTTTAAGCATGTTAATATGTTGTGTGGCTGCTAGGATTCTGTGTCTACTACTTGTCCTTTTTAAGCATGTGAATATGTTATGTGGCTGCTAGGATTCTGTGTCTACTACTTGTACTTTTTAAGCATGTTAATATGTTGTGTGGCTGCTAGGATTATGTGTCTACTACTTGTACATTTTAAGCATGTTAATATGTTGACATTGTTGTGTGGCTGCTAGGATTCTGTGTCTACTACTTGTCCTTTTTAAGCATGTGAATATGTTGTGTGGCTGCTAGGATTATGTGTCTACTACTTGTCCTTTTTAAGCATGTGAATATGTTGTGTGGCTGCTAGGATTCTGTGTCTACTACTTGTACTTTTTAAGCATGTGAATATGTTGTGTGGCTGCTAGGATTCTGTGTCTACTACTTGTCCTTTTTAAGCATGTGAATATGTTGTGTGGCTGCTAGGATTCTGTGTCTACTACTTGTCCTTTTTAAGCATGTGAATATGTTGTGTGGCTGCTAGGATTCTGTGTCTACTACTTGTCCTTTTTAAGCATGTGAATATGTTGTGTGGCTGCTAGGATTCTGTGTCTACTACTTGTCCTTTTTAAGCATGTGAATATGTTGTGTGGCTGCTAGGATTCTGTGTCTACTACTTGTCCCTTTTAAGCTTGTGAATATGTTGTGTGGCTGCTAGGATTCTGTGTCTACTACTTGTCCTTTTTAAGCATGTGAATATGTTGTGTGGCTGCTAGGATTCTGTGTCTACTACTTGTCCTTTTTAAGCATGTGAATATGTTGTGTGGCTGCTAGGATTCTGTGTCTACTACTTGTCCTTTTTAAGCATGTTAATATGTTGTGTGGCTGCTAGGATTCTGTGTCTACTACTTGTCCTTTTTAAGCATGTGAATATGTTGTGTGGCTGCTAGGAATCTGTGTCTACTACTTGTACTTTTTAAGCATGTGAATATGTTGTGTGGCTGCTAGGATTCTGTGTCTACTACTTGTCCTTTTTAAGCATGTTAATATGTTGTGTGGCTGCTAGGATTCTGTGTCTACTACTTGTACTTTTTAAGCATGTTAATATGTTGTGTGGCTGCTAGGAATCTGTGTCTACTACTTGTCCTTTTTAAGCATGTGAATATGTTGTGTGGCTGCTAGGATTCTGTGTCTACTACTTGTCATTTTTAAGCATGTTAATATGTTGTGTGGCTGCTAGGATTCTGTGTCTACTACTTGTCCTTTTTAAGCATGTGAATATGTTGTGTGGCTGCTAGGATTCTGTGTCTACTACTTGTACATTTTAAGCATGTGAATATGTTGTGTGGCTGCTAGGATTCTGTGTCTACTTCTTGTACATTTTAAGCATGTGAATATGTTGTGTGGCTGCTAGGATTCTGTGTCTACTACTTGTCCTTTTTAAGCATGTGAATATGTTGTGTGGCTGCTAGGATTCTGTGTCTACTACTTGTCCTTTTTAAGCATGTGGATATGTTGTGTGGCTGCTAGGATTCTGTGTCTACTACTTGTCCTTTTTAAGCATGTGAATATGTTGTGTGGCTGCTAGGATTCTGTGTCTACTACTTGTACATTTTAAGCATGTTAATATGTTGTGTGGCTGCTAGGATTCTGTGTCTACTACTTGTACATTTTAAGCATGTGAATATGTTGTGTGGCTGCTAGGATTCTGTGTCTACTACTTGTCCTTTTTAAGCATGTGAATATGTTGTGTGGCTGCTAGGATTCTGTGTCTACTTCTTGTACATTTTAAGCATGTGAATATGTTGTGTGGCTGCTAGGATTCTGTGTCTACTACTTGTCCTTTTTAAGCATGTGAATATGTTGTGTGGCTGCTAGGATTCTGTGTCTACTACTTGTCCTTTTTAAGCATGTGGATATGTTGTGTGGCTGCTAGGATTATGTGTCTACTACTTGTCCTTTTTAAGCATGTGAATATGTTGTGTGGCTGCTAGGATTCTGTGTCTACTACTTGTACATTTTAAGCATGTTAATATGTTGTGTGGCTGCTAGGATTCTGTGTCTACTACTTGTACATTTTAAGCATGTGAATATGTTGTGTGGCTGCTAGGATTCTGTGTCTACTACTTGTCCTTTTTAAGCATGTGAATATGTTGTGTGGCTGCTAGGATTCTGTGTCTACTACTTGTACTTTTTAAGCATGTGAATATGTTGTGTGGCTGCTAGGATTCTGTGTCTACTACTTGTACATTTTTAAGCATGTTAATATGTTGTGTGGCTGCTAGGATTATGTGTCTACTACTTGTACATTTTAAGCATGTTAATATGTTGACATTGTTGTGTGGCTGCTAGGATTCTGTGTCTACTACTTGTCCTTTTTAAGCATGTTAATATGTTGTGTGGCTGCTAGGATTCTGTGTCTACTACTTGTCATTTTTAAGCATGTTAATATGTTGTGTGGCTGCTAGGATTATGTGTCTACTACTTGTACATTTTAAGCATGTTAATATGTTGACATTGTTGTGTGGCTGCTAGGATTCTGTGTCTACTACTTGTCCTTTTTAAGCATGTTAATATGTTGTGTGGCTGCTAGGATTCTGTGTCTACTACTTGTACTTTTTAAGCATGTGAATATGTTGTGTGGCTGCTAGGATTCTGTGTCTACTACTTGTACATTTTAAGCATGTTAATATGTTGTGTGGCTGCTAGGATTCTGTGTCTACTACTTGTCCTTTTTAAGCATGTGAATATGTTGTGTGGCTGCTAGGATTCTGTGTCTACTACTTGTCCTTTTTAAGCATGTGAATATGTTGTGTGGCTGCTAGGATTCTGTGTCTACTACTTGTACATTTTAAGCATGTTAATATGTTGTGTGGCTGCTAGGATTATGTGTCTACTACTTGTCCTTTTTAAGCATGTGAATATGTTGTGTGGCTGCTTTTACTTGTTCCCTTTGAAAATATAGATTATAAGCTGTCCAATGGTTCATTGGATACATATTGTCAAATATTAAATATCTAAAGGTTAGCAAAAGTGTACTTAAAAAAGATCACACCATGGCTACCTCATTTAAGTGAAAAAATGTATGGGATGTTTATATTTTGTTTGAATTTTATTCATTTGTTCAAATCTTAATAAATGTCGGCAGGCAATCATTAATATTGATATTATTTCAAATCTTTTTTCCAAATAGAAAAAATAAATGGTCAATATTATTGCTCCTTTACTTTATATCCAATGTTTCAGGCTTTAGGCCTTTATTAAGGATAAAGCTATTTAAAAATCATATTCTGGTGTCTATATACTTTCATAAATCATGAAAACCACATCGATGGTGAAATTGTTAGCATACTGACTCGATTGTGGTAGATCGTGGGTTTGTGTCCTGATCGGATCAAACCAAAGACAATGAATTTGGTATTTGTTTCTTTTCCGCACACAGTATTAGAGTATTAGGAGAAAGAGCAAAGACTGGTTGGCTCGGAATCAGCATAGCGTGTTCTAGTGGGGCGACATGTCTATCTGTGGACTGTTGTTTCAGTGAGCTAGTGCTATAAAAGTCCAGCTAAGCGTGTTGATCTAGTATAAAGCGGACTTCATCACTTCATCATTATCTCATTGAAAATTAAGTTGGTCTCGCCATTATATAGCTGAACATTTACTTACTGTGTTGGCATTAATCAACAAACACTCACTCATCTCAGTACATCTGAAATCTGGTCTCATCAGATGGGTGGCCTTTGATGGGAGTGGCCTGATAAGAGGTTGGGGGACAACTGTATATTGACACCATATGTGATTTCAATTTAGACATATACCTGATTAAGGCCTGATAAAGGCCTAATGGCCAAAACATTTGATAAAGTGTTGAACATTTTTTTAATGTTTTATAATACTAAGTATTAGTTGTAGGTGTTGTGTAATTTATGTTGATATTTCTTATGAATTTCAGTTGCATCATATTTCTCCTGGTCATGCATGTGTTTTTTATTGTTTTTTTGTTGATTACCTTGCGGCAATTCATGACGATTTGGTAATTGCATAAACTTGTCTCTGGTTTAGATAAAAAAAAAAAACTTTGTATAAAATGTCATTAACCTGTTTAGTTTTTGTGTTACCTGTTGGCAAGATGTTGGATCATCATCACTTTATTATATAAGACACCAAGTGTTTCTGTTGCAGGTTTTCAAGTCTCATGAAATCTGCATTAGAATCACACATTTCTACCACAAGTTTCTGAAAAATTCTTCTCCTTTATCCTTCGATTTACAGCTTCTGATTACCCCTTTTTTTGGTATCTTCTTTTTGATGTTTTACATATTTTCTTTGATCTTTAAAACTTTGTGAAAAAGGGAATGAAGGTATTTTTAATGACATTTTCACATGACATACGATTTTTATTGTTTACACAGCATGCAGCACTTTTGTCGAAAGTGAAATCGAATGGAAAATATTGCTGTATAACGCATCTTTAATGTCTTACATGATATTGACTAATTTGGGCTGGGAATTTGTTTGAAATCACCAGATACATCAAAACACAATTTCTAATAGGAACTTACTTTAGTATTTATATAAGAAGAGTTTGAAGATACCAAAGGGGTAATCAGAATCCGTAAAGCAAAGAACAATGGCCAAAAGAAAACGGACAAAAGGACAAACAACGATCTACAAAACATATACATAAAACTAAAGATCGAGTAACACGAACCCCACTAAAAACCATTGGTAATTATATCCTGAAAGGCGGATGGATGCCTGACGGGTATAATTTACTTGTGCTATATGATTCTATGATATTTTAAGGTTAGAGAGTATTAAAGGAATTTGTTTTTATATCTTACGATAAAGCTTGATGAATGCAGGGTATCCGATTACATTTTACGATTACATTTTAAGACATCATGGAACAAATATTGATGTCAGTAAACAAAAATTACGTAGTGATATGGCTAACAATATGCAACATTAAAAAGGGATGATTTTTTTTAGTTATTGAACTGATCTCATCTATTTTCCTCTGGAGAGAAATTGCAGAAAGTAGTTGGACACACTCATAACAGGTAAAAAATGGACCGTTTGAAAGAGGGTGTAGATGGTTTCAGCTGTTTTTCATTGATTTTCAGTTATTTTATTTTCTAACCAGAATCATCCATGATTAAAATGCAGTGATTTGTTAAACAACAATTAAAAGTTAAAAATATCAAAACAATTAAAAAAATAATTCATAAAAGAAAAAAATAGGAATGATCCAAATTACTACTGATGTTAGTTCTGTTGGTTTTTTTTTTTTAAAGATTTTGTGACATGGGAGATAACTCTGAAGGACAAAAGTTCTTAATAATTGACAACTACTTTTAAATATGGTTTGAGTTAGTGGTACATTATTGTACTTGAAAATATTTATATTGTGACCATATTAATTTAATTATAAGACTTTTGAATACTAATCTCTGAACTTATCATATAATATTGAAAGATGGCTTAGAGTGATATGGGAGATAACTCTGGCAGACATATAGGATACTATTTAGTCGATACTATTTTATTCATTCTACACTGTTAATACAAGATATATATCAACTCCCTGATTACACATTGCAAAAAACAACATAACTTCATATCATTAATTTCAGTACCTGTCAAGTATTCTCAAGATGCCCTACAGCCTACTGTATCTTCCAGTTTAGATTTTACATTGGGGCAGTAGTGGTCGTTGGATTTACAACTGCCTTTGTAATCAGTGCCTATCACCACTAATGTTGTGAGTTTGAATCCTGCTCATGGCGAGATGTACTTGATACGACATTATGTGATAAAGTTTGTCAGTGACTTGTGACAGGTCAGTGGTTTTATCCAGGTACTCCGGTTTCCTCCACCAATAAAACTGACTGCCATGATATAACTGAAATATTGTTGAAGGTGGTGTTAAACGCCATAACCCTAACTCTAACCCTAGATTGTACATTGTGTATTTTAACATCTGATTTTTCTGTTCAAATATGGATCGGATACACATATAAGAGGTAACTAAGTTTTTTTTCCACTTTGTTCCATCTTATTAGATTCTTTATTTATAGATATTATAATGGACATAATTATATATTTCTTAAATAATTCTTTTGTTATACTGAAATAAAATCTATATATAAATTAACCGTTTGAAAGAGGAATCAAAATAGATCTAACAAACTGCTGTGACCTAGCAAATGGAACACACTGTCTTTTGTTAATTTTTATGACAGTATAGTGTAGCTAATTATTATTATATTAAGAACTATCTTAATTTACCCCACAGATTAATGTGATTAATTTGGATATGTGGCTGTTGTGGTATGGTATCACATGGTGGTAGTTTTTATGTCTACCTATGCAGTCAGTATTCTGTCTACCACTAAATTTGTGAGTTTTAATTTCAACTCGTCCACAGCGATTTGTACTCTATATAACTTTATATGATAAAATTTGTCTATGACATTTGGCAGGTTGATGGTTTTACTGGGGTTCCTACGGCAATTAAACTGACCGCTACAATGTAACTCACAATTTTAGCTGTGATAGGCAACGATTCCATTGGTACATGTAATTTCAAATACCGTGCGATTATGCCCCTTGAATCATCAGTTGTGAGTTCAAATCCCACTCAAGCAAGGTGTACTCCATGCAACCTTATGTGATAAAGTGTGTCAGTGACTTGTGGATTGCATGAAATACAATGCCCAAAGAAATGCAAAATTTCTATGTTATAAATTTTTTCCAAGTATAAAAACACGAATTAAAGAACCCATGAACCAAGGAAGATTCATCCATCCATGGAAATTGGTATCCACGAATATGAGTAATTTCACAGTTCATGTGCACATTTGATTTTATTTTTCATGAAATTGGTTTTTTTTTATGTTTCACCCTACCCTTTGGATTTTATGTCCTTTTTTTAAATTGTCATTTTACCGATATACGTTATTTGGGGACAGGTGACACACGCATGTCTTCTGTGGAAAACTCTTAAATATTTTACCAGTTACTTTTTCTTTTGGTGCTTTACATAACTGGGTCTTCACAATACCATACATGTATTAACAAAAAACATAGGTATTTAATTTAGTGTGCATGACACATTTCTAGAATGACTTTCATCAGATACGTTCTGACATGTTTCTAGAATGACTTTCATCAGGTACGTTCTGACATGTTTCTAGAATGACTCATCAGGTACGTTCTGACACGTTTCTAGAATGACTTTCATCAGGTATGTTCTGACACGTTTCTAGCATGACTTTCATCAGGTATGTTGTGACACGTTTCCATAATGACTTTCATCAGGTATGTTCTGACATGTTTCTATAATGACTTTCATCAGGTATGTTCTGACATGTTTCTATAATGACCTCCATCAGGTATGTTCTGACACGTTTCTATAATGACTTTCATTGGGTACATTCTGACATGTTTCTAGAATGACTTTCATCAGGTATGTTCTGACATGTTTCTATAATGACTTTCATCAGGTATGTTGTGACACATTTCTATAATGACTTTCATCAGGTATGTTCTGACATGTTTCTAGAATGACTTTCATCAGGTATGTTGTGACACATTTCTAGAATGACTTTCATCAGGTATGTTCTGACATGTTTCTATAATGACTTTCATCAGGAACGTTCTGACATGTTTCTAGAATGACTTTCATCAGGTACGTTCTGACACATTTCTAGAATAACTTTCATCAGGTACGTTCTGACATGTTTCTAGAATGACTTTCATCAGGTTCGTTCTGACATGTTTCTATAATGACTTTCATCAGGTATGTTCTGACATGTTTCTATAATGACTTTCATCAGGTACATTCTGACACGTTTCTATAATGACTTTCATCGGGTACGTTCTGACATGTTTCTATAATGACTTTCATCAGGTACGTTCTGACATGTTTCTAGAATGACTTTCATCAGGTACGTTCTGACATGTTTCTAGAATGACTTTCATCAGGTATGTTCTGACATGTTTCTATAATGACTTTCATCAGGTACGTTCTGACACGTTTCTATAATGACTTTCATCAGGTACGTTCTGACATGTTTCTAGAATGACTTTCATCAGGTACGTTCTGACACGTTTCTATAATGACTTTCATCAGGTACGTTCTGACATGTTTCTAGAATGACTTTCATCAGGTACGTTCTGACATGTTTCTAGAATGACTTTCATCAGGTACGTTCTGACACGTTTCTATAATGACTTTCATCAGGTACGTTCTGACACGTTTCTATAATGACTTTCATCAGGTACGTTCTGACATGTTTCTAGAATGACTTTCATCAGGTATGTTCTGACATGTTTCTAGAATGACTTTCATCAGGTACGTTCTGACATGTTTCTATAATGACTTTCATCAGGTATGTTCTGACATGTTTCTAGAATGACTTTCATCAGGTACGTTCTGACATGTTTCTATAATGACTTTCATCAGGTATGTTGTGACACATTTCTAGAATAACTTTCATCAGGTACGTTCTGACATGTTTCTAGAATGACTTTCATCAGGTTCGTTCTGACATGTTTCTATAATGACTTTCATCAGGTATGTTCTGACATGTTTCTATAATGACTTTCATCAGGTACATTCTGACACGTTTCTATAATGACTTTCATCGGGTACGTTCTGACATGTTTCTATAATGACTTTCATCAGGTACGTTCTGACATGTTTCTAGAATGACTTTCATCAGGTACGTTCTGACATGTTTCTAGAATGACTTTCATCAGGTATGTTCTGACATGTTTCTATAATGACTTTCATCAGGTACGTTCTGACACGTTTCTATAATGACTTTCATCAGGTACGTTCTGACATGTTTCTAGAATGACTTTCATCAGGTACGTTCTGACACGTTTCTATAATGACTTTCATCAGGTACGTTCTGACATGTTTCTAGAATGACTTTCATCAGGTACGTTCTGACATGTTTCTAGAATGACTTTCATCAGGTACGTTCTGACACGTTTCTATAATGACTTTCATCAGGTACGTTCTGACATGTTTCTAGAATGACTTTCATCAGGTATGTTCTGACATGTTTCTAGAATGACTTTCATCAGGTACGTTCTGACATGTTTCTATAATGACTTTCATCAGGTATGTTCTGACATGTTTCTAGAATGACTTTCATCAGGTACGTTCTGACATGTTTCTATAATGACTTTCATCAGGTATGTTCTGACATGTTTCTAGAATGACTTTCATCAGGTACGTTCTGACACGTTTCTATAATGACTTTCATCAGGTATGTTTTGACAGATTTCTTTAATGACTTTCATCAGGTACGTTCACAGTCAAAGATTGGAATGCCAAATACATGTAATTTAAAAGTCTTAACGTAGCTGAAAGTATTATGACATTAAACAGACATTTGATTGGAATAGAAATTTCAAACACAATGGGGGTACATGGATTAGTCTATAGACAATCTGATATACATGCTGGATACACTGCCTTATTTTGTCTGTTTTAAATTAAGACAGAGGTGGGTTGTAGATAGCTAACAACATTGCATGTTTTATAACCATACACATAAAATTCCAGAAAATTCTTGATTACTTCATTAACAAAAATCCCATTAGCTGTTAAATCTTAAGGGAAAGGTTATAGATCTATATGTCAAGAAAAATATTGCTTGTTCGTAGACAAAAATATTGAGGGTCTAGACCATCAGGTTATAGAATTGTTAGGGGAAATATTGCAAAAAAATATTGAGGGTCTTGACTAGTAGGTTATAGAAATGTTGAGAAAAATATTGCTTGTTTTGTAGACAAAATATAGAAGGTTATACAAATGTTGGGGAAATTATGGCTTCTTTGTAGTGAAAATATTGAGGGTCTATATTACCATCTGTTCAGAGGAAGGTTATACAAATTTTGAGAAAACTATTGCTTGTTTGTAGCCAAAATATTGAGGGTCTAAGCCATCAGATTAGAGAAATGTCAGGACAAATATTGCTTGTTTGTAGCCAAAATATTGAGGGTCTAGACCTTTGGTGAGTAAAACATTACTGTTGAATGTAGGCACACAATTTGGAATTATTGGGCCATAATATTTTACCATCAAGCCACTCAGTTCTCTTCAATACAGGCACAAAATAGTGTCTTTTTCATGCATTTACTGATATAGAAATGTCTACAGTTAATAAATGAACATGCTACCATCCTAAGAATTTTGAGAATTTTTTATCCATGCCATAAAGAAATATAGCAAATATAAAGAAATAAATGGGAGGTTACACCTTTTTATAGTTTATATAGCCTCAAATTAGACCTGAACCAGACAAAGCTGTTAATTATCATCAAACAAGAAATTTAGATGGCAAAGATAGAGTAGTGCTTCACATGCAAAAAAATAATTTTTATATAAAAAAAACCCACATAGGATTAGAGTGGGTTCAGTATGTTTTTATGCTGCATTAACAAAAAAGCTCAACAATAAACACACCATTAACTTGCTTGTTTGTTAGAAAAAGGAAAGTAACTTTTTATTTACTTATTTATTTACATTTTCTGCCAATATGTTGATTTTTTTTTCTGAAGCAGAATAATGAATCAATTCTATTAATACAGATGTATTATACTTGTTGGCTGCTTGTGATGTTCAACCTTTCTGTACTAAACTCAGCCAAGAATAACAGTTCTTCATAAAAGTTTTGTTTGGTTATGAATTGAGAAGAAAGTTTAAATAAATACTGATGGTCAACAATTCCACCAATATCAACAAAAGAAAACCAAATAATACATTTTCACCTCAATTCACCGAACACAAAAAAGACCCCTTGGTTAAATGATTAATTAGATCCCAACCTATCCCTAACTTATCTAGATCTGCAGCATCCAAACAAAAATAAACGATCAATAAAAACCTACACAGATTCCTTTAAAGTCTAAAGACGTCACACTTTTACAGAAATGATGACAACATGGCCAGAACAAAATCTAGATCAATGAATGCTCCCTGGCTAAATGACTACTAACTAAGAAGGTCAAAATCTCATGGGTTTTTGACTATAACTTTAGGAATTAAAATCACAATATGACAATTATGGTGCATTGAATTGTTTATTTTTACTTTGTTAGGCATGCATTAATTGTATGTCTTTGTACTTTTTCTTTTGACCATTGTGTTGTCCTGTTTTTCTTTGATTTATGGATTCTGATTACCCCTTTGGTATCTTCAAACTCTTTATACAGAATGTTGTTTTGTTTTGCTTGACTGTATTGATATTATTAAACCTGACTGCTTTTGTCTGTACTACAGTAGGATATAATTCAGTTAATACCTACTGACATATATGACAACGCCATGATCAAGTATATACTCAATATAGATGTGGTCATCAGGGAAAAAAAGAGAAAGAAGAAATTGATAAATGGTCATTTATTTTGTAAGCAATTTCTGTTGTTTGACTAAATTAAATGGGATAAAGTTTGTCAGTGACATGCAGCAGGTCGGTGGTTTTCTCTGGATAATTCACTTTCCTCCACCAATAAAAATGGCTGTCACGATATATTGTTGAAAGTGGCATTAAACACCATAATCCCCCCTTATTTAATTGCTGTTTTAATTTTTGTGTTTATCGAAAAGTTGAATTTTCTTGGTGTCATTTCAAGTTAGGCCACCATTAACAAAATGTTAGTTTACCCAAACAAGGCCCATGAGTGTTGGACATGGGTAGGTAGGTAGGGAATTTTGTTTTGTCTTTTAAAATGTGTTAAAATTTGGAATAAGATATCTTATCGCTATGGAACTTGGAAATATCCAGATATTATATGAAACATTTGTTTTTGAATGAAAAAAATCGAGTTGGCATCTTTTTTTCTGGTAGGTCAGATTGGGGCAAAGAACAAATTATTAGGGTTTGAGTCATGGTATTTAACGTTACTTTCAACAATATATCAGTTATATTCTGGTGGTCAGTCGATGGTTCTCTCCAGGTACTCTGGTTTCCTCCCCCAATAAGACTGACTGCCATGATATAACTGAAATATTGTTGAAAGTGGCATTAAACATCATGACCCTATAATCCCCATTTATTCCTCCCTACCATTCTCTAGATACACATATTATTTTGCTTAGCCTGATTCTATTTCAAACCTTTGTGATTGTGATTTGGTAGAATCAAGTACTAATTATATCAGTGCACGACTTTAATTTAGTTTTAAGAATTAATTTAACTGTTAGTGTTGAAATGAAACCTGGTTGATACCCTTTAGAACATTTATTACCGACACAAAAAAATTGGAATTTGATTATACAAGAAGATTCTGAACTGTTCATCTTCAACTGTCCGTTATTTCAAATTGTATATTTTATCAGAATCTTCAATCTAATTTACAATTAATTGATTAAAGAGAACAACTGATACATTAATTTGAAGATTTTTGTTAAATTTCGTTTTTTTTTCTCATTTAAAGAAAAAAAATAATTCATGTTTGTAGAAATTTGATTTTCCTAGTTTTACACTAACCTTATATTATAGATTACATGTGATAGACAACATTTTTAAAGGTTTTATTGCCGCTATATAGCTGAAATGTTGTTGAAAGTGGCATTAATCACCATAATCCCTAACCCCTTTTAAGGTTTTGAAATTGACAAATAAAACTTGATTTATTAGAAGAGAAATTGAATTGATTAATGTCTTAGAATCTGACCTAAAAAAAAAAGAAGATTTTTTTTATTTTGGTTACAATTTATACATTTTTCCATGGAATGATATTGTCAGTTTGAACGGACTGACTGATACTGAAAATTATCGGTCACATGTGTGACGTCAAACACATTCCATTATAATGTCACTGATAAAAACGATAACAACAGTTTTGAAGGTATATCTTGACTTACATTATCACTAGCATCACAGCTCGTTCTATCAAATTCGCCGCCATGCTAGCTGAAATGTTGGTCTTGACCTTCATAACTGCCATTATTGTATATATATATTGTAAAAATTTTGATTTTTTTAAAATCTTTTGTCGCCTTATATTTTGCGAAATCTTTGGTGATATACAGTCATACCTCCTGTCCATGCGGTCACCTCTATTAAGCAGCCACCTGTATTAAAAGGTCCAGTCATAGAAAATTTCATATGAATTTAACCTCTTTTAAAAGGTCACCTGTCTTATAAGGCCACTTGTTCTTTCTCCCAAAGGTGACCTCTTAATACAGGTTTGACAATATATATATAATGTATACTAAACATGGAGCAAATGACCTTGATCTTTCTAGTCATGACGTTAAGTCATCACCTTTCAATATGGTTGACAGCTCAGTTGATGGGAGAGAAAATCGGAAAAAAAACAACTCGCATGCCCATTAAACATGACCTGTTTAATGGGCATGCGAGCTAAAAAAAAAGAAAAATGACGATAAAAACACAAAACAACAGAACAATTTGTTAAAATGTCTAGGGAAATGAGAAATTGATTCCGGCAATTTTTTATTAAGTTTCACCTTTCTTCCCAAAGAATTTGTATTTTTTCTGAATATGGAAAGTCATTCCAGAAACGTGTCATGCACACATAATTCAATACCTATGTTTTTATTAATAAAATGATTGAAAAATGTTTTCTTTCATATTTTACAACTCTAACGATATATCACAATTTAAAGATTTTCAAACTGACAAAATGTTTCTGATGATGTCTGATCAATATTTAAGTGCTGACATCACATCTACAAATGGAATATGTTAAAGTAAGAAGTATGTGATGATCAAACTACTAAAACAATTAAGACAAGTGTTTAGGGACATAAGGAAGAATCGATTCAAGAAAGATAAATGAATTCAGAGTACTTATTGTGGGCGTTTTAGGGAGCAGTCATTGAATTTTCAGTGATTCAGGGAGGCACTGGTCTCGGGACATTTTCAGTGATTCAGCTAGGCACCGGTCTCAAGACATTTGCCCACCCATTTCTCAAATTGTCCTGACGAACTTTATAAATATTAGTTTAATTATTTAAGAATGTCCTGAAGCAATTTTGATAAAACTGGCAATTGTCCTGAAGATTTCAAAGTCTAGCTGAAACACTGCATTTTATGGATCGTGATTGAAGAATCTGCCAAAAAAACGGGACAAGAACCTGAAATATAAAGAAATAATTATTACGCACAGCATGTATAATGTAAAAAAAAAATATATATATGATTGATTCTGATTTATTTTTAGCTCATGTGACCCAAAGGTTCGTGTGAGGTATTGTCATCACTTTGCATCCGTCATTGTCTGTAAACTTTTACATTTTAATCTTCTTCTACGAAACCACTGAGCCAATTGGAATCGAACTTGATTTGAATATTTGTTGAATGGTCCTCTACAAAGTTTGTCAGTGACTTATGACAGGTCAGTGCCACTATATAATTAAATATTGCTGAAAGTGGCACTAAACACCATAACCCTGACCCTTAATTGTTGGATAATCTCTGATGTTCTTACTAATATAATACTGGTCATATTGTAATAGGTACGCTCATCTACCTAATGTCATAGGAACCGTAGTAGGTTCATAACCTTCCACCGATTACTGCATTAGTGGAAATCGTCTTTTTGCTCAGTTGGTAGAGTATTGGCTTATGATGCAAGAGGTACCGAAATTGAATCCCCTTTTTTTTTTCGGAGATCAAATATGCTTTACTATTACAGTATTATAAACACTGCAGCTAACTTACCATCTGGTCCAACATGGCCTAAAATGCTGTTACTTACAGAGGCGGATCCAGGATTTCAAGTTTGGGGGGGGGGGGGGGGGGGCACAGAGGTAAAAAAAATTGTGCCCAGCGGAGGGAGGTGCGAAAATTTTGGGGTATTTTGTGTGAAAAATCACGATTTTATGCAAAAAAATCATATTTTTTCCAATTTTAGGGGGGACGCACGCCGGGTGTGCCACTCCCCCCCCCCCTGGATCCGCCCCTGACTTAGCTTGGCTGAATATAAAATGACCTTATAGGTAAAATGTTAGAAAAATATTTCCATGTAATATTTATACCACGGTTTTCTGAGTTAAATGGTTAAGCTATTGAACGTGAAGCATGAGATATACTAGTACATGAAGCCATGCAATATCACACTAGGTTGTTGAATATTGCATGGCTCTGAGAGTAATAAAACTATAGCCCAGATTTGAAGTTTTCAATATCTTGTATCTGTGTGTATTATTTCATAGTTCTTAGCTGTTGCATACATTCTGGAATATAAACCAAAAAAATGTCAAAGGAAAAGAATGCATTCATGTTACAATTACAAATTATTGGTAGGGTCCTGAAGCAAATTGATTTTAATATTTTGATAAGAATTTAAAATTGGCAACATATGACAGTTTCGAGAGTTAGCATTTTGTATTTTTATGTGAAAATAAAGGATCAAAATGTCATGTGATAATGAAACTATATATATATATATATGAGTTCAGTTTTGCCTCTTGACATGAATGACTGGAAGTCAAACCTGTATATAAAGGCCACTCAAGGGAACCTGAAAATTTGGTCTTTATGAGCAGTTGCCCTTTATATGCAGGTTAAAATTATATGAACTATTCACTAATTGGAAAAATGAGACTGCCCTTTATAGACAGTTATTTGTTATATAGAGGTGCCCTTTAAGGCAGGATTGACCATATTTACAAGATTAGCTTATTTTAAAAAACTGAGGTCAGCCGATTAACCTTTTTCTTGAAGTAAAGTTTAAAAGTCAAAAGTTTTATTTAGGATAATAAATAAGACCTGACCAGATACGAACAGACAATTTAATAAATGTATTTATGTTTAGAATTTACAGCTCCTAAATAATGTACTGGTAATTTTTTAAAACTAAGGTCAAATTCCCCCTCAGGCATAGGTAATTTTAGCCAATTTTGGCTATTGTGTGTAGGTCCTTTGATTTACCTGCTCCCAAAGACTTTTAAATTATTTGACTTTTTCCAATCTTGCGGTGATTTGGTCCATGTTCCTTTTTTATGCTTTTTTAGAAATTCGTATTTTTTAAATTTAAAAAAAAAATTCTGTGGCAGGGAGACAAAAACGAAGTTGTGTTTAAGTAATATGTCAAGAACAAAATGATGAAATAAATGGTTTCAAATTTTTCATGCCCAAGTGGGGTTTTGCTCACCTGTGCCAAAGGGCTCTATGAGCCATCGCAAGCACCTTTCATCATGCATTCATGATGTCAGTCTGTCATAAGTAGTAAACCACAGAGCCAATTTATACCAAAATTGTCCTGAATCACCCTAAGATTGCCTATATATTCAAAATTATGTCCGATAATGACACCTCCCTCCCTCCAATAACAAACCAACATGGCTGCTGTTACTGTAAATGGAACATAAGGGTAAACACTGCATAAAGACCATTTTCTTGCCAATGGCATGCAAAGCATTAATAATGTTGACTAAACAATGAATCTCCATAATTTAAATCTACACATTTGCTGTCTTCTTGGAAGTACAGAAGTACACTATGGTTAAATAAATGACTGTGGGAAATAGTGTTGCATGCAAACAGCTTTTGTATGATTGAACCAAGGTTAAATATATGCAAGTTAAATTTTTTTTCTAATATACACAAATTTTGCTTTGATATGGTAACAAATTGATTACCATGGCAACCTAAGATAATCAATTACAACAAGGCTATTCCAGGGAAAAGAAGAAACTTTGGAGAGAAAAATTAAAAATCACCCAAGTTAGGCTTAGGTTTAGGTTTATGGTGTTTAATGCCACTGTCAACAATATTTCAGTTATATTGTGGCGGTCAGTTTTATTGGTGGATGTAGCCGGAGAATATTCCGATCTGTCGCAAGTCATTGACAAACATTATCACATGATGTTGTATCAAGTACATTTTGTCATGAATGGGATTAAAACTCACAACTTTAGTGGTGATAGGCACTGATTGCATAGGTAGTTGTAAATCCAACTACAATATGATCATGGCCACGACGACCCCTGAACACAAGCAAGTGCAATAAGGGAGTGAAATAATCTGAAAAGATTGCACATCCAGGTTTACAGGCAGAATTAATGATTTTATCCTGCAGTCAATATACCACTGAACCAAAATATAGCAGACAAAGGTACAAATACAGCACTTGTATCTACATGTTGTTTTTGTGTATTTGTACAAATAAAAATGATAGATTAATTGAGCATTAAAGACCCTACTGTGACTGAAATGTAGAACAGCAATAAAAGAGAAGTTTCCTTACTTTAATTTGTGTCTAAATGTAAATTGGAGGGTCTTTCAAGTTCATTTACATCCATATCATTCACATGTGTGCCAGTGCCAAGTAGATACTTAATGACTTTTATATATGTTTACTTTCTTGTGTATCTGTGAATTTTTAAATTATGTGACCACATGTGATGAATAGTGACTTTTTAATTTTAGTGCTCAATGACTTTGTCTTCATTGTTTATTGCTATGAATGATTATGAATAAATTATAAATACAGTTTTTATCCTTCATTCATCATATGAAACACTACTTAAGACAGAAATGTAAACAATACATATTGAAATGGGATGCAGTTGGTTCAATACTGAAACAAACAAAAGGAAAACATCAATAAACAATAAAAACATGCATCAAATACTTCGATAAAAACGTCGATAAAAAGTCTCCAGTTATGAGACCAAATCTCCAGCCAAACATTTACAAATCTCCAGTTGTAACATAGCAACTCTATCACATGTATGCACATCAGATGCACTAAAATAGGAATTTTCTATGGGCTGTGGCTGATTTAATTCCCAATTCTACACTATTTCAAGTATATCATGGCAGTCAGTGTTACTGTTGTTTTTATCCCCCAAGATAGAATTTTTTTTCACACAAAACAAAAATTATATTTTTTTTCCCGACTTGAAAAAAAAACAACAAAATTTTTGTTCAAATTTTACTAAAAAAAAAATTGTTGAAAACTGCAAGGGCAGAATATTTATTTTTTACATCTTTCAAGTAAAAGATATATCAGTTTGGCAGAGGAAAAAAGATACCCCCCTCCCTTTAAATGATCATTCCCTTTCTGTAATCACTCCAGAATTTGAACAGAATTAAAAAAATATATATATAAATCAACTTGAATTTTGTCTAGTTTGCTTATTTGGGAAAGAAACACTGATCTTTTATGGATTAAAACTCAAAATTCTTAATTAATATTTTAACACAAGTGAAAATTTTCATTTCACCACTTGCTTCACCACCAAGTATGAAAATATAGTATGGTTATATTCAACAAATAGAAGATGTTCTAAGTTGTAGGGGGCATCATGGTCGTGGTCATATGGTAGTTGGATTTACAACTACCTATGCAATCAGTGCCTATCACCACTAAAGTTGTGAGTTCGCATCCCACTCATGGCGAGGTGTCTTCGATACAACATTATGTGATCAAGTTTTTCAATGTCTTGCGACAGGTCGATGTTTTTTTCCAGGTACTCTGGTTTCTTCCATCAATAAAACTGACTGCCACAATATAACTGAAATATTGTTGAAAGTGGTGTTAAACACCATAGCCTGAACTCTAACCTAATGATAACAAAATAAAAGTCAAGTTTAATTTTGACTATGATGTTGTTTATAATTCTAGAGTTATTCCCTTGTAATTAAAAATCTTTTTTGATAAATAAATAATTTTCTAAGTTTTAAGTTGTAAAACTTGTATGTAATCCTATTTTCATGTTTTTTGGGGCAATAAAATATGTTTAAACTAACAAACAAGTCAGCTAATTGTTAAAGACATTTAGTACATCCACACTACAAACAAAAAATAAAGAAGCTTTTAAGAGGATTAATGTTTTGAAGAAAATAAGTTAATTCTATAATTACTAAAATGAATTACATACAAACCGTTGATTCGGTAATAAAAAACCTCGATACAGTAAAACCTGCTGATGATTAAGCAGTCACCTGTATTAAAAGGGTCTACCCTTTTCCAGACCTGTCAGAAATTTTCATATGAATTGAACCTCTTTTAAGAGATCACCTGTTTGATAAGGCCACTTTTTCTTTGTCCCAAAGGTGACCTCTTATTACAGGTTTGACTATTTCATATGGCCAGCTCAGAATTATTTTGTATAAAAGAATCGATGAGTTTTTGACATATTAGATTGTAAAATAATCACAGTAGGCCTATTAAAAATGATAGAATATATGACTTTTTAGCCTAGTAATGGCAACATTGGTTCAGCCTAATAGACAATGAAATGGATCAGATGGTTGTATGTTTTTCTACAATACAACCATGCTCGGTAATTTCTGTAATTGGGCGTAAAAGACAATTACTGACCATGTAGTGTTTTACATTAATATTATTGTTCTTTTGAGAGATAAGTAAAGATAACAGTATGATACAAATTTTACCTTCAAACGAAGAAGTGTTTGAATATAAAGTTTATTAAGAAATGTATAATAACAAATGAATGGATATGCTGTTGTGGCCAATTTTCAATAATTTGTATCAGAGGAAGCAGTTAATTGAGGGATCATTAATTGGGGACCGTTAATTGGGGATCTATAATTGTAACAAACATGTTTATAAAAGTTATAGTGTAAATCGTACTGTCAAAATAACGTATTTTTGTACAATAACTCGATAAAAATATGGGGAAAACAACAAAAATGGGAGTCTGTCATGTATTGAGGGGGCTGTTAATTGGGCATATTCAATTGTAACAAACATGTTTATGAAAGTTATGGTGTAAATCTTACTGTCAAAATAGCATATTTTTTTACAATAACTGAATAAAAATATGGGAAAAACCATAACAAAAATGGGAGTCTGTCATGTTTTTGTGGTGAACGAACATAAAAGTGTCAAGGAATAATTTGCCTGTGAGCTTCACACCAAAAAAATAGTCAATTAGTAGTGTTGGCCAGTATGCTTGTAAAAATAATAACTTTATTTCATCAGTATGATAGAATTGTCTTACGATAACTGTTGTCTATATGATTTTATTGGTTTTTATAGGGATATAATATTCTTCATAAATATCTTATTATTGATGTTATATATTCAGCTTGAATAATGAAAAGAATTGTTTTCATATAGAATTCTTTAAAATAGATAATTATTTGACATACACATGTACATGTATATTCAACTCCATTAGTAGTACATACAAGGTGGAAAATTGTTTTCATATAGCAGGATAATTATTTGACTTCTAACGTATATTCTTCTTCCATAATAGTATATGCTATAGAACATTACATTATTTTTGTGAAATTGACAGTATATACAGGATTTATATCAATGGAAAAATTGTTTAATATAGATATTCTTTAAAATGGATAATTATTTGACTTTTAGCGTATATTCTTCTTCAATAATAGTATACACTATAGAACATTACATTACATTATTTTTGAGAAATTGACAGTATACAGGATTTACATCAATGAAAGCTAATATTAAGTAGCTCATTAGTTAAAATCTTATTGACAAATTGTGTTTAAAAGGAAAAGTGAATATATGTTTACTGTGAATAACAGATTTGACGGTGTCGAGGTTTTATTGATAATATACTGTGATATATATTATATTCATATTTTATAATGTTTTGATGGGCAGTAAGTTAATGGCTTGTGATATTACGGTATATATTTCTGTTTTTAAAAGGTTTGACCAAAACAAGGTCGGACGTAATTCTTTTTGTTGTCAGACTTTAATTCTAAGATCTGTGGCGTTGATTTCATATCTTTATTTTTACTGCCTATTGTTATATAGTGATTTTGTTTAGGTATCCTTCAGTATTATATTTATAAATGTTAATTATCTATTTAAAATGCATTATGGATTATGATATGGGATTATTAAACCAAGGTCAAATTTAAGATGCATTCTCAGTGTGTGGGACAATCAATCGGAGGATTATAGATTATAAGATTTTCTTTTACCGTTGGGTACATGTTTAAATTAAAATTAAAATTCCCTCCAAAAAAGGTCAAAATTTAGAGAAAGAAAAAAAAATATACTGGTAATCTAATTATAGGACAGGTGTTGAATGAAATGTATGTGGTCAATTGGAAGATGTTTTACGAGAGCTGACACATTAGACACAACTGACAATTTTATTGGACAAAAGGAGTAGTTAAATGGCACGAGAGATTGTCTAAAAATTCTGAATCGGAGATTAGAAACAAAATATCTGCGACACATTCCATTGATTTTAAAACTGATCGCATCGGACTAGAACAGAGACTCCAATTACTGGGTCTAATGTGATTTCAATCTCTTGATTGCATGATCATCTTAGCAAACCATTAAAGAGTGCTAAGTTTTTCATTGACATTTTTAACGATGAGTTCACATTGTAATGTAAGGGCTCTATCTGTGAAGCCTCTGAATCCAGATAGTGTGCCTCAATTTGTATGTACTATAACGGATTGTAGCATGCCTTCAGATGATATGATTTGTGAAGCAGAAAATGATCCACAGAAACAGGTTAGTCTATAACAGTAGCACAATGTTACTAGAGGAGGGGGTTGGGGGGTATCTGCAGACTGTGCTTCATGTGCCCAATGGGCCATTTTTGTGATTATTGTTTGTTTGTGGACTGTTTCTTGAATTTAATTTGCTAGTTTTATTTTTAGCTTGTTTTTGTGTTTGTTTGTTTCTTGAATTTTTGGTTGGGGGGGGGGGGGGGGGGGGTATTGACAGTAAGCCATTGTATGGTTACATTGACCTAGTTTTGTTTTTGTTTATCTTTTTTGAGGGTGGGGGTAATTAACAGTAAACCATTGTATGGTTTTGATTTTGTTGGTAGATGGCTGTTGACCATTGTATGAGTTAATTGGACCAGGAATGGTTGGGTGTTCTTGCTGTCAATTGACATTATTAACTTATAGTATATATTTTTCGTATGCAATATTTTTAACTGATTACAAGAAAATTTTAAAAATAGCTGGCGGAGTGAAACAGTTGACTGTTCCCCTACTTCCGGATCCGAACTGTTCCATGCCCGAGAACGATGCACAGTGCGTCATTCCTGTCAGCTGAATAAATAATCAACAAAATGCTGTATTTCTTTCAAAACAATGTTGTGTCCCAATTTTTTAATGGTATGGTATACTGACATTATCATCTTCAGTGGATTTGTGGTTATGTGCATGTACCGGTATATAAGATAACAAAAGAGTTATTTCATGCCTGTTCAGGGAACAGTCTAAACTGTTGACCCGAGGTGCTGGAGATGACTTGAGAACTGTTGCCAAAGGTGCTGGAGTTGACTTGAGAACTGTTGCCTTTCGGCCTCAGGCAACAGTTCTCAAGTCATCTCCAGCAGCTCGGGTCAATAGTTTTGACTGTTCCCTGAACAGGCATGAAATAACTGTATACAGTTTTATAGGTGCAATAAACCAGTTTTTCCCCGGTGTGTAGTCCTTCCTCAGTCTCTTGTATGCATTCAGTAGAAATTTAAAAGATTTAATCATATATTAAATATTCCTCCAATATCAACAAAACAAACAGCTACCCATCCATTGTCTCTAATCATTGAACATAGTAAAGACATATGTAGATGGAAATCCAGACCTAGCTTGAGACAGGCCAAAATGTGGTGGGGTTAAAACTAACTTGATAATTGGATCTCTATCGGCAACAGTTTTATAATGAAAGATAAAAACCTTCCACTCGAAAAGACCACACACTTACAAAAATGTATTCAGCGCCATCTTGATCGTACGGTAGTTGGATTTATAACCACCTATGCAATCAGTGCCTATCACCACTAACGTTGTGAGTTCGAATCCCGCTCAAGCGAGGTGTAATCAATGCAACATTATGTGATAAAGTTTGTCAGTGACTTGCGGCAGGTCTGGGGTTTTCTCCAGGTACTCCTGTTTCCTCCACCAATAAAACTGACCACCATTATATAACTGAAATATTGTTGAAAGTGGCATTCAATACCATAACCCTATCCCAAACATGAATTTCAACATATACATGGACAACACAATAGCAGGGTCATTGAATACTCGTAGTTTACTGACTACTAGATAAGAAGGTAGATTATGTAGGTTAATTACCTCTCAGGACAGAAAAGTTGTAAATGATACTTCTAAAGGATTTAATAGCAAATACAAAAATGTATAGTCTTAAACAATACATTTATATTTCATTCCATACTCTATTTAATATTTTATCAAAATTTAATGTCGATGAACTGATGATCTATTTTATTCTGGTCTCCCATGAAGACTATTAATTTATTTAGATCTAAAGAAATTATTAGTCTTCATGGGAGACCAGAATAAGATCATCAGTTCATTGACATTAAGAGTATGTACTGATTTAATTGCTAGTTGGGCCTACGAGCTCACCAGCAAATTGTCTATATTTTAGCAAAGAAGACCTGACTCAAAAAATCAACTATAGTTGCTAAGATATAGTACAGTCAAACCTGCTTTAGTGACCACCTCTACTAACAATGACTTGTATTATGTGACCTTAATTTTTCATTTCCCTTCATATCTATTAAACCTGGATCAAGCGACCCCCTGACTTATGTAACGATATTTGACTGTTCCCTTAGAAGGTCACATAAGACAGGTTTGACTGTATTTACGAATATGATTATTTCAAAGTTTAGAAGATGCGTCCGATTAAAACTTTTTAGCTTTATTAATTTAATAACGTTGCCATAGAAACATGAATGGAAAATACCAGTTTTGATCAGATCTCAGCATGTAGTATGATATTCACATACAAGGTCTCTATAACGGTAATAAAATTTAGTGAAAGTTTTCAATAATTGATGAAAACAGAATCCTCGGCATTAACATGTTTTTTTTTTTCCCTATTTCACAAGATTGCGATCATTAAGGTCAAAAACATTACTATAATAAATATGGGCAAAATGAACCCAACTCAGAAATGTTAATTCCTGATTGATATAAGAAAAATATTTATCTGTGTCTAATGAAAATGACTTTAATCTTGTGGCAACTAATTGGCATTGTTAATTGCATAAAACATAAAGCTCTACTGGACACGGACAGAAACCTTGAGAGATTGAGGAAATCTGGCAGCATGAAAGAAAAGGTCTTGACCCAATCAATTCAAAGGAAAAACTTCATAAAAATTGGATGCTAAATAAATATTCCGCATTAACTTTCCAAATATGTGAAATAGCAGAATTTGGGGCCCTTTAGCCCCTTTTCCATGATAAAATAGGTAATTTACTTCTTTGATTAATAAACAACTCATTAGGATAAGCTGAAATATTGTTGAAAGTGGTGTTAAACACCATAATCCTAACCCACTAGGATGGGCTGAAATATTGTTGAATGTGGTGTTAAACACCATAATCCTAACCCATTAGGATGGGCTGAAATATTGTTGAAAGTGGTGTTAAACACCATAATCTTAACTCATTAGGATGGGCTGAAATATTGTTGAATGTGGTGTTAAACACCATAATCCTATTCCATTAGGATGAGCATTTTACAAAATATTAATTAGATTTTGATGAAAAATGAAAATGTTAAAATTTTGCAACCTGGTGCTTTTTGGACTTGTTCTGTCGAGAAACCATAAGAGATTGAGGAAATCCATTGACACACTATCAGAACATCTGAACACAATCAATTCAAAGGAAAAAAAACCTTCAAAATTGGATGAAAAATGAAAATTCAATACATCTTCCAACTATTAGAAATTTCAGAATTTGGCCCCTTCTAGATGCTTTGAAAAAATATATAGCTAAATTTTGTTTAACAGCCATAAAGATGTAAAAAAACAATAATACAATGAAACCTGTCTAAGACAAACCCTGAATAAACTTAACTTTAATTAAAGTCCTAATGTAGGAAATCTTTTAAATTTAACCTTTATAAAGCGAACACATGATGTCTGTTTCGAACACAACAGTTGATCCCTATGAGGTTCGGTACACATAGGTTTTGCTGTAGTTACGGTAGATAATAGCGCTATTCATATTTCCGAAAAAGATTTTCCTATGGAATACATATAAAAATGCAAAATAAGTCTTTTTTAACAGATTAAGGATACAGGCTCATGTCACATATGAAACTCTTGTATTGCATTTGTATGCATTTAATATACCGGAATATACAGCGATACCTGGCTAAGCTGAACCTCATTGGACCAACTTTTGTGTTCGGAATAGAGAGGTGTTTGCTTTATAAAGATTAAATTCACAAAGATTTACCTACATTAGGACTTATTTACAGTTCAGTTTATAGAAGATTCCGGTTTATTCAGGTTTCGGTTTAGACAGGTTTCACTGTATTTGCATATAATGTAAGTTAGTGTGCCCTGTGGCCTTGATCATGTTGTATAAATTAACATCAACCTATGCAATCGCTATTCAGTGCACAGAGGTCAGCAAGTTTAACTCCAATATATGACTGATGTGTGGATCTTCAGTACAACCTTATGTGATAAAAATTTGTCAGTGACTGATGTGTAGTTCTCTTCGGTTTTCTGTACCAATAAAACTGACTAGTCACAGGTCAAAAGTCTTTCTGCGTTGAAATATTTCCCTATATCCTATATATATATATATTTCATATAAAAAATGTTTTTTGAAAAATTCTGTCAAGTCATTTCTTACACGATTTTCAGGTTTTTATAGGTTGAGCTTTATGGTGTTTAATGCCACTTTCAACAATATTTTAGTTATATTGTGGCGGTCAGTTTTATTGGTGGAGGAAGTCGGAGTACCCAAAGAAAACCACCGACCTGTCTCAAGTCACTGCCAAACTTGATCACTTAATGTTGTATCCAGTACACCTTGCTATCACCGGGATTCGAACTCACAACTTTTGTGATGATAGGCACTGATTGCACTGGTAGTTGTAAATCCAACTACCATACGATCACGACCACGATGGCCCCATATAATTTGATTTATACTTTTCCTTAAAGCATGATTAGACACAAGGTGTAATTTTAGTTCACCAAATATTTCTATATAATCATAGAATATTGTTATATCAAGAATTTACATTTGTGTTTAAATCATAAAAGTTCGAAAAATTATTAAAAAAAATATTAGCATAAATTCTTATTAATTCTGCTTTTAAAGGTGAAACATTCAAGAAAAACGTATAAGAAAAAATGACTTCAGGAGATTTAAAAAAAAGAATAAGTGGTTTTATATGAAATATGTAGGAAAATAACATAGCATGGAAAGACTTGACCCATGAATGTACATTGTAGCATTAACAGACCAAAATCCCTCATGACTGCCACGATGTAACTGAAATATTGTTGAAAGTGGCTTTAAACACCATAAACCAACTAATCCCTCACGTAATTTGATGTCCCACATTAATTATTACCATTCCTGTGATTTAAGATTGAAAAAAAAACTTGATGGCCAAATCCCAGGGATCGCGCTGGGCTTCGCCAATGTCGCCATTTGCGATTTTTAATTTCATTTGGCAACAAAATACGGCCTTTGGCGATTTTTTTGGCGACAACATTTTATTTATCAAAAATTACTTCGTACTGCTGTCAATCAACGGCGCAGGTAAGAAACATCGTCTGCTAGAGCGTGCCAGTTGATGACAGATAATAAAGACAGGTAATAAATCAATTACTAGTGATTGCTAATCCGAATATCAGGTAAAGAGAGATTATGTAATAATTGGTTATTTGCAGGTTAGATGATTAATAAATGGATATAATTAAGGCCAATTAAGAATGAACTGATGAGTTCACTAAATTTCTCATCAATTGAATATCTTTATGTCCCAAGCGTAGTGCCCAAGCTCATCAAGCTAAAATCTAATTTCTCAAATGTAATCTAAAGAATCAAAAGAAAGTTGGTATTTTTGAAGTACCGACTATTCCCTATATATATATATATATACCCAAGCAACAAAAACTGATCATTTTTATCCAAAACTATAATAGTGCTATGTCGTAATAATGGGTAAACCTAAACTAAAGTTTTCGTCTCCATCACAGTCTAAGTTAACCAAGTTGTCAGCGTTTGGCTTTAGTTCCGCTAATTCAAGTAACGTTGTCAGTGAAACTTCTTCAAGTCCAAAACCTTCGTCAAGTAATAAAGGTGCATCTACTAATGTAACTCCATGTTCCGTTGTTTCCTTTTCCCCAATCATATATTTTTCTTGTACATCGGGCGGTTTAATTTGACGTAGAAAGAAATCCAAATTGACATCAAATTATAATAAAACACTTGAAAACAATTATCGTTTTAGATGAGTATTTTTTTTTTTTTTTTTTTTTTTTTCTCAACTGCAAAATACATCAATACAGAATAGAGTACAATAATATAATAACATATACAACATCATACAATCTATATAGTAAAGTACAATTAAATCTTCTTACAATCTTTTCCAATATATAATCATATGTATATTGCAGTGGAGGTGTTTTTTTGTTTTTTTTAGAATATAAAAGATGAGAAAAGAGGTATTTTGCAGAGTTTGAAATTGTTTACTATTGATATATGTGATAAATATTTTTTTGTATAATTAGGAAAAAAAGTAGATAAGAATTTAATGTATTCTTAAAAAGAAGAAGAAAAAAAAAAGAAGACATTGAAGATGAGATTGTACTTTATATTGGCATTTATATATAAAACTTTTATGGTCTGGCCTGGTGCAAACAATCAATTGGACTATACAAAAGTATTATTTGGATGGATCAAACATTCATATTGTTTTAATTATCCCGTAATGAGTATACTATAAAGTATACTATAGTATAGTAAATATAAACAAGAAAAGTATATTTAGATAGACTATATCAGTTAGTATTTAGTGGTGTCTCTATGGAAAGGGAATTTACATAAGAATAAAAACTATGTCAACAATCCTCAAACAGTTTTTCAAAAGTACTCCAATGTAATTGAAATTCTGCAATTCTTTGATTTCGGACAGCAATCATTTTTTCAGTTTTATATAAATTTATCAAACAGGCTTTAAGCGAAAGAAAGGATAATTTTTTCTTCAGACATCTGTTTGTATATATATAGTATTTTATGTTTAGTAAAATGGCATTGTATACATCATCTTTATATACTTTATCAACATCCCCAAAAATTCACTGAACCAAGAATTTACTTGCCCTAGCAGATTTTGTACATTTTCACAACCCCAAAAAATGTGTTCAATGGTTTCATTTTCCTTTTGACAAAAATTACAATTTGCATCATCAATAATTTTAATTTTTTTCAGGAAATAATTAGTAGCCAGAATATTGTGGTTTATTCTAAATTGAAACCAATGTAATTTTGTACATGCTGTAGCTTTAAATGGGAGTATATAAATTTGTTTCCACTCATTTGAATTAATATCGAAAACTGTATTCCATTTTCTTTGAGCTGTAGGAACACTACTGTTTTTATTTAGAATTGTGTACATATCTTTTGAACCTTTAGAACTTTGAAAAATATTTTGTAGAGATGATGGGACAAAAGGAGTCTGTAAATTAGATGATTTGTCTCCATATGGATATAATTTTAGCATTTGTCGTAAAGAACTAATAACCCCATTATATTGCAGAAAATTTACACAAAGTCCAAATTTGTTTGAAAACTGATCTAAAGTCAGAAAAGAACCATCATCATTGACAAAATCGTTAACAAACTTTACACCCCTATTGAACCACTCTGGATAAAAGATAGTTCTTTTGTCAATTTTTACCTGTTTATTCAACCAAACTGTATTGGCAAGAAAGTTTGTCCAATCTTTGTTTTCGTCTTTTTCAATAACAGATTTCCAAGCATATAATACATCCTTCCAAAATTGATTTTTTACACTTTCTATTACTTGTTCTATATATCCACTACCGCCACATGATAGTTTATTTATATCAATTGATGACATAAAAATATTCTGCCATTTACAATTGTTGAAAAAGAGTCTCCTGATCCATGTGGAGTATTGCTTTTATAATGAACACGACGCTTTTAAGCCCCTATGTTTAACGTTAGATGCAAATTATGCAAATCCGCTGGTCAGTTTTCGGAAATTGGGTCACAGTAGTTTCCAGGAAATGTACCTATTTTTAACTTTCTTTGACTGCAAATAACCCAACCGTTTTAGAAGATTGACGAATATATTACATTGTATGTTTTATTGATCTAATTTTTATTTGAATTTTGACAGTTAGAATTTTTTGGGCATCGTGTATACAAATGTACCTATTCGTGATCTCAAATTTACAAATATTACCGATACCGGCAAACTAGCTATCCTATTTTTGTTTTTCATTAAAAGAACAGGGTACTCTTGGTTGGTTTTGCTTGTTTATACATGGAAGATGACGTTTTTTTGTTATATATATGCAAATTGTTTATTGCTTTAATGACAATTATTTTTATTTGTTCCAATGTTTGACATAGTTCGTCTCGTACGATAGTTCATTTTATGCTCATTTTTGGTCACCTAGTTCATGTGTGTGGCGTTTCCTAACTTATTACGATGTATACTTGCAAAAATGACTAAGAAATCGACTCGATAAAAAGTGAAACCATAATTTGGCTTCAATAATAGAGAATTGGCAACAAAAAATTAAGATTGGCGATTTTTTTGGCTCCAATATTTTTGGAGCCAGAGCAACCCCTGAATCCCTTCCCAAAATATTGAAAGGCATCCAGAGATATTTAATTAATGGACTGAGATTAATACGTTATCACCCTTTTTTGGGGAAACCCCTGCAAGATGGTAACCATAGTGATAGGACAGTTATTTTGTCAGTTGTACGGATTTCCTTATAAATGACAAATAGTACTTGTGCTATTTGTTGTACAAACATTTATTTTTTATTTTTAGCTGTGATAAATATCAGATCTTCTTCTATCCTATGAATGCAAGTTATATTAAAAAAAGAAGATGCTATTTGAACCGAGTTAGGGGAGTGCAAGTTTAAAGTACAAACAGAATATTCAGTTGTTGAAATCAAGCCTTTCAGTAAAGGGTGGTACCAGGTACTTTTACCCACCCAAAATGGTAATTGGTACCTCCTGATTCTAAAGAGTGTTGTATAAGATATTCATGAAAAATGTTAAATTTGTAAGAAAAAGTACTGCCTGTAAATAGTGAAGTAATGGTACACTTGAAAAATTTTGAAAACCCGGTAAAATTGAATTTTTTTAGAGGAAACAGAAAGTTTGGCAACGTGTGCTTTTATCTGTATTTATTGATAATTTAAACATTTTTCCTTTGATCTTGCTGACGAATATTTTCAATTGCAACGAACAGACTCGGATGCTGAAAATTATTGGTCAATGAGATGTCATACAACATTATGAAGTACATTGTAACCACCGAAAACAATAAGGTCAGTTTTGGACGTCTTCAAAAAAACATTATCACAGCTTGTCCTATCAGACTTGCTGTGAATACTAGTGATAATATCTGTCTGGACCTTCATAGCTGCCATTATTCTACATAGATTCAGTGATTTGTTTCAATTCTATGACATACTATCACAGTAGAAACTCATCTTATTTTAAGCTGGGACAATGCAGTGATGTTACACAAATACAATGAAGGAAGCATAGAATAGTGTTTAGTTCTTGTGAGTGACTCATTTTGTAAATGTTATATTGTCCAGGGTGAACTTATTTTATAAACGGTATGTCAACTCGGGTAATTTGCCTACAAATGATATGTTGCCCAGGGCGACTTTTTTTTTTATAAATGATGTGTCAACTCTGGTAACTTGCCTACAAATGATATGTTGCCCAGGGTGACTTATTTTATAAATGATATGTTAACTCTGGTAACTTGCCTACAAATAATATGTTGGCCAGGATGACTTATTTTATAAATGATATGTTAACTCTGGTAACTTGCCTACAAATGATATGTTGGCCAGGATGACTTATTTTATAAATGATATGTCAACTCTGGTAGCTTTCCTACAAATGATATGTTGCCTAGGATGACTTATTTCATCAATGATATGTCATCTTAGAATGATATGTTGCCCAGGGTGGTTAATTTTATAAATGATATTAACTTGGGTAACTTGCCTAAAAATGATATGTTGCCCATGGTGACTTATTTTATTGATGATATGTTAACTCTTTTAACTTGTCTACAAATGATTTGTTGCCCATGGTGACTTATTTTTATAAATTATATGTCAACTCTGGTAACTTGCCTACAAATGATTTGTTGCCCATGGTGACTTATTTTTATAAATTATATGTCAACTCTGGTAACTTGCCTACAAATGATTTGTTGCCCATGGTGACTTATTTTATAAATTATAGGTCAACTCTGATAACTTGCCTACAAATGATTTGTTGCCCATGGTGACTTGTTTTATAAACAATATGTCAATTCTGGTAAATTCCCTACAAATGATATGTTGCCCAGGGCGACTTATTTTATAAACGATATATTACCTTTGGTAATTTGGTAAGAGCAGTCCACGACATGAAAATTTGAATTACCTGGTCCGAATCAAATTCTTGAAATTGTTTTTATATAGTTGAAGTTCTAAATAAAAACTGAAAAATTTACTGGTCCGAACAAAGTTTTACTGGTGTTGGACCTGAGGATCGGTTGGTACTCATCGTGAGGACTGTAAAGTGTAAGATTTTTGTTTTTGTTAAATATCTTTTTAAATAGTTTGATAACTAAGTTATTGTATCTTAAATTATTTATTTGTTCAATTATCTTAATTAGTTAGTGCTATGGTACCGTATGTTGACAATTTAAATTTGCCATATTAACATGTTATGTAATTTACAAGACAGTGTTAATAGCTTATGCATAATTTACTTTCTTGCGTAATTTTCAGACAAGTACAAATTTTGTAGTTTTAGATTTCATCTGCATTTACACAGTGCCTAGAGCCTATGAAAATGAAGAATTACCTGAAAAGAAGCATTTTGTCTGGTGCACTTCATTTTTACTTTATATGAAACAAAGAATGACAAAATAGTGCCCAAGACCTATGAAGGCCCTAATCTGGGCCTGTACATACCTACATGTATCAATATAACTAAACATTTTGGATAAATATGTAATTATAGCTGGGCTGCCATATTTAAACTTGATGCTTTTTTGGGGGGGAAAATCTCTTTTTATTAAAAACAAGCTAAGGACCTAATTTAGGTGATTTTCTTCAGACCTATTTTTTTTACTTAATTTCTACTGATCATATGGTTAGGGTTAGAGATAGGGTAATGGAGCTTAATGCCACTCTCAACAATATTTCAGTTACATGTATATGGTTGCGATCCAGTATATTGGTAGAGGAAACCGTAGTACCAAGAGAAAACCACTGACCTGCCGCAAGTCACTGAAAACTTTAATCACATATTTGTTTTATCTTTTGTATAGAATACACCTCGCCTGATTGGGATTCAAACTCCCGTTAGTGGTGATAGACAATGATTGTAAAAGTAGTTATAAATCCAACTACCATACGTTCAAGACCACAACCCTCCCCCCTAAAATCATTATTCAAAAAAAATTATTTTGTTCTCCAAATATACCTTTAGTAGTGAAAAAAATATGGGGTTATCTTTAGTGGGCAAACTCATTTCTAGTATACATTAATATAGTTACCAATAATTTCTTCTTACTGTATAGAGTCCTTATTACAAAAAAAATCTCTCAGATGTCTGAAGTATAAAGCAAATATTAATTTATGAAGCTTTGTATCGGTAGTACTATGTATAGACATGATTTTGATGATTTTCTTAAAGCCAATATGTAAGTTTCCATAGAAACGTGACATGTCTTTCATTTCTTTTACTTATATCCAGTACGATTAAGCTATAAAACTCAAGGGTTTTTTTTATCATTCCGAGCCTTGACTTGTTAGACATCGTAAACATTAGAAAAAATGAAGCATAATAATAAATGCTAGTATTACCTAATATTGTTACACAAATTGTGTAACACAATGTCATTATTTCGTAACTGGATGTGTAATGTCATTCATTTATTTTCTATAATAGACATAATGATGACAAATATGAATATTTAAGTGTTTGAAATGATAAAAAAAAAAAGAGAAAATAATAGCTGCATCATTAAGGTCTAGCAGAAAAATGTGCCCCCAAAAAAAATAAAAAAATAAGAGGATCCAGAAGGATGTCCACTTTAAGGTCACATGTCATTGTTTAAAGAGATCATTATTAAGATCAGGGCCTGGGTGGCTCAATGAGTTAGGTAGTTGGATTACCTAACAACTCGTACAAGCCTATCACCAATATGACGTGGGTTCGCGCCCGACTTTGTAAATTACAAAAAAGGGTGCACTCGACTCGCAGCCGCAAGTGATAAAGTTTACCAGTTGTTTGCCCATGGTCGGTGGTTCTTTCCGGGTACTCCGGCTTCTTCCACCACTAAAACTGGACTCCATGATATAGCTGAAATATTGCTGAAAGTGGCAATAAACACAAGAAATAAAAAATCAGAAATCAAATCATTATTAAGATCACATATGGGAAGTAATTTGTGATGATGTCACTGTACATGTCACATTCTACTTTCAATTAAGACCTTTTTATAATACCATTTAGACTGGGGTTAGGGTTGGGATTATGGTGTTTAATGCCACCTTCAACAATATTTCAGTAACATTGTGGCGTTCAATTTTATTGGTGGAGAAAACTGGAGAAAACCACTGACCTGCCGCAAGTCACTGACAAACTTTATCACATAATGTTGTATCAAGTACACCTCATAATGATCAGCATTCAAACTCTCAGCTTGATTGTGATAGGCACTGATTGTACAGATACTTTATAAATCAAGCTACTATACAATCACACCACAGAGCCAACCTCTGCCTAAAAGATTTGAAAAATTTGTTTGAGGCTCTAGACCAGATATTTTCTTCAATTCTATAAGAGATGTTTGTTTGAGGCTGTGAACCTGATATTTTCTTCAATTCTTTAAGAGATGTTTGTTTAAGGCTCTAGACCTTTTCTTCAATTCTATAAGAGATGTTTGTTTGAGGCTGTGAACCTGATATTTTCTTCAATTCTTTAAGAGATGTTTGTTTAAGGCTCTAGACCAGATATTTTCTTCAATTCTATAAGAGATGTTTGTTTGAGGCTGTGAACCTGATATTTTCTTCAATTCTATAAGAGATGTTTGTTTGAGGCTCTAGACCAGATATTTTCTTCAATTCTATAAGAGATGTTTGTTTGAGGCTGTGAACCTGATATTTTCTTCAATTCTATAAGAGATGTTTGTTTGAGGCTCTAGACTATGTGAAATCATTCTTCAAATAGAAAGATGAATTTCAATGAGGAAAAATATTTTAACTTTAATTTATCTGAAATTTAAGGTACCGGTATTTAAGTCATTTTTATGATTTTCATTGACTACATCTCAAACAAACCCCTCCCCGAACATGCTGACCTCCAATATATTCTACAGGCTGTCATGGTCGTGATCGTATGGTAGTTGGATTTACAAATACCTGTGCAATCAGTGCCTATCACCACTAAAGTTGTGAGTTTGAATCCCACTCATGGCAAGCTGTACGTGATACAACATTATGTGGTAAAGTTTGTCAGTGACTTGCGACTGGTCGGTGGTTTTCTCCAGGCACTCTGGTTTCCTCCACCAATAAAGCTGACCGCCATAATAAAACTGAAATATTGTTGAAAGTGGTGTTAAACAATATAACTCTAGCCACCTCCAATAAGGTTGTACATCAGACTATATTTACTATCAGATGTCAGGTTAATCAAGTTGTATGCAAAAATCAATTCATTACTTAAAGTACTACATGTAGTTATATTATATATTATTCATATGACATAATTCCAATGAACTTTGAACTTAGTTCCATTAATTATGTGACCTATGTATATAACCTGTCATATATAGATCAATATTGAGACATGGATTATTATGCCATGTCTGATTGACATTACTGGTTTATTTCTGACTTTATCCAATATTTCATGATTTATAATGATCTTTTATCTACGATTTGTATATTTTCCCTTTGATCTTTACATGCAATAATATCATGCTACCAAGTGTGATAACTCTTGTTTTCTAATGTGACCTTGTAGCGATGTCACTCATGTCACCTTACCAAATGTTCAATGAATATGCTATCATTGATAAGTTTTGCTCGAAATGGACTTCTGCTCACATTTCACTATTGGGGCTTCACCTTCAATGTGATATTGCTCTTAAAAATCCATTCTCTTAAAACAAATCAATGATAGTATAACTAATGTAGTTAGGCAACACAATCGTAGGGGATGATTAGTGGAACCATACTGTTTATGTTTCATAAGTTTCAGTTTTAATTTATCTTGGTAGTACAATGGAACCTGTCTAATCCGACACACCAAGGGACCAGGGAAATGTGTCGGATTGTACAGGATGTTGGAAAACTCAGGTTTTCATTTTAGTTAACAGAAATGTGCACAAAATTAACAAGAGAAGGAATTGTGTATATTTGATTTGATTTGATTGATTGATTGATTGATTGATTGGTGTTTAACGTCTTGATGAAGGATGGTCTAAATAATTGGAACTACTATGTAAATGGATGTTTATACAATGTAAATAATAATTAGAACTACTATGTAAATGGATGTTTATACAATGTAGATAATAATTAGAACTACTATGTAAATGGATGTTTATACAATGTAGATAATAATTAGAACTACTATGTAAATGGATGTTTATACAATGTAGATAATAATTAGAACTACTATGTAAAGGGATGTTTATACAATGTAGATACAAATACATTTAATATTTAATGTATACACAATTAATATATTTAGCACAATTTCATAATCTGATATGATAACTCTTGGTTGTAGTCATGTCATTTACAAAGAAAGTGAAAACAGTTATGTGTAAAATTTTAATTATTTTTGTATTGGTAAACTTACTTTTAACTCTAATTAATGAGTCTTTAACCACCTGCCAATCAATAACTTCAAATTATGATTTATTTGTGTACACAAGCCTAGAACAATTACATAATATATCAGATAATGGTTGTAGCCATGTCCTTTACAAAGAAAGTGGAAACAGTTTACTGTATTTTAATTATTACATACATATTATTTTAACCCTTACTATTGAGCCTCTAATTACCTGCCAATCAATTAGTTAAAATCACAATTTATTTGTCAGCTAAGCCTGTCAATTTGTTTATGGTTTATATTTAATGATAAGCATGGCAGGATGGTAATTTGTTAATGAGCAGATCAAAGGGTCGGATAAGACAGGATTAATAACGCTGGGACTGTAAAACAAAACAATGTCGGATGTTGGAAGTGACAGGTGTCGGAATACTCAAGGTTTTTTAACAAAGAATGTTAAAGAAATATTTTGCGACCTGAAATTCTTGTCGGAAGTCACAGGATGTCGGAAAACTCAGGTGTCGGATCGCACAGGTTCCACTGTATTAAGTTAGCATTTGTCTGTTATCCGTCCGTTCTGATTGATTGATTTGATTGATTTTTTGTGTTTAACGCCACTTTCAGCAATATTTCAGCTATACCATGGCGACCAGTTTTAGTGGTGGAAGAAGCCTGAGTACCTGGAGAGAACCACTGACCATGGGCAAGCAACTGATAAACTTTATCACTTGCGGCTGTGAGTCTAGCGCAGCCTTTTTGGTAATTTACAAAGCCGGGCGCGAACCCACACCGTATTGGTGATAGGCTTGTATGAGTTGTTAGGTAATCCAACTACCTAACTCATTGAGCCACCCGGGCCCTCCTGTCTGTTCTGTGTAAGATTCTTAAGAAATCTATTTCTATGAAACCACTGGTCCAATTTCAACCCTAGATTTTCTGGCGCATCCTTAGGGTGTCTACTGTTAAGTGTATCTGATGATCCTACTGATCATCCAGCATGACTGCTGTTTCTATAAATAGAACACATAAAGGACAGGGGGTATAATGATACCAGAAATTATCTCATGCGGACCAACAACCTCAGATGAATTGCATTCACAAAGTGAAGCAGCATGGATGATAAAAAATGAATAGACAAACCGTAAAACTAAATGCAGAATTTATCTCACTCTCTCATATAATCCTTTCTTGTAGAGTCCATTATAGAAAAGGCAATTTCCAAAACTCTCAGTTATATCCTGTTGTTTTCTGTTGGAGCTAATTTTCTTGATTTTAATGGTTTTCCCATTCAGATGGAATTATTCTATGAGATGATACAAAAGTTAATATGTTATTGACACACTGAAGGGAACTATTTAAAATCTCCAAAGGAAATTACAAGTATTGTTTTTATTTCTTAATCAAATCTAGCAGTGGATTGTGTTTAGTTTTTAGATTCATATGATTGTTTTTGTAAAGAAAACAGGAATGGAAATTAATTAAATTCTTATACTAATGACTTTTTGTTTTTATTCTAAATGTTGGTCAGGAGATTTATTTAAACATTAAATATTTGAATATTATTCATATGTATCTCCCAATTTTCAAAAAAGTGTAAGGGACTGTCATGGTCATGATCGTATGGTAGTTGGATTTACAACTACCTGTGCAATCAGTGCCTAACACCACTAATGTTGTGTGTTTGAATCCCGCTCATGGCAAGGTGTACTTGATACAACATAATGTGATAAAAGTAGCCTTCATTTCTATCTATCAATCTTAGCCCGGTGACCAACTACGCAAAAGTCGCATATTAGCGGAGTTTAATTTCACTTCATACTATACGGCTAAAAATTGGCATACTTGTAGGAAAATGATTTTACTTTGATTTTAGACTGGTCGTCAAAAAGTCGTATGGTGCAGTTTTCTAAAATTCTATGTATAGTTAGCAAAATTTACTTAAATTTGAACCTCAAGTGGCTATCAGTTTTGCTCCAGTATTTAAAAACTGTATAGAATATATTTCTTTCGCATTGGATTCAAAGTTTACATATAATGTTTGATTCATTAAGCGAAAAAACTAACACAATAAACCTATTATTGAAAAATAATAACAATAACAAATATTGTAAATGGGGTCATTTTGTAGTTTCACCAGATTTTAATTCTGTACAATAATGCGCCAGTTGATAAATAGTTAAGTAATTAGTAGAAATTAAAAATATAATCATTACCCTATTTAGTGACACACCTTTTTTATTTTTATCTAAGTTTCTTTAATAGGATTTTATATACCACCCAAAATATAGACTAACAAATCTTTACCTTACTTAATTTTTCGGAAAGTTGTGTCCGGTCCCGGTAGATCTGAATACTTTGTTCACCATATTGATCTTGAACTTCGAGTGCACCTTATGTTCGATTAAGTTATGTTAACTATGGATTGATTTCTTTTTGTATTTGTTGATGCGTCTTTGTTCTTTTGACTTTTAAATGTTGCTTATTCGAATTTGAGGTTGTGGTGATAGTTATTTTTCATTTTTTTTCCTTCAAAGAGATAAATTTAGTTATTGAGTTGTAAGTTATTTCAATCGCCATATTCTTAGACTTGATGGTTTTCAGTTTGTCTTGTTTCTTATCTTCGATAGGGAAACTTTGGGCGATGGCGGTCTTCCTGATCTTTTGGTTGATTCTGGTGTGTATGCTGGAAATACAGCTGAGCTTATGTTGGTTGGCAAAGAATTTAACAGTGATGTCAGGGGGTTCACACTTGTGACAAACTTGTGTCTCCTTGCGAGTAAGCGAGCATTTAGGATTTTATTAGAACTAGTGTAAGACCTTTGACTACATCGATCAAATACCATCAGCATTCTGGAATGCGCTGTTTGAATTTCATAGAAGTATCTGTGATCAGACGATTGAAACATCAGTACTACTAACTAAAGTTGAAGAATTGTTTGAAGACCACGTACAACCTCTAATCGGTAAGTTTAGAAAATGGGGATGCGATGCATCACCTACATTCAAATACTGGGATATGTTTCTGGTGGCGGTTCAAATTATGTTGTCAAATGTACAAGCAGAACGGGAGGGTGATTGGTCAGCATATCTGATGTCTTCATCAAAAATGTTGCCCTATTTCTTCATTACTAACCGTACAAATTACTCTAGATGGATGCCTGTATATATACTTGATATGCTCGAACTTCCAGCCGAGATAAAATCAGCTTTTGAAAAAGGCGAATTTTCCATTAGACAAACATCCGGCATCTTCAATGGTATTTGGAGCGATATGGGCACTGAAAAAACCATCATAAAAGATTCGAAGGGCTCAGGTGGTATCGTAGGAATAACGAATCAGAAATCTGCCCTTGTTAGATGGACACTTACTAGACATTTCCTAGCATCATTCAGTAGGGCAATGAACGACAGGGCAGGTATTACAAGCACCAGCAATACCTCACATGAAGAAATGAAGCAAACAGCTTTGAAGCTACCAGGATTCTTTGCTGTCTGCTGTCAACGAAGGTGAAAAAAAGTGCAGAAACTTTGTTAACAGTGCTCTCTCTGTAGGACAGTCTGTGCATTTTTATAGCCCTATCTCAAAGTCAAAATTGAAAACATTTGAACACATGAATGCCAAAACATCCCTGAAATGCAAATCTGGTGAAATCATAACCGGTCATATCAATCCAGAAATTGTTTTCAGACGTGCTCTGGTCTTGGCTAATAGCAGAGATGATGTCACGATTGACAACATTCTTTCACATCCTGTAGGGCCTATCCCGGTGTCCATGTTCCATGAAGATGGTACAATGGGGAAATCTTGTAAATCAGATCTAGTGAAGCAGTTCGAAAATGAAGTTTCCCCAGTTCTTTCGTTGCCGGATTTTGACCCTTCGTTGACAACTTACATCAGAGATAGCATGGCACTAGTTCAGTGCATGGATGCAAAGAAGCATAGAACCTCTGGAGACCTTGCTACCGACTACTGCAGACAGTTAGCATCATGCTTTGCAAAGACACATACAGTAGCAGATGTATTTGACCGGTATGACGTAAAAAAATCCATCAAGTCGGCTGAAAGAGAGCGTCGTACCAAAGTGACTGCCCATACAAAGGTGTCCCAAGTCATAGAAGGCAGAAATATTCCTGACTGGAAGAAATTTCTATCTGTCAAAGAAAACAAGCAGGCATTCATAAACTTTTTTGGTGACTTCATTTTCAAATTCAATCAAAGTAACCTATTAGTGTCCCCTGGAAATCTGTATTACATTGCCGGTTCATTTGGAAATCCAGAAATTGTGAAAGTTGTTTCAGACCAGGAAGTCTTTGATTGTCCTGACTTGTACAGCACTCAAGAAGAGGTGGACACCCATATGATCCCCCAGGCTTTACATGCTGACAAAAGGCTCTAAGAATTGGGAAAGCAAGGCAGTATCATTATCAAAACCTCTGATACAGATGTGATTGTTCTCTGTATTTATTTTGATAAGCAGATGACAAACACCAGTGAACTGTGGGTCCAAATGGGAAACGTTAGTAGTGTTAAGGACGGTCGTAGGTTTTGACTTATTCATGAACTATGTTCTCTCTCAGAAATCACATGTAGAGTTCTTCCTGGCGCACATGCTCTCTCTGGGTGCAACACTACCTTTTCCTTCTTTTGAAATGGCAAAAAGTTAGTGTACAAAATACTGCAAGATGCAGCATCAGATTTCCATGATTTAGACAATTTGGGAGATCCTGACAAAGATGTTGCTATTTCATGCTCTTCACGGTTTGTAGCTAGGCTTTACGATCAGAAGTCTTTTGCATCCTCCCATCATAACATTATCAAACTTCGAGTAAAACTTGCTACAGGTCGGGATGCAAGTCTGGTTAGATTACCACCTTCAGAAGCGGCACTTCGTCAGCATATTCTTCGTGCCTCATTCCAGACCAAAGTTTGGCATACTTCCTGTCTGGCAAAACCACCTCTGCCTTCACCAATGGAATACGGATGGCGAACTGTCAAGGATTCTTTGCATCCAGTCTACTTTGAAGGAAACATGTCAGCAGAATTTCTCTGTGATCTAGTGTGTTCATGCAAGGGGAAATCGCAATGTAAAAAGTCCTGTGTTTGTGCAGAGCAGAACCTTGCATGTACTGACTTATGTTCTTGCCAAGGATCAGAGTCATGTAAAAACGTCCATTCTTATACCCTTGCAGAAGAGGTTTAATGTGTTAACAACATAATCATGTACACCTTTTTGACGAGCTGGTTCATTGTTCTGCAAAGATCTTTTTTCGCTTAAGTCTTGTGTAGAACAGCTCCAATTTCCACATGAAAAAAGGTAGTTCCAGTCACTCAGAATGCCTTGTACAGTTGTTTTGCCTTATTTGTTGCTGATTTATATTCTGTTGATGCATTTTGTTGCATACAAGAAGTTGTGTTTTTGCTTTTAACCCACATATAAGTATGTTTTGTATGAGTTAATGTTGCCAATTGGACATGTACCAACACAAATCTGTGTGAAAAAACTTATATTCCTCATTATAATTTGGCAATTATTTATATTTATTTTGTAGAATACATATTTTTCTATATTTTCTTTACGTTTCTATAAGTTTTAATGGCTTTACTATCGACAATTTGGAAAATTATCAGGTTTTAAAGCGAAAACCCTCCCCCTTTTTGTGAAAACACATAAATTTGCACAGAACAATTATTGTTTGATGACATCCGACGTTTTAGATAGAAAATTGAATAAGGAAAACCAAATATGCAATTTTTCGTCTTTCGTTAATGAAAAAGGGATTCTAATTGAAATTTGGTATTCAATGAATTTTTGTGTGAAAAATGTGTTTTGACCTTTGACCTTGATTTCTGAAAAACTGCACCATATTTTCTTTTGACGACCAAATTATTTTGAAAGTACGAACATTGCCGAGTCGAATGATATATGACACAGCCGTATAGTATTCATGACGATTAAATTTTGGAAATGATGTCTCTAAGTCAACAGGCTATCTATAATCATTTAAGTGAATTATTCTTCAATCAAAATGTTTCATGGATTTCTATTAAGAGGGAGAGGCATTAAGGTGCAAAATTGGCCCCACATTTTATTAAAAAATAATGCTTGACATAGAATAAAAACAATTTACTAATTTAATTGTTATATAAACAAATTTTCAAAAAATATCTTTCCGTGAAACTGGTTGCGTTATGACATCATAATGACATCATAATTATACGGATAATGCTAAAAATGGACTATAAACGACATATTCAATGTACATTTTAGCTATTTTATATACCTCCACAGTCTTCCACCAACACCAAATTGACCAGTTGTTTTGAGTATAGAAGGTTAATGATTGTATCAAAATATTTTGTTGGTGGAGGATTGTGGAGGTTGTTAAATATTAATTTATTTATAACCTCGGCCAGACCCTTAAAATCAATATGTTCACTCTTCTGATTGTATATATGAGACCATTATGTATATATACACAATCTCTGTACATTTTATGATTCATTTCAAGTAATGAAATTCATAAGTAAATAACTTATGTTTCTGTAAATAATTGTATTTATTTTAAATACAGTTTGTGTACATTGAAACCAGGAGAAAAACTCAGTGCATGCTGTCTGGCGTCAATGCGATAAAAAGAACTGGGGACTATAAGTGCCATATATGGCAGCGACACACATTTTACCTACACGATTAATCATATGGTTGTAAACTTGTTCTCATCATAAATATATATGAAATACTTGATTGTAAAACAATTATCTATTGACAACCACTTTCCATGGGATATCTGATTCCAAGGCTTGTTATCAGTTAATCAAAATAGCAAAAATAATTCTCACAGGTTCCTAGCTAAAATCGTTACACATTAAACATTTTGCTTCACACCATTTCCCAAAATATTTCCATATTATAAAAAAAAGCGATCTTTAAATATTGGATTTCTCTCAACCCGCACCTTGGCATATTTTTTTTTTACAGATTTACGATGGTTGTCCGTAAAAATGTACTGAAATATATCATCGCATTGGTTGTCGTTAAGAATAAAGTACGGTTAAAAAAAATTAAATCTATATATTACTTCTTTAAGGTTAATACCAAAATTTCGACCAGTTTTCGACAATTGATGTTAATAAGTTTCTGAATTGATATGACCTCAATATGTACATTAGCAATGTCATAGCAGACGATGAAGCCAAAATTGGTCTGTATGAGATATATTTTTTAAATGATTAAAGCTTTGTTAAGGTGACGAAAAAATGAATTACGAAAAAATACAATTTGAACGTGAAATAATAGATGTGGTACGTAGTTCTTACATTTAAAGATGACATTTTTAGATAAGATTTCTTGAGATCATTCATGCAATTTCAGCATCATAATATAACCTCTGACAAATGAAGCGATCAAAATAATGAAAGATTTTATCACGTGAAACAAACCGTCGAAAATGGGTGACGTTGCGACATTACTATTCGTTCACTTTAATTTCATAATAGTTTCAGAACATGTTTTTATTCCTGAAATCAATCCACATTGCATATTAAGTCAAATTTATGCTTTGTTTATTGAGTTTTATTATGCTTTGTTTTTCTTTTTGTTTTTGTTTTTTAAAGATATGCATTATAATACAATGATACGTACGTTCTGTATTCTGAAAAAAATGACGTTCAGTGCTTTTCATTACCTGACTTTGTCGGTCTGCTGTGAGGAATTAGATGCACATATTAACTAACTGTATTTATTTCTGAAAAACACATATTGTGAATACATTTTGGAGAAAATTTTATCGACATCTGAGGTGGGGCCGATTTTGACCCTTATAGCTCCCAGTCCTTTGAATACAACTATTAATGTTGACCTCATTCTGGAAATTCCCCTCTTATGGAATTCAACTGTTCTATTTAATTTTTGTGTGCATGTTACCTGTAACATGGTGGATGTCTGATAAAAACCTTTTTAAGCCCACCTGGCCAAACTGTAGTTGTCTTTCCTTTAACTATTTGTCCATTCTTAATTACTATTACTAAGAAACGTTTGAAGGAGTAATCAGAGGCCATAAATAAAAGGGCAAACAACGATCTACCTTCACAGAAAACTAAAGATTGAGCAACATGAATACCACTAAAAACCAGAGGTAAACCTTGGGTGCTTCTAAAGAAAAAGCAGTTCCTGCTCCAATAGTGAGACCCATTGTGTTATATGGAACTTGCATTGTACACCAGTATATGCGTAAAAAAATAGCAATAACACAGATAAAGCAAGCACTCTTTACAATTCAAAAGGGAGTAAGGACAAATGTTTAGGATAAGGCTTGGAAGTCATGCAAGTTTATGGGTCTAGATTCTGTAGAGAGTTTGAACTTTATGTAACAGCACCATCACAATTATATACCAGAAGCAAATTTTAAACTATAGTTACTAGATTTGAGTAATATATTATACAGATATATCATGTTTGGGAGGGGTATTTGCGAAAAATACCAGTCGAGAGACGAAAAATTTCCTGAGCCGAATGGTGAGGGAAATTTAGTCTCAAGACTGGTATTTTTCGCAAATACCTCTCCCAAACATGATATATCTGTTTAATTACACCGAATATTATTTAGAACACTGGCTAAATAAATAATACCTTTTGTTTGTCGTTTTCAGGACCTAACATGATGTATCTGTTTAATTCTACCGAATGATGTTACATAAAACACACAACTGATAATGTTCTACAAATTTTGTTACAAGCTTCTCGGTGAAGGGTAAAAACGGCAAATACGATTGTTACATAAAACGCACAACTGATAACGTTTTACAAATTTTGTTACAAGCGTCTCGGTGAAGGGTAAAAACGGGAAATACGATTTTGCAAATACCATGAAAAAAAGTTAAATCTTATGCAAATACATCTACATGAAGTAAGAATTCTGCAAATTCACGGCTATTAACCAATCAGAATCCAGCATTCTTATATAAGGTGTAATTAACAGTCAAAACCTGCTTTAGTGACCACCTCTATTAAGCAATAACTTGCATTGTGTGACCTTAGTTTTTATTTCCCTTCACAGTACATTTCATATCAATTAAACCTGTATTAAGCAACCACCTGTCATATATGACCATATTTCATTGTTTCCTTGGAAGGTCACATAAGACAGATTTGACTGTATATTTACTATGAAAAGAAAGTTTAAAAGGTGATGGTCAATAATTCCACCAATATCAACAAAACGAACGTGTGCCTCTCACCTCAACTCACTGAACACAAAAAGACCATGACATATGATGTTGGAAATCCAGGTCGTGGATTGGAACAGACAACAATGTGTTAGGGTTAAACAGGTTACTGGGATCTCAATCCTCCCCTCTTGATAACTGGATCTCAATCCTCCCCTCTTGATAACTGGATTTCAATCCTCCCCTCTTGATAACTGGATCTCAATCCTCCCCTCTTGATAACTGGATCTCAATCCTCCCCTCTTGATAACTGGATCTCAATCCTCCCCTCTTGATAACTGGATCTCAATCCTCCCCTCTTGATAACTGGATCTCAAACAGCAATACATATATAAACAAACAATGAAAAACCTGCACAGAGATTCGCTTCCACTCAAAAAGACCACATACTACATCTATTACAAAATTGAATGACAACATAAACATGGACACTACAACAGCATGGTCAATGACAAGTAGTCTAGTTAATTAACTACCAGCTAAGAATGTAGAATCTGTTGGTTAAAGACCAGACATCTTAGGACAAAAAAATCTTAACCGATACAGGTTTTATAAAAATAAATCGGACAAGAATTGACCCCGGGAAAACTTTTTTGAAAAATTGTGATTTAAAAAAAATTACAGTGATAAATACTTTCTGCATGTCTATGTATGCTAAGATGATTCACATCAATTATGCATAAAGTCAGATAGTGTGTGTTTCTTAGAAAATTTATATCTCTCAGGAGATACTGCCTGCTGAAATGGATCCTGATATTTAGATATTAAATCGTGGAATTACAATAGCTAACAGCTTTAGTGCACGGTTTGATGCCAAAACAAGTATATGCTTTTAACGATTAAATTGATTAAGAAACGTGAACCGATTTACCGACCATTTTTATATTTATTTGGAAATCTAATGACAATAGGGGTCGTCATGGTCGTGATCACATGGTACAAAATGTAGTTGGATTTATAACTACCTATGCAATCAGTGTCTATCGCCACTAACGTTGTGAGTTTGAATCCCGCTCCTGGCGAGGTGTACTCAATACAACATTATGTGATAAAGTTTGTCAGTGACTTGCGACAAGTCGGTGGTATTCTCTGGGTACTACGGTTTTCTCCACTAATAAAACTGACCGCCACAATGAAACTGAAATATTGTTGAAAGTGGTGTTAGACACCATAAACCTAACCCAAATCATAAAGCCTTAAACTAGTTAGATATGTATTCAAATACGAAAGTTCATCTTGATATGACCTCTAATCGTGTTCTGTCAGATGTTAAGGGGGAGGGTAGCATATTTATAACAGCAGATAATGACCTTTCTGATTAAAATATTTTATTTAAAAGTTTGTACATTTTATTTCGAAGTTCCTCAAAACTGTCCATATACTTTCTTATAACCATATGGAGATTTGCATATCATTACACCATTTTGATTGGACCATTTTTAAAGGAGTTTTTGCTGATTTTTGACCTAGAATATTTCAATTTAAAGAAAACATTTTAAAAGTTAAAAACTCCTACATTTTTAGTGGAAAGTCCTTAAAACTGCACAGTTACAGCAGTATAGTCAAACTATTTTTTCAAAGAGTTATTGCCCTTTCTGACTTGGAATGTTTGTACATGCCACTCCTACATTTTAAATGGGAATTCCCCCAAAACTTTGCATGCTTTCTCATTACCATTTTCATACTGTTGCAAACTTTTTTTTTATATTGATGTCTGGTATTTGATATTTGAAACAAAAATTGTTTTAAATTGACATTTTTTTTCTTCTCTTTTGTGAAGGTCTAGACTCATTTATCTCCTCCTACAGTTTTGGAGCTACAGCTTTAATATTTTGTAGGATGTTTATACACATAATGGAGGTGTGTATGTCCACAGTATTTTGATGGTCAGGCAGGGGCATCATTTGTGTCTTACAGACACACTTCATTTTTATTTCAAATCACTCCTAACAAAACAACTTTGTCCATAATTATCAAGTGCAGGGGCATACTTCTTTTCTAGTTCTATTTGATTAAGCAAATTTTATGCAATTTTTACTAGACTGGGGCATAAGGCTAGTGGTTTTTAGCACAGACTGTGCAAAATTCCCTAAGATTTCATTTTTTTTATTCCCAATTTGAGCAATTTAGATTGCAAAAGATAAATCAGTATACAAAACAAAGTCATATTTTACTAACACTTTGACATTTTCATTTTTGAAAACAAAGTAGCAAGGGAAAAAATGCAATTAGACGGGCAGTATGCCTTGTGCCCGGCTGCTATGGAATGTCCTGCTTGACTATTGGTAACATGACATGTGTTTTATAAGACACAGAAACAGAAAAAACTTACTCTTCACGAGCACCTGGCTTCATCCTCAATTTTTTATTTGGAGGGAGGGGGCAGACTTTGGGAAGGAAGTCAGTGTTGCTCATCTTTTTATTTGGAGGGAGGGGGCAGACTTTGGGAAGGAAGTCAGTGTTGCTCATCTTTTTATTTGGAGGGAGGGGGCAGACTTTGGGAAGGAAGTCAGTGTTGCTCATCTTTTTATTTGGAGGGAGGGGGCAGACTTTAGGAAGGAAGTCAGTGTTGCTCATCTTTTTATTTGGAGGGAGGGGGCAGACTTTAGGAAGGAAGGAAGTGTTGCTCATCTTTTTATTTGGAGGGAGGGGGCAGACTTTGGGAAGGAAGTCAGTGTTGCTCATCTTTTTATTTGGAGGGAGGGGGCAGACTTTAGGAAGGAAGTCAGTGTTGCTCATCTTTTTATTTGGAGGGAGGGGGCAGACTTTAGGAAGGAAGTCAGTGTTGCTCATCTTTTTATTTGGAGGGAGGGGGCAGACTTTGGGAAGGAAGTCAGTGTTGCTCATCTTTTTATTTGGAGGGAGGGGGCAGACTTTAGGAAGGAAGTCAGTGTTGCTCATCTTTTTATTTGGAGGGAGGGGGCAGACTTTAGGAAGGAAGTCAGTGTTGCTCATCTTTTTATTTGGAGGGAGGGGGCAGACTTTAGGAAGGAAGTCAGTGTTGCTCATCTTTTTATTTGGAGGGAGGGGGCAGACTTTAGGAAGGAAGTCAGTGTTGCTCATCTTTTTATTTGGAGGGAGGGGGGCAGACTTTGGGAAGGAAGTCAGTGTTGCTCATCTTTTTATTTGGAGGGAGGGGGCAGACTTTAGGAAGGAAGTCAGTGTTGCTCATCTTTTTATTTGGAGGGAGGGGGGCAGACTTTGGGAAGGAAGTCAGTGTTGCTCATCTTTTTATTTGGAGGGAGGGGGCAGACTTTAGGAAGGAAGTCAGTGTTGCTCATCTTTTTATTTGGAGGGAGGGGGCAGACTTTAGGAAGGAAGTCAGTGTTGCTCATCTTTTTATTTGGAGGGAGGGGGCAGACTTTGGGAAGGAAGTCAGTGTTGCTCATCTTTTTATTTGGAGGGAGGGGGCAGACTTTGGGAAGGAAGTCAGTGTTGCTCATCTTTTTATTTGGAGGGTGGGGGCAGACTTTGGGAAGGAAGTCAGTGTTGCTCATCTTTTTATTTGGAGGGAGGGGGCAGACTTTGGGAAGGAAGTCAGTGTTGCTCATCTTTTTATTTGGAGGGAGGGGGCAGACTTTGGGAAGGAAGTCAGTGTTGCTCATCTTTTTATTTGGAGGGAGGGGGCAGACTTTGGGAAGGAAGTCAGTGTTGCTCATCTTTTTATTTGGAGGGAGGGGGCAGACTTTAGGAAGGAAGTCAGTGTTGCTCATCTTTTTATTTGGAGGGAGGGGGCAGACTTTAGGAAGGAAGTCAGTGTTGCTCATCTTTTTATTTGGAGGGAGGGGGCAGACTTTAGGAAGGAAGTCAGTGTTGCTCATCTTTTTATTTGGAGGGAGGGGGCAGACTTTAGGAAGGAAGTCAGTGTTGCTCATCTTTTTATTTGGAGGGAGGGGGGCAGACTTTGGGAAGGAAGTCAGTGTTGCTCATCTTTTTATTTGGAGGGAGGGGGCAGACTTTAGGAAGGAAGTCAGTGTTGCTCATCTTTTTATTTGGAGGGAGGGGGGCAGACTTTGGGAAGGAAGTCAGTGTTGCTCATCTTTTTATTTGGAGGGAGGGGGCAGACTTTAGGAAGGAAGTCAGTGTTGCTCATCTTTTTATTTGGAGGGAGGGGGCAGACTTTAGGAAGGAAGTCAGTGTTGCTCATCTTTTTATTTGGAGGGAGGGGGCAGACTTTGGGAAGGAAGTCAGTGTTGCTCATCTTTTTATTTGGAGGGAGGGGGCAGACTTTGGGAAGGAAGTCAGTGTTGCTCATCTTTTTATTTGGAGGGAGGGGGCAGACTTTGGGAAGGAAGTCAGTGTTGCTCATCTTTTTATTTGGAGGGAGGGGGCAGACTTTGGGAAGGAAGTCAGTGTTGCTCATCTTTTTATTTGGAGGGAGGGGGCAGACTTTGGGAAGGAAGTCAGTGTTGCTCATCTTTTTATTTGGAGGGAGGGGGCAGACTTTGGGAAGGAAGTCAGTGTTGCTCATCTTTTTATTTGGAGGGAGGGGGCAGACTTTGGGAAGGAAGTCAGTGTTGCTCATCTTTTTATTTGGAGGGAGGGGGGCAGACTTTAGGAAGGAAGTCAGTGTTGCTCATCTTTTTATTTTCTGTATTATGTTTTTTATTTGTCTGTTTTCGTTCTTTGTCTTCTACCCAATGTTGCCCGTGTCTCTAGATTGGCCATTGTTGTTTTCTTTCTAGTTTTCTTTACATTTATTTTAGACCTCAAACTTTCATTTTGTTCCAAAATATATTGTAGAACCCAGTGCAGGCATTACTGCACTTAATTTGGAAAGTTTTTATGATACTTTGCTGATGAAATACTGATGCAAACTAGACTAAATATGGTTGATAAACTTAGCACTGAGGCAAACTAGACTAAATATGGTTGATAAACTTAGCACTGAGGCAAACTAGACTAAATATGGTTGATAAACTTAGCACTGAGGCAAACTAGACTAAATATGGTTGATAAACTTAGCACTGAGGCAAACTAGACTAAATATGGTTGATAAACTTAGCACTGAGGCAAACTAGACTAAATAGGGTTGATAAACTTAGCACTGAGGCAAACTAGACTAAATAGGGTTGATAAACTTAGCACTGAGGCAAACTAGACTAAATAGGGTTGATAAACTTAGCACTGAGGCAAACTAGACTAAATAGGGTTGATAAACTTAGCACTGATGCAAACTAGACTAAATATGGTTGATAAACTTAGCACTGAGGCAAACTAGACTAAATATGGTTGATAAACTTAGCACTGATGCAAACTAGACTAAATATGGTTGATAAACTTAGCACTGAGGCAAACTAGACTAAATATGGTTGATAAACTTAGCACTGAGGCAAACTAGACTAAATATGGTTGATAAACTTAGCACTGATGCAAACTAGACTAAATATGGTTGATAAACTTAGCACTGAGGCAAACTAGACTAAATAGGGTTGATAAACTTAGCACTGAGGCAAACTAGACTAAATATGGTTGATAAACTTAGCACTGAGGCAAACTAGACTAAATAGGGTTGATAAACTTAGCACTGAGGCAAACTAGACTAAATAGGGTTGATAAACTTAGCACTGATGCAAACTAGACTAAATATGGTTGATAAACTTAGCACTGAGGCAAACTAGACTAAATAGGGTTGATAAACTTAGCACTGAGGCAAACTAGACTAAATAGGGTTGATAAACTTAGCACTGAGGCAAACTAGACTAAATAGGGTTGATAAACTTAGCACTGAGGCAAACTAGACTAAATAGGGTTGATAAACTTAGCACTGAGGCAAACTAGACTAAATATGGTTGATAAACTTAGCACTGATGCAAACTAGACTAAATATGGTTGATAAACTTAGCACTGAGGCAAACTAGACTAAATATGGTTGATAAACTTAGCACTGATGCAAACTAGACTAAATATGGTTGATAAACTTAGCACTGAGGCAAACTAGACTAAATATGGTTGATAAACTTAGCACTGAGGCAAACTAGACTAAATATGGTTGATAAACTTAGCACTGAGGCAAACTAGACTAAATATGGTTGATAAACTTAGCACTGAGGCAAACTAGACTAAATATGCCCGATTAACTTATTGTATGCAGACGGATGCTCTAATAGAAAAGTAAAATCCATCTTAAAGAGGCATTTGCGGTAGTGCCTACCGACAAAATTTGTGGGTGGAGCTTATCATCAAAAATCCCCGTTGATATGAACAGCATATTTATGAAACTGTATGTCACATGACCAACATGACCAACGTGATCTAAAGGTCACATACCTCAGAAATTTGAATTTTCGAAATGATTTTTGTAGTTTTTAGACTGATGAAGAATATTATTTTTAATAAGACTGTAATTTTCGTAGGGAGGAACACTAGTAACCATGCCTGTCAAATATTTTGCTCCAAAAGTAACTGAAACTATATATCATTGATTTTTCATCCTCGAGATAACCGTGGTCAAAATAATGAACAATCTGAATGTTTAATTCGCCCACATATCCACGGTTGCGGTTTAAATCCAAAAGTAAAATTTCAAAAACAGAAGAGAAAAAGATTTTTTCTCTCTCACAAAATAAGTAGAAATTGTATGGCAATATAGCATTATTATATATCTGTTGTAGATAATAGAAAAGGTCCCTGAAGATTTAGTATTTTACAATTGATGTTTTTATTGTATGATATTCTGTACTTAACATCAGGAGCAGAGATATTAGATCAACATGGCCTATTGATAAACGTATTAGTAAAAAAAAAAATAATTACATTTCTTATCCTGGAAAATCTTATAACGCTGATCACCTGATCACTGTTTATATTTAAGTATATCGATAGCAGAGATCAGTTAAAAGGTTGAATTGACATTATACGATATGATCCAGCGAATGACTCAATGACTCGCTGTGTCCAAGAGATGATGGACTTGAGATAACGGTTTAAAATAGAAGTGGTTGTTTAACAGGGTTCCATTCTGTTTAGAGACTATATATATTTCTAGTTCATTGACCTCAATCTACTGTAAATGTGAATGTTTTTTTTTCAAGTGATGAGAGAAAAAAAATTTCGGCCTATTTTGAGTTGTGCAGAAATATAGAAAAAAAATTCCATTTAGCAACTACTTCAGTAGTATAAACTAAACTACAAAATATTATATGTTATTCAGCTATCAGACAGGGTATATAATGTGACACTCCCGGCTTAGGATCTATATTCCCCGAGGCACAGCCGAAGGGAATATATATCATAAGCCGGGAATGTCACATTATATACCCTGAATAACAGATATATTACAGATTTAACCATTGGTTTTTTTAAATACAACATCCAACTGTATTAAATAAATTTGCATCTTTCATTTTCATTTTTCGTATCTCTAGATGTCCGTTTCCGTACCTTTGACATCATTCTTCAATGACGTCAATATATGTGTCACGTCATATTTCATGTCTCATGAAGGAAAATACTGTACTAAATTTCTAAATCATTACAATTTCATATGTAGTAAATTTTATAAACTTTATGAATATAACATTAATATATCACATAACAAAACAACGGGTTTGCGAAACAGTTTCAATAATTTAAATGTTAACTACATGTAAATAAAACCTTGGTGTGGTCCCATGACGTCGACTGTTTTCAAGGCTCAACGTTTTGTTTATTTGTTATGGTACAGCCGTGGAACATAGGAGTTTGCTGAATCGATCAGGTATTTGAGACGGAATTAACCGTTGTAATATTTATTTGTTCATGCAGCCGTTTTGAGTATAAAAACAGCATTTAATTTGGTAAAAATACATTTATTATTCCGTATTATACCATTGATTCAGTGAAGTGTAATGTTTTGTCGTCCATGTTTTAATCGTTTTTGGGGACTGAAATATATACCCCGTCTGTTTTCCGAATATATGCTGACATTCAGGGTTGAAGAACCAATGAAAATATGTGTAACAAATTAAATCCGTAATATTATACCATGTAAAATCTTTCTGAGCAAAATTTTTATAAACTGAAATATTCTTGTGAATATATTTATTGACTTATTGATAAATTGATTGTTGTTTAAGTTCAGTTATATTCATGACAGACTTGTGACAGGTATGTGGTTTTCTCCACATATAAAGCTGACCGCCACGATATAACCAAAATATTGTTGAAAGTGGTATTAAGCACCATACCCATAACCTATATTCATGACGAGAACATGTTTACCAACAATAAATCATGAAAGTTAAAATGGTAGTGCTGTGATGGGGCAATGGACGAAAGTTTAGATTTCCACAGCGAAAAGAGGATATTAAGAGTAGAATGAAAGACTGTTGCTCATTATAAACTATTGCACGTTGTCTTTTACCTGTAAATATCGTAGAATTATTCATACACAGACAGTACTCTGTCAGATATTAAGGGGAGGGAAATCTGTTTTTTTAATCAGATTGCAAACAAAACCCTTTCTATAGGTTAATGATCATCATCAGTACCCCACTATTGATTATATATAGTATAACTAATCGTAGATTTTGAATATCAAAATAAGAACACGAGTGACTGAAGTATGCATAAGGATTAAACGAGTGGATGGAACTTGTTCTGCCCACGAGTTTAATCCTTAATGTGTATTCGGTCACGAGTGGTCTTATTTTAATATTCAAAAGGTATGATTAGTTATACTATAGTGCTATTATAGTAACACAACAAGGGACGTAGCTGATAACACACTTATAGTTGTGTAAAAGTAGTTCTGGCTGGAAAAAACTGATATCTCACATGTGAGATACCGGAATTTATTTCACGGATAAATCCCCGTAAATCACACCTATCTATATAATAAGCTCCAATACTCTTGATGAGTGGAGAGTGATAAATCCCCGTAAATCACACCTATCTATATAATAAGCTCCAATACTCTTGATGAGTGGAGAGTGGAGAGTGCTGTCAGACGTAGGTCACATAAGATGAGCAACACCTTGTTTTCTTACATGCTGATTTTATTGTAAGTTAATGTGTTATCCTCATAAATACAGTAGAATTTATTGTTCATGTAATGTTAAACAATCATATTTTATGGTATGTTTGATACAGTAGAATTTATTGTTCATGTAATGTTAAACAATCATATTTTATGATGTGTTTGATACAGTAGAATTTAAGTTCATGTAATGTTAAACAATCATATTTTATGGTGTGTTTGATACAGTAGAATTTAAGTTCACGTAATGTTAAACAATCATATTTTATGGTGTGTTTGATACAGTAGAATTTAAGTTCACATAATGTTAAACAATCATATTTTATGGAATTTAATTTGATTAATTCCCCATCAGATTATACATACACTGTATATCTTAAGGGATTATATAAATTGGCCTTATAATGTCATCAGAAATATAATAATGGAATTAGTTTGGTCTAGACTTTAAAGGAACATAATTTCATCTGAAAATGTTAAGAGAACTATCATTCAGCTTTTGGTGGTGAGTGGTATTGGAGGGGGGATATTTTATTTAAAAAAAAAAATTATGGTCACCACATTCATAATCATAATCTGACTGCAGTTATCAGAGAAAATTTTTTGATAAAATGTGAAGAAAAATTACTTATCTTTCATGTCCAAAACATCAATAATCTTATTTTTGTTTCGTGTGAAATAAATTATTTCAGGTTAGGGACGGTTGAGGTATAGATGAGGTCAAACATAGCCTCCCCTAAAGGTTAAATGGTTGACTCCTCACTTACTGATTTCATTATTTGTTCATTTAATGATTATAAAATTGGCCTTATATTATATAATTTTAGCATATATATAATAATGTACAAATGTAATTAGTTTGGTCTAGACTCTGTGTAAATAATTTGATTGTGACAATGTTAATTTGTTACATCTTTTTTTTCCATTGATTTCTTTGTGTTCTACTCTAGTTTCATATTAGGTGTCCCAGGAAGGAATTTATCATACTAATTTACTGTAGACATCTGCTTTATTAGGATTTTTATTTGTTTGTAATTATTTTCTTACCAGACGTCACATGACAATAAATGTTTCAGTTCTTTTTTGCGGGTGTATTTTATAAACATTAGAGAATAACGAAGGGGCAATCAAGAATGGACAATCCAGAGAAACTGGCAACGTAGGGTACACAAGACGCAGAAAAACAAATCAAAAACAAACACAATATGTGTTGGACACCACTATGTGCAAACAAACACAAATAATGTAAATAAGACATGAGCCCTTCTACAAACGACTAACGACTGGAGGTAAAGACGAACCAAACATCGTTTTTAGGCAGAATTATGTGATTCTATCCTCCTCCTTGTTCGTCTGTAGACAGAATGGTTTCTGTACGATAACTTATGTTTTAGTTGATGTCTTGTTCTCGCCATGATAAAGCTGAAAAATTGCTCATTTGGCGTTGAACAACAATCACTCATTCACTAATACAAGGCAAGTTTAAATGTAACAGCACTGGTTAACCCTTCCTTATATATAAATGAATGATTATCAGACCTTTCAATGTTATAAGGGGCAGTACCAGGTACCTTTTCCCGCCTAAATTAGTCTTTGGTACCTCCTGATTTTAAAAAGTGTTGTATAAGATACTCATGAAAATTGTTCCAAAATTTTTATTAAAAAGTACTGCCTGTAAATAGTGAAGTATTATAAATTGAAAAATATTGAAAGTCATGAATTATATTTCAGTACAATAAAATAAAAAACAAAAAATACAACACTGTTCTAAAATCTAACTTGAAAATTGTGGATACCCCCAACACACATATACATGACCACTGACTCCCCTGACTTGGTACAGGTCCTTCAATGAAAGGTGGCAGGGTATAACTAGTTTTATTGGCCCAAACCTTCTTTCTTAGTGAAAAGACGTGGTCATGCAAGTGTTTTCCAGATGGGAGTAAAATGCTGACACCCAAATATAACTGAGAGAACCGCCTTGTTGTAGAGAATACTCAGTTCTAATCTTGATCTTTATAGTCAAAAAGATATTCAAAATAAGATGAATAACTACAGTTTCTACTTTCTATTTAGCTGTAGAGGTTTGATCTGGTATCAACCTTTTCTATTGATTGATTGATTATTTCTTAACGTCCATCAAGCAGTATTTCAGCTATATTCAGGACAAAAACAAGTGCAATATTTTTTAAAAACTATACAGAAATGAGAGTCAAAGACTTTTCACTGCCACTGAAAAAGTATGGAGAGTTGGGTAGGGACAAATAATTTAGACTTGTAGCAGCTACAAAAGAGGTCTTCAGATTCCAGGTAGCGTGGCGCTCTCCAAGCATGTTGCCCATGTTACTATGGTCCACAATTCCATATTATAGCTTGATAACAAACCCCCTCAGGCCTGGCCAGAGAGGGCTCCCCCTTTCGGCTACCCTGGGATGCTCTGATCTGCTTTGTGAGTTTAAACACTGGGAACCTTCTCCAGTATCCAGTAAACCCTTTCTAAATTAACATTTAGTTGCTTGCCACCCTGCAATACTCTGATCTGCTATGTGAGTTTGAACCTTCTCTAGTATCCAGTAAACCTTTTCTAAATTAACATTGAGTTGTTTGCCACTCTGAGCTGCTCTGATCTGCTTTGTGAGTTTGAACCTTTGCCAGTACCCAGTAAGCCCAGTTGTTCTATCGCTAGTACCTGTTTGTTCAAGCAATAAAGAATAATTGTATAGAACAGAGTTTGTATTTCTTTATCTCTAGAATTGTTTATGTCTTATTGGTTTTTATTCCTCTGTGAATTTGAGTGTATTCTGTTTATATTTTTGAGATAATAAACAGGAAAACAATTGATTGTCTTTAGATAACAACCAATATTATACCTTAACAACCAATATCTAGGTCTTCTTTAATCCAATCTATATTGACTTTTGAAGCAGTTCATGATAGGATTCTGTCAATATCTTTATTACATTGTGTAAACAATATTAATTAGTACAAATAAATTGTCTCATTTGATAGCTGATGTCATGCTATTTTATGTTGTTAGAAAGCTAACACCAATCTACAGTACAGTCAGATGATTTGATTGATTTTTTTGGTGTTTAACACCCCTTTCAGCTATATCATGGCGACCAGTTTTAGTTGTGGAAGAAGCCGGAGAGAACTACCGACCATGGGCAAGCAACTGGAAAACTTTATCACTTGCGGCTGCGAGTCGAGTGCACCCTTTTTTGTAATTTACAAAGCCGGGCTCGAACCCACGCCGTATTGGTGATAGGCTTGTATGAGTTGCTAGGTAATCCAACTACCTAACTCATTGAGCCACCCGGGCACTCAGTACAGACAGAAACATACCATGATAAATCACTGTGATAGACGTATCACTCCTCTTAGTGATGCTGATATATCTTTTGTTCTATTACATATATCTTCAAAATAATTTCTTTTACATTTAGAGTGTTACTTACTAGTATAACCCAAAAGGCATATCAAAATAATTAAATAGATTAAACAGACCAAAAGATATATCAGTATCACTAAGAAGAATGATACATCTACCACAGTGATTTATCACTGTATGTCTGACTACTGTATTCAGTTTTGTTAGAAAGTTAAAACCAAGCCATTTTGTGTTGTTAGAAAACTAAAACCAAGCTATTTTGTGTTGTTAGAAAACTAAAACCAAGCCATTTTGTGTTGTTAGAAAACTAAAACCAAGCCATTTTGTGTTGTTAGAAAACTAAAACCAAGCTATTTTGTGTTGTTAGAAAACTAAAACCAAGCTATTTTGTGTTGTTAGAAAACTAAAACCAAGCCATTTTGTGTTGTTAGAAAACTAAAACCAAGCCATTTTGTGTTGTTAGAAAACTAAAACCAAGCCATTTTGTGTTGTTAGAAAACTAAAACCAAGCCATTTTGTGTTGTTAGAAAACTAAAACCAAGCCATTTTGTGTTGTTAGAAAACTAAAACCAAGCCATTTTGTGTTGTTAGAAAACTAAAACCAAGCCATTTTGTGTTGTTAGAAAACTAAAACCAAGCCATTTTGTGTTGTTAGAAAACTAAAACCAAGCCATTTTGTGTTGTTAGAAAACTAAAACCAAGCCATTTTGTGTTGTTAGAAAACTAAAACCAAGCTATTTTGTGTTGTTAGAAAACTAAAACCAAGCTATTTGTGTTGTTAGAAAACTAAAACAAAGCCATTTTGTGTTGTTAGAAAACTAAAACCAAGCCATTTTGTGTTGTTAGAAAAACTAAAACCAAGCCATTTTGTGTTGTTAGAAAACTAAAACCAAGCCATTTTGTGTTGTTAGAAAAACTAAAACCAAGCCATTTTGTGTTGTTAGAAAAACTAAAACCAAGCCATTTTGTGTTGTTAGAAAACTAAAACCAAGCCATTTTGTGTTGTTAGAAAAACTAAAACCAAGCCATTTTGTGTTGTTAGAAAACTAAAACCAAGCCATTTTGTGTTGTTAGAAAACTAAAACCAAGCCATTTTGTGTTGTTAGAAAACTAAAACCAAGCTATTTTGTGTTGTTAGAAAACTAAAACCAAGCTATTTTGTGTTGTTAGAAAACTAAAACCAAGCTATTTTGTGTTGTGAGAAAACTAAAACCAAGCCATTTTGTGTTGTTAGAAAACTAAAACCAAGCCATTATGTGTTGTTAGAAAACTAAAACCAAGCCATTTTGTGTTGTTAGAAAACTAAAACCAAGCTATTTTGAACTGTTAGAAAGCTAACATCAAGCTATTTTGTGTTGTTTGAAAATAACACCAAGCTATTTTGTGTTGTTTTGGAGCTAACATGAAACTATTTTGTGTTAGTAAGCTAACACCAAGTTATTATGTCTATTACTTTGGTGGGAGACATATTGCTTTTGTCCTGTCCGTCCGTCACACAGTTTGTCAGCGCAACTCCTCTGAAACTACTGAACAGAATTTCATGAAACTTGGTAGGTAGTAAGGGCATCATATTTAGTTGTGCATATTACCAGGAAATTTTGATCGCCTGAATTTTGTGGGAGTTATGCCCCTTTGAACTTAGAAATTTCCTGAAATATACTTCTGAAGCAGCTTGTCAGCGCAACTCCTCTGAAACTACGGAACAGAATTTCATGAAACCTGGTAGGTAGTAAGGGCATCATATGTAGTTGTGCATATTACCAGGAAATTTTGATCGCCTGAATTTTGTGGGAGTTATGCCCCTTTGAACTTAGAAATTTCCTGAAATATACTTCTGAAGCAGCTTGTCAGCGCAACTCCTCTGAAACTACGGAACAGAATTTCATGAAACCTGGTAGGTAGTAAGGGCATCATATGTAGTTGTGCATATTACCAGGAAATTTTGATCTCCTGAATTTTGTGGGAGTTATGCCCCTTTGAACTTCCAAATTTTCCGAAATATACTACTGAAGCAGCTTGTCAGGGCAACTCCTCTGAAACTACTAAACAGAATTTCATGAAACTTGGTAGGTAGTAAGGAAACAATATGCGGTTGTGCATATCACCAGGAAATTATGATCTCCTGAATTTTGTGGGAGTTATGCCCCTTTGAGCTTAAAAATTTCCCGAAATATTCTACAATCAAATATGGAATAGAATGTGTCGCTGTGCATGTCAAATCTCCTCAGATCTTAGTTATCAATATTTACAGACCACCAGATCTACCAGTGAAATATTTCTGTGATGCGCTAAATTATCTCTTGAAAGACTTGACACCTGGCATTCCACAAATAGTCATGGGCGATTTCAATGTGGACCTTTTATCCAGAAAAGATGATGTAATCACACACACATTTTCTGCTTTTGAACAGAATATAAAATCTTCTACTACTCGTAAACTGACGTGCCTAGATCATATTTACACTCGACATTTGAATGCTCAACAAGCTGGTGTAGTGCCAATTTATTACAGCTACCATAAAATGACATATATTTCTGTAGATATGCAACAACTTCAGTAGAATCATTTTATAAATTTATATATTCAGGTATTACTCATTTTAAGTGGACACTGTTATTTGCAAACACTCTAGTGTAATATCCCTTACTGAAACTTGTATATTATATGTTATTCAGCTATCAGACAGGGTATATAATGTGACATTCCCGGCTTAGGATCTATATTCCCTGAGCCGAAGGGAATATATATCATAAGCCGGGAATGTCACATTATATACCCTGTCTGATAGCTGAATAACAGATATATTACAGATTTAACCTTTTTTTTTAAATACAACATCCAACTGTATTAAATAAATTTGCCTCTTTTATTTTCATTTTTCGTATCTCTAGATGTCCGTTTCCGTACCTTTGACGTCATTCTTCAATGACGTCAAAATATGTGTCACGTCATATTTCATGTATAGGGTGTCTCATGAAGGAAAATACTGTACTAAATTTCTAAATCAATACAGTTTCATATGTAGTAAATTTTATAAATTTTATAAATATAACATTAATATATCACATAACAAAACAATGGGTTTGCGAAACAGTTTCAATAATTTAAATGTTAACTACATGTAAATAAAACCTTGGTGTGGCCCCATGACGTCGAAAGTTTTCAAGGCTCAACGTTTTGTTTATTTGTTATGGTACAGCCGTGGAACATAGGAGTTCGCCGAATCGATCAGGTATTTGTGACGGAATTAACCGTTGTAATATTTTTTTTGTTCATGCAGCCATTTTGAATATAAAAACAGCATTTAATTTGGTAAAAATACATTTATTATTCCGTATTATACCATTGATTCAGTGAAGTGTAATGTTTTGTCGTCCATGTTTTAATCGTTTTTGGGGACTGAAATATATACCCCGTCTGTTTTCCGAATATATGTTGACATTCAGGGTTGAAGAACCAATGAAAATATGTGTAACAAACTAAATCCGTAATATATATATATATATGTACAAGAGTCTATCATAATGTCACTATTTCCCTGAAAAAGTTTTTCATCACCAATCCATTGATTTTAGAAGAACAAAACTCCTTTAAAATCATTGGAACATAGGCTGAGCAATTTTCTGGAATGGGGAACTTTGCCATGACAATATGGAATAGTACCTGTAACCCTTGCTTTAGCACTATTGATCAAATTTTTTTTTTGTGTTTCATGGATTAAAAACAGGTTTTTTTTATTCATTGAAGCTTAATTTTATTTGTTACCTAAATAGATTTTTTACCTTTGACTACAGTTTGTGGGACGGGGGGAGACATACGTTTTTGCGAGCAAAAAAAATTTTTGCATGCAAAAACAAATTTTAATTTTGTGTTGATCCATTTGGACACATTATTCTGATTCCAAGCCAACCAGTCTTTGCTTTTACTCATGCAGAGAAGCAGCAAATACCAATTTCATAGTCGTTGGTTTGGCCGGAACCTATGATCTACCGCACTTGTGGCGAGCATGCTAATCTTATACCTAAAGCTAACAGAGGCAATCGCGGTCGTGATCGTATGGTAGTTAGGTTTACAACTACCAGTACAATCGGTGCCTATCACCATTAACGTTGTGAGTTTGAATCTCGCTCATGCCGAGGTGTATTCGATACAACATTATGTGATAAAGATTGTTAGTGACTTGCGGCAGGTCATAAGTTTCCTCCACCAATAAAACTGACCGCCACAATATAGCTGAAATATTGTTGAAAGTAGCGTTTAGCACCATATCCCAAACCCTAACCCCACGAAAATATCATCTGCAGGCTAATGTTGAATACAGAAAAAGACCATCTTTGTTAGGAGTTTAAAATTCAGGACACATATAGCACTTGAAAAACATACATGCATTTAAATCATTAAACAATGCAATGGAATTAGTTTATGACCTGGACCAGAAACTGGGAAATATAATTCCTTAATACATTAGTTAAAAAACTAATCCATTTATAGTATAAATACATGATAATAAGTTTGCTCTGAATTTTTATTCATTCCTAGCCTTTCAGTCATAGAACTATTTTCTGTAATCATAGTAAAAAACATGATTCTGTAGTATGAATACAATACTCAGGTTCAGTAGTTTCCGATTTAGAGTTATGGTTATGGTACGCCACTTTCAACAATAGTTGAGTTATTTCGTGGCTTTTTCAGATTTAGACATTATTTAATAGGTAAATGCACATCTTGTGAGTCTTCTGGTTAAATATGAGTCTTGGTGTTGACATGTAAAATACTGTAATGTAGCTTTAGATTTTATTGTTCAAAGGGAGATAATCCTAATTAAACAATGCTAATTTGTTTGTTTTTCTCTTTTTTGTAGGTAAGTGTTACATGTATATATATAGAAGATAAGATTCAGTGACATATAGCATCTTGATATTGATGGAGTTCCTGATTGAAAGTAAGAATTCTGTTTTTTTGCAAATATTATGCAGTCAAGCCCAGTATGTTGGGGTTAAAGTGACTATTTATTTTACTTTGAAATCTCAATCAGGATTGAGCTATCATAGTGAATACAAAACTAATATTTACGCTTATTATTAGTTAATTATTCTGTTTTAACGTCCGACTGCCTTCTGTAGGTATTGCAGACTGATTACTCTCTTAGAAATTGGTGTTTTGTTTTCTTCCTGCTTTTCGCATGAAACTCACCTATTGTTGTTGGTCACCATGGTATGTATCTGTGTTGTATGTTGATTAGCGGATCATAATTTCAAGGAAATAACTTATTATAGTTGAAGATTTTGAGGTTGGACTGTATTAGTGTGACCCAAAGTGACAATAAAAGTAAACATTAACTTTCTATCATCATATTTAATTTTGTGTTTGTGATTGTCATCCATCTTTATTACAAAGTAAAAATAGTAAAGATTTTCTGCAGTACAGTCAACCTGTATTAAGAGGTTGCCTTGGGAACAAAGAAAAGGTCTTTTAAGACAGGTGACCTCTTAAAAGAAGTTTCAAATTCATATGATATTTTCTATGACAGGATAAGACAAAGATGTCCTTTTAATACAGGTGACTGCTTAATAGAGGTGTAAATTGACTGTATGTAGCACAGGCTGTTTGAAGTTCCTATCTATATATAGGTCAGACAATTGAAATAAAAAAAATCACACCTATTTTTGTTGTGGTTTTATTTGGCAGTTTCATGTTCTTACAAAATGCCTGGAAGATTCAAAATACATTTGTATTAAGTATTTTTCATGTGAAGCATGATACCACAAGATATAGTTTCCGTGAATACATTGAATGACCATTAAAAATGAGAGATAACTCATTAAAATCTGACAAAATCATAAGACCTAAAAAAAAATGAAACGTTCTGGGTAACCATAGAAAAGGGGAGATAACTCATTAAATATATAAATGGAGTTTATAAATGAAATGCACAACCATTGGAAAGGGGGTATAAACTAATGGAAATCAGACAAAATCATTGGACTTATAGAATTGAACCATTGAAAAGGGGAGACAACTCATTAAAATCTGACAAAATCATGATGCACAAAAAATGGAAACCATTGAGTAAGCCTGGTAAGGGAGATAATTCATAAAAATATGATCAAATCGTGTAGCTTAAAAATGAATTGCACTGGATGAAGAGTGAAAAGGGGAGATAACTCATTAAAATCTAACAAAATCATGGAGCGTAAGAAATAAGTAGCACTACTTTCTACTGTATAATGTACAGTGAAGCCTGTCTAAGCCAATCCCCGAATAAAGCAAAATCCTGTAGAACACAAAAGCTGGTCTCATGGGTTGGTTGGTTTATCGTGTTTAATGCCACTTTCAACAATATTTCAGTTGTATCGTGGCGGTCAGTTTTATGGGTGGAGGAAACCCGAGTACCCGGAGAAAACCACTGACCGGTCACAAGCCACTGACAAACTTTATCACATAATATTGCATTAAGTGCACCTCGCCATGAGCGGTGTTCTAACTCACAACTTTAGTGGTGATAGGCACTGATTGCACAGATAGTTATAAATCCAACTACTATATGATCACGACCACGACAGCCCCTCGGGTCCCATGAAGGTTTGGTTTAGACATGTTTCACTGTATATGTCATATAACGGCTACAAGCAGCAGATTTAAACAATTCTTAGTTAGTAATTATAAAGTAGAGTGATTTGTGCTCTTCTTATTGATGTTTTTTTGTTTATCATTACTGTTTAATGACTTGCTTTCAAAGGAATTAGAAGTGGAGTTATGTGCATCAATACATTAACCATGTAGCTAAAATTTCTGAAATCCAGTGGATTGTTGATTATACACATGATCCAAACTTCTACATTTTAAAAGCGAAATGAGTGAAATTTAAACTGATAATGGGTTTTTGAATGGATTTTAAGAAGGTACTGAAATTCAACCTAATAATGGGTTGTTTGATATAACTGTGCACATTATTCCTATTTTGACCAAAAATCATATAGAAATAGATCTTCCCATACTCAATACTCCTGTTTTTTCCACCAATAAATCTGACTGCCATGATATAGCTGAAATATTGTTGAAAGTGGCGTTAAACACCACAATCCTATCACCCCCTACAACAGTAGACTAGTCACAACACAGGAGATAGATTGAAGATTGCATAAAATGGGAAATAACTCTTGCTGTCCTATTATAATTGTACACTAAAATCTACAAAAAGTTTTATAATAACATGTTTGTTTGTACTTTAATTCTTAATTGATTAAGTACACTGAAATATGAATTTTAATGGCAGATCTGAAATTCCATAAAAACAATGGAGGGAGGATCCCACAATACATTTTGTTCATTGAAATAAATTTTACTTATTCTTTGAAAGAAAATATATTCCTATTCTGAAATATTTCTTAATCCTACTTGATTGAACAAGGGAAACTGTTGATTCACTAAGTAATTATATTTTAAAGTATGGTAATTTTTTTTTACTTTATTTGTCTGAATTCCATTTTTCACCTCTGATCTGGGTACTGGTGAAGTTTCTCAAGACTCAAACCCACAAAGCTGCTCAGTTCCTCCCTGGGTGCAGATAGGGAGAGCCACCTCTCTTGTCAGGCCAGATTTCAGATGCTCAAGGATAATGAAATACTACTGGTAGTAAATGGCCCCCCCTAAAGAGAAGCCATCCCTCTTATAAGGCCACTTTTTCATTACAGAAGGGGTGGCCTTATAGGAGAAGCCGTCCCTCTTATAAGGCTACTTTTTTCATTACAGAAGGAGTGGCATTATAGGAGAAGCCGTCCCTCTTATAAGGCCACTTTTTTCGTTACAGAAGGGGTGGCCTTATAGGAGAAGCCGTCCCTCTTATAAGGCTACTTTTTTCATTACAGAAGGGGTGGCCTTATAGGAAAAGCCATCCCTCTTATAAGGCCACTTTTTTCATTACAGAAGGGGTGGCCTTATAGGAGAAGCCATCCCTCTTATAAGTCCATTTTTTCATTACAGAAGGGGTGGCCTTATAGGAGAAGCCATCCCTCTTATAAGGCCACTTTTTCATTGTAGAAGGGGTGGCCTTATAGGAGAAGCTGTCCCTCTTATAAGGCCACTTTTTCATTACAGAAAGGGTGGCCTTATAGGAGAAGCCATCCCTCTTATAAGGCCATTTTTTTCATTACAGAAGGGGTGGCCTTATAGGAGAAGCCATCCCTCTTATAAGGCCACTTTTTCATTACAGAAGAGGTGGCCTTATAGGAGAAGCCATCCCTCTTATAAGGCCACTTTTTCATTACAGAAGGGGTGGCCTTATAGGAGAAGCCATCCCTCTTATAAGGCCACTTTTTCATTACAGAAGGGGTGGCCTTATAGGAGAAGCTGTCCCTCTTATAAGGCCACTTTTTCATTACAGAAGGGGTGGCCTTATAGGAGAAGCCATCCCTCTTATAAGGCCACTTTTTCATTACAGAAGGGGTGGCCTTATAGGAGAAGCTGTCCCTCTTATAAGGCCACTTTTTCATTACAGAAGGGGTGGCCTTATAGGAGAAGCCATCCCTCTTATAAGGCCACTTTTTCATTACAGAAGGGGTGGCATTATAGGAGAAGCCATCCCTCTTATAAGGCTACTTTTTCATTACAGAAGGGGTGGCATTATAGGAGAAGCCATCCCTCTTATAAGGCTACTTTTTCATTACAGAAGGAGTGGCCTTATAGGAGAAGCTGTCCCTCTTATAAGGCCACTTTTTTCATTACAGAAGGGATGGTCTTATAGGAGAAGCCATCCCTCTTATTAGGCCACTTTTTCATTACAGAAGGGGTGGCCTTATAGGAGAAGCTGTCCCTCTTATAAGGCCACTTTTTCATTACAGAAGGGGTGACCTTATAGGAGAAGCCATCCCTCTTATAAGGCTACTTTTTCATTATAGAAGGGGTGGCATTATAGGAGATGCCGTCCCTCTTATAAGGCTACTCTTTCATTACAGAAGGGGTGGCCTTATAGGAGAAGCTGTTCCTCTTATAAGGCCACTTTTTCATTACAGAAGGGGTGGTCATTATCTGGGTTGGAAGATATGATATTTAAAGATATAATTACTTAAAGGTTAAACCTTGCTCTATAGAGATAGGCCATTTCATAATAGTGCATGAGTTATTTTGAAATCCCTTTAGCAAACAAAATATGCTCAAAACAAAATCTTTATTGATAGTCCTGATAATTGTATGACAGTTTATTAGATGTCGTGTTAAGGTCATACTTTGAAGGTTAAAATTTTTGTTTGATGCCAAGACAATTAATTGTAAATTTACTTATATTTATGGGGCATTTTATGAAGACATTATAATGGAGTATATAATTCCCTGGTATATGTAAACAGATTCCCTAGTTTTTAACTTGAAAATATATAATTTACTGATTTATTTAAATCATGAATATTAACTTGAGTATATATACATGTTCAATCATATGAGGGATAAATGTCCTGAATGAGAATGAATTCTGGTACATCAAGGTCATAGTTGAGAAAATCAATTTGATCAAATCTGTCATTTCATGTCACAATGTGCAAATGTGCATTTATTTTAAAATAGATATATTAATAAATGGGAACCGATAACCTCACCTCATTTGTGAGTGAAATGGTGACTCTTACATATAACTGGTATGAAAAGAAAGATTAAACATTGATGGTCCACAATTCCACCAATATCAACAAATCGAACATCCACCTATCCCCTCAAACCATAGAACACAAAAAGACCATAGCTTATGTCTTTAGAAGTCCAGGTCTTAGCTTTAGACAGGCACAAAAATGTGGTGGCGTTGAACCAGTTAATGGGATCCCCCCTCTCATAATTGGATCTCCAACGACAATACAGGTATAAACAATAAAAAAAACTTTCACTCAAAAAGACCACATTTTAATTTTTAGCTAGACCAGTGTGTTAATTTCAATAATATTGGTGATAATTATTGACAAGTTCATTTGATGTAGGTATAATCAGACTTTCTGGCATGGAATAAATATGCTAAACTTTCTTCGATTTCAAATATATAATCGAAATTGAATTTCAAAAAAATATGAATAAAATATTTGCAAGATAATAAAAAAAAAATCATAATAGATTTGAAACATAAGTGGAGGTTATTTCTGCTAAACTTTCATTGATTTCAAATATATACATAATAGAAATTGAATGCCAAAAAATATTAATAAAATATTTGAAAAAGAGTAAATAAAATATAATAAATTTGAAACATAAGTGAGGATTATTTCTGCTAAACTTTCTTCGATTTCAAATATATTGTGAATGCCAAAAATATTAATAAAATATTTGCAAGTAGGTAAATAAAATATAATAGATTTGAAACATAAGTCAAGATTAATTCTGCTTAACTCTCTTCAATTTCAAATATTATTATGAATGCCAAAAAATAGTAATAAAATATTTGCAAGATAGTAAAAAAAACTAAATTAAGAAGAAAATATTTGGAACGTGAGTGGAGATTATTTCTTTGTCTGTAGAATGGTTCACATTTGGCATGTAATCAAAGGACTTCTTCTATTTAATATTATGTGCATTCCAAATTATATTTAGATCACGACAATACATTTAGATGTAAATATAGGATAGATCAGAAATAGGTCAATTTTTATATAAAGTCACAGGTTTAAAAAATAAGGATCATGTATTGCATAATTGTTTATCAAAAGAATACATTTGTATGTCCTTTTACATTATGAAGGTCAGATGTGTAAAGTGAAGCATATCTCCGCAGTTATTTATTTGATTGATTGTTGTTGTTTAACACCAACTTTAGCAGTATTTCAGCTATTTTATGGCATAAATTCTTTTTTATGAATTAATTTCCTCAACTACAAGCCTTAGAAGTAAAACATATTTATGTATTAAACAGCTACTCAGTAATTTATGTTCAATACAGAGTCATGTCCTTTGTATGGAACACATCTCCCCAGTATTTTGTAGTGGGTTAAAGACCCTTTATGAAGCACAGCTCCCCAGTATTTTGTATTTGGTTAAAGTCCCTTTATGAGGCACAACTCCTCAGTATTTTGTATTGGACTAAAATCCCTTTATGAAGCACAGCTCCCAGTGTTTGTATTGGGCTAAAGTCCCTTTATGAAGAGCAACTCTCCAGTATTTTGTAGTGGGTTCAAATCCCTTTATGAAGCACAGTTCCTCAGTATTTTGTATTTGATTAAAATCCCTTTATGAACACAACTCCTCAGTATTTTTTATTGGGTTAAAGACCCTTTATGAAGCACAGCTCCCCAGTATTTGTATTTGGTTAAAGCCCTTTTATGAAGAGCAACTCCCAAGTAATTTGTATTTGGTTAAAATCCCTTTATGAACACTGTTCCCCAGTATTTTGTATTGGGTTAAAGTCCCTTTATGAAGCACAACTCCCCAGTATTTGTATTGGGTTAAAGTCCCGTTATGAAGCACACCTCCCCAGTATTTTGTATTGGGTTAAAGTCCCTTTATGAAGCACACCTCCCCAGTATTTTGTATAGGATTAAAGGCCCTTTATGAAGCACAGCTCTGCAGTATTTTGTATTGGGTTGAAAGCTCCTTTGAAGCACAGCTCTGCAGTATTTTGTATTAGGTTAGAATCCCTTTATGAAGCACAACTCCCCAGTATTTTGTATTGGGCTAAAGTCCCTTTATGAAGCACAACTCCCCAGTATTTTGTATTGGGTTAAAGTCCCTTTATGAAGCACAGCTCCCAGTATTTTGTATTGGGTTAAAGCCCCTTTATGAAGCACAACCCCCCAGTATTTTGTATTGGGTTGAAAGCTGCTTTATGAAGCACAGCTCCACATTTTTTTGTATTAGGTTAAAGCCCCTTTATGAAGCACAACTCCCCAGTATTTTGTATTTGGTGAAAGCTGCTTTATGAAGCACAGCTCTGCATTATTTTGTATTGGGTTAATGCCCCTTTATGAAGCACACCTCCCCAGTATTTTTAGTGAGTTAAAATTCCTTTATTAAGCACAGTTCCCCTGTATTTTGTATTAGGTTAAACTCCCTTTATGAAGCACAGCTCCACAGTATTTTGTATTAGGTTTAAGCCCCTTTATGAAGCACAGCTCCCAATATTTTGTATTTGGTCAAAATCCCTTTATGAAGAGCAACTCCCCAGTATTTTGTATTGGGTTAAAGTTCCTTTATGAAGCATAGCTCCCCAGTATTTTGTATTGGGTTAAAGCCCCTTTATGAAGCACAGCTCCCAGTATTTTGTATTGGGTTAAAGTCCCTTTATGAAGCACAGCTCCCAGTATTTTGTATTTGGTTAAAATCCCTTTATGAAGAGCAACTCCCCAGTATTTTGTATTGGGTTAAAGTTCCTTTATGAAGCATAGCTCCCCAGTATTTTGTATTGGGTTAAAGCCCCTTTATGAAGCACAGCTCTGCAGTATTTTGTATTTGGTTAAAATCCCTTTATGAAGCACAACTTCCCAGTATTTTGCATTGGGCAACAATCTCTTTATGAAGGACAACTCCCCAATATTTTGTACTTTGTTAAAATCCCTTTATGAAGCACAACTCCCCAGTATTTTGTTGTGGTTTAAATCCCTTTATGAAAGATGGCTTCCCAGTATTTGATATTAGGTTAAAGTCCCTTTATGAAGAGCAACTCCCCAGTATTTTGTACTGGGTTAAAATCTCTTTATGATGCACAGCTCCCAAGTATTTTTCAATGGGTTAAAATTCCTTTATGAAGTACACCTCCCAAGTATTTTGCATTGCTCCTCAGTATTTTTTGTGGGTTAAAGTCCTTTATTAATATTTATTTTGTCCAGATCCAGTGTTTTCATTGCTTTGGACAGAAATATTATTAATTGGTCTCACAGGCAAATTATAGGCATTGGATTGTATTAATCAATCTGTATAGGGAATTATTGGCCTTAGATTGTTGATCTCTTTCATCCTATAAATCTACACTATATCTTCATCTGCTTCAGAATTGTCCATGGGTTTAATTATTGTATAGATTTTTTCAGAGTGTCCTTCTTTACATTATCTATAAAAAAAAATATTTCTATAAATAGATCCAAGAGAAACTGTGAAACATTGTGATAGGTAGTCTCCATCCTTCTGTAAGGAAAAATGTGGCCTCATAAGACAGATGGTATCTCTTGAGGGGGATAATTAGGTAGTCTTTTGCTATCTCAGTGTATGTGAACTCTGGCCTAATAAGACAGGTGGCTTCTCTTGGGGGACAATTTAGTAGTATTTTGCAATCTCAGTGTATGTGAACTCTGGCCTAATAAGACAGGTGGCTTCTCTTGGGGGACAATTTAGTAGTATTTTGCTATCTCAGTGTATGTGAACTCTGGCCTAATAAGACAGGTGGCTTCTCTTGAGGGACAATTTAGTAGTCTTTTGCAATCTCAGTGTATGTGAACTCTGGCCTAATAAGACAGGTGGCTTCTCTTGGGGGACAATTTAGTAGTCTTTTGCTATCTCAGTGTATGTGAACTCTGGCCTAATAAGACAGGTGGCTTCTCTTGGGGGACAATTTAGTAGTATTTTGCAATCTCAGTGTATGTGAACTCTGGCCTAATAAGACAGGTGGCTTCTCTTGGGGGACAATTTAGTAGTCTTTTGCAATCTCAGTGTATGTGAACTCTGGCCTAATAAGACAGGTGGCTTCTCTTGGGGGACAATTTAGTAGTCTTTTGCTATCTCAGTGTATGTGAACTCTGGCCTAATAAGACAGGTGGCTTCTCTTGGGGGACAATTTAGTAGTCTTTTGCAATCTCAGTGTATGTGAACTCTGGCCTAATAAGACAGGTGGCTTCTCTTGGGGGACAATTTAGTAGTCTTTTGCTATCTCAGTGAATGTGAACTCTGGCCTAATAAGACAGGTGGCTTCTCTTGGGGGACAATTTAGTAGTATTTTGCAATCTCAGTGTATGTGAACTCTGGCCTAATAAGACAGGTAGCTTCTCTTGGGGGACAATTTAGTAGTCTTTTGCAATCTCAGTGTATGTGAACTCTGGCCTAATAAGACAGGTGGCTTCTCTTGGGGGACAATTTAGTAGTCTTTTGCTATCTCAGTGTATGTGAACTCTGGCCTAATAAGACAGGTGGCTTCTCTTGGGGGACAATTTAGTAGTCTTTTGCTATCTCAGTGTATGTGAACTCTGGCCTAATAAGACAGGTGGCTTCTCTTGGGGGACAATTTAGTAGTCTTTTGCTATCTCAGTGTATGTGAACTCTGGCCTAATAAGACAGGTGGCTTCTCTTGGGGGACAATTTAGTAGTCTTTTGCTATCTCAGTGTATGTGAACTCTGGCCTAATAAGACAGGTGGCTTCTCTTGAGGGACAATTTAGTAGTCTTTTGCAATCTCAGTGTATGTGAACTCTGGCCTAATAAGACAGGTGGCTTCTCTTGGGGGACAATTTAGTAGTCTTTTGCTATCTCAGTGTATGTGAACTCTGGCCTAATAAGACAGGTGGCTTCTCTTGGGGGACAATTTAGTATTCTTTTGCAATCTCAGTGTATATGAACTCTGGCCTAATAAGACAGGTGGCTTCTCTTGGGGGACAATTTAGTAGTATTTTGCTATCTCAGTGTATGTGAACTCTGGCCTAATAAGACAGGTGGCTTCTCTTGGGGGACAATTTAGTAGTATTTTGCTATCTCAGTGTATGTGAACTCTGGCCTAATAAGACAGGTGGCTTCTCTTGGGGGACAATTTAGTAGTCTTTTGCTATCTCAGTGTATGTGAACTCTGGCCTAATAAGACAGGTGGCTTCTCTTGGGGGACAATTTAGTAGTATTTTGCTATCTTAGTGTATGTGAACTCTGGCCTAATAAGACAGGTGGCTTCTCTTGAGAGACAATTTAGTAGTCTTTTGCAATCTCAGTGTATGTGAACTCTGGCCTAATAAGACAGGTGGCTTCTCTTGGGGGACAATTTAGTAGTCTTTTGCTATCTCAGTGTATGTGAACTCTGGCCTAATAAGACAGGTGGCTTCTCTTGGGGGACAATTTAGTAGTCTTTTGCAATCTCAGTGTATGTGAACTCTGGCCTAATAAGACAGGTAGCTTCTCTTGGGGGACAATTTAGTAGTCTTTTGCAATCTCAGTGTATGTGAACTCTGGCCTAATAAGACAGGTGGCTTCTCTTGGGGGACAATTTAGTAGTCTTTTGCTATCTCAGTGTATGTGAACTCTGGCCTAATAAGACAGGTGGCTTCTCTTGAGGAACAATTTAGTAGTCTTTTGCTATCTCAGTGTATGTGAACTCTGGCCTAATAAGACAGGTGGCTTCTCTTGGGGGACAATTTAGTAGTCTTTTGCTATCTCAGTGTATGTGAACTCTGGCCTAATAAGACAGGTGGCTTCTCTTGGGGGACAATTTAGTAGTCTTTTGCTATCTCAGTGTATATGAACTCTGGCCTAATAAGACAGGTGGCTTCTCTTGGGGGACAATTTAGTAGTCTTTTGCTATCTCAGTGTATGTGAACTCTGGCCTAATAAGACAGGTGGCTTCTCTTGGGGGACAATTTAGTAGTCTTTTGCAATCTCAGTGTATGTGAACTCTGGCCTAATAAGACAGGTGGCTTCTCTTGGGGGACAATTTAGTAGTCTTTTGCTATCTCAGTGTATGTGAACTCTGGCCTAATAAGACAGGTGGCTTCTCTTGGGGGACAATTTAGTAGTCTTTTGCTATCTCAGTGTATGTGAACTCTGGCCTAATAAGACAGGTGGCTTCTCTTGGGGGACAATTTAGTAGTCTTTTGCTATCTCAGTGTATGTGAACTCTGGCCTAATAAGACAGGTGGCTTCTCTTGGGGGACAATTTAGTAGTCTTTTGCAATCTCAGTGTATGTGAACTCTGGCCTAATAAGACAGGTGGCTTCTCTTGAGGAACAATTTAGTAGTCTTTTGCTATCTCAGTGTATGTGAACTCTGGCCTAATAAGACAGGTGGCTTCTCTTGGGGGACAATTTAGTAGTCTTTTGCAATCTCAGTGTATGTGAACTCTGGCCTAATAAGACAGGTGGTTTCTCTTGAGGGACAATTTAGTAGTCTTTTGCTATCTCAGTGTATGTGAACTCTGGCCTAATAAGACAGGTGGCTTCTCTTGAGGGACAATTTAGTAGTATTTTGCAATCTCAGTGTATGTGAACTCTGGCCTAATAAGACAGGTGGCTTCTCTTGGGGGACAATTTAGTAGTCTTTTGCTATCTTAGTGTATGTGAACTCGGGCCTAATAAGACAGGTGGCTTCTCTTGGGAAACAATTTAGTAGTCTTTTGCAATCTCAGTGTATATGAACTCTGGCCTAATAAGACAGGTGGCTTCTCTTGGGGGACAATTTAGTAGTCTTTTGCAATCTCAGTGTATATGAACTCTGGCCTAATAAGACAGGTGGCTTCTCTTGGGGGACAATTTAGTAGTCTTTTGCAATCTCAGTGTATGTGAACTCTGGCCTAATAAGACAGGTGGCTTCTCTTGGGGGACAATTTAGTAGTCTTTTGCAATCTCAGTGCATATGAACTTTTGTCTGATAAAAGGAGTGGCCATTGATGTGGATGGGCTGGTAAAAAAGGGGGGACTACTGTATTTTTCAATCTAAGAAGTGAGGTAAACATCAAATTATATATTTTAAGCCTTCCCCATTTAAGGTTGACATATTTTGAAAGTTATCCCCACCAGAATAAACTAAAGACCTAGACGTCTCGGCATAAAATATTTAGATTTTATTTTTATATTTATACTTGAAAACCAGTCAATTACAATTACATGTAGTCATTTCTGCTATAAAATTTCACAATTTTTTTTTGTAACAATTGGCATATCTGCTTCTCTCGTCCTGGTGTATGAATACAGAAAAGTGACCAATGAAGTGATAATCCTAGATGGGTGTCATGCCTAAGTGAAAATCCTAGCTGGGTGTCATGTCTAAGTGTAGAATCCTAGCTGGGTGTCATGCCTAGATGTAGAATCCTAGATGGGTGTCATGTCTAAGTGTAGAATCCTAGCTGGGTGTCATGCCTAAATGTAGAATCCTAGCTGGGTGCCATGCCTAAGTGTAGAATCCTAGCTGGGTGTCATGCCTAGATGTAGAATCCTAGATGGGTGTCATGCCTAAGTGAGAATCCTAGCTGGGTGTCATGCCTAGATGTAGAATCCTAGATGGGTGTCATGCCTAAGTGAAAATCCTAGCTGGGTGTCATGTCTAAGTGTAGAATCCTAGCTGGGTGTCATGCCTAAATGTAGAATCCTAGCTGGGTGTCATGCCTAAGTATAGAATCCTAGCTGGGTGTCATGTCTAAGTGTAGAATCCTAGCTGGGTGTCATGCCTAAATGTAGAATCCTAGCTGGGTGTCATGCCTAGATGTAGAATCCTAGCTGGGTGTCATGCCTAAATGTAGAATCCTAGATGGATGTCATGCCTAAGTGAGAATCCTAGCTGGGTGTCATGCCTAAGTGTAGAATCCTAGCTGGGTGTCATGCCTAAATGTAGAATCCTAGCTGGGTGTCATGCCTAAGTGTAGAATCCTAGATGAGTGTCATGTCTAAGTGTAGAATCCTAGATGGGTGTCATGCCTAAGTGAAAATCCTAGCTGGGTGTCATGTCTAAGTTGGAATCCTAGCTGGGTGTCATGCCTAAGTGGGAATCTTAGCTGGGTGTCATGCCTAAGTGGGAATCTTATCTAGGTGTCATGCCTACTAGTGACAATAATAACTTATTTAATCTGTTTCTTCCTGGAATTCCAGTTCAATGTACAGATAAAGTACGAGCATACGTCATTATCACAAGACAAAAAATTGTTCTGGTCAGGATATGTAGCTGAAATATAACCTACATTGAACGAGATTCCCTAACATTAATACCCTCAACTTTTGATGAAACAAAATTTTAATTGCTTTAGATCAATGACTCCAATTATAGCAATGAGTGTTTTAGTAGCTTAATTTAACACAGAGAAGACTTGTATTCAACTCCAGATCCATGGTTACGAATCACTACAAATATTACTGAGAAATCGTTGGAAAAAGATGCCCAAAAATCATGATCATGAATCTCTACAAATATTATGGAGAATTTGATGGAAAAGATGCCACACCCTCTCTCCCAAAAAATGGCCAAAATCATGATTCATGGAAAATTTAAAAGCTCTGATCATTGTTGTGAACCCCCTCCCCCCCCCCCCCCCCCCCCCCCCCCCCCTCTCCTGGTAGACGCCAGTGAACTGTAACTGACATTTTGTTATTATTATCTATTTTAAGAGAGAAATTCCTGTAGAAACATAGAAACTCAGAGAGAAAGATCAATAACAGATTGATGCCTGTTCATTAGGCTATTGATTTTATTGACAAATTTGTTTTTGTCTTAATGTGGTATTTAATGAAAAGAAATATTTCTCCATTACTTAATTACTTTTCTGTTGATTTACAAGCTTTTATTGGGGTTTTTTTGTGTGTAATTTTACCTTTTATTGTTGCCTAATTAACAATTTACATACATCATGTTCATGTCTACATAATAATTATAAATGTATACAGTTTGATCATGCAAAAGAGTTTTTCTTTTTTCTTTTAACCATATCATATATCAACAATGTGGTACAATATATGTAATAAACAAAAAACACAAAAAAACAGCTTTTGCCCCCACCCCCCCTCCTCCCCCACACACACACCCCATGCTGCTCCTTAATCCTCTCCCATGAAAAGTAATATTTCATGCCATCTAGCTTTTATTGTAATAAGGGGCCAACGTGTCTACGTTCATATGGTAGTTGGATTTAAATTTACATATGGAATTAGTGCCCATCACCATTAACGTTGTGGGTTAGGTTTTTGGTGTTTAACACCACTTTCAACAGTATTTCAGTTATATCGTGGCAGTCAGTTTTATTGGTGGTGGAAACCAGAGTACCAGAGAAAACCACCGACATGCAGCAAGTCACTGACAAACTTTATCACATAATGTTGTATAGAGAAAACCACCGACATGCAGCAAGTCACTGACAAACTTTATCACATAATGTTGTATAGAGAAAACCACCGACATGCAGCAAGTCACTGACAAACTTTATCACATAATGTTGTATAGAGAAAACCACCGACATGCAGCAAGTCACTGACAAACTTTATCACATAATGTTGTATAGAGAAAACCACCGACATGCAGCAAGTCACTGACAAACTTTATCACATAATGTTGTATAGAGAAAACCACCGACATGCAGCAAGTCACTGACAAACTTTATCACATAATGTTGTATCAGTACACTTCGCCATGAGGTTGATTTAAACCCACAATGTTAGTGGTGATAGTCACTGATTGCATAGGTAGTTGTAAATCCAACTACCATGCGATCACGACAACGACGATCCCCCGTAAGTTATGAGTTTGAATTTCGCTCACCAATAAATCTGACAGCCACTCTTGAGCTTTAAAAAAAACCCACAAAACACAAAAACAGCTAACATTAAGTCTTATCGTCATAACATTTTCAAACATGAGTTTCATATTCATACTCCAAAATCATCCAATCAAAATGCTGTATTTAGTATATACTGTGTTCTGGTTGGATAGTTTTGGAGTATGAGTCTGTAACTCATATTTCAAAGTTTTATGACCAAAAGGCCAGGTCTCAGTGATAAATTAGTTAATAATTTGTGATGAATTATCCAAACCCACCATATTTTCTGATCATTGTTTTTTTTTTATCTGTCCTTAATGAGCCTTAGGAGTTGTTTATGTTGTTGTTCATTGTAAGATTAGATGGCTGTTGTTATTTAGCATTATTTTTTTTATGAATGAGGTTGAAGTACCTATAACAAAGATTGTTTACTTCATGAACTATGACATGCATATATGAACGTATGTTTGTTCAACCTTATATTTGTGAGTTTGAGTTGCGCTCATGGCGAGGTGTACTCGATGCAACATAATGTGATAAGAGTTTGTCAGTGACAGGTCAGTGGTTTTCTCCATGTACTCCGGTTTCTTCCACCAATAAAACTGACCACCACGATATTGTTGAAAGTGACGTTAAGCATCATAACCCTAAACCTCCTACTCACTTCCTGATTTATATAATTGTACTCTAGACCCCCTACTCACTTCCTGATTTATATAATTGTACTCTAGACCTCCTACTCACTCTCTGATTTATATAATTGTACTCTAGACCTCCTACTCACTTCCTGATTTATATAATTGTACTCTAGACCTCCTACTCACTTCCTGATTTATATAATTGTACTCTAGACCTCCTACTCACTTCCTGATTTATATAATTGTACTCTAGACCTCCTACTCACTTCCTGATTTATATAATTGTACTCTAGACCTCCTACTCACTTCCTGATTTATATAATTGTACTCTAGACCTCCTACTCACTTCCTGATTTATATAATTGTACTCTAGACCTCCTACTCACTTCCTGATTTATATAATTGTACTCTAGACCTCCTACTCACTCCCTGATTTATATAATTGTACTCTAGACCTCCTACTCACTTCCTGATTTATATAATTGTTCTCTAGACCTCCTACTCACTTCCTGATTTATATAATTGTTCTCTAGACCTCCTACTCACTTCCTGATTTATATAATTGTACTCTAGACCCCCTACTCACTTCCTGATTTATATAATTGTACTCTAGACCTCCTACTCACTCCCTGATTTATATAATTGTACTCTAGACCTCCTACTCACTCCCTGATTTATATAATTGTACTCTAGACCTCCTACTCACTTCCTGATTTATATAATTGTACTCTAGACCTCCTACTCACTTCCTGATTTATATAATTGTACTCTAGACCTCCTACTCACTCCCTGATTTATATAATTGTACTCTAGACCTCCTACTCACTTCCTGATTTATATAATTGTACTCTAGACCTCCTACTCACTCCCTGATTTATATAATTGTACTCTAGACCTCCTACTCACTCCCTGATTTATATAATTGTACTCTAGACCTCCTACTCACTTCCTGATTTATATAATTGTACTCTAGACCTCCTACTCACTTCCTGATTTATATAATTGTACTCTAGACCTCCTACTCACTCCCTGATTTATATAATTGTACTCTAGACCCCCTACTCACTTCCTGATTTATATAATTGTACTCTAGACCTCCTACTGACTTCCTGATTTATATAATTGTACTCTAGACCTCCTACTCACTTCCTGATTTATATAATTGTACTCTAGACCTCCTACTCACTCTCTGATTTATATAATTGTACTCTAGACCTCCTACTCACTCCCTGATTTATATAATTGTACTCTAGACCTCCTACTCACTTCCTGATTTATATAATTGTACTCTAGACCTCCTACTCACTTCCTGATTTATATAATTGTACTCTAGACCTCCTACTCACTTCCTGATTTATATAATTGTACTCTAGACCTCCTACTCACTCCCTGATTTATATAATTGTACTCTAGACCCCCTACTCACTTCCTGATTTATATAATTGTACTCTAGACCTCCTACTCACTTCCTGATTTATATAATTGTACTCTAGACCTCCTACTCACTCTCTGATTTATATAATTGTACTCTAGACTTCCTACACACTCCCTGATTTATATAATTGTACTCTAGACCTCCTACTCACTCCCTGATTTATATAATTGTACTCTAGACCTCCTACTCACTTCCTGATTTATATAATTGTTCTCTAGACCTCCTACTCACTTCCTGATTTATATAATTGTACTCTAGACCTCCTACTCACTCCCTGATTTATATAATTGTACTCTAGACCTCCTACTCACTTCCTGATTTATATAATTGTTCTCTAGACCTCCTACTCACTTCCTGATTTATATAATTGTACTCTAGACCTCCTACTCACTTCCTGATTTATATAATTGTACTCTAGACCTCCTACTCACTCCCTGATTTATATAATTGTACTCTAGACCCCCTACTCACTTCCTGATTTATATAATTGTACTCTAGACCTCCTACTCACTTCCTGATTTATATAATTGTACTCTAGACCTCCTACTCACTTCCTGATTTATATAATTGTACTCTAGAACTCCTACTCACTCTCTGATTTATATAATTGTACTCTAGACCTCCTACTCACTTCCTGATTTATATAATTGTACTCTAGACCTCCTACGCACTCCCTGATTTATATAATTGTACTCTAGACCCCCTACTCACTCTCTGATTTATATAATTGTACTCTAGACCTCCTACTCACTTCCTGATTTATATAATTGTACTCTAGACCTCCTACTCACTCCCTGATTTATATAATTGTACTCTAGACCCCCTACTCACTTCCTGATTTATATAATTGTACTCTAGACCTCCTACTCACTTCCTGATTTATATAATTGTACTCTAGACCTCCTACTCACTTCCTGATTTATATAATTGTACTCTAGACCTCATACTCACTCTCTGATTTATATAATTGTACTCTAGACCCCCTACTCACTTCCTGATTTATATAATTGTACTCTAGACCTCCTACTCACTTCCTGATTTATATAATTGTACTCTAGACCTCCTACTCACTCTCTGATTTATATAATTGTACTCTAGACCCCCTACTCACTTCCTGATTTATATAATTGTACTCTAGACCTCCTACTCACTTCCTGATTTATATAATTGTACTCTAGACCTCCTACTCACTTCCTGATTTATATAATTGTACTCTAGACCTCCTACTCACTCCCTGATTTATATAATTGTACTCTAGACCCCCTACTCACTCTCTGATTTATATAATTGTACTCTAGATAGCTGGTAACATATAATGTCATATATATTTGACTACATGTACTTTGAAGTAAAGAAGATCTTTGATTTTGACCCTGATGCACTTAAATGGATATTAAAGCTCATTTTGGTAATTTTTTGTATCTAATGAAAACTTGCAATTGGTTCAATAAATGATATTTATGAAACATTAACCCGGTTTTTATCAATGAAACTTTGTAAAAATGACATAATTCGTTGATAATTCTGTCATATCTTGCGGTTTTTCCATTAATTGAATTTTTGCTTCCTGGACAACAATTCATTTCGACCCTTTTGAGTGATATTTTAACGATATTAGGGATTATATGGGCGTGCAAAGTATTTTTGGATTGTTTTTACAATTAAATTGAAAAGAAACAACCTTCGGCACGAGTTGAAAAAATATATGTTAAAACGAGCTTTAATATCCCTTTAACTTAAATGATATATAGATAATTTGATGCTTCAACAGATCACGTAAATTTTGTGTCAAAACTTTTAGTGAATTTCGGCATTATCTTTCATTTTCTTTTCAACTTGGAAAAAAGATACAAAGAGATATATTATTTTATGAAGAAATTTAAAACTTAATTACTGTTTCTGTAAATAATATATGTCGGTTGATGTACTTTTATCTACAAATATTAAGAATGAATGTTTTCATCAGATGAATATTCTGTTGAAAATCTAGGTTTCTGTATAAAGCTGTCATTAGAACTGAGGACAAGGGGCTCCTAACTATTTCTTACTTGTAAAATATATATACAATACATTGTTTTAATTTTTTTTGTCACAAACTTGTATGGGGTGTCGTGGTTGTGATCATATGATAGTTGGATTTACAAATACCTGTGCAATCAATGCCTATCACCACTAAAGTTGAGAGTTCAAATCCCACTCATGGTGAGGTGTACTTGATACAACATTTTTGATAAAGTTTGTCAATGATTTGCTTCAAGTCAGTGGTTTTCTCTATGTACTCCGGTTTCCTCCACCAATAAAACTGACCACCACTATATAACTGAAATGTTGTTGAAAGTGGTGTTAAACACAATATCACTAACCCTTAACCCTATATTAGTGTAAAGACAATAAATATTTGAGTTGAGTTGCATCGCTTGATCATGAAAAAAAAGTTTAACTGAGTGAGTGATAGTTTAAAATCTTGCCAACTGCGGTAGTCTCCCCTTATAAGACCATCCTTTCTGCAATGAAACAGTAGCCTTAAAAGAGGAGTGGCTTCTTTTGATGGGGACAGTTTATTAGTAATTTACTATCTCAGTGCATCTGAAATAATCTGATTTGACAAGAGGTGTGGCTTTTGAGGAGATCGGCCTTAAAAGAGAGGGGTTACTGTACAACAATACAGAGGTTGGGATCCCATTAACCGGTTTAACCCCACCACAATTTTGTGCCTGTTCCAAGCCAGGATTTGGATATCCAAAGTCATATGTCATGGTCTTTTTTATGTTAAATGAGTTTAGATGAGGCGATTGTTTATTGTTCGTTTTGCTTATATAGTAGGAATTGTTGACCATCACTGTTTAAAAATTCTTTTCTTAGACCATTCATCTGACTACTCCAAACTTTTATGGTTCTGCTACTCTGATTAGGTACCAGTTATTATTAATTAATGTTAATTATTATGATATGTATGATAAGTATATTACAGTATTATCTATGTATAATGGTTACCATCTTGAAAATAGATATGATATTAATGATAAAACTGAATAATGTCTGCAACATATTTATTAGATTATGGAAAGGTCATCTTCAACAAAACTTTACCATTTGAACAAAAAAATGTTTCTTGATAATGTAACGATTTGCAGCTTTCATTTCATTTCATTTCTACATAACCAGAGACAAATGGAGGCTGTCGTGGTCATGATCGTATGGTAGTTGGATTTACAACTACCTGTGCAATCAGTGCCTATCACCACTAAAGCTATGAGTTTGAATCCTGCTTATGCGAGGTATACTCGACATAATATCATGTGATAAAGTTTGTCAGTGACTTGCAGCAGTCAGTTGTTTTCTCCAGGTACTCTGGTTTCCTCCACCAATAAAACTTAGCATGATGATATAACTGAAATATTGTTGAAAGTGGCGTTAAACACCATAAACCTAAACCAAATCATCATCTTCAACAGAAAATGTTTCTTGCTAATGAAATGATTTACAGCTTTCATTTCATTTCTACATAACCAGAGACAAATGCCCAAAATACAGAGGGTGAGACAAATAACTGTGCCTAACACATTATTGTGTACAGTAACTTACTGTGTCAAGCTGAATACTGTGTCCACACTTGCTATTAATATATATGTGTGCAACTTTCTCTTGTAGACATGCCAAGGTCATATCAATCTGTGCATTTGATTGTTGAAATATTCAGTTATGAAAAGAAACTTTAAGCGGTGATGATCTTCAATTCCACCATTACCAACAAAAGGAAAAATCACCTCTCGTCTAAACTGAACTCACTGAACACAAGAAACACCACTGATTTACTTGTACTTATTTGACTGTTTTGTATTTAACTGCCACGCTATAACTGAAATAATGTTGAAGGTGGCATTAAACACCATAAACCCAAACTCTATTTTAACTGTGTCCTATGATGCTCCAGGGTCCCCTCAACTGTTATGAATGCAATGCAAGTGATTTTAATGTAGAACTGTCACTATTATTAAACTCTTTTCATGGACATTCAATTAAATAAAATTTACTGGGTCTTGTTATGACATATTTGAAATTTACAGACATAAAGTTTCTAGTACAATTTTGTTAAACAATGTCAAAACATGCCAGTTATGAATGTGGACCTAAAAATTGAATTATTTGAATTGTGTATACATGTGTAGTAGACACAGAGTAATTGAAAAAAAGCTAAACAAATTACACTGAAATTTATAGATTCTTAACGACTTTCTTTTTCTTTTTTGACTCGTATAAGAAGTATAAAGTATTGATCCACCCCACCCCCTTCCCTTACCCTTGGGTTTAAATGTGATATAATATTGATTCAGTCGGTAAAAAAGTATTTAGTATTGATCCATCCCCCTCCCCTCACTCTTTGGTGGGTAAAAAATTGATTTAATATTGATTGAGTCCGTAAAGGGTAAAGAGGTGTTTAGTATTGTTCCATTTCCCCCCCTCACTCTTTTGTGAGTAAAAAGGTGATTTAATATTGATTGAGTCGATATGGTGTTTAGTAATGATCCACCCCTTCTCCTCAATCTTTGGTGGCCATGGGTAAAAAGGTGATTTTATTATTGATTGAGTCTGTTTGTTGATTCAGTATCATTACTCGTTTGTCGATGTATGAAAAGGTGTTTTATTATTTATTCATTCCCCCACTCTTTTATGGACAAAAAGTCATTGTAATACTTCAAAGTCTACTTTTAATCAACAACTGTGTTGGCAGAAGAATTATTATTGTTTATCTATAAGAAGAAGATTTGTTTTTCTAGCTGAGAGTCAATATAAGCTTTTTATCACTAGGTCGTCTACAGTAAAAAGATTCTCAGAGATAATGTTTGTTGTCCTTTACATCTGTTTCTTTAATGTCACCCCGAGGGGCCGTCGTGGTCATGAACCTATGGTAGTTGGATTTATAACTACCTATGCAATCAGTGCTTATCACCACTAACGTGAGTTTGAATCCCGTTCAGGTGAGGTGTACTCGATACTAGTGATGGGAATCGGTAACATTTTCAAGATCGATGATCGTTATATCAACATCGATCGATGATCGATCATCGGTGACAATTGCCTGCTAAATGTATTTACTGACTATAATTAATCAAATAGCCTTTATTTCAAGAGTATGATTGACAAAAGTAAAGATATGAATAAAATTGTATCATAAATTTATAAACTATAATTTTTCCATTAGTAAACATTAACTTTAAAATAGAACAAAACAAAAGATCGTTTTCCATATGTGTAACACCTGATATAGATAGATAAATAATAGACTAGTCCAAATATGTGTTTGACAAAAGTAAAGATTTGAATAAAATCAAATAATATATTTACAAACTACAATATTTCCATTTGTAAACATGCAACTTAGAACATTTTTAACAAAAGATCGTTTTCCATATGTGTAACACCTGATATAAAATGGACTATTCCGGGAAGTAGATAAATAATAGACTAGTTCAAATATGTGTATTGACTGAGTGTCAAAAGTACGCTTGGACAAAATTGCCAGATGTTTGTCAGTATGAGGGCAAAAAAAAACCCAGCTGGGATAAAACTAAAACAATATTTTTGTCAGTATGGAGACAGAAAAAAAACAACAACCAAAGAACAAAGTTAAGCATATATATGTTAGACACTATAGAATCAGAATCGACCACAAGGTTTAAGAATCGATCATCGGATCGTATGATGAAGTCCGACTGATTAATCGATGTTTCCGATGATCGGTACACCACTACTCGATACAACATTATGTGATCAAGTTTGTCAGCGACTTGCGGCAGGTCTCTGGGTACTCCGGTTTCCTCCACCAATAAAACTGACCGCCAGGATATAGCTGAAATATTGTTGAAAGTGGCGTTAAACACCATAACCCTAACCCTTGATGTTACCCTGATACTCTGTTAAACAGAGTTAAGTGAATGCTGATTTAACCTATTACACAGTGATGATGAGATTTAACAGAAGAACAAATAGATCACCCAAAATAGGTTGTAATCTTGGCAAATAACAAGTTCAGTGACATTAAAAAATGTTGTGTACAATGTGTATTGTTATAGAGTGTTGTATCATTGTTACGGTTAGGGTTATGATGTTTCAACAATATTTCAGTAATATCATGGGGGTCAGTTTTATTGGTGGAGGAAACCGGAGAAACCGACTGACCTGCCGCAAGTCACTGACTAACTTTAGCATATCGAGTACACCTCGCCATGAGCGGGATTCGAACTCACAACTTTAGTGGTGATAGGCACTGATTGTACAAATAGTTGTACTTCTTCATACAGGCTTTACTAACATTTTACATTTCCACGTACACATATAAATTTAAAAGTTATTTTATTCTATACATTGTTGTTCCAAAGCTTTAACTGGATGAAATTTAATATCAATTAAAGCTACAGACTAAATGGTGTTTATGAACTTAAAGTGACCATTTCAATAAGTGTAAAGACCTATTATACAGCTGCAATAAATTTTAAGCCCTTAATTCCGCTAGAAGACCTTTTTTCTGGTAGAATTTTTAATGGGGATCACAAGTATCATGTAATGGGATTATGGTAAATCTATTAAAAGTGGGATCACCGATCATTTAATTAGCTAACGGGTCGTGTGACCTTGGGGGGATTATTATTTCTCATTTCCTTTTCATTGTTTTATTGTAAAGGATTTTCTTAAATCATTGAGTTGTTAAGTTTTAACCTTTATCAGCATTTTATTGTAAGACACCCTACACGGCTACAGTGTAGGATTATTAGAAGCCAGATATATATGTATATTTACTGTCTTAAGATCAGAGTGACCCAAAGAAAGTTTTAAAAACAAATTCTCCTTTAAAACTCCAAATGTTTTGTATCTTAGTGCAGATGATGATTGTGAGGTCCTCTATAAAGAGTGATATTTTAAACTTGACCAGGCACAAAACATGGCTGCCATGGAAAATTTTTGTTTCTAATTGGCTGGATTTTAAAAAATCTGTTCCTCACAAAACTACATTTCCAAATGATTTGTATCATAGTACAAATGATGTTTGTGAGGCCCGCTACTAAAATGTCTTGATCCTGTAAAAAAAACATGGCCATCATCGACATATTCTTGTATCTGATTGACTGAAATTTAAAGAATCTTCTAACAGATATTGCAATACCAAATGATTTGTATCGTAGTACAAATGATGTCTGTGAGGTTCTCTACAAAGAGTGATCTTTTAAATCTTGAACAGGCAGAAAAAAAATGGCCCCTATGGACAATTTTTATTTCTGATTGGCTGGAATTTAAAAAAATCTGTTCCTCAGAATCTACAGGCCTCATTAAATTTCATCGTGACCCTGTAAGAAACATGGCCATCATCAGTATATTCTTGTTTCTGATTGGCTGAAATTTAAAAAAATTTCTACTCGGACATTACATGTCCGAATGATTTGTCACTTCGGTCCACCAATAAAACTGACAGCCACGATATAGCTGAAATATTGTTGAAAGTTGCGTTAAACACCAAATCCCCCCTCACTTTGTCTTGAACCTGCAAAAACAGCATCCTAAGACATTTTTCGTTTTTGATAAGCTGAAACTTTAAAAATGTTCTCCACCAACAATACAGGTCCAGATGATTCTTGTTTCGGTGAAAACATGGTGATAATGGTCAATTTTTATATAAAAAACTACGAAGTTGCTTGAACTGAAACAGCACATGAATAACCAGGTGAGGGATTCAGGATCAGGGGAGCCTCTGGTTATCTACATGTGCAAAAATCAAAAGAAATCATTATATTAAGACCATCAAAGACATCAGTACAGCCAGGTCTTATGTTAGCAAGCATTATCTGTAAATAACAGATCCCTTCTTATCTTGAAGTATTATACAGACTGACATTATATTAGATATGGTTATCACATGCATGCCCCTCTGTAGACAATCAGAAGCAAAAATGATAAAATATTATGAAAAAAATAGTTAATAGGAAATTTAGTTACAAGATGAAAAAATATTAGTTTTTTTGTCACAATTGAAACAAATCAGAACAAATGCTATGCCAAAATTCGGATAATATGAAGCAGCCGGCCGCGATACTGGTATTACCAGTATTGTAATATTTACAATACTGGTATTACCAGTATTATAATATTCACAATACTGGAAATACCAATATTGTAAATATTACAATACTGGTAATACCAGTATTGTAACACTGTACAATACTAGAAATACCAGTATTGTAATGTTACAATACTGGTAATACCAGTATCGTACATATACAATACTGGATGTACCAGTATCGTGTATTTACAATACTGGAATACCAGAATCGTTGATCTCTACACAATACTGGAAGCTCCAGTATTCTTCATCCAGCAATACTGGTAATACTAGTATTGTAAAACACACAATACTGGAAGCTCCAGTATTCTTCATCCAGCAATACTGGTAATACTAGTATTGTAAAACACACAATACTGGAAGCTCCAGTATTCTTCATCCAGCAATACTGGTAATACTAGTATTGTAAAACACACAATACTGGAAACTCTAGTATCTGGCAATTTGACACGAGTGGGCAGAACCTAATTCTAACTGTAAATCACAGCTCATTGTATTTACCGTTAGTATTAGGCTCCGCCCAGTCATGTCAAATTACCTTACCAATATATATCAAACTCTAAGGGACCATACAAAATATTTTGACATTACAGGGCTTTTGCCTCTTATGTTATGTACAGCAGAAATGACGTATGAGTATGAATTATATTCAATTCTTTTAGTATAATGTAGACATAAAAAATCGGGTTAACCGGAATTCTACCTAATCTTCCAATATCTGCAATACTGGTATAACCAGTATTTTCCAGAATCTTCCAGTATCTGCAATACTGGTATTACCAGTATCTGCAATACTGATATTACCAGTATTTTCCAGAATCTTTAAGTATCTGCAATACTGGTATTACCAGTATTTCCCAGAATCTTCCGGTATCTACAATACTCATATTTTGGCAATGACCAGTATCTTCTAGTATTGCAGATACTGGAAAATTCTGGAAGATACTGGGATACTAGTATTTACCAGTATCTGTACCAGTATTGCAGATACTGGAAGATACTGTAAAATACTGGTATTACCAGTATTGTGTACCAGTATTGTAGTACCAGTATCGCGGCCGGCTGCTTCATATTATCCCAAAATTCTATTCCATCACAATAAAATTAGAGCTGTGTTATGAGAGAGAAAAAAAACCCATTTGTGTCACAATTGAAAAGGGAAAAAACAAAAAATCTGCAAATTTGTTGAAATAGATATGTGATAATTGTTCAAGTCAGAACAGAACAAATGATATGGCAGCGATTCTATTTCTTCACAATAACGTTAGAAGTTGTGTAATGAGAGAAAAAAAAAACCAAGCATTTGTGTCACAATTGAAAAGGGAAAAAACAAAATCAAAATTCGTAAATTCGTTGAAATAGATATTATGTAATATTTGTTCAAATCAGAACAGAACAAACACTATGACAGAAATTATATTACAGCACAATACAATTAGAGCTGTGTAAAGAGAGAAAAAAAACCCAAGCATTTGTGTCACAATTTGAAAAGAGGGAACACAAAATCAAAATCCACAAATTTGTTGAAATAGATATTATGTACTATTTGTTCAAATCAGAACAGAACAAATGTTTAGTATGGCAGTAATTTTATTTCATCACAATAAAATTAGAGCTCTGTAATGAAAAAAAAATGAACATTTATGTCAAAAATCAAAATTGGCAAATATTCTAATTGTAAGGCAAACAATATCGTAGAAATGTACTTGTTACAAAGAAGTACAAAGTTAAAAGCAAGGCACAGAAAATCGATACGTCAACAAGCAATCAGACGATACATTTGTATTGGACTTTAAATATTTTAACTTCCGCTGAACTAGAGATAATGAAACAAACCATTATATTGACTATTGTGTTATTTAATTGTTTTAGCGTGCCTAGCTATATTAGAAGTAACATAATTTCATTACTATATGTCTGTGTAGTCTATATATAGGTTAAATTATTATATTTTCAATTGGTTAGAATGGTAAAAATGGTTTTGAATGAAAATGTCTCAACTTATAGTATAGAAATATATATATACGAGGGCTGTCCGTAAAGTTCGTGGACAGGTCCCAATTTTCCTTTTCAAAATTTTTAGTGATACCTGTATTTCTTAATTAAATGCGATGTTAGATATAAAAAATCTGTATCAGATTTTAATTTCCTAACTTAATTAAATCGATTTTGTAATATCTGTCATAGGGCACCTGGAGCACAGTATAAATTACGTGTAACTTCTATGTAGTTACTTGTGGTTGGCCATGATTTTTTTTCATTTTATCGGGCAAATTTGAATGAAACTTGTACTGTGACGTTGATAGTGCTCTCGACATCACATCTGTAAAATTTGAATCGGAAGTACTCTCAGATGGCTGCGGAGTCCAGTTTTCAAACCTTGAAGATGAAACCTTCTTCATCGGAAAAAACTACGTTTTCAAATAAGGTGGAGCAGAGGGCCGTTATAAAATTTTGTGTCGACATAGGAAAAACGCCAACTGAAATGCATAAATTCATCAAACAGTCAGTAACACATTCCAATGTTAGTCACTCGTTAGTGTTTAAGTGGCATAAGAGATTTTCTGACGGTAGAGGTAGTTTAATGGACGATAAACGCGAGGGGAGACTGTCTTTTAAGACTTCAGATGTTGTGAAAAATGAAGTACGCGACGTTATTGACAGTGACAGACGTTTAACTGTACGTGAAGTTGCGGACAAGTGCGTTATATCAAAGACAATGGTACATGAAATTTTAGTTCAAGAACTACACATGAATCGCATTTGTGCGCGATGGGTACCCAGAATGTTATCAGAAGAATATATGACAAACAGAACTGAGGCATCAAGACAATTTCTTAGAAAGTTTAGCCAGAGCGGAATTGGATTTCTGGATAGAATAATAACCACAGATGAAACATGGTTTCACTACTATGACCCGGAAACAAAGCAACAATCAAATCAACGGAAAAATGTCGACTCTCCTCGGCCAAAAAAAGCAAAAGTGACAAAATCTTTAGGAAAAAATATGTACAGCCCAGACTTAGCACCAATGGACTTTGCAGTTTTCTCCTACATCAAATCCTTCTTACGGGGAATGAGGTTTGACAATTTAAGTGAATTAAGACAAGCAGTAATGAATGTAATATTTCACATGAAAACTGATCAGTTTGTACAAATTTTTGATGACTGGGTAAGATGACACAAGAAATGTGTGGAACTTAAAGGTGACTACGTCAAAAAAAGTTAAATTGGTTTGAGCATTTGACGTCGCTTAACGTCAAAAACTTTTACCGCTGTGCTCCGGGTGTGAGTATGCTCATTTATAAGATCGAGAAAAATTCATACTTGTAGTTTATTTTTATTTACAAAATTGTGTTCACTTATCGAGTAAACTCTACTATAAATGAAAATTGCAATTTCTTTTTTTCAACAAATTAAATAACAAAATTACAGAGATTGTCCACGAACTTTACGGACAGCCCTCGTATTTATATAATAACATCTGAAACTTTAACCCAACAGTGTTAGAATTAGATTATTGATTGGAAGTATTATGGTGTTTAATGCCACTCTCAACAATATTTCAGCTATATTGTGACAGTCAGTTTTATTGGTGGAGGAAACCAGAGTACTCTGAGAAAACCAATGACCTGTTGCAAGTCACTGACAAACTTTATCATCACATTTTAAACTTTTGCAACCACCTGTCATGAAAGACCATGTAGTCAAACCTGTATTAAGAGGTCTCCTTTGGGACAAAGAAAATGTGGTCTAATGAGACAGGTGGCCTCTTAAAAGAGGTTCAATTCATAGAAAATTTTCCATGACAGGACAAGTTAAAGGTGAACTTTTAATACAGGTGACTTCTAATAGAGGTGACCACATGGGCAGATTTAACTGTATATGATTGTCTCTCTTAAGACAGGTTACACTGTACATGCATGTCGTTTGTATTAGAGAGAATCTACTGTCAAAAAATAACTATATTTAACCAGATTTAAATGCTCTGCTATTTTCATTGTTGAGTGTACCACAAAAACATATTGAATGGTGCTAGGTTCATTTTAGAGCCAGCCTTTTGTTATTGATTGGAAATATGTCAAACTATATTGTATACAGACAGTTTAGAATTTTATGCTATGTTAAACAAAATCAATAGACGCTGAAACACAAGAAAAAGATGTAAATATCAGAAAAGGAAGTCGTTTGATTTCTTATATATGTTTTGAATAGGTACACCTATAAACTTATACATTTGTATATATATATGTTAACCATGACAGGACAAGTTAAAGGTGACCTTTTAATACAGGTGACTTCTAATAGAGGTGACCACATGGGCAGATTTAACTGTATATGATTGTCTCTCTTAAGACAGGTTACACTGTACATGCATGTCGTTTGTATTAGAGAGAATCTACTGTCAAAAAATAACTATATTTAACCAGATTTAAATGCTCTGCTATTTTCATTGTTAAGTGTACCACAAAAACATATTGAATGTCATATGTACACTTATAAACATTGTACCTGAAGATCTGCAACCGCAGTGAAAACGTTAGTACAAGAATGTTGTGAAAAATCCGTCTTGTTCTTTTTTTTTACTAATTTCTTTTATATGTTTATATATATATATAAATAAACATGTATGTGTTAATTGAAGATCATTTTACAAATCTATCAATGTCACTTTTAATTTTCAGATTTTTAAACTTCTTTTTATAAAGATATTTTATATATTTAGAGGAGTGTCTGTGGTTGAGTATTTTAAGTTTGTAGATTATCTTACAACAAGCCTAACTAACACGACGGCCCTGGGTCTATACTAGGAGAGACACCTCAAATGTTATGGTTTCCAGATACCTAACCAAGGCAAGGGCTTTACTTGACAGTTTGTTATATCTGTGCATGATTATGAATACTCCCCACTCAATAAGTGTGCTTTGGTTTGGTTTTATGGTGCTTAACGCCACTTTCAACAATATTTCAGTTATATCGTGGCAGTCTGTTTTATTGTTGAACGAAACCGGACTACCCACAGAAAACCACAGACCTGTCACAAGTAACTGACCACGGAGACCCCTTGTTTAATATGATGGCTCCCCCCAGATTTCAAACCACCACCCCAAGGTGATTTGAATTCAGAAGCTCAAATACACATTTAATCTGGAATAAGTGTGAATGCAATTCGGTTTTGATGTGAAATCGGATTTCAAATTCGAAATTGACGAGTAGTGTGAGGAGGGTATAATAATTCCAATATAGAAAGAAAAGTATGAAACTGGTGCAAAAATATTTGTCTGCCTAAAATCATATATCAGTGTTACCAAATAAAAATAATTCCTTTTTGTTGAGCAATTAAAATCTATTTAAACAAAAACAAAAAAACAAAAAAGTTAAGAATTTCATAGTGTTAATTATTTAAACATTTGTAATGTTATGCTATGCACTTGTTGAGTTATTTATTTGATCTGATACTGGTAACCAGTTTATAATAAGGAAACCAGTAACATTTCAGCAGTTATTGCCTTACAAAAAGCATCGTGGTGCCAAGTTTTTGTGACGTTGCATGATATTTAAAATGTTCCTGGAATCTTAGAACTTCACAGAATAGGCATACCTAACAAAATAAGAATTACAAAAATAATCTGATTGTGATATATTAACTTGGACGTATACATTGTATTGTCTTGTAGCTGAGGGATTATTGATAGATAATATCTATCTGAGTTTTCTTTATACTTTGTATTCATTGAACTGGATAATGTTGGTCAAAATAATAGTACTTATAATGGACACTCAATGGCATAGAAAGAACCATGGGGGGAAGCCCGGCTCCTCATACCCCCTCCCCCCAATATCTGGAAAACAAAATATTAACATTGACATGTATTGTCTTGTAGCTGAGGAATTACTGGTAGATAATGTCTCTCTGAGATTTCTTTATGTTTTGTATTCATTGAACTGGATAATGTTGGTCAAAATAATAGTACTTATAATGGACACTCAATGGCAGAGGGGGGCTGTCGTGGTCATGATCGTATGGTAGTTGGATTTGGATTTGCAACTACATGTGCAATCAGTGCTTATCACCACTAAATTTGTAAGTTCGAACTCTAAAAGTGGCATTAAACACCATAAACCAAACCAATTGATAGCATAGGAAAATCCATGAGGGAAAGACTCCTCCTCCTCCTCCTCATCCACCCCCACCCCCAATATCTAGACAATAAAAAAAAATTAAAAACATTGTGATTTTTTAAAAATTTTATGACCCCACACTTTTTTAAATTACAAAATTGTAACCTCTCCTATTTTTCAGAAAGTCTGGAATCGTCTCTTGTTCTCGACCTCCTTGTTCTGCTCTGATAGTACAAATTGACCTTCAACAGTTATTTTTGTCACATCAATGACTGTATCTATTGAGTGTAAATTTCATTGTTTGTTGGTTACTGTCATTCATACTTTGTGAAAAGCAAATCATGTTTGGTTTTTTTCACATCAGAACAACTCTAATTGTGTGCTTTTAATCTTTTATTGACTTAAAAGTATATGAATTGAAGGCAATATTAGATCTCATTCCATTTATACAAGGTGCTGTCAGACGTGATCGTATTATGGTAGTTGGATTTACAACTACCTATGCAATCAGTACCTATCACCACTAAAATTGTGAGTTCGAATCCCACCCAGACTTGATACAACATTATGTGATAAAGTTAGTTAGTGAACTATTGTTCTTCCTCAATCATAGAATCATATGTTATACTTTATCTGCATCTGTCCTCCAGGATATAGCTTCCACATATACAAAGACATGTTGATATTGAAGAACACATGTACCTGTTCCTGGCTCATTATCTTAGATGTACCTGTTCCTGACTAATTATCTTTGATTTCTATAGGATACATGTAATTCTAATCTTACAATCATGACTTTCTTCTTTAATAAAGAGCTACATGTATTAGATCACACCCACATCCTACAGTATGATACATTGATTGACTATTGTTTTGAGCAACCTTGGACTTATAAGGAGATCATATGGGTGAACATTTGTTATCTTCAAGTTGGCCGAACATTAAATTTGTTATCAATCGTTGCAATTTTTCAATTTAGATAAGAATTTCGTAATTTTCTACAATCTAAAAGGCTAGATTGAAGTATAGTACCGGTGGATCCCTTCTTATAAGACCACTCTTTCTGCAATGAAAAAGTGACCTTTGAAGAGAGGTGTCCACTCTTGAGAGGGACAATTTTAGTTCTACAGTCTAAAAGACCAGATTGATGTATAGTAGTCCACCTCTTATAAAGGCAGTGTTTCTGTAATGGAAAAAAGTGGCTTTTTAAGAGAGGTGTCCACTCTTGAGAGGGACAATTTTAGTTGTATTTTACTACCTTAGTGCATCTGAAATCTGGCTTTTTAAGAGAGGCGTCCTCTCTCGAGAGGGACAATTTTAGTTGTATTTTACTATCTTAGTGCATCTGAAATCTGGCTTGATAAAAGAGGTGTGAGGGGGTTTTATTAAAGGGAGACCACTGTGCTAGTTTCAAGATGAAGACTTTATATGGTTTATTTCATTCTCCCTGACTGGGAATTTATTTGTTTGGACGTATTAAAAAAAAATGGTTTAATTTATTAAGAATTTATCAATTTATCAGTTTTTGAATGTAAGATTGAAAAAATTGAATGTTTTCTAGAGTCAATAAATTGTCTATTATCCAGACCAATAACAATCTTAAGATTATTATAAATATGTCTTAGGCATGGCAAGTTGTTGATGAATTGACATTTATTTTTGTATCTAAAGGGCAAATCAATGGTGTTAATTTATTCTAAATATATTACATGGTACTATATTTTTAGGTATACTGTATATTAAATATGTGATAAGAAGGCTTTTATTTCTGTCAAGTAATTGGTTTTCTTAGGTAATGGAATTGTCTTGTTAAATGTGGATCGAATCATTTTCTTCAATTGTGGATTTTATTCCGAAGGCCTTCTTCTTTCTATTAATAGTGGCAGAAATTTAATATGTGAGAGGGGGTTATACCATTGAATTTATTTCTGTACGAATAATTATTGACATATTATCATGTTTAAGGAGGATATTATATAAATAAGTTTATTGTTAATAGGCAATTAGATATGCAAATTGCATTCGAAGTGTTAATTATTTTTAGATCAACTACTTGAATCAAAGTCATTGAAATAATTCTGGAAGGAAATAAAATACATGTGTTTTTTATACCTACATGTGCTTATATATGATCTATTATTAGGTAAACAAATAAGTCGAGCAATTGCTTCGATCAGCTCTGCATTCAAATTTTTTACTGATCGAACAAAATTAATTACTGGTCGATTCGATCATGTAGAAAATATATTCATTGTTGAAAGAGTTTTAAGTGTATCTAATTTGTTTATGGCAAGAAAAGAAAAAAAGTAGCGAAATCTATTTCTGGATCACTTGTATGTATATCGGCCAAATAGAAGGATTTGTTTACGAATATTTAAAAAAAAAAGTTTTTTAAATGCTGAGTAGTGTTGTGTGCGTGAACTTATTGAAGGAAAAAAAAGCCCCAAGTTGCATAAAACAAGCACCTTGTAAGATTATGTTACAGTGAAACAGAAAAATGCACCTGGAAATTTGATCTAGTTTTAAGGTCACCTATAGAGGTCACCAGCTGGAGTTTATTTTGTTATCAATAACAACAATGCATGGTTGATAGATTCTTGATGTAAACAAATGGCTGGATAAAATCAATGTTCCAAGACATTATACTAGGTAACAGACAAACAGTGCTGATTAGTTAGATAGATACTTAGGGACTTTCAATGTATAGGTATGAATTTGCACAAACCAGTAATTAAGTGCAGTGGGTGATGTGGAAAAAAACTTTGTATTCTAAGGATATACCTCGGAAACTAATTTCACACATTGATTGAACTATCAAAAAGTGCATCCAAGGATATATGAGAAATAAATTCACACATTGATTGATCGAAAAGTGCATTTAGGACAGATATATATATATATTTGTATGTCCTGTATTGATGATCAACTTTTTCATACCTTAGTTGTCAGTCATCGAATTTGTGACATAGTGATGCATACTTTTTAATTGATTCTTAACCTTGCAAACAAGGGTTAAAGATTATTGTGATTATCTGTGGATTACACTGGACAAATAATTGATATTAAAATTAGAAGGTTTACTTAAGAAAACGAGCTTAGAGAGCATTAAGATAGCATTAGACATTTTGCACACAGGTCTATGTTATGAGTTTTAAAGAACACTAAACCATTTAAAATTTAAAATTTAAATTTAAATTTTGAATATTTACAATTGGAGGCAGATGACTGAATATTTAGATATATTGTATTGTTTGGTTTAGTCGTCCAAATATATTATGTATATATATATATCTACCTGAACGATCGGACAATTTTATATTCGTGTGCTTTTGTTTAAAGTAGATCGTAATTCAAAATTTAGTATGTAATTAAACAGCTGTGGATTTATGACATTGAAATTGTGTATTGAAATGACTTCATGTTTTGGATTGAATTCTTTGAAATTCGACTCGGATATTTCAAATTGGAATCTTTGATTTTTGAATTTTAAATAAGTTTGAATTTCATACAATTGATTTAATTGAAATTTTGAACATTTAATTTTAATAATGCATTTTAAATATAAATACTGTACGATATTTAATTTGACCTAGATCTTGTTTTATTTACTTTTGGATGTACCCGTAATACATTATATATTTACTAACTACTGTAGGTTTGCTGCAATCAATACTTAAAAAAAAAAAATAAGTAATAAAAAAACGACCAGGTAATTTTTACCTTTATGACTTGCACTTAAAGAATGGATCTATTACCTTAAGATAATTTATACTACCTATATATTGGTAAAACAATTACATGTGTATGATTTGTTAAATTTTTGCTTATGAAGCTGTTTATTGAAGGAGTATAATAACCTTGTATTTTGGACGGATTTTACATAAACAGGATTACAACAACATGGTGAAACTAGTATTTGGAATTTTAACTGTTTAATTCTATTTATTGTGGATTTTTAACTGAAATATCCAGCCGTGAAGAATTATTATATATTCATTTTATTTTATTTGTGTTTGAACGCCTGGTAAAATGAGTTTTTTAAGTGTGCACGACCCCAAACCCAGGCAGAGGAGGAGGTCTATAGCTACTCCTGGGGCCTTGATTACAATTCCAGATAATGATGAACCTGTGGATTTTGCTAATGAGGAGAATTTCGATGAAGCCGCACTGAGGAAGATGATTCAAAAACAGAACAAGAGGCGAGGATCGTGTCCCTTGAATCCTCAGGTGAGAGAATTTGAAATGATTTGCATTTTTGCGTTAAAATAAAAAGGGGGGGTTTCATTTGTATCCTTGCAACAGCAATATGACACTCTAAGACCCCTTCTTACACTAGCAGTTAGTAATATTGAGGGTTAGAAAGTTACCAAGGTGTATGGATTGGAAACACAACCTCTTGCAAATATATGTTCAATTTAGGTACAGTCCTCTAAATGAAAATTTGAATTTATCAGTCCGAATAGAATTCTTGAATTAATTTTTATATACTTCTAAATAAAAACTGAAAAATTTACTGGTCCAAACAAAATTTTGCTGGTCTTGGGCCAATGGACTGGTGCTCATCGTGAGGACTGCAGATACACTTGTTTTTAGTTTAAATTCTTCATTTTTTAACGATGTTTGGTGTATAGTTTGTATATTTTTCTCTTTTCAATGTTAGTTATGTGGATTAAAAAAATGTTTGAAAGTCAGTCAGGTATGTGGGCAAAAAAATGTTTGAAAGTTAGTCAGTTATGTGGGCAAAAAAATGTTTGAAAGTCAGTCAGTTATGTGGGCAAGAAAATGTTTGAAAGTCAGTCAGTTATGTGGGCGAAAAAATGTTTGAAAGTCAGTCAGTTATGTGGGCAAGAAAATATTTGAAAGTCAGTCAGTTATGTGGGCAGAAAAATGTTTGAAAGTCAGTCAGTTATGTGGGCAAGAAAATGTTTGAAAGTCAGTCAGTTATGTGGGCAGAAAAATGTTTGAAAGTTAGTCAGTTATGTGGGCAGAAAAATGTTTGAAAGTCAGTCAGTTATGTGGGCAGAAAAATGTTTGAAAGTCAGTCAGTTATGTAGGCAGAAAAATGTTTGAAAGTCAGTCAGTTATGTGGGCAGAAAAATGTTTGAAAGTCAGTCAGTTATGTGGGAAAGAAAATGTTTGAAAGTCAGTCAGTTATGTGGACAAGAAAATGTTTGAAAGTTAGTCAGTTATGTGGGCAGAAAAATGTTTGAAAGTCAGTCAGTTATGTGGGCAAGAAAATATTTGAAAGTCAGTCATTACTAAGGATTGAGTGTATGACATGGACATGTTTTTTTTCACCCTATCCCTACCTATAGCTACCTCGGACCAATATTCAATATTGCAGAAACTTGAATATCTGGTGGTTTTCTCCTGGTACTTCGGTTTCCTTCACCAATAAAACTGACGCCACGATATATCTGAAATATTCTTGAAAGTGGTGTTAAATACCATAACTGTAACCTCCAAATATCTGTGAAAGTATACATGTTATAGAAAGACACGAAATGGATCTAGCTTGATGTGAAATTTAAAATATAAGATCTTGATTTCCAATAAAAATTTAAATAATGCAAAAACTTCCATGTAAAAGGTCATTCTCCAGCTCAACTATAGTTCTTTCTTTCTACTATAAAACATATTGATAGAAAATACATTGTGTAGAAAGAAACACGGCCTCCTTTGAAAGTAGCCCCCTTTCTATAAGATCACTACTTATGCACTGAAAAAGTGGTCTTACAATTGAGTAATAGTCCCCCTTTGCAATGAAAAAGTAGTCTTACAATTTAGGCAGCCATTGGTGGGAGGGGTGGGAGTGGTCTTATAAGGGGTGGGCATGGGCTGTCTATTAAGTTCTAACTAGATAACCCTTCAGTAAAAACTAATACATCTCTGTACTGTAAGTCTTTTCTTTTCATCACCTGTATTAACAGGTCACCTTTTTCTTGTCTTGTCATAGAAAATTTCATATAAATTTAACATCTTTTAAGAGGTCACCTGTCAAATAAGGCCACTTTCTCTATGTCCCAAATATGACCTCTTAATACAGGTTTAACTGTTTCTAGAATTCTGAAAAACTAGTATATAGTCAAACCTGTATTAAGAGGTCACTTCTTGGACAAAGAAAAAGTGGCCTGATAAGACAGGTGATCTCTTAAAAGAGGTTCAATTCATATGAAATGTTCTATGAAGGACAAGAAAAGGGTGACCTTTTAATACAGGTGACTGCAGGTTTGACTGTATATTCCTGCTGGTGTTAGTGTCAATGAAGGGTTGAAATGTGCAGTGTTTTAACATTAGATGTTCAAATATGGATATAAAGTTCAAAAATAAAAATATCAAGAAAGCTAGTTTATTATGCACAAACTACACATATTGAAATTTATAATGCACCAAATAGTGTGTTTTGATTGAACAGATCAATGATTCCACCATGACATCTGTTTCAAATGTTTTTTATAAGTAAATTTCAAAGGTAAACTTTGACACTAATAACAATATTTATACAAAAGAGTTTGATTGAATGTACAGTTTTTAAGAGAAATGTTTAAATTGACTTTCTATGTAAATGTATAAATAGATTAGCCTTTCTATGTACTTACTCAAGTGTTCATGTGTGTATATAAAAAAATGGAGTGGACATTGAATTAGAAGGAACATAAAAACATGGGGATCGTTGCGGCTGCATTGATCGTATAACCATGTTTGTACTTGATAAAGCAATATACCGGTACTTACTCTTGTGTTCATGTATGTGTGTAAACAAATGGAGTTGACATTGCATTTTATTCAATTGATGAGAAGGAACATAAAAATATGGGGATAATTGCGGCTGCAATTGATCATATAACTGTGTTTGTACTTGATAAAACTACATGTGATAAAGTTTGTCAGGGACTTGCATAAGGTCAATGGGTTTTCTCTGGATCGGCATTGCATTTTATTCAATTTATGAATGCGCCTGCAATTGATTGTATAACTGTGTTTGTACATGATAAAACTACATGTGATAAAGGCTGTCAAGGACTTAATTTACACCAGGTCAATGGGTTTTCTCTGGGTATTCCCAATAACTCAATCCATAAATAAAAATATCCAAATATTATTTGTATAAGGCCAAAAAAAAAATATCTGTGTTTCTCCTAATATTATTGAAAAAATGGGGTAGGTAGGTAGGTAGGCAAAACTTTTATGATTAATTTTTTTAAATGTTGACCTAGTTTTACAGGAGAAGGTTCTGCTTGTCCATAAATGGCAATAAAACACAAGTGTAGGCACTACAATTTAAAGTTGGTAGGGATAGTGGAAACACAGGTATTTTTTTTTTGGCATTACAAACAATAAATTGGCCTGCAAGTTCAAAGATATCACTGGGATAAATAAGTACAGTGGAACCTCATTATCTCAAATTTTGATAATTCATTTCCTCGGATTACACAAAGTTTCCAGATAATTTGAGTATTCTGATATTTCGATATAAAACCATTGATTCCTTCGACTTGTACACATAAAGATTTGCCTGTATTTTATTCATCCCACACGACAAGGAGACACCCCTTTTTTGAAGGAAGTATGCCCCATTTAGGAGAAGCTAGGTTCTATTTCTACATACCTCATGGTTTCTCAAAGGGAGGTAACCAAATATAATTAACAGTACATGTACTCTTATAACAATACAAGGAATATTTCCTATTGATGCATGTGTCTGGAGTGATGCCAATAACAAAGGCATGTGCTTGTTTTGTGATCGTGAATTACTGTAATTCTAAGACGAATGTTATATACCAATGAATTTAAATGTACTAGTATTAGATCCACATTTTCATCATTTTTTTTTTATTAATAAGTACATGGAGAAGTTGATGTGAGATGATAAAATACTAGTACAGTAGAAAATATTTACCTTCTTATAAGGTCCCTCCCAGCACCCCTCTTATCAAACCAGATTTCAGATGTACTAAAATAGTAGAATAATATTAAATTACCCCCCCCCCCCCCCTCCTTTAGAGAGGCCACCCCTCTTATCAGACTAGATTTCAGATGCACTAAAATAGTAGAATAATACTAAATTACACCCCCCCCCTTTTTTTAGAGAGGCCACCCCTCTTATCAGACTAGATTTCAGATGCACTAAAATAGTAGAATAATACTAAATTACCCCCCCCCCCCCCCCCCCCCCCCCCCCCCTTAGAGAGGCCATCCTTCTTATCAGACTAGATTTCAGATGCACTAAGATAGTACGATATTACTTATTACTAAATTATCCCCCTCTAGAGAGGCCATCCCTCTTATATTAGGCAATTTTTTTCATTGCAGAAGGGTGTCCTTACGATAGCAGGACTATTGTATATAGAAAAACCACAGGAACTAGTAATTGATAACAATCTTTGCATTTTACATTTTTGCATCAATTGTTAAAGTTTGTCTTAAAAATCTTAAAAAAAATATATATGCATTGATATGCTATCATTAGTTAATTAGATATTTTGCTCTGCTAGGTATATATCATTTCATTTCTCGTTTCATTTTGCTTCATTCATAATTTAGCATTCCCAGATCAATAGGTGAAAGCCTTTTTTCACATTTCACCTTTTCTTCAAGAGGAAACCAATCAATTTAATAATTAAAAATCTGTGTCTCTTCTCTGTTTGATTTTAGCCATTTTATTGTCCAAAGGCTTGTTAGATAGATACCACTAAAACTGCCTTATTGGCTTGCTACTGTGATTTTAAATGATAAATGGTGTTAGAACATAGCTATTGGTTTATTATCATTATTATTCAGTAATTGGACTGATTTAATGATACACCCACAATATATAATGACAACTTTCCCCGATGTGTTGACTGGCTACCGGACATTTATAGTTTCTAGGCTTCTGATTGTTATCGTGTGGTTAATAAATGAGCCAGATTTTTTTGGAAATATCTACCATAAAACATGACATTCCTTCAATGTCAATAATCATATCATTAGTGAGAGTTATTTCCCTTGTTATATAACCCTTTCACTAATCTTAGAATGAATTATCATGAAACAATAAAGAGTTATTTCCCTTGTTATATTATCATTAGTGAGAGAGTTATTCCCTTGTTATATAATCCTTTCAATAGTCTTAGAATGAATTATTATAAACAATAAAAAGAGTTATTTCCCTTGTTATATTATCATTAGTGAGAGAGTTATTTCCCCTATTATAATCCTTTCAATAGTGTTATAATTAATTATCATGAAACAATAAAAAAAAGTTATGTCCCTTGCTATATAATCAATTATCATAAAACATAGCACATTATTATTGTCTACAAATATGATCTTAGGCTTCTGAATCGACACAATTTTTTCTTCTTTAAATATTCGGAAAAAAGGGGATGTTAGAAAAATAGATTTAGCCGGACAGGAGAAACATTATCTTTTAGAAAAATTGCTTTCCCAATCTACCACCCCTCCCCTCGACTCCCTCTTTCCCACTTAGAATAATAATTGGGGCCTAACATATGAGCCTGTAAACAGAATTTTGCTAAATAATAAAAGTAACATGATATAAACCTTTTTGTGATTCTTTAAATGTTATTGCATCTGTTATGATTTTCTTTTGTCCTAAGAGTAATGGTCTTAAGCCAACAGATTCTACCTTCTTAGCTAGTAGTCAGTTAACTAAGAGCATTTACTGACCTGACCTGTTTTTTGTACTGTCTATAATCATGATCGGTCACTCCATGTTGATGTTGTCATTCATCTGTGATGGTATGTAATCTTCTAGAGTGGAAGCCAATCTGTGCAGGGTTGTTTTTTTATTGTTTGTTTATATCTGTATTGTGGTTAGAGATCCAATTATGTATAGGAGAATGTCCAAGTAACTCTCCATTCATTAAAAATAATGGAGCCGAGACCCATTGTTTTTAAGGAATGGAGAGATACGAGGACATTCTCCAACTTGAAATCCACCCATTGTACTTTATTAATTTGATTAATTATTAATCTTGTAACAAAAAAAAGTCTGTGTATAGTATCTAAAGTACAAAGAGAACAATAACTCTGCCTCTGTCCACATTGTTCATAACTCTCCATTCCTTGAAAATAATGGAGAGTTTAGACAATAGATTTACATCACAGGTAGATTTTAACAAGAAGGGAAGGGACTGTCATGGTCGTGATCATATTGTAGTTAAGATTCACAAATACCTATGCAATCAGTGCCTATCCACCACTACCTTTGTCTGTTCGAACCTCGCTCAGTCGAGGTGTACTCGATACAACATTATGTGATAAAGTCAGTGACCTGCGACAAGTCGGTGGTTTTCTCCTGGTACTCTGGTTCCCCCCCACCAATAAAACTGACTACCACAGCATAACTGAATTATTGTTGAAAGTGGCATTAAACACCATAACCCTAACCCCCTAATTAATGTGATTCAATACTATCATGCTCTTGCTGATATGTTTTAACTTGATTGATTGATTGATTGATTGATTGGTGTTTAATGCCAACTTTGGCAGTATTTCAGCTATATCATGGCATGTTTAACTTGATTCAGAATTTTGTTTATGCATAACAAGTGTATTATTGTAAATTTGTTTTCTCACTGGTCAATGAGTCCTTGATATATATTTAGTGGCCGGATCAGTTAGGGCAATAAACCTTCATATTGATCTAATGCCAGGGTGAAGTTCAGTATGTATTGAATGTTAATTTTGATATATTTTTGTTTACTTGTTTATATCTATCTATTAATACATGTATATATAGATAGGAAAGTTTAATGTTTAGATAACCTTTAATTTATTTACTCTTTATGATAAGACTATGTTACTATATTTAGATTTTTTATTGACCAAATAAACAGGAGTTTGTCTACTGTCCAAGCCTATCATTTAACATACATGTTTGTTTACATTTTTTATTTATGTTTATCTTCTTTTGTCTGTCATTTGTAAAAGTTTCTTGCATTTCAATCTTTTTCTGTGAAAGCACTGGGCCAATGTATAGTAAACTTGGCAGGGATGATTCTTGTTTGGTGGTCTACTTTCTATAATTATATACCCAATAGCTTCATGCACCTCCAATTCAAGATTGACTACTAAAATTACTTCAAATGAGCAAATTTTTTAATTTTAAGTAGAAATTAGGTGAAGTTTTATTACAAGTGATGCTTTGTTGGGTACCTGCAGCAATTGCTATGAGTGACATTGTTAAGTACCTGTAGCAATTGCTATGAGTGACATTGTTAAGTACCTGTGGCAATTGCTATGAGTGACAATGTTAAGTACCTGTAGCAATTGCTATGAGTGACATTGCAGGGTTCGACATTAACTTTTTGACCAACTTGTCCATTCTTGCAAGTGCCATATTGATTTTACTTGCCCGAAACTGTAAACTACTAGCCCGAATTCTTAAGTGCCATATATGCATGTAGTGCAGAACTATGCAATCTACAATGACCGGTCATAGAGTAGAATAACCCCTCATATTAATTATTTATACCTTATGATGTGGGTATAGTGTTAGTGCATCATTTGGCTATATAATTACGTACCTATCAATTTGCGGGAATATGACAGTTTTATAAATACGGGTGATTGATGAGTATTTCTGAAATATTTTTGTTAGAAAATTTAAGTATAAATGTTCCTTATTATAGACTGACAACGACTGTATAGTTTGTTTGAATTTTTATTCCAGTAATCTATCACGCTTTCAATATTTTGATCGCAAAGGTAATACATATCAGGGATAATTTTCTAAAATTAGAACACCGCAAATAACTTGAGCTTTTCATTGGCCGGCAAAAATAAATACGATGTTGATGCAGCGCCGCCTCCTAATTAGGCATTCGCGATTGGCTAATATAAATAACACAATCTTTATTTGAGAAAGGGGAATTCCGTAGTCAACAAAATAAAACAAAAAGGCGTAAAATACACGATACATACGACACAATGTTTAGGTAAAATTCGCAGCGACTTCCAACACTGAATAATTCAATATTAATTATTTTGCTCTTCAGGAATTGAACATATCACCGAATCATTTTCACTTGCCCGATCGGACAAGTTGGGTGCCGTTTTTACTTGCCCGAAGATGCATTTTACTTGCCCCGGGCAATCGGACAACCGTTAATGTCGAACCCTGCATTGTTAAGTACCTGTAGCAATTGCTATGAGTGATATTGTTAAGTACCTGTAGCAATTGCTATGAGTGACATTGTTAAGTACCTGTAGCAATTGCTATGAGTGACATTGTTAAGTACCTGTAGCAATTGCTATGAGTGACATTGTTAAATACCTGTAGCAATTGATATGAGTGACATTGTTAAGTACCTGTAGCAATTACTATGAGTGGCATTGTTAAGTACCTGTAACAATTGCTATGAGTGACATTGTTAAGTACCTGTAGTAATTGCTATGAGTGATATTGTTAAGTACCTGTAGCAATTGTTAGGAGTGCCATTATTGAGTATCTGTAACAATTGCTATAAGTGACATTGTTGAGTACCTGTAGCAATTGCTATGAGTGACATTGTTAAGTACCTGTAGCAATTGCTATGAGTGACATTGTTAGGTATCTGTAGCAATTGCTATGAGTGACATTGTTAAGTACCTGTAGTAATTGTTAAGAGTGACATTATTGAGTAGCTGTAGCAATTGCTATGAGTGACATTGTTGAGTACCTGCAGCAATTGCTGTGAGTGACATTGTTAGATATCTGTAGCAATTGTTATGAATGACATTGTTAAGTACCTGTAGCAATTACTATGAGTGACATGGTTAAGTACCTGTAGCAATTGCTATTATGAGTTGCATTATAACAAGTGATGTTTTGTGAGATACATTGTACCTGTAGCAATTGGGTATTAAGTACATGTATGTTATATCTCTATCATCAACATAACTACTACAAGTAGTTATTGTGACACGGATATTACTTACGGAAAAGATTTAAAAAGATTTACGTTCAAGTTTATTTACAACACTTAGGCATATTTATATCTACTTATGATATTTATGTTAAACATAAATCGGATGATGGAAAATTATAACCTTTAATCTACCTATAATTAGGTTCCTCAACTTATGTAGATTTATTTCTATTTAAATTCTATTTTGAGCGAACCAGGGGCAGAGATTGTTTATGCCTAGTAGATCTACAAACATAATAAAAATAACCCCTTTAAATCATTTTTTTTTTCCAGAAAAAAAAAGGGAAAATGGAATGAATATTTTTAGTACAAAACTGATTTAAAGATAATTATGTCCTATGCATATCCATTCAATATCAATGGTCTACTCAATAATGTCTATTTAGTTTCCTTAGCTCTCTCTGCATTATTCACGTGTTATACCTGGCCCCTCTTGATTCCATGCACTATACCTGGCCCCTCTTGATTCCATACACTATACCTGGCCCCTCTTGATTCCATGCACTATACCTGGCCCCTCTTGATTCCATGCACTATACCTGGCCCCTCTTGATTCCATGCACTATACCTGGCCCCTCTTGATTCCATGCACTATACCTGACCCCTCTTGATTCCATGCACTATACCTAGCCCCTCTTGATTCCATGCACTATACCTGGCCCCTCTTGATTCCATGCACTATACCTGGCCCCTCTTGATTCCATGCACTATACCTGGCCCCTCTTGATTCCATGCACTATACCTGGCCCCTCTTGATTCCATGCACTATACCTGGCCCCTCTTGATTCCATGCACTATACCTGACCCCTCTTGATTCCATGCACTATACCTAGCCCCTCTTGATTCCATGCACTATACCTGGCCCCTCTTGATTCCATGCACTATACCTGGCCCCTCTTGATTCCATGCACTATACCTGACCCCTCTTGATTCCATGCACTATACCTGGCCCCTCTTGATTCCATGCACTATACCTGGCCCCTCTTGATTCCATGCACTATACCTGACCCCTCTTGATTCCATGCACTATACCTGGCCCCTCTTGATTCCATGCACTAAACCTGGCCCCTCTTGATTCCATGCACTATGCCTGGCCCCTCTAGATTCCATGCACTATCCTTGGTTTCCTCTGATTCTATGCACTACCCCTGCTTCCCTCTGATTATATGCACTACTCCTGCTTCCCTCTGATTCTATGCACTACCCCTGCTTCCCTCTGATTCTATGCACTACCCCTGCTTCCCTCTGATTCTATGCACTACCCCTGCTTCCCTCTGATTCTATGCACTACCCCTGCTTCCCTCTGATTCTATGCACTACCCCTGCTTCCCTCCGATTCTATGCACTACCCCTGCTTCCCTCTGATTCTATGCACTACCCCTGCTTCCCTCCGAGTCCATGAACTATCTCAGGTTCCCTCTGATTCTATGCATTACCCCTGCTTCCCTCTGATTCTATGCACTACCCCTGCTTCCCTCTGATTCTATGCACTACCCCTGCTTCCCTCTGATTCTATGCACTACCCCTGCTTCCCTCTGATTCTATGCACTACCCCTGCTTCCCTCCGAGTCCATGAACTATCTCGGGTTCCCTCTGATTCTATGCACTACCCCTGCTTCCCTCTGATTCTATGCACTACCCCTGCTTCCCTCTGATTCTATGCACTACCCCTGCTTCCCTCTGATTCTATGCACTACCCCTGATTCCCTCTGATTCCATGCACTATCCCTGCTTCCCTCTGATTCTATGCACTACCCCTGCTTCCCTCCGAGTCCATGAACTATCTCAGGTTGCCTCTGCATTACCCGTGCTCTACATACAGATGTACACACACACACATGCATGCAAACACCAAATTTACATGCATATACACACACACATTTACATGTATGCCAAAGGAAGACATTTAGGTAGTCATATTTTATTCAAAATTTTAAAGATTAATATTGTAATATTGTTTACTTCGATATATTTGACCTGGAAATGAACTTCTACAAATGAAGATTAATACCTCAGCTTATTAATACCTTCTAAAGGTAATTAGAGTAGAGAAAAACAACTTCTTTTTTCTGTAATTAAATCTATGAATAGTGAAATGTTGCAGAAAATTCCATCTGTTTGATGAATAATAATGGAAGAGTAGGGAATCTCATCTGTGTGATCAACACAAATGCCAATACATGTATCTGAAAATCCCATTTTATTGATCAACACTAATGCTAGTACATGTATCTGAAAATTCCATTTCATTGATTAACACTAATGCTAGTACATGTACATTTTGTATCTGAAAATCCCATTTCTTTTATTAACACTAATGCCAGTACATTACATGTATCTGAAAATCCCATTTTATTGAACAACACCAATGCCAGTACATATATCTGAAAATCCCATTTCATTGATCAACACTAATGCTAGTACATGTATCTGAAAATTCCATTTCATTGATTAACACTAATGCTAGTACATGTACATTTTGTATCTGAAAATCCCATTTCATTGATTAACACTAATGCCAGTACATTACATGTATCTGAAAATCCCATTTTATTGAACAACACCAATGCCAGTACATATATCTGAAAATCCCATTTCATTGATCAACACTAATGCTAGTACATGTATCTGAAAATTCCATTTCATTGATTAACACTAATGCTAGTACATGTACATTTTGTATCTGAAAATCCCATTTCTTTTATTAACACTAATGCCAGTACATTACATGTATCTGAAAATCCCATTTTATTGAACAACACCAATGCCAGTACATATATCTGAAAATCCCATTTCATTGATCAACACTAATGCTAGTACATGTATCTGAAAATTCCATTTCATTGATTAACACTAATGCTAGTACATGTACATTTTGTATCTGAAAATCCCATTTCTTTTATTAACACTAATGCCAGTACATTACATGTATCTGAAAATCCCATTTCTTTTATCAACACTAATGCCAGTACATTACATGTATCTGAAAATCCCATTTCATTGAACAACACCAATGCCAGTACATATATCTGGAAATCCCATTTCATTGATCAACACTAATGCTAGTACATGTATCTGAAAATACCATTTCTTTTATCAACACTAATGCCAGTACATTACATGTATCTGAAAATCCCATTTTATTGAACAACACCAATGCCAGTACATATATCTGAAAATCCCATTTCATTGATCAACACTAATGCTAGTACATGTATCTGAAAATTCCATTTCATTGATTAACACTAATGCTAGTACATGTACATTTTGTATCTGAAAATCCCATTTCTTTTATTAACACTAATGCCAGTACATTACATGTATCTGAAAATCCCATTTTATTGAACAACACCAATGCCAGTACATATATCTGAAAATCCCATTTCATTGATCAACACTAATGCTAGTACATGTATCTGAAAATTCCATTTCATTGATTAACACTAATGCTAGTACATGTACATTTTGTATCTGAAAATCCCATTTCTTTTATTAACACTAATGCCAGTACATTACATGTATCTGAAAATCCCATTTCATTGAACAACACCAATGCCAGTACATATATCTGGAAATCCCATTTCATTGATCAACACTAATGCTAGTACATGTATCTGAAAATCCCATTTCTTTTATCAACACTAATGCCAGTACATTACATGTATCTGAAAATCCCATTTCATTGAACAACACCAATGCCAGTACATATATCTGGAAATCCCATTTCATTGATCAACACTAATGCTAGTACATGTATCTGAAAATCCCATTTCTTTTATCAACACTAATGCCAGTACATTACATGTATCTGAAAATCCCATTTAATTGAACAACACCAATGCCAGTACATATATCTGGAAATCCCATTTCATTGATCAACACTAATGCCAGTACATGTATCTGAAAATCCCATTTTTTGTAACAACACCAATGCCAGTACATGTATCTGGAAATCCCATTTCTTTGAACAGCACCAATGCTAGTACGTGTATCTGGAAATCCCATTTCTTTGAACAATGCCAATGCCAGTACATGTATCTGGAAATCTCATTTCTGTGATCAACACTAATACCAGTACATGTATCTGGAAATCTCATTTCTTTGATCAACACTAATGCCAGTACATGTATCTGGAAATCCCATTTCTTTGAACAGCACCAATGCTAGTACGTGTATCTGGAAATCCCATTTCTTTGATCAACACTAATGCCAGTACATGTATCTGGAAATCCCATTTCTTTGATCAACACTAATGCCAGTACATGTATCTGGAAATCTCTTTCTTTGATCAACACTAATACCAGTACATGTATCTGGAAATCTCATTTCTTTGATCAACACTAATACCAGTACATGTATCTGGAAATCTCATTTCTTTGATCAACACTAATGCCAGTACATGTATCTGGAAATCTCATTTCTTTGATCAACACTAATGCCAGTATATGTATCTGAAAATCTCATTTCTTTGATCAACACTAATGCCAGTACATGTATCTGGAAATCCCATTTCTTTGATCAACACTAATGCCAGTACATGTATCTGGAAATCTCATTTCTGTGATCAACACTAATACCAGTACATGTATCTGGAAATCTCATTTCTTTGATCAACACTAATGCCAGTACATGTATCTGGAAATCCCATTTCTTTGATCAACACTAATACCAGTACATGTATCTGGAAATCCAATTTCTTTGATCAACACTAATGCCAGTACATATATCTGGAAATCCCATTTCTTTGATCAACACTGATACCAGTACATATATCTGGAAATCCCATTTCTTTGATCAACACTAATGCCAGTACATGTATCTGAAAAACCTATTTCTTTGATCAACACTAATGCTAGTACATGTATCTGGAAATCCCATTTCTTTGATCAACACTAATGCCAATACATGTATCTGGAAATCCCATTTCTTTGATCAACACCAATGCCAGTACATGTATCTGGAAATCCCATTTCTTTGATCAACGCTAATGCCAGTACATGTATCTGGAAATCCCATTTCTTTGATCAACACCAATGCCAGTACATGTATCTGGAAATTGATCAACACTAATGCCAGTACATGTATCTGGAAATCCCATTTCTTTGATCAACGCTAATACCAGTACATGTATCTGGAAATCTCATTTCTTTTATCAACACTAATACCAGTACATGTATCTGGAAATCCCATTTCTTTGATCAACACTAATGCCAGTACATGTATCTGGAAATCCTATTTCTTTTGATCAACACTAATGATAGTACATGTATCTGGAAATCCCATTTCTTTGATCAACACTAATGCTAGTACATGTATCTGGAAATCCCATTTCTTTGATCAACACTAATGCCAATACATGTATCTGGAAATCCCATTTCTTTGATCAACACCAATGCCAGTACATGTATCTGGAAATCTCATTTCTTTGATCAATGCTAATGCCAGTACATGTATCTGGAAATCCCATTTCTTTGATCAACACTAATGCCTGTACATTACATGTATCTGAAAATCCCATTTTATTGAACAACACCAATGCCAGTACATATATCTGAAAATCCCATTTCATTGATCAACACTAATGCTAGTACATGTATCTGAAAATTCCATTTCATTGATTAACACTAATGCTAGTACATGTACATTTTGTATCTGAAAATCCCATTTCTTTTATTAACACTAATGCCAGTACATTACATGTATCTGAAAATCCCATTTCATTGAACAACACCAATGCCAGTACATATATCTGGAAATCCCATTTCATTGATCAACACTAATGCTAGTACATGTATCTGAAAATCCCATTTCTTTTATCAACACTAATGCCAGTACATTACATGTATCTGAAAATCCCATTTCATTGAACAACACCAATGCCAGTACATATATCTGGAAATCCCATTTCATTGATCAACACTAATGCTAGTACATGTATCTGAAAATCCCATTTCTTTTATCAACACTAATGCCAGTACATTACATGTATCTGAAAATCCCATTTAATTGAACAACACCAATGCCAGTACATATATCTGGAAATCCCATTTCATTGATCAACACTAATGCCAGTACATGTATCTGAAAATCCCATTTTTTGTAACAACACCAATGCCAGTACATGTATCTGGAAATCCCATTTCTTTGAACAGCACCAATGCTAGTACGTGTATCTGGAAATCCCATTTCTTTGAACAATGCCAATGCCAGTACATGTATCTGGAAATCTCATTTCTGTGATCAACACTAATACCAGTACATGTATCTGGAAATCTCATTTCTTTGATCAACACTAATGCCAGTACATGTATCTGGAAATCCCATTTCTTTGAACAGCACCAATGCTAGTACGTGTATCTGGAAATCCCATTTCTTTGAACAATGCCAATGCCAGTACATGTATCTGGAAATCTCATTTCTGTGATCAACACTAATACCAGTACATGTATCTGGAAATCTCATTTCTTTGATCAACACTAATGCCAGTACATGTATCTGGAAATCCCATTTCTTTGATCAACACTAATACCAGTACATGTATCTGGAAATCCAATTTCTTTGATCAACACTAATGCCAGTACATATATCTGGAAATCCCATTTCTTTGATCAACACTGATACCAGTACATATATCTGGAAATCCCATTTCTTTGATCAACACTAATGCCAGTACATGTATCTGAAAAACCTATTTCTTTGATCAACACTAATGCTAGTACATGTATCTGGAAATCCCATTTCTTTGATCAACACTAATGCCAATACATGTATCTGGAAATCCCATTTCTTTGATCAACACCAATGCCAGTACATGTATCTGGAAATCCCATTTCTTTGATCAACGCTAATGCCAGTACATGTATCTGGAAATCCCATTTCTTTGATCAACACCAATGCCAGTACATGTATCTGGAAATTGATCAACACTAATGCCAGTACATGTATCTGGAAATCCCATTTCTTTGATCAACGCTAATACCAGTACATGTATATGGAAATCTCATTTCTTTTATCAACACTAATACCAGTACATGTATCTGGAAATCCCATTTCTTTGATCAACACTAATGCCAGTACATGTATCTGGAAATCCTATTTCTTTGATCAACACTAATGATAGTACATGTATCTGGAAATCCCATTTCTTTGATCAACACTAATGCTAGTACATGTATCTGGAAATCCCATTTCTTTGATCAACACTAATGCCAATACATGTATCTGGAAATCCCATTTCTTTGATCAACACCAATGCCAGTACATGTATCTGGAAATCTCATTTCTTTGATCAATGCTAATGCCAGTACATGTATCTGGAAATCCCATTTCTTTGATCAACACTAATGCCTGTACATGTATCTGGAAATCCCATTTCTTTGATCAACACTAATGCCTGTACATGGTTCTTGGAAATCGCATTTCTTTGATCAACACCAATGCCAGTACATGTATCTGGAAATTGATCAACACTAATGCCAGTACATGTATCTGGAAATGCCATTTCTTTGATCAACACTAATACCAGTATATGTATCTGGAAATCCCATTTCTTTGATCAACGCTAATACCAGTACATATATCTGGAAATCCCATTTCTTTGATCAACACTAATACCAGTACATATATCTGGAAATCCCATTTCTTTGATCAACACTAATGCCAGTACATGTATCTGGAAATCCCATTTCTTTGATCAACACTAATGCCAGTACATGTATCTGGAAATCTCTTTCTTTGATCAACACTAATACCAGTACATGTATCTGGAAATCTCATTTCTTTGATCAACACTAATACCAGTACATGTATCTGGAAATCTCATTTCTTTGATCAACACTAATGCCAGTACATGTATCTGGAAATCTCATTTCTTTGATCAACACTAATGCCAGTATATGTATCTGGAAATCTCATTTCTTTGATCAACACTAATGCCAGTACATGTATCTAGAAATCCCATTTCTTTGATCAACACTAATGCCAGTACATGTATCTGGAAATCTCATTTCTTTGATCAACACTAATGCCAGTACATGTATCTGGAAATCCCATTTCTTTGATCAACACTAATACCAGTACATGTATCTGGAAATCCCATTTCTTTGATCAACACTAATACCAGTACATGTATCTGGAAATCTCATTTCTTTTATCAACACTAATACCAGTACATGTATCTGGAAATCCCATTTCTTTGATCAACACTAATGCCAGTACATGTATCTGGAAATCCTATTTCTTTGATCAACACTAATGCTAGTACATGTATCTGGAAATCCCATTTCTTTGATCAACACTAATGCTAGTACATGTATCTGGAAATCCCATTTCTTTGATCAACACTAATGCCAATACATGTATCTGGAAATCCCATTTCTTTGATCAACACCAATGCCAGTACATGTATCTGGAAATCTCATTTCTTTGATCAATGCTAATGCCAGTACATGTATCTGGAAATCCCATTTCTTTGATCAACACTAATGCCTGTACATGTATCTGGAAATCCCATTTCTTTGATCAACACTAATGCCTGTACATGGTTCTTGGAAATCGCATTTCTTTGATCAACACCAATGCCAGTACATGTATCTGGAAATTGATCAACACTAATGCCAGTACATGTATCTGGAAATGCCATTTCTTTGATCAACACTAATACCAGTATATGTATCTGGAAATCCCATTTCTTTGATCAACGCTAATACCAGTACATATATCTGGAAATCCCATTTCTTTGATCAACACTAATACCAGTACATATATCTGGAAATCCCATTTCTTTGATCAACACTAATGCCAGTACATGTATCTGGAAATCCCATTTCTTTGATCAACACTAATGCCAGTACATGTATCTGGAAATCTCTTTCTTTGATCAACACTAATACCAGTACATGTATCTGGAAATCTCATTTCTTTGATCAACACTAATACCAGTACATGTATCTGGAAATCTCATTTCTTTGATCAACACTAATGCCAGTACATGTATCTGGAAATCTCATTTCTTTGATCAACACTAATGCCAGTATATGTATCTGGAAATCTCATTTCTTTGATCAACACTAATGCCAGTACATGTATCTAGAAATCCCATTTCTTTGATCAACACTAATGCCAGTACATGTATCTGGAAATCTCATTTCTTTGATCAACACTAATGCCAGTACATGTATCTGGAAATCCCATTTCTTTGATCAACACTAATACCAGTACATGTATCTGGAAATCCCATTTCTTTGATCAACACTAATACCAGTACATGTATCTGGAAATCTCATTTCTTTTATCAACACTAATACCAGTACATGTATCTGGAAATCCCATTTCTTTGATCAACACTAATGCCAGTACATGTATCTGGAAATCCTATTTCTTTGATCAACACTAATGCTAGTACATGTATCTGGAAATCCCATTTCTTTGATCAACACTAATGCTAGTACATGTATCTGGAAATCCCATTTCTTTGATCAACACTAATGCCAATACATGTATCTGGAAATCCCATTTCTTTGATCAACACCAATGCCAGTACATGTATCTGGAAATCTCATTTCTTTGATCAATGCTAATGCCAGTACATGTATCTGGAAATCACATTTCTTTGATCAACACTAATGCCTGTACATGTATCTGGAAATCCCATTTCTTTGATCAACACTAATGCCTGTACATGTATCTTGGAAATTGCATTTCTTTGATCAACACCAATGCCAGTACATGTATCTGGAAATTGATCAACACTAATGCCAGTACATGTATCTGGAAATGCCATTTCTTTGATCAACACTAATACCAGTATATGTATCTGGAAATCCCATTTCTTTGATCAACGCTAATACCAGTACATGTATCTGGAAATCCCATTTCTTTGATCAACACTAATACCAGTACATATATCTGGAAATCCCATTTCTTTGATCAACACTAATGCCAGTACATGTATCTGGAAATCCCATTTCTTTGATCAACACTAATGCCAGTACATGTATCTGGAAATCTCTTTCTTTGATCAACACTAATACCAGTACATGTATCTGGAAATCTCATTTCTTTGATCAACACTAATACCAGTACATGTATCTGGAAATCTCATTTCTTTGATCAACACTAATGCCAGTACATGTATCTGGAAATCTCATTTCTTTGATCAACACTAATGCCAGTATATGTATCTGGAAATCTCATTTCTTTGATCAACACTAATGCCAGTACATGTATCTGGAAATCCCATTTCTTTGATCAACACTAATGCCAGTACATGTATCTGGAAATCTCATTTCTTTGATCAACACTAATGCCAGTACATGTATCTGGAAATCCCATTTCTTTGATCAACACTAATACCAGTACATGTATCTGGAAATCCCATTTCTTTGATCAACACTAATACCAGTACATGTATCTGGAAATCCCATTTCTTTGATCAACACTAATGCCAGTACATGTATCTGGAAATCCCATTTCTTTGATCAACACTAATGCCAGTACATGTATCTGGAAATCTCTTTCTTTGATCAACACTAATACCAGTACATGTATCTGGAAATCTCATTTCTTTGATCAACACTAATACCAGTACATGTATCTGGAAATCTCATTTCTTTGATCAACACTAATGCCAGTACATGTATCTGGAAATCTCATTTCTTTGATCAACACTAATGCCAGTATATGTATCTGAAAATCTCATTTCTTTGATCAACACTAATGCCAGTACATGTATCTGGAAATCCCATTTCTTTGATCAACACTAATGCCAGTACATGTATCTGGAAATCTCATTTCTTTGATCAACACTAATGCCAGTACATGTATCTGGAAATCCCATTTCTTTGATCAACACTAATACCAGTACATGTATCTGGAAATCCCATTTCTTTGATCAACACTAATACCAGTACATGTATCTGGAAATCCCATTTCTTTGATCAACACTAATACCAGTACATGTATTTGGAAATACCATTTCTTTGATCAACACTAATACCAGTACATGTATCTGGAAATCCCATTTCTTTGATCAACACTAATGCCTGTACATGTATCTGGAAATCCTATTTCTTTGATCAACACTAATACCAGCATATGTATCTGGAAATCCCATTTCTTTGATCAACACTAATGCCTGTATATGTATCTGGAAATCCCATTTCTTTGATCAACACTAATACCAGTACATGTATCTGGAAATCCCATTTCTTTGATCAACACTAATACCAGTACTTGTATCTGGAAATCCCATTTCTTTGATCAATACTATTTCAGTAAAGTTCTGTTATTTACATGCAGAAGTTTTATGGTTTGCACACAGGAGTTCTTTGGTTTAGATACTGAAGTTGGGGCTGTCGTGGTCGTGATCGTATAGTACCAGTAGTTGGATTTACAACTACCTATCCAATCAGTACCTATCACCACTAAAGTTGTGAGTTCGAATCCTGCTCATGGCGAGGTGTACTCGATACAACATTATGTGATAAAGTTTGTCAGTGACTTGTGGCAGGTCGGTGGATTTCTACGTGTTTCCTCCACCAATAAAACTGACCACCACCATATAAATGAAATATTGTTGAAAGTGGCATTAAACACCATAAACCAACCAACCATATAGGAGTTCTATGGTTTACATACAGAAGTTTTGTAGTTTGTATAAAGGATTAATTTGCTCAACATTAAAGGAGGTTTATTTATTAAGTAAAAGGGTTTTTGTTTCCAGTACATAAGTTTTGTGGGTTTTTTGGGATTATTTTTTTTGGGTCATATGTCTCTTTAAGGAACATTTAAGAAGGTTAAAAAAATATGTTTTTTTGTAAGATGAATGGATGGATCAATCTCATGTAGGTTGATTTAATTCTAATAATAGAACACATTTTAGCTAGTAGACATACATACTGTAATTATATTTTTCTCTTTGGTGGAAAGCCAGCCTAATAGCTTTGAAAAGGAAACAAAATAATTATGTAAATAACATTGTTAAAAAAGATTCTACTTTTTTTTTTAACATTTCCTGAAGTTACATTATGTATTATCTTGCCTATGAAAAAGAATTAACCAAATGTATGAAAGTCTAACAGTTTCACTCAAATATTGCTCAATATATTTTTTTTAAATATGTCAGTCAGGATGTCTACAGAGCTTAAGTAAAATAAGATATTGTTCCAACATAACTAGACAATTTGCATACAAATTTCCCTATTCCTACATATGGTAAGAGGGAGCCATGTAATCCAGTTTGTCAGTGACTTGCGAGAGTTTTTTCCTGGTATTCCATTTGCATCCACCAATAAAATTGACTGCCACGATATAGCTGAAATATTGTTGAAAGTGGTGTTAAACACCATAATCCTAACCACATTATCCACTTAATCACGACAATTAAGGATACAACATTGATTTGGTTTCAAGATAAACTTAGTGACTTAATAGAGATTCAATTCATATAACATTTTCAAGAAAAGGATGACATTTTAATACAAGTGACTGCTTAACAGAGGTGACTGCATGGGCAGATTTGACTATATTTAAGTATTCAGTTGGTTTTTTTTAAGGTTTAAAACTCGGCAGGAAGTTAATAGATTTATTTCTTTTTTTGATAGATTACATTAACTATACACTATTACATGTATCACACAGTGATCCATAATACATGTTTCTTGCAATACACGATAAATCATCAATTAATCAATTAATCGTAGATGTCGGCAGCGTTTATTAAACGGAAATATTTCGTATAAATACAAATGTAATACCATGATCTTCAACATTTTACATCCATCTTTTAAAAAACAGTTGTTTGTAGGAGGGCTCATGTCTTACTTACGTTATTTGTGTTTGTTTGCTTATAGTGATGTCCAACACATATTGTGTTGTGATTTTTTGTTTTCTTTGTCACCGTCTTGTGTACCCAGTGTTACCAGTTTCTATGGATTGTCCTTCACCCCCGGTTATTGGTGGGGTCCGTTTTGGTTTTCTGTGTTGTGTTGTGTTGTGTTTTGTTTTGTTTTCTTTGTTTTTTGTCTTCGTCCTATGTCTTGTGTACCCAATGTTACCAGTTTCTCTTGATTGTCCATTCTTGATTGCCTCTTCAGTTTTCTCTAATGTTTATTTAGATTAAAATAAAGGGTTATCTTTATTTTTAACATATCAAAAGTATAAGGTGTCAGTGTGGTATTTTAGACATTTGTTTATACTGGCGTTGTTGTCTCATAGTAAAAGTGTGATATGAAGCATAGCTGTAATGTCTTCTCTTTTATAAAGAAACAACATTATATTCTATCTCAAGATTCTTTCTTAGGCCACAAAAAAAATTATCTGTTTTCCACTAACATTCTAGAAAAATAAAATAGGGTGAGTAAGTATGCAAAAGTTTTTATTTTTTTATTTGTGTTACCTAGATTATACAGGACAAGGATCTGACTTTAACAGTGGTTGTCAAAAATTGGCAATAAAAACTTTAGGTTAGGCACTGAAAATTAGGGTCAATAATAGTGTAGCAGAAGCACATCTTTTTTTTTTTTTTTTTTTTTTTTCCACATCTTTTCTTTTTGATTTTGTCATTGTCATGGCTACAAAGCAGTGCATTTGATTGAACTTTATGTAATAAAAAGTCAATGTTTTTCTGAGGGAAATGTTCTTTTTTTTTGTCATCAATAAAACTGACCGCTAAGATATGACCGATCGTTGATGAGTTGTTTATTTTCACTTTGATCTTCACACATGATAATAATTATTAATTTTCAAACAACAAGCATGATATGAAAAATAATCTTTGATATCTATGTGTAGCTAATTATAGGAGGTTATACTGACGTCAACATTGACAAATTATCAATATTATTGATTAGCTTGAAATTGACTTCTAATCATGATCGCATCTCGCATCTATGGCTTCATAATATGCGATGTTTATCTGAGAAATCCATTCTCGCAACAAAAAATTGAAATTGGCTTCTAATCATGATCACATCTCGCATCTATATGGCTTCACATTATGTGATGTTTATCTCAGAAATCCATTCTCGCAAAAGAAATCAACAATATGATAGTCCCCCTCTCATAAGGCCACTGCATCTGCATTGAAATAGTGGCCTTATAAAAAGGATGACCTTTCTTGGGGGTGACCTTATAAGAGGTGGACTACCGTTCTTTGAAAGTTTCATGAAAGACTCTTTCACCAAAAGATAATGGGTTCTTAAGTCAATGGAGTGTGTACTTTTTTGGAACAAAAATGTTTGTCTTGTAGTTTAAGACTTAAATTTGTAATGCTTTGGTCAGCAGTAAATAATGCTTTGGTCAGGAATAAATAATGCTTTGGTCAGCAGTAAATAGTGCTTTGGTCAGCAGTTAAATTTTGTGTGGCCAACAGTCAAGTGTCTAGTGGTTGATATAGGTATTTGATCATCTGTTCTGATAACCAGATAAAGTGACCAGATATTTATATATATATACATATACTAGGCAGTAAATAAAGTGTAGGTGTTTGTCTATGTCAGAGTACTTTGGTCATCAGTATATAACATTTTATTAAAACAATCATTTCTTATAGTTATAGACAGAAACAGATTTATAATGATTTATTTGATAGATAAATACATACATCAAGATCAGAAATATCTCAGCCATTTTATAGTGTCATATCTTGGCAACACATTTTGCATTCACAAAATTAATGTAATGTTTTTATGCCCTGGTTGCTAGGCGATGTGGAGCATTCAGTTTTACCCATGGCCATCTGTTAATCCTTCCGGTATTGGGTTTCAACTCAATAACTTAAGTTCCCCTTAATCAAATTATTTTGAATTTATATACAAGTCAGGGACCATAGAAGAACGCCAAGTTATGCCCCTGTTGGCCTTAGCTGACATAATCTTCACCTTGTTGAAGGTTTTGAGTATTTGGTTAAAGAAGTGGGAAGTGAGGGCATGTGTGTCCTATGGACACATTCGTCCATATTTATTTAGGTGAAAATATGACCAGGTCAAGTTGGCATTATTTAACTTCACATTGGGGAGGTCATGGTCGTGATCATATGGTAATTGGAGTTACAGCTACCTGTGTGGGGTGTACTCGATACAACATTATATGATAAAGTTTGTTAGTGACTTGTGACACGTCAGTGGTTTTCTCTGGGTACTGCAGTTTCCTCCATCAATAAAACTGACCGCCACGTTATAACAGAAGTAATGTTGAAAGTGGCGTTAAACACTTTAACCCTAACCCCCTATAAACTCACATCTGATAATACAACAGAAATTTGAATAACGAAAGGGTAAAAAATTTAATTTCTAATCTACCAGTAGTCAAATATTCAATCTCCTAGTATTTATTTTTTCAAGAAGGCTGACAATCACCATCTCATAGTATTTACTTTTTCAAGGAGGGTGACAATCGTATTTACTTAACCTTGATCCACAGTCTTATACAGTAGATTTGCATTAATAAATATTGAGTGTCAATGTCATTATAAGCGTTTTGTTTATGTCCATTTAATGAAGTCAGGATATTAATTAATCAATTTCTAGTTTGTCTCCCACTTTATAAATGAACGGAATGGTTCCGTTCCCCTATGTATAATGGTTATTGATAATAAAATGGTTACTTCCAGAAAGGAAGTAATTTTCATATTACTATTTGTTCATAGACGATTACATAAAGCTTCTGTTAAAATCTACTGGTTAGGTGTTAGGGTTATGGTGTTTAACGCCACTTTCAGCAATATTTCAATTATATCATGGCAGTCAGTTTTATTGGTGGAGGAAACCATAGTAATGGAGAAAAGAACCGACCTGCCGCAAGTCACTGACAAAGTTTATCACATAATGTTGTATCGAGTACACCTTCTCATGAGCGGAATTCAAACTTACAACTTTAGTGGTGATAGACACTGATTGCATAGGTAATTTGTAATCTAACTACCATACGATCACGACCACGGTGGCTCAGGGTTTTTGGCATTTACCTTTTTTTAAGCAATTTTTCAGCTACCAGTGTGTCATAGCCACCAGATTTATGAGGGGGAGCATAACACACACAAGACCCCGGGATGTCATTACATGTTAATGTATCACTAAAAAAACTATTAAAAAAATTATTTCAATATAACCGTATTGGTGGTATGATGGTTGCCGTGCTCGCCTCGAGTGCAGTAGATCGTGGGTTCAAGCCATGGTTAGTGTACTCTCCTCGAGTGCAGTAGATCGTGGGTTCGAGTGCCGATCGGGTCAAACCAAAGACTATAAATTGGTATTTGTTGCTTCTCCACTGCGCAGCATTAAGGAGAAAGAGCCAAGACTGGTTGGCTCGGAATCAGGATAATGTGTCCGAGTGGGGGTGACACGTCTATCCGTGAATTGTTGTTTCAGTGAGCTAGCACAATAAAAATACAACTAAACATGTTGGTCTAGTACAAAGCGGACCTCATCATCATCTCATTAAAGATTAACTTATTCTCGCCATGATATAGCTGAAAATTTGCTGAGTTGACATTAAACAATAATCACTCACTCACTCACTCACTCTAATTTCAATAAGATTGGTTTTAAAGCTGCAGACTTTACATATTGTAAAAATAAGATGCTTCAGCCTAAAAGCTAATTAGACTTAAGTCTTAAAGCTCATCAACTTCTCTTTTGCTATAGTTCTGTTGTTATTAAAGCACGAAGCTGACATTTCCTTCTAAGAATTAAATTGGAGTTGTTTTTGAAAATATCAAAGTCTAATCTTTTTTCATCTTATATCCATTTGAAAGTAATTATTTTAATGTATAAAAATCATATTTCTTGAATATGAAACAAATTTTGTGAAATTAACTGCTGGTATTCCTGTCATATTTTTAGGAATTTAATCATTAGCTGAAAATGGTCAAAGCTCCTGTATTTTTGTGCAGTTTACTAGTATATTGATATAATCTTTATTAAGAAAAACCTGTAGTTTGTGCAGTTTACTAGTAAATGTATATTGGAACCATAATCTTTATTAAGGGGCCATAATATTTATTAGTGTACTATAGGGGACCATAATCTTTATAGGGGAGCATAATCTTTATTAGGGACCATGATCTGTATTAGGGGACCATAATCTTTATTAAGGGACCATTATCTTAATTAAAGGACCATAATCTTTATTATAGAACCATAATCTTTATTAGGGGACCATGATCTTTATTATTGTACCATAATCTTTATTAAGGGACCATTATCTTAATTAAAGGACCATAATCTTTATTAAGGTACCATTATTTTTATTAAGGGACCATAATCTTTATTAAGGGACCATAATCTTTATTAAGGGACCATAATCTTTATGAGGGACCATAATCTTAATTAAGGGACCATAATCTTTATTAAGGGACCGTAATCTATATTAAGGGACCATAATCTTTATGAGGAACCATAATCTTAATTAAGGGACCATAATCTTTATTAAGGGACCATAATCTATATTAAGGGACCATAATCTTTATTAGGGGACCATATTCTTTAATAAGGGACCATAGTCTTTATTAATGGACCATAATCTTTAATAAGGGACCATAATCCTTATAAGGGGACCATAATCTTTATTAAGGGGCCATAAGCTTTATTAGGGGACCATAATCTTTATTAGGGGACCATAATCTTTATTAGTGACCATAATCTGTATTAGGGGATCATAATCTTTATTTGCCATCTATGTTCTCGAATTTTGTAGTGTCCGAGAAAAAAATGAGGAATCTTTCTATGAGGTATAGATATATAAAATTTTGAGATTTTCAGTGATGAATTATTCTGCGTGTTGGCTTCTCTGAAATTGTTTATACAGAACCATTCTCTCTCAGACTGTGCTTTCTTGGTTTTTTTTTAATTCTTAGATTACATGCTAAACACATCAAAGAATATCCCTTTAATGAGGCCTGCTGGTACATTAATTAATTACAATTTAACTACCTGTTTGAGTGTGTAGATTTTCAAAGACATTATAATACAAATATTTAGCTATTAATTTTTTCCTTTAAAGTTTTGTACATCATACTTATTGGTGTTTCTCAGGTCAGTGGTTTTCCCCGGGTACGCTGGTTTCTTTCACCAATAAATCTGACCGCCACGATATAGCTGAAATATTATTGACAGTGGCATAAAAACAATATAAACCAACCAACTTTTTTGGTGTTTTGATGTTTTATTGCTCTGTCTTGTTGCTGTATTCATTACATAGGTAGTTGTAAATCTACCCAATGATCACGACCAACGACAGCCCCCTAAAACTAAGTAAGAAGTGGACAATGTTTCTATCAATGGTGCCAATTTTGACAACCAAGCCTAAAGATTTTTGAGGAGGTTGCAAAGAGTGTATTTTTAACTGGTTATTACTGCCTGGGCTCCTGTCATAATGAGTTTGGTTATTACGATAACTCTGAAAAATTGTTGAAAGTGATGATAAAAAACCAAAAATCATATTTCACTCAAGTAAAGGATTCTACTGTTTAAAAATCTATGTCATGAGAAAAAATACATAAATTCTAATTATACACATGTAGGAAATTTCTATAAATTTTGTGAAGTAATTTTTTTTTTTGTGAATTATTATATAAAGAAAGAACAATACTTGACATTAATACAGTGTTTCAGTGGTTCTGTTTTCCGATATAACTGAAATATTGTTGAAAGTGGCGTTAAACACCATCAAACAAACAAACATATTTTCACACAACCTTATTGTACCTTTTTTTTGGTATATTTTAGTTTCTTGATTATTGATAGTGTCTTAAAATAATAGCATAATGGGAGGCTAATTAAGGTTTAATTTATATATGTTTCTTGTCATTAGGAAGTCTGAAGTTCTTTATTTTCATGTAATTACTTCAGTATAATCAATGCCTTTTGCTATCAAGCCTCTAGTTTTTACAAGACATAGATGAATGTAAATTAAATATGACTAAATGTCTACGATTAAAGTACAGCCCAGCGACAATCAAGCTAAAAATATTGTTAAATGTCTATAGAGTACAGCTCGGTGACAATCAAACTCAAAACAGAATTGCTAAATGTTTTTAAAGTACAGTATATCAACGACCGAACTTAAAAACAAATCCATCAATTTAAAAGCAAAATCATATTTTTGGTGATTTTTGACAATGTGTGAACGTTCGATCTTGTCTGTGTCTTTCATTTTGAATCTACCTCTTGAAAACTTGTCCAGTTATCAAGAGGGGAGGGTTGGGATCCAGTTATCAAGAAGGGAGGGTTGGGATTCAGTTATCAAGAGGGGAGGATTGACATCCAGTTATCAAGAGGGGAGGGTTGGGATCCAGTTATCTATAGGGGAGGGTTGGGATCCAGTTATCAAGAGGGGAGGGTTGAGATCCAGTTATCAAGAGGGGAGGGTTGAGATCCAGTTATCAAGAGGAGACAGTTGGGATCCAGTTATCAAGAGGGGAGGGTAGGGATACAGTTATCAAGAAGGAAGGGTTGGGATCCAGTTATCAAGAGGGGAGGGTAGGGATACAGTTATCAAGAAGGAAGGGTTGGGATCCAGTTATCAAGAGGGGAGAGTTGGGATCCAGTTATCAAGAGGGGAGGGTTGAGATCCAGTTATCAAGAGGAGACAGTTGGGATCCAGTTATCAAGAGGGGAGGGTAGGGATACAGTTATCAAGAAGGAAGGGTTGGGATCCAGTTATCAAGAGGGGAGGGAGGGTAGGGATACGGTTATCAAGAAGGAAGGGTTGGGATCCAGTTATCAAGAGGGGAGAGTTGGGATCCAGTTATCAAGAGGGGAGAGTTGGGATGCAGTTATCAAGAAGGAAGGGTTGGGATCCAGTTATCAAGAGGGGAGGGTAGGGATACAGTTATCAAGAAGGAAGGGTTGGGATCCAGTTATCAAGAGGGGAGGGTTGGGATCCAGTTATCAAGAAGGGAGTGTTGGGATCCAGTTATCAAGAAGAAAGGGTTGGGATCCAGTTATCAAGAGGGGAGAGTTGGGATCCAGTTATCAAGAGGGGAGGGTTGAGATCCCATTAAAAGGTTTAACACTGCCACATTTTGGAACCTGGATTTCCAACGTCATATGTCTTTGTCTTTTTTCTGTTCAGTGACTTCAGTTAAGATGAGAGGTGATTGTTTGTTTTGTTGATATTGGTGGAATTTTTTACCATCACTGTTTAAACTTGCTTTTCATAATGTATGTTTTTGCTTTAAATTTGTTACAATTTATTTCTTTTTATTTTCAGGTAAGTGATTAAGATTGCTTAATTGATTGATTGGTGTTTAATGCCAACTTTAGCAGTATAAGTGATTAAGATAATGTACATGTTGTGTTTTAGGGGTAAGTACATATATTGTAGAGTGTGATTTAATCTGTGTTGTAGGTACTATCATCAATATTATATAACGACATCAGTGGTTTAATATTTAGCTTGCTCGCCTCGAGTGCGGTAGATAGTGGTGTTGGGCCCCGGTCCGGTCAAACCAAAGACAATAAATTTAGTATTTGTTCCTTCTTTGGCACTAAACACGTAGCTTTTAGGAGTAATGGCAAAGTATGATAAGCTCAGAATCTGGATAATGTGTTTGAGTGGAGTGACATGTACTATGGACTGTTGTTTCAGTGAGCCAGCACTATATTGACACACAATCTACCATACTGGAGACAAGCATGCTAACCATACACAACTGATGCATTTGAAATATTGTTGAAAGTGGCTTTAAACATCCATAAGCTACATTTTTCTTTAGTACTCAGCACCTTTACAACTTTTTTATGCCCCCGCGACTAAGAGTCGGGGGAGCATATTAATTTACCCCTGTCCGTCCGTTCGGATATAGATACATGGTTTGTCCGGCTAACTCCTCCTACAATTTTAGAGCTACAGCTTTAATATTTTGCAGGATGTTTATACACATAATGGAGGTGTGCATGTCCACAGGATTTTGATTTTCATCAAATATTCTCAAAATGACAGGTAGTTGGACTTAGTCATTTTGTTCATCCGTACGGATATAGATACATGGTTTGTCTAGCTATCTCCTCCTACAGTTTTGGAACTACAGCTATAATATTTTGTAGGATGTTTATACACATAATGGAGGTGTGCATGTCCACAGAATTTTGATGGTCAGGCGGGGGCATCATTTGTGTCTTACAGACACACTTCATTTTTAAAAAATCACTCCTAACAAAACAACTTTTTGACAGATTGAAAGACAGAACAGCAAACCTACACCACATAAATTGTGTGTGACATTGCCTGCACGCGTAAACATAAGTTACTGTCTTTTCCATCAAAGTGTATTTTGTATTTGTACTGTTAGAAATATCAGAATCGATGCTATATTTAGATAATGTAGCTATATTTAAATAATGTAACACTGATTATTGATTAAGTATTATCTTTAAATTGGTGTCAGAATGTATGCAAGTAGATAAACATTGTATTGACCCATTGACAGAAATTTTGTCGACCTATTTATTGACAGACTTTAAGAAGAAAATTGGATCTGAAAATATATCGTTATCAATTTAAATATTATTCTCTTTTATCTGTAATCTTGTACTGAAAAATGAGAAAGGACTATTTATAGCAAATTTCTGAGGAGAAAGTCATGTAATAAAAACGTAGATATCAAACTTAGTGTGCATGACAGCATGACACGTTTCTGGAATAACCTTCTTCAGGTACCCTCAATATCGTAATATTGGGAGCAACAAAGCTAAAGAACCTAAACAGGATAGCCAAAACGTGTAACACTGTGACGGAATATAAGTTCCACCATAATGTTTGTTCCTTGGAAATTTTATTATGTAGAAAAAGTTCCATTAGGTACTATCCTTATATAATATTTCATCCAATGCCATAAGGAATTTTCCATGGAACTGGATAAAATATTATATAAGGAAAGTTCCCTCCGGAACTTTTATAATTACACAATAAAATTTCCAACAGAGGAAAAATACATCCAAAGAGATTTTTTAACTTGACTGATAAACTTGTGCAAGCAAACTAATAAAGGTGGAATAATTATTATGTAGTAGAGTTATGTCTCCCCCCACATATTGTTTTTGTCCTGTCCGTCTGTCCATCTGTCCGTCACACAGTTTGTCAGAGCAGCTCCTCTGAAACTACTGAACAGAATTTCATGAAACTTGGTAGATAGTAAGGACACCATATATAGTTGTGCGTATTACCAGGAAATTTTGATCGCCTGAATTTTGTGGGAGTTATGGCCCTTTGAACTTCGAAATTTCCCGAAATTTACTACTGAAGCAGCTTGTCAGCGCAACTCCTCTGAAACTACTGAACAGAATTTCATGAAATTTGGTAGGTAGTAAGGACACCATATGTAGTTGTGCATATTACCAGAAAATTTTGATCTCTTGAATTTTGTGGGAGTTGTGCCCCTTTGAACGTAGAAATTTCCCGAAATTTATCACTGAAGCAGCTTGTCAGCGCAACTCCTCTGAACCTACTGAACAGAATTTCATGAAACTTGGTAGGTAGTAAGGACACCATATGTAGTTGTGCATATTACCAGGAAATGTTGATCCCCTAAATTTTGTGGAAGTTATTTGCAAACACTCTAGTGTAATATCCCTTGCTGAAACTTGTATATATATATATGTACAAGAGTCTATCATAATGTCACTATTTCCCTGAAAAAGTTTTCATCACCAATCCATTGATATTAGAAGAACAAAACTCCTTTAAAATCATTGGAACATAGGCTGAGCAATTTTCTTGAATGGGGAACTTTGCCATAACAATATGGAATAGTACCTGTAACCCTTGCTTTAGCACTTTTGATCAATTGTTTTTTGTGTTTCATGGATTAAAAACAGGGTTTTTTTTGTTATTCATTGAAGCTTAATTTTATTTGTTACCCAAATAGATTTTTTACCTATGACTACATTTTGTGGGACGGGGGGAGACATACGTTTTTGCTGGCAAAAAAAACCTTTAATTTGCAGATGGAATAATTATTATGAAGTGGAGTTTCCAGGTGGAATAATTATTATGTAGTAGAGTTTCTTGTTGGAATAATTATTATGTAGTAGATTTTCCGGGTGGAATAATTATTATGTAGTAGAGTTTCCAAGTGGAATAAATACTATGTAATAGAGTTTCGTGTGGAATAAATATTATGTGGTATAGTTTCCAGGTAGAAAAATTCTTATATAATGAATTATTATATAATGATATTTGCAAGTGGAATGTATGATTATAATAATAATAAAATTTCCGTGTGAAATAATTATTTTACAAATTTATGACAGGAATAACTATTACATATTATTATGCTTTCTGTAAATTTCTTCTGTAATATAAGTTCATACGATATTTTGGCATATATCACAAAGCATTATATAGCGTTGATATACTATGCAGAAATGGTACATCTACTATGCCAGTTTTACGCGGGGAAGGTTGGGTTTTCAGCTGTCTGTCAAGCTATATATAGCTAGTCCACGTGCAAGGGGGAGGATCCAATCTATCATAGTCGTCTAAACGTTTTTTAATACTTGTTATTGTTGTTAATTAAATTTCAAACTTCAAAAATCTTTATATATAACAGTCAGCATAATAATAATAATAATGTTGTGTTAGCAATGACTATGCCATATAGTGGTCTGGGTTGAAGACATAGTGAACACCCCTTCGGGTCGTGCACTAATCTTCAACCCTGACCACTATATTGGCATAGTCATTGCTAACACAACATCATTATATAAATAGAAGTTCCAGATATTAAGGGAACACAATAACTTGTTTAGATGATAATAATCGTATCAAATACTGCAATGAATCCTTACTAGCAGTAATCTTAGAATGTTTGTCAATATGTTTTTTTTTTAAGTTAAATAAACTTAGCATTCAACATTCTTTTTTAAAATATTTGAACAGGAAGATAGGAACATAATACTAATATTGGTAAATAAATAGTATGAGCCATCTGATAAATATGAGAAAATCTTTTTATAGTCCTCTGCTTCCATGTTTTTCATGCATTAAAGTAAACAAGTCACAGGTGGATGATTTAAAAACTGATTACATGTATCACATAACCTTACCTATACATGTACCATGATATTATTTCCATCAATAGATGGAACAAATATTATATAAGATTTATTGCTGGAAATTCTTTTATAAACGTAGAACAAATATTATATAACATTTGTACTGGAGAACTTTTATTATACACAGTTTGGTTCCTGTTGGAACTTGTATTATGTGGAACAAATATACAGTCACATCACGAGTGTATGATATTGAGTACAGGTGTCTGTAACAATCATGGCACGAAATTACCCAAATCTGTATGTATATTATTACACTTGGTATAATAGTATATATAGGGATTTTATATCATTTCGTTTCATGATTGAGCCCTGTAAAATTAAAGTACAGACATTCTGGGATAATTTCAAGCAAATAGATAAAACTATCTTAAGAGATCACCCACTTTTGGGAGACCACTTAAAAAATGTAGATCAGCATATAATGAAGCACACAGAAGAGATGTGTTAATATACAAAGACGTCATTCACATTCTGGGTTTGAGTGAGAATTGGGGGTCGTTGTGGTCATGATCGTATGGTAGTTGGATTTTTAACTACCTATGCAATCAGTGCCTATCACCACTAATGTTGTGAGTTCGAATCCTGCTGAGGCGAGGTGTACTTGATACAACATTATGTGATAAAGTTTGTCAGCGACTTGCAACAGGTCGGTGTTTTTTTTGGGTACTCCGGTTTCCTCCACCAATAAAACTGACCGCCACGATATAATTGAAATATTGTTGAAAGTGGTGTTAAGCACCATTACCATAATCTGAGTGAGAATTATTATAGTACTGATTTGAGATTATGATAAGAGGTTTAGAATTCAATCCACATTACATCTTCTTCTTTAGAAAATATAGGTAATGGTAGTACCAGTACATATTTATTTATTCTTCACTGTAACAATCACATGACCATCACATGACCGTCACATGAACTTTGTCCAATGGTATAGTGACTATCACAGTGTAATTTATTATTAATTTTTACAACTTTAACAATAAATTTGTTCTTTTAAATGTATGGAAGAAAGTATATTATTTATAAGTAGGTTTTCTATGGTAAATACACCAATACACCACAACAATATAACTGAAATATTTTTTTTGATCGTCAAAATTTAATAAGGCTCAATTTCATTTAAAGCAAACGTCAAAATTTGATAAGGCTCAATTTCATTTAAAACAAACGTCAAAATTTAATAAGGCGCAATTTCATTTAAAACATACTGTCAAAATTTGATAAGGCTCAATTTCATTTAAAACAAACGTCAAAATTTGATAAAGCTCAATTTCATTTAAAACAAATGTCAAAATTTAATAAGGCTCAATTTCATTTAAAACAAACTGCAAATTTCGTCTTGACAAACACTTCCGTTTCAAATTAGAATGTCATAAATTATGTCATCGTTTATTGTTCGTTTTTAGGAGAGAATACGAGACAATATTTATATAATATTGAATATGTTCTGGAGAAGGGTAGATTGTTAAATTAATTAGGAAAGTGTTCATATCTCCTGACACCAAATTATCGTGATATCGTCTCCATACCATCAAACTGATGTTATCATGTGTATTGCTGTAATGTGAGACGTCTACTTCCGTTCCGGAAAGTGGCGTTAAACACCATAACCCTAACCCTATGGTAAACATCTATCACCAAGTATAAACCTATGTTTGAAGATGAATCAAGTTTTGTAAAGTTTCTATACCTTATGGGAGGGAAAAGGAAGAGGTTAGGGCTTCAAAGCTAGGTAACTATTAGTTCATAAATTATGGTGCTAAGCTATTAGTTTGTAAAGATTTGTTGCTCTTAATAATGTTCCAGTTGACCTTTGAATTGACCATGACCTTGACCTTCATAATGGAAATTTGATCTGAATTGTAAAAACATATTTCAAAATATTTTCTATTTACTATTTTCCAAATAACAAAATTTTATGATGGACACAATAACCCATTTATATTATAAGTTAAAATGTCTCAGTGAGTCAGAGTGGGCTGTAAATTAATAAAATCTCCTACCATTTGTTTGACAATCACAATGAAAACCAAATTTGTAGAAAATAACATCATCAAATAAGAATAAAATGTAGAAATTATTCTGTTTGTAAGAGGGATGCAAGGGGGGTGTAGTCATCACAATTTACCAATAATACATTTGAACATATCACTAACTTACACAGGGCCCCTAATGGTCTTGATGGTATGGTAGTTGGATTCACAACTATCTATGCAATCAGTGCCTATCGCCACTAAAGTTGCGACATGTCGGTGGTTTTCTCTGGGTACTCCGGTTTCCTCCACTAATAAAACTGGCCGCCAGGATAAAACTGAAATATTGTTGAAAGTAGCTTTAAGCACCATTACATTAACCCTAACCCTAAGTTACACATACACAAGATATTTTTTCACAAAATTCAAGATTGACACTGAGTAACAGAGCCTGAGATTGTACCCTAGCCCCCTCCCCTCTTATAAGGATGCCCTTTCTGTGTTGAAAAGTGGCCTTATAATAGAGGTGACCTCTCTGGAGAGGGAAAATTAAGTACATGTAGTATTTTACTTTCTCAGGTCATCTGAAATCTGGCTTGATAAGGAGAGTATCATTTGATGGGAGGGACCTTATTAGGGGGGTACCACTGTATTGTTTAAAAATGTCATTGATGGGTTGGTTTAAAGACATATTTTGTTTTATTATTACTATTTCAGGCCTGCTGAAATCTGGCCTGATAAGTGGAATGGCCTTTGATGGGGGTGGGGGGACCTTATAAGAGGGGGGACCACTGTATTGTTAAAAAATTATAAGTCTTTGATGGATTTGTTTTAAAAAGCTGATTTTTCAGCTTATTTCATTTTATTATGTACATACAGACTCCTTTGAATATATAATACTTGACTTGATATTGGGAAAGAAAGATAATCCATCAGCTCTCTCTAAATAGGGGAGAATAAATACACTAGTCAGTAAAATCTCTTTATTTTGTGATGTGATCTGTTAAATCGGTTAATTGGACATATTACATTTTTCATTTGATCTCACCGAGTGTTGTCACGATCAACTTAGTAACTGATACTGAAAAATATCGGTCAGTGTAACATCATATATATATTATGATGTTTAAAACTGATAAAAACAATTACATGTTTACGTCCGTTTTGAAGGTCTCTACATACATTATCACTAGTATCAATGACATTTAATACTAATAATAAATAATAACATCCTTTTTGAAGGTCTTGGCTTACATTATCACTATAATTACAGCTTGTCCTATGGACTTGTTAAATAAATAGTACTTGACTTGACTTTGGGAAAGACACACTGTGATACTAATGATAATGTTTGTCTCGACCTTCAAAACTATCATTACTCTACATGTAATTTTGAAATAAATTGTGTAAATACTCTTTTAAAAGCATAAAAATTGTGATGAGTGTTGTAAAGTCATAAAAGAACTGTATAACACTTGTACAACAAATATTTGATTTTAGTATACAACAAATATTTGATTTTAGTATACAACAAATTTTATTTTATTTTAGTATACAACAAATATTTTATTTTAGTATACAACAAATATTTTATTTTATTTTAGTATACAACAAATTTTATTTTATTTTAGTATACAACAAATATTTTATTTTAGTATACAACAAATTTTATTTGATTTTAGTATACAACAAATTTTATTTTATTTTAGTATACAACAAATTTTATTTGATTTTAGTATACAACAATTTTTTTTTGATTTTAGTATACAACAAATATTTTATTTTAGTATACAACAAATTTTATTTGATTTTAGTATACAACAAATTTTATTTGATTTTAGTATACAACAAATATTTGATTTTAGTATACAACAAATATTTTATTTTATTTTAGTATACAACAAATTTTATTTTATTTTAGTATACAACAAATTTTATTTGGTTTTAGTATACAACACATTTTTTTTTATTTTAGTATACAACAAATATTTTATTTTAGTATACAACAAATTTTATTTGATTTTAGTATACAACAAATATTTTATTTTAGTATACAACAAATATTTTATTTTATTTTAGTATACAACAAATTTTATTTTATTTTAGTATACAACAAATATTTTATTTTAGTATACAACAAATTTTATTTGATTTTAGTATACAACAAATTTTATTTTATTTTAGCATACAACAAATTTTATTTTATTTTAGTATACAACAAATTTTATTTAAATCAATACTCCTACTTTATTGGGATCTAAATACATGTACATATAAATTAGGGTCGTCGTGATCATATGGTAGTTGGGTTTACAACTACCTATGCAATCAGTGCCTATCACCACTAAAGTTGTGAGTTAGATTCACTCTCGTAGCGAGGTGTATTTCATACAACATTATGTGAAAATGCTAAGATGTTGCCTTCTCAGAACATACAAAGCTGATTGAACCTTGAACCCTATCTGTACATAAATGTGATCCAAACTAAGCACATTAATAACCTGACACGATTCATACTCAGGTTGCAAGTTTACTGCATTGTTTCTGACTGCAGTTGGTGTGTTTGAATTGATCCCCACTTGTACAAGGTGGTCTTGACTGGTTGAACTGATTCAGACTTTAACAATATGTATTTCACTTGATCAAGACTTTGTTGGATTATGAGTTTTTGTTGCCACAGGTGATCAACTTTGTTTGACTATGAGTCTTTGATGCCACAGGTGATCAACTTTGTTGGACTATGAGTCTTTGATGCCACAGGTGATCAACTTTGTTTGACTATGAGTCTTTGATGCCACAGGTGATCAACTTTGTTGGAATATGAGTCTTTGATGCCACAGGTGATCAATTTTGTTGGACTATGAGTTTGATGCCACAGGTGATCAACTTTGTTGGACTATGAGTCTTTGATGCCACAGATGATCAACTTTGTTGGACTATGAGTCTTTGCTGCCACAGGTGATCAATTTTGTTGGACTATGAGTCTTTGATGCCACAGGTGATCAACTTTGTTGGACTATGAGTCTTTGATGCTACAGGTGATCAACTTTGTTGGACTATGAGTCTTTGATGCCACAGGTGATCAACTTTGTTGGACTATGAGTCTTTGATGCCACAGTTGATCGACTTTGTTGGATTATGGGTCTTTGATGCCACAGGTGATCAACTTTGTTGGACTATGAGTCTTTGATGCCACAGGTGATCAACTTTGTTGGACTATGAGTCTTTGATGCCACAGTTGATCGACTTTGTTGGATTATGGGTCTTTGATACCACTTTTAACAATATATCACTTTATCTTGAAGGTCAGTTTTATTGGTAGAGAATGAACCAGAGTACCCCAAAACCACTGACCTTCCGAAGTCACTGACAAACTTAATCACATAATGCTGTACACCTTGCCATCAGTGGTATTAAAAATTTAGTGGTAATAGGCATTGATAGCAGGTAGTTGTAAATCCATGGCTTTTTATGAGTTGCTGAGAAAACTGATCATATCGGTAGAATACAATTACAATTCGCCAAAGTTTTGACCTTGACTTATACAACATGTATGACTTGAAACTACATGCACCTGTACAAGATGTACTTAAGTTTGATCTTTGTAGAAGCGTGTTTATTCTTCTGTAAGATTGTTGGAGATTTTGAATTGCAGTATTCCTGAAATGGAACATTTACATGTAATTATAAATATAGCTTAACGAAAATGCAGAAATAAGCTACATTTTTGTGCAGATGTTTTTTTGATGATATCATTCTGTCTATTTATCTTCTAAGTATTAATATATATATAAAACAATTGTATATAGTGTCAAAATTATCTCTGTTGGCAATTAATGATATACAGCTATGACATCAGAGATATGTACTTTAGATAACACAACACACAATCTATAGTGTTGTGAATTCCCCGTCAGGTCATAGTTTAAAGATTAAAAGTTTAAATACGGTAAAAACCTGCTTTAGTGACCACCTCCATTAAGCACTAACTTTTATTATGTGACCTTAATTTTTACTTCCAACCACAGTGCATTTCCTTTCAATTAAACCTGTATTAAGCGACCACCTGTCTTATGTGACCATATTTGGCTGTTCCCTTGGAAGGTCACATTAGACAGGTTTTACTATACAGTCAAATATAACCTGCCTTACTAACCACCTGTATTAAGAAAAAGCTGTCTAAAAGGACCTTCATTTTCAGTTCCCATTCTAGCACATTTTAGACCTTCATTAAGAGACCACTTGTATTAAAAGACCACTTTCCCCTCTTCATTTAGTTGTCTCTAAAGTTAGGTCATGGTTTTAAGATTAAGGCTTAAATACAGTCAAACATGTCTTACTAACAACCACCTGTATTAAGCAGACACCTGTCTAAAAGGACCTTCATTTTAAGTTCACATTCTAGTGCATTTTATATTATTTGGACCTTCATTAAGAGACCACTTGTATTAAAAGACCACTTTCCCCTCTTCATTTAGTTGTCTCTCAAGTTAGGTCATGATTTAAAGATTAAGGCTTAAATACAGTCAAACATGTCTTACTAACAACCACCTGTATTAAGCAGACACCTGTCTAAAAGGACCTTCATTTTAAGTTCACATTCTAGCACATTTTATTTGGACCTTCATTAAGAGACCACTTTTCCCTCTTCCTTTAGTTGTCTCTCTTCATGTTGGTTTCACTGTAAAGAGAGTAAAGTGGAGGTATGCATGAAGATTAGAAAATAATTAAAAACTGAAGTAAGCTACTGGTAATCATGATTACATGGTTACCTAAACTCCCCACTTTTTGTTCTACTGTTGTTCTTAACTCTAGTGCCCAACCCCCCATCAACATTAAGAAAAATTATGTTATTGAATAAAAGTAAGTATTTGGGATATGTCTAATACAAATCAGCATTTGTTTTAGGTTTTTCACTCATTTTTCGGAAAATATGAAATGTAGCAGATATCTGCTACATCAGGAATTAGGATGTGATGTATCAAATGTGCTACATAACTAATTATTTAGGAATACTGTTTAAAACAAAGCTAATTTATTTCAGCAACAAAATACATAACAGGAAACATGCAAAAATGAAAAATGAAATATGTTAAAATTCACAAATGTATACTAAATAGTAAATATTCGAATTGATGCAGTTGGATTTCTAAACTGATGATTGTCTATTGACCAGTACTTTGTAAAATTTTGTTTACTGGTTTGTATTATTGAAACTTATTGCATCTAAGTGTTATTTGACGGGTACATACGTACAGTTCACATAAATATTGAATTAAAAGCAGAAAGCAATAAAGTCATTTCTGTCCTTGCTCAAATACAAGTGCATATGGCATCGAAAGCATTTTGAGAAGGAACTGTTTACCTTTTTGTTAAATAAATTCTATATTGACCATCAATAGGCCAATATTGTATATGTATAATAAGGGTAATAACAAAATTACTGCACTCTGAACAATCTTACAAAGGGAAAGTCAAAACTCATAATTATATAAACAGACAAAATCAGTCAACAACCAGAAAACTGTGAAAACTGTAATGATCCTGACTTGGTACAGGCATTTCTAAAGAAATGGTGGGTTAATTTATCACTCACTAAACAATTTGATGTACATTTCTGTGGGAAATGTCAATTACAAGAGAATAATGTTGTTTACATTGTGTGAGCTTCAAATAAAAGTGTCCTTTATGAAAGAAGATATGCATTTATTTCATGAATTACTTAAAGAATATGGTAAGGTAATCAAAATTGATCTACTACCTCAAACTCAAAGGACAGGTTTTAAAACCATTTGATTTCTATACAGTTTATTTATTCATAAAAAAACACATTTCAATATTATATACACAACTGAACCTGAAATTCAAAAATTTTATATTTAGTCCATGTAATTAAATTGATCCTATTTGCAAATAAAAAAAATGTTTTTCTTATTATTATATATCTTTATTTCTCAATAGACCATATACATAGGTATAGAGAAGTCTAAAATTCTACTAGTTGCATTTGATTTTATCATATCTCAAACCTCGTTATTGCAAACTGAAGTAGGCTGAATAGGTGTTTGAGTGGTGAAGGTCGTTGACTTCTGTTTTCAAGTCTAACACCGCTGAAGTGTTGATTCAATCCCACATAACCAACTCAAGCAATAAGGTTTCCAAACACCAATGCAAAATCTGAATTTCACAGATACTGTCAAATCTGTATTAAGAGGTCACCTTTGGGTCAAAGAAAAAGTGGTCATATAAGGCAAATGTCCTCTTAAATGAGGATTAATTCATATGAATATCTCCATGACAGGACAAGAAAAAAGTTAACCTTTAAATACAGGTGACTGCTTAATAAAGGTGTCTGCTTTGACAGGTTTGACTATAGACACAAATATCCCCTCGCACCTCAAACTGAAGTAGAATTACGGTCCGTTTTGAGTAGGAGTTTGATTTATCGGTGATAGAATACCGGACAATACCCATGTAAGGTTCACGATCCCTTCGACTTTTGGCAATTAACAATTCTTTTTATGTAAAATGAGGGCCATTGTGGTTGTGATCGTATGGTAGTTGGATTTACAACTACCTGTGCAATCAGTGCCTATCACCACTAACGTTTTATATTCGAACCCTGCTCAGGCAAGGTGTACTCAATACAACATTATGTGATAAAGTTTGTCAGTGACTTGCAGGTCTTTGTTTTTTTCTGGGTACTCTGAAGGCCTTGATATAACTAAAATGTTGTTGAAAGTGGCATTAAACACCATAATCCTAACCCTGACGTAAAATTGTTCCTTTAACTATTGACACAATAAGGTTTGACAGTATATTTATGTGTCATGATTGTGTCAAACTATAATATTGATCTACGATATTAAAACCATATGAAAATAAATGAATTCTATTGATATTGTTGGTGTCATCAATGAACATTTTTAAAGATGGCCTAGATATAAATAAAAAGGATTATTGCATTCATCCATATTAAAATCATTTGATGTGCAGCATGATCATTAAATTTCCATTATTTATTACATACAATCAAACCCTGTCTTATGTGACCTTCTAAGGGAATATGGTCACATAAGATAGGTGGTCACTTAATACAGGTTTAATTGATATGAAATGCACTGTGAAAGGAAATAAAAATTAAGGTCACATAATACAAGTTATTGCTTAATAGAGGTGGTCACATAAAGCAGGTTTGACTAGATGTACGTAAAATACCTAGACTTCCACTAGTGAAAGAAAAACCAGTACATGTATTTCATTCGGAGAAATAATCTTTATTTCACTGTATGATGTCATATTACCATGCAAGCGACATCGCAATTGAAATTATCATTGAGTGTTGGTCAACGAAAACCAAATTTCTTTATTGAACATCCTATTAGAGTTGGTTGTACTCCGGTTTCCTTAAAGCGGCATTTGCAGTAGTGCCTACCAACAAAATTTGTGGGCGGAGCTTATCATCAAAAATCCCCGTTGATATGAACAGCATATTTATGAAACTGTATGTCACATGACCAACGTGACCTGAAGGTAACATACCTCAGAAATTTGAATTTTCGAAGTGATTTTTGTAGATTTTAGACTGATGAAGAATATTATTTTTAATAAGACTGAAAGTTTCGTAGGGAGGAACACTAGTAACCATGCCTGTCAAATATTTTGCTCCAAAAGTAACTGTGAAACTATGTATTATTGATTTTTTTCCTCCTCGAGATAACCGTGGTAAAAAAAAAAAAGAACAATCTGAATGTTTGCTCCGCCCACAGCTATTTATAACCACCTATCCTGGTTTAAGCAAAAGTGAACATTATATGTAATAAAACAGTATAACTACTTTTGCCTTCTGAATATTAACCCTACCACCACTAACGCTGTGAGTTCAAATCCCGTTCATGGCGAGATGTACTCGATACAACATTATGTGATAAAGTTTGTCAGTGACTTGCCACAGGTCGGTGGTTTTCTCCGGGTACTCCTGTTCCCTCCACCAGCAAAACTGACCGCTTCAATATAACTGAAATATTGATGAAAATGTCGTTAAACACGATATCCCACTAACCTGAATATCAAAATTAAATCGCTCATACCCGAACAACTTGTGTTGTGTCCCCCATTGAGAATTACTGCATTGTTCAGTTACTCACGATTAATTTTCGATATTCAATATGCAGGAGTAGTTATACTATTATAATTATTAAATGCATTGAATAACAAGACAATATGGAAAAATAAAGAATTGACTTTAGTGACAATAATTAAAGATTTATCAAGGTTTCCTGTATACAGTTAGAAAGCAATTAACCTGCTCTTTGACTAGACATTGATTACAATGGGAGACATATATTAATAGTTTAATGGACACAGACTTTAACCTGGTTATTGAAGACTTAACTTTGCTTGTTGACTAGTTTCGTCACATATTAATGCCTTAAATCTCCAAAAATTAATTACATTTTATTTTTATATAATAATATACTCTTCAATTTTAACCTTTTTTTAAAAACCATTTCCTGGTACATTTGTATATTGAATCATTTTAGTTTGATTTCTCTGTGGTTAACCAGTTTTGAATGAAAATTTCAAAAATGGAAAATTAGCTTACGCTGCAAAAATAAAGTGCTTACAGTAAGTAGCAATGATTTGACTTCTGGTTGTTTGTGCACTACTTTATTTTGTTGGTTTTAAGAACGTTATTTTTTTATTTTATCTTATGCAGAACGGTAATGACTTGTATTACGTTATTTACATTTTTTAGTTTATGGGATACCATACTATTTATATTAGGACTTTGTTTTTATACATCAATACTTTTAATGGTAATTTGGTTAGTGTTGTAAAATAAAAAATAATGGTTAAAGGGAGGCTACTCTATTAAGAAAACAAGGCAAATCTGTTCAGTTAACATGTTTTGTCATTTTGCCTGTTAAAGATTATACATGCTTTATTTAACAAAAACTGGTTAGTGTTGTAAAACAAAAATGATGATGAAAGGGAGGCTACTCTAATTAGAAAACAAGACAAATCTGTGCAGCTTAAGATTTGTTGCCATCCTGCCTGCTTTCGGAGTTAAAAATTATAGTTATTTATTTACCAAAAGTTGTAAAAAAAAAATAATAATGATTAAAGGGAGGCTACTCTAATTAAAAAACAAGGCAAATCTGTTCAGTTAGCATTTGTTGCCATCCTGTCTACTTTCGGAATTAAAAATTATACAGTTATTTTTTTACGAAAAAATGGTTAGTGTTATTTTTAAAAAAAAAAGATGATTAAAGGGAGGCTACTCTAATTAGAAAACGGCAGATATCTTCAGTTAACATTTGTTGCTGTTCTTTCTGATTTGGGAGTTACGGTAAACATTATACAATGAACTGGTTAGTGTTGTAAAAAAAAAGTTGCTGTTCTTTCTGATTTGGGAGTTACGGTAAACATTATACAATGATTTATTTACCAAAAACTTGTTAGTGTTGTAAAAAAAAAATGATTAAAGTGAGGCTACTCTAATTAGAAAACAGGGTAAATATCTTCAGTTGACATTTGTTGCTGTTCTTTCTGGTTTGGGAGTTACGGTAAACATTATACAATGATTTATTTACCAAAAACTTAGTGTTGTAAAAAAAATGATTAAAGGGAGGTTACTCTAATTAGAAAAGATGCAAATCTGTTCAGTTAACATTTCTTCCCCATCCTGTCTGCTTTCAGAGTTAAAGATTATACCAAAAACTGGTTAGTGTTGTAAAGCAAAAATAATAATTAAAGGGAGGCTACTCTAATTAGAAAACAAGGCAAATCTGTTCAGTTAACATTTGTTGTCGTCCTGCCTGATTTCTGAGTTAAACATTATCAGTTATTTATTTACCAAAAACTGGTTAGTGTTATTAAAAAAAATTAAAGGGAGGCTACTCTTTAGAAAACAAGACCAATCTGTTGTTCAGTCAACATGTGTTGCATTATCTGGCTGCTTTCCTCTTAATGATGGCTTCTTCATTCATAATGGAATCTACTAAAATAGTTTGTCATAAACTTGAAATCATGAAATGCTATGGAATATCTTTTAGAATATAATAATAATAATAATAATAATAATAATAATAGTAGAGGGTTATACAGTTCGTTAATAACTAATCTTCCCTAAGGCCCTCATTGACATATTAAAACATACATTGTAAAGTATATTCTATATAAAAAGTTACACACAAGAAGCAAAACATTGTAATAAATATACACAAAAGATTTAGTAAACATTGTAATAAATATACACAAAATATTTAGTAAACATTTAAAGGTAATTACATTGTAATAAATATACACAAAAGATTTAGTAAACATTGTAATAAATATACACAAAAGATTTAGTAAACATTGTAATAGATATACACAAAAGATTTAGTAAACATTGTAATAAATATACACACAAGATTTAGTAAACATTGTAATAAATATACACAAAATATTTAGTAAACATTTAAAGGTAATTTATGGTACATTATCATTTAAATGATTTTGATTTGATTTTTGGTGTTTAATGCCACTTTCAGCAATATTTCAGCTATATCATGGCGACCCATTTACTAGTAACTACTTTAAATGTGCTATGAGAAGAAGCTTGACGTATCAAAAACAGAAGTTCATTCCATAGCTTTGGTCCAGAGTATATATAATAATATTAGAAGTAATTTATTTGTAATGCTAAGAATTTATGGTGAAATAGATTTGAACATCCTTTTATATGGAAATACAGGTATTTCAGTGGGATATTTTGTAGCACAAGTTTTTTTTTCAAAAGTAGAAATAGATATGGTATCAACTCTTTTTTGTAGCGTTTCTTCCTTTTACTAATAAGTATAGTGTCTCTTTGTTATACCTTATAATTTTTTCTCTATATAAATGTATTAGGAATAAAAATAAAAAAAATCTAGAAATCCTTGAATCTACTATCTGTTGACCGTCAACAGTTTTCGGTCTGTTGGACCGGGTCCGATCTGTTGACCGCTTGCCCTACTTTTATTGGTTACTTAGAATAGCTGCACATGTATGTCATGTGATTCTCTGTCGTCTGTAACGTTTACTAAAAACAAAAATGGCGACATCCAAGTTCGCCGATCTGTCTGAAGATGAAATGGAGGAGATTTTAAACGAAGCGAAAAATAATTTATAAGCTGTTCGCGATAAGCCAGTGAAATTAAAAAAGAAATTAAAATAGAAAGCATTAAATATGATAAGGTATAGCAAATCAGTTATAGACTGGTTCCTCGAGCAACAGCTGTTGTCCTCGGACCCAGTCAATAACTGTATATTGTTTGACTTGCGACAGGTGGGTGGTTTTCTCGGGGTACTCCGGTTTCCTCCACCAATAAAACTGACTGCCACAATATAACTGAAAAATTGTTGAAAGTGGCATTAAACACCATAACCCTAACCCTTTCCCTCTCTCTTGCATTGTTTATACGTTTTTATGTAAATTGAAGTATTTCACTGTATGGGTGTTGTCATGTACAAACATTTTGTAATTTGTTGTAAAAAGTAGGGAGTGGGCTTTAATGAATTGTTATCATAACTTGTGCCCAATCCCAATTGCTAATATTTTGAGGTAATAAAATATGTGTTTAATTCTAATTTTACTCTTAAGATTACCTTTTTTTTAAATACCATTTTCAGACAGTCATTTCTAAGGTAATTTGGAAACAAAATAACTACATTATAACATAGTTTTTATTTTTATTTAATTTGTCACATGATTTTTCTTGTGTTAAGATTTGTAGAACTAATGATTTACAAACTTATTTTTTTAATGCTGGAAAGGCAAAACATGTGTCCATTACAACTTATTTCAGTATAGCTGTGGAACTGTAGCTCTTATGGTCTTACTGAAACAACATTAGAATCCAGAAAACAATGTGTTTTTTTCTATTATTTATTTATCCAAACTGTCAGCATGTAATGGGAGATAATTCAAACTGCTCTGATAGTTTTTAATGGGAAATAACTCTTCTGTTCCTCCTGTTATCTGTTATATACATTGTACATTTTGTACCAGGGAAAGTAAATTTTGCATCATTCATTTTGAAGAAAAAATCTTGCATCCTACACCAATTGCAGATACAAATGTATTTACTTTGATTTTGTATGAGCTGTATGTAAAAGTGAACAATACAGATTTTTTTTTTAAGCAATTCTCATACCACCATTTAACTTTTAGGGAGACTATATTTTTTCTCTGAGTAAAATATTTTTGTTTGGTTTTTTTTACATAAAAAATCAGTACTTTTTCCCCAAATTTTACCAACATTTATTGTTGGAGACCTTTCATGTCAATTTACTTTTGGTCTATTAAGAACTATCATGTCGGTAAAAAGCTCACTAGAGCTTGTGCTGTAAATGTTGTTTTGACATGCCGGCTTTAAATCAAACTTATCATATCTTTAAAAAATTGCCACCTAGAAGTTAAATGTTTATTTCCTAGAACCCTCCCTCTAAAAGTTAAATGTTTATTTCCTAGATCCACCCCTAAAAGTTAAATGCTAATTCCCTTTTTAGCCGAGTTGCAACAAAGTTGCAGTCGGCTTATGGGCGCAGGCGGGCGGACGTATGTTAGCCTATCTTCATTAACGCGATAGCACTCTTAGTTTTTGGCCGATCAACATAATTTTTGGTAGGAAGCATTATTACACTATTATTAAGAGCGAGTTCGAAATTCAGATTAATCTATTGTTTTTTTCTTGTAAAATCATGGTTTTTTATAGAAAAAGTACATATTTTGAGAATTATCTTCGTTAACGCGATAGCGCTCTTAGTTTTTGGCCGATCAACATAATTTTTGGTTGGAAGCATTATTACACTATTATTTAGAGCGAGTTCGAAATTCAGATTAATCTATTGTTTTTTTCTTGTAAAATCATGGTTTTTTATAGAAAAAGTACATATTTTGAGAATTACACATTTCTCTGAAACTACAAAAGATAGAAACTTAATATTTGGTATGGGTGGAGATGCCAATGTGATGTCGTGCATTCAACATTTTTTATCCCTGGGGCTCAGCCCCACCCCACTGGGGAATCTACAAATAAAATGTGACCGAGATCCCCACCCTAAACCATATATATTTATGATCAGGGTGACTAGGCAAATTAAATTCATTATAGCTCAGGCCCAGGGGTCATACCCCACCCCATACCTGAAGTGAACATTTTAATGGTTGAGATCCCCACCCCTAAGCCATATATATTTATGATCAGAGTGACTAGGCAAATTAAATACCTTATAGCTCAGGCCCTGGGTGGTCATACCCCACCCCCTGCCTGAAGTGAACTTTTTAATGGTTGAGATCCCCACCCCTAAACCATATATATTTATGATCAGAGTGAATAGACAAATAAATGCCCCAAGAGTTGAGACCTGGGGTCATCCCCATCCCCTACCAGAAGTTTTTTTGAGAATTACACATATCTCTGAAACCATTTTGCCAATTTTAACCAAACTTTGCCCAAATGTTCCTTGGGTGATCCTCTTCCAAAGTTATTCTTTAGTTTCTTACTTATTTATAAAACAATACCAAATGATTTTGACTTGCAACTCGGCTGTTGCATCTCTGATGCTTTTTCGATTTTGATATTTCCTCTTTAATATGTTGATAATTAGGGGAGGTTTAAATATTTGTTCTACTTCTTTGGTCACTATATTAATTTTTACTCACTTTTTTTTTTTTATGTGTGTGTTCCTTTATATCCTGTATACCAATATTTATTGACTTAATATACCTCTCTATTCATTTTTTCCCTTTTTGATGTGTTCCTTTCTACCCCCTATATTTACTGACATCAACCACTCTATCTAACATTCAGCAGAGATAAATGTGTTAAAAATGTAAACATATGTTGTAAAAATATGTATGTAAAATCTAGAACCAGAAAGGTCAATACAATATGTCAAAGTGACCTATGATAAATGTCTTTAAATAACTTTCTTTGTTTGTCTTGCAAAATATTGTTTTATACAGTTACTAACATCATTTGAGTAAGTGTAGATGATTAGGGTTATGGTTGTGGTGTTTAACGCCACTTTCAACAATATTTCAGTTATAATTTGATTTGATTTTTGGTGTTTAATGCCACTTTCAGCAATATTTCAGCTATATCATGGCGACCAGTTTTATTGGTGGAAGAAGCCGGAGTACCCGGAGAAAACCACCGACCATGGGCAAGCAACTGGTAAACTTTTATCACTTGCGGCTGCTAGTCGAGTGCACCCTTTTTTGTAATTTACAAAGCTGGGTGTGAACCCACGCCGTATTGGTGATAGGCTTGTACGAGTTGTTAGGTAATCCAACTACCTAACTCATTGAGCCACCCGGGCCCTCTATTTCAATTATATCGTGGCAGTTAGTTTTATTGATGGAGTACCCGGACAAAACCACTGACCTGTCGCAAGTCACTGACAAACTTTATCACATAATGTTATATTTAGTACATCTCGCCATCAGAGGGATTCAAACTCACAACATTAGTGGTGATGGGCACTTATTGCGATCACGACCAAGACCGCCCTCACTCCCTAGGCATTAATATTAGTGATCTTATATTCCTAAAGAAATACAGATTATAGGGGTTAGCATTATAGTGTTTAACACCACTTTCAACAATATTTCAGTTATATCGTGGCGGTGAGTCGAGCATGCTAACCATTACACCACAAATGTGGTTCATGTACAGAAGTGATACAAGTAATAGTAATAACATATCATGATACAATTCAAGAAAAAATAAATTTCAACAATAGTAAAAAAAAATTACCAAAATTATTATTATAAGCAAATAATAATTAATTGGATCAATTTAAAAACAGATGGATGTATTAAGGATTTATAAACCTTTTTCTTGTACAATGTATCTTCCCATTTTTTACATTCTAAAATAAACAACAATCTCTCCCTCACTATATTAAATATGTCCTAGTGTAGAAATTAAACATGTCTTCTATAATATTATATTGTAAAAGTAAAATGAATAATTAAGAAAAGTCATTTACTTTCTAACCTTGTCAGACATGAATGAGTAGTAAATAATTGCTATGTTGTCTGCAAACTGGAAAATTTATATTTCTTCCATACTTTTATTCAAAATACATTTTGAGATGATCCCCTGAGTCAGTGGAGCATAGAGTTACACATGAATATCAACATGTGCTATTGATGTGATCATTACTGTTCACAAAGATCTTTGTGATATTTTTTGGAGATTTTATTTTTTCAGTCATAATTATTTACTGTCATGACATCTATGGAAGTGGTAAGTGTGTATGCACTGTCAGTTATTTTGATTTAAATTATGGGACCCTTTGTTTAAAGGGAGCAATCAATAACAGTATGTTGGTTGTGGTAAAGTTTAATATCTTATCTCTGTCAATGTAGAGCAGTCATTTCTGTCTGTTAAATTAGATATTATTTTGAGGTCATTGTAAATTTGGAAAAAGAATTGCTATATAGAAAAGCTAGCAGATGGACAATCTTTACACCACAAATTTGAACTTTTATAAAATACTGATAGAGGTCACACATTTAAATGAAGTGACCAGTTACATGTAGTCTATATCAGCATGCACCTGCTATTTTTATCCAACTATGAAGATTTACATAATATGCTTAAAAAAGGTACATTTTTATTAGATTCAAATCTTTATATTATTTTTAGGTGTATCACTGTTTTTCTTTTGTTCACATGAGGTCACAAATATAGTGCCTTGAGGTTAGAACTTATTGTATACTTAAAGGGATATTAAAGGTAATTTTGGTAATTTTTTTGTATCATGAAAACTTGCAATTGGTTCAATAAATGATATTTATGAAACATTAACCCAGTTTTTATCAATGAGACTTTGTAAAAGTGACATAATTCGTTGATAATTCTGTCATATCTTGCGGTTTTTCCATTAATTGAATTTTTGCTTCCTGGACAAAAATTCATTTCGACCCTTTTAAGTGATATTTTAAGGATATTAGGGATTATATGGGCATGCAAAGTATTTTTGGATTGTTTTTACAATTAAATTGAAAAGAAACAACCTTCGTCACGAGTTGAAAAAATATATGTTAAAACAAGCTTTAATATCCCTTTAACACCTTGTATCAGATAGGGGTCTGTACCATTGATTAAAGTAAAGAAAACTTATACAGTGAAAGCTGTCTAAATCAAAACTCCTTGGGCATCAACTTTTGTGTTCAAAATAGACAGGTGTTCAGTTTATACAGGTTAAATTAACAAAGATTTCCTACATTGGGAGTTATATTTATTTTAAGTGTGGATTCCATTTTGTATAGGGTTTGGTTTAGACAGGTTTCACAGTAAAACATAATTGGGGAAGTTTTTTTTATATAACTAAATTACATGTACACGCAAGTGACTATGTATTTAACTGTTAAATGTTTATGCAAAATCAAGCCACGCTATTCAAATCTTCGAGTATTGATATTTGTCGACTTACAATGGTAATGCTGTTTATATAGCAATTCCAACTGTAAGCTATAGTTTAGATTTTAAACAACGCAAAATCAACATTTCTATAGCTAAGATTCAAACAATGCAAAATACACATTTCTATATTTTGAAATATTTCTACATTTACAAATCAAATAATTTAATCTTGAATTATTCAAGACAAACAGCTGGACAAATATTAATCCACGTCCACAGGAGTTTGTCTTTCATTTTCATGGGTCTGTCTAAACACTGCAAAGACCGGGCTGCACTAAGACCTTAAAAGTTGCACTAAGACCATTTAAGAGTAGTTGTACCTTTATAAAAATATTACCATTGGAAAGAGGCTCGAAAAATACATTAAATTAGTCTAATACATTATAAAAATAATATTACAATTTTTAATTATTTGGTCTTTTGTGCATAAAATACTGGGACGCGTCTAAACACCACTTTATTTGCTAAACATATTTTGCAGTACATGTGTATCTAGTTTCTATGTTTTATCGGGATTTTTCTTCATTTATTTTTTCTTCTTTAATTGGACACTTTTTAGACAATCTTGATGTCAGATGAGTCAAATAAAAAGAAAAAGGTGGAGTTTTATATCATTGAGCTTTAATAACGTTCCCATGAAAACAATAATATCATAACATTCAAAATGTTAATAAAAAATGCACTGGCAAATCCAAATTACATACCGGTTTACATGAAAGTAAATTATTTGTTTACGCTGTGTTTATTTAAAGTTGGCCGACTGTTTTATAAGTTCGCCATCCCAAAATATATTTGTGTCTTCGTTATTAAGCTCAGTAAAGAGAAGAAATATTTTATGTTCAGGTGAATATGGGAAATAGAACATAAAATGTATTGTCTTTTACTCACATGAATGTCTGTGTGAGATTATGGACATTATTTCCACAGTAGTGTGTCAAATGTCAACTTTGTATTGTGGAAAGGGGGGGGGGGGGGGGGGGGGATCCACAAATATTTGTCGATTCAATGTGTTGAATGTGCAATTACAGAAATATATTTATTATTGGTCACTAGAAATCTTTTAAAGTACATTTTGCTCTTATTTATTTTTTTGGTTTTGAGACATATCGCCTTATTGGTCGCTAGCTTAGTGATCGCTAGAAATTGGTCGTTAGCTTGAGCCTGGTCAAAATATAGTGTAGATTATTGCTTTAGCACTTAAGTTGGGGTCACTTAAAGGTTGTTATTTAATTTTATAAAAGTAATTAATAAGTGAAATATCACATGCTATATTTAGTTAAAGGTTAAATCCAATGAAAATTAAACTTGATTTAAGGAAAAAAAAAATAAATAAATAAAATGACAAATTTAATGAGAAATGAAATAATATATATATTTGTGCAATTTATTTTTTAAAAAGTGAAATATCACATGTAATATTTAGTTCAAATCTAATGAAAATGAAGGAAAACATGGTGATTTAAGAAAAAAAATAACATGAAAAATTTAACGAGAAATGAAATATTATATTTGTTGTAATTAATAAGTGCAATATCGCATGCTATATTTAGTTAAAATCACCGAATTTTTCATTTCACCATCAAGCTCTTGCTTTAAATTAGTGGCTGTATCTATATAATGTTTAAATATTTTGTTTTCAATTTTACCTGACAAAAGGATATCCAGAAATATATAAAAGTGTAATCTGGATAAATAATATATTTTATCCTGCAATCAGTACATTTGCTGTACAAATATGCTATACGAATAAATTTTTGCTTTATTCGTACTAGACGAATAAACTTTTCGTACTATACGAATAAACTTTTCAGCCTACGAATAAACTTTCCTGGGACCCTGTAGCTAAGTACAGCGGAGGGCGCAGACAAGTATGAAACTGGTACTAATGTAACGCAGACCACGAAGAAGACACCCTTGACAACATTTATGAAAGGCGAGGAATGACGCTTGTTTCTGTCCTTTTTGTTTAAATCTGACAAGTTTTCCAACTTTTTTGACATTGCAGGATAAACACAATATACGTACATTGTCGTTAAATATAAAATTCATTTGTACTCGCTGTGAAACAGGCCTGAAAAGCTCGCCAATGGCTCGCTATTCTGCCTGTTTCTAAAGCTCATACAAATAAATTTTATATTTACCGACAATGTACTATATTGTATATATGCATGTTTGTTTAACATGCAAATGTACATTTTTATTTCCATAAAATTTCCAAATTTATAGATATTTACCTATCTGTGTACAATGATTGTTGTACAGTTTTGATTAAAGAAAATTGAAAAAATATATATTTATTAAGAAGTTATAAATTATCTTTAATCAGAAGGGGAAAAGTAATTAATTTACAAATTAATAAAAAGTGGGAAAAGCAAAATAAATAATTCTCTTTGATCTATTTGATTTGATTACTTTATTTCACATCTACGAAAATATTTGAAGCTTTTTCACATGGTTCTGTTGTAAATGACAATTATATGTTTTCATTCAAATGAATATTAAATCAATTAAGGGTGCCAAAATTCCTAGAATCTTTGATTACCATAAGTTTAAAATCAAAATAATAAAAAATGGTTATACCTCTTGAAGTCTGTTTAAACAGTTTTCAAAACTGAGTGCTGCCCAAGGTCTCCACCACAGGCACTTGTTTCTGGTAAAAAAAATATAGTATCTAGGTATATATTTTTTTTAACAGAAACAAGTGCCTGTGGTCTCCACATGGCTCACCGTCCGATTTGAACAATTTGAAAAACAAAATATGATACACGACTATTAGTATTTCAAATAGTGAAAAAGACTTTTAGAAAAGCAAATTTTATTTATATGCTTTTTTTTTTTTTTACTCAGTGTTATGTACTTATAAAGCCCGGTATACACGATACAAGTTTTGCATCCAAGTCTCCATTCAAGAAAACTTGAATTCAAGTTTGTGTATACACGATGCAAGAAACTTTGATGAATACACACAAGTTTTGGCGGGAGATACAACAAACAAAATGGCATTTTTGGGAGGAGAGGAGGGTGCTGCTCTTTGTATTGCATTATTATGTACAATTGTACTGCGAAGGAGATTAAACTCCAAAAAGAGGTCAACATGGGCTCGTAAATGGCTTCGAAGGCAACGATGGGATGTATTTCTATGAAGTCTATTAGATCTTCAATCATTTCATTAGTCCATGTAACTGTCTTTTTCCTGCATGTTGGAGTTTCCTCTTTACTCGCCATCTTTGCACAACACGTGTAGTTGTTATTATTTACATTCACAAATTGATGCTGATAAGGATTCTGTCTTCTGATTGGCCAATCTCCATCCAAGTTCCATCCAAGTTGAAAAAAAATAGGATGCATTTCTATTCCATCCAAGTCCGTTCAAGTTTTTTGATTCAAGTTTCTTGTATGGTATACACGATCAAAAAACTTGAATTCTAGAAACTTGAATGGAGACTTGGATGCAAAACTTGCATCGTGTATACAGGGCTTAACTAATGTACCAATTATATGGAAATCAGTTAATGTCCCCTCAAAGACTATTAAAACAACATCAAAGAGTAACCCCCTGCTGATTTTAATTGGCGATTTACTCATTTTTTATATAAAATATTAATATAAAAATATGAAAATATTGTATGAAATTAACTATTTTTCACATTGCTAGTCCTTTTTTAACGATTAAACCATCATATAATGGTCTTAGTGCAACTTTTAAGGTCTAAGACCGGTCTTTGCGGTGTTTAGACGGACGGCATTTCCATATGTTGTTTATCTTATCTATATTGTTTTTTTACAAGGTATGTATTTTAGCCATTCAGTCAATCACCTTTTACATTTCTTAAGGCCAATTTCACTAAAGATTTTTTTCTTCTCACTAGAAATTTTTATTTTTGTTTTATATACCGTACATAATCCTGGATGAATATATTTATGGATCGCTAAAAGGATAATTTTTTTCAATCTTCTTTGTATTTGACCATATAAGCAATGATTAAAACATACATGTAGATATCTAATTTAGTGCAAACAAAAGGTTTCTGGAATAACCTTCATAAGGTATACATTGTCAGTGACTTGTGTCAGGTCGGTGGTTTTCTCTGGGTACTCCGGTTTCCTCTACCAATAAAACTGACCACCACGATATTACTGAAATATTGTGGAAAGTGGTGTTAAACATCAAAACCCTAACCCTTATAAGGTATGTTTAATAGTCAAAGGATTAGAAAGCCAAATAATTTAAAAGTTTTTGGGACAAAGTAAATCAGAGTTCCTAAACGGGATAGACTAAATAGACTAAATCGGCTAAGATTATCTACGACTGAGGGAGATTGATCCTTGGTAATCTATACCTGTGCAAGGCCACATAAAAAATTTTTTTTGGTTTCTCATAAAATGTTTAATTTCTATTTAATTTGGGCTTCTTTATTTACATATTACACCATCTGCTAAGCATGCGGAATTGAGGAGTCAGAGCAAAAACTGGGGGCTTGGTTGGAGTCTGGGTAATGTGTCCATAATTCCTGAATTTGGCTTCTGCTCAATGACCTGAGTTCCCCTCAAGCAAATCATTTGAAATTTATACACAAGGTCAGAAACCATAAAATGAAGGTCAAGTTCAATTTCAGACTTCATGGCTTTTTCCTTTCTGTAGCTATGACCTTGTTTACTTTAGCTGGAAGCGAGGGCATCAGTGTCCTATGCACACATTCTTCTATTTTTTTTAATGGGAAATTGTAAATCTTTAGAATTTCTACTTGTGTTATTTGAAACATATACTTGTGAAATTTAGAAGATCAGGAAATTTTAAAATTATTTATAAATATACTTTTTTTAAGCCTTTTGACAGTATTATTTGTACTGTAATTCCAAAGGACAATGAACTTGGTTTGTTTAAATATAAACAATTTGGATGTGAGTTATCATGAGGAGAATTCTGCTGAAACTTGAGGCTTAATTAAATCCTAATGCTAAGGTAGCTATGTTTTTACACTAAACATTACAAAATATCCTAGCAACCTTATACATTAAATCAATTGTTGGATTATTTTTAATTTCAAATGCTATTCATTTTATTCTGTTTTAGTGAATATAGTATTTTTCTTCCTTCTCAATAAAAGTTGAAAATAAGTAGGACACTTCCTATTTAAAACACTATTATGCAAATGTTTTTTTAATACACACAGGAAGAAATTTTCACATTATAAGAATAAGAATAATAATTTTTATTGTCCAATAGAGGGTCCACAAGGGGCAAAGTCATTACAGTGATTCATAAACAATAACATTAAAAAATATAAATATTGTAGGTTACAATGAACAAAACTACCCATATATAATTTCCAAGACAAGGAATATACATGTACATGTAATATATATATTTTCTTAAAATAAATCTGCATGACACATTTGACTTACTAATAATGTGATAATATGTAAAAATGGGGGTGCTGATATTAGTAAGGCAACAACCATTTTCTTATTCTGGGGGAGCTTGGGATTTTCATTGTGCTCGTAAAAAAATTTCAGAACCTTCCTCAGTCAAAATATTTTTTTCTCATGAGAAGGAAATCAAACAAATTTGTTCCTATCATGTGGAACAAAAATACATTTTTCCATAAAAAAAAATTCTAACAAAAAATTTTCAGCTACAATGCAAAATCTTAAATTTTTTTCCAATCAGGTAGGGCATTAAAATATTTTTTTCAAATGATGTTCATGCAATTTTAAAGATGATGCAATTATTAAATGAGAAAGTTGAACTTACTTTCAACTTTTAAAACCTCACAGTAGGCCAAGCCACTGGTAATGGAAAACCCCTTTTTTTTTAAAACAAATTGTGTGTACCAGTATATTAGACAGATGTTTTTCAATTATTTTTCTACATCTATTTGGGATGTGTCCAAAACATATGAACTAAGAACCACAGGGGAAATCATCACATTTGAATTAAATGTTATTATGGTGATGATTGATAAGGAATACCAAAGACTAGGCAATTTGTATTTGTTGCTTCCCTTCTAAGCACACAGCATTAAGGAGAAAGAGCAAAGACTAGTTGGGTCGAAATTGTGATAATGTGTCCAGTGGAGTGACATGTCTACCTGAGTGGAGTGACATGTCTACCTGAGTGGAGTGACATGTCTACCTGAGTGGAGTGACATTTCTACCTGAGTGGAGTGACATGTCTACCTGAGTGGAGTGACATGTCTACCTGAGTGGAGTGACATGTCTACCTGAGTGGAGTGACATGTCTACCTGAGTGGAGTGACATGTCTACCTGCAGACTGTTGTTTCAGTGAGCTAACACTATAATAAATCCAACTAAGTGTGTTGGTCTAGTACAGAATAGAATAGAATACTTTTATTTTCCAAATCAGGTCCCCTGTGCTAAAAGGTGAAGTGAAGTCTTGGAGACTCCAAGTTGGAGTGTAGTTTATGGTTTTTCTGTAGATGTATTTTGTAAACTAGGAATTGATAAATAAAAAGTAGATGATTACTAGATATTTTAAATCTTTTCAACATTTCACACTACATCAATCATATCAAACTGACCAGAATTCAATAACATCTTATGCTTGGGTGATAAATTCTGCTTGATTTCATTATGAATTAAGATATCACAGATCCAACCATTTCATCTTACTTTTATGGCTGGAATTATCAGAAAATATTATGGCTGTGGACAAGCATTTTCAGAAAGATATTGAAATGCTCCAAATGACCTAGTGTTGAAAAGATATGATCACAGAATATACCTAAGTCCTAGATCTAAAATACCGAAACATTCAGCTTCCTTGCAGAACACATTTTCATTTAAATGTTGACTGTGCTAGGAAGAAAAATCCACAGTTTGAATTCGGTATGGTCAAATACATGTACATTTACAAAGCGGATCTCTGAGATCATCATCTCATTGAAAATCAACTAGTTCTCGCCATGATATAGATGAGAAACCCCCAGCTTAGGCTCAATATTTAGTGTGGTGTAAAAAGGAGAAAGATGTCCCCTCTCTATGGATCTATCAGTGATATAGGGGACATTAATATGAATTTATATTGGCATCAAAATAAATATTTCTAAGCCATTAACTACAGTTATTCACAGAGCCTAGCTGGCCAAGTGTTGGAGATAATTGACTTCCAACCAAATCAAAAGGTCAACACCACTGACAAGTGTTAAGAATTCCAGACACTTACCCAAAGCTGATTAGTTTGCTTTTTTTTAATTTCAAAACCTTCCTTCTCTAAAAAGTTTGGTATAGTCACGATGTAGTTGAAAAATTGATGAAAGAGATGATAAACACAAAATCGAAGCAGGGCTGTCATGGTCATGATCATATGGTAGTTGGATTTATAACTACCTATGCAATCAGTTCCTATCACCACAAATGTTGCAAGTTTGAAACCCGCTTATGGCGAGGTATACCTGTATTCGATACAACAGTCAACATTAAGTGATAAAGTTTGTCATTGACTTGTGGCAGGTCAGTGATTTTCTCTGGTTGGTATTCCGGTTTCCTCCACCAATAAAGTAAGTTAACAATACATGTACCTTTCAAAAAGAATTTGATCAAATTTATAAAAGTAACATGAGTTTTATTGATGGAGGAAACCGGAGAAAACCAGCGACCTGTTGCAAGTCACTGACAAACTTTATCACATAATGTTGTACACCTCGCCCTGATCGAGATTCGAACTCACAACATCAGTGATAGGCACTGATTGCATAGGTAGTTGTAAATCCAACTACCATACGATCACATCCACGATGGTCCCGAAAATGGCTTTCAGAGTCTATAATACTTCTATTACAAGATGAGAGGAGCAGGTGCTAGCTAATATGAATACTACATGTATATGTCTTATGGAGGGGGTCATTTATTAAATTACAGCTGTTATGAAGAGAAAATTCTAGTATAAACAAGTTCTAACACCAATAGGCAATTATAGCTACATTGTATATTTACCATCTGCTTCTGTTTAGTTAACAGGGGGTCAAGATCAAAGTGATTATCAGTATTTCCTGTTCATTCTCAAGACAGTATTTGGTCAGTCTGCCCCCTCCCCCAACAAAATATCTGGTCAGTCTGCCCCCTCCCCCAACAAGATATCTGGTCAATCTGCCCCCAACAAAATATCTGGACTGGGTTGCACAATCCTCAATTAAATTTAAATGTCAATTAAAACTTAATTGACACTTAAATTTACTTGAAATGTACATGAATTTAATTTGCACTTACGGTTTAATTGAGACTTAAATTTAATTGAGGTTTGTGGAGTGCATTCCTGCAACAGGTCTTTAAGCTTGACTTATTTAGGCTTTTAAGGGTATTAATGACTTACAATAATCTTTAGCCATCTTAATTGACAGGTTATAATTTACATGTAATACTGTTTGTTAAACAGGGACAAAAATTTACAATTTGTCTGCAATTCACTGCTGAAATAGCAATCTTTGTAGCCCAGAAAAAATTCTTGGGGTCCAGCAATTAACTATAATGCTCATGAAATATTCAATATTTCAGTAGCCACCTGGGCTATTGTTTGAATCTTTTCAGGGAACCAGACCAAATTTGAGTAGTCTTGGGCTACTGGGTCCCTGTTAAGTTTTATTAACTGTTTACTGTGTATTACTTGATTTTGTTGACTAAATTCAGTTTGGGAATTTAAAGTAGGGTTTTAAATTTCATAATTTAATGCATTTTAAATTTAACCTTGAAATGAACTGCAAATGTAAATGAAGGAAACATTGGTTGATATTTGTTTAAATTTGTGTACATTGTGATGGATGTGATCTATGCACTGATGAATGAGAGGGAATTATGTAAGGCTTATAAAAAAATTAATTATTGCTTATTTATCATCCAGTCAGCCGTATTTCAGCTATACAAGTCCAACAATGGGTAAATCGGGGCAATAGCTTTTGACTGCCAGCGGAAAATTTTGAAATTTGGGTAGGGATGAAAAATGTAGTTTTTTTGTAGCAGCTACAATGTGCCTCTACTTTTTTTTTTTCGAAATCTACAAAAGACATCTTTAATAACATGTAGGGAGCGTGGCACTCTCCAAAGCCTTATAAAAGACCAGTCAAACATACATGTACTTGCTTAGATTGCAAGGATGCAGTGCGTTTTAATAACAGAAATTGATTGTTCATGGTTCCCTGTCTATTATGAGCATAGGAAACCAAAATGGTACCAGATCTTGGTTGAACTGGTTAAAATACATTTTGGAAACCACACACTATATAACATAGGTAAATAAATATGGTGGGTAAATATTCAGTGTAAACAAGATAACCACAGAGGTCAAGAGATCAAGTAAACATGTTGTTACACTTTTATAGAAATCTGATATATTTACTTGTGGTCATTAACTTATAAACAAATAATTGTTATCACTTAATCTATAAATACCTTAAATGGACAGTAAACAAATATATCTTGTAAAGTAAAGTAAGGAAAAGGGGAAGGGATTCTCATTCACCAAGCTACAAACAATTTTAGAAGTAGTAAAGACAAACCATTGTCTTTTAAAAGTGATAATTAGTGCATGTTATTAAATGCTAATTACATTGACACCCTGGTCACAAGACCATGTTACATTGCTAGTTTATGGAACCCCCATTGAAAAATACTGCTTGTGGGCCCGTCATTCTACAGAAAAAAAACACACCTCTCTTCAAATTGAAATTACATGAAGTGACTTGCAACAGGTCGATGGTTCTCACCAGGTACTCTGGTTTCCTCCACCAATAAAATTGATGGGAACAATATAGCTGAAATATTGTTGAAAGTGACGTTAAATGCCATAACCCTAACACTAACACTGAAATTACACGACTAGTATTAGTTCTACGTATCATATGCACTTAAGGGAACTTTTCCCAATACTAACAGATGGAACTGACCTTGTGTTGCTAATTATCATGTCAAAGTGTGCTTAACTTTCTATTATATTCTTGTAAGAAAGTAAACAAGGTTCTACACAGCTGGAGATAGTTCATCATTAGTCAATATGGCCAGGTGTGTTTAACTGATCTTTTCATTATCATAGTGTTTCACTAGTCAATATGGCCAGGTGTGTTTGACTGATCTTTTCATTATCAGTGTTTCAAGTCAATATGGTCAGGTGTGTTTGACTAATCTTTTGATAGTGTTTCACTAGTCAATATTGCCAGGTGTGTTTGACTGATCTTTTGATAGTGTTTCACTAGTCAATATGGCCAGGTGTGTTTGACTGATCTTTTGATAGTGTTTCACTAGTCAATATTGCCAGGTGTGTTTGACTGATCTTTTGATAGTGTTTCACTAGTCAATATCGCCAGGTGTGTTTGACTGATCTTTTGATAGTGTTTCACTAGTCAATATTGCCAGGTGTGTTTGACTGATCTTTTGATAGTGTTTCACTAGTCAATATGGCCAGGTGTGTTTGACTGATCTTTTCAGAATTCTTCACTGGTCAATATTGCCAGGTGTGTTTGACTAATCTTTTGATATTTCTTCACAAGTCAATATTGCCAGGTGTGTTTGACTTTTCTTTGTTATGTTAGAAAGTTAACCAGATATTTAATGCTCACTGTATATTTCTCTAATTTCATGCATTGTAAGGTATGTTTGACTGTTTTTTATGTGAGAAAGTTACTAGTAAAATATAGATATGCATATGGCAAGGTGTGTTTGACTGTTCTTTTTATTATTGGTCAATTGATTGTTTGTTGCTTAGCCTACAATGATATACATGTTTAGTACGAGAATATAAATATTACACAGAAATGAGGGAGGAATGTGACAACTGGTGCAGCGACTTTTGATTCCCACTGGTAAAGTATGGGGCGTTAGGTAGGAACGAAATTAATGTGGTTACAATGTGGCTAACTTTTTTTTAACTACACAAGAGGCCCTTAATGTGCCAGAACAGTGGCACACTGCAATCATAGCATCCACTATTGACCACAGTATGACATTCCATATTATAACCTGATAACCTCCCATCATGAGAACATCACCTACTCACCTTTGCAGCTCTTGGGATTGATCCCTAAAGAACCGTCACCAGCATGTGACAGGGTGCACCTATTATACACAGAAATTTTGAAAGATCATATATATCCTTAACTAAATTGTCTCATCTTAATTTGCAATTAGAAAATAATACAACTTATTTCCTTTGAAAATTCATAATGAATACAAATGGAAGTTTGAAGTTCTGGGAATTTCCTTCTGAAATATTTTTTTTCTCTTTCATCTTCAAGACATGAAAGACTTATAACAAGAGGTCAGAACATGTGGATGATACGGTTCATTTACATATTAGTAAAATCAGGGCTGACTGAAATACCAGAATCAAATTCTGTATACTACCGATAATTTTTAAAGTACTAGTTCTGACTCTGGGCTAAATTGAACATCGCTTTTTTTATGCCCCCGCGACGAAGAGTTGGGGGGGGGGGGGGGAGAGGGGCATATTGATTTACCCCCTGTCCATCTGTTCGTCCATCCGGATATAGATACATGGTTTGTCCGGCTATCTTCTCATACAGTTTTGGAGTTACAGCTTTAATAATTTGTAGGATGTTTATACACATAATGGAGGTGTGCATGTCCACAGGATTTTGATTTTCTTCAAATATTCTCAAAATTACAGGTAGTTGGACTTAGTCATTTTTTTCGTACTAGCTGCATAAAGGAAACATGGTTTGTCCGTCTAACTCCTCCTACAGTTTTAGAGCTACAGCTTTAATATTTTGCACGATGTTTATACACATAATGGAGGTGTGCATATCCACAGGATTTTGATTTTCATCAAATATTCTCAAAATGACAGGTAGTTGGACTTAGTCATTTTGTTCCTCCGTCCGGATATAGATACATGGTTTGTCCGGCTATCTCCTCCTACAATTTTGGAGCTACAGCTTTAATATTTTGTAGGATGTCTATACACATAATGGAGGTGTGCATGTCCACAGGAATTTGATGGTCAGACGGGGGCATCATTTGTGTCTTACAGACACACTTCATTTTTTAAAAATCACTCCTAACAAAACAACTTTGTCCATAATTATCAAGTGCAGGGGCATGCTTCTTTTCTAGTTTGTAGGATGTTTATACACATAATGGAGGTGTGCATGTCCACAGGATTTTGATGGTCAGGCGGGGGCATCATTTGTGTCTTAAAGACACACTTCATTTTTTTTAAATCACTCCTAACAAAACAACTTTGTCCATAATTATCAACTTCTTTTCTAGTTTATTACTGAAAAGTGACATTTTAGAAATTAAATTAGGACTAAATTACCAGAATCAAATTCTGTATACTGTATATATTTTTTACAGTTCTGACTGTGGGCTAAATTGAACACTGAAAATTGACATTTTTAGAAATTAGATTAGGGATATAATAGGTTTAATAACAGGAACTGATGTTTGTGACTGGATCACAGACAGCTAACTTCACATCTATTTAAATTCCTTTGATATATAATGACAGAGTGTTGTTGACTCTGTCAGATATCAGCTTCTGTGTATATATAATATACATGTATTAAATATATATATACAGTCAAACCTGCCCATGTGGTCCCCTGTATTAAAAGGTCACCTTTTCTTGTCCTGTCAAAGAAAAGTTCATATGAATTGAACCTCTTTTAAGAGGTCACCTGTATTATAAGGTGACCTCTTAATACAGGTTTGACTGTATAATGACAGTATTGTTGACTGATATCAGCTTCTGTGTATAATATACATGTATTAAATATGTACCGTATAACCGGTAATTTCTGCGGTTTTGGTCTAAAAAGAAGACATTTAATTTTTGCAGATTTTTATTTCTGCGGATTTAATATCTCGGCACCGAAAAAGAATTGTTTGTATTACAGGAATCAACAACTGAAACAATGTTACGATAAACAACTGATGCAGATTACAGTGATCCTTAGAAGTAAAAACATATTTAGTTCTTTAGAAAGTTTTCAAACGTTACAACTTCTGAATACGCATTTGGTTAACTTCAAATTTGTCTTAAGAAACTATTTTTTCACTGTTCGCGATCTATTTTGTTGACAGGAAATACGAAGTCAACAGTTGGATCGATATTGATATAAACTTTGATATATTTCGGATATATATTTTTAATGTCGAATTCTCATACTTTTTATCATATAACAATTTTTTTAAAAGAATTATGATTAGAAGCAATTGTATCCAGAGTTTGAAAACGTATTTTGTACGGGACATTAAACATTTATTTTACATAATATTCTGCGATTTTAATTTCTGCGGTCCGGAGTTCACCGCAGAAATTACTGGTTATACGGTATATATATACAGTCAAACCTGTCCATGCGGTCATCTCTATTAAGCAGTCACCTGTATTAAAAGGTCACCTTTTCTTGTCCTGTCAAAGAAAAGTTCATATGAATTGAACCTCTGTTAAGAGGTCACCTGTCTTATAAGGCCACTTTCTCCTTGTCCTGAAGGTATCCTCTTAATACAGGTTTGACTACATTTTTTTATATTATAAATGACAGTATGATAGACTCTGATGTCAGCTTCTGTGTATATGATATACATGTATTAATATATATTGTGTATCCAGATAATGATTGGGACCTGTTAACCTGTTATCACATACAAATGTAAGTGTACATGTATTTACTTAATACTACGTGTACATTGTACTTGATTATTATATAGAACATTTTGTCAGGTAAGACATAATATGTATATATGATCATAAGATGTTTTTTTGTATGGCTTGGGGGGAATATTGTGAAGAATCGTAAATGATGTTTTTTGTATGGCTTGGTGGGGAATATTGTGAAGAATCGTAAAAGATGTTTTTTGTATGGCTTGATGGGGAATATTGTGAAGAATCGTAATAAGTCAAGTTAACTTTCCTTGTTACAAGAAGTTTCTTATTGCAATATAGGGTCAGTTTAACAGGGAATAGACATATAAATTATTTAAACGCTTCTAGTTCTCTATGTATCTTTTACTTTAGTGAAATTATTCCCTTGTGTACTATTTTTCGATTGTGTACCATTTTTCCACTGTATAATTTTTACTCTGTACAATTTCCCACTGTACATTTTTCCATTATGTATAATTTTACTGTTGTATTCAATATAACAATAGTGTACAATTTTAACCTTGTATTCTAATTCAATATTACTGCTCAAATTTTTTTTTGGGTTGTGTTCAAGTATGTTGTATTTTTTACTTTTTTTAAAAAATCTCAATTGGAACCTTCTATCTGGTTGAATACATAACGAGGGGGGGGGGGGGGGGAATTGAGAACAGTTTGGGTTTGTTTTTGCATGTCTTTTCGTGTAATTAATATTAGGAAGAAAATATAGTAGAAATTTATTAATTAATTTTGCTTTTTGGGATAAAAATAAATTAAAAACATTTTATTTTGCTGTTTATGCAAATTGCAGGTTATTGTGTTAATCAGTTGGAATAAACACTTCTTTGTTCTGTTTATCAAGCCTCTGGCTTTATAGCTGTACAGGTGGTCTTTTTTATGGACTAGGTCACTTTGTCATTGTAGTCAGTGCAAATCAGATCTTAAGGGAAAACATAATTAGTGGTGGTCTGGTCATTTAGGTCTTAAGTCAGTTTTATTTTAAATCATTGACACATTGCCAAACAAAGAAATCATAATATAGTGCTTAGATCTCTGTGTTATGTTTAAAAAAACATAATCCAATGTTGTGAGTTAAATACAAATGTATTGTCTTATTCCAGTTTTAGATGCTGAAGATAATCTGCAATCAGTTATAATAAAAGGATGTGTAGCCAATAAGGGGTGCCTCATTCTTACACCTACAAGTATATACTGGAATACTGTATATATATTAATGTCTTTAATAAGTAAATTGCCCTTTAAGTAGGGGGCCATCGTGATTGTGTACGGATTTGGATTTACAACTACCTATGTAATATGTGCCTATCACCACTAACGTTGTGAGTTCGAACCCCGTTCATGGTTAGGTGTACTCGATATATTATGTGATAATGTTTGTCAGTGACTTGCGACAGGTCGGTGGTTTTCTCCGGGTACTCCGGTTTCCTCCACCAATACAACAGGATGCCACAAATAGCCTACTAATTTTTCTTTGAGACATTAGAAAAAGAGAAAGGAATGAAATGTTTCTTAGAACAACTTCATTGGCTGATGAGGCTCAACTAGGGTGTATTATGATCTGGTACCATGGGACCCCCAATCTGTCAAGTATTAAAAATTAACTTCCCAAAATTTACCTGCATCTTCTCCAAAAATTAACTTAAAAAGACCCCCAAGAGCACCCTCCCTCCAAATATTTTAATGATTTGTGACCTCACAGGAAGACCATTCTGAATCAACTGTGTAATAAAGGACCCCCTTGTCCTCAGCCCTATGTTGGCCTAGTCCAAATCGGACCTCATCATCATCTCATTGAAAATTAACTTGTTCTCGCCATGATATAGCTAAAAAATTTGCTGAGTTGGCATTAAACAACAATCACTCAATCCCTCCTCAGCCCTATATACTATTAACAGTTGGTGACTGTTAAGTCAAAAGATGTTTCTTGTTTATATATATTCTGACTTATGTAGTTGTAATTGACTTCTTAAACTAAAGGTGACTTTTCTAAGACAAAAGCTAATAATTAGATTTCTCTTCAATAACTGTTATATCCCTGAGGTTAAATTAAGACATTAGTAGCCAGTAAGTTGATGCCTTTGTGATGAAGGACTAATTAAAAGACAATTCCACTGTTGAGTAATGAGAGGTTATCTTCAGAGGCCATACTCCTAGACAATTTTATTTTTATCTGAGAAGAAGATGAACCATTAAACAATAGCATAGGCAAATTATCCAAGAGCTGTTGAAAATTCCCCCCCCCCCCCCCCCCAAAAAAAAGTTAAATGGTTGGCAGGGCTTACATTATTTTTCAAGTGTACCAGTACGTCACTATTTACAGGCAGTACTTTTTAGTAAGATACAAACAATTTTTATGAGTAACTTATAAAATCAGGAGGTACCAAAGACTATTGTAGGCGTGTAAAAGTACCTGGTACTGCCCCTTACTGAAAAACCTGGGTTGGTCCGTTAACCAGCCACGGCATCACAAGACAAAGACTATCTTAGGCGTGTAAAAGTACCTGGTACTGCCCCTTACTGAAAGACCTGGGTTGGTCCGTTAACCAACCACGGCATCACAAGACACTCCTCTAGCATGATTATGTGTTGTTTTATAAGTAAGAAACATTCCGTCACTAGAGGACAGAATTCTTATAATACTGTATGTACCTTACCTACCATGTTTATTAGCTATGGTGGGAACATGTCAAAGTACATGTTTACATGGAGTAAATTCGGCTATTAATCACTTTGTATTATTGAATGCCACCTAAAAATGTACCAGTTGTTTATCTCTCAATCAGTATGACAATATTTAGCTCCTCTGATTGCCATCTCTATGTAACCTTTATAATATCATTGCCAACATTTTACATTTCTGTCTGCTATTGAATCGCATCAGGCTAGGTTTTTTAGGGAGTGATCATTTAACATTGAGAGGAGGGGAGGGGTGCTATGTTGTTTTTTTTTCTGAAGAAAATGTTGACGTCAAGAACAAAATATTATTGAAATTTTCATCGGATTTGAATAAAAATTACTGATTATTCATGCCCCCAAAAAATTCTTACAACACCCATAGAAATACATAAAAGCTTGCATTCCCAACATTGCTACATTACTTTTGTAATTTTTTTTTTTTTTTTAAGGAAGAACTAAGAAGGAGTTGCATGTGATATCTTATTGTTCCTGGAAGTTTATTTCCAGATTAAAGGGCTGGTTAAAGGGTAGATTATGGTGTTTTAACACCACTTCCAACAATATTTCGGTTATATTGTGGTGGTCAGTTTTATTTGTAGAGGAAACCGGAGATAACCACCGGACCTGCCACAAGTCACTGACAAACTTTATCATGGTGGGTTAAACAAAAAATTTTTTTTTATTATTAATTGTATATAATTTGGGGATTTTTATGTTTGTATATTCCTCTTTAATTTATATTATGAAAAGAAATTTTAGTGAAGGTCAACATTATTCTACCAATGTCATAAAACCAAACAATTACCATTCACTTAAAATCATTGAACACAAAACAGACTATGACATACGCTGATGGAAATTCAGATCCTGGCTAGGATTGTTTAAATTGAATCTGTCATTTTGAATAAATGAATTTACTTCGACAATATCTTCTATTTATTAAGAATTGTAAGGAATCTTGATTAATTAATTTGCTCATAATGGTTTTTCTGGTGTTAAATGAGAAATCCCCAAGATCAGTTAAATATGTCATAGAATTAGTCAAATCAGATCAAGAATACAATTTTCCACCGTGACCTTGAACTCAGATTCACATTGCTTCACAAACCTTAATGGCAATTTCATGTAAGACATCCCTGAATTATTTTGATTAAGTTTGAACTTGTTGCAGGAAATTCCTGACACAACAGATATTCTGGCTATAGATTTTATGAAATATTGCATGTGCATAGATCATAGACTAAGTCTCTATTAATTGGGCAGGGTTTGTTTTTGTTCCATTGTTCTCTATAGAAATAACAATGCTAAAAATACATGAGAAAATGTCTGCATTTCTGTTAATATTCTGGTTAATATTCTCCGGACTGTTGTAGTCATGGTGATCGTATGATAGTTGGATCTATAACTAATAAAACTGATGGGCACGATATAACTGAACTATTGTTGAAAGTGGTGTTAATCATCATAACCATAACCTGTCATTATATTCTCTAATAACAAAGGAATCCTGCATTGTACAATATTCTAAAGCAAGTTGGAATCAGATACTGTTTTAGGGTATTTTATACTTGAGGGTTCAAATGCCCTTTACTTAATTCCTTTTTACACTACAGACTTAAAACAAAATTCGTGATTTGTCAAACCCGGTTTTTCACGCTACCGCCAATATAGCATTAAGTTGAAAGAAAATTTTAATTTATTGTTGCCGTTATTTTAAGATATTTAAGCAAAATTTTACATGATAACACATGACCATCTTCTTACGCTGGGAAATACAGAAATTATTAGAATGCAGTAAACAAACATGTGACCTTGTTTAGTCATATAATGAAGTAGTGTTATATTGTTGATTCACTATAGTTCAACCGAACATAAAGAATGAATTTATGTACCGGTACTAAGCTTTTGTTTAATCTTCTGGAAGAAACTACTTTTTGATACGAACCCATTCTTGTATATAATAAAATACAAGGTATAGTCAAAAGGCCACATTTTTTCAAATTCCCTTGAGCAGCCTTTATATAACATGTTTGACTGTAATTTGATTCAGCTAGGCACAGTGACCATTTCTATGTACTTGATAAATGCAGAAATTATCAGAATGCAGTAGAAAAATGTGACTTTATATAAGCTGTTAAAAAATTATTAACAGAATACAGTTAAACCTGTCTAAACCGAACCCCTTTCGGACTGAAGAATTTGTTCAGTTTAGACAGGTGATTGGCTTACACAGGTTCAAATTACATAGACATTTAGTAGATGAGACTGTAATGTCTGTCTGGTTTAGGCAGGTTTTCAGTTTACTCTGGGTTCAGTTTAGACAGGTTTCACTGAAGTATCAAATTTCTCTAGAAAATGTGGTAAACAAGAGAGAATCAGGTTTGTTACATTTGAAGATAATTAAAGTGACGATATTTCCATGTTTCTAGAAATTGAAAATCGGGAAACAAAGCTACAGCAGAAATATTATATCTATAGCTACTGATTGACAACCGATTATTTTTCTATGATGTCTCTTATTTCCTTTCAATTATGAATCCTTATGGTATTTTATAGAATGGCATTTTACTTGCAGCAAGCACGCGAGCGTTGACATGCATGTTATAGCAAAGTGCAATTCTATACTTTTTAATACTGAGAGAAACATATTGATTTTTGTTATTCCTTTTAAAAATATTTTCATTAATTGTAGCATTAAATATTCTTTTAAATGACAAATATGATATAATAATCATGAGATATGGTTTTGTTTCTAGCTTTGGCATTGTAGCAATTAACATGTTTTTCCCTCTCACGATTTTATTGTAATTTTATACCCGTATTAATGAAAATTCCATGTAATCGTATCCCTTATTGGAGTTTATTAATAAGTAAGATGAGCTTTGTCATTTTATTAGTTCACCTGGACCAATCCAGGTGAACTATTGCCATCACTTGGCGTCCGTCGTCTGTAAACTTTTCACATTTCAAGCTTCTTCTCCGAAACCACCGGGCCGATTGGAACCAAACTTAGCAGGAATGTTCCTTGGATGGTCCTCTACAAAGTTGCTGTTTTTCTTTCCAGTCGGATATTCAATATGGCTGCCAGGGCCAATAATATGCTGTGATTGGCTGAAATTTCAAAGATCTTCTTCTCTGAAACTAATGAACTGACTGAACCCAAACTGTAAATGAATGATCATTGGAATGTCCTTTACCAAGTTTCTGTTTTTTATGCCGATCGGAAATCCAAGATGGCCGCCATCGCAGGACATAGATTAACATTGGACCCTATGGGAAAATGTTCAAATGCCTTCTTCTCAGAAACTACAAATATGATTAAAGCCAAACTGTACATGAATGTTCATTGGATGGTCCTCTACAATCTTAAGGTTTTTTGTTCCGATATGAAATTCAAAATGGCGACTACGGCAGGACTTAGTTTAACATTGGACCCTATGGGAAAAATGTTTCAAAATGCATCTTCTCTGAAACCACTTGAACAGTTGAAACCAAACTGCCCAGGAATGATCATTGGAAGGTCCTCTACAAAGTTTCTGTTTTTTATACCAATCGGAAATCCAAGATGGCCGCCACCGCAGGACATAGATTAACATTGGACCCTATGGGAAAATATTCAAATGCCTTCTTCTCAGAAACTACAAATATGATTAAAGCCAAACTGTACATGAATGTTCATTGGATGGTCCTCTATAAACCTTACGTTTTTTGTTCCGATATGAAATTCAAAATGGCGGCTACGGCAGAACTTAGTTTAACATTGGACCCTATGGGAAAAATGTTTCAAAATGCTTCTTCTCTGAAACCACTTAGACAATTGAAACCAAACTGCCCAGGAATGATCATTGGAAGGTCCTCTACAAGGTGTGTGTTTTTTATGCCGATCGGAAATCCAAGATGGCCACCACCGCAGGACATAGATTAACATTGGACCCTATGGGAAAATGTTCAAATGCCTTCTTCTCAGAAACTACAAATATGATTAGAGCCAAACTGTACATGAATGTTCATTGGATGGTCCTCTACAAACTGTATGTTTTTTGTTCCGATATGAAATTCAAAATGGCGGCTACGGCAGGACTTAGTTTAACATTGGACCCTATGGGAAAAATGTTTCAAAACGCTTCTTCTCTGAAACCACCTAGACAGTTGAAACCAAACTGCCCAGGAATGATCATTGGAAGGTCCTCTACAAATTTTATGTTTTTTATGCCGATCGGAAATCCAAGATGACCGCCACCGCAATACATAGATTAACATTGGATCCTATGGGAAAATGTTCAAATGCCTTCTTCTCAGAAACTACAAATATTATTAAAGCCAAACTGTACATGAATGTTCATTGGATGGTCCTCTACAAACTTCACGTTTTTTGTTCCGATATGAAATTCAAAATGGTGGCTATGGCAGGACCTAGTTTAACATTGGACCCTATGGGAAAAATGTTTCAAAACGCTTCTTCTCTGAAACCACTTGGACAATTGAAACCAAACTGCCCAGGAATGATCATTGGAAGGTCCTCTACAAAGTTTCTGTTTTTTTATGCCGATCGAAAATTCAAGATGGCAGCCACCGCAGGACATAAATTAACATTGGTCCCTATGGGAAAATGTTCAAATGCCTTCTTCTCAGAAACTACAAATATGATTAAAGCCAAACTGTACATGAATGTTCATTGAATGGTCCTCTACAAACTTTACGTTTTTTGTTCCGATATGAAATTCAAAATGGCGGCTACGGCAGGACTTAGTTTAACATTGGATCCTATGGGGAAAATGTTTCAAAACGATTCTTCTCTGAAACCACTTGGATAATTAAAACCAAACTGCCCAGGAATGATCATTGGAAGGTCCTCTACAAGATGTGTGTTTTTTATGCCGATCAGAAATCCAAGATGGCCACCACCGCAGGACATAGATTAACATTGGACCCTATGGGAAAATGTTCAAATGCCTTCTTCTCAGAAACTACAAATATTATTAAAGCCAAACTGTACATGAATGTTCATTGGATGGTCCTCTATAAATTTCAAGTTTTTTATTCTGATATGAAATTCGAAATGGCGGCTACGGCAGGACTTAGTTTAACATTGGACCCTATGGGAAAAATGTTTCAAAACGCTTCTTCTCTGAAACCACTTAGACAGTTGAAACCAAACTGCCCAGGAATGATCATTGGAAGGTCCTCTGTTTTTTATGCCGATCGGAAATCCAAGATGGCTGCCACCACAGGTCATAGTATTAACACAGGACCATATGGGGAAAATACAGAAATATATTCTTCTCTGAAGCTATTGCACTGATTGAACCTAAACTGTGCATCAGTCATTGGAAGGTCCTTTACAAACGTTGTGTTTTTTATGTTGATCGTAATTCCAAGATGACTACCACTGCAGGACATAGTTTTTACATAGGACCAATTGGGTTTTTTTATAACCAGGTGAACGATACAGGCTCTTGAGAGCCTCTGGTTATATTAGCTGAATTGTTGATTTGTTTTGCTAAATGAATATGATACTTTATTAAGATCATATATCCATTATTTTCTCTTTTATTAATATGAGACAGGCAACCTGATTGAAGGACGAAGTCCTAAAATTTCAATAATACGATGATCTGTACAAGTTATTTTGAATGAATTTTGTAGCCGATTTGTTATGGCTGTTCCGTTCATTTTACCTACTGTACGCCGCTCTTCCGTCGGGAGTTTCGTAGAAAGAGATTTTTTTTATTAGAATTTTATTTCGATTTTGCATAGAGCAAATAATTAAAGAATTGGGATTTTTTCATTGAAATATATTTCTTTTGCGTTTCTAAATTATCAATTGATCTATTTTTTAAACTTCCGGTGAACAGATATTTGGCTATCAATGTAGAAGGAAAAATCGGACAACTTACCGTTATAAGGACTTCGTCCTTTATTATATATTGGTTTATTGCCATATTGTCATTGTCAAGAAGAAATGCATACATCATTCCCGCCAACATGACATTACTAGTTAGTCTGGAAACATTTTTTGACTTGACCGAATTTTCAGAAAAAGAACAAATTAAATACAGGGTTAAGGTTATGGTGTTTAAATCCACTTTCAACAATATTTCAGTTATATCATGGCAGTCAGTTTTATTGGTGGAGGAAACCGGAGTACCCGGAGAAAACCACTGACCTACCTCAAGTCACTGACAAACATTATCACATAATGTTGTATAGAGTAAACCTTGCCATGAGCAGGATTCGAACTCACAACTTTAGTGGTGATAGTCACTGGTTGCACAGGCAGTTGTAAATCCGACTGCCATGCAATCACGAACAACAGCCCCTGTTAACTCTATCAAGGCATTAATCATGTTAATTAGTTGAATATTTTGTGAACTCTGAGACTGGACTTTTGTTTCATTCAGTAATGGTTAATGGAATTCAGGACTAAAAAAGATTGAAATGATTCTGTGAATCACATCCTTTTTGTTGTATAGAACACCACTAATTATCAGGCTATATTGATCATTCTACACCTGCTGTGATGTATAGCTTTCTGACTTGTATGGTGGCACATGCTAAATGAAGAGAAAAAAGCACTTGTTCCATTACTTCTAGACCATCTTATTTCCTGGATTAATTACATTCTAAAATATTCTATAGACATAGTGAAATATATTAATGCAGAAACCGGAATAGAAGACAAAAAACAAAGGGTTCAGATTTCCAATTATTGCTAAAAACAAATTGCCTTAAAAAACATATTTCTATGTGTCAAAAAGCACTCAGTTTTTGGTCGTTAATATTGACATATTGATTGCATTTTTATTTAGGGTTAGGATTATGTCAGCAGCAATTTTGTCATCATGTGGCATACAATGTATGTCAGCAATAATTTTGCCATCATGTGGCATCTCAGCTGTATTTTGACATCATGTGTCAACTGTCTGCAGTTATTTTTGCCATCATGTGGCATCTGTCTGCAATAATTTTGCTATCGTGTGGCATCTGTCAGCAATAATTTTGTCATTATGTGGCATCTCGGCTATAGTTTTCTCATCATATGGCATCTTAGCAATAATTTTGCCATCATGTGGCATCTTAGCAATAACTTTGTCATCATGTGGCATCTGTTAGCAATAATTTTGCCATCATGTAGCATCTCGGCTGTAATTTTGCCATCATGTGGCATCTGTCACCAATAATATTTCCATCATATGACATCTGTCAGAAGTAATTTTGCCATCATGTGGCATTTGTCGGCAATAATTATGCCATCATGTGGCATATGTCTGCAGTAATTTTGCCATCATGTGACACCTGTCACTCCATTATATGACTGTTAATAACCAGTTGAGTGATACCTTTTGGCTGATTCACTGGTTCTACTATATCATGACAGAAACAAACTTCTAACATATATGAATTGTAAACCTTCAAATCATGTTATTGCTTTTAATAATGTATATTTTTCTTTATTTTTCAGGTAAGTGTGATTAAGTACTAGAAATTTAAATAGAAAACAGACAGTTGGTATAATATGTATGTATATGTAGTTTTACTATAGAATCCGTCCTGGTCTTCTATTAAATTTGAGACATTTGTGTTTGCTTTCAACCCCTGGTATTTAGTGGGATTCGTGTTGCTCGATCTTTAGTTTTCAGTGCAGTGTCATTGATGGAGGTCAGTTTTGAGATACTCTGTTACTGTAAGTTGTATTACAACAATAAATGAATTTACATATACTGATGCAATTCAGGGCCGTAGCCAGGAATTTTAGGTGGAAGGGGGAGTTTGATAAACTCAAGAATCAACATGATCTAGCAGCCGATGGTAAAAATCTGGATTCTTATAGTTCTTCTTGATTTTCAAAGGAGTGAGGAGGGTGGGTATGTACTCCCCCTTCCTATGGGTGTGCAATTATTGACGAGCAAACGTGTAGTAAACTAAAAGTATCACTTTTTTCGTCTTAAAATAAAGCAAGATTTCTTAGTCTTCTCGTAAATGTATGATATGATTTTTGTTTCTCTCACATGTTCAATATTATCTACATCTTATCTATAGTTTTATCTATTCAGAAACTTATAACTGGACAACGTGTATAACTCACGGTAATTGAATTCAATCAAAGTCCTATTTCAGAGAGAATATTTGAAATTCTTGAATCCTCTATTGGATTTGAGATAAACAATTATGTTTATCAGGATTAAATAATGAAAATTAGAAATCAAAAATCGTAAATAAATCTTCTATTTGACGTCATAAATGTTGAAAACAAATGTAACGTGGGGATTGAACAAGGGTTTATTGCTCGAGATGATCAAAAGTTTATAATTAAAACTAACTGTTGACCAGTAAGATATAGGTTGTCACGCAGAGAAATCCTGAGTGTGCTCAACTTATGCACGAATAATTAAGCAGGTACCGTAGGTGTTGAAAATGGTAAGCATGACTGAAATAGGTTTTTCCTCTGTACATAGAGCTTTTTCATGGGAGACAACCCTTAGGAGACCAGGAGACCATGAAACTATCTCCCATGGGAGTTAAGGTTATGGTGTTTAATGCCACTTTCTACAAAAAAATTTTCGTGAAGGTCCGTTTTATTGGTGGAGGAAACCGGAGTACCTGGGAAAAAAAACACTGACCTGCCACAAGTCACTGACAAACTTATATCGAGTACACCTCGCCATCAGCAGGATTCCAACTCACAACTTTAGTGGTGATAGGCACTGATTGCATAGGTAGTTGTAAATCCAACTATCATACGATCACATACAACGAAGGCCCTGTATTTTAAGGAAGAATCAGGTTATTACGTTCTGCCAAGCTGAAGATCAAGATATCTTCCACCTATGTATGAATTTCTACATCTTTTACTATATCCTTGTTCCACTCAGGAAAAGATGGAATTTCTCAAGTTAAGAAATATTATTATTTGCTTGGAAGACAGACGGAGGTTTTGTATAACTCACAAATCAGACATCAATTTTTTTACTTCACCGTATTTTTATTATCAGATTATTTTAATTCATGTTCGGGGGGCCCAGGTGGCTCAATGAGTTAGGTAGTTGGATTACGTAACAACTCATACAAGCCTATCACCAATACGGCGTGGGTTCGTACCCGGCTTTGTGAATTACAAAAAAGGGTGCACTCAACTCGCAAGTGATAAAGTTTACCAGTTGCTTACCGATGGTCGGTGGTTCTCTCCGGGCACTCCGGCTTCTTCCACCACTAAAACTGGTCACCAAGATATAGCTGAAATATTGCTGAAAGTGGCGTTAAGCAACAAAAATCCATCCATAGTTCATGTTCGGTCTTGTATACTTGTAATTTTTGGCCATATATGTTCTTAAATGACATAATAATTAGACATCAAATTTCTCTTTAATCGGTGGCATTGATAAAAAGTATCTTTTAACATGAGAAATGTTTGACCTCCTTTGATTACTGGTTTCTCTATTGTCTTGTTTTCTCATTTATGACCAGTGAGTTTGATAATAACTTACACCCATATTAGGGCCAATAGCTACAAATGGAACAGTACATGCATCAAGCAATGAAATAGTCTGATATAACTGAAAAATTTATTAACACCCATTACACAAACCAAATTACTGGGTTACTTATTGACCTTCAGAAGGAAGTTAATCAATGTGTTAATATCTAATAAATGACCCAATAAGTCAGACATATCAAAAGATATAGTGCCATACTCAAGGGAGATAATAATTGTCTGTTGTGAAGGTATTGTCTGATACAGTGCCATACTCAAGGGAGATAATATAATTGTCTGTTGTGAAGGTAATGTCTGACACAGCACTATGCTCAAGGGAGATAATAATTATCTGTTGTGAAGGTATCGTCTGATACAGTGCCATACTCAAGGGAGATAATATAATTGTCTGTTGTGAAGGTAATGTCTGACAAAGTACTATGCTCAAGGGAGATAATAATTATCTGTTGTGAAGGTATTGTCTGATACAGTGCCATACTCAAGGGAGATAATATAATTGTCTGTTGTGAAGGTATTGTCTGACACAGTTCCATACTCAAGGGAGATAATAATTATCTGTTGTAAAGGTATTGTCTGATACAGTGCCATACTCAAGGGAGATAATATAATTGTCTGTTGTGAAGGTATTGTCTGACACAGTGCCATACTCAAGGGAGATAATAATTATCTGTTGTAAAGGTATTGTCTGATACAGTGCCATGCTCAAGGGAGATAATAAATGTCAGTTGTGAAGGTATTGTCTGACACAGTGCCATACTCAAGGGAGATAATATAATTGTCTGTTGTGAAAATATTGTCTGACACAGTGCCATACTCAAGGGAGATAATAAATGTCAGTTGTGAAGGTATTGTCTGACACAGTGCCATACTCAAGGGAGATAATAATTGTCTGTTGTGAAGGTATTACCTGACATTTTATTTATTCCTGCAGTTTTAATACATGGCATTACAATCATGTATGAAAGCTTTTGAACAAAGTTTTGTAAATAAGCATTTGTTCCCACATGTTGTTTCAATGAAGACATATTTATTTATGTACTGCTATTCCCCTATCAGGAATATAAACATCCCCCATAATTAAGACATTGACTTGTATTAGATAACATATTCCTGCTGTTAGATGAAGTCTTTAGTCAGGTGTTAGTGCATAGAAAAGTTCTGTAGTTTTTATGACATAAAAAAATATTTTTATGAGGTAACGCTTACATGATACATAATGTAATATCCTTAATAGTAGTTACAGCTTGTGTTTTTGAAATCAAAATGTCTTTTGTAGAAGAGGTACTTGTCTCAGCACAGGGACCTGCTCTCTGCCTCTAATTTGCTAAATTTGTCCCACTGAATTTTTGGAAACAAAAATGGCTTTTGTAGAAGAGTTACTGATCTGAGCACATGGACTTGCTCTGTGCCATTAAATTTACAAACTTGTCCCTCTGAAATTTATGTTACTTATAACAGATTTTTGTGGGTTATACATTGATAGTAAAAAAAAATTATTGGGGAAAATTTAACAAATTTAATGGCTGGTTTAATTTCAGTATATAAATTTTGGATCTTGAGCTGAGTGCCCATTAAGCCCACTCAAACACATGTGTTAAACAATAAAAATTTGCTGTCTGTTTGTACATGAATAAATGAAGAGAAATAACTAGGAATTAATTGATTTTTCATAAAATTTATCTATTCATATTTTATATTAATAATGGATTACTTTCACACCCCATCTTAATGTAGGGGACGTCATGGCTATGATCGTATGTAGTTGGATTTACAACTACCAGTACAATCCATGCATATCTCCATTAAAGTTGTGAGTTCAAATCTTGCTCATGGTGAGGTGTACTCGATACAACATTATGAGATAAATTTTACTCATGTTTCCTCCACCAATAAAACTGACTGCCGTGATATAACTTAAAGTGGCGTTAAACGCTATAGCCCTAATCCAAACCCATCTTAATATCCACAGTAAGGAGAGAATGTACACAGTCAGGTAAAAGACATTACTAACGTGTATGATATGACCAGATATCTACCTCAAATGTTTCCAGGCCTTATGGTCATAACATTTTTGATCGTGAGTTTGTACTCTTTCTCAAAAGAAACAAAAAACAAGCCAATCAGATCACTGTATTAAATAAATACTTTGTTCTGATTGGATAATTTTGGAGTATGTCAGAGTACAAAAAACAAACTTTTTTTGAGCACGAGTTTGTACTCCTTCAAAAAAATTCAGCTAATCAGATCACTGTAATAAATAAATGTTTTATTTTGATTGGATAATTTTGGAGTATGAGTGCAAAAAACGAACTCTTAAAGTTTAATAATCATAAGCCCAGACAACTACATATTGCCTGGGGTTTTACCAGTAAATTCCTTATAATTACCCAGGCTTAGTCACAACATAGGTGAAAAATATTGCTGAAAATGACCTCCGTAAACATCCATTACCCTGATGCAAAACATAAGGCCTGTTTTTTTATTCTTAACCATTAACCTGGTTTTAAACTTTTTTATGGTTGAGTGTTTTTTTACCGTGTGGTTTTAACCATGCGGTTAAATGGTTAAAGAACATCTTAACCGGGATCAAAGCAGGTTGAATATGCTTGAACCTTGTTAATTACCATTATATGTTTGTAAAAGGAACATCTGTGTATTACAGACCCATTTCTAAGTTGTTTATTGACATTCTGCATTGTTGTATTTGTTTATAAAGAATTAAATTATTTTATTTGTTGTTTTTGTTTTGTTTGTGTGTTTAAGAGTTGAATTGTTTTATTTGTTAATGAAGAATTAATTTTACTTTGTTAAAAAATAATCAATGAACTAGAAAATTTCTATTAAATATTGTTCTTCAACCATTGCATTTTTTATCTATCTTTTAAACATGTTTATGGTTCATGATTTAAACATGTTTCAGGTTGTTTTCATCCATAAACAAGTTTGAGAATAAAAAATCAGGCCTATAGAAAAATGTCACATGGTCTATGTCAGGGTGAAGGTCAGAGGAGCTATAAATAACAACTCCTCCATTTATGAAAACAATTGGTATCTTGTAATTGTATTGACATAATTATGTTGTCTGAAATTGTCAGGAAGAATTTCCTGTTTACTACTGATCTGTATGAGGTCTTTATTGGAGCTTAATGAATAAAAAAAACATGACAGATTTTAATAATCTGTTGACATTCATGCTTTCATTTTCACAGAGTAAACATATTGTTCTTGTTATTCATTCTGGTAAACATTGTAGGGATTTTCCATTTTTCTTCAAATATGTATTACATTATGTGATAAAGTTTATCAGTGACTTCCGACAGATCGGTGGTTTTCTATGGGTACTCCGGTTTCTCCCCTCCACAAATGAAACTGACTGCCACGATATAACTGATATATTGTTGAAAGTGGCATTAAACACCATAACTCTCTCATTGTATCTATTGGAGACTCTCTACTCATTTGTTTTAATTAAAACAAAACAACTGTCAGTTATGTAATGAAGTTGTTATATAAAGAAGTTTATGAGGATATAATGAGGTTGAAATTTGTGAGATTTGTTTAGGACAAAGGATTAAATATTGGGGATGGGGTGGTAATAAAGGGATTGTATACAAAGACTTGTAGGTGTTTGAGAATGAAGGAGGATTAAGAAGGTGATTAGGTTAAAGGCATAGGATGAAGGTCATGCAATTTTAGGCAAATGTTGAAAGATCAAACAATTTAAGGCAATAGTTGAAAGGTCAAAAGGTTGAAGGCAAGATAGTGTTGGTTACAAATGGATGGAGATTTGAGACAGACGGTCAGGTCATGGAGGTTGGATGGAAATAATTTGTAGCAATTATTAATGCAAATATTGGAACATATGTTTTAATTTGAGGTAAATGATTGAAGGTCGTTGAAATAAAGGCAAAATATTGAAGGTCAGGAGATTATAGACGAAAGATTACATTGTTTTAAAAATGATTGCCCATGATAGATAGTAAATCATTGAACCATGGCATTAGAGTCAGAGAGGCCGTTGTGGTCGTGATCGTATGGTAGTTGCATTTCTAACTACCTATGAAATCAGTGACTTGTGACAGGTCGTGGATTTCTCCGGGTATTCCTGTTTCTTCCACCAATACAGCTGACCACACGATATAGCTAAAATATTAAACACCATAACCCTTAACCCTAACCCCATTAGAGTCCGAGGATTAATTGAAAGTCATAGTATTGTAAGAATGAACTCTTGAGGTCAAAAGGTCATTAGATTGAAAACAAATGGTCACCTGTTAAAAGTAATTTGATTTACAAACAATGGGATATAATATTAATGAATGCAAAATGCATAGGGTATCATGTTGTCATTCATTAAAAAAACATGATAATAAAAATCAGTCAGATCTTGATGACCATAAAAAACAAAAACAATGTTATCGTTTATTGGATTTTTTCTTCTTTTATCTTTCTTCATCTAAGGATCAATTTTAGAAACTAAAGTTATAGAAACAGCTGTCCTTTGTTTAAAATCATTAAATTGATTACATCAATAATAAAGGATAGTAATAGTTACATTATTTAAAGGTTCTATTGTATTTTGTTTATGAAGCTTGATGCTTGATTGAGGAGGTCCAAGGTTCATTCAACCTCTTATTGATCAAGAAGATCATAGGCCCAGTAAGAGTTATTATAAGGGTACTGTTGGGCCTCCAAGAAAAGTAGAATTTGTTTCAATGAAATAGATTTTTTTGAAACTGCGAAAAACAAATATAGGTGAGTTGCAAAGCTGCATCTTCACTGTAAATTTCTTATCTTTGTCGCTGGGTTACACAAAATCCAAATTGGGTAATATTATGGTGAAATGCCAAATCTACAAGAAAATATGTAGCTTTTTAAAATATATGCCATGGGTAGTGTTGTTAGCTATATTGATGGTAGTTAAAATAAGAAAATCATTCTTTTAATAGCCCCAAAATCTGACTTTATTGAAATCAAAAAGTTAAATGTTAAATTCTAATGTGGTTGAAAAGATATGACCTTTAAACTAATCTCCATTACGAACGAATGTGGTAAAGAGACTTAATTAAACTCACTTGATATTTTTCAGACATTATAATGTCTTTATAGTATACATTTGTGCTGAGTTGCTGTATAATCTGTTCATTATTTATCACAAACAGCTCAAATAGTTTAATGGCATTTAAATATTAATTTGAAAAGGAAATAAATCAATATTTTCACATCTGATTGAGTAAACTTGAATATTGTGCTAAAGAAGGGGGGGGGGGGGGGGGGGGGAGGGGTCTGTATAGAAATGGTAATATTATGTCTGTTTGTCATTTTGACATTTTATTTCTCTCTATAGCTTAAAAAATGTCATAACATTCATGTTTGCATGTTCTTATCCACCTGTTCATGGTGAGGTGTTTTCCATACAACATTATGTGATAAAGTTTGGCAGTGACTTGCGACAGGTCGGTGGTTTTCTCCAGGTACTCTGTTTTCCTTCACAAATAAAACTGACCGCTACGATATAACTGAAATATTGTTGAAAGTGACATTAAACACCATAAATCTAAACCAAACCATGTTCTTATCCAAATTTCGTAAAATTTTATTGTTCTTATTTCTCAGAGATAGTCAACATGTGTTTACTTTATTCAATTCAAATATTTATTGTCTTAAAACTAATATAAGTTTATGACAGACAAACAAACAAAAATTAAAAACATGGCATGTATACAATATATGTAAATTAGATAGATCTACATTGTATACAATCAAACCTGTATTAAGAGGTCACCTTTGGGACAAAGAAAAAGTTGTCTTTTAAGACAGGTAACCTTAAAAGAGGTTCAATTCATATGAAAATTTCTATGATAGGACAAATAAAACGGTGACCTTTTAAAGCAGGTGACTGCTTAATAGAGGTGACCTTATGGGCAGGTTTGGCTGTATATGTATTACAGTAAGAAATCGTCAAGAGTTTATTAAAGACTTGTGTATGTACTCCCCTACCCCTATCAAGAACATGATCGAGACATTGACTTGTAATAGATAACATATTCCTGCTGTTAAATGGAATCTTCAATCATGTCAAGTATTAGTGCATAGAGAGTTCTGTAGTTTTTATGACATCAAAAACAAATTATGAAACATAACACTTACATTATGTAATATACTTTATAGAAGTTACAGCTTGTGTTTTGGAAATCAAAATGGCTTTTGTAGAGTATAGAACTATTTTGGAAAGGGTCTCAATATATGACTTCGGGAAACAAATTTTATTTCTAACAGTCTGGTAGATTTGGAAATTTATGTAAAAAATTTTCATGTCATGGAATAGCTGAAATACTGCTAAAGTTGGTGTTAACATCAATCAATCAATCAATCAATCTGCAAGCAAAACTGTGCCACACACTCACATCCAGTATGGCTGTCAAAAAGGGGGGGGGAGGATTATGTTGTAATGCTCACTGATTGACTGAAATAAATATGAAGCAAATCTCCTCAGAAAATTACCTTAAACCTTATTGGAAAGATCCACAAATGGTTATCAAAATATTCTTGACTTCAATTCGACCCTATATGCAATATATTATGGCTATTAGGGCTTAATAATTTTCTAGTACAACATCCAATAATACTGACAGCCTGACACATGGGATAATAAATTGATATCTTACAATTATATTGATATTATTCTAGGAAATTATACAGAAGAATGTTTTGTTTACTCTATTTTCTGTGATGTCTTTCTACTGCCTGATTAATTTTTTTTTTCATAATAAACTTTTGTACAACAGATTTTAATATCCGCTGACATTCAATTTCCTGCTTTCAGTTTTCAAACGGTCTTTTGTTTTCTTTGGTATTTTCTTCTTTGATTTACAACTATCTGTGCAATCAGTACCTACATGTATCACCACTAAACTTGTGAGTTCGAATCCCGCTTATGGCCAGATGTACTCGATATAACATTATGTGATAAAGTTTGTAAGTGACTTGCGGCAGGTTGATGGTACATGTATTATCCGGGTTCTCTGGTTTTCTCCACCCCAAAAAATGACCGCCACGATATAACTGAAATATTGTGGAAAGTGGCATTAAACATCATAAACCAAGTCTATTCAAAGTTCTAATAGAAGTACCCTTGTATAAAAACTACAAAGTTTGAAAGATGTTCCCAAAATAACACAGAACCGATGATTGAATTTTAGAATTTGGAGACCCAAAATCAGATTTATTTCTAAAATCCCTTGAGTAATCCTTTGAACTAACAAAGGTGAAATTAACATTTTCTCCTAATTATACCCCCACTCGTAGAGAGGGGGCTATATTGCAATCACCTTGTCCGTCCGTTCACACGTTCGTAACAGATATCTCAGCTTCTACTGGAAGAAATGATTTTATATTTGATATATGGCTTTGGCATGGTGACTTGTACCGTGTCTCCCCTTTCCAGGTTTACCGCACATCTACTTCCTGTTTACCGTGCGACTTACAAATGAACGAGTGGGGGTGTTCTTACTAATCTTAGCATGACATAGCGTGCAACATCTTGTGACATAAAATAGAAAATAGCAAAGAAAAACATAGATATCTAATTTAGTGTGCACAACATGTTTCTGTAATAACCTTCATCAGGTGACGCTCAAACTCCTGTTTTTGTGTGTTATTTCTAATATTTTTTCATCCATTACAAGTAGTTAAAGTTTGTTATGACAAGAAATATCTGCCATATGATATTTACAACATAATATTACATATATAGATTTTATATAAATATTATGAAGCCTGAAATTTCTGAGGAGAAAAATATTAGCAATAAAAGTAAGGGGGAAAAAATCTTATTTTTGTTGAAATAGTACAGAAATCTGTGTTTTCTGATATATACAAAATACATGTGTTAATGTCTTTTTCAAGTACAGTCAAACCTGTTCATGCGGTCACCTCTATTAAGCAGTCACCTGAATTAAATTATCACCTTTTTCTAGTCCAGTCGAAGAAAATTTCATATGAATTGAACCTCTTTTAAGAGGTCACCTGTCTTATAAGACCACTTTTTCTTTGTCCCAAAGGTGACCTCTTAATACATATTTGACTGTAATTGTGTTAATGTCTTTTTCAAGTTATTCATATTAATTTGGTTTTGTTTAATTTGTTAAGTACAATAATTTTAAATTTGGAATCTTTTACAGATAACAATGTCTGATGTTTAAATAATTAAATAAAAACGTAGATATTAAATTTAGTGCACACAACACGTTTCTGGAATAAGCTTCATCGAAATATTGGAAGGCCAAATAATATAATTTAGATTTCTTGTGTTGGGATATTTACTGTGCTATTTTGTTGTTTACAAACAATATTGTCCTTGACCTTCCAGATATTAGTCATCAAAGATTATGGTTCAAGTTCTCTAGAGGCCTTGATAAATAAAAATAAATATTTATTTTATTTCCTCCCAGGCCCTATCCCACCATTCCTAAATGGCATGATTTGTTTGTTTCTAGTTTTTTTTTATGAATTGCATGTAATTCATGAAGTAAACAATGAATTAAATGGCAGGACCTAATTAATATAATGATTATGACCTGTTTAGGCCTTTTAAAAAAATACAGTGCAAACAGTGCTATTACTCTGTATTATGCAACTTTTAGAAGTTGCAAGATACACACTTTGGGATAGAACATGTTCTATTCTGTACAGCAAGGATCATGATACATTTTATCTCTGACCAATCAGAGATCTTGGTTTGAGGTCAGGAGGTTACAACATCATCACAAATAAAAGCACATGATCAGCACATGTTAAATAAACTATGGCTGGAAAGGGGAAAAAAGTAGTGATGGTATTTGGTCAAAGGAACAATTTGCATGATAATGTCTTCATTGTTAGGATTCTCCAATTTGGCGGGAACAATTTGTAAACAAACTCTGCATGAAACATGCTACTTGATTTAGTGTGTAAACTGACAAGGATCATGATACAAAAAGTTGCATGATAGAAGTAATACTTGCTTTACGTGTAACAGGGCATTTACTCCCAAAGACTTAAGTTATTTGACCTTCAAATATTTTGGCTTTGAGCATACCTGATGAAGGTTATTCCAAAAAGCACACTAAATTTGATATCAACGTTTTTATTTAATTATTCAAACATCAGACATTTTGTAAAAGATTCCAAATTTAAAAAGAAAGAAAATGAACATTTTATAAGGAAATGAATGCCCCATGATTACATAATTTTCAACATTTGAAACTATTACTGTAAGAACCATACCTTTCAATAAAGCGCGGTACCAGGTACTTTTACCTGATTAAAATGGTCTTTGGTACTTCCTGATATTAAAGAATGTTGCATAAGATATTCATGAAAAATTTTCAAATTTTAAGAAAAAGTACCACCTGTAAATAGTGAAGTACTGGTAGACTTGAAAAATATTGAAATCCCTGAAGAACCTGTTTTTTTTAAACTCATTTAAATATAAAGAAACGATGTTTGTTTACCAAGGGTCTAACCATGTTAATTGTGGCTAGAGATCTAATTAAGACATCTGTTACACAAATATAACAATGATATTTATCTAATAACATTATACCTGAACTCTATATAATGGTGTTTTACCCCTAATAAGTAGAGAAACATCTGTTACTTACTTGTATGAAGTGGTCTTCATTACAGTTTGTTTGTCATGTCTTAGGTTCTCCAATGTCTTAATGATCATGTGATGGTGGTGACAGGATTGTATTGTATGCAGTATATATGTACTTGTCAATTTTGTTTCTCCTGCCGCCAAAGAAAATCAAAATATACATTGTATTTATTTTATGGTAATTTTCGTCAACCATTTGTGAAATGTTCTAGTTTTGCATTGTGAACGGTTGGGTTGAAGACATGCTAAACAAAAATGTATGGGTTTGTGGGTGGGGGAGTGGGAGGGGGGATGATTGCATTGGTACTATTGTAACTGATGATACTGATGTAACCAAACTACAGTCACCATTTCTAAATTCATGTTACTGATATGAAAATGACCTTTTGATTATTTTACTAATTTTCCTTCTCATTTGAGGGTTTTTACATGAAAATATCATCAGAAATTTCCATGATTTGATTGGATAACAGAGTTAGATGTAAGATGTCCCCACTACTTCAAGCCTTGAGGTAAATGTTTGTCAAGAACTCAATATCCTCTCCAGATTTGTTCTTGTTATCTTGTATTGTTCATCGGGGATGTTTCTGGCAAAACAAAGGCTCCCTTAATTTGTTTATGAACTCTTTTTGTTTGTATCCTGTATCAATTCTTAAGGGATATTTACAGGGTAATTGTTTTGTTCTTTCCCTGGCATTAGAAGCTTTTGTCCATTATGAATTAGAGTGATCTAGCCTTGTGTTACTATGTTATTGTCTATTAGAGTGTGTGATTACAGAGTATTTATTGTGCTATATTACTATTGTGTTGTGACATGTCAACCTAGTACAAATTGTTATCAGACTGGTAACAATGGTGTTGATTATTTATGCTTGTATTTTTGCATGTTAAAGAAGATAAACATTTTTGGAGAACTAAACTGCAGAAAAAAATAATTCTTTCTCATTTTGATATACAATCACTGACTTTTGATTGGTTAATAATCAACCCAAAAAACAATACTCACCAAGGCCATCAGTCAAGGCGAATATCAAACACAGTCAAACCTGCCCATGCAGTCACCTGTATTAAAAGGTCACTTTTTTCTTGTCCTGTCATAGAAAATTTCATATGAATTGAACCTCTTTTAAGAGGTCACCTGTCTTATAAGGCCAATTTTTCTTGTCCCAAAGGTGACCTCTTAATGCAGGTTTGACTGTATATTTATTGTATACTTCTACGCAATCCTGAATACTGTCCGAAATAATTCTGTTAATCACAGTAGATGTCAAGTCTAGATTATTCTTTTGCTCTGAAATAATCTCTTAAGACCAGGATTCTCTATATTTATGTTGTCTTGAATACAAAATGACAATAAGTTGAAGGATAAATATAGAGATGAACCTGTTCATGATGTTCTGTCACTTAATTAACCTCTAAGACTTGAGCTTTTCCCCATTACAACATCGATATCGGTTCAATGCCAGTCATTTGCTCTGGATTATTGTACAGTTTACCAAGAGTATTGTGAATTGATTGACCAATCAACAAATAGATGGATTATAATTGGGTTTCTAGAGTGGTTTATAAATATTATAACTTTCACAAATGACGCATGTCAACATCGGGCCATTTCTGCCAGCATTAGATATTTAGCATGGATGATGGCGACCTTTATAGTTAATAGTTCTATAATTGTATCAGAATAAGTACGATGTTAATATAATCTATGGAGTGGAATATATTTGTTTATATTAGTATTGTATATATCTTTCATGAACTATAGGAACTATAAATAACAAAGAAGAGGACGTGGTAGTCGTGATTGTATGGTACTTGGATTTACAACTACCTACCTATGCAATCGGGGCCCGGGTGGCTCAATTAGTTAGATAGTTGGATTACCTACCAACTCATACAAGCCTATCACCAATATGGCATGTTGCCTGCCCATGGTCTGTGGTTCTCTCTGGGTACTCCGGCTTCTTCCACCACTAAAACTGGTCACCATGATATAGCTGAAATATTGCTGAGAGTGGTGTTAAACACAATAAATCAATCAATCAAAAAAACCTACCTAGATGCAATCAGTCGCTATCACCACTAACGTCGTGAAATCGAATCCCACTCAGACGAGGTGTACTCGATACAAAATAACATTATGTGATAAAATTTGCCAGTTACTTGTGGCAGGTTGGGGGTTTTCTCCGGATACTCAGGTTTCCTACACCAATAAAACTGACCGCCACGCAATATAGCTGAAATATTGTTGAAAGTGATCTTAAACACCAGGACCCATATCCCCAACCTCCATTGGTTTTTACATATTTTTGTCATAATTATACTGACTTGTACTGTAATGTCTGTACTATGTTTAAATTTTATTCTTGGTTTTTATGTTTGTAGCTTGTATTGTTAAAAACCATTTTTGGCTTAAATTTGTAATTAGTAAAGTATAGTTGGTTTTATTTCTTGTGATGCTTTCCATTCAAACATTTTTATTTCATATTCAAATGTGAAATCCCTGTGGAAAAACATTTAAAAACCCCCATTTACTTATTAATGGTTTCCAGAGAAAAGAAATGTTTTTGTGACAAAGTATGAGAGATTCCTATTATCTACAGTCTCTCTGTGTTATATCCATTAATATTCATAATTTGTTACGGCATTGATTGTAACAAATGGCTGGAAAGTAAATGTTTAGTCTGTTAGGGCTCGTATTTATTAATGTAAGCCAACAAAACAAAATGAAAAATAGTAGTTGTTAATTGGACTATAATGTGTATGCCTTTGTATAATGTGATTGCTGGTTGCCTGGAGATACATTTTTTTTAGAATTTCTTTTTTTTTCCTTTCAAAAACAAAATTTTCATTTGATTTGAAAATGGCAATATAATAAATTTTTATTTGATTCAATAAAGAAAGAGAAATATTAATGATTTAAGACATGACAATTATGTTTTTTGAATTTTTTTTCTGATGTACTGCATGACCTGAATAGGGAGGCCAACACTCGAGGATCCCTGTTGTCCATCATCTAGTGTCATCGTTCTCATCACACTTGACCTTGTGAACCCAACTTTTACAGTTCAAATCATATCACATGCTTGATAACAACAGTATGTGATCTATTTATTGTTGTTTAAGGTCAAGTGATTTATGGATGCACCAGAACAAATCAGGTAAAAAAGGTGGGAATTTGAATGAATATATTAGATTGTTGACCTTTCTTTGCATAATGATACACTAATAAAATCGTAGATATCAAATTTACTGTGCATGACCAATGCGTTTGTGGAATAACCTTCATCAGGTATGTTCAACATCGAAATATTGGAAAGCCAAATAATTCTAATGTTTGGGAGCAAAAAACGAAAGGGCTAAAATCGGCTAACATCAACTAAAGTAGGGTAGTATTGTCATCTGGAATTCACGGAAGGTAATAATAAATAACGAGAATGCACATAATTGATACTGGTACCCTGAAATTAGTATTTTACTTGAAAATATATTGACTCATTTTTATGCCCCTACTGCTAGGCAAGTCTGTATGTGTGTCCCACATTTGGTTTCTGCTCAATAACTTAAGTTCCCCTTGGTCAAATCATGTGAAATTTATGCATATGGTCAGGTATCATAAAAGGAAGGCGAAGTTTGATTTCAGACATTACCACTTTTTCCGTTATGGAGTTATGCCCCTGTATGCTTCAGCTGAAAACAGGGGCATCCATGTCCTATGGACACATTCTTTCATTTTCTTCATGCAATGTGTGTTAAGAGTTTATTTTCCATTTTAATTTGAAAAGAAAATATTCTTGTTATCTTTTTTATTTAAGAGTGGTCATATCTTTACAGTGATTGATTTTTGATTGTAAAATGAACACTATACCCAGCCGAAAATGAACACTTTACCCAGCGGAAATATAAATATCCCAAAACAGAGACAAATTAAAGATAGCATTAATTCGATCATAAATATTAACTTACTATTGATATTTTCCCACAAAATATATTTTTTATGAAAGTAAAGTGATAATTGAAATTGATGGCAACATTCCCCTCTCCATAATGAATTATGTCCCTGTAGATTTTCTACTGACATACACGGTAAGTAGTATTTCTCCATTGCTATTTGCATTTCTTGAGAATTTTTGACATGTAATTCCTATGAGTATCAGAATGAAATAAGGTTTGGTCTTATAATGTAATTGTCTTTCTTTGTTTACATATAATATTTAAGACTAGAAACACTTTCAATGTATATGCCATTAAGAATTTTAAGTGGTTATCTGAAAGATTACAATTTTATGAATTTCTCTTTTGATCTATTATCAAGTAACAGACATGATAGAAACATTATCATTGATTTCTATGTGTAACTATGGGACGTTATACTGAGGTCACTGACAATTCCTTGTTATGCTCGAAATGAGCTTCTTATCGCAACTCGCTTTTGGGCTTTGCTCTGAATGCAATATTGCTTTGAGATCTCCATTCTTGCAAAACATCAACATCCACATCGTAGGCCCATTTTCACATTTGTTTTTTTTCATGTCCAAGTAGGGCAGTTGTCATATTTTTTTCTCCTTTCACATACATACATTTTTGTTCACAGATGTGAGGCTATCAGAAAGATTATTAAATACCAATAAAACAATCATACAATAAGTCATTAAAGTGCCAAGTATAACAACAATATGACCCAAAAAAATCCAAGATGTTTGGTTTACATGACCTCACTTTGATATATATATTTGAGCCGTTTGTGTCAAAGTAAATTTCATCTAAAACTCTCAGAGTATGTAAGTTATTTGGAGTAAAGACATCTGACAACCACATACAGTGAAACCTGTTTAAACCAGACAGACGTTACAATCACATCTACTGAATATCTCTGTAAGTTGAACCTGTGTAAACAAAACACCTGTCTAAACTGAATAAATTCTTCAGTACCAAAGGGGTTCGGTTTAGACAGGTTTTACTGTAGTATGTGAGTTTATTCGAGTAAAGACAGCTGATAGCCACTAAGTACTACCATATTTTTATACTGCAATTGTGTGATTTTACATATGTTTAAAAGGGGTCAAATAAATTTAACCTCTGTGTTAATTTTAGTCTGACCTGAGAAAAGTCTTTTTCTGTTACCCCTTTTACATGTTTTACTTGTTGAGCTTTCCTAAAATAGGTCTGAATCAGTTTACTTCCTGCTGACAGAAAAAAAACAAAACCCAAAGGCAAAAGAGAAAATATCAAAATGCACAAACAAGGGATAATTTAAAATAGTCTGATTTAATCAAAAGAAAATTAAGCATCTATAGATTAATGCAATTTTTCTGCAGCTCTTTTAGATAAATTCAATATTATATAATGCAGTGTCTTACGAAAATACAGTGAAACCTGTCTAAGCCGAACCCTGAATAAAACGAAATCCTGGATAAACTGAACTTTAAATAAAGTCCTAATGTAGGAAATCTTTGTTAATTTAATGGGTATAAATCAAACACCTGTCTATTCTGAACACAAAAGCTGGTCCCAAGGAGGTTTGGTTTAGACAGGTTTGACTATAAAGATTTTTATGTTCAGTGCCAAAACATTAGAAAGTCTAGAAGAGCTGTAGAAAGTGCCTTTCTCTCCTTGTTTCCAAACCTCCTACACATAAACATAAACTTTATATTTAAAGACACATGCATTAGTGTTGTTAATATAACTTTATATTTAAAGACACATGTATTAGTGTTGTTAATATAACTTTATATTTAAAGACACATGTATTAGTGTTGTTAATATAACTTTATATTTAAAGACACATGTATTAGTGTTGTTAATATAACTTTATATTTAAAGACACATGTATTAGTGTTGTTAATATAACTTTATATTCAAAGACACATGCATTAGTGTTGTTAATATAACTTTATATTTAAAGACACATGTATTAGTGTTGTTAATATAACTTTATATTTAAAGACACATGTATTAGTGTTGTTAATATAACTTTATATTTAAAGACACATGTATTAGTGTTGTTAATATAACTTTATATTCAAAGACACATGCATTAGTGTTGTTAATATAACTTTATATTTAAAGACACATGTATTAGTGTTGTTAATATAACTTTATATTTAAAGACACATGTATTAGTGTTGTTAACATAACTTTATATTTAAAGACACATGCATTAGTGTTGTTAATATAACTTTATATTTAAAGACACATGTATTAGTGTTGTTAATATAACTTTATATTTAAAGACACATGTATTAGTGTTGTTAATATAACTTTATATTCAAAGACACATGCATTAGTGTTGTTAATATAACTTTATATTCAAAGACACATGCATTAGTGTTGTTAATATAACTTTATATTTAAAGACACATGCATTAGTGTTGTTAATATAACTTTATATTTAAAGACACATGCATTAGTGTTGTTAATATAACTTTATATTTAAAGACGCATGCATTAGTGTTGTTAATATAACTTTATATTTAAAGACACATGCATTAGTTTTGTTAATATAACTTTATATTTAAAGACACATGCATTAGTGTTGTTAATATATTTACTCTCAAAGTTGTCAAATTAATGGGAGATGATGAGATAATGATGTTTCACTCACCAACATTGAAAGTTGAGTATTTAAGGGGGAAAACAGTCCTCTTTTATGGACTTTGAAAATTGTTATTGTTGCTGAATATCCTGTTTGCAGCAGTTAATAGGTATTTGATGACATGTATTTTCAATTCAATTTAAATTTTAAAGCTTTCAGAGATTCTGTTATTCACTAAAACCTCCTAGGATGTTAATAAATAGATGATTAGGAGACTATGACATCAATTACGGGGGCAGTTAAATATTTAAGGAGTATGACATTGCATGGTGTGGAAGTGGATTGTAAAATTTTAATAGCAAATGAAATACTGGTATTCATTTTTCAAAATTGACTTCTTGACTGTTTTGAATAGAAATACATAAAATGCAACATTTTTCGTCATGTAATATTCTTAAATAAAATATGCTGTTAAAACAGAACATATATTTCAAGTATTCTGGGAAATTATTCTGGCACACTAAGCAAAAAATAGAACATATATTTGAGGAATTCTGGGAAATTATATTGTTCCACTAAATAAAAAGTAGAACATATATTTCAGGAATTCTGGGAAATCGTACTGGCCCATTAAGCAAAAAATAGAACATACAAATGTATATTTCAGGAATTATGGGAAATTATACTGGTAGGAATCCTGGGAATTAATACTGGCACACTAAACATTTTTTAAAACATTTAATAGTAGTTCATTTACCTTGTACTTCTCATAATAGATTCGTAATGCTAATTTCTAAAATATGTAAATTTGATTTTTGTAAATTGATATTGATGACTGTATAATGAAAATGTGATAAAAGAAGACATGAAAGGAAGTTGTCTTTTCTTACAATTGATTCACAATTGGTTCACACATGATGTTCTTACAATTGGTTCACACATGAAATGAAGGATGCTGTTCTTACAATTTGTTCACACAAGATGTTCTTACAATTGGTTCACACATGAAATGAAGGCTGCTGTTCTTACAATTTGTTCACACATGATGTTCTTACAATTGGTTCACACATGAAATGAAGGCTGCTGTTCTTACAATTTGTTCACACATGATGTTCTTACAATTGGTTCACACATGAAATGAAGTCTGCTGTTCTTACAATTTGTTCACACATGATGTTCTTACAATTGGTTCACACATGAAATGAAATCTGCTGTTCTTACAATTTGTTCACACATGATGTTCTTACAATTGGTTCACACATGAAATGAAGGCTGCTGTTCTTACAATTTGTTCACACATGATGTTCTTACAATTGGTTCACACATGAAATGAAGGATGCTGTTCTTACAATTTGTTCACACATGATGTTCTTACAATTTGTTCACACATGATGTTCTTACAATTTGTTCACACATGATGTTCTTACAATTGGTTCACACATGAAATGAAGGCTGCTGTTCTTACAATTTGTTCACACATGATGTTCTTACAATTTGTTCACACATGATGTTCTTACAATTGGTTCACACATGAAAAAGAAGTCTGCTGTTCTTACAATTGTTTAACATTTGAAAAAAAGTCAGATGTTCTTGCTATTTCGTTCATACATGAAACCAAGTCAGATGTTCTTACAATTGGTTCATTTATGAAACAAAATCATATATTCTTACAATTGTTTCACAAATAAAGCTAAGTCAGATGTTCTAACAAATGATTCACAAATATTTATTATTGTTGAAATAATGTGGTAAGAAATGTTTAATAGCTGTATTGTAAAAAGGGGGCAGGGGTGGACATGAACGTATGGTAGTTTTTTTACAACTACCTATGCAATCAGTGCCTATCACCACTAATGTTGTGAGTTCGAATCATGGCGAGGTGTACTTGATACAACATTATGTGATCAAGTTTGTCAGTGACTTGCGACAAGTCTGTGGTTTTCTCCTGGTACTCCGGTTTCCTCCACCAATTAAACTGACCGCCACGATATAACTGAAATATTAGTGAAAGTTGCATTAAACACCATAAACCTCTGTATTGTAAAAATATGTGCTCTCGTTATTTCTGCTGATTGTTAAATATATCAAGGCATTGATGTATAGAAATAAACATAATATCATGTGACAGATCTACAATTTTGAAAGCTTTAATCATGTGTAAACAATTAAGTATTGAAATACTACAGGTCAACGATTTTTACATTGGGTAATATAATCCTTTAGCTTCAATATTTACCGTCAGCTGTATTGTTGTGTGTCAATGTATAGTAAAAATTTAATGTGTCATATTTTGAGGTGGCCATGTAATATTGGTTTAGGTTTAGAGGATTTAACGCCACTTTCAACAATATTTCAGTTATATCGTGACGGTGTAATTTTGGTTATTATACCAATGGAGACGGACCATTGGTATAATAACCAAAATTACACCGTCACAATATAAAATAAAATGTTTACCGGTTGAAGATATTAAAAATAATTTAATAATAAAGGAAAATTTTTATATGTCATATTTTGACGTGACAATTTAATTTTTAGTTATTGAACTAATGCTCTCTCATTGCATACAATAAAAAGTTTACAGGTTAAAGATATTAATAATAATAAAGGAAAATGATGATATTTTTGTAATGCATGGAGTCTTTGTGATTTTATATTATGTTGTCAAATCTTTAAATATAGATTACAAACAGATGGCTATGTTTACATGGTTTTTATGGATTAAAGTAAAAGTATGGCTCTGTTTTCAATTTTTCATTTTTCAGTTTGAGATTGCATTGCACACTCAAGATCACACAAGAAATAAGACTCCTGTTTGTAAATATATTCCTTGAACCCCATGACTCAATTCATCCTAAGGTTCAAAGCTCAAGGCGTGAATTATACAAATATTGTCACACATTGTTTGCTGAGGAATAGAAATCATAGCGTTCTGAGATATTGGAAATTATTGTAGTAATAAATGCATTCTTCATTTTTCGTTGTTTTTAAAAATATATTATTGGAAGTTATTGATGTGTGTAAATACATGTGTAAGTGTGTATAAGTGTTGACACATGTTTGAAAGTTTCTATCACGTGTAGACAATAAGATATATATTGAACCATCACAGGTCAGTGATTTCTACATTGCGTAATATTATAATCCTTATACTGTAAACTATTGTCAGCTGTTTTATTTGTGGTCTGGCACAGGATTAATATACACAAAAATCTACAAATTGTGGATATTTTTACAGATTTTTTAAGGTAGGAATTTTTTTGTATATATTTTTAGTCATTTCTTTATTTAGAATTATTTACTTTACTACCCAGGTATGAAAGGTCAAATCAAAATAAAATGAAGATTTTAAATTCAATTTAAATAGTATTGTAAATTTATTAAGGTAGGCATATATATTTTTAAATATATTTTTATACACATGTATTTCTTTGTTTAGAATCATTTTACTATTCAGGTATGAAAGGTCAAATCAAAATGAAATGAATATTTTAAATGCAATTTAAATAATATTTTTAATTTTAATATTAAGGACTGGTACCCATTTTTTTTCTAAATATAATTTTATACACATTTTTTTTATTTAGAATCAATTTATTATCCAGCTATGAAAGTTAAAATGAAATCAAAGTTTTAAATGCAAATTAAACAAAATATTTTTACCTTTATTTAAGAAAGATTGCAATTACAATCTTCTACTTATTAGGGCTAAGTTAACATGTATGTTAAATAAAGTACAGTCAAGCCTGTCCATGCGGTCACCTCTATTAAGCAGTCAGCTGTATTAAAAGGTCACACTTTTTTTGTTCTATCATAGAAAATTTCATATGAATTGAACCTCTCACCTGTCTTATCAGGCCACCTTTTCTTTCTTCCAAGGATGACCTGTTAATACAGGTCTGACTGTACATGTATGTTTACAGGTTAATAAACTGTATTAATATAAATATGTACATGTATCATGTGATTAATGGACTTGTCCACTCTAATTAGTAATCAGGACTTTGAAATAACTATACAATGAAAAGTGACAGCAAAAGTGGGAAAATTTATATACATGTACAATGAAAAGTGATGGTAAAAGTGGGAAAATTTATATACATGTACAATGAAAAGTGACAGTAAAAGTGGGAAAATTTATATACATGTACAATGAAAAGTGACGGTAAAAGTGGGAAAATTTATATACATGTACAATGAAAAGTGATAGTAAAAGTGGGAAAATTTATATACATGTACAATGAAAAGTGACGGTAAAAGTGGGAAAATTTATATACATGTACAATGAAAAGTGATGGTAAAAGTGGAAAAATTTATATACATGTACAATGAAAAGTGACGGTAAAAGTGGGAAAATTTATATACATGTACAATGAAAAGTGACAGTAAAAGTGGGAAAATTTATATACATGTACAATGAAAAGTGACAGTAAAAGTGGGAAAATTTATATACATGTACAATGAAAAGTGATGGTAAAAGTGGGAAAATTTATATACATGTACAATGAAAAGTGACGGTAAAAGTGGGAAAATTTATATACATGTACAATGAAAAGTGATGGTAAAAGTGGGAAAATTTATATACATGTACAATGGAAAGTGATGGTAAAAGTGGGAAAATTTATATACATGTACAATGGAATGTGACGGTAAAAGTGGGAAATTTTATATACATGTACAATGAAAAGTGATGGTAAAAGTGGGAAAATTTATATACATGTACAATGGAAAGTGATGGTAAAAGTGGGAAAATTTATATACATGTACAATGAAAAGTGATAGGTAAAAGTGGGAAAATGTATATACATGTACAATGAAAAGTGACAGTAAAAGTGGGAAAATTTATATACATGTACAATGAAAAGTGATAGGTAAAAGTGGGAAAATTTATATACATGTACAATGAAAAGTGATGGTAAAAGTGGGAAAATTTATATACATGTACAATGGAAAGTGATGGTAAAAGTGGGAAAATTTATATACATGTACAATGGAAAGTGATGGTAAAAGTGGGAAAATTTATATACATGTACAATGAAAAGTGATGGTAAAAGTGGGAAAATTTATATACATGTACAATGAAAAGTGACGGTAAAAGTGGGAAAATTTATATACATGTACAATGGAAAGTGATGGTAAAAGTGGGAAAATTTATATACAATGAAATGTGACTGTAAAAGTGGGGAATTTTACAAAATTATTATGTTAATCATAAAAGTGGTGGGGGACAGGAGCTGTTATAAATCTGTAAAATAACAACAATAAACTAACAAGAATGGTCAACAGCCAAAAAAAATATATATTAGTGATACATCTTGTTGCCTACATTAAATCGTTGAAGTACATATATTTTACAATCTACTACAGTTAGACATTTATTAAAAAAAAAAAAAAAAATGAAAGATAGAAAGTTCAAACAGTGATGGTTAATAATTCCATCAATATTCAGCAAAACAAACAACCACCTCTCTCACCTCAAACCATTGATTTGATGATTTGATTTGATTTTTGGTGTTTAATGCCACTTTCAGCAATATTTCAGCTATATCATGGCAACCAGTTATAGTGGCGGAAGAAGCCAGAGAGAACCATCGACCATGGGCAAACAACTGGTAAACTTTATCACTTGCGGCTGCGAGTCCAGTGCACCCTTTTTGTAATTTACAAAGCCGGACGCGAACCCACACCCTATTGGTGATAGGCTTGTATGAGTTGTTAGGTAATCCAACTACCTAACTCATTGAGCCACCCTGGCCCTTCAAACCATTGAACACAATAAAAGACCATGCATTGGAAATCTGTGTCCTGGCTTAAGACGGGCACAAAAATGTGGTGGGGTTAAACCGGTTAATGGGATCCCAACCACCTCCCCCCTTTTCCCTCTATAATTGGATCTCCAACAACAATACAGAAGTTTATAAAAGGATGTATACTCTAGGTATTTTTTCTTGTTAGACCACCTGATCCCTTTGGATCATGTGAGCTATTGTCATCTGTTTGTGTCAGTCGTTACTATCTGTGTCAAGTAGAAACAAACTAAATTGAAACTTTACAGGATTGTTGCTTTGGTGAACTTAATCAGAATTTGTGGATTTGATAAAGTTTTATGTTTTGTTATGGAAGGGGGTGGTGGCTGCAGATTTAAGGATTAGGGTAATGGTGTTTAACACCACTTTCAACAATATTTCGGTTATATGTGGCAGGGATGTAGATTTGAAGTATGTGCTGTATTTCAAATATTGATTATTTTTTCTCTACCATCAATAAAAAGAAATAATGAGTAATTGACTGTTGTTTAGCTTTCTATCTCTGCATCCCATTTTTTATAATAACAATCTTATTGATTGCTTATCATGCTAATTAACTGCAGTCATTCAAAGTTTGAGGTTTAAAGGAACTAAAATAAAAATTATTGCTGCGTTTGAATCACAGAGAATAAAATGTGACAGTGATTGGCAGTGTATTGTTCTAACTGTAATGGGTAGGACTCTTGGAAAATTGAGGTCGTAAATAAATGATGATTGGGTAATAGTCAAAGAGGTAGAGGTTAATGAAGTTGATTTAAATTCTAAAAAATATACATATATAGACCTGAGAAAGATGAAAAAAAATAATTTGAAAGTGATAAAGTTTACCAGTTACTTGCCCATGGTCAGTGGTTCTCTCCAGGTACTTCGGCTTCTTCCACCACTAAAACTGGTCGCCATGATATAGCTGAAATACTGCTGAAAGTGACGTTAAACACCAAAAATAAAAAAATGAAATAAAAAAAGAATCCAACCCTGCAGTTTAAACATTAGTTAACTAATGTTGCATTCTCATAAAAATAATGAAGAAATTACAAAGCTTGAAATAGCACCTCTGTTTTTAAAAAAAGCCTATAGATACATTGGTAATAATGTTTACTACTCTATCAAAGAAGTTGTTATTCATGTACACAGGAAAATTATAAATAACAGTTACTATTCATAACATGTATATAATTTTCTTTGAAAATTGATAAAATATGTAAATCAATTTGCTTAAATTATTTATTGGTCCTATAAACATACTGTTAAGGTTGTGACAACATGTTTACATACATAAGACAATAACCTTTATACAAGGTAGCCACAAGATATGAGTGGGGCAACATGTCTACCCACGGACTGTTGTTTCAGTGAACTAGCACTATAAATATCCAACTAAGCATGTTGGTCTAGTACAGAGTGAACCTCATCGTCATCTCATTGAAAATTAACTTGTTCTCATCATGATATAGCTGAAAATTGCTGAGTTGGCATTAAACAACAATCACTCACTCATAAATCATGAACTCTTTTGAGTACAATCACTTGCTCACTATATGTTAAATGTTAAATTTACACATAAAAAGGCACAAATGTTACGTAAGTCGCAGGGTACCAGGAGACTTTATACCTCTAGTAGATATCTATAAAGCATCGCAGGGTACCAGGAGACTTTATACCTCTAGTAGATATCTATAAAGCAAATTACGTACACCTTTATATAGGCAGTAAATGCACTGATTGCTGATTGATTGGTGTTAAACACCAACCTTAGCAGTAGTTCAGCTATATTGTGGTGTTGCACTGATTGCAATATGATATTGTTATATAAATTACATATTAAAATGTACTTGTTTTTACTTGTAGGTAAGTACAGACTTATAGCATAGCGTTCCCCTGTGTAGTATAGTATCCCCTGTGTAACATAGCATTCCATGTGGATTATTACAACGTAAATGGATTACTGTTAAGCTGATTATATTTGAGGATTAAGAAATATATCTAATATAAGTGTGTTAAGTGATATAACTTCTGTATTAGTTATATAAAACTGTAAGTAAGCTGCCAAAACAAGAAGGTAATTATGTAATTGAGGTATTTTTAGTCTAATGTACAATGTAGGTAAATGTGCAGTTTTAGTACCTAAAGGTTATATGCTGTAAAACTATTCTAAAACAACAGGGAGCCGTCATGGTCGTGATAGTATGGTAGTTGGATTTACAACTACCTGTAGTGCAATAAGTGCCTATCACCACTAAAGTTGTGAGTTTTAACCCCTTTCAAGGCGAAGTGTACTCTATACAACTTATGTGATAAAGTTTGTCAGTGACTTGCGACAGGTATATAGTTTTCTCAGGGTACTCCGGTTTCCTCCACCAATAAAACTGACAGCCACGATATAACTGAAGTATTGTTGAAAGTGGTGTTCAACACCATAAACCACACTCTAAAACAACACTCTACGGAATATGCTCTGCGAAAACTTTAATAAACAACTAGTGTGGATATGTGAGGGGAAATACCAGAACAGACAAGTAATCAAGTTAGTATATTCTGACTACCCTTCTGTCGTGAGACGGTTGTCAATAGAGAGTGCAGTAATTATTCGAGTTGGGAGGGTGGGAGGGGGGGTCTCAAATTTTTTAGGTTTTGTTTTTCTTTTATTGTATTAATGTGTGGCTACAAGACACTTAAATATATTGACCAATTGAACAACAGTTCTCAGCATGTGATCGATTTTAATACTAGTAGGCTCATCACTGATTGGTCTGTCCCAAATGTGAACTGAAGTGACCCCATACTGGATATCATTAGATCTTAGTGTATCAATAAAAAAAAGAAAGAAATAAAAAGATGCAGCTGACTTTTAATTTTAATTAAATTGGATAAACAACGTTACAGAATTCTATTTGAGAGTTCTATAGATGAAGACCAAGGGGGAAAATGCCTTTGTTACTGCTGACATTGAAAAAAAATAGAGTTAGTAGGTATGCAAATTTTTTTATTTACCTAACTTCTACTGGAGAAGGATATGACTATCAGTGTTTGTCTAAAAATGGCAATCAAAATTTGAGGGTAGGCACTAAAAATTAGAGTGGGTATGTTTAGTGGAAACACAGCTAAAATTTTGTCTTTTTTTTTTTGGCATAAGATATGTAAGATTTAAAAACAAAAGATGATTCAGAATTCTATTAAATACTTCCATCCATATGATATATTAAGATGTCCAAAAGATGATTTAAGGTATAATTTAAAAGCTTCTTACTATAATAACTAACATGAGTGGTATTGACCCACTCGACTTCATCATTAATACTTACAATATAAAAACAATATTGTAGAGATATCTTAGATCAATTTTTCGTTGTTTTTATACATGACCTAAGGTATCCCTGAACAGCTCTATATTCCGTTATGACTCTTAACATTACTTTATGGTGTATTTTGATATTTTTGCACAAATGGAATCGTACTTTTAATATCTTCTTTGGAGGTATAATGTGTTTAACTAAAAGCTTGTTATTGATTCGTTGTTTTAGAAGGCAGATTATCTTTCTTTTATAAGATTTATAGCTTTTGCTAAAATAGTTTTTATAAGGGGATATGATAACATCTTGATCACCGATATTTGGTAATTTATTGTATCTTAGGGTCTACATCAGCTATTACCAGTAATATTCTCTATATTTGGTAAATTATTGTATCAAGAGTAGCGTCTACATTAGCTATTAATGTACTTCATATGACTGATCAATTTGTAGCACATGTTATATAATCGCACCCTGTGGTCTTGCGGCTGTTTTTTTCTACCAAGTCAGATTTATTTGTTTTCGCACAAATGAAAGCAACAAATTATATTATTTCTTTTTTTTTTTGGATATGGAAAAGTCAGTAATTTTTCTGCAGATTTAAAAAAGAATTATTGTTGAAAGCTTCCAGGTCAAATTATTTTATTTTTGCATATAATCTGGGAATTTTTTTTCTATATAATTTGTTGACTGAAATTTTTTTTCAGAAACAAAAAAAAAAACATACTCCCCCCCCCACTTCCTTCTCTATATGTTACATAGTCTTTTTCCTTACCTCCAATAAATGGCATGAGTGTATTGACTAATTCCTAAAAGAGAATGTAAATTAGAGAACAAATATTTCTCATCTTTTTAGTTTTCTATGTTGTGTTTGTCTTCGTCCTGTGTCTTGTGTACCCAATGTTGCCAGTGTCTCTGGATTGTCCATTCTTGATTGCCCCCTAGGTTTTCTCTAACCTTTATTTGTTTAGCTTTGTCCTGTGTCTTGTGTACCCAATGTTGCCAGTGTCTCTGGATTGTCCATTCTTGATTGCCCCCTAGGTTTTCTCTAACCTTTATTTGTTTAGCTTTGTCCTGTGTCTTGTGTAGCCAATGTTGCCAGTGTCTCTGGATTGTCCATTCTTGATTGCCCCCTAGGTTTTCTCTAACCTTTATTTGTTTAGCTTCGTCCTGTGTCTTGTGTACCCAATGTTGCCAGTGTCTCTGGATTGTCCATTCTTGATTGCCCCCTAGGTTTTCTCTAACCTTTATTTGTTTAGCTTCGTCCTGTGTCTTGTGTACCCAATGTTGCCAGTGTCTCTGGATTGTCCATTCTTGATTGCCCCCTAGGTTTTCTCTAACCTTTATTTGTTTAGCTTCGTCCTGTGTCTTGTGTACCCAATGTTGCCAGTGTCTCTGGATTGTCCATTCTTGATTGCCCCCTAGGTTTTCTCTAACCTTTATTTGTTTAGCTTTGTCCTGTGTCTTGTGTACCCAATGTTGCCAGTGTCTCTGGATTGTCCATTCTTGATTGCCCCCTAGGTTTTCTCTAACATTTATTTGTTTAGCTTTGTCCTGTGTCTTGTGTAGCCAATGTTGCCAGTGTCTCTGGATTGTCCATTCTCGATTGCCCCCTAGGTTTTCTCTAACCTTTATTTGTTTAGCTTTGTCCTGTGTCTTGTGTACCTAATGTTGCCAGTGTCTCTGGATTGTCCATTCTTGATTGCCCCCTAGGTTTTCTCTAACATTTATTGAAATATCATTGACAGACTATCTAAACTTTCACCTGTGAAATCGTGTACAAATGTACTTCCTAGTTCAATGAAACCAAGGTCAAATTTCTTTGGAAAAAAAAATTGATAAATTTGATACACCACATGAATAAAAAAAATTATGAAGCATGTCAGGTCTTTAAAGTTTGTGACAGCAGGGTTGGCCTTAGGAGGTGAGGGGCCCAATGCTGTTCTCTGTAAACCCTGCAGTGTATTGTTGTGTACTTGAATAGTCAAGAGTAGATAACTCCAGCATGGGGCCCAATTGGGAGTAATTGGTCCAATTGCATGACAGAGAAGAATTAGATGGAAATCTTCTGTACAGGAATCCAAAAATCTGTCAAAAATTCTCTGGGTTGACATTGGGACAAAACTTTGTTGATTTTCTACAGTTATCAGCTGGGCTTGCTAAAATATTAATTTTAATAGTCCAACAAATTTGTTTGAGGCCCAGTTACTAACAGTGCACATGAAATATTCAAAATTTCACTAGGGGGATCAGACCAAAATTTAATAGTCTTGGGCTACTGGTTCCCTGCTGAGTTTTATTCCTGGTTGAGCTTAGCAAGATTTTTTTTTACAAATTATCTTATAATATATTGAATTGAAATGTATTGGAGTCAGTCAATGATTTTTTTTATTTTATTGTGTGACAGGTTATTTATTACCATGCAAATCAAATAACAGGAAGCTTTTTTACATAAAGTGGAAGCCAAAAATAAAAGAGATTATTATATTATATTGATTTTGTCATATCATTTTGATTATCGCTCATTAAAATTTGAAAATATGAAACTGACTTAATAGGTTTGTCACTGACAAATAAGTAAATATGAGGATTTGATATTAAAATGAAGCACCAATCTGATTAAAATCACATCTCTTATTTTCACAGGGGCCATTGTGGTCGTGATCGTACAGTGGTTAGATTTACAACTACCTATGCAATCTGTGCCTACCACCACTAACGTTGTGAGTTCCAATCCTGCACTGCTCAGGGGAGGTGTACTCGATACAACATTATGTGATAAAATTTGTAAGTGACTTGCGGCAGGCCGGTGTGCTTCTCCAGTTTCCTCCACCAATAAAACTGACCGCCACAATATAGCTGCAATATTGTTGAAAGTGGCATTAAGCACCATAAACCAACCAATCAGATTATGGTATAAATGGATGTGACAATAAATAAAAACGCAACCACTTCATAACGCAATAGAAAAAAAAAGACTTTTGATTGATGCTTATGTAACCGTTGGTAGCAATTGTTGCCGGCCTCTACAGTTGAGGTTGGGATCAATACACAAAGCATGGTCTACAAGAACTAACGAAGTGTACTTTTGAATGAAAATAAAATACTTTGAAGTACATGAAATAGTAAATAAATCAATGTATATCTTCAGCAGTAAAGTGAAATGCATGGCAATTTAAAAGAGAGTTTCAGTTAGCTTTTATAAAATACTTCCGATTTAATTATACAGTTGACTCTCGTTATCTCGAATTCGATGGGACCATGGAAAAAATTCGAGTCAACCGTAGTTCGACTCATGAGGAGCTACGAAAATACCGGAAGCGTGGTTTGTTTAACAACGAAAGGGAGACAACTCGAGCGAAATTTTGAAGAGCTAAAACCAGCATCGCATGTCCCTATTCTCGGAACGATTTTAAACATATTCGATGTTTTTGTTGCTGTTTTTTTCTCTCCGTTAAATTCTTTGAATCTTGTGAAACGACTGATAACTTCTAGATATCTTTTTTTGTGTGAATGAATATGTTTATCCGTTTTGTTTATGTTTTTTACCTGTTGCATTGTCATTAAACTTCACCCATCATGATGTATTTTTCTTTGTGCAATACTGTTTATTTACAATAAATGGTGTGTTTTTATTATTCAATAAAGTGTAGAAGAAAACTATTCTTCTTTAATCAAAATTAATTTCCGACAAATAATTCAATAGATAAAACGTTTCCTTTGTGTACTTTTCATAATCATTGATGTATGCCGACCCAAGCGCACTTATTATGAATCGATAATTTTTTATTGTACACATCTAACCTGTGTCATAATACCAAGCCAATTAAAATATTATCACTAATTAATTTGACAGATTGTGAAATAAACATGTGAAATAGCCTAAGGTAAAAATGTCAAATTCAATGACCGGATATTTCACCTGTGATCCGATTTTAATCCTAAGGTAATACACATGTTTTGACAGGTAAATTTGACTTAACGAATGTAAATAATATGGCTTTCTACATCTCGGGACCAAAACTTTTATTCGAGACAACCGAAATTTCGACTCATCCGAATTCGACTCAACAGGAGTAAAATTATATATATTTATACACAACGATGTTCGGGACTTCGATAAAAATTCGACTCAACCGGAAATTCGAGACAATGAGAGTCAACTGTAATATGGTTTTTTTTCAATGCCGATAAAATTTGATTCAGTTCACTAAACTTTTTGAGACAGTCAGGATAAAGAACTGAAATCAGAAAATTTATCATTAAACTGAGGAGTTGATGTAATTGTTTACTTATCCACATATCTTCACTATCAATGCATACAAAACGTACAAAGCTCTCTTTATATCCATTGATAGTGGAAATATGTTGATAGTAAAATTACAAAGACAGCTAGGTCTTTAATTGATAAAATTTTAGATTCCTTTGGGTAAAGGGATATGCCTTTTATGGCATGAATGTACATGATAAGCGAACGATAGATTGTCTTATTAAGAGTTGAATAATATGGGGAACAAATTTCTTCGTCATAACCTTAAGCATGCAGCATTAAGGAGTAGGTGCAAAGACTGCTTGGCTCAGAATCATGTTAATGTGTCTGAGTGGAGCAACATGTCTACCCGCACTCAAACTGTTGTTTCAGTGAGCTAGCACTATCAAAATCCAATTGAGCATTATTAAGTTGGTCTAGTACAAAGCAAACATCATTATCATCGCATCAAATGTAACTTGTTCTCGTCCTGATATGGCTGAAATATTGCTAATTTGACATTTAAAGCAACAATCATTCACTCACTTTAATTAGAAAATGAAATGGAAGAAATAGGATTCCTGAACAATATTAAACTCTGTCATAAATATCTTTCGACAAGTTTACATTGTACTGTAATGTTCTTAAAGAGAGGTTAAGAGGAAATATTAGCACTGTTAATTATACAAACAGGAGTTCATAGTGTACATTGGTATATAAATGTAAAACTTGTGTATAATAATTACTCAGGCTAGTCAAATAATTTTGAACAAAAAAGATTGTTTTACTTTTACAGAACAGGGGAGGTAACTCAATCATATTCTCTTCTCACCTAAATGATTAGCTGTGGAACCGTACAGTCCGCAAATATCAGAAAACTGGCCAAGGACCATAAGAGCTACGGTTCTGCAGCTACTAAATGAGCTGAGCTTTTAATCTGAAGTATAAAACTGTTCAAACTTGAATTTCACCTGTGACCAAAGTCTATTAATATAAGCTCATTCTAATTGACAATCAATCAGTCGGCCATCTTGCTTTTCCAATAAAATTTCTTTTACAGCAATTCTTGCAGAATAATGCAGTATCCTTAAACAACCGATACAACATTATGTGATAAAGTTTGTCACTGACTTGTGGCAGGTGGGTGGTTTTCTTCACTTGTAAAACTGACCACCAAAATATAATTGAAATACTATTGAAAGTGGTGTTAAACACCATGACAATAATAACCCTTAAACAACTTAGTGGTAGGTACCAGTCTAGGGAGTTATCCATGCATTTTCAGAAAATAATTAAGGATGGTTGATTTTTTTTGTATTAGGGAGATGAAATGTTTGTATTTGCATTAAAGGTTTAAATATACATTTTTTATAAAAAAAATAGTTTAGGCGTTAAATTTTGCATTACAAAAAGAGTGTAACCTTTCTTTCTCAAATAACATAAAAATATATTTTTTTTGTTCAATGTCTGGGATAATATAATCAGAAAGAAAAATTTGTTTTCTAGAAACATCAAGGTCATATTGCCAGCCAGTATATAACAGAACTGTGCAAAACTATTAACTGTAAATAGTTTTTATGGAAATTAAATCAACATGATGTATTGTTGGGGGGGAAAAAACAATCTGTAACTTGACATGAATTGGGCTGTCATCTCTACAGGAATCTGAAATCAGTATCAAAATGTAAGTGGGGTGGAATCACTCAGTGCAGATAGTAACGGTCAATATCCTTGAGGTATAACTTAAGAGTGCATTTGTTTCTGCCAGTAATTTTGTCAAGGATGAGCGTCCATCCTCCATGTTTAGTAAAGGTTACACTACCAGAAACAAATGGTTGTTTAATGACCTTCACTGACCTGAAGATAAGAGATAAAAATAGCTCTACACCTCCGAGGTAAACAAACACCTTACACAGTGCGGGGAAAATAAATGACCAAAACGCTGTGTTGTTTTTGTCAATTTTTTATGACAGTTCGTCTTCATCTTCAGAGATAATGAGCTTATTATGCACATTTGCAATATACTTACGGAAAGGAGGGATATATCCCAAGAATCGGGACATATCTAGATGTAAAGGTTTTATTTTTTTATTATAAAAGGATAGAAAATTTCAGAAAAGGTGTGTTAGATTAAGATAAACAATTAATAGTATTCTCCGTTGTTCATCTTCTGCAAGGTTTCAAGATTTTTCGCGTGAAAAATACACGTGTCTGTAGTTATTAAACGACAGATGTAGAAACAAATGCGTCGTTTACAAGTCAAAATTACAAACATTCAACGACTATGCAACGACTATGCAACTATTTTGCGTGGCCATCGTTGACACTAAAATGACAGAAACAAATGAATTAAACGACTACGTGTGTAGTCGTTTAGGGCAGAAACAAATGCGACCTTAGTCAACAGTAGATGTCAAAATAAAACATATGGTTTAACATTGCTTTTGATTTTTTTGAAGATCGGCCGGCCTTCAAATTTGAAGGGAGCCAAATGTTATGTTTAACTAATAAGTTAAAAAAAAACATTTTGATATTCTTGTTTGTCAGGGTTAATTGAATGCTTAACTGAAATATTATTGAAAGTGACATTAAACACCATAAACCAACCAACCAGCAGATGTCAAAATAAAACATATGGAATAACATTTCTTTTGAATTTTTTATTTTGAAGACCTTCCAAATTTGAAGGGAGCCAAATGTTATGTTTTGCTAATGAGTAAAAAAAATAGTTTGATTATTGTTTCTCAGGGTTAATTGAATGCTTAATGAGAGGAATTTTAACTATTTATGCTATAAACTTCAAACAGAATATGAAGAGCAATTTAAGGTCACATGTTGGTAAATGTGTTCATTTTTATGCCTGGTTCATTTCAAACTAATTATGTAATGTGTTTATAATTACGGGGTTTTTTTTTCAAAGAAGGACACATTTCCAAATGATGACTACTTGGGTTTAATGGATTCTATCTTCTCAACACCTATTCTATTGGCTTTTACCATAATGTCTCATAATTATTCTGTTAACTTGTGAAATCAATAGCAAATGAGTTAGCAACAACAATTAGGGAACAAGTTATTTTAAAATAATAACGAGGGAATAACCATCCATATTTTCTGTTACAATAAGAGGGGAGTGGGGTTATTGTGTTTAACGCCACTTTCAACAATATTTCAGTTATATCATGACAGTCTTTTTTATTGGTGCAGGAAACTGGAGAAAACCACTGACCTGCTACTCACTGACAAACTTTATCACATAATGTTGTATCGAGTACACCTTGCCATGAGTGGGATTCAAACTCACAACTTTAGTGGTGATAGGCACTCCATGGTTGCATAGGTAGTTGTAAATCCAACTCCTATATGATCACGACCACATCAGTCCCTGTTTTAAATCTATCATGAGAGAATAACCATGAAGCAACCACAACTATATTCTTATTTTCTGTAACAAGGGAATTTCACTTTCACTTTTAAAATGTTTAAGTAGCTTTATGTTTTATGTTTTTAATTTTTTTATTTTGTTGCCAAATTTTATGGGGAAAAAATTAAAAGAAGAAAAGTTTAATGGTTGTGATCTCTAAGGCATTGTTGTCAATCAATGACCTTGGAGTTGTGAGTTATGACCATTCACCTTGACAAAGGAGGTGACCTTAATGACCCTAACAATGATAGGTGTCACATTTTTATACCAGGTGAACATTTTCTTACTGCTACAAATTGCAGGCCTATATCTCCTCCTGGCATTTCAAAGATTAGTGAAGGTCAGTGTAATTCTAAAATATTTAAAACTAACTTTTAGTCAGTGGTAATTTTATCAAGGTGAATCAGTAAGAAACACTGAATGAATGCATAGAATGACCAACCATATTCTGATTGGAAGGGGTAGGGATTTCATGTCCCCATAGAATATTTTTTAACAAACAAAAAATGTTTTTCTTCAAAATTAATGGATTTTTTTGTTATTCATCTGGTATATACAATATTCCAGTCTTCATGGCTGGTGACAAGCCTTCATGAATAAAGCAGTTGACACCAAAGCACAGACAATACAAATCTGTTGTATCATTAAGGAATAACCTTGAGATGCATGGCAAAGACTTCTTAGGGGTAAATTTGTACTTGAACCTTGAACTTTCAGATTTGTTGATCGGAAGATGTTGGGGTGGGGGGGGATGAGGCGGGGAAATCTCAATAATATGCGTATTAAAAAAGTAGTCAAAGAAAAAGTGGCTTTATAAGACAGATGCCCTTTTAAAAGAGGTTTAACTCATATGACATTTTCTATGACTGGACAAGAAAAAGGTGACCTTTTAATACAGGTGACTGCTTAATAGGGGTGACTGCATGAGCATGTTTAACTGTATAAAAAAACAGATACATACAGAGATTATATGGTCTCATGCCGAGTATGCACAAGCAAGCAAAAGATTAGATTTTCAAAACCATACCATAGTGTTGATAAATGTTGGATGTAATGGCCAATTTAGCTCACCATGGTTGAAATGAAATATTTTCGACATAAACATGTGATTATTATATTAGATTTAAAATTAGAAACATTGCCTTGTCTGTGATTTAACACCCACCATAAAATAAATGCATGGACTGGCCAATCTTTCCTTGGTTAAAGCAAAATATTTTGGACATATTTTCCCATGCCATATTATGAGTGCATTTTTTTCTAACACAAACAATACAAATGACTACGCGCGTACACGTTTAGAACATTTTTTTCTAACATACATTTGTAAAGTTTGCACAAACTTTGACAAACTAAGCACTCGCTAAATGTGCGTCTGCAGTTTGTCGTTTATCGTTTGTTGCATTTGTTTCTAATCTCAACGCTGAATCAATTATAGACATGTGGAATTTTCCTGCTAAAACAAAGATTGAATCTTAACAAAAGAAGAGAAGGTATGTATAATATAATTGATCTCCAATTAATGGGTGGTTTATCAGAGCATAAAAACTTGGGCCCGGGTGGCTCAATGAGTTAGGCCGTTGAATCTAACAACTCACACAAGTCTATCACCAATACAGCGTGGATTCTCGCCCGGCTTTGTAAATTATGAGTTTATTTACCAACAACATGTGTATACATATTATCAGGTAAAAACAGGGTCAGTAAACTCTGATTAAACGATGTATTCATTTCTACTTTTGCAGCATTTAACAAACGACACACAACGTTTGCAAAACTTTGGTAAAAATGCACTCTATGTCATGGCCTTTTTTGTGTTTTTGGGGTAAAAATTGTTTGTTCATTTTGTTGATATTGGTAGAATTGTTGACCATCACTGTTTAAACTCTGTTGTCATAATAATTGGATCAGATTAAAATTATAAGTGTTGACATTGTCTTTGCAAGTATACATAACTTTGACCTTACAATTAGTTCTTAAAATGTCAGTGAAGTTTGAACATATTGTTTCTTAAGAAGGCAGGTAAGATTGATTTGTCTCAAGGTTACACTTTTGTGTCTCAAGGGAAGAACATAGAATATTAGCAATCCAGAGGACTTGTGATCAATTAAATCAAATCTTCACACTGAGGTAGATTAATGCATTTTATTTTTGCACTATCATTGAAAAAAGGGACATTTCTTAGATGATATTCCCAAGTGATTATGAATTAAATTACACCATGCATATGATATTTTATTTCAGTTGATATTAATTTTAATATCCATTAAAGAGGCATTTTCCATCTGTAAGTCTGTTGATTCTGATGGAATCTATACTTGGTATAGTTTCACAGGAAATATTTTTAAGGAATTAGATCTTGAAATCACAGATTTTGAAAATTTCACCAGACCTTTTTGCCTATATAAAACATTCACTGAAGAAAAAAATTAAGAAAGTAATAAATGACTCGTATAGTAAAAAAAACATTAGAAAAACTTTCATCTTTCAATGAAACTTCCAAACTGTATATTTACAGTAAAATAAAATCAGAGTTAAAACTTGGAAACTATTTATTATTTTTCTCTAACTTCAAAATGAGACAATTATTTACAAAATTTAGAGTGAGTGATCACAGTTTAGAGATTGAATCAGGGAGGTATAAAAATATAACAAGGGAAGAAAGAATATGTAAAAATTGTAATTTAAATGAAATAGGGGATGAATACCACCTTTTCTTAAAATGCACAGCCAACCACTCTCTTAGAAACAATTTATTTAACAAAATAATATTAAACAAACAAGACTTTATTGAAGAAATACCATTAAATAAAATACATTTTTTGTGAAATGCAAATTCTGAACTTTTGGCAGAAGTAGGAGACTTTATAAAGCAATCCACAGAATTGCAAAAATGAGGTCCTTCTCAGTCAAAGGTATGACATGTGAAAAATATAATGATAGTTAATAGGATTTATTTTGTATATCCTATAATATCATCAAATTGTAGTTTTCTATGTTTTGTTTGTTTGTACTTGTATCTGCTTGACCCACATGGGTGTATTATGCAAATAAAGAATAATAATAAAAAAAAATTAACTTAAGTAGGTCAATTTAAGCATAACTTCAATAAAAATAAAGTTATTCTGATTAATATCCATTAAATTAAGTAGATTAAATTAAGCATTATTAAGTTATTCTAATTTAATATCCATTAAATCAAGTAGGTTAATTTAAGCATAGCTTTAATAGCAAATAAAGTTATAATTTAATATCCATTAAATTAAGTAGGTTACAGGAATTTAAGCATTCCTTTAATAGCAAATAAAGTTATTCTAATTTAATATCCATTAAATTAAGTAGGTTAATTTAAGCATTACTTTAATACCAAATAAAGTTATTATGATTAAAGGCCAGTACACACGATAAGATTTGTATTATAAGACTCTCTTGTACACACACTAAGATTAATCTTGTCATATTATAAACAAATGATCAAAAACTTCGTGTTTTTTCCCACCAAATGATGTCAACAATGGCAGATGAAGTAATTGCAACTGTATCCATTATTTTGCTATGTGCCTCTATGACATTATTGAAAAAGAGGAAAGTTAAAAGGAACTGCTGGACAAGACCTTGGATAAAACAAAGAAATGTTTGGATCACATCATGCATTAATAGAAAAGTTGAGAAGGAAAGATCCAAATAGCTATAAAAACTCCCCCCCCCCCACTCCCCCCCAATATATCCCATAAATCTTCTTCTTCTTCCCATGCAACAACAAGCTTTTCCACATCAATATTTGAGAAGTCGGCCATGTTTTGCAAGAGCTATGTGCTTTAAGTTACACATGTATTTATTATGATACTGATGATGCAGATAATTGATAATTTTGATTGGATAAAAATGAAAGGTCAGCTAAGACTTGTATTAAGGATAGAACATTGCTCTATCCTTAATACAGTTTCATAAGATTTTAGAAATCTTATAATACACTGTATTTAGACTGTACACACGATAAGATTTTGTATTATAATACAAGTCTTATGATACAAATCTTATCCTGTGTGTGTACCGACCTTTAAGCATCACTTTAATAGCAAAATTAATATCCATTATATTAAGTGGGTTAATGTACGTGCGTGCCCCTGTCCTACATTAACTTTTCTTTAAGGTTTTTTTCTGTGGATTGATCTGTTGAAAATATTTTTATCTACATGTTCCTCTAATTTCTAATCATCCTACAGTTTATTTACTGGAACTAATAGACATGTTTGACAGAATCATGCTGTATTTATTGGCTCTGTAGTGTGTTTGTATAACATGAATTTGAAGATCTTTATCAAAGCCATTGTGGAGTTTTGAAGTTTTTATGGCTCATTGATCTTTTGACAGCTAAGGATGCACCAAGCATTTTTAGTACCAACAGTTTAATTATTATGGAATTGTGAAAATTTGAATATTGTTGTAAGTATTCAGTTTTTAACAGGAATTCAGGTTATCATTGTTCTGGTTTTGACATTTATTGGAAATCTACCAAAATCAAGAAATCAGAAAAATTTGGTAAAAATGCATATATTACACACAGAGATACATGTACTATTATTATGGTTGTATGTAATGACTACAGGCCTAGGCATTGTTGGACAAACATTCCCATAATTCACTTGTAATTAATACAATGTCTGCCAAGATCAACAAGGAAACACTTTCTTTAGTTTGGTATTAGCATTTGGATATATTGATATATATACGTATTTTTTGGGAAAAATTGGACCAAAATCTATTTTTTTTTAAATTTTCCTTTTTAAGTTTTATTCATTATTTGAGACTAAAAGAAAGATTCTTGCTAAAGACTTGATTGATTGGTCATATTGTTATTCATTAACTTATGAGTCATTTCTCAGACAGCAGATATTAATTTTTTGAATTTCTAATTTTTTGGTGACCAGACAATTGTTTTCATTTTTCTCTGTCAATGTAGAAATTTTGATTACTGTGCAAATTCTGTTATTAATAGTGTAGTTTAGCTGCTCACTAAGTTTTGTCCTGATATTAATCATAGATTTTCTAGATAATTAATTTGACAAGCTCCATGATGTTTACCTTGATGCAAGCGGTATAAATCATTTAGTGATGTTTATAGCTTTTCTGGTCACGCTATAATAACTGCTTCAATGAAATCATAATACTATCCTTTTTAGTAGTGGGAAAAAATTGTGAAATTCTGGAAACTTTTAATTAATGCTGGATTTTTATTTTTATTTTTGGCTGTTGTGATTTTCTGGATTTATTCACAGGAATGATTTTTTTCTTAGTGTTAACAGTTGTTGATTAATTTGTTTATTTGTATTTGATGAGGTAGTTTATGATGGAACTGTTTATTTATTTACATGTACAGGTAGTTCTGAGTTGTAAACAAATGTGCTTACTTGGAAAGTGAAAATTACAGAAATTCATATATTCAGTGATATTTCATTTAATTACAGGGAGAATTCATTTCAGTTACTATTGATCTATACATACTTACTATAAGTGTGGATGTACAAATGTATGCTCCCTGAGAATAATAGATAAGAATTGGGAAATAGATAAACAAAGTGATATGTACATGAATAGTATATTAAAGGAGGAAATCTTTAGCTGCAGAAATAATATTTAATTGCTTTTTTGAGTTTGTCCAAACTGTGATATACAAATTGGAAATAAATTAACAAAATGATGTATATGTGTACATGAATAGTATATTACTATTAGGAGAAAAAAATTTGGAAACAGTAATAAGATTTAATTGTTTTTTTTATAGTTTTTCTGAACTGTGATATACAAATTGGGAATAAATAAAAGAAAAGTGATGTATGTTTAAACACAAATGTGTGAGGAGAGAATTTTTGTAAACAGAAATAAGACTTAATTGTTTTTTTTTAGTTTGTTTAATCTGTGATATACAAATTGGAAATAAATAAAACAAAATGATGTATGTGTACACGAATAGTATATTGGAAACAGTAGAAGATTTAATCATTTTCTTGAGTTCATCTGAACTGTGATATAAGAAGTGGATTTTTTTATTTTTATTTAAAAAGTGATGTATGTGCTCACGAATAGTATATGAGGAGGGAATTTTGGAAACTGCAATAATTGTTGTTTTGAGTTTGTTTGGACTTTGAACTTTGATGTTATTAGATATTTGGAAACAGAAATAAGATTTAATTGTTTTATTGAGTTTGTCTGTGTCTTTGATGTGATTGGTGCAATTTCATTTTTGTATATCGTGGATTACCACATGATGACACTTCTTGGCTACCGTATATGAAAAAGGGCTGTAAGACATATGATATTTAATCATTAGTAAAAAATGAAGATTAATTTCATAATAGAATTGTCACAGGTATTTGAATGAGAGCTATTTTAAGGTAAAACTTATTATATATGTATAACATAGGTGTCATCTGATGTGTAGGCAATAACATATTATTTATTAATATTTCTGGTGATATTACAAAAAAATTATTCTATAAGATAAATTAAAAGTAGATATCAGTTTATAATTTGACCTTGATTGTTTGTTACCTGCGAAAAACGGTGAATGTATGTATAAAATGTAGGAAGTAGATCTATTTTATGATGTAATTTTGGATTTTGGAATTAATAGTTGATGTCAGTTGCAATATGACCTTGATTGTTACCTTCAAAAAAAGGTAATTAATTGTACATGTATGTGTGAAATATAGGAAATCAACTGTAGTGAGAACTTACCTATTCCTACTGGTACATGTAGATCTATTTATAATGTAAACAAACATTGGATTTTGGAATTTCTCTGTGTTTAAGGATGAAACGTGTGTAAATTGGAATTAAGATACCTGTTAATTAAAGGTAATTAACATGTTGTGCATATGATTAATGTGATTAACGATGACTGGCAGTGATTTAATGGAATTCTACATATACTATCGTAAAAGCTGGAGGGGATAGAAAAATATGTCAGGATTATACGTTCAGTGCTTAAAAACACAACAAGAAAAAATCTGGATGTCAGATCAATTTGGAGTTGAATCTGTGGAGAATGTTAAGGTATAGTAAAAATTGTAATATTGAAGGGTAGGGTAGGCGTACAGTCCTTACGATGGAGCACCGAGCCTCTGGAGTTTTTTTTAATAAGAACTATATATCAATAAATTCAAGAATTTGATTGGGACCAGTAAATTCAAATGTCGAGGTCTGGGCATATGAAATTTTTTATTGCTTAGTCTATAAGGGACTGCCCATTTAACTTTTAGTGGGTGGAGTTGAAAGGGGGGCAGGGTTATGATGACTTTAACAGAATGACAATAACATATGGATGACATGAATAGTATAAAAAAGGGGTTAATAAGTATGTACAGTCAAGCCTGTATATAAACACCACTCAAGGGAACCTGAAAATGTGACCTTTATGAGCAGTTGCCCTTTATATACAGGTTATAATTATATATACTATTCATTAATGGGAAAAATGAGACTGCCTTTTATAGAAAGTGATTTGTTATATAGAATTGCCCTTTAAGGCACTTTTAACTGTTCTTGTGTCATTTGAATACTGCACAAACAAGAATGTAAGAAAATGTGAACTTTGAACTATAGCTATAAATAAGTCCTTATAGTTGTATAGGGGGTACTTTATTGACAATTACATTGAGTTGAAAAATTCATGTTCTCAAATTATTTGTATCTTATTGAAAAGGGGGAGGATAAAATGTTTGGGTTTCATATGAAATGTTCTGGTGACAATGGATTAAATTAAAATGGTCTAAATTAGACACAGTTATGTATTTCCTCACTGCATAATTGCTATTCTCTGTAAATTAAGCCACAATATAACTGAAATATTGTTGAAAGTGACATTAAACATCATAGCCTTAACCCCTGTTTATTAAGCCGAAAATAAATTTGTTTGAAATGGAGAAGTTCTCACCAGTTGTGAAACAATTGAACTTGCACAGTACTAAAATATAGTTATAAACCCCCCCCCCCAAAAAAAACTTTGTTTTTGCTAACCCTACCAGCCCTTTAAGAGCCTACTCTAATGTTTCTATTGCCATTATTTGGACAGACACTGTTACAAGTCAGATCCTAGTCCTGTTTAACCTAGTCGAATTTAAGAGAAAATAGTGTTGCCTGTCCTACCTCCTCTATATATTTTTTTCAAGAATGTTGGCTAAAACACAGTATTATTTTTTTGGCCTAAGTGGTAGTACCCACCGTTCTGTTCCAACCAACATGAAAACCATCATATGATCACTTATATACAGTTTAGTTTAACATTTTCTGAGAAGGTTAAGAGGTTTCAGAGATGAATATTGAAAATTAAAAAGCACAAAGTCAATATGAATATCTGATTCTGAAACTAGCAAATGTGGAAAAAGGGGAATAACTCTAACATTAATTGTGGATTTGATAATAAGTGCATTATATTTGAAGAAATTTTATTCACTAATAAATGACAAGACAAAAACCCAGTATACAAAGCAGGAAAATCAGATTGGAGATTAATATATTTACAAATTTTATACATTGTTGTTCCATAAATACAAAAAAAAAGATTTTCACATGTCAATTTGTGAAATTTTGTCACACTTGTATATATATACATGCAGGTAATTTGAAGTTACATTTTGTATATAGACATATCTATATATATACATGGCGTCAATTAGTCAGACTCACAGCTATGACCCAATGTAATTATCCCGGGGCTCCAAGTGAGTTTACCACTATTTTCATGTTGTTTTTCAAATAGAATTGCTATTTTTTGGGCAGCAATGAAGAATGTTTTGGATATTTGTTTTGGAAAATGTTTAAATCCTCAAGCAGTGAATCAGGTAAGGAGTAAATACATTGATTGTTTGTTGCTGAACATCCAGCGGCAGATGTTTCATCTATGTTCAGGATGATGGGATAAATACTTGTTATTGATAGTGTTAAAAGTATGAAGATTCCTAGATTTTGATTAGTTGAAAATAAAGGTAGCTGCGGACCCGTAACATTTAACAATCTTTTTTTCCGTAGAAAAAGTAAGAATGTTCTGCTGGTATAAATATAGCAAGTCAAAGTATATTGTTAATAGTGTTTACTTTTAATCTATGGACTATTCAAATATAAAGAAGGAAATGTCTTTTTAACATTGCTAAGTGCATGGTTCCCTGTTGTAACATGTCGAGGAAGCAAGGGTACCAGACATGACTTGTATAAAGTCCAAAATTCTTTTTTGGAATTTTTTTTTATATCATGTCTTTATATGGGTGTAGAAAATCATTACATATTCAATTTTGAGTGCTATTTTTTTTTCTATTTCAATATATTTAGTCCAAATGGGACAGAAGAAAAAAAAACATTTTCATGGAAAAGTTAGTCCCAAGATTTCTTTCAATTTAAAGTACATTAGATAAAAGGCTATAAATGTCCTGGACTGATATCAATGTTTGTTTTGAAGTTTTGCTAATTAGGAGATAATGTAAATAATATATAGTTATGGTATGTACATGTATGTAATTCATGTATATCTATAAATAGACTTTGCCATTAAATGTTAGTTGTCATTCACCTAAACATAAAAAGAAGAATTATTGCCAGCTTGTTCCATTCATAAATATTTGTAGGTGTGTGAAGCAAACTGACCAATTTAGTTACTCTTACAAAAAATATCTTTTCGCTTATTCTGTGGATTTATAATGTAATGCTTATGTTGAAAGGACTGCATCGGTGGTGTAATGGTTAGCGTGCTCGCCTCAAATGTGGTAGATCATGGATTCGAACCCTGGTCGAGTCAAACCAAAGACTGTGAAATTGGTATTGGCTGAATTTGACCTCTTAATACAGGTTTGACTGTATATTGCCCTCTGAATTCATAAAATGGTGCAAAGTGCACAAAAACCATGCATTATAGAAATTTTTAGGTGAAACCCCATTCACCATACAATAAGATTTGGCTTGTGTGACTATCGCCAGTGGCAACCAATGATAACTCTATAACACAACAGTGAATTTCTTTATATAATATTTTACACTCTTCATCTGTATGTATATAGAAGGTTGTAATTGCCGACTATTTTCCCCGCTGATTAGAGCGTCATTATATAAAAGATGACCGGTTGTTCACACGGACAACCTGTAGATTCTGGCAATAAAGAAATTTCTATTTGTTAATTGAAGAATATAATTGGTCGAATATAACAAAAATCATAATCGGGTTTTTGTTAACGAGACAGTTCATGGAAAGAATAGTCGGACATATAGCATTGCATGTTTCACGTTATTTATTTTGAAGAATTTGATAAAGTAATTTAGACTGGTCCACTTATAATGAAATTTATTTTGGGAAAAAATATGCAATTGTTTCATTATAACCACTTTTGAATATAACCAGACCTGATATATTCTAAGGGGGGGGGGGGGGGGGGGGGGGAAGGAAATAATATTTTTCAGTATAACTGATTTTTCATTATAAATGGACTGGGCTGTAGTAGGAAATTATTACCTGTATTATCACTTGCGGTCGTGGTCGTATGGTAGTTAGATTTACAACTACCTGTGCAATCAGTGCCTATCACCACTAAAGTTGTGAGTTTGAATCCTGTTCAACACCCGGGTATTGGTATCAATTTACAGGGGTCTCGCGTAGAAAACGTGAAAGATCACATATATGCAACAATGCAAATTTGATACAAAGTCGACAACACTTAAAACCTTGCCAATCTTTATTTCATGAATAAATTTTTTCTATTGAATAAAACATCATTTGAATCCATGGCAACCAATTTTATATCAGCAAACAATTCATTCAAGTTCTTTGATTTCTCCCTATATATATACAAGGCTTACAATTGATTTTTGTTTTACTGAAGTGTTTCCAGGGGAGCTAACTTGATACAAGTAAAATAGTAGACAATAAACCAACCATACCACAAATGTTATCCTCCAACTCAATTATGGGTTAGAGTTTATAGTGTGTAACACCACTTTCAACAATATTTCAGTTATATCGTGGCGGTCAGTTTTATTGGTGGAGGAAACCGGAGTACCCAGAGAAAATCACTGACCTGCCGCAAGTCATTGACAAACTTTATCACATTATGTTGTATCGAGTACACCTCACCTGAGCGGGATTCAAACTCACAACGTTGGTGGTGATAGGCACTGATTGCACAGGTAGTTGTAAATCAAGCTACCATACGATCACGACTACAGTGACCAAACCTAGATATGTGTAGTGTGTGCCACAAATATGATATTTTGTATGTGTGCCCAATATACCCTGAAATTATTTTGTCACATATTTCTACTCTATAAATTGCTGATCTGTATTCCTTAAAATCTAAGAGATATTTGCTACTTCTCCTCTATGCATGCAGCATTTAGGTTAAAGAGCAAAGACTGGTTTGCTCTGAATCAGGATAATGTGTCAGAGTGGAGCGACACATCTACCCACAGACTGTTGTTTCAGTGAGCTAGTTCTATAAAAATCCAATAATAAAGCATCTAATACACAAAGCAGACATCATCATCTCGTGGAATGTAACTTTTCCGTACCATGATACATATAAAGTGGAACCTGTCTAATCCGGCACACCAAGGGGCCAAGGAAATGTGTCAGATTGTACAGGAGGTTGGAATACGGAATTCAGAAAACTCATTTTAAGATTTACTCGTAGAATCTAACCACACTCAAACTAAAAATTGATAGAATCAGATTCATAGAAATTAATTTATTTTCATTCTGTATGTTTATTTCCAGTGCTTAGCGTGAATTTAAGTTGCATTTCTCTATTTTCAGGACCTCAGTGCTTTTGCCGTGCCTTTAATGGAACCTGATGTGAAGGAAATGACGCCAAATAACGATTTGGTGGATGGGGAGTATCGTCCACGGTCAGGGTCCACAGGAATACGAGGACTATTTTCTCGGAAAGGAAGACAACGGAAACAATCCGGTGACGATTCAAATAAAACGACTTCGCCAAGTACGTCAAAGGTGCAAAATTTTCTGGACACATTCAGACCCCGTTCAAAGTCTGATCTTTCAGGGATTAAAAAACCAGGGAAAAAAGTAATTCCACAAGTCAAAATGGATACATCTATGGACGAATCTACGTTGCGGGATTTATCTAGTAATATGCAATGTGATAAACCAGGACCTAATACTCCGATGGGTCAAATTTTAGAAAAACAATTATTATCACCTGTAAATAATGTTAAACAAAGGCATACCTCAGGGAACGATAGCTTTATGTCCAGATTTAGGGCGAGGTCGAATTCTGATTCAAAAACTAGATCACCTAGGAAAATGCTGCAAAAACAGGTAAGAATTATTAAAAATTTTCTTTGATTTTTATAAATGATAAAATCTTATTATCAAGCAACAAACGTGATACAAACATATTATCGTTTATTTCTAACATGGCGTCGCTTTGACAAATCCACGATAAGCATACTATCGTTGATACGTTTTGGTTGAAATAGATTTCTCATCGCATACCACATCTTGAACGTCGCCTTCGATGCTAATTTACTATGAGAAATATATTTTCACAGAACCAATCAATGATAGTATATATATATATTTATCATTGTTATCTTTATTCTTATTGGTGTGTGTCTGTATATTGGTAAAGTTGTGAGTTCAAATTGTGCTCATGGCAAGGTGTACTCGATTCAACGTTATGTGATGAAATTTGTCAGTGACTTGCAACAGGTCTCTGATTTTCTTCACCAATAAAACTGACCACCACGATATAGCTGAAATACTGTTGAATGTGGCATAAAACACCATAATCCGCTAACCCATTTCCATTTGAATGAAAGTTTATTATCGTTAACTGTTTATGAAAACTAGTTTACTTTGACCTCTGAGTTTAACACAGCATTATAAGAGGACATGGTTCCACATGAGCCTAGTATCATTTAAGAAATAAATCATGGAAGCCAGAATGTGTTGGGAGTTTTAACATGGATTGGCGGATATTAGTATTTTATCCCGAGCCAGAAGCGAGGGATGAAATTTACTAATATCCGCCAATCCATGTTAAAACTCAAAACACATTCTGGCTTCCATGATTTATTTCGATTCTGATATGTCTAAGAGTACAAATACGGTAGTATACTTTGATTGGAAGACGGTAATTTATATTTACGTTTGCGGAAAATGTCGCACACAATTTATGCTGCCAATGGAAAAGTCAGTCACATTCACCGGCACATCTGCGAATGAGATTATACCATCAATAGATCGCTCGTTTGTCTACAAAGCGAAAGAAGGAGGTCATGTTAGAATAATGATTATATCAAAGAAAGGGAGCTGCATCGATGATGTAATTGTTAGTGTGCTCACCTGAAATGCAGTAGATGGTGGTTCCAGCCCTGATCGGGTCAAACCAAAGACTATAATATTGGAATGTGTTGCTTCTCCGCTAAGCACACAGCATAAGGAGAAAGACTGGTTGGCTCAGAATCAGGATAATGTGTCCGAGTGGGACGACATGTCTATCTGCGGACTGTGAGCTAGCACTATAAAAATCCAACTCAGCATGTTGGTCTTGTACAAAATGGACCTCATCATCATCTCATTGAAAATTAACTTGTTCTCGCCATAATATAGCTGAAAAATTACTGAGTTGGCGTTAAACAGCAATAGTTCACTCACTCACTCCAATTTTCATTATTACCCTATCGGTCATCAAACCTCTGGAATATAATTATCACATATATAAATATTCATCTGCCAGCATTTCCAATCAATTTTTGCAGATGTTTTTTTTTTATCAATAACAATGTTGCTTAACAAATATTTGTATTATTGGGCTGACATATGAATACAACTTGTTATCAGTAACTAGACAGGCAAACAAGTCTTAAGGATTGGTTCGATGATAATCTGCACTTTATTTTTAATGGCTGCATTAAGTCGCTGCGGTAATGGAATATTTTGATAAGATTTTTTTTTTTTTTTTTTAATAAAGTAGAAACATGTTTCGACTATTAAGAAAACTTAAATTACTAGATAATATAACATTGAACACAACTGTGTTTATTTTCAATTGCTTTTTGGGTTAATTAGCAGGGAAAAAATAAACATTCTATTTATAGATGGCAGTAATTACGTGCTAACTTTGAAGTTGTGTTTTATACAAATTTTATACAAATTCAAATAAAAAATATTGATGTTTCAGTGATAAAAACAATTTTATATATATATTACAGACTATAAAGAATAAACTGTTTCCTATTGGCTCACAGATTTATTAATTTCACAAATAAATAAAACTTGACAGTTTGATTAAGCCCAACTTGTGTGAAATTGTTAAAGGGAGGGAGGTAATAAAAAATAAGGTTCTAAAAGAGAGACCAAAATAACTTCTTGTTTTAATTCTTTAACCCTAGCATTAGGTACACTATTCTAGTTTGTGTTGTGGATGGTTTGCCACAATGACTTATTTTGTTTCTGGTTTCATGACTTGAAATGAAAATAATGCAAGAAAGGCTGCTTTAAATAATTAAAATATTGTATTGCGTCAACTTTTTAGCATGGCCCACTCAGAATGATCATTTTGCCTTGTCCTTATATATTTAAGCATTCTTTTCATAATGTCATTGGATCATGGCCACACAGGGCGGCCCCCTAAAATGTATTGTGTACACAGGAGAATCAAGCTCTCGTCCTCAGTCAATGATGGACAAGCTCTCAACCTCAGTCAATGATAGACTATTATTTTTATCAAATACGTTTGTATTGTATACATATCATCACAAACAGATGTCAAAATCACATTTCAGGAAGTGATAGTCTACAAATTTATCAAATAAGGTCATTCTGAGTACACTTTACTTCAATCAGAGATTAGGTTTTAACTATATTATCAGTACGGGTAATTTATACCTACCTTACTATGCAATCAGTGCCTATCACCACTAACGTTGTGAGTTCAAATCCCGCTTAGGCAAGATGTACTCGATACAACATTATGTGATAAAGTTTGTCAGTGACTTGCGACAGGTCGATTGTTTTGTCTCCTGGTACTCCGGTTTTCTCCACCGATAAACCTGGCCGCCATGATATAATTCCACTACCATACGATCATGACGGACCCTTGAGAATGCAGAGAGTAGTTATACTATAAATCTTGGAACTTATTTTTCAGAATCAGATTGTTTCGTCTATCCTTCAGGTAAATCTTGTGTACACCCAAACATCACTGAAACATGCACATTGATATGATAATAAACCTTGAATTTGAACTAAATCACTGCCATAACATGCCTGAAATAGCACATCGAGAAAGCACGATTTTTATCCCCCTTTTAAAATTCTTTGGATTCCTGCCTGTAATAGTTTCTCATCAATCAAGCTTGTATTTCAGTGTACATTATCACTACATGTACTTGACATAATGTATCTCTGAAAGATACTTCCTGAAAATTCCTGCAATACCTCATAAATTTAGCTGGAATTTCAGTGTGTTCCTGATATCCTGAAAAACTACAGGAAATCCTGAATACACAAATACACTTCCCCTGTGTATACCTTAAATTCACTTGTTTGCAATCAGTTTACACATGTCAGGTTTACAGAAAGAGATGTTTGTGATAGACCAGTGGTCAGTCATTGTTAAATAATCTCTTTTCCTTTCAACAAAAAAAGAAGTTTGAATAAAGGAAAAGGTCTTATTTGTGTTGTTATTAAAACACAATGTGCCACAACCTTTAGTAGAAAATAATTGATGCATTATAACAGGGCTTTTAGTATGTGGCGGTACAAGGTACTTTTACCCACTTAAAATGGTAATTGGTAACTCCTAATTTCAAAGACTGTTGCATAAGATATAAATGAAAATGTACAAATTTGAAGAAAAAGTACTGCCAGTAAATAGTGAAGTACTTGTACACTTGAAAAATATTGAAAGCCCTGTTATAATGATACAATTGTATTTTTCTTCAAGCAAATTTTATTTTTTACTAAATTTTTGTTTTATCATATTAATGATGCTTGATTTACCATTTGTTTTACACTAAGACCCTGTTCACACTAAGCGTATTTAGATCGATCGCAATCACTTCGAGATTGATTTCAATGTTCACATCAAAGAAAGATCGATCGCAATCAGTCTAATTTGAGACCCATAAAATATGTGGTCTAAATTAGATCGCTCTATACTAGAGCACTTCACAGTTAGATGAGAACAACTAAATCGATCTATAACAACTAAATCGATTCGAGATCGGTTCAAAACGTGTTCATTAGGCATGCGTTGAATAAAAAGTCTGTAGATCCTCCTTTGAAGCAGTCTTCTTCTGGTCATAAAGTCAACTATCATTGCATTTAAAATGCAAATAAGCATAAACAACACTCTGTTTGCAAGATCAGCCATGATTATATCCAAGCAACAGTCTGCTGATGGCACTGGCCTGGAAGACAACAGAAAATTGAATCGAATCAGGTGAACAGTGGTTATTACCGGAAACGATTGCAATCGGTTGAAGATTGATCCAATCTGAACACAAAGCGGTTTCAAACTGAATCGAACTAACCTAAACCGATTGCAATCGATCTATATGTGAACACGGTCTATGTTAGTGATTTGGGCATCATTTCTCAAATCTTGAAAAAATATGGATTGGGGCTACTGTAATTATGAGCAAACTCTTATGCAGACATTGTGAAAAATTTGCCCAGGACTTACATAAAACTTAGAATTTAGAGTAACATTTTTACAGCTGATGAACATATACCATTTGCGATCGATCCCAATATTAGTGCATGCCAATTTGTTTTGCCATTAAATTTTAAACTTGTCGTATTTTTACTTCATTAAATTTTCGTTGTTATTAATTTTCAGAACAGCACAGATAGTTCCACGCCTCCTGGCAGTCCTCGTAAGTTTTACATATAGTAGTTACAAAACATTCTATTTACTATTTGTGAAAACCTGTTTTATAAGAAAAATCCTATACAACAAGTTTGCATGGTTAATCCATTACAGTTATTTGGGAAATTTGCCCAATGTACTGTACAAGGTTTGAAACTATGCAAACAAAATTGTTGATGAATTGAACCACATGGGGATTCTGTGGAGGATGAGGTGTTCAAACTCTCACCTGATGAATTTAACCAAAGGGGATACGAGGGGTTTGTGCAAAACTCTTATATCTTGTAAACCAAGAAGGACTGTTAAAGTCGAGATATTGGTTGAAATATGAGTATTAATAAACTCTGGATTACGGTTGAATCACAGGAACTTGCCCTCGGCCACTAAATTTGCCCCACTGAATTTTTTGTTTACTATCAATGTATTACCCACTTAAAAATCACAAGGGAGGACGCCATTACTAATCCTTCCTCGCTTCAACTTGTTCTATTTTTATTTCTGTACAATTTCTCACTTTATCACTTGAACAGATCTTTTAAATAATAGACTTTCATATTAGACAACTTGACAGAACATTTAAATTGCCTTTTTATTATATTTATAAAAGTATTGGATATAATTCTTCATCTGAATCTGATGCAATATTATACACACCTGGCTGTTGATGTATTGATTTGTAATTAAAGCAAAATTTTACCTGTCAGAGATTAGGCTGTAATCAATTTAAAATTTGCATGCATCATTTAAATTCAAAGATCACCAAAAACAAGGTAAATGAAAAAACAGCTACTAACAAAAAAAATCTAATATATTTCAAAACAAGACAGTTCTTGTATATTTACTACATCAATTTCAAATTGTGAGGAAATTCCCCATTTCTAAAAATATCTCAGAAATGACATCAATAAACAAACTGAATTGTGGGTAAATATTGATGCTGACCTTGTAGGGTTAGTAGTTAATACTCTTCTGGATACAAACAATTTTATCATCCTGGGGGCTCGAAAATCTATCAGAATGAGGAGAAGAAGTTCTGGGAAAAGTGTAGAGGGAGAACCAAGCAGCAGTACAGGTTTGATTTTGCATATTAATTTGTCTGATCATATATTTATACTGCCAATGGTATCAATAATAATGTCAGGTTTCAGTCTTGACAACTGACATAATTATTAATATCCTGAAGTAGCTGTAATTAAATGATCCATGGAGAACTCAGGTTAAAAAATCATCACATTTCTGTTATGATATTATGAGGAAGTAAAAATATATACATAAAATAGTAAATTTCATAGTAAAATTCTGTTTTTAAATGAGCTATCAAATTCTATTATGTAAATATATGCAATCTATTATGACCTCTAGAAATGGGTGGGAGCAGAATCAAAAACCCTTCATCTTTTAAACAAATATTAAAATATTGTTAATTAAGTCGATTGTCCCCTTTTTTTTTTTGCCTCTTTGCCATAAAAATGTAATCAGAACTCTCTGTTTGAGAAGTTTTAATCTGCTGCAGAATATTTGTCTGATGAAATAGATAGATATTTATTGTAGGCAGTGAGATCTATAAATAATGTTTATACTCTAATCGATTGATCAATAGACTGAATTAAGAGATGAATTCCTGTTTTTTTTAAAGAGAGATAGGAGCCTCAGGGATGTATAAAATATGTTAACCTTTTAAAGGGAGTTAATGCACTGCAGAGTAGTTTGAATTAATTGCCACCAGAGATTCTATTTTAATATATATTATAATTATGTTGTGGAAATTCTCCAATAAACATTACTTGGAAATTGTTACCCTCATACATGTATGTCGGTTAGCTTTTAGTTTCCGATGCCATTGGTCACCTGGGGCCGTCATGATCGTGATCGTGTGGTAGTTGGATTTACAACTATGGTACCTGTGTAATCAGTGCCTATCACCACTAAAGTTGTGAGTTTGAACCCCATTCATGGCGAGATGTATTCAATACAACATTGTGTGATAAAGTTTGTCAGTGATTTGCGACAGGTCGGTGGTTTTCCCCGGGTACTCTCCTGTTTCCTCCACCAATAAAACTGACCGCCACGATATAGCTGAAATATTGTTGAAAGTGGCGTTAAGCACCATAAACCAACCACCATCCATTGGTTCACTCCCAGATTCTATATATAAATAAAAAGAACAGTATATCCTTACTACTGGTCACCTCCAAGACCGTCATTATGAAGAAATAAAAAATATCCCATTGAGTTTATTACTGGTCAGTGGTCACCTCCAAGACCGTCATTATGAAGATATTAAGGATATCCCATTGAGTTTATTACTGGTCAGTGGTCACCTCCAAGAGCCTCATTATGAAGATATTAAGGATATCCCATGGCCACTGACTATTGATCCTGCCTAGACAACAATAATAAAGATATTAAGTAGACCCCCTTTTAACTATTGATCTCCTGCCAGACAGCATTATAAAGATTATTAATGATTACTTCTATACTATTGGTCATCTCCTTGACCCCTATTATATCGGCTATGAATAAATAAAATAGGAGAAAATAAACATGAATGAAAATTATTAAAATGATTGAATTAGAAAATAGTACAGGGATGCATAACCCTCTGCAATCTTTGCCTTAATTTTTTTACCTACTTGCCTGAAAACCAAATTTAGAAAAAAATCTATTTATTCAAACAAATTCTTTCATAATTTTCACTTGTCCGAATCCAGTTTTACTTGCCCCGGGCTTCAGGCAAGTGGGTTAGCGACAAGACTGTCCCTGACCTTGCCATTACATCTAAATAAAGTAGAATTAAAAATAGTACAGGGATACCCCTCTGGATCCTCTTCTCCTCCCTGACCCTGCCATTACATCTTAATAAAGTAGAATTAAAAATAGTACAGGGATACCCTCTGGATCCTCTTCTCCCTGACCCTACCATTACATCTTAATAAAGTAGAATTAAAAATAGTACAGGGATACCCCTCTGGATCCTCTTCTCCTCCCTGAACCTGCCATTACATCTAAATAAAATAGAATAATAGAATATAGAAATCGATAGATTGTTGATAAATTTTGAATTAGTACTATGATACCATTTAAAAATGGTATTGATAAAAGACACTGATTTTAAATTGCATAAATAACACATTTCCCATTTGTAAACATATACCAGATTTAAACCTAACTGTACAGAGAATATAATAATAGCTTCCTTGTATTGGAAAACTGGTTACAATCAACTGCAGTTTATCTCTACATCATGCCATGCAGACTTCTATAAGCTATGTGAAATCATACTGGTAAATCTTCAGCTTTTTGGCTTACTTAAATTGCCAGCTTTTATTTATGAAAACAAGTTTGAATTAAAAAATTTGAACAAATGTCAAATGTTTATTTGCAGTAAATTAAAGTCCCATGTGTTTGGTTTTTGCTCAATAAATTAGGTTCCCTTCAAGAAAATCATTTGAAATTTATACACAATTGACAAGGACAGGGACCATAAAGGAAGTCAACATTCGATTTCTGACTAACACTTTTTCCTGTTATGGATTTTTCCCCTTGATTTTTTGAAAAATACATGTTTACTTTAGCTGGAAGAGGGATCATCCGTGTCCTATGGACAAATTCTTTCATTATTAGAAACTAGATTACAGTACATATAAATATGGTACCATAAAACCTAGAGAACTGATTTTGAAATACTCAAATATTTTCAAAAAAAATTGTCAGACGAAATAAGATCAGTTACGTTGGCTTACTACTTCATAAGTCGTTATTAACATTAATTTTGGTGCTGTAGTGGATTCAGACTTTCTGAAACAGAAGGAACAGCTACAGGACCAACATTTGGTCAAAAATATGCGAAGCTTGAATCGCTTGAATCCGTCTCTGAAATTTCAATGTCTTGATCTTGCCAATCATCTTTACAGGTAAACGTTTGATAACATTGTATGCATCTATTATTTCAGGTAATTATCTCAGGCTTAGTATAGGTATTATTACTTACTTATTGAGATCTTGTTCATTCATGTCTGTTCAGTCAGTGAATACACAATTCGTAAACGGCAGTTTGTTTGTCTTTAAAATGCAAACTTTGTACAAATCACTTTGTTACATGTGTAAACATCACTTGATTTTGGTGTCCAGTCCTCGAAGTGAAAACTGGAATTTACTGGTCCGATTCAAAATCTTGATTTATTTTTACATAGTTTTAAATAAAAACTGAAAAATTTACTGGTCCGAACAAAGTTTTACTGGTCTTAGGCTAGAGGACCCTCATCGCGAGGACTGGGTGTATGCTGAAAGCAATAACACATCCCTTAGAAAGGCCATCTTCTCACAGAAGTCAACTAGATCCTTCCCAACATCGATCACTTTAGCTCTCTTCTAAGACCGTGTGTAAGCTTTTGCCATCACTTGACATCTTGTAATGTTGACTTGACACATTTTTAAATCTTTCGTCAAAAACTACTGAAGTATAGTCCATTGAAACAAACTTGACAGGATTGGTAATTTTAAAAAAATTCTGTTTTTGTTTGACCCCAATAGTCAGATTGATTTAATGAATATATCTCATCAGAAACCACTTGACCATTTAAAACTGAAACTTTGCAAGAAATATTACAATGTATCTAAGAAAAATAGTCCTAAAAAAAATCTTCATATCTTTTTGATCTGATATCCAATCTTGCTGTCACAAGTCGTTGGCATAATAGTTTCTGTGGCTTCTGATTGGCTGATATACAAACAAGTAATCATCTTTGGGTAGGTTTAAAAAAAAAAAAGATTCGTCATTTGTTCTTTTCAACATTGATTTTAAAATGGCTGCCAAATGAATTTTGAGTTTGGATTAGCAGAAATCCAAAGAGTTTTCTATTCAGAAAAGATATGAATGAACAAGATATTATATACTCTGCACACAAGCCATAATAGAGTAAACAAGCTGCTCAATAATGCTTTATACCTCATGGCTTGGATTGGTCCTTATAAGTTGTAATATTGTGCATTTAAGCATGGAACAGGCAAGGAATATGGTCCATTTGTCCAATGTTATAACATCATGGAAGTTGTCCATGTGGTCACTGATTTAACAAAGGATGTTAAAAAAGGGAATTGATAGGGAATGAACTTGTATAATGAGGCTGCCAAAGATAGTATAAGACATACGAGAGTAAACCTTAAATAATTAGGTTATGATCAATTCAAGTCATGATTTCCTTTCCATACCTGCTGGAATTTCATCAGCGAAAATACCAATTCGAACAATTTTTCTTTTTGATATCAGGTATATATTGTTTAAAAATTGGTGTGTATTTATTTTGCATGTTTCCCAGGGAATGGTGTTTTCAATTTATAGTTTATGATGTATTATATCTGACACTTTGTTTGCAAAATGTCTATCACCTGTCTCCACAAAAGAAAACAGTAGGTGATTACACATAATCAAAATTGCTGGAAAGTATGCTCTATAGTTAGATTTGACTTACATGTGAGGTAGAAAATCAATCATCCTCTCCTTTAAATGTACAATGAACAGTTAAACCTCTATTAAGCAGTCACCTGTATTAAAAGGTCACTTTTTTCTTGTTCTATCATAGAAGATTTCATATGAATTGAACTTCTTTTAAGAGGCCACCTGTCTTATGAGGCCACTTTTTTTTGTCCCAAAGGTGACCTATTAATACAGGTTTGACTGTACATATTTCTTCTTTTCTTCTAATGAGGACACATGTATTAGTCAAACCTACTTAACTGACCACCTCTATTAAACAACTTGTATTATGTGACCTTAATTTCCCCTCACATTGCATTTCATATTAATTAATCCTGTATTTAGCTACCACCTGTCTAATGTGACCTTATTTCAACATTCCATTGGAATGTCGCAGGTAGTTGGATTACCTAACAACTCATACAAGCCTATCACCAATACGGCATGGGTTTGCGCCCGGCTTTGTAAGTTACAAAAATGGGTGTACTCGACTCGCAGTCGCAAGTGATAAAGTTTACCAGTTGCTTGCCCATGGTCGGTGGTTCTCTCCGGGTACTCCGGCTTCTTCCACCATTAAAACTGGTCGCCACTATAGCTGAAATATTGCTGAAAGTGGCATTAAAACACTAAAAATCAATCAATCAAAAATGGAATGTCGCATAAGATAGGTTTGACCGTAATATTAAAACATTGTATAAAAATGTCAATCTAGAAAGGTCATACAGTCAAACCTGTATTAAGAGGTCACCTTTGGCACAAAGAAAAAGTGGTCTTTTAAGAAGGGTTGCCTCTTAAAAGAGGTTCAATTAATATGATATTTTCTATGACAGCACAAGAAAAAGGTGATCTTTTAATACAGTTGACTGCTAAATAGCGGTGACCGCATGGACAGGTTTGACTGTATATACATACTATCGTTGATTTGTTTTGCAAGAATGGATTTCTCAGATCAATGTCGCACGGAAGGGGAAGCCTAAGATGCGACGAGAAGTCCATTTCAAGCAAAACATTTAAGCGATAGTATGATTATCAAGGATTTGCTAAAATGACGTCATTATAACTCACATTAGAAAACAGCAATATTATTACCGTATTTCTTCTAATAAACGCCCCGGGGGCGTTGACATTTTCCAAAAGGGGGGCGTTAATTAGAGAAAAAATTTCCAAGTTGACTTCGTGAAACAGACAATAGAATTTTACACGTGTGTCGGTTGTCTCATTGTTATCTATAAATGGCACAATCCAGTTGATGTAAATTCTTATAAACGTGTTTGATAATCGTCTTGAATCTATGGAATATAATTTTAATAGTTCTATCAGGGGTTACCATGTCTATAAAAATATGTGGAAATACGAAATTGGAGACAAACTAATATGTGAAAGAGAGGAAAACAATCCAAATGATAAATTTTCAGTAAAACTCGTTCTTCAGCGTGGGAATCCAGGACAGTGTGTTAGGCATGTTCTCAATATGGATGAGACCCCAGTGTGGTTCGAAATGCCAGGAAAGTCAACATTAGCTGAACGTGGGGGAAAAGAGGTGCCTGTGGCAACAACGGGCCATGAAAAAGAAAGACTTACTGTTACGCTCGCTGCTTATGCTGACGGAACAAACCTACCTCCTCTTGTTCACCTACCTGGTGTCCGTCCACTACCAAAAAATGAAGTTCCGAACGGTGTGGTAGTGTTTATGTGTGGATCGGGAAAAAAGTCTTGGGCAAACGAAGAAAGCATTAACTTTTGGTTGAAAAGAATTTGGTGTTTAAATAACCAAAAACGCCGTTTTCTCGTTTGGGATGCCTTTAGGGCACATATAACTCCATCCATCAAGGAGTCTGTCCGAATGAAATACAACTCGGATCTGTGTGTTATTCCCGGAGGATGCACATCAAAATTACAGCCGGCTGATGTTTCATGGAATAAACCGTTTAAGTCGCACTTATCAGAAATGTATGATGAATGGCTATTTTCTGGACCTGTGGAGAAAACCAAAGGTGGCAACAGACGTGCTCCTTCTAAATCTTTAATTCTGAAATGGATCAAACAATCCTGGGATGCAATTTCTCCTGACATAATACGTAAATCATTTAAAAAATGTGGAATCTCGAATGCCTTGGACGGCAGTGAAGATAATTTATTTCAAAATGAAGGCGACGATGATCCATTTGAAGGATTCGACGAAGAGGACGTCAGAATGGATGAGGAAATTTTAGCAAACGTTTCGTCATTCAACGAACAAAACACCGAAATCAGCGATGGTGAAAACGAAATAAATTCAGAATTGGAAGAGGAAAATGAATCCGATTATGACAGTGACCGACATTAACGATGTGTAGCTTTTACCAGTTGTATAAAATCTTTATGAAAAAACTTAGTTTTAGTTTAGAATAGTTACCGTAGTTCATTGATAGATAGATTTAGAGTGTAGATTATTGATTTATTTTCCGATGTACATGTAGCATGTGTAGCGAAGTGCATAATTAGCGGAACTACCGGTATTTTTGGAACTCATTGTACGATTATTTTACAATTTTCATTAAAGCTCAAATCGATTACTGTATAATTCTAATTAAAGTTCTAAGATTACTGGTCTTAATTTATTTTTATGGAAATGGGGGCGTTTATTAGAAGTACAAATGTTCTGTTGGCAGAATTAAGTGAGGGGGCGTTTATTAGAAGGGGGCGTTAATTAGAAGAAATACGGTATGTTAATATCATGCTAGTTACTTGATAATAGATATTTACTTGATAATATTATCGTGTGTAAAGGTAAAATGTAGAAATCATCCATAAATGGTGCTCTAGACAGACAGCTAGACCTGTTAAATGGTTTGTCTGATGCCTCACCATTTTAAAAGTTCCTTGAATGCGTCATATCCGACCATTGGTAGATTATCATCGTAAAACATTTTTACACTAGAATCTCGAGCCTCTCATTACCCAGAAACCCTGTGTAATAAAAGAAAATTGTAAGGTTCTCATGATCAGTGCATAATTAATATTTTATTTGCCAAGCTTTTGTTATGAAAGCATAATAGAGATAAAGAGGTGAAATACAGATAGACACAAAACCTTAGTCTAAATAGTGTATATTAATATAGTCTGATTATAGATGGGAATGGAGTTCATGGCCATCAGCCATATTATGTACACAATGCACATACTAGCTACTGTTCCCATATACATTTTGTGCACAAAGTCTTTTTATGTGGACTAATCTTGTCTTTTGCATGTACATGTATCTAATGTTATATATATATATATATATGTAATCACAGTAGATTTAGCTGTGCAGCTTTGTGTTTGCAATATAACATTTAATGTTGAGTCGGTTTAGTGTATAAACATAAATAAATACTGTTAAATTTAACACTAATACAAAAATAACCATCAAGTTTCAAGAAGTTAAAAGTTATCTCCCTTTCCAAAATAATATCATATGTTTTAGTATGACTTATCTCCCTTAGAACATTAGACTGAGTCTTGAATAACAATGGAATATGCAGATTTCAATTGATGGCATTTGAAAGCAGGACATTCATTGTACTGCATATTAACCTCTGTATGTTGCATCTAGTTTGAGCACATGATACAATTAATGTATTTATTATCAGCATTAAATTAAATAATTGAACTAAAATTATAACATAAATCATATGGACTATTTATGTTTTTATTGTAAATGTTTATGTATATACATCTATAATGTTTTGACTGCAAGAAATCTAAGGTTTAGGGCACATTTCCAATTTAACTCTGTCACATTTTTGTGCCTATTCTAATCCATGACCTAGATTTTCATCAGCTGTCATTATCTATTTGTAATGTGACCCAGATGTGTGGTGCCATGTTGTCAGTCGTTCATTCATCCACCACTATTTTACTTTTTTCATTTATAAGCAGACAATTAACCGGTTTAACCCTGCCACATTTTTATGCCTGTCCTAAGCCAGGACCTAGATTTCCAAATGCCATATGTTGTGATCTTTAGTCAATAGTTAAAGGTGAGAGGTGGTTGTTCGTTTTGTTGATATATATTGTTAGAATTGTTGACCATGACTGTTTGAACTTTCTTTTCATACTCTTTTCTATAAGCTTGCATTAATTGATAAAACATTTTGATGTAGTTTCTATTCAGAAGAATTAAGACTGAAGTTGATTGGTAAAACATATGAATATGATCGATGTTTATCAGTGAAGGGATTTGTAGATAACCACAGATAATCATCAAGTACTTGGTTAACATTTATCTCAATTGGGGGTACAAGTCAGATGTACCTTTCCCAAAGTTGGTAACAGGATAATAATTGCCTTGAAAATAAATTGTGTTATATCTCAATTGGGTTACAAGTCAGATGCAGTTTTCCCCAAGTGGGTAACAGGATAATAATTGCTTTGAAAAAAAACTTTGTTAGGGGTATCAATTTTGCCTTGTTTCTACAATTTTCAGTTTTGGAACTATTCTGACAGTGTTTATTATTTTTGTTTTTTATCTTATTTACCACCCACCTAATATATTATTATGCAAAGGTCTAATGTGAAATATGACTTTTTCAAAATTGACATCTAAACAAAAAGAGTTTGTTTAACTTGTGTCTAATCCATTTTGTTTATTTAATTGGCAAATAAAATACTGTATGTTTAAGCTGAACAAAAAGAGAAATTTTGGCAGTGAATAGCTGTATATATACAATTTCACAGCATGGAGTAGATACTACAAATGTATATTGAATAATGTCTTACAATTGATAATTTTAGTTAGGAATCCATTAAGAAATAAATAATACTAAAGGCAGTCCACTAAATGCTTTTGTATAAAATACTCTGTTCTAAGATACAAAAGCATTTAACCTCACACATAATAATCCATGAGTGTTTGAATATGAAATCCAATAATTCAAGATATAAATTCAATTGCAAGTTAAATATTATTGTTAGAATTGTAACATTGTGCTGTTAATATATATCCAGCAAATTATTTCAAAACACTTGATTCTTACTCAGTGAATTGGAGGGAAAAAAATTCATTCTCAATCCAGCTTTTTGGGAAGTTTTTTTTTATTATATCTATATTACACCTGTGAACAATTTACCTCTGGGTGCCAGGAAACCTCAAAGGTTTACAAATATTTACAATGAACAATATAATTAAATAAATAAATACTGGTACAGTTGTAGTAAGAATACAATACCATAAGCAAATAAATCATATTTTATCTCTCATATTCAATTTATAAACATACATATTTACACAGTAAACAATGAAAGGAATTATTAATACAACTAAATTCATAATGTATCCAATAATAGCTGTAATTTCCTAATATTATATAAGTTTCGAACTTCTGGGTTCTTAATCATCATTTGTATATTACTTCTGAGTTCATTTTTGAGATTTGTGATAACTATTGCTTCCCTGTAAGTACTTTTATTATATTTTATATAATTTCTTGTTTTCCAAATTACCCATTTTAATATACAAATTACTAAATTCATTAAAAGTAGATTTTCAGTTATTTCTCCCTCATACACCCCAATGATTAAGTTTTCCTCAACAAGTACTATATTTTTTTCAAAAATGCTATTAAAAATGTGTTTTAATTCATCTAAGACATGTTTAATTTTATGACACCTGTAAAACAAATGCATAAGGGACTCTATTTCATTTTTACAAAAATGACATTGACCATTTGATTTTCCCATTTTTTGTAATCTATATTCTGAATAGACAATGTTATGCAAACATTTCCATTGGAACTGGATAATGCTTTGTTTACATTTAATCTTGTTCAGTATATACCAAATTGATATCCAGTTAAATTTCTTTTCATAAATTGTATCCCATTTGAATTGACATTTTGGCGTAATTGGTTTACGTATTTCTTTCTGGATATTCTTCAGTTTCAGCTCTTTTGGAACAATGATTTTATTATTATGATTTCTAATATTCAAATTACTATCTATTTTTAAACCTAATGATTTTTTTATCTTTTCGTTATCATCGGATTTTAATTTCTTAACAAAATTTTCTGGTATTGATTTTTTTTATTTTTGCCCATTCTGATATCCAGTTCCTTTTATCATCCAGTCTATTAAATATAGTCTGATTATCAACAAAGGTATTATTGTTTTTATCCCATATATCGTTTATTTTAAATATATTATTTCTCAAAAAGTTTTTGTGATCCGTGTTTTGGTCTAGTATATTAAAGCAGACATCATCTTATCACAATTTTTTTTTTTCTTGCCATGATATATAATAAGCTGATAAAATGCTCATGATCAGTCACTCGATCACTCAAAAAATGTGGCATGGTTAATAGGATTCTAGTATCCCCTGTCAATGTGTTCAGATTTCTGTCAAACTTCAGATCGGTTTCTTATGCCACAATATAGTTGAAAGTGATGTTAAACACCATAACCCTCCCTCCATCCTGAAATAAAATTTAGTAAATGACTGTTTTATTTCAATAATACAATGAAATGAAATTTTCATGAAGACCCCCAAATAGACACTCTCATCCACGAGATACATGATGTAAGTTTATATTTTATATTTATGTCCAGCTTTAGTATTTTAATTCTGACCTGGATTTATAAACATGCACACAAATTGTATAGGTTTAGTGTTTCATGATTGAATTATTTTTATTGACTTTGATTTCAACCTTTAAAGGGGCCCTGGAGACAAGTATTAAATTTAACAAATGAAACCTTCAACTTTTCCATGACCATAGGAGAAAATAGGTCAGTGATTTAGAATAAGATAACCCAGATTTTAACCAGTACTGGTAGAATATTTACTATTAGGTTATTATGATATTGATTGAGACAAAAACAAAATATTTTTGTCAGTCAATATCTTTTGGGGCCATCAGAACCGTGAGCGTATGGTAGTTGGATTTACAACCACCTATGCAATCAGTGCCTATCACCACTGATGTTGTTGTGAGTTCGAATCTCGATCAGGGCGAGGTGTACAACATTATGTGATAAAGTTTGTCAGTGACAAAGTCACTTGCGACAGGCCGGTGGTTTTCTCCAGGTCCTCCGGTTTCCTCCATCAATAAAGCTGACAGCCACGATATAACTGAAATATTGTTGAAAGTGGCGTTAAACACCACAAAACATTTTAACGCCGCCAAACAAACTACATTTGTAACAGTTAATATCTTTTTATTTTATTTTTAAATGAAAAAGACCATGATTTTATGGTTTATTTCGTTTTCTCCAAGATCTCCATTAAAGTTTCTTTCACCCATAAAACACACTTATAATATACAGTCCAATCCAGGTCCAGCCTTAGGAGGTGCAGGGGCCCAATGCTGTTCTCTGTAAAACCTGCCCAGTGCAGTGTATACTTGAACAGCTGAGACTAGATAACTCCAGCGTGGGGCTCCTTAAGCATGGGGCCCAATTGGTTTAATGCCTGCCCTGATCCAACCTAGTTTTGATGAACTGACCTGGGTGAAACCATCACCTTTGGGTTGGTGTCTGGTAGTGGTGTACCGATCATCGGAAACATCGACTAATCAGTCGGACGTCATCATACGATCCGATGATCGATTCTTAAACCTTGTTGTCGATTCTGATTCTATAGTGTCTAACATATATATGCTTAACTTGTTCTTTGGTTGGTTTTTTTTTCTGTCTCCATACTGACAAAAATATTGCAGTTTTATCCCAGCTGGGTTTTATTTTGCCCTCATACTGACAAACATCTGGCAATTTTGTCCAAGCGTACTTTTGACACTCAGTCAATACACGTATTTGGACTAGTCTATTATTTATTTACTTCCCGGAATAGTCCATTTTATATCAGGTGTTACACATATGGAAAACGATCTTTTGTTTTGTTCCAAGTTAATGTTTACAAATGGAAATATTGTAGTTTGTAAATATATTTTTTGATTTTATTCAAATCTTTACTTTTGTCAAACACATATTTGGACTAGTCTATTATTTATCTATCTATATCAGGTGTTACACATATTGAAAACGATCTTTTGTTTTGTTCTATTTTAAAGTTTAATGTTTACTAATGGAAAAATTATAGTTTATAAATTTATGATACAATTTTATTCATATCTTTACTTTTGTCAATCATACTCTTGAAGTAAAGGCTATTTGATTAATTATAGTCAGTAAATACATTTAGCAGGCAATTGTCACCGATGATCGATCATCGGTCGATGTTGATATAACGATCATCGATCTTGAAAATGTTACCGATTCCCATCACTAGTGTCTGGAAACCTTTACATTTGAGGTATCGGGGCATGAACCCATTTCAGTGGTGATATATGCTTGTGTCCTCTTTCTATCTGTCCGTTGAATTATGGCTTCCGATTAACCCTTGGCATCTTCAAACTTTTCTTAACCACTCTGCCACCAGGCCCTTCTTTTATGTAGAGACATCAGACTAACTGAAATCATTTTGACAGTCGCAATACTAAATCGTGGAGAGGTTCTAAAATGGACTGTTTTTGTTTGTATTTACCATATAAACATCAAATGCCTGAAATGGATATCCCAACTGAAAGATTATCTGATTCTAGACAATGTTGAAAGATTATTTATGAAGCTAAATGAGTCTAGGTGCCACTAATGGAGCAGTAACTGTTAACCCTTTTGGAGCACCAGAGTTCACCCTGTTTATTTAGTCAGGTTTGTGTTGCTCAATCTTTAGTTTTCTGTGTAGTGTTTTGTAGATCGTTGTTTATCCTTTTGTTCTTTTTCTTTTTGGTAATTGTATTGTCTGTTCTTCTTCCACTAACGGCTTCAGATTACCCCTTTGATATCTTCTAACTCTTCCATTAGAGAGGTTCCTGTTACTCAATCTTTAGTTTTCTGTGTAGTGCTTTGTAGATCATTGTTTGTCCTTTTGACCATTGTGTTGTCCATCCTTTGATTTATGGCTTATGATTACATCTTCCATATCTTTAAACTTCTACCTAAATTGTTATTGTTTTGTACACACAACTAAGATTGATATCGATTGTTTTTACTTGAAATGAGGGTTTACAAGATAGTTTCCTGTTCTCAATGGGTTTTTTTTATAAAATGAAATTAATCCAGCTTGAAGCTGATAAAATAAAGTCTTCCTTCTTGAATTAGTAAAAGTGATCCATCTTGAACTTTATTGAAAATAGTTAAGACTACTAGATCAAATTGTATGTCAAATATTGCCTACTGTATATCTTGGTCTGTCAGAAATTACATTCATATCCAAGGCCTCCAAGAGAAATTTTGCAAGGTGGAACAAGATTGCTTTGGGGCCCAGAATTCATAAAAAAAGTTTGAATCCAGCTCAGAAGAGGTGTACTCGATACAACATTATGTGATAAAGTTTGTCATTGACATGCGGCAGGTCAGTGGTTTTCTCTGGGTACTACGGTTTCTTCCACCAATAAAACTAACTGCCACAATATATCTGAAATATTGTTGAAAGTGGCATTAAACACCATAACCCTAACGCTAACCCATTATGAAGTTTTGTTAAAAAAAAATTATCGAGCATACAGTTTTGAAGAGAGAGAGAGTGAGAAAAAAAAAAGAGTCCAGTTTGTGCCGACAAAATTAGATCTGTTATTAAGAAATAACATACTTAATATATAGTGACAGTAAATTATTTCATTTAGAATTAATATGTCTATGAACATTCATAAACCTTGTATATTTTTTTTTGCCCACACGTTTTTTAGACAGGATTTTTGGTTACCCCCGTTACAGGTAAAAAAAAAAAAACGAAGGACGCGATATAATGTCACAGGGTCACCTTGGTTGTCATATAGGTAATTAATAACTAATTAAACATCATTCCCCATAATTTTATATATATAAAGAATGCTAAATTTGACACAAATTTTATAAATAAATTTACTAATTTTGATATAAATAATACAAAAATTGAATAAGTAAAATAAAAAAAACATTGCTATCAAGTTCATGAGTAGAGTATCTTAGAAAATGCTTGCAATTTTTCTTTGTGTGTTACCACATGCACCCTCAAACCCACCTCCATAAATAACCTCCACCCAAAATAGCATTTCTACCTCAATTGATCTTATGTGTGGTATAAGGGGGTAGAAATATCATGTAAAAAAGGGCTACTAGTTCTTCTCCAAGAGATAAAATTTCTTAGAAAATGCTTTAAATTTTTCTTTATGTGTAACCGTGCATCCTCAAACCCACCCTCATAAATAGCCTCCACCAAAAATCACATTTCTACCTTTATTAAGTTGATCTTATGTGTGGTATAAGGGAGTAGAAATGTCATATAAAAAGAGCTTACTAGTTCTTCTCCATGATTTCTTCTGTACTTAGAATTTATCCATTAATAAATCAATTATCCAGACCCCATGCCATATGTGTAATGTTCCAGGTTGGAACTTTCATATAAATACATAAAAATTAATTGATTTTTTTTTTTTTTTACATTAGTCCAGTTCACTCATTGCTCATAAAGTTGAGAGGAAGAAATATTTGATTTGATGTATTCTGAGGCTAATTATAAATACGTTTCTCGTGTACTGCTATTTGAAGAATAAAAAAATTTGATGTTGAAATGCTGCTTATTGCAAAAGCAGAGAATAGGCTTATTTTAGGCTTTCCATATTGTGGACCCTCTTCAATAAATCACTTCCTTTTAAATTTAGAACAAAGCAAATCTTTGAATTGATGTAAAAAAAAAATGATGTTGAAAATAGTGAGCTGCTTATTGCAATAGCAGAAAATGCTAGGCCTAATTTAGGCTTTCCATATGGACCCTCTTCAATAAATCAATCACTTCCTTTTAAAAATAGAACAAAACAAATCGTTGAATTGATGTAAATAATTTCATTGGCGTATCAAAAAGGTAAAGATTAATTACCGGTGTTATTAAATTTTTTCACGAATATATATATACGAGTTGGCTGGGTTTTCAACAAGCAATGCAAAATCACATGACATTGCTTTACAGATCTGCTGACCGAGAAATTGACTGTCTTAGGTCAAGGTTGTTTAAAAACAGTTGATAACAAACAGGAGCATGTGCTCAGAAAAGAAAACAACAACAATGTGTATAACAGTGTGTGTTTAGCCTATTTAAAGGAATGTTATTGAGTTAGCAAAATTGTGTTGGTTGACATTTTGTTAGCTACATTTAGATAAATATAATTTGCAGATTGACAAGGTGTGTCAGTCGAGGAAGCTCGATTATTATTGAGAACTATTGACTTTTTAAAAAAAAAATAAACACATTTGACTTAGGAAGTGTTGCTGAACGATTTCAAAATTGATTTCTTTGCAAAAATGAGTAAAAAGAGGAAACTGAGCTTAAGGTTGAAAATAAGTAAGTATGTATTTAATAATTTTCTATTTTGCATCAAAATTTTAGTTATAAATTTTAAAGTGTATGTGCACCATTTTGTTTTAATCACATCTACTTGTACCAGTAAAATTTGATCGATTTGTTGTTTGCAATACACAAGTGAAACAGGTCAACCATGATAAATTGAAAATACCTATGAAAATATACTATAGGACCTGATAAGTAAAGTAAAACAAATTATTCAGATATTTCAAGGACAATATATTATATATATGGTCCAGTCAAGGATTTTAAATGGTCAGAATATGTAATGATTTAAATTTCAATAGAGCAAAAGCTAACAAAAAGTAAAAGCCTAAGTGAATCAACTATACAACAAATCTATTATAGTATTAGCAATACTTTTTCCTATTTAATAGACATGTGTGTATATTTTTGTATTCACAGTTGCATCTAGGGCTAGGCCTACATGAAGAAGGAGGCATAATAAAATTGCATGTTAATTTGAAATATGATCCAATTTTATTAAAGAAAGTGCACATAAAATTTAAGTGCACATTTTTTGGAACCTTCGTGTGCACAAATTGTCAATGGTTTTTTTTTCATTACAAAGGGGAAATTTGATTATTTTTTCCCCTTGTCTTAATTTAAATGCAACCCTGACTATTTGAGAAAATTTTGTTTAGGCCAAAAAAAAAAATATGTGTGTTTACGGTCACCCGACCCACAGGGGCTAGGTGCGTCCGAAAAAAGAAAGAAAAAAAAACTATATAATACTACAAGGGGGCGAACTCACTTGCTTCCATTTTTTTAAGTCGTCGTGTTAAATTGATCGTAACTTCGGAATGCCTTAATATTTTCAAAAAATGTTTCCACCAGTCGAAAGTCAAGTCATTTTCCTTTCCAAAGAGACCCCAATTGTTAGTGTAGGCCTCCGAACTGCTGAGGTATCATACACGAACCAAAACAAAACGGCGTGAAAATCCGAAGTCGTACAAACGCTGGGATGACCACTTCCCATCTGTGTACAGACTTTCCCATGCGTAAACGAGTCATTAATTTGACTAGCTAAATACTTTCATCCATTCAAATTATGATAAAATTTCTTACCTTACGCCAATTTATATGTCCTTTAAGTCTGTTTTTGAAAGAAATCCCATTTGCATCCTTGACACGCCATAGACGTGAAAATTGAGAGAGTTCTAACGGGCTTTTTGATTGGCTGAAACAGATTGTTCAGCCAATCAAAAAGCCCATTAGAACTCTCTCAAGAAAATGGAAACAAACTTCTGGTTGGCAGAGGAGATTTTATGATAGATATATATTTGTATATGAGCAAGAATATGGTATTTGAACCGTTTCTGATAACGATAGAAAACTGATAAAATTGGATATTTCTTTGATATATGTTGTAATTCTATGGCCAAATGGTTGGTTGGTGTGTTAGATGAATGGTGACCATTGATATACTGTAAATATTTCATGAATAAAAATTATTTTTAATGTCCATCTTCGTACTTTTATGCGTCGTTTCTTATCGTTATTTTCGTCTCTGAACTGCGTAACGGTGTTGGATTTCCACACAACTGTGACATACAAAAATGTAAGCTAGCCGTTAAAATATTGACAAACATTGATAATGAAGAATGGAGAGAAGAAAATTTTGAGCAGAGTAAGTATTTCTGTTACAGGTGTCATATATTGCGCGTTACATTGGTTTCCGATTTCGTAACGCTATTTTAAGTTGTGTTATCTCCTTTTTGTAACAGTCGCCATAACAACGATTAGCATAAATAAACTCTCATGAGATGTTTAAATATATTAATCACGGATGTTTACATTTAAGCTTTTCATTTTCTATTTTTTTTATTCAATCATCCACCTGTTACGTTATGCGTTACATGTCATCCAAAAAGAAACGTTAATTTAAAGATTAAATATATTAGTCTGATTTACAATTTCCGCCCAATTGAACTTCCGGTCACAAGTGAACCACGTGTAATGGAAGTGTGATTTTCGGAACATTTATACAATTTTTGTATGATAATATTATAACTCTGATACAGTGCTTGTGGTATCCTGTCGCGTTAAAAAATAAAAAAAAATATGCTACTTTAATATTCAAAATGGTATATACATGCATTAAATAACCAAGAAAAAACCAAATGGTCTTGGATGGTGCCGTTTCATACATTTTTATCGCGACAGGAAACCAAATGTTTATTACCATAACTTGTAATAAGCATTTGGTTTCCTGTCACGATAAAAATGTTTAAAAAGATGGGTAAATATTTTCCCTTTATATCACTTGTTTCTTTTGTACAGTATTGATATAATCATATTCCACGTGTGAAATATTTAAGTTTTAGTATTTAACCATTTGGATACCAAAAGAAACCAAAAGTTCAAATACCATATTCTTGCTCATATACATGTATGAGGTTAACCCTGAGCTAGTATGGTGATTAAAAGAGAGGAAATTAATTAAAGCTTAAATTATTATTTTTTAAGTTTTCTATACCAGATGAGTGATACATGCCTCTAGTTTGGTATTGCTAACTAGTAGCATATGATATTGTAATGTAAAAATGTAATGCAAAGTTATGCTAATTACAGAGACAAAAGTTCAAAAATGTTATGCTTTGGTCAATTGAGCCAGGGGCCCAACTTCAGTGTTGCCTGTTAGGACAGGATACATGTATATGAATACAAGTAAAATTAATGTCATAGTTACGAAAATGGAAAGTATGTTTCTTATTTGCATCACTGTAGCCAGTGTAGGTCAAACTCTCGTAAGTCGAAAAGTATCAAACAATGTAAAGTACATGTTGCATACATTATACTGTAGAAGTAAATCTTATAATTGTTACTGAATGATAAAGTTCAATAACTTTCTTAAAAATCTGGGTGTACCAACATTGGACATAAGTTATAATATGACTGGTTCTTGAATAGTTTTTCTGTGTGGCATCCTTTCTTGTGTATGTTGTGAAAATACCAGTTGTTCATTGATTTCCAGTCGGTATTTTAGGAAACAATAACTTAAAGCATTTTAGAAGATTCTTATATAAATTAAAATATCCTCATACCATCGAACAATAAACCCCATATAGAATAAAAAAGATATACCATTTGAATCTTAATACAGACAATTGCCCGTTGGGATATACTGTAAAAGCATTTCAAATTTTAGATGCCCTGGACAACAGTTAATTTCTGTCCTGAATTATTAATTTTTGCAGTGATATTTATATCTTTTACAGTGTTCTAGGATTCCCATTTCCTGTTACCCCACAGGGACTCGGATAACTATTTCTGACAAATATGCACTCTCAGGCAATGGCAATCTCGTAGAAAAAAACAAAAGGGAAACATAGAGTTGCATTCCGCCTTTTTTCAAAATCATAATTTCGTCTGGTCTTTGCCCAGAAATATCGGTCATCAGCCATCAAAATGTCAGGAATTGAATAAATTTTACATATTTACATACCTTTGCTACTGATTTTTACTTTTTATGCTATTTTCAAACATTTCTTGACCTGATTTGACCAAACGGACGAGATCCCTGACCGGAAGTCAACATGACAGTCGTAAGATATCAGAACTTTTCCATATCATCATAAGGTGAGTCTCGGTGTGTACCAAATGGCAGTTCTGCACAGAATATAATTTTGGTGGGAAATTACAAACTGCCATTTGGTACACACCGTGACTCACCTTATGATGATATGGAAAAGTTCCGATATCTTCCGACTGTCATGAGAACTGGTGCTCAGCGTGAGGATTGTTTTGGTCTGGTAATGGCTAGTTTTCCTTCTATTTCTGAGTACATGTATGTAATATTCATACCCTATCTGACTGAGGATTTACAATGTAGCCTTTCTCCCAGAAAAAAAATTAGGGTTTCGGAGAAAATGTGGTTTTGGTCCCTGAAAGGCTGAAATTTTCAGACAGCAACCCAGCCTAGGCTGGAGGATGGGTGCTCATCGTGGGGACTGTGTAACATGTTTTATATATTTTTGAGTAGTTCTAAATTCATGTCTTGTTACTGTTCTTGGGACAGAGGATGGGTGCTCATCGTGAGGATGTGTAACAATTTTTATTTATTTTTGAGAGTTTCTGTTGTAATGTTTTTCTGAAGTACGTACATTGACCTACAGAGTTGTTAATTCATGTCTTGTTATGGTATAGAATACTTGTCATATATCATCAGGAAAAGTTACAAGTATAATTTCAAATCATTTCCCATGTTAGATAATTGTCCTACGGCACAACAAAAAGTATTTTACCATCTTTATCTTCGAAAGATTATGAAAAGTGAGATATTTTTGACATAAACATAGCTGTAATAGACTTATTTGTATCAAATTACGTCAATATTTTAATTTATCATGTACAGGTATCTGTTGATCAACATTTGGTGACCGTATAAATGCGTAGTTTCCAACATATTCAAAAACAAATTGTGTCTACCGTTACGGGTGAAAACACAAAAGTAATACCTTAAAGTTTGTTTTTAGAAATACAATGTATTCCTTGACATTGTTTGTCCCATATATCGAACTCAAAGAGTGAAATATGGTGAGAGAAAAAAAAACATGACAATTTTGAAATAGAAAATTAAATGGAATGTCACAGGATTTAAAAATTTTAACCACATGTGTATGGTCCAGTGAGATCTGTTATCACATCAGCCTAGCTTGAATAATTCCTAATTGTTCAATGTAAGATTGGAGTACATTAGCACTGTACATACAGTACATCATGTATACATGTATCATATACAATGTGATTTAAATGATTTTATGCCCCAATGATCAGCCCTGGAGCAGTAAGATAATATTTTTAATTAAATGTACACTAAAAACCTCAAAAATCTTGTTCGTCCTTCAGTTTTAATACAATACAGTATATAAGATATCTCTAGTTTTAAAATCTTATTTGTAACTGAACTGTGTTGTAAGACATTTTGATAAAATGTAGGATGGCTGATCATGAATAAACATTTTACTGGTATAGTTCATGTTGTCCTATATTAAGGGTCTTTCTTTGACCCTGTCTATATGCATCTTCGCTAGCCAAGGGTTACGATTCGGGTCCCCCTTCTCTCCACCCTTGGCGGATCTAGAATACATTTTGAAATTCTCGTGCAATGCCACCTGGTGGTGTATCGAAGTTGCGCCCCTTAGATAGTCGTCATCGCCAGCCAATCAGAATCGTTTTGTTATACGTATGTTGGAGAGTTGAAAATGGCAGCGCCCAGTGAATAAAAACTTATTTGTGATAAATTTAATTTGGAAGCACTTACTGTTAACCAAGTGAAAGTTTCAAAGCTTTGGCAGACGGGAAAGATGTATTCATTGGAACCAAAACGGGAAGTGGCAAATCGTTGTCATATGAGAGCATTCCGGTGCCATTTTTGTTTACATTTCGTGGATAACATGTGTTCCGTGTAAAACGTCTTCTGATTGGATACGTGTACTGGTAGCCGTAACCAATGAAATATTAAAGCGTGAATCCTCAAAATGTATTCTAGATCTGCCAAGGGTGGAGAGAAGGGGGACCCGAATCGTAACCCTTGGCTAGCGAAGATGGTCTATATGGTACATGTTATGATGTAGTTGCATGGATATACATATATCTAACTACATTTACACATCCCTTATATTCCTTGCAAGTCACAAACCTGTATTTTACATGCATTATATAGCTGAAATACTGCTAACGTTAATCACCAATCAGTCAATGTACACACAATATATAGCCATTATGTTATTTCTTTATTGTACATGTAGACATGACAACCTCCCCGTACCATCCCTTGACCTTGACCTTCACTTCGTATATATGAGTATTTTTCCTGCTGTTTGACATGTTTGCCAACTGATTCCATTAACAATTCAATTGCTGATTAAAATGGTGTACTTACACATCTTGTGTGTAATGAATTGATGAGTATTACAGTAATACATATCCTTAAGGCTAACCAGTTGTTCTGAACTTCATGAGGCAGTGATTCAGCTAGGCAGCAGTCTCAGGATATTTGCCCACCAGCATCTATTTCTCAAATTGTCCTGAAGAACTTTATAAAAGTTAGTTAAATTATTAAAGAAATGTCCTGAAGAAAGTTTGATAAACTGGCATTGTCCTGAAGATTTCAAAGGCTAACTGAAACACTGTGAGGTGCACCATTTTAATGTACATTGTACATCTTAACTTAACCCCAAATGACCCAAAAGTCTTGTGTATATTAAACATCTAAATTTTAATTTTCTATGTTACGGTGAAACCTGTCTAAACTGAATCCTGCAAAACCAGAATCCTGTATAAACCGAACTTTTAAAAAAGTCATAATTTAGGAAATTGTGCCAATTTAACCTGTATAAACAGAACAACTGTCTATTCTGAACACAAATGCTAGTCCTAAAAGGGTTTGATTTAGACAGGTCTCACTGTATTAAACAATTATGGCTGATGAATGACAATGTAGAAATTTCATCACTTGTGTCCTTTATATATTAGTATACATCAGTGCCTATTCCCACCACAGCCTGTGTGGCCTGTTGTGCTGGATACAATTTTCTGTAATCAAGTTTGTCGCTGACTTGTGGTATGATGGAGGTTTTCTCTGGGTACACCAGTTTCCTCCATCAATAAAACTGCCATGATATACAGGACAGTCGGGGACATATCGTGATAAATCACTGTCAGACTTGTCACTCGTCTTAGTGTTTTTTATATAACTTTTAATAGATGCAATCTATCTCCTTGCTTTCTTTTGCATTTAAGGTGATAGCAAGTAACACTCTAAATGCAAAAAAAAAAGAGACAAAATGTATAGATACATGTATATCACTTAATGGTGAGTTACGCCTATCACAGTGATTTATATATCACTTACGAGAGTGATATGTAATTTATCACAATAAGGGCTTTCAATATTTTTCAAGTGTACCAGTAATTTCACTATTTACTTTTTCTTAAAATTTGAACATTTTATGCATCACTCTTTGAAATTAGGAGGTACCAATTACCATTTTAAGTGGGTAAAAATAACTGGAACTGTCCCTGATTGAAAGGCCTGCACAATATATCTCTGGCTGTACTGTAGCTGAAATTGTGTTGACTGTTTGTTTAAAGACAGTAACATATCCTGTCTTAATTCAATTATAAAATGTATATATCTGCTCAATAAATAGACTGCTCCCGGGGATCTAGAGGACACACAAAGGTTACGGTTAATTAAGTAAATACTTGACAATTTACAAGTACCATAGCTACTTTTATGCTACTTTAATAAAATCGAATAAGATTAACCTAAATAAATGTTTACGCAGGAAAAATAAACAGTTTTACTTATATTTAATTGTATAGGTACTGTACATAGAAAAATTTATCTTAATTAAATAGATTAGTTTCAATCGGATAACGTACATTTCGTGATGTCAGTGTGGAAATGCTAACCAGCAATTTGCGCATATATAAACCGTCAACTGGATCACCTGTTGTCATTTGACGTCTGTTACCATAGCAACCCGTTGGAGATCATTGTATAGGGTGATGATGAGCACGGTGTGGTCTATATTGAAATAGCATGAGATTTTGTAATTAACACATGGAATCTTGTGTACATTTCATTTGGGGCTTAATTATAAATTACTTCAATACTTGCTCAAGGCTGTCAAAGGTTACCAAACGACAGGTGATCTTTTGTGAATGATGTCTTTATAAAACTAATTTATTGTTTCTGAAGAAAAAAAACATATCATAACAATTCAAGGCTTACTATTTACCCCTGATCATGACCTGTTGTTGGCTTCACAACTGCCAATTATCAGGTGGCTGTTTTGTTTGCTGTAGTCAGACAGATTTTTATCAATTTCCATAAAAAAATGAATTATGCGAAAATTTTAACAATAAACCAAAAAGAAATATTTTGCAGAATTTTATCTCTAATACTACATGTAATCCATGTCTTTTAAACCATGGTGTTTGTAAGCACATCAGTGGTGAAATAGTTAGCGTGTTCGCCTGGAGTGTTGAAGATCGTGTTGTTCGTCAAGTCAAACCATAGATTATAAAATTTGTATTGGCTGCTTCTCCATTAAGCACACAGCATTAAGGAGTAGGAGAAAATACTGGAGTTGATGGCTTGGAATGAGGATAATGTGTCGTGGAGTTACATATCTACCTGCGGACTGTTGTTTCTGTGAGCAAACACTAAGTGTGTTGATCTATTACAAAGCAGACATCATCATCCTCTGATTGAAATGTTCTTGCCATGATATAGCTTCCAAATCCAAATTGCTCATTTGGAATTAAACAACAGATAATGTTATTCACTTATTTTAACATGACCTCCTTCTTTCGATTTGTTAACAAACGAGCGAGTTATCCATTCGGTATAATCTCATTAGCACATGTGCCGGTGAATGTGACTGACTTTTCCATTGACAGGATAAATTGTGTGCGACATTTTCCACAAGCGTAAATATAAATTACCGTCTTCCAATCAAAGTATACTACCGTATTTGTACTCTTAGAAATATCAGAATCGAAATAAGTCGTGGAAGTCAGAATGTGTTTTGAGTTTTAACATGGATTGGCTGATATTAGTAAATTTTATCCCTTGCTTCTGGCTCGGGATAAAATACTAATATCCGCCAATCCATGTTAAAACTCCCAACACATTCTGGCTTCCATGATTTATTTCTTAATTAAACCAAGATACCGATATATTTCTGACTGCAAAATAGACTGCTTAAAAGGTTATAATAGCCTTGATGCATACAGACAAAGTCTGCTTAAAAGGTTATAATAGCCTTGATGCATACAGACAAAGTCTGCTTAAAAGATTATAATAGCCTTGATGCATACAGACAAAGTCAACACAGGAGTATAGCTATTAGTATTGTTTTAAATTTTGCAACTTATATTATAGGTACAATGTAACATAATATACAACCATAGATGTCGGTCGGGAATGGTACATGTATATTTTTGTACCCGTAGATTGAATTATGTCTAACTTTCTAAGGGTATGGTTTATTTTTGATGACATTGCAAAAGTGGGTTTGAAATTTAAATGCTAATGTGACAAAGAAAGTTCATTGAACCTTTAAGATAGTGAAGTTACACAGATGTACTGTACAATGAACTATAATTATCAGCAGGGATAGAAATTGGGAAGTTCAAGCTGGTACCCCAGACAAGAATTTTGATAAAAAATGTCTATATGTTTAACTAAATTATAGGTAAAAGTTTAGTAGCCCAGACCAAAATTTAGGGGCCATGGGCTAATTTCTGTTAATTTCTCTCCCTGATCAGACTTGAAAATGGAGCTGTTGATATTTCATTCTTTGTTTTTGTTTAGAGTGAATAATTTAGTGATTATAATTTTGGACAAGATGATAATATTACAAGTGGGTTATTGAACTTTATTATGTATGCCTGTACATGTACTTGGACATGTAGTCAATAGTCTAGATCTTGGATTCGAGTTGTGGTCAGGTCCCTGTACATGTACTTGGACATGTAGTCAATAGTCTAGATCTTGGGTTCGAGCTGTGGTCAGGTCAAACTTTTAAAATGGTGCTTGCTGCTTCTCCGCTAAGCAGAGCCGGATTATGACCTTTTGATGCCCCCGTAGACGAAGCCACCCTCTAACTCGCCCGCACCCTTTCTTGAATATTTTTTACTTGTGATATATTTTAACGACATTTACATAGCTTGAATTAAACTTATTGCAAATTCCCAACCTTGAGGGGGCCCTAGGTTGCAGCCTCTACTAGCCTACCAGCCCTGCTGCTAACAGCATTAAGCAGTGTGGGAAACCATTTTTTCAAACACTCGCAAAATGGCGAGTGGACTGAAACAAGTATTCGCCCAAATGTAATAGAGCTCGCCATGTTTGGCGAGTGACATTTTTTTTTTAACTCGCCAACAAATACCAAATAAACAATACAGTAATGTTCAACAATTTATTTTGCAGATTTTGTCAAGTCATTAACTTGGTCAAGAAGGATCAACACTCTCTTAAGAGCTGTGTTGATCTCTTCTTCTTCAATTTCGATGTCTTCGTTTTTTAAGTTTTAATGCACGGTATAAAACATGTCAAATCCGGTTCCGACACATATTTAACTTTATGTTTTCACATAGGTTTTCGCTACGAATTCGTTTGAAATATTTCAAAACCAAATTATTTTATTTGCATTAATTTTAAAAGTCATCACATCTATTTGTAATGAAACCATATTTTATTTAATCGTGAAATCGACCTTGGCAAAATTATGCGGGGCCGGGATTGTATACTTAATTTTTCTGTTGACAGAAATGAAGTGTCATGGCGGAATGTTTTCTTATCGAGTACAATGATTAATAAAATGTTGGATAAATGACAGTTAACAGAAAATTTAACTGTTTGGGAGCTATGATATTTTAAAGCTGTAACCCGTTATCGTGGCGAGCGTTTTCAAGTTCCTACTCGCCAGACCGGCGAGTATAAAGTGGATCTTATTCGCCAGCTGAAATTTCCACTCGCCTTTAGCGAGTTAGCGAGCGGTCATTTCCCACACTGATTAAGGAGTACAAGAAAGATCTTAATAAAGCATTTCTGGTACCTGATTCATGTAGAGCGATAAAGAAATGGTAACAGTATAAGTGCTGATGTCACAGATGACACCATTGAAAACAATTAGAATGACGCTTGTTTCCGTTATTTTCAGACTATTAGGCAGGTGTTTTTGGACTTTTTGATATTGATGGATAAACACAATATATGTACATTGTTGTTAAATATCAAATTAATTTCCACTCGCTGTGAAACAGGCTAAGGCTCGCTTGTCTTCCTGTTTAAAAATAATTTTGTTATTTTCCAACAATGTACGTATATTGTATATACACACTGATATTGCCTGGTACATGTACACTAATACCTATTTATACCAGCTGTTTATAGATTTCTGTTAATACATACATTACAGAGTCATGAACAGTGTATGGTGTGAATTTATCACATGTTGGTATGAGAAAAATGTATGTTAATTCCCTTCAAATTGTTTTTTGTCATTACAATTGTACAATGTTATGGAAATACTAATCATCATGTCATGTGATGTTGCAATTCATTGTCATTCTGATGTTTTGAAATTGATTGCAAAACATACAGGTAATATGTCCGCTGAATATTTGATGGCATACAAAACTGTTAAAGGCATACAGGCTGTCGGAATTGAATTTTTTTTTTTTATATTAAAAGTTGCCAATATTCGATGTTTTATAGTAATAAAATGTTCTGAACAAGAAGCCAGGTTTAAAAAATATGTTATAATGTCGTAATTAGTGAAAAGAATTTGAATGTCAGTCGATGGAATCGCCATTAACATACCTAATTATACATTTGTAAGTCAGCTTCTTATTTCCGAAGTTTGCTGAATACTGATAACTGCTATAAATAACCAGGAAGCATTTTGCATGTAAATTCGTTAGAATTAATATAATTTAAGAAATATATTTATGAAATTGGATCCTGGGGTAATCAGTTAATATTATATAATGGTATTTAGTTAGAATGACACTTAAAATCGAAATACGTGATGAAATCAATAAAAACAAACCCAATCTCTGCAAAGGGACCAGATAAAGGGAAAATTGTAAACAAATTGTATTGCATATTATTGACAACCCTTGAGTTGCCTTGATTATTATTTTTTCGAAAAAAACAAGACATGAAGTTCATTATTATAGTCTCTAATTTGAAAGAGATAACACCTAGCGTTTTCTCCTGAAAAAAAGAATATATAAAAAAAATTGCAATGCAATTCTACTGTCAAAATACAATTCGGCCGAAAAAAGATACTAAATTATGCTTACTTGTTGAAAAATGGAGTAGGTCGGTATAACATCTTTTTTTAATTTTTACACAAAGCTTGCTGAATCCTCCTTTTTGTGTCGTTTTCATGTAGAATCCATCAATGTTTTGGTTTGTGCCATGTGCTTTTTCTTCAACAAACAATTTCGCACAAGTTCACTGTGTAGGTCGTATGAATGTATGAATATTGTGCGGGTAAACATTGGAGTCTTGACTGGATGGAAGAAAATCAAACAGCAACGTATTTCCTTCGTTCTAGGCTATTTACGTATGATATTATGAAAAATTTCAACTGCAATTTAGTATTAAACATCGAATATTGGCAACTTTTAATATAAAAAAAATTCAATTCTGACAACCTGTATGCCTTTAAAGGGACCATCTATAACAAAAATCCAAGAGCGTACCTGATGAAGTTTATTCCAGAAACATGTCTTTCGCACTAAATTTGATATCTACATTTTTATAAGAGATATGTGGCAGGGCCCAGCAGCTGACTTTGCACATGAAATATTAAAAATTTCAGTAGCCAGCTGGGTTCCTGTCTGAAAATGTTACTAGTCTTGGGCTACTGGTCCCCTGTTAAGTTTTATACCAGTATTTAACAACCACCTGTCTTATGTGGTCCTATTCCAGTGTTCCTTTGGAAGGCCAAATAAGACAGGTCTGCATATAATGACCCCTTCTGAAGGATAGTGTTTTATCTCTGGTCTGATGTACTACACGGGAAGTAACCCAACTATAATGGTTTTGTTACTTGTAGGAGTTTATTTGCAGGGTCTATAGAAGAGCCTATCCCATGAGAACATTTGTCAGAAAGTTGGTCCACATCCATCTTGATTTATACTTTAAATGAATCTTTTCTTAGATTAAAAAATATATTAAATATAATTAACAATCATTTCATATTTATTTTGCAGTTTCACCGCTCAAGTCCTTGACAAATAATGAACCAAAGTCGGCACCACCGATGCGGAACCATGAACACACACATGCCATTATTTACAAACGTGATGATTCTGTTCGGGTTAGTGATGTATGTTATCGTATTCTCATGCTGCTTTTATTGTAGTCAAAACTTGTTATGTGAAAGTCAAAACTTGTATGTGAAAGTCAAAACTTGTTATGTGAAAGTCAAAGCTTGTTATGTGAAAGTCAGAACTTGTTATGTGAAAGTCAAAATTTGTTATGTGCAAATCAGAACTTGTTATGTGCAAATCAAAACTTGTTATGTGAAAGTCAAAACTTGTTATGTGAAAGTCAAAACTTGTTATGTGAAGGTCAAAGCTTGTTATGTGAAAGTCAAAACTTGTAATGTGAAAGTCAAAACTTGTTATGTGAAAGTCGAAGGAATGTACATATAATTTTGCTTTTAATATACACTTGTTCAACTTTCCCTTGTCAACATGCTGTGTTTGTATCATGCTTCCCTCAGCATAGCACTTTATTTTTTTGTTTGTATCATGCTTCCCTCAGCATAGCACTTTATTTTTTTGTCAAATTATCCAAGGCAACAGCATATGCTTGAGTTCTAGATAATGAGGTTTTGACTATAGTCATAATAATTAGGCTACACTGTCATCTTATATGTGTTTTCAAATTGCAATCTCTTTGCACTTCACTTGTAATTTGTTTATATTGACATCATTCTCTTCTGCTGATTCATTCAAGCGTGCATTCCATAAATAGCAGAACTTGCATGAGATTGGAATTCACCACCTGAAGTAAATAAGAAATGCATTAAATATTTTTTACTTCATTCACTACATAAAATGAAAGTCATTAACATTTCATGACATTATGTAATTTTTTTTGTGGTTTACCTTGCATATAGAAATCCATTATTTATTTTTACAAAAAGGAACAATTAGAAGATAAATTGTCACCTTACATGCACGTTGAAGGGAAGTTCACCTGACTGTATGATGGGAATATGCAAATCTTTAAACTACATGTTATTGTAATGATCTATAGTGAAGAAGTACTTTTAATGTGGAAGTTAAATGTCAAACATGCAAACGTAATAAAGAATAGGATCATTACACGTACTACAATTGGATGAAAACTAATTTTTTTTGAGAGAGAACAATGCAAAAAAATAAAAAATCCGGTTAGACAAAACAACACAAAGTGAAATAAAAAATTAATTATGAATAGCAATATACCAGTATATGAGATCGTATATCACAAACTCGCTCACAAAAAAATAATTGGAGTGAATCCAGGATTGCATTCAAGAATAATGAAATATTCAACAATATTTCGATTTTTTTTCTAAATGGCCTGAATAAATATTTAAAAAAAAAATATGATTTACTTTGTTTTTTCAAACAGCAGACGACACTTACATTTCTTGTTTATATGACAACTGTCAAAGCCGAATGTGGCAAATTAAAATTCTGTGTGTATAACGTACTGTAATCAGTAGTAAGCAAAAAATCTTTCATTCAGGCCTAAATTGAAATATCGTTTGTTTGCCGTCAGCCAACCGACCCAAAAAAATCCACGCGACTCAAAAGATTGTATTGCCGTTTTAATTTAATTGTATTTTTTTTTTCGAAATTTTCGTTCCGTTCCGTGTTTTAGTAAAGTTCTGGTATATTCGGAATTCTCGTAGTCTTTCCATGGTTCGTGTCGATAATAGCCGTTAATTTTGAATATGAACGTCAAAAACCTGGCATAGCCCAAAAAGTATCTAAATCTAAAACAGAAACATGCACGAATGTCTATTTAGCTTCATGCATGCTCAGTACATGTATATTCATACTGTATACTTAATATTTTAAACATACAAAAAATGTATGTCTGGTTCAGAAAAATAAAATAATATACCTACCTACCTACCCAGACAAAAAAATCTGAGTCAGAGAATGGCAAACAAACAATTTTTTAATTTAGGCCTCATCACATTTTTCTTTGTCTGCGATTTTGAATAGCTTCTTATTCATCTTCAAAGGCATCGAAAGATATCTATGAAGATATGATTCGAAGATACGTGTTCAACTTTAAAAAAAATTTTTTTACAAAGACGTTGGAAGATTCTTGAACATACCCTAGGTGTTTTCATTGTTGATAGGGATTTCTAAGATTTAGTAGCATTATTCCGGGTATATGGTAAATGCATATGCAGAACTTTGATCATTTACATATTAAACACCAGGTACATTTTAGCATTCCCAAAATTGACCCTTTCACGATAACTGCAATCCTACATTCATCTGGGACATTTGTGAGTGGGAAAATGACGATTTCGCTGAAAAATTGTGACGTCATAAACGCATTTAATTGTACTACGACATCATTTTACCGGGAAGGGTATTATTACCACTCACAAATGTCCAGGATGAATGCAGGACGGCAGTTGTCATGAAAGGGTCTATAGATTAGTAATAGTTTGTGTTTCGCTTTTGCAAAAAGTGCAATTGCTTTAATTTTTTTACATGAAATTTCTGTAACAAATTATTTGTTGCTTGCTTAATAAAAATCATGAAAACTTATTTCTAAAAATAATATTTCACAAAAAATGACATTGCTTGTCTTATTATATATTTCAGTTCTCTTTGGAATCAGATATAGACAAGTTAGACATAGAAGATTTAGGTGAGTTAAACTGTCGAACTTTTCTAATTTGAGAAGTCTAAGGTGAGTTAAGGGTGTAGGCCTGGGGTATGGGAGACAACTCTATTTTCATTGTCTTCTCAAATATATGGTCATCTGTGCATTTGAAAATTCCCCTTCAATTCTAAGCTTCTTGGAAACACAGAAAGTTTACATTAGATATGGGCAGATTTTAAAAAAATGACTCTTTCCTTTTACCTTTTTATAACTTTGCTCCTTGTCTTTTTATACCCCCACTCCCCGGAGGGGGAGGGGGGTATACTGTTTTACCTCTGTCCGTCCGTCCAAGATATTTTTAGTCGCATTTTTCTCAGCAAATATTAATGGCAGAAATCTGATATTTCGTCACAAGCTTCATATAGGTACCCCATTTTGTAGAAAGCGTTTTTTGACCCGTCAGATTCCTACTTCCTGTTTGCCGACTTAGTTGGTTTTATACACATTTAACATATATGCACATTTTTCGTCGCATTTTTCTCAGAAACTATTGATGACAGGAATCTGATATTTGGTCACAAGCTTCATATAGGTACCCCATATCGTGGTAAGCATTTTTGGACCCATCAGATTCCTACTTCCTGTTTGCCGACTTGGTTGGTTTTTATACACATTGAACATATATGCGGGGGTATCATATGTGAGCATTAGCTCACAGTTCATCTTGTTATATCTTATTGCTGCTAATAAAAGTGTGTTATTATTATATGCTTGTGCCCACATCGAAATATCTCTTTCCAGAAAAAATTGCCATCGAAATATGTTGTTAAAAATGTCAGGAGTGTAACACATTTTGTATGACAAACTTTTTTACCTAATGAATTTCAAGTGTTTATCAAATAAAAAATATTAAATATATACACCAGAATGATATTATGAAACTATAGTACAATTGCTATATATGTCAGGAAATCGCTTACCTCTGGTGATGATTTATAAATATAAAATGGTGACATTGAAAAACTTAATACTAAAATATATTGGTATGACAAATATCAATATATTGAAAAGAAAGTGTCATGTTGGAATAAATGTAGTGTTTTTAGAAGTGATGTTGAAACTGTGTAATGTATGTTTCATGAAAAATATTTTCATTGCCCCATGAAGATGTTTGCACCATTTTGACCTTCACATAATTATTAGGTGATCCGAAAATGTCAGGAGGGTAAACAAGATATGTATACATTGTTATATTTTGTTGAATTCTGTATTATTTTTTAGCAGTTCATGACAGTCTGTGAATATTGGTGACACTCATACTTGCTACAGAACATGAAAATAAATTATCTTAATTGTCTAATTTCAATATAATACTGTTGCATATAATGCTCAATTTCGTTGGTCAACATCATACCAGCTGAATTTTTTTATACATCTATATATAATAATGGCTATTTTCAAGGAATTTATGCATGGTGTCGACAAACCATTTCGCTCACAAATTTTACATCTTTTTCAGTTTGCAGATGAAATGTCAAATTCTCACATTTATAAATTCTCTCAAAATAACCTATATTCCTATAATATTATTGCTGACAGTTTAAGAAAGATTCATATTTCAGAAAACAGAAAAAATAACTGTACAAAGATTGAAATACCGAGGTGTAAATTAATTTTATGGTAGTAAATAAAAATGGAAAGCTATGTTTGGGGATATTTTTTTTGTAATACTGATCCTCTCTTTTTTTTTTATCTCACAAATAAAGAAACAGCAAAAGGTGAGTGTGTAATAACTTTCCTCGACAATTTCATTTTTTCTGGGTGCCATCCGTGAAAAACATAATTTTAAATATCTTAAAAATACGACAGTAAAAGTTTGTAAAATTTGGTGCAATGATGTCTATACGGTATGTATATTCTTTACTGTGACATTTTTGGGTAGAAATTAGGGTGGTATCTTAGGACATCCCCCCCTTTTTCCAATTTAAACTGCTTTGTATAAACATATTTATTCATGATAAACTGGTACAATGTTACAATACACGCAAATTTTGCTTTAACATGACAGGATTCGGAAACAAGCTAAGCTTATTATAATTGACTAATATAGCAAACAAGTTATAGAACATGCTACATGACAAATCTAAAAAAAAGACAATAATAGACATAATTTCAACTGCTTTGCACATGATTATCTCCAAACAGGATATTCATATATGCTAGATATTTCATAATTATTCAACAATAACACTTTCAAGTGTATTAAAGCCAAAATATTGCCTTTCAACCAGAAATAAACTAGTATTACCATCTGTTGTCAAGAATACTCCCAAAATTGCTATATTTAGGATGTACTATGGAGAAAACGACACAGTGAAATTTCTTGAAACTTTGGCAGATAATGTATTTAGACATAACTATTCAATGATGCAATTTTTTTTTTAAATTGATCGATGGGAAAAATTTTGGGTTAACTAGGTCTACCCCCTTAAACTGTCAAACTTTTCTAATTTGAGAAGTCTAATAATGCAGGTACAGTGGAACTGCGCTAACTCAAACTCGGATGACTCGAATATTATGGATCGCTCGAACTGTTTTTTAGTCCCGTCAGTTTAGCATTAATTCCTTGTTCGGTGACTAACTTCCGATAACTCAAACACATTTTGACAGTTCCTTCGAGTTCAAGCCAGTGAAGTTCTACTGTACTTATTTTGGGTATAAACCAAGTTCCTTGTGAATTATATCGCACTAGTAATATTTGTCTGTATCGGCAACTGATTTACATAAATATTCCAGTACAGTTGTCCTCCTCTTCTAAGGCCTCTCTTCCAATGAAGAGGTTAGTCTTAAAAAAGAGGTTGCTTCTCATAAGTGGAGCAATTCAGTATTATTTAAATATCTCGGTTCATTTGAAATCTGGCTTGATAAGAGAGATGGCCTTTGGATGGAGTTACCTTACTTGAGAAGAGGGGTATGGTGATTACTGCCACTTTCAACAATATTTCTGTTATATGGTGGTGGTCATTTTTATTGTTGGAGGAAACCAGAGTACCTGGAGAAAACCACCGAATTGTCGCCAGTTACTGACAAACTTTATCACATAATGTTGAATTGAGTATACCTCGGCTGAGCGGGATTCGAACTCGCACTGATTACATAGGTAGTTATAAATTATTATCCAACTACTATACGATCATGACCACGATGGCCCCCTACTTGAGCAGGACTACCGTACCAACATAGTACAAATAAATTAGGATGGAGTTGAAATCTATTTACAATTGAAATTTATCAAATTCATAGGGAAATAATATGGTTGAATACAAGATATAGAAGAGGGAAGGAAATAATATAGGAAACTCATTCTTCTGTTCAAGGAGACACAAAGTGTTGTATGAATGTCAAGGCTTTTCTCTGACCTAATTTCAATAGAAACACTATAACATAGGAAATTGTTCAAATCTTTGTTTCTCTACAAGGAGACACAAAGTGTGTATGAATGTCAAGGCTTTTCTCTAACCTTATTTCAAAAGAAGCACTATTATTCTATTATTGTCTACTCTTGAGGGAACTGTTCTCCTATAGTGTTGTCTGGTGAGGTATAGTGCCTGAGCCAATGGCGAGGGCACTATACCTCACCAGACAACACTATAGGAAAACTGTTCTCGAGGGAGAAGACAATAATATATTTAGTACATAACATCCCATTCCAGACATAAAAGAAAAACTCGCTCAAATTCAATATAATAATAATAATAAAATTTACAATGTCACATTATATTTGCATTACTAAACCTGGCCATGTTGACAGCAGACTACAGCATGAGTCTATTTTAAGGGAGATAAATCTTGACAAAAATATATATAAATTATGCGGGAAAATATATGCCACAGGTATAGTCCCCGCGGGAAATCGTTTGAAACTGGTATAGTTCCCGTCGCTAGGTATAGTCACCCGTTGTCAAGTGTACTGTTCAAAAATAGTACACACTTATTATCCAATCAAAATACAGCATTTTCATATGTTAGGTACTAAAACATATTTTTTCTAATTATTAAGAAAGACTGTAGCTTTTGTGTATTTATGTTCAACTGTATCTGTATATTGTTTATATAAAGGAGAAGATGTTCTAAGTTGAAAAACTTTTATCTGATCCTATTGTCATGTTTTTGGACAATAAAATATGTTTAAGCTACATATTTAATAAAGATATGTATATATAGTATATAGTTAGATAAGATTGACATCAAATATTTTTGTTTCATCTGTACAAGTGTACTGATGATGTCAAGGCTTTTCTCTGACCTAATTTTAAAAAAAACACTATAACCTGTACATGTGTATATATATATATATATATATACGTCTGAAAATTAAACCAAACAGTGTTAGAATTAGATTTTAGAGCTGTCAAATTTTTGTTCTTCCCTCGACGGGATTTGAACCCACACCATTGTTACACTGCAGCACCATTCGCTTAGCCTTACGTCCAGCGCCCTAGACCACTCGACTACATCCACTCCCTAAAAAAGGAGCTTCAATAGTCGTAGTGTTACCTTGTCTCGTAAGGCAAATCTAGGGATAGGCGTAAGACATGTGTATAAGCGTGTGTAGATGGTACATATATACTTAATATTATAATTTGACAGCAATCTAACTCAGCAATTTTTAATATATTGGATAGGATAATGAAGAATTATTCATTATACAGTCACAGGAAATAAAGTATATTATACAAACGTCTAGAAGCAAGTGACAACCATACAATATATCTGTCCCACTGGATCTCAAAGTTACTTTAAAGGATACTAGGTTAATACTAAATATTATATACGTCTGAAAATTAAACCAAACAGTGTTAGAATTAGATTTTAGAGCTGTCAAATTTTTGTTCTTCCCTCGACGGGATTTGAACCCACACCATTGTTACACTGCAGCACCATTCGCTTAGCCTTACGTCCAGCGCCCTAGACCACTCTATATATATATATATATAGTATATAATTAGATAAGATTGACATCAAATCAATTCCCTGACAGTTATGTAATGAGATTCTAGAAGTACATAATATGTATGACCCTTTTGATTTATCATTCCTCAGTCGTTAATAGCCAAGCCACAAAATTTATAATCTTAATAACATAACTACTGAAAAAGTTTATATCATGGGGAAATGTATTTGAACTTTATGTTTGATCAAGAAAAGAAAAAAAGGACACAGAAGACCTTGATGTGTTTGACATTTATCTAATGAGAAGTACACATGACCCTTTTAATTTATCATTCACCTGTCTTTAATAGCCAAGTCACAAAATTGATAATATTAATAACAGAACTACTGCAAAAGTTTATGTCATGGGAAATATGTTAGAACATTATGTTAATTAAAAAAAAAATATAGAAAGAAGATGCAGAAGCCCTTGCTGTGTTTTAATAATGAGTGTGTAGGCTGATTAGTATGACTAAAATCGTATGATAGATGGGAAATACTTTACTTTTGATCTTAAAATACTTGTCATTTTTATTTTGTCCTATATCTTTAGACTTGTTATAAGGTTTCTGATTTGTACTCTTACTTGGGGTGAGGTGTACCTAATGAAATTTTATATGATCAAGTTTGGCGGTAATTTACAAAAGATGGTAGATTACCGGATACTCCAATAATTCGGTGATTTCTGTATTCAAAGATGGTTTTCTCTGGGTACTCTGGTTTCCTCCACCAATAAAACTGACCACCACAATATAACTGAAATATTGTTGAAAGTGGCATTAAACACCATAAACCTCAATTCCTCATCACCCAATGAATTTTATCGAGGTATAAAACATGATGACAAAATAAGAATTTTGTTCCAAGCCAAAATGAGGGATTTCAGTATATAATAAATCGTGTGTAATAGATATAACTGTGTAATAAATGCATAAAAATTTCTATTTTTCAGACGAGAACACGGAGCAAGCATTTGCCAAGTTTATGCGAGCCCACAAGTGTTATGATCTTATACCCACTAGTGCCAAACTTGTAATATTTGACACATTATTAAATGTAAGTAGAAATAGCGTAGATCACGATAACACACCAATACTTTATACACAGATGGCGTTGCAGTCATAAAAGATTTGAGTACGATATTTGTACTCGTATTTGAAAAACAACCAATCGGAACACTGTATACAATATATAAAGTGTTCTGATTGGAGTCTGAGAATGACCTCCGGAGTTTTATGACGGTAAGGCAACAACTTCTATCACAATAACACACCAATACTTTATACACATCTGGCCTTGTGGTCATAAAACTTTTGAGTGTGATTTTTATACTCGTACTTGAAAACTAAAACAACCAATGAGAAGACTGTATACAATATATAAAGTATTCTGGTTGGATGATTTTGCAGTGAGAACAAAACCAGTACTCTGGAGTTTTATAACCTTGAGGCTTGATCAAGAGTTTTATAACCTTAAGGTTTGATCAAGACATTTCAAGAGAATTTTTTTTGTCGACTTTATAATGGACCAGACATATCAGAATCACTATCCACCATCTTGCATTTTGACGTATAATTTGTGAAAATTCATTCTTTCTAGATTGTTACGGAAATAAAGAGAATTTCTGCACACCATCAATCTATCACTATATTATATATAAGCTAGAATAAATCGTTAAAAACAAGAACGATTGGCAGATTGAATGTACATGCAATAATTTTTCTAATGCTGATGTAAGTGGCTCGAATTAAATGCCCAATATCAACTGAATTCTAGGGTTGTTAACTTGATTTATGGGAGCATCTCAGTTCTACTGGCCAATTTCTCTTCTTCTTTTTTACATGAAATATTGCTTTTTTAAGGTTTCCATGTGCTTGTCCCAAATGAGGTCCTTTTTCAACTTTGACACTAAACATCAGTGGAGGACAGACATAGCACATCTTCCACAAAATGGCCATATTCCTTTTGTAATATTTCTGGGGGTATTGCACCCATATTTCAAAATATGAATTGATAAAGTAAAAATCATTTCTAAAATCAAGGCCTTGACTGTTCTGTTATTCTGTACTTAAAAAGATGTCATAAAAAACTTGAATCCTGCGGTTGTTGGTTTTTTTTTTCTGAAGTGGTTATGTAACAACGAAAGTTGAGTTAAGTTTAAAGTGATGGAGCTTCATGGGTAATTAAGATACGGAGATACAAACAAGTTTGATATATAAGTTATTGTAAAGGTCAAGGCTACAATAGTTTTTTATGAGAAATTGGATTCTCTTCACACATCTTGTAGGTTATGGCATTCCTCCAATTTTTTCTTCATTTTCTTTTAAAGACAAGTGTTAAGATTATTAATTGTTATGTTGATAATACACTGTCAGGACCAATAAATTGATTGATTTGGGGAGAATCATGTTGTAAGAGCTGAGATTTTGATACACCACTTTTCGACCAATGCACTAGACTAGCTATTGTTTGCAAGGTCAAAGATCACTTCCTTGATAACGACAAATGAAACGGGCATCAATATCGATCATTGGTAGTTTGTTGCCAAATTGGTGTCTCTAACTTGTGCTGATGATAAAAGCCAACGGTCAAGGTTGCCATGTAGAAAAAATAAAACTAAAACAAAGAAATCATGGAAGAATTCAAGACTCCATTAAGTCAGTCCTCGAATAGAAAATTTGAATTTACTGGTCCGAATCAAATCCTGGAATTTATTTTTATTTAGGTCTTTAAAAAAAAATGAAAAATTTACTGGTCCGAACAAAGTTTTACTGGTCTTGGGCAGGAGGACTTGTGCTCATCGTGAGGACTGTTAGTTTTGTCACCAACTTGCAGCAGATCGGTTATTTTCTGCTAGAACTCTGGTTTCCTCCACCATTAAGATGGAAAACCATAAAAAAAATAATGGAAATAATTGAACGTGTCATTAAACACGTACATTATAATCTCATTTGTTAATTTAAGAAAGTGCAAAACTTATCTTGAAATAAGCTGTAAGATGTTTGTCTTGTAGAAAGTTGCGGTATCTTAAAATAAGCTGTGCAATGTATTGAAGATTGTCAGTAAATCTTCTGTAAAGTACAGTAATAGTCTGTTAGATAATTACAAACCTTGGACATAAAGAGCTTACAAGATGACATATGGTCTAATAGCTCTATAATCAATCATTCCCAGTGAAGCACATTAATAACATTGATCCAATCAAGGGTTTTGCCGATTCTTTGTGTTTATATTGAAGAATTAGGTTATTGGGTTTTCTCATATGAAGGTGGAAATGTGTTTTGCAAATTTTTTTTTATAATGATAACAATGCTAATGCAAAAATGTAATACATTAAATGTGTCTTCTGCTTGAATTGGTACTCGGGAGCCATCCTGGTCTTGATCATATGGTAGTTGGATTTACAACTACCTATGCAATCAGTGCCTATAACCACCAGCATTGTGAGTTGGAATCCCGTTCATTGCGAGATGTACTGGATACAACATTATGTGATAAAGCTTGTAAGTGACTTACGACAGGTCGGTGGTTTTCTCTGGATACTCTTGTTTTCTCCACCAAACTGACCGCCACGATATAACTGAAATATTGTTGACAGTGGCGTTAAGCACAATACCATATCCCTAACCCTGTATTGGTACTCCAACTTTTCTCATCATTAGGCTTGGATTTAGTCTTGCATAACTTCCAGTGAGCAGTATTTCAGTTATATTCAGAATGAGAACAAGATCTATAATATATAAAAGCTATATATAGAAATGAGGGACTGGATGAACGACTTATGACTGTGACTTAAAAAGTCTTGAAAATTTAGTCTTTTATAGTGGCTACAATGTGGCTGCTCTTTTTTGAAATCTACAAAGGACATCTGTAGTGTGCAGGGAGCGTGACACTCTTCAAATACGTTGTCCAGTATGCCAGTCCTTTCTGTATTATGACCTGAAAAATGGCTCGGTTGGTCTTAAACAACAATTACTCACTCATCATACCACTGTGGCCACAAAGAACCAATAGAATTTATAAAAGAATTCAAACTCATAATTTAACGAGTATTGACATTCTGTAACAGATTAAGTTGACATCAAAATGGCTGCCATCCACCATCCATCATCTGTTCTGCAATAAAAATATTTATAAGCCAATCAAGGACCCCAATGGGAGCATCAATATTAAACATGCAATATTTATTTACATATACCAGTACATACAGGTAGAAAACAAGATGCAACATTTGAAGGCTGAAATATAAAAATAAATACAAACAAATGCACATGTGATTCTAAAAATAGACTGCTGCTGCACTGTTGCAAATTGAAGTTGATTTTGTGGTTGTTGCTAAGGCGATTATCACATTGTGTTCAGAAAATCTTGGATCTTTTAATTAATGTCGGCGTTAATTACGGACAAAGAACCATGCAAGTTTGCAGTTAATAAGCGACAAAATACAAATTATTCGTTTTTACCTGTCACTAGTAAGGTCAGTTGCATATGGAGAAAGCGAGGTCAAATTATTTGCTTGCAAGGAAATAATAAATCAATGGTAATTTTTGTTCTCAAAAGGCGAAAAGTGGTACGATAAGCTGTTTAATGTGAAATATTTACCTTTATTTCATCATTTTAAAGCTATTTACCAATTTCCAAAACATATAATTTTTTGGGTCAAAATCGTAGCTAATGTCTCTTTAATCAACTGTTGTCAGCTGATGGATAAATAGGTTTTTCCATCACAAAACTTGTTAATTTTATTGATGTGTTTGATATCGAGATATCATATGGTGACATTTTGTTTGCTGATCAAAAAATAGAAGAAGAAAAACATTACCTTTGAATTTAGTGACCTTGATAGGATTTGTAAGAAGATTTTGAGGGGCACAATTTGGGGGAAGCTGGGAAAATTTTCTAGCAATAGGGTTCTGAAGCAGAATTTTGGAAAGATTTATAGAATAAATAAATGTAATTTAGGAGGATTCTAAGGATAACTTTAAAAGATGTATAGGTAGGGGGGGGTCTTCAGTCATTGGAACAACTGGTAGCCTAAAGTGAAAACTGGTTTAAAGATAATAGATCCTTTCACGATAACTGCTGTCCTACATTCATCCGGGACATTTATGAGTGAATAAATGACGATTTCACGGGAAAAATCGTGACGTCATCAACACATTTAATTATTCTGCGTCATTTTATGGGAAATGGTATTATTACCACTTGCAAATGTCCCGGATGAATGCAGAACCGCAGTTATCGTGAACGGATCTATTATGCTGACTTGGATGAAAATATATTTATATGACCCTAGGAATTCTAAATCTAAAACTATTTAACTTTTAAATGGTAAATAATTGTATGTACTACGTATACTCCAGATTAATTACTGAATGAAATGAAAAAGATCTTTTTAACATTTCAAGAAACATTGCCAAAAACCAAATGCAAACACAAACACCCTGGTCCTCCTTCTTCCCTTTAATCAAAACCTTGACGCCAATATTTACAATGAACTAGTTTTAAATTATTTTTATAAACAGCAGGATATAAATATACATGTATGAATAATAACTCGTTGGAGTAGATTGTGCATGTTGTAATGAATCATAGCAGCTGTAATACTGGAATAAATCATGAAACAGATGTTGTTTTTGGTGTCAGTCGTTTTTTAATGTTATATTCACATTGTCTCATAATTAGGACTAAATTTATTGTAAATATTTTAAAAAAGGCAAAAACAACATTTCTCAAAATTGGATCTAAAATTATTCTAATTTTAAAAAAAATATATAAAAGGGGGGGTGGGGGGGGGAAGAGGAAGAGGTATTAGAAAGAGTGTCACCACTTTGCAGAATTTTCAAAATGTAAAGTTCAATGTCCTTTAAAAGTACATGTACATGTATTATTACAATGTTAAAAGTCAAAATTTTGATTTCAAATTATAAATTTTAATTTATTTTGTTTTAAGAACAAATTTGAATATAACAACAACTCATTTTCAAGTTTAACTTAAATGAATACCCTTGATCAGCTATTTAAACTTGTCCATTTAAAATGTATAAAAAATATTTCATGACATTTGAGACTGAGAAGATGAACCTCATGACCGTTTCTCTCTGTGTATGTTTTTTATGGGGTTGTTTTTAACATTTACTTCTGCAATCAGTAGCATGGTGTAATCAGTATGATTCTACAGTGAAACCTGTCTAAACAGAACTATGAATAAACCTGAATCTTGTATAAAACAAACTTTAACTAAAGTCCGAAAGTAGTAAATCTTTGTTATTTTAACTTGTAAAACCGTACATTTGTCCAGCATGCCCATTTACCCTCTGCAGAGGGTTTTTTACCTCCAAAATTGTAGGGACTTTCTATATGCAGGGGTACAAAGTTAAGGAAAAAACAGCAATTGTACCCCATTGTACCCCCAGTTTCAAAACTCAGTGGGCACCCTGTTTGTCTATTTTGAACACAAAAGCTGGTCCCAAGGATATTCACTTTTGGCAGGTCAGGATCGTGATCAAATGGTATATGGATTTAAAACTATCTATGCTATCCATGCCTATCACCACTAATGTTGTGAGTTCGAACCTCGCTCAGGCGAGGTGTATTCGATTCAACATTATGTGATAAAGTTTGTCAGTGACTGGCGTCAGGTCGGTGGTTTTCTCTGGGTACTCCGGTTTCCTCCACCAATAAAACTGACCACCACGATATAACTGAAATATTGTTGAACGGGACGTTACACACTCTAAACACTATGTCAACCACTGAATAAACTGTTGAAAATGACATATAAACTAATAAAATTCGGTCTATTCTGCATTCATAATTTTGTCCATGTCTGGCTGTTGTCATGAAAGCCTGACTGTTAGCAGAATAAATCATACATGGGATTTAACAGTTTATAAATCTTTGTTGATGCACAATGTTACCCCAAAGGGGTTGAAGGCATACAACACAACATAATACAATACAAATATACAATAAAAAAAATTATATAACCTTTTTTTTCTTGTAGGTGAAGAAAGCATTTTTTGCCCTTGTATATAATGGTGTTCGGGCAGCACCTCTCTGGGATAGCACTACTCAAGATTATGTAGGTAAGTAAAGAAACACTACATTTTTAGGTTTAATGTCTCAAGTAGGTAACTATGGAAACTAGCATGTTTGGTTGGTTTATGGTGTTTAGCGCAACAATATTTTAGTTATTTTGTGGCAGTCAATTTTATTGGTGGAGGAAACCGGAGTGCCCGAAAAAAATCCACCAACCTGCCGCAAGTCACAGACAAACTTTATCACATAATGGTGTATCGGGTACACCTCGCCATTAGCAGGATTTAAACTCTCAACGTTGGTTGTGATAGGCACTGATTGCATAGATAGTTGTTAATCCAACTACCATATGATGGCCCCTGAAATTAGCATGGAATTGCAGTGTCACCCAATAAGTCCCAACTACTGTAATAGTCCCAAATTTTAAATTTTAATTACAGTGAAAAGGGCATGTATTAATGCAAGATAAAGATGATTTGATTTTTGGTGTTTATGCCATTTTCAGCTATATCATGGCAACCAGTTTTAGTGGTGGAAGAAGCCGGAGTGCCCAGATAGAACCACAGACCATAGACAAGCAACTGGTAAACTTTATCACTTGCGGCTGTCAGTCGAGTGCACCCTTTTTTGTAATTTACAAAGCCAGACGCGAATCCACACCGTATTGGTGATAGGCTTGTATGAGTTGTTATGTAATCCAACTACCTAACTCATTGAGCCACCCGGGTCCTTTCAAGATAATGAATCACATCCTGTAGGCAGGGACAGTTCATGGCAAGGTGTAGTCGATACAACATTATGTAATAAAGTTTGTCAGTGACTTGCGACAGGTCAGAGGTTTTCTCCGGGTACTCCGGTTTTCTTCCACCAATAAAACTGACAGCCACGATATAACTGAAATATTGTTGACAGTGGCATTAAACACCATAACCCTAAACCTCTTACATTATGGTTCTGACATCCTACATTGCAAAGTAGATTCACATGCACCCCCACACCTCTGGTAACACGACAGATTAGACAAAAGGATTTTGTTGGGTTTTTTTTTGCTGTTTTAATATCCGTCACATGAAAGTCTTCAACAAAGCTTAAACAGTTTGTAGAGTGAGTGTCTGACATCTCTCTTCCTGACAGGTCAGTTAAGATGCCATACAAACTTAACAAATAAGATATCCTAGGTGTGCTTCATTTTCTTCTTGACGTAATACTTAAGTCGTGCACTATTTTTCTTGACATAATACGTAGTCGTGCACTATTTTCATAGAGTAAAGTTTGGTATGATATAATTTTCCATATCAGAGAGTAGTGCATTCTGGGATAAGACATCATCAGGAACATATTTCCCATAACGTATTCTCAAAGCACTGAATTGAACCGTCATTGTTTATGTCGCAAAGTATAGTGATCTGATAGATTATGGACACACAAAATGTTGAATACTTAGAGTGTTGCATGTCGAAAACTGTTGCAGTAAGATATCTCTATTTCAAGTAAAAAATAAAAGATGACTGACACAACCTCTATTAAAAGGACAATAAAACCTTGATACGGTAGTCTGCCTCTTATAAGACCCCTCCCACTGCTAAGCAAAGGCAATAAGGAAAAAGAACAAAGACTGATTGACTTGGAAGCATGCTAATGTGTCCGAGTGAGGCGACATGTGACTTGGAAGCATGCTAATGTGTCCGAGTGAGGCGACATGTGACTTGGAAGCATGCTAATGTGTCCGAGTGAGGCGACATGTCTATCTGCAGACTGTTGTTTCAGTGTTGATCTAGTACAAAGTGGATCTCATCATCATCTCATTGAAAATTAACTTGTTTTCACCATGATATAGCTGCAAAATTGCTGAATTGGCCATAAACTACATACATATATTAAAAGTTAATAACAGTTCTATATTTAAAATACAAGAGTCATTATTGCCAAATCACAGACTATATATCTGTTTGCCAAGGTTCTCGAGTGCAATCAGATATGGTTTGTAGATCTGGAATTACATAATATATAGTAATAATTCTTCACCTTTAAGCACTTGAAAAACTTAAATGTCCAGATAAATAATTACTGAGTTAGACATTTGTTATATGATTGTAGTGTATATAACCAATACAGTTTATGTCACAACTACATCATGCCAGATTTTTATTTGTTACGAAGGACATGAATAAATAAAAACCTGTCTTAAAAGGACATCAAGTTAAATACCAGAAAACTCTGCATTAGTAAGAGGGGGGGGGGGGACTTTTTTTTATAAATCTTGGATGGAAAGACACTAAATGATGAAAATATGTTTACAATATTGCTTCTAGAAGAGGAAGCTAACATATAAAACACCTCTCTTCAAAGGACACTTGTGTATGTTATATACTACAGTAGTCGCTCACTTATAAGGTCACTCCTACCAAATGCCACCCCTCTTATCATACCAGATTTCAGATTCACTGTAAGGTCAAATAAAAAAATGTGTGTGTTTACGGTCAGCCGCCGACCCTAACCTTTTTTATCAGTAATTATTCTACCCTAATTTTTGTTAGCGACCCTATCAATTTTTACAAAGAATTCGGATAACCATTTTTGTTGTTTAATCAGCAGCAATGTTTTATTTATTCAACCGCTAGCTTTTTGTCGAAATTGAGGGCAAAGAAGGTAGAAAAACTGCATAACTCGTCATAAAACAGTCTCAACAAATGACGGCTTACCGGAAATTTCGAAAGTGAAATATCGGATTCCGGAACCGGGAACGACTATTTCCGGTTTTGCCGATAGTAATAAAAAAAAAAAATTAATACCGACCGACCCTAGATTTTTTTTTGACATGTGCCCATAAACACACATATTTTTTTGTTTGGCCTAATAGTAAAATACTACTAAATTGTCTCCTTCAAGAGAAATCACCCTTTTTATAATGCCACTTTTTCATTGCAGAAAGGTTGGTCTTATAAGAGGGTTATGGTTTGTTTGTTTGGTTGATGGTGTTTAACGCCACTTTCAACAATATTTTAGTTATATCTTGGCTGTCAGTTTTATTGACCTTTTGCAAGTGACTGACAAATTTAATGTTAATACCACATAATGTTGTACACCTCGCCCTGATCGAGATTCGAGCTCACAACATCAGTGGCGATGGGCACTGATTGCTTAGGTACATTTTTTAGTTGTAAATCCAACTACCATACGATCACGGCCACGACGGCCCTGTTAGTGTTATGGTCTTTTTCAATTATATCATGACGGAAAGTAATTGACATCCATAAATCTTGTTTATTTAAAAAAAATAATTAAATGAATAAACAACTGTAAATTAATAGTTATGTACAGGTACAAAATACATCCATCAAAATTATTACCGAAAATAGAAAATGAAAAGAAAAAAAAGAAAAGATGTTTGATAGAATAATAAACAGCCTGTTATATATTACAAATTATGTAAATGTCTTTCACCGACTACCATGGCAACATATATAAAATGTTTTAGTTGTTCACAGACAAGTATAAAATATATTAGAAGAAAAAACAGATCTATTTAAACAGAAAATCAATATCTGACCTACACTGGGCTACAGTGCTAAGAAATTGAGTTTATCATGACATATAAATTAATCAACACAATGGTCATCTTGTAACACATGTCTACCAAATTATATATCTCTGTGCTACTTAAATTCAGATAAATTTTCAGATTATATGTTGTAAGGACTGAAAATCTATAAATATATACATGTCAAGTTCCTGCAGGAGACAGGCAAATAATATGGTTGAGGTTCCTCGCCATGACACTTGTGTGTGTTTCAGAGAAAAAAAAATATATATATATATTTGAAAGGCAAATGATATGGTTCATCGCCATGACACTTGGATGTGTTTCAGAGAAGAAAAAAATGAAATATATCAGAAAGGCAAATATGATTCGCCGCCATGACACTTGAGCATGTTTCAGAGAGAAAAAATCAAATATATTAGAAAGTTAAGGCAATGTCAAAAGATTTTTTTTTTTATGTTTGTAAATATCTGTAGTTTACAACAGAAAATGTTGTATGTGACAATGTAAATATGTTCTTATAGAAATAAATTGATGTTTATTTGATCAGATTAAACAGGAACGCCCTTAGCATCAGTGTCTTCACACTTTGTTAACTATACATTGTACAAATTGTTTTGAGTAAACATCAATCAAAATTATTGTTTTTATTACAGATTTTTCTTCTTTAATATTGAAGATTTTCTTTTAAAACAAGTAGTATTTTGAACAGTAATGTTGTGAGTTCGAATTCAGCTCGGGCAAGGTATACTTGATACAACATTATGTGATAAAGTTTGTCAGTGACCTGTGGCAGGTCGGTGATTATCTCCGGGTACTCCTGTTTCCTCCACCAATACAACTTACCGCCCCAATATAACTGAAATATAGTTGAAAGTGGAGTTATACACCATAACCCTAACCCCAATTTTCATGGTTTAAGAAATAAATAATTGGATATCACGAATTCAATGATTTCACAGTACAATTTTCGAAGTTGATGGGTAGATCAGCAAATTATTATTTTCCTTTCCAATATCGCAAAGCAAAAAAAATTAATCTTTTTTAACCTGTTAAACTTCAGCATATCTCATGTTTTTCTCTTGTCTTCTCTTTTTATTGTGAAATGGAAGGTGAGCCAGAGAGAGCGTGTTTAGTTTGTTGTATTTGATATAGGTTTGATTGTAATATATGGAAGGTGAGCCAGAGAGAGCGTGTTTAGTTTGTTGTATTTGATATAGGTTTGACTGTAATATATGGAAGGTGAGCCAGAGAGAGCGTGTTTAGTTTGTTGTATTTGATATAGGTTTGACTGTAATACATGGAAGGTGAGCCAGAGAGAGCATGTTTAGTTTGTTGTATTTGATATAGGTTTGACTGTAATATATGGAAGGTGAGCCAGAGAGAGCGTGTTTAGTTTGTTGTATTTGATATAGGTTTGACTGTAATACATGGAAGGTGAGCCAGAGAGAGCATGTTTAGTTTGTTGTATTTGATATAGGTTTGACTGTAATATATGGAAGGTGAGCCAGAGAGAGCATGTTTAGTTTGTTGTATTTGATATAGGTTTGACTGTAATATATGGAAGGTGAGCCAGAGAGAGCATGTTTAGTTTGTTGTATTTGATATAGGTTTGACTGTAATACATGGAAGGTGAGCCAGAGAGAGCGTGTTTAGTTTGTTGTATTTGATATAGGTTTGACTGTAATACATGGAAGGTGAGCCAGAGAGAGCGTGTTCAGTTTGTTGTATTTGATATAGGTTTGACTGTAATATATGGAAGGTGAGCCAGAGAGAGCGTGTTTAGTTTGTTGTATTTGATATAGGTTTGACTGTAATATATGGAAGGTGAGCCAGAGAGAGCATGTTTAGTTTGTTGTATTTGATATAGGTTTGACTGTAATATATGGAAGGTGAGCCAGAGAGAGTGTGTTTAGTTTGTTGTATTTGATATAGGTTTGACTGTAATACATGGAAGGTGAGCCAGAGAGAGCGTGTTTAGTTTGTTGTATTTGATATAGGTTTGACTGTAATACATGGAAGGTGAGCCAGAGAGAGCATGTTTAGTTTGTTGTATTTGATATAGGTTTGACTGTAATATATGGAAGGTGAGCCAGAGAGAGCGTGTTTAGTTTGTTGTATTTGATATAGGTTTGACTGTAATACATGGAAGGTGAGCCAGAGAGAGCATGTTTAGTTTGTTGTATTTGATATAGGTTTGACTGTAATATATGGAAGGTGAGCCAGAGAGAGCATGTTTAGTTTGTTGTATTTGATATAGGTTTGACTGTAATATATGGAAGGTGAGCCAGAGAGAGCATGTTTAGTTTGTTGTATTTGATATAGGTTTGACTGTAATACATGGAAGGTGAGCCAGAGAGAGCGTGTTTAGTTTGTTGTATTTGATATAGGTTTGACTGTAATACATGGAAGGTGAGCCAGAGAGAGCGTGTTCAGTTTGTTGTATTTGATATAGGTTTGACTGTAATATATGGAAGGTGAGCCAGAGAGAGCGTGTTTAGTTTGTTGTATTTGATATAGGTTTGACTGTAATATATGGAAGGTGAGCCAGAGAGAGCATGTTTAGTTTGTTGTATTTGATATAGGTTTGACTGTAATATATGGAAGGTGAGCCAGAGAGAGTGTGTTTAGTTTGTTGTATTTGATATAGGTTTGACTGTAATACATGGAAGGTGAGCCAGAGAGAGCGTGTTTAGTTTGTTGTATTTGATATAGGTTTGACTGTAATACATGGAAGGTGAGCAAGAGAGAGCGTGTTTAGTTTGTTGTATTTGATGGAAGGTGAGCAAGAGAGAGCGTGTTTAGTTTGTTGTATTTGATATAGGTTTGACTGTAATATGTCTTTGCCGACATACAGCTGTAAACATGCTTACTAGGCATTGAATGGTATTGACTTACTCCAATTCTATTCTGTAATACCTATTGATTATAATAATATTTTTTTTTTCATCTTATTAAGTTATTTATATTATATTATATTTTTACAGGAATGTTAACAATTACAGACTTTATACTTATTTTACACAAGTACTACAAATCTCCTTTGGTAAGTGTTAGTATTATTATAGGTTGAGCTTCAGTGGAATGTTTCAGAGAATTGGGGGGGGGGGGGGGGGATTTGGGGATGTATTTGTTGAGTTTTAGCTAGAGTCATTACTCTTTGTGTTAAAGAAAAATTTGAAGATAACAAAGTGGTAATCGGTAAACCCATTTTTTTTTTAAGAAAGAGACAAAAAGACAAACAATGATCCACAAAACACTGCACAGAAAAATTAACATGAACCTCCAAAAAAAAAATCAGAAATGAACTCAGATGTTAGCTCCCATGAGTGAGCAGACCCAAAGGGTTGTGTGAGTTATTTTCATCGCTTTGCATCCATCATCAAACTACTGGCCCAATTAAAACCAGACTTAGTATAAATGTTACTAGGGTAGTCCTCTACATTTACATGATTTTAGTTCCAACATAGCTGCTTGGGCAATTTATGCTTTCTGATTGGCTTAAATTTCAAACGCCGCCCTCTCTGAAAAGGCATGTATGATGAAATTGTTTCTTAGTAGGAATGTTCTCTAAAAAGTTTTATGGTTTTTTTTTTTGTTGGTCAATTGGAAATCCAAGGCACCATTGTAAAACAAAGTTTTAGCATAGAACCATATGGGAAAATGGAAAAAATAACTTCTCAGAAACTATAAATTTGATTGAACCCAAACTGGGTAATGGTTAGGGTTATGGTATTTAACGCCACTTTCAACAATATTTCAGTTATATCGTGGCGGTCAGTTTTATTGGTGGAGGAAACCAGAGTACATGGAGAAAACCATCAACCTGCCACAAGTCACTGACAAACTTGATCATATAATGGTGTATCGGGTAGACCTCGTCTGAGCTGAATCCAAACTGTACATTAATTAATCATGGGATGATCCGGTACAACATTATATCTATATGTTTGAACCAATAATTGTGGTTTTTTCGTGGATACGAACAAACACTGAAATTCAATATGCCATAATGTGCAAATTTTGAGTGGGAAATAATGAGAAAAAATATCAAACTATGAATGTTAGCAAGTATCTAATTTTCTATCGATCCACCTCAACGAATACTAATGAAAATAAAGGAATCCACGATCTAATTAAAAATCAATAGAACAAGCATTGTAAATATCTTATCTATATTTTATGAAATATAGCGTTGTTTTTTTTTATAATTGACTAGCCATATTAGTTACACTACTCTCTTGCAGGAGTCATCGTGGCCGTGATCGCATGGATTTACAACTACCTATGCAATCAGTACCTATCACCACTAACGTTGTGAATTTGAATCCCACTCAGGCGATACAACATTATATGATAAAAGTTTTCTATGGGTACTCGGGTTTCCTCCACCAATAAAACTGACCGCCATGATATAACTGAAATATTGTTGAAAGTGGCGTTAAACATTATAAAACAAAATCTAAAAACCACTACATTCTTGCAAGTATATTAGATATTGCATATGTGTAACAAATATGTGACCAGATTGTTGCGACATGGATGTCAATTGTTTAGACCATTCAACTGACCTAGGGGCCCGTCGTTTTCATGATCAATATTATGTGATAAAGTTTGCAAGTGTTTTTTGGCAGATCGGTGGTTTTCACCGGTTATTCCGGTTTCCTCCACCCATAAAACTGACCACCACTATATAGCTGAAATATTGTTGAAAGTGGCATTAAACACCATAAATCAATTAAATCAATCAACTTACCTTTAATTAAACATCGTCTTAATTTAGGCTAATCCTGAAGGTGTTTCAAAAACAAAATGGCCACCATAGCTGTTTTTCTGGGGGTTTTTTTTTGGCTTTTTTTGTTTTTATTATACCCCCCGCAACGAAGTTGTAGGGGGGTATACTGGTTTCACCATGTCCGTCCGTTTGTAGACAAATCGTATGTCGTACGATAACTTGAATTGTGTTTCTTAGAATCTTTTAAAATTTTATCAGCTGTTTACTGGTGAAGAGAGGATCCCTTTCATTTTTGACGATTTTCACTTTTGCCGTTCCAGAGTTATTGGACTTGATATGACGGAAAATAGGATTTTTACCCTATGTCGTATGATAACTTGAGTAGTGTTTCTCAGAATGTTTTGAAATTTTATCAGCAGCTTACCGGTGAAGAGAGGAGGATCCCTTTCATTTTTGACGATTTTCACTTTTGCCGTTCCAGAGTTATTGGACTTAATATGACGGAAAATAGGATTTTTACCCTATGTCATATGATAACTTGAGTAGTGTTTCTCAGAATGTTTTGACATTTTATCAGCAGCTTACTGGTGAAGAGAGGAGGGTCCCTTTCATTTTTGATCGGAACAATCAGTAATGTTTTGGTTATGGAAATAGGGTGGACAGATGTGAGGAGCGGGGGGTATATCCTAGTGAGCTGTGCTCACAGTAATACTAGTTTTGAGTGGTCTTGATGTTTTTAGAAGACTAAAATAGTTGGTGAACCATGATCTTGAACAATCAAATTATAAAACTGAAAGTAGATTTTGAAACGTCTAGAATGTTTGTGTTAATGCAGTCTTTCCGAAATGTGCCGGACCGAAAAAATATTATTCTTGCCGGACTGGTTGACCGGCAATAATTTCCCCTAACACCGGTATTTTGTTATATTGCGATTACTCCCCTTTAAATTGACAAGATGAAACGACAAATCTGATTGGTTTAGAATTTAAAATTCTCCAATCAAAATGCGGTGAAGGATAAAAAAATGTCCTTCATTAGATATTTTGAGAGAGCTCAGCCAGGTAAAAAAAGAAAGATAGAAAATCAAAAGACAGAAAAATCAAAAGAATATGAAGCGAGGCGCAAAGAAAGGTCATTTAACCAACAATGGCTTGTTGGAAGACCATGGCTTTCATTCAACCCGACGGAGAATACGATGACTTGCATCGTTTGTTCAGATCATTATAGAAAAATATTTTTGACATATTTTTCGGTCTGGCAAGTTTTGGTTCGGTCAGGCAAATTTTTGCTTGCCTGACCAAATAGTTTTCAACTTTCGGAAAGACTGTTAATGGAAAGTCACATGATCATATCAGAATACACACTCTAAGGTATATCAATATACATAAAAATGTTTTGTAGTAATGAAAATGTTCTCTTATCATGATGAATATTTGGTACAATTTGTCCATGTTCAGATTAAAAGTAAACATAATGTCTAGTCACTAGACTCTACTGTTAGCTATTGTCTGTCATGACCTTGAACCTGTTGTACTATAATGTCTAGTCACTAGACTAGCTATGGTCTGCCATGACCTTGAACCTGTTGTACTATGATGTCTAGTCACTAGGCTAGCTATTGTCTGTTATGACCTTGAACCTGTTGTACTATATTGTCCAGTCACTAGACTAGCTATTGTCTGTCATGACCTTGAACCTGTTGTACTATAATTTCTAGTCTCTAGACTAGCTACCGTCTGTCATGACCTTGAACCTGCTGTAGTATAATGTCTAGTCACTAGACTAGCTATTGTCTGTCATGACTAGACATTATGACCTTGAACATGTTGTACTATAATGTCTAGTCACTAGACTAGCTGTTGTCTGTCACGACCTTGAACATGTTGTACTATAATGTCTAGTCACTAGACTAGCTATTGTTTGTCATGACCTTGAATCTATTGTACTATAATGTCCAGTCACTAGACTAGCTATTGTTTGCTATGATCTTGAACCTGCTATACTATAATGTCTAGTCACTAGACTAGCTATTGTTTGCCATGACCTTGAACCTGCTGTACTATAATGTCTAGTCACTAGATTAGCTATTGTCTGTCATGACCTTGAACCTGTGGTACTGTAATGTCTAGTCACTAGACTAGCTATTGTCTTATGACCTTGAACCTGGTGTACTATAATGTCTAGTCACTAGACTAGCTATTGTTTGTCATGACCTTGAACCTGTTGTACTATAATGTCTAGTCACTAGACTAGCTATTGTTTGCTGTGACCTTGAACCTGTTGTACTATAATGTCTAGTCACTAGACTAGCTATTGTCTGTCATGACCTTGAACCTGTTGTACTATAATGTCTAGTCACTAGATTAGATATTGTCTGTCATGACCTTGAACCTGTTGTACTATAATGTTTAGTCACTAGATTAACTTTTGTCTGTCATGACCTTGAACATGTACTATAATGTCTAGTCACTAGACTAGCTTTTTTTCTGTCATGACCTTGAACTTGTTGTACTATAATGTCAAGTCACTAGACTATGCAGGTACCTATGTCATGACCTTGAACCTATTGTAACATAATATCTAGTCACTAAACTTGTTTTTTTTAGTCATGACCTTGAATCTATTGTAACATAATATCTAGTCACTAGACTAATTGTTGTCAATCATGACCTTGAACCTGGTGTACTACTTTCCAAAGATGGATCGTGTGCTAGATTTTTATCAATTTTCAAAAAATGTTCCAAGTTTTCATTTCTTCCTTTTTTTATCTTTGCAGGTTCAGATGGACGAATTAGAGGAGCATAAAATAGCAACATGGCGGGGTAAGTTATATATCAATACTTTAATTTAGTTTATGTTATAACAACGAATTATAATTGTTGTCATTTTAGACTAAATTGTGACTTTTGTAACTTGAGTTTGCATTTAAGATTGTGGAATCTTAAAGATAGTATGTGAAGATGATTTGTGTTCAATATTGGTAGATAAAGGTAGAATTTTTTTTTCACAATGGCGCTTTAATAAATACATTTTCATGCGATTTATTTTGTTTTTGTCAAACAGCAGATGACACTTACACTTCCTGTTTATGTATTTGAAGATGGTTTATGTTCAGTATTGAAGGATACAGGTAGATTTTTTTTCTCAAAATGGCCTTGAATGAATACATTTTCATATGATTTACTTTGTTTTGTCAAACTGTTGTCTTATCTGGATTTAAAAAACAACTGTCAAAGCAGAATATAGAAATGCCAATTCTATGTGTATAGCGAAATGAGAGGAAAAAAATATATTCATTGATTACATTTTTCTTTTTTGGTCATTTTAAATTTTATTAGAAGTACTAAAAATTAGGGCCTAAAAGCTTAACCATTGAGTACATAAATCATTTCTAAAGTGACTTATATACAGTAACTTTTTTACAAATCTCTCAAAGAAATAGTTCTTGTATATATTGATATAATATGTCACATACAACAGAAAATCGTAAACAAAAGATGAGTAAGGCGAGAAAGTCCTTCAGATAAAAAATCTCTCAATGGAATGGATTTTGAAATATGTCACATACAACAGAAAATCGGAAACAAAAGATAAAGTTAGGCGAGAAAGTCCTTCAGATAAAAAAAATCTCTCAAAAGGGTGGATAAAATATGTCGCAGAAAACAGAGAATCGGAAGCAATAGATAAGTAAGGCGAGAAAGTCCTGGAGATAAAAAAGCTCTCAAAAGAATGGATCTTGAAATACTAAAATATGTCACATACAACAGAAAATCGGAAACAAAAGATAAGTTAGGGGAGAAAGTACTTCAGATAAAAAATCTCTCAAAAGAACGGATCTTGAAATACTGAAATATGTCACATACAACAAAAGATAAGTTAGACTAGAAAGTCCTTCAGATAAAAAATCTCTCAAATGAACAGATCATGAAATATGTCACATTCAACAGAAGGTCGGAAACAATAGATAAGTTAGACCAGAATGTCCTTCGAATAAAAAATCATTCAAATGAACGGAAAAAATATGTAACATTGCAACAGATTTTTATTTTTTTTTTTGTAATTTGTTTATTTTTCCAAGAACATATTCATACATACATGATTCTATGAACACAATGTTTCAATGCACAAAAGTTAACAATGTAAAAACAAGTTGATATTCATAACATACTGTTTTGTAATAACTTTTGAAATTCAAAGTTAGCAATGCATTTTAAGTTTTACAAGGTAACATATATTTTAGTATAATAGATATATATTAATATTAACCACTCAATACCGCCTCCAGATCTAACCATTTTCTTTCAACATGCTCCTTTTGTTCTCGGGACAGATATCGTTGATGCCTTTTCAATATTTATAGCATATTTCAGGAATTCAAGACCACCTTCTAATTCAAGGTCCCTACATTTGCATCTGCATACATATATATAATATTTCAAAATAATTAAAACATTGTTGATTGTGCCCTGGGCTGAACTGTGTTCAGTCAAGCCAAGAATTATGTCCTTTGCATTAAAGGGTAAGCTAAGACCACATATTTTCAGGAAATTGCCAATTGATAACCAAAAGTTCCAAACATAATTACATTCCCAAAAGATGTGAACCAGACTTTCTTTTGTTTCTGTACAAAATGTACATAGCTCAGTTTCTTTTAACCCACATTTATATAGAAAGGAATTTGTAATTAAGATTCTGTATATAAGTTTATATTGAAAGTCCTGTAATGTAGTATCTTTTGTAACAGAGAAAGGTATACAGTAAATAAAACTCTAATTATAATCTTCAATAACAACCCCCATATGAATTTCCTTTTCCCATTTACTCTGAATGTTTAAAGGAAGCATTTTTATATTTAACATGTATTGTTTTGAAAAGTATTTGCATGGCTAAGGGTCCCTTTTCAGTCTATCAACAATGTCATTTTCAATTAAGTTTAATTTTCCTATCCCTCTTATTAGAAGTTTCCATCTATGTGGAATGGCACTTAGAATACTGAAATATTCTATAAAATTTAATCTAATATTATATGTAAAAAGCATTTTATTTTCTGATATTAAATCATTTACAAAAAAGACACCATTTTCACAACATATTTTGTTCATACACATATTACCACCTATTTTTATCAAAGGATTTAACCATATGGGCTGGCTCAAGACATGTTGACTATCCACTAACTCCCCCTTTTCCTGTTTCAGCTCTGATAAATTCAAAAAAACATCTTTCCAAAAAGGGTTAACTTTTTCCGCTATTTTTTCTAGACCCTCTTTACTCAAGTATAATATATTACTTCCTCCCCATTTTTGTATAGAACCCAATAAAAGTACTTTCCATGGTGAATGATTGAAAGGGTCAAGTAATTTATGAAGCCATGACATTTTAAGTGCTTTGTAAAAGGATTGAATATTTGTCATTTTTAGTCCCCCTTCTTCATATTCATTGATAATAACGGATCTCTTGATCTTGTCCTTTTTACCATTCCATAAAAATTTATAAAATATTTTTTCAATATCATTCAAAATTGAATCTGGAGGGTTTGGTAAAACAGTAAGGCATTGAACTAGAATATGAAGAGCTAGAGTCTTAATAACAGTGACTTTACCAATGTATGTAAGATCTCTATAAGACCACAAGTTTAATATTTTTTTCACTGATTGAACTTTTTCTGTAAAATTTTCCAATGTTTTATCAGATTCCGACAAATTAAAACTAATACCCAATAACTTAAATTTTCCAGAAAAGTTCCATGACAAATGTTTATCTGGAAGGAGCTGTTCATGGCAACTCCGCCTTGAGCCAAGCCATATTGCATCAGTCTTGTCAAAATTAACTCTCAGTCCAGCACATTCTGAAAATTTATTAAACATAAATAATGATTGATCAAGTGATTTCGGGTTATCATCTAATATCAATGAGGATTCATCAGCATATTGACTTAATAAATACTCAGAATCATATATTTTTACCCCTGTTATTTCTGGGTTGTTTTAATTGCAGCACTCACGAATTCTAAAACATAAATAAATAAATAAATAAATAAATAAATAAGGTGACAGAGGGTCTCCTTGTCGAACACCCCTTCCCAATGAGAAAAATTCAGAAACATGCCCATTGTTAGTAACTGTGCTACTTATATCACAATAAAAGGCTTTTATCCAGTTTTGAAGAGATGGTCCAAAACCGTAAAATTGCAAAGTTTTTTCAATAAATGACCATTCCACTGTGTCGAAAGCTTTCTCAAAATCTATCAATAGTAACAGGCAAGGTATATCATTTTCTTCTAACTTTTCTATCAAATCGTATACAAGTCTAGTGCACTCCCCTATATACCTACCTTTTAAAAACCCTTTTTGTGTTTCACTGATAATATTTCTAAGTATCGGTTTTATTCTATTTGCTATACAACAGAATATTGAAAGCATTAGAGTATAATAGTAAGGTGAGAAAGTCCTTCAGATAAAAAAATCTCTCGAAAGAATGGATCTTGAAATATTGAAATAAGACAGATGATCGGAAACAATAGATAAAAATAAGGAGAGAATGTCCTTATAAATCCAACTACCATACGATTACGGCCATGACGACCCCTTCAAAAGAATGGATAAAATATGTTTTTGTCACATGCAACAGAAGATTGGAAACAATAGATAAGTAAAGCCAGGATCTTGAAATATTGAATATGTCACATAGGACAGCAAATCGTAAGTAAGGCGAGAAAGTACCTCTGAAATCTGTGTATTATTTAATGATAGAATAACAGATGTTTGTCAGATTGCCTGCCATCTCAAAAAATCTTAGTAACTATATAATCAATATATAGCTTGTATACATCAGCTGGCCCTCGTCTAGAAAGCAAATTATCTCATGCTATAAACAATATAAACAGCCATCTTTTTTTTAGGTTTTTATTTTTTTTATTTTACATCATTTCACAGTCATCAGCAAAATTTCATACTATAAACAATATGAAAAACTGTCTTTTTTATGTTTTATTTTTATTTTACATCATTTTGCAGTCGTCAGCAAAATTTCAAACTATAAACAATAAGAAAAGCTGTCTTTTTTATATATTTTTTTAATTTTTTAAATCATTTTGCAGTTGTCAGCAAAATCTCATACTATAAACAATAAGAAAAAGCATTTATATTGATTTTGCATCATTTGCAGTCGTCAGCAAAATGAAGCTTCCGGTACATATTGTCTAGACATTTTTTTGTACTTGTCAGATTTGTAGAAAATATGGTTAAACAACAACATAACAGGCGTTAGTTCACATTAACTAAAATCTATGGAATAATTTTGTATAGATGTACTTTAAAAGAAAACATTTTGTAATAATATTGGTCAAGAATTTCTTTCACTTCAAAATACATTTTAAAATTATCAGTCTATAGTCCACATACATAGCATATTGTCCAGAAAATAGGTCATTGTTTACCAATACTAACCAAAAAAATGGACAAATGTTTGAATATTTGAAACAGGAAATATGGAGTAATGAGCAACACAATAAGATAACATAAAGCACCTCCTTTAAGATTGGTGATTGGTTATGGTGTTTAACAACACTTTCAACAATATTTTAGTTCTATCGTGGGGGTCAGTATTATTTGTGGAGGAAATTGGAGTACCTAGAGAAAACCACCGACCAGTCGCAAGTCACTGACAAACTTTATCACATAATATTGTATCGGTTACACGCTGCCATGAGCGGTATTCAAACTCCCAGCATTAGTGCAGAAGGTACCGATTGCACAGGTAGTATTGAAAGTGGCATTAAAGACCAATATCCTAACCCGCTACCGTATATTGCCCTCTATGAACTTGTATGATAACCAACTGATTTTTTTTATTTGCAGAAGACCTCAGTGAGAAAATCAAACCATTTGTGTTTATAGAACCCGATGCCAGTCTGTATGATGCAATCAAAACTTTGATAACAAATCACGTCCACAGACTGCCTGTGATAGACCGAGTGACGGGCAACGCTCTCTATATCCTGACACACAAACGCATTCTTAGATTTTTGTATTTATGTGTAAGTATTAATTTACTGTCAAACCTGTCTTATGTGACTTTCTAAGGGAATGTAGAAATATGCTCACATAAGACAGGTGGTCTTTAAATACATGTTTAATTCAAATGAAATACATGTACACAGTAATGGGAAATTAAAATTAAGGTCACATAAAGCAAGTTATTGTTTAGTAGAGGTGGTAACTAAAGCAGGTTTGACTGTATATACAGTAGTCCCCCCTTCTCACAAAAGGCCACCCCTCTTATCATGCCAAATTTCAGATGCGCTGTGATAGTTAAATACTACTTGATTGTCCCTCTTTATAAAGGCCACATATTCACTGCAGAAGGGGTGGCTTTATAAGAGGGAGACAACTGTATTCAAATTTTAACTGAATATTGCAAAGTCAAAAATTGATTTTTGTGTGACGGGAGTAGATAATAAACGTTACAGAAAACCGAAGGGGCAATCAAGAATGGACAATCCAGAGAAACTGGCAACATAGGGTACACACGACAGCACGAAGACAAACAAAACCCAAAAGAAATGCAACACAGAAAACTAAAACAATGAGCAACACTGACCCCACCAAAAACCGGGGGTGAACCCAGGCATCTGCGAACGGAAAGCAATTTGGCGGGGGACACATAGGGATTGTCTTTATGGTGTCTTCTCGTCCATATTTATGTCACCTTTTGATCATAATTCCTCTTCATATTTCATGTAGTTTATATCAGAGATTCTAACATGACGTCCTTCTTTTCCTTTGTAGACAAACGAGCGATTTATCGATGGTATAATCTCATTCGCACATGCGCCGGTGAATGTGACTGACTTTTCCGTCGTAAATGTACATGTTGATGAATTATCCTCTGGCTCGGGATAAAATACTAATATCTGCCAATCCATGTTAAAACTCAAAACACATTCTGGCTTCCATGATTTATTTCTTAATTAACCTTTCAAATATGATATTTATCACTGAGAAGCACATAGTAAAGATTTATTATGGAATTCAATTTTAACACAGTGAAACCTGTCAAAACTGAACCTCCTGGGTACCAGCTGTTGTGTTCAATCTAGACAGGTGTTAGGTTTATACAGGTTAAATTAACAAAGACTTTTGGAACGTTATTCTGTTAATACAGGAGTCTTATTTTAGGATCGGGTTTCATTGTATATAAAGTCAGCCTTGACTTACTTGTCCTATGCTTTTTTACTCTTGTGCGGAGCATAGGCGCTGACAAAAATTTCAGCCTTAGGGCCCATGTCAGTTATGAAGAAGAAAAAAACTTTCTCAGAGAACTTTTAAAAATTTTTAAAAGGATAAGAACAAAAATGCACGAACCAATTATCTAAAGAAAAATAGAAGTCTGCATTTCAATCCTCACAATAAGTTTATCTGTAGCTAATCTTGTAGTAGCAAAACCTAGATTGCTATAGTTACTGCTAAAGTAAATTAATCACATTCTCCCTTGATATAATTTACAATAACAATATAATTAACCTACCTTATATGTGTTTTGAGAAGGAACGGCAGACTAGGGGCCATTTCACACTCATTGTAAGGTATGAGTTTCACTCATTGTAAGGTATGAGTTTCACTCATTGTAAGGTATGAGTTTCACTCATTGTAAGGTATGAGTTTCACTCATTGTAAGGTATGAGTTTCACTCATTGTAAGGTATGAGTTTCACTCATTGTTGAATGAAGACACTACTGTGACTGCGAAATGCAGAACTGCAATTAAAGTATTGTTACTTTACTTGAAGAAGAGTTTGGAGATACCTACGGGGTAATCAAAATCCGTAAATCGAAGGACACACACACAATGGCCAAAAGAAAAAGTACAAAAGGACAAACAACAATGTATAAAGCATACACATAAAACTAATGGCAGAGTAACACGAACCTCACTAAAAACCAGGGGTGAACTCAGGTACTCCGGAAGGGTAGGCAGTTCCTGCTCCACTAGTGACAATGAATTTGTGTCTAAGTGTAATGTTGAATAGTCTCACATGTCCATTTACATCCATATCTTTTCTTACTAATTGCAGACGACACTTTTACAATTTTTTTATCCAGATTAATGAATTGCCCAAACCAAGTTTTATGCAACAGACCTTAGAAGAACTTAGCATTGGAACTTTTGAAAATGTGATCACGGTAAGTTTTGTGCCAAAAGTTTATTGAATTTTAAATAAAAGAATTATATCCTTTTTGCTATTTAGGAAGTGAATTGATTTACAACTAGTTTACCAAAGCTCAACACTGACATGGTTTATTAGATATATTTATTACTGAAATTTACAGTTCCTAAATAATGCCCTCGGGCATAGTGGACCTTGGCCGATTTCGGCTATCCTGTTTAGGCCTTTGGGTTTTATTGCTTCTAAAACTTTAAATTATTTGGCTTTCCAATCTTTCAATTTTGAGCATACCTGATGAAGGTTATTCCAGAAACGTGTCGTGCACACTAAATTAGATACATTGTATCTACGTTTTTATTACAGCTGGAACAAAACCTTGTGATAGCACTGTAATATATATATCAAATAACAAAAATATCTGTTGCCTCTAATGACTGAAAAATCAATACAGTAAAAAATAGAGTACCATCATAATATGTTTAATGACATGTAATATTAGTCCTCATTCACTGAATAAAAAATATATATTGAATTTTATTCTAAAATAATCTATTAATTCTAGGCAATCTTTTATGTTTTATGTAGTCAATCAGAAACACATGGCATCTTTATTTAGTGTTATTTTTATGCCCCCGCGACTATTGGTCGGGGGGCATAGCATATTGTTTTACCCCTGTCCGGTCAGTCGTCACACTTAGTATGCATAGTTTGTCCGGCTAACTCTTCCTACAGTTTTAGAGCTACAGCTTTAATATTGTGTAGGATGTTTATACACATAATGGAGGTGTGCATGTCCACAGGATTTTGATTTTCTTCAAATATTCTCAAAATGGCAGGTAGTTGGACTTAGGTCATTTTGTTCGTCCATCCGGATATAGATACATGGTTTGTCCGGCTATCTCCTCCTACAGTTTTAGAGCTACAGCTTTCATATTTTGCAGGATGTTTATACACATAATGGAGGTGTGCATGTCCACAGGATTTTGATTTTCATCAAATATTCTCAAAATGACAGGTAGTTGGACTTAGTCATTTTGTTCATCTGTCCAGATATAGATACATGGTTTGTCTGGCTATCTCCTCCTACAGTTTTGGAGCTACAGCTTTAATATTTTGTAGGATGTTTATACACATAATAGAGGTGTGCATGTCCACAGGATTTTGATGGTCAGGTGGGGGCATCATTTGTGTATTACAGACGCACTTCATTTTTAATAAATCACTCCTAACAACAACTTTGTCCATAATTATCAAGTTATCAATTATCATACTTCTTTTCTAGTTTGAATTATTATTATTTTATGACTGTTCATACCATTTTAATCAACTTTTAGTGTTTAAGAAAAGCATGTCAGATTGTTGATATAAAAACGGGGTTATTTGCACACATTTTCACATTTTTAACCAGAATTTTATGACGTTGTGTACAATTGTGTAGATTTCCATGTGAACCTGTTCAAATTAATTAGATTAACCTCACCACTTTTGTTTGTGCCTTACTCAAGTCTGGATCTGAATATCCAACACCACATGCCATATGTCCTTTTTTTGTGTGTGTGTGTGTGTGTTCAATGATTTGAGGCGAGAGGTGATTGTTCGTTCTGTGAATATTAATGGCATTGTTGACCATCACTGTTTACACTTTCTTATCGTACTTTACCTTGCATGTTAGTACTTCAACAAGAGATTACACATCACATATAACATGTGTTTGTCTAACTCAATACACTGACGATGCAACCTTTCTAAAAAAAAATTATACATTAGTGTTATCTATCAATCTCTGTAATAGACAGTTTTAACAAGTGGTGCATTAATCACTGGGCTTATCAGTTTTCAAGAGGGGAAGTACAATCTGATATTGGCAATGATGTACATATAACATTTGCTATTTCTTGGATGTTTTTTTTTTTTATCAAGGGTGTTGCTTAACTGTGAAATCTTTTTTCTACATGTGAGGTTCATTGTGGTTGTGATTGTATAGTAGTTAGATATACAACTACCTATGCAATCAGTACGTATCACCACTAAAGTTGTGAGTTCAAATCACACTCGGGCGGGGTGAATTTCGATACAACATTATTTGATCAAGTTTATCAGTGACTTGTGGCGGGTCAGTGGTTTTTTCCGACTACTCTGGTTTCCTCCACTAATAAAACTGACCGCCACGATAAAATTGAAATATTGTTGAAAGTGGCGTTAAACATCATGACCCTATCCTAACCCTGTATTAAGTGTTTACATATATAGCAAACTCCTATAAAACATTTATCATGACATTTGTATTAAATAATTGTAAATAAAAATAAACATCTGTTTCATGGGGTTTTGTAAGTTTTTTATTTCTTTTCTTACTGAGTCTTAGGCCACACAAAATCAATGTTTGTTACTCTGTCCTTTATAAAAGTTACAATGTGAAAATACCATGGTAATGACTAAGAATAAATTCCAGATATTATCTGTACTCCGGGTGTCACAAGGTGCCGTCGTGATCGTATGGTCGTTGGATTTACAACTACCTATGCAATCAGTGCCTATCACCACTAACGTAGTGAGTTTGAATCCTACTCGGGTGAGGTATACTCGATACAACATTATGTGATAGTCAGTGACTTGGATCAGGTCAGTGGTTTTCTCTAGGTACTCCGTTTTCCTTCACCAATAAAACTGACTGCCACAATTTAACTGAAATATAGTTGAAAGTGGCATGACCAACCAGGTGTCGCACTCTAAAACAGATATTGTAATGATAATTTGCAATGCATGTAACAACAAATAAGTTGAAATATTTGTTATGCTCTTTGATAAGAAATCATTCATAAGAAATATATGTTGTATGATTTCAGGCTAAAACGTCTACCCCTGTGATAGAGGCATTGAATATGTTTGTTAACCATAGAATATCAGCTGTTCCTGTGGTTGATGCTGACGGAAAAGTCGTTAATATTTATGCAAAATTTGATGTTATTGTAAGTATAATGTCACTATCAGTACTTCAAAATTTTTGTTTCACTTGACTTGCCCACAGGAAAGTTGTCAAGAAATTTACTTACCCGATTTTCTAGTATTAATGTGTATTATTGCTATAAATGGTAATAAAATTAAAGTTTTATTGTTCCTTATATAAACTATGATTTTGAAAGACTCGTCTGATGGGAAATCACTACCTTACTTTACACTTTTCCAGTTGCTTTTTTTTCTTTCCCCAGGAAATGGGAATTTCGAAGACCTGACTGATCTTCCATCTGCCCAATTTGTAATCATGTCTCCCTTATGGCATGATGTGTATTGTTGAAAATATATCTACCTTAGTAATAGGTGCCTATCCCCGCTCTAATTTATTGGTTTGTCTTCCAACCATGGCATGATCTACATGTTACAACTTCAAATGATAAAGTTTGGCTTTGCAATCTTTTGACTGAGCATAACTGATGAAAGTTATTCTGGACACATGTCATGTGCACTAAATAATATATCTACGGTTTTATTGTCAGTTATTTGTCAATTGTTGAGGTTTTCTTGGAGTACTCCAGCAACCAATCAAATTTGTCGAAAATATTGTCGAATGACACATTTTTACCATTATACCAAGTCTATATCAAATTTACCAGTTACACCTATAGTCCACATAGACTTGCAGTCCAGGAAATAGGATAACTGCATGGTGATGTAATGGTTGGCGTGCTTTTCTCAAGTGTGGTAGATCGTGACCTTGAACCCAGTCGGGTTCAACCAAAGACTATTATATAGGTGTTAGCTGTTTCACCTCAGTATTAAGGAGCAAAAACTGGTTGGCTCGGAATCGGGATAATGTGTCCGAGTGAAGCAGACTGTTGTTTCGGTGAGCTAGCACTAAAAAATCCAACGAAGCGTGTTGGGTCTTAAAGATCAAAGGCAAAATATGCAAATCATTGATAAAGTTTGCCAGTGACTTGCGGCAGATCTGGGGTTTTCTCCAGGTACTCTGGTTTCGGCAACCAATAAAACCGACCACCAGGTACTCTGGTTTTCTCAACCAATAAAACCAACCACCACTCTATAACTGAAATATTAATCAACTACATTCTCCATCGGTGTAGAATAAGAACAGTCATGATGTAAATAACTATCAACTTGTAGTACTTAAAATATTGGTACTGTCGATGACTGAAAGAAAAGCCTTGTAATTATGTAACTAGATATACAGTAAACAGATGATGTCTTATAGAAAACCGTCGGCTGTGTTTTTATTAAATTAACGAAGCCTTTCGCGTGCGTCTTGTTGTTGACAATTTGTAATCTTGTTTCAGAATATTTATTTATAAAGCCGATTATTTCTCTTTTCAGAACTTAGCAGCTGAGAAAACTTATAACAACTTAGATATTACATTAGATCAAGCTTTAAAACATCGGCACCAGGTTAGTTTCTATTTTTTTCTTTACAGAATAGCACTTAAGTTTCGGGGATCGTAAATAGGGCTTATACAGAAGGTCCATTTTTTTAATTCATCTTGCCAAAGGCAATGTGAGCTTTTGGCATCACTTGGCATTCGTCATCTGTTATTTTGGAATCCGTCCATATTTGTTGCAATCAATCAAAAGAAAGATAAAAAAGAAGATATATATGTCCTCTTATTTGATGAATCTCTAATTCAACATCTTAAAAAAACACAGCTGGACATCCAAGCTATACTAGAATTAAGTTAAATTTAAATAGAAAACTGATGGTTGTAATTGTCTCATTGTCCAATGGGCCACTTCCATTTTGATGGTAGTTCAGGTCACTTTGGCATCAATGGCTACCAAGTGTGCTGTTTATGATGGATAATTTCTTATATACTCGTATACAAAGTTTAGAACATGATACATAATGTGATTACTCAAGATTTCACTTATAGTTGTTGACGGTTTACTTAAAGTTGGTCCTGGAAAAACTAAAAAAAAAACCTGGAAAAGTCCTTGAAAAGTCATGTAATTTTCTCACAAGAAAGGTGTATGAACCCTGGATACAACATTATGTGATAAAGTTTGTCAGTGACTTGCGACAGGTCGGTAGTTTTCTCCGGGTACTCCGGTTTCCTCCACCAATAAAACTGACCTCCACGATATAACTGAAATATTGTCGAAAGTGGCATTAAACACCATAAACCACCCAACCATTTTTTGTGTGGAAAAGAAATGCAGGTTGGGTGACTCAGTAGGAAATTGTTTGACAATAGTTATATGAATAAAAATAATGATCAGTATATGAATAACCAGGTGAGCGATACAGGTTCAGACATGCCTCTAGTATTCAGTAATATTCACATAACATGTATCATTGTTTTATAGGAAAGTTGGTTTGAGGGAGTGGTCCATTGTCTCATCACAGACAAACTGGAAGATGTCATTGTCAAAATAGTCCAGGCTGAGGTAAATATACTTCAGTTGATTGATATGTTGTTAGCTCACCTGATCCAAAGGAACCATATGATCTATTGACATATTTATGTGTGCATTGCAGTACTTTTGAACCTTTTCTGAAACGGAAAAAGCTGGATTGTTGCTTTTGTAGACCTCGTCAAAATTTGTGATACTGACACAGATCAAAAATTCAACGTGGCTGCCACAGATGAATAATTTATTTTTTATTTTTGCATGTATTTAATATGTAAATTGACCAACACCAAAAGACAGCAATGGGAATATAATTTGTATACCCCTCGCAACGAAGTTGTAGGGTGGTATACTGGTTTCACCATGTCCGTCCGTCTGTAGACAAATCCTATGTCGTACGATAACTTGAGTTGTGTTTCTTAGAATATTTAAAAATTTTATCAGCTGTTTACTGGTGAAGAGAGGAGGATCCCTTTCATTTTTGACGATTTTCACTTTAGTCATTCCAGAGTTATTGGACTTGATATGACGGAAAATAGGATTTTTACCCTATGTCGTATGATAACTTGAATAGTGTTTCTCAGAATGTTTTGAAATTTTATCAGCAGCTTACCGGTGAAGAGAGGAGGGTCCCTTTCATTTTTGGTTGGAACAATCAGCAATGTTTTGGTTATGGAAATAGGTTGGATAGATGTGGGGAGCGGGGGGTATATCTTAGTGAGCTGTGCTCACAGTAATACTAGTTTTGTTTTAACTCACTCTTGCTTGAACCAACAATCAGGCGAGTGATACAGGCTCAGGTGAACCTCTAGTTTTTCTTGCACTAAATGCACAACAAACCATGTTGTATTGATTAACCAAAGAGAGGTAACTCTATATTATTCCTGGAATGAAAACAGTTGACTTAATATTTTGTTCCAAACAGTAAAGAGATTAAATTACTGAATCTATATACAGCGAAACCTGTCTAAATCAAACCTTGTATAAACTGAACTTTAAATAAAGTCTCAATGTAGGAAATCTTTGTTAATTTAACCTGTATAAATCAAATACCTGTCTATTCCGAATATATAAGCTGGTCCCAAAGAGGTTCGGTTTAAAGAGGTTTCGCTGTATTATGTTTGGTATAGACAGGTGCATGTGTCAATACATGGTTTGTGGCGTTAAACACCAAGCAATCAATCAATCATTAGATAATGATTCTAAGAGTTTACATTGTTTTTAAACCTTTTGACCCCCAAGGAATTGTCACTCGATACCACATTGAGTGATCAAACTAGATCATTGACCTGCGACAGGTTTGTAATACTCCGATTCACTCCACCGTGCCATGATATAACTGAAATAATGTTTAAAGTTACATTGAACAACTTTAGCCCTACCCAAAGGACTGGTCAACAAATTTCTGATATACAGCTGAACCTGTCTAAACCAACACACCAAGGGGACAGGGAAATGTGTTGGATTATACAGGGTGTCGTAATACTCAGCTTTTATTTTAGTAAACAGAAATGCTTTGGGACCATAAATTTTTGTCGGATGTCACAGGATGTCGGAAAACTCAGGTGTCGGATTGCACAAGTTCCACTGTATATGTTTAATATTGTATTTTTTTCATGTTTTTCAGGTCCATCGGTTGGTGGTAGTTGATAAATACAAGCATGTTAAGGGCATTGTTTCACTGTCTGATATTCTTACATTCTTAGTCCTTAAACCAATGGGTATGTATAGATATACAGTCCTCACAATGAACACCGGTCCTCCGGCCCAAAACCAGTAAATTTTACAGTTTTTTTTTTAGAACTATATAAAAATAATTTCAAGGATTTTATTTGAACCCATAGGCTCAAATTTTCATTTCGAGGACTGCTGATATATATTAACTTGTTTTAGAGAAATTGATTAAAATAAATTCTCAAAAAGATCAAATTCAAAATCCAGTATAAAAAAAAAACAAAGTAAGAATTAAGATCTTCTCATTATCAATAGATGTTGATGGCAGCTTTAGAATGCTTTTAAAATTCCTCAATAATTATACTATAACTAATTGACGAGTTTCATTATCATAAATATGTCATGAATGACCAAATAACGCAGTAACTCACGAATGCACACAGCGCATCAGTGAGTTGCCACGTTATTTGGCCATGAGTGACATATTTTTGATAATGAAACTCGACAATTAGTTATAGTATTTATTATATAGATAAAAAAAATGTTTCGAATCAAATTTAATATGAAATGAGTTTAATTACACTATATTACATGTGTAATGTAGGGATATACTATAAAGTGTATCGCTTCAAAAAACATGGCGCCACCCACGACAATAAAATAATTAAAATGCTTACCTTGAAATATTATTTTAGTTAGATTTGATAAAAATTGAAGCGTACACGAAGCCAAATAACGTCTATTTTACGTTTCAAACTGGAAGTCTTCATATGACGTCGACAACAAAATGGCACGAAATATAGCGAGAGTGAAATTAAAAACAATAATTTCACAGTGAAAAAATTATCGTTTTATTTAACTCAGAAAATTCTGTAATTCACAGCTAGCTATATAATAAACATAATTATTATTACAAGCTTGAAAGTTTGATGATACCAAAATGTAATCAGAAGTTGAATTCGAACAATGGTCGACAGTGCTACACAGAAAAGTAAAAAATGAGCAACATTTTATTTTAAAGATTTAAGCCTTTTGGCAAGTAATGCATTATGAGAGTGAAATCCAGACATGCACCAAAATTTTGTGAATTCCATAATTTTGTCATGTATTAAAACATACAAGGTTAGGGTTATGGTGTTTATGCCACTTTCAACAATATTTCAGTCATATTGTTGCAGACAGATCGACCTGCCGCAAGTCACTGTCAAACTTTATCACATACTTGTTGTTTATAGTACACCTGACCATGAACAGGATTCGAACTCATGTTAGTGGCGATAGGTAGTTATAAATCCAACTACCATATGATAATGTCCACAACGTCCCAAAAAGCATACAATAGATTTCTAGGATTATGCATTATTCATGAATAAATTTGTCAGAATTAGAATTTTGATGTCTCTCTTTAATAACTTTGTTAATATTTTTTTTCAGGTTGTGAACCAACCAAAAAATCTTGATATCTGTGATACAAATACAAACTGCTGGTTTAATTAAACAAGATCTCAACCTACCTACCTACCTTAGGACATCCTAGACGTCAAGGACAGAATATAATCACTGCTGTGATTGGCTGAGAAGGAACTGAAAGCTAGCTATCCAGCAGAGAATAGATTCCATGACTGTGATTTGTTGAAAATGTCTCAGTTGAGATATTTATATTTGTTGATGTTATATAAGTCTTTCATGATGCATGGCATTGTGGAATTGCTCTGTGACAGCTTTTGATTGGTCAAGATAATGTACTAAAAATAGATCATTCCGATAAAATCTTGAATTGATATTAATGACAGTTCTAGAAAGGATAGGTTTAGCAATTTTTTAACCAGGAGCAGTTATTCATTGCTGCATATAATTTCATTTTAGTGGAAAATTCATGCTAGCATTCATACATTCATTAATAAAAATATTGCCATGTGACAATGTTGATTTGGCATTGATTAACCAAGTTATAATTGTTTGTTCTTTGATCAAGACATACTCTCATATATTTTTTTGGTATTGGTCAGAAGAAAATTATTTATATCTGCAATTCTTTATTATTATTTTTTGTTCAAATCAGTTCAATGATCTAGAAAATTAAGATTTTAAATGAAATGTAATAATTACCTACATTTTATTAACAACAGAGTAAACTTGTCACGTTTTATTATTTTTGTCTAAAATTGTAATATTTCATACATTTATACCGTACCCTCATCAATTAACTGTGGTCAGTTCAAATTCTGTGACATTGTTCATTTGTAAAAAAAAAAGAAAAAAAATAATAATAGTAATAAATCTGTTATCCTTCATCAGATGTTTCTGGGTCCTCTCCATTATAATAAGGATCAGTTGGTATTTCTTAAAAAAAATTCATATTTAAGGAGCAAAATGCAATCTACTACTAATATTTTATTCATCAATTTTTATTATTATTTTTGGGGAATAGTGGTAATGACATAACAGTCAAATCTGTATTAAGAGGTCACCATTAGGACAAGGAAAAAGTGGCCTCTTAATAGAGTTTCAATGGATATGAAATTTTCTATAACAGGACAAGAAAAAGGTGGCCTTTTAATACAGGTGACTGCTTAATAGAGTTGACTACATGGACAGGTTTAACTGTATTTTTATGTTTAAAAAAATATCTTAAATTATATCAATTGTGACAGTAATGAATTAAACATTGTTGGTGTAATTTTTATTTATTTTTTATTTTTTTTGGCTCACTACATTTAGAATTACCATACATGGCTGTTTACTGTACACACTGATATTTATGTATAATGCACATCCTTTTTTTTTGTCTTTTCAATAACTGGATGAATAGAAATATGTAAATTTTCTGAGTTAAAAAAATGTGAGTTTTATACTTGAACTGAGTACAGTATCCATAGTAACTATTATTTTATATTGTATCTAGTTGTACATTATAAAACTTTTTTGTCACCTTTAAATTTAAATATGACTTGGGGGGGGGAATCGTCAAATTTGACCTTAATTTTTTATCTCTGACAATATAATAGTACTTCTTTCAAAATTCAATGCAGTCTATGTATGTATCTCAAGTCTCCTGTCAAAATAGTTTTAAAAGTAATTTATTAATTAATTTATATTTTATCTTTGTAAGTTTTATTTTTTATTCTTTTTGTACTATTTTTGGTCTAAGATTATTTTTTGGTCTATTTTGTTTTGAACTGCAACAGAGCCCATAGTCAATACATAGGAACAGTGATAAGAAAACAAAATTTTAAAAATATGCATGTAAACATTTAGTTGTTTTATTTTGTTATGTGTGATGTAAAAAAAAAAAAAACATGATTATTTTTTAATTCAGTCATGACATTATGATAGTATCGTCATTCTGCAACGGGACCGTCGTGATCGTATTGTAGTTGGATTTACAACTACCTATGCAATCAGTGTCTATCACCACTAAAGTTGTGAGTTTGAATTCTGCTCATGGCGAGGTGTACTGAATACAACATTATGTGAAAAAGTTTGTCAGTTACTTGCGGCAGGTTAGTGGCTCGAACTCACAACATTAGTGGTGATAGGCACTGATTGCACAGGTAGTTGTAAATCCAACTACCATACGACCACAATGCACCATCTTGAGGGTACCCTCATTACTTGTTAATCTGATACTGGAAGATTTGTAGTCTCTGTTTACAAATTCTTATATGTGAAATAATTTGTTCGTCTAACATCAAGGATGAAGCTTATTTTTTACAGTGTTTTTTGTAAAGCTACGTCTGATTTGAAACGCCCTACCTCCTTGGGAAGCTCATTTTCAATTGTATTGATGGCAGGATATATATGATTTGCTGATTGTGTTATTATTTATCATGTTAAATGTACAATGACACCTTTTGAAAGTGGCGTTAAACACCATAATAACACCCCCCTTTTTTTTTTACAATGACATCTAGATTGAGCTTATTCACACTCAAAAATCATCTTCAAACATCAGTGAGTTCATTGTAATGATGATAAACTCTAATAACATATCGCTTATAGCCATGTTGAGTCCAGATATTGATACAATTACAATGTAATAAATTTTTGCCATATTTTCTGAATCGTGATATAAAATTTATTAGAATTGAACAAAATATATATATTTAAAATAAAGCTTAGTATGACTTAACTGTGTATGCTTTTCAGTTGTGGAACATGCTGTCGTTCATACATATCTTATTTATATTTCACAAAAAATAAAACAACATGTGCAAAAAAATATGATTTACAGTGTAAATGATTATTTCAATTATACAAATTTATCATTTGTATCATGTCTTAGGTTAATAAATACAATTTGTTCACGCCACGATATAGCTGAAATACTGCTACAGTTGGCGTTAAACACCAATCAATCAATTTTGATTGATGGCATGTAAATAAATATGATGTAAGTAAAAAAAAACTAAAACAATATTTATCAGTGAAATTATTTTATAACAATTCTCTAAAGGCTATTTGCAATTTGTTCATTTTATCTGAAATGTTTTATATTAGATTTAGATTAAAAATATACAGTGAATGAACTTCAAAATAAATTTGTTTTAACCAGAATTTTGTTATATCAAGGGTATGTTCTGCATTGTCGTAGACTTTTGATGACACTTGTCTTGTACTGTTCTGTATTCTGGTGCATTTTTATTTATTAAAAAATATGTAACGTCAAGAAAAAATATTTTCCAAAATATTTAGTTTTTATATGGTCTCATATTTTTTTATTGATTTGGGGTATTGTAACCTTACCCTTTTTCTAAACAAGAGGCCTAAGGTGCTAACATTGATGTTTTTCTGTTATTTTGGAGTTTATTTTTCATCTGATTTTGATGTTTATTTTAATGAATTTCTTAGGAAAATCCATCTCAGAAAAATGCAGTGTTTTTGACATAAAAGGGGAAAATTTCTAATTTTTGTCTCGCCTACGACGAAAGTCACTGAACATGATACACAGTATTGCTTTTCAGACGGTTGCATTAACAATGTCAAGTTTTTGTGATTAGGTCACTTTCTCCATTACTATGCAAGCTAGGCTCGCCATGCTTATTCCCTACATTGTTCGTGGTGTGTACATGTCAGCCTGGCATGTGTCACCTCGCCTGACCATGACCTCATTTTCACGGTCTACTGACTTTGCTAAATTTATATCAAGTTTTCGTGATTAGAAAAGTTTCCCTGTTACCATACAACCTATGCTCACCAGATGTCGTCAATCGAAATGGCAGAAAAAAAATCCAAATTCCAAAATTTGAACTTTCATATTTTTCATCCAATTTTAATACAGTTTTATCATAAGTGATCTATGAATTATTGATGGACCATTCAAAATTTTGCAATTATATTTCGAAAAGGTGTCTGAAAGGGACCCAAATCCTAAAATTTTCCATATCTGGCAGGCATATTTACATGTAGCACTTGAAATAGTAAAACAAGACAAATGTCCAAAATACAGTTGGTCCAGCAAATTACTGTGTCCAACATATTATTGTGTCCAGCAGTTTACTGTGTCCACACTTGTTTTTAATATACACTTGTTCAACTTTCACTTGTCAACATGCTGCAGTCGTATCATGATTCACCCTTTATTTCATAGTACTTTCCAGTCAGAGTTCATAGCATTCAACAGACTTTCAGCTTTTTGGGGGGGGAAATGTTGGTTTTTCTTAATTTATAAAGTTGCAAGTTTTACAGACAGTTTATTAATTAAAATTACTTTTTTATTGAGAGAGAGAAAAAGAAAAAACAATGGAAGCAAAGTTTGACAAAATATTGGGAGAATCAGGGCTTTCAATATTTTTCAATTGTACTTCACTATTTAGAGGCGGTACTTTTTATTAAAATTTGAACATTTTGCATGAATATCTTATGCAACACTCTTTGAAATTAAGAGGTACCACACCTTATTGAAAAGCCTGGAGATTTATGCCAAATCCTAGCCAACAAAAATTTCACAAAAATTGTTTTTGTTGGGTACTTGTACAAACCATTGTGATTTCATAATATGTTGTGAATATTGTAAATATTAATATGAATATGTATATAGATATGATTAATAAATATTCAGAAAAGTTTTGTAGAATGATAAAATAATGAATTGTTAATTTAAAAAAAAAGATGGAAGAAAAAAACAAAATTTTGTCATTTCTCAAATATTTATTTTACCCTCTTTTTTATTAGTTAAAAAGATCTTTTATGGTTGATACAAGAATACATATGAATGAACCTTGAGACAATCCCAATCTGTGTGGAATAATATCAGAGAGGAACAAGAATATATACAAATGAACCTTGAGAAAACCCCTGTCTGGGCCAAATAATATCAGAGAGGAAGAGTACAAGTCTAATTCTTAGAAGAAGCTATCATGGTCGTGATTGTATGGTAGTTGGATTTACAATTATCTGTGCAATCAGTGCCTATCACCACAAAAATTGTGAGTTCAAATCCCGCTTATGACGAGGTGTACTTGATACAACATTATGTGCTAAAGTTTGTCAGTGTCTTGTGGTGGCATGTCAGTGGTTGTCTCCGAATACTCCGGTTTCCACCAACAATAAAACTGACCGCCACGATATCACTGAAATATTGTTGAAAGTGGCGTTTAACCCCAACCTCTCATTCTTAGAATCCTAATGGGGAAAAGGGGGAGTCATAGCTGTGATCACATGGTCATTGGATTTCATCTACCTATGTAATCTGGACTGCATCGGTGGTGTAATGGTTAGAATGCTTGCCTCGAGTGTGGTAGATCATGGGTTAGAATCAATCTAAAGACTATAAAACTGGAATTTGCTGCATCTCTGTTAAACAATCAGCATTAAAGAGTTAGTACAAAGAATGATTGGCTCGGAATCAGGATAATGTGTTTTAGTGAAATGACATGTCTATCCACAGACTGTTCTTTCAGTGAGCTAGTACTATAAAAAAAAATCCAGCTAGGCCTGTTGGTCTAGTCCAAGGCGGACATTATCTCATCGGATGTAACTTGGTCTGGCCATGATATAGCTGAAAAAGTGCTCATTTGGCTTTTATACAATACTCACTCGCCTATGTAATGGGTGAATATCGCTGTTGAAAGTGGGGTTAAATATCAATTACCCTAACCCTATAAGGGATACTGTGATCTAGAGGATGCTTTAAAGTAACCCTATCATGGATGCTATGGTCAATTGATGATACAACACTCGCTATTATTTTACCAATGAGGTATACGAAGAGTGACATGCCAAAAGGGTAATCGGAACCCCTAAATCGAAGAAGTACAGACAATGCAATGGCCAAAAGAAAAAGGACAAAGGGGCAAACAGTGTTGTACAAAACATGACACATAAAACTAAAGATCAAGTAACATGAACCCACTAAAAAGGGGGGATGAACTCGGGTGCGCCCGAAGGGTAAGCAGTTCCTGCTACACTAGTAGAACCTGTCGTGTTCCTCTAGTTACAAACCCAGTGAGGAAAGGACCAGAAGGTGTTTACAACAAGTGGAACATATCCGTGGTCATTTGTGACAGATGTTCCTTGACAGTTAACCAAGTCATAGTGGCAACCGTAAACCTTTCGTAGCGATGACTTCAACTTAAACAATAGGAGCCCTTGGTTCAGTAGCTTCCTTGTTACCAGGATTTCCTTGATGCTAGTAGGAACTACAATCTCTGGAATATCGGATACACTGACAGATATATATTCCATACCATCTCACTTATAGATGCTTATTTGGTCCACGTCGACTGACCTTGACATAATTTTCATGGCATACTGACATTGTTAATTTACACGAAGTTTTCATGATTAGGTCAGTTTATCTATTGCCATATAACCTAGGAACATCATATTTGGTCCACACATTGATCCTCGTTAGACATGTGACACTTGATCTTGACCTCATTTTGCAGTCCACTTTATTACATTTAGGTCACGTTTTAATGATTAGGTCAGTTTCTCTATTACTATACATAGTTTTATCTTATTTGGTCCACACATTGATCATAGAAGGTACATGTATATGTCACCTGACCTTGACCTCATTTTACGGTCCACTTTGTTACATTTACGTCTCGAATTTGTGATTAGGTCAGTTTCTCTTACTATACAACAGAGTTTCACTTTATATGTTCCCCACATTGATCATGGAGGGTACATGCGCATGTCAGCCAGTCTGGTGCCACATGACCTTAATCTAATTTTCACGGTCTAGTGACATTGCTAACTTTACGTCAAGTTTTCATGATTAGATCAGTTTCTCTAATGCCCCACAACCTGTAATTGTGTTCGTCATGTTTGGTCCACACATTGATCACCGTGAGTACATGTCAACCAGACATGCATATAACACCTGCATGGGAAGAAGAAGACACCTGATCATGAGCTCATTTTACGGTCCATTTTGTTACATTTACGTCAAATTTTCGTGATTGGGTCTGTTGTTCTATTACCATACAACCTAGGCTCATCGTATCGTCTTGTAAGTGTGTGATTCAGGTTTCAGAAGGTTGTCCGTAAAAATGAATTACCTTACATCTCCGCAGAGATTGATATTCGTATTGAAGGATTATTCGTGAAAATAAGCTACTTGTCATCTCTCAGACATGTGACATAGGCACAGTATAGGAACCTGTGCGCCTGAAATCTCTTATTGACGTGCTCATCTGTAAAGTGCATTACGGTTTCGGTGGAATTCGACGTCTCACGCTTTCACGGCATGCAGGTAAGTTTTTCTATGTGTTCATTAAATTCTAATAACCTGTATATCCAAAACTTGACAGAATGCATATGAATGATTAATGCAAGGACTGCATCTTTGTTTTTTTAATGTATTAGCCCTATAGCGTCATATTTATCATTTCAACAGGTTCTTTCGAACAAGGATCAAATAAGATTGTCCCGTTTAACCCTTTATCCTTGAATAATATTATCGATATTTGTGTTGGCAATAGATATAAACACAGTTTATGCAAAATTACAGATATGAATACCTCAGCATTGCCAAATAAATAGACATTTTAAAATATATTCAATGTAAGCAGTTTGACGTCGTCCAATTTGACAACTGTAAGTCTGTTTACAGTGTCGTCTGAAGACTGTTTGACGTGTCAAAAGGTAGTTTGGAGGTGCTTTATTCATACTTTTATGATGCATTAATGAAGGCAATGAACTGTATAGGAAATTCTTTTAAGATCGTCGAATATAAGTAACGCTACCTGGCATCGAATTCTATATTAGATGCTCAGTAAATTGCAAAGGAGGTCAAATAGCTGGATCATGTTGGCTTTGGGTAATCTTGTTAAAAAGCAGAAATCCAAACTTTAAAGCATTAACAATGACATAGATTATGCTATACAGCAGTTTCAGATGTCGTATAATTGCTGATTTTCATTTACTGCAAATACCAAGTATATCACATTCAAGGCAGGCATTGCTTCCTTGTGCCGTATACCTGATGAATCTAAGAATTCCGCCTAAACCGGCGATAAAGGCCATCTTGAAACTGAAATTGGTTCGAGCGTATTCTCCATGTTAAAGCCTTGCTCTTAGCTTAACATGAAATCGTTTCTTTTCATTAATTTGATTAGAATAGTTCATTTCCTTACCTGAATTTATCTCATTTATTTTCCACCTAATGCAGCTGTAATGAGTAGACCATTTGAATTTCGGGGAAGTGGATTAGCTTGGGAGATCTAGAGAGATCAAATTATCTTTTTAACTCGTTCGCCACTATTTTGTTCCGTCAAAGCCGAGGAAAATTAACTTTTTTCGTACAATTCATAATATGAGTGCGGATTGAAGAAATTGAAGGCTTCTGTAGCGTTGCACGACGTTTGAGCGCATTGGTCCTACATTTGAGCGCAAAAAAAATCCACGATTGAGCGCATTTTACCTTAGCTATTTACCTGAGAAAAAAAAAAATTATAAAACTTTTTAGAAATTATTATAAAAATGATCTTTAAAAAATTATTAAAAATGATTTTGATAATGAATTTTTATTTATTATCTTTAAAAAATTATTAAAAATGATTTTGATAATGAAAACAAATTGTTTCAAAAGTAGGAAAGATTTGCGCTCAAACATAACACACCTGAAATTGAAAATGCGCTCAAACGTAGTACGCCCTTCTATAGTGCTAGAATACAAATTATGTGTATTTATTTTCACAAATAATAAGATAATCATATTTATTTGAAAAATCAACATAACCCATCACCCATGTATACAACGACTTTTTTTATTACAAGATCTATCCTAACGTTTCCACAGAATGGAACATGGAATCTAAGCCATTTTTAGCTCACCTTTCTTTGAATTAAAGCAAACGCGAGCTTTCTCTATTACTCAGTGTTACTAATGGGATTATCAACCCTTCCGCGCTCTTTTACGAGAGAAACTAGTGGGTTAATTCATATTAGCAATAAAGTTTGGTATAGTTGATATAGAACAGCACTTTGACACTGTATATGATAAACATAATATGACATGGCTTTCCGTATCACCCTCTACCAATATCATCCCTTGAGCTAAAGTTTTCGAGATGATATTTGTGTCTTGGGTTGATACATGATGTGATACGGAAAAAAACAAAATAAAGAAAAAGTATTATTATGTCCACGCATGGCCTTTTGAATGCGCTCTCCATTAGGCTACAAAAGACAAAATATGTCATTAAAAATCAATCTTATATGCATATGGCATCATCAGCTAGTACACTGTTTTCCGTTTTGTTTGAAAAGTAAGAGTGCGCCCCCTGGATCCGTCCCTGGGGCATCAATTCAGAAACTTATTAACATTGATCGTCGAAAACTGGTCGAAATTTTGGTATTAATCTTAAAGAAGTAATAGATAGTTTTATTTGGACAATAGAACTTTGTAATATTTGAAATTTTTTTAAACACTTTTTTAACCGTACTTTATTCTTAACGACAACCAATGCGATGATATATTCCAGTACATTTTTACGGACAACCATCACAAATCTATAAAAAAAAGGTCCAATATTTAAAGACCGTTTTTTTTTCATAATATGGAAATATTTTGGGAAATGGTGTGAATTATTTTTGTTTTTTTGATAAACTGATAACAAGCCTTGAAATCAGATATCCCATAGAAAGTGGTTGTCGATAGATAATTGTTTTACAATCAAGTATTTCATATATATTTATGATGAGAACAAGTTTGCAACCATATGATTAATCGTGTAGGTAAAATGTGTGTCGTTGCCATGAGTCTATGTATGATTGTTTTGATTGTCACTAGAAAAAGAGGAGATGGTAGATATTATTTTCCTTTGTGACAAACCAACAACAACACTCCTAATAAACTGTTGCTATCAGAATCTGCTGAAAGTTGTCTTTTAAGTGTAAGGAGTGTGTCCTTTAAATCCCGCGCTAAGGGATGTATTAAATTCGTTCCTCATAGCTGTCACATAAAGTCGGCGTTTTCCTAGAGAAAGCCATTTGTTATTTTATTCATGTCAAATTCGCAGTCATGTTAGGATTCTAATAATAATAGGATATTATACATTATTATACAGCTATAATTTTAATCCAATCAAAAACAATATGGTTGTGATCGTCTTCCGTAATTAGAATCGTCAAAATGAAATACAACCGAATTAATATCAAATGGTGACTTGTTTCAACCTCATTTAAAATATACCTGGACATTCTTTAATACTTGTACATCACGTTCACGATCTTTTATTACAATACTATTTCACTCAAGTGAACATTTTGTTCCTGTTCTAGTTAAAGGACTTTATCAAACAGAATCATACAGTTTACATGTAATGCAGTTAATACGCATTTAAACCACAGAAGAATATTTCTATTTTCCACACCTTGTGGTGTGGGGGTCGCTATTGTGCATGCAAAATATTAATTGCAAACCCCATTGACTGGCTATTTGCTTCTCGATCGACAGTTCAGAAGCTAGAAAATAATATGAAGAATATTGTCTGTCAATCATGCAAACAATAACTTATGCACATGACAGAACGCATTTTCAATGCACTACATACACAATCTTTTGATCCATCATTTGTCCATTGGAGGTTGATTTAAGAGAATGGAACTGATAGAAGTTAAAAGTTTAATTTGGGCGCAAAAGGGGAAACTTTATATAATTTATGAAAATGTTATGTGAATTCAGTGGCCAACCATCCCAGTCTGATGGCAAAAGAAAAGGTATTGTTCTGATATGCCTAACGTTGTGTCTGCAATTGACGGAACTTCACATGAGGTACAAATTCCATACAATGAACCCCAACAAAAAACATACTTTCAGCAAACCAATTCTTGTCATTGATTGATATGAAAAGAAAGTTTACACCCAGTGATAATCATCAATTCCATCAATATCAATAAAACAATTACCTTTCATCTTAACTGAACTTGAGCCGTCGTGGTCGTATGGTAGTTGAATTTATAACTACCTGTCCAATCATTGCTTATCACCAATTAAGTTGTGAGTTTGAACCCCATTCATGGGGGGTGTACTCGATAAAACATTATGTGATAAAGTTTGTCAGTGACTTGCGACAGGTCTGTGGATTTCTCTGGGTACTCCAATTTCCGCCACAAAAATAGTAAATGAAATATTTTTGAAAGTGGTGTTAAACACCTAACCTCAAATGGACAAATGATGGATCAAACGTTTGTGTATGTAGTGCATAACATAAAACACCTTTGGGTCATAATGTGAGAGCTATCTGTTGGATTGTGCCCAAAAAATATCTACTCCTTTTGGATCAAACTATTTTACTTCATTTTAGAAGTAGCATCGATAGACCATTAAACGGCTACCTCCATATCCCTGTAGTAATAACTATTTCAGTATCCCGGAAGAAAATATATAATCAATAATTGCCCAGCTAGCACACTACGTATTCACAACGTTGCAGTTTGGTTGCTGTTTGGTCAGGTCCCCTTCTTACGTGAAAATTACGTTGCCACAACGTATTTTAGATACGTGATATGCAAGTCGTTGTGACAACGTATTTTTCAACGTTTTTGTTACGTACGGATATGGTCTTGATGCTAACGTAAAAGCTCAAGCGTAATTTTTACGTCCTGGTAACGTATTCAGAATACGTTATATGCAAGACGTTGTGACAACGTACTTTTCAACGTTTTTGTTACGTACGGATATGGTCTTGATGCTAACGTAAAAACTCAAACGTAATTATTACGTCCTGGTAACGTATTCAAAATACGTTATATGCAAGTCGTTGTGACACTGTAGTTTGAACGTTTTTGTTACGCACGGATATGGTCTTGATGTTAACGTAAAAGCTCAAACGTAATTTTTACGTCCTGGTAACGTATTCAGAATACGTTATTTGCAAGACGTTGTGACAACGTACTTTCCAACGTTTTTGTTACGTACGGATATGGTCTTGATGTTAACGTAAAAGCTCAAACATAATTTTTACGTCCTGGTAACGTATTTCAGAATACGTTGTATGCAAGTCGTTGTCAGACAACATACAGCTCAATCATTAAGGTATTTCCCTGGAAAAGGGAAAGGATCTGTGAATTGTTCAAATTGGAAGGTATTCCCTAGACATGACTTTGAATTTGATAGTAGTTGATCTCCTGATTCCAATAATGCATGGTTGATAGGGACTTTTTGCATTTAAATTCCAGGTTCATCAGTAAAAAATGTGACAGTTGTGTTGTTATTTAGCTACATTTTTGCGTTAAGATGATACAACTGACTATAGTTGTATATCAATAACAATAAATAAATAAATAAAAAAAACATAATAAAAACGCCATGTACGAGGATCGAATCGGTGGCCTCTTGATCGTTAATCGTTCTTCTTTCTACTGAACTTAGTAGAACGTGATGAAGAAGGCAATATTTACAAATGTATCTCCAAGATTTAATTACTTGCAATAAAATTACCATATCCAAAAATTAGAAGTACTTTTCCTCATAAATATTCGTCATATATTTGAATTAGATTTTGATCACTGCAGTTTCAAGCTGGGTGGATCGTTTATCAGATTTGTCAAATAATAGCATACAATGCGGAAATTCAGTGTGCCCGTCAACGATTCGATAATAAAAAGTTATTGCTATTTCCGGAGTTTGAATTTGAGACCTACCAAAATTCAAATCATTTTGGTGACTTGTGACAATTTTAGCAATTTCTTTGATGTCCCGAACATACAAAAACCTCGAGTTTAAAAGCTAGAAATATAAGGTTAATCGATAGAATTATACATCTATGAATGAGCAATCCAAATTGATTTAAGAAAATACTGTGACGCCAATTTCATTGTTAAATTTTGTGTCCAACTCCCTCAGTCATTGGCCTCAATTTCATGTACTACAGACATTTTTTAGCTCACCTGATCCAAAGGGGCCATGTGAACTATGGATCTCCTGTACTTGGCGATCACAATACTGGTATACTAGTATTGTGCACAATACTGGTATAAAAAAATATTCCAGTATTGTTAAATTAGTTATTTTTTGGGAGTATTGTATATATTAACAATACTAGAACAATACTAGAATACGATATTGGAATAAATTGATAACAATGTGTCAAGTTGTCAATGTGTATTGTAGGACAGGAAATGGCAACATGAATTGACACTTTTTCAAAAGCAAAAAAAACACAAAAAAACATTATCTTATTTTTTATTGATTTAAGCACTATTCACTATTTCATTACAGTGTTCCAGCTAGGATTTCAAAAGGGCAGGGTGCTGGTCCTGAAAAAGGGCTCTTTAGTGCGCTGTTGGATTTTCAAAAAAGGCATTTTTTAGGGACACTGTAAAATCAAATAAAGTATACAATGAAATATTGACTTTTATTATTTATACATGAGCAAATAGGTCAGTTTATTCAACAAATCAACCTAGATATAATTCTATCTTTCTGTCATTAACTCTAAAAAACTTGGCAACTACTGTATCTGACACATGCTCATAACATTGTTTGTTGCAATTTAGTTTGACATGTAAAATATTGTTCATTGTGACCTGTTTCATGCGATTTATGTGATCACACTTTACCAATTTGACCTGTGAAAATACCCTTTCTACTTCTGCTGTACTCAGAGGTAACACAGCAGCTGTACTCATTAAGTGTATGCTATTATTGGGGTACAGTGCTGATAAACCAAGCTTTTCATTTAATAAAAGCTTAAGGCATGCCATGATGCTCCTTTCATGACATTCCTCTATTTTTATCACTTGTTTAAGTTTCAGATGAATTTGAAAGTTCAACATTTTAAAATTGGATTAAATAATTTTTTTTATCAAAATACAAGGATGTTACGGGAGGACAGACGGACGAACGGAAGGTAGCGTTACTACATGTATATCCCTTCGCAACTTCGTTGGCGATGGGATAAAAACTACCCCCCCCCCCCCCCCCCCACAAAATAAAAACCTCTACAAACTATCAGTTGTAAAAGGCAACCCCTTACAACAATTACAGCAGCATCAATTATGGCAATAGACGATGTAAGTGGTTTTTTTTCTTCTTCAAATTTACAATAAAAACAATGATGCCTGTGATATGGCAGTTAAAGCACTCACTAAAAACTATAAATATCATACTTCTACACAACATTTATACTTATATAACAAGTGCCATTCTATAAAGAATTATGAGAGACTATATAAATTTCAATAAATTAAAACTTTAAATCACGTCTATAAAACATTTCAGTTCTGTAAAAACTTAACTATCAATCAAGAATATAAAAAACTATTTCTTCTACCTTAAATATTAAAAAGAAACCATCATAAAGAAAGATAATTAAAAAGTTGGCATGCGGTGAAATATTTCTCCCAATTACGAATTATACCTCAAAAAACGGCATTGTCATAATTTGGTCTTAATTTATGGTACAAGGATGTGCTTTACAAAGTTTTGACCTTTTTATCTAAGACATCAGCATATCTGGCATGCATTCAGGATATATACAATGAAAGATGAACACAGGATTTACACAGACATCGTGTTCTTTGTATTTGATCTCGATCTACTTTATTAGGTCTAAATAAAATACCTTGTCTTTTGTATGAACAATTATTTATATACACGACTATATGGTTTAAAAGGAATATATTACTTGGCTCTATTTTAAGCTTGTCTTATTATTTGTTATGTTAATTTGTCAAGTACGCACATGTGTTTACCAAGAAGCTAATTATATTGATTGATCAATTAAAAAGTAATATTTTTTTCTATTAGAATTACCATGCAGAGTCAGTGTGTTTTAAATCGGTCCTCCAATCAGGATGCTCATTATTCTTGTCCAAGATAAAAATACATCGCTAAAGTAAATTTACCTGTGGTTTCAGAGTAGAAGATTTTTAGAAATCTAACATAAAATTTCCCCACTTCAACTCGTAAATTTACATAGAAATCGGAGATATTTCGTCATAAAACTTCACACATGGTTTTGTCTATCATATTTCTTGAAGACAAACATAAAATTTTATTGCATTTATTCATATTGTATGAGTATCAACAGTTTTTTCAACACCGTATCTGTTTCTCGATACAGCCATAACTTCAACTCGTAAATTTACATAGAAATCAGAGATATTTCGTCATAAAACTTCACACATGGTTTTGTCTATCATATTTCTTGAAGACAAACATAAAATTTTATTGCATTTATTCATATTGTATGAGTATCAACAGTTTTTTCAACACCGTATCTGTTTCTCGATACAGCCACAACTTCAACTCGTAAATTTACATAGAAATCGGAGATATTTCGTCATAAAACTTCACACATGGTTTTGTCTATCATATTTCTTGAAGACAAACATAACATTTTATAGCATTTATCAATATTTTATGAATATCAACAGTTTTTTCAACACCGTATCTGTTTCTCGATACAGCCGCCCGATTACAGTGACCCGTGACCCAGATTAGCAGATCTCAGCAGTTTTTTCTGAATAAGGTTGTTTAATTAATTTGCTAGTATAATGATTATATAAGTATTGGGATAACATATTTGCAAGTTTTCAATAATAATGTTAATTATTCAAATGTTCATACACAGCTGTTGTTATCAGGCAAATTCTCAAATCTTCAATGGTTTTGTTTTTAAAAAACGGTATGTTGGCGTAGGACATCCACAGTTTCTTGAGAATTGCTGATATTTTGCTGTAGTTGTTGTTTGGTCATTCTCATAATATTGTGTAAAGAATTTTTGATTGAGATAGCCGTCTCTATATTTGGATCATCAGCGATGTCATCCTCATTGTTGTCTTGTGTATTTGCAAGTAATCTCTTCCGATACTGGTACTCTGTTTCGTCATCTTGCCGTTTCCGTTTTACAGCATGTCCAGTAGGTTGCTGTGATGGCACTTGGAAGGCTTGAAAATGGTAACCAGACCGACACATCTGCTAAAGATGGTTTTGGATGGCGCTGTGCCAACCAAAGATGTCCGAAACGCCGTACATACCGTACCATTCGTGCTGGATCATTTTTCGAAAGGTCTCGCATCACCTTAGATAAATGGTTATACGTCACATACCTATGGAGTCAAGGAACAAAAGTTAATTCCGTAGAAAGACAAGTACAGATTGACGAGAAGACCGTAATACAGATGTTTCAATACTTGAGAGATGTCTGCTCCACTAAACTACTATCAACTCCAGTTGAATTAGGTGGACCAGGTGTGATTGTCCAAATTGATGAAAGTCTTTTTAATCACAAATCAAAATACAACAGAGGGCGACGGGCCAGCAAAGAGCAGTGGGTTTTCGGTTTAGCAGATACATTCAGCAAGACTGCCATTACTACATGGAAACTGTTGACAAAAGAGATGCCGCAACTCTTTTACCTATTATACAACGTGTTGTAAAACCAGGGACAATCATCCATTCAGATCAGTGGAAAGCGTACCATAACATCAGCTCACGACTGCAGCTTAGCCATGGCACAGTTAATCATTCGCTCAACTTCGTGGACCCTGCAACTGGCATACATACTCAAGCAATCGAGTCGTACTGGGCTAAAGCCAAACAGAAGTTTAAAGAGATGAAAGATGTGTCATCACATCTACTACCCAGTTACCTAGATGAAAGAATGTGGAGAGATAGATGGGGTACCACAGGTGACAATGCATTTACAAACATTCTCATACATATTTCAGAACAATATCCTGTGTAAAAGTGATATTTATTATGGACATGATATATAGACTCTTTATAATTCTAGTGCTAGTACATTATATTGTGAATGTGATGTTATTATTCATAAATCATGTTGTTCATCAAAGATTATTAAAAATTTGATGCCATCTACAAAAATGTATGATCATCTATAAAATAAATAAAATGTAAATTATGACATGTTGTTTTATCAATTATTATATATCCTGGTATTGCATATTTTTATTTACGAACAGTATTGTTAACAATACTGGAATATGATTTTATACCAGTATTGTATTTTTTTTGTAAAAAAATTACAATACTGGAATAATTTTTTATACCAGTATTGTCAACAATACTGGTATACCAGTATTGTGATCGCCAAGTACAGGAGATCCGAACTATTGCCATCACTTGGTGTCCGTCGTCGTACCTCGTAAACTTTTTCAAAGATCTTCTCCTCTGAAACTACTAGACCAATTGGAACCAAACTTGGTCTGAATCATTGACATTTATGTTTTTTACAGCAATGTTGATAACTTACATTAAAGGGGGAACCCCTGCCCAAATGTTTTTGGAGAGGGGGTCTGCAATGACGAGGGCTACATTTGTTATTTTTTGACCGAAGACGAAGTTGGCAAGTTTTATTGACTGATGTTATTATGGTGTCAAACCACTAATTAATTTCTTTACGGTTTTCTACTAAATTTGTGTTTTTTCGAGCCTACCTGGTCATTTTATCTTAAGTTTAACCTTTCCAAGACCATATATTTTCTGAAACGTACATGATTCCTCTACGTTCTGTCAAAATATCAGGGCATGTTTAAAATCTTGCAGTGAAATGCCATGCTACGGAAAACATGTGCACCTACTCTAAAAATAGCTCGGTCATCCCCAAGAAATTCAGTATTTATAGGTCATGCATCAAATCCTCCATAGAGGTATTAAAATACAACTAAATCCATCAAATTTGGGCTCAAAATAATCCCAATTTATTTAACTTCAATTATCAATTTTAATTACTCCATTCCATTCAGTAGTTTTCACAATACTACAAAGTGAAAGGAACCTTTTTCTTGAAAAGGGACTACTTTCGTATATGTTCCAAGCTCTGATTGGTGAATTAGTGGTTTGAAACCTAAAACCCAGGTGAGCTATACAGGCTCCTGGGAGCCTCTAGTTACATAGACTCTTAAGATCAGATAAAGGTTAGATGCATCCGATTTTCATTTTGTCCACGAACCTTGAACATTTAATTTTTATTTCATTTATTAATTCAGCTTGATTTAAGCGAAAGGTATCATTTTCAAGTTCAGAAAATAATGTAAATCATATGAAAATTGCAGACTTCCTCATGATGTCCCCATCTTAGATATGCAATTTTTCAAATGGCACCTCATTTCTGGATATACTTAGGAGGCAGCCCTGGGGCAGTAGCCTCTTTTTTTTATTGTTAAGACAGTATGATGATATATATAAAAGAACTTAAATTTCTTCATTATAATTTCAGAGCTGGTTCATTTCTGTAAAAGTGGTAAACAAGTACAATTGGATTTGAGGTTATACAAATGTAGCTGTTATACATGTAGGCACATAACTGACCCTGTGACTTTTCAACATACATGTAGCAAACCAGTCGAAATAATTCCTGCCCCAATGGCAATGTAAATATTGGAAGCCACAGATGTCACCTGCTTCATGTCCTGTAATATCAGACCGATCAACACATAGCTATAGCTAGACAACAGCAAATTTCACCATCATCTAATTAGAGGTAATCAATTTCATGTTCTTCTAGCTACATGTATTGGCCAGACAAGTCAACAACATTATATTTTACTATCAACTAATCTAGTCCTGAGACAATTTTATAGGGATTAAACTCTATCAGATCACGAAAGCTACCATGATACAACAACATTATATTTTACTATCAACTAATCTAGTCCTGAGACAATTTTATAGGGATTCAACTCTATCAGATCACGAAAGCTACCATGATGAACCAGAAATTAGACTTCATGCACAAAGGACATATAGATATATATAAAACTAATGAAAGTAAGTTAATGATACATGTATACATAATACACTTATACCAATAGAGCTCCTCCCATATTTACAGTGTGTGACTATTACAGAAACAAAGGGTTCTTTAGATGAACTTGTTACATTTAATTACATGTACATTGTATATACAATCTACTTCAAATACAGAACATTTCTTAAGAAGAGATTTATGTTAGATATCATGAGTTACAGTTGACTATAAAATCAAAATAAACAAAGTTTAAAAAGGTCAACCTATCTGATAGAGATCCCACCCCAAAGACAAATTAACTTTACCTGTAATGAAATTTTGAGAAATCAATTAATAAGAAATATAGTTATGTAAAAAAAAACTGCACAAAAAATGCCTAAAATTCCCAAGAGTAAATAATTATAATATGATCCTTTGTACGAGCTTTGTAACTTGGACTTAATTTTTTGGTTCATTTCTTCTTTTCTTTTTAAAGTTTTCTATATTAAGTGTAGAAATAATAAAAGTATAATAAATGAAGATAATATTGGTCAGTAGAGAAGTACTGGGCATGGGTAATGCTATTTAATTAGATCACACCACCGATTGATCGATATAAATCTCCTCCCCACTGATTGCTTATATGTGCTTTTGTAATTTTCGTAATTTCTCATTAATGAAATTAGATCATGAAACACATTTTACGGGATATGTTTATATCAACAACACATATCAAAAACTGCAAGATAAGTGCTGTCTTAAATCCATTTTTAATCTAGAGATATAAGTTTCTTGCATATTAAGTGTAAGTTCCTCTCCGAGTCTAATGTTTTACATACTGTAAATGCTTCTTCTAAAATTAAGTTTTAATTTTGATAATATATTAGTTTTGCAATAGATCTAAATGTTTGAACTGCACTTATTTGTACTATATCTCTTCTAATTCTCCTCTGTTCCCATGGTGTTTTTTTTTTATACATAAATGGATATTTTCTAGATTTATCCTGTCAATAAAATTTAACGTATATGTTTGGTCACTGTTTTTGGATTTCTTTCTTTAGCTCTGTAATATATATCCATGCAATATATTTCTGAGTTATAATCAATTAAATATATATTTAATTATAGATTTTACAATGTGTCTTCACTTACAGTCGCAAATATCTGTTTACCTACATGTAGCTAATTTCAAGCTTCTGATCATGATCAAAATAGTTACTAAAAATACTTTCACCCCTAAAGTTGTTCGACTTAGCTGAAAATATTAATATCATATTATTTTTTTCAGAACAATCCACCAATGAAGGGAGCTTTCCGGAGGCTTGATGGAGAAAAAAAAACTTTATAGTTGAAGGAAACCTTTCATTGTTCATTTAACTTTGTTGTTTTTTATATCTTGCATTTTTTTGCTGACCAAATGTTAGAATTTGTATGTGTTTTTTTTTTGTATGCAAGTTTTGTGATTTATATCAGTATCAGTATGGTTGAGATAATGTGGGTTAGAGTTAATTATAAGGTTATGAGTGTTTAACACCACTTTCAACAATATTTCAGTTATATCGTGTTGGTCAGTTTATAATGGTAGAGGAAACTGGAGTACCCAGGATAGTATTATATAATATAATGTTGAATGAAAGTTGAATGAAAATCATGATTTGTATGCCAGTATATAAATTGAAATTTAACATTTAAAGTTACTTTAAAAAACTTAGTATTTGATTTTTTTCAGATATGATTGTGTGTATTTATATGAGTTTCATGTTTTTCTTATTGGATTTATCTTGTTAAATGCATATTTAATAGATAGAGTTAGGGTTATGCCGTGTGGTGTTTAACACCACTTTCGACGATATTTAATTTATATCATGGCTGTCAGTTTCATTGGTTGAGGAAACCGGAGTACCCAGAGAAAATCACTGACCTGCCCTAGGTCACTGACAAACTTTATCACAGAATGTTGTATCAAGTACATCTCATCTAAGTGGATTCGAACTCACAACATTAGTGGTGATGTGCACTGATTGCATAGGTAGTTATAAATCCAACTACCATACGATCATGACTGCCCCCATATTTAATAATATATTTTTTTTCTTTAAGAAAGAAAGAAAAATTAGGGTTATATTTTTTCTCTGTAAGGGATGTGATATATTGGTTTTTATATTTTTATTTTGAATTGCTATAAAGCTTAAAAGATTATTGTTCTTTGTTATATTTTTATATACAATTAACAAGAATATTTTGGGGTTACAGCTTTCTCAGATTGGGATGTGTACACTGGTAGATCTTACTATGAAACTAATAAAGCTTACGCTTCAGGGCCCCTTATATCCTGGAAACAACTTTTTTAATGAACTAACTTTTCAACAAAATTAATGGAGTTTTTTTTTAAGTCTTTGTTATTAAAATAAGGCTATTTTAGTAATAGAATCATAAGTCAATGGGTTAATGTACTTAATATTGACCTTAGAATATGCTCCAATTCCAATTTCATATGGCCTCAAAATGTCCCTGTAATTAGTAAAATTTCCAAATTTGGGGGGTTGGAGCACCTGAATCCCAAGCTGTATGGGCTCCTTGACGTAGCCAGAATCTATTCATAGCCTACATTTTGGCAGTTGGATCCTCGAATTCTTCGTTGGTGCACAGCTTAATAGTTTGACAGCTCAGTCCTTATGTTAGAACCAATTGGAACCACAAACAGACATGAATTCTTAATTCAGGCTGCACTCCTCTGGCTTGTGCATTCAAACACCAAAAATCAAGACTATCACCTCTTTATCCTAACGATCCCCCTCTAATGACCTTCCTCTCTAGTAATTTAGAGAATAAACAAATTCTTTTTTCTTTGCACTGATGTTGGGTGGTGTGATCCTGGTTCCTACAAATGTTTCTTCGTTTTTGGTAATTTTCGATTATATCTTTTTTAGTGTTTTAATGTTAAACTAAAGAATAGATGTATAGGTCAAGTTGTTCTTATGAGTTTGGTCCATAGTTAGCAGGGTGATATTTTTATATGTATACATGTATTTCTGCTGTTTCCTTAGTCAGCAACTAGTGCTTCAGTTCCCATATTTATTGAGATATTTCTGTTTTCTAGCATAAAATGCTTATAACCCAGTACAGCAATTTTAATAAAAATCTGAGATATAGTGGTTAAATTAAAAACAAACAATTATCAGAATATCCCATATGGAACAACACCATTGAAGAAGATACCATCCGTTACTCAGACCTCTTTGCTGGTGGGAAAGGGATCAATGTTTGGCCCATTGTCAAGGACTCCACCCCAACACCCTGTTCATGGCCCTTTTGACCTTGTTGGTTATTCTTGCTGGCTGCAAAAGGGCCCACATAATAGTTCAGGGACCTTAAAATGTAGGTCCTCCACTGGATGTGTACCTATTCATTACTTCTAGAGATGTTATCTATATACATTGTCTGTACATCTTTAATTTTGTCAAATGCAACTTTCACAAGATAAAGATTTTTAGTACATTTATTTTACATGTTTTTTAATCTGATATATTTATTATTACATGTACCTGACATATTTGTATAATAATTACATCTAAACATTTTGGCATCTTTAAAATAGATTATGATGGGACGAGTCTGAGAGTAGAAAGAGTGTTTCATCATCTGTAAAACTTGCAATAATTTGGATTAATAAAGGTTTAGAATTTTATATTTTATTAGTTAACTCAAAAAAATTAAGAACATCACAAAAGGTCCTTAAATACACAAAAAATAATGTACATTTTTGTAGTTGGTACCGGTAGTTGCATGGTGTAACGGTCTTAATGTGATTATAGTTGCCCTACTATCCAAATTACGTTGTCACAATGCTTTGACAACGTAATTTGGCTATACAAGTCCTTTTAGGGTTGTACATTTTTTGTAGTTGTATAACTATATAGAGATGGTTGTAGTTGCGTCGTCTAAAGGTCTTTAGGTGGTCGTAGTTACATTGTATAAAGGTCCCTAGGTGGTTGTAGTTACGTCATGTAAAGGTCCTTTGGTGGTTGTAATTACGTCGTATAAAGGTCCTATGATGGTTGGTATTTACGTTGTGTAAACGTCCTTAATTAGTTGGATTTACCTCGTATTAAGGTCCTGTGATGGTTGGTGGTTACGTTGTGTAAACGTCCTTACATGGTCATGGTTGTCGTTTGGTTGGAGAAAGGTCTTTTACTACGTAGTACCACAACGTGGTAGTTACGCTTAGGGGAGTCTACAAATCGGCGTAGTTAAAACGTAAAATGCTTACGTTGTAACAACGAAAAAGTTACGTTGTCACTACGTTTTGACAACGTAATTTGGCTAGTAGGGTAGTTACAATGTACATGTTTTGCAACAAGCTGGTGTCGGTTTTATTATGAAGTACAGACTAGTCATTTAATACATATAAATAACAGAATAATTGGCATTTGTCATGTATGTAAACAAATGTGGTCATAGGCTTTCATTGATTAAACAAAAGGTACATGAAAAAAACAAGTTGTTTCGGGGTCTGTCTGGAGTATTCAGGAGATACATGATTGAATGGAAACAAAGTTGATCCCAGGCCTATCTGGAATAATCAGGAAGACCATGCATGTAAATAAATTGTACCCTGGTCTCTTATGAAGTAATCAGATGGTACATGTATGTAATAAAGTTGACCCGGGCCTTTACGACGTATTCAGGAGATACATGATTGAATGAAAACAAAGTTGATCCCGGGCCTGTCTGAAATAATCATGAGGGCCATGCATGTAAATAAAATGTATCCTGGTCCTTTATGGGGTAATCATAGGGTACATGTAACTAGATATTTCACTGAGTGAGTGAGTTGCTTAACGCCAATTCAGCAATTTTTCAGCTATATTATGGCGAGAACAAGTTAATTTTCAATGAGACGATGATGAGGTTCGCTTTGTTCTAGACCAACACGCTGAGTTGGATTTGAATAGTGCTAGCTCACTGAAATAACAGTCCGCGGGAAGACATATCGCTCCACTAGGACACATTTTTGGATTCCGAGTCAACCATTCTTTGATCTTTCTCCTTAATGCTGCGTGCTTAGCGAAGAAGCAACAAATAGACTTTGGTTTGTCCAGACAGGGGCGAGCACGCTAACCATTACGCCACCGATGCGGTATGATCTTTCACTGAGTAATCAGGATATACGTGTATATAAATGAAATTGAACCCGATCCTACAGTGTAATATTTTGTGTTTTCCATTAGATAACATTTTACATTTTGTTTCTTTTACAGGTGCTTCATCGTCTAATACTTCGTCAACTATCCCCAAGGACTCACACACTGGTACCATAGTAGGAGTCATCGGGGGTGTACTTGGTGTAGGAGGACTAGGTTTTTTTTTCTGTTATTTGTTTTGTAAGAAAGGAATGTCAAAAAGTTCTATTGCACCTAAATCAAAATAAAAAAAACAAGTATATACTGAGCAAGAAGAGGTGAGGTTACCTCCCTCTAGTGATACAAAGGTCAATGCTAATAATGCACCTTTCTCTAGTCTAATGGTGAATCACAATAAAGTATCCCCAACGTATAATGATTATGTGGTATATGCCTTACCTACTTGTTATAAGGAAATGCCTTATAGATCTGTTTTTGTAGGAGAGTGGGAGCACAACTATTCCCTTTGAATATACTACTAAACAAATTGAAAAAAAAATTGATTAGTACCAAACAAAGATTTTCATACAATTATCTGTGATATGATTTTGTTAAATTTTACCTCTATTTCAAGGCTTTTTTTAACTTTCCTTAAATTTTACTTTTCTCGAATAAAAATCCTGGAATTTTTATGGGTTTTATTTTTTGTTATTGAAATTTTTAAGACAATTTCATATAAAAATTAAACGTAATAATATTTTCTTTCAGATAAAATGAAACGTAGTTTACTTAGAAGCAGTTGGATCTCCCACAAAATGACATTATTTTTTTTATCATGTAATAGTTTAACTTATAAATATATATATAATATATCCTATATATAAACTGATGAACTTTTTTAATTGGAAGTTAAGTATTTTCTTATATATAGATCTATCTACATGTAATCTTTATTCCGTTTTTTTTAATTCTTTTCTATATTTTTTTTATCTTTTTTTAAATTTGTATAACGTATACCGGTACAGACGAAAGCAAGCATGTAGAATGTCTTCTTAAAATACTGTAAACAACATTTAAAGGGGCCGCAGTGGTCGTGTGGTAAGTAAACTCTGAAAAATGGAACACATTCCCAAATCCCAAGGGGCATGATCGGGATCGTATGGTAATGTGATTTACAATTACCTGTGCTATCAGTGCCTATTACTACTAGAATTGTGAGTTTGAATCCCGATCATAATGAGATGTACTCGATAAAACATAATGGGATAATGTTTGCCAGTGAAAAGAGTTTGAAGATACATAAGGGGTGTAATCAGAATCCATCAATCGAAGAAGGACAGACAACACAATGGTAACAAAAGGAGAAAAGAACTAACAACAATCTACAAATCACTACACAGAAAAGTAAAGATCGAGCAACACGAATTCAACTAAAAATAGGAGTGAATTCTTGTGACTTAGGGCAGGTCGGTAGTTTTCTTCTGGTACTACGGTTTCCGCCACCAATTAAACTGACCTCCAATGATATAACTGTAAATATTTTTGAAATAACCTCTATCCAAACCTATCAACATTTGAGAAGTTCCCAACATTCACTATGTAATGAGAATTACATGTACAATGGTATGCATCATTATGACTAGAAAATAAAAAAAAAAGTGATAGTCAACAATTCCATCAATATCAACAAAACGAACATCCACCTCTAACCATAAATCATTGAATACAACAAAAAGAACAACAACATATGACGTTGAAAATCCAGATCCTGGCTTGAGACAGGCATAACAACGTGAAGAGGGTTAAATCAGTTAATGGATACTATTACCCACTTCTACTTTAAAAGACCACATACTTTGAAAGTACTTTTATTCGTCCACCTCTAATCATAAATCATTAAATACAACAAAAAGGACAACATATGACGTTGGAAATCCAGATCCTGGCTTGAGACAGGCATGCAAATGTGAAGGGGATTAAACCAGTTAATGGCTACTATTACCCACTTCTACTCTAAAAGACCATGGGGGCTTATGAAAAAAAACTATTTTGGATGAAGTGGTGTTTATTTTATTTTTATCTTACATTTGTATATAACTGTTACGTGCCGACATACCATCGTTTTTTACGGCAAAGATTGCTTCTCAAATATCAAAACGTCATCTAAGCGCTTGGAATATTTGAACATTTTCCCGTCGTTTTTCAAGAAATGTAACACCTCGTGAAACCAAAAAAAATACTTTAACAGTATTTGTGTTTTATTTATTTTAATAATCTGGTAAAATATTTTTCTGGTGCACGACTGCGGAGGTGCTTAATTTCTTCGAAAACCGTCCAAATATCGCGGGCAAAATTCCACGAAATACAGAAAACAAATAACGCTCATGACGTCACAATGACGTCAAATACGTATCGAGGTTGTTGGAAACAAGTTTTAACATAAAAAATATGATCTCGTCTATAATACATCAGATTTTAATCAAGTATTTTCTAAAATAATGATTCATTAAATATGGGGCCATATATGGCACTGATAGTCCCCAGTTCTTTTTATGGCATTGACGCCGGATTGCATGCACTGAGTTTTTCTCTTGGTTTCAATGTACACAAACTGTATTTAAAATGAATATCTGTATTTACAGAAACATAAGTTATTTACTGATGAATTTCATTACTTGAAATGAATCATGAAATGTAGTATATAATGGTCTCATATATACAATCAGAAGAGTGAAAATATTGATTTTAAGGGTCTGGCTGAGGTTATAAATAAATTAATATTTAACAACCTCCACAATCCTCCACCAACAAAATATTTTGATATAATTATTAACCCTCTATACTCAAAACAGCTGCTCAATTTGGTGTTGGTGGAAGACTGTGGAGGTATATAAAATAGCTAAAATGTACATTAAATATGTCGTTTGTAGTCCATTTTTAGCATTATCCGTCTAATTATGATGTCATTATGACGTCATAACGCACCCAATTTCACGGAAAGTTATATTTTTTTAAAATTTGTTTATCTAACAATTAAATTAGTAAATTGTTTTTATTCTATGTCGAGCATTATTTTCTAATATAATGTGGGGCCAATTTTGCACCTTAACGCCTCTCCCTCTTTAGCACGTCAATCACGTTACAGACCGTTTTCAAACGCGACGTCAAACAGACTTACACAGCTACAGCAAACAGCCGACAGCACACTCATTTTTTCAATCCAATTTTTTAGTTGGAACAATTATGTTTTCTTTATCGCTTCTTTGTAAAAAGAATGTTTCTCACATCCAAAACTATCCGTGCAAATACAGTCTAAATTGGAAGCCATTTAGGCATAAAGAAATGGAATTTTTACCTTTTCTGGTAGTAACAACAAACGTTTGATACTCCATTCTGAATTTGTTGCGTTATTTTATTCAACTTTTTTACACAGATACATCGTATCTGTCGATAATAAATTCCAAAAAACTTACCTGGTTTGAAAGCGTGGGCAGTCGATTTCCACCGAAACCGTAATGCAGTTTACAGAAGAGCACGTCAATAAGAGATTTCAGGCGCACATGTTCCTATACTGTGATAGGTATCAGAAGGTTATACGACTGCTACAAATGCGTCACGCAAGTGCGAGTTCGGTATGGGAATATTATTCATGAAAATATGCAAGCGCACATCTCTACAGAGTGAGATACAGATATCACCATATTATCAACACAAGAGGAAAAAAAACTACCCTACGTCTTGGTCTTCATTGCATGATATAAGTATCAGAAGGAGGGTGTCCATGAAAATAAGCTACCTTACGTCCCGACAGTTCTTGATTCAGGAAACAAAATGTTATTCATGAAAATAAACCGTCCCACAATTGCTTTAGTGTGTGATAATGGCACCATAGGCTTATTCATTCAAATATTCATTGCGCCTCTTAATTACATGATATAGGTAATATAACGTTTTCCATGAAAATAAGCTGCCTTTCATCTGTTCATTGTACATATAGGTACCAAAGGGTTATCCATAAACGTAAGATTCCGGTGTTTGAAATGGGAACAGGACAAAAGCCCCCCCCCCCCCCGGACAAAAGCCTCCCGGACAAAAGCCCCCCTAGGACAACAGCCCCCCTGACAAAAAAAAAACAATATTAAAATAATCATACAATCTTATTACATTTGTTTTATATTGAGGGTGATATTAAAGAATGAATGTTATGTTCATTTATAAAGTGTAAATTAAAAAAAAATACTGCTTAATTCCTTAAATTGAAATTAATCAGCTAAAGTTAATCAGGAATTGTTTTTATTGATAAACAATAATTGCCTTTTCAACCATTGAAGTTCTTAAAGATAATTATGAGTGAGTTATTTGCTCACTTTGTTTTTTTATATACAAATGTACTATGATTATTTTAAGATAAAAGCAACTTTATTTGTCTTTTTACTTTCGTTGGTGAGGGTTATTATAATTCTTAAACAAATACTTCAATTGTTTATGATATCTTCATGTTCCAAAAATAAATTAATTAAAATACAGAGGTTAAAAAAGTCTTGAATCATGTTATAAAATATAAAGAAAATTTTACATATCCAAACAGTTAAACAAAGAAAGACACAGTAAAAAACAAATATATGAAGCAAAAAAACATTAACTTATACTTATACTTTTTATTATTGGGGGGGGGGGGGGGGGGGGGGCTTTTGTCCGGGGGCTTATGACCGGGGGCTTTTGTCCTAGACCCGATTGAAATATGTATCAGATAGTCATCCATGACAAAAAGCTGCATTACGTCTCTTCATTGGATGATATAAGTTTCAGAAGGTCGTCCATGCATTTATTTTATTTTGTGCAAAAAAAAAAAACGTTCTCTGAAACTGATATCATCAAAATGATTGAATTTTTTGTTTATTCACAATATATTTGTTATGTTTGGTTGGCGTGTTTTTCAACAAACAGTCGGCATTCCTATGGTTACTAACTGTGCTCCCCTTCTCGCCGACTTGTTCCTTTATTCATCAGAGGCAGACTTCATGCATGCACACGAGAAGAAGGTAGCCCGATCTTTTAATAGATTGTGTCCTTTCATTAAGAAAAGTTTGAAGATACCAAAATGGTAATCAGAAGCCGTAAATCGAAGAAGGACAGACAATACAATGGACTAACGAAAAAGAACAAACGGACAAACAACAATCTACAATTCATTACAGAGAAAACTAAAGATTAAGCAACATGAACCTCACCAAAAACCGGGTGAAGTCAGGTGCTCCGGAAGGGTAAGCAGTTCCTGTTCCACACGTGGCACCGGTTATGTTACTCTTGTTGAAAACCGGTGGTAAGTCATGAATGAGGAAAGGACCGGATAGTGATTACGACAAACAGAACATACCCGTGGTCATTTGTGACACAGATACATGGCAATGGCTAACCAAGTCATGGTGGCAACTGTGAAACTTTCGAAGTGACGACTTCAACTTGACCACTAGGGACTCTTGGTTCATTAGCTTCCTTGTTAGCAACAACCATCTATCAAGGAAGCCATGATAGGAACCACAAGCTCTGGAATCTCGGACCAACTGAGAAATATATACATGTACTCTGTATACAGGTGCTGCTAGAATGTTGCTACAAATAAATGGAAAATTCAGAATGCGAAAATTGAAATCATCTTTTTTGTCGTAAAGCTTCGCTCTTAACCAGTCCTCACTGTCAATTTTGAGATGTAGGTCAAGGTATGAAGCAGACCTAGCGGTATATGTTGTATCCTTTATTTCAAGCTCAATTGGATAGATGCGATCAACAAAATCACCAATCTTTCCATGTGACAGCTAAAAATAAATGTTATTTGGTCCATGGTTTGAAAAGAAACTATGAAAAAAATCTTCAGAAAACTTATCTAATGCCATGTATAAATAAGACAGATAAAAGGTTTCATATTTTATGTCGCAATTTGTGGCGAAAAAAAAGTAAGAAAAAGTTGGTCACTGCACTACTCCATTTGAGGTAAACAACCTAAATATGGAAATTAAGTTTCACAGATGTTTTTTTTATTGTACCTAATTGATGATTTTGAATCAATGAATGAGTATTGTGTACAACTTTCCACTTATCTGATCTTACACTGTCTCACAAGTAGCACACGTACACACCACCCCACGAGTGCTGTCACTACTTACTCTAGGTAATTATAACAGGAACTACTTACTGTATGTAGTTGTGGTTGGTTTATGGTCTTTAACGCCACTTCCATCAATATTTCAGTTATATCGTGGCAGTCAGTTTTACTGTTGAAGAAAACCGGAGTACCCGGAGAAAACCACCTACATGTTGCAAGTCACTGACAAACTTGATCACATAATGTTGTATCGAGTAACCCTCGTCATGAACGGGGTTCGAACTCACAACTTTAGTTCTTACAGTAGGTAATTAAAACAAGTCAGAAATACCGAAAGGAACGATTAATTGACAGACTAAGATACTAAAATTATTCTTCTGATAATGAACACCATTGTAGGTATGAATTATTATACAAAAGAAATATAGAGTTTGCATGCCTTGGTAATCGCATACATCATAGCTTTATTTTCGCTCAAATATTCTTTAAGAAGAGTTTGAAGATACTAAAGGGGTAAGAAGACGAATACGGAATTGTTTCCTTTTTCTTTTGGCCATTGTGTTGTCGATCTGTTCTTCTTCGATATACGGATTCTGATTGCACCTTTGGTATCTTCGATTTTTGCTTTGGGCAACCTCGGTTGTGACGTTATCTGCTTCATGACCTTTAATCCCCAATACAATACAATAAGCTTTATTTAAAGTCGGAAAGAATCAAACAATTATAGCTTTTAAATCCGACATTAGAATATGCATCAAACAATAAAACAAAAACATGCGCACAGTAGTCTAAAATGCACTGTCATATTTAAAAATTTCTCCATGAAATTTAAAACCAAAATAAAATAAGAAAGCAATTAAAACACAACAGTAGCATAAGCATAATTTAAAAAAAATCACAGCTGCCAACATCGGATTCGAATCATGCAATAAACTCCGGAAAATTTTCGTTACCACTCCGAATACGGTTCTCTGCTGGACACAATCACATACTCCGGACAGTTTGACACATTTTACTCCGCAACCATTCAGTGTTTTCGAGCTGATTTATACTGGATCACCTCTCCACACTTACAGTTTATTTTATTCTATAAGTTCTGCACATGTACACAGTTGCTCAGAATATAAAAACAGTGGGTACAGTCAACACCAATGATGTGTTCTCCAGACATTGGAGGTTGATAATAAAGATAAGAAAAAGGGTTATGTCCCTTTAAATCACCAAATGGTGGTAATAATGCAACTTCCGTGACGCAAGATACTTATTTGAACAAAAGATTTCTTTAGGATTTTTGAGATGTTTAACTCGTTCACGGAAAAAATCAAGTCATTTATATTTCCCCCACAAGTTGTCAACTCTAGAAAAAGGAAGAGACCATTAGACGAAAGGTGATTTGTCTGTTTAAACGATACATTTCTTGCCAAAATATAATTGTTGTCTTGTTTGTTGGTACATTTTGTATGTTTTAGCAGATAAAAACCGCGCTTAGCTGAGGTTTTGTTTTCTTTTTAGTAACCATAGAGTTAAGAATATCACCAGTATATAAAATTGAGGACTTCCGACTGCCGCTAAGGTGGGCCTTTCGGGTACTACATATCATCCTGGCATGGAAAATTTGCATCAATTCACTAACTTCACTAAGACGAAGCATATTTTGTTAATTAATTCAAGATAACATTACAATATTCAACTATATATATTACGTAAAAGGAAGTAATTAATTGGATTTGGAAACAAGTTTCAAGAACTTATATTAATCCCTATCCGTAAAGACTAACTTATATTATATTATACTATAGGCCATACATAGCCTGGTGTAGTCCGAGATTCCTCTGTCGTTTAACGGCATTGATAATCTTGTTGTAGCCGTTCAACGACAGAGGGTGATACATACGGAAAACAGCGGATTTGCTTCTCCAACTCTGGGTCAGCACATTTCCACGTTTCGTGGCTATCGGATTTTATTTTCTATCATAAACCTTATATAAATCGCTTCACCAATCATTTTTCTATTCATTCATAAACATCTTACCCTCAGAAAGTGGTGTTACACTCCATTACAGCACAATTTTGCCTTAGAACCTATGATTTCGACATTTGTCTTCCATTTTTCAAACATTTGTCACGTGACTACGAGAAAACTACGATTACCGCAATGTATCATTGGAGATAATTTGCATATAAACAAACAAACAAATATTTTTATTGCCAATCATAGGTGCCTGTTAAGGCAGAACAATTAACATAAAATTTAATACAGTTGATTATATTGATTGGTAATGATTTTAACAGCAAATTTAGTGAATTACAGATAACCATAAGAAAAAAAAAATGTAGTACCTTGTCCAAAAACAAAAAGGGGGAACGTAACACATGCTCTTTCCGAAGCCCGTTGGTAACACTCTGCCATTGAATCTTTTCTTTCCAACACATTCTGTATAATTTCCTTCTGCTCTTCTTTGATCTGTAGATGGACTGTTTGTCCTGCAGAATACGCTTAAATGTATCGTCTTCCATGTGATTTGAATGTTGTTTACGTATGCAAATAATGCTCCAAATAATTTGGCACGCTGCATTAATTAGCTCCCATCATGCAATGCGTTGCTGTCATCATTCAGTTAGTATCGCGAGATCACGTGTGTAGATTCGAAAATGGAAGTCAAATGGCGGAATAATAGGATCTAAGGCAAAATCGTGCTGTAATGGGGTGTAACACCACTTTCTGAGGGTAAGATGTTTATGAATGAATAGAAAAATGATTGGTGAAGCGATTTATATAAGGTTTATGATAGAAAATAAAATCCGATAGCCACGAAACGTGGAAATGTGCCGATACTATGGCTGTGAGGCAAATTTGATGGTTTCCGTATGTATCACCCTCTGTCGTTGAACGGCTACAGCAAGATTATAAATGCCGTTAAACGACAGAGGAATCTCGGACTAAGCCTGGTGTTACCCAATTTCAATAACATAACCACTTACCCTCAGTATTTTACATGTACATGCATTAGGATTGTTGATATATTGATTGGAAATATTAGACTCAGTTTAAATATTATTACTTTCATGTGTAAATCTCAAAGAAAATTATCTAGTAATCAAATAGTTTCTTACCTTCAAACTTAGCGATGTATATTTTCCAGCTCAAAATTGTTGTATCCTAACTTTGATAGGGGATGTTTTTTCCTGTGATTGGAGATTCCCTTTACAGTCTATTTTTAGAACAGTACTGATTGAATTCAGACAACAATTTTCATGTTTTCACTGGTGCTCATGTTCATTGTAAAAAGGGGGAGTAAATGTTGAATACAAAGATATATAGCAAAATTGCACCATTTTGCAATACAGAAAGTTTATTTAATTGACTTACTTCTCTAATACGTTTTGGTTGATAGACGCAGTGGCTGTTACAGACGCTATAGACCGAAAAGATCTGAGTAATGACATCACACAGTGCTGTATGGCAATCAAAAATACCAGAGCTATCGAAATACAGACACTGCAGAGTATAGTTTTACGCAGACACTTTTTATCGAAGTGCCTATGCAAAGCCAAGAGAGTTCATAAGATCAGTCATGTTAAATGAGTATCAATTTTTGCCTCTGTTTCTATATGTTCTGGTTGGATTTTGAAACTGTTTGACAAATGTTTTATTTTGTTATATTTATCCAGAATGTATTGTTAAGGAATCGTCAGTATTTTTTTTTTTAATCATTACAGTAATGACTCAGATTGTGAAATAGTTGAAGTGAAAAGACCAAAGAATAACCTTGAAGGATCTCAACTTGATTACAGCAGTAAGTATACATTTTTATTCACTACAGTACAGTCAGAGACATAGTGTGATAAATCACTTTTGATAGACGTATCACTCATTTTGTTGATGTGGATATATCTTTTGTTCTATTAAATATACCTTCATATTTCTTTTACATTTAGAGTGGTACTTGCTATCACTCAAAAGGTATATCAAAGTAAACAGATTAAACAAACCAAAAGATATATCAGTATTGCTAAGAAAAATATAGAGAGGTCTTGCTGTGCTGCACAAAAGTTTCAAGCAGAACCAAAAACATTTGTTTAATGAATCCCGTTCCTTACCTGGTAGAAGAAAAATGATACGTCTATCACAGTGATTTATCACGCTATGTCTCTGACTGTACTGTACATTTATTACCCTGATTGTAATATATAGTTGAAGTGAAAAGACCAAAGAATACCAGAAGGATCTCAACCTGGATGCAACTGTTAAGTGTACAAATTAAGGCTCACCACATTTGGTAAAACTCAGGGTGACATGACTTCTCTTTCAGTTGACTAAAGGGCAAAAGGAGTGAAAATGTAGTACATGTAGACTTCTGAAGAGCTTGCAGCTACAGCATATAACGAGATCTTTCATATAACAAACATGCTGCTCAACAATCTCAATAAGGATGCAGTCAACAAATTATGAATGAAATATTGAATAGCAAACCCTGTATAGGTCAAATTTCAGGAACATGGGAGAAAAAGTATGGTTGGTGTTGAAAAATTGTTGACCTTGTCTTCCAAAATTTGACAGGATGACTAAAACTTTGCCTTAGAGTTGAAAATATGTCAATTTCGTTGAAACTGGATGAAAAAAGTCACCATTTTCGCTTGGTTTGGTGAACCCTAATAATGTAGATATTATTCCATAACTTGTGTACATCGTGTATTTTAGCATGTTAAGAAAAATTCTATGTCAGACATAGTATATAGGTTACACTTACAGGCATAGGGTGACTATTAAAAAATGCAAAGCCATTTGCAATTCACTTTTGACCAACATTAAAGTGAAGTCGACCCTTCACAAGGTCAATTCTCCAACTGAATCCCCCAGTAGTGTGAGTCCTGCTATTGAGCTCCAAAATGATCTTTTAGTCTCTGAAACCAGATAGACATAGTACTGGTAACAACTAACATTAGTCAAAAGCAATCTTTACTGCCACATGGTTTATGATATGCTTACTTTCTTCTTTAGCCTGTGCTTATAGAGCTGTGTATTTATAATATTAAGTAGTGGATTCAGGAAAAGAGAGATTTCTACATTGATATGAAATTAGCTTATCATTAGTTCAGAAAACAGTCTGTAGCTAAAAAAGATATTGTGATAACAAAATTAAACTGCTTTCATTTAGGCATATTTGTTTTACCTTTATATAGAAACACATTTAAAAACACTTGCTACACAACTACAACATGTAACATTCCACACCTATTTTTTTAACATGATATTTAAATTGAATCATGTTTTGAAGTTTTGATATATTTTTTTCATCAGTTTTTGCAAAGATGGCAGACTGGGTCAGGGATACGACAAAGTGGCACAAGATGTTTGATTTCACATCAAAACCAGGAACAAGCAAGAGAAATGGACGACTTCAACAAGAGGTCAGAGGTCAATCAAGCCATGAATATCAACAAAACAGATCGGTAAAACATAATGGCAATGGAATGTCATCTCAGAATAGTAAGGGTCAAGGTCAAGCATTTGTTAAAGGTCAAAGAAGAGGTGAGAATGGTCCGGGTGTTCTTAGTTATAGCAGTAACAAGGAGGAGACGGGAAGACAACAGAAAAGTGGTGACCTGACTGTCAACGGAGATGGAAGGGAAACTCCACCAGATGATAGAATTCAAGGACAGTTAAATGTTATGCAGGTAAATATGTACCAGATATTTCTCACAAAATTCATATGGAAAATCCTACAGGAAAGGTAAAAAAAAAGAATAGCGATCAGTGATGGTTTATCTGATCCCCAAACAGTAAGTAAATGAAAAAAAATCCAAAATGACTCCCTTTCTGTGGGATCATATTGTACATTTTGTACATACAACTCCTCCTAGATTTTAAATGGAGGTGGGGGTTATTGTGCTTAATGCCACTTTCAACAATATTTCAGTTATATCGTGGCGGTCAGTTTTATCGGCAGAGAAAACCACTGACCTGCTGCAAACTTTTATCACATAATTTTATATCAAATACACCTCACCATAAGCAGGATTCGAACTCACAGCTTTTGTGATGATAGGCATTGATTGCATAGGTAGTTGTAAATCCAACTACCATAAGATCACGACCACAACAGCTCCTGATTTTAAATGGGAATTACTCGTCCGAATAAACATCAATTGTAAAAACTGATTTTATGATTATGCTATGTGTATGTATACATTTAATGTATAATTCTTTAATATTACTTAAATATTGGTATAATTTACAGCAGGCAGGCAGAAGGACCTATGCTTCAGTCGTAAAATCTTCTAGAACAACACAACAACAAGCAGGAGATAACTACCACAATACAAACTCTACCCAAACTCGTAAGTTAATCCCATACCTTGGTGATCTTCTGTTGAAGGGTATTTTGTTCAGATTTTAGGAAATTGTAGGAAAAAGCAAAAATGGTTAAATCTGACATATTTTATTTAAGTTTAAGCTCTAAATATTATGGATTAAGATGTATGTTTAGATTTTGTTGTTGTAACAGTGTCGCATACCTAACATGTATCATATAAATTAATATACTGCAGAAGTTTTTCTTATTTTTTCGTATATTTTTATGGACCTTAGACAGGTATCAGTATCTTAAACGGGGGTTAGTTGTTTCTATTGAAAGTTATCAATGGAGGGGTTGGAGGGTTATGGTATATAACACCACTTTCAACAATATTTCAGTTATATCGTGGCAGTCAGTTTTATTGGTGGAGGAAATCGGAGTACTTCAAGGGGAAAACTACTGACCTGCTGCAAGTCACAGACAAACTATCACATAATATTGTATCGAGTACACCTCACCATGAATGGGATTTGAACTCACAATTTTAATGGTGATAGGCACTGATTGCATAGGTAGTTGTAAATCCAACTACCATACGATGACGACCCCTAGTTATCAATGGAAAGGGTGCTTACAATACAATGAAACCTGTCTAAACCAAACCCTGAATAAACCAGAACCCTGTATGAACATGATAAACCCAACTTTAGATAAAGTCGTAATGCAGAATATGTTTGTTAATTTAACCTGTATAAACTGAACAGATTAGTTTATCTTATTAGGAGGTGAGGTTAGACAGGTTACATTGCATATACAAACAGATTGTGGTATTTTTCAGTATCGATGGTAATATCCAGGATTATAATACTATTTTTTCCATGCATGAATTGTTTTTTTTATGAATTAACAAGTGAACATGATCAAGAAAAATGTATATATAGGATAAACAATTAATACTATATATCCATATTGCAGATGGAGGAGATTCCAAGGTATCTAATGGCAGCCAGAGTAATTCTATACAGAAAGCACTGTTTGATAAAAAAAATCAATTTTATTCCACACCAATGGATGTAAATTTTGTATTGTATATATCTTTGGTCTACATTTTTTTTGTACTTAACAAAACCACATGTTATTAACCTCTGTGCACTGAGAAATAAGCTGGTACCCTGTTCCCAAGTGTATGCTTTGATGCACTCTTATGTGTAGAAATTTATCAGCTGTTTTCCAGTTGTCAGTACCGTAATTTACGGACGATAGGTCGATATTTTTTTTCCTCAACACGCTGGCTTCGACCTATCGTCCACATCGACCTATACAAGGATGAAGTTAAAAAAAATCTGGAATCCCTAAAAAAAAATCTCGATAAAAATGACGATTTTGTTTACAGTATACCTTGAATTTGCTGTAGGTTTTTTTTTTCTGAATAAGAAGACTGAAATCATCGATGTTCTTGGGGAATAAAAGTATACTAACAAGGGGTGCAATTCCAGGAAAAAAATGTTCAACATCCGAAAAAAATCAATAATATTCAATGATTGAAGTGTTAGCGAAAATCAGTTCAATATTGAATTGTATAATAAAATATATACTATAAAAAATGTATGTTGTTGAAAAAAAAATCACAGGGTGGATCGTTTTACAATATAAAATTATTGTCACAAAATATCTAAATATAGCTATATAGGTTTTCCATCTACCACGAGCATGCGCACAGGGTTTTAGTAAAAAATGGCGGTTGCATTACATCTCACAATAATTTGAATACACGTGCAGAACAAGCTTTTTATACTAAATATACTGGAAAATAATTATCGATTTCGTTAAACTAGAATGTTCTACACTTGAATTGGTCAATTAGGAACAAATAAAATAATCACCATGAGATAAGCACACAGGTGAACATCATTCGGCACTTAATTATCCTGATCAGCTGATTGAAAATTTACTGGACCGAGACGATCACATAATTTGTGTACTACTAATTAAACACAGCTTAAAGGTATGTCAATAAAACTGCACAAGGTGATACATTGTTTTGACAGCTTGATTATTTTATTGTATGAACATCCGTTTACCATCTATTGTGACACCCACAGATGGCCTGATTTGAATGTCATCGATGTCTGGCTACCAGACTCCCCGTAAAAAACAAGTTTAAAAACAAAATTTTATTTAATTTAATTTTCATAATTATTTCGTTTATGACACATAAGAATAGTATTCTTGAGTTAATACTTACATATACTTACTGAAGAACATCGTTATAGGGCAAATGTTTACCGATGTAAAAAAAAAAACACAAAAAAAGTTTGATGTGACGATACTTACCCAAGTTGTCATCGGCATCCTCGACCTATGGAATGCTTCGACCTATCTTAGTATTTCCCAAAAAATTTAGCCGAAAAGCAGCAATTCGACCTATCGTCCCCATCGACCTATAGTCCGTAAATTACGGTAGTTTATTGCTCACCTGGCCAAAGGCCAAGTGAGCTTTTGTCATCACTTGACGTCCGTCATCCATCGTCTGTTAACTTTTCACATTTGAATCTTCTTCCCTGAAAACGCTTGACCAAATGAACCCATATTTTGTAAGAAGCATCTATGGAAGATCCTCTATAAAGATTACTCATTTCGTCCGGATCCTTAACAAACATGGCCACCATAGGCAATTATTGTTTTTGGTTGGTCGATTTCTAAAAATCTTCTCCTCTGAAACCGCCTTGCCAAATAAAGCGAAATTTTACAGGAAGCAATCATGGAAGATCCTCTATAAGATTTCCTGATTACATCCTAATTGGACAAAAAAAATAATGGTCGTGGTTGTGATCGTATGGTCATATTTTCAACTATATGTGCAATCAGTGCCTATCTCCACTAACGTTGTGAGTTCGAATCCTGAGGTGTACTCGATATAACTCTATGTGATAAAGTGTGTCAGTGATTCTGAGTAGGTCGGTGGTGTTCTCCTGTTTCTCCAGTTTCTTACGCCAGTAAAACTGACTGACACAATATAATGGAAATAATGTTGAAAGTGGCATTTACAACCATAACACCTAACCCTACTTTAATGGGTTACAATTGAACATCTATGCAAAAAATGAATATATATTAATTTTTCTTAAAATCTAGACTTCATTGAACATAAACAAAGTATGAATAATCAGGTGAGCCTCTAGTTTCATTTTATTCTATTTATAATTGTTCCTTTGTATTGTTATGTTGTCTTATCTTATGTAAAATGACTATACTTTGTTATTGTTTTCGTATAAACAACTTATTTGACAAAAATATCAATAATAAAAATAAACACAAAAAAAACCAATGATAATCTCTGGTTCATTTATAATTTGATTTTATTATTATAACATGTGTAATGCATTTAATGTATTATTTTTTAATATTACTTAAATATTGGTATAATTTACAGCAGCCAGACAGAAGGACCTATACTTCAGTCATAGAACCTTCTACTACAATAGCACAAGAAAGGGGAGATAACTACCACAATACAACAGTCTCAAACTCTACCCAAACTTGTAAGTAAATTCCTTACCTTGGTTATCTTCTGTTGAAGGGTGTATCTTAAAAGAACTGAGAAAATCATTGAATTGGATTATGGTGTTTAATGCCACTTTCAACAATATTTCAGTTATATGGTGACGGTCTGTTTTATTGTTGGAGGAAACCGGAGAAAACCACAAGCCACTGACAAACTTTATCACATAATGTTGTATCGAGTACACCTCGTCTGAGTGGATTCGTACTCACAACATTAGTAGTGATAGGCACTGATTGCTTTGGTAGTTGTAAATCCAATCGCCATACGATCACGACCAATACCCATGGAAATCATTGGAAACAAGACAATGTAACGACAGCATGCCCCGCCCCCACATATTTTAAACTGAGAAGTTTTGATAGTGCAGCTGTCTTTTAGTGAACAGTTTATTAACACTATAAGAAACAATTATTTAGTCCCAAAACTATACCATAATTACCATAATTTTTCAAAAAATCTACTGTGTCCAAAAGACACTAGACCCCACTACATAATATGGTCAACTACACATCATGACCAATCATCGTATCATATGTGATAGCTATTGGACCAATAACCTCCGAGGAGTTGTGTTCACAAAGTATAACTATATTGAAAAGGCATGAAAACGTTAAAGTCTCATAACTTCTGCAAAAATATGATCAACTACACATCATGACCAATTATCCTACCGAATATGAAAACTATCAGACTAACAACCTCAGAGGAGTTGCATTCACAATGTATAACTATATTGAAAATGCATGAGAATATTAAAGTCCCATAACTCCTACAAAAAAATTGTCAAATCAAAATGGCGGTGCAATATGATCAACTACACATTCTTCTAAATATCAAAGCTTTCGGACGAACGAGCTCAGAGGAGTTGCTTTAGCAAGGTATGACTATATTGAAATTGCATGAAAACATTTTAAAAGTCCCATAACTCCTATAAAAGCACCAATCAATCAATCAATCAGTCAACCTATAAAAGTTGTCAAATTAAAATGGTAGGATAATATAATCAACTACACATCATGACCAATCATCCTACCAAATATGAAAACTATTGGACCAACGACCTCAAATTATATAAAAGATAAACATATTTTTTTTCATGAATATTATCTATCCCTATTTCAGATGGAGAATCTTTGGTTTTTAATGGCAGTCGGAATGATTCTACACAGAAATCACTGTTTGGTAGAAAACCTGAATTTCATAACACAGCAATGGATGTAAGTACTTCTGTGGCCGACATTTTATTGGGACTTTACAAAACCACATTTGCATGTTATTTACCTCTGTGCACTTAAGAAATAAACTGGTACCTTGTTGCCCAGTGTTTGATTTGCTGCACTCTTATGTGTTGAAGTTTATCAGTTGTTTTGCAGTTGTCAGTGTTTTTTTATGGCTTCATTGTGTAATAAAATGATAATTATCTGAAGATTTTGCTGATAATTGTATCAAAAATATTCATTGTCTGAAAATGTAAAATTCATTTTTTATGATTGCAAATAATTTTACCAAAAATGTACGTATATTGTGTTTATCCTGTCAAAAATTACAAAGAAACTGCCAAATTTTATTGAAAAGGGCAGAAGCCAGCATCATTCCAATTGTTTTATGTCACATCCACACTATTCTGTTGCCTTACTTTCCACACGATAGTTTGAATCCTGCTTATGGAGAGGTGTACTCGATACAACATTATGTGATAAAGTTTGTCAGAACGGTGGTCTTCTCTGGGTGCTCGGTTTCCTCCACTAATAAAACTGACCGCCACGACATAACTGAAATATTGTTTTGAAATGGCATTAAACACTATAACATTAACCCTCTTAAACTTTGATGCTTGGATTTATATTTTATACTTTATTTTTCAAACAGTAAGATTTATTATCGATGATATGTATATTTTCCCTTTGATCTTTACATGCAATGATCTATTATCAAACGACTAGCCTGATATTAACATAATATTGCTGTTTTCAAATATGACATTATAATGACGTCGCTCACATCACGTTACCAAATCCTCTATAAACATACTATAGTTGATATGTTTTGCTCAAAATGGATTTCTCATAGCATCTCAGGCTTAGCCTTCAATGTGATATTGCTCTGAGAAATCCATTCTCACAAAACAAATCAACGACAGTATATATTTGATAAGAAATTCTGGTTTCCTAACTACATTGTATTAGATAAAATTCTGTTTTAATATTTTAACACTTAGAGTTGTTGTATTACTTTTTTTTTCATAGATGATAAGATTGGCTGTGAAAGAGCAGTACAAGAAGTTACTTCAACAGTTTTCTAGAGTTCCACTGGGACCATTACAAACAGACAATAACAGAACAGAGGATGGATGGTCTCCAAGAGAATCATCTAGTTATCAAAGGTTACTATTATTTAAGACAGGGAAACTGTATTTGCTAAAGAAACCTTTGTTAATCAGCTATTCTTGTAATTTGTATTTTCTCTTGTCCTGAACATGCACTGGACGTTAAACAACAGCCAATCTTTTTTATTATTATTTTATTTTATTTTTTGTCTTTTTTTTTTTGGGTGGGGGGGGGGGGGGGGGGTATAAATGAACAGATTTCCTGTTTGTAATTAAACAACTTCTTATCAGTGAGTAGCTCAACTAAAACCCACACTTTGATTATTGTAGCTATAGTCTAGTCAATATGGTGTATAAGTTTTTTGATGGATTGACAGAATTTTAGTCAATAGCTGTCTAAGAAAAATATATTTTGCGGAAAGTGGCGAATTTATCAAATAATATAGACCGAATAATTTATTATTTAAATAGTTGGAAATGCCCTCCGTTCATACTTGAAATGATGTTCTGACCTTCATATTGAAAACTGACAAAAACAAAAATAAATGTAAAGAAATATATGGATTATCCTATATGAATGATAAAAACATATTTGTCTTCATTTCTTGAAAGCATACACATATTGTCACTTGCACAAAAAAGAACAAATCGTGGATGTAGTTTTATGTTGACAACATTCTGTAGATTATCAATGTTTATTTATTCAATTTATAGCTTGAATAACAGTTACGTTAGCCTTTTATATATAATCGGCTGTATCTGAAAATGAAAAGTAGACTTAAAACATACAATCTTCAAAAATAAAAAAACACAAATTTTAATGATGAAAGTTGAACAGCAAAAATGTATGGAAAGCCTTATGTAACAATTACACATTTTTCAGTCCCATATGTATATTTATAGAACGACTGAAATGTGTACAATACCAGACATTTTTTAAGTAAAAATCAAAAAGTAAAATGAAAAACACTTAAAAGCAATAATTATTACACATAGCAGATATGCTTTTTCAATATGATGATACATACCGACAGCTCATATTTTCTTGTATCATATAGGCCTATGTCACCAACCATAAAAAAACATTACCATGGTGTGGTGTTCTCAGTGCAACTCCAATTACTTTAACAAATAATACAGACTGCCATAATGTAACTGAAATACTGTGGAAAATGATGTCAAATACATATAACCCTACCATACCAAGCCTCCTCTACATTAACATATTTTTTAACTTGTCCATTCGGACAACTAACTAAAAAAAGTACTTGTCCGACTCAATCTTTTAGTTGTCCAAAAGAATTAATAAAAATTACAAAAACTAGAGAATAATTATCAGCAATTTGTGTAAAGTGTTTTGGTTATTGTCTCACAAACTTTATCGCATCCTGTCATTATTAATACTAACAGAAATTATGATTATGACATTTTTAATCAATAAATTAACATACACTTAGACATAAGTCATAAAGTCATTGGTATCAAGCGATGCCATCATGGTATGAGTGTCTAATCGTCAATTTCTAAGTTTGGTTCTCGAATAATAGGCCCATGTAAGCAATAATCGTATAATGTAGATTGAATCCAGGATGCTTTGAACGTTGTTGTTCACCATCTATTGAATGCAGATTGTGTAACAAAATCAGCTACTAAATGTCCCTCAATGGAAATTAACATCAGCCGCCTTAACATTTCTGGTTGAATTGATCTCCGTCACTTGTTTTAAATCCGTACTTTCTAAGATCAGGGGATATAGATCCATGCTGATGGACATTTTATTTATGTTTCCAGGGAATTATTGTGTAGGGGAAGGAAACACTATAAACAAATCAATCTCTATTTCATTATAATTACTTATTGCCAGTTGTCATTTAATCAAATCGCTGAAAATATACGGATCAAGTATATGTTCGGAATATCTCTTGGTTCACCATTATAATTAGCAATAGTGTACTTCAATGGAAACCGATATTTTTAAACATATTAAAATAATTATTTACGAAGTTTATGTTTGTAAAAATGACAAAGCAACACATTTTTATCATAGAAAATAACCTTCAAAAGGTAGGACAGTCATTTTTTCACTTGTCCTGTCGGACAACCATGATACAAGATCTACTTGTCCGACGTCAGTTTTCACTGGTATCTGACAAACGTTAATGTCGAGGCCTGCATACCCATAAAAAGGTGTTGACCCTACAGTGAAACCTGTCTTAAGTTGAACCCTATATAAAACAGAAAGCTTTAGAAACAGAACTTTAAATAAAGTCCCAATTTAAGTAGTATTTGTTAATTTAACCTGTGTATACAGAGAACCTGTCTATTTTGAAGACAAAAATTCGTCCCAAAGAGGTTCGGTTAAGACAGATTTCACTATTTGTATTTTTATTAAGTTTACATGTACATGTTATGAAAAGACAGTTTAAGCTGTGATGGGCATCAATTTCATAAATATCAACAAAATAAACAACCACCTCTCATCTTAACTAAACTCAATTTATGTTGGTAGAATTGTAAATATCAACAAAATAAACAACCACCTCTCATCTTAACTGAACTCAATTTATGTTGGTAGAATTGTAAATATCAACAAAATAAACAACCACCTCTCATCTTAACTGAACTCAACTTATGTTGGTAGAATTGTAAATATCAACAAAATAAACAACCACCTCTCATCTTAACTGAACTCAACTTATGTTGGTAGAATTGTAAATATCAACAAAATAAACAACCACCTCTCATCTTAACTGAACTCAATTTATGTTGGTAGAATTGTAAATATCAACAAAATAAACAACCACCTCTCATCTTAACTGAACTCAACTTATGTTGGTAGAATTGTAAATATCAACAAAATAAACAACCACCTCTCATCTTAACTGAACTCAACTTATGTTGGTAGAATTGTAAATATCAACAAAATAAACAACCACCTCTCATCTTAACTGAACTCAACTTATGTTGGTAGAATTGTAAATGTCAACAAAATAAACAACCACCTCTCATCTTAACTGAACTCAACTTATGTTGGTAGAATTGTAAATATCAACAAAATAAACAACCACCTCTCATCTTAACTGAACTCAACTTATGTTGGTAGAATTGTAAATATCAACAAAATAAACAACCACCTCTCATCTTAACTGAACTCAACTTATGTTGGTAGAATTGTAAATGTCAACAAAATAAACAACCACCTCTCATCTTAACTGAACTCAACTTATGTTGGTAGAATTGTAAATGTCAACAAAATAAACAACCACCTCTCATCTTAACTGAACTCAACTTATGTTGGTAGAATTGTAAATATCAACAAAATAAACAACCACCTCTCATCTTAACTGAACTCAACTTATGTTGGTAGAATTGTAAATATCAACAAAATAAACAACCACCTCTCATCTTAACTGAACTCAACTTATGTTGGTAGAATTGTAAATATCAACAAAATAAACAACCACCTCTCATCTTAACTGAACTCAACTTATGTTGGTAGAATTGTAAATATCAACAAAATAAACAACCACCTCTCATCTTAACTGAACTCAACTTATGTTGGTAGAATTGTAAATATCAACAAAATAAACAACCACCTCTCATCTTAACTGAACTCAATTTATGTTGGTAGAATTGTAAATATCAACAAAATAAACAACCACCTCTCATCTTAACTGAACTCAACTTATGTTGGTAGAATTGTAAATATCAACAAAATAAACAACCACCTCTCATCTTAACTGAACTCAACTTATGTTGGTAGAATTGTAAATATCAACAAAATAAACAACCACCTCTCATCTTAACTGAACTCAACTTATGTTGGTAGAATTGTAAATATCAACAAAATAAACAACCACCTCTCATCTTAACTGAACTCAATTTATGTTGGTAGAATTGTAAATATCAACAAAATAAACAACCACCTCTCATCTTAACTGAACTCAATTTATGTTGGTAGAATTGTAAATATCAACAAAATAAACTACCACCTCTCATCTTAACTGAACTCAACTTATGTTGGTAGAATTGTAAATATCAACAAAATAAACAACCACCTCTCATCTTAACTGAACTCAACTTATGTTGGTAGAATTGTAAATATCAACAAAATAAACAACCACCTCTCATCTTAACTGAACTCAATTTATGTTGGTAGAATTGTAAATATCAACAAAATAAACAACCACCTCTCATCTTAACTGAACTCAACTTATGTTGGTAGAATTGTAAATATCAACAAAATAAACAACCACCTCTCATCTTAACTGAACTCAACTTATGTTGGTAGAATTGTAAATATCAACAAAATAAACAACCACCTCTCATCTTAACTGAACTCAACTTATGTTGGTAGAATTGTAAATATCAACAAAATAAACAACCACCTCTCATCTTAACTGAACTCAATTTATGTTGGTAGAATTGTAAATATCAACAAAATAAACAACCACCTCTCATCTTAACTGAACTCAACTTATGTTGGTAGAATTGTAAATGTCAACAAAATAAACAACCACTTCTCATCTTAACTGAACTCAACTTATGTTGGTAGAATTGTAAATGTCAACAAAATAAACAACCACCTCTCATCTTAACTGAACTCAGCTTATGTTGGTAGAATTGTAAATGTCAACAAAATAAACAACCACCTCTCATCTTAACTGAACTCAACTTATGTTGGTAGAATTGTAAATGTCAACAAAATAAACAACCACCTCTCATCTTAACTGAACTCAACTTATGTTGGTAGAATTGTAAATGTCAACAAAATAAACAACCACCTCTCATCTTAACTGAACTCAACTTATGTTGGTAGAATTGTAAATGTCAACAAAATAAACAACCACCTCTCATCTTAACTGAACTCAACTTATGTTGGTAGAATTGTAAATATCAACAAAATAAACAACCACCTCTCATCTTAACTGAACTCAACTTATGTTGGTAGAATTGTAAATATCAACAAAATAAACAACCACCTCTCATCTTAACTGAACTCAATTTATGTTGGTAGAATTGTAAATATCAACAAAATAAACAACCACCTCTCATCTTAACTGAACTCAATTTATGTTGGTAGAATTGTAAATATCAACAAAATAAACAACCACCTCTCATCTTAACTGAACTCAACTTATGTTGGTAGAATTGTAAATATCAACAAAATAAACAACCACCTCTCATCTTAACTGAACTCAACTTATGTTGGTAGAATTGTAAATATCAACAAAATAAACAACCACCTCTCATCTTAACTGAACTCAATTTATGTTGGTAGAATTGTAAATATCAACAAAATAAACAACCACCTCTCATCTTAACTGAACTCAACTTATGTTGGTAGAATTGTAAATATCAACAAAATAAACAACCACCTCTCATCTTAACTGAACTCAACTTATGTTGGTAGAATTGTAAATATCAACAAAATAAACAACCACCTCTCATCTTAACTGAACTCAACTTATGTTGGTAGAATTGTAAATATCAACAAAATAAACAACCACCTCTCATCTTAACTGAACTCAACTTATGTTGGTAGAATTGTAAATATCAACAAAATAAACAACCACCTCTCATCTTAACTGAACTCAACTTATGTTGGTAGAATTGTAAATATCAACAAAATAAACAACCACCTCTCATCTTAACTGAACTCAACTTATGTTGGTAGAATTGTAAATATCAACAAAATAAACAACCACCTCTCATCTTAACTGAACTCAATTTATGTTGGTAGAATTGTAAATATCAACAAAATAAACAACCACCTCTCATCTTAACTGAACTCAACTTATGTTGGTAGAATTGTAAATATCAACAAAATAAACAACCACCTCTCATCTTAACTGAACTCAACTTATGTTGGTAGAATTGTAAATATCAACAAAATAAACAACCACCTCTCATCTTAACTGAACTCAACTTATGTTGGTAGAATTGTAAATATCAACAAAATAAACAACCACCTCTCATCTTAACTGAACTCAACTTATGTTGGTAGAATTGTAAATATCAACAAAATAAACAACCACCTCTCATCTTAACTGAACTCAACTTATGTTGGTAGAATTGTAAATATCAACAAAATAAACAACCACCTCTCATCTTAACTGAACTCAACTTATGTTGGTAGAATTGTAAATATCAACAAAATAAACAACCACCTCTCATCTTAACTGAACTCAACTTATGTTGGTAGAATTGTAAATATCAACAAAATAAACAACCACCTCTCATCTTAACTGAACTCAACTTATGTTGGTAGAATTGTAAATGTCAACAAAATAAACAACCACCTCTCATCTTAACTGAACTCAACTTATGTTGGTAGAATTGTAAATGTCAACAAAATAAACAACCACCTCTCATCTTAACTGAACTCAACTTATGTTGGTAGAATTGTAAATGTCAACAAAATAAACAACCACCTCTCATCTTAACTGAACTCAACTTATGTTGGTAGAATTGTAAATATCAACAAAATAAACAACCACCTCTCATCTTAACTGAACTCAACTTATGTTGGTAGAATTGTAAATGTCAACAAAATAAACAACCACCTCTCATCTTAACTGAACTCAACTTATGTTGGTAGAATTGTAAATGTCAACAAAATAAACAACCACCTCTCATCTTAACTGAACTCAACTTATGTTGGTAGAATTGTAAATATCAACAAAATAAACAACCACCTCTCATCTTAACTGAACTCAACTTATGTTGGTAGAATTGTAAATATCAACAAAATAAACAACCACCTCTCATCTTAACTGAACTCAATTTATGTTGGTAGAATTGTAAATATCAACAAAATAAACAACCACCTCTCATCTTAACTGAACTCAACTTATGTTGGTAGAATTGTAAATATCAACAAAATAAACAACCACCTCTCATCTTAACTGAACTCAATTTATGTTGGTAGAATTGTAAATATCAACAAAATAAACAACCACCTCTCATCTTAACTGAACTCAACTTATGTTGGTAGAATTGTAAATATCAACAAAATAAACAACCACCTCTCATCTTAACTGAACTCAACTTATGTTGGTAGAATTGTAAATATCAACAAAATAAACAACCACCTCTCATCTTAACTGAACTCAATTTATGTTGGTAGAATTGTAAATATCAACAAAATAAACAACCACCTCTCATCTTAACTGAACTCAATTTATGTTGGTAGAATTGTAAATATCAACAAAATAAACTACCACCTCTCATCTTAACTGAACTCAACTTATGTTGGTAGAATTGTAAATATCAACAAAATAAACAACCACCTCTCATCTTAACTGAACTCAACTTATGTTGGTAGAATTGTAAATATCAACAAAATAAACAACCACCTCTCATCTTAACTGAACTCAATTTATGTTGGTAGAATTGTAAATATCAACAAAATAAACAACCACCTCTCATCTTAACTGAACTCAACTTATGTTGGTAGAATTGTAAATATCAACAAAATAAACAACCACCTCTCATCTTAACTGAACTCAACTTATGTTGGTAGAATTGTAAATATCAACAAAATAAACAACCACCTCTCATCTTAACTGAACTCAACTTATGTTGGTAGAATTGTAAATATCAACAAAATAAACAACCACCTCTCATCTTAACTGAACTCAATTTATGTTGGTAGAATTGTAAATATCAACAAAATAAACAACCACCTCTCATCTTAACTGAACTCAACTTATGTTGGTAGAATTGTAAATGTCAACAAAATAAACAACCACTTCTCATCTTAACTGAACTCAACTTATGTTGGTAGAATTGTAAATGTCAACAAAATAAACAACCACCTCTCATCTTAACTGAACTCAACTTATGTTGGTAGAATTGTAAATATCAACAAAATAAACAACCACCTCTCATCTTAACTGAACTCAACTTATGTTGGTAGAATTGTAAATATCAACAAAATAAACAACCACCTCTCATCTTAACTGAACTCAATTTATGTTGGTAGAATTGTAAATATCAACAAAATAAACAACCACCTCTCATCTTAACTGAACTCAACTTATGTTGGTAGAATTGTAAATATCAACAAAATAAACAACCACCTCTCATCTTAACTGAACTCAACTTATGTTGGTAGAATTGTAAATATCAACAAAATAAACAACCACCTCTCATCTTAACTGAACTCAACTTATGTTGGTAAAATTGTAAATATCAACAAAATAAACAACCACCTCTCATCTTAACTGAACTCAACTTATGTTGGTAGAATTGTAAATATCAACAAAATAAACAACCACCTCTCATCTTAACTGAACTCAACTTATGTTGGTAGAATTGTAAATATCAACAAAATAAACAACCACCTCTCATCTTAACTGAACTCAACTTATGTTGGTAGAATTGTAAATATCAACAAAATAAACAACCACCTCTCATCTTAACTGAACTCAATTTATGTTGGTAGAATTGTAAATATCAACAAAATAAACAACCACCTCTCATCTTAACTGAACTCAACTTATGTTGGTAGAATTGTAAATATCAACAAAATAAACAACCACCTCTCATCTTAACTGAACTCAACTTATGTTGGTAGAATTGTAAATATCAACAAAATAAACAACCACCTCTCATCTTAACTGAACTCAACTTATGTTGGTAGAATTGTAAATATCAACAAAATAAACAACCACCTCTCATCTTAACTGAACTCAACTTATGTTGGTAGAATTGTAAATATCAACAAAATAAACAACCACCTCTCATCTTAACTGAACTCAACTTATGTTGGTAGAATTGTAAATATCAACAAAATAAACAACCACCTCTCATCTTAACTGAACTCAACTTATGTTGGTAGAATTGTAAATATCAACAAAATAAACAACCACCTCTCATCTTAACTGAACTCAACTTATGTTGGTAGAATTGTAAATATCAACAAAATAAACAACCACCTCTCATCTTAACTGAACTCAATTTATGTTGGTAGAATTGTAAATATCAACAAAATAAACAACCACCTCTCATCTTAACTGAACTCAACTTATGTTGGTAGAATTGTAAATATCAACAAAATAAACAACCACCTCTCATCTTAACTGAACTCAATTTATGTTGGTAGAATTGTAAATATCAACAAAATAAACAACCACCTCTCATCTTAACTGAACTCAATTTATGTTGGTAGAATTGTAAATATCAACAAAATAAACAACCACCTCTCATCTTAACTGAACTCAACTTATGTTGGTAGAATTGTAAATATCAACAAAATAAACAACCACCTCTCATCTTAACTGAACTCAACTTATGTTGGTAGAATTGTAAATATCAACAAAATAAACAACCACCTCTCATCTTAACTGAACTCAACTTATGTTGGTAGAATTGTAAATATCAACAAAATAAACAACCACCTCTCATCTTAACTGAACTCAACTTATGTTGGTAGAATTGTAAATATCAACAAAATAAACAACCACCTCTCATCTTAACTGAACTCAACTTATGTTGGTAGAATTGTAAATATCAACAAAATAAACAACCACCTCTCATCTTAACTGAACTCAATTTATGTTGGTAGAATTATAAATATCAACAAAATAAACAACCACCTCTCATCTTAACTGAACTCAACTTATGTTGGTAGAATTGTAAATATCAACAAAATAAACAACCACCTCTCATCTTAACTGAACTCAACTTATGTTGGTAGAATTGTAAATATCAACAAAATAAACAACCACCTCTCATCTTAACTGAACTCAACTTATGTTGGTAGAATTGTAAATATCAACAAAATAAACAACCACCTCTCATCTTAACTGAACTCAACTTATGTTGGTAGAATTGTAAATATCAACAAAATAAACAACCACCTCTCATCTTAACTGAACTCAACTTATGTTGGTAGAATTGTAAATATCAACAAAATAAACAACCACCTCTCATCTTAACTGAACTCAACTTATGTTGGTAGAATTGTAAATATCAACAAAATAAACAACCACCTCTCATCTTAACTGAACTCAACTTATGTTGGTAGAATTGTAAATATCAACAAAATAAACAACCACCTCTCATCTTAACTGAACTCAATTTATGTTGGTAGAATTGTAAATATCAACAAAATAAACAACCACCTCTCATCTTAACTGAACTCAACTTATGTTGGTAGAATTGTAAATATCAACAAAATAAACAACCACCTCTCATCTTAACTGAACTCAACTTATGTTGGTAGAATTGTAAATATCAACAAAATAAACAACCACCTCTCAACTTATGTTGGTAGAATTGTAAATATCAACAAAATAAACAACCACCTCTCATCTTAACTGAACTCAACTTATGTTGGTAGAATTGTAAATATCAACAAAATAAACAACCACCTCTCATCTTAACTGAACTCAACTTATGTTGGTAGAATTGTAAATATCAACAAAATAAACAACCACCTCTCATCTTAACTGAACTCAACTTATGTTGGTAGAATTGTAAATATCAACAAAATAAACAACCACCTCTCATCTTAACTGAACTCAACTTATGTTGGTAGAATTGTAAATATCAACAAAATAAACAACCACCTCTCATCTTAACTGAACTCAACTTATGTTGGTAGAATTGTAAATATCAACAAAATAAACAACCACCTCTCATCTTAACTGAACTCAACTTATGTTGGTAGAATTGTAAATATCAACAAAATAAACAACCACCTCTCATCTTAACTGAACTCAATTTATGTTGGTAGAATTGTAAATATCAACAAAATAAACAACCACCTCTCATCTTAACTGAACTCAACTTATGTTGGTAGAATTGTAAATATCAACAAAATAAACAACCACCTCTCATCTTAACTGAACTCAATTTATGTTGGTAGAATTGTAAATATCAACAAAATAAACAACCACCTCTCATCTTAACTGAACTCAATTTATGTTGGTAGAATTGTAAATATCAACAAAATAAACAACCACCTCTCATCTTAACTGAACTCAACTTATGTTGGTAGAATTGTAAATATCAACAAAATAAACAACCACCTCTCATCTTAACTGAACTCAACTTATGTTGGTAGAATTGTAAATATCAACAAAATAAACAACCACCTCTCATCTTAACTGAACTCAACTTATGTTGGTAGAATTGTAAATATCAACAAAATAAACAACCACCTCTCATCTTAACTGAACTCAACTTATGTTGGTAGAATTGTAAATATCAACAAAATAAACAACCACCTCTCATCTTAACTGAACTCAACTTATGTTGGTAGAATTGTAAATATCAACAAAATAAACAACCACCTCTCATCTTAACTGAACTCAATTTATGTTGGTAGAATTATAAATATCAACAAAATAAACAACCACCTCTCATCTTAACTGAACTCAACTTATGTTGGTAGAATTGTAAATATCAACAAAATAAACAACCACCTCTCATCTTAACTGAACTCAACTTATGTTGGTAGAATTGTAAATATCAACAAAATAAACAACCACCTCTCATCTTAACTGAACTCAACTTATGTTGGTAGAATTGTAAATATCAACAAAATAAACAACCACCTCTCATCTTAACTGAACTCAACTTATGTTGGTAGAATTGTAAATATCAACAAAATAAACAACCACCTCTCATCTTAACTGAACTCAACTTATGTTGGTAGAATTGTAAATATCAACAAAATAAACAACCACCTCTCATCTTAACTGAACTCAACTTATGTTGGTAGAATTGTAAATATCAACAAAATAAACAACCACCTCTCATCTTAACTGAACTCAACTTATGTTGGTAGAATTGTAAATATCAACAAAATAAACAACCACCTCTCATCTTAACTGAACTCAATTTATGTTGGTAGAATTGTAAATATCAACAAAATAAACAACCACCTCTCATCTTAACTGAACTCAACTTATGTTGGTAGAATTGTAAATATCAACAAAATAAACAACCACCTCTCATCTTAACTGAACTCAACTTATGTTGGTAGAATTGTAAATATCAACAAAATAAACAACCACCTCTCAACTTATGTTGGTAGAATTGTAAATATCAACAAAATAAACAACCACCTCTCATCTTAACTGAACTCAACTTATGTTGGTAGAATTGTAAATATCAACAAAATAAACAACCACCTCTCATCTTAACTGAACTCAACTTATGTTGGTAGAATTGTAAATATCAACAAAATAAACAACCACCTCTCATCTTAACTGAACTCAACTTATGTTGGTAGAATTGTAAATATCAACAAAATAAACAACCACCTCTCATCTTAACTGAACTCAACTTATGTTGGTAGAATTGTAAATATCAACAAAATAAACAACCACCTCTCATCTTAACTGAACTCAATTTATGTTGGTAGAATTGTAAATATCAACAAAATAAACAACCACCTCTCATCTTAACTGAACTCAACTTATGTTGGTAGAATTGTAAATATCAACAAAATAAACAACCACCTCTCATCTTAACTGAACTCAATTTATGTTGGTAGAATTGTAAATATCAACAAAATAAACAACCACCTCTCATCTTAACTGAACTCAACTTATGTTGGTAGAATTGTAAATATCAACAAAATAAACAACCACCTCTCATCTTAACTGAACTCAACTTATGTTGGTAGAATTGTAAATATCAACAAAATAAACAACCACCTCTCATCTTAACTGAACTCAACTTATGTTGGTAGAATTGTAAATATCAACAAAATAAACAACCACCTCTCATCTTAACTGAACTCAACTTATGTTGGTAGAATTGTAAATATCAACAAAATAAACAACCACCTCTCATCTTAACTGAACTCAATTTATGTTGGTAGAATTGTAAATATCAACAAAATAAACAACCACCTCTCATCTGAACTGAACTCAACTTATGATGGTAGAATTGTAAATATCAACAAAATAAACAACCACCTCTCATCTTAACTGAACTCAACTTATGTTGGTAGAATTGTAAATATCAACAAAATAAACAACCACCTCTCATCTTAACTGAACTCAACTTTTGTTGGTAGAATTGTAAATATCAACAAAATAAACAACCACCTCTCATCTTAGCTGAACTCAACTTATGTTGGTAGAATTGTAAATATCAACAAAATAAACAACCACCTCTCATCTTAACTGAACTCAACTTATGTTGGTAGAATTGTAAATATCAACAAAATAAACAACCACCTCTCATCTTAACTAAACTCAACTTATGTTGGTAGAATTGTAAATATCAACAAAATAAACAACCACCTCTCATCTTAACTGAACTCAACTTATGTTGGTAGAATTGTAAATATCAACAAAATAAACAACCACCTCTCATCTTAACTGAACTCAACTTATGTTGGTAGAATTGTAAATATCAACAAAATAAACAACCACCTCTCATCTTAACTGAACTCAACTTATGTTGGTAGAATTGTAAATATCAACAAAATAAACAACCACCTCTCATCTTAACTGAACTCAACTTATGTTGGTAGAATTGTAAATATCAACAAAATAAACAACCACCTCTCATCTTAACTGAACTCAACTTATGTTGGTAGAATTGTAAATATCAACAAAATAAACAACCACCTCTCATCTTAACTGAACTCAATTTATGTTGGTAGAATTGTAAATATCAACAAAATAAACAACCACCTCTCATCTTAACTGAACTCAACTTATGTTGGTAGAATTGTAAATATCAACAAAATAAACAACCACCTCTCATCTTAACTGAACTCAACTTATGTTGGTAGAATTGTATACTTAAAGAATATTTGAAGAAAATGAATAACATTTCAGTTCCAACAGACAAGAAGAAACTTTACGAGGAAAAAAGACTGACAAACATGTGACAAAAATACATGTCTCACAATCAAAGGATATTCCTCCTCCTGGTAGTAAAGTAACCCCTAAATATGTCCAACCTAGTGCAGAAACAACGATGTTACGTAGACACATTTCATCACCGTTAGATTTCTCTGCCAGTAACAGCAGTTCTACTGTCCAGTCTCCTACCTCTATATCAGAACGTCCATTGTTAGAATCCACCAGGGTTGTAGAATCTCATCAAGGTAAGTTTTATAGATGTTACTATTGTTGTTCTTTTTGTTTTGTTTTGCTCACCTAGCCAAAGGCCATGTGAGCTTTTGCCATTACTTGTTATCCATCTGTTTGCCGTACATCGCAAACTTTCACATTTAAATTTTCTCCTCCGAAACCACTAAGCCAAATTAGAAGTCTGCCGTACATCGCAAACTTTCACATTTAAATTTTCTCCTCCGAAACCACTAAGCCAAAAGAACAATTTCCTGGTAGGTTTGGTTTATGGTGTTTAATGCCACTTTCAACAATATTTCAGTTATATTGTGACGGTCAGTTTTATTGGTGGAGGAAACCGGAGAAAACCATTGACCTGTTGCAAGTCACCGGTAAACTTTATCACATAATGTTGTATCGAGTACACCCAGCCATGAACAGGGTTTAAACTCACAAGTATAGTGGGGATAGGCACTGATTGCACATGGTAGTTATAAATCCAACTACCATACGATCACGAGCACGACGGCCCCTATTTCCAAAGAGGTTTTGCTCAAAGTGGAAATAAAAGTTGTGTTGATAGATATTAAATCAGGTCAACATGATCATTTTCATAATATTTTGGAACAAAAAAGTATGTGATGTCAGCACATTTTTAAAACAGGAATGTCATATAGAATTAGGAAACCATATAGAATTGATCATTATGGCCAGGAATGTCATATAGAATTAGGAAACCATATAAGATTGATCATTATGGCCAGATTTATATTTGAACTTTTCAGTTTGAGGTTATGTTGTCATTTAATTGATATTTGTTGTTTCTCTGCTAAGTACTCAACATTAAGGAGTAAGAGCAAAGACTGGTTGACTCAGAATCAGGATAATGTGTCCTAGTCCAGTAACACGTTTACCAGCGGATTATGATTTCAATGAGTTAGTGCCTATAAGGCCAAAAAAAAAATATATGTTTGTTTAGGGTTTCATTCTTTTTTTTCTTTTTTTTCAAAATATTTTTACATTAAGTTAATGGGGAAGAAATTCAAAGTTTAACGGTGCTTAAGCCAAAATGTCCATAAAAATGTTAGGGTAGACATTTTTGAGAGCAAAATAATAGGGTAGGTAGGGAAACCCTAAACACACATATATTTTTTTTTGGCCTAAGCATGTTGGTCTATTACAAAGTGGACATCATGATCATCGTCTCACTGTGACAAATTGCTTACTTGGCATTAAACAACACTCACTCACCCAATTTAGATTGAAGTTTAGAGATGCAGACAAACCAGTATATAAAGGGCACTAGTGGGGTCCTGAAAAATGTGCCCTTTATATACGAATTATAATTATATGCAGTATTCATAAATGGGAAAATGACCACGATATAAATGAAATATTGTTGAAAGTGGTGTTAAACTACCATAAACCTAAATGGGAAAATAAGACTGCCCTTTACAGACAGTGATTTGTTATATAGAGGTGCCCTTTAAGACATGTTTAACTGTATATGATGCTTTCTTCCTAATGGTATTTTGTAATAACACAATTGTTCTCCTTTCAGAGATCACTGATGAGATGGATGATATTATAAATAGATCTTTACAAGGGCAGTCGTCAGGGGAGGTGCTGGTCGAGGGTTACAGGTTACAGATTACACAAGGAGATATAGCCACATTAGCAGAACATAATTGGCTTAATGATGAGGTATTTGTTTGATACAGTGTTTACGTTCTACGCTGAAAAGTATCATATGATGTCACAAGTTTTAACAACGTTTATTTACCAAAGTAATTGACAATATTTCTAGCACTTTTTTTCATCAAGTAGCTCGTGTGAACAAAAAAGTAATTACAAGGTGAAGAAAAATCTTGGGATAACACATGCGAGTGAAATAAATGTGATTTATTGATTTTTATTTCACTGAGAAATCTCTGTATTTCACCCCTATCTATATAATAAAAATATTTATTTCACAGTAATGTCACAGTACCAACCTTGTTGCAATAAAAAATGACATCAAGTGTCCGACAATGAAAAACATAATTATTGCAAAGAAAACTAAAATCTATGAAATAAATAATATAACTACTTTTGCATTCCGAATATCAACCACCACGATATAGCTGAAATATTGTTGAAAGTTGTGTTAAACACTGTAACCCGAATATATAAAAAATAATCACTCTTAGCGCAACAACGATGTCAATTCACTCCAGCGCTAACACACATTGATGAATTACTACCTTGTTCAGGTACTCATGATTTATTTTAGATATTTGGAATGCAATGATTGCTATGTTATTATAACTTCACTTAGTCCTTGCTATGCCTCATGGCACATAGGGCAAGGACAAGTTTCCTCCACTCTTCTCTGTTGTCGGCTTTTCTTTCTTTTGTGCCCCAGGTGTAATCCTCTTTCCTTTATTTCATTTTCGATGGTGTGCCTCCATGTTGTTTTTGGTCTTCCTCTTTTTCTTTTCCCTTCTGGTGTCCATCCTTTGTCTTCAGATGGTTTATGTAGAACATGACCAAGCCATCTCCATCTATTTTGAATCAACAAAGTCTCCATGTCCTTGGTGTTTGTGATGCTATTATAAGCACTATTCTAAATAAAAATATGTAGTGATGTAGGAAGGGAGTTGAATAATAGACCAATCAATAGTCAATGGAAAGTTAAAAAAAAAGAAAGTTCAAAGATACCAAAGGGGAAATCAGAAGCTGTAAATTGAAGAAGGATAGACAATGAAATTGTAAAAAAGACCAAAAAAACACTCAAAATACTGTTAAATTTTAATATTTCCATCCTATTAAAAATCACTTTTGAAAACCACCACGATATAACTGAAATATTGTTGAAAGTGGTGTTAAATATCATAAACCTAACTTTTGAAAATCATTTGTTATTTCTACTTTCAGGTGATAAATTTTTATATGAACATGTTAATGGAGAGAGGAGAAAAGGACAATCATCCTAAATGTTATGCTTTCAACACGTTCTTTTATCCAAAAATAATGTCAGGTGGACATTCAACGGTGCGACGATGGACAAAAAAAGTTGACATATTTAGTTACGACTACATAATCATACCTATTCATTTAGGAATGCATTGGTGTTTATGTGTAAGTCTTATATAAGGTTCTAAAAAACATGTTTGTGGGGTCGTCGTGATCGTATGATAGTTGGATTTACAACTACCTGTGCAATCAGTGCCTATCTCCACTAAAATTGTGAGTTCGAACCTGTTCATGGCTAGGTGTACTCGACACAATATTTTGTGATAAAGTTTGTCAGTGACTTGCGACAGGTCAATGGTATTCCTTGGTTATTCCGGTTTCCTTCACCAATAAAACTGACCGTCACTATATACCTGAAATATTGTTGAAAGTGGTGTTAAACACCATAAACCTAACCTAGCCTTATATAAGATTCTAAAGTACATGGTTGTATTAAATGATAACGATTTATTTGGAAAATAAATATTGTAGCTATTAGGTCAAATTTTAGTACACAGGGCGTCGTCGTAGCTGTACGATCGTATTGTAGTTGGGTTTACATCTTATGTAAGTTCAGTACTTGACCATGGCAATGGTGTACTCAATAGTACGTTATGTGTTTGTCAGTGTCTCCCAGTTTCCTCCACAATATAACTGAAACATCCATAATCCTAAAGTTACTTTACCAAATAAATTAGATCTTTGCCTTTGAGAGGCATTAAATTTACCCATGAACATCCATCCATACGTCCCACATTTGGTGTTTGCTCAATAAATTAAGTTCCCCTTAAGCAAATCTTTATACACAAGGTCAGAACATTCGTCTGTGCATACATAAGTCGCATATTTGGTTTGGTTTCTGCTCAATTACTTAGTTTCCCTTAAGCCAATCTTTAAAATTTATACACAAGGTCTGACAGGGACCATGAAAGGAAAGATAAGTTTGATTTCATATTTTGCCACTTTTTCCGTCATGCACCTGTTTAATTTAGCTGGAAGCAGTTTTATAATTCTGTAGTTTTATATTTCAGATTGTCGATTTTAAGAAGAAATCCATTCAGTATTACGATTCTATGGGAAGAAGTAATATGAAATGTCTAAATGCTGTCAAGTAAGTATGATATAGAGCAATCAAATATTTTGTACATAAAACAAGGAACAAAAATGTCAATAGGAGTAAAAAAAAAATCTTTTCATTTTATTACTCATTTCTGACCTTAGAAGGGACTATGATAACATGAATTATTTTTTTCAGTTATTTAAATGATTTCAGCTATTCTCTGAATTTTTTTTTCTCCTGAAAGATGCAGGACATGGTGAGAACAAGTCAAAAATGGACCTTTTGAAAAGGGGTTGTAGAAGGTTTCAGCTATTTTTCATTAATTTTCAGTTATTTTCTTTTCTTACCAGAATCATCACTGTGATAAACAAAATGAAATCTTACACTGTTAAAATAGAGACTGGTTGAAGATTTCCTAATGTCATGTTTTTATGTTGTTTATTTAAACCTTGTTTCTGTGAATTCATTTTTATTCGTCTGACAGAGTCTAGCCCTTCCACATAGCCTGTGATCTGACAGGACTTTTTGGAAGTCAATGGTACGACCAAAAGCAACCAAAAAAAAAAATCTTTCTTCCAATATAAACAATGTCCAAAAAGTCTAAAATCATCTATGATACACCAATAAAACTAGTACTTTCAAATACAGTCAAACCTGTATATAAAGGCAACTCAAGGGAACCTGAAAATGTGGCCTTTATGAGCAGTTGTCCTTTATATACAGGTTATAATTTTGTATGCACTATCTATTAGTGGAAAAATTGAGACTGTCCTTTATAGACAGTGATTTGTTATATAGAGGTGCCATTAAGGCAGGTTTGACTGTAATTCAAAATGAAGGATTTGTCATTGTGCTATTTACGATTTCCAAAATTTATTTTTTTAAGATGTACTTAGTTTGACGCAACGTGGTAAGTAATTGTAATTTCCAGCAGTCATTCTCAAGGTCTGTTCTACATGTAATGTCCAGTAAAAATTGGTTTTGTCATACAAAAGGTTATTCATTACTAGACCAAATGACAAGTAGGCATCTGAGCACCTCGTCTATGGAGTATGTGAATGTCCTGTAAACTTGATGCTGGGGCCAGTAATTCATACTCCTTTACTGGACCGAATGTCCATTCAACTTCAATTTACCTTAGGAAACACTGACAGAGTGAAGTTTAATTTAACCTTTGTTATTTTTTTTCAGGCAATATTTATATGATGAGTTACAAGATAAAAAGAATCAAGAATTTGATCTTGAAGGCTGGTCTACAGAGATTGTTGAGGTAAGTTTATAATGGGTTTAGTTTATGGTGTTTAGCGCCACTTTCAACAATATTTCAGTTATACCGTGGCGTTCAGTTTTATTGTTGGAGGAAACTGGAGTACCTGGTGAAAACCACTGACCTGTTGCAAGTCACTTACAAACTTTATCACATAATGTATTGAGTTCAACTCGTGATGAGCTCGGTTCGAACTCACAACTTTAGTGGTGATAGGCACTGATTGCACAGATAGTTGAAAATCCAACTACCATACAATCACGACCACGACAGACCCAAGTTTATCATGGGCAACGTTTGTAGCATGTAAATACATATAAATAACGATCATAAACCTTTCTTTGAATTCTCAAAAGAATTGCATACCTTCAGAACTGAAGAACCAGCTTAACTTTGTGTCAAAATTAAGTAACCCATGTCTGGTGATAAAGGAAAAAGAGATAAAATAATGAAGAAATTTTTAAAAATTAGATATGTAAACAAAATAAAAAAGGGGGAGGGAAAATTACATGTCACAAGCACCTTTTGTAATCCTATAGAATTTAGCTGACTGACACAGTTGCCCAGATGGTGTATTAATATACCAGAAGAAGAGAGTATTGTTGTGATCAGTTTTTCTATCTCACCTGGCTGAATTTGAACTAAACAGTACAAACAAATATAAACAGACCATAATGCTTAGGCTTTATTCTACAAAGGGGGGTGGTTAAGTTATTTTCCTCTGTTTTCCCCCCAAAGTTACAGGACACTGTCAGATCATGTAAAAATGGACCTTTTAAAGGGAGTGTAGATGTTTTCAGCTATTTTTCATTGATTTTCAGTTATTTTATTTTCTATTGAGAATCACCCCTTATTTTAAATAAGATATTAATGCAAAAATGTATGTGCAGTTAATGTTATAAAAATGTAGACATCTGATAGTAGTACACACAACACGTTTCTGTAATAACCTTCATCAGTTAATGTTATAAAAATGTAGACATCTGATAGTAGTGCACACGACATGTTTCTGTAATAACCTTCATCAGTTACACTTAGTCAAAACATTGGAATAACCTTCATCAGTTACACTTAGTCAAAAGATTGGAATAACCTTCATCAGTTACACTTAGTCAAAAGATTGGAATAACCTTCATCAGTTACACTCAGTCAAAAGATTGGAATAACCTTCACCAGTTACACTTAGTCAAAATATTGTAATAACCTTCATCAGTTACAAAAAGATTGGAATAACCTTCATCAGTTACACTCAGTCAAAAGATTGGAATAACCTTCATCAGTTACACTCAGTCAAAAGATTGTAATAACCTTCATCAGTTACACTTAGTCAAAAGATTGGAATAACCTTCATCAGTTACACTTAGTCAAAAGATTGGAATAACCTTCATCAGTTACACTTAGTCAAAAGATTGGAATAACCTTCATCAGTTACACTCTGTCAAAAGATTGGAATAACCTTCATCAGTTATACTTAGTCAAAAGATTGGAATAACCTTCATCAGTTACACTTAGTCAAAAGATTGGAATAACCTTCATCAGTTACACTCTGTCAAAAGATTGGAATAACCTTCATCAGTTACACTCAGTCAAAAGATTGGAATAACCTTCATCAGTTACACTTAGTCAAAAGATTGGAATAACCTTCATCAGTTACACTTAGTCAAAAGATTGGAATAACCTTCATCAGTTACACTCTGTCAAAAGATTGGAATAACCTTCATCAGTTACACTCAGTCAAAAGATTGGAATAACCTTCATCAGTTACACTTAGTCAAAAGATTGGAATAACCTTCATCAGTTACACTTAGTCAAAAGATTGGAATAACCTTCATCAGTTACACTCGGTCAAAAGATTGGAATAACCTTCATCAGTTACACTCGGTCAAAAGATTGGAATAACCTTCATCAGTTACACTCAGTCAAAAGATTGGAATAACCTTCGTCAGTTACACTCAGTCAAAAGATTGGAATAACCTGCATCAGTTACACTTAGTCAAAAGATTGGAATAACCTTCATCAGTTACACTCAGTCAAAAGATTGGAATAACCTTCATCAGTTACACTTAGTCAAAAGATTGGAATAACCTTCATCAGTTACACTTAGTCAAAAGATTGGAATAACCTTCATCAGTTACACTTAGTCAAAAGATTGGAATAACCTTCATCAGTTACACTCAGTCAAAAGATTGGAATAACCTTCATCAGTTACACTTAGTCAAAAGATTGGAATAACCTTCATCAGTTACACTTAGTCAAAAGATTGGAATAACCTTCATCAGTTACACTTAGTCAAAAGATTGGAATAACCTTCATCAGTTACACTCAGTCAAAAGATTGGAATAACCTTCATCGGTTACACTCGGTCAAAAGATTGGAATAACCTTCATCAGTTACACTCAGTCAAAAGATTGGAATAACCTTCATCAGTTACACTCAGTCAAAAGATTGGAATAACCTTCATCAGTTACACTTAGTCAAAAGATTGGAATAACCTTCATCAGTTACACTTAGTCAAAAGATTGGAATAACCTTCATCAGTTACACTCAGTCAAAAGATTGGAAAGCCAAATAATTTAAAAATCTTTGGATGCAAGAAAACTAAAGGGCCTTAACAGGATAGACAAAATGGGATACAGTCACATATACTAGTTGTAGGATAATCATTACACATTACATGCTAACTAGTCTTGTTAAATAGGTAGTATTTTCATTGTAGGACATACCCCAACAGATGAACCGCAGCGATTGTGGGATGTTTGCTTGTAAATATGCCGAGTACATCACACGAGACGCCAAAATTACGTTCACAGAAGTAAGTGGTATAGCAATACAACAGTAGATGTGAGTAAAAAACAAAACCACAGCTTTTATCATTTCTTTTTACTCCTTTTTGCTGCCTACATAATGGGCAAGCAGAAAATACCAGATCTATAGTCATGTTTGATCCACCGAGAGATTACGCCCATGATACTTGACTACTTAATGCATGTATGCTAACCATTACGGCGGTTCCAATTATATACAAAATTTCATATAAGGTTCAACCTTCAACTCGAAAACCTGGTGAGCTGACACATTCTAACACAAAGGGGTTGTCTTTTAAAAAATTATTCTTTGCTTTCATGGCTGTTCAGTTCATATGAAATAGGTTATCAGAAATTCTTGCTCTGAAAAGACTAAAACAAACTTCATATTTAACTCATCTGGCCAAATGTAAGTGATACAAGCTTGTGTGAGCCTCTTTTATATCTTAAGCTGAGAACTTTTTTTCTCCCATTTGGATACATAAATTTTATTTTTAAATGTGTAAAAGTCAAGTATATGAACTTAAGTCTGGGTAAATTACATTGTCATAAATCGAAGAACATGCAATGACTGAAATAAAAAGGATAAAAAGTACATTGGTTTACAAAACACTACACAGAAAATTAAAGATTGAACAACACGAATCTCTTTAAAGAAACCGAGGGTGAACTTCTTTGAATATACCAAAGTGGTAATCAGAAAGACAGGAAATGCAATTACCAAATGGAAAAGGCCAAACAAAACCAACCAAACAATGATCCACAGAATACGTCACAGAAAACTAAAAAAATTAAGCAACACGAACCTCACTAAAAGCCGATGGTGAACTTGGTATTGTTACATGAATACCATATTTCAAAATTACTTGACTTTTGCTGGAAAACAATTTTCTTTAAGCGGAGTTTAAAACGATGGTGTTCATTATACAGTCAAACCTGTGTTGTGTAACCTTCCAAGGGAACATTTAAATAGGGACACATGAGACAGGTGGTCACAATATACAGGTTTAATTAATATAAAATGCACTGAATGGAAATTAAAATTAAGGTCACACTATGCAAGTTATCCCTTAATAGAGGTGGTCACTAAAGCAGGTTTGACTGTATATTGAAAGACTTAAATTTGAATACAGTATAACCTCGTTAAACCGCCATCATCTGTCCAGCCAGATTTTGGCGTTATAACGAGTTTGGCGATAAACTGAGTAAGGACAGAAAACCGGAAGTCAACAGTTTGATTTTTAATTTGGAATGACTGACGGTTTGATTTTGAAAAGTTTACCGGAAATGAGTATTATCACTTACAATTATATATTCTAATATATAAGTTTCATTTTGGCAGTTGTAGAAAATTTCGGCATTTGTAAATTTAGCAGAATTTAATTTGTCGAATTTGAAAAGAAAAAAAATCTACTGAAATTACGTTATTAGCACATATACTAGCAATTTCCTTTCATATATATTAAATTCGTTTTTACGTCTTACAAATATTTACTCTCCATTTTATTTAAAATTTTTGTTTATCACAACAAAAAAAAGAACAATACAGTTTTCTTTCTCACTCGTTGTCGTGTCACAAGATTAATCCTGTCCCCGGGGCAAATGTACAGTTAACTTATGGATAATTGATCATTAATTGTTTAAAGAAAGGTGATAAAATATGTTTATTGAAGCAAGGGTGTTATACTTAATTGAAAAATGTTTATACAACACTTAGAAGCGTGTCACTGTCAGTGGATGGTTTGGAAGTAAATTTGATTTCTATAACCGGAAGTTGTTAAAATCTATTCACATATAAACATTTCTGTCGTTTTTACGCATGCATTCACAATCAAATAATTCACAACATGTTCACGTGGATTATAACCCATTAAAAGGAAGGCTTGTACTTATTTCTTCATTAATGTTCAGAAAGTCGAGGTGACTGGAGGACATCATTTGCCAATATATCGATGTCGAGCTGCTTCCCAAGTTTCATTGTTCGTTGGATTCTTAATTTCCACAATTTCTCTTTTCTGACAAAAAATCAAGCAAATTTCTTTTACGTTTAGGCGTCGACATTTTCAACACAAATGAAAAGAACACACAAACAAATTTATTAAGTTTTATTCAGAATGAAAAGTAATCAGTTCAGGGTTGTAAAATTTTATTGTAAAGAAAACAATTAACTGTTTTCACAGCGATATCTATTTGCCTTGACTGCTTGTTTACTTACCTTGATTGACAGGCACTTCTAAAATCACAGAGGTGTGACATTATTGATTGGCATTATGATCGAGGTTTAAATAACAGTAAATTGACTGTTTGATCTTTAATTACCGTGGCGGATGGCGGTATGCGAGTTTGGCATTTTAACGGTGTTATTACTACATACGGAAAACTGCAGAAATTCTTGGCAATATGCGAGTTTGGCGGTGAATCGAGGGGCAATAAAGCAGGGTTTTACTGTATATACAGATAAAATAATAATGGTCAATACGTTTTCGTGTCTAAGTTAATAATAAAATTTGTTCATGCCACGATATATGGCTGTAATATTACTAAAGTTGGCATTAAACACCAATCTATCAATATGTTTTCCTTATTTTCAGCAACACATGTCCTACTTCAGGAGACGGATGGTGTATGAGATTGTTAAGAAGAAGCTGTTACAATGATAATAATTACGTCTGATAAAATCTCACCGAAATTTGTATTGGTATAAAGTGAGCAACAGTAGTGCATTATCGTAACATGACTTATTTACAGTAAAGTGTTATGTGAAACATACAGCTCAGACAGCATGACAACCGTACACATATTTAGACAAACTATATGTACTTCTTGGACTGAAGTTTTGTGTGAAAAATACAGCTCAGACTACATGGCTACCCTACACATATTTAGACCAACTACTTCTTGAACTGAAAGATCCTACGAATGAAAGAATATACGAGTTGCATGGCACCTTGCAAAGTTACAAAGTTCATACAGTATTTTGGTGAAATAGAAGACATATCAGACAGCATCAGTCAGACAAATTTTCAATGCATTCAACATTACTTGGCATTACCTACATCATGCTGATATTAATTACTTTTTTGGTGAAGACCAGAACAAAACATATTGCAATTTGACCAAAGAATTAAAAAATCATAATACAAATGTACAACAATATAATATCAAGAATGATGGACGTGTTAAAACTGAAATAAAGTGTGTTCATAATTGTTAATACATATTCATTTATAAAAAACATGACTTATTTATTGTCAAAATCATGTCATAATTTGTTTACCTATTTAAGACTTCTACACTGTTGTGTAAAAAGGGAAGGGATGTTCTGTTAGTAGAAGTCTAATGTATCATAATTAAAATGTGATGAACTCAATATTTAAGAACTTATGGTTTTCTATTGAAAATTCAAGGAAAATTCAAGGGGAGCTGTTGTCAATGACTGCAGAGAAAACCTGTTTTTATATCTACTGTGATACCTGTTTAAACTGCAATCTGAATAGGGGGTTATGCGCTATTGCGTTTAATGTCCCATTCAACAATATTTCAGTTATATCATGGTGGTCAGTTTTAGTGGTGGAAGAGAACCCTCAATATATAAGCCAGAATCCTGTATAAATTGAACTTGAAATAAAGTCTTTGTTAATTTCACCTGTATAAACCAACCACTTGTCTATTTTGAATGCAAAAGGTTGTCCCAAGGAGGTTGGGTTTAGACAGATATCACTGAATTAACTTGAATGATATACATTTTAGATTAATTCAATCTTATGTTGTTGTTTTCTTTTTTTTTTTTGCGTGTTTAGTTTGTTGTATTTGATATAGGTTTGACTGTAATATGTCTTTGCCGACATACAGCTGTAAACATGCTTACTAGGCATTGAATGGTATTGACTTACTCCAATTCTATTCTGTAATACCTATTGATTATAATAATATTATTTTTTTCATCTTATTAAGTTATTTATATTATATTATATTTTTACAGGAATGTTAACAATTACAGACTTTATACTTATTTTACACAAGTACTACAAATCTCCTTTGGTAAGTGTTAGTATTATTATAGGTTGAGCTTCAGTGGAATGTTTCAGAGAATTGGGGGGGGGGGGATTTGGGGATGTATTTGTTGAGTTTTAGCTAGAGTCATTACTCTTTGTGTTAAAGAAAAATTTGAAGATAACAAAGTGGTAATCGGTAAACCCATTTTTTTTTGAAGAAAGAGACAAAAAGACAAACAATGATCCACAAAACACTGCACAGAAAAATTAACATGAACCTCCAAAAAAAAAATCAGAAATGAACTCAGATGTTAGCTCCCATGAGTGAGCAGACCCAAAGGGTTGTGTGAGTTATTTTCATCGCTTTGCATCCATCATCAAACTACTGGCACAATTAAAACCAGACTTAGTATAAATGTTACTAGGGTAGTCCTCTACATTTACATGATTTTAGTTCCAACATAGCTGCTTGGGCAATTTATGCTTTCTGATTGGCTTAAATTTCAAACGCCGCCCTCTCTGAAATGGCATGTATTCTTAGTAGGAATGTTCTCTAAAAAGTTATATGGTTTTTTTTTGTTGGTCAATTGGAAATCCAAGGCACCATTGTAAAACAAAGTTTTAGCATAGAACCATATGGGAAAATGGAAAAAATAACTTCTCAGAAACTATAAATTTGATTGAACCCAAACTGGGTAATGGTTAGGGTTATGGTATTTAACGCCACTTTCAACAATATTTCAGTTATATCACGGCGGTCAGTTTTATTGGTGGAGGAAACCAGAGTACATGGAGAAAACCATCGACCTGCCACAAGTCACTGACAAACTTGATCATATAATGGTGTATCGGGTAGACCTCGTCTGAGCTGAATCCAAACTGTACATTAATTAATCATGGGATGATCCGGTACAACATTATATCTATATGTTTGAACCAATAATTGTGGTTTTTTCGTGGATACGAACAAACACTGAAATTCAATATGCCATAATGTGCAAATTTTGAGTGGGAAGTAACGAGAAAAAATATCAAACTATGAATGTTAGCAAGTATCTCATTTTCTATCGATCCACCTCAACGTATACTAATGAAAATAAAGGAATCCACGATCTAATTAAAAATCAATAGAACAAGCATTGTAAATATCTTATCTATATTTTATGAAATATAGCGTTGTTTTTTTTATAATTGACTAGCCATATTAGTTACACTACTCTCTTGCAGGAGTCATCGTGGCCGTGATCGCATGGATTTACAACTACCTATGCAATCAGTACCTATCACCACTAACGTTGTGAATTTGAATCCCACTCAGGCGATACAACATTATATGATAAAAGTTTTCTATGGGTACTCGGGTTTCCTCCACCAATAAAACTGACCGCCATGATATAACTGAAATATTGTTGAAAGTGGCATTAAACATTATAAAACAAAATCTAAAAACCACTACACTCTTGCAAGTATATTAGATATTGCATATGTGTAACAAATATGTGACCAGATTGTTGCGACATGGATGTCAATTGTTTAGACCATTCAACTGACCTAGGGGCCCGTCGTTTTCATGATCAATATTATGTGATAAAGTTTGCAAGTGTTTTTTGGCAGATCGGTGGTTTTCACAGGTTATTCCGGTTTCCTCCACCCATAAAACTGACCACCACTATATAGCTGAAATATTGTTGAAAGTGGCATTAAACACCATAAATCAATTAAATCAATCAACTTACCTTTAATTAAACATCGTCTTCATTTATGCTAATCCTGAAGGTGTTTCAAAAACAAAAAGGCCACCATAGCTGTTTTTCTGTTGTTTTTTTTTGTTTTTTTTTTTATTATACCCCCCGCAACGAAGTTGTAGGGGGGTATACTGGTTTCACCATGTCCGTCCGTTTGTAGACAAATCGTATGTCGTACGATAACTTGAATTGTGTTTCTTAGAATCTTTTAAAATTTTATCAGCTGTTTACTGGTGAAGAGAGGATCCCTTTCATTTTTGACGATTTTCACTTTTGCCGTTCCAGAGTTATTGGACTTGATATGACGGAAAATAGGATTTTTACCCTATGTCGTATGATAACTTGAGAAGTGTTTCTCAGAATGTTTTGAAATTTTATCAGCAGCTTACCGGTGAAGAGAGGAGGGTCCCTTTCATTTTTGATCGGAATAATCAGTAATGTTTTGGTTATGGAAATAGGGTGGACAGATGTGAGGAGCGGGGGGTATATCCTAGTGAGCTGTGCTCACAGTAATACTAGTTTTGAGTGGTATTGATGTTTTTAGAAGACTAAAATAGTTGGGGAACCATGATCTTGAACAATCAAATTATAAAACTGAAAGTAGATTTTGAAACGTCTAGAATGTTTGTGTTAATGCAGTCTTTCCGAAATGTGCCGGACCGGCAAAATATTATCCTTGCCGGACTGGTTGACCGGCAATAATTTCCCCTAACACCGGTATTTTGTTATATTGCGATTACTCCCCTTTAAATTGACAAGATGAAACGACAAATCTGATTGGTTTAGAATTTAAAATTCTCCAATCAAAATGCGGTGAAGGATAAAAAAATGTCCTTCATTAGATATTTTGAGAGAGCTCAGCCAGGTAAAAAAAGAAAGATAGAAAATCAAAAGACAGAAAAATCAAAAGAATATGAAGCGAGGCGCAAAGAAAGGTCATTTAACCAACAATGGCTTGTTGGAAGACCATGGCTTTCATTCAACCCGACGGAGAATACGATGACTTGCATCGTTTGTTCAGATCATTATACAAAAATATTTTTGACATATTTTTCGGTCTGGCAAGTTTTGGTTCGGTCAGGCAAATTTTTTGCTTGCCTGAATGTCAGGCAAGGGTTTTCAACTTTCGGAAAGACTGTTAATGGAAAGTCACATGATCATATCAGAATACACACTCTAAGGTATATCAATATACATAAAAATGTTTTGTAGTAATGAAAATGTTCTCTTATCATGATGAATATTTGGTACAATTTGTCCATGTTCAGATTGAAAGTAAACATAATGTCTAGTCACTAGACTCTACTGTTAGCTATTGTCTGTCATGACCTTGAACCTGTTGTACTATAATGTCCAGTCACTAGACTAGCTATTGTCTGTCATGACCTTGAACCTGCTGTAGTATAATGTCTAGTCACTAGACTAGCTATTGTCTGTCATGACTAGACATTATGACCTTGAACATGTTGTACTATAATGTCTAGTCACTAGACTAGCTGTTGTCTGTCATGACCTTGAACCTGTTGTACTATAATGTCCAGTCACTAGACTAGCTATTGTCTGTCATGACCTTGAACCTGCTGTAGTATAATGTCTAGTCACTAGACTAGCTATTGTCTGTCATGACTAGACATTATGACCTTGAACATGTTGTACTATAATGTCTAGTCACTAGACTAGCTGTTGTCTGTCATGACCTTGAACATGTTGTACTATAATGTCCAGTTACTAGACTAGCTATTGTCTGTCATGACCTTGAACCTGTTGTGCTATAATGTCCAGTCACTAGACTAGCTATTGTCTGTCACAACCTTGAACATGTTGTACTATAATGTCTAGTCACTGGACTAGCTATTGTTTGTCATGACCTTGAACCTATTGTACTATAATGTCCAGTCACTAGACTAGCTATTGTTTGCTATGATCTTGAACCTGCTATACTTAATGTCTAGTCACTAGACTAGCTATTGTTTGCCATGACCTTGAACCTGCTGTACTATAATGTCTAGTCACTAGATTAGCTATTGTCTGTCATGACCTTGAACCTGTGGTACTGTAATGTCTAGTCACTAGACTAGCTATTGTCTTATGACCTTGAACCTGTTGTACTATAATGTCTAGTCACTAGACTAGCTATTGTTTGTCATGACCTTGAACCTGTTGTACTATAATGTCTAGTCACTAGACTAGCTATTGTTTGCTGTGACCTTGAACCTGTTGTACTATAATGTCTAGTCACTAGATTAGATATTGTCTGTCATGACCTTGAACCTGTTGTACTATAATGTTTAGTCACTAGATTAACTTTTGTCTGTCATGACCTTGAACATGTACTATAATGTCTAGTCACTAGATTAGCTATTGTCTGTCATGACCTTGAACATGTACTATAATGTCTAGTCACTAGACTAGCTATTGTCTGTTATGACCTTGAACTTGTTGTACTATGCTGTCCAGTCACTAGACTAGCTATTGTTTGCTATGACCTTGAACCTGCTATACTATAATGTGCAGTCACTAGACTAGCTATTGTTTGCTATGACCTTGAACCTGTTGTACTATAATGTCTAGTCACTAGACTAGCTTTTTTTCTGTCATGACCTTGAACATGTTGTACTATAATGTCTAGTCACTAGATTAGCTATTGTCTGTCATGACCTTGAACTTGTTGTACTATAATGTCAAGTCACTAGACTATGCAGGTACATATGTCATGACCTTGAACCTATTGTAACATAATATCTAGTCACTAAACTTGTTTTTTTAGTCATGACCTTGAATCTATTGTAACATAATATCTAGTCACTAGACTAATTGTTGTCAATCATGACCTTGAACCTGGTGTACTACTTTCCAAAGTGTGCTAGATTTTTATCAATTTTCAAAAAATGTTCCAAGTTTTCATTTCTTCCTTTTTTTATCTTTGCAGGTTCAGATGGACGAATTAGAGGAGCATAAAATAGCAACATGGCGGGGTAAGTTATATATCAATACTTTAATTTAGTTTATGTTATAACAACAAATTATAATTGTTGTCATTTTAGACTAAATTGTGACTTTTGTAACTTGGGTTTGCATTTAAGATTGTGGAATCTTAAAGATAGTATGTGAAGATGGTTTGTGTTCAATATTGGTAGATAAAGGTAGATTTTATTTTTTCCCAATGGCACTTTAATAAATACATTTTCATGCGATTTATTTTGTTTTTGTCAAACAGCAGATGACACTTACACTTCCTGTTTATGTATTTGAAGATGGTTTATGTTCAGTATTGAAGGATACAGGTAGATTTTTTTTCTCAAAATGGCCTTGAATGAATACATTTTCATACGATTTACTTTGTTTTGTCTTATCTGGATTTAAAAAACAACTGTCAAAGCAGAATATAGAAATGCCAACTCTATGTGTATAGCGAAATGAGAGGAAAAAAATATATTCATTGATTACATTTTTCTTTTTTGGTCATTTTAAATTTTATTAGAAGTACTAAAAATTAGGGCCTAAAAGCTTAACCATTGAGTACATAAATCATTTCTAAAGTGACTTATATACAGTAACTTTTTTACAAATCTCTCAAAGAAATAGTTCTTGTATATATTGATATAATATGTCACATACAACAGAAAATCGTAAACAAAAGATGAGTAAGGCGAGAAAGTCCTTCAGATAAAAAATATCTCAATGGAATGGATTTTGAAATATGTCACATACAACAGAAAATCGGAAACAAAAGATAAGTTAGGCGAGAAAGTCCTTCAGATAAAAAAAATCTCTCAAAAGAGTGGATAAAATATGTCGCAGAAAACAGAGAATCGGAAGCAATAAATAAGTAAGGCGAGAAAGTCCTGGAGATAAAAAAGCTCTCAAAAGAATGGATCTTGAAATACTAAAATATGTCACATACAACAGAAAATCGGAAACAAAAGATAAGTTAGGGGAGAAAGTACTTCAGATAAAAAATCTCTCAAAAGAACGGATCTTGAAATACTGAAATATGTCACATACAACAAAAGATAAGTTAGACTAGAAAGTCCTTCAGATAAAAAATCTCTCAAATGAACAGATCATGAAATATGTCACATTCAACAGAAGGTCGGAAACAATAGATAAGTTAGACCAGAATGTCCTTCGAATAAAAAATCATTCAAATGAACGGAAAAAATATGTAACATTGCAACAGATTTTTTTTTTTTTTTTTTTTTTTTTTTTTTTTTTTGTAATTTGTTTATTTTTCCAAGAACATATTCATACATACATGATTCTATGAACACAATGTTTCAATGCACAAAAGTTAACAATGTAAAAACAAGTTGATATTCATAACATACTGTTTTGTAATAACTTTTGAAATTCAAAGTTAGCAATGCATTTTAAGTTTTACAAGGTAACATATATTTTAGTATAATAGATATATATTAATATTAACCACTCAATACCGCCTCCAGATCTAACCATTTTCTTTTAACATGCTCCTTTTGTTCTCAGGACAGATATCATTGATGCCTTTTCAATATTTATAGCATATTTCAGGAATTCAAGACCACCTTCTAATTCAAGGTCCCTACATTTGCATCTGCATACATATATATAATATTTCAAAATAATTAAAACATTGTTGATTGTGCCCTGGGCTGAACTGTGTTCAGTCAAGCCAAGAATTATGTCCTTTGCATTAAAGGGTAAGCTAAGACCACATATTTTCAGGAAATTGCCAATTGATAACCAAAAGTTCCGAACATAATTACATTCCCAAAAGATGTGAACCAGACTTTCTTTTGTTTCTGTACAAAATGTACATAGCTCAGTTTCTTTTAACCCACATTTATATAGAAAGGAATTTGTAATTAAGATTCTGTATATAAGTTTATATTGAAAGTCCTGTAATGTAGTATCTTTTGTAACAGAGAAAGGTATACAGTAAATAAAACTCCAATTATAATCTTCAATAACAACCCCCATATGAATTTCCTTTTCCCATTTACTCTGAATGTTTAAAGGAAGCATTTTTATATTTAACATGTATTGTTTTGAAAAGTATTTGCATGGCTTAGGGTCCCTTTTCAGTCTATCAACAATGTCATTTTCAATTAAGTTTAATTTTCCTATCCCTCTTATTAGAAGTTTCCATCTATGTGGAATGGCACTTAGAATACTGAAATATTCTATAAAATTTAATCTAATATTATAATACTGAAATATTCTATAAAATTTAATCTAATATTATATGTAAAAAGCATTTTATTTTCTGATATTAAATCATTTACAAAAAAAGACACCATTTTCACAACATATTTTGTTCATACACATATTACCACCTATTTTTATCAAAGGATTTAACCATATGGGCTGGCTCAAGACATGTTGACTATCCACTAACTCCCCCTTTTCCTGTTTCAGCTCTGATATATTCAAAAAAACATCTTTCCAAAAAGGGTTAACTTTTTCCGCTATTTTTTTCTAGACCCTCTTTACTCAAGTATAATATATTACTTCCTCCCCATTTTTGTATAGAACCCAATAAAAGTACTTTCCATGGTGAATGATTGAAAGGGTCACGTAATTTATGAACCCATGACATTTTAAGTGCTTTGTAAAAGGATTGAATATTTGGCATTTTTAGTCCCCCTTCTTCATATTCATTGATAATAACGGATCTCTTGATCTTGTCCTTTTTACCATTCCATAAAAATTTATAAAATATTTTTTCAATATCATTCAAAATTGAATCTGGAGGGTTTGGTAAAACAGTAAGGCATTGAACTAGAATATGAAGAGCTAGAGTCTTAATAACAGTGACTTTACCAATGTATGTAAGATCTCTATAAGACCACAAGTTTAATATTTTTTTCACTGATTGAACTTTTTCTGTAAAATTTTCTAGTGTTTTATCAGATTCCGACAAATTAAAACTAATACCCAATAACTTAAATTTTCCAGAAAAGTTCCATGACAAATGTTTATCTGGAAGGAGCTGTTCATGGCAACTCCGCCTTGAGCCAAGCCATATTGCATCGGTCTTGTCAAAATTAACAGTCCAGCACATTCTGAAAATTTATTAAACATAAATAATGATTGATCAAGTGATTTCGGGTTATCATCTAATATCAGTGAGGATTCATCAGCATATTGACTTAATAAATACTCAGAATCATATATTTTTACCCCTGTTATTTCTGGGTTGTTTTAATTGCAGCACTCACGAATTCTAAAACAAGAATAAATAAATAAGGTGACAGAGGGTCTCCTTGTCGAACACCCCTTCCCAATGAGAAAAATTCAGAAACATGCCCATTGTTAGTAACTGTGCTACTTATATCACAATAAAAGGCTTTTATCCAGTTTTGAAGAGATGGTCCAAAACCGTAAAATTGCAAAGTTTTTTCAATAAATGACCATTCCACTGTGTCGAAAGCTTTCTCAAAATCTATCAATAGTAACAGGCCAGGTATATCATTTTCTTCTAACTTTTCTATCAAATCGTATACAAGTCTAGTGCACTCCCCTATATACCTACCTTTTAAAAACCCTTTTTGTGTTTCACTGATAATATTTCTAAGTATCGGTTTTATTCTATTTGCTATACAACAGAATATTGAAAGCATTAGAGTATAATAGTAAGGTGAGAAAGTCCTTCAGATAAAAAAATCTCTCGAAAGAATGGATCTTGAAATATTGAAATAAGACAGATGATCGGAAACAATAGATAAAAATAAGGAGAGAATGTCCTTATAAATCCAACTACCATACGATTACGGCCATGACGACCCCTTCAAAAGAATGGATAAATTATGTTTTTGTCACATGCAACAGAAGATTGGAAACAATAGATAAGTAAAGCCAGGATCTTGAAATATTGAATATGTCACATAGGACAGCAAATCGTAAGTAAGGCGAGAAAGTACTTCTGAAATCTGTGTATTATTTAATGATAGAATAACAGATGTTTGTCAGATTGCCTGCCATCTCAAAAAATCTTAGTAACTATATAATCAATATATAGCTTGTATACATCAGCTGGCCCTCGTCTAGAAAGCAAATTATCTCATGCTATAAACAATATAAACAACCATCTTTTTTTTAGGTTTTTATTTTTTTTATTTTACATCATTTCACAGTCATCAGCAAAATTTCATACTATAAACAATAAGAAAAGCTGTCTTTTTTATATATTTTTTTAATTTTTTAAATCATTTTGCAGTTGTCAGCAAAATCTCATACTATAAACAATAAGAAAAAGCATTTATATTGATTTTGCATCATTTGCAGTCGTCAGCAAAATGAAGCTTCCGGTACATATTGTCTAGACATTTTTTTGTACTTGTCAGATTTGTAGAAAATATGGTTAAACAACAACATAACAGGCGTTAGTTCACATTAACTAAAATCTATGGAATAATTTTGTATAGATGTACTTTAAAAGAAAACATTTTGTAATAATATTGGTCAAGAATTTCTTTCACTTCAAAATACATTTTAAAATTATCAGTCTATAGTCCACATACATAGCATATTGTCCAGAAAATAGGTCATTGTTTACCAATACTAACCAAAAAAATAGACAAATGTTTGAATATTTGAAACAGGAAATATGGAGTAATGAGCAACACAATAAGATAACATAAAGCACCTCCTTTAAGATTGGTGATTGGTTATGGTGTTTAACAACACTTTCAACAATATTTTAGTTCTATCGTGGGGGTCAGTATTATTTGTGGAGGAAATTGGAGTACCTAGAGAAAACCACCGACCAGTCGCAAGTCACTGACAAACTTTATCACATAATATTGTATCGGTTACACGCTGCCATGAGCGGTATTCAAACTCCCAGCATTAGTGCAGAAGGTACAGATTGCACAGGTAGTATTGAAAGTGGCATTAAAGACCAATATCCTAACCCGCTACCGTATATTGCCCTCTATGAACTTGTATGATAACCAACTGATTTTTTTTATTTGCAGAAGACCTCAGTGAGAAAATCAAACCATTTGTGTTTATAGAACCCGATGCCAGTCTGTATGATGCAATCAAAACTTTGATAACAAATCACGTCCACAGACTGCCTGTGATAGACCGAGTGACGGGAAACGCTCTCTATATCCTGACACACAAACGCATTCTTAGATTTTTGTATTTATGTGTAAGTATTAATTTACTGTCAAACCTGTCTTATGTGACTTTCTAAGGGAATGTAGAAATATGCTCACATAAGACAGGTGGTCTTTAAATACATGTTTAATTCAAATGAAATACATGTACACAGTAATGGGAAATTAAAATTAAGGTCACATAAAGCAAGTTATTGTTTAGTAGAGGTGGTAACTAAAGCAGGTTTGACTGTATATACAGTAGTCCCCCCTTCTCACAAAAGGCCACCCCTCTTATCATGCCAAATTTCAGATGCGCTGTGATAGTTAAATACTACTTGATTGTCCCTCTTTATAAAGGCCACATATTCACTGCAGAAGGGGTGGCTTTATAAGAGGGAGACAACTGTATTCAAATTTTAACTGAATATTGCAAAGTCAAAAATTGATTTTTGTGTGACGGGAGTAGATAATAAACGTTACAGAAAACCGAAGGGGCAATCAAGAACGGACAATCCAGAGAAACTGGCAACATAGGGTACACACGACAGCACGAAGACAAACAAAACCCAAAAGAAATGCAACACAGAAAACTAAAACAATGAGCAACACTGTGCATAGGCGCTGACAAAAATTTCAGCCTTATGGCCCATGTCAGTTATGAAGAAGAAAAAAACTTTCTCAGAGAACTTTTAAAAATTTTTAAAAGGATAAGAACAAAAATACACGAACCAATTATCTAAAGAAAAATAGAAGTCTGCATTTCAATCCTCACAATAAGTTTATCTGTAGCTAATCTTGTAGTAGCAAAACCTAGATTGCTATAGTTACTGCTAAAGTAAATTAATCACATTCTCCCTTGATATAATTTACAATAACAATATAATTAACCTACCTTATATGTGTTTTGAGAAGGAACGGCAGACTAGGGGCCATTTCACACTCATTGTAAGGTATGAGTTTCACTCATTGTAAGGTATGAGTTTCACTCATTGTAAGGTATGAGTTTCACTCATTGTAAGGTATGAGTTTCACTCATTGTAAGGTATGAGTTTCACTCATTGTAAGGTATGAGTTTCACTCATTGTAAGGTATGAGTTTCACTCATTGTAAGGTATGAGTTTCACTCATTGTTGAATGAAGACACTACTGTGACTGCGAAATGCAGAACTGCAATTAAAGTATTGTTACTTTACTTGAAGAAGAGTTTGGAGATACCTACGGGGTAATCAAAATCCGTAAATCGAAGGACACACACACAATGGCCAAAAGAAAAAGTACAAAAGGACAAACAACAATGTATAAAGCATACACATAAAACTAATGGCAGAGTAACACGAACCTCACTAAAAACCAGGGGTGAACTCAGGTACTCCGGAAGGGTAGGCAGTTCCTGCTCCACTAGTGACAATGAATTTGTGTCTAAGTGTAATGTTGAATAGTCTCACATGTCCATTTACATCCATATCTTTTCTTACTAATTGCAGACGACACTTTTACAATTTTTTTATCCAGATTAATGAATTGCCCAAACCAAGTTTTATGCAACAGACCTTAGAAGAACTTAGCATTGGAACTTTTGAAAATGTGATCACGGTAAGTTTTGTGCCAAAAGTTTATTGAATTTTAAATAAAAGAATTATATCCTTTTTGCTATTTAGGAAGTGAATTGATTTACAACTAGTTTACCAAAGCTCAACACTGACATGGTTTATTAGATATATTTATTACTGAAATTTACAGTTCCTAAATAATGCCCTCGGGCATAGTGGACCTTGGCCGATTTCGGCTATCCTGTTTAGGCCTTTGGGTTTTATTGCTTCTAAAACTTTAAATTATTTGGCTTTCCAATCTTTCAATTTTGAGCATACCTGATGAAGGTTATTCCAGAAACGTGTCGTGCACACTAAATTAGATACATTGTATCTACGTTTTTATTACAGCTGGAACAAAACCTTGTGATAGCACTGTAATATATATATCAAATAACAAAAATATCTGTTGCCTCTAATGACTGAAAAATCAATACAGTAAAAAATAGAGTACCATCATAATATGTTTAATGACATGTAATATTAGTCCTCATTCACTGAATAAAAAATATATATTGAATTTTATTCTAAAATAATCTATTAATTCTAGGCAATCTTTTATGTTTTATGTAGTCAATCAGAAACACATGGCATCTTTATTTAGTGTGATTTTTATGCCCCCGCGACTATTGGTCGGGGGGCATAGCATATTGTTTTACCCCTGTCCGGTCAGTCGTCACACTTAGTATGCATAGTTTGTCCGGCTAACTCTTCCTACAGTTTTAGAGCTACAGCTTTAATATTGTGTAGGATGTTTATACACATAATGGAGGTGTGCATGTCCACAGGATTTTGATTTTCTTCAAATATTCTCAAAATGGCAGGTAGTTGAACTTAGTCATTTTGTTCGTCCGTCCGGATATAGATACATGGTTTGTCTGGCTATCTCCTCCTACAGTTTTAGAGCTACAGCTTTCATATTTTGTAGGATGTTTATACACATAATAGAGGTGTGCATGTCCACAGGATTTTGATGGTCAGGTGGGGGCATCATTTGTGTATTACAGACGCACTTCATTTTTAATAAATCACTCCTAACAACAACTTTGTCCATAATTATCAAGTTATCAATTATCATACTTCTTTTCTAGTTTGAATTATTATTATTTTATGACTGTTCATACCATTTTAATCAACTTTTAGTGTTTAAGAAAAGCATGTCAGATTGTTGATATAAAAACGGGGTTATTTGCACACATTTTCACATTTTTAACCAGAATTTTATGACGTTGTGTACAATTGTGTAGATTTCCATGTGAACCTGTTCAAATTAATTAGATTAACCTCACCACTTTTGTTTGTGCCTTACTCAAGTCTGGATCTGAATATCCAACACCACATGCCATATGTCCTTTTTTTTTGTGTGTGTGTGTTCAATGATTTGAGGCGAGAGGTGATTGTTCGTTTTGTGAATATTAATGGCATTGTTGACCATCACTGTTTACACTTTCTTATCGTACTTTACCTTGCATGTTAGTACTTCAACAAGAGATTACACATCACATATAACATGTGTTTGTCTAACTCAATACACTGACGATGCAACCTTTCTAAAAAAAAATTATACATTAGTGTTATCTATCAATCTCTGTAATAGACAGTTTTAACAAGTGGTGCATTAATCACTGGGCTTATCAGTTTTCAAGAGGGGAAGTACAATCTGATATTGGCAATGATGTACATATAACATTTGCTTTTTCTTGGATGTTTTTTTTTTTATCAAGGGTGTTGCTTAACTGTGAAATCTTTTTTCTACATGTGAGGTTCATTGTGGTTGTGATTGTATAGTAGTTAGATATACAACTACCTATGCAATCAGTACCTATCACCACTAAAGTTGTGAGTTCAAATCACACTCAGGCGGGGTGAATTTCGATACAACATTATTTGATAAAGTTTATCAGTGACTTGTGGCGGGTCAGTGGTTTTTTCCGACTACTCTGGTTTCCTCCACTAATAAAACTGACCGCCACGATAAAATTGAAATATTGTTGAAAGTGGCGTTAAACATCATGACCCTATCCTAACCCTGTATTAAGTGTTTACATATATAGCAAACTCCTATAAAACATTTATCATGACATTTGTATTAAATAATTGTAAATAAAAATAAACATCTGTTTCATGGGGTTTTGTAAGTTTTTTATTTCTTTTCTTACTGAGTCTTAGGCCACACAAAATCAATGTTTGTTACTCTGTCCTTTATAAAAGTTACAATGTGAAAATACCATGGTAATGACTAAGAATAAATTCCAGATATTATCTGTACTCCGGGTGTCACAAGGTGCCGTCGTGATCGTATGGTCGTTGGATTTACAACTACCTATGCAATCAGTGCCTATCACCACTAACGTAGTGAGTTTGAATCCTACTCAGGTGAGGTATACTCGATACAACATTATGTGATAGTCAGTGACTTGGATCAGGTCAGTGGTTTTCTCTAGGTACTCCGTTTTCCTTCACCAATAAAACTGACTGCCACAATTTAACTGAAATATAGTTGAAAGTGGCATGACCAACCGGGTGTCGCACTCTAAAACAGATATTGTAATGATAATTTGCAATGCATGTAACAACAAATAAGTTGAAATATTTGTTATGCTCTTTGATAAGAAATCATTCATAAGAAATATATGTTGTATGATTTCAGGCTAAAACGTCTACCCCTGTGATAGAGGCATTGAATATGTTTGTTAACCATAGAATATCAGCTGTTCCTGTGGTTGATGCTGACGGAAAAGTCGTTAATATTTATGCAAAATTTGATGTTATTGTAAGTATAATGTCACTATCAGTACTTCAAAATTTTTGTTTCACTTGACTTGCCCACAGGAAAGTTGTCAAGAAATTTACTTACCCGATTTTCTAGTATTAATGTGTATTATTGCTATAAATGGTAATAAAATTAAAGTTTTATTGTTCCTTATATAAACTATGATTTTGAAAGACTCGTCTGATGGGAAATCACTACCTTACTTTACACTTTTCCAGTTGCTTTTTTTTCTTTCCCCAGGAAATGGGAATTTCGAAGACCTGACTGATCTTCCATCTGCCCAATTTGTAATCATGTCTCCCTTATGGCATGATGTGTATTGTTGAAAATATATCTACCTTAGTAATAGATGCCTATCCCCGCTCTAATTTATTGGTTTGTCTTCCAACCATGGCATGATCTACATGTTACAACTTCAAATGATAAAGTTTGGCTTTGCAATCTTTTGACTGAGCATAACTGATGAAAGTTATTCTGGACAAATGTCATGTGCACTAAATAATATATCTACGGTTTTATTGTCAGTTATTTGTCAATTGCTGAGGTTTTCTTGGAGTACTCCAGCAACCAATCAAATTTGTCGAAAATATTGTCGAATGACACATTTTTACCATTATACCAAGTCTATATCAAATTTACCAGTTACACCTATAGTCCACATAGACTTGCAGTCCAGGAAATAGGATAACTGCATGGTGATGTAATGGTTAGCGTGCTTTTCTCAAGTGTGGTAGATCGTGACCTTGAACCCAGTCGGGTTCAACCAAAGACTATTATATAGGTATTAGCTGTTTCACCTCAGTATTAAGGAGTACGAGCAAAAACTGGTTGGCTCGGAATCGGGATAATGTGTCCGAGTGAAGCAGACTGTTGTTTCGGTGAGCTAGCACTAAAAAATCCAACGAAGCGTGTTGGGTCTTAAAGATCAAAGGCAAAATATGCAAATCATTGATAAAGTTTGCCAGTGACTTGCGGCAGATCTGGGGTTTTCTCCAGGTACTCTGGTTTCGGCAACCAATAAAACCGACCACCAGGTACTCTGGTTTTCTCAACCAATGAAACCAACCACCACTCTATAACTGAAATATTAATCAACTACATTCTCCATCGGTGTAGAATAAGAACAGTCATGATGTAAATAACTATCAACTTGTAGTACTTAAAATATTGGTACTGTCGATGACTGAAAGAAAAGCCTTGTAATTATGTAACTAGATATACAGTAAACAGATGATGTCTTATAGAAAACCGTCGGCTGTGTTTTTATTAAATTAACGAAGCCTTTCGCGTGCGTCTTGTTGTTGACAATTTGTAATCTTGTTTCAGAATATTTATTTATAAAGCCGATTATTTCTCTTTTCAGAACTTAGCAGCTGAGAAAACTTATAACAACTTAGATATTACATTAGATCAAGCTTTAAAACATCGGCACCAGGTTAGTTTCTATTTTTTTCTTTACAGAATAGCACTTAAGTTTCGGGGATCGTAAATAGGGCTTATACAGAAGGTCCATTTTTTTAATTCATCTTGCAAAAGGCAATGTGAGCTTTTGGCATCACTTGGCATTCGTCATCTGTTATTTTGGAATCCGTCCATATTTGTTGCAATCAATCAAAAGAAAGATAAAAAAAAGAAGATATATGTTCTCTTATTTGATGAATCTCTAATTCAACATCTTAAAAAAACACAGCTGGACATCCAAGCTATACTAGAATTAAGTTAAATTTAAATAGAAAACTGATGGTTGTAATTGTCTCATTGTCCAACGGGCCACTTCCATTTTGATGGTAGTTCAGGTCACTTTGGCATCAATGACTACCAAGTGTGCTGTTTATGATGGATAATTTCTTATATACTCGTATACAAAGTTTAGAACATGATACATAATGTGATTACTCAAGATTTCACTTATAGTTGTTGACGGTTTGCTTAAAGTTGGTCCTGGAAAAACTAAAAAAAAAACCTGGAAAAGTCCTTGAAAAGTCATGTAATTTTCTCACAAGAAAGGTGTATGAACCCTGGATACAACATTATGTGATAAAGTTTGTCAGTGACTTGCGACAGGTCGGTAGTTTTCTCCGGGTACTCCGGTTTCCTCCACCAATAAAACTGACCTCCACGATATAACTGAAATATTGTCGAAAGTGGCATTAAACACCATAAACCACCCAACCATTTTTTGTGTGGAAAAGAAATGCAGGTTGGGTGACTCAGTAGGAAATTGTTTGACAATAGTTATATGAATAAAAATAATGATCAGTATATGAATAACCAGGTGAGCGATACAGGTTCAGACATGCCTCTAGTATTCAGTAATATTCACATAACATGTATCATTGTTTTATAGGAAAGTTGGTTTGAGGGAGTGGTCCATTGTCTCATCACAGACAAACTGGAAGATGTCATTGTCAAAATAGTCCAGGCCGAGGTAAATATACTTCAATTGATTGATATGTTGTTAGCTCACCTGATCCAAAGGAACCATATGACCTATTGACATATTTATGTGTGCATTGCAGTACTTTTGAACCTTTTCTGAAACGGAAAAAGCTGGATTGTTGCTTTTGTAGACCTCGTCAAAATTTGTGATACTGACACAGATCAAAAATTCAACATGGCTGCCACAGATGAATAATTTATTTTTGCATGTATTTAATATGTAAATTGACCAACACCAAAAGACAGCAATGGGAATATAATTTGTATACCCCTCGCAACGAAGTTGTAGGGTGGTATACTGGTTTCACCATGTCCGTCCGTCTGTAGACAAATCCTATGTCGTAACTTGAGTTGTGTTTCTTAGAATATTTTAAAATTTTATCAGCTGCTTACCGGTGAAGAGAGGAGGATCCCTTTCATTTTTGACGATTTTCACTTTTGTCGTTCCAGAGTTATTGGACTTGATATGACGGAAAATAGGATTTTTACCCTATGTCGTATGATAACTTGAATAGTGTTTCTCAGAATGTTTTGAAATTTTATCAGCAGCTTACCGGTGAAGAGAGGAGGGTCCCTTTCATTTTTGGTCGGAACGATCAGCAATGTTTTGGTTATGGAAATAGGTTGGATAGATGTGGGGAGCGGGGGGTATATCTTAGTGAGCTGTGCTCACAGTAATACTAGTTTTGTTTTAACTCACTCTTGCTTGAACCAACAATCAGGCGAGTGATACCGGCTCAGGTGAACCTCTAGTTTTTCTTGCACTGAATGCACAACAAACCCTGTTGTATTGATTAACCAAAGAGAGGTAACTCTATATTATTCCTGGAATGAAAACAGTTGACTTAATATTTTGTTCCAAACAGTAAAGAGATTAAATTACTGAATCTATATACAGCGAAACCTGTCTAAATCAAACCTTGTATAAACTGAACTTTAAATAAAGTCTCAATGTAGGAAATCTTTGTTAATTTAACCTGTATAAATCAAATACCTGTCTATTCCGAATATATAAGCGGGTCCCTAAGAGGTTCGGTTTAAAGAGGTTTCGCTGTATTATGTTTGGTATAGACAGGTGCATGTGTCAATACATGGTTTGTGGCGTTAAACACCAAGCAATCAATCAATCATTAGATAATGATTCTAAGAGTTTACATTGTTTTTAAACCTTTTGACCCCCAAGGAATTGTCACTCGATACCACATTGAGTGATCAAACTAGATCATTGACCTGCGACAGGTTTGTAATACTCCGATTCACTCCACCGTGCCATGATATAACTGAAATAATGTTTAAAGTTACATTGAACAACTTTAGCCCTACCCAAAGGACTGGTCAACAAATTTCTGATATACAGCTGAACCTGTCTAAACCAACACACCAAGGGAACAGGGAAATGTGTTGGATTATACAGGGTGTCGTAATACTCAGCTTTTATTTTAGTAAACAGAAATGCTTTGGGACCATAAATTTTTGTTGGATGTCACAGGATGTCGGAAAACTCAGGTGTCGGATTGCACAAGTTCCACTGTATATGTTTAATATTGTATTTTTTTCATGTTTTTCAGGTCCATCGGTTGGTGGTAGTTGATAAATACAAGCATGTTAAGGGCATTGTTTCACTGTCTGATATTCTTACATTCTTAGTCCTTAAACCAATGGGTATGTATAGATATACAGTCCTCACAATGAACACCGGTCCTCCGGCCCAAGACCAGTAAAACTTTGTTCAGACCAGTAAATTTTACAGTTTTTTTTTAGAACTATATAAAAATAATTTCAAGGATTTTATTTGAACCCATAGGCTCAAATTTTCATTTCGAGGACTGCTGATATATATTAACTTGTTTTAGAGAAATTGATTAAAATAAATTCTCAAAAAGATCAAATTCAAAATCCAGTATAAAAAAAAAACAAAGTAAGAATTAAGATCTTCTCATTATCAATAGATGTTGATGGCAGCTTTAGAATGCTTTTAAAATTCCTCAATAATTATACTATAACTAATTGACAAGTTTCATTATCATAAATATGTCATGAATGACCAAATAACGCAGTAACTCACGAATGCACACAGCGCATCAGTGAGTTGCCACGTTATTTGGCCATGAGTGACATATTTTTGATAATGAAACTCGACAATTAGTTATAGTATTTATTATATAGATAAAAAAAATGTTTCGAATCAAATTTAATATGAAATGAGTTTAATTACACTATATTACATGTGTAATGTAGGGATATACTATAAAGTGTATCGCTTCAAAAAACATGGCGCCACCCACGACAATAAAATAATTAAAATGCTTACCTTGAAATATTATTTTAGTTAGATTTGATAAAAATTGAAGCGTACACGAAGCCAAAAAACGTCTATTTTACGTTTCAAACTGGAAGTCTTCATATGACGTCGACAACAAAATAGCACGAAATATAGCGAGAGTGAAATTAAAAACAATAATTTCACAGTGAAAAAATTATCGTTTTATTTAACTCAGAAAATTCTGTAATTCACAGCTAGCTATATAATAAACGTAATTATTATTACAAGCTTGAAAGTTTGATGATACCAAAATGTAATCAGAAGTTGAATTCGAACAATGGTCGACAGTGCTACACAGAAAAGTAAAAAATGAGCAACATTTTCTTTTAAAGATTTAAGCCTTTTGGCAAGTAATGCATTATGAGAGTGAAATCCAGACATGCACCAAAACTTTGTGAATTCCATGATTTTGTCATGTATTAAAACATACAAGGTTAGGGTTATGGTGTTTATGCCACTTTCAACAATATTTCAGTCATATTGTTGCAGACAGATCGACCTGCCGCAAGTCACTGTCAAACTTTATCACATACTTGTTGTTTATAGTACACCTGACCATGAACAGGATTCGAACTCATGTTAGTGGCGATAGGTAGTTATAAATCCAACTACCATATGATAATGTCCACAACGTCCCAAAAAGTATACAATAGATTTCTAGGATTATGCATTATTTATGAATAAATTTGTCAGAATTAGAATTTTGATGTCTCTCTTTAATAACTTTGTTAATATTTTTTTTCAGGTTGTGAACCAACCAAAAAATCTTGATATCTGTGATACAAATACAAACTGCTGGTTTAATTAAACAAGATCTCAACCTACCTACCTACCTACCTTAGGACATCCTAGACGTCAAGGACAGAATATAATCACTGCTGTGATTGGCTGAGAAGGAACTGAAAGCTAGCTATCCAGCAGAGAATAGATTCCATGACTGTGATTTGTTGAAAATGTCTCAGTTGAGATATTTATATTTGTTGATGTTATATAAGTCTTTCATGATGCATGGCATTGTGGAATTGCTCTGTGACAGCTTTTGATTGGTCAAGATAATGTACTAAAAATAGATCATTCCGATAAAATCTTGAATTGATATTAATGACAGTTCTAGAAAGGATAGGTTTAGCAATTTTTTAACCAGGAGCAGTTATTCATTGCTGCATATAATTTCATTTTAGCAGAAAATTCCAGTTGAAAATTCATGCCAGCATTCATACATTCATTAATAAAAATATTGTCATGTGACAATGTTGATTTGGCATTGATTAACCAAGTTATAAATGTTTGTTCTTTGATCAAGACATACTCTCATATATTTTTTTGGTATTGGTCAGAAGAAAATTATTTATATCTGCAATTCTTTATTATTATTTTTTGTTCAAATCAGTTCAATGATCTAGAAAATTAAGATTTTAAATGAAATGTAATAATTACCTACATTTTATTAACAACAGAGTAAACTTGTCACGTTTTATTATTTTTGTCTAAAATTGTAATATTTCATACATTTATACCGTACCCTCATCAATTAACTGTGGTCAGTTCAAATTCTGTGACATTGTTCATTTGTAAAAAAAAAAAAAAAAAAAAAAAAATAATAATAATAATAGTAATAAATCTGTTATCCTTCATCAGATGTTTCTGGGTCCTCCCCATTATAATAAGGATCAGATGGTATTTCTTAAAAAAATTTCATATTTAAGGAGCAAAATGCAATCTACTACTAATATTTTATTCATCAATTTTTATTATTATTTTTGGGGAATAGTGGTAATGACATAACAGTCAAACCTGTATTAAGAGGTCACCATTAGGACAAGGAAAAAGTGGCCTCTTAATAGAGTTTCAATGGATATGGAATTTTCTATGACAGGACAAGAAAAAGGTGGCTTTTTAATACAGGTGACTGCTTAATAGAGTTGACTACATGGACAGGTTTAACTGTATTTTTATGTTTAAAAAAATATCTTAAATTATATCAATTGTGACAGTAATGAATTAAACATTGTTGGTGTAATTTTTATTTATTTTATTTTTTTTTGGCTCACTACATTTAGAATTACCGTACATGGCTGTTTACTGTACACACTGATATTTATGTATAATGCACATCCTTTTTTTTTTGTCTTTTCAATAACTGGATGAATAGAAATATGTAAATTTTCTGAGTTATAAAAAATGTGAGTTTTATACTTGAACTGAGTACAGTATCCATAGTAACTATTATTTTATATTGTATCTAGTTGTACATTATAAAACTTTTTTGTCACCTTTAAATTTAAATATGACTTGGGGGGGAATCGTCAAATTTGACCTTAATTTTTTATCTCTGACAATATAATAGTACTTCTTTCAAAATTCAATGCAGTCTATGTATGTATCTCAAGTCTCCTGTCAAAATAGTTTTAAAAGTAATTTATTAATTAATTTATATTTTATCTTTGTAAGTTTTATTTTTTATTCTTTTTGTACTATTTTTGGTTTAAGATTATTTTTTGGTCTATTTTGTTTTGAACTGCAGCAGAGCCCATAGTCAATACATAGGAACAGTGATACGAAAACAAAATTTTAAAAATATGCATGTAAACATTTAGTCGTTTTATTTTGTTTATGTGTGATGTAAAAAAAAAACATGATTATTTTTTAATTCAGTCATGACATTATGATAGTATCGTCATTCTGCAACGGGACCGTCATGATCGTATTGTAGTTGGATTTACAACTACCTATGCAATCAGTGTCTATCACCACTAAAGTTGTGAGTTTGAATTCTGCTCATGGCGAGGTGTACTGAATACAACATTATGTGATAAAGTTTGTCAGTTACTTGTGGCAGGTTAGTGGCTCGAACTCACAACATTAGTGGTGATAGGCACTGATTGCACAGGTAGTTGTAAATCCAACTACCATACGACCACAATGCACCATCTTGAGGGTACCCTCATTACTTGTTAATCTGATACTGGAAGATTTGTAGTCTCTGTTTACAAATTCTTATATGTGAAATAATTTGTTCGTCTAACATCAAGGATGAAGCTTATTTTTTAGTGTTTTTTGTAAAGCTACGACTGATTTGAAACGCCCTACCTCCTTGGGAAGCTCATTTTCAATTGTATTGATGGCAGGATATATATGATTTGCTGATTGTGTTATTATTTATCATGTTAAATGTACAATGACACCTTTTGAAAGTGGCGTTAAACACCATATTAACACCCCCTCCCCCCTTTTTTTTTTTTTTTACAATGACATCTAGATTGAGCTTATTCACACTCAAAAATCATCTTCAAACATCAGTGAGTTCATTGTAATGATGATAAACTCTAATAACATATCACTTATAGCCATGTTGAGTCCTGATTTTGATACAATTACAATGTAATAAATTTTTGCCATATTTTCTGAATCGTGATATAAAATTTATTAGAATTGAACAAAATATATATATTTAAAATAAAGCTTAGTATGACTTAACTGTGTATGCTTTTCAGTTGTGGAACATGCTGTCGTTCATGCATATCTTATTTATATTTCACAAAAAAATAAAACAACTTGTGCAAAAAAATATGATTTACAGTGTAAATGATTATTTCAATTATACAAATTTATCATTTGTATCATGTCTTAGGTTAATAAATACAATTTGTTCACGCCACGATATAGCTGAAATACTGCTACAGTTGGCGTTAAACACCAATCAATCAATCAATCATTTGTATCTTGTTTCTACAAACAAATTTGATTGATGGCATGTAAATAAATATGATGTAAGTAAAAAAAAAAAACTAAAACAATATTTATCAGTGAAATTATTTTATAACAATTCTCTAAAGGCTATTTGCAATTTGTTCATTTTATCTGAAATGTTTTATATTAGATTTAGATTAAAAATATACAGTGAAACCTGTCTAAACCGAACCCTGAATAAACTGAAATCCTGCTTAAACCGAACTTTTGATAAAGTCCTAGTGTAGGAAATCTTTGTTAATTTAACCTGTATAAACTGAACACCTGTCTATTCCATACACACAGGATGTCCCAGTGGAGGTTCGGTTTAGACAGGTTTCACTGCATATTCTTATCTGAATGAACTTCAAAATAAATTTGTTTTAACCAGAATTTTGTTATATCAAGGGTATGTTCTGCATTGTCGTAGACTTTTGATGACACTTGTCTTGTACTGTTCTGTATTCTGGTGCATTTTTATTTATTAAAAAATATGTAACGTCAAGAAAAAATATTTTCCAAAATATTTAGTTTTTATATGGTCTCATATTTTTTTTATTGATTTGGGGTATTGTAACCTTACCCTTTTTCTAAACAAGAGGCCTAAGGTGCTAACATTGATGTTTTTCTGTTATTTTGGAGTCTATTTTTCATCTGATTTTGATGTTTATTTTAATGAATTTCTTAGGAAAATCCATCTCAGAAAAATGCAGTGTTTTTGACATAAAAGGGGAAAATTTCTAATTTTTGTCTCGCCTACGACGAAAGTCACTGAACATGATACACAGTATTGCTTTTCAGACGGTTGCATTAACAATGTCAAGTTTTTGTGATTAGGTCACTTTCTCCATTACTATGCAAGCTAGGCTCGCCATGCTTATTCCCTACATTGTTCGTGGTGTGTACATGTCAGCCTGGCATGTGTCACCTCGCCTGACCATGACCTCATTTTCACGGTCTACTGACTATGCTAAATTTATATCAAGTTTTCGTGATTAGAAAAGTTTCCCTGTTACCATACAACCTATGCTCACCAGATGTCGTCAATCGAAATGGCAGAAAAAATCCAAATTCCAAAATTTGAACTTTCATATTTTTCATCCAATTTTAATACAGTTTTATCATAAGTGATCTATGAATTATTGATGGACCATTCAAAATTTTGCAATTATATTTCGAAAAGGTGTCTGAAAGGGACCCAAATCCTAAAATTTTCCATATCTGGCAGGCATATTTACATGTAGCACTTGAAATAGTAAAACAAGACAAATGTCCAAAATACAGTTGGTCCAGCAAATTACTGTGTCCAACATATTATTGTGTCCAGCAGTTTACTGTGTCCACACTTGTTTTTAATATACACTTGTTCAACTTTCACTTGTCAACATGCTGCAGTCGTATCATGATTCACCCTTTATTTCATAGTACTTTCCAGTCAGAGTTCATAGCATTCAACAGACTTTCAGCTTTTTGGGGGGGAAAATGTTGGTTTTTCTCAATTTATAAAGTTGCAAGTTTTACAGACAGTTTATTAATTAAAATTACTTTTTTATTGAGAGAGAGAAAAAGAAAAAACAATGGAAGCAAAGTTTGACAAAATATTGGGAGAATCGGGGCTTTCAATATTTTTCAATTGTACTTCACTATTTAGAGGCGGTACTTTTTATTAAAATTTGAACATTTTGCATGAATATCTTATGCAACACTCTTTGAAATTAAGAGGTACCACACCTTATTGAAAAGCCTGGAGATTTATGCCAAATCCTAGCCAACAAACATTTCACAAAAATTGTTTTTGTTGGGTACTTGTACAAACCATTGTGATTTCATAATATGTTGTGAATATTGTAAATATGAATATGTATATAGATATGATTAATAAATATTCAGAAAAGTTTTGTAGAATGATAAAATAATGAATTGTTAATTTAAAAAAAAAGATGGAAGAAAAAAACAAAATTTTGTCATTTCTCAAATATTTATTTTACCCTCTTTTTTTATTAGTTAAAAAGATCTTTTATGGTTGATACAAGAATACATACGAATGAACCTTGAGACAATCCCAATCTGTGTGGAATAATATCAGAGAGGAACAAGAATATATACAAATGAACCTTGAGAAAACCCCTGTCTGGGCCAAATAATATCAGAGAGGAAGAGTACAAGTCTAATTCTTAGAAGAAGCTATCATGGTCGTGATTGTATGGTAGTTGGATTTACAATTATCTGTGCAATCAGTGCCTATCACCACAAAAATTGTGAGTTCAAATCCCGCTTATGACGAGGTGTACTTGATACAACATTATGTGCTAAAGTTTGTCAGTGACTTGTGGTGGCATGTCAGTGGTTGTCTCCGAATACTCCGGTTTCCACCAACAATAAAACTGACTGCCACGATATCACTGAAATATTGTTGAAAGTGACGTTTAACCCCAACCTCTCATTCTTAGAATCCTATTGGGGAAAAGGGGGAGTCATAGCTGTGATCACATGGTCATTGGATTTCATCTACCTATGTAATCTGGACTGCATCGGTGGTGTAATGGTTAGAATGCTTGCCTCGAGTGTGGTAGATCATGGGTTAGAATCAATCTAAAGACTATAGAACTGGAATTTGCTGCATCTCTGTTAAACAATCAGCATTAAAGAGTTAGTACAAAGAATGATTGGCTCGGAATCAGGATAATGTGTTTTAGTGAAATGACATGTCTATCCACAGACTGTTCTTTCAGTGAGCTAGTACTATAAAAAAAAATCCAGCTAGGCCTGTTGGTCTAGTCCAAGGCGGACATTATCTCATCGGATGTAACTTGGTCTGGTCATGATATAGCTGAAAAAGTGCTCGTTTGGCTTTTATACAATACTCACTCGCCTATGTAATGGGTGAATATCGCTGTTGAAAGTGGGGTTAAATATCAATTACCCTAACCCTATAAGGGATACTGTGATCTAGTGGATGCTTTAAAGTAACCCATTAGCATAACCCTATCATGGATGCTATGGTCAATTGATGATACAACACTCACTATTATTTTACCAATGACGTATAAGAAGAGTGACATGCCAAAAGGGTAATCGGAACCCCTAAATCGAAGAAGTACAGACAATGCAATGGCCAAAAGAAAAAGGACAAAGGGGCAAACAGTGATGTACAAAACATGACACATAAAACTAAAGATCAAGTAACATGAACCCACTAAAAACCGGGGATGAACTCGAGTGCGCCCGAAGGGTAAGCAGTTCCTGCTACACTAGTAGAACCTGTCGTGTTCCTCTAGCTACAAACCCAGTGAGGAAAGGACCGGAAGGTGTTTACAACAAGTGGAACATATCCGTGGTCATTTGTGACACAGATGTTCCTGGACAGTTAACCAAGTCATAGTGGCAACCGTAAACCTTTCGTAGTGATGACTTCAACTTAAACAATAGGAGCCCTTGGTTCAGTAGCTTCCTTGATGCTAGTAGGAACTACAATCTCTGGAATATCGGATACACTGACAGATATATATTCCATACCATCTCACTTATAGATGCTTATTTGGTCCACGTCGACTGACCTTGACATAATTTTCATGGCATACTAACATTGTTAATTTACACGAAGTTTTCATGATTAGGTCAGTTTATCTATTGCCATATAACCTAGGAACATCATATTTGGTCCACACATTGATCCTCGTTAGACATGTGACACCTGATCTTGACCTCATTTTGCAGTCCACTTTATTACATTTAGGTCACGTTTTAATGATTAGGTCAGTTTCTCTATTACTATACATAGTTTTATCTTATTTGGTCCACACATTGATCATAGAAGGTACATGTATATGTCACCTGACCTTGACCTCATTTTACGGTCCACTTTGTTACATTTACGTCTCGAATTTGTGATTAGGTCAGTTTCTCTTACTATACAACAGAGTTTCACTTTATATGTTCCCCACATTGATCATGGAGGGTACATGCGCATGTCAGCCAGTCTGGTGCCACATGACCTTAATCTAATTTTCACGGTCTAGTGACATTGCTAACTTTACGTCAAGTTTTCATGATTAGATCAGTTTCTCTAATGCCCCACAACCTGTAATTGTGTTCGTCATGTTTGGTCCACACATTGATCACCGTGAGTACATGTCAACCAGACATGCATATAACACCTGCATGGGAAGAAGAAGACACCTGATCATGAGCTCATTTTACGGTCCATTTTGTTACATTTACGTCAAATTTTCGTGATTGGGTCTGTTGTTCTATTACCATATAACCTAGGCTCATCGTATCGTCTTGTAAGTGTGTGATTCAGGTTTCAGAAGGTTGTCCGTAAAAATGAATTACCTTACATCTCCGCAGAGACAGTACATAATCTTCAACGTCTTGAAGGAGTATTGTATACCTAAAGAAGAAGAAGAAGATTGATATTCGTATTGAAGGATTATTCGTGAAAATAAGCTACTTGTCATCTCTCAGACATGTGACATAGGCACAGTATAGGAACCTGTGCGCCTGAAATCTCTTATTGACGTGCTCATCTGTAAAGTGCATTACGGTTTCGGTGGAATTCGACGTCTCACGCTTTCACGGCATGCAGGTAAGTTTTTCTATGTGTTCATTAAATTCTAATAACCTGTATATCCAAAAACTTGACAGAATGCATATGAATGGTTAATGCAAGGACTGCATCTTCTTTGTTTTTTTTAATGTATTAGCCCTATAGCGTCATATTTATCATTTCAACAGGTTCTTTCGAACAAGGATAAAATAAGATTGTCCCGTTTAACCCTTTATCCTTGAATAATATTATCGATATTTGTGTTGGCAATAGATATAAACACAGTTTATGCAAAATTACAGATATGAATACCTCAGCATTGCCAAATAAATAGACATTTTAAAATATATTCAATGTAAGCAGTTTGACGTCGTCCAATTTGACAACTGTAAGTCTGTTTACAGTGTCGTCTGAAGACTGTTTGACGTGTCAAAAGGTAGTTTGGAGGTGCTTTATTCATACTTTTATGATGCATTAATGAAGGCAATGAACTGTATAGGAAATTCTTTTAAGATCGTCGAATATAAGTAACGCTACCTGGCATCGAATTCTATATTAGATGCTCAGTAAATTGCAAAGGAGGTCAAATAGCTGGATCATGTTGGCTTTGGGTAATCTTGTTAAAAAGCAGAAATCCAAACTTTAAAGCATTAACAATGACATAGATTATGCTATACAGCGGTTTCAGATGTCGTATAATTGCTGATTTTCATTTACTGCAAATACCAAGTATATCACATTCAAGGCAGGCATTGCTTCCTTGTGCCGTATACCTGATGAATCTAAGAATTCCGCCTAAACCGGCGATAAAGGCCATCTTGAAACTGAAATTGGTTCGAGCGTATTCTCCATGTTAAAGCCTTGCTCTTAGCTTAACATGAAATCGTTTCTTTTCATTAATTTGATTAGAATAGTTCATTTCCTTACCTGAATTTATCTCATTTATTTTCCACCTAATGCAACTGTAATGAGTAGACCATTTGAATTTCGGGGAAGTGGATTAGCTTGGGAGATCTAGAGAGATCAAACTATCTTTTTAACTCGTTCGCCACTATTTTGTTCCGTCAAAGCCGAAGAAAATTAACTTTTTTCGTACAATTCATAATATGAGTGCGGATTGAAGAAATTGAAGGCTTCTGTAGCGTTGCACGACGTTTGAGCGCATTGGTCCTACATTTGAGCGCAAAAAAAATCCACGATTGAGCGCATTTTACCTTAGCTATTTACCTGAGAAAAAAAAAATTATAAAACTTTTTAGAAATTATTATAAAAATGATCTTTAAAAAATTATTAAAAATGATTTTGATAATGAATTTTTATTTATTATCTTTAAAAAATTATTAAAAATGATTTTGATAATGAAAACAAATTGTTTCAAAAGTAGGAAAGATTTGCGCTCAAACATAACACACCTGAAATTGAAAATGCGCTCAAACGTAGTACGCCCTTCTATAGTGCTAGAATACAAATTATGTGTATTTATTTTCACAAATAATAAGATAATCATATTTATTTGAAAAATCAACATAACCCATCACCCATGTATACAACGACTTTTTTTACTACAAGATCTATCCTAACGTTTCCACAGAATGGAACATGGAATCTAAGCCATTTTTAGCTCACCTTTCTTTGAATTAAAGCAAACGCGAGCTTTCTCTATTACTCAGTGTTACTAATGGAATTATCAACCCTTCCGCGCTCTTTTACGAGAGAAACTAGTGGGTTAATTCATACTAGCAATAAAGTTTGGTATAGTTGATATAGAACAGCACTTTGACACTGTATATGATAAACATAATATGACATGGCTCTTTCCGTATCACCCTCTACCAATATCATCCCTTGAGCTAAAGTTTTCGAGATGATATTTGTGTCTTGGGTTGATACATGATGTGATACGGAAAAAAACAAAATAAAGAAAAAGTAGTATTATGTCCACGCATGGCCTTTTGAATGCGCTCTCCATTAGGCTACAAAAGACAAAATATGTCATTAAAAATCAATCTTATATGCATATGGCATCATCAGCTAGTACACTGTTTTCCGTTTTGTTTGAAAAGTAAGAGTAATAAAGCATAATTGTTAGTTGATTGTTAATAAATACAAAGGACTGGGAGCTATAAGGGCCAAAATCGGCCCCACCTCAGATGTCGATAAAATTTTCTCCAAAATGTATTCACAATATGTGCTTTTCAGAAATAAATACAGTTAGTTAATATGTGTATCTAATTCCTCACAGCGGATCGACAAATTCAGGTCATGAAAAGCAGTGAACGTCATTTTTTTCATTATACAGAACGTACGTATCATTATATTATAATGCATATCATTAAAAAACAAAAACAAAAACAAAGCATAATAAAACTCAATAAACACAGCATAAATTTGACATAATATGCAATGTGGATTGATTTCAGGAATAAAAACATGTTCCGAAACTGTATTATGAAATTAAAGTGAACGAATAGTAATGTCACAACGTCACCCATTTTCGACGGTCTCCTGTTTTCGACGGTTTGTTTCACGTGATAAAATTTCTCATTATTTTGATCGCTTAATTTGTCAGAGGTTATATTATGATGCTACAATTGCATGAATGATCTCATGAAATCTGATCTAAAAATGTCATCTTTTAAATATAAGAACTACGTACCACATCTATTATTTCACGTTCAAATTGTAGTTTTTCGTAATTCATTTTTTCGTCACCTTAAATCTCATACAGACCAATTTTGGATTCATCGTCTGCTATGACATTGATAATGTACATATAGAGGTTAATATCAGGGGCGGATCCAGGATTTCAAGTTAGGGGGGGGGGGGGGGACGAATTTAAAAAAATTGCGCCGAGCGGAGGGAGGCGCGAAAAATTTTGGGGTATTTCGTGTGAAAAATTTATATTTATTCAAATTTTATGGTGGGGGGGGGGGGGGGCGCCGGGTGCGCCCCCTGGATCCGTCCCTGGGGCATCAATTCAGAAACTTATTAACATTGATCGTCGAAAACTGGTCGAAATTTTGGTATTAATCTTAAAGAAGTAATAGATAGTTTTATTTGGATAATAGAACTTTGTAATATTTGAAATTTTTTTAAACACTTTTTTCACCGTACTTTATTCTTAACGACAACCAATGCGATGATATATTCCAGTACATTTTTACGGACAACCATCACAAATCTATAAAAAAAGGTCCAATATTTAAAGACCGTTTTTTTTCATAATATGGAAATATTTTGGGAAATGGTGTGAATTATTTTTGTTTTTTTGATAAACTGATAACAAGCCTTGGAATCAGATATCCCATAGAAAGTAGTTGTCGATAGATAATTGTTTTACAATCAAGTATTTCATATATATTTATGATGAGAACAAGTTTACAACCATATGATTAATCGTGTAGGTAAAATGTGTGTCGTTGCCATGAGTCTATGTATGATTGTTTTGATTGTCATTAGAAAAAGAGGAGATGGTAGATATTATTTTCCTTTGTGACAAACCAGAATCGTCAAAATGAAATACAACCGAATTAATATCAAATGGTGACTTGTTTCAACCTCATTTAAAATATACCTGGACATTCTTTAATACTTGTACATCACGTTCACGATCTTTTATTACAATACTATTTCACTCAAGTGAACATTTTGTTCCTGTTCTAGTTAAAGGACTTTATCAAACAGAATCATACAGTTTACATGTAATGCAGTTAATACGCATTTAAACCACAGAAGAATATTTCTATTTTCCACACCTTGTGGTGTGGGGGTCGCTATTGTGCATGCAAAATATTAATTGCAAACCCCATTGACTGGCTATTTGCTGCCTGTCTAGAATTTTTTTTTTTTTTTCTCGACAGTTCAGAAGCTAGAAAATAATATGAAGAATATTGTCTGTCAATCATGCAAACAATAACTTATGCACATGACAGAACGCATTTTCAATGCACTACATACACAATCTTTTGATCCATCATTTGTCCATTGGAGGTTGATTTAAGAGAATGGAACTGATAGAAGTTAAAAGTTTAATTTGGGCGCAAAAGGGGAAACTTTATATAATTTATGAAAATGTTATGTGAATTCAGTGGCCAACCATCCCAGTCTGATGGCAAAAGGAAAGGTATTGTTCTGATATGCCTAACGTTGTGTCTGCAATCGACGGAACTTCACATGAGATACAAATTCCATACAATGAACCCCAACAAAAAACATACTTTCAGCAAACCAATTCTTGTCATTGATTGATATGAAAAGAAAGTTTACAAACAGTGATAATCATCAATTCCATCAATATCAATAAAACAATTACCTTTCATCTTAACTGAACTTGAGCCGTCGTGGTCGTATGGTAGTTGAATTTATAACTACCTGTCCAATCATTGCTTATCACCAATTAAGTTGTGAGTTTGAACCCCATTCATGGGGGGGTGTACTCGATAAAACATTATGTGATAAAGTTTGTCAGTGACTTGCGACAGGTCTGTGGATTTCTCTGGGTACTCCAATTTCCGCCACAAAAATAGTAAATGAAATATTTTTGAAAGTGGTGTTAAACACCTAACCTCAAATGGACAAATGATGGATCAAACGTTTGTGTATGTAGTGCATAACATAAAACACCTTTGGGTCATAATGTGAGAACTATCTGTTGGATTGTGCCCAAAAAATATCTACTCCTTTTGGATCAAACTATTTTACTTCATTTTAGAAGTAGCATCGATAGACCATTAAACGGCTACCTCCATATCCCTGTAGTAATAACTATTTCAGTATCCCGGAAGAAAATATATAATCAATAATTGGGGGCTTATGAAAAAAAACTATTTTGGATGAAGTGGTGTTTATTTTATTTTTATCTTACATTTGTATATAACTGTTACGTGCCGACATACCATCGTTTTTAACGGCAAAGATTGCTTCTCAAATATCAAAACGTCATCTAAGCGCTTGGAATATTTGAACATTTTCTCGTCGTTTTTCAAGAAATTTAACACCTCGTGAAACCAAAAAAATACTTTAACAGTATTTGTGTTTTATTTATTTTAATAATCTGGTAAAATATTGTTCTGGTGCACGACTGCGGAGGTGCTTAATTTCTTCGAAAACCGTCCAAATATCGCGAGCAAAATTCCACGAAATACAGAAAACAAATAACGCTCATGACGTCACAATGACGTCAAATACGTATCGAGTTTGTTGGAAACAAGTTTTAACATAAAAAATATGATCTCGTCTATAATACATCAAATTTTAATCAAGTATTTTCTAAGATAATGATTCATTAAATATGGGGCCATATATGGCACTGATAGTCCCCAGTTCTTTTTATGGCATTGACGCCGGATTGCATGCACTGAGTTTTTCTCTTGGTTTCAATGTACACAAACTGTATTTAAAATGAATATCTGTATTTACAGAAACATAAGTTATTTACTGATGAATTTCATTACTTGAAATGAATCATGAAATGTAGTATATAATGGTCTCATGTATACAATCAGAAGAGTGAAAATATTGATTTTAAGGGTCTGGCTGAGGTTATAAATAAATTAATATTTAACAACCTCCACAATCCTCCACCAACAAAATATTTTGATATAATTATTAACCCTCTATACTCAAAACAGCTGCTCAATTTGGTGTTGGTGGAAGACTGTGGAGGTATATAAAATAGCTAAAATGTACATTAAATATGTCGTTTGTAGTCCATTTTTAGCATTATCCGTCTAATTATGATGTCATTATGACGTCATAACGCACCCAATTTCACGGAAAGTTATATTTTTTTTAAATTTGTTTATCTAACAATTAAATTAGTAAATTGTTTTTATTCTATGTCGAGCATTATTTTTTAATATAATGTGGGGCCAATTTTGCACCTTAACGCCTCTCCCTCTTTAGCACGTCAATCACGTTACAGACCGTTTTCAAACGCGACGTCAAACAGACTTACACAGCTACAGCAAACAGCCGACAGCACACTCATTTTTTTAATCCAATTTTTTAGTAAGAACAATTATGTTTTCTTTATCGCTTCTTTGTAAAAAGAATGTTTCTCACATCCAAAACTATCCGTGCAAATACAGTCTAAATTGGAAGCCATTTAGGCATAAAGAAATGGAATTTTTACCTTTTCTGGTAGTAACAACAAACGTTTGATACTCCATTCTGAATTTGTTGCGTTATTTTATTCAACTTTTTTACACAGATACATCGTATCTGTCGATAATAAATTCCAAAAAACTTACCTGGTTTGAAAGCGTGGGCAGTCGATTTCCACCGAAACCGTAATGCAGTTTACAGAAGAGCACGTCAATAAGAGATTTCAGGCGCACATGTTCCTATACTGTGATAGGTATCAGAAGGTTATACGACTGCTACAAATGCGTCACGCAAGTGCGAGTTCGGTATGGGAATATTATTCATGAAAATATGCAAGCGCACATCTCTACAGAGTGAGATACAGATATCACCATATTATCAACACAAGAGAAAAAAAAACTACCCTACGTCTTGGTCTTCATTGCATGATATAAGTATCAGAAGGAGGGTGTCCATGAAAATAAGCTACCTTACGTCCCGACAGTTCTTGATTCAGGAAACAAAATGTTATTCATGAAAATAAACCGTCCCACAATTGCTTTAGTGTGTGATAATGGCACCATAGGCTTATTCATTCAAATATTCATTGCGCCTCTTAATTACATGATATAGGTAATATAACGTTTTCCATGAAAATAAGCTGCCTTTCATCTGTTCATTGTACATATAAGTACCAAAGGGTTATCCATAAACGTAAGATTCCGGTGTTTGAAATGGGAACAGGACAAAAGCCCCCCCCCCCCCCCCCCCCGGACAAAAGCCTCCCGGACAAAAGCCCCCCTAGGACAACAGCCCCCCTGACAAAAAAAAAACAATATTAAAATAATCATACAATCTTATTACATTTGTTTTATATTGAGGGTGATATTAAAGAATGAATGTTATGTTCATTTATAAAGTGTAAATTAAAAAAAATACTGCTTAATTCCTTAAATTGAAATTAATCAGCTAAAGTTAATCAGGAATTGTTTTTATTGATAAACAATAATTGCCTTTTCAACCATTGAAGTTCTTAAAGGTAATTATGAGTGAGTTATTTGCTCACTTTGTTTTTTTATATACAAATGTACTATGATTATTTTAAGATAAAAGCAACTTTATTTTTGTTTTTACTTTCTTTGGTGAGGGTTATTATAATTCTTAAACAAATACTTCAATTGTTTATGATATCTTCATGTTCCAAAAATAAATTAATTAAAATACAGAGGTTAAAAAAGTCTTGAATCATGTTATAAAATATATAGAAAATTTTACATATCCAAACAGTTAAACAAAGAAAGACACAGTAAAAAACAAATATATGAAGCAAAAAAACATTAACTTATACTTATACTTTTTATTATGAGGGGGGGGGGGGGGGGGGCTTTTGTCCGGGAGCTTATGACCGGGGGCTTTTGTCCTATACCCGTTTGAAATATGTATCAAATAGTCATCCATGACAAAAAGCTGCATTACGTCTCTTCATTGGATGATATAAGTTTCAGAAGGTCGTCCATGCATTTATTTTATTTTGTGCAAAAAAAAAAACGTTCTCTGAAACTGATATCATCAAATTGATTGAATTTTTTGTTTATTGACAATATATTTGTTATGTTTGGTTGGCGTGTTTTTCAACAAACAGTCGGCATTCCTATGGTTACTAACTGTGCTCCCCTTCTCGCCGACTTGTTCCTTTATTCATCAGAGGTAGACTTCATGCAAGCACACGAGAAGAAGGTAGCCCGATCTTTTAATAGATTGTGTCCTTTCATTAAGAAAAGTTTGAAGATACCAAAATGGTAATCAGAAGCCGTAAATCGAAGAAGGACAGACAATACAATGGACTAACGAAAAAGAACAAACGGACAAACAACAATCTACAATTCATTACAGAGAAAACTAAAGATTAAGCAACATGAACCTCACCAAAAACCGGGTGAAGTCAGGTGCTCCGGAAGGGTGAGCAGTTCCTGTTCCACACGTGGCACCGGTTATGTTACTCTTGTTGAAAACCGGTGGTAAGTCATGAATGAGGAAAGGACCGGATAGTGATTACGACAAACAGAACATACCCATGGTCATTTGTGACACAGATACATGGCAATGGCTAACCAAGTCATGGTGGCAACTGTGAAACTTTCGAAGTGACGACTTCAACTTGACCACTAGGGACTCTTGGTTCATTAGCTTCCTTGTTAGCAACAACCATCTATCAAGGAAGCCATGATAGGAACCACAAGCTCTGGAATCTCGGACCAACTGAGAAATATATACATGTACTCTGTATACAGGTGCTGCTAGAATGTTGCTACAAATAAATGGAAAATTCAGAATGCGAAAATTGAAATCATCTTTTTTGTCGTAAAGCTTCGCTCTTAACCAGTCCTCACTGTCAATTTTGAGATGTAGGTCAAGGTATGAAGCAGACCTAGCGGTATATGTTGTATCCTTTATTTCAAGCTCAATTGGATAGATGCGATCAACAAAATCACTAATCTTTCCATGTGACAGCTAAAAATAAATGTTATTTGGTCCATGGTTTGAAAAGAAACTATGAAAAAAATCTTCAGAAAACTTATCTAATGCCATGTATAAATAAGACAGATAAAAGGCTTCATATTTTATGTCGCAATTTGTGGCGAAAAAAAAGTAAGAAAAAGTTGGTCACTGCACTACTCCATTTGAGGTAAACAACCTAAATATGGAAATTAAGTTTCACAGATGTTTTTTTTATTGTACCTAATTGATGATTTTGAATCAATGAATGAGTATTGTGTACAACTTTCCACTTATCTGATCTTACACTGTCTCACAAGTAGCACACGTACACACCGCCCCACGAGTGCTGTCACTACTTACTCTAGGTAATTATAACAGGAACTACTTACTGTATGTAGTTGTGGTTGGTTTATGGTCTTTAACGCCACTTCCATCAATATTTCAGTTATATCGTGGCAGTCAGTTTTACTGTTGAAGAAAACCGGAGTACCCGGAGAAAACCACCTACATGTTGCAAGTCACTGACAAACTTGATCACATAATGTTGTATCGAGTAACCCTCGTCATGAACGGGGTTCGAACTCACAACTTTAGTTCTTACAGTAGGTAATTAAAACAAGTCAGAAATACCGAAAGGAACGATTAATTGACAGACTAAGATACTAAAATTATTCTTCTGATAATGAACACCATTGTAGGTATGAATTATTATACAAAAGAAATATAGAGTTTGCATGCCTTGGTAATCGCATACATCATAGCTTTATTTTCGCTCAAATATTCTTTAAGAAGAGTTTGAAGATACTAAAGGGGTAAGAAGACGAATACGGAATTGTTTCCTTTTTCTTTTGGCCATTGTGTTGTCGATCTGTTCTTCTTCGATATACGGATTCTAATTGCACCTTTGGTATCTTCGATTTTTGCTTTGGGCAACCTCGGTTGTGACGTTATCTGCTTCATGACCTTTAATCCCCAATACAATACAATAAGCTTTATTTAAAGTCGGAAAGAATCAAACAATTATAGCTTTTAAATCCGACATTAGAATATGCATCAAACAATAAAACAAAAACATGCGCACAGTAGTCTAAAATGCACTGTCATATTTAAAAATTTCTCCATGAAATTTAAAACCAAAATAAAATAAGAAAGCAATTAAAACACAACAGTAGCATAAGCATAATTTAAAAAAAATCACAGCTGCCAACATCGGATTCGAATCATGCAATAAACTCCGGAAAATTTTCGTTACCACTCCGAATACGGTTCTCTGCTGGACACAATCACATACTCCGGACAGTTTGACACATTTTACTCCGCAACCATTCAGTGTTTTCGAGCTGATTTATACTGGATCACCTCTCCACACTTACAGTTTATTTTATTCTATAAGTTCTGCACATGTACACAGTTGCTCAGAATATAAAAACAGTGGGTACAGTCAACACCAATGATGTGTTCTCCAGACATTGGAGGTTGATAATAAAGATAAGAAAAAGGGTTATGTCCCTTTAAATCACCAGATGGTGGTAATAATGCAACTTCCGTGGCGCAAGATACTTATTTGAACAAAAGATTTCTTTAGGATTTTTGAGATGTTTAACTCGTTTACGGAAAAAATCAAGTCATTTATATTTTCCCCACAAGTTGTCAACTCTAGAAAAAGGAAGAGACCATTAGACGAAAGGTGATTTGTCTGTTTAAACGATACATTTCTTGCCAAAATATAATTGTTGTCTTGTTTGTTGGTACATTTTGTATGTTTTAGCAGATAAAAACCGCGCTTAGCTGAGGTTTTGTTTTCTTTTTAGTAACCATAGAGTTAAGAATATCACCAGTATATAAAATTGAGGACTTCCGACTGCCGCTAAGGTGGGCCTTTCGGGTACTACATATCATCCTGGCATGGAAAATTTGCATCAATTCACTAACTTCACTAAGACGAAGCATATTTTGTTAATTAATTCAAGATAACATTACAATATTCAACTATATATATTACGTAAAAGGAAGTAATTAATTGGATTTGGAAACAAGTTTCAAGAACTTATATTAATCCCTATCCGTAAAGACTAACTTATATTATATTATACTATAGGCCATACATAGCCTGGTGTAGTCCGAGATTCCTCTGTCGTTTAACAGCATTGATAATCTTGCTGTAGCCGTTCAACGACAGAGGGTGATACATACGGAAAACAGCGTATTTGCTTCTCCAACTCTGGGTCAGCACATTTCCACGTTTCGTGGCTATCGGATTTTATTTTCTATCATAAACCTTATATAAATCGCTTCACCAATCATTTTTCTATTCATTCATAAACATCTTACCCTCAGAAAGTGGTGTTACACTCCATTACAGCACAATTTTGCCTTAGAACCTATGATTTCGACATTTGTCTTCCATTTTTCAAACATTTGTCACGTGACTACGAGAAAACTACGATTACCGCAATGTATCATTGGAGATAATTTGCATATAAACAAACAAACAAATATTTTTATTGCCAATCATAGGTGCCTGTTAAGGCAGAACAATTAACATAAAATTTAATACAGTTGATTATATTGATTGGTAATGATTTTAACAGCAAATTTAGTGAATTACAGATAACCATAAGAAAGAAAAAAATGTAGTACCTTGTCCAAAAACAAAAAGGGGGAACGTAACACATGCTCTTTCCGAAGCCCGTTGGTAACACTCTGCCATTGAATCTTTTCTTTCCAACACATTCTGTATAATTTCCTTCTGCTCTTCTTTGATCTGTAGATGGACTGTTTGTCCTGCAGAATACGCTTAAATGTATCGTCTTCCATGTGATTTGAATGTTGTTTACGTATGCAAATAATGCTCCAAATAATTTGGCACGCTGCATTAATTAGCTCCCATCATGCAATGCGTTGCTGTCATCATTCAGTTAGTATCGCGAGATCACGTGTGTAGATTCGAAAATGGAAGTCAAATGGCGGAATAATAGGATCTAAGGCAAAATCGTGCTGTAATGGGGTGTAACACCACTTTCTGAGGGTAAGATGTTTATGAATGAATAGAAAAATGATTGGTGAAGCGATTTATATAAGGTTTATGATAGAAAATAAAATCCGATAGCCACGAAACGTGGAAATGTGCCGATACTATGGCTGTGAGGCAAATTTGATGGTTTCCGTATGTATCACCCTCTGTCGTTGAACGGCTACAGCAAGATTATCAATGCCGTTAAACGACAGAGGAATCTCGGACTAAGCCTGGTGTTACCCAATTTCAATAACATAACCACTTACCCTCAGTATTTTACATGTACATGCATTAGGATTGTTGATATATTGATTGGAAATATTAGACTCAGTTTAAATATTATTACTTTCATGTGTAAATCTCAAAGAAAATGATCTAGTAATCAAATAGTTTCTTACCTTCAAACTTAGCGATGTATATTTTCCAACTCAAAATTGTTGTATCCTAACTTTGATAGGGGATGTTTTTTCCTGTGATTGGAGATTCCCTTTACAGTCTATTTTTAGAACAGTACTGATTGAATTCAGACAACAATTTTCATGTTTTCACTGGTGCTCATGTTCATTGTAAAAAGGGGGAGTAAATGTTGAATACAAAGATATATAGCAAAATTGCACCATTTTGCAATACAGAAAGTTTATTTAATTGACTTACTTCTCTAATACGTTTTGGTTGATAGACGCAGTGGCTGTTACAGACGCTATAGACCGAAAAGATCTGAGTAATGACATCACACAGTGCTGTATGGCAATCAAAAATACCAGAGCTATCGAAATACAGACACTGCAGAGTATAGTTTTACGCAGACACTTTTTATCGAAGTGCCTATGCAAAGCCAAGAGAGTTCATAAGATCAGTCATGTTAAATGAGTATCAATTTTTGCCTCTGTTTCTATATGTTCTGGTTGGATTTTGAAACTGTTTGGCAAATGTTTTATTTTGTTATATTTATCCAGAATGTATTGTTAAGGAATCGTCAGTATTTTTTTTTTTAATCATTACAGTAATGACTCAGATTGTGAAATAGTTGAAGTGAAAAGACCAAAGAATAACCTTGAAGGATCTCAACTTGATTACAGCAGTAAGTATACATTTTTATTCACTACAGTACAGTCAGAGACATAGTGTGATAAATCACTTTTGATAGACGTATCACTCATTTTGTTGATGTGGATATATCTTTTGTTCTATTAAATATACCTTCATATTTCTTTTACATTTAGAGTGGTACTTGCTATCACTCAAAAGGTATATCAAAGTAAACAGATTAAACAAACCAAAAGATATATCAGTATTGCTAAGAAAAATATAGAGAGGTCTTGCTGTGCTGCACAAAAGTTTCAAGCAGAACCAAAAACATTTGTTTAATGAATCCCGTTCCTTACCTGGTAGAAGAAAAATGATACGTCTATCACAGTGATTTATCACGCTATGTCTCTGACTGTACTGTACATTTATTACCCTGATTGTAATATATAGTTGAAGTGAAAAGACCAAAGAATACCAGAAGGATCTCAACCTGGATGCAACTGTTAAGTGTACAAATTAAGGCTCACCACATTTGGTAAAACTCAGGGTGACATGACTTCTCTTTCAGTTGACTAAAGGGCAAAAGGAGTGAAAATGTAGTACATGTAGACTTCTGAAGAGCTTGCAGCTACAGCATATAACGAGATCTTTCATATAACAAACATGCTGCTCAACAATCTCAATAAGGATGCAGTCAACAAATTATGAATGAAATATTGAATAGCAAACCCTGTATAGGTCAAATTTCAGGAACATGGGAGAAAAAGTATGGTTGGTGTTGAAAAATTGTTGACCTTGTCTTCCAAAATTTGACAGGATGACTAAAACTTTGCCTTAGAGTTGAAAATATGTCAATTTCGTTGAAACTGGATGAAAAAAGTCACCATTTTCGCTTGGTTTGGTGAACCCTAATAATGTAGATATTATTCCATAACTTGTGTACATCGTGTATTTTAGCATGTTAAGAAAAATTCTATGTCAGACATAGTATATAGGTTACACTTACAGGCATAGGGTGACTATTAAAAAATGCAAAGCCATTTGCAATTCACTTTTGACCAACATTAAAGTGAAGTCGACCCTTCACAAGGTCAATTCTCCAACTGAATCCCCCAGTAGTGTGAGTCCTGCTATTGAGCTCCAAAATGATCTTTTAGTCTCTGAAACCAGATAGACATAGTACTGGTAACAACTAACATTAGTCAAAAGCAATCTTTACTGCCACATGGTTTATGATATGCTTACTTTCTTCTTTAGCCTGTGCTTATAGAGCTGTGTATTTATAATATTAAGTAGTGGATTCAGGAAAAGAGAGATTTCTTCACTGATATGAAATTAGCTTATCATTAGTTCAGAAAACAGTCTGTAGCTAAAAAAGATATTGTGATAACAAAATTAAACTGCTTTCATTTAGGCATATTTGTTTTACCTTTATATAGAAACACATTTAAAAACACTTGCTACACAACTACAACATGTAACATTCCACACCTATTTTTTTAACATGATATTTAAATTGAATCATGTTTTGAAGTTTTGATATATTTTTTTCATCAGTTTTTGCAAAGATGGCAGACTGGGTCAGGGATACGACAAAGTGGCACAAGATGTTTGATTTCACATCAAAACCAGGAACAAGCAAGAGAAATGGACGACTTCAACAAGAGGTCAGAGGTCAATCAAGCCATGAATATCAACAAAACAGATCGGTAAAACATAATGGCAATGGAATGTCATCTCAGAATAGTAAGGGTCAAGGTCAAGCATTTGTTAAAGGTCAAAGAAGAGGTGAGAATGGTCCGGGTGTTCTTAGTTATAGCAGTAACAAGGAGGAGACGGGAAGACAACAGAAAAGTGGTGACCTGACTGTCAACGGAGATGGAAGGGAAACTCCACCAGATGATAGAATTCAAGGACAGTTAAATGTTATGCAGGTAAATATGTACCAGATATTTCTCACAAAATTCATATGGAAAATCCTACAGGAAAGGTAAAAAAAAAGAATAGCGATCAGTGATGGTTTATCTGATCCCCAAACAGTAAGTAAATGAAAAAAAATCCAAAATGACTCCCTTTCTGTGGGATCATATTGTACATTTTGTACATACAACTCCTCCTAGATTTTAAATGGAGGTGGGGGTTATTGTGCTTAATGCCACTTTCAACAATATTTCAGTTATATCGTGGCGGTCAGTTTTATCGGCAGAGAAAACCACTGACCTGCTGCAAACTTTTATCACATAATTTTATATCAAATACACCTCACCATAAGCAGGATTCGAACTCACAGCTTTTGTGATGATAGGCATTGATTGCATAGGTAGTTGTAAATCCAACTACCATAAGATCACGACCACAACAGCTCCTGATTTTAAATGGGAATTACTCGTCCGAATAAACATCAATTGTAAAAACTGATTTTATGATTATGCTATGTGTATGTATACATTTAATGTATAATTCTTTAATATTACTTAAATATTGGTATAATTTACAGCAGGCAGGCAGAAGGACCTATGCTTCAGTCGTAAAATCTTCCAGAACAACACAACAACAAGCAGGAGATAACTACCACAATACAAACTCTACCCAAACTCGTAAGTTAATCCCATACCTTGGTGATCTTCTGTTGAAGGGTATTTTGTTCAGATTTTAGGAAATTGTAGGAAAAAGCAAAAATGGTTAAATCTGACATATTTTATTTAAGTTTAAGCTCTAAATATTATGGATTAAGATGTATGTTTAGATTTTGTTGTTGTAACAGTGTCGCATACCTAACATGTATCATATAAATTAATATACTGCAGAAGTTTTTCTTATTTTTTCGTATATTTTTATGGACCTTAGACAGGTATCAGTATCTTAAACGGGGGTTAGTTGTTTCTATTGAAAGTTATCAATGGAGGGGTTGGAGGGTTATGGTATATAACACCACTTTCAACAATATTTCAGTTATATCGTGGCAGTCAGTTTTATTGGTGGAGGAAATCGGAGTACTTCAAGGGGAAAACTACTGACCTGCTGCAAGTCACAGACAAACTATCACATAATATTGTATCGAGTACACCTCACCATGAATGGGATTTGAACTCACAATTTTAATGGTGATAGGCACTGATTGCATAGGTAGTTGTAAATCCAACTACCATACGATGACGACCCCTAGTTATCAATGGAAAGGGTGCTTACAATACAATGAAACCTGTCTAAACCAAACCCTGAATAAACCAGAACCCTGTATGAACATGATAAACCCAACTTTAGATAAAGTCGTAATGCAGAATATGTTTGTTAATTTAACCTGTATAAACTGAACAGATTAGTTTATCTTATTAGGAGGTGAGGTTAGACAGGTTACATTGTATATACAAACAGATTGTGGTATTTTTCAGTATCGATGGTAATATCCAGGATTATAATACTATTTTTTCCATGCATAAATTGTTTTTTTATGAATTAACAAGTGAACATGATCAAGAAAAATGTATATATAGGATAAACAATTAATACTATATATCCATATTGCAGATGGAGGAGATTCCAAGGTATCTAATGGCAGCCAGAGTAATTCTATACAGAAAGCACTGTTTGATAAAAAAAATCAATTTTATTCCACACCAATGGATGTAAGTTTTGTATTGTATATATCTTTGGTCTACATTTTTTTTGTACTTAACAAAACCACATGTTATTAACCTCTGTGCACTGAGAAATAAGCTGGTACCCTGTTCCCTAGTGTATGCTTTGATGCACTCTTATGTGTAGAAATTTATCAGCTGTTTTCCAGTTGTCAGTACCGTAATTTACGGACGATAGGTCGATATTTTTTTTCCTCAACACGCTGGCTTCGACCTATCGTCCACATCGACCTATACAAGGATGAAGTTAAAAAAATCTGGAATCCCTAAAAAAAAATCTCGATAAAAATGACGATTTTGTTTACAGTATACCTTGAATTTGCTGTAGGTTTTTTTTTTCTGAATAAGAAGACTGAAATCATCGATGTTCTTGGGGAATAAAAGTATACTAACAAGGGGTGCAATTCCAGGAAAAAAATGTTCAACATCCGAAAAAAATCAATAATATTCAATGATTGAAGTGTTAGCAAAAATCAGTTCAATATTGAATTGTATAATAAAATATATACTATAAAAAATGTATGTTGTTGAAAAAAAAATCACAGGGTGGATCGTTTTACAATATAAAATTATTGTCACAAAATATCTAAATATAGCTATATAGGTTTTCCATCTACCACGAGCATGCGCACAGGGTTTTAGTAAAAAATGGCGGTTGCATTACATCTCACAATAATTTGAATACACGTGGAGAACAAGCTTTTTATACTAAATATACTGGAAAATAATTATCGATTTCGTTAAACTAGAATGTTCTACACTTGAATTGGTCAATTAGGAACAAATAAAATAATCACCATGAGATAAGCACACAGGTGAACATCATTCGGCACTTAATTATCCTGATCAGCTGATTGAAAATTTACTGGACCGAGACGATCACATAATTTGTGTACTACTAATTAAACACAGCTTAAAGGTATGTCAATAAAACTGCACAAGGTGATACATTGTTTTGACAGCTTGATTATTTTATTGTATGAACATCCGTTTACCATCTATTGTGACACCCACAGATGGCCTGATTTGAATGTCATCGATGTCTGGCTACCAGACTCCCCGTAAAAAACAAGTTTAAAAACAAAATTTTATTTAATTTAATTTTCATAATTATTTCGTTTATGACACATAAGAATAGTATTCTTGAGTTAATACTTACATATACTTACTGAAGAACATCGTTATAGGGCAAATGTTTACCGATGTAAAAAAAAAAACACAAAAAAAGTTTGATGTGACGATACTTACCCAAGTTGTCATCGGCATCCTCGACCTATGGAATGCTTCGACCTATCTTAGTATTTCCCCAAAAATTTAGCCGAAAAGCAGCAATTCGACCTATCGTTCCCATCGACCTATAGTCCGTAAATTACGGTAGTTTATTGCTCACCTGGCCAAAGGCCAAGTGAGCTTTTGTCATCACTTGACGTCCGTCATCCATCGTCTGTTAACTTTTCACATTTGAATCTTCTTCCCTGAAAACGCTTGACCAAATGAACCCATATTTTGTAAGAAGCATCTATGGAAGATCCTCTATAAAGATTACTCATTTCGTCCGGATCCTTAACAAACATGGCCATCATAGGCAATTATTGTTTTTGGTTGGTCGATTTCTAAAAATCTTCTCCTCTGAAACCGCCTTGCCAAATAAAGCGAAATTTTACAGGAAGCAATCATGGAAGATCCTCTATAAGATTTCCTGATTACATCCTAATTGGACAAAAAAAATAATGGTCGTGGTTGTGATCGTATGGTCATATTTTCAACTATATGTGCAATCAGTGCCTATCTCCACTAACGTTGTGAGTTCGAATCCTGAGGTGTACTCGATATAACTCTATGTGATAAAGTGTGTCAGTGATTCTGAGTAGGTCGGTGGTGTTCTCCTGTTTCTCCAGTTTCTTACGCCAGTAAAACTGACTGACACAATATAATGGAAATAATGTTGAAAGTGGCATTTACAACCATAACACCTAACCCTACTTTAATGGGTTACAATTGAACATCTATGCAAAAAATGAATATATATTAATTTTTCTTAAAATCTAGACTTCATTGAACATAAACAAAGTATGAATAATCAGGTGAGCCTCTAGTTTCATTTTATTCTATTTATAATTGTTCCTTTGTATTGTTATGTTGTCTTATCTTATGTAAAATGACTATACTTTGTTATTGTTTTCGTATAAACAACTTATTTGACAAAAATATCAATAATAAAAATAAACACAAAAAAAACCAATGATAATCTCTGGTTCATTTATAATTTGATTTTATTATTATAACATGTGTAATGCATTTAATGTATTATTTTTTAATATTACTTAAATATTGGTATAATTTACAGCAGCCAGACAGAAGGACCTATACTTCAGTCATAGAACCTTCTACTACAATAGCACAAGAAAGGGGAGATAACTACCACAATACAACAGTCTCAAACTCTACCCAAACTTGTAAGTAAATTCCTTACCTTGGTTATCTTCTGTTGAAGGGTGTATCTTAAAAGAACTGAGAAAATCATTGAATTGGATTATGGTGTTTAATGCCACTTTCAACAATATTTCAGTTATATGGTGACGGTCTGTTTTATTGTTGGAGGAAACCGGAGAAAACCACAAGCCACTGACAAACTTTATCACATAATGTTGTATCGAGTACACCTCGTCTGAGTGGATTCGTACTCACAACATTAGTAGTGATAGGCACTGATTGCTTTGGTAGTTGTAAATCCAATCGCCATACGATCACGACCAATACCCATGGAAATCATTGGAAACAAGACAATGTAACGACAGCATGCCCCGCCCCCACATATTTTAAACTGAGAAGTTTTGATAGTGCAGCTGTCTTTTAGTGAACAGTTTATTAACACTATAAGAAACAATTATTTAGTCCCAAAACTATACCATAATTACCATAATTTTTCAAAAAATCTACTGTGTCCAAAAGACACTAGACCCCACTACATAATATGGTCAACTACACATCATGACCAATCATCGTATCATATGTGATAGCTATTGGACCAATAACCTCCGAGGAGTTGTGTTCACAAAGTATAACTATATTGAAAAGGCATGAAAACGTTAAAGTCTCATAACTTCTGCAAAAATATGATCAACTACACATCATGACCAATTATCCTACCGAATATGAAAACTATCAGACTAACAACCTCAGAGGAGTTGCATTCACAATGTATAACTATATTGAAAATGCATGAGAATATTAAAGTCCCATAACTCCTACAAAAAAATTGTCAAATCAAAATGGCGGTGCAATATGATCAACTACACATTCTTCTAAATATCAAAGCTTTCGGACGAACGAGCTCAGAGGAGTTGCTTTAGCAAGGTATGACTATATTGAAATTGCATGAAAACATTTTAAAAGTCCCATAACTCCTATAAAAGCACCAATCAATCAATCAATCAGTCAACCTATAAAAGTTGTCAAATTAAAATGGTAGGATAATATAATCAACTACACATCATGACCAATCATCCTACCAAATATGAAAACTATTGGACCAACGACCTCAAATTATATAAAAGATAAACATATTTTTTTTCATGAATATTATCTATCCCTATTTCAGATGGAGAATCTTTGGTTTTTAATGGCAGTCGGAATGATTCTACACAGAAATCACTGTTTGGTAGAAAACCTGAATTTCATAACACAGCAATGGATGTAAGTACTTCTGTGGCCGACATTTTATTGGGACTTTACAAAACCACATTTGCATGTTATTTACCTCTGTGCACTTAAGAAATAAACTGGTACCTTGTTGCCCAGTGTTTGATTTGCTGCACTCTTATGTGTTGAAGTTTATCAGTTGTTTTGCAGTTGTCAGTGTTTTTTTATGGCTTCATTGTGTAATAAAATGATAATTATCTGAAGATTTTGCTGATAATTGTATCAAAAATATTCATTGTCTGAAAATGTAAAATTCATTTTTTATGATTGCAAATAATTTTACCAAAAATGTACGTATATTGTGTTTATCCTGTCAAAAATTACAAAGAAACTGCCAAATTTTATTGAAAAGGGCAGAAGCCAGCATCATTCCAATTGTTTTATGTCACATCCACACTATTCTGTTGCCTTACTTTCCACACGATAGTTTGAATCCTGCTTATGGAGAGGTGTACTCGATACAACATTATGTGATAAAGTTTGTCAGAACGGTGGTCTTCTCTGGGTGCTCGGTTTCCTCCACTAATAAAACTGACCGCCACGACATAACTGAAATATTGTTTTGAAATGGCATTAAACACTATAACATTAACCCTCTTAAACTTTGATGCTTGGATTTATATTTTATACTTTATTTTTCAAACAGTAAGATTTATTATCGATGATATGTATATTTTCCCTTTGATCTTTACATGCAATGATCTATTATCAAGCGACTAGCCTGATATTAACATAATATTGCTGTTTTCAAATATGACATTATAATGACGTCGCTCACATCACGTTACCAAATCCTCTATAAACATACTATAGTTGATATGTTTTGCTCAAAATGGATTTCTCATAGCATCTCAGGCTTAACCTTCAATGTGATATTGCTCTGAGAAATCCATTCTCACAAAACAAATCAACGACAGTATATATTTGATAAGAAATTCTGGTTTCCTAACTACATTGTATTAGATAAAATTCTGTTTTAATATTTTAACACTAGAGTTGTTGTATTACTTTTTTTTTCATAGATGATAAGATTGGCTGAGAAAGAGCAGTACAAGAAGTTACTTCAACAGTTTTCTAGAGTTCCACTGGGACCATTACAAACAGACAATAACAGAACAGAGGATGAATGGTCTCCAAGAGAATCATCTAGTTATCAAAGGTTACTATTATTTAAGACAGGGAAACTGTATTTGCTAAAGAAACCTTTTTTAATCAGCTATTCTTGTAATTTGTATTTTCTCTTGTCCTGAACATGCACTGGACGTTAAACAACAGCCAATCTTTTTTATTATTATTTTATTTTATTTTTTGTCTTTTTTTTTTTGGGTGGGGGTATAAATAAACAGATTTCCTGTTTGTAATTAAACAACTTCTTATCAGTGAGTAGCTCAACTAAAACCCACACTTTGATTATTGTAGCTATAGTCTAGTCAATATGGTGTACAAGTTTTTTGATGGATTGACAGAATTTTAGTCAATAGCTGTCTAAGAAAAATATATAAAAAATATACACAAATATATTTTGCGGAAAGTGGCGAATTTATCAAATAATATAGACCGAATAATTTATTATTTAAATAGTTGGAAATGCCCTCCGTTCATACTTGAAATGATGTTCTGACCTTCATATTGAAAACTGACAAAAACAAAAATAAATGTAAAGAAATATATGGATTATCTTATATGAATGATAAAAACATATTTGTCTTCATTTCTTGAAAGCATACACATATTGTCACTTGCACAAATAAAGAACGAATCGTGGATGTAGTTTTATGTTGACAACATTCTGTAGATTATCAATGTTTATTTATTCAATTTATAGCTTGAATAACAGTTACGTTAGCCTTTTATATATAATCGGCTGGATCTGAAAATGAAAAGTAGACTTAAAACATACAATCTTCAAAAATAAAAAAACACAAATTTTAATGATGAAAGTTGAACAGCAAAAATGTATGGAAAGCCTTATGTAACAATTACACATTTTTCAGTCCCATATGTATATTTATAGAACGACTGAAATGTGTACAATACCAGACATTTTTTAAGTAAAAATCAAAAAGTAAAATGAAAAACACTTAAAAGCAATAATTATTACACATAGCAGATATGCTTTTTCAATATGATGATACATACCGACAGCTCATATTTTCTTGTATCATATAGGCCTATGTCACCAACCATAAAAAAACATTACCATGGTGTGGTGTTCTCAGTGCAACTCCAATTACTTTAACAAATAATACAGACTGCCATAATGTAACTGAAATACTGTGGAAAATGATGTCAAATACATATAACCCTACCATACCAAGCCTCCTCTACATTAACATATTTTTTAACTTGTCCATTCGGACAACTAACTAAAAAAAGTACTTGTCCGACTCAATCTTTTAGTTGTCCAAAAGAATTAATAAAAATTACAAAAACTAGAGAATAATTATCAGCAATTTGTGTAAAGTGTTTTGGTTATTGTCTCACAAACTTTATCACATCCTGTCATTATTAATACTAACAGAAATTATGATTATGACATTTTTAATCAATAAATTAACATACACTTAGACATAAGTCATAAAGTCATTGGTATCAAGCGATGCCATCATGGTATGAGTGTCTAATCGTCAATTTCTAAGTTTGGTTCTCGAATAATAGGCCCATGTAAGCAATAATCGTATAATGTAGATTGAATCCAGGATGCTTTGAACGTTGTTGTTCACCATCTATTGAATGCAGATTGTGTAACAAAATCAGCTACTAAATGTCCCTCAATGGAAATTAACATCAGCCGCCTTAACATTTCTGGTTGAATTGATCTCCGCCACTTGTTGTAAATCCGTACTTTTTAAGATCAGGGGATATAGATCCATGCTGATGGACATTTTATTTATGTTTCCAGGGAATTATTGTGTAGGGGAAGGAAACACTATAAACAAATCAATCTCTATTTCATTATAATTACTTATTGCCAGTTGTCATTTAATCAAATCGCTGAAAATATACGGATCAAGTATATGTTCGGAATATCTCTTGGTTCACCATTATAATTAGCGATAGTGTACTTCAATGGAAACCGATATTTTTAAACATATTAAAATAATTATTTACGAAGTTTATGTTTGTAAAAATGACAAAGCAACACATTTTTATCATAGAAAATAACCTTCAAAAGGTAGGACAGTCATTTTTTCACTTGTCCTGTCGGACAACCATGATACAAGATCTACTTGTCCGACGTCAGTTTTCACTGGTATCTGACAAACGTTAATGTCGAGGCCTGCATACCCATAAAAAGGTGTTGACCCTACAGTGAAACCTGTCTTAAGTTGAACCCTATATAAAACAGAAAGCTTTAGAAACAGAACTTTAAATAAAGTCCCAATTTAAGTAGTATTTGTTAATTTAACCTGTGTATACAGAGAACCTGTCTATTTTGAAGACAAAAATTCGTCCCAAAGAGGTTCGGTTAAGACAGATTTCACTATTTGTATTTTTATTAAGTTTACATGTACATGTTATGAAAAGACAGTTTAAGCTGTGATGGGCATCAATTTCATAAATATCAACAAAATAAACAACCACCTCTCATCTTAACTAAACTCAATTTATGTTGGTAGAATTGTAAATATCAACAAAATAAACAACCACCTCTCATCTTAACTGAACTCAACTTATGTTGGTAGAATTGTAAATATCAACAAAATAAACAACCACCTCTCATCTTAACTGAACTCAACTTATGTTGGTAGAATTGTAAATATCAACAAAATAAACAACCACCTCTCATCTTAACTGAACTCAATTTATGTTGGTAGAATTGTAAATATCAACAAAATAAACAACCACCTCTCATCTTAACTGAACTCAACTTATGTTGGTAGAATTGTAAATATCAACAAAATAAACAACCACCTCTCATCTTAACTGAACTCAACTTATGTTGGTAGAATTGTAAATATCAACAAAATAAACAACCACCTCTCATCTAAACTGAACTCAACTTATGTTGGTAGAATTGTAAATATCAACAAAATAAACAACCACCTCTCATCTTAACTGAACTCAACTTATGTTGGTAGAATTGTAAATGTCAACAAAATAAACAACCACCTCTCATCTTAACTGAACTCAACTTATGTTGGTAGAATTGTAAATGTCAACAAAATAAACAACCACCTCTCATCTTAACTGAACTCAACTTATGTTGGTAGAATTGTAAATATCAACAAAATAAACAACCACCTCTCATCTTAACTGAACTCAACTTATGTTGGTAGAATTGTAAATATCAACAAAATAAACAACCACCTCTCATCTTAACTGAACTCAACTTATGTTGGTAGAATTGTAAATGTCAACAAAATAAACAACCACCTCTCATCTTAACTGAACTCAACTTATGTTGGTAGAATTGTAAATATCAACAAAATAAACAACCACCTCTCATCTTAACTGAACTCAACTTATGTTGGTAGAATTGTAAATATCAACAAAATAAACAACCACCTCTCATCTTAACTGAACTCAATTTATGTTGGTAGAATTGTAAATATCAACAAAATAAACAACCACATCTCATCTTAACTGAACTCAATTTATGTTGGTAGAATTGTAAATATCAACAAAATAAACAACCACCTCTCATCTTAACTGAACTCAACTTATGTTGGTAGAATTGTAAATATCAACAAAATAAACAACCACCTCTCATCTTAACTGAACTCAACTTATGTTGGTAGAATTGTAAATATCAACAAAATAAACAACCACCTCTCATCTTAACTGAACTCAATTTATGTTGGTAGAATTGTAAATATCAACAAAATAAACAACCACCTCTCATCTTAACTGAACTCAACTTATGTTGGTAGAATTGTAAATATCAACAAAATAAACAACCACCTCTCATCTTAACTGAACTCAATTTATGTTGGTAGAATTGTAAATATCAACAAAATAAACAACCACCTCTCATCTTAACTGAACTCAACTTATGTTGGTAGAATTGTAAATATCAACAAAATAAACAACCACCTCTCATCTTAACTGAACTCAACTTATGTTGGTAGAATTGTAAATATCAACAAAATAAACAACCACCTCTCATCTTAACTGAACTCAACTTATGTTGGTAGAATTGTAAATATCAACAAAATAAACAACCACCTCTCATCTTAACTGAACTCAACTTATGTTGGTAGAATTGTAAATATCAACAAAATAAACAACCACCTCTCATCTTAACTGAACTCAATTTATGTTGGTAGAATTGTAAATATCAACAAAATTAACAACCACCTCTCATCTTAACTGAACTCAACTTATGTTGGTAGAATTGTAAATATCAACAAAATAAACAACCACCTCTCATCTTAACTGAACTCAACTTATGTTGGTAGAATTGTAAATATCAACAAAATAAACAACCACCTCTCATCTTAACTGAACTCAACTTATGTTGGTAGAATTGTAAATATCAACAAAATAAACAACCACCTCTCATCTTAACTGAACTCAATTTATGTTGGTAGAATTGTAAATATCAACAAAATAAACAACCACCTCTCATCTTAACTGAACTCAACTTATGTTGGTAGAATTGTAAATATCAACAAAATAAACAACCACCTCTCATCTTAACTGAACTCAACTTATGTTGGTAGAATTGTAAATATCAACAAAATAAACAACCACCTCTCATCTTAACTGAACTCAATTTATGTTGGTAGAATTGTAAATATCAACAAAATAAACAACCACCTCTCATCTTAACTGAACTCAATTTATGTTGGTAGAATTGTATACTTAAAGAATATTTGAAGAAAATGAATAACATTTCAGTTCCAACAGACAAGAAGAAACTTTACGAGAAAAAAAGACTGACAAACATGTGACAAAAATACATGTCTCACAATCAAAGGATATTCCTCCTCCTCGTAGTAAAGTAACCCCTAAATATGTCCAACCTAGTGCAGAAACAACGATGTTACGTAGACACATTTCATCACCGTTAGATTTCTCTGCCAGTAACAGCACTTCTACTGTCCAGTCTCCTACCTCTATATCAGAACGTCCATTGTTAGAATCCACCAGGGTTGTAGAATCTCATCAAGGTAAGTTTTATAGATGTTACTATTGTTGTTCTTTTTGTTTTGTTTTGCTCACCTAGCCAAAGGCCATGTGAGCTTTTGCCATAACTTGTTATCCATCTGTTTGCCGTACATCGCAAACTTTCACATTTAAATTTTCTCCTCCGAAACCACTAAGCCAAATTAGATCAAACATGGCAGGGTTGATCCCTTTCAAATTTGTGTCTGAAAACCCTCCCTCCATTCAAAATGGCTGCTGTTACTTAAATTAGAAATTTTAAAAAGTTTTAACTGCAGCTACATGACATTGAGTAGTCAAATATATCTTGCGGGTTTTTCCAGCAAATTTATTCCGATTAGGCATATTATGAGGGAAAAAATAACAACAAAATCTTCTGCTAAATATTTTTAGCTGAAATGATCTTTGGTTGGCCAACTGTCAAAATTGTTTGAAAAACATTTTCTATAAACTTCAGAAGTCAAATTGAAAACCAGGTGTGCAATTTAAGGCTGTTTTTTTCTGACATCAAATTATTGTAACAAGCTACATATGGTTATTGAATGAATCATTGGATAATCCCTTTCAGCGAACAACATTGGTGGTGTAATGGAAAGCGTGCTCATGGATCATGGGTTTGAGCCCCAGTCACTGTCAAACCAAAGGCTTGGTATTTTTGCTTCGTTAATCATGAATCATTAAGGAGAATGAGCATAGACTGGTTGATTGGGAATCAGTATAATGTGTCCGAATGGAACGACATTCTCTACCTGCAGACTGTTGTATCAGTGAACTAGCACTATGGAAATCCAACTCAGCATGTTGGTCTTATAAAAAGTGGACATCATCATCATTTCATTGAAATGTAACTTGTTCTCGACATCATATAGTGGAAAAATATGGCATTAAAATAACAATGTCTCACTCATTCAACAGTGATAAACCATTTCTATTTCTCCCAATCTACTGCAATCAAATCTACCTGATATTCTTTTATCACATGGCACTTGAAGTACATATAACCTTCATCAAAGGGAGACAATTTTGTAAATACATTTATCTTCAATCTTTTTTATCAGTATTTTAGGCATTAACATCTGGGATTTATTGTGTTCAAATACCCCCCCCCCCCCCCCCATCCTACACACACACACACACGATTGATGTATTGCACTAAATTTTGCTGTTAACAATTTACTAGGTATACAGCTTGTACCTAGTATCCTTAGTTCTTAATCACTAAATAGCAAGGGATTTACTTTTCAGCAAAGCTTTTATATTATACTTAAATAATTTGATTAGTAATGTTAGTACCCTTTTTCAGATCATATTATAACTCCTGATAAACATAGCATAGCTGTCTATGGTGATTTCACATGCTTTATGCAATGACAATTTCCAGATTTTATCAAAATATTGTATTATTTCTATTGTAGAAAAAATAGTCTCTCATGAACAGTCATCATTATTTGACAGTAGTAAAAGGTATTTAATTGAGTTGGTAGAACATTTTATACTTTGATTCATGATGGGAGGATTTAATAAGGAGAAATCTAAAAATGGTCAAACCTTAGAAAGGTTGTATTATATGTATCCCTTCCACTGATAACTAAAGGCTGTTGTGGTCGTGAACGTATGGTAGTTGGATTTACAACTACCTGTGCAATCAGTGCCTATCACCACTAAAGTGAGTTGGAACCCCACTCATGACGAAGTGTACTTAATACAATTTTATGTGATAAAAGTCAGTCACATTCACCGGCGCATGTGCTAATGAGATTATACCGAATGGATAAGTCGTTCGTTTGCTAACAAAGTGAAAGAAGGAGGTCATGTTAGAATCTGATTTAGATGATAAAAAAAGGAATTGACCAGATAATTTTTTTAATTTTAAGTTTTATACAAAATATATGTACAAAACTGGAAGCAGTTGAGGAGAGCTACTTGTAGCCGTTGGCTGTTAGCAATGTCGTTAAATAAATAAAGAATTAAATTAAAATTGGAAGCATATCACTATTTTTGTCCACTAAAAAATCCATAAACCAACCAAACTATGCCTTACCCATATGTCATGAAGTCCCGTGCATTTTTGAATTGATTTTGTGGTGATGTTTTGCTGGTCAAGTATTATCAGGTAAATACATAGAAGTATATGTTATATCTTACAGTCATTCCAGAAGTACCTGTGATTACAGAACCTCTCCATATTTATCAGAAAACTGGGCCTCCGATATGTAAGTATTGCTGTAGGAAACCAGTACACTGTACTTAGCAGTTTTCATGCTAACCCACCTGTCCGAAACCCGGAACAAGTAAAACTGGATTCGGACAAGTGAAAATTATGAAAGAATTTGTTTGAATAAATAGAAAATTTCTCTAAATTTGGCTTACAGGCAAGTAGGTGAAAAAAATCAATGCAAAGACTACATTAGTCCCTTCTGATATAGCCACCCCCAATGCATTACAAAAATGGCCTTACAAGAGGATGGCTCTTTTGATTGCAACACTTTTGTAGTATTTTAATCTCTCAGTAAATTTGAAATCTGATCTGATGAGGGTTGCCCTTTTGTGTGAGGGGCCTTTTAGGATGGGACTATTTTCAATCATTTCACAACTCCAGGGAAATCAATCCTTGATCAATCCTGCATATTGAACAGATTCTCAATAATTATTTGATACAAATGTACCTAATTGGTAAGAAACAATATGTATGTAAATGAAAGAAACATTACATATTCCTTTGACTGTCAGCCAATCAAAATTCTACTTTTCCAGTCAAGGAAATTAGGAATTTGAATCTACAGGACATTCGGTCCTGTGAACTGTGAGGAATTACAGGGCCGAACTAGATTTTACAGGACCGACAATAAAATAATAAAAAAAAAATTTAAATAATAAATTTATTTTATTCAAATGTCACATATTGATTGCATTAAACTTACAATCACAAACAGCAATATCTACAATTAGACAGCAGCGTAAAGGTTAGCATGCGAGTGCTCATGGGTTCGTGCTCTGGTCGGGTCAGACCAAAGACTATAAAATTGGTATTTTTTGCTTCTCTGTTAAGTACACAGCATTAAGGAGAAAGAGCAAAGACTGGTTGGCTCTGAATCAGTATAATGTGTCCAAGTGGGATGACAATTTAACACTATGTCCATAAATATATTATTGTATACAGCATGATCATATTCATTAAAGTATATTTCCACTCTAAAATTACAAAATTATTTGTGACATTAAAAATTACTAAATGAAATATTCATTCTATCTAAACAAATGAATCCTTATATGTAAAAAAAAAATAGAATAAAATAATAGCTCTATGCTACCAGAAAAAGTATAATTAGAAACCAGAATTTAGAATTACAAAAGAATATATATATATAGCTCTTTTGGTCCATTGGCTTCGATGCACCAGTTGCAGACCATAACATTTTGTTCAACGTTGTGATGAAGCCAGGGTCAGTCCTGCTTCAAAGAATCAATAAATTTACGTTCTCAGTCTTTTTCATACTGTTTCTTCCATTCTCTCGTCTCCTCTGGGGCTACTTTTCTCTTTAATGGCTTTCCTTGTATGGCTCCTGTCTTATACTTCAAGAAAGCCATGACCACCGTGTTTTGAAGCGATAAAATGTTCCAAATTAACGACGATTGTTAATGAAGAAAACTCTTAAGAGAATAATATTTTTCCGAAATACCACGATCACTGTAGTCACACGAAATATTTTACGACATCAAAATTTTACGACAATAACTGTCGTAAATAGTTAGTGTCTTTGCCAAAACTTGTGTTTATCGATATGTATTATTTATTTTAGATTTTTCCTGATCTAAAAATAACAAATAAAAGAGAATTAGAAATATTTTTAAGTTGAATTTACCGAGAACCTCGATTTATCTATTCTTAAAGGCAGCGGCAGACAAAACAATTTACCGGACAGTCGGTCCAGTCAGTTAACAAAAACTACCGGACCGTCGGGAAATTTCCTTGACTTGACTGCTTTCCCTAATCATTGATTGTTAAAAGGCAGCTGTTTGCCAATAAATATTCGACTTTCTGCAGGAACTGTCCAAAATACAAAACTGATCATTATAATACTGTCTTTATCACCTTTTTCATTTAGTCACTCGCTCTTTGTTTTATATGTCTTATTATATAATGTGATGTCTATATTTTACAGCAGGTCAAGGTACTCCTCACAAGCACGAGACAAGGCCAGAAAAATAAATGAAGCTGAAGTTATAGACAAGTTGTATGAAGAAAGAGTTAGTAATTATAAAATTTAGAGTTACTATTCTATTGGGGTGAGAGGGGGAACTCCAAACAACATTAATCAACTCTTCTTACAGTTTTCAATGAAAGGACTTCTAAACTTTGAAGAATGTTCGCACACATATTGAAGATATGTTCCTGACATTATGGATGCTTTCTACAATTTGTTTTGCTTCTCAGCTAAAAAGCAAGAGCAAGACTTGATTCAGAATATTGTGTGTGAGTGGAACAACATGTCTTACTGTTGTTTCAGTGAACTAGCACTAAAAAAATCCCACTCAGCGTGTTGGTCTAGTACAAAGTGGACCTTATCATCTCATCAAAATAAAAACCTGTTCTTGCCATGATAAAGCTGAAAACTTGCTGAGTTGTCGTTAAACAATAATCATTCATTCTCTTACAATGCATTGGGGAAGATATGATCGGATTATTGACATGTACTGATTCTTTAAGCAATAACAAAAGAGTTCTTTTTTTATATCTGCCTTTGGACATATTATGGTAGAGTGTTGTCAAACTGACATTTGTAAACATGTTGTACACTAACTGTACTTGGCCTTCACCCATTTGTTTTCTTCTGGTTAACAAGATTGTTTGGACTATGGTGATCTGATGATTTTTTACTTTTTAGTGATTTTCACATTTGATGCTCTGTAGTTATATTGCTATGTGGTTTTTTTTTCTTCCAAAAAATGATGAAATTTGTAATTGTTGAAAACGAGTGTAAGTTACATTATTGTTTAAAAAAAAAAGAAATGATTGGATTTTTATAATTTATGTTTTTTAATATTTTTTTTCTTCAGAGAAAAGGTAGAGATGAAAACCTAGAGAGAAAGGTAAGATTTACTATTTATTATACTATACAATAGTTGACGAGTTTCATTATCAAAAATATGTCGTGAATGAACAAATGATGCAGCAACTCACGAATGCACTTACCATTTTTTTTTTTTTTTCATAATAACATAATACTTTATTGTTTGACTCGCCTGTTAACAAAACACCTTAGATGCCCAGGTAAGCAAAAATAATCTAAGGTTCACTGTTTTACAATAGATCTCTTATCCAGGGTTAATAAGAGATTTATTAGAGTCCACATGATCCCATTTCAAAAATACAACTAAATTTATCAATAATAAAATCAACAATTGTTAATTCATCATGAGTGACATATTTTTGATAATGAAATTAATAAATTAGTTAAAATATTTATTATATAGATTAAAATAATTTTTCAATTCAAATTTAATACAAAATGAGTTTAACTGCACTATCTTGTGTAGTGTAGGGATTTACTATAATGTGTAACGCTTCAAAAACAACGAAACGGTCAAAGGAACGTAACATACAGAAAAGTAGCTCAGACAATGGGAAATGTGACGAGAGTGAAAACAAAAATGATAATTTCACTGTAAAATCGTGGAATAAAACATACGAGTGACATAAATGTGTTAACATGATAATTCACAAGTGATTTATCAAATTTTATTTCAATGAGAAATCTCAATATAATAATAATAATTATCTATTGGAAGTTAGTGTTGTAATTTTAAATTTCAAAATCAGTCATTTGAGCAGACAAAATACATGTACTGGTATTTAAAATAAGTATTTTAAAACTTGTCATTAGAATAATTAGTTTACACCATTGGTGGTAGATAAACCCTGTATTTTTGTGTGTTACATCAATTGATCAGGAAGGTGTCTTTTGTAAATTACATTTTTTTTTTTAATCCTTTATTTTGCAGATGTGCTAAGAGTAGGTTTCATTGCATAAAAAATTTATTTGGATTTGAAAAAAAGGTGTTGAATGAAAATTCTTTAATATTTTAGTTACGGCAACAGATGAAAATCTACGAAAAAGAGCCAGCAGTTGTGGAAGATATAGAGGAATCGGAAGAAGAGGAAGACAAAGAAGAACAATTTCCTGGTAGGTTTGGTTTATGGTGTTTAATGCCACTTTCAACAATATTTCAGTTATATTGTGACGGTCAGTTTTATTGGTGGAGGAAACCGGAGAAAACCATTGACCTGTCGCAAGTCACCGGAAACTTTATCACATAATGTTGTATCGAGTACACCCCGCCATGAACAGGGTTCAAACTCACAACTATAGTGGGGATAGGCACTGATTGCACATGGTAGTTATAAATCCAACTACCATACGATCACGAGCACGATGGCCCCTATTTCCAAAGAGGTTTTGCTCAAAGTGGAAATAAAAGTTGTGTTGATAGATATTAAATCAGGTCAACATGATCATTTTTATAATATTTTGGAACAAAAAAGTATGTGATGTCAGCACATTTTTAAAACAGGAATGTCATATAGAATTAGGAAACCATATAGAATTGATCATTATGGCCAGGAATGTCATATAGAATTAGGAAACCATATAAGATTGATCATTATGGCCAGATTTATATTTGAACTTTTCAGTTTGCACCTTGAAGTTTGAGGTTATGTTGTCATTTAATTGGTATTTGCTGCTTCTCTGCTAAGTACTCAACATTAAGGAGTAAGAGCAAAGACTGGTTGACTCAGAATCAGGATAATGTGTCCTAGTCGAGTAACACGTTTACCAGCGGATTATGATTTCAATGAGTTAGTGCCTATAAAAATCTTAATAAGGCCAAAAAAAAAATATATATTTGTTTAGGGTTTCATTCCTAAAAAAATAGGGTAGGTAGGTAGGGATTTTTTTTTTTTTTTTTTTTTTTTCAAAATATTTTTACATTAAGTTAATGGGGAAGAAATTCAAAGTTTAATGGTGCTTAAGCCAAAATGTCCATAAAAATGTTAGGGTAGACATTTTTGAGAGCAAAATAATAGGGTAGGTAGGGAAACCCTAAACACACATATATTTTTTTTTGGCCTAAGCATGTTGGTCTATTACAAAGTGGACATCATGATCATCGTCTCACTGTGACAAATTGCTTACTTGGCATTAAACAACAATCACTCACTCACTCGCCCAATTTAGATTGAAGTTTAGAGATGCAGACAAACCAGTATATAAAGGGCACTCCTGAAAAATGTGCCCTTTATTTACGAATTATAATTATATGCAGTATTCATAAATGGGAAAATGACCACAATATAAATGAAATATTGTTGAAAGTGGTGTTAAACTACCATAAACCTAAATGGGAAAATAAGACTGCCCTTTACAGACAGTGATTTGTTATATAGAGGTGCCCTTTAAGACATGTTTAACTGTATATGATGCTTTCTTCCTAATGGTAGTTTGTAATAACACAATTGTTCTCCTTTCAGAGATCACTGATGAGATGGATGATATTATAAATAGATCTTTACAAGGGCAGCAGTCAGGGGAGGTGCTGGTCGAGGGTTACAGGTTACAGATTACACGAGGAGATATAGCCACATTAGCAGGACTTAATTGGCTTAATGATGAGGTATTTGTTTGATACAGTGTTTACGTTCTACGCTGAAAAGTATCATATGATGTCACAAGTTTTAACAACGTTTATTTACCAAAGTAATTGACAATATTTCTAGCACTTTTTTTCATCAAGTAGCTCGTGTGAACAAAAAAGTAATTACCGGTGAAGAAAAATCTTGGGATAACACATGCGAGTGAAATAAATGTGATTTATTGATTTTTATTTCACTGAGAAATCTCTGTATTTCACCCCTATCTATATAATAAAAATATTTATTTCACAGTAATGTCACAGTACCAACCTTGTTGCAATAAAAAATGACATTGAGTGTCCGACAATGAAAAACATAATTATTGCAAAGAAAACTAAAATCTATGAAATAAATAATATAACTATTTTTGCATTCCGAATATCAACCACCACGATATAGCTGAAATATTGTTGAAAGTTTTGTTAAACACCCTAACCCGAATATAAAAAAAAAATCACTCTTAACGCAACAACGATGTCAATTCACTCCAGCGCTAACACACATTGATGAATTACTACCTTGTTCAGGTACTCATGATTTATTTTAGATATTTGGAATGCAAGGGTTGCTATGTTATTATAACTTCACTTAGTCCTTGCTATGCCTCATGGCACATAGGGCAAGGACAAGTTTCCTCCACTCTTCTCTGTTGACTTTTCTTTCTTTTGTGCCCCAGGTGTAATCCTCTTTCCTTTATTTCATTTTCGATGGTGTGCCTCCATGTTGTTTTTGGTCTTCCTCTTTTTCTTTTCCCTTCTGGTGTCCATCCTTTGTCTTCAGATGGTTTATGTAGAACATGACCAAGCCATCTCCATCTATTTTGAATCAACAAAGTCTCCATGTCCTTGGTGTTTGTGATGCTATTATAAGCACTATTCTAAATAAAAATATGTAGTGATGTAGGAAGGGAGTTGAATAATAGACCAATCAATAGTCAATGGAAAGTTTAAAAAAAAGAAAGTTCAAAGATACCAAAGGGGAAATCAGAAGCTGTAAATTGAAGAAGGATAGACAATGAAATCGTAAAAAAGACCAAAAAAACACTCAAAATACTGTTAAATTTTAATATTTCCATCCTATTAAAAATCACTTTTGAAAACCACCACGATATAACTGAAATATTGTTGAAAGTGGTGTTAAATATCATAAACCTAACTTTTGAAAATCATTTGTTATTTCTACTTTCAGGTGATAAATTTTTATATGAACATGTTAATGGAGAGAGGAGAAAAGGACAATCATCCTAAATGTTATGCTTTCAACACGTTCTTTTATCCAAAAATAATGTCAGGTGGACATTCAACGGTGCGACGATGGACAAAAAAAGTTGACATATTTAGTTACGACTACCTAATCATACCTATTCATTTAGGAATGCATTGGTGTTTATGTGTAAGTCTTATATAAGGTTCTAAAGTACATGTTTGTGGGGTCGTCGTGATCGTATGATAGTTGGATATACAACTACCTGTGCAATCAGTGCCTATCGCCACTAAAATTGTGAGTTCGAACCTGTTCATGGCTAGGTGTACTCGACACAATATAAGTTTGTCAGTGGTATTCCTCGGTTATTCCGGTTTCCTCCACCAATAAAACTGACCGTCACGATATACCTGAAATATTGTTGAAAGTGGTGTTAAACACCATAAACCTAACCTAGCCTTATATAAGATTCTAAAGTACATGGTTGTATTAAATAACGATTTATTTGGAAAATAAATATTGTAGCTATTAGGTCAAATTTTAGTACACAGGGTGTCGTCGTAGCTGTATGATCATATGGGTTTACATCTTATGTAAGTTCAGTACTTGACCGTGGCAATGGTGTACTTGATAGTACGTTATGTGTTTGTCAGTGACTCACAGTTTCCTCCACAATATAACTGAAACATCCATAATCCTAAAGTTACTTTACCAAATAAATTAGATCTTTGCCTTTCATATATGGTTTATATGAAGTATAAATCTATAAATATGCCTCTACCACTAGACGTGAGAGGCATTAGATTTACCATGAACATCCATCCGTACGTCCCACATTGGGTTTTTGCTCAATAAATTAAGTTCCCCTTAAGCCAATCTTTGAAATTTATACACAAGGTCAGAACATTCGTCTGTGCATACATACGTTGCATATTTGGTTTGGTTTCTGCTCAATTACTTAGTTTCCCTTAAGCCAATCTTTAAAATTTATACACAAGGTCTGACAGGAACCATGAAAGGAAATATAAGTTTGATTTCATACTTTGCCACTTTTTCCGTCATGCACCTGTTTAATTTAGCTGGAAGCAGTTTTATAATTCTGTAGTTTTATATTTCAGATTGTCGATTTTAAGAAGAAATCCATTCAGTATTACGATTCTATGGGAGGAAGTAATATAAAATGTCTAAATGCTGTCAAGTAAGTATGATATTGAGCAATAAAATATTTTGCACATAAAACAAGGAACAAAGATGTCAATAGGAGTAAAAAAAAATCATTTTATTTTATTACTCATTTCTGACCTTAGAAGGGACTATGATAACATGGATTATTTTTTTCAGTTATTTAAATGATTTCAGCTATTCTCTGAATTTGTTTTCTCCTGAAAGATGCAGGACATGGTGAGAACAAGTCAAAAATGGACCTTTTGAAAGGGAGTTGTAGAAGGTTTCAACTATTTTATTTTCTTACCAGAATCATCAATGTGATAAACAAAATGAAATCTTACACTGTTAAAATAGAGACTGGTTGAAGATTTCCTAATGTCATGTTTTTATATTGTTTATTTAAACCTTGTTTCTTTAAATTCATTTTTATTCGTTTGAAAGGTTACTACACACGTCGTCTGACAGAGTCTAGCCCTTCCACATGGGAACAGGACAATAGCCCCCCGCACAATTGCCCCCCACAAATGTTTTTCAGTTTTATATTTAGTTTCTGATTACCCCTTTCTGACTATGAATTCCATTGCACTACTATAAGATAAGATAAGATAAGAAAACTTTATTTTGATTCGGCACATAATAAAACAGTACAACATAAGCTCTAAGGAGCTTTTTAACGAATATACATTAACAATAAAACAACACAAGTCACATGCAAAGTTACAAACTAAAATAAGCTAAGACATACAGCCTTTACTGGCATAAAAAAGGAGGACTGTGTATAGATCACTTCAAAATACACTCCTATTTAAGCCAGTTCTAAGCTTGTACTTAGCTTGCAATCATTTTTTCTCAAAATTCTTTTTAATTATTAACCTTTGTACTTAGCTTTGATCATTGTTTAATCAAATTCCTTTTTATAATTTGTCTTTGAGGACCAATTTTGTAAGGTAATTAAACTTAATTGGAAAATCATTAAACTCTATCTAAAAATAAAATATCTATAAATAATAAGAGAAAGTTATTTTTATCATAGCTTGTCCAAGCTGTATAATCCTTTTGATGATTAATATCACAGGGGCTTGAATCACTTTCATAGAGGTCACACGGCCTATATACCATATATATAGCTTGAATCGCTTTCATAGAGGTCAAGCGGCCTATATACCATATATACTAACATTAGTATACATATATGGTATATAGGCTGTGTGACCTCTATGAAAGCGATTCAAGCCCCTGTGATTAATATACAAAGAAGAAAATCCAACTTAAAAGTAATTTGAATAATTTAATCTGAGGCTATGCATATTTATTTCTCATTTAAAAAAAAAATGAAATAAAAAAATTGGGGAATGGGGGGGCTATTGTCCTAGACCCTTCCACATAGCCTGAGATCTGACAGGACTTTTTGGAAGTCAATGGTACGACCAAAAGCAACCAAAAAAAACCAGGTTTTCTTCCAATATAAACAATGTCCAAAAAGTCTAAAATCATCTATGATACACCAATAAAACTAGTATTTTCAAATACAGTCAAACCTGTATATAAAGGCAACTCAAGGGAACCTGAAAATGTGGCCTTTATGAGCAGTTGTCCTTTATATACAGGTTATAATTTTGTATTCACTATTCATTAGTGGAAAAAATGAGACTGTCCTTTATAGACAGTGATTTGTTATATAGAGGTGCCCATTAAGGCAGGTTTGACTGTAATTCAAAATGAAGGATTTGTCATTGTGCTATTTACGATTTCCAAAATTTGTTTTTTTAAGATGTACTTAGTTTGACGCAACGTGGTAAGTAATTGTAATTTCCAGCAGTTATTCTCAAGGTCTGTTCTACATGTAATGTCCAGTAAAAATGGATTTGGTCATGCAAAAGGTTATTCATTACTAGACCAAATGACAAGTAGGCATCTGAGCACCTCGTCTATGGAGTATGTGAATGTCCTGTAAACTTGATGCTGGGGCCAGTAATTCGTACTCCTTTACTGGACTGAATGTCCATTCAACTTCAATTTACCTTAGGAAACACTGACATAGTGAAGTTTAATTTAACCTTTGTTATTTTTTTTCAGGCAATATTTATGTGATGAGTGTAAAGATAAAAAGAATCAACAATTTGATCTTAAAGGCTGGTCTACAGAGATTGTTGAGGTAAGTTTATAATGGGTTTAGTTTATGGTGTTTAGCGCCACTTTCAACAATATTTCAGTTATACCGTGGCGGTCAGTTTTATTGTTGGAGGAAACTGGAATACCTGGTGAAAACCACTGACCTGTTGCAAGTCACTTACAAACTTTATCATATAATGTATTGAGTTCAGCTCGTGATGAGCTCGGTTCGAACTCACAACTTTAGTGGTGATAGGCACTGATTGCACAGATAGTTGAAAATCCAACTACCATACAATCACGACCACGACGGACCCAAGTTTATCATGGGCAACGTTTGTAGCATGTAAATACATATAAATAACAATCATAAACCTTTCTTTGAATTCTCAAAAGAATCGCATACATGTACCTTCAGAACTGAAGAACCAGCTTAACTTTGTGTTAAAATTAAGTACCCCAGGTCTGGTGATAAAGGAAAAAGAGATGAAATAATGAAGAAATTTGTAAAAATTAGATATGTAAACAGAAAATCAAAAAGGGGTGAGGGACAATTACATGCCACAAGCACCTTTGGTAATCCTATAGAATTTAGCTCACTGACACAGTTGCCCAGATGGTGTATTAATATACCAGAAGAAGAGAGTATTGTTGTGATCAGTTTTTCTATCTCACCTGGCTGAATTTGAACTAAACAGTACAAACAAATATAAACAGACCATAATGCTTAGGCTTTATTCTACAAGGGGGTGGGGGGATTTAAGTTATTTTCCTCTGTTTTTGCCCCCAAAGTTACAGGACACTGTCAGATCATGTAAAAATGGACCTTTTAAAGGGAGTGCAGATGTTTTCAGCTAATTTTCATTGATTTTCAGTTATTTTATTTTCTATTGAGAATGATCCCTTATTTTAAATAAGATATTAATGCAAAAATGTATGTGCAGTTAATGTTATAAAAATGTAGACATCTGATAGTAGTACACACAACACATTTCTGTAATAACCTTCATCAGTTAATGTTATAAAAATGTAGACATCTGATAGTAGTGCACACGACACGTTTCTGTAATAACCTTCATCAGTTACACTTAGTCAAAACATTGGAATAACCTTCATCAGTTACACTTAGTCAAAACATTGGAATAACCTTCATCAGTTACACTTAGTCAAAACATTGGAATAACCTTCATCAGTTACACTCAGTCAAAAGATTGGAATAGCCTTCACCAGTTACACTTAGTCAAAATATTGTAATAACCTTCATCAGTTACACTTAGTCAAAAGATTGGAATAACCTTCATCAGTTACACTCAGTCAAAAGATTGGAATAACCTTCATCAGTTACACTCAGTCAAAAGATTGTAATAACCTTCATCAGTTACACTCAGTCAAAAGATTGGAATAACCTGCATCAGTTACACTTAGTCAAAAGATTGGAATAACCTTCATCAGTTACACTCAGTCAAAAGATTGGAATAACCTTCATCAGTTACACTTAGTCAAAAGATTGGAATAACCTTCATCAGTTACACTCAGTCAAAAGATTGGAATAACCTTCATCAGTTACACTCAGTCAAAAGATTGGAATAACCTTCATCAGTTACACTTAGTCAAAAGATTGGAATAACCTTCATCAGTTACACTTAGTCAAAACATTGGAATAACCTTCATCAGTTACACTTAGTCAAAAGATTGGAATAACCTTCATCAGTTACACTCAGTCAAAAGATTGGAATAACCTTCATCAGTTACACTCGGTCAAAAGATTGGAATAACCTTCATCAGTTACACTCAGTCAAAAGATTGGAATAACCTTCATCAGTTACACTCAGTCAAAAGATTGGAATAACCTTCATCAGTTACACTTAGTCAAAAGATTGGAATAACCTTCATCAGTTACACTCAGTCAAAAGATTGGAATAACCTTCATCAGTTACACTCAGTCAAAAGATTGGAAAGCCAAATAATTTAAAAATCTTTGGATGCAAGAAAACTAAAGGGCCTTAACAGGATAGACAAAATGGGATACAGTCACATATACTAGTTGTAGGATAATCATTACACATTACATGCTAACTAGTCTTGTTAAATAGGTAGTATTTTCATTGTAGGACATACCCCAACAGATGAACGGCAGCGATTGTGGGATGTTTGCTTGTAAATATGCCGAGTACATCACACGAGACGCCAAAATTACGTTCACACAAGTAAGTGGTATAGCAATACAACAGTAGATGTGAGTAAAAAACAAAACCACAGCTTTTATCATTTCTTTTTACTCCTTTTTGCTGCCTACATAATGGGCAAGCAGAAAATACCAGATCTATAGTCATGTTTGATCCACCGAGAGATTACGCCCATGATACTTGACTACTTAATGCATGTATGCTAACCATTACGGCGGTTCCAATTATATACAAAATTTCATATAAGGTTCAACCTTCAACTCGAAAACCTGGTGAGCTGACACATTCTAACACAAAGGGGTTGTCTTTTAAAAAATTATTCTTTGCTTTCATGGCTGTTCAGTTCATATGAAATAGGTTATCAGAAATTCTTGCTCTGAAAAGACTAAAACAAACTTCATATTTAACTCATCTGGCCAAATGTAAGTGATACAAGCTTGTGTGAGCCTCTTTTATATCTTAAGCTGAGAACTTTTTTTCTCCCATTTGGATACATAAATTTTATTTTTAAATGTGTAAAAGTCAAGTATATGAACTTAAGTCTGGGTAAATTACATTGTCATAAATCGAAGAACATGCAATGACTGAAATAAAAAGGATAAAAAGTACATTGGTTTACAAAACACTACACAGAAAATTAAAGATTGAACAACACGAATCTCTTTAAAGAAACCGAGGGTGAACTTCTTTGAATATACCAAAGTGGTAATCAGAAAGACAGGAAATGCAATTACCAAATGGAAAAGGCCAAACAAAACCAACCAAACAATGATCCACAGAATACGTCACAGAAAACTAAAAAAATTAAGCAACACGAACCTCACTAAAAGCCGATGGTGAACTTGGTATTGTTACATGAATACCATATTTCAAAATTACTTGACTTTTGCTGGAAAACAATTTTCTTTAAGCGGAGTTTAAAACGATGGTGTTCATTATACAGTCAAACCTGTGTTGTGTAACCTTCCAAGGGAACATTTAAATAGGGACACATGAGACAGGAGGTCACAATATACAGGTTTAATTAATATAAAATGCACTGAATGGAAATTAAAATTAAGGTCACACTATGCAAGTTATCCCTTAATAGAGGTGGTCACTAAAGCAGGTTTGACTGTATATTGAAAGACTTAAATTTGAATACAGTATAACCTCGTTAAACCGCCATCATCTGTCCAGCCAGATTTTGGCGTTATAACGAGTTTGGCGATAAACTGAGTAAGGACAGAAAACCGGAAGTCAACAGTTTGATTTTTAATTTGGAATGACTGACGGTTTGATTTTGACAAGTTTACCGGAAATGAGTATTATCACTTACAATTATATATTCTAATATATAAGTTTCATTTTGGCAGTTGTAGAAAATTTCGGCATTTGTAAATTTAGCAGAATTTAATTTGTCGAATTTGAAAAGAAAAAAAATCTACTGAAATTACGTTATTAGCACATATACTAGCAATTTCCTTTAATATATATTAAATTCGTTTTTACGTCTTACAAATATTTACTCTCCATTTTATTTAAAATTTTTGTTTATCACAACAAAAAAAAGAACAATACAGTTTTCTTTCTCACTCGTTGTCGTGTCACAAGATTAATCCTGTCCCCGGGGCAAATGTACAGTTAACTTATGGATAATTGATCATTAATTGTTTAAAGAAAGGTGATAAAATATGTTTATTGAAGCAAGGGTGTTATACTTAATTGAAAAATGTTTATACAACACTTAGAAGCGTGTCACTGTCAGTGGATGGTTTGGAAGTAAATTTGATTTCTATAACCGGAAGTTGTTAAAATCTATTCACATATAAACATTTCTGTCGTTTTTACGCATGCATTCACAATCAAATAATTCACAACATGTTCACGTGGATTATAACCCATTAAAAGGAAGGCTTGTACTTATTTCTTCATTAATGTTCAGAAAGTCGAGGTGACTGGAGGACATCATTTGCCAATATATCGATGTCGAGCTGCTTCCCAAGTTTCATTGTTCGTTGGATTCTTAATTTCCACAATTTCTCTTTTCTGACAAAAAATCAAGCAAATTTCTTTTACGTTTAGGCGTCGACATTTTCAACACAAATGAAAAGAACACACAAACAAATTTATTAAGTTTTATTCAGAATGAAAAGTAATCAGTTCAGGGTTGTAAAATTTTATTGTAAAGAAAACAATTAACTGTTTTCACAGCGATATCTATTTGCCTTGACTGCTTGTTTACTTACCTTGATTGACAGGCACTTCTAAAATCACCGAGGTGTGACATTATTGATTTGGCATTATGATCGAGGTTTAAATAACAGTAAATTGACTGTTTGATCTTTAATTACCGTGGCGGATGGCGGTATGCGAGTTTGGCATTTTAACGGTGTTATTACTACATACGGAAAACGGGACTGCAGAAATTCTTGGCAATATGCGAGTTTGGCGGTGAATCGAGGGGCAATAAAGCAGGGTTTTACTGTATATACAGATAAAATAATAATGGTCAATACGTTTTCGTGTCTAAGTTAATAATAAAATTTGTTCATGCCACGATATATGGCTGTAATATTACTAAAGTTGGCATTAAACACCAATCTATCAATATGTTTTCCTTATTTTCAGCAACACATGTCCTACTTCAGGAGACGGATGGTGTATGAGATTGTTAAGAAGAAGCTGTTACAATGATAATAATTACGTCTGATAAAATCTCACCGAAATTTGTATTGGTATAAAGTGAGCAACAGTAGTGCATTATCGTAACATGACTTATTTACAGTAAAGTGTTATGTGAAACATACAGCTCAGACAGCATGACAACCGTACACATATTTAGACAAACTATATGTACTTCTTGGACTGAAGTTTTGTGTGAAAAATACAGCTCAGACTACATGGCTACCCTACACATATTTAGACCAACTACTTCTTGAACTGAAAGATCCTACGAATGAAAGAATATACGAATTGCATGGCACCTTGCAAAGTTACAAAGTTCATACAGTATTTTGGTGAAATAGAAGACATATCAGACAGCATCAGTCAGACAAATTTTCAATGCATTCAACATTACTTGGCATTACCTACATCATGCTGATATTAATTACTTTTTTTGTGAAGACCAGAACAAAACATAGTGCAATTTGACCAAAGAATTAAAAAATCATAATACAAATGTACAACAATATAATATCAAGAATGATGGACGTGTTAAAACTGAAATAAAGTGTGTTCATAATTGTTAATACATATTCATTTATAAAAAACATGACTTATTTATTGTCAAAATCATGTCATAATTTGTTTACCTATTTAAGACTTCTACACTGTTGTGTAAAAAGGGAAGGGATGTTCTGTTAGTAGAAGTCTAATGTATCATAATTAAAATGTGATGAACTCAATATTTAAGAACTTATGGTTTTCTATTGAAAATTCAAGGAAAATTCAAGGGGAGCTGTTGTCAATGACTGCAGAGAAAACCTGTTTTTATATCTACTGTGATACCTGTTTAAACTGCAATCTGAATAGGGGGTTATGCGCTATTGCGTTTAATGTCCCATTCAACAATATTTCAGTTATATCATGGTGGTCAGTTTTAGTGGTGGAAGAGAACCCTCAATATATAAGCCAGAATCCTGTATAAATTGAACTTGAAATAAAGTCTTTGTTAATTTCACCTGTATAAACCAACCACTTGTCTATTTTGAATGCAAAAGGTTGTCCCAAGGAGGTTGGGTTTAGACAGATATCACTGAATTAACTTGAATGATATACATTTTAGATTAATTCAATCTTATGTTGTTGTTTTCTTTTTTTTTTTTTTTTTGTGGGGGATGGATAGGGATGAAAACAATTGTATTATAGGTATATTTCTTATGTGATAGCAACTGTTATATTTATTTCAGTATGTAAATATATTGTATGTTTTCTAAAACAGAAATACACGTACAACAAATATTGCCTTATCAACTCGTACAGATCATCATATCATTGAATAAAAGTGCTACATTTTGTATTTGAGAAGGAAAATACTACTAGTCATTATAAAACATTCATAATGGACCTTTGGAACATTTCCAATTTGATTCTAAAATTATATGTTTTTACAAGAGTTATTCCCCTTTAGATATAATTTTTTACCACAATCTGTCAACAAAAAATTTAATGTTGTAACTAGTTTTCTATTTCTGATAAAAAATATCCTCTTATTTTTTTTAACAAGATTTAAATATCTACAGATTATAAGAAAATTATACTTAAATTCCTTGTACCTTTCTGCTGCTTTTGCTAGAACTGGTACCATTTTACCCATCGAAAGGGAAATAACTCGTATAAATAAATATTTTATAATGAAATCGAGAATGTGCAAAAAGTCTGTTATTGTTAGGGCATGTACATTATGTAAAAATAAAAAGTTAATGTGAAATCTTTAGGTTGTTTATTTTTGTAAATATTGAAAAAATGGAGGATTTTGTGGAAAGTTTGACCACAAAAATCTTCATTTTACATATATTGTAATATTTTGTTATTAATTTCGGAGACATATTTTCATATCTCGTCGTATCACTTGACCTGGAAATTCATATGAATTTTACCCATTATGTCGAATGTAATGATTCCTTATAATTTTTCTTCATGTTGGCCATGAGGCATTTTATATAAGTTACTATAGTGCTATAGACAAGATTTTTGTTTTTTGTCGTTTACAGACTCACAATTATGTTCATAGAAAATGCAAACAGATTATCCTTGGGAAGAGGAGGTTCAGATTTATACAAATTAAGTTGATATTCCATGGGGGCAGGATTTAAAAAGGAAATCTTATAAAAAAATATTAATAAGAAACAGCAAAAAAAATTCACAGTATATGTTATGCAGCGTCATTGTGATACATAGATTTGTATAAATAAATGAAGGGCCTGAACCCTGGAGTACAAAGTTTTAATATGTTGTATGAGGGGGATCTATATGTAGCAAAGTATGTACAGTATACAGAGTGTGATACAAGTGTGGGTTTAAAGAAAATGTAAACAGATATGTAAATTGAATGAAAAACATTTTGATACAAATGGAGTACGTTTTATATGATCTGCTGTGAAGAAAATTTAAATATAGTATTCTCAAGAACCAAGAATGGAAATGTAATTGTATTTGGCATGACATTTATATCTCTATGAAAAGAAGATTCAATGTACAAATGAAGACCCAAGAGTCTAATATACAGATATATCATGTTTGGGATGCGTATTTGTGAAAAATACCAGTCGAGAGACGAAAAATTTCCCGAGCCAAATGGCGAGGGAAATTTAGCCTCAAGACTAGTATTTTTCACAAATACCCATCCCAAGCATGATATATCTGTTTAATTACACCAAATATTATTTAGAACACTGGCTAAATAAACAATACCTTTTGTTTGTCGTTTTCAGGACCTAACATGATGTATCTGTTTAATTCTACTGAATGATGTTACATAAAACGCACAACTGATAACGTTTTGCAAATTTGTTACAAGCGTCTCGGTGAAGGGTAAAAACGGCAAATACGATTTTGCAAATACCATGAAAAAAAGTTAAATCTTATGCAAATACACCTATATGAAGTAAAAATTCTGCAAATTCACAATGCAAGGCCTGAATTTGTAAAAAATATCACGGCTATTAACCAATCAGAATCCAGCATTCTTATATAAGGTGTAATTATGGATCAAAGTGCTAGGGACTAATGCATCCTAGTCCTAGGGTCCAAAGTTTAACATGTGCTGTAATATGGAAACTTCAAAAATTGTTGTCTTAAGACTCAGTGCAGTGGAAATGCTCTTATGTGTGGTATGAATCACCATCGTGATATGTAGATTTTGGGAACAGGACAAAAGCCCCCCCCTCAATAATAATGAAAAGTAAAGATTAATGTATGTTTCATATATTTTTTTTCCTGATAATGAAATAATCATACAATCTTGGTATATTTTTGATGTTGATGGTGATATTATTTAAAAAAAAGTATGAAATGCATTTTCAAGTACTTACAAATGACATCTCCAGGGATGCATGGGGTCAATATTTTTGTTTAAGCTGCAACAGAATTTTCCATAGATGATTCCTACCAAGTTTCGGTGATGGCCATGTTTGTTAACCGATCGGGACGAAATGAGCAATCTTCATAGAGGACATTCCATAGATGCTTCATACCAAGTTTCGGTTCATTTGGCCAAGCGGTTTCAAAGGAGAAGATTTAAACAAATAGGCCAGTCAGATACAAGAATTGCCTGTGGCGGCTATGTTTGGTAATGGATGATAACAAAATGTGCACTCTTTAGAGAGGACCTACCAAGTTTCAGTACATTTGGCTGAGGGTTTTCAGAGGAGAAGATTAAAATGTGAGAAATAAACGGATGACAGATGACGGACACTAAGTGATGGTTAAAGCTCATATTGCCTTTGCAAGCTTGCCTTTGGCAAGGTTTGCTAAAAAGAATATTAAAATGGGAATACCTACTTGTAATGTATAGAATAAACATGTTATGCTATATTAGCATTATTTAATTTCTAAGGGCAAGAGTTATTTTTCTTTGAACAGGAGAAGATTTTATAAAAATCAACCAATCAGAAGCAAGAGGAAGCATCTATGGAAGGTCCTCTATAAAGATTGCTCATTTTGTCCCTATCCATTAACAAACATGGCCACCACAGGCAATTCTTGTTTCTGATTGGTCGATTTCTAAAAATCTTCTACTCTGAAACAGCTGGGCCAAGTGGAAGGAAACGTGGTAGGAAGCATTCTATGGAAGGTCCTCTATAGGAATTGCTCATTCAGTTTTGATCCATTAACAAACATGGCTGCCATAGGCAATTCTTGTTTCTGATTGGTTGATTTTTTTTTTAAATTTCTCCTCTGAAACCGCTTTGCCAAATGAACCGAAACTTAGTAGGATGCATCTATGGGTGGTTCTCTATAAAGAATGTTCGTTTCGTCCCTATCCATTAACAAATATGGCCATCACAGGCAATTCTTGTTTCTGATTGGTGGATTTCTAAAAATCTTCTCTGAAACTGCTTTGCCAAATGAACCGAAATTTGGTGGGAAGCACCTATGGAAGGTTCTGTATTAAGTTTCCTCAAAGCAGAATGAAAGGTGAGCGACACAGGCTCAGACCACTGAGCCTCTAGTTAATAAGTTTTGTGATTTATACGTTTTTACTTGATCTCACTCAGAAATATTTTCAGTATCAACGGACTGACTATGTTGGTGAAAATTATCATTCAGTGCGACGTCAAACACATTATGATGTTGCCGATAAAAGCAATTACGACAGTATTTAAGGACTTTACATACATCACTAATATATATAGCGACTCGTCCTATCAGACTAGGTGATATGTTTGTCTTTACCTTCATATATATATACTAACTTTGTGATTTATTATGGGATTGGTAATTAAAAATGGCTGCTATGCTTAATAATGTAGTCTAATTGTCTGAAATTTTCAAAGATCTTGTTGGGACCGTCATGGTCGAGATCGTATGATAGTTGGATTTACAACTACCTGTGCAATCAGTATCTATCACCACTAACTTTGTGAGTTTGAATATTCCCACTCGGGTGATAAATAAGCCTATCAATTAGGTGGGAGTGGATTGATTCTAGTAAAGATGGGTATGTGGTATATTCTGTTGCCAACAGATTAGAAATATCAAAAATATCAACACGATGAGGTTTATAACATAAAATTTGTTTATTTTTTCATGATGCGAGCAAATCTAATAACATAAGCTTTTGTTGTGTTGTGATTTCTAGACTGTATGTCCAGAATCTTGACCTTTTTTCACATTTTTCCTCCACGCCTGTATGGAATGTGGTATCTAAATCTTCATTGTCTTTGCCTTTATGGCATTTTTGCTCCACTACTGTAGCAAATGTGTGATCTAGATCTTCTCCTGTCTCTCCTGTGTAACTTATATTTTGATCTCTCATTTTTCTTGTTCTAGGCCTGTCTCTGTTGTGTTATTTAGATCTTGTTCTATGTCTGCCTCTATTGTGTTATTTAGATCTTGTTCTATGCATATCTCTATTGTGTTATTTAGATCTTGTTATAGGCCTGTCTCTATTGTGTTATTTAGATCTTGTTCTAGGCCTGTCTCTATTGTGTTATTTAGATCTTGTTCTATGCATATCTCTATTGTGTTATTTAGATCTTGTTCTAGGCCTGTCTCTATTGTGTTATTTAGATCTTGTTCTAGACCTGTCTCTATTGTGTTATTTAGATCTTGTTCAAGGCCTGTCTCTATTGTGTTATTTAGATCTTGTTCTAGGCCTGTCTCTATTGTGTTATTTAGATCTTGTTCTAAGCCTATCTCTATTGTGTTATTTAGATCTTGTTCTAGGCCTGTCTCTTGTGTTATTTAGATCTTGTTCTAGGCCTGTCTCTATTGTGTTATTTAGATCTTGTTCTAGGCCTGTCTCTGTTGTGTTATTTAGATCTTGTTCTAGGCCTGTCTCTATTGTGTTATTTAGATTTTGTTCTAGGCCTGTCTCTATTGTGTTATTTAGATCTTGTTCTAGGCCTGTCTCTATTGTGTTATTTAGATCTTGTTCAAGGCCTGTCTCTATTGTGTTATTTAGATCTTGTTCTAGGCCTGTCTATGTTGTGGTATTTAGATCTTGTTCTAGGCCTGTCTCTATTGTGTTATTTAGATCTTGTTCTAGGCCTGTCTCTATTGTGTTATTTAGATCTTGTTCTAGACCTGTCTCTATTGTGTTATTTAGATCTTGTTCAAGGCCTGTCTCTATTGTGTTATTTAGATCTTGTTCTAGGCCTGTCTCTATTGTGTTATTTAGATCTTGTTCTAAGCCTATCTCTATTGTGTTATTTAGATCTTGTTCTAGGCCTGTCTCTTGTGTTATTTAGATCTTGTTCTAGGCCTGTCTCTATTGTGTTATTTAGATCTTGTTCTAGGCCTGTCTCTGTTGTGTTATTTAGATCTTGTTCTAGGCCTGTCTCTATTGTGTTATTTAGATTTTGTTCTAGGCCTGTCTCTATTGTGTTATTTAGATCTTGTTCTAGGCCTGTCTCTATTGTGTTATTTAGATCTTGTTCAAGGCCTGTCTCTATTGTGTTATTTAGATCTTGTTCTAGGCCTGTCTATGTTGTGGTATTTAGATCTTGTTCTAGGCCTGTCTCTATTGTGTTATTTAGATCTTGTTCTATGCCTGTCTCTGTTGTGTTACTTAGATCTTGTTCTAGGCCTGTCTCTATTGTGTTATTTAGATCTTATTCTAGGCCTGTCTCTATTGTGTTATTTAGATCTTGTTCTAGACCTGTCTCTATTGTGTTATTTAGATCTTGTTCTAGGCCTGTCTATTGTGTTATTTAGATCTTGTTCTAGACCTGTCTCTGTTGTGTTACTTAGATCTTGTTTTATGCCTGTCTCTGTTGTGTTATTTATATCTTGTTCTAGGCTTGTCTCTATTGTGTTATTTAGATCTTGTTCTATGCCTGTCTCTGTTGTGTTATTTAGATCTTGTTCTAGGCTTGTCTCTATTGTGTTATTTAGATCTTGTTCTAGACCTTTCTCTATTGTGTTATTTAGATCTTGTTCTAGGCCTGTCTCTATTGTGTTATTTAGATCTTGTTCTAGGCCTGTCTCTATTGTGTTATTTAGATCTTGTTCTAGGCCTGTCTATGTTGTGGTATTTAGATCTTGTTCTAGGCCTGTCTCTATTGTGGTATTTAGATCTTGGTCTAGGCCTGTCTCTATTGTATTATTTAGATCTTGTTCTAGGCCTGTCTCTATTGTGTTATTTAGATCTTGTTCTAGGCCTGTCTCTATTGTGGTATTTAGATCTTGTTCTAGACCTGTCTCTATTGTGGTATTTAGATCTTGTTCAAGGCCTGTCTATATTGTGTTATTTAGATCTTGTTCTAGGCCTGTCTATGTTGTGTTATTTAGATCTTGTTCTAGGCCTGTCTCTGTTGTGGTATTTAGATCTTGTTCTAGGCCTGTCTCTATTGTGGTATTTAGATCTTGTTCTAGGCCTGTCTATGTTGTGTTATTTAGATCTTGTTCTAGGCCTGTCTCTATTGTGTTATTTAGATCTTGTTCTAGGCCTGTCTATGTTGTGGTATTTAGATCTTGTTCTAGGCCTGTCTCTATTGTGTTATTTAGATCTTGGTCTAGGCCTGTCTCTATTGTATTATTTAGATCTTGTTCTAGGCCTGTCTCTATTGTGTTATTTAGATCTTGTTCTAGGCCTGTCTCTATTGTGTTATTTAGATCTTGTTCTAGACCTGTCTCTATTGTGTTATTTAGATCTTGTTCTAGGCCTATCTCTATTGTGTTATTTAGATCTTGTTCTAGGCCTGTCTCTATTGTGTTATTTAGATCTTGTTCTAGGCCTGTCTCTATTGTGTTATTTAGATCTTGTTCTAGACCTGTCTCTATTGTGTTATTTAGATCTTGTTCTAGGCCTGTCTCTATTGTGTTATTTAGATCTTGTTCTAGACCTATCTCTGTTGTGTTACTTAGATCTTGTTCTATGCCTGTCTCTGTTGTGTTATTTAGATCTTGTTCTAGGCCTGTCTCTATTGTGTTATTTAGATCTTGTTCTAGGCCTGTCTCTATTGTGTTATTTAGATCTTGTTCTAGACCTGTCTCTATTGTGTTATTTAGATCTTGTTCTAGGCCTGTCTCTATTGTGTTATTTAGATCTTGTTCTAGACCTATCTCTGTTGTGTTACTTAGATCTTGTTCTATGCCTGTCTCTGTTGTGTTATTTAGATCTTGTTCTAGGCCTGTCTCTATTGTGTTACTTAGATCTTGTGTTTCTGTCATTTTTCTCACTTTTCTATTACGCTTGTCTTTACTCTGTGATCTAGACCTTGGCCTTTTTTCTCTTTTTCTCACTCTTCTCTTACTCATGTCTTGACTCTTTGATCGAGTTCTGTCTCTTCTTTCCCTCTTTCTCATTTTTCTACTTCTTTTATCTCTACTGTGTGACCTTTTCCTTTTTCTCATTTTCTTTTCTACTTTATCCCTATATAAAACAAAGAAAACATTACTGTTTTATCAAGAGATAATTCACCTCCACAAGTTTCATATTTCAAATCAGCTAATTTTCCTTTTATTATTCATTAACGACATTGAGAATGAGGTCTTAAATAATATAAAAATGTTTGCTGATGACACATCTCTATACTGTGTTGTTGAAGATCAAACGTCAGCAGTTGAAGATCTTGAGTGTATACATCAATGGTCCAGTGATTGGGGAATTACGTTTAATACAGCAAAAACTAAATCCATGTTATTTTCTAGGAAAAAATTGGCTAATTTACCACCCTTATTTTTTAATGGGACCATGCTGGAAAACTCAAAATCCCATAAGCCTCTTGGTGTCACTTTTAACTCAAATGGTAAATGGAATAATCATATTAATGAAATATATACTAAAGCTTGTAGAAGAATTAACATTTTAAGATTGATGAAACACAAACTTGACAGAAAATCATTGGAAAAATTATATATTGGATTTATTCGTCCAATACTGAAATATGGGGGAATAATTTGGGATAATTGTAGAATACAGGAATCTGATTTACTGGAAAGTATACAACTAGAGGCAGCTCGCATAATTACAGGATTAAGAAAGGGAACGTCACACGAAAAATTGTATACCGAACTGGGATGGGTGCCACTGAAAGAACGGCAAAGGACAAATAAGCTAATTTTATTACACAAAATTCTCCATGATGAAACACCCGAATATCTTTTAAATGAAATTCTTCTACATGCTAACCATCAATCTAGTTATAATTTGTGAAGTAACCGAGTATTTGAACCTCCACTCTGTAATACCACTTCATACAAATGTAGTTTTCCCCCTAATGTAATTGACAGTTGGAATTTACTTGATGTAGACACGCAAAATCAACACAGTAGACTGATGTTCAAAAAGCAAATCAGTTTTAATATATCTGTCCCTCCCCCTACTTTGCCTTGAGTACAAGAAAATATAACATATTCCATTGTCAACTTAGAAACTTGGCAAGTAACTTGAATCAACACAAGTTCTTATCACACTTGTCAGATAGTTTGAGGTGTCCCTGTGGGGATGATGTTGAAGACAACTTCCACTACTTTTATATCTGTCCACTCTTCATTTGCCAAAGAATTTTGCTGTTTACTCAACTGAGAGATTTAGCCTACTTCCTAAACATTGATGTACTCGTAAAGGGATCACCTGACCTTTCTTTTGATGATAATGTACTTATTATGAACTCTGTCCACACCTTTATTTGTGGAACCAAAAGACTTGATTATTAACATTTTTCAATTTGATTTTGTATTATTTGCTTTGAATCTTTTTTTAAGTTTGTTACTTAAGATGGTTAAGCAAATATATATCTATATTTATGTGTATATGTATGCATATGTATGAATATGCCCTTTTATGTGCTTATATATACATGTACATATGTATCCTTAATATACAGAAGAATATATTAATTACAAGTTAATTTATTCACACACTAAATTGGCAAATTTCACAATTATAATGAATAAATGGACAGTTTTAAAATTATTACAAAATTTTGAATTTCTCCTAAGTAAAAATTATTGCACACTAATTATAATGTAAATTAATTATTGATTCTCGTCATTATACTTGATGTCCTTAGTTATTGAGGGAGAGCACTTACATAGGCTATGCCTGATGTACAATCCCATTGGATATTGTGTAATTAAATTAATGCATTTTATTCAATAAAATATTTGAATTGAATTGAATTGATTTCCTTATAGTGGTAGGAATGTTTGAATAGAATAAAAGCCCTAGTGAGGTAAAACAACGAGCATTTACGTCCCTGCTTTTCCACTGTCCATATTTACTAGTACGTAGTCATGTCTATGGAAGTGTTCGGTCTTTAAAACTACAGGTTATGTCTATTGTTTGTTTATTTCCGTGTAGACACTGCAGATATCAGGGTTTTGATCCCATTCACCAGTTTAACCCCACCACATATTGTGCCTGTCTATAAAGCCAGTTTATAAATTTGTATCGGCCTCCGTCGTTGTAGTTTCTATATTCTTATTATTGTGTTCAAATATATTATAAACATGACTTGTTTAACTTCCTAATTTTCAAAGTAATTCGGTACTTACTTATTAGGTCTTTCAACAGATGTGGAAGGCACATCGTAACTTGCAATGGTATCTGACATGCCCGGATATCCAAATGGAAATCTGGAAAAGAAAATACAATTGTATTAAAATACAAATTCATAATACATAATCATGCATGAAGAGACTGGTGTTTAACTTATAAATCATATTATTCACACTTATGTACTTCTTATTTCCAAAACCATATTATAGACAGTTTTGTAATGTCGTTTACTGGATTTATTTACAAAGCTAATCCAAAATAGTGATTAAGACTCCCTTTATTTGTACTGACATATTCCATATAAAAATAGGACAAAAAATTGATGGGTACAAGAGGTAAATTCAACTTTTCAATAAAAATGAAAATGTGTGTTATTTTTTTTAAAGATAATAATTCTATATATGCGTGATATTTATGCTGCAAATGTAATAGGTTTGTCATTTCTACCATGTACTGTCAGACAATCTTCAAGAAGTTGAAGATTATCAGTCAGAAGTTGCACATGGCAATTGAAAAGGGTTAAAAACTTAAGAAGGAAGATGTTTTGATAATTTGTCACAAATTACACACCTCTTTTGAACGTCTTTTCTGAATTCTTTCAAGAGCACAAATTTGAGCAACTTCATTTTGTTTTCGCAAAATTGAAGGAAGAAAACTTTTATTGTGACGTTTCTCTCGCAAAGACTTGTGGACTTTATCAGAGGATCCTGGGAGTATCAGAGGATCATGGGAGTACCAGAGGAGCTTGGAGTATCAGATGAGCATGGGAGGGATGCATTATAATAGAATAAAAACGATTGTATAGATATATTGTTCTGCTGATCTATATAAATAATTACGAAATCATCCTTGTTTACAAAGGCCCTTTGAAAGGGTCAAACTCGAAATCAGGGACATTGGTTTGATATATAAAATTATAATGGAATTATTGTACATTGGCTAATGTTTGTTGTCAAATCCACAGGCGTCGCCTACCTTTAAGATAATTTCCTGTTAGATTTTATCCGAATTTGAAGCGTACATGTTGCGAAATAACCTCCACGTTCTATGTTGAAAATTTGTATATGACGTCACGATTTTTATATCGTTTGTCATCGACAATATTTCGCGGAATATTAGTGTTTCTGAAAACTCGACTAGAAAATCAGGAACAGTATTCCCGTAGAACCCAGTGGCGGATTTAGAGGGGGCGTGCGGGGCGTGCGCCCCCCCTAAAATTCGCAAAGCATATGTTATATAACGTTAATTAAGTAGTTCAATAAATAACTTTTTCATGAATGGTTAACTCGTGACCTGTAGTAAAATATTCTTACACATTGTAAATACACGTTGGATGTGTTTGCTAATTCATATATGTATTCGCCGTCAGTAGTTCAAAGATTATTCCATTCTGATTGGTTCCGAGGTACCAGACATCAACTATTTTCTCACGCTAATTAAACATTATTTCTGCAGTCAATTTTACAACTATATGTACACGTGCTATTTAGAAATTATAAAATGGACGAAAATTCTAGGCCAAGAAAACAAGCAAGATTGGATACATTTCTTATTCCTCGACGAGACGAGAAAAGTCAAAGGTAAATTAAAAAGTAAATTCAATCAATACTTCGAATAATTAATTTAACAATTGATCTCATTTATAAAACATACAACGAAAACCTATAACGAGAGAATCAGATGATGAAACTGAGACAGTGTGTAGAAACTTGAGTGTCCCAAGAAAATGGTCACTTCTCTTTAAATAATGGTTCAAATAGTTCTTGAATTCGATATTCTGCAATTTCATATGAAAAAAAATATAAGTTTGATTTGTATACAAATACCCGAAAATGTTGCCTTTTACTTTTCAAGTAAAGATCAGTAAAAATACGCGTTGGTATATTGTACATTAAAATACAAAAGTAACATATTAATAAAAAAAAAATTAGCGCAATTTATTTGTAACAATCTCTGCATCTGCCCGAGGTATCTGCACAAGAAAGTGTAAACAAATTCTTTGTCGGGGTACGTTTATATTATTTATATCTACCAATGGATGTCTGTACAATTTTTTTTACACATTTTTAACAAAAAATTCTGACTACAATTTATTTGTAATAAATTAATATCTACAACTGCATGCACATGAAAGTGTGAAAAAAATCTCGTTAAAATGGTTTATGCATATCTCACACCTGATTTCCGTAAACATATTTCTCGAGAACTTTGATACATTTTTGTTGTTTGATCTTTTAGTGTAATGAGGTTTTTACGCCCGTTGCTCAAACACTTGATGTCTGTCCGTCCGTCCGTCTGTAAGATTTCTGCAATCCACAACTCCCCTGACTGTAACCACGCAATTGATTGACTTAAACTAAATAATGTACTTGAAATACATTGTAGTTGTGCACAATGGTTTTTAGATTTTTCATTGAAGGCCGGGTGGAGGGGGTAGGAGGAGGATTCTGCAACCCGCAACTCCTAAATAACCACTCCATGGATTGAAGTGAAACTTAAACTACAAATTTGACATACATTGTAGTTTGCTCACCACGGTTTTATTTTTAGAATTGGAGGTTAGGGGTAGTAGGGAGATTCTGTAATCTGCTTTATTGGCGTAAAATCGTGAATTTACACACGAAATACCCCAAAAATTTTCGCGCCTCCCTCCGCTCGGCGCAATTTTTTTAAGTACGCCCCCCCCCCCCCTAACTTGAAATCCTGGATCCGCCCCTGGAACCAGTCTGTGGTTCCATAACATCTAGATTCCTATAGACAGATCTGGTTGTATAATTCATTGTGTCAATACCGACGATCATATTTTATATGTATGTAATCAGACGCTTAAATTTGGTATTCAGAAAGAATACACCAGTAGATCGCATATCATCGGTAAAGTCCGCAATGGTAAATCACAGATTATTGTGCGCTTCCTATAGTAGAGAACCCCACGAGAGAGTATACAGTGCTAAAAAGCGTCTAAAGGGAGATTCGTACAAACTCTTCATTAAATCTCACCAATTTCAGAGCAAGCCTTGTCAAAGAACTTGTTAGGCTCAAATTCAATCATGACATTAACGCTTATTGGGTTAGGTTTGGGATTATGATATTTAACGCCACTCTCAACAATATTTCAGTGATATCGTAGTGGTCAGTTTTATTGGTGGAGGAAACCGGAGGAAACTACCGACCTGTAGCAAGTTACTGACAAACTTTATCACATAATGTTGTATCGAGTACACCTCGACATGAGCGGGATTTAAACTCACAATCTTTGAAATGGAGATTCAATGTTGTGTAAATGTAGGTTCCACGATCTAATGGATCGAAGTCCTAGGGTCCAAAGGTTAATATATGTTGTAAAATGGAAACTTCGAAAATCGTTGTCTCAAGAATCAGTAATGGAAATGCAATATTGTGTGTGGTATGAATCACCATTGTGATAGTCAGATTTTTAAGCTTGTTACAAATGACATCACCCGGGATGCATGAGGACAATATTTCTTTTATATAAGCTGCAATGGGAAAAGTTTATGGAATTGGTATGTCTACGATACTAGGGATATAATAATTGAGTATCTGTCTCAATTTATTCTTTCCAAATAAAACAATCTGATATTGAAGTTAGATAAGTTTGGGTATATCATTGTGATGTTTATGTATGATCTCGTTCAATGTTTAACCGGATTAAATTTTTCATTTGTTTCAGCTTAAAAATGCATTAAAATTCTTTCTAAATTTACGTAATGCAATATTTCAATATGAATTATAATATTTGTTCAATAAATGTTATAAATTATTTTCATTATAAATTATTGTTCATATTGTGATATCAGGCAAGTTCTTTTAAGCCTCACCTGAACCCAAAGACCTCATGGTCTGGTTATCTTCACTTTTGTGCCATCTTTGTTTTTTAAGGTTTAGGTTTAGGTTTATGGTGTTTAACGCCACTTTCAGCAATATTTCAGTTATATCATGGCAGTCAGTTTTATTGGTGGAGGAAACAGGAGTAATCAGGGAAAACCACCGACCTGTCGCAAGTCACTGACAAACTTTATCCCATAATGTTGTATAGAACTCATAAGATAAGAATGTTCGTTATTGGCTTGTAGCCAGGGAAATATCCAACCCTATCCATTGTATCCTCTTTTTATTTCCTATAGCTATCTAAGCTACCATTCACATGCCATCATTTTACGTGCATTATTTATTTAACAACAATCCAGCAGCACCTGTATATGTAGTACAGTAAAACCTGTATAAACCGAACCCCTCTGGTACTGAAGAATCTGTTCAGACAGGTGCTTGGTTTACACAGGCTCAAATTACATAGCCATTAGTAGATGTGACTGTAAGTCTGTCTGGTTTAGGCATGTTTTCGGTTTACCCAGGGTTTGGTTTAGGCATGTTTTCGGTTTACCCAGGGTTTGGTTTAGACAGGTTTTCAGTTTACCCAGGCTTTGGTTTAGGCAGGTTTTCAGTTTACACAGGGTTTGGTTTAGGTATGTTTTCAGTTTACCCAGGGTATGGTTTAGACAGGTTTTCAGTTTATCCAGGGTTTGGTTTAGGCATGTTTTCGGTTTACCCAGGGTTTGGTTTAGACAGGTTTTCAGTTTACCCAGGCTTTGGCTTAGGCAGGTTTTCTGTTTACCCAGGCTTTGGTTTAGACAGGTTTTCGGTTTACCCAGGGTTTGGCTTAGGCATGTTTTCGGTTTACCCAGGGTTTGGCTTAGGCATGTTTTCGGTTTACCCAGGGTTTGGTTTAGGCATGTTTTCGGTTTACCCAGGGTTTGGTTTAGGCAGGTTTTCGGTTTACTCAGGGTTTGGTCTAGACAGGTTTTCGGTTTACCCAGGGTTTGGTTTAGACAGGTTTTCGGTTTACCCAGGCTTTGGTTTAGACAGGTTTTCGGTTTACTCGGGGTTTGGTTTAGACAGGTTTTCGGTTTACCCAGGGTTTGGTTTAGACAGGTTTTCGGTTTAGATAGTTTTCACTGTATATATCTCTCAGTTGATACGATATTCCAGAGCTCGTGATTCCTATCATGATTTCCTTGATAGAGCGTTGCTTCTAACAAGGAAGCTACTGAACCAAGGGTTCATAGTGATACAAGTTGAAGTCATCACTTCGACAGTTTTTCGATCTATATCATGACATGGTCAACCGTTGCGGAATATCTGTGTCACGCATGACCACGAATACGTTCCACTTTTCGTAAAGATTTCCCGGTCCTTTTCTCATTCATGACATATCGCCAGGTTTGTGACTATAGTAACACGACGGGTGCCACTAGTGGAGCAGGAACTGCTTACGATTCGGAAACACCTGAATTCACCCCTGGTTTTAGTGGGGTTCGTGTTGCTCGATCTTTAGTTTTCTGTATAGATCGTTTGTTGTCCTTTTTTTTTGGTCATTCGATTTACTGATTCTTGTTACCCTTTTGGTATCTTCAAACTTTTCTTACTACGGTGTCTCTAGTGGAGCCTGAACTGTTATCCCTTCCGGAGCACCCGAGTTCGCCCCAGGTTTTTGGTGAGGTTCGTATTCCTCGATCTCTGGTTTTCTGTGTAGTGTTTCGTATATCATTGTTTGTCTCTTTTCTTGTGGCCATTACTTTGTCTGTATTTTTTCGATTGACCACTTTTGAGTACCCTTTCGGTATCTTCAAACATTTTCTTATACCATGTAGTATTATTAATTCTGCAGCTGATCACGTTTCGTAGCAAAAAATCTTATGTTATGTTTTTACAATATGTAAGCATGGCTAACCTAGGTTTATTTTCTGAGACATATATATGTTTTGCCCTTTATACAAGTCTAAGAAAAAGTGCGCTTTAGGTTAAATAAGCCCATCAGTTATATTACAGTCAGAGAATGTATTCTCAAGTGTATAAAATTGGTTGCACCAGAACTAAATCTGGGGGGAGGGGGTGCATTCATTAATGTGGGGAGTTGCTACTGCGGCAGCTAATTCAGACGTAAAAGAAAAGTGTTGGGAAAGACATGGAAAGAGGGAGGTGTGATTCTAGTAAAGATGGGTATGTGGTATATTCTGTTACCAACAGATTAGAAATATCAACACAGTTAGGTTTATAACATAAAATTTGTTTATTTTTTTCATGACGCGAACCAGTCTACAAACATAAGTTTTTGTTGTGTTGTGATTTCTGGATCTTGAACTTTTTTCTCATTTTTGCTCCACGTCTGTATCGAATGTGTGATCTAGATCTTCATTGTCTTTTCCTTTATGGCATTTTTGCTTCACGACTGTATCGAATGTGTGATCTAGATCTTCACCTGTCTCTCCTGTGTAACTTATATTTTGATCTCTCATTTTTCTTGTTTTATGCCTGTCTCTGTTGTGTCATTTAGATCTTGTTCTAGACCTGTCTCTGTTGTGTTACTTAGATCTTGTTCTATGCCTGTCTCTGTTGTGTTACTTAGATCTTGTTCTAGACCTATCTCTGTTGTGTTACTTAGATCTTGTTCTAGACCTGTCTCTGTTGTGTTACTTAGATCTTGTTCTAGACCTGTCTCTGTTGTGTTACTTAGATCTTGTTTTATGCCTGTCTCTGTTGTGTTATTTAGATCTTGTTCTAGGCCTGTCTCTGTTGTGTTATTTAGATCTTGTTCTATGTCTGTCTCTATTGTGTTACTTAGATCTTGTTCTAGACCTGTCTCTGTTGTGTTACTTAGATCTTGTTCTAGACCTGTCTCTGTTGTGTTACTTAGATCTTGTTCTAGACCTGTCTCTGTTGTGTTACTTAGATCTTGTTCTAGACCTGTCTCTGTTGTGTTACTTAGATCTTGTTCTAGACCTATCTCTGTTGTGTTACTTAGATCTTGTTCTAGACCTGTCTCTGTTGTGTTACTTAGATCTTGTTCTAGACCTGTCTCTGTTGTGTTACTTAGATCTTGTTCTAGACCTATCTCTGTTGTGTTACTTAGATCTTGTTCTAGACCTGTCTCTGTTGTGTTACTTAGATCTTGTTCTAGACCTGTCTCTGTTGTGTTACTTAGATCTTGTTTTATGCCTGTCTCTGTTGTGTTATTTAGATCTTGTTCTAGGCCTGTCTCTGTTGTGTTATTTAGATCTTGTTCTATGCCTTTCTCTATTGTGTCATTTAGATCTTGTTCTAGACCTGTCTCTGTTGTGTTACTTAGATCTTGTTCTAGGCCTGTCTCTATTGTGTTACTTAGATCTTGTGTTTCTGTCATTTTTCTCACTTTTCTATTATGCTTGTCTTTACTCTGTGATCTAGACCTTGGTCTTTTTTCTCTTTTTCTCACTCTTCTCTTACTCATGTCTCGACTCTTTGATCGAGTTCTGTCTCTTCTTTCCCTCTTTCTCATTTTTCTACTTCTTTTATCTCTACTGTCTGACCTTTTCCTTTTTCTCATTTTCTTTTCTACTTTATCCCTATATAAAACAAAGAAAACATTACTGTTTTATCAAGAGCTAATTCACCTCCACAAGTTTCATATTTCAAATCAGCTGATTTCCTTATAGTGGTAGGAATGTTTGAATAAAATATAAGCCCTAGTGAGTAGTAGCCTTTCTTATAAATAACCATTCCCCACAATCATTTTGGTCAAGCTAATAGCAAAATCTCTATGTAATGAAGTGACAGTGGTATGTACAAGGGACTGACAAACTCGCCTCAGATCACAAGACAAATGAAGTGACAGCGGTATGTACAGGGGACTGACAAACTCGCCTCAGACCACAAGACAAATGAAGTGACAGCGGTATGTACAGGGGACTGACAGAGATACCTCAGACCACTAGTCAATGGAGTAACAGCGGTATGTACAGGGGACTGATCAGGCTAGACTAGGGTGTGAAACTATGGAACATTGCTCGTTTTGATCCCATTAATAAGTTTCACCCCGCCACATATTATGCCTGTCTATAAAGCCAGTATCTAGATTTCTATCAGTCTCTGCCGTTGCCGTTTCTATATTCCTATTATTGTAATTAAATATATTGTAGACATGACTTGTTTAACTTCCTATTTACAACGTAATTCCGTACTTACTCATTAGGTCTTTCAACAGATGTGGAAGGCACATCATAACTTGCAATGGTATCTGACATGCCTGGATATCCAAAAGGAAATCTGGAAAAGAAAATACATTACAAATATATAATCAAGTATGAAGAGACTGTTGTTTAACTTATAAATCATATTATTCTCACTTATTAAGAATGCACTTTTTATTTCCAAATCCATATTATAGACAGTTTTGTAATGTTGCTTCATGGATTTATTTACTAAGCTTATCCAAAATAGTGATTTAGACCCCTTTTTTGTACTGACATATATTCCATTAAAAAATATGTAAAAATTTGATGGGTACAACAAGTAAATTCAACTATCTTCAAATAAAAACGAAAACATGAAAATGTGTTCTGTTAAGATAATAATTCATTTCATGCATGATATTTATGCTGCAAATGTAATGGGTTTGTCATTTCTACCATGTACTCTCTGACAACCTTCAACAAGTTGAAGATTATCAGTCAGAAGTTGCACATGACAATTGAAAAGGGTTAAAAACTTAAGAAGGAAAATGTTTTGATAATTTTTCATAAATTACACACCTCTTTTCAACGTCTTTTCTGAATTCTCTTAGGAGCACAAATTTGAGCAACTTCATTTTGTTTTCGTAAAGATGAAGGAACAAACTTTTATTGTGACGTTTCTCTCACAAAGACTTGTGGACTTTGTCAGAGGATCATGGGAGTACCAGAGGAGCATGGGAGTATCAGAGGATCATGGGAGTATCTGAGAAGCATGGGAGGTATGCATTATAATAGAATAAAAATGGTTATATAGTTATATTGTTCTGTTGGTCTATGGTAAAAATTACGAAATCACCCTTGTTTACAAAGCCAAAGGGTCAAACTCGAAATCAGGGTTTGATATATCAAATTCTAATTACATAGCATGTTTTTTTTCATTGGCTAATGTTTGTCGTAAAATCCACAGACGTCGCCTACCTTTAAGATAATCTCCTGTTAGATTTTATCCGAATTTGAAGCGTACATGTTGCGAAATAACCTCCACTTCTTACGTTTTATATTGAAAATTTGTATATGACGTCACGATTTTTATAACGTTTATGAGACAAAGTCATCAACAATATTTCGCGGCATTTTAGTTTTCTTTTGTAATTTTTAGACCTTTTCTTAAGCGCAATAGAAATATTTTTGTCTTGCATTAGAATAGAAATAACAGTAGTGTATTTGAAGAGTTGTCGGTGTCAATTGGGGATTTGATGCAGGCAACACTGTTATTCCTTAAATGTGAAGACTCAGCTTGAGGTGAGGAATGTAACAGACAATAAGGGTATAAAACTTTCCAATGCATCCTTTGTACTCGTACGCCAAAACGTTTTCTTTGTGTCCAGGGGCGTATTACATTTCAACGATCCTTTTACTTGAACTAGACGTTATAATAAACACATGCAGAACCACGTCTTAGTTTCTCTCCTACGGGGTACAACCATTCTGAGAGGGCGTCAGCTACAGTAGTTGTGCCGGACAAACCATTCAAACGATAATAGAACACAGAACAATCATAAAAAAAACCAAGCTGTACCTGTAATAGCCACAAACAAAAGGGTCACGTCGAACAAACAAACACTAAATGAATATATATAACACAGAGATTGACGACCTATATCAGTGAATTAATCTTCTGAAAACTCGACTCGAAAATCAGGAACATTATTCACGTAAAACCAACCTGCGGTTCCATAACATCCAGATTCCTGTAGACAGATCTGGTCGTATAATTCATTGTGTCAATACCGTTGATCATATTTTATTATGTAATCAGAAGCTTGATCTTGGACTTCAAAAAGAATATATCAGTAGATCGCATGTCAACGGTAAAGTCCGCAATGGAAAATCACAGATTATTGTGCCTCCCAATAGTACAGAATCCGCGAGAGATTATATAGTGCTAAAAGGCGTCGAAGGGGAGATCCGGACGAAATCTTCATTACAGAAAATCTCACAAATTTCAGGGCAAACCATGTCAAAGAGCTTGCAGAGCTCAAATTCAATCATGACATAAACACGTATTTTGGGTTATGGTATTTAACGCCACTTTCAACAATATTTGAGTTATATCGTGGCGGTCAGTTTTATTGGTGGAAGAAACCGGAGTGCCCGGATGAAACAATCGACCTGTCGTAAGTTACTATAATAAATAAGTTTTATTTAAAGTCGAAGCATGTACAACAAGCATAACACAATCTCTAACGAGCTTTTAAATTCGACTATACATTGAACAACACATACATGACATAACATGAATACAACATACAGCACATATAAAAAAGCACTTAATAATTTAAAATCATCAAGCCATACATATCCACATATATACTTGATACACAAACATGCATACAACATACAGCACATATAAATAAATAAAGCACATAATATTTTTTTTTTTTTTTTTTTTTTTTTAAAAAGCCATACATATGCACATATACTTGATACACAAACATGCTGACACGAAAAGCAGTATAAAACCAAGCTAGAAATCAGAATGAAAGCTAAAGTAAAAACATCAACTAAAAAATATAGGATGCTAACTAAAACATAATGAACTAAAAATAAAAAGGATGCTAACTAAAAGGAACAAGCAAGAACGCAGCAGGCATAAAAACAAAATCATTTACAAGCATGCACTGCACCGGCATGAGCCACCAACTGGGTCCCATGTTTGTATAATGTTTCTGAATTGATCGAAAGAGGACTCCTGGCGACAATGGTTTGGTAGCTCATTCCAGATTTGTGCAGCATTGTATCTAAAAGATTTCAAGCCGTACCTTGTGGTCCTTACTATAGGCACAGCTGCGGTATTTTTTGACCTGAAATTATAAGACCGGGCTTTAATATCTATAAGATCAAGTAAATATTGTGGACTCTTTCTATGTATTATTTTAAAAGTTTCGATTGCAATTGTTCTTATTCGCCGAATCTTCAATGATGGTAATTTGGATTTTTGAAGTAAATCTTCATAAGAAGAATCATAGTCTTCATAAATAAACCGTAATGCACGTTCTTGGATTTTTTCCATTTTAATTGAATTTTTTTCCGAACAATAGTGCCATATTACTGGGCAGTAATTAAAATTTGAAAGGATAAACGAATAGTAAGATGTCAGTCTTCCCAATCTGTTCATATATTTACCAATTCTTTTTAAAATATTTAATTGTCTGGAAGCCTTTTTACACATTTCCGAAATATGATTATCAAAATTCAAATCAGAATCAATAATGACTCCCAACAATTTTACATTATCCTCACATAAAATTTTGTTTCCGTTCAAATTAAAAGATAAATTTTGACTTTTCGTTTTTTTTCCAATGGCTATCGCCTGAAATTTGTCGGGGTTAGCTTTCATAAGATTGAGTGAAAACCAATTTATTAGTTCCATACTATCATTTTCTAAAGTTTTTGTTACAACATCAATATCGTTATCACAATTGGACACTGTATTGTCATCAGCATAGTTGTATATTGTGCTATCTTTTACAAAAAGAAATATATCGTTAATAAAAACGTTAAAGAGGACAGGATCTAATATAGAGCCCTGTGGCACACCTTTGAGAAGTTGACTCCACTCACTATAAGTACCCCCCACCTTCACCCTCTGCTCTCTTTCTTCTAAGTAATTTTTTAATAAATTTAGAGATTGTTTAGTTAAACCATAAGCTTCTAGTTTTAGTAAAAGTAAGTTATGAGGTAAACAGTCAAATGCCTTAGAAAGGTCCATTGAAATTGCCACAATATATTTATTATCATCCAAAGCACGTTTCCAATCCTCACCAATTTTTAACAAGGCAGTTTGACATCCAAAACCAGGTCTGAAGGCTGAGAGCATTGGATGAAAGTGGTCCTGAAGAAATTCCATTAATTGGTTATGAATGGCACGCTCAAAGATCTTAGAAATGCAGGGTAGGACACTGACTGGTCTATAATTTCCTTTTTCGAGAGCGTTATTTTTTTTATATAAAGGAGATACCTGAGCTGATTTTAGATCTGCAGGAAATATCGAAGAATCTATAGATTTGTTGACTAATTTAGTAATTGGGTTTGTTATTTCCTGCTGTGCCATTTTTAATATCTTTGGGGAGATGCCATCATGTCCTGTAGCTTTTTTAACATTTAATTTATTTATTTGTTTAGTCACAAACTCTTCAGACACATGCTTAAAATTTAGTTCGTTATTGATAGTATTGTTTTCTGAGATTTTCATTACACTTGGATGTTCTTTATTTATTTTAATTGATTTATCTCCAATATCTTTAGCAACATTAATGAAAAATTCATTAAAATTTTTTGAAACCTCTTGTTGGTCATTTACAATGCCATCATTTTCACATAAAACTATGTTATTGTTTGAATTCTTTGTTTTACCAGACAAAAATGGCTTTATTGTTGGATAAAAAGATGTTGCTTTGGGACCACCTGCAGTTCTCTCATAAAAATATGTTTTTATATAGAGTCCCTTTTTATTTTTGTAACCAGGTTTCTTTGCTTCCTATATATTTCCCAATTCTTGTCTGATTTGTACTTAATAAACTTATTATGATACATTCTTTTTTTATATATTGCCTGTCTTAGCTCTTTGTTCATATATGGAGCTGGATTAACAACAGGCTTTCTCTTTTTCAGTGGCATATGTTTATCGATAACTTCAGTAAAAGCTGACTGAAAATTTGAATATGCTTCATCTACATTTTCTACTGATACTAGATTTTCAAAATCAATAGATCTTACATCATCTATAAAATTTTCCATATCCAAATTTTTGTAACTTCTATACTGGATAAAGTCAAGATTCATTTTTGGTACATAGCCCTTAAGTTGGAAAGATATAATGTTATGACAATCACTCAGTCCACAATTAAAGTTTCTTATATTTTGGCAGTGGTTGGGCCTATTTGTAATAATAACATCTAAGAGTGATGGTTCAGCAATTTTTGTAAAACAAGTTGCTGTCTTGACAAGGTTAGAAAAATCAAAGACATTACACATTGTAATCAAAGGTCCACATTTATCTAAATTAAGATAATTATAATTAAGATCACCAAGTATCATAACATTGTCATACTTTTCCGAAACTTTATCAAAAGTTTTAGTAAAGTCTTCTGTAAATACATCATCAGTCATGGAGGGGGGTCTATGCCACATATCAACCACTTTCTTTCTTTAAAATTGATTTCCACAAACATAGATTCGATGGATTTGCATTCCAGTTTGATTTTTCTGTCGCACGCCAAGTCAGAGCGGATATAAACTAAAAGTCCGCCACCGCTTGCATTTCTGTCTGCACGCCATAGGTGATAATTTTCAACATTAAACTCACTGTTTCTAAAGGTATCATCAAGTTTGGATTCAGCAATAAAAATCATGTCAACTAGATTTTCATTTAGTAGCTCTTTGATGGAACAGTATTTATTGCGAAAGCTGTTTATATTGAGATAGGCACATTGGAATGAATGTGGGTGTTTGCGTCTTACATCTTTCAATTCGTCAAATATGTTGTTGTTTTGATCGTCCTCAATATTGACATCTGTATGACAAGGGAGATCATCGTTAATGTTTACATCATCTGAGGTGTCAAAAAACGAATTTGAAAACGTTGGTAATCTATCATCGCAAATTTGACAGAAAAAACGATCATCACTTGTAGAAAGGATATTATATTCTGAGTTGGACAATGTTGTACATTTCAAATGAGTCCATTCGTCACAGAAGTCGCATTGTATCGCCTTCTGATTAGACCGCACAGATTTTTTGCAGCTTATACATGGATGTTTTATTGGTCCAGGGTTGTAGTGGACATCGCCGCACAGTAAAATTGATATTATCAGGTGATGTCGAGACCTGTTTTGTATCTCCCGAAATGTTAGAACTGTTTGTTTTGGTCGGCCATTTTGGATAATTTCAAACTTCGGTGGGCAAATTTTCTCAATTGCAAAGTCATAATTATTTTTATCATATATTTCTCTACAGGAATAGAAGCCTAGGTCATCTGGTCTCACTATGTTAAGGTTTTCCTGTGTGTATTCAGGTCGTAATCTTATGAAAATTGCTATCAATAATAGAGCTGTTTCTAGTCCACCCTTAGTGGCCTTACCGGCCGCCATTTCGAAGTGATCGATGTAGGCTCTAGTTTTCTTCTTTGAATTGATTGTGTATAGTACGTCAACATATTTCCTCAACTCTTTTGGTTTCAGAGATAAACTCAACCGAAATGTGTCAAACAATGGCAAATTCTACAATTTGAGCTTTCTTTTTTTCCATTTTGCTTTTGTCATCACTTGACAAACTTGATCACATAATGTTGTATCGAGTACACCTGAATCATGACGACATCCTCGATCTCTTGAGAAACAGAGATTTGTTGAACTTATTAGTGATATGGAAGATGTACGCATCCATTACCATCTCAGTCCAAACAGTCAAGCGTAATCATACAACTTGCCATACCAGCAATTGTACTCATTTGGTTTGTGTTTAGTTTTTGTTTTATTTATAGTTTTCCCTTTTTCGAATGCTTGTTTGCGATTCTTAAGCACCGTCCCCTGGTGTCTCCTCCAGCTAAGTAATCACAGTCCTTTCATCAAACACATGATGTTTTACTACTTGAACCGCTTGCTTTGCTGGATCAGACACGGGGAGAATCAAAACACAATTCTTAAGCATCGTCCCCTGGTGTCTCCTCCAGCTAAGTAATCGCATACATGTAGTCCATTCTTCAACCATATGATACACTGCAACTATACATTACTCATTGCCTCTCCTCGGGTCGTGCTGCCGAACACGGCCTATTTATTTATTTATTTATATATTTTTTGTAACATACATCATTTAAATAGTTAGAATTGTCTTGTTTAAAAACATATATCTCCATTCTGTATTGTTGTAACTGTTGATATAATTATGAATGTACATTTGTTATTGCCCCTTGAGGGACCCTAATTGGAATAAAAATATTGTATTGTTATAGCCCCTACCCTTAAATAATAAACCTCTCAACCCAAGGAAAACAAATTGATAAAAATATATACAACACAAAATCAGCGTTGTTTTACTTGTATGTGCTGAGCCAAAAAAAGGGGGAGGGGGAGAAAAAAACAACAATATGTTTTTTATTGAACAGCAAATATTTTCATACATATCGTACTGTGTACAAAAATTATAAACTGACGATTTTTAACATTTCATGTCACACTGCATTATGTTTAAAATATGTCATTTTTATATAGCATTTTTATCAAGCCGGGGATAGTCGGTTTTTCACTTTTGAATTTTTATACTGACCTGTAATTGTTGAAATTAGTAGAAGATGAAATCCACTTCCTCCTGGAATGTCCATCATTGACAAATGTAAGAAAACCATATAAATTACATTGTAATATAATAGTTCTATAGATAAATTGACACTCAAGTTTAAAAATATGTCTCAGTTGATAGATGACAACCGCTTTATATGGATTCTTTCCTCCGAGGACGAAATGGTTTGCCATACTCTCTCAAATTTATTGCATTCTTTATTTGAAGAGCGTTCAGAACAACTAATTAAGACTTTATTACATAATTTTTTTAATAACATATAGGGCGTGGAATACTTATTTTTATAATTTAGAGTTGTCTCTCTCTAACTGTAAATACATTCTCCAGGTAACATTTATAAGTACCTTTCTTTTTTTTATATTTCCTAATCAAACAATTATAGAACAATTATATTTGTGTTTCTTTTATTATTTTATTGTGATTATTATATTATGTATAGAAGAAGAAGAAGAAGAAGAAGAAGAAACTTTATTTACCAATTATGGGCCAACGAGGGGCATGCATATTCACATACTATATAATTATTTAAAACATAACACATGTTTAACAAAGACAAAGATACAATAACATATACTTATAACATGTCATTTATATGCTCAGTGTGGTTGATATGTTTTAATACATCCAGCTATGATATATGCATCATATAAATACGATGATTAATAAATAGATAGAGCCGACTATTTGTATCCTACCCGTGTCTGAAGCAGAGAGGCAAACACAATGATAACCTTTCTGCAGGAGACACCAGGTGACGGTGCTAAAAGGATGATAGTCAACCCTTAATTTTGAGGTATGAGCCATTTATATCCCCCCTGTGTCTAAAGCAGAAAGGCAAGCACATAGGTTTCCCTTCAGCAGAAGACACCAGGGGACGATGCTAAAAGAATGTTTGCTCATACCCAAATATTTAATTGTATGAATTGATTATCCTTCCCGTGTTTAAAGCAAACAAGTTAGCGAATAAGGTAGCTTGAATGCAGTAAACACCAGGGGACGGTGCCTCAAGGATATGTTAATTTACTCATACAGTTGATTTTGTCATAATTAAAAGACAAGATGTATCAACTTTTTAAGGAAGATGCTTCAAAATAAATTTACATAATGTTTTCAATAATTCAATATTTTCAGAGTTAAAAAGCCAAATCAGTTTGTTTTGACTGTTCAAATTTCTAAAATTACTACATACAGTTGTAATTTCAAACAACATTGATTCTCGGTCTTCATCGTATTTTGAGCATTCAAATAAAAAATGTAATTCATCTTCAATAACATTTGAAGAACATTTTGTGCACATTCTGTTGTGTCGGGGAACACCTTGATATCTACCTAATTCTATCTGTAATCTATGTGAGGATGTACGCAGTTTTGTAAAACTTCTCCTTAGCTCAAAATTATTTATATGTACAGTATGTGGCCAAAAGTATTGCAACATGTAAAAAAATCCCTATATAATCAACCAAAACCATATTTTTTCAAACAAATATTGTGAAGTCATTTCTGGATAGATTTCAGCAAATTTGTAAAATTTGTTAAAATCTATCCAGAAATGACTTCACAATAATTTTTGGAAAAAATATGGTTTTGGTTGATTATATAGGGATTTTTTTACATGTTGATGTTGCATTACTTTTGGCCACATACTGTATATAAACCCGACTTTAAATAAAGATTACTTACTATCATTATTTGGGCATCACGATTGATTTAAATAAAGTTTCTTGTCTTGTCTTGTCTACATTACATTTTTATTTTATGTCAACTATAATATTGAATTGTCTTTTTTTTATCTTCATCATGACAAACGAACTCGTAAAAACAATTATGTACACGGTTAATAACCAGCGTGTGTGCACGGTTAATCACTAATTACTAATTGTTGGGATCCCATAATTGTTGACACAATCCCTATGACAACTCTATTCACCGAAGCATGACATTGATTTTTAACCAATCATGTCTAGGAAATGTCGTTAGCTCGTGATATTATAAAGTACTTCCTGTTTTGATTTCATATTTTCGTCTCATATTTTGTCACGTTTTTGTTTAAAATGGTAGACTATTCATATTCTGAAGATGGGATGCCAATTCCAAAACAAAAAGGGGCTTTTTCGCAACCATTTGCATCTGAAAATGATGTTACAAATATATTTGATATCCGAGGCGACGGATTTGATGTGACACTATCTCTAGCAAATGGGACGATCAGCTGGGTCAGTGTCAGTGGAAATAGATGTAAGTAAATAATATTATTGCTCGACCTACTATCTTCATGATCAACATGTTCTATAAAAGCGTCCCATGACGTTTGACATTGGCCCATATTCTGAAATTTCGAATATTTGGAAGACACATTTAACACTAATCTCGTTGGAGATGCAGACAGAAGATTTCTGCAAATCCTAGGATGGAGATGCAGACATAAAATTTCTTCGGAATCCTAATCTCAATGAGATTAATTTAACACTTGAAATATCAGTGAGTGATTGTTATTTAACGCCAACTCAGCAATTTTTCATCTATATCATGGCGAGAACAAGTTAATTTTTAATGAGATTATGAGGTCCACTTTATTACTAGTCCAACACGCTTAGTTGGTGTTTTATAGTGCTAGCTCATTGAAACCACAGTCCGCAGATAGACATGTCTCCCCACTTGGACACATTATCCAGATTATGAGCCAACCAGTTTTTACTCTTTCTCCTTAATTCCTTATGCTTAGCTGAGGAGCAACAAATACCATTTTGTAGTCTTTGAACTCACGATCTATTGCACTCGAGTTGAGCACGCTAACAATTACACCACCTATGCAGTTACTTGAAATACGATACTAAAAGAAGGCAAATATCTAAAATATAGTCGAGTCCAGCAAATTACTGTTTTTAGCATATATTACTGTGTCTAACACATTATTACGTTCATCAATTTATAGTGTCAAGCAAAATACTATATCTACACTTGTTTTTAATATATACTTCTTCAACTCTCCCTTGTCAACATGCTGCAGTGGTATCATGCTTTGCTCTGCTCAGCCCTTTATTGAGGAATTGTTATCTTGGAATATTTCAAAATGTTTCTACTCACAACTCCTACATTTTAAATAGGAATTCCTAAGAATTTTGCATTCTCGATTTTCACTATATGCAGATTTGCATACCATTGCGGAAGTTTGTCGTTTTTGACTTTGAATATTTCACCAAAAATTTTTTATGCAAAAATCATTCTATATTTTAAATAGGAATTACAAGTATCTTTCTCAAAATATGAAAGAATGTCGAAGGGAGAGGGGGAATCTTTTTTGTGTCAAAAATAACCTTTAGATACCATCTGTTTTTCTATGATTTTAATCTTCTGTCTGTTGTCATCCGGTTAGAGTGATGAGCTTGTGGTTTGTCTTCTTTTCTTTTTTTTTGTTGGTGTAAAATGATGTGTACGCATGTGCATTTTTGTTAATGTAGCTACACTTCTGGTAGCTGCAATAATGTAGCTCCTGTGACAAACTTGTGTCTCGGCAGAGCTACAACACGGTCCCATTCGTCACAATGGAGCAAAAAAAAAGTTGCAGTTGAAACATAAAAAACTCACTATTTACGCTTCAAACATTTCATTATAACTATTACTGATGATCCCAGTCCTTGTTAAATCGGTTTGGATGAGAAATATATGCTTTTCAAAGGTACATGTAGCAACAACCTTGTTCAAATTTATCGATCGTTTTCCATAACCGGAAACTACGGAGGGCGGAGCTTTTCTAAATATGGTATTTCTTACTGCACACTGATGTAAACATTCACGCCTCAAATCGCCAAATATGGTATCGACATCCAAATAGTGAGGCCGGAAATGACGAAATTCAAAATGTTCAGTACATGAATTTTTATTTTGTAGGAATTACATTCTAAAATACTGGTACATGTAGGTGATAAAAACTTGTTATAATAATAGACAAAAGGAAAGGTTATGTCTTATTATTGATAAATGCAGGCGTCAGAAACTCTGTAAGCGAGCGCAAAAAATCTCGGCGGCTGCTCCATTACGTGTAATGGCATCCCGTTATAACCCTTGCTAGTAAGCGAGCCTTTAGGGTTTTATTATTAGAACTACACTTCTGGTAGAGAATTGTTGTTGGAATTGTGAAGGATCACCACTCCAGTTATAATGAGCCAGATTATATATGAATGGGGAACTTGCACCTGTACCGGCTGTTGATACAATCAGGATTTTATAGACTTGAAGATGCCAGTGTTGAGACCCTGTAACTTATGTTAGTAGTTGATGGTCTTGATTGAAATATGTGTAGTATATGAATACAAGATTATTGGAACAGACTGATCTTTATAATAGGGAGGAATTTTAGATTTGAAAAAGGCTATTTTGTAGGTCAATGGCTTCAAAATCTTCTTTGGCAAATGAAAGGTTTATCTGTGTCAAACTAGATACAACATTATGTGATAAAGTTTGTCAGTGACTTGTGGCAGATCGGTGTTTTTCCCCGGGTACTCCTGTTTCCTTCACCAATAAAATGACCGCCACAATATAACTGAAATATTGTTGAAAGTGGCATTAAACACCATACACGAACTAACACTGGATTTGACAGAGTTATGCAAGCATGATCAAATGTGTTTTAGTAAATACACGACAGGTGCCACTATTGGAGCAGAAACTGCTTACCCTTCCGGGGCACAGTTTTAGTGGGGTTCCTAATGCTGAATTGTTTTGTAGATCATTGTTTGTCCCTGTTGGCCATTGTATTTTCTGTCCTTCCTCGATTTATGGCTTCTGATATATTACCCCTTTGGTATCTTAAAACTTTTCTCATAAATTTTTCAACAAAGAATATATTTCATTATGTTTATTAATGGATCTGTAGGTTGCTACATATTTCAAAACCACAGAATTGATTGAATTTCAACTCTAAAATGGTTGATCATGCAAAAGATTTTTTTTTTTTACTTTGGATTCAATGTAGGACATTATTTAATATCTAGTTTTTTTTCGTATGAAAATAAAGATCATGCAATTTTTTTTTTTTTAAATTGGATTCAATGTGGGACATAGTTTGAATTTAGAAAATAAGGTTTTTTGTATGAAAATAATATTGATTATAGTGCTAATCATAAGCAGCCAGCTCTCATAAAACTTGTAATTGTATTAGTCGTAGATGTAAGCCTGCTGTGAATTATAATGGGGAAATGTAGTGTCTGAAACTCTGAATCAATAATCAGTCCTCTTAAAAACAATTTTGATTTAATTTTGCTCATTTTCTAATTCTTCTTGTATAATATTAATAAAAGAAATATCTCTGTATAAATCTTAATATATAGGATTAATTATTGATTATCGTAAATCAATACTGCTATCTTTTTAATACAAATATGATATCATCACAATGAGACAATTTTGTTTTCCTAAAGATTAAATACATTGTATATGTACATATGCAGCATTGGTGTTTTAAGTATTCCATTGATTTTTGTCTGACCATTTATTGAAATAAGTTTTTTTCTTTCACTCTCAGGAGGAGGACAATTAAACTACAGTGTAACCTGTCTAAACGAAACCCTGAGTAAACAGAAAACCTGTCTAAACCAAACCCTGAGTAAACAGAAAACCTGTCTAAACCAAACCCTGAGTAAACAGAAAACCTGTCTAAACCAAACCCTGAGTAAACAGAAAACCTGTCTACGTCAAACCCTGAGTAAACAGAAAACCTGTCTAAGTCAAACCCTGAGTAAACAGAAAACCTGTCTAAGCAAAACCCTGAGTAGACAGAAAACCTGTCTAAGCCAAACCCTGAGTAAACAGAAAACCTGTCTAAGCCAAACCCTGAGTAAACAGAAAACCTGTCTAAACCAAACCCTGAGTAAACAGAAAACCTGTCTAAACCAAACCCTGAGTAAACAGAATACCTGTCTAAACCAAACCCTGAGTAAACAGAAGCCCTGTCTATGTCAAATCCTGAGTAAACAGAAAACCTGTCTAAGCCAAACCCTGAGTAAACAGAAAACCTGTCTAAACCAAACCCTGAGTAAACAGAAAACCTGTCTAAGCCAAACCCTGAGTAAACAGAAAACCTGTCTAAGCCAAACCCTGAGTAAACAGAAAGCCTGCTTAACACAGACAGACTTTACAGTTTCATCTACTAAATGTCTATGTAATTTGAACCTGTGTAAACCAATTACCTTTCTAAAATGAACAAATTCTTCTGTCCAAAGGGGGTTCGTTTTAGACAGGTTTTACTGTACATGTACATATACAGCAATGGTGTTTTAAGAATTCCATTGATTTTTGTATGGACATTTATTGAAATAGGTTTTTTCTTTCACTGTCTGGATGAGGAGGACAATTGTCAATTAACCAATCAACAAAAATTATTGAGTTTGAGACAATTTTCCAACCATTTGAAGGATATCTCTTTTTCTATTGGTTCAAATTGATTGTTGTTAATGTTTTACATCAAGTAGAACAGAACGTCAGTTATATTCTTGACGATTATTATAGATTTTCAAACAATAAATCGGTAAAAGGACGTCACGAAAATTCAATTGCTAGAAGTAAAAGGGGAGGTTATTGATAAGGTCAGGAATTGTGCCTTCAACAGGCCACAAATGACCACTCCTATCATAATTGAAAATTTCTAGCATCTTCAATGTCCTTGGGAGTTCAGTCCGAGACATAGCATAATATATAACTGTTATGGATGTTTCACTCATCTTGGTTCATATGGACAGTCTTCACGCTAACCCACTTGCCCGAAGCCCGGGACAAGTAAAACTGGATTCAGACAAGTGAAAATTATGAAAGAATTTGTTTGAATAATTTGGCCTTCGGGCAAGTAGGTGAAAACAATTAAGGCAAAGACTATATGGATATATCTTTTGTTCTATCTAATAGGGTTACATGTCAGGGTTTTGATGTTAAACACCACTTTCAACAGTAATTTCAGTTATATCGTGGCCGTCAGTTTTATTGGTAGAGAAAACAGGAGTACCCAAAGAAAACCACTGACCTGTCGCAAGTCACTGTTAAACATTATCACATAATGTTATATCGTGTACATCCCGCCAATGCGGGATTCAAACTCACTACTTTAGTGATGATAAGCACTGTTTGCACTGGTAGTTGTAAATCCAACTACATGTACCATACGATCACGATCATGATCACAACAGTCACCTCTAACTAATGTATCTTCAAAATTTCTTTTGTATTTAGAGAGTTACTCTGCTATCACCCAAAATGCACAATAAAGTAAGAAAATAGATTAAACCAAGCAAAATTGATCAGTATCACTAAGAAGAGTGATATCTCTATTTCAGTGATTTATCATGCTGTGTCTCTGACTAGTGTTTGTGTAGTATGTGTGGTTTTTATAAACAGGTTGAACTCATTTTATGTCATGTCTTTAGGGGCAAATTGTGTATTTTTCTTTGTTAAGCACAACCAACTAAACAGACACCCCTTTTAGAGGAGTTATAGAACTTATACAGAGGCAACATTGATACCCCTAACACACATATAAATTATTACTGGCACTCACTCTTCTGGCTTGGTACAGGCACTTCAATAAAAAGTAGCAGGGTTAAAATATTTTTGTGGGTCCATATCTCCATTCGTATTGAAACGATGCTATCGTGCAAGTGTTTTCCACATTTGAGTAAATATATTCTATAATTGACAATCAAAATGTTAATTTGAAATGATGAACAAACATATTATTGTTTTGTACATATTTCAGCTGCTAAATCAAAAGGATTATTCAAGAAGAAAAAGGGAGTCAATGAAGAAGTGCTACCGTTAAAAGATGTAATTGGTGTGACGATGAAACGGAGGAGAGGAAAATCAAGCGATGAAGGAGAAGGAATGTGTCTGGGATTTACGATTTATACCTACCAAGTATTTGGTCCCAATAACTTAAGAGACAGAGTTATAGAACTGGAACATCCTAGTGAGAAAATCTGTAAAGAGTTTTGTACAAAGATAATGAAGTATCTTGGAGGTAAGATCTATGAAAAAACATATATAAAATAATGTTTGGTTTACCGTATCTTGACGCAGGGACTTGCTCTCGTCCACTAAATTTGACCCACCAAAATTTTTTTTTACTATAAATAATGTGTTACCCACTGAAAAGTGATTTTTCAGTGGGTAACATATTGATAGTAAAAAAACAATTTCAGGTCAGACCACAGACTATAAATTTGGTATTTGTTTCATATCTGCTTAGAATTAAGGAGTACGGTTCAAGACTGGTTAGAGCTGAAGGAATGGTACATGTTGTTGTTGGTAAGGTTGAAGACTATCATTTTTTTCTTGTACAATGAAAAATACTTTAAATTCGAAAATGTTTGCTTTAATTTTTACCGTTCCAATAGGAATGAACGGCCACTGGCAAAAATGTGAGGTTTAAATTATTGCAATTGTCGTCATCACATGCACTCAAAAAAACCAGAAGAAATAATAATTTATTATGGAAAGGATTCCTTTATCTTGGAAATCTGGTTATTTATGTCCCAATATTGAACACACAATATCAAGTATCGATTAAACACTGCCCTAAAATATTTCACAAAACCCTACAAAAAATTGTTCTTTAATTTACAGCAACGACAAAAAGACCTAAATCTATGAAGCTATATCTACAGAGTTATGCAGGAGGACATAAAACTAAAGATATATACGAACAAAAAATCCTACCATTGTTTAATGCAGCGAATATTATAGTAGATGAAACAGGTATGTATTGTAGTAATTACAGTGAACCCTTGTTATAACCCTTGGCCCTTTTTAATCCACCACCTTCTCTTATCACAATCAAACTTCAAAGTCCAATTTTTAAAAAATCGTGTAGTTTATGTGTAAATGTCTCCTTCGATGTATTGCTTACCTTGCTTATCGCCAAAAATAATGCTTGGTCCAAAAGGTGGTGGTATAACAAGGGTGTACTGTACTAGGTAGCAAATAAGATAATCAGTTGATTGGTTGGTTTATGTTGTTTAATGCCACTTTCAACAATATTTCAGTTATATTGTGGCAGTCAGTTTTATTGGTAGAGGAAACCGGAGTACCCAGAGAAAACCACCGGCCTGTCGCAAGTCACTGACAAACTTTATCACCATTAGCAGAATTCAAACTCACAACGTTAGTGGTAATAGGCACTGATTGCACAAATAGTTGTAAATCCAACTACCATATGATCACGACTACGACGACCCCCAACAAAATTAGGAGAAAAATGCCCCCACTATAAATTTGGTCAATAAATCAAGAAAGATGTGATATATGTTTGGAAGTTGACTAAATATAATAATTTTTTGCCAGTCAAGAAAGGTGTGTCAAACTGGTACCATGTGAAATATACATGTATTTATAAATCAGGATAAAAAACCTTTCTTACAGAGTATATCAAGCCAGATGCACAGGGATCTGCAAATATGCCACCCACATATTTTGGCTATGGCACCTGCTGAAAATCCAACAATCATAAAAATTAATCTTGTTAAAAATCTACCTCTTTACTTTGATCAGGGTTTCAAACCCACAACTTTAATGGTGATAGGCACTGAATGCACAGGTATTTGTAAATCCAACTACCATGCGATCATGACCACGACGACCCCCGATAATCAGTTGAAGTAAAGACTACCTTATTGATGAATTGGTAAAAAAAATTGATTTAGATATGGAGCACATATTGTACCCACAAAATATATATTACCAGGGGCTATCGTGGTTGTGATCGTATGGTAGTTGGATTTACAACTACCTATGCAATCAGTGCCTATCACAACTAATGTTGTGAGTACATATCCCGCTCAGACAAGGTGTACTCGATACAACATTATGTGATAAAGTTTGTCAAGTGTCTTGCAGCAGGTCGGTGGTTTTCTCTGGGTACTCTGTGTTTCCTCTACCAATAAAACTGACTGCCACAATATAACTAAAATATTGTTAAAAGTGGTGTTAAACACCATAAACCTAACCCTTCATTATGTTTATTATTTTCATAATTTAGGTTAAGTCATTATTGTAACCTCATAATGATGACAGTATTTGTATACGGTAATTACTTCACACATATTTTACTTTCTTGTTGATAACCCCATATCTGTGAAATAAAATTCTATGCATAAAATCTCATCAAAACAACAAAGAGACTCAGATGTAGTTTGTAAGGAGTACGGCTCAACTGTAGGCTAGGAGCCGTTTCACATTCATTTTAGGGAGCGAATTATGCCCATTATGGTAAACTGACAAACTTTATTACATGATGTATCGAGTACACTTCGTCATGAGCGGGATTCGAACTCACAACGTTAGTGGTGATAGACAAGTTGTAAATCCAACTACCATATGATAACGACTATGGCGCCCCCCCCTGTGATATTTGGTCAAATTTGTACACGTACATGTTGTATTTTAGGTTAAGTTATATTTTGATTGTATTCATTTCAGAAATTCTACACAATGAGCATATAAAACAAGAAATGATTCATTTGAAAATAGATCAGTATGATTGGTAAGTTAATGTTAAATATTATGCAGAAAACCATTCATTGTGAGTTGCCTGTGAGCATCATGGCTGACACATTGAATCTCTGCATGTCTTCCTCTATCCTGTGTCTATGTCATACTTATCCCTTTAAACACTACTTCTGTAGTAAGTGATTGCACATCATAGACTTTACTCTTTGTCATATTATAAAGTCACCTCACCTCACCTATCGTCTTCATGACCGGTGGTACATAAGGCCCTGATGCTCTGCCTCCATTTGTCTCTGCCTTTGCCCATGTCCAACTGTTCATCCTTTGTTTGTTTCTTTCTGTCTCTACCGTCCTTCTCCAACTTGTTTTCGGACATACAACTTTGTTTTACATTTTATAATATAATATCAAAAATTTCATGTAGATTTCTTTGTAAAATAAAAATGTATTATTTTACTGGTCTTCCTTCTTAAATATACCTAAAAAGTAGAGCATTTCCGATGAGTTAAGAATATTGCATCTTGACCGATATTGCATTCTATACTTTCTCCTTACGGTTTGTTACGCACTAGAGTGGTTCAGAGTAAAACATTATTTCCACACAAGCAGATGAGAGATTATAAACCAGATGATGGAAATGGGCACTGCATCCTTACTGCAGGCATCAGAGCTGCAGGAATTGGACGAAGTGCGGTGAATTGTAACTGTCACAGACTGAAATATTTGTTACTATATTATAAAAGTGTTATTGCATTAATATTGTGGAGTATTGTCCCTTGCAGTATATCATATTGATATACTGCTCAGGACAATATTCCTCAATATTAGTGCACTATTATATTATAAAGTAAATTGGTTTAAATCTGTTTGGTTATTGATGTTTTTTCACCCAGCCAGCCTTTTTTTTTTTAGCTCAAATGGCCAAAGTCTGATTTTCATACTTTAAATCTTACATTAATGTACAGTTTATACCCACATTTTTATTGTATTTGGTAATGGTTATGTGATAAACTTCACGATAACAATAATGATTGCATCTAAAATTTCCTGAACTTGACACGACAAATGTAATTCCAATATCACACATAATAATGTCATGTGACTTCTTTTTATTATAGGGTTTATGGATTTATGGTGTTTAATGCCACTTTCAACAATATTTCAGTTATATCGTGCCAGGCAGTTTTATTGGTGAAGGAAACTGGAGTACCAGGAGAAAACCACTGACCTGTTGCAAGTCACTGACAAACTTTATCACATAATGTTGTATCGATTACATATCGCCATGAACAGGGTTTGAACTCACAACATCAGTGGTGATAAGCACTGATTGCATAGGTACCTGTAAATCCAACTACCATACGATCATGGCCACACCGGCCCGTATTGTATTTTGTAATGGTTATATGATAAACTTCATGATAAGAACAAGGTGCTAAATATTTAGATAATGAGTAGATTGCATCTAAAATTTCCTGAGCTTGACAGGACGAATGTAATACCCATTAAACATATTGAACTAGGGTATATTACTTAGTTTGACCAGATATCACACATTATAATATCATGTGACTTCTTTTTATTTAATTTTTTTTATGGTGTTAAATGCAACTTTCAACAATATTTCAGTTATATCGTGGCGGTCAGTTTTATTGGTGGAGGAAACCGGAGTACCTGGAGAAAACCACTGACATGTCGCAAGTCACTGACAAACTTTACCACATAATGTTGTATCGAGTACACCTCGCCATGAACTGTGTTCGAACTCATAACTGTAGTGGTGATAGGCACTGAATGCACAGGTTGGTGTAAATCCAACTACCATATGATCACAACTACGATGGCCTCTGACTTCTTCTTATTGTAGAATTTTTTCACATTTGTTAATTTTTTTCAATTAACTTTACGATTACATTTTGTGACCTACTTTCTTTTTTCAGTGTCACCTGTGTAGGTGGAGATGGCACAGTTAGTAAACTGGCTACAGCTTTATTAAATAAAGTGCACGCAGTCAAACATATAGACCTTAAATTAGGATTTACTCCAACAGCAGCAACTATACCACTAGGTATTATACCAACAGGTCAGTAACAGTTAGCTCCCCTTTCCAGTTACCTCCCCTTTTCATTTCATTTTACATCCTTTCCATTATCAAGTGTGTACATCATGTGCCATTTAATTCAGAAATGGAGCAGCTACTATACCACCCAGTAATTATACCAACAAGTCAGTAACAGTTAGCTCCCCTTTCCAGTTATCTCCCTTTTAATTTAATTCTATATTCTTTACATTATCTATTGTATATCATGTGACATTTAATTATTCAGAAATATTGAATTCTTTTACAAGGAATGTATTGTAGTCAGGAAGATTAAATTAGTAGTTTCAATTTTAATTTCTTTGATGGAGTATATTTTAAAATTTTCTGTTGCTATGTAAATGTTGAGCTTTGTAACAGTAACATAAATTTTAGGTTCATGTTTGGGTTATGGGTGTTTATTGTCACTTTTATCAATTTGTACAAAGAGTCGGGGGACATATTAATTTATCCCTGTCTGTCCGCCTGGATATAGATACATGGTTTGTTCGGCTATCTCCTCCTACAGTTTTGGAGCTACAGCTTTAATATTTTGTATGATGTTTATACACATAATGGAGGTGTGCATTTTGAATTTCTTTAAATATTCTCAAAATGACAGGTAGTTGGACTTAGTCATTTTTTTCGTTCTAGCTGCATAAAGGGAACATGGTTTGTCCGGCTAACTCCTCCTACAATTTTAGAGCTACAGCTTTAATATTTGGCAGGATCTTTATACACATAATGGAGGTGTGCATGTCCACAGGATTTTGATTTTCATCAAATATTCTCAAAATGACAGGTAGTTGGACTTAGTCATTTTGTTCGTCCGTCCAGATATAGATACATGGTTTGTCCGGCTATCTCCTTCTACAGTTTTGGAGCTACAGCTTTAATATTTTGTATGATGTTTATACACATAATGGAGGTGTGCATGTCCACAGATTTTGATTTTCATCAAATTTTTGATAATGACAGGTAATTGGACTTAGTCATTTTTGTATTCCCCCGCGACGAAAAGTTGGGGGGGGATTTTGTCAAATATTCACAAAATCAGAAGTAGTTGGACTTCATTTCCTTCTTACTAGCTACATAGAACATCATACATAATGTTAAAGAACTTTTGACTTGTTTATACGGTAATTTCTTATCGTCAGGCGGGGGCATCATTTGTGTCTTTCAGACACACTTCATTTTTAAAAAATCACTCCTAACAAAACAACTTTGTCCATAATTATCAAGTGCGGGGGCATACTTCTTTTCTATTTTTTTTTATTTGGGAGGAGGGATGGGTCAGGAAAGACTTGGAGAGATATAACTGAGTATCTGGATGCAACTCACCTGTTTGACTCGTGGTCAGAAGTTGACGACCTTCCACACTCAACCAACCATGCCTCCAGCATAAATTTCCATATCAAATTTTTCGTAGCACTGACTCTACTATTTATAGTTTAATTAAATTATGTAATTTGTAATTGTAGGAACTACAAATCAGACGGCTAAATCAGTTTTAGGTCTGTTAGATCCTGTCAGTGCTGCAATCAATATAATTTTAGGTAAGTTTATCTGAACAGGCTTATTGCAGTAAAAATGAAATAACAGAAATCAGGCTCTGTCTCTTCCTGAAAGGTGAATTGTAAGGTCTTTCCTTGACATATTCTTTGTCTCAAATGGTACAGTCTAATATTCTAAATATATGACATTCTTTATTCTTTTTGTAATATATTTTATGGAAAGTATTAAATTAACCATGATCAGTACACATTGGTGACATCACAATAGGAGTGAAACTTTCACGAAAGTATGAAATACCTGTGATAAAATCTATAAAAAAAAACATGGGCTACCATAAGTTATTTCTTAATAATTTGATGGATGATTGGATATCTCTAAAGTCCCATCGTTATTTTGTTAATCCTGGAATAACCCAATATTCATTTTTCAGTCATTAATTACGGTAGTTACAATTTATTATGGGTCAAATGAAATTTGAGGCTTATAAATAATTTTTTAAGGGGCATTTAGTTTTACCTGATTTTGCAATTTATTCCAAAACTGATTTAACATGATAACAATGATATTCAATAGACCATTGGCATATTTCTGTTCTAAAATGATACATATTCACAGGAGTTATTTCCCTTTAAGGCAGATGAAAGATCTGGTTCAATGGAAATAATTGGATGAACTGTATACAATTTTAATGTTCCAACAACTTATTATTAACAATAATGTTATCCTCTGATTTTTTTACAAGGTTCAAATATCCTGAAATTACTACAAAAATATTCTCAAATTTTTGTCCTTTCTGTTGCTCTTTCTAGAATAGTTACCATTTTCCAGTCATAAGGGAAATAACTCCTTTAAATAGCAAATACAATGTATATAATTTTAAAATCAAACGGGGTTGGGATTATGGTGTTTTAGCGCCACTTTCAACAATATTTCAGTTATATCGATGCAGTCAGTTGTATTGGTGGGGGAACTGGTGAAAACAATGACCTGCCGAAAGTCACTGACAAACTTTATCACATAATGTTGTATTGAGTACACCTCGCTATGAGCGGGATTCGAACTCTCAACTTTAGAATGTGCAAAATGTCTATTAGAAATAAGTGATAATTGCAAACATTTTTGTGACTATGATCCCTCTATTTCAGGTAGAACAGCTGTGGTAGATGTTGTATCTATTTTCCACAAAGATAAATTTTTACAGTGGGGTTTTGTTTGTCAGTATGGCTTTGCTGGAACTGTCCTCAAAATGGCCAAGAAATACAACAGTGTAGGACTGGGCAGTAAAGGATTAGAGGCAGCTGTTGTAAAAGCTTTGAGTAAATCTAAATTTAGGTATGTCATACCAGTGTAGAAGATGGAATTAAATAGAGCATTAAAGTCACCTGACATCCACAAAACATTAAAACACATGGCAACATCAACAATATGAAGATTTGTTAACTTGGATAATAATGAGTGATTGTTGTTTAACACCAAATGAGCCATTATCAGCTATAATCATGGCGAGAACAAGATACATTTCAATCAGATAATGATAATATCTACTTCGTACTATACTAACACGCTTAGTTGGATTTTTACAGTGCTGGCTCACTGAAACAACAGTCTGTGGGTACACATGCTGCCCCACTCGTTCACATTATCCTGATTCCAAACCAGCCGGTCTTTGCTCTTACTTTTTAATGCTGTGTGCTTAGCAATGGAAACAGCAAATACCAATTTTTTAGTCTTCGGTGTAACCTGACCGGAATTTGGATATATTTTTAACCGTTTTTTTTTACAAGATATTAGGAAGGGGTGGTTGTAAAAATGGTGTCAACTATATTGAATTTTTATTTGAAGTCTGATTTTGATAGTGTTTCTTTGTTTTGCTTAGATTCCTTGTGAAATTTCTTTTTTTTACCTACCATAATTTACGGACGATAGGTCGATATTTTTTTTCCTCAACACGCTGGCTTCGACCTATCGTCCACATCGACCTATACAAGGATGAAGTTAAAAAAATCTGGAATCCCTAAAAAAAAATCTCGATAAAAATGACGATTTTGTTTACAGTATACCTTGAATTTGCTGTAGGTTTTTTTTCTGAATAAGAAGACTGAAATCATCGATGTTCTTGGGGAATAAAAGTATACTAACAAGGGGTGCAATTCCGGGGAAAAAATGTTCAACATCTGAAAAAAATCAATAATATTCAATGATTGAAGTGTTAGCGAAAATCAGTTCAATATTGAATTGTATAATAAAATATATACTATAAAAAATGTATGTTGTTGAAAAAAAATCACAGGGTGGATCGTTTTACAATATAAAATTATTGTCACAAAATATCTAAATATAGCTATATAGGTTTTCCATCTACCACGAGCATGCGCACAGGGTTTTAGTAAAAAATGGCGGTTGCATTACATCTCACAATAATTTGAATACACGTGGAGAACAAGCTTTTTATACTAAATATACTGGAAAATAATTATCGATTTCGTTAAACTAGAATGTTCTACACTTGAATTGGTCAATTAGGAACAAATAAAATAATCACCATGAGATAATCAACACAGGTGAACATCAGTCGGCACTTAATTATCCTGATCAGCTGATTGAAAATTTACTGGACCGAGACGATCACATAATTTGTGTACTACTAATTAAACACAGCTTAAAGGTATGTCAATAAAACTGCACAAGGTGATACATTGTTTTGACAGCTTGATGACTTTATTGTATGAACATCCGTTTACCATCTATTGTGACACCCACAGATGGCCTGATTTGAATGTCATCGATGTCTGGCTACCAGACTCCCCGTAAAAAACAAGTTTAAAAACAAAATTTTATTTAATTTAATTTTCATAATTATTTCGTTTATGACACATAAGAATAGTATTCTTGAGTTAATACTTACATATACTTACCGAAGAACATCGTTATAGGGCAAATGTTTACCGATGTAAAAAAAAAAACACAAAAAAAGTTTGATGTGAAGATACTTACCCAAGTTGTCATCGGCATCCTCGACCTATGGAATGCTTCGACCTATCTTAGTATTTCCCAAAAAATTTAGCCGAAAAGCAGCAATTCGACCTATCGTCCCCATCGACCTATAGTCCATAAATTATGGTAGCTCTTATGATTTCTGAGAAAAAAAGGGTCATTGGAACCCAAAAGGTACCAACTCCCAACATTAACTGTAAATCTGATTTGTTTGTGTACTTTTCCTCAGTGAAATTGCTGCCTATTTCTTGCTGATCTTATAGTTGCATCAACTTGGGATGGTCAAAAGTGACCAATGCCCAAATATGGGGTGGTCAAAATGGACCAATGCCCAAATATGGGATGGTCAAAATGGACCAATGCCGAAACTTTTAATTTGATTTTTAGTCTGATCTTAATATGAAAATGAATAAATTGGAAATTAATAAAAATATTTTTGCTTGAAAACTAGACTTCATATAGGCTCAGGTCAGTATCTAATATTAAAATAAGATCAAAGCAACATACATTTCATGCTTGGCTGATTTTTTAATTGGACCAGTTATTAGATTGCATCATTTTAACCAAATACAGTCAAATCTGTATACCGGTATACAGGGCACTCAAGGAAACTAGAAAATGTGCCCTTTATAAGTAGTTGGCCATTATATACAGGTTAAAGTTATATGCTATATTCAGGAATGGGAATTATGAGGCTGCCCTTTATAGACAGTGATTTGTTATATAGAGGTTTCCTTTAAAGCAGATTTGACTAAATAAACTAGATGATTGATTTTGTTGTAGAACTTATGAATGTGACATAGAGTACCTCCCTGCAGACCCTCTTCCAAAAGAGCAAGAAAATGTTACGTGTCGTACTGGGTATGTATGTAATATGTTACCCTATTAACATTAGTCTGCTTGTGATATAGTGGCCATCATGGCCACCATCATATAGCATTATGAAAAGAAAATTAAACAATAATTGTCAACAATTCCACCAATATCAACAAAATGAACAACCACCTCTCACTTCAAATCATTGGACACAAAAAATAAGATCAGTTCCTGGCTTGGGACAGGCACAACAATGTGGTTGTTAGATTTTCATTTACCTATGCAACCAGTCACAAAAACTCCTCTAGCAGACAATATCTGAGATCATAAACATGTAGTGGATTTATAATACAACCAAGGAAATTTGCTATTTGTGGAGGATATTTGTTATACAAACCAACTTTTAAAAAAAATCCTATACACATTTACAGATGTACTGTGTGTATTTCTGCTAAAATACGTATTTCTTTTTAAATTCTATATACATTTACAGGTGTACTGTGTGTATTTCTGCTAAAATACGTATTTCTTTTTAAATTCTATATACATTTACAGGTGTACTGTGTGTATTTCTGCTAAAATACAGATTTTTTTTAAAATTCTATATACATTTACAGGTGTACTGTATGTATTTCTGCTAAAATACGTATTTCTTTTTAAATTCTATATATATTTACAGGTGTACTGCGTGTATTTCTGCTAAAATATGGATTTCTTTTTAAATACTATATACATTTACAGGTGTACTGTGTGTATTTCTGCTAAAATACGTATTTTTTTAAAATTCTATATACATTTACAGGTGTACTGTGTGTATTTCTGCTAAAATATGTATTTCTTTTTAAATTCTATATACATTTACAGGTGTACTGTGTGTATTTCTGCTAAAATACATATTTCTTTTTAAATTCTATATACATTTACAGGTGTACTGTGTGTATTTCTGCTAAAATACGTATTTCTTTTTAAATTCTATATACATTTACAGGTGTACTGTGTGTATTTCTGCTAAAATACGGATTTCTTTTTAAATTCTATTTACATTTACAGGTGTACTGTGTGTATTTCTGCTAAAATACGTATTTCTTTTTAAATTCTATATACATTTACAGGTGTACTGTGTGTATTTCTGCTAAAATACGGATTTCTTTTTAAATTCTATATACATTTACAGGTGTACTGTGTGTATTTCTGCTAAAATACGGATTTCTTTTTAAATTCTATTTACATTTACAGGTGTACTGTGTGTATTTCTGCTAAAATACATATTTCTTTTTAAATTCTATATACATTTACAGGTGTACTGTGTGTATTTCTGCTAAAATACATATTTCTTTTTAAATTCTATATACATTTACAGGTGTACTGTGTGTATTTCTGCTAAAATACATATTTCTTTTTAAATTCTATATACATTTACAGGTGTACTGTGTGTATTTCTGCTAAAATACGTATTTCTTTTTAAATTCTATTTACATTTACAGATGTACTGTGTGTATTTCTGCTAAAATACGTATTTCTTTTTAAATTCTATATACATTTACAGGTGTACTGTGTGTATTTCTGCTAAAATACGTATTTCTTTTTAAATTCTATATACATTTACAGGTGTACTGTGTGTATTTCTTTTTAAATTCTATATACATTTACAGGTGTACTGTGTGTATTTCTGCTAAAATACGTATTTCTTTTTAAATTCTATTTACATTTACAGATGTACTGTGTGTATTTCTGCTAAAATACGTATTTTTTTTAAATTCTATATACATTTACAGGTGTACTGTGTGTATTTCTGCTAAAATACATATTTCTTTTTAAATTCTATATACATTTACAGGTGTACTGTGTGTATTTCTGCTAAAATACGTATTTCTTTTTAAATTCTATATACATTTACAGGTGTACTGTGTGTATTTCTGCTAAAATACGGATTTCTTTTTAAATTCTATTTACATTTACAGGTGTACTGTGTGTATTTCTGCTAAAATACGTATTTCTTTTTAAATTCTATATACATTTACAGGTGTACTGTGTGTATTTCTGCTAAAATACGGATTTCTTTTTAAATTCTATATACATTTACAGGTGTACTGTGTGTATTTCTGCTAAAATACGGATTTCTTTTTAAATTCTATATACATTTACAGGTGTACTGTGTGTATTTCTGCTAAAATACGTATTTCTTTTTAAATTCTATATACATTTACAGGTGTACTGTGTGTATTTCTGCTAAAATACGGATTTCTTTTTAAATTCTATATACATTTACAGGTGTACTGTGTGTATTTCTGCTAAAATACGTATTTCTTTTTAAATTCTATATACATTTACAGGTCTACTTTGTGTATTTCTGCTAAAATACGGATTTCTTTTTAAATTCTATATACATTTACAGGTGTACTGTGTGTATTTCTGCTAAAATACGGATTTCTTTTTAAATTCTATATACATTTACAGGTGTACTGTGTGTATTTCTGCTAAAATACGGATTTCTTTTTAAATTCTATTTACATTTACAGGTGTACTGTGTGTATTTCTGCTAAAATACGTATTTCTTTTTAAATTCTATATACATTTACAGGTGTACTGTGTGTATTTCTGCTAAAATACGGATTTCTTTTTAAATTCTATATACATTTACAGGTGTACTGTGTGTATTTCTGCTAAAATACGGATTTCTTTTTAAATTCTATATACATTTACAGGTGTACTGTGTGTATTTCTGCTAAAATACGTATTTCTTTTTAAATTCTATATACATTTACAGGTGTACTGTGTGTATTTCTGCTAAAATACATATTTCTTTTTAAATTCTATATACATTTACAGGTGTACTGTGTGTATTTCTGCTAAAATACGGATTTCTTTTTAAATTCTATATACATTTACAGGTGTACTGTGTGTATTTCTGCTAAAATACGTATTTCTTTTTAAATTCTATATACATTTACAGGTCTACTTTGTGTATTTCTGCTAAAATATGTATTTCTTTTTAAATTCTATATACATTTACAGGTGTACTGTGTGTATTTCTGCTAAAATATGGATTTCTTTTTAAATTCTATATACATTTACAGGTGTACTGTGTGTATTTCTGCTAAAATACGTATTTTTTTAAAATTCTATATACATTTACAGGTGTACTGTGTGTATTTCTGCTAAAATACATATTTCTTTTTAAATTCTATATACATTTACAGGTGTACTGTGTGTATTTCTGCTAAAATACGTATTTCTTTTTAAATTCTATATACATTTACAGGTGTACTGTGTGTATTTCTGCTAAAATACGTATTTCTTTTTAAATTCTATATACATTTACAGGTGTACTGTGTGTATTTCTGCTAAAATACGTTTTTCTTTTTAAATTCTATATACATTTACAGGTGTACTGTGTGTATTTCTGCTAAAATACGTATTTCTTTTTAAATTCTATATACATTTACAGGTGTACTGTGTGTATTTCTGCTAAAATACGTATTTCTTTTTAAATTCTATATACATTTACAGGTGTACTGTGTGTATTTCTGCTAAAATACGTATTTCTGCTAAAATACGTATTTCTTTTTAAATTCTTTATACATTTACAGGTGTACTGTGTGTATTTCTGCTAAAATACGTATTTCTTTTTAAATTCTATATACATTTACAGGTGTACTGTGTGTATTTCTGCTAAAATACGGATTTCTTTTTAAATTCTATATACATTTACAGGTCTACTTTGTGTATTTCTGCTAAAATACGTATTTCTTTTTAAATTCTATATACATTTACAGGTGTACTGTGTGTATTTCTGCTAAAATACGGATTTCTTTTTAAATTCTATATACATTTACAGGTGTACTGTGTGTATTTCTGCTAAAATACGGATTTCTTTTTAAATTCTATTTACATTTACAGGTGTACTGTGTGTATTTCTGCTAAAATACGTATTTCTTTTTAAATTCTATATACATTTACAGGTGTACTGTGTGTATTTCTGCTAAAATACGTATTTCTTTTTAAATTCTATATACATTTACAGGTGTACTGTGTGTATTTCTGCTAAAATACGGATTTCTTTTTAAATTCTATATACATTTACAGGTGTACTGTGTGTATTTCTGCAAAAATACGGATTTCTTTTTAAATTCTATTTACATTTACAGGTGTACTGTGTGTATTTCTGCTAAAATACATATTTCTTTTTAAATTCTATATACATTTACAGGTGTACTGTGTGTATTTCTGCTAAAATACATATTTCTTTTTAAATTCTATATACATTTACAGGTGTACTGTGTGTATTTCTGCTAAAATACGTATTTCTTTTTAAATTCTATATACATTTACAGGTGTACTGTGTGTATTTCTGCTAAAATACGTATTTCTTTTTAAATTCTATATACATTTACAGGTGTACTGTGTGTATTTCTGCTAAAATACGTATTTCTTTTTAAATTCTATATACATTTACAGGTGTACTGTGTGTATTTCTGCTAAAATGCATATTTCTTTTTAAATTCTATTTACATTTACAGATGTACTGTGTGTATTTCTGCTAAAATACGTATTTCTTTTTAAATTCTATATACATTTACAGGTGTACTGTGTGTATTTCTGCTAAAATACGGATTTCTTTTTAAATTCTATATACATTTACAGGTCTACTGTGTGTATTTCTGCTAAAATACGGATTTCTTTTTAAATTCTATATACATTTACAGGTGTACTGTGTGTATTTCTGCTAAAATACGGATTTCTTTTTAAATTCTATATACATTTACAGGTGTACTGTGTGTATTTCTGCTAAAATACGGATTTCTTTTTAAATTCTATTTACATTTACAGGTGTACTGTGTGTATTTCTGCTAAAATACGTATTTCTTTTTAAATTCTATATACATTTACAGGTGTACTGTGTGTATTTCTGCTAAAATACGTATTTCTTTTTAAATTCTATATACATTTACAGGTGTACTGTGTGTATTTCTGCTAAAATACGGATTTCTTTTTAAATTCTATATACATTTACAGGTCTACTTTGTGTATTTCTGCTAAAATACGTATTTCTTTTTAAATTCTATATACATTTACAGGTCTACTTTGTGTATTTCTGCTAAAATATGTATTTCTTTTTGAATTCTATATACATTTACAGGTGTACTGTGTGTATTTCTGCTAAAATATGGATTTCTTTTTAAATTCTATATACATTTACAGGTGTACTGTGTGTATTTCTGCTAAAATACGTATTTTTTTAAAATTCTATATACATTTACAGGTGTACTGTGTGTATTTCTGCTAAAATACGTATTTCTTTTTAAATTCTATATACATTTACAGGTGTACTGTGTGTATTTCTGCTAAAATACGTATTTCTTTTTAAATTCTATATACATTTACAGGTGTACTGTGTGTATTTCTGCTAAAATACGTATTTCTTTTTAAATTCTATATACATTTACAGGTGTACTGTGTGTATTTCTGCTAAAATACGTATTTCTTTTTAAATTCTATATACATTTACAGGTGTACTGTGTGTATTTCTGCTAAAATACGTATTTCTTTTTAAATTCTATATACATTTACAGGTGTACTGTGTGTATTTCTGCTAAAATACGTATTTCTTTTTAAATTCTATATACATTTACAGGTGTACTGTGTGTATTTCTGCTAAAATACGTATTTCTTTTTAAATTCTATATACATTTACAGGTGTACTGTGTGTATTTCTGCTAAAATACGTATTTCTTTTTAAATTCTTTATACATTTACAGGTGTACTGTGTGTATTTCTGCTAAAATACGTATTTCTTTTTAAATTCTATATACATTTACAGGTGTACTGTGTGTATTTCTGCTAAAATACGGATTTCTTTTTAAATTCTATATACATTTACAGGTCTACTTTGTGTATTTCTGCTAAAATACGTATTTCTTTTTAAATTCTATATACATTTACAGGTGTACTGTGTGTATTTCTGCTAAAATACGGATTTCTTTTTAAATTCTATATACATTTACAGGTGTACTGTGTGTATTTCTGCTAAAATACGTATTTCTTTTTAAATTCTATATACATTTACAGGTGTACTGTGTGTATTTCTGCTAAAATACATATTTCTTTTTAAATTCTATTTACATTTACAGATGTACTGTGTGTATTTCTGCTAAAATACGTATTTCTTTTTAAATTCTATATACATTTACAGGTGTACTGTGTGTATTTCTGCTAAAATACGTATTTCTTTTTAAATTCTATATACATTTACAGGTGTACTGTGTGTATTTCTGCTAAAATACGTATTTCTTTTTAAATTCTATATACATTTACAGGTGTACTGTGTGTATTTCTGCTAAAATATGTATTTCTTTTTAAATTCTATATACATTTACAGGTGTACTGTGTGTATTTCTGCTAAAATACGTATTTCTTTTTAAATTCTAAATACATTTACAGGTGTACTGTGTGTATTTCTGCTAAAATACGGATTCCTTTTTAAATTCTACATACATTTACAGGTGTACTGTGTGTATGTCTGCTAAAATACGGATTTCTTTTTAAATTCTATATACATTTACAGGTGTACTGTGTGTATTTCTGCTAAAATACGGATTTCTTTTTAAATTCTATTTACATTTACAGGTGTACTGTGTGTATTTCTGCTAAAATACGTATTTCTTTTTAAATTCTATATACATTTACAGGTGTACTGTGTGTATTTCTGCTAAAATACGTATTTCTTTTTAAATTCTATATACATATACAGGTGTACTGTGTGTATTTCTGCTAAAACACCTGAAGAAGATGATGTGTCAGACGAAGTTGAGGAATGTCTAGTACAACCATTTAACTCTAGTAATACTAGTAATGATTTTAAAGGTTAGTAACCATGACAAACAAGGTATTATCTGGTAGAATTTGTTCAATAATTAATATGATAAACAGTACTACAGTAGAAGGTTAGGTTTATGGTGTTTAATGCCACTTTCAACAATATTTCAGTTATATAGTGGCAGTCATATTGGACAATATTTGCTATTTGTATTCAGATTTGAATGCATGAACAAAAAAACTTTTTTTAAGGAAGATTGCATTTTTTTTTATTCATTATAGCACATAATTAGATACATTAGATTTAAAGAATTCAATATGGCGGCTCATTCAAAGTAGAACCCGCAGTTACGACATGTCAGTTGTGAATTTGACAGTTATCAGTAGATTGAGTAGCCAATGAAAAGTTGGATTATGATTAAGAAATAAATCATGGAAGCCAGAATGTGTTTTGAGTTTTAACATGGGTTGGTGGATATTATCGTCAGCCAGGGTTAAAATTTACTAATATCCTGCCAACCCATGTTAAAACTCAAAACACATTCTGGCTTCCAGGAATTACTTCGATTCTGATATGTCTAACAGTAAAAAATATGGTAATATACTTTGATTGGAAGACAGTAATTTATATTTACATTTGCAGACAATGTCGCACACAATGCTCCCAAATTCGAGTAGATGATAACTCATCAACATGTACTTTTGCAATGGGAAAGTCAGTCGTATTGATGGAGCATTCGTAACAATAATATTGTGTTTGCATGTTTTAATTGCACGTCGCATATTATTAATTTAGGATGTGTAGATTATTTTCAGTGAATATAGATGTTTAAAATGTTAACAACTGTGTAAATAATTTTATTTTGTGATTTTATCACCTGGCTTAAATGTGTACAGCGCATGCACTAATGAGATTTTGTAATCTGATTAATCGCTCGTTTATTTGCAAAGCGAAAGAACGACGTCATATTAGAATTGTTCTTAAATTCAAGTTATAATAATGTATGCTCATTAAGGGGAGATAACTAGATGTTGCTTTATTGCAGGTTTAAGCGATAATGATGATGAAAATTTAGCTGAGGAGGTATTAGAAGATAACCCATGGAAAGCATGTAAGGGCAGTTTTCACCATGTAGGGCTCTACAGTATACCAGGCAATTGTGAGGTCGCTCCTGAGGGACTCAGTAAATTTACTCATTTAGCAGATGGTGCTATGGAGTTAGTCTTAGTCAAAGACAGCACTAGAAAAGATTTTATCAGATACTTGAAACGTCATGGAAACCATAAAAATCAGGTAATTGAATAATAACTTCTATTAGTATTTAGTTGAGTTTGAAAAGTTTGATTCGTCCTAAAAGATAGGAAACCGCATCGGTGGTGTAATGGTTAGCATGCTCCCCTCGAGTGCAGTTGATCATGGGTTCATCGGTGGTGTAATGGTTAGCATGCTCCCCTCGAGTGCAGTAGATCATGGGTTTTGAGCTCCGGTCGGGCCAAACCAAAGACTATAAAATTGGTATTTGTTGCTTCTCCGCTAAGAATGCTGTATTAAGGAGAAAGAGCAAAAACTGGTTGGATTGGAATCAGGAAAATAACTCACTCACTAAAAGACACAATCTTTTGTAGGAAGTGACATGCAGTCTGTTTAAGATTGAGGTAGAGAATACTCTTTACTGCCTAGTGTGCAGTTTTTCATGCTTGTGGCAGTCAAATGTTATAGTGGCAATGGTTGTCCTATCTCTACTTCTTTCTTGTATAGTTTTTTTTCCATATATTGTTGAACTTGTTCTCATCCTAAAGATAGCTGAAATACTGCTTGCTGGACGTAAAGCAATTATCGATTTTTCAGGGCAAATTTAGCTAACGATAACTATGAACAGACTAATTTCTTATTTTAGAGTTATCCAAGAAAAACCCAACTTATCTGAGTTCAAGATAACAATGTTTGACTGTTTTTTTACCATGTTTTATTGTCATTTTTCAGTTCGCTTTTCCATTTGTTGAAATCCGTAGAGTTAAAGAAGTGAAGTTTAAACCTAGGTTTCCTATTGGATGGAATTATAGTGACACTAAATATAATGAAGTCGAGGACCGTATGAGGTCTGCACAACATAGAATGTCTATACAAAAGTCACACGATTCTCATTTCATTGAAGGGGATGGCGGGAGTCTACATACCCCATCACCACGGAGAGCAGATAGTGTAGAAGATTTAGACGACATTGATGATTCTGACGAAGATGACGATTTTGATGACTCTAGACCAGTAAGAACGTTTATATCTATATATTAACTGAGAAAAAAATTAATCAAAATTTTGTTTTGTATTTTCACGATGTGATTTTCTCTCTTGTTGATTTTTATCAACGGGAATTAGCAGGGGCCGTCATGGTCGTGATCGTATGGTAGTTGGATTTACAACTACCTGTGCAATCGGTGCCTATCACCACTAAAGTTTTGAGTTCAAATCCTGCTCAGGCAAGGTGTACTCGATACAACATTATGTGATAAAGTTTGTCAGCGACTTGCGACAGATCTGTGGTTTTCTCCTGGTACTCCGGTTTCCGCCACGATATAACTGAAATATTGTTGAAAGTTGCGTTAAACACCATAAACCAAACCAAACCATCAAAGACAAATTCGAATATGACATCTTTCATTGGCTATATAATTATAAACAATGCCATGATAAAACAGTCAGTATATTTTACTTCGCACATGTATATTGCTAGACAAATTGACACCTTCCTTGAGTAATTTCATATATTTACAGAGTACAGTGGTGTATGCAAACATAAAAAAGACTTGTTTTGTTTCTGTACATATTATTATTCTTTTATCTAATAAGACAACCAAAGCTTAGACTTTTGTAAATTGGCATAGTTTCCAAAATATGCTGGTGACATTGACACATGCTGGTTACTTATTTATTTTGCATTTTTTTTTTTAGCATTTTACTTGTTCAACATGCTAAAATTAAAATGCCATCAAATTGTAAAATGTCAGAAAACTATTTTTTAACACTGTCTATTTATCTATAAAGAAATCATAACTGAACTGTAAACATAAGTGTGAGTTGATTTTGTTATGACATGCTTAACTTTTCCATTACTGATTGCCCCTTCGGTATTCTCCAATGTTTATTTTCACTTAAAGTTAATTTTTCCTATTAGAATCAAAATAATTTATGGAAGCCATAGTTTGTATAATGTTTTAACATTGGTAATATTATTTTCATTGCAGTTTATTGCTCGGGATAATTTAAAAAATAATAATGTTACTCATGTTAAAATTACATAAACTCACAAACTATGGCTTCCATGAGTTTATTTTTAAACAATATTAAAAGAAAAAGATTAGCTTCATTACAATACACAACTGCATTGGTGATGTAATGGTTAGCGTGCTTGCCTCAAGTGCGGTAGATCGTGGGTTGGAACCTGATCGGGTCAAACCAAAGACTATGAAATTGGTATTTGTTGCTACTCCGTCAAGCATACAGCATTAAGGATAAAGAGCAAAGATTGGTTGGCTGGGAATCAGGATAATATGTCTGAATGGGGTGACATGTCTATTAGCGGACTGTTGTTTTAGTTTAGTGAGCTAGCACTATAAACATCCAACTAAGCGTATTGGTCTAGTACAAAGTGGACCTCATCATCATCTCATTGAAAATTAACTTGTTCTTGCCATGATATAGTTGAAAAATTGCTGAATTGGTGTTAAACAACAATCAATCACTCACTCACTCTTTATTTTCATTGCAGTTTATCGCTTGGGATAATTAAAAAAAAAATGTTACTCTTGATAAAAATACGTCAAAAACTATGGTTTCCATAAGCTATTTTTAAAAGGTCAAAAACTATGGCTTCCATAAGCTATTTTTAAAACAATATTTAAAAAAATAATAGCTTCATTACAGTACATTGCATGTGATACTTATAAGATTTAATTGTTCTATTTATAGAATTCATCAATCAAGAACAACAACGTGTATAAGAGGAAAGACAATGTGTTAGTTAACACCGCTCCTCAAGATCAACGACTTTGTGGACCTCAGTATAGACCAACTTTTGCTGACGAGGAGAAATGGCGACGGAAAAGTAAGGTGCTGAAAAAAGAAGAGAAGAAGAAAATAAAAGAAGAATCGAGGATGAAATCAGTGTGGAATATTGATAACGAGATGTGTGAAGATACGCTATTAAATTTTAGGCAAGTTGTTAATATTACTACTAGAAAAATCCTAACGTTGTGTGAGTTTAAATTCTGCTAAGACGAGGAGTACTTGATACAACATTTATGTGATTAAGTTTGTCAGCGACTTGTGGCAGGTTGGTGGATTTCTCCGGGTACTTCAGTTTCCCCCACAAATAAAACTGACCGCCATGATATAACTGAAATATTGTTGACAGTGGCATTAAACACCATAACCCTAAACCCCTACTAGAAAAATCTGTTTCTAAAGCTTAGAAAAAAGTATATTTATGTTAGATTCATGTCAGTTGAACGTTTATAGAAGTTTAACACCACTTTCGACAATATTCAGTTATATCTTTCCGGTGAGTTTTATTTTCTTGGAGGAAACCTGAATAATTGGAGATAACCACCGACCTGTCCCGGGTTACTTACAAACTGGTATTGAATACAAGGGAGGTAACCTAACTCACAATCTTGTAATGACTGTCATTGATCGTCTAGATTGGTTGGTTAGTTGGTAAATGGATTTGGTTTATATCGGTTATATCGTGGAGGTCAGTTTTATTGGTGGAAGAAATCGGAGTGCCCGGAGAAAACCACTAACCAGTCGCAAGTCACTAACAAACTTTATCACATAATATTGTACACCTCGCCCTGATCGAGATTCGAACTCGAAACATCAGTGGTGATAGGCACTGATTGCATAGGTAGTTATAAATCCAACTACCATACGATCACGGCCACGACAGCCCTAATGTTGAAAGCAGAGATCAAAATCAATTCTGTAAGATAAAAGTACAATGAAACTTGTATAGATCGTCATCTTGAATTAGTGGTGCTGCTATAGATAGTTAATTCAAAACTCCTAATCTGATTTTATGCGTTATTTTAATTCAATAAGCAGTAAATCTAAGTTTATCCGATTGTATCAGCTTACTAATGGTTATATTTATCCACAGATGTGATAGAGATTGAAAATTACTAGAACGACACTTGTTTCTGCTCTTTTTTTAGTAAAATTTGGCAGTTCTGAACTTTTTGACCCTGCAGAATAAAGATAACATACATACATTGTTGGTAAAGATAAAATTTATTTGCAGTTGCTGCAAAGCAGGCCAGAAAACTCACCAAAAGGCTTGCTTTTCTACTTGTTTCTAAAACTCGTATAAATACATTTGATTATTTCCAACAATATACATATTTTATATATGTAAACATTGAATTCCTTTTACAGAGTACATCATGGTTAAGCATAACTTGAATGATTACTGCGCACTCTATCGACAATCGTCTCATGAGGGCTTGAACTCTCCATTCGTTAATATTGCGTCACTCGCTGTCTGACAACCAATCAGCAACCATACATTACTGATTGTGTGCAATGCGATGATCCGGTAAACACTTTTACTCTGTAAATTTCACCTTGAATTTACTCAATGTCCCTTCTATATTCTTTCCTCATCTTGTTTAAATATCGAACATGTGTTTACGATGAAATCAATTACCAGGTAAATTCTTAGTCACTCATGTTTACAAATACAATTAGCTCCTCCTAGTTATCGTTGCTAATTAATGTAAAAATCCCATGATGCATTGCATTGTTTTTTCCGGTTGACTCATTTTTACTGTGTATACATCCAGGCGTTAATGTAGCGACAGTAGGGAGTCGGAATATAAAGATTGTATTATTCGGGTTAGGTTAAACATTGATTTTTTTTTACAGAGTACATCATGGTTTACTCTCTATATATGGTATTGGTTTGTCACCAGATACAGTATTTGTATCATCACCACTTGCATGTCTTCCTCTTATATAGAAAGAATGGGACCAGTTTAAAACAGGAAACCACAATAGATAGGACTTTGTAGTGTAAATTCAGGGAACCAGTTTAAAACAGGAAACCACAATAGATTGGAATAAGTGTAATTCAGGGAACCAGTTTAAAACAGGAAACCACAATATACTGGACTTAATGTAAATTCAGGGAACCAGTTTAAGACAGGAAACCATAATATACTGGACTTAATGTAAATTCAGGGCATCGATTTTATCTGAGCACTGGTTATTATTTTCTGTCCATTGTTGTGCTATTTTTGTTTTTGCTTATTAATTTCTAATAAGAAACATTGCTATGTTGAGCTACATACAATGGACCAATTCAGAAATTTAATTTCTGTCCTTGTCACCTGCATTGCACATGCTCATCATCCTCATGAAGTTTTTTTTAACCAATGACAATGATCATTACAGACATTATCCACGACCCAACTGCATTTTAAAATTGCATTCATCACAATAAAATACTTGATTTAAATTTTTTTCAAAGCGATTAAACCTCTATTTAGTTGAATAAAACTGTTGGAAGTTACTCTCCTTGATCGTGACTCGTTACTATAAATTAAAAATTAGTTTTCATTAACAGTATACAAAATGAGTAATTATTCAGCTATATCATGGTGAGAACAAGTTACATTTAGATGAGATGATAATGATGTCCACTTTGTACTAAACAAACACTCTTTATTGGATCTTTATAGTGCTATCTCACTGAAAAACAGTCCGCAGGTAGACATGTCACTCCAGTCGGACACATTCTCCTGATTCTGAACCAACCAGCTCTTACTCCTCAGTGCTGTGTGCTTATCGGTTAGCAACAAGTACCAATTTTATTGTCTTTGGTTTGACCCGTCCAGGACTCGAACCAGTCGGCCAGTGTAAACCATGTGGTGACAAGCGTTGCAAGTGCTGTCTCCAATTGCAACACGCACAAGTGTTCTATAGCAAGACGACAGGAAAGGAGTATAAGATCTTTTGCGATGTCAATTGCAAAACACCTAATGTGGTTTACCTCCTTGACTGTCACGTCTGCGGGTCGCAATACGTAGGAGAAAGTGTCCAACCATTCAACAAAAGAATGAATGAACACAGAAGTGACCTTACGAAAAAGACGCTCTTGGCTGTGAGTCAACACTTTGTGTCGCGGGGGCACTCATTGGATGACTTTGGTAGATCCAAAATTTATATCATTGACCACGATCCAAGTTGGAAAGAGAATCAAAGACAAAAAAGAGAGAGGTTTTGGATCCGCGAGTTATGAACATTACATCCGGAGGGCATAAACAAAAAGGCCTAAATCTTTTGTTTTTTAACTTTTTAACCAGTGCCTGGTCCTTAGCTAGTTGGTAAATTTCATCATTACATTTTCTCATTGTTTTCATATTGTTTATAAATTAGTGTACATATATATTTGAATAATATAAAGTTCAAGATTATGATTTTATAAAGAACAAGATTATGATTTTTACGTCACGATAACTGATGGTCACGTGACAATCTGATCCTCAGATCATCTTTCAGATCAGATTACAGACGCTGATGAAGCTTGTCGGTCAAGCGAAATATCCGTCAATTTGATTATAATTATAGTCTTTTTGTAGACTTATAATTATTTTTGTTATATTTTAACATTTTTTTTTATGTTATATATATATATATATAAACGTTTAAAATGATTTGTAAAACAACACCAAGTACACAAAGCAAAGTGATAAAGAATGAAACACTTCGTTGAATGACAAAATGTTCATCCCATCGAGGGACTTTATCAATGTCTAATTAAATAAAATGTCGAACCAATATGTTGACGGTCCATGTGCGGGACAAAAGAACCAGATGTTACACATATGAAACTATATACATAAAAGAATTGAAATCCCACATATAAATTAATAAAAGTACAATAACAATAATATAAATACACAATAGGGCTACACATTTAATTTAAATAAATGTTAAATTAGAAATAAAAATAAAAATGAGAAATTATTGGTTAATGTATCAAATAGCAAAATATTTTTGAAAAGCGGTATTTAAATGCATGTACATGTATATCATATTTTTTTGTTCATTTTTGAAATGAAAAAGAAAAGAGGACTGATAATTTTTTTTTATTGGTATATAATAACCACAATACAGTAGTTTATGCATATCATTTACGGAGAATACATCATGTGATAAAAGAGTAATCATGTGACTAAAGAGTACATCATGTGACAATATAGTACATCATGTGACAATAGAATACATCATGTGTTCAAGAATGTGTAATCAAAATTAAATATAGTACGACTTCGATATCTCCAAATTGTGTCACAATTTAAAAAAAAAAATTTTGTTTTCATTCACCAACTTGTAGAGTAGAGTAGAGTAGACATGCAGGTGTTTTTCTCAGGATGCCAGAAATTGTACTTGTATGCCAAAAATACGTCTGAAGATTTATATGTACCAGTACAGAAATTCATTGGCTAGAAACAGATCTTAAATATCTTCATATGTGATAGGAATCCATTGACTAAAACTTTTTTTCAAAAGAAATAAAAATTTTAAACTTCTATATATTATTTAATAATATTAGTTAATACTTTCAAATACTATGCATACAAACCTTTCTGAGTCTGTACTTAAAAAAGAAAAAGAATCATATTGGAACATGATTTGATTTTAGGAAATCAGTAAATTATAACAAACAATTTTGAAAATGCAATACATTTTTTAGACTAGACAAGTTTTTTTTAGGATTGGCAGGGGTGAGTGTTAACAAACTTAATAATATGACCTCAAAACTTTTGCCGTGGTATTATGGTTGTGTGTGTTGTTGTTGTTTTCATTTTCTGTTGTAGATGCAACATTTTTTCACAATAACAAAATCAAGTTCTTTTTTACTGATTCTTCTATTATTGAAATTCACCGACCTTTAACCTTGACATAATGAGGTCTCTTCTATTATTGAAATTCACTGACCTTTAACCTTGACACAATGAGGTCTCTTCTATTATTGAAATTCACCGACCTTTAACCTTGACACAATGAGGTCTAACTGTTGTTTTATTTAATTGACACTTAACATGTGTTCAGATTGTATTTATTTAACAGTGTTCAGATTGTATTTATTTAACAGTATTTATATTGTATAATACAATATTATTTATTGTATAAATCCTGTGTGCTATTTGATATTTATGAATATTTGTGATATAGTGTTATATTTTTTGTATATATTTGTTTATGTATCAATATTCCATCCACTATTATTAAGGTCCTAATGGTATATTTTTTGGATTCCTTGTAGATGTGTTATAATTCTTTCTTTTCTGAGTTCAGCTGTTTAAGATTCCTAATGAATCTGTATAATCTAACTACAGTCAAACCAGCCTTAAAGGGCACCTTGATATAACAAACCACTGATGAAAATTTTAATTTACTGGTCCGAATCAAATTCTTTATATATCTAAATAAAAGCTGAAAAATTTATATGAGTACGTTTATCAAACCATTGCTTTGAAAAACATTTAAAGAGTACATTTATAAAACCATTGCGTTGACAAAATTTTAAGGGTACTTTTATAAAAACCATTTCTTTGATAAACATTTATAGAGTACATTCATAAAACCATTGCTTTGACAAACAATTAAAGAATACGTTTATAAAACCATTGATTTGATAAACATTTAAATAAAGAGTATGTTTATAAAAACATTGCTTTGATAAACATTTAAATAGTATGTTTATAAAACCATTGCTTTGATAAACATTTAAATAGTACGTTTATAAAACCATTGCTTTGATAAACATTTAAAGAATACGTTTATAAAACCATTGCTTTGATAAACATTTAAAGAATACGTTTATAAAACCATTGCTTTGATAAACATTTAAAGAGAATGTTTATAAAACCATTGCTTTGATAAACATTTAAAGAGTACATTTATAAAACCATTGCTTTGATAAACATTTAAAGAGTTTGTTTATAAAACCATTGCTTTCATAAACATCTAAAGAGTACATTTATAAAACCATTGCTTTGATAAACATTTAAAGAGTACTTTTATAAAACCATTGCTTTGATAAACATTTAAAGAGTACATTTATAAAACCATTGCTTTGATAAACATTTAAAGAGTTTGTTTATAAAACCATTGCTTTGATAAACATCTAGAGTACATTTATAAAACCATTGCTTTGATAAACATTTAAGGAGTACATTTATAAAACCATTGCTTTGATAAACATTTAAAGAGTGTTTATAAAACCATTGCTTTGATAAACATCTAAAGAGTTTATTTATAGAACCATTGCTTTGATAAACATTTAAAGAGTTTGTTTATAAAACAATTGCTTTAACAAACATTTAAAGAGTTTGTTTATAAAACCATTGCTTTGATAAACATTTAAAGAGTACATTTATAAAACCATTGCTTTGTCAAACATTTAAAGAGTACGTTTATAAAACCATTGCTTTGATAATATTTAAAGAGTTTGTTTATAAAACCATTGCTTTGATAAACATTTAAAGAGTATGTTTATAAAACCATGGCTTTGATAAACATTTAAAGAGTACATTTATAAAACCATTGCTTTGATAAACATTTAAAGAGTTTGTTTATAAAACCATTGCTTTGATAAACATCTAGAGTACATTTATAAAACCATTGCTTTGATAAACATTTAAGGAGTACATTTATAAAACCATTGATATGATAAACATTTAAAGAGTTTGTTTATAAAACCATTGCTTTGATAAACATCTAAAGAGTTTATTTATAGAACCATTGCTTTGATAAACATTTAAAGAGTTTGTTTATAAAACAATTGCTTTAACAAACATTTAAAGAGTTTGTTTATAAAACCATTGCTTTGATAAACATTTAAAGAGTACATTTATAAAACCATTGATTTGATAAACATTTAAATAGTATGTTTATAAAACCATTGCTTTGATAAACATTTAAATAGTACGTTTATAAAACCATTGCTTTGATAAACATTTAAAGAATACGTTTATAAAACCATTGCTTTGATAAACATTTAAAGAATACGTTTATAAAACCATTGCTTTGATAAACATTTAAAGAGAATGTTTATAAAACCATTGCTTTGATAAACATTTAAAGAGTACATTTATAAAACCATTGCTTTGATAAACATTTAAAGAGTTTGTTTATAAAACCATTGCTTTGTTAAACATCTAAAGAGTACATTTATAAAACCATTGCTTTGATAAACATTTAAAGAGTACTTTTATAAAACCATTGCTTTGATAAACATTTAAAGAGTACATTTATAAAACCATTGCTTTGATAAACATTTAAAGAGTTTGTTTATAAAACCATTGCTTTGATAAACATCTAGAGTACATTTATAAAACCATTGCTTTGATAAACATTTAAGGAGTACATTTATAAAACCATTGCTTTGATAAACATTTAAAGAGTGTTTATAAAACCATTGCTTTGATAAACATCTAAAGAGTTTATTTATAGAACCATTGCTTTGATAAACATTTAAAGAGTTTGTTTATAAAACAATTGCTTTAACAAACATTTAAAGAGTTTGTTTATAAAACCATTGCTTTGATAAACATTTAAAGAGTACATTTATAAAACCATTGCTTTGTCAAACATTTAAAGAGTACGTTTATAAAACCATTGCTTTGATAATATTTAAAGAGTTTGTTTATAAAACCATTGCTTTGATAAACATTTAAAGAGTATGTTTATAAAACCATGGCTTTGATAAACATTTAAAGAGTACATTTATAAAACCATTGCTTTGATAAACATTTAAAGAGTTTGTTTATAAAACCATTGCTTTGATAAACATCTAGAGTACATTTATAAAACCATTGCTTTGATAAACATTTAAGGAGTACATTTATAAAACCATTGATATGATAAACATTTAAACAGTTTGTTTATAAAACCATTGCTTTGATAAACATCTAAAGAGTTTATTTATAGAACCATTGCTTTGATAAACATTTAAAGAGTTTGTTTATAAAACAATTGCTTTAACAAACATTTAAAGAGTTTGTTTATAAAACCATTGCTTTGATAAACATTTAAAGAGTACATTTATAAAACCATTGATTTGATAAACATTTAAATAGTATGTTTATAAAACCATTGCTTTGATAAACATTTAAATAGTACGTTTATAAAACCATTGCTTTGATAAACATTTAAAGAATACGTTTATAAAACCATTGCTTTGATAAACATTTAAAGAATACGTTTATAAAACCATTGCTTTGATAAACATTTAAAGAGAATGTTTGTAAAACCATTGCTTTGATAAACATTTAAAGAGTACATTTATAAAACCATTGCTTTGATAAACATTTAAAGAGTTTGTTTATAAAACCATTGCTTTGATAAACATCTAAAGAGTACATTTATAAAACCATTGCTTTGATAAACATTTAAAGAGTACTTTTATAAAACCATTGCTTTGATAAACATTTAAAGAGTACATTTATAAAACCATTGCTTTGATAAACATTTAAAGAGTTTGTTTATAAAACCATTGCTTTGATAAACATCTAGAGTACATTTATAAAACCATTGCTTTGATAAACATTTAAGGAGTACATTTATAAAACCATTGCTTTGATAAACATTTAAAGAGTTTGTTTATAAAACCATTGCTTTGATAAACATTTAAAGAGTACATTTATAAAACCATTGCTTTGTCAAACATTTAAAGAGTACGTTTATAAAACCATTGCTTTGATAATATTTAAAGAGTTTGTTTATAAAACCATTGCTTTGATAAACATTTAAAGAGTATGTTTATAAAACCATGGCTTTGATAAACATTTAAAGAGTACATTTATAAAACCATTGCTTTGATAAACATTTAAAGAGTTTGTTTATAAAACCATTGCTTTGATAAACATCTAGAGTACATTTATAAAACCATTGCTTTGATAAACATTTAAGGAGTACATTTATAAAACCATTGCTTTGATAAACATTTAAAGAGTTTGTTTATAAAACCATTGCTTTGATAAACATCTAAAGAGTTTATTTATAGAACCATTGCTTTGATAAACATTTAAAGAGTTTGTTTATAAAACAATTGCTTTAACAAACATTTAAAGAGTTTGTTTATAAAACCATTGCTTTGATAAACATTTAAAGAGTACATTTATAAAACCATTGCTTTGTCAAACATTTAAAGAGTACATTTATAAAACCATTGCTTTGATAAACATCTAAAGAGTTTATTTATAGAACCATTGCTTTGATAAACATTTAAAGAGTTTGTTTATAAAACAATTGCTTTAACAAACATTTAAAGAGTTTGTTTATAAAACCATTGCTTTGTCAAACATTTAAAGAGTACGTTTATAAAACCATTGCTTTGATAATATTTAAAGAGTTTGTTTATAAAACCATTGCTTTGATAAACATTTAAAGAGTATGTTTATAAAACCATTGCTTTGATAAACATTTAAAGAGTTTGTTTATAAAACCATTGCTTTGATAAACATCTAGAGTACATTTATAAAACCATTGCTTTGATAAACATTTAAGGAGTACATTTATAAAACCATTGCTTTGATAAACATTTAAAGAGTTTGTTTATAAAACAATTGCTTTAACAAACATTTAAAGAGTTTGTTTATAAAACCATTGCTTTGATAAACATTTAAAGAGTACATTTATAAAACCATTGCTTTGTCAAACATTTAAAGAGTACGTTTATAAAACCATTGTTTTGATAAACATTTCGAGTACGTTTATAAAACCATTGCTTTGATAAACATTTAAAGAGAATGTTTATAAAACCATTGCTTTGATAAACATTTAAAGAGTACATTTATAAAACCATTGCTTTGATAAACATTTAAAGAGTGTTTATAAAACCATTGCTTTGATAAACATCTAAAGAGTTTATTTATAGAACCATTGCTTTGATAAACATTTAAAGAGTTTGTTTATAAAACAATTGCTTTAACAAACATTTAAAGAGTTTGTTTATAAAACCATTGCTTTGATAAACATTTAAAGAGTACATTTATAAAACCATTGCTTTGTCAAACATTTAAAGAGTACGTTTATAAAACCATTGCTTTGATAATATTTAAAGAGTTTGTTTATAAAACCATTGCTTTGATAAACATTTAAAGAGTATGTTTATAAAACCATGGCTTTGATAAACATTTAAAGAGTACATTTATAAAACCATTGCTTTGATAAACATTTAAAGAGTTTGTTTATAAAACCATTGCTTTGATAAACATCTAGAGTACATTTATAAAACCATTGCTTTGATAAACATTTAAGGAGTACATTTATAAAACCATTGATATGATAAACATTTAAACAGTTTGTTTATAAAACCATTGCTTTGATAAACATCTAAAGAGTTTATTTATAGAACCATTGCTTTGATAAACATTTAAAGAGTTTGTTTATAAAACAATTGCTTTAACAAACATTTAAAGAGTTTGTTTATAAAACCATTGCTTTGATAAACATTTAAAGAGTACATTTATAAAACCATTGATTTGATAAACATTTAAATAGTATGTTTATAAAACCATTGCTTTGATAAACATTTAAATAGTACGTTTATAAAACCATTGCTTTGATAAACATTTAAAGAATACGTTTATAAAACCATTGCTTTGATAAACATTTAAAGAATACGTTTATAAAACCATTGCTTTGATAAACATTTAAAGAGAATGTTTGTAAAACCATTGCTTTGATAAACATTTAAAGAGTACATTTATAAAACCATTGCTTTGATAAACATTTAAAGAGTTTGTTTATAAAACCATTGCTTTGATAAACATCTAAAGAGTACATTTATAAAACCATTGCTTTGATAAACATTTAAAGAGTACTTTTATAAAACCATTGCTTTGATAAACATTTAAAGAGTACATTTATAAAACCATTGCTTTGATAAACATTTAAAGAGTTTGTTTATAAAACCATTGCTTTGATAAACATCTAGAGTACATTTATAAAACCATTGCTTTGATAAACATTTAAGGAGTACATTTATAAAACCATTGCTTTGATAAACATTTAAAGAGTTTGTTTATAAAACCATTGCTTTGATAAACATTTAAAGAGTACATTTATAAAACCATTGCTTTGTCAAACATTTAAAGAGTACGTTTATAAAACCATTGCTTTGATAATATTTAAAGAGTTTGTTTATAAAACCATTGCTTTGATAAACATTTAAAGAGTATGTTTATAAAACCATGGCTTTGATAAACATTTAAAGAGTACATTTATAAAACCATTGCTTTGATAAACATTTAAAGAGTTTGTTTATAAAACCATTGCTTTGATAAACATCTAGAGTACATTTATAAAACCATTGCTTTGATAAACATTTAAGGAGTACATTTATAAAACCATTGCTTTGATAAACATTTAAAGAGTTTGTTTATAAAACCATTGCTTTGATAAACATCTAAAGAGTTTATTTATAGAACCATTGCTTTGATAAACATTTAAAGAGTTTGTTTATAAAACAATTGCTTTAACAAACATTTAAAGAGTTTGTTTATAAAACCATTGCTTTGATAAACATTTAAAGAGTACATTTATAAAACCATTGCTTTGTCAAACATTTAAAGAGTACATTTATAAAACCATTGCTTTGATAAACATCTAAAGAGTTTATTTATAGAACCATTGCTTTGATAAACATTTAAAGAGTTTGTTTATAAAACAATTGCTTTAACAAACATTTAAAGAGTTTGTTTATAAAACCATTGCTTTGTCAAACATTTAAAGAGTACGTTTATAAAACCATTGCTTTGATAATATTTAAAGAGTTTGTTTATAAAACCATTGCTTTGATAAACATTTAAAGAGTATGTTTATAAAACCATTGCTTTGATAAACATTTAAAGAGTTTGTTTATAAAACCATTGCTTTGATAAACATCTAGAGTACATTTATAAAACCATTGCTTTGATAAACATTTAAGGAGTACATTTATAAAACCATTGCTTTGATAAACATTTAAAGAGTTTGTTTATAAAACAATTGCTTTAACAAACATTTAAAGAGTTTGTTTATAAAACCATTGCTTTGATAAACATTTAAAGAGTACATTTATAAAACCATTGCTTTGTCAAACATTTAAAGAGTACGTTTATAAAACCATTGTTTTGATAAACATTTCGAGTACGTTTATAAAACCATTGCTTTGATAAACATTTAAAGAGAATGTTTATAAAACCATTGCTTTGATAAACATTTAAAGAGTACATTTATAAAACCATTGCTTTGATAAACATTTAAAGAGTACATTTATAAAACCATTGCTTTGATAAACATTTAAAGATAGCATTTATTTAACCATTGCGTTGAAACATTGTTCTTGAATCAAAAATCCATGCTTGTCTAATTTTTTATTTTAATCTTTACAAAGACGAAGGTTATAACTTGTGTATATATAGATATATCATAATAAATGTGTGCAATAAGTTTATTTAATTGTGATTTGGTGAATTGTAGTCACAACTCACGTTATTATTCTTTTATTATTATTATTATTATGCATGCCAGTGCTTTTTATGGTGGCATATGAAAAAAAAAGTGTTTGATTGCATTATAAAATCAACATTCATGCTCTTTATCCAATATTTCGGGGGGGGGTCGTGATCATGTGGTATGTGCAATCTGTGCCTATCACCACTAACGTTGTGATTTCGAATCCCGCTCAGGCGAGGTGTACTCGATACAACATTATGTGATAATGTTTGTCAGTGACTTGCAGCAGGTCAGTAGTTTTCTCCTGGTACTTCTGTTTCCTCCACCAATAAAACTGACCGTCACGATATAACTGAAATATTGTTGAAAATGGCGTTAAACACCATTTTACCTAAACCTAAACCAAAAGGGTCAAAATTTCAAAGTTCATAAATGTTTTGCAATTTTATTTAGTGTTCTTTGAATATAACTTTTCAAAATTAATTTAGTTTATAAAAAAAATGATACTGATTTAGGATTGGATCTTGATACTGAATAAATTTTGAATATTATGGCTGTCCTAATGAGAATGAAGGATCTGATAGGAGAAACAGGTCTCCATTTTCTAATATTTTTAGACGTTGATTTAAAACCCATTCGATTTATATAATAATTTTGTTCATACTCATTTTGATGCATTTTATGAACATTTTTTTGGTAACTAAAGAACGTTGTTCATACACATTTTGTTACACTCAATAAACATTTTTTCAGTAACCACTGAGCTTCTTCATACTCATTTTGTTACTCGTTATGAACGTTTTTTGGTAAATACCTAATGAACTTTTTCCAACTCCTTTTTTACTCTGTATGAACGTTTTTTTTTGGTAACTAATGAACTGCACATCTAATTACATATGGGGTTTTCAGGTTTTAGATCAAAGCACTTCCGACACTACTTTTCTCTCATTTTTAACACTACCATAATTGACAAAAGTTATTTATTTATGTTGATTATATATACTTATTGAGGACCAATGCAAGATATCAGCTTTGTTAAATTCAAAACATCAGATTATTCCATACTCTTGTTTTTCATGTTTTATGATGGACAGCTGTTTATTACATTCCGTCCTCTCTTTGATGTTTTACTGTGAACAGCTTACTGTTTATTACATTCCGTCCATAATCATTATGTTATATTTTTCTGGCATTATATTAATTTTACTTTTTGATTTCTTTTACTTAGATATGAAATAAAAAAAATAAAAGATATGTATTTCGTCTATTTGTTTTGTTTTATGAAATATGATAAATTATAGTGGGTGCATTTTTTTCATAATTTTATCGAATGTGAAAAAAGTGATAATTGAAAACTGACATGAACAATATACAGTAAAATCTTTCTAAGCTGAACCTTGAATAAACTGGAATCCTGTTTAAACCAAACTTGAAATAAAATTTCAATGTAGGAAATCTTTGTTTATTTAACCTGTATAAACAGAATACCTGTCTATTGCAAATATAAAAGATTGTCTCAATGATGTTCAGTTTAGACAGGTACATGTATAGTGTTCATGTCAGTTTAATTTTTTTTATTATTTTTTTCACATTCGACAAAATTATGAGTTTAGTTTGAGTTAATGGTGTTTAATGCCACTTTCAACAATATTCCAGCTATATTGTGATGGTCAGTTTTATTGGTGGAGGAAACCAGAGTACCCGAAGGAAATCACCGACATGTTGCAAGTCACTGACAAACTTTATCACCATTAGTGGGATTCAAACTCACAATGTTAGTGGTGATAGGTAGTTGTAAATCCAACTACCATACGATTACGACCATGACAACCCCCGACAAAATTATGAGAAAAATGCACCCACTATAAATTTTTTCCAGTACCAAATCAAGGAAAGATGCGATATGTTTGAATGTTGACTAAATATAATAATTGTTTGCCAGTCAAGACCGGTGTGTGAAACTGATACATTAATTTTTAAATCAGCATAAAAATAACCATTCTTACGTCAAGCCGGATGCACAGGGTTCTCAAAATATGCCATCAACCGGGTGATTTCGTCACATATTTTGGCCACGGTATCCGCTGGAAATCCAACAATCACAAAAATAAATCTTGCTGAAAATCAACCTCTTTACTTTGAAAATAGACTTTCGTACATTTCTGATTTACTGAAATAAGAATGTATTGAGAAAGGACATGCTTCTTGCAAGTAAAAGATAGCTTGCCACACCTCCTAAATGCACCAATTTGCTAGGAATTGTTGTTGGTGGGCTGTTACAAGGCAAACTTTTGCCATCCTACCCATTATCTCCCAATTTGCTTGTGGGTTAGGGTTAGACTTATTAATGCCACTTTCAACAATATTTCAGTTATATTGTGGCGGTCAGTTTTATTGGTGAGGAAACCAGAGTACACGGAGAAAACCACTGACCTGTCGCAAGTCACTGACAAACTTTATCTCATAATGTTGTATCAAGTACACCTCACCATGAGCGAGATTCAAACTCACAACTTCAGTAGTGATAGGCACTGATGGCATAGGTAGTTGTAAATCTAACTGCCATACAATCATGACCATGACAGTTCCTTTTGTTTGTGGCAATAGAAACATTTATTCATATGTGTATCTCTGTGTCACCTTTTACTTTGAATTTATTTTTTGTTAACATGAATATAGCTGAAATACTGCACTGGATGTTTAACAACAATCAATCAATCAAAAATATATATTAAGGGCATTTACATGCTAATACTGAAAGTAATATTCTGGTAACTTATAACACCAGGGAAGAAAAGTCTTAACTATACCACCTGATAGCAAAACAGGAGTATATATGATAGACTCAGATCGACATCCAGTCTCTAATCGACGTCCACTCCTCAAATCGGCATCCACTGACGTCATCTCAAATCACGGTCCAATTTAAGGATATTCTCAAATCGGCGTCCTTTCCAAACTCTCATATCTATAGGCCCGTTTACACGATCAAAGTTTGCCATCAAAAATAATTGTAACGACAGTTTTGTTTTTTTAATCTGTTTTTTTGTTGTTTTTTTTGTTTGTGTGTGTGTTTTTTAAGCATTTTCACATACTTTAATATTAGGGTTAGGGCTAAGGTTAGGTCTAGGGTTAAGGTTAGGTCTAGGGCTAAGGTTAGGTCTAGGGTTAAGGTTAGGTCTAGGGTTAAGGTTAGGTCTAGGGCTAAGGTTAGGTCTAGGGTTAAGGTTAGGTCTAGGGCTAAGGTTAGGTCTAGGGCTAAGGTTAGGTCTAGGGTTAAGGTTAGGTCTAGGGCTAAGGTTAGGTCTAGGGTTGGGGTTAGGGTTAATGTTATGGTTAGGGATAGGGTTAAGGTTAAGGTTAAGGTTAGGGTTAGGATTAAGGTTAGGGTTATGATTAAGGTTAAGGTTAGGGTTAGGATTAAGGTTAGGGTTAGGGTCCGCTAAAGTAGAAGTACTCCTAAACACAATAGGATTTTATCTACAGTAACTATAAAATAACTAAGCATTTTTTTCATCAAGAACCCCTCATCTGGAATCCGGTCTTGTCCCTTCTCCATCATTGCTTCAAATACATCAATTGAAGTATACGTCAGTGACGTCATTGGACGTCGATTTGAGAAAGTGAAAAACGGCCATATATTTGAGAATTGGACGTCAATTAGAGACTGGACATCAATCTGAGTCTTACATATATTGTACATGCATTCATGAGTTCAGTTCATCCATCTGTCTCCATATATAAACAGGATTTGTCTAATTTAACTGGTAAACGGCTAATATAAATGGTAAAGTCTAATTACTATACTTTTACCTGTTATATTTGCAAAAACCGAGTATATTCGTCTTTTCTATTTACTCTTATAGACCCCCTAAACTGCATCGGTGGTGTGATGGTGAGCGTGCTCCTCTCGAGTGTGGTAGATCGTGTCAAACCAAAGACTATAAAATTGGTATCTGTTGCTTCTCCGCTAAGCACGCAGCATTAAGGAGAAAAAGCAAAGAGTGCTTGGCTCGGAATCAGGATAATGTGTCCAAGTGGGGCGACATGTCTATTCGTTGACTGTTGTTTCAGTGAGCTAGCACTATAAAAATCCAACTCAGCATGTTGGTCTAGAACAAAACGGACCTCATCATCATATCATTGAAAATCAACTTCTTCTCAGCCATGATATAGCTGAAAAATTGCTGAATTGTTAAACGACAATCACTCACTCACTCACTCAATTATTAGAAACAAATATTTTTTTTTTATTACAGATACATCTAAATCACCGTAGTCTCATTTGAATATCACTTGAATACATAATTATTGATGAAAAGTACAATTAAATTCATTCTTATCTTTACAGTTCAATATAAATAACCCACATGTCAATAGAGGTCTGGGTCAATATTTGGAATGTTCTGTATTCTTCCTGGCATTCAATCTCTGTTGTAACAATACCCATGCTTTCTCGACCTAAAGATAAAGGAATATTATGAAAAGAAAGTTTAAACAGTGATGGTAAAAAATTCCACCAATATCAACAAAACAAACAATCACCTCTCATCTTAACTGAAGTCACTGAACAGAAAAAAGACAAAGACATATGACGTTGCAAATCCAGGTTCTGGCTTGAGACAGACTCAAAAATGTGGCAGGGTTAAATTAGTTAATGGAATCCCAACCTTCCCTTCTTGATAACTGGATCTCCAAAGGCAATACATATGTATAATATGTGTGCGAATGTGTTCTAGTCCTATTTGCACCGGCCCTTGGTTTCCTCTGCATTTGTACAACTACCGTACAGTACTTGTCCATGTGCATAGGACACGGGGAGGACTTGACCACTACACTACATGTAAATTAATCATTGATGTCTGATGTGGACAACAATGTCATAGTCGACGGCACTTAATTAATAATTATTGTTAGTATAAGTATTTAGTATATTTTATGGGCAGTTCTGTTCATTGTAACGTATAATATTTATATTTTTATTTTTTAATGTTATTGTTTATGAATCACTGTAATGACTTTGTCCCTTGTGGGCCCTCTATTGGACAATAAAATTCTTATTCTTATTCTTATTATACAAATGTGTAAACAAACAATAACAAAATTAAAATTTGAGACCAAGTTTTGATATACAGTGAAACATGTCTAACCCGTGTAAACCGACCATTATATTTAACTCTAATGTCAGTAATCTTTGAAAATTTAACCTGTCTAATCTGAACCCCTGTTTATTCTGAAAAATAAAAAAGGTGTTCGGTTTAGACAGATTTTGTATCACAATTAAGGATTGATCGCAGTTTTTGTTCGGTTCATGAAGAAATAACCTCAATCAGGTTGTACACACTGTGTAACCCACGTAGCGGGTTACGCAAGGGTATGTACAACCTGATTGAGGTTATTTCGAATGAACCGGACAAATAATTTCGATCAATCCTTATAAATTAATTCAAACTTTTTTTGTTATGATATTGAAAAATATATTTATTTTTTCAAAATAAGGCAAATAATCGGAAATAAATTAAAATAACCCCAAAGGTGCCTCACTTAAAGAAAATCGCTTGATGACAACGGCACGCGACGCCTTGAGAACGGCGTCTATTTTCAGATTCAGTACATATGAAAATAACCTTAACTTTTTAAACCAATCAAAACATGTATAAAATGACATGTGACTCTAAAATTAATTTATTTATATATGTAGAAGCATAAACAATATCATGGTGTAAATGAAACATCAAAACTGGTCACAATGGTTCTATATTTATTCAACCTGTCTATATGGAACATTTCAAAAACAAGTAATGATGCATACATAAACAAAATGAAAAAATAACCCTCACATTAGCAACAAATTTCTAAAGAAATGATCTATGTCATTTACTTTCACTACTGTTTATTTCCCTGACTTAAATAAAGCATTGGCAAATCTAAATGCAACAAAATACAAAATAAAATTACATTCAAAAACTTTCTTAGTTCCAATATGATTAAATATGTGCATACTTCTGGAACAATGTCAGGAATATCAAAAAATTCAAATTTCCGTGTATTATGGTTATCATTTTGGGTGTTGGTCCCTATTGACCTCATCCGACACCTTTAGGCCTATTATTTAATTCCTATCAACAACAAAAAACACAACTTTTTAGAGGACCATCCAATGAACATTCCTACCAAGTTTAGTTCCAATCGGCCCAGTTGTTTCAGAGAAGAAGATTAAAAACAGACAACACCCTTTTTGACACACCTTTAGGCCTCTTGTTTCTTTTGTGTAATTCTGATCAACAAAAAAAAACCATAACCATTTTAGAGGATCATCCAATGAACATTCCTACCAAATTTGGTTCCAATCGGCCCAGTGGTTTCAGAGAAGAAGATTTAAAACAGACAATTTTCTATTGATCTACAATGTATTTCAAAAAGTTTGATTATTAATAATATTACAATGTGTACAATTAATTTTTACATACCTGTGTCTGTGTGTATTCATACTCCCAAAGAGTACACAAGACAACATTTGACCTTTGAACTCTTTCTTTATTGGACAGTTGTGAGTTTAACCTTTTGTTGGCCTCCTCTTCAGTTAAATTGTTTCTGTCCATCATTCTCTTCACTGCCTGTATACATATATAAATTTAAGTCAACATATCGGTACCTAATGTTTTCTTATTTCTATATATATACAGTGAACCCTGCCTAAACCGAACCCCGAATAAACCGAAATCCTGTATAAACTGAACACAAGATTTAATCCTAATATTGTAAATTTTAGTGAATTTAACCTGTCTAAACCGAACACCTGTCAATTCTGAACAAAATTTTTAGTCTGAAAGGGGTTCGGTTTAGACATGTTTCACTGTATAAGTAAATAATTCAGTTATGTTATATATAATTGTTTAACTTGCTTTAACTAACACGCAATATCAAAAATACATTTAAATTCCAACTGTATTTAAGTCCTTTTCCTAATTATTGTTATCATTTATATTCTATCTTGTGTATAATTGAATTCATGTAATATTTTGTGTAATATAACATTTTTCGTAAATTTTGTAAAGTAATATATAATATTTATATAGATCATAAGATTTGTAACATAGACACAGACAGTAATGTTAAAGATTTTTCACAAGAAAAAGCAGAGATTGAATTTCTATTTTAGATCAACATTACAAATTGAAGTTTACCATTGAAAAATTCTCTTGGTGAGAAGAAAATTCTGTCATTTTAAAGCAGTAATTATATGTATAAACTATTTGGTGTTGTTGTTTTTAGACCTATATATTTTTAAAGAATCAGTAAAAATGTGTCCATAGGAGATCAGTGCCCCTGCTTCCATCTAAAGTGAAAAGTCGGGAATCAAACTTGGCCTTCCTTTTTATGATTCCTGGCCTGTGTATAAATTTCAAATGATTTGGTTACAGGGAACTTAAGTTCTTGAACAGACAGACGTGGATAAAACTTAATACCCACAATACCTGGCAGAGGAGTTCTGAAAAAAGGTATTGAGATATTCAGAACTCCTTAAATATTTTGTTAGGGTTATGGTGTTTAATGCCACTTTCAACAATATTTCAGTTATATATTGTGGCAGTCAGTTTTATTTGTGGAGGAAACCGGAATATCATGTATATCATACAGCTGCTTGTTGAATATGATTGTTTGTTTGTACCTGTGTGTAATATCTAAGTGTAAGGATTTATAGGCTAGCCTAACAGCATAATATGGAACTAACTAAAAATTTGTCAACAGTGCAACATGTTTATTCAAACTTTTTTAACAGGATTGCCACAAAATTCTGACATGGATTTTTTATTTGTTTTAAGTTTGTCAAAATCTTTATGAACTTTAGTCTCAGTGTGGTGTTTACAGTAAAATCTGCTGTTGTGTACACATGAGAAATCAGTCTTACAGGTAGAACACTCAGTCTGTACAAATATTCCCCTTGGTTGAAGGTTTGAGACAATTCCAAAGTTCCGTAAATTCATGTTTATATCGGTGGCAAAGCTTTTTCTTTTCACTGGCAGCGGCTTCTTCAAGCTATGTCGATTTGCGTTTGGGCATGCCCCCATTAATTTTCTGTCACATGTTACAAGATCACCAAGTGTTTGTAAGGAGCATGGACATACAATCAATATAAAGTGCATAAATGACAAAGACTCAGTTGCGTTCGGTTGTCTACCATTAGAATCAAAGGTACTTACTGCCATTTTTTTTAGTTTTGCAACTTTGTTGGCATAGAAATAACATATGAGGGCGTATAGCGTAATATAGGGGCCAAAAAATCGTAGAAATTACGCAAAAATCGTAGTTGTAAACAGGTCTACCGCCATGTATCTGAAATATTGCTGAAAGTGGCAAAAACAATCATAATCCTTATTTTCATAGTAATTACCTCCCCTGATGGAACAATAGAAGTCCAAACTTCATGTACAAGGTTATTCCAGCTGGCATCTAATAGCAATGCTGCTTCTAATATTACAATTTCTTTACCATCTACAATAAACATAAGACACAAAAATCCAAATATTTATCTTCACAAATATCTGATAAAATTATATCGTAATTATAGTGTAACACTACATTTAATTTTGCTATTTTTATAAAAAAAATATTATCAGTCAGACATCAGCTGACTTCTGGATAATTCTTATTAATGATTTTATGATATCTTCCCTACCTTGATCCCTTGACTTTCTCTTTTCTGTCCCATTTTGGATCACCTCTCCCAATTCATTTCTGCTTCAACCTCCCTTTACCATTTCTGCACCTATCATAATCCTGTGACATTCTTATTACCTGCCCTCTCTCGTATCCCTTCTCCCAACTCCACTGCCTCTTTTCTGCCTCAAACTCCTTATCGGCCTATTTCTGCATTAAAACCACCCCCTTTTCCATTTATTTCTTCCGTCTGCTATCAACTGCATTCAAGATTGTTATTATTTAATTTTATCATTGTTATATATATGCATAGGGGTTACTTTTTTATGTTTTGCTACTTTTATCTAGTATTTTATGTTGTAAAGCGCCTTAGGGGAATTTTTTTTAGATAGGACGCTATACAAATTCTGGTATTATTATTATTATTATTATATATTATTATCATTCTTAAGACAACTGTAGTTTTATATGAAATATTATAGGGAAAATTGGAAACATCCAAATAATTTTGTCCACTGTCATTAGAACATCATTCCTCCGATATACAAAATCAGGGTCCGTCGTGTGATCGTATGGTAGTTGGATTTACAACTACCTGTACAATCAGTGCATGTCAGCACTAAAGTTGTGAGTTTGAATCCCGCTCATGGCGAAGTGTACTCGATACAACATTATGTGATAAAGTTTGTCAGTGACTTGCGGCAGGTAGGTGGTTTTCTCTGTGTACTCCGGTTTCCTCCATCAATAAAACTGACGTCTACGATATAACTGAAAAATTGTTGAAAGTGGCGTTAAACACCTTAACCCGAACCCTGTCCTCTATATATGGCTGTCAACTTATTTTTTTTAGATTATTTCATGAATGGTACCGGTAATCATATACTGAATCAAGTAGTCAATGATATTTCTAATTTTAAAATGCACCATATAATTTCTTTATACTACCTTCAGAGTGTCTCTTTATCTTTTGCTCTGCCAATCGTCCTATCTCTGGCCACACTATTCTGTTTAGTGTTTGTAATTGTTCCTGCAGGAAATACAAACAGAAAGGTAATATACATGTATACAAATGTTGTGTGACAGTCTGTAAAATCACAAATGATTTAGACAAAATACAAGTGAAAATCAAGAAAGAAACAACAAGAATAGAACAATATCTTCTACTATATGTACAAAAACATGGAGTGAGAAACAATCAAATATCGTAAGTTAGAGAAGAGAAATAACAGTACCAATAGTAAAGAGTGGCTAATTATGCGATTTTGCTGAAAATTTTACCACTGAATTCAGAATTTTATGTAGATTCAAATTCTTATTGTTTGCCTTGATCCACTCGGACACATTATTCTGATTCAGAGTCAATCAGTCTTTGATTTTATTCTTTAGGGCTGCATGCTTAATGGAGAAGCAACAAATGCCATTTTCATAGTCTTTGGTTTGACCCAACCAGGACTCGAACAGATGATCTACCGCACTCGAGACGAACATGCCTACCAATGGCCAAAAGAACAAACAATGATCTACAAAACACTACACAGAACACAAAGAATGGAGCAACACTAACCCTACTGATGATGATGTTTCTTTTGTACTAGACCAACACGGTTAGTTGGATTTTTATGGTGCTGGAGAGTCACACAAAATGTGGCAGGGTAAAATCATTTAATTTGGATCCCATTCAACCCCTCCTCCTTTCATATGAAGATACCTACAGGATTACTAAAGACTATGGACCCTAAGACTTTCCTATCCACTTCACCATCATCACCAATGATCCTATCACCAAACTGATCTACTAATGTCTTAAAACATGATGTTCCCTTTAAATAAACTTCATGTCCTGTAAAAAAAAAATGTAATCAATTAAAATACTGTGTCAGATACAGAACATTCTTGATAAATTGATGTACAGTAGTCCATATCTTTAAAGACCATCTGTTCTGTACTGAAACTTTATCATAATAACATTGGAAAAATCATGGCTTACATTGGTTATTTCATAATGTTTCTATTAAGGAAGGTGGTAGAAAAGTCATAATAATGTTTTTTGAAACTTCAAAGCTTTTACTCCCACTCCTAATCCAAAAATATTTTTTTATAAAACAAAAAACATTTTGTTTGTATTCTTGAGTAGATTAAATAGATAGTTTTTATATATATCTCAAACGTTCTTCATCAGGTTCTCTTACAAACAATAAAAACATAGATAATTTAGATATCAAATTTAGTGAGCACGACATATTTACAGAATCACATTCATCAGGTATGCTCAAATTCGAGAGATTGGAAAAAAATCCTTAGGAGCAATAAAACCAAAGAGCCTAAACATGATAGCCAAAATCAGCTAAGGTCACCTATGTCTGTGTGAGGCCTAAACAGGATATCTAAAATCAGCTAAGGTCACCTATGTCTGTGTGAGGCCTAAACAGGATATCTAAAATCAGCTAAGGTCACCTATGTCTGTGTGAGGTCTAAACAGGATATCTAAAATCAGCTAAGGTCACCTATGTCTGTGTGAGGCCTAAACAGGATATCTAAAATCAGCTAAGGTCACCTATGTCTGTGTGAGGCCTAAACAGGATATCTAAAATCAGCTAAGGTCACCTATGTCTGTGTGAGGCCTAAACAGGATATCTAAAATCAGCTAAGGTCACCTATGTCTGTGTGAGGCCTAAACAGGATATCTAAAATCAGCTAAGGTCACCTATGTCTGTGTGAGGCCTAAACAGGATATCTAAAATCAGCTAAAGGTCACCTATGTCTGTGTGAGGCCTAAACAGGATATCTAAAATCAGCTAAGGTCACCTATGTCTATGTGAGGCCTAAACAGGATATCTAAAATCAGCTAAGGTCACCTATGTCTGTGTGAGGCCTAAACCGGATATCTAAAATCAGCTATGGTCACCTATGTCTGTGTGAGACCTAAACAGGACATCTAAAATCAGCTAAGGTCACCTATGTCTGCAGGGAGGAGATTCTTAGTTTTAATAATAATTACATTATTTAGAAACTGTAAATTTCAATAATAAATAAAAAAAATTATATCAAATAAACCATGTCAGTGCCGAAACACCGACTACTGGGGTGATGAAACCCTCGTAAAACATCCATGAAGTATATACTGTATGTTTGTTTGTTTGATGGTGTTTAATTCCACTTTCAAGAATATTTCAGTTATATCCTGGCGGTCAGTGTTATTGGTGGAGGAAACCGAAGGACCCTGAGAAAACCATCGACCTGTCACAAGTCACTGCGAAACTTTATCACATAATGTTGTACACCTCGCCCTGATCGAGATTCGAACTCACAACATCAGTGGTGATAGGCACTGATTGCATAGGTAGTTGTAAATCCAACTACCATATGATCACGGCCACGACAGCCTCTAGTATATGCTGTACCTAATTTATCACAGTCTACAACACCAGCTCCAAGTTTCTCTAGCCTTCCACATAAAGCTGATTTCCCACTCGCTATTCCTCCTGTTAATCCTACGACATATGGAGAGGCAGGTATATTGTTATTAGACTGAAATAAACATGTCAGAACATTATCAAACTTTACTAAGGTGTAAAGTAAATGCTGAAAGAAGGGTCTAGGACAATAGCCCCCCGGACAAAAGCCCCCCTAGGACAATAGCCCCCCGTCCCCCAATTTTTTTATTTCATTTTTATTTATTTTTTAAATGAAAAATAAATATGCATAAACTCAGATTAAATTATTCAAATTACTTTTAAGTTGGATTTTCTTCTTTGTATATTAATTACAGGGGCTTGAATCGCTTTCATAGAGGTCACACAGCCTATATATCATATATATATACTAACGCGTGACCTCTATGAAAGCGATTCAAGCTATATATGGTATATAGGCCGTGTGACCTCTATGAAAGCAATTCAAGCCCCTGTGATATTAATCATCAAAAGGATTATACAGCATGGACAAGCTATGATAAAAATAACTTTCTCTTATTATTTATAGATATTTTATTTTTAGATAGAGTTTAATGATTTCCCTATTAAGTTTAACTACCTTACAAAATTGGTCTTCAAAGAAAAATTATAAAAAGGAATTTGATTAAACAATGATCAAATCTAAGTACAAAGGTTAATAATTAAAAAGAATTTTGAGAAAAAATGATTGCAAGCTAAGTACAAGCTTAGAACTGGCTTAAATAGGAGTATTTTGAAGTGAAAGTATAGTAGTGCAATGGAGTTCATAGAGTCAGAAAGGGGTAATCAGAAACTAAATATAAAACTGAAAAAAAATTGTGGGGGGCAATTATCCTAGGGGGGCTATTGTCCTAGGGGGGAAATTGTCTGGGGGGCAATTATCCGGGGGGGCTATTGTCCTGCTCCCCTGAAAGAAATGTGTCAGAGGAAAGTGGAAATCAAAGACCATGTTCAAATAAATCTCAATTTGTTACTGGAAAAAAAAAGGATGAACTAGCTACAATCTGAAAAAAAACATCAGACTAATATAACTTTGGGGAAATTCAGACCTGGTATATAAATATAAACCAATAGAACTATTGATTTGATGTCTATAATTTTAAATTGAAAATCCTGCACACCTAGAGGCTAGTTATCCACCTCAGTGTTTCTACTGATACTCAACTACCAGGCATTATTTGGTTCATATTTTTATCATTTGGTATCCATTGTTATGATTGTACAATAAGCCATTTCATTTGCACATTTCAGACTCAATTCTAAAATAATATGCTTTTTCACGTTTTAGTAGTAGTTGCTTCCCTTTAAGCCAAACAAAACTGTCCATTTTGTGCAATGTTCATGAAAATTATATATATTTTTCTCATACTCTATAGTATATAAAATTTAAATGTTGTAACAACTTGTGAATTTTTTAATTGCTATAAAAATAACCTCTGATATTTTACAATGTTCAAATACATTTTTTTTTGTATCTATAAATTTTAAGAAAATTATTATCAAATTTTTTGTCCTTTCCGTTACTCTTGCATGGAACGGGAACCATTTTGTCCTCTGTAAGGAAAATAACTCCTATAAAACTAGAGGCTCATTGGGCTGAGCCTGTGTCGCTCACCTTTCATTCAGCTTTGAGGAAACTTAATACAGAACCTTCCATAGGTGCTTCCCACCAAGTTTCGGTTCATTTGGCTGAGCAGTTACAGAGAAGAAGATTTTTAGAAATCGACCAATCAGAAACAAGAATGGCCTGTGGTGGCCATGTTTATTAACGGATGGGAACTACATGCGTAATCTTTATAGATGACCTTCCAAGGATGCTTCCTATCAAGTTTCGATTCATTTGGCAAAGCGGTTTCAGAGAAGAAGATTTTTTAGAAATCAACCAATCAGAAACAAGAATTGCCTGTGGGGGCCATGTTTGTTAACGGATTGGAACTAAATTAGCAATCTTTATAGAGGACCTTCCAAGGATGCTTCCTACCAAGTTTCGGTTCATTTGGCAAAGCAGTTTCAGAGAAGAAGATTTTTTAGAAATCAACCAATCAGAAACAAGAATTGACTGTGGCGGCCATGTTTGTTATCAGATTGGAACTAAATTAGCAACCTTAATAGAGGACCTTCCAAGGATGCTTCCTACCAAGTTTCGATTCATTTGGCCAAGCGATTTCAGAGGAGACAATTTTTTAGAAATCAACCAATCAGAAACAAGAATGGCCTGTGGCGGCCATGTTTGTTAACGGATCGGAACGAAATGAGCAATCTTTATAGAGGACCTTCCATAGATCCTTCCTACCAAATTTCTGTTCATTTGGCCAAGAGGTTTCAGAGGAGAAGATTTTTAAAAATCGGCCAATCAGAAACAAGAATTGCCTATGGTGGCCATGTTTGTTAATGGATAGGAACAAAATGAGCAATGTTTAGAGAGGACCTTCCATAGATGCTTCCTACCAAGTTTCACTTCATTTGGCTGAGGGGTTTCAGAGGAGAAGATTAAAATGTGTAAAGTTGACGGACGACAGACGACGGATGCCAAGTGATGGCAAAAGCTCACATTGCCTTTAAATAGCAAGGTGAGCTAATAAAAATGTCAAAAATGTCTAATTTTAGAATCAAATCAGGAATGTGCTAATGGTCTATTCCAAACTAAAGTCAAAAGATAGAACTTAGATTGACAAGTTCAGAGTGAAGTCTGCTATGTAAGAAATTCAGTCATGTACAGACAGAAAATTTGTGGTTCTCTCTGTTCTTTGTTTAAAACAACAGAAATAGAAAAAGCTTGAAGGTACCAAAGGGGTAATCAGAAGACATAAAGCAAAGAAGGACAGACAATACAATGGTAAAAAGGAAAAACAATGATCTGCATAACACTGGGATGATTCTGGTTAGAAAATAAAATAACTGAAAATCAATGAAAATAGCTGAAACCAATACAATCCCTTTCAAAAAGATCCTGTTTTAACTGTTCTGACCATTTCCTACAACTTTCAGAATATTTTTATCAGAGAAAAATAGCTGAAATCAGTTAAATAAGTGAAAAAAATCATCCCTGAATTAACACTGCACAGAAAACTAAAGATTCAGCAATATGAACCCCACTAAAAACAGGGGGTGAACAATTCCTGTTCCACTAGTGGCACCTGTCATGTTACTCCTGTTAAAAACCCAGACAGAAGTCATGAATGAGGACAGGACCAATAAAATACAATATTTCTGTATTATGGATTTGGGTGTTTAATGCCACATTCAACATCATATCAATTATATTTGACCACATCAGTGATGTAATGGATAGTGTTCTCGCCTCGAGTGTGGTAGATCATGGAGCTGACTAATGAAATACCACACTAGCTAAATACTACACAACTAAGGTAAGTTTCATATTAACTGCAATATCATTAATAAATACAAATGTAATCCACTACACTCCCCCTAATATTTGACAGAACTCCATTAGAGGTAATTTCTAAATGAACTTTCTTATATGCATATTCATTTTTAAAAATCAACCAATCAGAGAACTTTACATTTGTGATGCAGTAATTTAAAAAAAAAGAGAAAGGTTTTGTTAAGATTTTGCTAGTTGTGTTTTCATTGGATGATCATGAGTTCATCCTAATATGACCTCTAATTGGGTTCTGTCAGATGTCAGATGTTAGTGGAAGCCTATTTTAATCAGATAGCATTAAATGAAGGTTAGGGTTATGGTGTTTAATGCCACTTTCAACATTATTTCAGCTATATAGTGGCGGTTAGTTTTATTGGTGGAGGAAACCGGAGTACTCTGAGAAAAACACCAACAAACTTATCACTGACAAACTTTATCACATAATCATCGTCATGAGTGGGATTCGAACTCAGAATGTTAGTGGCAATAGCCACTGATTGCATAGGTAGTTGTAAATCCAATTACCATACAATCACGATCACGACGGCCTCCAGCATTTAATGAATCATATATGTAATACTTACTTTTATAGGATTAATAACTGTGCCGAGAAATCTCTTCCGTAGCGATGATGAACTTATTTTGTCTTCCTCATACTGATTATGGCAGGCATCAGCCACTAATTCAATCACATGTTCTTTTAAAATAGGGTATTCCTGGAAATAGATTAACCCTTTATTACAGATCACTGTATCCCTGGAAATAGATTAACCCTTTATAACAGATCATTGTATCCCTGGAAATAGATTAACCCTTTATAACAGATCATTGTATTCCTGGAAATAGATAAACCCTTTATAACAGATCACTGTATCCCTGGAAATAGATTAAACCTTTATAACAGATCATTGTATCCCTAGAAATAGATAAACTCTTTATAACAGATCATTGTATCCCTGGAAATAGATTAACCCTTTATAACAGATCACTGTATCCCTGGAAATAGATTAACCCTTTATAACAGATCATTGTATCCCTGGAAATAGATAAAACCTTTATAACAGATCATTGTATCCCTGGAAATAGATTAACCCTTTATAACAGATCATTGTATTCCTGGAAATAGATAAACCCTTTATAATAGATCACTGTATCCCTGGAAATAGATTAACCCTTTATAACAGATCACTGTATCCCTGGAAATAGATAAACCCTTTATAACAGATCATTGTATCCCTGGAAATAGATTAACCCTTTATAACAGATCATTGTATTCCTGGAAATAGATTAACCCTTTATAACAGATCACTGTATCCCTGGAAATAGATTAACCCTTTATAACAGATCACTGTATCCCTGGAAATAGATTAACCCTTTATAACAGATCATTTTATTCCTGGAAATAGATTAACCCTTTATAACAGATCACTGTATCCCTGGAAATAGATTGACCCTTTATAACAGATCACTGTATCCCTGGAAATAGATTACCCCTTTATAACAGATCACTGTATCCCTGGAAATAGATTAACCCTTTATAATAGATCACTGTATCCCTGGAAATAGATTAACCCTTTATAACAGATCATTGTATCCCTGGAAATAGATTAACCCTTTATAACAGATCACTGTATCCCTGGAAATAGATTAACCCTTTATAACAGATCATTGTATCCCTGGAAATATATTAACCCTTTATAACAGATCATTGTATCCCTGGAAATAGATTAACCCTTTATAACAGATCATTGTATCCCTGGAAATAGATTAACCCTTTATAACAGATCATTGTATCCCTGGAAATAGATTAACCCTTTATAACAGATCACTGTATCCCTGGAAATAGATTAACCCTTTATAACATATCACTGTATCCCTGGAAATAGATTAACCCTTTATAACAGATCATTGTATCCCTGGAAATAGATTAACCCTTTATAACAGATCATTGTATCCCTGGAAATAGATTAACCCTTTAAAACAAATCATTGTATCCATGGAAATAGATTAACCCTTTATAACAGATCATTGTATCCCTGGAAATAGATTAACCCTTTATAACAGATCACTGTATCCCTGGAAATAGATTAACCCTTTATAACAGATCATTGTATCCCTGGAAATAGATTAACCCTTTATAACAGATCATTGCATCCTTGGAAATAGATGAACCCTTTATAACAGATCATTGTATCCCTGGAAATAGATTAACCCTTTATAACAGATCATTGTATCCCTGGAAATAGATTAACCCTTTATAACAGATCACTGTATCCCTGGAAATAGATTAACCCTTTATAACAGATCACTGTATCCTTGGAAATAGATTAACCCTTTATAACAGATCATTGTATCCCTGGAAATAGATTAACCCTTTATAACAGATCACTGTATCCCTGGAAATAGATTAACCCTTTATAACAGATCACTGTATCCTTGGAAATAGATTAACCCTTTATAACAGATCATTGTATCCCTGGAAATAGATTAACCCTTTATAACAGATCACTGTATCCCTGGAAATAGATTAACCCTTTATAACAGATCACTGTATCCCTGGAAATAGATTAACCCTTTATAACAGATCATTGTATCCCTGGAAATAGATTAACCCTTTAAAACAAATCATTGTATCCCTGGAAATAGATTAACCCTTTATAACAGATCATTGTATCCCTGGAAATAGATTAACCCTTTATAACAGATCATTGTATCCCTGGAAATAGATTAACCCTTTATAACAGATCACTGTATCCCTGGAAATAGATTAACCCTTTATAACAGATCACTGTATCCCTGGAAATAGATTAACCCTTTATAACAGATCACTGTATCCCTGGAAATAGATTAACCCTTTATAACAGATCATTGTATCCCTGGAAATAGATTAACCCTTTATAACAGATCACTGTATCCCTGGAAATAGATTAACCCTTTATAACAGATCATTGTATCCCTGGAAATAGATTAACCCTTTATAACAGATCATTGTATCCCTGGAAATAGATTAACCCTTTATAACAGATCACTGTATCCCTGGAAATAGATAAACCCTTTATAACAGATCATTGTATCCCTGGAAATAGATTAACCCTTTATAACAGATCATTGTATCCCTGGAAATAGATTAACCCTTTATAACAGATCATTGTATTCCTGGAAATAGATTAACCCTTTATAACAGATCATTGTATCCCTAGAAATAGATTAACCCTTTATAACAGATCACTGTATCCCTGGAAATAGATTAACCCTTTATAACAGATCGTTGTATCCCTGGAAATAGATTAACCCTTTATAACAGATCACTGTATCCCTGGAAATAGATTAACCCTTTATAACAGATCATTGTATCCCTGGAAATAGATTAACCCTTTATAACAGATCATTGTATCCCTGGAAATAGATTAACCCTTTATAGCAGATCATTGTATCCCTGGAAATAGATTAACCCTTTATAACAGATCATAGTATCCCTGGAAATAGATTAACCCTTTATAACAGATCATTGTATCCCTGGAAATAGATTAACCCTTTATAACAGATCATTGTATCCCTGGAAATAGATTAACCTTTTATAACAGATCATTGTATCCCTGGAAATAGATTAATCCTTTATAACAGATCACTGTATCCCTGGAAATAGATTAACCCTTTATAACAGATCATTGTATCCCTGGAAATAGATTAACCCTTTATAACAGATCATTGTATCCCTGGAAATAGATTAACCCTTTATAACAGATCATAGTATCCCTGGAAATAGATTAACCCTTTATAACAGATCATTGTATCCCTGGAAATAGATTAACCCTTTATAACAGATCACTGTATCCCTGGAAATAGATTAACCCTTTATAACAGATCATTGTATCCCTGGAAATAAATTAACCCTTTATAACAGATCATTATATCCCTAGAAATAGATTAACCCTTTATAACAGATCACTGTATCCCTGGAAATAGATTAACCCTTTATAACAGATCATAGTATCCCTGGAAATAGATTAACCCTTTATAACAGATCATTGTATCCTTGGAAATAGATTAACCCTTTATAACAGATCACTGTATTCCTGGAAATAGATTAACCCTTTATAACAGATCATTGTATCCCTGGAAATAGATTAACCCTTTATAACAGGTCATTGTATCACTGGAAATAGATTAACCCTTTATAACAGATCATTGTTTCCCTGGAAATAGATTAACCCTTTATAACAGATCATTGTATCCCTGGAAATAGATTAATCCCTTATAACAGATCATTGTATTCCTGGAAATAGATTAACCCTTTATAACAGATCATTGTATCCCTGGAAATAGATTAACCCTTTATAACAGATCACTGTATCCCTGGAAATAGATTAACCCTTTATAACATATCACTGTATCCCTGGAAATAGATTAACCCTTTATAACAGATCATTGTATCCCTGGAAATAGATTAACCCTTTATAACAGATCATTGTATCCCTGGAAATAGATTAACCCTTTAAAACAAATCATTGTATCCATGGAAATAGATTAACCCTTTATAACAGATCATTGTATCCCTGGAAATAGATTAACCCTTTATAACAGATCACTGTATCCCTGGAAATAGATTAACCCTTTATAACAGATCATTGTATCCCTGGAAATAGATTAACCCTTTATAACAGATCATTGCATCCTTGGAAATAGATGAACCCTTTATAACAGATCATTGTATCCCTGGAAATAGATTAACCCTTTATAACAGATCATTGTATCCCTGGAAATAGATTAACCCTTTATAACAGATCACTGTATCCCTGGAAATAGATTAACCCTTTATAACAGATCACTGTATCCTTGGAAATAGATTAACCCTTTATAACAGATCATTGTATCCCTGGAAATAGATTAACCCTTTATAACAGATCACTGTATCCCTGGAAATAGATTAACCCTTTATAACAGATCACTGTATCCTTGGAAATAGATTAACCCTTTATAACAGATCATTGTATCCCTGGAAATAGATTAACCCTTTATAACAGATCACTGTATCCCTGGAAATAGATTAACCCTTTATAACAGATCACTGTATCCCTGGAAATAGATTAACCCTTTATAACAGATCATTGTATCCCTGGAAATAGATTAACCCTTTAAAACAAATCATTGTATCCCTGGAAATAGATTAACCCTTTATAACAGATCATTGTATCCCTGGAAATAGATTAACCCTTTATAACAGATCATTGTATCCCTGGAAATAGATTAACCCTTTATAACAGATCACTGTATCCCTGGAAATAGATTAACCCTTTATAACAGATCACTGTATCCCTGGAAATAGATTAACCCTTTATAACAGATCACTGTATCCCTGGAAATAGATTAACCCTTTATAACAGATCATTGTATCCCTGGAAATAGATTAACCCTTTATAACAGATCACTGTATCCCTGGAAATAGATTAACCCTTTATAACAGATCATTGTATCCCTGGAAATAGATTAACCCTTTATAACAGATCATTGTATCCCTGGAAATAGATTAACCCTTTATAACAGATCACTGTATCCCTGGAAATAGATAAACCCTTTATAACAGATCATTGTATCCCTGGAAATAGATTAACCCTTTATAACAGATCATTGTATCCCTGGAAATAGATTAACCCTTTATAACAGATCATTGTATTCCTGGAAATAGATTAACCCTTTATAACAGATCATTGTATCCCTAGAAATAGATTAACCCTTTATAACAGATCACTGTATCCCTGGAAATAGATTAACCCTTTATAACAGATCGTTGTATCCCTGGAAATAGATTAACCCTTTATAACAGATCACTGTATCCCTGGAAATAGATTAACCCTTTATAACAGATCATTGTATCCCTGGAAATAGATTAACCCTTTATAACAGATCATTGTATCCCTGGAAATAGATTAACCCTTTATAGCAGATCATTGTATCCCTGGAAATAGATTAACCCTTTATAACAGATCATAGTATCCCTGGAAATAGATTAACCCTTTATAACAGATCATTGTATCCCTGGAAATAGATTAACCCTTTATAACAGATCATTGTATCCCTGGAAATAGATTAACCCTTTATAACAGATCATTGTATCCCTGGAAATAGATTAATCCTTTATAACAGATCACTGTATCCCTGGAAATAGATTAACCCTTTATAACAGATCATTGTATCCCTGGAAATAGATTAACCCTTTATAACAGATCATTGTATCCCTGGAAATAGATTAACCCTTTATAACAGATCATAGTATCCCTGGAAATAGATTAACCCTTTATAACAGATCATTGTATCCCTGGAAATAGATTAACCCTTTATAACAGATCACTGTATCCCTGGAAATAGATTAACCCTTTATAACAGATCATTGTATCCCTGGAAATAAATTAACCCTTTATAACAGATCATTATATCCCTAGAAATAGATTAACCCTTTATAACAGATCACTGTATCCCTGGAAATAGATTAACCCTTTATAACAGATCATAGTATCCCTGGAAATAGATTAACCCTTTATAACAGATCATTGTATCCTTGGAAATAGATTAACCCTTTATAACAGATCACTGTATTCCTGGAAATAGATTAACCCTTTATAACAGATCATTGTATCCCTGGAAATAGATTAACCCTTTATAACAGGTCATTGTATCACTGGAAATAGATTAACCCTTTATAACAGATCATTGTTTCCCTGGAAATAGATTAACCCTTTATAACAGATCATTGTATCCCTGGAAATAGATTAATCCCTTATAACAGATCATTGTATTCCTGGAAATAGATTAACCCTTTATAACAGATCATTGTATTCCTGGAAATAGATTAACCCTTTATAACAGGTCATTGTATCCCTGGAAATAGATTAACCCTTTATAACAGATCATTGTTTCCCTGGAAATAGATTAACCCTTTATAACAGATCATTGTATCCCTGGAAATAGATTAATCCCTTATAACAGATCATTGTATTCCTGGAAATAGATTAACCCTTTATAACAGATCATTGTATTCCTGGAAATAGATTAACCCTTTATAACAGATCATTGTATCCCTGGAAATAGATTAACCCTTTATAACAGATCATTGTATCCCTGGAAATAGATTAACCCTTTATAACAGATCATTGTTTCCCTGGAAATAGATTAACCCTTTATAACAGATCATTGTATCCCTGGAAATAGATTAATCCCTTATAACAGATCATTGTATTCCTGGAAATAGATTAACCCTCTATAACAGATCATTGTATTCCTGGAAATAGATTAACCCTTTATAACAGATCATTGTATCCCTAGAAATAGATTAACCCTTTATAACAGATCACTGTATCCCTGGAAATAGATTAACCCTTTATAACAGATCACTGTATCCCTGGAAATAGATTAACCCTTTATAACAGATCATTGTATCCCTAGAAATAGATTAACCCTTTATAACAGATCATTGTATCCCTGGAAATAGATTAACCCTTTATAACAGATCACTGTATCCCTGGAAATAGATTAACCCTTTATAACAGATCATTGTTTCCCTGGAAATAGATTAACCCTTTATAACAGATCATTGTATCCCTGGAAATAGATTAATCCCTTATAACAGATCATTGTATTCCTGGAAATAGATTAACCCTTTATAACAGATCATTGTATTCCTGGAAATAGATTAACCCTTTATAACAGGTCATTGTATCCCTGGAAATAGATTAACCCTTTATAACAGATCATTGTTTCCCTGGAAATAGATTAACCCTTTATAACAGATCATTGTATCCCTGGAAATAGATTAATCCCTTATAACAGATCATTGTATTCCTGGAAATAGATTAACCCTTTATAACAGATCATTGTATTCCTGGAAATAGATTAACCCTTTATAACAGATCATTGTATCCCTGGAAATAGATTAACCCTTTATAACAGGTCATTGTATCCCTGGAAATAGATTAACCCTTTATAACAGATCATTGTTTCCCTGGAAATAGATTAACCCTTTATAACAGATCATTGTATCCCTGGAAATAGATTAATCCCTTATAACAGATCATTGTATTCCTGGAAATAGATTAACCCTCTATAACAGATCATTGTATTCCTGGAAATAGATTAACCCTTTATAACAGATCATTGTATCCCTAGAAATAGATTAACCCTTTATAACAGATCACTGTATCCCTGGAAATAGATTAACCCTTTATAACAGATCACTGTATCCCTGGAAATAGATTAACCCTTTATAACAGATCATTGTATCCTTGGAAATAGATTAACCCTTTATAACAGATCACTGTATTCCTGGAAATAGATTAACCCTTTATAACAGATCATTGTATCCCTGGAAATAGATTAACCCTTTATAACAGGTCATTGTATCACTGGAAATAGATTAACCCTTTATAACAGATCATTGTTTCCCTGGAAATAGATTAACCCTTTATAACAGATCATTGTATCCCTGGAAATATATTAATCCCTTATAACAGATCATTGTATTCCTGGAAATAGATTAACCCTTTATAACAGATCATTGTATTCCTGGAAATAGATTAACCCTTTATAACAGATCATTGTATCCCTGGAAATAGATTAACCCTTTATAACAGGTCATTGTATCCCTGGAAATAGATTAACCCTTTATAACAGATCATTGTTTCCCTGGAAATAGATTAACCCTTTATAACAGATCATTGTATCCCTGGAAATAGATTAATCCCTTATAACAGATCATTGTATTCCTGGAAATAGATTAACCCTTTAAAACAGATCATTGTATTCCTGGAAATAGATTAACCCTTTATAACAGATCACTGTATCCCTAGAAATAGATTAACCCTTTATAACAGGCACATTACTGATTTGACTCTAATATTATACATTTTTATGTTTTACATGCTTTATATTTTTTATAAGAGTTATTTCCCTTACAGTAGTAAAAATAGTATCCATTCTTACAAGATGGTTTGATTTATCATGCTTAACGCCAATTCCAACAATATTTCAGTTATATCGTGGCGGTCAGTTTTATTGGTGGAGGAAACAGGAGTACCCGGAGAAAACCACTGACCTGCCGTAAATCACTGACAAACTTTATCATATAATGCTGTATCGAATACACCTCGCTATGAACGGGGTTCAAACTCCCAGCTGTAGTGATGATAGGCACTGATTGCACATGTAGTTGTAAATCCAACTACCATACGATCACGGCCACAACGGCCCCTCATTCTAACAAGAGAAACGGAATGGACAAAAAACTTGAGTATTTATAATTTGTAAACATTTGAACCTTGTAAAAAATCAGAGGACAATCTTTTCATAGCAACTAGAAAATTCACAAGTTGTTACAACATTAAAATTTAGTACAGATTATGGGAAAATTATACAAACATTATTTTCATTGAACTTTGCATGAAAGTATTGCCAGTATCAAAGGGAAATAACTCCTATCAAAATGTGCATTAACAGTATCAAATAGTTGGCCATTCAAATATAATATGGCATGCACATGTATGTCAAACTTTGTTCTACAGGTACATCTGTAATGTTGATTAACGGTATAAAATGATACAGAGAAATCATATTGAGTGCAGTAGATCACGAGTGTGAGCCCAGTTTGGGTCAAACCAAAGACAACTAGGAAGAACTGTTTTAGATACCTAAAACTTATGTCTCCCCTAGAAAACAATTATTTGATCTTGAGGTCAAAGGTCAAGGTCCCACAAAGGTCATTACGGTATGCGACACACTGCCTTATGGTCATGCACCCACATACCAAATATCATTGACCTATCTGGAAAGACAAAAAAGTTATGGTCCGGACAAGCTTCGCTGAGAAGAAGTGGTAGAAGAAGCAGAAGCGAAGAAGAAGAAAAAATCAGATTAAAACAATATGTCTCCCTTCGTTCAAAGGGGAGACATAATAAAATTGGTATTTGTTGCTTCTTCAATAAACAAGCAACAATAAGGAGAAAGAGCAGAAACCAGTTGGCTCGGAATCAGGATAATGTGTCAGAGTGAAGTGACATGTCTACCTGTGAATTGTTGTTTCAAAGAGCTAGCACTATAAAATTCCAGCTAAGCCTGTAAGTCTAGTACAAATCGGATATCATAAAGTTTAATCTTTACATCTCTATCTACTTAACTTCTCATATAGTCCATGTGGCAGCTAAAAGTCATTGCCACATTTGTCCCATTCCTCCCACTTTTCAGTATAATTTTCACACATGTTGAACTCGTTTTCATCCTGACTATGCATGAAACATTGGACGTTTACCAACCAACAATCAATCAATCAATAAACAGTGAACTCTGTCTAAACCAAAGCTTCTCGGAATCAACTATTGCATCCAGAATAAACAGGTGTGTATTTTATACAGGTTTAATCAACAAAGATTACCTACATAGGCGGGAGAAAGGGGGTGTCATGGTTGTGATCGTATGATAGTTGAGAGTTTGAATCCCGCTCATTGTGAGGTGTACTCGATACAACATTATGTGGTAAAGTTTGTCAGTGGTTTTCTCCAGGTACTCTGATTGCCTGCCTCCATCAAGAAGAATGACCGCCATGATATATTAACTGAAATATTTTTGAAAGTGGTATTAAACACCATAACCCTAACCCTACAGCGACTTTATTCTAAATTCAGCTTATACAAGATTCCGGTTTATACAGGATTTCGGTTTAGACAGGTTTCACTGTATATAGCACATTTCACAATTTCACTCTTTTACCTTCTTTGTTCTTTCTTCATTGATAAGCCCTCCTCCTTTCTTTGTTTCTTCACTAAGTACGATAAACTGGATTTCTGGGTCTGTTATTGTTGGACCATAAATATCATTTATTGGGACCACTCTGTGTTCTATTGAAGGTTTAATGTCTTCTAAGAAATCAAATACGTCTTTAATCCGCTCTTCTGTTGGTGCTATCAACTCACATAATGTCTTTTCTGTAGAATAAAATGCATTCATCAAACAGTTACCAATATACATTTTGTATGTGTTTTTTACTAACCATTCATTATGATGCCAATTTAACTACCTTAAACAATTGTGTATAATATTCACTTTTTTTGCTGAGAAATATTTTTCATCAGCCAAGGTGTGTATTACTATTATACAAAAGAAATCAAAAAAATTATTCACTACTATCGTAATTAGGGTCATGGAAGGGATTAGGTCAAAAAGTTCACCACACTGATGTAATGGTTAGCATGCTCACCTCAAGTGCGATAGATCGTGGATTCAGGCTACGGTTGGGTCAAAGCAAAAACTGTAAAATTGGTATTTGTTGCTTCTCTGTTAAGGATGCATCTTAAGAGTATGAGCAAAGACTGGTTGGCTCAGAATCAGAATAATGTTTCCTAGTGGAGCGACATGTCTACCAATGGAATTTTGTTTCAGTGAGCTAGCACTATAAAGATCCAATTAAGCATGCTTGTCTAGTACAAAGCGGGCATCATCATCATCATTAAATTGATTGTAACTTATTCTCGCCATGATATAGCTGGAAAAAAAATTCATTTTGACATTAAACAACAATCAATCACTTGAAATAGTACATACATGTTTCATAAAATAAAAGATTATGTATACAACATACTATGGTTCATATTTTCATCTGTGACTCCGACTGTCACTTGTTGTTCTGCTAAATAACATCCTTCACTCAGCATTATCTTATGGCCTGCATGTAATCTATCAAATGTTCCACCTAGTACAACTTTATTGTAAGATTCTAAACTAATATCTTCATCAGAGTTGTCATTTTTTCTACTACTTTCACTTTCTACTTTCGTTTTCAATATCTGCACCTTAAATTGGCCTTTCAATCCAGTATTTAATAAATTAGATATCGTTTCTGGATTATTTTTTAATAAATCAACAACATTTTGATTGTCTATTAACACGACATCACAAGGCTTTTTGCATAATATTTTTAGATTTCTATTCGATGGAAAATTTGTCACATGATTAAGAAGAATTCTTAAATCTAAATTATTGCACAGTGAGGCTCCCGATGAGTACAGTTGAGTCATTAGTAGTCTAAAGTCTTTAGTACAAGAAACATTTTCTAATGCAAATTTATGTTGGTTGGTTTTAGATGAAGGTTGAATATGTATGTATAGTGTGTTAGATACTACGGCAGCGGCTTCTTCTAAAACAGATTGAACACCAGATTTTAGAACAGGAAGTGGTCTAGTTAGAATCAGAAGTCCAGTCTTGTACATCTTGAAATCTGAAATGAAAATATGCATTATATTACTAGAAAAAAAATATGAGAAAAGAAAAAAAAACGGTGTTAAATCTTACTTCTATAAAAATAAAAATTGATTATCTTCATAGAAATAGTTTTTCTACATCATAAAGTGTGTATTGTGGTTATTCCACAAGTACAAATGTATATTGGGGTACATTTTTAATAACAAATATATTCCAGCATTAGACAATTTCTACAACTGAGTTATACCCATCTTGCAGTTTCAGAGAAGATATAAATGTGATCTTTCATCGAAATATGCCTAATTTGCATAATGTGAATAAATCGAATGAAAGAAAAATTTCCCTGAAAAACCTGGAATATATGTTAAACTACTCTTTGCTATGTACATGTAGCTGCAGCTTGGTTCAATGGTTTCAGAGGAAAAGATTTAAATGTGAAAGTTTATGATGGATGCCAAGTGATGGCAAAAGCTCACTTGGCCTTTTACCAGGAGAGCTAAAAAAAAAACTCTTCCAAAACAGATAAAAAATAAATTATTTATACCTATACATATGGAAACACCCTATTTGGCTCCTTTGGGCCTCTTTTTTCTGTTGTGGATTTCCGATGAGGAAGAAAACATGAAATTTGTAGAAGACCATCCAATGAAAATTCCTATTAAATTTGGTTCCAATTGGCCCAGTGGTTTCATAGAAGATTAAAAAGTAAAAGCAATAATGATAGACAACCATTTGGGTCAGGTGAGCTAATAATAGAACATAAGAACTTCGCTTACCTCAAAAACTGTTTCAATAAAATTTTGTAAGCTTTTGAAGAGTAAACGTAATGAAAATTGCTCAAATATTTATATCTTATTCTTAATTCGTAACTGAACATATATCATGTCTTTACTATGACGTTTTTGTATTAAAGACGTCAAATATATTTCACAGAAATTGATCTATGTCAATTTAATAGCTCAATCACAAAACTTTTTGGGACTGTTTCTAGATATACTTTCTGCACCCTTTACTATTTAAAGATCTGGGACAAACAGATGATAAACATTCATCCTTCCATCATTTTCATTGTTGTCTAGTGTCACATTAGGCAGACAAATTTATGATAAAAATTATCTAGATTTTAAAATTAAAACCCCCCAAAAAATCTGATAAGACATGTTTCTTGATGGACAGCCTTGCATCAGCAGTATGTCTCAGTCATCTAATAAGACTATTGTCTCATCTTAGACTCCTCACTCCTTTCTGTTGTAGTGGCAAGCTAATCTCGTTGAGATTAGGATTCCGAAGACATTTGCTGTCTGTTCTTCATAGTCTTCATAGGATGAAGAACAGACAGAAAATTTCTTCGGAATCCTAATCTCAACGAGATTATAAGAATAAGAATAAGATTAGTGGCAAGCCAGCAGGCGTTGCTTAGAAGTAGGCACAAAAACTGCTTGCTCTGTCACAGCGAATTTCAATTTATCTATAATTTCATAAATAAGTCTATAAATGCAGGAACCGGATTTGTGGGCCAATATATCATATGTTGGGGGACACTACGATTTTGCGCATGTAATTAAATTGCTTTGCGTTAGTCGGTTAGATGTTTTAGAGAAAGTATGATAATTACAGAAAATGAAATCATCACTAAAAGTCAAGTGGATGTTTGGAATAAAAAAGGTCCTAGTATGACAAAACAGTTGGTGGACTATACTATATTAAAAGATAACAAACTTGTCGTGAGTCAAAGTTTTACAGGTCAACTTTTGGCACTCTATCAAGGGAGACAACTATAAAAGAAATAGTAAATACTTGTACAAAGACGGAATCCGGACAGAAATAATTTTCGATAGCAACTTTTATCTGCTAGAGATCTATATATTTTTAATGAGAAATACATGCTGCAGTTTTAGATTTTAAACTGATATTAGAAGAAAGGTACATTAGATTTAAAGGCAATTTTAGCTTTTAAATGTGTATTCCTTATGGATTGTGGAGCCTCTTTTAAGTGTGAGAAACTTTTTAACCCAGGTGTAAATAGGTCACTTTTTAATTAGTGGATAGTGTTTTTTAATGATTTATGGTGATGGAGACAGCACAGTGCACAGTGAATAGATGTATAGTAGCACCGCCACCCAACACTAGATAGACATAGAAATATGGTTCCTCTACACAGGGGGTTATGATCCAGAGGTAAGGTAAGGATGTTAAACTGCAGGATGCCAACTTATAATAATAATAATAATAATAATATTTATTAAGGTACATAAAAGGCATACATGTAATTTAACACAATACATTATACATACAGTATTTAAATAAATTCAAGTATTTCAGACAGACAATGACATGACTGTAATAGAGTATTACATTGGTAAAAAATAAATAAATAAATAAATAATAAAAAAAAATAATGAAAAATAATAAAATGTGGAAAATATTGAGACAAGCGAACCGCAAATGCCTAGCACCCAAGGATAACCCACAAAAGCTTAAAATAAAGCTTAGAAGAGGAGGCGTGGATTTGCATCGGTAATCGTATGACTGTCAGTGACTGGAGCAACCAGTTTTAGATTTCAAATCTTTATTCAGTTTTAACGACAAATTTATCATGATACAATTAGTTTCAATATTGAACTAATACGGTTGTTCGAATCATGTCAATTCCGACCACGTTCCGTCTTTTTCTTGTCTTGACGTCCGAACAAATCGGCAGGAGACTTCCGGTGTCGTAATTTTTTTAGCTACCCATGAAAATTAGCTACCTCCAACTTCCGGTAGCTAATTTTCATACGGCGGAGCTATAAAAATGAGCTACCTATGAAAATTAGCTACTTGTAGCATAAACTTATAGGATTTGTCTCCCTTATTATGTTTACCAAAATACAAATTGTGTATTTCCAATGGAGGGACAAAATGAAACACTGCATGTACATAAACAGGAAAAGAGTTACTGATTGACAAAGGCCTAGTTCGATCACCAACCAGTAGTTACTGTGGTTGGACTAAAGTAAGACCGAACTATCTACGGTCCAACCGGGGTGACGTCACAATAGCTGCAATAATGTAGCTCCTTTGACAAACTTGTGTCTCTGTGGAGCTACAAAGCGGTCCCATTCGTCACAATGGAGTAAAAAATAAATTGCAGTTGAAACATAGAAACTCACTATTTACGCTTCAAACATTTCATTATAACTATTACTGATGATCCCAGTCCTTGCGAATACGCGAGCATTTAGGGTTTTATTATTAGAACTAGCGTCACAACTCTACTAATGTTCAACCTTTCTAAATCGTGGGTTTGTCTGGATAAAACATGGCGGCACTAGGTGAGTTCTGCAAAATGCATTTTTTTTAAAAAGTGGAATACTTCACAATTTTTCAGTTTACATTTAAAAAATGTAGGAATGGTGAATTATTGTACATGAAAAACTAGTCTAAGGCAAAATCGTGCTGTAATGGAGTGTAACACCACTTTCTGAGGGTAAGATGGTTATGAATGAATAGAAAAATGATTGGTGAAGCGATTTATATAAGGGTTTCTGATAGAAAATAAAATCCGATAGCCACGAAACGTGGAAATGTGCTGACCCAGAGTTGGAGAAGCAAATCCGCTGTTTTCCGTATATATTGCGCTCTGATGTTCGACGGCTCTAGCAATAATATATAATGTCGTCGAACGACAGAGGAATCTCGGACTAATGAAAAACCTGTCAGTTTTTATTTTGGCAAGAAAAATAATATTCTGTTCGATAATTTTCCCACACAGTCACAAACGCACATGTCCTTCTACCCCCACTGTCCCAGTCCGTTTTGTTTATGGCTACAGAAGAGAAGGGATGGGATCTCGCAGATCATGGAAACTTTACATGCTCAAGAAACGGTCAGGTATTTTTGTTGCTGAAGAAAAGGGTGTATCCCCGCAAAGTAAAGACAGTATACATGTATACCTATTAATAAAATAATTACTGCCCTTATTTAGAAACAGTATTTCGAAAATTCTAGCTTAGCATTTTTTCGAGACATCTTTGTCAAAAGTTGAAATATGAACAAAATCTATAATGACAACCTAAACATATTAAACAAATTTCCGTTTTAATGGCCTTTTAAATAATAGTTTCTTTTCTAAGATGGTTTGCCACGTTTACCTCTTCTTTTCAAATATCATGAATTTTATAATATTTTGTATTACATTTCTTCCTTTACACAATGGCGGTACCATAGTCAATGAGGTTTATCCGAGGCGTTGTATTTGCAATTCCAGTTCATTATAGATGTTATAAGACCATTGGTCTTTATAGCACTGTGTGCATCTGGTCCCCGAATACGGGAAGATCCCTGGAATAGGGATTAAGGGAGGAAAAGGGTGTGTGATAAGAGTTGGATAGACAAATGGGAAGGGTTAAAAGTTAGATAGACAAATGAGGAGGGTTAAAAGTTAGATAGACAAATGGGGAGGGTTAAAAGTTAAATAGACAAATGGGGAGGGCTAAAAGTTGGATAGGCAAAAGGGGTGGGTTAAAGGTTGGATAGACAAAAGGTGGACAGTTAAGGGTGGGATAGACAAAAGGGGTATGGTTAAGGGGAAAGAGTATGAAAAGGGGAAAGGGGGAAAGAGGAGGGGTAGGAAAAGGGGATGTGGTAAGGATCAAGGGTAGGAAAAGGGGAAGGGTTAAGGGTAGGGAAGGGGGAAGTGGAAGGGTTAAGGGTAGAGAAGGGGGAAGGGTAGGGAAGGGGGAAGGGTAGGGAAGGGTTAAGGTAGGAAAGGGTAGGGAAGTGTTAAGGTAGGGTAGGTAAGGGAGAAGGGCTAAGGGTGGGTAAGGGGAAGGGTTAAGGGTGGGTAAGAGGGAAGGGTTAAGGGTGGGTAAGAGGGAAGGGTGAAGGGTGGAAAAGGGGAGGTTTAAGGGTGGTGGAAAAAGGGGTAAGAGAAGGGTAAGAAAAGGGGGAAGGGGTAAGCATGGTTAAGGGTGGGAAAAGAGATGTTACCAAAATGTACCTTTCACTTATTGTTTAATATGATAGATACAAAATGTATGTAAAATTTCCAGGTAAATTAGTTACCTGTATCTCTTATGAAAATTATATGTACAGAACTAAGTCAGATTGATAAAAGGTGCATTCATGTTGGGGTTTTTTCTTTCTTTTCGATATTTTTTTTACGATTGGTTTGTTTTGTTTTGTATTTGTTTGTTTTTGATAACAGATTAATATCTTTTAGGAATTAAGAAATTTTTTTCCATAAAATATGTTGTGTCATATAATTATGACCAATATTCAATCCATCATGATCTTATACTATTAGTAAATATTATAACATACATTTGCACATTTTAATAATATATATCAAATAATTTCAAACATCCTGTCAAAGCCTATTGTGGATATATAATAAACTACAGATAAAATGTGTAATTAAGGTCTTATGACACCAAATTATGTAACAATCACCATTGTCAAATTTCCCACAAAAAAATCAAACATTTTACAAATATTACAACTTGCAATTTGTCAGTTAATTTGTAATATGTATGATTGAAAATATTTTGTTATTCTAGTACCAGCATCATACATAATTAAAATAAATGTTTCTGAAAATTATAATTTACATTTTGCTTTTTATATAATATCTTTATTGACATTTATATCTCTTTTTAAACTTGTATAAGAAATCTTCATGACGTACCTATGTTTTGGTTTATATAAAATATTTCTTTATCTTATGGGAATCATGAGGACATTGTGAGTCTTTCATAGAAGCAGTTGCATATATGAAATCTTTAAAGTTATGTCAGATCATTTATAAATTTTAGAGCTTGTTTTGCTTTACACAACCAGACAAACTGTTTTCACTGAAATTTTGAAACCCAAAAGAAATTGAAATTGAGATATTATTTGTTTGTTGTTGTCTTTGAAGCCATAAATAATATTTAATACTTTTTTGGTAGCTGTGATTGTTTTGATTGCAATTAAACATAGAATAATATCTTTTGATCATGTAGTGAATGCCACTTTATTTTAATATATTTTTGGGGAGTTTTTAATAATTGAATTTCAGGTGTCTTCTATCTAATCCCACTTTTAAAAACTACCGATTCCCACTTACAAATAACTTAAAATTTTAGATTTTTTAATGAATTTTAAAAAATTGGGATTAGGTGGAATGAGCGGAATTTCATTATATATTTCTTTATTCAGATGTCAATAAACTAAATATTTTTATAGTAAACTTTTTTTAATAAATTTCATGAAGAAAATTCATTTACATAAATCAAACATTAAATATCTAAGGAGATATATGTTTCAGCTAATACAAAATAAGTCAAAATGATGAAAAGTAATCTAAATGTAATCAGAAAGTAATCGTGATTACAGGGTCAAAATGAATGTAATCGATTACATGACGATTACATGTAATATAAAAAAAAAATGGCCGATTACAGATTACATCCGACTATATGATAAAATGCAATCAATTACAATTGATTACGATTACAAATTACGATGACCCCATGTCTGCCAATCAGCATCAAGAACTGCCTGTGGCGGCCATGTTTGTTAAGGGATCGGGACTAAATGAGCAATCTTTATAGAGGGCCTTCCATGGATACTTCCTACCAAGTTAGGTTCATTTGGTCAAGCGGTTTCAGAGTCGAAGATTTTTTTAGGAATCGACCAATCAGCATCAAGAACTGCCTGTGACGGCCGTGTTTGATACGAATTGAGCCGAAATGAACAATCTTTATAGAGGACCTTCCATATATGCTTCCTACCAAGTTTCAATTCATTTGACCAATCGGTTTCAGAAATTTTTAGAAATTGACCAACCAGAAACAATAACTGTCTATGGCTACTCGGTTTCAGAGGTGAATATTTTTTAGAAATCAACCAATCAGCAATAAGAATTGCCTATGGTGGCCATGTTTGTTAATGGATCAGGACGAAATGAACAATCTTTATAGAGAACCTTACATAGATGCTTCCTACTAAGCTTCAGTTCATTGGGCTAAGGAGTTTCAGAGCAGAAGATTAAAATGTGAAATGTTTACAGACTAACGACGGATCAAATGATGGCAATAGCTCACGTTCCCTTTGATAACGTCTGCTCAAAAGCTTTGATGAATACCAGGGTGATAACACAAATTCTAACATGACGTCCTTCTTTCGCTTTGTAGACAAACGAGCGATTTATCGATGGTATAATCTCGTTCACACTAGTCCGAGATTCCTCTGTCGTTTAACGGCATTGATAATCTTGCTGTAGCCGTTCAGCAAGATTATCAATGCCGTTAAACGACAGAGGAATCTCGGACTAGTTCACACATGCGCCGGTGAATGTGAGTGACTTTTCCATTGGCAGCATAAATGGTGTGTGACACTTTCCGCAAACGTAAATATAAATTACCGTCAAAGTATACTGCCGTATTTGTAATCTTAGACATATCAGAATCGAAATAAATCATGGAAACATGAATGTGTTTTGAGTTTTAACATGGGTTGGAGGAGGGTTGTACTAAACTACGAAACGAAATCGAAACGCAACGAACGAAACGAAACGAAATATTACGAAACGAAACGAAACGCAACGCAACGAAACGAAACGAAATATACTAAAGTGCGAAACGCAATAGAACGAAACGGAATTTAGCGAAACGCGATGAAGTTTTCCCTATAATTATCATTCATCAGAAGCAAGGCAGTTCTCATTATTAATTAAAAACTCAGAATTCAATGTAATTTAATAGCTGATAGTTACAGTGACAATACTCTGCCTTTGAATTTCTCTGATAGGCATCGGTTACGGTTCTACCGTAATTAACGGAGCAGCGAACATGTTTCAAGTACTTTCTACATTATTTGGCGTCAAAAGAAATTAAATATCTTAAGACACTGAGGATCATTTATTATGATGAAAACCCTGTCGCTTCACATGCAAACAAATAATGGGGTTTCCACAAACATGTGTATTGTCTATGTGGCTTCTGTCCAAAATAAAGCAGACATACATTTCATGGTGAATTTATCAGATCACGGAGTGCAATGTCATAATAATAAAAATAGTTATTAGTATAATAGTTTTTTAGAAACCTTTTGTTTGATCAATTGACCAAAAGGAGCTTCTGTGCTAGTACTGTAAAATTCAATGCTGATTTCACAAAAGGTACATCGTATTGATTTGATTGATTGATTTTGATTTTTGGTGTTTAAACCACTTTCAGCAGTATTTCAGCTATTTCATGGCGACCAGTTTTAGTGGTGGAAGAAGCCGGAGTACCCGGAGAGAACCACCGACCATGGGCAAGCAACTGGTAAACTTTTTCACATGCGACTGCGAGTCGAGTACACCCTTTTTGTAATTTACAAAGCCGGGTGCAAACCCACGCCGTATTGGTGACAGGCTTGTATGAGTTGTTAGATAATCCAACTACCTAACTCATTGAGCCACCAAGGCCCTGGAATAGAGTTTAAAAATATTCTAAACTCTTGGAATAGAGTTTAAAATCGGACCCTTTTGAAATATGTTACAAAAGAACCACTGCATGGATTGAAACCAAACATGACAGAAATAGACCTTATACGGTCCTCATAACGTGTCCAACATGCATGTATTTATCAGCACCTTAGTTATCCCCAAGCAGCCAGGTTGCTTAGGGTGCATTGCATCTGGACTGTCCTCACTCCCTGCCTACCAATACCAGTCCTGTTGTGTGTCCGTCCATAACATTAATTCTTGTGGATATCCTGGATGTTTCTCAACCAATCTTAATCAAATTTAGTAACCCTATTCGAGTTTCAAGGTCATAGGCTAAAGGTTAAGATCATGCATACATATTTGCTAAGTTTACAGCGTTGTGAACACAACATAGCTTTTTTTCTTTGGATTTCAATCGGACTTTGTTCCACTACACTGTAAATAATGTTCACATCACTGTAGGGATGATCATGGAGTGGCTTGTAAGTATTTCCTGCACCCCATTTTAAGCTGTTAGACCAGACGCATAGGCCCTGAGGTCCGACTCTGGAAATACTACAGAAACCCTGACAGGAATGCATGGATATCCTTCTTACCTCATTTATTGAGGGTGCTCCGTATAGAAAGGAGGATTCTACCTGGCATAATGGTAGTTGATAAATTTTTATTTTGTTTGTTTTGACGAATGGTTCATAAATCTTATACATTAAATTTTTGTCTTGAAGAATGGTTCATAAATCTTCTTATACATGCATATCAGTATAAAATTCTGCTTAGACTTTTTCATCACTTCTCATTCCATTCATGTTGTTCTTATTGGATTTTAGTATATTTCGTTTCGTTGCGTTTCGTAATATTTCGTTTCGTTTCGTTTCGTTTCGTTCGTTGCGTTTCGATTTCGTTTCGTAGTTTAGTACAACCCTATGTATTATAGTTTAAGAGAAATAAAGAATCTGAATCATGAAACAGTCGAGAATAGATAACTCTAGCGCGGAGTCCCTTAGCTAATTATCTGTTACAATCCTCACCTCAAGCTGAGTATTCACATTTAAGGAATAACAGTATTGTATTTGAAGAGTTGCCGGCGTCAAATCATCAATTGTCAAATTGATACCGGCAACTTTTCAAATACAATACTGTTATTTTTATTTTAATTGCAAGGCATAAATATTTCTATTGGTCTAAAAATTGCCAAAAAAAAAAAACCCACACTAAAATGCCGCGAAATATTGTCGATGATTGTGTCTCATAAACGTTATAAAAGTCGTGACGTCATATACACATTTTCAATATAGAACGTAAGAAGTGGAGGTTATTTCGCAACATGCACGCTTCAATTTCGGATAAAATCTCACAGGAAAATTTTTTAAAGGTAGGCGACGTCTATGGATTTGAAGGCAAACATTAGCTAATGAAAAAACATGTTATACAATAATTGCATTAGAATCTTGATGATATATCAAACCGATATCCCTGATTTCGAGTTTGACCCTTTGTAAACAAGGATGATTTCGTAATTATTTATATAGACCAGCAGAATAATAACCGTTTTTATTCCTATTATAATGCATCACTCCCAAGATCCTGTGATATTCCCATGATCCTCTGATACTCCCAGGCACCCTCTGGTACTCCCATGATCCTCTTTTACTCCCATGATCCTCTGATAAAGTCCATAAGTCTTTGCGAGAGAAACGTCACAATAAAAGTTGTACTCCTTCATCTTTGCAAAAACAAAATGAAGCTGCTCAAATTTGTGGTCCTAAGAGAATTCAGAAAAGACGCTCAAAGGAGGTGTGTAATTTGTGACAAATTATCAAAACATCTTCCTTCTTAAGTTTTTAACCCTTTTCAATTGTCATGTGCAACTTATGGCTGATAATCTTCTACTTATTGAGGTTGTTTGACAATAATGATAGAAATGACAAACCGATTACATTTGCAGCACATCATTTCAAAGTAGTATTTGTATGTAACTGCATATTGTTTTACGCCATGTGAAAAAAATCAAAATCTGCCCAATCATTCTCATTATAACATACATAAATTTAAGAAATCACCCCAAATAAGACAAATGTTATCATGTTTCGCTATCTGAATTAATGTCCTAAAATCACAGTTGTCCTTTCCATAGCAAATTTCCAATGGAAAATCGGTAATATACTAATAACTAAGGTTGATAATCCCCAACTCTAACATTAACCCTTACCCTAACCCTAACCTATCCTTAACCCTGAAACCCTTCTTTTTTAAGGTTATGTTGGGATCCCTAAAGTAAATGAAATCCAAATCTTCTCCAACTCTAATCCTAACCCTAACCCCTAAATTTAACTCTAACCTTAACCTAACCATAACCCCTAACTCTAACCTTAACCTTAGACCTAACCCCTAACTCTAACCCTAATCCTAACCCCTAACTCTAACCCTAACCTAATCCTAAGATCCTTCTATTTTAATTTTATGTTGGAACCCCTAAATGAAGTCCAAATCTTCTCCAAACTCTAACCCTAACCCTAGTTCCCTTCTATCTTAAGGTTATGTTGGGACCTCTAAAGTAAATGAAGGCCAAACCTTCTCCAAAGTATGAATACTTTCAACCCATATACGATAAAAAAAAAACAGTGTATATAGTTAGACATTTAGCATGTAACAGTAAAGCATATTCTATCTCCGAAAAAAGCATTGTCCCTGATGGGATTTGATTCCGGTGGGTGGTTACCAACTTACTTCTGTTCGCAGGGGTAATTAGCGTGTGAGCTCGAGCTACGATCTTTGGCATACATTTTATTTGTTGGTATTTTTATGGAATATGTCAGTATAAATAAAGGTGTACTAAATCACTATTTTGGATTAGCTTAGTACATAAATCCATGAAGCGACATTACAAAACTGTTTATATAATGTGTATTTTGTGTATTATGAATTTGTAATTTAATTCAATTGTATTTTTCTTTTCCAGATTTCCTTTTGGCCCTCCGTCAGATATCATTGCAAGTTATGATGTGCCTTCCACATCTGTTGAAAGACCTAATGAGTAAGTACAGCATTACTTTAAAACTACATCGGTGGTGTAATGGTTAGCGTGTTCGTCTCGACTGCGGTCAATCTTCGGTTCGAGCCCCGATCAGGTCAAACTAAAGACTATAGAAATTGGTATTTGTTGCTTCTTAGTTAAGCAGGCAGCATTAAGAAGAAAGAGCAAAGACTTGTTGCCTCGGAATCAGGATAATGTGTCCGAGTGGGGCGACATGTCTATCCGCGGACTGTTGCTTCAGTGAGCTAGCAAAATAAAAATATAACTAAGCGTGTTGGTCTAGTACAAAGAGGACCTCGTCATCATTTCATTGAAAATTAATTGAAAAATACAGCTGAAAAATTGCTGGGTTATCGTTAAACAACAATCACTCACTCATTCAGAATTACTTTGAAAGTAGCAAATAGGAAGTTAAACAAGTCATGTCTGCAATGTATTTAATCACAATAATAGGAATATAGAACATACAACGACAGAGGCTGATATCTTCTCGCAACTGTGACAAAAACAGTTTAGTACACCGTTACTAAATAGTAAGTAATTGATTCCAAAATTCCGAAAATACGAGTTATTTCCCTTACGACGGGCAAATGGTAAGCAATGAAAAGGTCTACGAAAGTACCCAACAAAATAAAAGCTTAAAACTTCTATCTGTCTCATATACAAAAATGTAATAATGTCCAAAAACTATACGACAGTAAATCACATACAAGATATGTATACAAGGTAATAATACCCTTCTGAACCCTATTACAAAGGCAGTCGCCAGTTGACCTACCGTTAAAATAAATAAGAAGAGTTTGGAATCACCAAAGGGGTAATCAGAATCCGTATATCGAAGAACAACAGACAACACACTGGCCAAAAGAAAAAGTACAAAAGGACAACCAACGATCTACAAAACATAAACATACACATAAAACTAAAGATCGAGTAACACGAACCCCACTAAAAACCAAAGTCACTGTGGGTGACCGTTAATGTCTGTCCACTTTGAAATAGCACTTAGACCATTCAGGCGAAAAACTTGTAAAGATAAGAAAACTGTAAAAGAAACTGTACCCATCATGTAAAAATGTACTGTGTTCTAGAATAAATTACTAAAGCTCTTGATGAAACAGTAATGTCTTTCTTTGTTTTATATAGTGATAAAGTAGAAAAGAACATGAGAAAAAGGAAAAGATCAGACAGTAGAGATAGAAGAAGTAGAAAAATGAGAAAGAGGGAAAGATCTAGATCACAGAGTCCAGACATGAGTAAAAGAAGAGTGAGAAAAAGAGAAAAAAGGCCAAGGTCTAGTTCACAGAGTAAAGACAAGCGTAATAGAAAAGTGAGAAAAATGACAGAAACACAAGATCTAAGTAACACTACAGAGACAGGCCTAGAACAAGATCTAAATAACACAACAGAGACAGGTCTAGAACAAGATCTAAATAACACAACAGAGACAGGCCTAGAACAAGATCTAAGTAACACAACAGAGACAGGCATATAACAAGATCTAAATAACACAACAGAGACAGGCCTAGAACAAGATCTAAGTAACACAACAGAGACAGGCATAGCACAAGATCTAAATAACACAACAGAGACAGGCGTAACTCTTTTATAATCAGTTATCTGAACACCCAGATTTGCGGAGAAAATTAAATCCACACTCTTTGGTTTTTACTTGATGCTTTGTTACTTCGATGATCTGCTAGAACCAATTGTAGAGGTATACAACAATTATATTCCATTTACGGACGATTTTCCACATGAAATACATCGGTGGCGAAATAACGTGCACAATAATTGCGTCCAGTACTCATGCACCCCTGAAACTGCGCTGAGCTATACTTCTGACTTCTATCCAAATGTCAATCGTATTATGCAATTATTATTATGTTTGACAGTCGGTTCATGCTGCGTTGAACGTTCATTTTCACTCAATATTGTGCCGTCTTTCGATGTTACATATTCACAGAAGTGACACAGTGGGCGAACAAAAAATGGATCGCTCTTGCTTTTGACAATGTCTAGCAGTTTAATGAAGAGTTGGAATAGTCCCGACTTTCCATGTGCCGCACTGTTTTTGACTAGAAAGTGTTGTTTTTGTCATATGATTGTCTTTGATTAAATGAATATAGTTTTAAATATAGTGTGTTCTTTTCATTCATCATTCCCTGAAACTCCTAGTCAATCTAGACGCAAAATAAGTCTTGGGATTTCTCAAATCAAGGATTTCGCACCATGTACAATGATTTCGCACCATGTACAATGATCAGCTTCTGGTGGTCTGGACGGCTCCATAACCCCACCTGATTGAATGCCTCCTCCATAACTAAGACTAATTTATGGCATGAAATTAAAAACGTGATCCTTTTAGTAATTGCTAATATGTGAATATGTGATTACTGTTCAATCATGCAAGCAAAATATTATATTGAATTTGAGCTTTCGGCCGGTGAGAGGTGGGGGGTCTACAATCCAGAACTCAACCTTAATTCAGAATCCACAGACGGTTCATCGCTAATTATTTTGTGGTTATTGTTCATTTAACATTTGCAACGCCATTGATTGGTATTTGAAAGACGCCAAAATGTAATCAGATACCGTAAACCAAAAACAACAACCAAAAAGTACATATCACAGAAACAAAAAGAAAAATATAGGGACTAACATTGGCGAGTTGCAAGATCGTAAAATCTGAGACACCCGAGGGTAAGATTTAAATTGTATACTATCTGACGAGGTTTGCGGAGTCAGATACGATTTAAATCATACCCGAGTGTGTCTCATTCATGACTTATCACCGGGTTTGTAACTAGATTAACACGACGGGTGCCACTAATGGAGCAGGAACTGTAACCCTTCCGGAGCACATGGGTTCACCCCCAGTTCTTAGTGGGGTTCGTGTTACTCGATCTTTAGTTTTATGTGTATGTTTTGTAGATCGTTGTTTGTCCTTTTGTACTTTTTCTTTTCGCCATTGTGTTGTCTGTTCTTCTTCGATATACGGATTCTGATTACCCATTTGGTATCTTCAAACTCTTCTTACTATCTTCCACCCTTTCACTGTGTTTTTCTCACCCCTTTCTACCGTGTCAATACAGGCACTTGTCTCGATCAACGTATCTTTACTATCCACACTAATACAATGCAATTACGTTGATCGATATGTTGGATGCACTTTCCCACTGACGACTGTCCATATATTAGAGTATATATTATTGAGTTACTTCCCGTATTCCAACACCATTTCTCCGCAATACTTTCTCGAATTGCAGTATAAATTGAAATTAATGAAGGAATGGTATGCAGTCAGTTTTCCCACTTTGGTTGAATGATGTACAATTTCCTTAAATACATTTAGTTGTTTAGAAACTTTTCCACATATATTAGGCATGTGTTCATTAAAACAGCTGCTTAACCTCAGTCTCGCTCTCAATCTTATATTTCCATCCAAATTAAAAATCAAATGTTAGTCTTTGCTCTTTTTACAAATTGCTATAACTTGGAGTTGGAATATATCAGGGTTTGCTTTCGTTAAAACCGCCATTAAAACTGAATGCCACAATATAACTGATATATTGTTGAAAGTGGCGCTAAACACCATAACTCTAACAATAACCCTCTTTAATTCATAACTGCGGAACCGGGATATTATGAAGCAGCCGGCCACGATACTGGTATTACCAGTATTGTACACAATACTGGTATTACCAGTATTTTCCAGAATCTTCCAGTATCTGCAATACTGGTACAGATACTGGTAAATACTAGTATTCCAGTATCTTCCAGAATTTTCCAGTATCTGCAATACTAGAAGATACTGGTCATTGCCATAATTGCAGATACCGGAAGATTCTAGGAAATATTGGTTATACCAGTATTGCAGATACTGGAATATTCTGGAAAATACTGGTAATACCAGTATTGTAGATACTGGAAGATTCTGGAAAATACGGGTAATAAAAGTTCCGAAAATCTTTCCGACCAATGAAATAGCGCGAAACAAAATATGCTCGGTTGACCTTCTGAATGGGCACTCGTGAGTGGAGGAAAGTTGGATGTGTCGTCGAGAATAAACTTTAATTTCGTCAATAAATATTTGTTGTTCGTACTGTACGTATAAACTAGATAGGAATGAAGGGAAATCATTTTTAAGACGAGGACAAGCAAAGGTCCATTTTAAAACTGGCGCGTTATTGTAAAATATCGAGTCGAAGCGAGGATTCCCTCTTCGTATTTTGACGATTGTTTCTTACCTTTATGTTTATTTAAGTAAAACGGCAGCTGGACCTAGAAACAAAAGTTAGTAGAACGAGAGAGTTGTACCACGAAATGTTGTAAAATATGGATAAATGGCTCAAAGATATACTTCCAGACAAAGATCCATACCATAATCGCGGCAGGGACCAAATGAGGGAAAAAGGGGGGTCCGGAATTCGAGTGCCTGTGGTTGTGACGTCTTCTTTGTGTGGAGTTACGAAAATCGATCAATTTAACCGGGCCGCGCACCTGTCATTAAATTCATATATTCGTTCAAACAAAATATTAAATATAGTTATTTTATTGGTCTATGTAAATACAAATCGCATGTATAAATACTTTGGGAAATGCATTTTATTCTTAATCAAACCACTGTCACTGACAATAATCTTACCAAACTTTGCATCAAATCACCGAACTGTTTTCACTGCTTGTGGCACAGGCACTTGTTTCTGGTAACAAAAATATACCTAGATACTATATATACCATCTAGGTATATTTTTTTGGTATATATAGTATCTAGGTATATTTTTTTTACCAGAAACAAGTGCCTGTGGCTTGTGGCCTTTACTTGGACTCGATACACCACCGAAATTTTTCTGGCATATTAAAATGGCAGTACATATATGATATGGTTCAATATCATCAGCGAAATAAACATTTACGAGAAATTCCAATTACAAAATTTGACAAATATAATGAATTTAATTCTAAATATAAGTTGCCATTCTCAGCCCATGAAACAAGCTGTCTCTTGTATAAGACATGAATTCAAACAGGGAGGGGACATTAACTGGTTTATTATCTTTTTTATTTGTTCATGTTTATTTTGATTGATGCACATTTTGAACATCTTATTCATTTGTATAAATGCCCTTGTTTTGCTATCACCCAAAGGGATCTTTTGTATGCAGTAAATATATGGTCAATATCAATATAACTTTGTAGAGTTGATATACATTTGATTTGTTTCTGATTTTGTAGATCGTTTTTTCGTGGACATTTATTTCACATCTCAGTACATTCCATGAATATAACGTCTATAAATAGTTTCAACTTAAACTAATGGAATATTCCGTTAAAATTTGACGATATATCGACTTTCCGCTTTGGAGTTCTTGGACTTTTTATAATTTTGATGCCAAATACTGTCAAGAAATTGAAAATTGAACCTTGTAACACGAATTTAGTGTGTGTTTTTCTTGATCAGTCGAAATCTACATGCATGTAGTTGCATGCGTGCCAAAAAGTATCCTATCACTGAGCTTTTTCCTTGTATATTTCATAATTAGTTTTATGAAGCGCACATTGGCGCCGTTTTTTTTATGTGTCTGGATAGATTTCCTTGCAATAAAGAGAAAAAGAGGTAATTTTTTTTAGTAAAATTGTATTGTTTATTTTGAAAGATTCTTATAATCAATAGTTTCGTTTTAGCAACGACATAAACACAAAAAAAATATCGTTTTGGTAAATATGACTTTAAATACGGAAATTGCAATACGTCAATCGATTTGAAGTTTATACACACCGTAAAGGGAGATAAATTTTATTTTGGGTATGATGTTAATAGTAATAAGTTGTCAACCTGCAGAAGTGGTGGAATAACATGATTCCTCATTGTAATTATGTACATTTAACGTTTGTCTTTACGATTTACAACTGCTTCGACCCAGTTGGTAATTTGCGACCGAAAAATATCGTATGTCGGAATTCAGTAAGTTTTGTGAAACAGTCGAAATCGTAAAGACAGTCGTACGACCAAGTTTACGATTTACGACCTTTTGTGAAACGCCAAACGGGGGAGAGGGGCGGCCTTAAGCCAATTCGGCCCCGCGCTATCTACTCTCGGCTGCATGATAACTACAGCGCGGGGCCGAAATGTATCAACAAAGGAGTAGGTATCAGGGGCGGATCCAGGATTTGTGGTTAGGGGGGGGGGGGGGGGGGTGAGTAGGCGAGGGTTCTGGGGACCGCTTTAGGTAGTGGGCCCAGGGGGCGAAGCCCCCGGAAGCTCTGGGGGTTTGAGGAATTGCAGACATTTATTTTAACGACAATTTTGAAACAACCAAAAAAACTTGACTTTGAGTCTTAATTGTCAATTGTAAATGTGTCCTGGGAATTCCAAAATACACGTGCTATTTTTGTTATCATAGGTCAGATAATCTCATGAAGATGTCTTCTGCGTGTAATTCATCAATTTGTATCTGGTTATGAACGATACTGATGTTAAAGAACATCAGTATCAGGATTTAAGTTTACTAAATGTTTTGATCTAAAGATTTGTTTTTCTTATAGTTGTAAAATTGACTGAAGAAATAATGTTTAATTAGCGTGAGAAAATATTTGATGTCTGGTACCTTAGAACCAATCAAAATGGAATAATCTTTGAACTACTGACGGCTAATCCATTTATGATTCAGCGAACACACCCAACGTGTATTTACAATGTGTAGGAATATTTTACTACAGGTCACGAGTTAACCATTCATGAAAAGTTGTTTGTTGAAATGGCACGACCATCTGAATATGGAAACATTGAAATGATTTGATGGTAAATAACTGTTAAAAAAGAAATTCAAACTGAGAAATATATATGATTGAATGGTTAGAACAGAAGTCAAAATTTCAATGAAAACTGAGAAATATTCAGCTTGTCTCTACTTCAAATTATTAAAATCATACCCAAACAAATACATATACAACTCAAAAAAAAAATTAAAAAAAACAAAGGAAGAAGAAGCTGAGAACAACTATTGAATGGGACTATGGCATTTTACCCCCTTCCTCAATAAAAGGGCTCCCAACTGATAAAAATGTGTAAGGGAGCCGGAGGGACCATTTAACTAAGGGGCTATTTCTTTTTCAGGGGTAAAAAATAAATAACTTGTGTAACTATTTGAACGTGAAATAATAATTCGTGAATTTCATTTTTCGCGTATTTAACATCCTCGCGAAGAAAGCGAAATTTAAATACCCACCAAAATAACCACTTATACGGTAAAATAGGATTTTTTTTCTGGATTTCAACACTGATTTCTGTCACTGCTGAAAAGTGGAGTTACACAAGTTATTTATTTTTTATCCCTGTAAAACAGATTATTGTTTTATAAAATCAGTGACATGAAATGAAAAAGAAATAGCCCCCTTAGTTAAATGGTCTCTCCGGCTCCCATACACATTGTTATCAGTTGGGAGTCCTTTTATTGAGGCACTGGAAGGGGGTAAAATGCCAGTTTCATTCAATAGCTGTTCTCAGCTTCTTCTTCCTTTGTTTTTTTTATTCATTTTTTTTATTTTATTTTTATTTTTTTAGATGTATATGTATTTGTTTGGGTATGATTTTAATAAATTTGAAGTAGAGGCAAGCTGAATATTTCTTTTTCATTGAAATTTTGACTTCAGTTCTAACCATTCAATCATATCTATTCCTCAGTTTGAATTTCTCCCAGAGAAATTCTTTGTATGTGTTAACAGTTATTTACCATGAAATTATTTCAATGTTTCCATATTCAGATGGTCGTCGTGCCATTTTTACGAAATAATCCGTCTACTGTTGTTTTTTCAGCGATTTATATTTTCCGCCAAAAAATTCCGGGGGGAATATTCGGAGCGCATCTGGGTTTTTCATTGCAGGTATTCCATTCGTAAAAAACCCAGGGTTATCGTTCTTTCACTTCCGTCTAATATGATGTAGTTTGACCTAGAAACGAAGCTGCTTCGCTATTCTCGGCGAGATTTCTTGGAAAAGATCGTCGTACCGACTGAAATTCGAACATGGGCAATTAGGTAAGTATCTTAGAAACAGTTTGATACGACAGTGCCATATGTAGACAAGGTAAAAAGTGTAAAAAGCACGGGGGTTTCCCAACCGAGGTGAGCGATATGGCGCGAAATATGAAAATGGAGTTGCTTACCTTCTCTCTTATACTGTATCAGTCGAAAAACTGTGGACACAGAATACACGTATTATTCATGATGTATGACGTCTACTGATATTGTCAAATGAAGAAAAACGAATGATTATGAACATTTTTAAAAAGGAATGATTTATATGAAAATATTTAAAAAAGGGGGGTAGTAGAGAAAAGGGGGGGGGGAGGAAACGAAATCCATGCCCCATGCGCCTGTGTAAAAAATAGGCAAATTATAAATGAAACGTATATCTTTCGTTGTTTCTTGATTTTATAAGACCTTTATATTAGACCTTAAAACTACTATTTTGGTAACAATTTTCCATATTTGCACGTGCGATGACGTCACACTAGTCAATGAAAAGTCTATCGTTTCGTGAAAATATATGAAATCTAACAAGAAATGTGTATTTAATGTCAATTTTCAGTATAACCACAAGCAGGTACCAACGGCATATTTTAGTATGATGTTTAATATACATAAACACACATCTCATTTACTTTTTGTGTTGGTACCGGAGTGTGGAGAGTATGAAATCTGCAATAAAAAAATAATTTTAAGGTCGATTTCTTGTCAGCGGCCATTTTTTATTGACCGTTTTCATCCGTAATAGACAGAAATAGAAATCGACCTTTTAATCTCATCCAAAATAAAGTTGGTTATCGTAGTTGTTTTGCTACGGGGGTAAAACTTGAACAATTTTTATGAAACAGTTTTGACGTTAAATAAATTTTGGAGGTGATTTACTGCCGACCTGATTGTGCATTGAGTCCGACGTGGTTTTTTTTTCTAACCCTCAGTGGAATTTCATGTGTTACTATACTAAAGTATACTTTAATAGTATCCCCATAATTCACAAAAAGTACAGAAAACAAAACAAGCAACCAAAAAGAAAAGTAGTACGTCAGATTATCTTAGAAATTAATTCATTGGACATGTAAACACATCGGAACATTCTATTTTTAGTAGTCCCTTTACTTTTTATTATTTTTTTTTTCTTTAACAACTATATTTTATTTAGCTCTTTCGCAAAGTGAATTCCCGATGAATAATTGTATTAACGTAAATTTGATTTATATATAGCTTAATATTAACGTTGCGGTGGCGTAATGGTTTAGCACACATGACTGCCGATAACAACATCGTGAGATCAATATTTTATTCTTCCTTATTTCAATAAAGTATGGAAAAACAAACAATATATTTGATAATTCATGATTCATCTAATACAGTACATATAACGATATAGCGTGCATTTTTTAACATAGTACACGATGTCAGGTTTGGTTTACATATTCGGTGTTTTGTTTATAATGGTCCTTTTGTTATCCTTACCAAGAATTTCATTGATATAGTCTATTGTTTATGAGTCAGTGCTAAATGTGTAGTTATTACTTGGAATTTTAGTGGTATGATTTTACTTTAATGGGTCATGGCCGATAATACAGTATTACCAAGCATTCTATTTATCTAATCTATCACGTTTTACTTTTCTCAACAAAAAAAGTTTGAAGATACCGTAAATATAAATTACCGTCTTCCAATCAAAGTATACTACCGTATTTGTACTCTTATTAGACATATCAGAATCGAAATAAATCATGGAAGTCAGAATGTGTTTTGAGTTTTAACATGGATTGGCGGATATTAGTAAATTTTATCCCTCGCTTCTGGCTCGGGATAAAATACTATTCTCTGATGTTCTCGTGGCAAGTAGAATTTTGATTGGCTAAAAAGGTACTTTTAAAACTTCAGGGAAGCCGTGCAGTAACAGAAAATCAATAATCGCTCTCACCTATGAGCTGTCCATTTACATTGTGCACAGCAGACGACACACATTTCACAAGATGACAGAAAATCAATAATCGCTCTCTGTGATCTTTGTCCAAAGATACACGTATTTATGTTTTCCCTATAATAAGGACATACTTATTAATGTTGGAACATTCAGATAAAAATGTTATCAGTCTCTAGATGTTATATATCCCGTTTTAAAGGGCAGTGGTTTTGCTAAAAGGTGAGGCGTATATATCCCGTTTTAAAGGGCAGTGGTTTTGCTAAAAGGTGAGGCGTGAGCCTTTAAAACGGGATATATAACATCTCGAGACTAATAACGTATAATATCCACCAATCCATGTTAAAACTCCCAACACATTCTGGCTTCCATGATTAAAGGGCAGTGTACGTACGTAACTCTTTGAAGTGATGTTCGTATCGTTAGAAAGATATTTAAAGAGATGTCCGTAACTGCAGATTTCCATAACTATTAAATAATAAGAACGTGTTTAATTGCTCGTTAAGAAACAGTTTGAGAGATTGAATCTAGTTTCTGCATGACTGATCAAATGATGGTCTTTCATAAATTTTATTTTTAGTACTGGTTTTAAGTAGATTTTATTGGTCCTCTCTCGTGATCAAATATGCAATAGTTTGTGGTGTATGTTTTAGTTTCGTCTTCAAAAAACCAATTTCTGTTCGTTCGATTACAAGAATATATTTTCATTATTGCAGATAGTTTCATGTGTTACCAATCTAAGAAGATTGTTGGTTTCAATTTCAAAGCAAAATTAAGCATGCAAACAACTTAAAAGTAAAAAGAACAACAAACAACGAAACGAAAGCATATAGAACGAGTATTAGGAAGAAAAAAACAATTCAGGGTCGCATACATGTACAGTATTCTACCTTTCTCACATTTTTAGGATGTTGATTTGTTTTAGCGTCACATGCGACTTATTGACAGTTGAAGACTTGTTGATCCATAAAACATCGTAATCATGTCAATGTAAACAATTATTGACTTGCTACAATAAGTTCCTTTCTAACCTATCTGTATCTTTAATAAGTTTGCTGCTGAAAGCAATGTATCTGTACTACATAAAGTTTGTCGGTAGAGATATATTACCTATAGCAACATATTTACTAAAGTATACAAAATATAGATAAATTGTAGGAAATTTATGTGTATAATTATATTTAACATGGGTGAAGGAAATTCATGTATGCGATCCTGATTTAAAAGACTATTGATATTAAACTAATTCGTTTATATACCGTCAAGACTGTTCAGACTAACATCCTGTCAATTTCAATGCATATTTATAAATATATATGTATTTGTAAAACTTGAAATGGTATGATACAAAAAAAATGAACTTTTCGAAAACAGCTTTACCATAGATTAATCCAATTTTAATACTTACAAATTATAGATTCGTTAAAAAGTATTATAAATCTTTATTTATCTGTATTTAGTACAATAGTCTAACAAATTAATAATAAATTCTAATATGACGTCTCTAAAACGGCACACACGATAATACTCAACAACTCTATATTTAGCGCAAGTGCAGTACACAACAAATCTGGCTGTTCCATGTGTCTCCCGCTGTGAAATTACCGTGACGACCGAGTGTAAACAAACAAAACACCGGCATATAGCGTATTTTTAAAGTCCTTAAAATAAAAATTTCCCCTCAGTTATAAATAAATATTCTGTAACTAAGTATTTTTTTATCATTTGTTTTGAAAATTTACATTTGGGGATCCCCAGTACGCACACATACATTCCATTGATATGTGTCGGCCATGAATAACCGGAAAATGCACTAACCTTCATGTTTTCCTACGTATACATTGATAACTGGACGGTGATGTAATTAAGTTACTGATATTTTCCAATTTGATGGCATTTTGAATTTTGCTACTCAAACAAGTAAAATGCTCACAAAATCGTAAAATAAATCAGTAACCAGCTTGTGTCAATCAGCGTCCCTTGTAAACAACGTCACAGGATGACGATATATTACAAAAGTCAAAGTCGATAGATGGTTGTCTTAATTATTTATTCCGGAATTTTTTTTTATGGCAACAATACAAGCTTTTTTTCCCATTGGCATTTATTTTTTTTATTTCATATCTAACAATAATTGTCGATTATTAACAACTGTTCAAGTGTTCGATATTATGTTTGACAACTCCGCTCCGCCATCTTGTTAGCGCACGAAATGATGAACGAATGAACTCCGACTTTTTTTTTAAATATTTTAACGCAGGAATTGTTCAATCGAATCTATATTGGAAAATACACAATAAATATGTTTTTCATGTTAACATCCATATCTTTGTTTTAAAATATCTCGTTCAAATACAAATAATTCAAAATCAATTCAAAATTTCCGAAGGAGGTAAATGGAACAGCCACCAAATGCCGTGTGTATACAGTTCACGAATGGTTAAAAAATACCGTATTTGTCCTATTAGAATCGAAATAATTCATAGCAGGCATAGAGTCGTGCAAATTTACACATGGGCTGGGCCTTTATATTCTTTGATTTTACCCCTCGCTTACGCTCGGGGTAAAATTCGAATATAAAGACCCAGCCCATGTGTAAATTTGCACAACTCTATGCCTGCCATGAATTATTTCTTAATTAATCTGGTTTCATTTCAGCATTAAAGGGAAATAATTAGATGTGTCATTCTTAAAATACTTGATCTGGTGTGTCCATTTTTATTAAAATAAGCAAAAAACACAAAGGACAATTAATTTGGTAATAATTCACGCATATTTACACATAGAACTTTTAATTTACATACACATATACTTTGTTAGAATTTATATATGAGACCCAGAATGGCCCTCATCGAAGTCAAAACCCCCTATTGCAAGGTCGTAGTTAGTATAAACATATTTTATTAATTAATTCAATATTACACATTATGATAATACACATATAAATTATATATACATTTAAATTAATCAATAGGATTCGGAAACAAGTGGTTAAACTTATATTAATCCGTATCCCTGTTGTTATCTGGTGTTCAAGGTTTAATTAGTATCGAAAGGTAGAAGTGTATTGAGAATTATCAAGTGTTAATCAGTCGTTGTCAATGTTATTTGGTGTGCTTTAGTAAGAAAAAAATAAATAAATAAAAAGAAACAAACAAATGAAGTGTAAAAGTGCAAGTACTTTTTTTTTTTTTTTAACATGTTTAAGTTGTGTGAATATGGTTAGGAGGTGAATCGTTTACTACTTATGATGAACTTCTGCACATTTAAGAATATATCTGTATTTAGAGTATTCGTTAAGTCTGTAGAGCCAAACAATAATAAATCCGTATTTAAGTTAATTGGTAAATTAATGGTGTGAATATATCTCAGTCTTGTTGCATTGTGACGGGGACAATGTAGCAGAAAATGGGCCGTGGTTTCTGTTGCCCCACATTGACAAAATGGGGAATTTACAATGTTTTTACGAAATAAGTGATGATTGAGAGAGCTGCATTGCATACGCAACCTAGCGTGTAAAATTTGTCCCAGTCGAGTACCAATATAATAATAAATGGGTTTAGTATTGTTTTGGGGTTGAAGATTTGATTTAATTATCTGAACAGATCTGCTTGATTTAATATTTTCTGGCTGTTTGTTCCATAGTTGTACACTGGAGGGTATGAAATAGCTTGCGTAGAGCGATGTTCGAGTGCGTACTGGAGGAATACGTGAGGTATGACGAGTATTGTGGTCATGGATCATGCCGAAATTTTGCGGAATTAAGTTACTAAGATATTGAGGAGTTAGATTATTTGATATCTTATAAAATTGAATCGTTCTATGCCTTTCCCTTCTATCTTTCAATTTTTCCCACCCGGTTTCAATATATAGATTACTTAAGGATACAAGTCTGGGACCCCCAGTCACGATTCTAGCAGCCTCAACCTGAACATTTTCTAGTTTGTTAATTAGTATTTGAGTCTTGGTATCCCAAACAACATCCGTATATTCTAGTAATGGTCTTATAAAAGTAATATAAATTGTTTCTAGAGTTTTCCGATCCAGTATAAATTTGAATTTCCTTAAAATGTTAACTCGTGAGAATGCATTTTTAGTTATCATGTCAATATGTTTATTCCAATTACCATCGTCAGAAAGTTGTAGTCCAAGGTGTGTATGTTCAGTAACAGTACTAATGATAGTATTATTCATAATAAGGTTAGGTTGATGGGGTTTATTTAATTTTCGAGAGATAGTCATGGTTTCAGTTTTCTGTGGATTAAAATTTACCAGCCATTTTGTAGACCATGCATATAATTTCACTAGGTCATCATTGAGTGTTTGTGCTGTTTCTTGTGGGTCGTCTACAATTAAGTACAGACTAGTGTCATCGGCAAATAATTTTATAGTCGAATTAATATCGGTCCGTATGTCATTTATGAAAACAATTAACCAAAAAGACCCTAGAATCGATCCCTGGGGTACACCAGCATTTATGTCACGCCAACTAGAAGTTGAATTATTAATTACGACACGTTGTTTTCTTTCAGACAAGTAGTTTTTCACCCAAGATAATAATGATCCTCTAATCCCTATTGATTCAAGCTTACGAAGTAATCCCTTATGCCAAACTCGGTCAAATGCTTTACTTATATCGCAAAAGACAACTCTCACTTCCTTACCTTCATCCAACGCTCTACCAAAGGTCGTAGTTGATGAAAGACGCTTCTAGAGCACACAGTCCAAGACCAAATAGAAATATCAAAATAATACTTACAACTACATATGTTGAATCGACTGCCGCATCGGCCTCAGCACTATTAATTATCTGGTCATTCTCGATATCCATCGCTGTCAGATTGCAATAGATTACAGGAAACGCAAAGCCACGTGTTTATTATTGCTAATTGGAAACGAGCGTTGGGCAAGGTGTTCTTCTCTCGCTACCCTCATCTTTCGTTCATCTCACTTATTCATAACCCTCTCATCCTCCGCTCTGTACTTTTTTTTCTCGTGCATTATATAATCTCTCCCACCTCTATTACCCTCTCTATCACTTCAGGGATGTTTTTCTTTGTTTTCAAATTTTATTCATTACAAAAGCGTTGTTCTTTAAATGTTTTAAACATGATTTTAGAAACACCAAACTTTAAAGTTACCAACATCATATTTGAAAGTTACGAACATCGTTCAAAAATAATTCTACAGTTACTTACAGCTACATCATTTCACGACATTTGTATTTCTTAAAGTAGGTTGTGTGCCACATAAGAGAATTTACAGTTGATTTAAGCATATCACTACAGTTAATTGTTAAAATATCTATACATTTGAAATGACAATATTTGAAAATAAACTAAAAACAAAGAGAAAACATGGATATTCTAATTTACCATTTTCCGTGTCCGCCATGTTGGGATGTAGGTAACTAAAGTTACGAACATCAGTTTAATACCAGTGATCCACGTTATAAACATCATGACGTCATATGGAAATTTTCATTTAGAACGTAAGAAGTGGTGGTTATTTTGCAACATGTACTCTTCAATTTCGGATAAAATCTATCAGGAAATTATCTTAAAGGTAGGCGACGTCTGTGGATTTGACGGCAAACAATTACTGTCAATGAAAAAACATGTTATACAATAAGTGCATTAGAATTTGATATATCAAACCGATATCCCTGATTTCGAGTTTGACCCTTTGTAAACAAGGATGATTTCGTAATTATTTATATAGACCAGCAGAACAATAACCGTTTTATTCTATTATAAAGCATCACTCCCAAGCTCCTCTGATACTCCCATGGTCCTCTGGCACTCCCATGGTCCTCTGCTCCCATGATCCTCTGGTACTCCCATGATCCTCTGATAAAGTCCATATAAGTCTTTGCGAGAGAAACGTCACAATAAAAGTTTTGCGAAAACAAAATGAAGCTGCTCAAATTTGTGCTCCTCAAAGAATTCAGGAAAGACGTTCAAAAGAGGTGTGTAATTTATGACAAATTATCAAAACATCTTCTTTATTAAGTTTTTAACCTTTTTCAATTGTCATGTGCAACTTCTGACTGATAATCTTCAACTTCTTGAAGATTGTCAGACAGTACATGGTAGAAATGACAAACCTATTACATTTGCAACATAAATATCATTTCAATGTAGTATTGTATGTAACTGCACATTGTTTTACGCCATTTAAAAAAATTAAAATCAGCCCAATCATTCTCATTGTAAAAATAATAAATTAAAGACACCACACCAAATAAGATAATTGTTATCATGTTTCGCTATCTGGTATTTTTTTATGGAATATCATGTCAGTACAAATAAAGGGGGTCTATATCACTATTTTGGATTAGCATGGTAAATAAATCCATGAAACGACATTACAAAACTGTCTATAATAGGTGTCAAATATATAATATAATATATAACAGTTTACATGGTGATAAATGAACCATTAAAATGTTAACCACTACAGTAAGAGCTCTACTTTTAGGTGTCAAACCAATAATTCACCAATCAGAGCTTAGAACATAAGTAGTCCCTTTTAAAGAAAATAGTTCCTTTCGCTTTGTTGTATTGTGACAAATACTGAATGGAATGGAATAATTAAAATTGATAATTGAAGTTAAATATATAAGGATTATTTTGAGCCCAAATTTGATGCATTTAGTTGTATTTTAATACCTCTATGGAGGATTTGATTCTTAACCTATAAATATTGAATTTCCCGGCGATGGCCGAGCTATTTTTAGAGTAGGTGTTTTCCACAGCCTGGCATTTCACTGCAAGACTTTAAACATCCCCTGATATTTTCACAGAAGGTAGAGGAATCATGTACGTTTCAGAAAATATATGGTCTTAGAAAGGTTAAACTTAAGATAAAATGGCCAGGCAGGCTCGAAAAAACACAAATTTAGTAGAAAATGTTAAAGAAATTAATTATAGGTTTCACACCTTAATATGGATTTGGAAATAAGAAGTGCATTCCTATATTATATAAGTGAGAATAATTTGATGTATAAGTTAAACAAATGTCTCATCATACCTGATTTTTTATTATGAATTTGTAATTTAATTCAATTGTATCTTCTTTTCCAGATTTCCTTTTGGATATCCTGGCATGTCAGAGACCATTGCAAGTTATGATGGGCCCTCCACATCTGTTGGAAGACCTAATGTGTAAGTACAGAAAAACCGCACCGGTGGCGTAATGGTTAGCGTGCTCGTCTTGAGTGCGGTAGATCTTTGGTTCGAGCCCCCATCTGGTCAAACCAAAAACTATGAAATTAGTATGTGTTGCTTCTTCGCTAAGCACACAGCACAAAGACTGGTTGGTTCGGAATCAGGATAATGTGTCCGTGTGGGGCGACATGTCTATCCGCGGACTGTTGTTTCAGTGAGCTAGCAAAATAAATATCCAACTAAGCGTGTTGGTCTAGAACAAAGCTGACCTCATCATCATTTCATTGAAAATTAACTTGTTGTCGCCGTGATATAGCTGAAACATTGCTGGGTTATCGTTAAACAACAATCACTCACTCATTCAGAATTACTTTGAAAGTAGCAAATAGGAAGTTAAACAAGTCATGTCTGCAATGTATTTAATCACAATAATAGGAATATAGAACATACAACGACAGAGGCTGATATCTTCTCGCAACTGTGACAAAAACAGTTTAGTACACCGTTACTAAATAGTAAGTAAATGATTCCAAAATTCCGAAAATACGAGTTATTTCCCTCACGACGGCAAACAGTAAGAAATGAAAAGGTCTACGAAAGTACCCAACAAAATAAAAGCTTAAAACTTCTATTTGTCTCATATACAAAAATGTAATAATGTCCTAAAAGTATCGGACAATAAATCATATACAAGATATGTACATGTACAATGTAATACCCGTCTGAAATCTATTACAAAGGTAGTCGCCAGTTTAACTACCGTTAAAATAAATAAAGTCACTGTGGGTGACCGATAATTTTTGTCTACTTTGAAATAGCATTTAGACCATCCAGGCAAAATACTTGTAAAGATCAGATGAATGTAAAAGAAACTGTACCCATCATGTAAAAAGTGTGCTGTATTCTGGAATAAAATGATTAAAGCTCCATATAAAATAGTAATGTTTTCTTTGTTTTATATAGGGATAGAGTAGAAAAGAACATGAGAAAAAGGAAAAGGTCCAGGTCAGACAGTAGAGATAGGAGAAGTAGAAAAAGGCAGAGAAAAGAAAGATCTAGATCACAGAATAGAGACATGAGTAATAGAAGAGTGAGAAAAAGAGAAAAAAGGCCAAGATCTAGATCACACAGTAAAGCCAGTAATAGAAAAGTGAGAAAAATGACAGAAACACAGGATCTAAGTAACACAACAGAGTCAGGCATAGAACAAGATCTAAGTAACACAATAGAGACAGGCATAGAACAAGATCTAAATAACACAACAGAGACAGGCCTAGAACAAGATCTGAATAACACAACAGAAACCAACATAGAACAAGATCTAAATAACACAACAGAGACAGGCCTAGAACAAGATCTAAGTAACACAACAGAGACAGGCATAGAACAAGATCTAAATAACACAACAGAGACAGGTCTAGAACAAGATCTAAGTAACACAACAGAGACAGGCCTAGAACAAGATCTAAGTAACACAACAGAGACAGGCCTAGAACAAAATCTAAATAACACAACAGAGACAGGCATAGAACAAAATGTAAGTAACACAACATAGACAGGCCTAGAACAAGATCTAAATAACACCATAGAAACAGTCCTAGAACAAGATCTAAATAACACAATAGAGACAGGCCTAGAACAAGATCTAAATAACACAATAGAGAAAGGTCTAGAACAAGATCTAAATAACACAACAGAGACAGGCCTAGAACAAGATCTGAATAACACAACAGAAACCAACATAGAACAAGATCTAAATAACACAACAGAGACAGGCCTAGAACAAGATCTAAGTAACACAACAGAGACAGGCATAGAACAAGATCTAAATAACACAACAGAGACAGGTCTAGAACAAGATCTAAGTAACACAACAGAGACAGGCCTAGAACAAAATCTAAATAACACAACAGAGACAGGCATAGAACAAAATGTAAGTAACACAACATAGACAGGCCTAGAACAAGATCTAAATAACACCATAGAAACAGTCCTAGAACAAGATCTAAATAACACAATAGAGACAGGCCTAGAACAAGATCTAAATAACACAACAGAGACAGGCCTAGAACAAGATCTAAATAACACAATAGAGACAGGCATAGAACAAGATCTAAGTAACACAACAGAGACAGGCCTAGAACAAGATCTAAGTAACACAACAGAGACAGGCGTAGCTCTTTCTTTAATCCTTACATTGATCATGTAATCAGTTATCTGAACACCAGAATGGCAGAGGAAATTAAACCCACGCTCTTTGGTTTTTTACTTGATACTCTGTTACCTCGACAAACTGAATGATGATCTGCTAGAACCTATTGTAGAGGAATACAAGAATGATATTCCGTTTATGGACGATTTTCCACATGAAATCCATCGGTGGCGAAATAACGTGCACAATAATTGGGTCCAGGAATCATGCACCCCTGAAACTGCGCTGAGCTATACTTCTGACTTCTATCCAAATGTCAATCGTATTATGCAATTATTATTATGTTTGACAGTCGGTTCATGCTGCGTTGGACGTTCATTTTCACCTCTAAGAAAGCTGAAAACATGGATGATCATCGATGACCGAGTCAATATTGTGCCATCTTTCGATGTTACATATCCACAGAAAGTGACACAGTGGACGAACAAAAAATGGGAGCATCTGGGCACCGCAAGATCGCTCTTGCTTTTGACAATGTCTAGCAGTTTAATGAAGAGTTGGAATAGTCCCGACTTTCCATGTGCCGCACTGTTTTTAACTAGAAAGTGTTGTTTTTGTCATATGATTGTCTTTGATTAAATGAATATAGTTTTAAATATATTGTGTTGTTTTCATTCATCATTCCCTGAAACTCCTAGTCAATCTAGACGCAAAATAAATCTTGGGATTTCTCAAAATCAAGGATTTCGCAACATGTATAATGATCAGCTTCTAGGGGCCTGGGCGGCTCCAAGACCCCACCTGATTAAATGCCTCCTCCATATGCACGGCTAATTTACGGTCATGGAATTATATGGATCTGAAAAACAATCAGATAAGTAATGCAATTTTAAATAAGTTCTTCATTAATGAATGGAACAGAAATAAAGAAAAATTCTCAGATGGCAAATTGGGCACTTATATAACTAAAAAACAACTTTGGTTTTGAAAAATATCTTGACAAAATTAAGAATTTTGAACAGAGGAGAACTTTGACTAGGTTTAGAATCTCTGCTCATAAGTTAGCCATAGAAATTGGCAGACACAAGGGAATTCCCGGACACGACAGAATTTGCACACGATGCACGGATAATACTGTAGAGGATAAGAGACACTTCCTATTTTCTTGTAACTATCGCACTCAGGAAAGAAGCCTTAATGTCCATTATCAATGAAAATTGTAAAAACTATTCATTACTTAATATAGATGCAAAACTTGTATGGCCTTTAAACAATGAAAATATTGATATTCTTTGTGCTCTCTGCACTTTTTTAAAACATATTTAATCTTCTCTCCTGAAGTTTAATATCAAGTTAGGAGATGTTTCTCCCTTCTACAGCTGTTGCAAGGTCCACTGAGCACTTGATGCATTTAAGAATATAATGATGAAAATTGGTCCTAATGAACTTGCCCTTGATGGCCTCTGTATCTGGATGATGCAAATTTCCTCCATGTACATTGGCCATGAGGAGGACTTTATTTCATTTTGTTTAATCATTTCCAGTCTAAATGTCCTTTAGGCACCGGCCCTTGATGACCTCTGTATATGAATGGCATTGCTCTCATGCATGTACATTGGTCATGGGGAGGTCGCTGGATTTGCCTTCTGTCATTGAATTAGCCCCTTGTAAATATAAAAGGGTTTATTTCTATTTCGGTGTTCAGAAGAAGTTAATAACTTATTGAATATCTACAAATGATATATATTAATTTTGTTTTTTGTAATTGTCCAGTGGACTCTTCCAAATACTATACTCATCAGAGACATAGATATGTTTAGTACTTATGTACCAATCTAATTTCTGCAAATTGCTTGTTTGTATACTGTTTATTACATTTATGTATTAGAATGTTTTTTGTAATATAAATCACTAATGACTCTGCCCTTTGCTGGAACCTTGATTGGACAATAAAATCTTATCTTATCTTATAGACATATGTATAATCTTTTTATAGTAATTGCTAATACACATGCGATTACTGTTCATGCAAAAAAAAATTGCATTTGAGTTTTCGGCGGGGAGGTGGGAGAGGGACTACGACCTCGTATTGAAAAAAATTAACAATTCAAGTAAACTGTTTTACACACTTGGCTTGTTACGTAATTCCGCTATAGATGAAAATAATTTTCTTTAAAATTGCAAACAAAAACCTATAACAATCCAAATTTACGTAGGTTAATGGCTACAAAATGAACAAAAAGCGGAAAACGAAGAGCATGTTTTTAATTTGTTCCATAAACTTTTTTTTTGCTGTATTTTGTCACAAATCTATTGGGTTGAAAGCCAATTAAGATTTGAATTTGAATAAATAAATAAATAAATAAATAAATAAATAAATAAATAAATAAATAAATAAACTGGTGACATTTAATTTTGGTCAGTGCTGTCAAACATTTGTAGGGGTAAAATCATGATAAAGGTTAATTCCTTATTTCCTTTCACGTTTCTAAACTTTCTGCAGATTAGCCGCTAATTTCCAAAATATATCCGTAAATTTAGTGACTTTTGGACATGTAGTACTTTTTTGAACGATCTGTTTATAAATATTTGTTTCGTTAATTTTTAATCAAATTCTTCAATGACCGTATACAAATTATTTAGTACGTATTTCTACAACGAAAAGGGTTTTAACTGGGTTTTCTATGAAGATTAAAATAAAAAAAAATACTGAACGTATATACTATTGAACTAAAATGTAACATTGAACTGGAAATACGCTTTAAAACGTAACAAATCACGCATATCGCGCATGTGTTTATGAAACTTCATTTGTGCACAAGGCAGGTCACGTGTACGCGTGTCAATAAAATACTAGGTGTAGATACGCAATACACAGCCAAGGTTAAAAATCTTTGAAACAAATTTGCACAACCCATGATTTCACTGAATTGAAGTTGAATAATCATTTATTATTTACATTTTATTCATCAATTCAAATGAACTCTCCGTTCTCGTGCTATTTTCTCGATCTCGGGATTTCATTCCCGGGATTACGTTCAAGGATGTTTTGAGGAAAGAAATAAAAATGTTTTTTTTAACTTCTGAGGGGAATCCGAGACAGTACCTGAAAAAAAAATAGGCGATATAAAAACGTAATTTCACCTGTGCATCTTATCCGACTAGTTTACCTGTAAAACGACACACTTGGAAATAGAAACTGGGCGGTGGTATAATATTCCTCGAGATGAGAGGTTTTGTACTTTGTGTGGACAATCAATTGGTGATGAGTTCCACTTGTTATTTGTTTGTTGTAATGAATATTTAGTAAACCTGAGAAGTATATATTTACCTAGGTATTATGTTACTTATCCTAGTATTGTTAAAATGAATGGTCTCCTATTTTTTTGTAATGTAGAAGTTTATAAAAGGTTATCATTGTTCATAAAGAAAATTGCTGGTATGTTTTAATGTTTTTGATGATATATGATCATTTTGCCATGTAACACTGTATATATGTTATGTCCTCATGTAACACATTTATGTGTCTGAGTGTTATCAATAAAATCTTGTGAAATCTTGTGATTACAAGATTAACACTTGGTGTTTTATTGCCTCCTGATCACCGACATGAATTTAACATTTTAATCCACATCACTCTCCTAGACATGATCACTATCACGGTGATTGATCACGGTATGTCCCTTTCTGTACTGTATGACCTAACTCATTGAGCCACCCAGGCCCCCATCTTCAGTAGATACATGTAACTAAGGTAGATATTTGGTATGTATATATTGTGTGTATATGCCATTATGGCACCAGCTCATGAATCAGAAACCATTGTTTTCAATTTCCGAAAATTACTCTCAACATTGCCAAATTACGCTGAGTTGGAGCAAATACTACTCTTTAGTGTCAATTGGGGTAAACAGGACTGTAATATGTGGAAAGTGGCAATACACAGATATTCATGTTTATTTAAAGAAAAACACAGTATCTTTATCAAATTTACATCATTTAAACTATGATTTTTACCTGTTTTCATACCTGGTTTTAACAGACAGGTAACTTTTTTACCTTGCGTACAATCATACATTAATAAAATATACAGATAAAACTTGCATATGCAAAATAAAATCAAGAAAATTGGAGTTACACTCTCAAAATAATGGAAGTTTCAAAATGGCATTTTTTTCTATATAAATTTAATGGTGCCATTTTTATTTTCATCATTATATAGAGTAATATATATACAACAGCATTATCATATTACAGAATTTCCCCGAAACCTATACTTTTTAGGACCTTCAATTTGCCATATCTCTGCAGCCGAATGTCATAGAATAACAAACTATGGCTCAAAATTCTCAGGAGAGAATACAGTAAAATCCAGTGGGTTTTATTTATGTATAAAAAGTCATTGAACACCCTATCTGTTGTATACAGAAATTGCCAAGTAATTTTGCAGTTCAATGGTGCTGTTAGTAAGTAAATCATTGAAGACTTATATGACTTGACCACAAATACGGATTTGTAAAACTTGAAAATTTAATGAGAAGGAAAAAAACATACACTTGCTCGCTAAGTAAATTTCTTAAAAATAGCTCATCATGATCTATAGTACCAGTACTTAATAAATATAATTTTATTTCCAGCTTGAAATTGTTGTTTTGGAGGAGGCTGTATTGGATGTCAAAGAAGTAAGACTGTTGGATCATGAAAGAATTTTATCTTGCAATCACACCTTTTTGCAACCTCATAAAGGGGGTAGAATAACATTGAGACATATAAAGTCATTGACCTAATGAAGTTTCTGGTACCTTTTGATGTTTTGAGAAGAAAGGGAATGTAGTTGTGGATCAGTTCGTATCACAAAATTTCCTGCTTTTTTACATTTTTACTGATAGGCTGGGTAGGCGTGTATGGAAAATAAATGTAACTTTTTAACCAATCAGAATTAAGTATTTCTCCTACATTTATATATACCCCTCTCAAGAAAGAGTCTATTGCTTGACCTGACTGTTCATCTGTCAAACCACTTACAAATACCAATAGCACTTCTGAATCTGATTCTGAGGATGAAAATCGAATAAGAGATGATGAAAAGTGCTGTGTATGCAAATTATTCACCCCAAAAGAAATCAGAGAGAGCCCATGTTTAATATTCACGAAATGGCTACAATGTGACCAATACAAACACTGGGTTCATTTGGTCTACTCAACTGAAAAACGTGTGATCAGGAAAAGAGATGTATTTTTATGCCCCTATTGCAAGAGTGATTAGTATTGAAATCATGCTATCTATATTAATATTTAATAAAATGATTAACTTCCAGTTTGATTAAAAAAAAAACAATTTAAAAACGGACAAAATTAAAACACAAACATAGCAAAGATTAAAAACAAAGAAATGGTGCCATCACAAGATTATGTTTTACAAGATAACAAGAGGTGCTACGACAAAATTTTGAGTGACTGGAATTTCAGACCCCATTCAAATGTATTCTGATAGGCTTGATGAACATGATTGATGGCTGAAATGTTCCTAACAAATTCATGACAAAATGTTGTAGTTACTATGGCGTCAATGAATCAGTACATTTCAATAATGTTTGAGAGATGTCAGCTCAAATCTCTCTGGAAACTAATGATCTGAGTACATATTAGGTTTGTCAACTACTAACAATTACAATACATATAGCTTCTATAGTACAAGGTAGTACATTTCAATAATGTTGAAAAGATGTCAGTTCAAATCTGACTGGAAGCTAATCTATGGGTTTATTTTAATATATGCTTGATCATGTTGACTGCATTAACCAACTTGGACACAAGTCCCTAGCTTAATGAAAGTTTTGAAGAACTACTCCTTTTTCAGTGTGATTTTTACACAACCACAAAAATGTTGTGTAATGGTTAGCATGCTCACCTTGAATGTGGTAGATCCATGGGTTCTAGCCCCTGTCTAGTCAAACCAAAGATTTTAAAATTGGTAAGAATGCAGCATTAAGGAGTAAGAACAAAGAATGGTCGGGTCAGAATGGAACTTGTGTCAGATTTTTAACTTCTCAATTCAATAACTAAACAAATTGTATAGTGTCCCCTAATATTAACTTTTTGATGTTAAAAGCAATATAATTTTTATTCAATCATTAACTTAAGACTTCACCAGGATGATGGGCATGTGTTTTATTACCCATTCTTCAATGTTCCAGTTCATAGTTTTGTTATTTTACAACATTGTTATTATACATGTATAGCTGACCTTTTAATAATGTTTTGTTTTTGCAATAAATATTTTCTTGTTAATGAATACATGTAGTTCTCTTAAGTCAAATCTGCCCATGCGGTCACCTTTTTGTTTAATTTTTGTGCTCTATAATTTACAAAAGTTATCAGCTGAATCATTTACAAAGTACATGTGCATGTACATATCTTGCCCAACCAAGACTGACTTGTTCCTGAATTTAGCACTTTTTCCATACTAATCCTTATATGTTATTATTGGTCTCCTGACATTGGCATAAACAAGAAAGGATGGAGTGTCTCATGAACAGAAACCACACCATAATAATGTGCTTGACATACATGTAAGAATGGAACATGACTGTTAATGTATAGCCCTGTATCAGGGCATACTATTTAACCCCTGTCTGTCCCTCCCTTTTTGTAATATTTTGTAGTGTGTTTAATGTACAAATACTAAAGGTGTGCATTCCTACAGGATTTTGACTTCTAAAAAATCACAAAATGATATTTAGTTGAACTAAGTCATTTTTAAGTTAGAACATCAAAAGTGTCTTACACACACAGACTTTATACATTCTCTAACAAAAGGGGCATACCAGTTTTAAGTTGGGCCTTTTAAAAAGTTTTATTTGATGCTCCATAATATGATAATTTACAAATTGCATGTTTAATGTGATATAAATATGATAAACTATAAAACCATGCAGAAGTCTAACATAATGCCAACTTTAAAGCATTAACATTACAAAGCTGGTTTTTGTACAATACCTGCCAGTAGGGGGAAAATACTTATTTTGATTTCTCTTTCTTATAAGGATAGTCAGACAACAAAATATACGAGATTTAGATTAATTTTCTTCAAGTTAATCGATAAGTACTCGCTAGGATGATATATTTTATTTATTCTTGCAGGTCTAGGATATTTTGTAAACAGTACTATTTTATTTGCGAGGTTGTGTCACAATATCCTTGGAAGTTGGAACTACTATAGATGAATATTCACACGATCTCTCATTATTTACAAGATCTACGGGATACATTCAGTCATAAATTATTTTCCTAACCAACAAATTCACGAAAACTTCCTTACGACCGTGACGATATGTGCATAACTGCCACGATGAATAAACTGCGTCACCGTGTTTACAAATGCAATGACGTCTTGTTTACGTTTTTTTTACTCCGATTGATTTATAATATTGTTTGATCATAAATTTTGTCCACGCGGAAAGCACCCCAAAAAATAGGAATAACGTTATCCTTTCTAAGGGTATTTTGGGTAAGTGTGTTTCTGGTGTTGTAAAAACCTGCCACTCGTCTTGAAGCAAATTCCCAAATGCATGCATTTTTTCCATAAACATTTCTGCCATACACCGGACGGTGGCATTTTAACTTGTGAAGTTCAACATACCATCGAAAATAGTCTCAACTTCGGTAAAGTTTGCACCTTTTAGTGCAACAAAAATAAGGGCATGGCCGTTTTTCGCAATACTGGTCTATTTGGAGAAACGTTTTCCATAAAATGCGATGTATTGACATGTGTGAAAATTCAAAATTGTCTTCTTATTAGTCATCTTAAGAATTAAATATAATAATTATTCTAGCCAAATACAAATACAATGCAAATACAAATAACTGTATTGCCAATCAAGGCGCTCTTTCGAGCTGCATAATCAATTGCAATGAATGAAATTTTTATTTAACAGAAATCATTAATAATTGACATGAATAATAATGAATACTCAATAATAATGACAAGAATAATAACATTAGAGTTACTCCCACAAGGAAACCTAGACTCAAGCAGGGGAGACAGTCAATGTAGCCATATCCCAGCATAAGTACCGTCAAGGTGATTCACACAAGTTGGTTAGTGAATTTACGATCAACTTTGAACAATTACATTTATGATATTGTTTGATCATAAATTTTGCCAATTCAATCCAACTAAATTTTACAAATATAAACAATTTGTCAGAAATGTACATGTAAATAGCAATTAAAACGGGTATATGTATTGTAACACACATTTTTTACTGCATGAAGACATAAAATTATTAAACCAATTAACCCTGTTCCGGAATCCCCCTTTTTAACCTCCTGGAAATCCCCCTTTTAAGTAAGAACTTTTGGATCCGCACAAATTTATTTTTGCCGCTCATTTTAAACACCAGATTTTATTTTCAGTATCTTTTTTTAATTCAGAAATTTATTTTTGCCGCTATTTCATACTTTTTACTAGTCTGGTACTCATCCGAGGAGTCACGAATACCAGAATAACGCAATTGTATTCCGGGTTTGGTCCGTGCCGGTTTTGGGTGTTAAAATGTTGGCGCATGCCCAAAGCCCATAACTGTTGACACTCCCGTAAGATTCATTCATAAAAAAACAACGATCGATAACTCTGTTTCCCGCCGTAACACGAATCGTAGAATTTTAACACCAATTTCGGTGTCGCTTTTCTCCTTTCTCTGCCGCAATGTGAACCCATGGCACGCACTGGACCTGTCAAGTCTCACACAATTATTTCATACTTGTATGCTTATAATATTTTATGTTTCATTAGATTTACATATTTAATTGGTTCTGGGATTAGTCAAAGCAAGGACGAATATATACATATTTAGCTTGCCGGAAAAAAAAAGAGTAAATGAGAAAAAAAGATAATTACCATCCTAGTTCTTTTATTTCTGTTTATCTTCTCGTGAAGATCAAGATCAAGGTCGTGTACGACCACATAAAAAAAAAGCCCAGGTAACAACAGAGACATATAAAACATATATATATGTCTCCGGTAACAACGATCTTTTATTGCGTAATGAATTCTGCTTTTCTTTTCTTTTACTGTCTGAACAAGCTGACAAAGGTCAACTTGCCGAACGAACATGTACAGCTCAGCGATCTGATAATTATACACCAGCTATATATATGGTATGAAGGCGAACTCAGCACCTGCGGTGTGTACACGCACGTCTAGATGACATCGTTGTGTACACTGACAAGGCAAAGTGATCTTGTTACAATGATTTAGTTCATAAACTTTGGAGTTAGTTTACATTACTGATTAAAATCTGTATCATTTTTGCGGAAAGATTTTTTATTTAGGATCTTATTACGTTACCACTGCGTTCGTGCTACCTGTATCAATAAATTTATTCAGCACCTGCGGTGTGTACACGCACGTCTAGATGACATCGTTGTGTACACTGACAAGGCAAAGTGATCTTGTTACAATGATTTAGTTCATAAACTTTGGAGTTAGTTTACATTACTGATTAAAATCTGTATCATTTTTGCGGAAAGATTTTTTATTTAGGATCTTATTACGTTACCACTGCGTTCGTGCTACCTGTATCAATAAATTTATTATTTATTGATACAGGTAGCACGAACGCAGTGGTAACGTAATAAGAACGGCATAAAATCGTTTGCCGTCCGTGCTACGTCAAAGGAGACCGTGGCAAGTTTATGTTACGTATCCATCACGTCCTCTCGTTTTTTACTAGGTTCTCATCACGAATGTACGTTCTATCTGCGCTACGTCCTTGCTAAGGTTTTTTTTAAACATGTTCAAAATTCTGTCACGTCCTTGAAGTCCTTTAAGACAATACTATGTCCATACCAGTTTGCACTACGGTTCCGCTGCGTTGTAGAGGTTTTTGGTAAGTTCACCTGATTTTTCGCAATTCTTAATGAACGTAGTGTGAACTTGGTCTAGTGTGACGGGGGTATAAGCCATGGAAATGGGAAAAAAATGAAAAAAGGGGGGTAGAGTGTAAAAAGGGCGGATGCTGTGTCCTGTCCACAAGCACCTGTGGTTATAATTACCCTTTTGTTTTGGTTTCTTCAAAAGCTTTTTCTTTTAATTTAAAAACAAAAAACGGTTTCAACGTGTTCTTTATTTAACTTGAGTTCCCACGTGTTTATTTTATTTGTTTGTTTATTTTATCAAGCATATCTACAGGCTAGATTTTTCCTTTCATCATCTCATCTAAATGTTTACAATTTGTAGAGATTTGTTAATCATCATTTTCTTTACCTCCAGGAAATAAAAAAAATTCGACTCCGTCTCCGATATCATTCAGAAATTATAACAGCCTCGATTTCGGTTCTCAACAATGAGAAGTGCCCCGATTTCCGTTGAATGAGAAGTTATACTTAGCACAACTGTTTAAAGTCGCTAGTGATCTTTTTTGTGTGTTAACGTTGGATATTTTAAGTTGAAAAGTTATAGAATTAAGATTATTTTTAAAATGGAATTAAATTTAATCGATTCTGAAGTTTATGACTGTGCAGAAGCGATGAAATGAACGGAATGTGAAGAATTTCTAACGAAGTTTAGTTGTGTATTTCGAATATTTAAATTTTCACGTTACTGTATTACAATAGGAATATCACCTGCAGTGTAAAATTAATGCTTCAGCGATGTAATATATATTTATTGCTATTTATACATTGAAAGTTATAGGATTAGACGTTAACAAACATGAATAGAATGATGAACGGGTACAATCATTACCACAACAGTGTGTCGGGGTTTAGTCCACCTGGGAAAGAAAAATACCAGCCAAACACAAACATCAAAACTGTAGGTGTAACTGATGTCTACACAGTTGTTGAAGATATAGGAAGGTAAGAAGACAAACATGATTGACAGAGATCTAGTCTAGAGCACCTCGTCAGGGCGAGCCCTGGTCTCGTCGCTTAAATGTTTGTGATTCACCAGATTATCCTAATCTTGTTGAGAGTATGCTTCCGAAGAAATTTTCAGTCTGTATCTCAGGACTCCTCAAAATTGTATCCTTCAAGTATCTCTGGATTGACAGGAGAGGCTATTAGTCCTACATTGCAATATAAAACTCTGTACTATGCGTTTCCAATCTTTTACCTTTAAAATTTTTTTTGTGGGAAATGCAGAGTCTTATGCAAATTCACAATTTTCCATTTGCAAGTTCCAGGCGAATTTGTTTGAGAACTTGGATAGCTTGTATCTTCAAAAATATTTGATTTGTTGCATACTATTACTTTTTTTCAAATGAACAAAGGAACATAACAAGAAAGCCCACTTACTTGTGACTGTGATCTGGAGTTTCAGGTGCTATCAAGGGACTTTTCTGTAGATCCCCCCATTATATATGTTATCAACAGTCATGACCGTTTCCTCCATTCTAATTCTGGGAGAAAAACGTTGTTGTCAAATTACGAAATTCTATTTGCGATTCAAAGATATTTAAGGAATATTTGAAATTGTTGAACAGGTTAAACGATATAACCCGGTCAAGATTGTGCTTTCCACCAATATTTCCATAAAATCAAATTTATATCATCTGATAGAGTATAACATTGTCTTTAAGAATATTTAAACGGTTTTTGACCGGGTTCATTGAATTTTGAGAAATTTGAAATCAAAGTTGAAAATTAGACGACTACTAACTCTGAAAAGGTAGGCTTCCGGTCAAGATTGTACTTTTATCTAATATTTTAGCAAACAGATTTTTATATCGTCTGATAGAGTATAAAATTGTCTTTAAGATTATCTAAACGGTTTTTGACCGGGGTCTTTTAATTTTGATACATTTGAGATCAAAGTCAAAAATTTGTCCATTGCCCATTCTCATTTTTGACACTTCCGGTCAACTTTTAAGTACCTAAATAATAAAATATTGTATTATTTATTTCTTGAAAAGATAGATCTTAACAATAGCTTTTAGAATCCGTTTAGATTTTTATCCTAGGTTGAGTACTTTTCAAGATATGATCTTTCAAGTACCCATTTTGGGCTTACTTCCGTGTTTTCCCACTTCCACGTTTTAGACCTTCCCATTACAATGCAATTCGTATTTGAGCCATGTCCGGTCCTTTTTCAAGATTTCTAGTAATTTTCTATCCCTTATCTCCTCGTACCCCCTTTTAAAAATGTTTTTCAGCACACTTTCATTTCTGTGAACAACCGCGGTAGTGCCCCGTCAAAATATGTAAATAAATTAGCCATAGGTTTTTATTTTTTTATACCGGAAGTTAAACAATATGGACGGAGTTAAGCAACAAGACAGTACGCCCCAGAATGATTCGACCCTGGGTTTTAAATGGATAAAAAACATCGCACAAAATATTGTGTAGTCATATATTCATAATAATCATACTTATATTACTGGAGATTACACTAAATTGTGTTTGAACATAATTTGTAATCGGTCATTTTTTTATTTTGAAATGATGTAAGCTTTGTTCCGGTCCGAGTTTTACACAAGGATGAAAAGATATTGGGGCGAAAACATATCTATTTACCGCATGCGCAAACTGCTATTTACGATTCTAAGGTAAAGTTATTTTTAAAACAGGGAATATCCCATCAACTTGGTCGTGACGCAGTTGTTCGATTTGAATGCGAGAATTCAGCAATTGACGTGATCATTAATTTTTTATGAAAAATGTTCCACAAGCCTATCGACCATCGTACTTGTGGTTTTGACCACCGCTATTTTGGGGGGTTCAGTAATTTCTACCGGTACTATACACGATCTCAGGCGGGTAAAAGTACCGGGTACCGGCCCACTTTGAAACCCCTGGACTATTTGAATTTGTCGTTGGCGGATGAACATGTTGGTGATGTCACAATACCAACCCGGGTTATCGAGTATAACCAAAATTTTCTCCAGGCGGATTAGCCAATCAGATTGAAATATTCAAATCAAATTAAATTATTATCAAATGGAATAACTGTTATTAAAAGTTGAAATAAAAGATATTTATAAGAAAAGAGAAGTCAATTTATGATTTTTGAATTCAATCGTATTAACTAAATTCTCTGCTGACATCGAACTCCTGAGTTCGTTTTGATTTCCTAAAAAGGTATTGATAATTCCACAAAATCTATAATCACAAACATTTGAATGACCAGAGAAGGATGTTTCATGCTTGGGATTTTCTGAAATGAAACTATATTCCATTCTGATGCAGGTAAAACTTTATTTTTAACTTTAGTAACCTGGATGGATGTTGCTGAAATAAACAGTCAAATGATCTGAATTATCATATGATAATCAGAAAATGCTATGGGAAAATCTTGAATTTGCATAAAAACTCTGTGTTTCCTACAAAAAAAATGTTAAAAGTAAACGATTGGAAACATACAGAGTTTCATAATGTAGGACTAGAGGCTACATCGGTACATTGTACATGGTTTGGTTTTATTTGAGTGTAATGTAATTCTAGTGGTCTTGGTACAGATTTTTCCCCAATATACCTACATAATTATGATTTTCACTTGCAGAAGCAATTGGTTAGCATGAACTGTTGCCATGCTATATGCATTACTTCACTATGGCACTAGATTTAGATAGTTTGTATATTATGTTTTAAATCATAGATGCCTATTTATTCAAACTGCATTATTCTATTTACCTTATATGTAAAAGGCATATTCTTAATTTGACCGATTGAAATTATAATATGAATTTGAACTGAAATTTATTACATACATTGATGTAAATGTAGACTTTTTGAAATTTGTTTTCATTTTGCTGAATATAGGTCCAGCACCCAGGAATTTTCTGCTGGACCCTCTGAATTTTTGCAGAACCTACATTTTTTATGTAAAAATTGTTTTAAAGCCAAGCAATGTCATACCATTATTATTATTTTAGTTTAGCAAAGCACTTTCTGTATTTAACTTCATTAATACCTGGTAGAGGCCTAAAAATAGGAAGACCAATCACCATCCAGAATAAACCAAAAAGTTGAAACCATGCACCAAAAAAGAGTAGCCAAATCCAGCTAGGGATACCCTCAAACTTTGAAAAATTTACCAGATTTAAAACATAATTTTTAAATTTTTTATTGAGATTACAATAACAATATTCTAAAAGTCATTAGACTCTCAATCTCCAGTTCAGTTTTACGTTTTCCCTGCTGAGCTCCGTCGTAATGCTTCAGGAGCGACCACATTTTTATGATCGACACATTGCCATGTTGCCGGAACTGTAAACAAAATTCTTAATAGAAACGGATTTGGTGAAGGGAATGATACAAATCAGGGACATCGTGTTTTTTATTAATTTTTTGAGGGCTTTTCACTCGAAAAGATCATCTTACGCATCACAATATATTCAAATATATTTATTTTCATGACAGTTACCAATAATATTTACCAAAAACAGATAAAATATCACGTATTCAATGCGGTTACGAATTCCGAGTTGACCGAACTTGTTCCGGTATTTACAATACGACCTGCGTTTCCGACTTCTGTTAAAAAAGTAAACACATCATTCAAAATGTTTGGCGGACATGGGAACCGACGTTATTGGCAGACCTCATGATTTTCTGCCCCCTAGGTCCGATAAGTCTGACGAATTTCAAAAACTCTGTAAATTTAGTTGCACGTGAAATACTACTGAGATTTTCTAGTGAATGAAAAGCTGGTATTTCACTCAGTAAAATACAAAACAATGTAAAAAAAAAACCCATCTATTTCACTGTTCAAGACCGTCACAGTACCAGTGTCGTCACAATCGGAAATTAAAGATCATTGAACATTGGATGATGAAACAGTAATTTTTTAACCTCGTTAGTATCTCAAGCAAAAATCCATGTTATAAACATAACTACTTGTGCATCCAAATATAAAAAATAAATCACTTGTAACTGAACGATCATAATTTACTCATGCAGGGCTACTCTCTGAAAATATTCAGGAACCCACTCTTTAATTTTTTTGATCTTGGGGGTACTGGGTCCCTGTTGAGTTTTAAGCCTACATGTACATGTACATAAACTCTGAAGTTGCTGAATATAAGATAAATATGTATTCAAATATCATGAGCCATTATACAAAGCAAGTTCCGTAAAATCAACAGCTTGTTGTTGTAAAATTATATTGTATTGTTTTCTGTTTTTGTTTTTTGTTTTTTTTTTATATAAATTAAATGAACAGGTCTACTTTTTCATTGTGCCACGATATGAATTTAGCTGAAATACTGCTAATGTTGGCTTTAAGCACACAGTCCTCATGATAAGCACGGTAAGCACCGGTCCTCCGGCCCAAGACCAGTTCATGATGAGCACGGTAAGCACCGGTCCTCCGGCCCAAGACCAGTAAAACTTTGTTAGGACCAGTGAATTTTGTTCAGTTTTTGTTTAGAACTATTAGAAATAAATTCAAGAATTTGATTCAAACCAGTAAATTCAAATTTTCATTTTGAGGTCTGCAATCAGTCAATAAAACTGTCATTGTGAAATTCACATTAAAAAAAATGTAGGTATTTATAGCTTTTGAAAATCCAATTTAACAGTCTAAATAAGATATTGTTGTTTTACCTGTGGAAGCAAGTTAAACAATTCACCTGTAATATGGTGTAATTACTTAGTGTAATAAAACTATTATAAGATTAACTTGCTCCACAATTAACTAATCATGTAATAATCACTGATATGAATTACCTCTATAATCCAATTAATCCTCAGTATGAGTTATTAGGCCAAGACAATTATTAAATTTGTTACAATACCACTACCAGCTGTAATATTTTAGAGTTTGGTGGAAATGATACTATATGAGTTATGAGGCCAAGACAATTATCAAATTTGTTTACTGATGTGAATTACCTCTATAATCCAATTAATCCTCAATATGAGTTATTAGGCCAAGCAGACTTGGGGTAATCATAATCGTAATCAGATGTAATTGATTACATTTTTTCATGTAATCGGATGTAATCTGTAATCAACTTTTTTTTGATTACATGTAATCGATTACATTCATTTTGACCCTGTAATCATGACATTTAGATTACTTTTCATCATTTTGACTTAACTGAAGCATGTATCTCCTAAAATATCTATTAAATAAGGTGGCAATCACAACATGAATCAGAATGACTTGGCTTTTTTTATCTTCTGAATTATATATCAATATATATCAATGACACACATTGAACTAGGAGAAAGCTCCAATTATTATATAATATCCAAAACGGTAGCACACCCTCTTATTTACTCGATCTTATTCCCCCAACAATCCAAAGTACGACTATTTATCCCCTTCGAAATGGCAACGATATTATTGTTCCATTCTGTAGACTATCTTTAACTAGAGATTCTTTCGTCTCAGCTACAGTAAGGGAATGGAATAACCTTAATCTTTCAGTGCGTAATCTTGACACACTATCTAAATTTAAAAAGGCAATCTGCAGTTCAATCTCAATGCCAATTCCGAGACACTATTCTTATGGTCCTAGAAAACTAAATATAATTCTAACACACCTTCGCTGCAATGCATCATTCTTGAATTACGATTTATGTAAAGTAAAAATTTTATCAAATGCTTTCTGTAACTGTGGCGCACCATGTGAAAATTCTCACCATTTCTTTTTTGATTGTGATAAATATACAGATAATAGGGAAATAATATTTAATAGTCTTAACTGGTTACCTTCTAACATTAATATTGATGTAAATCTACTGACAAAAGGAAGTGATCTCCTAACATACCGGTATGTAGAAAATATAACCATTTTTAAACATGCTTTTAAATATATTAAAGACTCCAAAAGATTTACAATTGTCTAAATGATCTAAAGAACCAACACACATCTCCAAAAGTATTTCTTCTCTTTTCTTTTTTCTTTATTCTTTTTTTTCGTATATTGTCTAAACTTATGTTTTTGTACATAGTCATTCTTTGTATATTTAACTCTATGCTATTATATACATATTATATCATTTCATTGCGCATGCTAATCCATATTGTAAATTATTGTATTCGGGAGAAGACTTCATAAGTTGGAAAAACTTGTGTCCGATCCCTATTTGTTATATTTAGCAAATAAAAAAATATGTTTAAACTAATGGTGTGAGATTTAGCAATGGTGATTGTTACATAATTTGGTGTCATAAATAAGGTGTCTTCCCATTTATCCAACTTTTATTTTCTTACCTGTAGGATTGTTTATTTAACATTGATTAGGTGTTTTTTGACCAAAATACCTGATAATTTGTTCCTTAAACCTTATTTATTGATGAAAAGATTGCTAATCATGCAACAAACATGATGATCATCAATAACATCGCCCAAGCTTGCCTCTGTTATTTCTCAATAATTTAATTAAACAGTGATCAATTAAATTCTGAAATTGAACTAAGTCGTCTTTTTAAGGATTTATCCTATTCTATTCTAGAGAAAGACGTGATCGACTCATAAAGAAATATCATATCCAATTAAATTTTGATATCAGTCAAAAATAGTAATAATAATTTGCATTCTTTTTCATTTTAAATGAAATATATGGAAATAAATATTAAATGTTGTACATAAACATGTAGTATATTGTCCTGGTCCAAATTTTTGTCCACTTATTCACCTGTTACACAAACCAAGCTTTAATTAAGTGTCATTTAAAGTTTGTTCTTGATTATCTTTGATCTCATTTATCCCACTTTTATTTTTTACCTGTGCTGTCTATTTTTCAAAAAGTTGGATAAATGGGAATGAACCATACATAAGACCTTAATTACAAGTTTTATCTGTGGCACAGGTTAACTGATAGTTTATTATCCACAATAAACTTTTGACAGGATTATATTGAAATTATATGATGAAATATATTATATATCTGTTATAATAATATATCTATTAATAGTACAAGAAGGAATGAATATTGATCATAATTACTATGACACAACATATTTTATAAAAAAAGGAAAAAAATAGAATTTACAATGTACTAATGTACTGTATGTTATTGCATGTAATGAGCAATTTTTTTAGTTATATCAAGGCAATGAAACAAAAAGAAATCAAAGCACCAATTATATATATTACTGTACACATACCAACAAGCATACAAAGAAACAGAAATTTGAAACAAAAAGAAGTAACATAGCAAACTTGAATATACATTGGTTGTCATGACATCAAATGTAATCAGTAATGTAATCGATTACATTTACAAAGTAATTGTAATGTAATCGATTACATTTACAAAGTAATTGTAATGTAATCGATTACATTTGAAAATTGATGTAATCGTAATGTAATGTAATCATGAAAATTGCAAAGTAATTGTAATGTAATCGATTACATTTGAAAGTAATTGACCCCAAGTCTGAGGCAAAGACAATTATTAAATTTGTTACAATACCACTACCAGCGGTAATATTTTAGAGTATGGTGGAAATGATACTATATGAGTTATTAGGCCAAGACAATTATCAATTTTGTTACCTGTAATCTTTAGAGTATGGTAGCAATATTAATGTAGAAATGGTACTATAGACAGGTTTATCCACAGCTTATCTCAAAACCATGGGTGCTGCCATTAGAGGTCATGTGCTGCATTGGCCATAACATTCGTGAAAGATAACACACGTGCATCAATAATCTATAGTATATCATTAGTAAACATTAGCTGTCTTTTATTTTCACATCGATTTTTTTGTATTATTTCTTATATTTATATGTGAAGTAAAATATAAAAAAAGGTGGTGGTAATTCGTGTGCTGTCAACGGTTGTTCAAATAATCGCCGTAAATTAAATGAATGGAAACAAACTTTTTGTGAATTACATCAACAAAAACATAAAGACTGTTCTTGTTTGATTCCATATAGATTACATACGTACGATGCCTTCTAATGAGTCAATGCGATTACAGTGGGCAAACACTTTAAATAGAAAATCCCTCTCTAAGCAGGTATTTGCTTGCTCGGAACATTTTTTGGACGGAAAGCCGACAGAAAGAAACCCAAATTTCGGTGATACTGTTTCTACATCTTCAGGACATAAAACGGAATACCTTCCAGAAGCTATCTGTGAGTTTAATGTTCTTGAACCGTCAAGTGTTAGCACCGGAACACAATACAAATATTCACTGTTTTAGGAAAAGATGATCACACATACGCGAAACCATGGACTGACAACCAGACTACGCTTACACAGACAAAAATACTTTGCATAGACGAAAAGGGTGTTCAAGTTATCACTGAAACCGGTACGCTGTCGGCAGAAGGCAGTATAGTGACAGATTGCGGCTCTTTGTTGTAAACCTGGGTAACGAAAGATATATTTTTTACTTTGGTTAAACTATTGAAAATAGAAAATACATTTTCTTTCCAACTCGATGTCGCCGATCAGTTGCTTCTTGTGTTAATGAAACTAAAATTAAAGCGGTTTACTGTTTAATGATTTAGCCCGTAGATTTGGAATTTCAAAAGGTTTAGCCAGTAGAATGTATAATTCATGGATGCCAGTTCTTGCTGAAAAGCTTCAAGGCTTGGTAGTTTGGTTGCCGCGTGAAACTATACGAGCAGTCGTGCATACGAGTAAATCACTGAAATAAAAGTAAAGGGGGGGGGGGAAGGTAGTGTGTGTTATAATTCACCCATGTTTTTTTTTAAATGTGTATTGCATTGCCTTTTATATTAATTGTCAGTAAATTTAATATTATTAGAACAAAGTTACAGTTTGTAAGATATTTCTTGTTTACATGTGTATAAATAGATTTTGTGTACACATAGGGAATACGTACATGTACCCTGTCATGGTTATAAATAAAACATCGATTGTTGTTCTTGTTTGTGTATATAAATATGTAGACCTGTGTGTTTAATGATTTTTATTAAATAAACGTAACTTTACAAATATTCTGTATGAAGTGTATAATCTTATTAAATCACCACTTGGAATAATTTATCATAAATATAACGATATAGACATTTTTTCCCTATGTTACGCTATTATTTAGGTCAACGAACACACAATTTCAATGACAATATAAACAAACACTTTTATATAGTGTGGATCCATTGTGTCTTTTATTAAGATTAGGAAACAAGCACACATTTTCCTTCAAAAATCGTAAACTTCTGCGAGTATGTAATGCTTGTTGTTTCTGCGTGTTTATCTACATCAGGGGATGTCATAGGGAAAGGGGATGAAATCAGCAAATAATGATGCTAGAAAATGGCCGATTTTACTATTCGATGTATCTCAGGATTTTATAATAAGTAAGGAAATTCTCGTATATCGAGAAACTTTTCATTGGATAATTTTTTGACATATTTGAAGTGTCTATGCAAATTTAGAATCGACCGAAATAAGTCGGAAAATACCGAATTATAATTGTAATATACATATTCTATTCTATACGGAAAATTTCGTAGGAAATTCGGCAATATATTTAAAAGAAAATGGGCGTCGATTATATAAATAAATCGAAAGTTCTTCAAGGTAGGTATATTTAATTTAAATAATTGCAACTATAATATTCATATAAATATAAACATAAAAAAAAATTATTGCTTAATATTGATAACAATTTCTAAATATAACAATTAAATGCAAAAAATTGAATTAACAATAATTATTGGGGAAAATGCGTTTAAAGGAATTTAAATAAAGGGAGATAATCATAGTACTGTATAGTATTATAAAATTACTACTGAAAAACTTTTTGTAAAAAATAAATTGAACCAATAGTGATTAACACAGTTTGTCTATAAGCTTATATTTAAAAAAAAATGAAATAAATATTTTACAATACTGTCTGTACTCCTGTAGGAGTGAGAAACCCATCTATGATCTAAATAGATCCTCTGTTTTTAATAACAATTTATATTCATAAATTTGGATTAAGTGTTAACTATGTTAGATACAATGTATCTACGTACCATCAGTTGTTTACAAAATACACTTATATATATAATTATTGTTTGTAAACAAACATCTGCATACCATAAATCCTCGGAAACACATGTTTTTTTTAATTAATTTATTTTATAAAAATATATAACCTATATTTTCTGTTTTTATATATAATTATTATGGTAAAAATACCTTACAAAAGAACAAAAATCATTCAGAAAAATTTGTCAAACTAAAAATCTTCCTGATTCTGATCCTGATCTTACCAGCAGCTCGCTGGTAACATTTGGCCCAAAATTTGATTGTATTTTACTTCACATCCAAAATTTTACAAGAAGACGTATGTTGAATGTAAAATAATACAAACCTCCTTGGGAAATATATATTTCAAACTATTACATCCATATTTTGTCACAATATATCCATAAATAAATGTCTGGCAAACTCATTTATCCAACACGATACACACATTAGCACCCCCCTATATTTTGTAATGGCTGAGTATATAGCCAAGGGAGATAATCGTTTCCATAGCCTGTCTACATTCACGACCTTAATGGCGGACGGAACAATTATGTCACCTAGCGGCGGCGTGCAGTACTAAGGGGGATAATTTGAAAAACCCGTCTATAGTATATGAGTTTAATATTAGGCCAAGACCATTAAAAAATGAAATATCAATTTTGTTACCTGTAATCTTTAGAGTATGGTAGAAATGGTACTATATGAGTTATTAGGCCAAAACAATTATCAAATTTGTTACCTGTAATCTTTAGAGTATGGTAGAAATATTAATGTAGAAATGGTACTGTATGAGTTATTAGGCCAAGACAATTATCAAATTTGTTACCTGTAATCTTTAGAGTATGGTAGCAATATTAATGTAGAAATGGTACTGTATGAGTTATTAGGCCAAGACAATTATCAAATTTGTTACCTGTAATCTTTAGAGTATGGTAGCAATATTAATGTAGAAATGGTACTATTGGAATTTAAGGACAAGAATTTTAATACTTTTGGACAATTTTCTGTCTGGCTTGCATATTTTGCATACAGTTCATTGATTAGATAGTAAATATGAATGTATATTTAGCAAACTGTTCCTACAAATTATTGGACAAAAAAAAATGCATTTAATATAAAAAAAATTAGTAGGGCACATCTAAGATTTTTTGTTACCCTGATCTTGGCCGATTTAAAAAGTACATCACTACAAGTATTTGATTTGATTAAATACTTATACATGTAGGTATAGAAAAACCATGACACAAAATTTGCAACAAGACTTGTGCAGTTCTGGCTATTTTTTTTATATTAATTGGGGGAGGGGGGATAAGAACAAATATATTGATTGATTGGTGTTTAATGCCAACTTTAGCAATATTTCAGCTATATCGTGGCGTATATATATACATGTATGTACCGTACATATATTATAAGCAAGTTTACAATGTTTAGAGAAACAATCACTGTACAAACAAAGGAAAGAAGAAACATGGATCAACCTGGATGATAAACTCTCTTGTTTATAATTCTAAAGTAATATACATGTATACAATGTTTACTGACATAAACAAAACTATGTCACCATAGCATGGTAAATTGATTGAGATACAATGTATCATTTAATTAACTGTTAATTATTAAAATACTATTTATAGTTAAATGTAAATGTACACTCGCAACTTTAGGAATATATGACCATCAAATATTTTTGGGTTACGAGGATCTGACCCGACCCATCTAACCTGCTCCCATAGCTACCCAAAATACCCGGTGGTATTGCAATTGGGTTTGAATGGCCATTAAATCAAAAATAGGAATGCAACTGTTATTAGGATTATTTGACTATATATTCATAACCATTGACTATTAACCACCACCAGCCCAACATAACTGGTGTTGGTTGTTACCGTTTCCAGACACTTGCCAATGCATGGTCAGGGGCAGGGTTTTTCAAAGATCAATTCCTCATACTGTACCTAAAATTAATTTGGGGGGGGGTCAGTCGGAAAGATGACAGATACAGGTAGATGAGAATTTAACAAATTATAAAATTACAAATATATATAGTCAAACCTGTGTAAGAGGTCACCTTTGGAAAAGAAAAAGTGGCCTTACAAGAAAGGTGACCTCTTAAAAGAGGTTCAATTCATATGAAATTTTCTGTAGCAGGACAAGAAAGGGTGACCTCTTAATACAGGTGGCTGCTTAATAGAGGTGACTGCATGGGAAGGTTTGACTACACATGTTTCACCAATCAGAAAATTTAAAGAATGAAAATAATAAGATAGATCTAATTTGCATTTTAATTTTTTTTAGAGATATTACATTTGTACACTTTTCAATATAAGTATAATGTTCTTCGTAAATACACAAAATATTATTTAAATGAATATAAAGCTGCAGTGAGTGTATCACTACATTTGTATGTACAATAATGTATGGTACCTTTGGTGGGTTATGGTTGGTATGTAAAATATTTTGAATATAATTTTTAAAATATATTGACTATGGTATATGTTTTTTTTAGTCTGGTACAAAATTTGTACATAATATATAGGTGTAATTTTGTAATTGCATTTTTATAATTAAGTTGGTCTTAAAGATATAATGTCGTTGACTTTGGTGATTTTTTTTGTTCAGATATTTTTTACAAGGAGTACATTAAAAACATAAATTAACACTAATTATTGAGTTTTAAAGTATAAAGTTCAATCAGTCTCTTTTATTTTCATGTAAACACATCTAGAACATAAATTCCTGTCTGTAGGACCATATACGCCCCTATTCATATGACCCTAGGTGCCCTTTTTACTACCCATACATTTTGTAGTTTACCAGGTATTTGAAAAATACTACATGTACTAGTACTGTTACAATAATTTGCTGAAAATCTTTCTGCCTGTAAACACCAGGAAATTAAAATATAAGATAAAAGTCTCATTTTGTACTTTTTTCTCACTCTCTAGTGTTAGTGTTACAAGTACTTGTATGTAGCAACTTGATATTTTGTAAAGAAAAAAATATCAACTTTAAAATGTGTTTATATCATAATTAGATAATTAATTTCCTGTTGAAAATTTGAACCAAATAATTTATTTGAATACATGTAGATGAGAATGTTCATATTTGGAAGTAGATTCTGCAAAATTTATTATTGGCCCAGTGACCTTAAAATTTGTTGTTTCACATGCTAGTCTGAATTTCTACATGCAACTGTACATGTACCGTACATCTTTAGACTACTGGCTAATCATTTCACAGACTGACGATATTGTTTGTTTCGTCCAAAAAGAGAAATTAATTTAGAACTGAAGCCTTTGAGGGTATGGTATTTTTTGTTTTTCATATTACATACAACCTTGTATTAAGAGGTCACCTTTGGGACAAAGAAACAATGGCCTTATATGAGAGGTGACCTCTTAAAATAGATTCAATTCATATAAAATGTTCTCTATCGGGACAAGAAAAGGTGGCTTCTTAATACAGGTGACTGCTTAATAGAGTGACCACATGGGCAGGTTTGACTGTATTTATTTGATTATTTAAAGTAATTTGTACATGTACATTTTTATGTATATGTGTATATACTAAAAATAGGGAATTCAGGAAATTTGCATAAATTATGAACTTGTAGAAATACCTGCCAAACAATGAAACATATTTGGATAAATGGTTTAGTGATGACAGATTTCTACCATTATCACTATAGTCTGGGATCAGTTTCTACTGGGTACTGAAATATACCTTCCAATTATATCAATTAACACAAAGTCATTAGAAGATCATTAGTAATAGTAATCAATAAGGAAGGTGAGGTGAGTCACACTAAAGTATGTATTGACTTATAGCTAGAATCACAATATTTAACATTTTTGCATTCAGTATTTTTCTAGGAAATTGTAAGGGAGATTTTGCTTACGTCAGTACTCTTTATGATAAATTTATGAATTTAACGAGTGTTCAATGCCAAATGAATTATTGATCATGAGTCGTTTACATTTTTTCTTAAAGCACTAAAAAAGTTTGTTGATGGTAATCCATTATTTTTACATTTTACATGTAGAATTAACTTTTTTTTTATATATTTGTTTGACTATATGCAACTGTTGTGTAGGAAAGAGGGAGTAAAAAAAGGATTGACTATGAATGAAATTTGAATCGTTATATATAATAGGGATTGATACATCAAAGACATCAGATGAAATTTGAATTATTGATCATCCTTGAAGTTTAAAACTTAAAGTGATGTAAGTAAAATCACTTATAAAACTGTAAAGTTTGAGTATCTTAACTTCCGCTCAACTTAAAATAAATTTCCGGTTTTTTATGCATATGAATGTTCACAATGTACATCATTTGATGATTGATAGAATGATGTTTCAATTTTATGAATTGTCTTAATTTTTTGTGTTTTCTTTTTTTGTTTGATTTTCATAACTTATATACAGGTACAGGTACAGGTACATGTACATGTATAATTAAGATAAAACGAACATTGTTAAAGCTCCTTCTTGTTTCGAGTACATACTTAAAGTGAAGTAGATCATATAAAAAGGCGAAGTTTAAACGAAATTTGTAATGTTAGGTGTGAAACCTTCTGTTTATTATATATACAGTCAAACCTTCCCATACGGTCACCTCTATTAAGCAGTCACCTGTAATAAAAGGTCACCTTTTAATTGTCCTGTCATAGAAGATTTCATTTTAATTGAACCTCTTTTAAGAGGTCACCTGTCTTATAAGGCCACCTTTTCATTGTCCCAAAGTTGACCTCACAATACAGGCTTGACTGTATACAGTACATGTATAGTACCGAAACTACATGTATATGAAAATTACAAAACACATTGTTAACTTAATGACAATGTTCGACAAATTTTATTTCTTTATTAAGCAGTATAATATGATCTCTCTATTACATGTAGCTATAAAAGATGATAACTTTTACATCTCCAGGTATTCTATTTACCGTAGATGGTTGAATGCAGCGATGATCGCACGGTAGTTGGATTAAAATCTAACTATACAATCAATACCTATCACCACTAAAAGTTTTAAGTTCAATTTCTATTTGTGGCGAAGTGTACCTAATAAAGTTTGTCTGACATGCGGAAGGGTCATCAGTGGTTTTCTCTGGGTACTCCAGTTTCATATACACGGTGGTTAGTACCCTCTTATAAGGCTACCCCTTCTACACTGAAAAAGTGGCCTTATAAGAGGTATGGCCTCTCTTGAAGGGCATACTTTACTTATAAGAGGTATGGCCTCTCTTGAAGGGCAAAATTTACTTATAAGAGGTATGGCCTCTCTTGAAGGGCATAATTTACTTATAAGAGGTATGGCCTCTCTTGAAGAGCATAATTTACTTATAAGAGGTATGGCCTCTCTTGAAGGGCATAATTTACTTATAAGAGGTATGACCTCTCTTGAAGGGCATAATTTACTTATAAGAGGTATGACCTCTCTTGAAGGGCATAATTTACTTATAAGAGGTATGGCCTCTCTTGAAGGGCATAATTTACTTATAAGAGGTATGGCATCTCTTGAAGGGCATAATTTACTTATAAGAGGTATGGCCTCTCTTGAAGGGCATAATTTACTTATAAGAGGTATGGCCTCTCTTGAAGGGCATACTTTACTTATAAGAGGTATGGCCTCTCTTGAAGGGCATAATTTACTTATAAGAGGTATGGCCTCTCTTGAAGGGCATAATTTACTTATAAGAGGTATGGCCTCTCTTGAAGGGCATACTTTACTTATAAGAGGTATGGCCTCTCTTGAAGGGCATACTTTACTTATAAGAGGTATGGCCTCTCTTGAAGGGCATAATTTACTTATAAGAGGTATGGCCTCTCTTGAAGGGCATAATTTACTTATAAGAGGTATGGCCTCTCTTGAAGGGCATAATTTACTTATAAGAGGTATGGCCTCTCTTGAAGGGCATAATTTACTTATAAGAGGTATGGCCTCTCTTGAAGGGTATAATTTACTTATAAGAGGTATGGCCTCTCTTGAAGGGCATAATTTACTTATAAGAGGTATGGCCTCTCTTGAAGGGCATAATTTACTTATAAGAGGTATGGCCTCTCTTGAAGGGCATAATTTACTTACAAGAGGTATGGCCTCTCTTGAAGGGCATAATTTACTTACAAGAGGTATGGCCTCTCTTGAAGGGCATAATTTACTTATAAGAGGTATGGCCTCTCTTGAAGGGCATAATTTAGTAGTATTTCATTCTTGAGCTCTCAATATATCTGAAATCTGGCCTTTGGTGGGAGTGGCCTTATAAGAGGGGGGCTACTGTACCTTTAAAACAGATAGCCACTTTATACAGTTAACTGAAATATTGTTGAAAGTGGCCTTAAAACATTCATAATCCTTTTTACTTATAAAAATCGTTCAGAATATAGCTGAAATACTGCTGGCTGCACTTACACAATAATCAATCAATTAATGTACTTATAAATATATGTACATTAAAACAACAATGTTGTTAATGTTTTTAATCAAGCAGTCACTGTAGCCAAGTCTTTACAGTTATTAGTATTCATAATTCTGGCTTTAAGTTCCAGGATATACAGGTCTACAGTATCTAGGAAGAAAAAACACTTGAACTCATTTAAGGATTTTACATATTTCCCTGAAAAAAATTTAGCATGCAGCAGGGACAAAGCTTGGCTTTTTTTGCTGCAATTTCCAGCTTGGCTTCCTGATATAACAATTTTAGTAGCCTAGCAAAAATTCTTTGGGCCCAGCTGAAAATGCACATGAAATATTTAAAAAAAATTCAGTAGCCTGGGCTAATGCTCGAAAATCTTCAGGCTACCAGGTAAAATTTAGTCGTTTTGCAAATTGGGCTACTGGGTCCCTGTTACTGTAAGTTTATATTTTATCCCTGACTGCAGGCAGAGAATTCAAATTATATTTGTTCAATTTTTGTTAAATTGTTTTATTTGCATTTTCTTAACCACATGAATGATTGATCTGTTAGGGATTTTTTTTTCATGGCCTGAGGCTGTGACCATATCTTTACCACACACACATCAAGACATTGTTATATAATTTGTTAGTCAAGCTACAAAATGTATCTGGTGTGAATCATACATTTGTATGATCTGTTCTATAGATGATCTAAGGCAATTTTGATGAATTGATTCTAATAAAATCAATATTTATGGACATATTGGGTGAGAAGTTTGTCTATATATATATATAATTAATTTCACTTCCTTCTCAAGTATAATTAGATGAAAGTATAATAAATTGAATTTGGTACTTTTTTTAGTCATCAATAAACCTTGAACTTTCAAAAAAAATGAGCTGTGCAAGGTAACATGACTCAGATGTAAGCTATTTTTAGGCTTAAAGCTTATTAAGGATCTTCATGCTTTTGACATTTGACCTGTTATAACAGACCACTGCAGTCTATTCACTTGATCATGAGCTCATATTTTTTTGCTGCCTAGACGAGAGCTACATGTAATTATAAGTGTGCTTGAAATAAGCCCTTTTTCAGAAAGTCTACTAGGTACTTCCAAATGATTCAAGATTTAATTTTTTGCTTGGGTTTTAAGCCTGACCTCTAAGTGAGGTACAGTGGCCATCTTGGTCATGATCATATGATAGATTGGATTTACAACTATCTATATATGCAATCAGTGCCCATCACTACTAACATTGTGAGTTCGAATCCGGCTTATGTGGTATGTACATTGTACTCGATACAACATTATGTGATAAAGTTTGTCAGTGAATTGCAGCCGATCGGTGGTTTTCTCCAGGTACATGTACTCTGGTTTCCTCCACCAATAAAACTTGACTGCCACGATGTAACTGAAATATTGTTGAAAGTGGCATTAAACACCAAAGTTGCATATGCATGTACAATGTAATTCTCACTGCAGATTCTATATGCATGTGCAGCTTTGGTGAGCAAATGCAGGGGCGGATCCAGGATTTCAAGTTAGGGGGGGGGGCACACTTAATGAAAATTTTTGGAGTATTTCGTGTGAAAAATCATGATTTTACGCCAAACAATATATTTTTTCCAATTTTAGGGGGGCGCCCCAGGGTCCGCCCTTGAAATGTACATTTGCAATATTACACCTCAATGACTACATGTACATTGTACTTATTTTGTGTAAGTTTGTATTATTACAAATGTACTATCAAATTTAAACCTCATGTAAGCTTGCAGGTACATTGTACATACATGCCTACTATAAGTAAAAATGAAAATGGAATTACTGAAATGTTATATTTAAAATTAAGACATTTCTTTCTGAAGAAAAAAACACTGACCACAGACAACAACATTAACACAATAAGACAATCTTACAGCCTAAAGCTACATGTATTAACATTATCTATACATGTATATATTGTATATAAATGTTCTGTATTTACTTAACAGCTTATATATAATTAGAACATAGCACTATAGCATTGTATGTTTTCTATAGCCACACCATGGGGTCCAAAATTCTATTTAAAATATTTTTTAAACTTTGTATGTTTGGTTAACTATATCTTTAGGCCAGATTAGATTGTATTGCCTATACATGTAGATTGGTATTTTTATGACTTTTAACCTTGACGGGTACAGAATACATGTACATTTTTGGAATTCTTGGACTTGAATAATTATATTTCAATCAAAATTATTCAGACCATTAGGTCAAATAGAAATAAAGGGGAGGTAATAATGGTTATTGTACCGTATCTACAAAGTAGATCCTAGAGATCGTTATTGTACATGTATTGGTTTATGGCAAAGTATTCTAATGTATAACATGGGCAAAAAATGTAATAAATCTTTTTTTTTTCGCAATCCTATCCACCAATTTTTTCCATTGATTAGCTACGATTTTGACCAAAAAAATTATATGTTTTGGAAATTGGTAAATAGCTTTAAAAATGATGAAATAAAGGTAAATATTTCACATTAAACAGCTTATTGTACCACTTTTCACCTTTTGAGAACGAAAATTACCATCGATTGGTGAATAGCTTTAAAATGATGAAATAAAGGACATAAATGGTAAATATTTCACATTAAACAGCTTATCGTATCACTTTCTGCCTTTTGAGAACAAAAATTACCATCGATTTATTATTTCCTTGCAAGCAAATAATTTACCTCGCTTTCTTCGTATGCAACTGACCTTACTAGTGACAGGTAAAAACAAATAATTTGTATTTTGTCGCTTATTAACTGCAAACTTGCATGGTTCTTTGTCTGTAATTAATGCCGACTAAAAGCAGATTCACAGAAAATAAGAAATAAGTGCATTGTTGTATTGATTTAATGATGATTCGGCAAACTCCGTAAACAATGCCGATAATTAATAAGATGGCGTCCATTTCTTGATCGATCTCAAAACACGAGCAGTTGCACCTTTTTCCTCCGATGCACGTACATTTCATAACATTTATAAATTACAGAAACACGTTTTATTAAGGCATCAATCATATCTGATAGTTTTTATGGGTAACAAAAATTTACGATTTTGGCAGATAATGCCCCTTTAACATTAAGAATCATAATGAGTTGTGTATTACATATATATGCTTTGATGTACAAGTGATAATACATGTACATGTATGCACTTCTCCAATGGTCCTTTTATTTATATCCATTTGTGTACTAATAAGTGATTGTGAACATGTATAATAGATTTTTATATGAAATGAAAAAAAAAAAAAATGCCATGCACCGTTAAAACTGTTGTAGAAGCTAATAGAAAATTGGTAAAAATTGATACCTCTAACATTTCATATAAGTATACATACATGTACATAGAAACAGAGGTAAAAATCGATACCTCTAACATTTCATATAGTATACATACATGACTGCTCACTTTCCTGTCTTGGTACACAGACACTTCAATAAAGAGCGGCAGCGTTTATGGGCCCAAACCTCCACTCTTGGTGAAATGATGCTGTAATAAATTTCTAATGTGCTTATGTACATTTTGTATATATACATGTAATACCCACCAAGATTGGTCAAGTTGTTTTTTTTTTTTTTTTTTTTAGCAAAAAGTGAGTACATGTATATTATAAAATTTATTACATTAGTACATGTGTACATACTTCAGAAAACAGGTTTCAAGTTCAGAAAAATATTTTAATTAAAACATGAAAGTTATTATATTGTTGACAAACAGATTTCCATATCAGGATTTTATTTGACAGTGATCCACAGAACTTGTTGATTTCGGCCAATTTATCTCAATACACCACTTCAACGTTGAGAGTGGACATAAATTCCTGGTCAAAAGAAATTATTAAATTTCTATTTATTGTATGAATATAATAAGCCGTTTAAGATACGGCTGGCGTCATTGGAAGACTAGTAACTGCTCCGTTGACATGTACATGTGTATATCGGGTCAAATAGATTCTTGTTTGCCCCCTCATAGATAAGAAAATATGGTATGTTTGTAGTAGGGATTTTGCAACAATAATGACCGAGGATTTCACTCATCCTTGTCCTTTTATTTGAATATTTAAATATGAAAGTCAAATCTGATACCACAATTTAATTTCCAACTGGTGTATTATTGATTTTATCTCGTGAAATTGCTGGAATTATAAAATTTGAAAATGATTAGGTTTCGTATTGTTGTGACCTTAGAAAATCTTTGTCATCGTGACATTTCAATTTTTTTTTGTGTAACTTGGCCTTGCAGGTTTAGGCCTGCATGAATTTATTCTTTGTATAACAAGTAAATAATTCGATCTCTTGATTATTTGATGGAAAAAAAGTTGTTTTTGATAATGTCTACTGTTACTCGGTCAGCTGCCCTAGAATTAAATTTTGTTTGTTTTCTGTTGCCACATGCCGACCATCACTGACAGTGTCACATGCCGACCATCACTGACAGTGTCACATGCCAACCATCACTGACAGTGCCACATGCCGACCATCACTGACAGTCACATGCCGACCATCACTGACATTGGTTCAAGCCCTGTTACCCACCTCTAGTGTTTAGGTTTACCAGACACATACCCAAAGTTGGTGGTTTCTTTGGTCATATCGTTTGTCAAACCTGTATTAAGAGGTCACCTTTCAGACAAGGAAGAAGTGGCCTTATAAGACAGGTGACCTCTTAAAAGAGGTTAAAGTCATATGAAATGTTCTATGACAGGACAACAAAAAGGTGACCTTTTAATACAGGCGATTGCTTAATAGAGGTGACCGCATTGACAGGTTTGACTGTATATTTGTCCTGGCTTTCCTCTCGCAAATAAAACTGGTGGTCATTTTAATTATATAGGAGAGAGATTTCTTGAAGTGACAATAAACAGGACTAACCCTTAACCCTAAAAAATGTTATTGAATTATACCATATGTGTATATTGAAAATGCACTTTATTATTGTTTTTTCCCTCTGATACAACAAATGTATATGATGAAGGCTTAGATAATGGTAAAATGAACTCCTATGGTATCCAAATTTTTATCTCAGACAATTGTAAAAAAAAAATTGTGAAATTAATTTATACCTGCCTGAGAATACCAAATGATGGCAAATTGGTTGGATTGCAAATTCTCAAAGCTCAGAATTTTTGTTAGACAACCGTGACAAGAACCCAAAAGAAGCAATACAATAATGAACATTTGAATATATTTTTTTTCCTGCATAAATTAGAATTCTTTACTTGTTTACTGATGAAATTTTAAGATTGATTAAAGGAAAATAAAATCTGTGACAAGATACCAAAATTATTTTTCTGTTTAATTTATTTTGCAAAATATATTATAATTTATTATAGTGAATCATAGGGAATTTTAATTTGAATTTGAAAAGGAAAAAAATGCAATCTACTTCCTGGCAGGCTACAATATAACTATTGCATAATTTTACTTCTTTTTCCTCAGTAAAAAAGAATTATGTTCTCCAATATTAGCTATTCACTGAGTAGTGCGGTAATTATATGTCTGCTTTCAAATATTCATAGCGTTACATGCAGCGTAATTGTATCGGATGACAGACCGCTGGGTAATCGCTGTAAAGGAGAATTTCACGATCATTTGGAGACATTTTTGTGGAGACAATTTTAAATACATTATTATATTAATGAGGTTGAGAAAACTTTGGAACTTCTTAACAATGGAGGGGGCGATTTTCAATATTCGGCTGTAAACATTTGACAGTTAATGTGTTTAGAATTAGACATTAAGATTGTTATAGCAATAGGTACACCTTTGTTGATTTAATATTACTGGCCTAGATAACGGATACAGAAGTGAATCGTGGGTAATTAAAGTATCAAGCAATTTACATAAGGTTAGGTGACGAATTTAGCAAGAAAATATTTTTTACCTTGGGGGTAATGGCAACAAACTGGTGATTACGATTACGTACTTAAACCTTTTAACTTTTATAATAAATGACCAGAACTTCTGTAGTTTTAATTTTTTTGTAAAGGCTGATTTAACACACGTGTACGTTAGACAGGGTTATGCAAATTAAGGATGAGTTTTGATCACCTTGACTTGTCATGTTATGAAAATGTTTTCTTTGTCATTGTATCTGGAATTGAGTTATGACTAGAGATTGTATGAAATCAACCAGAGATAGGTGTAATATTTATTGGATATGAATCAAGTTTGACACAAGAGTGTAATTGTAATCATGGCTATTATTAATCTCAATTATCCAAAATCAATATAGACAGATCTACAAAAGAGAATCTAAAAGCAATTTCCAACAAGCAAAGCAATATTGTCTGCAAAAACAAAAGCAAAAACATTTTATCCAAAAGAGGAAAAATATTTTATCCAAAAGCAAAATAATATGTTATCCAAAAGCCAAAAAAATTGTCTCCAAAAACAAAAAGCAAAAACATATTTTATCCAAAAGCAACAAAAAAAAAATCTAAAAGCAAAACCAAAAAAATATTTTATTCAAAAGCAAAACAATATTGCTTCCAAAAGCATCATAATTATGTATTTACATGTATATATTTGGTCATTTTTTCCTGGCATGATTTTTACTTTAAAACTACCTTGAACTGCAAGAAAGTCTTGTTAAATGAAATTTGCTGACTTTGCTTTGTCCCAATTCACAATAATCTGGATTTTTTTTTTATAATTATATATAATTAGTCATTTGACAAATAAAATTTTAAATGCTGAAATGTTTGAATGGCGCTGCAAGGACTATGAAAAAACAAGGGACATTATTACCTTATTCTAACTGACAATTTATAAGCTTACAATGTACATTAAAAATATGTTGACCTGAAAAATGCAAAAAATAAATTATTTGATCTTTTCCTTCTCAACAAGAAATTTTGGTTAAAAAAAGAAGAAAAAATTTCTGATTTTTCATTTACAACAAAACAAAAGCTGATATTTGCTTCGTATGACAAACATTTTCTAGCTTGTAGGGGTTGGTTGGGTTTATGGTGTTTAGCACCACTTTCAATAATATTTCAGTTATATCATGCCATGGCGGTCAGTTTTATTGGTGGAGGAAACCGGAGTACTCAGAGAAAACCACTGACCTGTCGCAAGTCACTGACCAACTTTATCACATAATGTTGTACACCTCGCCCTGAGCTGGGATTCGAACTCACAAGATCAGTGGTGATGGGTACATATTGCACATGTAGTTGTAAATCCAACTACCATACCATCATGACAATGACGGCCCCTAAAAATGTTTTTTGTCCCTACACTTCAGAAAGTCACTGGTTGTAAAATATAGTACTACATGTACAATTGTGTACTGATATCAGATACAGGTATATACAATGCCATCAAATGTAATCAATTATATACAAAAATAAAATGTATGAACTCCTACATTTATGGGGTCTGTCTTGGTTATGATCATATGGTAGTTGGATTTACAACTACCTATGTAATGAGTGCCTATCACCACCAACGTTGTGAGTTGGAATCCCGTTCATGATGAGGTGTACATATACAACATTATGTGATAAGTCTGTCAGTGACTTGGGACAGGTCGGTGGTTTTCACTGACCGGCACGATATAACTGAAATATTGTTGAAAGTGGCGTTAAGCACCATAACCCTAACCCTTTCTTGGAACCCCAGCAAACCATTATAGTATTTGTCTCTGCACTTCAAAGTTAACAAGTCACTGGTTGTAAAATATAGTACAATTGTGTACTGATATCAGATATATACATGTACATGTACAATGCCATCAAATGTTATCAATTATATATGAACTCGTACAGTTTATGAGTTATTACAAGATTAGAAAAATTACCAATGTTCCAGATTTAAATGTCTTTATGATATAGTAGACTGTATTTCAATTTTGTCTCAGATTTGATGTTTGACAATATACTTGTATTAAGTAATGAGCCATCTATTAAACAGCTATGTCAATATTGAATAAAGAAATATTGGCACATCTTAACATTGAAATTTGTGATAAAACAACTTATTTTATTGTAAGGTCATAAAAGCCAACGAAAATATTTGTTTCCACCTTATCTTTGTTTGAGGGTCTACACTAGTGGGGAGTTATTAATATTTGTACATAATCATGGAAGAGGATTGTTTTATGTTATGAGAAGTAATATTTCTGATTGAGGGAAAATGTGTCCTCTGATATTTTATCGTGTATGAGCTCTCTGAAATTTATGGAGACGAACGTTTTCCTGTGATCAACTGGTTTCCTTTTTTTTGCAAAAGATATTTGGAAATAAAATGTTTCCAACTTCAATGGTTCAAACGTTTAAAAAATATAGGTTTAGGGACACTGTCACTGTTTATGGGGGTTTCCCCTTTTTTTCAGCAGTGAGCACTTTCACCTCTGTTGCAAATTTGCAGTTTTATATGTTGTTAGAAAGAAGTTTGTTGAATGAATAAATGCATATACATTGTAGGCAGTAATCTGCAAATAAAAAAAAAGTGTTATCAAACCTGCCCAAGCGATCACCTCTATTAAGCAGTCACCTGTATTAAAAGCTTAAAGGTCACCTTTTTTAGCTCACCTTGCCAAAGGCAATGTGAGCTTTTGCCATCACCTGTCGTCCATTGTCCGTTAATTAACTTTTCGCATTTTAATCTTCTCCTCTGAAACCCTTCAGCCAAATGAACTGAAACTTGGTAGGAAGCATCTATGGAAGGCTCTTTATAAAGATTGCTCATTTTGTCCCGATCCATTAACAAACATGGTCACCACAGGCTATTCTTGTTTCTAATTGGCCGATTTAAAAAAATCTTCTCCTCTGAAACCGCTTGGCCAAATGAACCGAAACTTGGTAGGAAGCATCTATGGAATGTCCTCTATAAAGATTGCTCATTTCGTCCCGATCCGTTAACAAACATGGCCACCACTGGCCATTCTTGTTTCTGATTGGTTGATTTCTAAAGAATCTTCTCCTCTGAAACCGCCTGGCCAAATGAATCAAACCTTGGTAGGAAGCATCCTTGGAAGGTCCTCTATAAAGATTGCTCATTTAGTTCCGATCCGTTAACAAGCATGGCCACCACAGGCCATTCTTGTTTTTGATTGGTTGATTTCTAAAAAAATCTTCTCCTCTGAAACCACTTTCCCAAATGAACTGAAATTTGGTAAGAAGCATCTATGGAAGGTCTTCTATAATGATTGGTAATTTTGTCCCGATCCGTTAACAAACATGGCCACCACAGGCCATTCTTGTTTCTGATTGGTTGATTTCTAAAAAATCTTCTCCTCTGAAACCACCTTACCAAATGAACCGAAACTTGGTAGGAAGCATCTATGGAAGGTCCTATATAAAGATCGCTATTTCGTCCCGATTCGTTAACAAACATGGCTGCCACAGGCAATTCTTGTTTCAGAATGGTCGATTCCTAAAAATCTTCTTCCCTGAAACTGCTTAGCCAATTGAACCAAAACTTGGTAGGAAGCATCTATGGAAGGTCCTCTATAAAGATTGCTAATTTCATCCCGATCTGTTAACAAACATGGCTGCCATATGCAATTCTTGTTTCTGGTTGGTTGATTTCTAAAAATCTTCTTCTCTGAAACTGCTTGGCCAAATGAACCGAAACTTGGTGGGAAGCACCTATGGAAGGCTCTGTATTAAGTTTCCTCAAAGCAGAATGAAAGGTGAGCAACACAGACTCAGCCCACTGAGCCTCTAGTCTTGTCCTGTCATAGAAAATTTGATATGAATTGATCCTCTTTTAAGAGGTCACCTGTCTTAAAAGACCACTTTTTCTTTGACCCTAATGTGACCTCTTAATACAGGTTTGACTGTATATGTTGTAACAAAGAAGTTTGTTAAATAAATAAATGCATATATTACTGTTAATCCATATTAAAAAAAAAAAAAATGCAAAAAAAAAATAACAATTTTTTTTGTAAGTATACAAGTCCTAATTACAAAAGCTTGAAAAAAAGGCTAGATTACACTAATTTCTTTGCCCTGTATTGTTTGGTGTAATGTAATACTTATCAATGTAGATGTTTAAGTTATCATAATGTAGGATCAACCTAGTCAGCTGTACAAACTATTTACTGATATGTCATCTATCCCTATTATCTTGTTTAACTATTTGTTTGTATATATATTAACCTGTACACAGTAGACTTAAAACTACTCTTCTCCTGCACTGAACTTTCACCTTAAGTCATGCATACATGTGTCAGAATTAGTAATTTTGATAATATGATCACATTAAAAAAAAAATCATTGTGAATTTTTTTTTTTAATATAAATTCTATAGTATACCGTCATGTATCATTTTGTCAACCTGTATGGGGAATCAGACTTTAAGACTACAGTATTATCTGTTAGGATGTAAAATCTTTTGCTTGTAGCATTTTCGTTTGTAAAAACAACCCTGTAGCTTCAGATTTTCACTAGTGAAAAATGTTTACTCCTTTATCCCAGAAACGTGTTCGTTTTTCACTGTAGCTTCATGGCTTTAAGCATTTTTTTTTGGTGAATATTGAGTAACATTATTTTGTCGCTTTTTCTTAAAAAATTATTTTGAGGGGCCGTCATGGTCGTGATGGTATGGTAGTTGGATTTACAACTACCTGTGCAATCATTGCTTATCGTCACTTAAGTTCTGAGTTTGAATCATGCTCATGACGAGGTATACTCAATACAACATTATGTTTAAAGTTTGCCAGTGACTTGCGACAGGTCAGTGATTTTCTTCAGGTGCTCTGGTTTCCTCCACCAATAAAACTGACTGCCACGATATAACTGAAATATTGTTGTGTTAAGAAACACCATAACCCTAACCCTTAAGATATTAAGTTGCCTTGAAACTCCCTAACCCTAACCCTAACCCACAATGCATGACTATTAATTCTTCAGTTCAAAGACCATTGATACAACAGACATTTCAATATATATCTATCGTTGTCTTATCTATTATAGATATATTATATTATTGATGATCATTATCTATGGTAATTAATAGATCAATTGTAAGCTTTTTCATTTGATTTTAGGCAAACCGAAAAAAAATAATGGTTGGTTGCTATTAGCAATTTTTGAAGTGAATATATAGACAGATGCAATGTAGGGATTTTTTACTTTTTTGAAATACATGTAAAGCACCAACAATTTAATATTAAATGGGGTATATGATTTTTTCCCTGTGCTAGAAAAATTTTCACACAAAGCAAAAATAAAATGTTTTAGGACTTGAAATATCAGTAGTTTTTTTCATCGAATTGTACCAAAATTTCTAGTTGACAAGTAATGCAGATTATTTATTTTTTTCATATTTCAGGTCAAAAAATATTTTTCTACAAAATTTGGCAACCAAGAAAAAAAAAACTTCCCCTAAAATTAAATGGCCGTTCCCCCAAATAGTTTTAAAAGAAGAATTTTGTTTGAATCAGAATCCTGATAAATTGTTTTGGGTAGCTATAGGGTCAGTTTCGATGGCTCTGACGTCTGTGCTGTCAAAAAATATTACATGTATGAATTGCTGTATGTTACCAATGTATGATGGGAAATATTCCAAGTCATGATAGCCAGCTGCTGGCATTACCTATCTGATATGTAACTAATATATTATCTTTAATCAGATTACACAGAGGTCTTAATCAGACTGCCGATGATACAGTTATAAACCTAGTTAAGGAAGTTATAATGTATTTTACAGTGTAACAGTACCATTGTTAAACGTTAAAGTCTGGCGTTACACACCTTAATCAAGACTGCTGATGATACAGTTATATACCTAGTCAAGGAAGTTATAATGTATTTTACAGTGTAACAGTACTGTTCAGTGTTGTTTTAAACTCAACAAGTCCTTGTTATTCTTGAGGCCGTCGTGATCGTATGGTAGTTTGATTTATAACTACCTATATAATATGCAATCAGTGCCTATCACCTCTAAAGTTGTGAGTTCAAATTCCTTTCAGTTGAGGTGTACTCGATGCTACACTATAAACATACAGACTGAATTTTTTTTAGTTTATTCACAGACTAAAAAAGCACAGTTAAAAGTTGAAAACAGACTGAAAAAAATATATAAAGCTAACACTTCAGACTACAGCTAAAAAGCATGTATAAATTGAAAACAAACTTAAAAAAAATTAATTTAAAGTTTACCACAGACAAAAGGAAGGCAATTAGGCCAAAATAAAAATATAGTATGTTTGCCCAAATGCGACCGACCCCAAAAAATCCTGCCGAGTCAAATTCTTTTTTTGCTGTAAAATTTCGATTTTTTTTTATTTCTGAATTTTCAACGTGTCCGCAGGTTCCGTATAAAATATTAGTTTTACAGGTTAAATCACTTTCGCGCTTACAACAACACTACAAAATCCTTGCCGGGAAGCGCTTAAGTGATATTGATGAGATTTTTTTCGATATCCTCAGCATTTATATATTGAAACCACGTGAAATCGGAAATGGCAGACAGTTATTTTACACTGTCTTCGTCTGTTGTAGTCAAAGCCGACAATAAAATGAAACCGATTGTGTTAAACAGACTCTACAGAATTAACAACAAAAAAACATGGAATGACGTCTTCGACGAGGTGACAGACCCCGAAGAAGTGGACTTGAAAAAGACGGATCAAATTTTAACGACAGTCTCGGACAGAGCTGGACAAACATTTGAGCTCGACATGGAAGAATCTGGTGCTCCAAAAAAAAAAAGAAAAAGAATTTGCCTACCTACCTACCCATACCCAAAAGTCATGGGTCGGGTTTGGGCAAACTGAAATATTTTTTAAGGATGGCCTTATAAGTTGTATGTTCAGATAAATTGTGATAGCTAGCTAGTGCTACAAGTCATAACTCACCCTAATGTTATCAAATTATTATATTTGTTCATGACCTTGAGTAACCAAGAACAGGTGTAATATTCTATAAATTCTATAACTTGTAATAAGCTTCATTGACTTCCCCATTTTATCTTTAAGTTTGATGCTTTGACAGCTTCAGGTCAAAAAGAGTTCAAAATTAAAGGTAGATGATTGTCTTTCATCTCTGTTTCTTATTCAAGTGCAATACCTGCCTTTTTGATTCAGTCTTATCTTGTATGTACATTACTGTAGCATATTAATTTTCGTATGAAGGTTAAACGGTACCTAGGGACTGTCGTGGTTGTGATCGTATGGTAATTAGATTTATAACTACCTTTAGATGCAATCAGTGCCTATCACCACTAATGTTGTGAGTTCGAAAACCTGTTCAGGCGAGGTGTACTCGATACTACATTATGTGATAAAGTTTGTCAATGACTTTCGACAGGTCTGTGGTTTTCTCTGGGTACTCCGGTTTCCTCCACCAATAAAACTGACATCCACGATTTAACTGAAATATTGTTGAAAGTGGCGTTAAACACCATAAACTCCTGTAACAATTCAGTAATGAGAGGATATTATAGGACTTTAGCATATATTATTGTCTTAGAACAAACAGTTGTACATCAAACTTGATTGGTCTAGGTAATTTATGTGATCTATTTTGATTGGTTAATTGTTGGTTGCTATAAGTTAATTTGGAGATAATGGATATTTAGACAATTTTGCCCAGTATAGGCTGTAATGGGGCACCAATCACCTCAGTTAACACAGCTGCTGCATGAAGTCTTTAACATTCAGGTTAACATGCATGGAACATATGGCAAAATTCAATCAGTGGATCAAGAATCTCACATGATATATCTGCATCTCAGATTCCTTCAATGTACATGTATACAGTAACATGTGTGACAATGACAAAGAATCATATTTAAAACATATTTGTTGATAATTTCTTGAAACATAAACCTTTCTTTATGACATCAACAGAATGACAATACATAATGTAGATAAGGAAGTTAAATACCATCAGTTTGACTCATAGTAGAGAGAAAAAATTATTATATGCATACTTTAAGGTTAGGTTGTCAGCTGTTTGTTAACCCTGTAAGTGTACAAAATATAATGGCTGCCGTGGTCGTAATCCTATGGTAGTTGGATTTACAACTATTTGTGCAGTCAGTGCCTATCACTACTAAAATTGTGAGATCGAATCCTGCTCATGGTGAGGTGTACTCGATACAACATTATGTGATAAAGTTTATCAGTGACTTGCGACAGGTCGGTGGTTTTCTCTGGTACTCTTGTTTCCTCCACCAATAAAACTGACTGCCATATGATATAGCTGAAATATTATTCAAAGTGCTGCATTAAAACACCATAACCCTAACCTTTTACAAAATAACTTGCCTGGCCTAAGTTGCTAACACCTGATCTTCAAAGGAAATTATTTCATTATGATATAGGTAGAAAATGTTCTATAAAAATCACATAATTTACTTCTTGAGGCCAAATGAGGGGTTTATTATCTTCATTATAAAGGTTTAAATGACTGTGGACAATGATCTACACACATAGGTAATTAAAATTATCAGTTTTATGGGAGAGATAAATTGTTTTATGTCATGAGAGGGTAAATAGCTTCAGCAATTGATAGGTTTTTTATTGTGTTGAAGAATTCTATGATAAATAAATGGACTGTTTATAGCTTTAAATAGAAATAAAATGAAGTTTAATCTATTACATGTACATTTGTATGGTATACTGACCTTCAGGTTGGAAATTGATTTTGTTATCTTTTTTTTTAGGAGGAAGTAAACATCTTATTATTTGATTTGTGTTTACTGTCCTGGTTTTTAGACAGTTAATTGGACATCCAGAGTCCACAGGGACTTGCTCCAGGTCACTAAATTTGCTCCACTGAATTTTGTTTTCATTGTCAATGTACATGTATTACCTACTTAAAAATCATGATTTTCAAGTGGGTAATACATAGACTTTAAAAACCAATTTCGGTGGGGCAAATTTAGTGGCCTGGAGCAAGTCTCTGTGTCCAGACCCCCAAAAAACCTACAATTTTAATGTCAAAAGTGAAGAAAAAAATGTTACCAACTTGTACATGTTTCATTCAAACTTAAGCATACAGATTTTGGGGAAATTTTTTGGGGGTCAAATACACAAAATGTATGTGAAATTTTCTTCTTTTTTTTTAAACAGTTTAAATTTATAATTACTGCTGTAGAATTTTTTTTTTCAAATGCATTCAGTTTGTATTGTATGCTTGAAAAAAGAGGGGTTATGGCATTTAACCTCTACCAGTCTTAACCCTCTTTCTGTAAGAGAGAGATGCTCCATCCAACTGGGAAAAAAATTACCTCTTCCAGTCTTGACCCTATTTCTGTGACAGGGATGGTCTTTCCAAATGATAAAAGGTTAAGACCTAATATTAAAATACAGAACTAGGTTGCACTAATCTCAATTAATTTAAAATGTAATTGGCACTTAAATTTACTTGGAATGCACATGAAATTCATTTACACTTAATGTTTAATTGAGATTTAAATTTAATTGAGGTTTGTGCAACTCTGGTCTGATATTTAGTATAGCCAAGCTATTATTTAAGCATTTTTTATTATTAAAGTACCAAATAATTTATTTTTTTTACTGTTCTAATGCAGTGGTAGGTCATCAACAATGTATTTATATTGTCAGAGAAAAAAGCCTTTTTAAATTCCAGCTGTTATTTAATATTATTTAATGTTATTTAAAAAAAAATAGGAAAATTGTTAAATATTCCTACTGTACATGTAGGTCAGCTTTGTCATCTCTGCTAGTTTTTATGAGAGTATTTATATATGAAATATATACTCTGACATTTGTGAGTATTTTAAGAGGTAAATATACCTACATGTGTGAAATGTCTGACCCTGTGAAGAAAGCATTTGTTTGGGTCATAGAGTAATTAATTATTATATGATTAGATAAAACTTTACCAAAATGTACATTTACAGGTCAAAAATCTTTCCACATTAAGATATTTCCCTATATATTTCATATTAAAAGACTACTTATTTTCAAAATAATCTCCTGAAGTCATTTCTAATCCGATTTTCATGAATTTAGTAATTTAATATTTTCACATAATTTTTTTAAATAATTTATAAGCATATATATGAGTAAATTCTTGACTTCATAATTTTTTTTATGAATATATAGTAATATTTGGTGAACAAAATTAAATTTATGTTTAAATTATATTTTGAGGAAAAGTAGAAATAAAATTATATGAAAAATTATAAGACAGAGAAACTACATGTATATTTATTTATGCTTTTAATGCATGTCTATCCGTGGACTGTTGTTTTAGTGAGCTAGCACTATAAAAATCCAAATAAGTGTGTTGGTCTAGTACAAAGCGGATCTCATGATCATCTTGTTCATTGTAAATTAACTTGTAAGTTGTATTCGCCATGATATTGCTGAAAAATTGCTGAGTTGGCGTTAAACTACATACATGTATCACATATCACTCACATCTTTTGTTCATGACTATACAGTCATAGACGTACATATACATGACAGTGTGAATTCTGTCTCATCTCTTGTTCATGATTATTGTGTGAAAATAAAATATTCTTTGTAGTTATATATTACTGTTAGTCAGTAATTTTTCTATCTTCTCTTCTCATAAAATAAAATGTTGTGACATATAGTTTATGCCCTTGTCGTGTAAGAGTTTGTCATTCTGTCCCCACCCTCAGTTTTGTAGTCATGCACACTGATTCATCCATTCATGAGAATGTTGTGCAAAGCTAAATTCTGATCGCGTACAAGTCGTTTCTCTCGTGTCTTAGGGCTGTGTGTTATTTATTTTCTAATATTACATGACGTATAACAATTATTTTATTATTCATTGATTTCACATTCTTTATCATTTTAAATTAAGATACTGTGGTAAGGCCAAACAAAAACCAAAAAAACCCAACATGTTTATGCTAACCCTACAAACCCTAATTTTAGTACTAACCTTAAAGTTAGAATTGCCATTTTGAACAAGTACTGTTGAAGTCACATCATTTGTGTTGCTTAATTATAATACCACTCACACTAATTTTTAAGCATTTCTAGTTGCAATGTTATGGTAATAATTAAGAAAAATAAAAAGTTTTGCCTACCCTTCCTACCCATTTTTTTTCCAAGAATGTTAGTGAAAACACTGAAATGTTTTTCTTGACCTTTCTATACATGATGCTACATTTTACCCAGAGAATAGCAATATAGTTTGGGGGTAATATATAGTTACAGCTACAGTGTTCATTCATAGTAAAATATCGATAAATTAAGGATTCCATGAATTATTTCTATTCTAATATTTCCCTGACAGCCATCTTATGGTCATTTAAGCAGAAACTAATGTGGAAATGATGGCATGTCTGTGGTTTCATTTCATGAGGTTGTCTGCATAACATTCATCAACTGCAGGTCATTGATTATCTTGAAGAAATGTTTTACCAAATTTGTTGGTAATTGAATCTCCCATACTAGAATTATGGGTTTCTTCACAAGCCTTGGGACTAGCTAGACATCCTTAAAAAATTACAGAGGCTGTCTGTGTCATGGTAGTGATCGTATGGTAATTGGATTTACAACTATACCTATGCAATCAGTGCTTATCACCTGACCACAAATGTTGTGAGTTCAAATCCTGCTCATGGTAAGGTGTACTTGATACAACATTATGTGATAAAGTTTGTCAGTGACTTACGGCAGGTCAGTGATTTACTCCGGGTACTCCGGCTTCCTCCTCCAATCAAACTAACCGCTACGATATACATGTAGCTGAAAAATTGTTGAGTGGTGTTAAATACCAGACCAAGCCAAATCAAGCCTGAACGTGTGTGTGAGGAATTACTTGTACATGTACATGTATATACCTGTATATACCCTTGGATGAACAGTTGGTTTTAAATCATTGGTGTTGTAGAGATGGAAAGGGGGGGGGGGGGGGGATCTGCATTAAAAATGTCAGATTTAATCTATGAAAGGACATGGATATTTAAAAAGTGGGTCTATAAACAAGAACCACCAGTCTTATATATTATTTATTCCCTTTTAGCAGACCAAGCAGTGTAATTTTTATGACTTTATCAGAGCTCCAGATAAGCTGCGTATTTCCGTTTTTTACGCTATGAAAACGAGTAAAAACACATGTATTTTCAGATCAGAGTGTACACATTACGCATACATATTGCTGTGTAAGCAAACTTTCCAAATTCGGAGCATACTTGTACAGTCGTGTACATAACAATACATTTTTGTCTTTGAGAAAATCCCCGTAATTACTTTCCTTTATACTTTTCGAAGGAGAGAGCGTGTACATCCGAGGGGTACCGAATGCTTGCCTTTCTAAGCATCGGTGTCAAAAGAGATCTGATTGGATGTTTACGATAAATCATCCAATCGCAATGAATATTACAAATAAATGCGGTTTTACGTAATAAGTAAGAACTAAAACGAAAGTAAATTTGGGAACACTTTGTTCGTTGAAAATGAGCAAGAACATGAATAAGCGCGCTACTAAGCGCAAGAGCGCTATGAAAAATTATATACTTAAGTTCCTGACAGTTTCATATGTGTCTAGTGACAGTATAAGGAATCATTGATGACATTATCAACATGGCTGTGAAAACTGCCCAAGTCGACGAGCAAAAAGCAAAATATTTACAACATTTTATTAATAAGCATGACACAATCGTGTCAAAATAAACAGAGATATACATATCACTTGCATCCTGCGTTTATTGAATAACACTTGTGTCAAACATAATTTTAAAAGTGTACATGTAAGCAATCTTTTCTGAAGTAGAGAGTACAACAGTTCAAAGGAAATATGCAAATACCCATCATTTTCAAAAGTAGAGGGTAATTACCCTTTGGACTTGAAAATTATCTGGAGCTCTGCTTATTCCAATTGTAATTTTGAATTTGCTATATTTTTTTGGTCAAAAATAGTAATATTAATATTGATCCAAAATATCAGTTGTTCATGATCAGCTTTGCTTATTTTGCAGTCTTTAATACATGGTACATTATACATTATAAGAAAAGATAAATTTGAAGCAGACAGTAAACAGATTGACAACTCTGTATTAACCACACATCCCTCTAGGCTTTAACATGATTACTTGTGTTACAGATCAAACCACAGTATATTGGTAAACAACAAGTATTTGAGGTTGTACTTAAAACCACAATATTTAGTACATGGTGCTTATTAACTTGGGGTCATTTTGGTCTTTGGTCACACCAGACGTATTTGGGTTCACACTTGTCTGGTGTAAATTCATGATGGTTTTTAACACACCTTCATGTCATGTTTCACCATTTAAAAACAATGTTGTTTTTTGTTTGTTAAAAAAGTATTATATAAATGACATCATGTTGCTTTTTTGACAAGTTTGTAGAGGATCGTTTAGATTCTTTGTTTTGCTGGGGGGCCTAGGTGACCAGAGGGTTAAAAAGGTTGACATCAGACCTCAAGCCTAACACCACTGACACAAGGTTGAGTCCTGATACCCATCTCAGGTGTTTAAATTTCTGGACACCCTGACCATCATTTTATGGAAACTTAATTTTAAACTTGACAGTGTGTGTGGTAGTCAACCAGAAAGAGGATATTTTCCTGAGGACTTGCACTGACTCTAATGAAGTCTTTACCTGTCCCATTTGCAGTACGATTGGCATGTTAACAAACCTAAATGTATGACCTTTTGCTTGTGGTAATTTTAACAGAAATTGATCTTCATGATATTCCTTCTTTGCGGAAAATGGAGTTATCGTTTGTAATTTGAATTATCGTCCTTGGCAGTGGGTATATAGCATTTCCGGTTGCAAAAGTTTTCCTGGCGGTTTTTAATAAATTGATTGAATAAATAATAAGTGCGGAAAAATAAGAAATTAATTGACGTAGATTCCAAGGCAACACTTGAAGACTTCCTAACTTGTAGACTGAACTTGTACAGTTTCTACGGAAATGCAATGGAAAAATCAGTGGTAACAAGAATGAGCTTGCGCTCCGACAAAGATGTAGAGACGTATCTTTTAAAAAGCCGCTCAGATGACAATGAAAAAAGGAGCTGCTATAGACAGTTCATTAGAGGCTTTAACTTTTATAAAGAAAATTATATACACAACATTTCCTTTTTGTAAACTTCTATAAAAAAAAAGTTATTTACGTTAAAACATATTTTTCTCTGAATTTGTAACATTTTTGTACAAATAACTCCAAATCTGTATTTTCATACCACTGAACATGTTACATAATTAACTTTCTGAAATGTTTTGGATGATTGTCACCAGATTTTTCTGCAAAATGGAAATACTGTGCGATTTTCCTTGTACACTGAAAGCGGGAATATTTTCTTTAAAAAAGACTTTCTCTCCTTTCATTAAAAAGCGTATTTGATTTTTTTCATTACACGAGCGGTCGAAGACCAGGCAAGATAAATTTGAAAGCATTTTAGAAATAATAGAATCTGTTGTTTCTTCACCATTTGTAAAAGCAGAAGCGGATTCGGTAGAATATTTTGTACTGTGTTTGAAACGGTCTGTGCGTCTGCATTAGCAATGTGCGCTTATCAGATAGGTGAACACCTGCATCTAACATTTACCTACCATTTCGACTTGTACAGTCAACAAACAAATCCCAATCTTCGGTTTCCGTCAGAGCAGATCCCACTTTTTTCTGAATGAAAAATGTCCCTCGTCTGGAATATTTTGAATAGGAAATAAAACGATCACGAACGCGGCTTTTTTCTGTTTTTAATATATCAAGAACAATCGGTCTATCGTTTAAAAAACAATGGTGTATTTGGAGATCGCACCTCTGTCCATTGAAACTTATCTGTCATATTAAAGATGTATTTTTAGACATATGCACTTCTTGACTGCTACCCATGATTTTGGATACCGTCGAAGTACTGACGACAAATATGTTATTTTGCAATAAATGTATTTACAGTCTCATAATCTTACAGCCAAAAATGCCGTTCTGAAGCTAAGCTTAACAATGTAGACAAACAAACAAAAGGACTGATGGGATTCGAACCACCTTCTAGAACTATCCATTCCATCACAAGGCAGCGCCATTGCGATCATGACTACTGTGCTCCCGCATTTAGTCAAGTAAATTTATTACTTAATACAGTAGTGATGGGGTAAAATGCGAATTAGTAAACATATCAGACGATTTGATTTCTCAACTGCAGATTTAAGAAAATAACTACCAAGTACAAAACAAAATATAATAAAAGCTCTGATGGTTTGCTTCCGATAAAAACGACATGTGCTAAATTGCTTTATTTTTTTAGTGATTACGACAAGTTTACCTGATGTTCGAAAAAAAAAAAAAAAAAGAATAGTTAATATTGATAAAGAATCATATGAAATTAACAGCTTGCATGTATATTCATGTTATGGTTTCATATGTAAGGAAATATTCATTGTGCAGCTTTCGAAAAATCAATACAAATCTACTGTACACTCACAATTCTTGTAATATGTAAGAAAAAAAACTTAATATATATAATCACTTTAACCGAAATTAATAACGAAACACATTATGTTGCTAAAAAAATTAAAAAAAACAAACAAAAAACAAGCCAAAGCTGCTCCGATAGGATTCACACACTCAGTGTAAATCTGCAGGGGTCGTGAAGCAGCAGCTATACGATCACGGCTATGGTACAATGATCAAATTTGTAAGCTTTGTTTTCTTTTTGTGGTATATAAGATCTACCTGATGTAAATTGGTGCAACTCTATAATAAAGCAGACGATGCCTATATTTCATAAAATCATATTTAAGCATATTTTCCATAAAAGGGAAAGTCTTTATATGTTACCAAAGGGAACATTTATATGCATGTTAAAAAGGAAGTTTTGTGTTGCAAGTTTTTGATTTTTAACAATTGTAATTTTGTTTGTTTTCGTGTTTTTCTCCTTTTCACCAGCATTGAAAGCACTTGTATCTGCAAAAATTTCCATTTTTTTTCTTAAGATCAGAGTAAAATCTTCATTTTCCCCATCCAGCTTTTGGAAGGAGCGGATGCCGCTGTCTAACGCTACGGTCATATTTCTACCTGACGTTTGGAGATGGCCAAATCCGGTAAAAACTCTAAATGTTCATTTTTTATTACAAAATCAGCAGTGGAACCAAAGAATGAATAGTCATGAATCATGTATATAGCTAAAGGTAAAATATTCAATTTCTTGAATGGAGCCTGTGGGAATCTTTATGGGAATCTGCATTGATCTCTTGAAAAAAAGAAAACAAAACTAAATATCGTGCAAAAATAGACATTTTTTTTAATAGACTCCGAGCAGATAAAATATCTTGAACATTTCAAGATTAAGATAATCTCCTGTAAAAGGAAATAGAACAAATGATTCCACTGCGAAAATCGGAATGAATTTTGCATACATCGCTATTAACGTCCGTAATTTTAACAGCAAAGCCGATTTTCGAGAAAATGCTACATCTTTGAATATAAAACACTGAATTTATTAATTATTACGGTCATTCAGGATATGAAATAAAAATACAGATCTCATAGAATCCACCGATATCGGGTGATATAAAAAGCTAAATAAAATAATTCCAATAAATCGGATTTTATTTGAATAAGAATACATATTTTTTTTCAATTTTTTAAACGTTATGTGACGTTCCTAAGTTATGTAACCGGAAGTGTACATACCCTCTGTCAGGAACAGATAATTCGATTCAAGAACGATAACTCTAGTTATCGCAAATCGGGAATATAGTTGTAATTGCCAATATGAATTGAGGAAAGTTGATATTTTTCAGTGAACAAGTGATTTAGTATATCAGCTACAATATGTACATTCATGATAAAAGAGAGAGAGAGAGTGGTGTTTAGCATCACTGAGAGAGAGTGGTGTTTAGCATCATTGAGAGAGAGTGGTGTTTAGCATCACTGAGAGAGAGTGGTGTTTAGCATCACTGAGAGAGAGTGGTGTTTAGCATCACTTTCAACAATATAACAGTTATATCCTGGCAGTCAGTTTTTTTAGTGGAGGATTCATGAAAAGAACAAGATTACAAACTTTAAACAATTTAAAAAGTCAAATGGGATAAAATGGATATTGTCTGAATAGTTTGCCTTGCAAAAGGGCACAAACTACCAAAGTTTTGTTTAAAATTATAATAACTGCTTTCAAGGGTTCTTTTACCAGCATCAAGCATGACATTGTCGCGATAATACTTTGTGTCCATGCCAACAGGAGAAGATACATGGAGACCCTATTTTCCCTTGTTACGGTGATCATTACATGTTTTTTATGAAAGATTGTATGATATTATTAGGTAATCATGTTTGTCAGATGCGGATTCAGACAGGGCCACATTTGGCACATGTCCCATCTGAAAAAATTGTCTGTTGTTAAATAAGATGATACTATTTTCGTTATGATCATTTACATTGTCTAATAACTAATTCTCAGTACCTGGTATCTTACACAGAGGGCGTTGCCTCTGCATCCACACCTGATATTGCTTTAATTTTTTTTAGCTCTATGATTAAACCTCCATAAATGTTATGAATAGAACTCATATATGCAAATTGTGTAATAAATGCAAATTATATTATTTAATCGTGTTTGTCAGGTGCAGATTCAGACAGGAGCTCATAAATTGCCGCATGTTCCCTAAAAAAAAGTTGTTAATTTACAGTGTCAAATAACTTATTCTCTAATGATCAGTACCCACTAGCTTATAGAGTGCTTTGCCTCTGCATTCATGCCTGTTGTAACTTAATTTTTTTTAGCTCAATAAAACAGCCATAAACTCTATAGGTAGAACTCATAAATTCAAATTATGTAAATTGCAGTTGTATATATTATCTTTAAAACTTGAATTTTAAAAGCTGTTGCTTCAGGTAGAAACTTCAAGTCATTCTACCTGTGATTTTCACACCTGTATCAAAATATATTACATAATCTGTTGCACCCTGTTTAGATACCCAGCTACAACATGTTTAGATACCCAATCTAAACAGGAAGATTGTATTCATCCAAGCAGTCATCTTTATTAATGTGCATTTTAGTATATTTTATTTAAATTAATGTGCATTAAATTATATTTTATTATCTGTAAACAAGGAAACCTGCTGTCTTGGAAAATTTTAATACTAACTGTTACTTCCTGCTTGATCAAAAGAGTGCACCACAGTTTTTTATGGGTTTGTTTTGCTCAATCTATAATTTTCTGTGTAGTGTTTTGTAGATTACTAACTTCCGGCTTGATCAAAAGAGTTCAACATCTGTTTTTTTGTGGATTCATGTTGCACTATCTTTAGTTGTCTGTGTAGTGTTTTGTGGATTCATGTTGCACTATCTTTAGTTGTCTGTGTAGTGTTTTGTGGATTCATGTTGCACTATCTTTAGTTGTCTGTGTAGTGTTTTGTAGATTCATGTTGTACTATCTTTAGTTGTCTGTAGTGTTTTGTAGATTCATGTTGTACTATCTTTAGTTGTCTGTGTAGTGTTTTGTAGATTCATGTTGTACTATCTTTAGTTGTCTGTGTAGTGTTTTGTAGATTCATGTTGCACTATCTTTAGTTGTCTGTGTAGTGTTTTGTAGATTCATGTTGTACTATCTTTAGTTGTCTGTGTAGTGTTTTGTAGATTCATGTTGCACTATCTTTAGTTGTCTGTGTAGTGTTTTGTGGATTCATGTTGCACTATCTTTAGTTGTCTGTGTAGTGTTTTGTGGATTCATGTTGCACTATCTTTAGTTGTCTGTGTAGTGTTTTGTAGATTCATGTTGCACTATCTTTAGTTGTCTGTGTAGTGTTTTGTGGATTCATGTTGTACTATCTTTAGTTGTCTGTGTAGTGTTTTGTAGATTCATGTTGTACTATCTTTAGTTGTCTGTGTAGTGTTTTGTAGATTCATGTTGCACTATCTTTAGTTGTCTGTGTAGTGTTTTGTAGATTCATGTTGTACTATCTTTAGTTGTCTGTGTAGTGTTTTGTAGATTCATGTTGTACTATCTTTAGTTGTCTGTGTAGTGTTTTGTAGATTCATGTTGCACTATCTTTAGTTGTCTGTGTAGTGTTTTGTAGATTCATGTTGTACTATCTTTAGTTGTCTGTGTAGTGTTTTGTAGATTCATGTTGCACTATCTTTAGTTGTCTGTGTAGTGTTTTGTAGATTCATGTTGCACTATCTTTAGTTGTCTGTGTAGTGTTTTGTAGATTCATGTTGTACTATCTTTAGTTGTCTGTGTAGTGTTTTGTAGATTCATGTTGTACTATCTTTAGTTGTCTGTGTAGTGTTTTGTAGATTCATGTTGTACTATCTTTAGTTGTCTGTGTAGTGTTTTGTAGATTCATGTTGTACTATCTTTAGTTGTCTGTGTAGTGTTTTGTAGATTCATGTTGCACTATCTTTAGTTGTCTGTGTAGTGTTTTGTAGATTCATGTTGCACTATCTTTAGTTGTCTGTGTAGTGTTTTGTAGATTCATGTTGCACTATCTTTAGTTGTCTGTGTAGTGTTTTGTAGATTCATGTTGTACTATCTTTAGTTGTCTGTGTAGTGTTTTGTAGATTCATGTTGCACTATCTTTAGTTGTCTGTGTAGTGTTTTGTGGATTCATGTTGCACTATCTTTAGTTGTCTGTGTAGTGTTTTGTGGATTCATGTTGTACTATCTTTAGTTGTCTGTGTAGTGTTTTGTGGATTCATGTTGCACTATCTTTAGTTGTCTGTGTAGTGTTTTGTAGATTCATGTTGCACTATCTTTAGTTGTCTGTGTAGTGTTTTGTAGATTCATGTTGTACTATCTTTAGTTGTCTGTGTAGTGTTTTGTAGATTCATGTTGTACTATCTTTAGTTGTCTGTGTAGTGTTTTGTAGATTCATGTTGTACTATCTTTAGTTGTCTGTGTAGTGTTTTGTAGATTCATGTTGTACTATCTTTAGTTGTCTGTGTAGTGTTTTGTAGATTCATGTTGCACTATCTTTAGTTGTCTGTGTAGTGTTTTGTAGATTCATGTTGCACTATCTTTAGTTGTCTGTGTAGTGTTTTGTAGATTCATGTTGCACTATCTTTAGTTGTCTGTGTAGTGTTTTGTAGATTCATGTTGTACTATCTTTAGTTGTCTGTGTAGTGTTTTGTAGATTCATGTTGCACTATCTTTAGTTGTCTGTGTAGTGTTTTGTGGATTCATGTTGCACTATCTTTAGTTGTCTGTGTAGTGTTTTGTGGATTCATGTTGTACTATCTTTAGTTGTCTGTGTAGTGTTTTGTGGATTCATGTTGCACTATCTTTAGTTGTCTGTGTAGTGTTTTGTGGATTCATGTTGCACTGTCTTTAGTTGTCTGTGTAGTGTTTTGTGGATCAGTGCTTGTCATTTTGTCCTTGTGTCTTTTAATTGATCATTGCATTGTTTGTCCTTTGACTTATTGTTTCTGATTACCCCTAGCTTTGGTATCGACCTTCAAACTTTTCTCATACACGTTTTAATTTTCTATTTTAACTATTTATCAACCTGGGGTATGTTACCACGACATTGGGCTGTCGGGATCGTGATTGTATGCCAGTATGGTAGTTGGATTTATTACTACCTATGCAATCAGTGCCTATCACCTCTAACGTTGTGGGTTGGAATCCTGCTAATGGCGAGGTGTACTTGATACAACATTATGTGATCAAGTTTGTCCGTGACTTGCAACAGTTTGATGGTTTTCTCGGAGTACTCCGGTTTCCTCCACCAATAAAATTGACTGCCACGATGTAACTGAAATATTTTTCAAAGTGGCATTTAACACCATAAAACCTAAACATAAACATACTCCTGTGAGTATGTTACCATGACCCTGTTATTTTAGTGAGTATGTTACCATGACCCTGTTATTTTAGTGAGTATGTTACCATGACCCTGTTATTTTAGTCTTCTTGCATCAACTTGCTAGATGAATTGAAAAGGAAATTTTGATATTTTATATGCAGACTTTGCTCCTTAAGTTTATTCCCACAGATATACTCTAAATACAGTCTTGTCATCTTATATATATGTAGGTATTTAATTCTAGATTTGAAATAAAAATGACTTGTTGTCAAAATTAGGTTACAGCTGTCTGTACAATTAAATACCTGAAGATCTTTTTACAATAGCTAGACCTCTTATAACAGTTTATAATACCCTTGAGACAGAACAAGGACCCTAATCTTAAGACTGTTTTAAATCAGGAGTACATTTATATATACCTCTTATCTACAGTGAAACCTGTCTTAAACCTGAACCCCAGGTTTAACTGTATTATTAAAAAACTAATTTTAGAATTTTGAAAAAGACCAGTGCAAGGCTTTGTTGTTATATTTTGTATTTTGAAAAGCTTTTCTTAAGAATGAAAATAGTTATTAGAACATAAATGAAAACTTATAAATATAGATTGAATGCATGGTTATAATATATTAATTAAATGTACATATATAACTTATAAGTTATAAAGAGTTAAATAGAACCTTTTTAGGTCATATATCCCTGTGGTTGTCACAAAAATGCAAAGTTCTCCTTTTAATGTGTCATACATGTACAGTCAAACCTGTATTAAGAGGTCACCTTTGAGACAAAGAAAAAGTGGCCTTATAAGACAGTTAACCTCTTAAAAGATGTTCAATTCATATGAAATTTTCTATGACAAAACAATGAAAAGGTGACCTTTCAATACAGGTGACTGCATGGGCAGGTTTGACTGTATATGTAAAGTATAATAAGCTGTTACAGTGACTGCAACTCCTTAGTTTATGTAGGTACATAGTTTGAATAAATGAATAAATGCAAGGTAATTGGTGAGAACCTGAAAGGGGGGGGGGGGTTAAATCTACTTTGTGTAAACATAGAGTGAATAAATAAGGGATTGGATAGGAGCTGGAGGGGGTTAAATCTTAATGGATGCAGGTACCGTACATGGTTAATCAGTGAAGGGATAAGAGGAATATACATGTAATGGGAACTAAATGGAAAAGGGGGGGGGTCAATATAACTGATGTAGCTATGTCATTGTGGAGAGCGGATAGGCTATAAAACCACCATACTCAGGGATACTTGTAGCAAGTTATTTTGATGAGTCCCACCGTTGTAAATATCTAAAACTTGAAAACTGGTGAGTCCCAACTGAAAATGGTGAGTCAAGGACTCATCCTGGTGAGTTGTAAGGATCTCTGCTGACATATGTAATATATATTTGAAATTGATTGATTGTTGTTTTACATCAAGTGAGCAATATTTCAGCTATATTTTTGTATATTCATGACTAGAAAAAGTTTAAAAGCAGTAAATCAGATAAAAAGATGACACTTCTATTGGCTTATATATAGACAGATGTTTTAATTCCTGTAAGATTAAAGGGAGATAATAAATAGGATCTGAAAATTTTTAAAAGAATCTCTGAGTGACCAAATAACATGGTAAAACCAGAAGCAAAATAAAAACGTTTAAATCTGTCAAATAAATATACAATATACCTGCATTGTCAGAAAATATAAAATTTATTTGTACAAGCTTTGAAAACATTGAGCTTTTCTAGCTTGTTTCGCAGCGAGTGCAAATTAATTTTATATTTAACGATAATGTACGAATATTGTGTTTATCCTGCAATATCAAAAAATCCAAAACGCCTGCCAATTTGTCTGAAAATAACTGAAACAAGCGTCGTTCTAATCATTTTCTATGATGTCAGCATTTATACTGTCACTGTTTCGTTCTGTCACTCTTCTTTAATCAGGTACCATAAATGCTTTATATGGTCCATGACCTAATAACACTGAAGATCATTTGACCCCCTTTATTAGTACTCAAAATCACAAAATTGTAGGATAAATACTAATATTAAGATAAATTGTTACACTCAATTATTTGTTTATAATATATTCTTTGATAATTTTTCAGAGGTAAATTTGCAGTGGTGAGAAAATTACTTCACAAAGAAACAAAAGAAACTTTTGCTGCAAAATACATCAAGAAACGGAGGCGAGGGAAAACATGTCGCGAGGAGATTCTACGTGAAGTCGTAATGTTAGAGAATGCCATATCACATCCACGACTCGTACAACTGAAGGAAGTGTTTGAAACACCGACAGAATTAATTCTCATTACAGAATAGTAAGTGGAAGGAAATATTGTAGGTTTTATGAAAACAGGAAATCATTTTTGGCAAGCTAATTATAAAATGTTAGGTACTTGTGCACTTACATTAACTATTAGCTGTGTTAGCATGGATGTAACTCGAATAATTCAGCGCCCTCTATCCGCTATCGCTACTTGTTAATATAGCAAAGCGTAATATAACGACTGGATTATTCGAGTTAGCATGGATGGAGTACCAATATATATCACCTCTCCACCTTGTGTTTCAGTGGCTTTTCCTGGGTACTAAATTGACAGATTTAGCTGAATGTCGGCTAATGGAAATGTAATTAAAAGTTCAAAATGTAGTGTTAAACTAGATAATCAAATCAAATGAAATCTGACTATATTTTTAATAATTTTTGTTCTAATAAATTGTAGCATATCATGAATTATCTCCCCTGTTTCAGTCTCCAGTGCATATTATACCTGAAAAAAATATAAAGAGGATGTGCAAAGTACATTTGTGTAAATACGAAAAATTTAAGGTGCGATCTTTACAAGTATGTCTAATACCTGCGTATACATGTACCTGCGTGATATGGATAATAGTTCGTTTCAAGGTATAAAAAATTTAATGACGAAAACCAACATCTGTCACCAATGAAAACCTCAGAAGAATGTAGGAATGTCTTGACAACCTGGTGTGTAGGCATTAATGAAATTCTTGTCTGTTTTATTGCTATGAAACATATTTTAAGTTCAACAAGTGAAGTATGAAACAACAGGACTTAACCGTCCTTGAAATGAAAATTTGAGTTACTGGCCCGAATCAAATTCTTGAATTTATTTTTATATATATTTCTAAATAAAAACTGAAAAATTTACTTGTCCAAACAAAGTTTTACTTGGTCCTGGGCAGGAGGACTGTAGACATCGCCACAAATTTACCCTGTGAAATTACATCAACATGTAGCTTGTACATGTATTAATATACATTTTAATTAGATTTTTAGCTCACCTTGCCAAAGGCAATGTGAGCTTTTGCCATCACTTGGCATCCGTCGTCTGTCGTCCGTTAACTTTTCACATTTAAACTTCTCCTCTGAAACCCCTCAGCCAAATGAACTGAAACTTGGTAGGAAGCATCTATGGAAGGTCCTCTATAAAGATTGCTCATTTCGCCCGATCCATTAACAAACATGGCCACCACAGGCAATTCTTGTTTCTGATTGGCCTATTTTTAAAAGTCTTCTCCTCTGAAACCGCTTTGCCAAATAAACAAAACTTGGTAGGAAGCATCTATGGAAGGTCCTCTATAAAGATGCTCATTTCGTCCCGATCCATTAACAAACATGGCAGCCACCGGCAATTCTTGATTTCTAAAAAAAAAAAAATTGTTAAAAGAAAGATAACTCTTGTTTAAATATAGATATACAGTGCTCCCTCGTTAAACCGCCACCTTCTGTGCAGTCGGTAGTTTGACAGTATAACGAGTTTGGCGATAAACTGAGGGACATTGAAAACCAAAAGTCATGTGATCAAATGAAAAGATAAACTTTCTTAAATTGTTTCAACTCGACTGACATACATTTTGCACTTGTACAAAGACATAAGTATAAATAATACATGTTTATTAAATAAATAAATTAGAATAGGTCCGATCAGTTTTTGTTATTAATGTATCGTTGTTTACTTCCGTAAACTTTCTGGTACTGTCAAAATGGATTACGAAGAAAACATGGAACATGCTTGTTATGCAACGAATGATGACACTCCTTTATGAACCAAAGATTGAATCATCTTGTGTTGTTGTATAAAAAGTGTAATTGTATTATTATGTCTCTAAATACATATAATTAAAACGTAGATATAATATGAAATAATTGCATCATATCCCAAATCAAGCTACATGGTTTCTGAAAACGATCTAAGGACGACATTTTTATGACAACTAATTAAATTACAATTTTTACTCAGGATTAAAAGTAATCACTAGAAAAGTAAATACAGATAATTATTCTAATCAAAACAACTCACCTGTTCCGACCCTCGACTATGAGATCAATGACCGTGTCCGATGACCAGTCTTGACATTCCATAATTACCGATCAATACACAGCTGTCAAAAGGTAGTTGTGCAGGGCGGTACTAACGGGGGAATTTAAATTGGTTTTACAACTTTTGTGTCTGAAAACCTGTGGCGGATGGCGGTAGCTGAGTTTGGTAGTATAACAGGGTATTTTTAATGGGGGAAATCGGGACAGACGAAAATTTTGGCGATAAAACGGGGGGCGATAGACCGAGGGAGCACTATTTGTATTCAAAATGCGGTTATCTCTATACAGATATCAGAATTGAATTACAGATATATGCCTCTAAAACCCCTCAGCCAAATTAACTGAAACTTAGTAGGAACCATCTATGGAAGGTCCTCTATAAACATTGCTCATTTCGTCCCGATCCATTAACAAACATGGCCGCCACAGGCAATTCTTCTTTCTGATTGGTCGATTTCTAAAAATCTTCTCCTCTGAAATCGCCTGGCCAAATGATCCAAAAATTGGTAGGAAGCATCTATGGAAGGTTCTCTATAATGATTGCTCATTTCGTCCCGATCCGTTAACAAACATGGCCGCCACAGGCGATTCTTGTTTCTGATTGGCTGATTTTTTAGATTCTTCTCCTCTGAAACCGTTTCACCAAATGATCCGAAACTTGGTAGGAATCAACTATGGAAAGTCCTCTATTGCTATTGCTCATTTCGTCCCCATTCGTTAACAAACATGGCCGCCACAGGCAATTCTTGTTTCTGATTGGCCTATTTTTAAAAGTCTTCTCCTCTGAAACCGCTTGGCCAAATGAACCGAAACTTGGTAGGATGCATCTATGGGAGGTTCTCTATAAAGCTTACTCATTTCATTCCGATCCATTTACAAATATGGCTGCCACCGGCAATTCTTGTTTCTTATTGGTCGATTCTAAAACAGCTTTTCCTCTGAAGCCGCTTGGCCAATTAATATGAAACTTGGTAAGAAGCATCTATGGAAGGTCCTCTATAGAGACTGCCCATTTCGTTTTGATCCATTAACAAACATGGCTGCCACAGGCAATTCTTTTTTTAGATTGGTCGATTTGTAAAAATCTTCTCTGAAACTGCTTTGCCAAAATTAAATGAACTGAAATTTGGTGGGAAGCACCTATGGAAGGTTCTGTATTAAGTTTCCTCAAAGCAGAATGAAAGGTGAGTGACACAGGCTCAGTGAGTGAGCCTCTAGTTAACTTTAGTTGTTGATTTTTTTATTCCGATTGCCTTTTACGGTTCTAAAATGGTAGATGAAAATAATAGTTATTTATAATACGTGTATGATACTTCATTTTTAAAGGATAACGAACAATTTATAGGGTGTACTGTTACAAAATTATTAAAAATCGTTGAGTTGGAAATAACATGTAAATATTAAAGAGTCAATTATTATGTAGAGGAATTTTGTTAAAGTATTATATACATATTATGATATTAATAGTTTTTAGACTTGTAATATGACAATTGTATGGCAGAAATTATTTAAATTTTGTTGGTTTACCCACTGGAGGAAGTTTTGTAGTAGTTGAAGCATATTTTCTTTAACTCGAATAAAGCATGTAATTTGTAAATAAAATATATTAAATATTTCGAAGATGAAAATAACCCCAGTCCTCAAGATGAGCACAGGTCCTCCGGCCCAAGACCAGTAAAACTTTGTTTGGACCAGTAAATTTTTCAGTTTTTATTGAGAGATATATAATATCTATGAAATAAATTCATGAAATTTAATTCGGGCCAGTAAATTCAAATTTTCATATCGAGGATTGTGATCCTGTTTTCTTTGAATAGTAAACCAAATTTGTGCAGGTTTTTTTTATCGTTTGTTTATAACAGTATTGTCGTTGGAAGATGCAATTATCAAGAGGGGGGGGGTTGGGATCCTATTGACCGGTTTAACCCCGCCACAGTTTTGTACCTGTCCCAAACCAGGACCTGGATTTATAACATTTTTTATGTTCAATCGTTTGAGATGAAAGGTGATTGTTTTGTTCATATTTGTTGCATTGTTGACTATCACTGTTTAAGCTTTCTTTACATAAGTAAAATACTATATATTTGATTATTCATGAGTGAATGATTGTTGTTTAACACCAAATTAACAATTTTTCAGCTACATGTATATCAATCTTTTGATGACAAGTTCCTTTTTAACGAGACAAATATATGTGATTTGTAATAGTTAGACTCATACTCTGAGCTTGACTTCTATAATATCAGCTTACTGAAACAACAGACAACAGCTAGACATGTTGCTCCACTCACACACATCCTGACTCTGTGCCAAACGTTTTTTTTTGTTGTTGCTTACTTCTGAATACTGCATGTCTTTGGATTGCCCCGATGCTCGAGAAGAGGTGGCTAAACATTACATAACAAAGGCTGTTAACGGTCACTCATCTTAGTGATTTGGATATATCTTTTGTTCTATTAAATATATCTTCAAAATTTCATTTACATTTAGAGTGTTACTTACTATCACCCAAAAGGCATATCAAAATAAGTAAATAGATTAAACAGACCAAAAGATATATCAGTATCACTAAGAAAAGTGATACGTCTATCACAGTGATTTATCAGCTACTGTATTCAAAGCTCCAGATAATTGTTACGTTAATGGGATGCAGGTGTTTTCCCTCTATTTTTCAGTAGTAAGGGTATTTACCTTTTCTCATTGAGTGTATACGTACTAGTCCCAAAAATTTAATCAACATGGTCAAAGAAAATATCCTTGGAATTTTGAATACTTTCAACACAAGAAGATAATTAAAGTCTGAAGATTAAAAAATTCCTCAAATTTACTAAATACCTCATTTAGAAATATTTGACAACCTGAAAAAAGTTTTGTTGAAGCTTTCGTTTAATCCATTTAAAATTTACCTTTGAAATATTAGCATAAAGGGGTAAATAGCAGTTGTGTAGAGTATCTTTTACACCTTAAATTTAAAACGAATGGGTATTTGGCTGAAATGAGAGGGTAAAATATGCAAATACTCCCCATAAAAGACGATATTTTGTCATATTATTATATGCCCCTTATTTTATAAATGGTATTATGAAAGGAGAGAAAAATACAAAATTTTCGTTGAATTTGAATTGATGGAATTCTCGATAAAATTTTCCAAAAATAAAAGCCTACACCATATAATATATTACAGTACAATATTACATTTCTCCTATTTACAAAGTTGGTTTTCTCTGGGTACTCCGATTTCCTCTACCAATAAAAGTGACCACCGCGATATAACTGAAATATTGTTGAAAGTTAAACACCCTAACCCTAATTAAGCCCTATTTGCAAAGCATAACTTTCACTCAAAGGAAAATATTTAGTAGCTGCACTCTTATAAACCTTAATCTAATTATGTTTTGTTAATAGTAAAGAAAACCTACATGTACATTAAGAAGATATTTACTTTTAATTAAATCTCTTTAGTTTTACACAGGGCCTGGGTGGCTCAATGAGTTAGGTAGTTGGATTACATGTACCTAACAACTCATACAAGCCTATCACCAATACGGCGTGGGTTCGTGCCCGGCTTTGTAAATTACAAAAAAGGGTGCACTTCACTCGCAGCCGCAAGTGATAAAGTTTACAAGTTGCTTGCCCATGGTCGGTGGTTCTCTCCGGGTACTCTGGCTTCTTCCACCACTAAAACTGGTCGCCATGATATAACTGAAATATTGTTAAACACCAAAAATCAATTTTGAGATTTAGTTACTATGTCGTTTTATTTTTGCATTGCTTTTTCATTGTATGACATTGATTTTTTTTCTGAATGATCTATTTTGTTATGTAATACCCACATCCTTGATATTAATTATACTGTCATCTTTGGCTATCTGACGGAAATCTAGATGATCGCTCGCCGCACACACGCATACATATGACAGGAATAAGCTACTTAATGGGTTATCATTCCCCATAGATATCTAATATTTCTGGATCAGGTAAACGTTTGTTGTATATTGATCTTGACATGCTACAACACATGCTGAACTATTACTGAAAGTGGCATTAAACACCAAAATCAAAATCAGTCTTTAGTTTTACTGATAATTACATGGTTGATTGATTTCTGATGATTTTTAAAGTTCCTAAATATGTAATTTTTATCAAAACTAAGGTTCTCCTCCCTGACCTTAGATGATTTTGGCTACCCTGTTTAGGCCCTTTGGTTTTATTACTCTCAAACACTTTTAAATTATTAGGCTTTCCCATCTTTCGATTTCAAGCGTACCTGATGAAGGTTATTCTTTGAGCGTACCTGATGAAGGTTATTCTTTAAGCGTACCTGATGAAGGTTATTCTTTGAGCGTACCTGATGAAGGTTATTCTTTGAGCGTACCTGATGAAGGTTATTCTTTGAGCGTACCTGATGAAGGTTATTCCAGAAGCATGTTGTGCACACTAAATTAGATATCTACGTTTTTATTACAGTTGTTCTGGAGGAGAGTTATTCCATGAGTGTGTTGTAGAAGAGTCGTTTGAGGAAAGAGACGTTGTCCGTGTGATGACACAGATCTTGGAAGGATTAGATTATCTTCATCAGCGAAATATAGTACATTTAGATATTAAGGTATAAATATAGAATCTAATAAACACGGTCATTACCAAGGTCTGTCGGACATGTGGCAATGTCCAGTAAAAATTGGTTTTGTCCAGTAAAAGGTTATTCATGACTGGACCAAATGACCAGTAGGAATCTGAGCACCTCCTCTATGGAGTATGTGAATGTCCTGTAAACTTGATGCTGGGTCCAGTAGTTCGTACTCCTTTACTGGACCGAACGTCCATTCAACTCCAATTAACCATGGGAAGCACATTAAAAAAAAATGCCCTCATCTATAAATGTGATATATAGTTTATCATACAATTTGCTTTATAAGTCTACTAGACATATTATGTCTCCAACTTTCCAAGCTTATATATGGGGCTTTCATCATTTTTTAAATTCTGCTGTACGATAAAAGAGTTATTACATGAATATTGATATCCCAAGTTCATGCAAAATGGACTATTCTGCTTGGAACAGTATTCATATTCAAGCTCTCGAGAAAAATCTTTTCAATCAAGAACTATTGAAAGGTTAAAAGACACTTAAGGAATGTTTGTGTTATAATTCACAAAGCATTCCTGCTTTATTTCAAGAGTTTGTTTCAAAGGCGATTTGTTTTAAATCACGTTAATTATTTTTTGGAGTAGCTAAACATGATCAAAGGCAGGTGTCAAATATTGGCATGACCCATGAGTGACTTTACTAAGTACTGGTGGTCAATAGATACAATGGACGCTATTAACAGATTAATTTAAAAGATGAATACCACACCTGCAATGTTGATTCGGTGGTCAATACTGAGACAATAAGGAGATAAAAAGAGCAATTTTACCTAAAAGTAATTACATGTACTTCTTTTTCATTATGATCAAGCCATAGGGCAATTAAGTTTTGTCCTTGTCCATATGTCCGTCTGTTTCCGTAATTAATTTTCTTAATTGTATTTGACCATATTTCTGTTAACAGATTGAAGTTAATTTGAATATCTTTTTTTTAATTGAAAACTTTTTTTACAAATACATACAGTTTATTGAACAAACTCCTGCTTTACAATAACCTAAGCTACCCAGGGTAACTTGCTTAGGGCCCATGCTTGTTTACAAACACATTTGTACAGGGAAAAAACAAATGAGTATATTAAATTTTAAAAAAAAACTCGCTTTCTTTTTTGCAGCATACACACATGAACTATATAACCATGTATAATTTAATTACATAAAATGATGACCATACACTCATAAAGCAAATAGTTTTTTTATGGTGTTTATATTATAACGCCACTTTCAACAATATTTCAGTTATATCGTGGCGGTCACTTTTATTGGTGGAAGTAACTGGAGTGCACAGAGAAAACCACAGTCGCTGACAAACTTTATCACATAATGTTGTATCGAGTACACCTCGCCCTGAACGGGATTCAAACTTGCACCTTTAGTGGTGATAGGCACTGATTGCACATGTACATGTAGTTTTAAATCCAACCACTATAAGATCACGACCACGACGACCCCTATCAGAATTTAGTCAAGAAATAATAGGCATAACCAACCAGTACCTTTCTCCATCTCATATGGAAGGATGCTGCAAATTGTGTATTGAATTTATAATATTCTAAAATTCTATTTATTAGTGAAATACATTCACATTTACATGTATACTGGCACTGTATATACAATGCATTTTTTCTAAAACTAATTTTATTTAATTATATTTTTCAGCCTCAAAATATATTACTGACACAGCCCTTTCCAAAGGGTGATATTAAATTATGTGACCTGGGATTTGCTTGTCTCGTGAATACAGGAGAAGATATCAGGGATATAATAGGAACTGTTGACTATGTTGGTATGTGTGTTTATCCCTAATTTGAAAATTATAGCAACTTTTGATTGGTTAAAACCCCGGGTATAAAAAAAACCATATTACCGGGTGTAACTAGCCATTTAACCAATCAAATGTTGTTATATTTTTCAAAACGGAATAACATGACGTTAAAGCTCGCGACGTTGCGCTCCAAAATCAAATTTAGTTAATTTTAGCTATATATTTTTTACTTATTCTTTCCAAAAACAAAGAAAACGTCACTTTTATGTGGGCCGCCGGGGTCCAAAATGTCTTATTTTTGAATATAACCGGGGATAAATTTGTTATCTACATTTCTATATGGAGATTTTAACACCCTTCAGTAGTCTGTACTTGGCCTCAGGGTGTACTTGGCTACTTCAGGGTGTTAAAATCTCCATATCTACGGATAGGAACGTAAATAACTTGGTATCAGCCTTATGGTTGATTGATCTGTGTATTCAGAGACGTGCAAAAAGCATATTTGTCACTGTAATTTAAACTCAATTTAAGAAAAAAATATTATGAAGAGTATCAGAATTACTCCTAAATACACAATGTGCATTAGTTAAAGAATGTAACATTTTTAGATGGACATATATTTTCACATCACAAAACATAATGGTTTTCCAATGTTTGCATTGGTAACAGTAATTCATGGCTTTCTGTAACAATGATTTAATTAATAATGAGAGTCAACAAAGATAGATATTAATCTAATTATGATAGTTTTCCTAAGTTACTGGAGATTGTAGTTTTAAATCTTAATTAATTCAATCAAAGCAAAGACTTCCTATAATTTGGAAAATGAAATTGAGTGAGCTATTGCTGTTTAGTGCAGATGGAGCAATTTTTGTTATGCTATATTGTGGCGAGAACACTATATTTTTCCTAAGAGATGATAATGTCCTTTATATACGGAACCAACAAGCTAAGTTTGATTTTTATAGTGCTAGCTTACTGAAACAACAGTCCGTGGCTAGACATTTTGCTCCACTTAGACACAATGTTCTGATTCTGAGCCAATCGGTCTTTGCTCTTGCTACCGTATGATGCGTGCTCATCGGAGAAACAGCATATACAAATATTATTAGTCTTTGGTTTGACACAACCAGGGACTGAACCCACGGTCTATCTACCACAGTCGAGCATGCCAACCAAAACACTGATGCGGTCTGTTGCTTGCCATATGAGTTGTCTAAATTGTTATTATTATTTTATATGTAGAAATACAATGAAACCTATGTAATCCAAACCCTTAAATATATCAGAATCCTGTATAAACCTAACTTTAAATAAAGAACAAATCTTTGTTAATTTAACCTATCTAAAACGAAGACTTGTCTATTTCAAACACATAAGCCAGTCCTGTGTAGGTTCAGCGCAGGTTTAACTGTATATATATATATATTTCAAGTTATATATTTTTTTCTGTGTTTTAGCACCTGAAGTTTTAGACTATGAACCACTTGGTCTTCATACAGATATGTGGTAAGTAGTTATGACAAGATTGAATATAAAGGGTTTAAGGAAATGTATTGGTTGGTGTATGTAGTTTTATAGGAAAAAAAATATATTAATAGGACTCAGATTATTTCCAAATTATTAAGAGAAGTGACCTTATCCAAAGGCTGCTAGAGATAAATAGGTAGACATGAGAGAAAAGTTGTAGGTCCTCGACATCAAAATTTAAATTTACTTGTCCTTATCAAATTCTTGAATTTATTTTTATATAGTTCTTAAAACAAACTGAAAAATTGACAAGTTCAAACAGAGTTTTACTGGTCTTGGGGCGGAGGACCGGTACTCATCGTGAGGACTGATTTAGTTAAAACAGAGTTTTACTAGTCTTGGGGCGGGGGGACCGGTACTCATCGTGAGGACTGATTTAGTTAAAACCTTTTTTTGCAAATAAACCTTTAAACCTGTTTTATTAACTTTCTAAATGGTGTCTCTAGGAAATATGGTATATCAGTCATTTGTATGGTTGAATGTTTATATAAAACAACATGCATCAGTCATTGGGTTTTGGTTTATCTGTTTAAATGAACACAAGGTCTGTCATGGTCATGATCGTATGGTAGTTGGATTTACAACTACCTATGCAATCAGTGCCTATCACCACTAACGTTGTGAGTTCGAATCCCGCTCAGGCGATATGTACTGGATACAGCATTATGTGATATAGTTTTGTCAGTGACTAGTGGCAGGTCAGTGGTTTCTCTTGGTACTCCAGTTTCCTCCACCAATAAAACTGCCCGCCATGATATAGCTTAAATATTGTTGTAAATGGTGTTAAACACCATAACCCTAACCCTTAAATGAACAACTTTAACTCTCAAGGTGTACTAGATACAACTTTGTATGACAAAAGTTTCTCATTGACTTGCAACATGTCTATAGTTTTTTCCGGTACACAAGATTCCTAATCCAATAAAACTAATTCCCACAATATAACTGAAAAATTGTTAAAAATGGTGATTTGCATGGATAATAAAAATATGAATGAAATATTGCCAAAATTTGTTATATTCTGATGTCACATATATTTCTTGCAACATTCTGGAGTTTGACCTTATGTAGTGAACCGCATCGGTGGTTAGTGTGCTCACCTCAAGTGTGGTAGATCGTGGGTTCAAGTCCAGATTGGGTCAAACTAAAGACTATAAAATTGGTATTTGTTGCTTCTTTGCTAAGCATGTAGCATTGATGATTAAGGAGAAAGAGCAAAGATTTGTTGGCTCGGAATCAGGATAATGTGTCTGAATGAGGTGACATGTCTATCCACAGATCGTTGTTTCAGTGAGCCATCACTATAAATATCCAACTAAGCGTGTTGGTCTAGTACAAAGCAGACCTCATCATCATCTCAGTGAAAATTAACTTGTTCTTGCTATGCTGAAAAGTTGCTGAGTTGGTGTTAAACAACAATCACTCACTCACTCTTCCAAAATTCTGGAGTTTGACCATATGTAGTGCTCACAGCACATTAACGCATGCTTATTTATATTTTCAGGAGTATAGGTGTATTAGCCTATGTAATGTTGACAGCACATTCACCATTTGCAGACGACAACCAACAGAAGACGTTCCTCAATATATCCCAAGTTAATTTAGAATTCCCCGAAAGTTTGTTTTCACATATCAGTTTATCATCTCGGGATTTTATATGCAAACTTCTAGTTAAACTTCCAAAGTAAGTAAAAGAAAATTATCTGTAATGAAAATAAATGGAAAAGTAACACAGTATTTCTGGTGATCAAAACATTCATTCAATTCCATGTCAACAGCCATTCAGATCAACCACAATACACAATAATCCAGCTGATTTTTACAATTCATCAGCATCACCAACATAACGATTCACTGGTATTCACCATACATAGCTATTCACCGTCATTCATCATACATTACAATTCACCAGCATTCACCATGCATAACATAGCAATTCAGCTGATATCGACAATTCACAAGTCCAAAAAAGGTTTATTTGTGCTTGAAATATTCTTTGCATAAATAATGTTAAAAACTAAATACCACATAGCACATCATTATTTAGTAACATTTATATTTTATACAAAGAAAAAGAGAAAACTGAAAAGACATCTGTGTGCTTTGTTTGTATCTATAAACAGATTTAATGTATGAATTTCTGTTAAATATCTCTTATACAAAAATTGACCAAAACCGCATTGGTGGTGTAATGGTCAACACTCGAGTGTGGTAGATCGTGGGTTTAAGACCAGGTCATAGGTCAAACACTGGCCTCGAGTGTGGTAGATCGTGGGTTTAAGACCAGGTCATAGGTCAAACACTGGCCTCGAGTGGTAGATCGTGGGTTTAAGACCAGGTCATAGGTCAAACACTGGCCTCGAGTGGTAGATCGTGGGTTTAAGACCAGGTCATAGGTCAAACACTGGCCTCGAGTGTGGTAGATCGTGGGTTTAAGGTCAGGTCATGAGGTCAAACACTGGCCTCGAGTGTGGTAGATCGTGGGTTTAAGGTCAGGTCATGAGGTCAAACACTGGCCTCGAGTGTGGTAGATCGTGGGTTTAAGGTCAGGTCATAGGTCAAACACTGGCCTCGAGTGTGGTAGATCGTGGGTTTAAGGTCAGGTCATAGGTCAAACACTGGCCTCAAGTGTGGTAGATCGTGGGTTTAAGGTCAGGTCATGAGGTCAAACACTGGCCTCGAGTGTGGTAGATCGTGGGTTTAAGGTCAGGTCATAGGTCAAACACTGGCCTCGAGTGTGGTAGATCGTGGGTTTACGGTCAGGTCATAGGTCAAACACTGGCCTCGAGTGTGGTAGATCGTGGGTTTAAGGTCAGGTCATAGGTCAAACACTGGCCTCGAGTGTGGTAGATCGTGGGTTTAAGGTCAGGTCATAGGTCAAACACTGGCCTCGAGTGGTAGATCGTGGGTTTAAGGTCAGGTCATGAGGTCAAACAAAAAAAAGATTGTTATTTACTGCTTCTCTGCTAAATTGGCTCAGAATCATGATAATGTGTCGGGTAGGAGTGACATGTCTACCCCACGGACTGGTGTTTCAGTCAGAATCATGATAATGTGTCGGGTAGGAGTGACATGTCTACCCCACGGACTGGTGTTTCAGTCAGAATCATGATAATGTGTCGGGTAGGAGTGACATGTCTACCCCACGGACTGGTGGTTCAGTCAGTTAGCACTAAGAAAATCAAACTAAGTATGTTTTCTCACCATGATCTAGTTGACGAATTGCTCACTTGGTATTAAACAAGTCATTCACTCACTCACTGTATGTTCACCAAATTTTAGGGGTGAGTTGTCAATCAAACTTGAGCTAAACTTCAATATGCATATTATTGACTTTTTTTATATATTGACTTTTTTTTTACAAAATAATTGAATTGATATTTGATAATTTGTGTATTTTGTCTTTCAGAGACCGAATGAATACTAAACAATGTTTAGAACATCCATGGATAACAGGAGTCGTTTCCCCTGAATCACCACTAGGTGGTGAGGATTGTAGTGACAATGAAGAAAAAATGGTGGAAAGTTGTGATGATGAAGAAAAATCAGACAAAATTTCTGAAAAAGAAATAGAAGTGAGAAAACAATGTTGTCAATCCAATGACAGTGTGTCTAGTGGGCAAAAAGAAGACAGTTTGTCGAGCGGGCAAAAAGAAGTGAATATTTTACTGAATCAGCCGGACAGCCCTGACAATAGTATTCCCAGTAAAATACTGAAGTGCAATTCTAATTCTAATATTCTGGACGAATGTGAAAATGGCAAAAGTTCAGAAAATGTGACTGTTAGTTGTTCACAGAAGGAATGTAATGTGAAAGATAACTATGGAATAGACGATGTTAATAGTAATTTGTCTACGCAGTCCATCGTCTTATGAACCTATTTATTAGCAAACAAACATGACAAATAATTATATGAATGGTAAAACTAACCCCCCCAAACATTACATACAGTACATATCTGTCTTTACATATCATATTGAACTATATAAAAACGAGTTTATTGTGGTCCTACGTGGCGTGTTGACCGAAAAGGATATCAGTTTGTGATGTCATCGTTTTGCAATCCTAAACTTGAGGACTGTATTTCTCATGATGAATGAATTGTGTATTTTTTTTTCAACTGTAACGAGTGAGAGATATTGCATCAATGTTTTTTTTTAACTTATGTGTATAGTGCACATTTTTTTTCTCAAAATTTATAAATAATTTATTTGAAATTAACTATTTTATATATTTGTAAATGCAATATTTTCTATTATTAAGATGACATGAGGTTAAGTAAGCAAAGTTATAATTGCTAGGTATTTTATCAAAATTAAAAGAAATTGACCTGAATTAACTTTAACATCATTTTCAAATATTAATAACTTTTCTATATTAAAAAACCCTTTATTTTTTGGTTTTTAGGCATACTCATGTATTTATATTAATTTCAAATATTCATGAATCAGAATTTACTTAATTAAATTGAAGTGATTTAAATTTATAAAAAATAAGAGTTCAACCTTTATTTTTTGTTTTTAGGCATAATTTTGTATTTCTGTTAAATTCTATTAATTTCAAATATTCATGAATCAGAATTTACTTAATTAGATTAGAGTCATGATATCTTTAAATATAATATATATTATGATGGCAGATTTTAACTCATGTCCTATTAGGGCTCACCACGCTTGGTAACATAAATTTTCTTCCAGAGGACAGAAGGGGGATATTAGGGGGCCCTTCCAAAGAGTGTCATATTACTTTAAGTGTATCTTTCCCTGCTACCATATGTTCCCTAGCTTTTGTAGAACAATTGTGCAGCTCAACGATCTTAAAAAAGATGCAATCAACAGGTTTAGAATAAAATATTGAATGTCACACAATTTCAGTAGCATGGGAAGCGTGAATGTGACCTTATGCGTGAATATACAGTATCATTATTGGTGAAAAAAGACTGACTTCCAAAAACTGAGAGGGTGACTAGAACTTTGCCTTAGGTCGCGAATCGGGAAATAGGGCAATTTGATTGAAACTACTACAAGGGAATAACCCATTTCGCCTGGTTTGGTGAGCCCTGTCCTATAGTAAATATACTTTAGCGTATTATAACATGCACACTAATGCAAAATTAGCAAATTCTCATCTTTAATCAGTGTAGACTTCTTCCTATAGACAAAAGTTACCTGGTACATGTATATAAGCTCTAATTTTATCTTTGCTTCCATACATAGAGCTTGCTTTCTAGTCATGTTTGATGTATTTTGAAATAGACAGTGTTACTTGCTTTGGCTAAACATGTATTTAAGAAAGCAGCTTGTTGGGTTTGTTTAATAAGGAAAACAATATTTTTCAAGTCTTCCAGTACTTCACTATTTACAGACGGTACTTTTTATTAAAATTTGAACAATTTTCATGAATATCTTATACAACACTCTTTAAAATCAGGAGGTACCAAATACCATTTTAGGCAGGTAAAAGTACCTGGTACCACCCTTTATTGAAATGCCTAAACAGATGCTTGAATTGTAGATGAAATGCAGGGAGAACTTGTTTTTTGAACGTACATGTATTAATAAAAAAAAAACTGTCTCTAAATGATAAACTTACACCATATTCAAAAAGTCTCTTGAAAACAATATTCAAAAAGTCTCTTGAAAACAAATTAATTTATTTGAAGAGAGTGATCACATTCAAATACATGTATATCAATAAATGATGGAAAAGAAATATTGTGAATAATTTTCCTTGCCACAAACCATTTAATAGTAAAGGGAAATAATGCAACATTTGTATTGTGAATTACCTCCCTTTACTGGAAGAACATCTTATTAAAGGGAGATAGCATTGTTTGCTGCATCAAAATTAGGATGGTAGCATGTTCTTTGGTGTTGGGCTAAGAACTAAAATATTAATGTTGAGTTAATGGCATACTATATTATATTCTTGCATATAAGTTCAGTATAAAATAAGTCTTCCAAAGGGGCTGTCATGGTCGTGATCTTATGGTAGTTGGATTTATAACTACCTATGCAGTAAGTGCCTATCACCACTAACGTGAGTTCGAATCGTGTTCAGGCGAGGTGTACTCAATAAAATATTATGTGATAAAGTTTGTTAGTGACTTGAGGCAGGTCGTTGGTTTTCTGCGGGTACTCTGGCTTCCTCCACCGACATAGCTGAAATTGTTGAAAGTGGCGTTAATGTTAGGGTTATGGCGTTTAACGCCACTTTCAACAATATTTCATTTATATCGTGGCTGTCAATTTTGTTGGTGGAGTAGACCCAAGAAAACCACTGACAAACTTTATTACATAATGTTGTATCGAGTACACCTCTCCATTAGCGGGGTTCAAAGTAACAAGTTTAGTGGTGATAGGAACTGATTGCAAAGGTAGTTGTAAATCCAACTACCATCGATCACGACGAATGTGTTCTAAACTTGTTTCAAAAACATATAAAAAGATACAATTATAACAGTATCATTTAAAACTATGCTCATCCATTGATTAACACACTGTGTAAAATAGTATAAGCAAGAATGTGTATCTGTAATTATAAATGACATTTAGTAACACAAAAAAGTGCTATGAACATTGTGTTAAAAGTACTAAAGAGAACATATAACATATATCGTCTAAAATAGGTTGAAATTGAATAATACAATTTAGAATTATAATATTTTGTGTAGGGTTTTCAACAGCTTTTGCCTCATTATTGCATCAGATACACTCAGAAACGTATACCGGGTATATATATATATATATATTTCTCAATAAAGATTGATTATTTCTACTCAAGAACTAGAACCATTTTATTATTTTTTTATCTTAAATCTTTAAAATGTACCAAACAAATATTTTCACGTTGTGGAGATGTGGATTTCATTATAATAAGGTTAATATCAGTTTATTGGTGTAAATTGATTGGATTAGTATAGATTCTCCTTCTGTTACCAGCATACATGTATTATGATATTTCTTCACTCCAGATAGTTAAATTTTCAAATTCTATAAAATTTTAAATACCGAGATTTGGAGAAATATGGTAATCCACTGGAGAATCTGTTTTTCCAAAATGTCAAAAATATTTTTAAATTGTTAATTTCTGTCGTTAATGACTGTCGAAAGAAAGTTGGGTGGAATTCTCATGCCAAAATTCAACCACTGTGGCGATTAAAAATATAAAGAAAACTGGTTAAGCGAGATAAGAATAGGAGATTGACAATTTAACTATTCATTAAAATTTAAATACAAATGTACAGCTAGTTGCGGACCATTTTCTGTAATCTTGGGGGTGTTCTCACAGATTAGGACCATTTAGTGAAATATTTTCTCAAATTTCTATACATGTATGTACCAATAGAAAAGTATTCACTTTGTATTGTTGTGGACCATATGATGAATGGAATGCTATCCAATTTTACGTTTTTTTGTATGCTTGATATTTGTTTTTGTGTAATTAAATTCTTGTTTGCCAAAATATTGTAGAAAATATTATTTTTCATGGTATTTTAATGTTCAAGGTCTGTTTTAAGTGGAAATGGTCAAAGAATACGAATACATGTAATCAGAAAAAAAAATCAAATTATAAAGATCAATGTTTAATATTTTCAGCTCACCTGCATCAAAGGTCCTTGTGAGGTATTGTAATCACAGTGCATCTGCCGTTGTTGGGGGTCATCATCGTTTGCAGCCACAAACGTTTAACATTCAATCTATTTCTCATAAACCACTTGCACAATTAGAAGAAAACTTGGTAGAAATGCTACTTGGGTGGTGGCCAGCATTTTCTATGATTTTCGTGTCATTTGGAAAATCAACATGGCTGCTATGACCAATTATGCTTTCTCATTGGCTGAAATTTCCAAAATCTTCTTTTTGTGTTGATCAGAAATGCAAGATGGCCACCTACACAGGAAATAGTTTTAGCATATGACCATATTGGAAAAGGAAAAAATAAATTTTCTCAGAATTTAGAAATGAACCAAGCTTTACATGGATAATCATTAGATGGTACCCTACAATTTAAAAATTGTATGTGTCAATCGTAAATCCAAGATGGGTACCACCGCAGGACAAAATTATTCTTACCTAAAATCTTTAAGCTATTTGACAGCAAAGATAACGATCATCACATGAGCCTTTGAGAAAATTAAAATATAGTTTTTCTCAGATACCAGAAGATGATTGAAATGAAACGATACTTTTATGATCATTTTCTTTTTTTGTGTGAATTGGAAAAAATATTTAAAGTTTGCAGACACCACAGGACATTGTTTGAAAATAGAAATAAAAAACCTTTTCTCAAAAACTGCAACACTGCTTGACCCAAAGCAGTGTATAACCAGGTGAGCGACACCAGCCAAGGTGAGCCTCTAGCATTTAGTCATATGTTTATGTACATCACAGCACCATTCTACTGCAAAAGGTGAAAGGAACAAAAAAGTTACTTAGCCTCCCACCCAGATATTTAGTTTTATCCAATAAAAATGACACAGATTTTCATATAATTATACATGTTACTTAGATTAAAAATAGAACATCAGAATCAAAACCTGTCTAAACCGAACTTCCTTGGGACCAGCTTTTTGTGTTCGGAATAGACAGGTGTTCACTTTATACAGGTTAAATGAATAAAGATTTCCTACTTTTGGAATTTATTTAAAGTTTAATTTATACAGGTTTTTCTTTTATTCAGGGTTTGGTTTAGACCGTTTTCACTGTAATTTCTTGATGCAGTTGTCCCCCTCTTATAAGGCCACTCCCACCAAAAGTCATCCACCACTCTTAATAGGCCTCATTTCAGATGCATTGAGATAGTAAAACACTACTAAAATGTCTCCTAATTAGAAAGTTAACCCTCCTATAAAACAACTTTTTCATTGGAGAAAGGGGAGGCCTTAAGAGGGGGGACTACTGTATGGAAATTTAAAAAAAAAGGTTATAAAAATATATAGGTCAGACTTTTCCATGAGAAATAACATTTTCTATAATTAGTAACAACTAGCAATCATAAGATACGGTGCTTTGTACATGATATTTTATTTTACAATGTACATGTATTTTTTGGAATACAATTTACAATGTTTTTGCTAGGACATTACTAGATACAATTTACATTGTATTTTGCTAGGACATTACTAGATACAATTTACATTGTATTTTGCTAGGACATTACTAGATACAATTTACATTGTATTTTGCTAGGACATTACTAGATACAATTTACATTGTATTTTGCTAGGACATTACTAGATACAATTTACATTGTATTTTGCTAGGATATTGCTAGATAAAATTTACAATTTGTGTTCCTAAGATATTGCTGCATACAATTTATAATGTATTTTGCTAGGATATTGCTGCATACAATTTATAATGTATTTTGCTAGGATATTGCTAGATACAATTTACAATGTATTTGCTAGGATATTGCTACAGCAGCAAACATTTGAATCATCATCAGTATTTCACGACCAAGTAAATGTGATTATTTGACCAAAAAAAAAAGTATTTTTCTGTAGATGTTTGGTATCGTTCCTTTCTTTGTCGTAATTGTAAACAAAATTTACACCGTGTGTCTATTTATTTATATTTTTGATATTTCGGGAATCATTTCATAAATGACAATCTAGTGAAATTGCTATTTATAGCAATGCTTAGTGGCAGATGGCACATGTAATTTCTGGTAATTACTGTTATAGTATAATCTTTGTGGGATTTTGAGGTAGAATAATATCCAAGTCTTTTATGGCACAATAAAGGTTGATAATACTTCGTGCAATTTTAATTGATTTCTTGATTGACTATGGATGAAAATTTAAGTACAATGTATATCATTAATCAGTTATTTTTGCCAGCCTGGTGGTTAGGAAAGGTCTACTTTTCACTGTAATATTTTGACTAGTTTAGTAATAATTGGACCAATCATTTCCATACATATATATGTTACCAGTACCCCCCATTCCAATATTTTATACAAATATGTAGTATTATTAAACTCAAATATTTTTTTTATAAAGTTTTATTAGAATTAAAATAAATATCATTTGAAATCATCAAGCATTTATTCCAAATCTTTCAAAAAAACAAACAACAACAAATATTTATTATGGCAATAAAAAATCAAATCAAATTTAAATTAAAAAAAACCCAACTCAAATGAACTTAAGCTATAAAAAAAAAAAAGCAAGTTATTTCCCTTATCAAGGTAGAAAAGAAAGATGAAATATTCCTTTATTTGGTTCCTGAGGATTTATCTCCCTTTTTGAGCAAGGGAAATAACTTTGCTAATGTTTTTTCATTGTTATACAAGAATAATTGTGAACTTTAGCACGATCAAAAAACTAATGTAAGGGATGTTGAAATCTTGTAAAAAAATACCTCCTTTTATTTATGTAAATCTATTTGACAGTTCCAGTGTTTTTGTTGTTGTTTTGTATTGTTAGAATTTAGAAATGAACATGTTGTTAAAACGTGTCTATAAAATGCAGTGTACATAGTGTCAATTGTTTTTTTTTAATTATTATTATTATTATTTTTTTTAGATATTTAGATGTAAAAACATTTTATCATTTGGTATTATATTATATACATATTAACATCAATTTTATTAAATGAAATAATTGAAAAGCATATCAAATTCTTACTTTAATTTCTTTATCTGAGAAGGTCCCTTAGGTGTCGTTAATAACCGTCGTCACTTGTGACTGTTGCCATCTGGTTTGGTTGGTTTATGGTGTTTAATGCCACTTTCAACAATATTTCAGTTATATTGTGGTGGTCAGTTTTATTGATGGAAGAAACCGGAGTACCCGGAAAAAAACTACCGACCTGTTGCAAGTCACTTGCCATCTGCATCCTTTGTTAGATTTTATACAACGGCAAAAAAAAAAATTGTGGTCGTGTTATGTTATCGCGCTGTTGTTGTCGTCCGTCTGTAGACAGAATCGTTTTCCGTGTTATAGCTTTCTTTAAGTTCTAGTTGAAGGATCAAGTTGATCCTTGGCACTGAATAAAGGTTAGTATTGATGGGGTATTGTAACCATATCTGTTTCCGAAAAAGAGACGCCAAGGTGCAAAAGTAGGTGTTTCTGGTATTTGTACGTGAATAGTTTCTGATTTTGATGAGTTTTATTAACGAGTTTCTTGAGAAAATCCCTTTCAGAATAATTCAAAGCGTTATTATGTAACTATTTACCGTTTTTAACATAAAATGGGCCCAAAAGGAGGAAATTTCAAATTTAACTTTTAGCTCACAAGAGCCAAAGGTTATTATTATACCTCATAGATATGAGTGTCTGTGATTAGTTAAAAAACGTCACATGTCAGGAAGACAAAACTTCATGTATCCCTAGACCGCATGCTCCGGGGAAATAAATACCATGTATCCCGCTGCCGCATGCCCCCATGGCGACCATAAACATAAACAACTACACAAATTGAATAAAATGTTGAATTAGTTTTAAAATGTTTTGTTGTTGTGTGTGTAATTTCGGTATAATAAACAATTTATGGCCCTTGTTGTAGGGGGATATGAAGGTTTGTTTACCCTCAGAAGTCATATTTCTCTCGGACTTATATTACTTCTTCGAGTAAACAAACCTTCATATCTCCCTACAAGGGCCATAAATGTATAATGTACTCTTTTCCCATCAATTGGCATCCGGTGTCTGTCGTCTGTTTGCTTTTCAAATTTTGATCTTCTCAAGAACCAGTTGGGCCAAATTGGACCAAACTTGGAAATAATACTCTTTGAGTGGTCCTCTTCCAAAATTGTGCCCGGTGACCTTTTCCTACATCCAAAATGACTGCCATGGCTTTTTCTTTGAAAATCTTCTCCAGAACCACTGGATGGAATGAAACCAATTTTGGTCCAAATTCTCCTTGGATGGTTTGTTTCAAAATTGTGTCCATAGATTCCATCAATTATCCAAGATGGCTGCCATGGCTGATGATATGAGAAAAATTTGAAGATACCAAAGGGGTAATCAGAAGCCATAAATCGAAGGACAGACAACACAATGGCCAAAAAAAAAAAAAAAACCAAAGGACAAACAACGATCTACAAAACATTACACAGAAAACTAAAGATCAAGCAACATGAACCCCACTAAAAACAGGGAGTGAACTCGGGTGCTCCGGAAAGGTAGGCAGTTCTTGATCCACTAGTGACACCTGTCCTGTTACTGTTAAATGACAAGAACATAAACTGAAATGGAAATCTTGTTGGACACCACATATAACAGAAATGAAACATGGATCTACTACAAAACAAATGGGAGTCGAGACAAATCGAACATCGTTTTTACGTGAACATCATAACACGGAACTAAAAACATGAAGACATTTAATTTGACAACATTGGATTTCCAAAATTACATAATATTCTGAAATCATATTTACATTGATAATATACAGGTCAAGCTCAATTTTGAGGCATCTGACGTTTATCATACTGGTATTACCAGAGCCCCTTAATAATGTGTAAAATGTGTTTTGAGAGGGGTTTTTAAGGCATTATCTAGAGTTTCTCAAGGGTTAGGGTTAGGGTTATGGTGTTGAACGCCACTTTCAACAATATTTCAGTTATATTGTGGTAGTCAGTTTTATTGGTGGAGAAATCCACCGTCATGTCGCAAGTCACTGACAAACGAGTTTCACAAATCCAAGCAAGTAGTGCTGTTGTTTAGTATAAGGAGTCGGCTTGATTACAATATAAATTCCAAGATTGACAAAAATAACTTGCAAAATATATTTATTTTCTCTACTACAGTGAAATCTGTCTAAACCGAACCCAGAGTAAACCGAAAACCTGCCTAAACCAGACAGACTTTACAGTCCCATCTACTAAATGTCTATGTAATTTGAACCTGTGTAAACCAAACACCTGTCTAAAGTGAACAAATTCTTCAGCCCCAAAGGGGTTGGTTTAGACAGGTTTCACTGTATTAACATTTTTGTTTATTTATACATAATAAACAAGACACATTACTAATAACTATAAGTCTTGTTTCATTCATATGTCTGTTTCTTCTAAAATGTCTTCATGTGGCTTTTCAAATTGCAGTTCATCACGGACCTAACAGAGAGAAAAGGAAGAGTTAAAAATAAGATCTTCATAGACCAATACAAACAGTATCTACTCTTTAAACAATGGTATAAGAAATATTGTTTTTCACTGTACCGTATTTTAAAATATCACAAAAATGTAAAATGAATTGACGGTAGCAGAAAATGTTGGAGTTGTGTCTCTCTTTATTAACAAATTTTGAACATGAGAGGCTGTCCAACTTCACACTTGGACACAAATTAAAGTAAAGAAACAGTGCTTTTATTGCTTTGCCATTCTAATGATGACTGATTTGATTTTTGGTGTTTAATGCCATTTTCAGCAATATTTCAGCTATGTCATGGCGACCAGTTTTAGTGGTGGAAGAAGCCGGAGTACTCGGAGAGAACCACCGACCATGGGCAAGCAACTAGTAAGCTTTATCACTTGCGGCTGGGAGTCGAGTGCACCCTTTTTGTAATTTACAAAGTTGGGCGCGAACCCACGCCGTTTTGGTGATAGGCTTGTATTAGTTGTTAGGTAATCCAATTACCTAACTCATTGAGCCACCGGGCCCTGCTTTGCCATTCTAAATTTCACAGTCACAGTAGCATCTTCAATAATGAGATGACCGCATCGGTGGTGTAATGGTAGGCGTGCTCGTTAAGGAGAAAGAGCAAAGACTGGTTGGCTCGGAATCAGAATAATGTGTCCAATTGCAGCGACATGTCTACATGCGGACTGTTGTTTCAGTGAGCTAGGACTAAAAAAAACCAGCTTAGCGTGTTGGTCTAGTACAAAGCTGACCTCAACATCATCTCATTGAAAATTAACTTGTTCTCGTCATGTTATAGCTGAACAATTGCTGAGTTGGCATTAAACAAAAATCACGCACTCAATAATGAGCACAATTCATACACTGAAATGATTGTGAAACTTCCCCTAGCCTGAAGTTGAACGGTACTATTTACTTCTGTGGATAAACGCTACATCTGGGCAATGTATATTAGTAGGTAACACTTCAACACTGACATGTTAATCTGTGTTTTGTATTAATGTTTTCTCCACTATAACTGACTGCCACGATATAACAGAATTTGGTTGAATGTGGCATTAAGGACCAATAACACAACCCAGCCCATACAGTTAGCGTGAAGCAGTCCCTAGCATACATTTTAGAACAATAAATCTAGTGGGTACCGGTATCAGATACACATGGAAACACATAAGTAGTGTTATTGTTGGCATGCTCGCCTCGAGTATGGAAGATCGTGGGTTCAAACCCAGGTCGGGTCAAATCAAAGACTACAATTATTGTTTATGCTTCTCTGCTGAGCACACAGCGTTAGGGAGTACGATCAAAGACCGGATGGCTCGGAATCGGGATGATGTGGCAGAGTGTCTACCTGCGAACTGTTGTTTCAGTGAACTAGGACTATATCAATCCACCTCAGCATGATAGTCTAGTACAAAGAGGCAATCACTATAATCTCATTGAATGTAATTTGTTCTGGCCGTGACATAGCGGAAAAAATTGCTCATTTGGTGTTCAACAACAACCACTCACTGGTTCCTTTGGAAATCTTAGACTATTACAACAAGAAGAAAAACACATTGTTGAAGTTATGTCATCGTCATTATACTAAATTTTAATTTAATAAAAGGTAAACAATATAAACATTGAAGTAATATCGCAGGTCTCTCATCAAGGTATTTGTAAAAAATTTGGGCAATATAAATTTTATTTGGAAATGGCTGAAATGGGGCTGACATTAGTTCACAGCTACTTCCTAGATCAAATTAGTTCAATCTGGAGTAAAGCAAATGTTCAAGCAATGGCTCTGGGTAATTGAAATACATAAATAAAATGTAATAGCAATATATAAAATCCATATTGTTTCAGATGTAAGTTAAATGTTACTTCCTGGCTTCATCTTATAGACAATTTTATAATTGTGTATATTTCTATGTTAGTTTCTTGATTGCAAGTAATTTTTTTATTTACAGCTTAATTACATTTTCTAATAATTTAGCTAAAAGATTTTCAATTGAATGCTTGATTAGGCAACCAGTTCACCATTTTGTTATGGTAACTAAGAGCCACTACTTCTGTTTATGTGTGATTATGCAACCAATTCACCATTTTTCTATGGTAACTAAGACCCACTCCTGTTTATGTGTGATTATGCAACCAGTTCACCAATATGTTATGGTAACTAAGATATACCATATCTGTTAACTACAAACCTCTTCTGTTCTTTTAAAGACCCTAATTATATTTAATCCTGTAACTAAGAGTCACTCTCTCTGTTAGCTACAAGCCTCTTCTGTTCTTTTAAAGACCCTAATTATATTTAATCCTGTAACTAAGAGTCACTCCCTCTGTTAGCTACAAACCTCTTCTGTTCTTTTAAAGACCCTAATTATATCTAATCATGTAACTAAGAGTCACTCCCTCTGTTAGCTACAAACCTCCTCTGTTCTTTTAAAGACCCTAATTATATTTAATCCTGTAACTAAGAGTCACTCCCTCTGTTAGCTACAAACCTCTTCTGTTCTTTTAAAGACCCTAATTATATTTAATCCTGTAACTAAGAGTCACTCCCTCTGTTAGCTACAAACCTCTTCTGTTCTTTCAAAGACCCTAATTATATTTAATCATGTAACTAAGAGTCACTCCCTCTGTTAGCTACAAACCTCCTCTGTTCTTTTAAAGACCCTAATTATATTTAATCCTGTAACTAAGAGTCACTCCCTCTGTTAGCTACAAACCTCCTATGTTCTTTTAAAGACCCTAATTATATTTAATCCTGTAACTAAGAGTCACTCCCTCTGTTAGCTACAAACCTCCTCTGTTCTTTTAAAGACCCTAATAATATTTAATCCTGTAACTAAGAGTCACTCCCTCTGTTAGCTACAAACCTCCTCTGTTCTTTTAAAGACCCTAATAATATTTAATCATGTAACTAAGAGTCAATCCCTCTCACCCTCTTTTAACTGCAAACCTCCTCTGTTCTTTTAAAGACCCTTATAATATTTAATCCTGTAACTAAGAGTCAATCCCTCTTACCCTCTGTTAACTACAAACCTCCTCTGTTCTTTTAAAGACCCTAATAATATTTAATACTGTAACTAAGAGTCAATCCCTCTTACCCTCTGTTAACTACAAACCTCCTCTGTTCTTTTAAAGACCCTAATAATATTTAATCCTGTAACTACGAGTCACCCCCTCTCACCCTCTGTTAGCTACAAACCTCCTCTGTTCTTTTAAAGACCCTAATTATATTTAATCCTGTAACTAAGAGTCACTCCCTCTGTTAGCTACAAACCTCCTCTGTTCTTTTAAAGACCCTAATAATATTTAATCCTGTAACTAAGAGTCACTCCCTCTGTTAGCTACAAACCTCCTCTGTTCTTTTAAAGACCCTAATAATATTTAATCCTGTAACTAAGAGTCACTCCCTCTGTTAGCTACAAACCTCCTCTGTTCTTTTAAAGACCCTAATAATATTTAATCCTGTAACTAAGAGTCAATCCCTCTGTTAACTACAAACCTCCTCTGTTCTTTTAAAGACCCTAATAATATTTAATCCTGTAACTAAGAGTCAATCCCTCTTACCCTCTGTTAACTACAAACCTCCTCTGTTCTTTTAAAGACCCTAATAATATTTAATCATGTAACTAAGAGTCACTCCCTCTGTTAGCTACAAACCTCCTCTGTTCTTTTAAAGACCCTAATAATATTTAATCCTGTAACTAAGAGTCACTCCCTCTGTTAGCTACAAACCTCTTCTGTTCTTTTAAAGACCCTAATAATATTTAATCATGTAACTAAGAGTCACTCCCTCTGTTAGCTACAAACCTCCTCTGTTCTTTTAAAGACCCTAATAATATTTAATCCTGTAACTAAGAGTCAATCCCTCTGTTAACTACAAACCTCCTCTGTTCTTTTACAGACCCTAATAATATTTAATCCTGTAACTAAGAGTCAATCCCTCTTACCCTCTGTTAACTACAAACCTCCTCTGTTCTTTTAAAGACCCTAATAATATTTAATCCTGTAACTAAGAGTCACTCCCTCTGTTAGCTACAAACCTCCTCTGTTCTTTTAAAGACCCTAATAATATTTAATTCTGTAACTAAGAGTCACTCCCTCTGTTAACTACAAACCTCCTCTGTTCTTTTAAATACCCTAATAATATTTAATCCTGTAACTAAGAGTCACTCCCTCTGTTAACTACAAACCTCCTCTGTTCTTTTAAAGACCCTAATAATATTTAATCCTGTAACTAAGAGTCAATCCCTCTTACCCTCTGTTAGCTACAAACCTCCTCTGTTCTTTTAAAGACCCTAATAATATTTAATCCTGTAACTACGAGTCACTCCCTCTCACCCTCTGTTAGCTACAAACCTCCTCTGTTCTTTTAAAGACTCTGATTATATTCAATCCTGCTACTTTAGCTACTTCTTCCTCTGTCCAGTTCCTCTTGACCAGTTCAGCAAACAGATAAGGATACTTTGATACATCTTCCAACCCTTTGGGAGTGCTGTAAAAAAAAAATTGCAAAATGTATTTGTTTAAGCAAATAAAGTAACAATCACCAAATTGCTATTTCATGTATTTGCCTCCCCCCCCTCCACACTTTTTTGGGGAAATTTTTTGGAAGAAAAAGCTGATTCTTAAGCATGGAACCCCCCTCCAAATTTCCAGATAACCAAGGGTTTACTGCAAAATGAGCAATTTTTCAGGTATATCATGGCGAGTGCAAGTCACATTTCATGAGATGATAATGATGTCAGCTTTATACTAGATCAACAGGCTAAGTTGAATTTTTATAGTGCTAGCTAAATGAAAGAAGAGTGTTAATTTTCAAAGAGCAAATACATGTATATTACAAACATCTCCCCCATAAATACTACAAAATATAACTAGTATTACTTTGAGCACAGCTCACTAAGATATACCCCCCGCTCCTCACATCTGTCCAACCTATTTCCATAACCAAAACATTACTGATTGTTCCGACCAAAAATGAAAGGGACCCTCCTCTCTTCACTGGTAAGCTGCTGATAAAATTTCAAAACATTCTGAGAAACACTACTCAAGTTATCATACGACATAGGGTAAAAATCATATTTTCCGTCATATCAAGTCCAATAACTCTGGAACGGCAAAAGTGAAAATCATCAAAAATGAAAGGGATCCTCCTCTCTTCACCGGTAAGCAGCTGATAAAATTTCAAAACATTCTGAGAAACACTACTCAAGTTATCATACGACATAGGGTAAAAATCCTATTTTCCGTCATATCAAGTCCAATAACTCTGGAACAGCAAAAGTGATAATCGTCAAAAATGAAAGGGATCCTCCTCTCTTCATCGGTAAGCAGCTGATAAAATTTTAAAAGATTCTAAGAAACACAACTCATGTTATCGCACGACATAGGATTTGTCTACAGACAGACGGACGGACGGACGGACGGACATGGTGAAACCAGTATACCCCCCTACAACTTCGTTGCGGGGGACATAAACATAAAAAATACTGTGATTGGGCTTAATCTGGAATTACTTGCAGATTCCTGTATTTGCCCTAATTTCGCTGGTATCGATTTTTTGTGGAATCGTGTTAAGCAAGTTATGTGTTGATATTTTAATTCGTGCTTTGACATTTTATTATGGTTCCCTTTTTTAAATGTGCCATTTGTGGTAACCTAAATTTCGTGGGTTTATGTTGCTCATGGGAACCATATGCATGCAATTGGAAGCCAACAAATGTCATGATGTGAATGCATTAGTAAGTAGTGTCTGAGGTGGGAGTAGAAGTACCAACTTTACAGAGTCTGTAGGGATTAGCACCCATCAGAATCTTCCGTACTACAGACAGGCATTCTGGGTAGCACAGTTCCGGTTTTCTGATTGTTAATCTTACATTTCTATTCCATCAAAATCGCCACCAATTCCTACGTGGTCTATACCAGCCTTACTCTTAATGTGTTCTATATGATCTGAAAGAAAATAATGAGTATATAGGGATGACATATGCCAGCTGTTCAGTGCTAGATTTAGGACAAATGAGGCCCTGTGTTATTTAAGCTATGAGGCCCCTTACTTGGGCCCTGACTGCCTGCTTTGTGACACGCTCCCATCGACTATCAACTCTATCATTATGTCTGGAATCGCTCCGAAATAGAACGCTCTCAAATTTAAAATTGAACCACATCAGCAAAAATCCATCATTTGTTTTTGGCAGGAAAATGGGCCCCACCTGGCCAACGGGGCCCTGTGCTTAAACACACCTAAGCAAAATGGTAAATCCGGCACTGCAGCTGTTGTTACCATAATATTGTATGGATATATGGGCACGAACACGATGTACGGCTTCAAAAAACGTACTTGACCTGAAAGAAACGGACAGTAAATTTGATATCCGTACCACAGCATAATCTGAAAGTATTGTCACAGACAATATCTACGAAAAATTGAATGTGAAATATCCCTGGTAGATATCACATCATCTGTGTAACTCATGAACGAGAACACTATCTTTTTTAAATAGAGACTACTATTATATTATGATGTCACCATAAGCACTGGCCTCAATCGGCAAACCTCGGGTGAGTCCGCTTCTCTCCTACGGAATCAGCCGAAGTTGCGACGAGTGGCACTGGCCTATCTTTTTTTTTTATAAGAACTTGTGAATTGTATAATACGAAAAATCAAAGATTTTATAATGTAACTTGTTTTCTTGAAAGTTCTCAACCACATGGTTTGTTTTCTTGGGTGGGGAGTATGGTGTTTAACGTCACTTTCAACAATATTTCAGTTATATCGTGACGGTCAATTTTACCATAGACACACAATTTTCAATCATTTAAATGTTTTTCTTAGTCTGGTCTTAACTTGTCTCACCTGCAACTTGGGTCAACGTGGCATCCTTTTTACAATTTACAAAGTAAGGATAGAAATTGACCATTACTATTCCACCATTCTTTTGCTGTAATCAAAACAATATAGCACAGATAAAGTTGTCACTTTTTCAGTGTGATTTTATGTACCGTCGAGAAAATACACAAACAGCACACTTGCTTTTACTAGTTACATGAAAGACCATCCTTGTTGTATAATGATTAATGGACTCGTATTAAATGCTGTGGATTGTAGGTTTGATTCTCAGTCGGACCAAAACCAAAGACTATATAACTTGTACTTGCTCCTTCTAATCTAAGTATGCAGTATTTAAGAGTAAGACAAAGACTGGTTGGATGGAAGTCGAGATAATTAGTTTAAACATATTTTATTGTCCAAAAACATGACAATCGGATCAGATACAAGTTGTTCAACTTAGAACATCTTCTCCTTTATATAAACAATATACAAATACAGTTGAACATACATACACAAAAGCCACAGTCTTTCTTAATAATTAGAAAAAAACAACAATATGAAATGTACGAGTGCAACACAATTTAATATTTGCCAAATGACAAATCGAACAGACCTTTACAATAATTGGAATAGTTTATAAAACACACCTAGAATGAACAAAATCAATAATTGTCGAGATAATTTGTCCGAATGGAGTGACATTTCTACATGTGGACTGTCTGACTGTTGTATAAGTGAGATAGCACTATAAAAATAAACTGAATACAATGTAGTGGTCAACCAATCAAAACGTAGTATTTATACTCGCCATGATATGGCTGACAAATCGTTCAATTGGCGTTAAACAACAGTAACTCACTAACAATCACTCACTAGATACTTTATGGAAATGAAATTCATTAAAACCAATTTAAAAGAATAAGGCTTACTGTATATTTGAAATCTTGTCATAATAAAAACGTAGATATCTAAATTAGAGCCCACGATGTTTCTAGGATAACCGTCATCAGGTACGTCATCAGGTTCATAATCAAAAGAATGGAAAACCGTATAATACAAGTGTTTGGAAGCTAGAAAATCAGGATATCCAAAAAAATAACGTTTATGTATAAACATATCATAATCCGGTCCTTTCCTCATTTATGACTTATCACCGAGTTTGTAACAAGAGTAAAACACAACAACTGTGCCACATGTGGAACAGGACTACTTATCATTTCGGAGCACCTGAGTTCACCTGCGATTATCCCTTTGGTATATCTTCAAACTGTTCTAAACTAGTTCAGGACCACCTCACGTCCTCGTTTCTAACCCCGATCGACTACACACAGAGATAATTAAAACAAAATCATATTAGACTGACCGTCATCTTCAGTACGTCATCTTGTACGTTTCTAGAAGCATTACATAGACTATAGGCAGAACTATGACTGAATATAACAGGAGCTCTAGTGACTGATAAAACATCTATCATCGTCTTCTTAGAAACATGCGCCAGATCAACTAGCATACCAAGTCTGTTCATCTCCTTGATAACAATCTGAAAAATCAACTTGTAATTTAGGACAACGAAATGGCGGGCACTTCGAATTGAACATTGGATAACATGGATCTGTAGGCACTGACAGAAGACTGAAGATATCATTATTTTTGAAGATTTTAGAAAATATGGCTACATCCGAATACAACAGCATCAGACTTTTGATTTCCAGAACAGGAATAAATGACACTATGATAAGATTTGATGGGTACTAGACAAGAAATATCCCTGAGAGCTAAAATCTCAACGAGATTAAGTCATTATTACGCATAAAGCTTCACGTAAAACACACTGTAATCCTCAATCTCACTAAATAATTAAGAAATTGCTCTTTTACTTATTGTGTTTCATCGGTGTTAAAATGCGCGTCGAAATATTTTTTTTAATGGTAAATATAAGACAAGTTTGAAGATAACAAAGGGATAATCAGAATCCGCAAGTCGAAGAAAGACAGACAAAACAGTGGCCAAAAGAAAAAAGAACAAAAGAACAAAACACTACACAGAAAACTAAACTATGTGTAAATATTTTGACTGAAATGGTTGATAGAAGTCATAATGCGTAAATGTACCTTTCCAAATTTGGTCAATCCATTGTGTCTGGCAAGTGAAGCATTCCTATCAACAATGTGGCTATCAGCCCTGAAAGCAAATGTTCTTTGTGTAGACGATATTTGTTCAAGAAACAGTCCAGTTAGTAAACCAGTTTTAAAATTTCTCTGAAAGAAATTCTAGCAAGAAACACCATACCATTTTGTCAAATACAATGATGAAATTATATGATATTCACCAACACCCCTGGTGAACACAGGTTTTAGCGCCTGGACATTACACGACTTACCAAAAGAGTATAACAGCTATGTATCGACGTCATATAGGAGAGCCCATGTCTTATTTACCTTATTATGTTTGTTTGCGTATATTGGTGTCTAACACATAATGAGTAACATGACGGGTGTCTTATAAGAAGCAGGAACTGTTTGCCCTTCGCGGGCGCCTGGGATCATTCCGAATTTTTGATAGGGTCACAGTTGCTCATCATTTTATATTTCTTTGTGGTGTTTTTTGTTTTGTTTGTCCTCGTTCGGTTACTTGTGCACCCAATGTTGCCAGTTTCTCTGGATTGTCCATTCTTGATCGTCCCTTCGATTGTCTCTAACGTTTATATATCTTGATCGCCCCTTCGATTGTCTCTAACGTTTATATATCTTGATCGCCCCTTCGATTGTCTCTAACGTTTATATATCTTGATCGCCCCTTCGATTGTCTCTAACGTTTATATATCTTGATCGCTCCTTCGATTGTTTCTAGCGTTTATATATCTTGATCGCCCCTTCGATTGTCTCTAACGTTTATATATCTTGATCGCCCCTTCGATTGTCTCCAACGTTTATATATCTTGATCGCCCCTTCGATTGTCTCTAACGTTTATATATCTTGATCGCCCCTTCGAGTGTCTCTAACGTTTATATATCTTGATCGCCCCTTCGATTGTCTCTAACGTTTATATATCCAGAACCTGAACATTGTTAGACTTACCATGGAGTATTACAGTTATGTGTCAAAGTCATATATCTAACACCAAGATCATAGAACATCCTTAGAGTGGCAAGACTACTGTTGATAGAATGACCACCTTCCAATCCCATCATACTGGCAAACTTTCCTTCGTCAAATGCACGTTGTATCTCTGAAATTGTAAACATTTGATTTATTGACTGGTTTCCAAGCAGAAATGGCTTTAGGTCTGTAAGAAACGCTCCAATTGAAAAAACCCAAACCATCCGAAGTTATTTCCCTTCTTCACGAGAAACGAGTGGTGCGCACTAAATTTGCTATCTACGTCATATATAAATGCAGTTTGTATACAAAACATACACCCTGGACGATGTCAATGATTTATCAAACTAATAAGGTAAAACGAAAATAATGTGGCCACACACATATTGTGTTGGGATATTTTCTTACTTTACATAGAGGAATTGAGATTTGAACATGTCTTAGTTGTCCATAAAAAATCTTCCACTTTTATGGTGGCCAGAGGCATCATATCGTCTTAAAATGTTTCCCATTCACAGCCATGTTTCAGTGAGAATGCAGCATTGCTAAGTCATACAAACGTTCTCCCGTCAATGTTGGCCTTACTCAAGCAAGTCTTAAGTCTGTACAAGGTCGAGAATGACCGTTCGCAACATACAGACGTGACTGGAAGAACTATCAACATTTAAAAAATAGTATGAACATTCGGATAAAGGTCTTTGTCTGCAAGTGTTAGTGCAGATTGCAACCCATGTCTCCACCTTTCAATTTCCACCGCAAAAACAATCGTCAATTTCGGTATGAGGCATTTGCCTCAATGTAATTATGGCCATGTTTTTGTTATTACATTACCTTTCACAATGAGTGACTCGAATGGCAAGAAAAGATTAAAGGTACGAAGCAAATAAACATCAACAAATAATCGATAACCATTAATCGAAGGACAGACAATACAACAACCAAACAGACACTGGTCCACAAAGCACCACACAAAACACTAAAGATTGAGCAACATACACTCCGCTACAAATCGCGGATGAACTCACGTACTCTGAAATGGTAAGCAGTTCCTGCCCCACCACATGCACCCGTTGTGCTACTCTTGCTACAAATCCGGTTTTAAGCCAAAGGACCGAATTGTGATTACGGCAAACTCGATGTCATCTATGACACAGACATTCTGTAACGAATAACCAAGGTATTATTGCGACCGTAAAGCTTTCGAAGTTCAATCAGTGCTCATCACCACTAATGCTGTGAGTTCGATTCTCGCTCTTGATGCTGTTTACTCGATGCAACCTCTGTGGTAAGGTTTGTCGGTGACTTGAGGTATGTCCGTCGTTTTCTGTGGGTTTTATGTTTCTTCCACCAATAAAATTGACAGCCACGACGATATAGATTGTAGTTCTGAAATATTCTTTAAGTGACGTTAAACACCAATACCCCACACTAATCCTTTCATTATGGATATTCCATTTCTCACAGTCTATTCTGGTATCATTTACATGTTTTTCTTACCACGACTTACAATAATATATTGACGTTTCACACGATATTGCGTCCAGCGAAAAATGGTGTCAATGTCTTGATAAAAAAAGTCCAGGATTTCAGTGTTATAAAGCAAAATTCAAATATGTGTATATCTAAATAAAGCCTAAAACAACGCGCTTCTGTCTGGCTATTATTCCTAAGTTCCTGATAATTTTTTGTAACATGAATGCATTCTTTTCATTTTATCTTTTTGTGGTTTACATACCAGAATGTAAGCAACAGTTAAGAACTAAGAAATAATACACGCAGACATGAGATATTGGCATTATTGCACACTTTAAATCTGTCATGTCGTTTTATTACTCTCAGAGGGCCGTGCAGTTATCAACCACCTAGATGTGATATTGCATGGTTTCATGTTACAAATCATTTATACCACAGTTTTTCGCCTTCGATTGTTTAACCGTTTAACTCGGAAAACCGTGCTATCTTACCTTCAGCAGAAGTTACAAACTTGAAGAAGCTTGCATATTTGTGAGTAAATTTCTTTATCGTGTCAATTTGTTCTAAGGTTCTTTGTACAGAATTAATGTGTTGTGTTGAGCATGAAACAAAAATGGACCAGAACTGAAATAAGAAATACCACAACATTATTAATATATGGTGTAAGTAAAATTTAAATAAGGTTAAAATATATTGTAGCAGCATCGACTAGCCTTCCATGTTGAATATATAGGCGGTGCCGTCTTAACGCACGAGCACGCTGGGCAATTGCCCGGGGTCACGCGAGCATGGGGGCCCCATGTATGTTAACTACAGCATGTTTTTTTTTTAATGTTTAAACAATTATTTTGTTAGAAATACCAATATAATAAATATGTGTTTACTTTTATCGACCATTTACATTTTTATTCCTGTGAGTGGTTGTGTAGGTAGGGGCCTCAGTTCACTACTTTGCCCGGGGTCTAAAATGCTGCTAAGACAGCCCTGTATATAGGATACATTGTTTTCTTCCCAGTGTTAGATGTCAATTTGAACATGTAAGAATAAGGCATTTTTCAATTTGATGGCGTTTAGATTTTAGCAATTAAAATAAATAAAATGCTAAGAAAATCGTTCAATAACCAGTAACCAGGTTTCAATGTCCCAATCTTAACTCTTCTTCTCATTTCCCACCCTAGCCTCCCCCATCCTCAACTTTCACTCTTTTCCCAACCACAACCCTTCGCCCCTATTTCTCACCCTTACCCTTCCTTCTTTTCTCACCCTTAACCCTTCGCCCCTATTTCACACCCTTAACCCTTCGCCTCTATTTCTCACCCATACCCTTCCTTCTTTTCCCACCTTTAACCCTTTTCCATCTTTAACCCTTTTTCCCTTTCCCTCCCTTTATCCCTATTCAGGGGTTGACCCTTATTTAGGGTACCAGTAATATTCTGGTGTCACTGGGCTCAACTTTAAGCCCATTAACATAACATCTATAAGTGAGAACTGGATTTGCAATGGGAGAAATGTAATATAATGTATTATAAAATTCATGATATTCGTAAAAAAGAGTAAATATGACAATTCATTTTATCAAAGAAACTGTTATTTAAAGGAGAATGACAACAAAAATTGGTTAAATATGTTTAACTTCTGATTATTAAATTTGTTCATATTTCAACTTTTGACAAAGATGTCTTAAAAAAATGCTAAACTAGAATTTTCGAAATACTATTTCTAAATAAGGGCCGTAATTATGTTATTAATAGATATACATGTACATGTAATGTCTTTGCTTTGCTGTAGGGCATGTATACAGTTAGTTAATTTATACTCACTTTGATAATAACATAAATTCAATGCTAATTTACTTGTAGTATTAAAAGATAAATATATTGTAAGTATTTCTGAAATAAGATGGAAATTATTGATGTTTATGTTTTCAATTTGTGTTTTCATGGATGGTTATACTTTTCTTGAATGGAGCCAAGCCGGCAAGTGTGAGAATGATACACGCACGTTTATCATTAATTTGATACTTATTTTAACGGAAATTCACAAAAAGGGAAAAGGTACACATTGTTGGTTAAAGACAAGTGATACCGAGAGGTAAACTTTAGTTTAAATTAATAATGACAATGTCCAGAAGCATAATCAGCTGATAAAGGGGGAAGATTTCTGTCATTCTGTAGAGAATCAAAAAAAGATCTTTAGGCCTAGAACTTTATCACGTTTATACCAACACTTATGTGATCTTTTTTAGAGACCAAGATGTTTGATTCGCAGTATCCATCATTTTGTCATAGGCAACCCAGCATCCCCCTTTTTTTCCAGGTTATGGATCATAATTAAAAGGAAAATAATCAATTTTCTGACTAAAAAGATGAAACCATTAAAAAAGTTTGAAGCCTTATAAAAATGTATGTAGCTGGGCTGACGTTCCTTTTTATTTTTAGAATTTACAGCTATGTACTGTCATTTGTTTTCTTTATCAAATGAACACATACAAAATGTATCCCAAGCACCTACAATCTTCATAATACTTTGAATGGGCAAATTGTCCGTGGTCACCAATGGTGCAGGACCAATTCGCAATGCATGCGCATACTAATACTCGTCAACCAAAAAGTATTTGTGTATTACCAGAGAATTACATCCTTTTTCAGTTTTGTTTTTTTTCAAATTAATATACACATAGCTATTGGGTATTGGTCTGATACCAGTTATATTTTTTTTTTAAATTCTAATATCTTATACTGTATTAGAATGTTTTTTTGTAATATGAATCACTGTAATGACTCTTCCCCTTGCTGGGATCTTGATTGGACAATAAAATCTTATCTTATCTTATCTTATACCATGGATAAACCTCGGCATTGGTCTGAGAGGTGAACATTCCGAAGGGTCAATAGTCAGAAGGGTCAATGGTCCGAATGGTCAATAGTCAGAAGGGTCAATGGTCCGAAGGGTCAATAGTCCGATGGATCAAAACTATTAAAACTCAGGTAGAATTTCGGCTGAATTAATACTAAATTTGAAAACAAGTACCGGTAATTACTGTAACAGGGTGATCTTACAAAAGTCTCCCAAATAAAAGAAATCTGATTCGATACGTTGAAATATCCATAATTATTATATAGGAGTGATTTATCAGTATTTCTGAGTGAACAGAAATTTGGTTATCTAACTCAGTGTAATAACCTCTGATGTTTTCACTCGCGTGAGAATTAAAAACTTGCCCATCCCATTTTGAAAGGGGGACTTCCTATTTTGGCAATGAATGCGATCGGTGTCTATCGTGTGTGTTCCAAAACCCATATGATTGTCTTGTCTGTTGGATTTTGTAGAAGGGTTACCGATTGGTAAATGTATAATACATTCATGTTGACCCCTACAGGAATGTTTTCAGATATCCCGCGGCGACTAGATAACATGGAGCAAGTGTAGAGATCTAATTTTAATTGATTGAATTTTATAACGGCATTGCTTGTACAGAGAAGGGGATATGTCATAATAATATTTTAGATTTCACATCTAATATGATTTATGTGAAATATGTTTTTCTTCTAACTTTGCTGGCTATAATTCTTCTAGCCATACGATTGGCAGTTTATATCACTTAAAATAAGGGGTTAAAGTCATGGTGTTTAACGCCACTTTCAACAATATTTCAGCTATATCTTGGCGGTCAGTTTTATTAATGGAGGAAACCGGAGTACCCGGTGAAAACCACCGACCTGTCGCAAGTCACTGACAAACTTTATCACATAATGTTGGATCGAGAGCGGGATTCGAAATCACGGCAACTTTAGTGGTGATGGGCACTGATTGCATAGTACAAATGTACTTAAAATACTTAAACATTGATTTGACATCATTTCAGGTGTAAAAGAGTCAAATAACAAATTATAAAGTAAATATAATAGTATAATATAGATCTTGATATTAACTTAGATACCTGTGCAGATAATTTGCCTTCCCGGATACGTGGTATGTCAGTGTGTGTGTACTGTGTTTTGTTTGGCCATTGCTTCCTCAAGTCCTGACTCATATCAACAGAGTACACTTTGTTCTCAATGTTGATATAATACTCGTACGACAGGTCATTGTGTCTGGAATGTAGTACAGGATGTTGACCTTAGCTTAATGGCGACATAAGATGATTTTGACCCGAATTCGAACATTGAAAATATCACACTAGAAATGAAATACGGGCTATAAGAGAGACGGGCAAAAAAGATATACAATTTTCAGTTGTTTAAATTCAAAAGCATAGGTTCTTGTTATTATTTTGTTTGTTCTGGGAAAATTTAGTTTTCACCATTCCATTGTATAGGACATAGCTCGTACATTTGTATATCAATCTACTGTTGTAACATGAATGCATTCGTTTCGATCTTTCTATGGTTTCTATACCAGAATGTAAGCAACATCTAAGAACTGTGAAATAATACACGCAGATACGAGATATGTCACACTTTAAATCTGGGATATAATTTTATTACTATCAGAGCCGTGCAATAATCAACAACCTAGATGTGATATTAGAATTCCCAATACATTACTAAATACCGAGGTTTCACTTATTTTCGTTGGTGTCAATTTTAGTGGAATGACAGAAACAGAGACGTTAATTGGTATTTGAACTCGTGGTTTTGATACTGGCAAATGACTTCTCTGGTTATTTATACCTTTCGTTGTGCACTGCATTTCGTGGTTTGGTTTAACCACCGAAAACCACGAAAATTGGTTTATAACGAATACAAATGAATTAACAAATGATATATTGATATATTTTGTAAACATGAACATCTCATTCTGTAGACAGGGTCCGAGTGGTTCAATGAGTTAGGTAGTTGGATTACCTAACAACTCATACAAGCCTATCACCAATACGGCGTGAGTTCGCACCGATTTTGTAAATTACAAAAAGGGTGCACTCGACTCGCAGTCGCAAGTGATACAGTTTACAAGTTGCTTGCCCATGATCGGTGGTTCTCTCCGGCTTCTTCCACCACTAAAACTGGTCGCCATGATATAGCTGAAATATTGCTGAAAGTGGCGTTAAACACAATAAATCAATTAAATCAAATCATTCTGTAGACCACGGTATCATGGAACATGGCGGTATTACAGTGGCGTAGCCAGAATGTATGCCGCCCGGGTCAGCCTTTGAGCTTGTCCCCCCACACGAATTACAACATAGTTCACAGACACAGTGACTACCTCTTCAAGTTATATAAATACATATATTAACTGGTTTGTGTACCATTATAATATTACTTTCATATACTCAAATATAGTATGCTATAAATACACACCAATTAATTATCCAAAGTGTCACCCACGGGCCGGACTGTCCTCATCATCACCTCTAGCTACGCTATTGAGGTATGATACCTCCATCGATTAAGACAACATATACCATGCCTGTGTATTTTTATTGAACCGTTGAATCAGTGGTCAACTTACTGGTCATATTGTCCATTATACACGCCTTTGGTCGTGATTAAAGTCTTAAAATGCCAAGATGTCCGTATTTATCATGAGCTTACCTGATGAAGGTTATTCCAGAAACGCGTCGTATGCACTAAATTTGATACCTCCATTTTCTTTATTACTATGGATACGGTATGGTTGTATTGTTTGTCCTCTTTAAATTACGGTTTCTGATTACCACTTTGGCATCTAAATTTAGACTTTCTTTTTATTATGCAATAAAAACTGTCAGAGAGTTTTAGCTAATTCTGACATCTTTAAACAACAAAAAACAGCGGCGGACTGTGGTGCCACACTCTATTTAATTATATATGTTAGATTCTGTTGGAAATAAAACATCAAATGAAAATAATCAGTTTGTTGTAATAAAAACGTAGATATCAAATTTAGTGCGCACGACGCGTTTCTGGAATAACTTTCTTTCATCAAGTACGCTCAAAATAGAAAGATTGAAAAGCCAAATAATTTAAAGTTTTTGAAGCAATAAAACCAAAGGGCCTAAACAGGATAGCCAAAATCGGCTAAGGTCACCTACGTCTGAGGAAGGAGAACTAAGGTCACCTATGTCTGAGGAAGGAGGACTAAGATCACCTACGCCTGAGGAAGGAGAACCTTAGATTTATTAATAATTACATTATTTAGAAACTGTAAATTTCGGTAACAGATTATATCTAATAAACCATGTCAGTGCCGAAGCACCGACTACTGGGCGGGTGATACCCTTGGGGACTAAGTCAGTCCACCAGCAGAGGAATCTGAGAATTAAACTTACCCATCAATCAGAGGGTAGTGCTCCAAGATACACCTAGCATACTCCAAATTTGGATTCTGTACTTTCGTATTTTTAACGCATTTCTGACAGGACGTCAGTTGTGTCTCTCGCTGTTGTCTTGGCGATGATGTTTTTACTGCTTTTTCTACTGGTGAAGTCCTGTATATGACATCCTGAGATTTATTGGCCAGAACACCTACTGCTATCGTCAAAGCTAAAATTACACCGACCACACAAAATCCCACAAAAACAAGAACTTTAGTTTTGACAAGTCTACTTTCCTGTAAGATCTCCATCTTTTATCTTCTGTTTGGTGATTAAAAAAAATATATTCGTGTCGCAATACAAGATATCAGTTATCAGGATAAATTACAAACAAACGTAGAAATACAGACATTTCATTGCAATAAGTGGATACAAGTATATATCTGATTTAGTGCGCACGACCTGGTTATCTCCGGGTACTCCGGTTTCCTCCACCAATAAAACTGACTGCCACGATATAACTGAAATATTGTTTAACCCCATAACCATACCAATAGTGCGCACGACACGTTTCTGGAATAACCTTCTTCCGGTATGCTATATATAGTCAAAAGATTGGAAAGCCAATTAATTCAAGTTAAACAAAAATGTATTTAGGTTGTAAGCACACGACTTTATTGTAATCAGTATCATGGTAATACCGTAGTATATAAAATCGCATTCCGCATAAACGAAATTATTATACTTCTCATACTTTTTTCTATATAAATTTTATTGCAATAAAAATACTATTTCCATAGTTTCATTCAATTTGTCTGAAAAGTACTATTCATCGGTGAATAGCACAAATGACTATTCACCGGCCGGTGAATAGCACTTTAATCACATGTTTTTTTGTGTTTAAAAGAAAATTAATTTCTTCTTCAAATGCACACATGAAAATGTATTAGTTTTAAAAAGCATGAATAAAGTAGACTAGAAATCCATCAGAAAAGGACCTAATTTAGAATTTTGAATTGCACAGTTGTTCAGTATAATAAAACACTCATAGACTTGATATTCGGGTAATGGCACTTTAATTGTCCCCTCTGTACCAACTATTTTCCTCGGCGTTGCCTCGGAAAATAGTTGGTACCTTGGGGACAATAAAAGTTCTATTACCCTCATACCCAGTCAATAAGTGTATACTATACCATAGGAAACCCTGGGTACTGATTGTGATTATCAAGGTTCAACCCACAGAACCTGTCCAGAACGTCCTCTCGATAGTGGTTGTCATGAATTACTTAATAACAAAAGCAATTACGGAAAGCTTGGTCATAGACCATAGTGTGTGCACGATCCGTTGAAGAATACGTAGATACTAGGCGCGGATGAAGGATATTATGTTAGCAAGCACAGAGTTTGTAGACCGGGAATCTAATGTCCTCGAGCGTATCAAAGACAGCACCCGGTGGTTATGAATTCCCAGTATGCTCTTGGGAATTAGATATTAAAGGATGTAAATGGTTATCAGACCCGTAGCCAGGCTTTTTCAATGGGTAAAAAAGCGAGTTTGCTACCTCTCGATGTCAGATGGTATTGCGACCGAGATATTAGTGCTGCTCAAGGCACCCAGAAGCTTCGGGACTATTAGTGCTAAATCCTGGATTTCCAGAAAACGTCGTCTTCGGTGTCTTTACTGAACAGAATGCAAGTGTTGTTATCATATTGACAGTCAGAATGGAGGAAGAAAAGTTTGAAGATACCAAAGGGGTAATCAGAAGCCGTAAATCTAAGATACCAAAGGGGTAATCAGAAGCCGTAAATCTAAGATACCAAAGGGGTAATCAGAAGCCGTAAATCTAAGATACCACAGGGGTAATCAGAAGCCGTAAATCTAAGATACCAAAGGGGTAATCAGAAGACGTAAATCTAAGATACCAAAGGGGTAATCAGAAGCCGTAAATCTAAGATACCAAAGGGGTAATCAGAAGACGTAAATCTAAGATACCACAGGGGTAATCAGAAGCCGTAAATCTAAGATACCAAAGGGGTAATCAGAAGCCGTAAATCTAAGATACCACAGGGGTAATCAGAAGCCGTAAATCTAAGATACCAAAGGGGTAATCAGAAACCGTAAATCGAAGATACCAAAGGGGTAATCAGAAGCCGTAAATCTAAGATACCAAAGGGGTAATCAGAAGCCGTAAATCGATGGATGAAGGACAGACAATACAATGACCAAAAGGGGAAAAAACCAATGACCTACAAAACACTGGACAGAAAACTAAAGATGGAACAACAAAACACAGAGGTGAACAGATGCTTCACAATGGTAAGTAGTTCCAGTAGTGGCACCTCTTGTGTTACTGTTAAACGACTCAAACATCATTTGATATGGACATCGAGTTGGGCACCAGTATATGTAGATAATGTGGATTATGTAAATATGTTAAAACAGTTATGACTGTTTTAGAAAGTTCCATCTGTCAACCAGTGATGACTTGTTGTAGTGTGCGATTTGAAATTGATTACAGTGGGGAAGACCAATTTTCTATTAGGACTGTCATAAAATAAAACCGATTTATGTGCTATTTTGCTAAAAACAATTACTATGTATGATTACATTTTCAAAAATTAAGTCATAGGGTACTAGAAGTGATAAAACAAATATTAATCCAAGTTGGGTTTCAAGAATAAAATGATTAATTTTTCATAAAGCCTGTGGCATATTTTGTATTCTGGACAAGAGATTTAACAACCCGACTCACCAATACTTACTCTTTGTTTAAAGTTAGATTTTCATATCTCAATAATAAATTATGATACAAACTTGAATTTCCATTGTGGTTTGTTAGAAACTACCTAAACACACACAAACCCCCAAATTGTTGCCCTCCCCACCACAGCTGGTCCGAATATCATTAGATATTAGTGGACGGCAAAAGAAAAAAAAATATAAATTTGTTTAAAGCGGAGAAGATACAGAGGCTATTGCTGTTTGTAACCCTGCATAAAACTGGATGAGATCGGTTGGTTGGCTAATGCTAGTAAGCACAGTCATTCATATTTGACAGATTCTGGCTAAATGTGTACACAAGTTATATATTAACATTACAATAGTAAAGTTGATAAACACAATTTTTTTTTTACATTTTGCAGAGAGCTATCAAAGGAACAACCCAGCCTAGTTTTCTTTCAAATGGTTCAATGGTTACAGAGAAATATATTTTAAAACATTTTTCCCACAGGGAACTTTGTAATGACCTGGTGGCCATCTTGTATGAACACTTTATTATCCACCCATTATTATGTTCATTCATATACAGATTGGGGACATTAAAGTTTGAAGTTGCTGGGCAAAATTATTTCTTAATTTTCTTATAGATCATATGTTAAAACTTTGTCCTTAGGTTTCGGCCATCTTCTATTTTCAGTCACATACATTGAAAACCATAACGCCAGGATCTTTCACAAATTATCCAATTTCAAACTACTGAGTAGTTTTCACACAATACAGCTTCCATTTTCCCATAGGATTCTGAGTGAAACTATGACATGCAGTGGCAGTCATCTTGGAATTGCAATCGGCACAAATATACACCAGAAGTAGTTTTTGAACAAAAGAGCTTTGAGGGTCATATCAAACTTATTATTAGCTCTGGTATTCATGATGAATTTCAGATATGTTCAATGATTATAAATTATAATGACAGCCACTAAAGGGAACATTCCTGCAAAGTTTGTTCACATTTGGCCCAGTAGTTTCAAAGAGGATGACACCCATGACAAAGAACACAAAGAGATGACAGAAGTCCATCTTTGGAACAGCTAAGCTAAAAAAAAAAAACGGACAGTAAATATAAAAGATAAATACATACATTTTATACTGCAATCAGTAAGTAAGAAAAGACATGGAGGTAAATAGACATGAGAGACTGTTCAACATTACACTGACTTAGACAAGTAAAAGAATGGAGTTTTTATTGCTGTTCTGCATTTCACACTGCATTTATTGCAAATATAAAGGTGTACACATAAATGTTTGCCTTATACATCTACTGGTACACTACATGTAGAGGGAAGTGCAATAGACACAGAGCGAACAAGGACCATATTGTAGACTTTTAAATTTAACACATGTTCTACCTGTTTCTAAAGTTTGTATAAATAAAGTTTATATTTGCAAACATGGTACGTATTATGGTATATTGTATGTATCTTTATAAAACTATACAAATACCTTATCATTGCTGTGTTGTAAAAACCCTGATAAATAACAAAAATAAAAGATTTCTGTGGTTTCATAATCATCTTGTACAATAAATACATATATAGTTCTTTTCAATATTGAGTAACGGATTACAATCTACCCCACTCTTCTTGGCTAGGAAAGATGAGTGAAATGAAGCATGTAGTGTGCACTAAATTAGATATCTACGTTTTTATTACTATCACTGGGTCGATACCTCTACTGGTGGACTTGGGGTATCATCTGACCAGCAGTCAATGCTTTGGCACTGACATGGTTTATAAGATATACTTTTTATCGAAATTTACAGTTCTTAAATCATGTAATTGTTATTAAAACAAACGTTCTTGTCCCTCAGGCATAGACGACTGTAGCCAATTTTGGCTATCTTGTTTAGACCCTTTGGTTTACTTGCTCCCAAAGACTTTTAAAATATTTTGGCTTTGAGCGTTCCTGACGAAGGTTATTCTTTGAGCGTTCCTGACGAAGGTTATTCTTTGAGCGTTCCTGACGAAGGTTATTCTTTGAGCGTTCCTGACGAAGGTTATTCTTTGAGCGTTCCTGACGAAGGTTATTGCAGAAACATGTTGTGCACACTAAATTTGATATCTACATTTTTATTAAAACTAGAGGCTCAGTGGGCTGAGCCTGTGTCGCTCACCTTTCATTCTGCTGTGAGGAAACTTAATACAGAGCCTTCCATAGGTGCTTCCCACCAAGTTTCGGTTCATTTGGCCAAACAGTTTCAGAGAAGATTTTTAGAAATCAATCAACCAGTAACAAGAATTGCCTATGGCAGCCATGTTTGTTAACAGATCGGGATGAAATTAGCAATCTTTATAGAGGACCTTCCATAGATGCTCCCTACCAAGTTTCGGTTCAATTGGCTAAGCAGTTTCATGGAAGAAGATTTTTAGGAATCGACCATTCTGAAACAAGAATTGCCTGTGGCAGCCATGTTTGCTAACGAATCGAGACGAAATGAGCAATCTTTATAGAGGATTTTCCATAGATGCTTCCTACCAAATTTCGGTTCATTTGGTAATGTGGTTTCAGAGGAGAAGATTTTTAGAAATCCACCAATCAGAAACAAGAATTGCTTGTGGCGGCCATGTTTGTTAACGAATCAGGACGAAATGGGCAAACTTTATAGAGGACCTTCCATACACGCTTTCTACCATTCAGTTCATTTGGGAAAGCGGTTTCAGAGGAGAAGATTTTTTTTTAAGAAATCAACCAATCAGAAAAAAGAATGGCCTGTGGTGGCCATGTTTGTTAACGGATCGGAACTAAATGAGCAATCTTTATAGAGGACTTTCCAAGGATGCTCCCTACCAAGTTTTGATTCATTTGGCCTGGCGGTTTCAGAGAAGATTTTTTAGAAATCAACCAATCGGAAACAAGAATGGCTTGTGGCGGCCATGTTTGTTAACAGATCGGGACGAAATGAGCAATCTTTATAGAAAACCTTCCATTGATGCTTCCTACCAAGTTTCGGTTCATTTGGCCAAGCGGTTTCAGAGGAGAAGTTTTTTAAAAATCGGCCAATCAGAAACAAGAATTGCCTGTGGCGGCCATGTTTGTTAATGGATCGAGACACAATTCGAAATCTTAATAGAGGACCTTCCATAGATGCTACCTACCAAATTTCAGTTCATTTCGGAAAGCTGTTTCAGAGGAGAAGATTTTTTAGAAATCAACCAATCAATAACAAGAATGGCCTGTGGCGGCCATGTTTGTTAACGGATCGGAACTAATGACCAATCTTTATAGAGGACCTTCCAACCAAATTTTGATTCATTTGGCCAGGCAGTTTCAGAGGAGAAGATTTTTTAGAAATTAACCAATCAGAAACAAGAATGGCCTGTGCCGGCCATGTTTGTTAACGGATTGGGACGAAATGAGCAATCTTTATAGAGGACCTTCCATAGATGCTTCCTACCAAGTTTCCGTTCATTTGGCCAAGCGGTTTCAGAGGAGAAGATTTTTAAAAATCGGCCAATCAGAAACAAGAATTGCCTGTGGTGGCCATGTTTGTTAATGGATCGGGACATAATGAGCAATCTTTATAAAGTACCTTCCATAGATGCTTCCTACCAAGTTTCAGTTCATTTGACTTAGGGGTTTCAGAGGAGAAGATTAAAATGTGAAATGTTAATGGACGACGGATGCCAAGTGATGGCAAAAGCTCACATTGCCTTTGGCAAGGTGAGCTAAAAAAAAAAGTACTATTATTTTTACATATCTGAAAACAGTCAAATTTATGTGCTCTTTGATATTTCCATAATTAACTTATTCTGCTGTGTTAAACTGTTAACATTTGGAAACCCAATATAAATAAACTACATCATCTAAAATAATTTCTAGCAATTTTGTTCAAATTAGTGATCTGTATTAAAAAGAATATGCATTGCATAACAAAATCTGAGTCATGTGTTTAACCATCCTTAACAAAATATATCTTTAAATTTATGATAAAAATGTAGATACATGTATCTAATGTAATGTTTACAATGTGTTTCTGGAATAACCTTCATCAGTTATCTTCCAAGTAAAAAAAAATGGAAAGTCAAGTAATTTAATTGAAACATTTTGGAAGCAAAAAATCAAAGGGCTTAAACAGGATATCCAACATCAGCTAAGGTTTACCTATGTCTGAGGGAAATGATTCTTATAGTTTTAATAAAACTTACATTATATAGGAACTGTAAATTTCAATAATAATATATGCATATGTTTTAAACCATGTCAGCGCCAGAACACCGACATCTGGGTAGATGATGTAGTAATATATAGAGCGTCTTAAAATATAAAGTTTATGTTTATGAGGCCTAAAAACTGGGATAAAGGTGAGTTTCACAGAGCCTTTTCCCAGTTTTTTGCCAAATACACATTAACTTTATATTCTAAAACACTGCATTAACATTGTGTTTATCCTGCAGAAAAATCACATAAATCCATCGATATTCACATTTTGAATAAAATTATAAAATTCTACAATTATCCCTTGATTGCCCCCTTTTTCTATATCTTTTTCTGTCAGCATGAAGTGAACTGGATATACAACTAGTTTCCCAAAATTAAAACATGTGAAAGGAGTACCAGAAAAGCTATATATTGGTCAGTGACTGTATGTAACAAAAATTTATCCAGTCAATTCAATTTGACGGCTCAAATAGAACCAGTTCAGGATAAATATAAATATTAATATGCTAAAAGTTTAATTTCCATCTGTTTCAACATTGGAATAAATAATGTTTCGGGTATTTTTAATTTATATACATTGTCCGAACATATGAAATTTATTTGTATGAGCTTTAGAAATAGATAGAAAAGTGAGCATTTGGTGAGCTTTTCTGGCAAGTTTCACAGTAATTGCACATAAATTTTATTTTCATCGACAATGTATCTATATTGTGCTTGTCCTGCAATGTGAAGAAGACCAAAACAACTGCCAAATTTTACTCAAAGAGCTGAGACAGTCGTCATTCTAGTTGTTTTCAAAGTTGTCATTTATACTGTTATCATTTCTTACCGTAGCTTTACACAAATCAGGTTTCAGATAAGCTTTATCAGGCCAATGACTAAATAACACTGAAGTTTATTTGACTCCTTTAATAAATAGTACTCAAAATCACATGAATGCATGATAAAAACATGTACTGTCAAACCTGTATATAAAGAGGCCACTCAAGGGAACCTCAATATGTGCCTTTTATGTACAGGTAAAAATTATATGCACTATTCATCAATGGGGAAAATGAGACTGCCCTTTATAGACAATTATTTGCTATACAGAGGTGCCCTTTAAGGCAGGTTTGACTGTATATTGCTACCTGTACTTATGATGGACTGCACACATGGTCAATAAATTAAGAGGGACATATAAAAAAGGGCTCAATGATGCATAAAAGAAAAGAAATAAAATACAATGACAGTTAAATGATATCATTGAGGAGACTTATTTCCAGCATTACTGCTAACTTCAGACTCTCATGTTTTCACAATGTGAAAGTGAAAAAAATGTAAATGCGATTTCTAACCACACATTTTATTTTAGTTTTTATCTCGTACTGAGATTCTCATCCCTTGTTAACATTTATTAATTATAGAGGGTTCAGGGTTATGGTGCTTAACGCCACTTTCAACAATATTTCAGTTATATCTTAATATTAGATATGCCATTTAAATCAAAAGATATTCTATAACAATACATACTTATAATAAGTACATTAAATACAAAATTCAAGGTACATATTTTTTTCAAAAATTTGTTTTGACATTATTTAATACCAAAAAAATAAAACAACATAATGAAGCAACATATTATATATGGTAAAACTTTAAGTTGTCTAGCCACAGTTAGCTTCAATACCAATTTACACCTCTGTTAACTTTCTTAAAATTCACAATATAAATATATATTAAATGCAAAATTTAAGAAAATATTTTCTGAAAAATTTGTTTTGACATTATTTAATACCAAAAAATAAAACTTGTCAATTTTGAAGAAACATGTTATATATCAGGGTTGAGTTTTTTTCTTGGTTATTTAACTGATTTCAACTATTTTTCTGTGAAATAGAAATTCCCAAAATTGAAGGACACAGTCACAACAGGTAAAAAAACAACTTTTTGAATGAGTGTGTAGATGGTTTCTGACAGCTATTTTTCATTGATTTTCAGTTTTTTTTATTTTTTATAAAAAAAAAAATCCCTGAAATATGGTAAAGTTTAAAGTTGTCTACCCACAAGTTAGCTTCAATACCAATTAACTCCTCTGTTAACTTTCTCTTAAAAATCACAATATATATTAAACTTCAATGCTCAATTCTCTCAAAGAGGCTAAACAGACGTATTATCTTACTTTCCTATCTTCACACAGTGATTGGTCCTTTTTCAATCTTAACTTACTTCAAGATATAAAACTAAAGCTTTACATATTCATATTTCAATTTTCAAGGTGACCCGATATTTAATAAAATCACAATTTAAAGTACTGTGAAATCATTATCAATCGTGGGGTTCTAATTATCGCTAATTTCGTGGTACGATCAAACTACAAAATAAAAATCCAACAAAATACAATTTTCTCATTGATTGTTGCTTGTAATGTTTGAAATCACGAATTCAAGAACCCATGGATCAATGCATTTAGTAGAAACCACGAAAATTCGTGCCAGCGAATAAAATTATTTTCACAGTACACCGATATCTTAAAAGAATTAAAATGTGACTTTCGTATGAACTTTCTTGAAAGCACGAGATATACGCCACTGGTTTGGATCTTCGTATTTGTTATATAATGGTTCAATCTTCTGCTGTTTCTTTTGTTTACTGAGTTTTGTTGGATCACTATGTCGGAAGAAGTTCGGAGCAAATTCCACCAACCATTTAGGATCTATCGTTGTCACTTCTCTCATGTATTCTTTTGTTGTTAAGACAAGTTCATGATACACTACCCTAAAATGAAAACAATTTATTTATATATTATTTTTATGGTGTTATGGTTTTAACGCCACTTTCAACAATATTTCAGCTATAACATGGCGGTCAGTTTTATTGGTGGAGGAAAACAGAGTATCCGGAGAAAACTACTGACCTGCTGCAAGTCACTGACAAACTTTATCAGATAATGTTGTATCGGGTATACCTCGTCTGATCAGGATTCGAACTCACAACTTTAGTGGTGATAGGCTCTGATTCCATAGGTAGTTGTAAATCCAACTATCATATGATCAGGACAATAACTGCCCTAAAGCTCACACGTCTTTCTCCAGGTTAGCTAGAAAAATTTGTGATAATAGGTCCTGGAACAGTATACAAAGACCCAAGGATAATCATTGATACACCATTAATATTTCAAACAATCTGTTTATATAATTAGTAAGAAATGATATGGATGTAAATGTACATGAACGACTATCCAATTTTACACTTAAACACAAATTAAAGGAACAGAACTTTTATTGCTTACATTCCGGGATGATTCTGGATAGAAAATAAAATAACTGAAAATCAATGAAAAATAGCTGAAACCATCTACACTCCCTTAAAAAAGTCATTTTTGACCTGTTCTGACCGTGTCCTGCAATTTTCGAATTTCTTTTTCACAGAAAAATAGCTGAAATCAGTTAAATGATTGAAAAAAATCCTCCCAGTAACATTTCATTTGCATGGATTTGTTTTAATGATAACATACCAGTCTGGTTGTCTGTTAAATAAAGCACTGGAGGGATGTATATATACAACTTGACTGTCAACTAACGTCCTGTAGCCCTCCTGAGGGTCTTTCTTGGCAGCGTTACGGAAGAAACCACTACATATAGCCTTCTGTACCCTCGCTGTGTTCTTACCACAGCTTACAACATCTAACTTGTGTCTATAACATTAAAAAAAAAACATTGTTTACATTTTATTTTAATACAATAAACATATTTTATTGTTCAATAATAAACAATTGGATAGGACACAAGTTTCACACTTAGAAACGTCTTCTCCGAAAATTATTCTAATTCAGGGTTGGTTAGGATTAGAAAATAAAATAACTAAAAATCCTCAAAAATAGCTGAAGCCATCTACACCCCCTTTCAAATAGTCCCTTTTTTATCTGCTCTGACTGTGTCCTACAACTTTCGCAATATCTTTGTCAAGAGGAAAATAGCTGAAATCAGTTAAATAACTGAAAAAAAATCACCCCTGTCTAATTATACATAAATTTATATGTGAAGTACAGCATGTGGACAAAAGTGATTCCGTTTCCGCCATCTTCCCTATATATTTCATATAAAACCCTTTATTTCCATAACATTCTCATGAAGTCATTCCTTATCTGATTTTCATGAAATTTTCAGCATTAAATGCAGAAATAAATATAATTTCTTCTTCGTATAATTTGCAAATAATTCTATTTCTACTTTCTCTTAAGAATTGATTTAAAAACAAAGTTTAATTTTTTCACCAAATCTTACTACCGGTATATAATCATATAAAATTGTGATGTCAAGAATTTACATTTGTGTTTAAATCATAAATACTTGCAAATAAAAGTTCGAAAAAATTACATGAAGATATTAAGATAAACTCTAATTAATTCTGTTTTAGAAGGTGAAAATTTCATGAAAATCGGCTAAGGAATGACTTCATGAGAATGTTATGAAAATAAGTGGTTTTATATGAAATATATAGGGAAGATGACGGAAACAGAATCACTTTTGTCCACATGCTGTACTTCACAGTTTTTGTTATTATACATATCTTTCTTGGGGGCCGTCATGGTCGTGGTAGTTGAATTTACAACTACCTGTGCAATCAGTGCCTATCACCACTAAAGTTGTGAGTTCGAATTCGGCTCATGGCGAGGTGTATTTGATACAACCTATGTGATAACTTTTGTCAGTAACTTGCGACAGGTTTTCTTCGGGTACTTTGGTTTCCTCCACACACAAAACTGACCGCCACGATATAACTGAAATATTGTTGAAAGTGGCGTTAAACACCATAAACCAACCAACCATATCTTTCTTATGCATCAGTTAGCCCATTAACTTCACAGCTCTAAATGTCAATTATGGGAAGTTAAACTTCATTTATTGTTCCCATATCATATAATTGGCTAACAAAAATATTCTATTAAGGAAATGACGATTATTGTAACATTTAAAAGCACTTTCAACAGTATTTCAATTATATATCCTTGACTTTATTACCTGTTACATAGACGTTGTATCAAGCACTCCTCACAATGGGCAATTTTAGAGGTGTTCATTACCAGTTCGTGGAAATTTTAATGTCAAATACAGATATCAAAATAATGACAGAGGTTTTTTTTTAATTTAAACTAAAATATATAAGCATGAAATTGCTGGAAGTTTATTCTTTAGATCTACATGTTTCAGTGTCTAGAAAGAATGTGCCGTAGACATCGAAACACACGTAGATCACATATATATCTGTTATGTCCTGAAGATATATCCTCTGACCCAAAAGGAAGGGTGTTGGTTCACATTAACTTTTTTAAATTTCTTGATTTTACTTTTTTTTAATAAAATATATATAGATGTAGGATGGATTGATGAAACATAAAAACTGTTGAGGAGGCTGCCATGGTCGTGATCGTATGGTAGTTGGATTTACAACTATCTATGCAATCAAACATTGTGAATTCGAATCCCGCTCAGGCGTGGTGTACTCGATACTATATAATGTGATCTAGTTTGTCAGCTTGCGGCAGCTCCGTGGCTTTCTCCGGTTTCCTCCACCAGTAAAACTACCCCCCACGTTATAACTGAAATATTGTTGAAAGTGGGGTTAAACACCATATCCCTAACCTTAAAAACTGTTGTTCTTATTTACCTGTCCATAATGCCTAACATTTGTTTCCTAACGTCTTGTGCCCTTTTTAATGTTCGAATCTGTACAAAATTGTCATAACACCAAGGACTTGAGAATTTATTGTTCTTCCATGAATTATATACTGCTAGCAATGTTAAATGGTCACCCTCTGTCTGGTGAAACTTAGCTTTCTTCTGGTCAGCAATAGATTGTTTATCCTGTAAATAAACAAAAGTAGGTTATATGGGATTAATGACCTCCTCTTCTATCCAAAATGATTCTGGATAGAAAATAAAATAACTGACAATCAATGATAAATAGCTGAAACTCAACAATAAAATCTGATTCACATTTGTATGTTACAAAAAGCTTATTTATTGACAAAAATTTCATTCAAACTACATGTTATTTAATGAGATAAAAATAAAAATATTTTCAAGTACTTTTTAAGACGCAGATGCTCAAAAACTATGCTCTATCTAGTATTTATGTTCATTGACATTGGCAAAAATTAAAATACATGGTTGTGGCTTATGGTGTTTAATGCCACTTTCAACAATATTTCAGTTATATCGTGGTGGTCAGTTGTGTTGGTGGAGGAAACCGGAGTACCTTAACAAAACCACCGACCTGTTGCAAGTCACTGCCAAATTTATCACATAATGTGGTATCGAGTACACCTCGTCATGAACGGGGTTCGAACTCACAACTTTAGTGGTGATATGAACTGATTGCACAGGTAGTAGTAAATCCAACTACCGTATGATCACAGCCACGACGACCCCTCAATTATAATACAGATAAAATATTTACCTTAGGTCTATAGAAGACATTCTGAACAGATAACATTGAGACGATCGTCAGTATTTCATCACTGCAGGCTAAATGAACAGACATAATCAGCATCTTAGACAACATGGGCTCCAATGGGAATTCTGCCATCTTTAAACAAATAAAGCAATAAACTCAAGACATTTTTCATTTAAATATTTTAAAACCAAACTATTTTTTGAAAATTTTACTTGTTTCTGTTTTATAGGGATTAAAGTGAGCAAGTGATTGTTGTTTAGTGCCAAATGAGTAATTTTTCACTTATATTATGGCAAAAACATGTTACATTCAATGAAATGATGATGATGATGTCCACTTTGTACAAGACCAACACACTTAATTGGATCTTTTTAGTGGTAAAAACAGTCTGAGGGTAGACATGAGACTCCACTCTAACATTATCATGATTTAAAAACAGTCTGAGGGTAGACATGAGACTCCACTCTAACATTATCATGATTTAAAAACAGTCTGAGGGTAGACATGAGACTCCACTCTAACATTATCATGATTTAAAAACAGTCTGAGGGTAGACATGAGACTCCACTCTAACATTATCATGATTTAAAAACAGTCTGAGGGTAGACATGAGACTCCACTCTAACATTATCATGATTTAAAAACAGTCTGAGGGTAGACATGAGACTCCACTCTAACATTATCATGATTTAAAAACAGTCTGAGGGTAGACATGAGACTCCACTCTAACATTATCATGATTTAAAAACAGTCTGAGGGTAGACATGAGACTCCACTCTAACATTATCATGATTTAAAAACAGTCTGAGGGTAGACATGAGACTCCACTCTAACATTATCATGATTTAAAAACAGTCTGAGGGTAGACATGAGACTCCACTCTAACATTATCATGATTCTGAGCCAACCAACCAGTCTTTGCTCTTACTCCATAAAGCTGTGTGCTTAATTAGTAAAGAAGCAACAAATATCAATTTTATATTCTTTGGTTTGACCGGACCGGGGCTTGATCTCACGATCTTCCGCACACAAGGTGGGCACGCTAATCATTACATCACAGATGCAGTTATATAGAGATAAACAATCACATGAACATGTACAAATTCAAATAAGGAAACTACTTCATGACACACATCAATATAATTTGTACAATATAACTACTAATGAAAACTTACTCAGTGGTTTTAAAACACCAAGCTGATTATAATCACATTTCTCTTTTCCTACCCATTACTGATATGTTATGGCGTGTGAGATCTGATGAAACCCCATTACGTGTCACATGTCAGTGACCCAATGTCATGAATATTTAATAAAATGATAAATATATTTTACGACCAAACAGATTGCTCGTAGCAAATGAAGCAGTTTAGTATTAAATCATAACACTTTCACACTCTTGCAAGCTCCATCTTCATTGGACAACAAAGGTCATAACACAGGGTCACTCACAGGTGACCTGTTATGGTGTTTCTTCAGATCTCCCACACCGCGCCATTTCAAGTAAAGGGGAGCAGGTGAGAAATGTGATTTTAAAGAGAATGCTAAAACACATAATTAAAATTATATCTTAATTTTTCATATAGTTATCCACAAGAACAACATTATACATTAGATCATGTCATGAAAAACTTTAGATTCACATTTGGAAGCTCTCTACTCTTTTCATAAACCACTATACTGCTCAATGCCTCAAGATTTTGTAGGGTCGTTGCTGATTGGTTGCTTTTGAACTGTGACCTTTGACATGGTCTGATACAATGTTGTTACATGATGGTAAATTGCTATATAAAAAAAATCATTGTCTTACTCTTCGTCCAAGTCTCGTCAGTAATCCTTCATCGTCCAGAGCACTCAGCGCATGCAACTGTTCCATCGCTGAAATGAGGGTCTGCATGGGCGGTGCATCCATAAAATCAAACGATAATAAATCATTGATACCCATAGCTTTCAATGATAAGACAGTACTGGCCAAATTTGTTCTCTGTATTTCAGGTACATTGGTGGGTAACATCTCATCTCTATAAGCTCTCTCTGTGTAGAGCCGGTAACACTTCCCAGGACCAGTCCTGCCTGCCCTACCAGCTCTTTGCTTGGCTTGAGCCTGAAAATGGTAATACAAATTGTATCATCCTTTAAGTCATCACATATTCTCAATACAACTTTTCAAATTGGTCAGATCAAATATGACTTCATCCAACATCAAGCTAGATTTAAATACATGTATTAGTTTATGAAAACTTTAAAAATTCAAGCTTTAATTGATCATTTTCTTCAATATACCAATGAGTCTCATGTGTAAACAAAATGTCTAAACTGATCAAATTCTTCAGTCTCAAAGAGGTTCGGATTAGACAGGTTTTACTGTATTATGTTCATCAACATATTCTTTTTGCTAGATAACAAATACTTACCCTTCTAGACATGTAATGATTTTTGTTTCTGATTTCTATAAAAAAAAATCTCTGACTTTACCTTGAGGTTATTGAAGAAATCAGATAAAATTGAAAAATTCAGAATTTTGATATCAGTGTGTTGAAGAAATCCAATCCTGGTTTCTGCAATCTAATGAACTGACTTTAAAACATACCTATGAAATAGGTGCAACAATCAGCTGATCCACACCTGTGAAATAGGGGTAACATTTAGATGATCCATCCCTATGAAATAAATGTAACAATCTTCTGATCTCATACCTATGAAATAGTTGTAACAATCAGCTGATCCCATACATGTGAGACAGCTAATCCCATACCTGTGAAATAGGTGTTAACTATCAGCTGATCCCATATATGTGAAATAGGTATACCATTCACCTGATCCATACCTGTGAAATAGGTGTAACAATCAGGATCCCATACATGTGAAATAGCTGTAAAAACGAGCTGATACATACCTGTGAAATAGGTGTAACAATGACGATCCCATACCTGTGAAATAGGTAAAACAATTACGATCCCATACCTGTGAAATAGGTGTAACAATGACGATCCCATACATGTGAAATAGGTGTAACAATGACAATCCTATACCTGTGAAATAGGTGTAACAATCAGGATCCCATACATGTGAAATAGCTGTAAAAACGAGCTGATACATTACTGTGAAATAGGTGTAACAATCAGCGGATCCCACACCTGTGAAATATGTGTAACATAAAGCTGGTACATACCTGTGAAATAGGTGTAACAATCAGCTGATCCATGCCTGTTTTAGAGTTGTAGACTTTCTGCTTAACAAATCCAGGGTCAACCACATAATATATACCATCTATAGTCAAAGAAGTTTCAGCAATGTTGGTAGCTATGACAACCTACAAGAAATGTGTCCAGTAACATATATTTTTAAAGTTTAATTATAAATAGCCCTAGTACACTAAATTTACATCGTATCAATATATCATGAATTTTTCTTTTACATTTTAGATGTACCATTTGAATTCAACTTAAAAAATTAAGATCTGGGGAAATACAGTTGATCAAAGTCTTCATTCTGACATTTTCTTTGTTGTTTATTGGCATATGGATAGGATAAATATTCTAGACCAAAAAACGAAAAGCCGGAAACTTGGATATGTTCTATTGAATTTTTTTCTTAATTGTGCGATCTTAAAACAGGTTAATGGGATCCCAACCATCTCCTCCTGAAATCTTAATCTCCGGTGTTCAAACAAAAATAAAAAAGCAATTTTGCTACAAGATTACTTAATTTTAAGGCAATAATAACAAAATAAACATGCAAGGTACAAAAACAGGGACAGTAAACATCTATTTTAATAAGTGAATGATCATGAGACATGTATGATTTGTTTTCTCTAAAAGAAAGATTATTGTGAAGATAAAGTACAAATACTATAAACATTACACACACATTTTATATATTACATTCATTACATGGGGGCTCACTGAGATTTCTAAGTGAAATAAAATGTGTTTATTTCACAGAGGGATGTCACAGTACCAATATCATCACAATCGAAAATATCATTGAGCGTCTGACAATGAAAAACAAAGTTCTTTCTTAAACGTCTTATTAGCACAAACAAAAGTGTGAAATCTATATACTAAACAGAATAAGTACTCTTACATTCTGAATATCAAAAATAAATCATTTGTAACTTAACAACAATGGTAATTCAGCACTAACACGCATTTGTGAATTACTGCATTGTTCGCTTACTCCTGAATTATGTTTAATATTCAGAATGCAAGAGTAGTTATTAAGGGGGAAACGATTCACTGTATGTACCGAAATAACGATTATTTTGGGGACAGTTCGGTTCATGATACGTGGAGGCTGCTTACGATACAAACGATATGATGCTCATTTTTTGAAAAAAAAGTAGTGTTGAACTTCAGTTTTCTTCTTTTGGTGATCATTTAATTAATATTTTTAGAAAAGTGAATCGATTAATTTACACTTTTAAAATTAATTAATCAAATATCAAATATTTATAACTTCCGCTAGTACGTAAGTGACCTCATATCAAAAAAAAACATGGCAGCACCCATGTCGACCAGCATGGACTTCAAGGAATAGTTACAGTTTCCTATAAAACGTATCGTCATACGCATCGTAATACATATCAAATATCGCGATAGGTATCGCTTGTGGAAAAAGTGTATCGTTACACCCCTAGTCGTTATACCATAATTCATCATAGTAAGAATCAAAACTTACTTTCCTGGATCCAGGTGGAGCAGGCTCAAATATCCTGGTCTGCATTTCACTAGGCAGGGCACTATATACAGGTAATATAATCAAATCTGGCACCTCTGGACCAAGGGCTTTCATCCTCTCGTATAAAATCTCACAGGCAGTATCGATTTCTTCTTGACCCGTTAAAAATAACAAAATGTCACCAGGTGGCTCCATCAAGTGTATCTGCATTACCGTGATCATGGAGGCATCTAAATAATCTGTCTCTGCCTCCTTGGTGTATAATACTTCTACAGGATAAGTTCTACCAGGTATAGTGAAAATAGGCTGTAGAAAAACAAAAGACCATGTCAGTATTTGATAGGTAAATGTGAACCAATGCTGAGAAGGCTTGTGGTTATTAGGTTAGTAAGAAAGGATATGGATATAAAGGAATACAACAAACTATCCAATTCCACACTTAGACGTATATTAAAGGGATATTAAAGCTCGTTTTAACATATATTTTTTCAATTCATGACGAAGGTTGTTTCTTTTCAATTTAATTGTAAAAACAATCCAAAAATACTTTGCAAGCCCATATAATCCCTAATATCGTTAAAATATCACTTAAAAGGGTCGAAATGAATTTTGGTCCAGGAAGCAAAAAACACACGAAGAATAGGAGAAACTTACTTAACCCACTGGTTAAACACACAAAGAATAGGAGAAACTTACTTAACCCACTGGTTAAACACACAAAGAATAGGAGAAACTTACTTAACCCACTGGTTAAACACACAAAGAATAAGAGAAACTTACTTAACCCACTGGTTAAACACACAAAGAATAGGAGAAACTTACTTAACCCACTGGTTAAACACACAAAGAATCGGAGAAACTTACTTAACCCACTGGTTAAACACACAAAGAATAGGAGAAACTTACTTAACCCACTGGTTAAACACACAAAGAATAGGAGAAACTTACTTAACCCACTGGTTAAACACACAAAGAATAGGAGAAACTTACTTAACCCACTGGTTAAACACACAAAGAATCGGAGAAACTTACTTAACCCACTGGTTAAACACACAAAGAATAGGAGAAACTTACTTAACCCACTGGTTAAACAAACAAAGAATAGGAGAAACTTACTTAACCCACTGGTTAAACACACAAAGAATCGGAGAAACTTACTGAACCCACTGGTTAAACACACAAAGAATAGGAGAAACTTACTTAACCCACTGGTTAAACACACAAAGAATAGGAGAAACTTACTTAACCCACTGGTTAAACACACAAAGAATAGGAGAAACTTACTTAACCCACTGGTTAAACACACAAAGAATAGGGGAAACTTACCTAACCCACTGGTTAAACACACAAAGAATCGGAGAAACTTACTTAACCCACTGGTTAAACACACAAAGAATAGGAGAAACTTACTTAACCCACTGGTTAAACACACAAAGAATAGGAGAAACTTACTTAACCCACTGGTTAAACACACAAAGAATCGGAGAAACTTACTTAACCCACTGGTTAAACACACAAAGAATAGGAGAAACTTACTTAACCCACTGGTTAAACACACAAAGAATAGGAGAAACTTACTTAACCCACTGGTTAAACACACAAAGAATCGGAGAAACTTACTTAACCCACTGTTTAAACACACAAAGAATAGGAGAAACTTACTTAACCCACTGGTTAAACACACAAAGAATAGGAGAAACTTACTTAACCCACTGGTTAAACACACAAAGAATAGGAGAAACTTACTTAACCCACTGGTTAAACACACAAAGAATAGGAGAAACTTACTTAACCCACTGGTTAAACACACAAAGAATCGGAGAAACTTCCTTAACCCACTGGTTAAACACACAAAGAATAGGAGAAATTTACTTAACCCACTGGTTAAACACACAAAGAATCGGAGAAACTTTGATAGCAACCTAAGAAGTCAATAAACATTACATATAACTAGTTGTGGGTTAAATTTACTTACTGCTTCAAAGAAATAAGAGGAGAATTTAACAGCATCCAGCGTGGCTGACGTTACTATCAACTTCATCTCTGGTCGTTTCTTCACAGCGGCTTTGAGTAATCCAAACAGGACGTCAGTATGTATGGTCCTCTCGTGAGCCTCGTCCAACATGATGATGGCGTACTGTGATAGATCTGGGTCAACTAAACATTCACGTAACATCATACCCTCTGTCATGTATTTAATCTTAGTCTCAGGGCTCGTACAATCCTCAAAACGAATCGTATATCCAACCTATTAATAAAAATTAACACTTAAGTATATTAATATTATTATTGAGCTACATTTATCAAAGAATTTTTTTAATTTATTTAATGAGGATTGCTGATAGCGGATGGCTATGACCGGTTTTCCTCAAAGTACGTACATGAATACATAATTTGAATCAGTATAATGATTATTACAAATATTAAAATGACAAAATATACAAGACAAGACTAAACTATTTTTTTTTCGTTGCGGTAAAGGATTATGGTGTTTAACGCCACTTTCAACAATATTTCAGTTATATCGTGGCGGTCTGTGTTATTGGTGGAGGAAACCGGAGTACCCTGAGAAAACCACTGACCTGTCGCAAGTCACTGACCAACTTTCTCCGGTTTCCTCCACCAATAAAACTGGCCACCACGATATAACTGAAATAATGTTGAAAGTGGCGTTAAACACCATAAACCCAAATCCTCAAGATTTAATATCAAAATTCTTACATACTTTTTTGAAAGGCGATCTGTTAAATATCAGTACAACAGTAGTATACATTTTTATCAGAAGAAATGTTGTGTATAATTTGCATTTATCTATCAAATATTTTCAGATTAATGTCCAATTTATGTCATGTGATTTTTGAAGCCAATTTATACCCTTACTAATCTAATAAAAGGGGAGATAATTGACATTTGAAAAATTGTTGAAATAAAAATTTATCAAAATGATTGAGCTTCTAAACAATGGCATTTTCTTATTTCTGAGCATTTAACTTTTCGCTACAATACAATGAAACAATATACCTATAATGTTTTGGCCACATTAAAAACTTTAAAATTTTCTGTTCAATACTAGTTGTAAGTGTGATAAATGGCTACATATCAGTGATCACCATACAATAGTCCCCACCCTCTTATAAGGTCACTCCCACCAAAAACACCCCTCTAATCAAGCCAGATTTCAGGTGCACTTAGATAGTAAAATACTATTAAATTGTCCTCCTCAAGGGAGATCATCCCTCTTAAAGGTCATATTTTTATTGCTGAAGGGGTGGCCTAATTAGAGAGCGGTTGCTGTATTAGAATATCAGATCATAAATTGTCTTGAACATGGATTGATTGTTGGTTGCTTAAAGTTATGCGGCAAATATTTCATGTATATTCAGGGCGAATCATAAACCATACCTCTTGTCCAAGCCTACAACCATACTCTTCTGATACTCTTTTGGCTACAGACATGGCAGCCACACGACGAGGTTGTGTACATCCAATCTTTCCTTTAGTTGTATATCCAGCCTCAGCCAAATATTGTGTAATCTGAGTTGTCTTCCCTGATCCTGTCTCACCAATAACGATCAACAGTTGATTGTCGTTTACTGCCTAAAACAAGAAATTTAATTAACTTCAATCAACAATTATATACCATCTGATATCACTAGTGACACTGAAATCTATTTATATTTATACATATCACAACTTTTATTTCAGGGGCTGTGGTGGTTGTGATCATATGAAACATTATCCAGATTCTGAGTGAACCAGTCTGTGCTATTACTTGTTAATGCTGTGAGCTTAGAAGAGAAGCAGCAAATTTTAATTTTTTTGTCCTTGGCTTGACTCGACCAGGTCTCAACCCACTAGCTGTTGAAATCGAGGTGAGCGCGCTAGCCATTCCAATTCCACCACTAATATGGTTAGATAAGTATAGAGATTACAATGTTTAAAAAAAAAACAATTTAGTATTGTGTGCCAAAAACCCTCAAACACCTGTTCTAAATCTCAAATTTATATCGGTACTTTACTCTTCCTTACCTTTAACAATTCATCTTTGAGTTTATAAATAGGTAAGCTTTGTCTTTGTTCTAACAATGATTTCTTTTCCTTCTTTCCATACGAGGCTTTTTTACCTCCAGCAATATGTTTCTTCCACTCTGGAAGGTCGTTTGGGGTCATTCCTACTCCTCTTATATTAGCTGCTAGCTGTCTACTACCTGTATAATATTAAATAGAGCATTAGAAATTATAACTAGAGGCTCACGATGATCCTGTATTGCTTACCTATCAAGTAACAATTCCATCTTGGAGAAGACAATACTAAGTTGAAAAACTTGTGTCTGATCCTTTTGTCATTATTTAGACAATAAAATATGTTTAAATTTAAATTAAAAACAATTCCATCAAACATGTGGTTTGTAACAAGACAATATTTGAAATTATAGCCAATCAACTAGTACTTCTGAAATGGAACGAAAATCACATCCGATGTCGAGAACCATCCAAGTAAAATAAAATATGATTGCAAAAATACAAAACACGAGAAGTTTCTTTTTGTCTTTTTTTGTTTGTTGTAAATCGTTAACATTTACACATGCCATAATAATCTCCTATACTGTTAAATGTAGGTTAGGGTTAGGGTGTTTGTCACTTTCAATAACATTTCAGTTATATCATGGTGGTCAGTTTTATTGTGGAGGAAACTGGAGTATTCTGAGAAAAATATGCAGCTTAATTCCATATACATGTTTGTTCTAAATATATTTAAAAAAAGAATTCAAACATTCAAACAGTATACATACTGTCAGGCATTGGGTCAGTCCAGTTGTTATTGAGACCAGCAGGGACAGCCTCCATTTCTGCCTCTCTCTGAACTTGTTTCATCTCACGTCTTTCTTTCTGTAAGGCATTCTGCATCATTGCAGCTTGTGATAAAGATCCATCTGGATTCTTAAATAAGAAAATAAAACCCAAGTTAAATGTATATTGTGAATATATTTCTTTATACTTTCTAATACTTTCCATAAATCTCAGATCTTAGATGTTTTTAAAACTTGAGTTTCACACACAGAGAAACCTGTCTCAGGGATGATCTTGGTTAGAAAATACAATAACTGAAATCAATGAATAAAAGATGAAACCATCTACACCGTCATGGAGGCACGTGCAAGTTCGGCTTTGAGTTTTATTGGGATGTAAAACATCTCTTTTATAATCATGTGACCACTTCATAACCAATCATATTGTAACATTTCAATGAAAAACGGAAGTAATGTAATTATATATGATTATTGGTCACTAGTAGAAGCATACTGATGAAGATGGGTAGCGCCAAGCAGTGTTATAGTTCTTACAGTTCTTAAATAATGTAAATATTAATAAAAATAATGTTCTCCTCACTCAGGCAAAGGTGACCTTAGTTGATTTTGGCTGCCCTGTTTAGGCCCTTTGATTTTATTGCTCCCAAAACTTTACATTACTTGGCTTTCCAATCTTCAATTAATCCACACTAAATTTGACATCTACATTTTTATTATAGTTTCCAGGGTTTCATGTTAGGGGGGGGATGCACTTAAAAAAATTGCGCCAAGCGGAGAGAGGCGCGAAATTATTTGGGGTATTTCGTGTGAAAAATCACGATTTTACGCCAAAAAATCATATTTTTTCCAATTTTAGGGGGGGCGTGTGCCAGTTGCGCCCCCCCCCCCCCCCCCCCCCCCTGGTTTCTTAATTATACCTTAACAATTTTTACAGGACTGAGATCTAACTCTCATAGTTTTTTAATATGACCTAACTCTCATAGTTTTTTAATATATACCTTAACAATTTTTACAAGACTGAGATCTAACTCTCATAGTTTTTTAATATATACCTTAACAATTTTTACATGACTGAGATCTAATTCTCATAGTTTTTTAATATATACCTTAACAATTTTTACAAGACTGAGATCTAACTCTCATAGTTTTTTAATATATACCTTAACAATTTTTACAGGACTGAGATCTAACCCTCCTCTACCTCCTACACCAGCTAAAAATGGAGCTTCTTCCTCTACAAGTTCTATCTCAACATCTTCATCTAGAAAACAAATACAAACATTTTCTTGTAATAATTGATTGCAACTCCTAAATACTTAAGTGCTAACAGTATAAAACTGGCTTAAAATTCAAAAACTAATGATGTGAGTTCGAATCCGGCTCAGGCAAACTGTACTCGATACATTATGTGATAAAGTTTGACAGTGACTTGCGGCAGATCGGTGGTTTTATCCGGGTACTCTGGTTTCCTCCACCAATAAAACTGACCGCCACGAAAGAACTGAAATATTGTTGAAAGTGGCATTAAACACCATAATTATAACCCCCCAACAATCTTTGGATGTGACAACATTTTGCTCAATAAATTTTCTGTACGTATTTCTTAAATAAGAAACCAATACCAGAATCATCTTCTTTTGGCAGTAATCCAGTCTCTTCATCAAAGTCTGGATATTCAGATTTATCAATGACATTTGCTGCAATCATACGATTGATTTCCCATCTCTCTGGAGAGGTCATCCTGCGACCTTTCTTCACGTCCTTGACCTCATCAATGTCAGGCATGTCCAGCAAGGCCTGAACGGTTGGACGATCAGGATTACGAGCCTCTGTTTCATCGTTAACATCTCCACCCTTCAACGACCTTGTCTGACTAGGATTGATGTCTTCTCCCGTTTCTTGATCTACATCCTGAAAGTTAAAACATCTATTGTAAAGAATCTGTAGGATGTACAACTACCTATGCAATCGATGCCTATCACCACTAACATCGTGAGTTTGAATCCCGCTCAAGGCGAGGTGTACAACATTATGTGATCAAGTTTGTCAGTGACTTGTGGCAGGTCGGTTTTCTCTGGGTAATCTGGTTTCCTCCACCAATAAAACTGCCTACCAGGATATAACTGAAATATTGTTGAAAGTGGTGTTCAACATCATAAACCTTAACCATCTGTAGGATGTAACTGATTGTCTGTTGCTTCAGGTCCTACGACAAATATTCAATGAATATTCATGACGAGAACAAGTTCAACAATAAATAAAAATTATACCGAAATCAGAGAGGAATGGGACAACTGGATCAACAACTATTATATGCCACTGGAAAGGTACGGAGAGTTGGGTAGGAACGAAAAAATATAGCCCATAGTAGCTACTACAGTGCACATTCTCTTTTTCGAAATCTACAAAATGGATCTTTAACGTCCAGTGAGCGTGGTACTCGCCAAACACTGTGTCATATAAGAATTTCCTGAATGTTAATTAAAAATAAAAAAACAATTTTGCTTCCAGTATTCGACAGCTATTTGACTTTAACTTCCTGATTTCTCTAGAAGTACCTACCTTCATAGAAAGACTAGTTTTATTTCCTGTGTAAGATAGAACCTTGACCTTGACACTCTGACCTTTCTGCACCACTTCTCCAACTTGAGCAACTCTTCCCTCTCTTCTTAACTGTGAATATATGACAAATGTTAATATTAAAATGAAACTTCTTAAATACAAATGTATATCTATCTGTATTTTTCACATTTTTTCTTTTATTTCACCAAGGGAGATTTTCAGTGTCAATGGACTGCATGATACTGAAAGTAATCAGGCAGTGTGATGTCAAACACATTATGACATTACTGATAAAAACAATCACATCTTAAAATACATAACTAGTATCACAACTTCTCCTATCAGACTCATTGTCATACTAACGATAATGTCTGTCTCAAGCTTCATAACTGCTGTTATTCTTTTTTTTTTATCACAAATATCAAAATATAAAAGTTGCAAATATTTAATAATTTTTTTTTTATTGATTTTTTTTTTTTTTTTTTTCGTTTTCGTTTATTTTTGGAAAAATGGCCCACCGTAACCTGCAATTTAATGAAAGCAAGACGGCAGCCATTGTCAACAAATATATAAGATTAACTTTCTTTTTGTAACAATTGAAAAAAATGTAGAAAAATATCACACATATTTGGGTCTAGACAAAGGACAATACAGTGCTGCTAGATGCCCACTTGGAGCGTCTCTATAGAGGAAAGAAGGGTCCAGACCACATCGTTGTGTCTGTCCAGGAATCATTGGAACAATTTATTTTTGCACTCACGACTAGCCCATAAGAAACACACAAATGGATGAAAATCGGTATGGAGGGACATTAAATTTTCTTTACAAGGATTTTTCTTTTTTAATGATTTCCTCTACACCTTTCCTCATTTCTTGGATGGCGTCGATCTCTGATAAACCTAGACGACGTTTGTTTGAAATATCGTAAACTCCACCAACACTCTCGGTGTGTTCACCGTGAATACCTCTGGGTTGGAGATTAAGTTTTTCACAGAATTCTTTGAATTCAGGCAATTTTGGAATTTTAATGTACACACTGGCTCTGCATGTAGTTCCCAAATTTGTTGGACAGAATGTCAAATATCTCAGTTCCTTCTTTGTTGCAAATGTTAGTTGTTTTTCTAATTGTTTAATGCCTGTTACTAGTCGTTTGTAGACCTGGGCGAGATTGCCTCCTTTCTGCATAGAAATAAAACGGAGATGGTCTTCCTCGTTGACCCATACCAAGAATGTTTTGTCTGGGTTGTGGAAGATAGCTCTGCCGATGGGCCAGTCATCATAACCACCAGCATCTCTCAAAAATCTGTCGTCATCCTTAAACAGGAAGTGATCGTCGATCAACTGTTTTTCTGTTTCTTTCGTCATTCCGTCATACTAACGATAATGTCTGTCTCAAGCTTCATAACTGCTGTTATTCTTTTTTTTATCACAAATATCAAAATATAAAAGTTGCAAATATTTAATAAAATAATAGTTTATCATTCTTAATATGTGAATAACTGGATTTTGATACAATTCGATAGAATTTTGAAAATCATATGTCATGAAAGTTCATAGGACACAGGAGCCCCAACTTCCTGCTAAAGTAAAGCAAATCAAGGGGCATAACTCCAGAACAGAAAAAGTGTCAATGTTCGAAAAACGGATTCTATTTATGGTCCCTGACCTTGTGTATAAATTTCAAATGATTTGCCTAAGGGGAACTTAAGTTATAGAGCGGATACCAAATGATGTCTGTACGAACGGAAATACAGATATGGGTAAAACTTAATGCTCTAGCAGCGGGTACATAAAAATAAAGACAAGATTTCAATGTAGAATGTGTATTTTTTTTTTCTGTAAGGGATGGGTGGTTTTTTTCCAGTTTATAAAATCTGAGGAAAAACTTTCAAGAATAATTAAAGTCACAAGAATAAAGGATTACCATTTAACAAATATGTGACATACCTGTGATATATGTACAAGACCTTCTACTCTTTTTCTTAGTCCTTCTAACTGTACAAAACATGACATACCTGTGATATATGTACAAGACCTTCTACTCGTTTTCTTAGTCCTTCTAACTGTACAAAACATGACATACCTGTGATATATGTACAAGACCTTCTACTCTTTTTCTTAGTCCTTCTAACTGTACAAAACACCCAAACTGCATCAATGTTGTCACTCTACCATTAAATATCTACAAAATATAAATTTATCTAGTAAACAGATCTTATTTAAACAACAGAAAATGACCATTAATAAGGAACAATAAAGTTTTTTTTAAGAATTAGCCAATCAAATTGCTATATTATTATAAGGCCCACCAAATGCCCATTCCATCAAAGTTTCCTTCAATTTGGCCCAGTGGTTTTAGAGAAGAAGATGATAATGTATGATGGAGACAATGATGACAATAGCTCACATGGTCCTTTAGACTAGGTTAAGCTAAAAAAGAAAAGCATGGTCACATCAATATTGTTTAAGGTATCAATTCATACATTTTTTTATGGATTCTTATTTTTTTTCCAGGCCATATCAAAAAGACAGGCAGTAAGTAGAACCTCAAATTTGTCCAATTACAGTAATCCCCTTCTTATAAGGTCACCCCTTTCTGCAATGAAAACGTGGTCTTATACGAAGGGTGGTCTCTCTTAATGGGTATAATTAGGTGGTATTTTACTATCTCAGTGTATATGAAATCTAGCCTGATAAGAGGTGTGGCATCTTTTGGGAGTGTCCTTATACGATATGTATTACTTTATTCATATAGCATATTGTAACATAATTTGTAGCATACCATCCCTACTACAGGTTCTAGAGGTAATTCTTCCTGATTCCTGTCTCCTCTCTTGTCACGATTTTTATATCTATCATTACTTCTTGACCTCCGTCTATTGTATTTCCTGTCACGACTGTTTGATCTGTCTCTATGACGATTCCTGTCACGACTGTTTGATCTGTCTCTATGACGATTCCTGTCACGTGATCTACTTCTGCTTCTGCACCGGTCACGTTCTTGAGATCTACTCCTGTTACGATGCCTTTCTCTTGATCTGCTCCTAGACCTCTTCTTTTTCCTAAAAATTAAAATATAAAAGGTTTAGTAAAATCATTGAAAATATCACAATTATCAGTAATATAAGGTTAGGGTTATGGTGTTTAATGTCACTTTCAACAATATTACATTTATATCGTGGCGGTCAGTTTTATTCCTGGAGGAAACAGGAGTACCCGGATAACACCACCGACTTGTCGCAAGTCACTAACAAACTTGATCACATAATGTTGTATTGAGTACATCTCGCCATCAATGGAATTCAAACTCACAATCAGTGCCTAGTGGTGATAGGCACTGATTGCGCAGGTAGTTGTGAATCCAACTACCATACGATCACGACCACAGCAGCCCCTTTATATCAGTAATATAAGTGCTAATCCTATGCTTTGGTTTGATTCTAAGTGTAAAATGGGATTTCTGTGATCTTCAATCACATTCTTTTCCCCTTTTGTGAATTTCTGATATCTTTACATTTTGATCCAAATTTAATGTTTTTCATTAAAGACATATGTTGCTTGTCTGATACTGATATATAACATGAGAAAACAATTCAAAGGGTCTTAAATTAGATTAGCAGGAGAAAATCTATTTCAAGGAAATTAAATACGAGGGAAAGGTTTGGTAAAATTCCGTCAAAATTACAATACTGCTATGACAACCTAAAAGCAAACGACACCCCACATTAAAAGTGGAGTAATAATTAATGAGTTTCAGACCAAAAACTTTAGAATTGGTATTTGCTGCTTCTCATATAAGTATGTATCACTGGCGTTAAACTGATCGTGGTAACTGCAGTTACGACGAACACAACATAGCGGGGGTAGAAATAGGTAAGATCGTTTTTTGCTAATTTCTCCATTCTAACGTGTTGTTGTCAAGAATTACTCAGCCGCAAGGTTGATCTGTACGATTTTGTTGTATGTGTGTGTTCTTGATGCCATATATGGTCTTGTTACCAAGAAAATAGCCGTCAGAAATTTAAGGAAGATAATCGTAACTCCAAAAGAAGATAATCTATTTTTATATATCATAATTTATGGAGTTATGATTAATGTGTAAATTATAGTGGTGTCTCATTAGTCTAAATACATCAAACCTGTATATAAAGGGCACTCAATGGAACCTAAAAATGTGCCCTTTATGAGCAGTTGCCCTTTATATATCGTTAAAATTGTATGCACTAGTCATTAATGGGAAGAATAAGACTACCCTTTAAAGACATTGATTTGTTATATCGAGGTGCCCTTTAAGACAGGGTTGACTGTGGTTTATTGTAACAAAGACTGGAAATGAGTAACTTAAGTAAGCTAGACTTACTTCTTTTTATCTCTTTCTCTGCTTCGACTTCTGTCTCTTCTTCTTTCTCTGTCTTTTTCAACTCTATAACAAATTTGCATAAATTTATACAGTCTAGTCCATTTATAGTGAAATTTTAGGGGTACATGAAATCTTTTCATTAAAATCAAGCTTAAATATAACCAGATCTGATATATACTCAAGGGAGTTGATGGGGGGAATAAATAATCAGACATCACCGATTTTGCATTATACTTTGACAGAACCATTTTTATTTTAATATTACAATATATAAAAGCATTTAATCTGATTTAGGAAATAAATCATGAAAGTCATATACTGTGTTGTGAATTTTAACATGAGTTAACGGATATGTTGATTATTTTCAGTGAATATAGATGCTTAAAACGCTGACAACAGTGTAAATAATTTTATTTTGTGATTTTATCACCTGGCTTAAATGTGTGCACCGCGCATGTCCTAATGAGATTTTGCCATCTAAATAAATCGTTTGTTTGTTTACAAATTGATAGAAGGATGGCATATTAGAATTTTAGTTATTATTTTTAGAAAATTTGGATTATTATTATAAAAAGGTTAAAGAATTCCCTACATAAAATGACACAACCACAACATGTTAACATTACAAAATGAGTGTGAACAATTATCAAAGTTGGTCACAAGTCAATCTATCAACAAAAGTTTAAGCCACAATTTTTAATTTTTCTTCACCCATTTTCCATTTTCTTGACCTTGCTTCTCATCTTGTCAGTGATAAATTTATTCATTAAAGATTCAACTTCTCCCAACATATTATCAAATAACAACTTACTTTTTATCAGCAATAGGTTTATTCATAAGAGCTTCAAGTTCTCCCAACATGTCCTCTGCTACAGCCTTGTCCTTTTCATCAGCTTTGATATATATTTCTTCTTCATCTTTCAGCATTCCCTGTAATAGAACAGAAGTATATTGTTAATTATCCTATAAAGTTCAAGATTAGGGCACAGCGTTCCTTACAACAAAGCTATTTACCCAACTTGGATGACTGCATCATTTCACTGTAGGGAGATTTGGGCCCATAAAACTATGGGGTACTAGTTTGACCCATTACTTTTTATAGTGCCTGTACCAAGCCAGGAAAGCGAGTGGTCAAGTATATGTGTTGGGGAATCAATTTTGCAACTGTTTCTACGAATATATCGTGGCAGTCAGTTTTATTGGTGGAGGAAACCGTAATACCTGCAGAAAACCACTGACCTGTGGTAAGTCACTGACAACTTTATCACATAATGTTGCATCGAGTACACCTCGCCTGAATGGGATTCGAATTCACAGCCTTAGTGGTGATAGCCACTGATTACACAGCTAGTTGTAAATCTTACAACCATATGATCACGACCACGTCGGTCTCTCCTCATGAAAGGAAGTAGGAAGTTCTTCATCCTTTTTTTAATACACTTGATAATCTATGAATTTCATGACTAATTATAACATTTGATCACAATCTAGATATGTTTAAATATGGTAAAATTTAAAATAAAATTATTTCTACATCCATAAGCCTAATTTTTTTGTTGAAATATGTAATTTTTCTTCTGCTATTCTCTAGGTAAACTCTTTAAGATTAACCAAAGAAAACGATTAGAAATTTTGCCATTGATAAACTTTCTCTATGGGGCTGTCATTGTTGTGATCGTATGGTAGTTGATACAACATCATGTGAAATAAAGTTTGTCAGTGACTTGCGACAGGTCAGTGGTTTTCTCATGGTACTCCGGTTTCCTCCACCAATAAAACTGGCTGCCACGATATAACTGAAATATAGTTGAAAGTAGCGTTAAACACCAAAAACCCTAAACCAAACCTTAACTTACTCTAACATTTGGATCATTAGGAATGGCCAATCCAGGGAAAAGTTTCTTCTGTAGTTCTTTGTCATCTGTACTTGTATTTTCTGTATTTTCACTAGGCTTTATCTCCTGGTCTTGTGGTTTTGGTTTCATTCTGTTAATCAGTCGTAACAAATTGGCAATCAATGAATCCTGAAATGTACATTAATAATTGATCTTATTTCTCACGTGATTTTCTCTGGGTACTCTATTTTCCTCCACAAATAAAACTTACCACCACAATATAACTGAAATATTGTTGAAAGTGGCATTAAACATCATTACTCTCCCTCTCTCTGAAACAAATACCTCATAGGACCAATAACTTGTCTGATGCTGTAAATATCTCTCTACCAGAATATTCTTCAATGCATACAAGATCCCTTTTTGAAGTCATCATAGAAAGGAGTGACTGTGAGTGAGTGATTGTTGCTTAACACAAAAGAAGCAATTTTTCAGACATATCATGGCGAGAGCAAGTAACATTTTTAAGAGATGATGCTGTTCACTTTGTACAAGAACAATACGCTTAGTTGAATTTTATAGTGTTAGCTCACTGAAACAATAGTCTACTGGTAGTATGGTAGACATGTTGCTCCATTCTGACATATTATTCTGACTCCAACACATCTTTGCTCTTTACTCATTATTAATGCTGCATGTTTATTAATTAGTGGGTAAACAACACATTTCAATTTGATAGTCTTTGGTTTGATTTAACCAGACTTGATCTCACGATGCAGTTGAGGTGAACACCATAACCAATACATCAATGATGTAGTTCACCATAGAAAGTAGTATAGTTGTGATACTGGTACAAGCATATATGATTAAACAATGTTTTTCATTTCACTACATGTACATGTATCACCATTTTTTTCATTTTACATTTTTTTTATATACTGTAATATTTGAATTATTTGTTTTTGATATGCCAATATTTTGATTTATGTATCATGGTAAATATAATATTGTCTGTCTGTCTGTTAACAACTGCATTTCCCAAGATGCAAATGTAACGTAAACTAGTTTTCCTTTAGATTTTACATAGTAAAATAACCAATTAAGAAAAAAAAATGTACCTGTTCGCTGTTGTTAAAATTTCATGATAAATACAATGTACTAAAGATATGCAGATACTTATTAATAATGCATGACATTGTTTTCAATTAACTCTCAGATCCTTGCAACTTGACTAGATGAGTCCTGGACTTACCATTTTCAGTTGGGATTCGTCAAAGTTTTCAAATTTTATATTTTTCACAATAGTGAGACTCACCAAAATCTTCAGAAATGTCTTCTTGACTCATCAAAATTAATTGCTACAAGTATCACTGATTAACTGATGCAAATAATTTCAAAATATATACCAGTACAATGAAAGCGGCATAATGAAATACAAAATGTATATATACTGATACCTATACTCACAGAAAATTCGGCACCATTTTCTTCCAACACTTTTTTATATTTCTCAAAAGTATCATTCTTCTCTGCTAAATTAATCACAAATTCAGCTGTAAATAAAATAAACCAGTGAACAATGAGGGTTACATTTGTATATCTCATTTTTAATGAATATGCTGTTATAGTGAAACCTCTTCAAACCAATAAACTGGAATCATGTAAAAACAGAACTTTAGATTAGTTCCAATGTAGGAAATCTTTGTTCACTTAACCTGTATAAGCCATAAGCTAGTCCCAGGAAGATTAAGTTTATACAGGGTTTCACTGTATCTGCAAATGATAACTTTAACAACATAAAACTGAAGAAACCAGATTAAGATTATGAAATTGTTTAACCCCACTATTAACTATATTTTAGTTATAAGGTGGAAATGCAAGGCCAAAGAAAAAATACCTGTGTTTCCGCGAACATTTTTGAATAAAATAGGGTACATATATATACAGTGCTCCCTCGGTCTATCGCCCCCTGTTTTATCGCCAACCTCGCTTATCGCCAAAATTCTCGTCTGTCCCGATTTCCCCCATTAAAAATACCCCGTTATACTGCCAAACTCAGCTACCGCCATCCGCCACAGGTTTTCAGACACAAAAGTCGTAAAACCAATATAAATTCCCCCGTTAGTACCGCCCACAACTACCTTTTGACAGCTGTGTATTGATCAGTAATTATGGAATGTGAAAACTGGTCATCGAACACGGTCATTGGTCTCACAGTTGAGGGTTGGAACAGGTGATTAGTTGTTTTGATTAGAATAATTAGCCTACCTGTATTTACTTTTCTAGTGATTACATTTGTATTTTTAATCCTGAGTAAAATTTGTAATTTAATTAGTTGTCATCAAAATGTCGTGCTTGAAGAGAAAGCGTAATTAATTAGACGACAAACAAAAACGTGCAATTATAAGTTATGCAAAGGAAAATACAAAATTAACATAACAACAAATTGCCGATAATTTGACAATTAAATGGGATCTTCCAATAACCCCACAAATGAAGATGAACTGTTGCTGTCACGTGTTTATAATAACCTTGATGTTCCCAGATACAAATGACGGTTCAAGAATTTGTCAACATTGACAAAGATCTGCAAACTGTACAGGACATTTCCGATGTGAATATAATTATTCTAATTTATTTATTTATTAAACATGTATTATTTATACTTATGTGTTTATACAAGTGCAAAATGCATGTCAGTCGAGTTGAAAGTTTATCTATTCATATGATCAAATTTGTCTGGCTATTTACTAATGAACATGAACAAGTTTTGAAAAAATTAGGTAGTTTTATAGAAGAATGTTTTTTGCTGCGAGGACACAATTGATCCTATAGATATCATTAGGTTAGGTGAATTATTATAGTTATTATACATGTTATATTATATTAAATATGATTTGATTTATGGTGGTATTTGATAAGCTCTGATCTGGCCGTGCAGTCACTGAACATAAATATGTTTTCCTGTTTTTTGTGTGTGTTTACATGTATGTCTCCAATCATTTCAATCATTGTATTAAATTGTTTGCCCCTTGTGGGCCCTTAATTGGCAATAAAAAATTCTTATTCTTATGATCACTTAACTTCCGGTTTTCAATGTCCCTCAGTTTATCGCCAAACTCGTTATACCGCCAAACTACCGACTGCACAGAAGGTGGCGGTTTAACGAGGGAGCACTGTACAAATCTAGGTATTTAAAACTTTCATGTTATTTTTTGTTTTATTTTCTAGATTATACAGGACAAGTATCTGACTTTAACAGTGCTTTTCTAAAAATGACAAGAAAAACTTTAGCATCTATAGGAACTAAGAATTATGATCGGTAGGTTAAGTGGAAACACAGGTATTTTTAATTTGGCGCAAACGGAAATTTATGGGTAGAGGAAAATATTAACAAGAGTACTTGGAGAAAATCATTGACTGTCCAAAAGTCATGTGCAAACAATAACACAAAGATGTAACAAGTACAGTCAAACCTGTCGTAACGGTCACCTGCTCATAACGGTCACTTTCGTGCTCTCCCTGTGCATTTTACTATATATTTTAATTCGATATAGCGGTCACCTGTTCAATGTGGTCAGCGGTCACCCTTTATTAGTAATTTCCAGTGTAAAACCTTTGTACAACGGTAAATTCATTTTTAAAATAATACCGGAAGTGATTACGAAAGTTCGGTATTTTTCTCAACTGTACAAAAAATCCAGAGGTGTTGCAAAATATATTGCTTAATTTAATTGACTAAATAAACAAACACTATTAAACTCTGTGAGTAATAAATTACATAAAGTAAAGTTTATACCTGGGGGTTATTGGAGATATTTATTCATTACGACGAGAGTAGAAATTCACTCACCAAAAATATTTTGTATCTAGTGCATCATGTCAAAATCATCAACATCCGTAAATAGGAAAGCTTTGAAATTAGACAACAAAGTGAAAGTTATCTGTATGAGTACGTTGTAGAATCCCTGCTGGGTTTTAATACAACGGGTTATAAATCGTTGTGATCGATGGTGGGAAAAGTTGTTGGGCTGTGGGCGAGGAGAAGGGTGTTGGTCGTTCCCAGATAATGAACATTCTTTAAAGAAAACGTGAGATTCAATCGACGATTTTGAAAACAATGTTTCCAGTTCAACATCGTGTTACTCGAAATTGTACTTTTGTTTATTAAATATCTTTCTTTATTTATTTGTATGTTTTATTCAAATCATATCAGATTGAGATAAACATAACATGTAATTAAAAATGTTTATTTAAAATTGATGTAGAATATTTCGTCGAATAATCAAACCCCTTCATATAAAGGTCACCTGCATATAGTGGTCATTTTGTCAAACTCCCCCAGGTGACCACTATAGACAGGTTTGACTGTACATCTTTGTCTAATCTCGTTGAGATTAGGGTTCCGAAGAAATTTTCTGTCTGTTCTTCATCCTAATCTCGTTTCAAGCCCTATTAAGGGTATTCTGGAAATTTTAAATTTGACCCCCCGGTGCATTCCGATGGATATTTTGGCATGGACGGATTATGTCAGATCAAGTGCAGGTAAGATTTCATAAATAGACATATTTTCCAGTTCAAATCTGCAAAAATATTGATATTTCCTTACCCTTTACAGCCTATATCCGACAAAATAATCCAAAATCCAAGTTAAACAGACCGCCATTTTACTGAACTCTAGAACTACACCACGTGATCAAAAATCGTGACGTATTTTGGTATAGTCTGTTTCGTAGTTCGAGATGTCGATGTCAAATATTATATTATAATTTAAAAATCTCATTTACACGGCTTGAAATTTTTTAATTTTGTTATAAATATTTTTATTAAAACCAATCAACAGCCCATAAAGGATATGCTTGCATATATACACAATAAATAATTGACATCGACCTTTCATTTAGAAACATGCTGTAGCAAAATTCATGACGATTTTGATCACATGGTGTAGTTCATGAGTTCAATAAAATGGCGGTCAGCTTAAATTGGATTTTGAATTATTTTGTCAGATATAGGCTGTAAAAGGTAAGGAAATTTTTCAGAATACCCTTAATAGGGCTTGAAACGAGATTAGGATGAAGAACAGACAGAAAATTTCTTCGGAATCCTAATCTCAATGAGATTAATCTTTGTCATGAGCAAGAGTCTAACTCACTCCAAACCCAATGTTACATCAATTATTTCCCCCTATATATACATGTGGTACAGGATATACATTTTTAGTCTTACATTGTATGTCATGATATGATAATTGATATACATACTTCCAGGTTCATTGTAAAATAGACCACACATCTCTCATACGATTGTTATACCCCTATTTTCCCTGATATACATGTATACTGTGAAGGTTGTAGCTATATTTTTATTTCATTCTTACCAAGGTCTTTATCATTTAGTCCTAAATGGTTATCAAGTTCAGTACAAACTTTCGATACCAAAGACAAATATTCCAACTTTTGTAATTCGTTCATTTTAAGTATTTAACGGATATATCTTCCGCTAAGATTAAAATGAACTAGCTTAGACTACGTATTAAAATGGAATATGATGTTGGTTGGTCTAAAACATGTTCAATAAAGCTGAAATCGTATTTGAACAAAATAAAATTGTGTTTTGGTTTACAGCGGAAGTACGATTTTTGACGAAATGAACGTTAATAGACTTTTAATAAGAGAGTATTAAGGGGAGTTAACTCTTCAACATGAGGGTATCGAGTGAACCATGATTTTATAAACTAACGCGTTTTTTGGTTTTTTCACATTTTTTATAACAGGAAAAAGGCATTCATCGGCAAACTCGAATGAATTCCCTGGAATGAAATTTCAACCTAATTTATTGAAAGAATTGTACAATTAGATATTCAAATCTGGCATATATCTAAACTTGTAACCCGACCGTTGGAAAACCTTAGTGGACGCCCATTTAATTTTTAGGAAAAGGGTGGAAAGGGGGGGGGGGTATATTTTATTTGAAAAAAAAAAGTGTCCAGACCAACCAACGAAAACTTTGGTAAAATAAAAGAAAAATATTGATACTTCATGTCCAAAAAGAAAGAAAAAACTGATTATTGTTTAGCGTGAATTTTTTTTGTCTGACTAAGGGAACCACCACCGTGGCCCACAGATTTTAAAATTGTTTGTTTATATCTGTATTTTCGTTGGCGATCCAGTCATCAGAGGACGAGGGTTAAGATCCTGTTTTTTGTGTGTATATCCCAAGATAGGACATAGATTTCCAACGTCTTTTTTGTTAGACAAAACTAAGAGTCACACACTTTCTGGAATACCCAAGCTAGTCGACCAATTCCGGATTACATGGAGTGTGTATTTCTGCTTTTTTCAGTAATATTTGGCAGTCTTGTTTTGGATCTTTGACATTGCAGGATCACAATATATCTAAATTATCGCTAAATAAAAAAACCGCACATCAGAAAAGTTCACGAAAGACTCACGTTTCGACCTTACGTTTTCTAAAGCTCTTAAAATTATATTTTGATAATAACTTCAGACCATATTAGGGTCTATTGCCTATCCTTTGTAGGTCCCTTTATTAAAAAGGCATTAGACGGAGGAAGACAGACAAAACAATGATATAGTCATTTACTCTGTCTATAGATATGTTTGTATGTTTGCAGTGCCTGATTTACCATTGTGCTTAGGTGTGCTTAAGCACAGGGCCCCGTTGGCCAGGGGGCCCATCTTCCTGCCAATTTTTTTTTTATGATGGAATATTGCTTATGTGGTGCAATTTTAAATTTGAAGGTGTTCTATTTCGGAGCGATTCCAGACATAATGATAGAGTTGATAGTTTATGGGAGTGTGCCACAAAGTCTACCTCCTTCAGGGCCCAAGTATGGGGCCTCATAACTTAACTAGCACAGGGCCTCATTTGTCCTAAATCCGGCACTGTATGTTTGTTATACATGCTTAAATCTCTAATTTAGTATACACGACGCGTATCTGAAATAACAATTATCAGGTATATGTCCAAAGTCAAACAATTGAAAATTTAGCGGAAGCAAGAAAATCAAAGGTCCGACTTAATAGGATAGCTAAAATTGATTGATTGATTGATTGATTGATTGATTGATTGATTGATTGGTGTTTAACGTCCAGCGAGCAATTTTTCAGCTATATTCAGGACGAGCTAAAATCGAAGAAAAAAATCCTGATTTTTTATGTAAAAGAAATAAATATTGATTTTAGTGTTCCGTGAAAAAAAAATTATGCTTCATGGAAAACACCCCCTAATAATGGTCGGTCCCTAATATCATTTAACTTTTTGTCATATCTTGTCCTATGGATATTTGTTCATTTTCCAAATTTGGCACTCCATATAAAAAAATAAATATGCTTAAAGCACTCGCGTGCGACTGATTTAACTCGTGGTATTATTACGTTAAGGTTCATGTTTGGACATTTTGGTTTTCATTTACACTTTTTTTTTTTATCTTATTTGACGCTGAAAAAATTGTCTCATAGTAGTATGATTCTCTAAACATAATAAATTAAAAATAAACCTCGACTGTCTTTTTAAATTTTGTAATCATACGAGTGTAAGAAATTCAGCCATTAAGTACTACAGAGAAATTCAAATGTTAACATGATACGAAACACATTTAAATGGAATGTTGAGAGTTCATCAAATATACATGTAGTAGTTTATTATCTTAAATCTGAACAATATGATAGGATATTATATGAAAAGCAAAACTCTATCATTCATGGTCATATATAAAAGACAAGTCAAACTTTAAACAAGTTAAATATGACAGTTAAAAACCACAAAATTAAAACTAATGTTGACTGAAAAATTATTAACATTTTCCATTTTTTTTAAGTGCATTTAAATCCCATCCTATGACCTTTTTGGGGAATCGATATGAATAATCCTATACAGATAATTATACACTAGATGATAGGTCTGTAGATAATAACACAAATAGTTTTATACGAGAGCATTCGTGATATATGGAAAAAAATGACAGAAAATATTGCCATGTTTATTTTCAAAGTTTTCTTTTATTTACTATTTGTTGGAATAATTTCACAGACTTATAACATTGATAAGAAGAGTGCTATCATTTTTACTGGACCAAATGGAAGTTATTTTGGATATTCTGTCGGAATTCTGGAAAATAAAGAAGGAACAGTGTAAGTTTGATTGATTGATTGATTGATTGTTAGTGTAAGTTTGATTGATTGATTGATTGATTGATTGTTAGTGTAAGTTTGAATTAAATTAATCACCATGGTAACGCGCAAAATAAATAGTAAAATGATCCACATATTTATGAAACAAAAAATTTACGAAAATGGGTGTTATTGTTTTTTTAACCAAATTAAATGCTTTTTACATAAGAATAAGAATAAGAATTTATTGGACAAATACATAAGAATAAGAATAAGACTTTTTATTGTCCAATAGAGGGCCCACAAGGGGCAAAGTCATTACAGTGATTCATAAACAATAACATTAAAAAATAAAAATAAAAATATTGTACGTTACAATGAACAAAACTGCCCATAAAATATACTAAATACTTATACTAATAATAATTATAATAACATATATGTGTAGTGACAATTTTAAATATTTTATCTATTTAAACAATATCGCTCCTCAAACAATTTCATTTACATTCATTATTTTCAAACTGCTGCAAATCTGCATATTATTGTAAACAACGTGTAGTTTCATAGTTTTTATGACATCAAACATCTAGCTTGTTATCTATGAATCACGCAAATTAGATTTAATTACAAGTTGAGCTTATTGTTCATTACACGGTCTGGGCCTGTTATTCAGTCATCAACACACTTTTCTCGTAATAATCCATAATGGTCTGTAATTTGAAGTAGATTTGAGGAAGTATAAACATTTATCATAGTTAGGGACGACCATTTAACTTTGAGGGTGGGGAGGGGGGAAGGGCTATGTATTTTTCCTGAAAAAAATTATGTTGACAAATTTTATGGAAATAAAATAAATTGTTTAATGCAACTTTCAACAATATTTCCGTTTTATCGTGGCGTTCAGTTTTATTGGTGGAAGAAACCTGAGTACCCAGAGAAAACCACCGACCTGCCGAAAGTCACTGACACACTATATCACATAATGATGTATCGAGTACACCTCGCCATAAGCGGGTTCGAACTCACAACTTTAGTGGTGATATGCATTGATTGCAAAGTTAGGTGTAGTGACAGAAGACCTAGAACATAAGCTTAGACATTTACTAAATATTTGAAGCTCTTTTTTTTATTTTTATTTTTTATTTATTATTATATGCCAACGATACAATAATCCTGACTGAAAGCTACGAAGATATGTATACAACACCACATATTTTTTCTATGATTTCTGTATGAAATGGAGATTAAAAGTGAATAAAGAAAAGTCTAATGTACTGTTTTTTTTAATGGTCGTCTACCAAATAACCTTAAGTTTAACTACATGTATAATGACAAAGAATTAGGAATGGTTACACAATTTTCATATCATAGAATAGTAATTTCAAAAATAGGATGGTCGTCGTGGTCGGTTTAAAAAGCTCTTGAGAGCTTATGTTGTACTGTTATAAAATGTACCGACTTTAAATAAAACTTTGATTGATTGGTCGTACATTGTATGTTAGTTGGATTAACTAAGGTTCTCCTCCCTCAGGCTTACGTAACCTTATCTGATTTGGCCTATCCTGTTTAGGATCTTTGGTTTTATTGCTCCAAAAATAATAAATTATTTCTCTTTCCAATCTTTCGATTCTGAGCATACCTGATGGTTATTCCAGAAACGCGTCTTGCGCTCTAAATTTGATATCTACGTTTTTATTACAACTACCTGTGCAATCAGTGCCTAGCACCACTAAATGTGTCAGTTCGAATCCCGCTCATTCCGAGGTGTACTCTATACAACTGTATGTGATAAAGTTTGTCAGTGACTTTCGGCAGGTCTGTGGTTTTCTCGGTACACTACGTTTTCCTCCACCAATAAAACTGACCGCCACCATATAACTGAAATATTGTTGAAAGTGGCGTTAAACACCATAACCATAACCACAAAAATGGAATCATTCGCTATAGCATAATAAGAAGTGGCAAATACAAGTTTTGAGGCCATGTATGATGTTTTAAAAAGGCAGAATACAAAAATGTACCTAATTTATCCATTAAATGTCAGTTAGATTTGTTGAATAAACTTATAATACCTATTTCATTGCATGGATTTGAGATGTCATATATGTGAACTTTTCCAAATTGTATAGCTAAAAAAAGGTTATGATTAGTAATTAAAAATAATGCAAATGATCAGTTTAAGCAGATATGGAACTCATCCTTCCAAACATCTCCAAAAATTGCTTAAAGGAAAACTGAAATTCAGAGTTACCATTATATAGATGCTTTAGAAGATAAGGATAAATTTACATATTATAGATTTAGAATTACCAACCAAAGATGGTCTGTAGAGAGGGAGAGATGGAAAAAATTACTAGAAAAAAAAAGATTCTGTAATTTATGTTCAGGAAGGCAATTGGGAGAGGAGTATCATTATATTTTTGAATGTTCTAAATTTACAAATGAAAGAAAACTTTATATTGATTATTTAAACAACAATGACCTAATGTCATTAAACTTTATACCTGTATATGTACAATGTATTAAGTAAACTCAGAAATTTATCAGAATAGTAAACAAGAGGATATGTCCTCAAGGTTGATCCACTTCTTATCACATGTATTTGTTTATTGTTTATAAATGTGTAAATAGTCACCTCTGTGCCTTTGTTAATTGGTAATGAGAAAATAAATATTACTGAGAGTCCATAAACAGCAAACCAGCAATTATCTAATTTAGGCCCAATCATGTATATATATGTGAATGTATCCAGTACACCTGTCCAAAGGCAAGTTAAACAATAAGGGTTTAGTCCATCTATACCAAGCTTGGTTCCAAATAGACCAGTGGTTTGTGAGAAATAGATTAAAATGTGAAAGTTTATAGTGGACAACACCAAGCCAACCAGTACAACGACAATCACCAAGTGATGGCAATAGCTCAACTGACCCTTTGAAGGATACACTTTTTCTCAAAAATGGATGTTGGACGCCTCTTACTGTTGAATAGTTTTCCTGTTTTTGTCCTTACTCTTGGCTGAAGGTGGAGGTTATCCTGACATGAATGTCATCAGGAATATTTTTCATAATAAGGGTTAGGGTTATGGTTACTGTGTTTATCACCACTTTCAACAATATTTCAGTTATATTGTGGCAGTCAGTTTTATTGGTGGAGGAAACCAGAATACACGGAGAAAACCACCAACCTGCTGCAAGTCACTGACAAACTTGATCACATAATGTTGTATTGCCTGAGCAGGATTCGAACTCATAACCTTAGTAGTGATATATACTGATTGTATAGGTAGTTCCAACTATGATAACGACCACAAGGTCCCTTTTTATTTGTAATATTAAGAGACATAATAATAGCATACAAATTTATTACAATACATCACAATCAAGTATAAATGACCCAAGTTCTCCAGTTCTGAATTTTTTTAATACATGTTGAGCTGCATGGATAAAGTCTGGCTTATATACATAATGATGATGTCTTGAATTAATATCCCTTATTCTTTTCACCATTTTTTCTTTTTTAGCAACATGTGATAAAAATGATAAGACGTTATCCGTTGGTTCTGTTAATCCAAATATGTCTACATAACTAAAAGAATTATGTTTGTTTAACCAAAATAACATATAATCTACGATATACTGTTCACCAACCAGATGATCGGGGAGACACCCGCACAAACTGAGTCTCATCCCAGCTTCAATGTTTGGAATGTTAGGTGTCAATATTCCAGGAGTATCAACAAGATATATTTCTGGGTCAAAATGTACCCTTATTCCAGAGTTCACAGATCTTGTGACTCCAGCGATCGCTCCCACACGCGTAGCCTTTTTCATTTTGGTTGTATGCATTCTTCGGACGGCATTGATGAACGTTGATTTACCAGTATTAGGTACACCTATAACCATTAAATTGTAATCAAGTGCATCCTTTCTGTTGTAACGTGGACGTGCATTTACTGCACTTATTACAGATGGAATAATTTCTGTCTGTATTTCACGGCTTTTGAACTTTGAACAATTCGTGAACAAGATGTTTTCTACACCCATCATATGAAGTTTGTCCATAATTTTTCTTTTCAGACTCCTGTCACACAGATCAAACTTGTTTAAAAGTAATATATGAGGCCTCAATGCAATTATGTCATTAAATCTTGGATTTCTTCCAGATATGGGTATCCTAGCATCATGTATCTCAATTATACAGTCCGTGTCCTTGAAGCGAGATTGCATTTGGTTAATGGCTTTGTTCATATGTCCAGGAAACCACCTCAATAAATCGTTATCTGGAAGAGAAAATGTTTTCCTAAAAGTTTGTGCTACTTTCATAGTTGTATTCGACATTTGCAGGAACTGTCACTCACTAGATATGACACAATATGCAAACGATATCACTCAATATTTATCTAATCCTCTCAACATGGGCGCAGCCATTAAAATACTCAGGATGAAAGGGAGATAATCGAAATTAATAATGAAGGGTCTTGAAGATCAACTTTTTTTTTTATTCAACGGAAACATTACAAATGATGATTTGACAACATATGTTGAGTTATGCAAATTCTTTAACACCAAGCTAATTATATGACATAATATATATATTCTAGCACACTCCGATCATAGGTTCTCGGGGACAGGATATAAACCCCTATTTGTTTTCTTCAAAACTACTAAAAAATCTGTGTGTATAGATAAGATCAAGGATTTGTATAGTATAATTCTACTATACAAATCCTTGATAAGATATATTAATCGAAAATTGATATTTTCATAGCGACTGTTTGAGACAGAAAGGATCGTTTTGTGATGATATGTATTAGATTAACGTATAGTTAAACTGAAATTAATAGCATAATGATACGACACTGTACAATTTTGTTCGAAGTTTGAAAAAGGGGGTTATCTGTATCTGTATCCAATGAAATTCTGCCAGTTAAGGCACACCTCCTTGATTGGAGTAATAAAACACAATGTTACTATATCCCAATTGTCAATTCAATCCAGCACCACAGTATTTACACGTCACATGTTATTTACATAGTTCATATTAAGTAAAGTCGCTTAAAAGGTAAAATACATGTGTATTTTAAAACAATATATGTCTAGGTGATCTGTATACACACAAGAGTTATTGACTACACAGAAATGTTTATCTTTCTCTTACATCTCAACAGGTCGTTCTTCGCAAGCAGTTCATATCTTTTACAGTGCAATTTGTATATTAATTGCCTACACAGTGGCTCAATGCTGGTGCAAGTATTTGCTTTTAAGCTATTATTCACAGCGTAGTGAACTGGATTAATAATCAATTGTATAATATCTAGTTGCGGGTTAGTACAGTGTGAAGCAAACAGTTTACTACTTTCCTCAATAATGTTATTTATCGTATCACCGAGTACCCGCGAGTCCGATTTGAATCTATCTTTATTTCTCAAACTGACAGGGGATAGCACATATACAGAGAAATTACAAAGAATGAAATAATTAAACTATAAACAATATATACAAGTACAGTAAATCGACTGATGGAATTAGCCGGGAGGTCGAGACTATCTTATTTATATATCTAATACATTTACATAGTTTTTGCTGGATTGGTTTTCGTTTGTTAGTCATTAAATTTTTGAACTTTATTACATTTGGAGGTTTCATTAGATGTTTTGGAAGTAGTGATCTATGTTTTTCGCTTAAATTAGTACATTCAGATATGTAATGATATTCGTCTCCAAATTGATTCTATTGACAAAGTTCGCAATATCGGTTTTCCCTGTGAATATTATAACTCCATCTTCCCGGCTTCGATGGGAAATTTATTATTAGTAAATCTAAATATGTATAAAATAAGAGAATTTTGTTCATCTAAAATATTAGAATTTTCTTCAAATCTAAAACAATTTTGAAAATTCTATAATTAAATGCTTTTTGGTTCACAACCAGCTAGAGGAGGTGGTAGGGGAGGAGCATCATCAGGCCGTGGAGGAGCACCAAGAGGGGACCTGCTCCAAGGGCAAGGGGAGCACCAAGAGGTGCACCTGTTGGACGTGGAGCACCTAGAGGTGTTGCTGGTCGAGGAGCACCACCAGCTGAGAGAGGAAGAGCTGCTTTACCACCACCAGCCCCTGTTGCAAGTTCTGTTGAAGCAGCTGGATATGACGATTATTGTGTTGGTGGTTATGAGAGCTACGCAGACCCTTATGCAAGAGATCCATACGCAGAGACTGGATATGCAGCAGGAGGTGATACACAGTACTTTGATTATAGTCATGGAGCATCCGCTACAGATACGTATGATGAGTCCTATGTGGATAATTCCTGGAATGCTGGCTCTGCAGGCAAAGCTCCACCAGCAGGAAGAGGTGCACGAGGACAATTCCGTTCACATTCGTATGGAGCAGGAAGAGGGGCATACTAAAATCATCTGAATCATCTTGATTATTTTTATCGTGAATATGGTGTTCCGAATTGAAAACCTCAATTTAAACTGTTGAGGTACTTAATGTGTGTTTAAAGTTATTTTCACAAAAGACCAACAACAAAAAAAACATTACTAAATGTGAAAAAAATTGACCATCATGAAAATTTTAATTGCCAATAATAATAAACTTAATGTGGAGGGTAATCATGTGAGAATTACCTCGTAAAATATTGTTTTAAAAGTTAATGTCGGTAAAAACTTGTAATTGTTGAACAAAATGAACATTAGGCATTAACTCATGTCATAATATCGTAAATCATTGTTGTAATAAAAATTCATTATTAAAAAAAAAAAAAAAAGAAGCTTTTTGGGTATTGTGGACCGACGAATTCCAATCCTGTAAAATATGGTCTAACAATCTTTGTTTTATACTTTGTTTTAGCCACTAGATGGTTTGCAAAATTTGCGTTTGCCATATATTAGGGGAAAAAAACCAGTTTCGTTTAATATTTTTTCTAAAAATTTTATCCATTTTATATCGAAATTTTTTTGCGAAAGAAAAATATTGATGTCATATTCTCAAGTAGACTAAGGTTATTTATACTACCTATATTTATACTACCTATATTTATACTACCTATATTTAGGCACCTTTAATTGACAAAAGATAGGCTATGTTGTTAAATCTAAATAAACTGAAATGAAAGACAGAAAAATGGAGAGAGAAATTATATATTGCATGTAGTTATTGTATTTGCTGTCATCTTTTTTCTTTTCGTTTTATTATGTGGATTTCAAGTGGCGGTGATTCCATCATTGAGGGATATTGTCAGTTGGTTAATATTTTTTTGTCTTAAGACACTGCCCCCTTGTGTAAATTTACACATGGGGCAGTGTATATGTGCACTGAGGCTGCTTGTATTGCACTCAAACACTATTTATTCGTGTTTGTTACCAGTGGACTAGCACAGTATCGTTTCAACACTGTCCCATAGTGTCTTCAGCATCAAAGCTATCTATTTCTAATGCTAGTTTTTCTGCTTCATACATATGAGAATTTTATTAGTCCATTGCCCATTCAACTGACATTTGAGGAGAGAATAATTATTTATTTATATGTGTGCACATCCCTGGTTACAATCATCACACGAAATGACCCAAATCTCTATCTATAAAATCTCTGTATTTCAAATTCAAATTCAAATTATTTCAATGGAAATAGCACATATATGATAGGCGTGATCCACTACACAATTATAAGAATGAAATGACATATGATGTATACAAAATGTATGAGATATGATATGGTTTCATTTTATAAACAACAATAATAGAATACATACATTCAGTCTGTAATAAATAAATATTTTTTAAATAATGAAGGTAGTTGGGTTACACTAATACTTTAACAGTGTGATTTATATACTATTAGAATAATTTGTATAGCGATTTATGTCATTTCGTGAGGTGATTTCTAATTTACTAGCCCCCGTGTGTGTATTTAAACCTAAAACCACGAAAACAACACTGACCACATATATATGCATATAGTTAGTATTGTCTTCTCCTTTTTAATTGCCATTATTTCCCCTCCCATTGGGAGACATGTTGTTTTAATCCTGTCCATCCAAGTTTGTTCGCACAACTCCTATACCTGTTAAAAAGGAATTCATGTAAACTTGACATGCTCATATCGTTAATGTTACGACAATTTGATCGGGCCCTTTATGAAGGAGTTATCGCTCTTTTCAACTTAAAAAGGATGCCGGTGAATGTGCAACTCTTCATACATTTTAAATAGGAATTCATAAAAACTTGTTTCTTAAGTAGTGCGTATTTGTTAATTCTAATCGTATTGCAGGATCCTTGTTGGAGCACCAAAAGATAACAGCACGGCTCATCCAAACATACTCAAACCAGGACAACTATACAAATGCCTGTACAAGTCTAAACGATGCCAACCAGTAACTGTTAATGAAGCAGGTAATTAATCTAGACGATGTCAACCAGTAACTGTTAATGAAGCAGGTAATTAATCTAGACGATGTCAACCAGTAACTGTTAATGAAGCAGGTAATTAATCTAGACGATGTCAACCAGTAACTGTTAATGAAGCAGGTAATTAATCTAGACGATGTCAACCAGTAACTGTTAATGAAGCAGGTAATTAATCTAGACGATGCCAACCAGTAACTGTTAATGAAGCAGGTAATTAATCTAGACGATGTCAACCAGTAACTGTTAATGAAGCAGGTAATTAATCTAGACGATGTCAACCAGTAACTGTTAATGAAGCAGGTAATTAATCTAGACGATGTCAACCAGTAACTGTTAATGAAGCAGGTAATTAATCTAGACGATGTCAACCAGTAACTGTTAATGAAGCAGGTAATTAATCTAGACGATGCCAACCAGTAACTGTTAATGAAGCAGGTAATTAATCTAGACGATGTCAACCAGTAACTGTTAATGAAGCAGGTAATTAATCTAGACGATGTCAACCAGTAACTGTTAATGAAGCAGGTAATTAATCTAGACGATGTCAACCAGTAACTGTTAATGAAGCAGGTAATTAATCTAGACGATGTCAACCAGTAACTGTTAATGAAGCAGGTAATTAATCTAGACGATGTCAACCAGTAACTGTTAATGAAGCAGGTAATTAATCTAAACGATGTCAACCAGTAACTGTTAATGAAGCAGGTAATTAATCTAGACGATGTCAACCAGTAACTGTTAATGAAGCAGGTAATTAATCTAGACGATGTCAACCAGTAACTGTTAATGAAGCAGGTAATTAATCTAGACGATGCCAACCAGTAACTGTTAATGAAGCAGGTAATTAATCTAGACGATGTCAACCAGTAACTGTTAATGAAGCAGGTAATTAATCTAGACGATGTCAACCAGTAACTTTTGATGATACAGTGGAACAGGAACTGCTTACCATTCCAGGGTTGATCGCAAATTTTTAATGGTGTACAATTTGCTAAATTTTCGGTGCAGTGTTTTGTCGACCATTGATAGTTGTTGCTTTTGGTTCCCGTTCTTTGGCCATTGAATTGTCTGCCATTCTCCGATTTACGGCTTCTGATTTCTCCTTTGGTATCTTCAAATTATTTAAAGAATTGTTATATGGCGGATTGTAATAACCAGTACATCCAATGAGTATAGTAAAACCGTTCTTGTAAGAGCAAAGGACGGAACGGTAGTATATTATAAATCTTCCTGGGTTCTTTCGGCATCATCACAAGTGCTGAGATCTTTAATATTCCCTCCCAGTATTGGATACAAAAACATGGAATAATTCATTCCGATGCTCTGTAAGTTTTTTTATCTAAAGTTTTTACCTCTGTACTATCGAACAGTTAAACATGGTCGAAAATGTTGTGACCAAGTTTACTTTACCAGTGGTATGAATCAGATATGGATAATTCAAATACATGTACCAGTAACACAATTAGTTAAAGTTCTCGTAGTTATAAATGGTCGTGTTGGTTTACAAACCATTTGGAATCAAACACCTCTGAAGAAGTTTATTGGTATACATGCAATTGAATTTGATTTTATTGAAAGTGATATAAAGACATCGTTTGAATATATATAGAAGAAAAGTTTGAAGATACAAAAGGGATAATCAGAATTCCACAAATCGAAGAAGGACAGACAACACAATGGTCAAAAGAAAGGAGAAAAGGACAAACAACGATCTACAAAACACTACACAAAAAACCAAAGATCGATGAACCTGAACCCCACTAAAAACCGGGGGTGAACCCAAGTGCTCCGGAATGGTAAGCAGTTCCTGCTCCACTAGTGAAATAGCGTAGAAGTCAAAATTTTAACATAACAATACACCATCGCTATACCGCCATCTTTTGGATCAAGCTATATTTTGACGATAAGCGAGGTGGCAATCTTTGAGGGAGAAATTTACACAAAACTACACGATTTTTGAGGTCTATGAAATTTGATGGTGATAAATGAGGTTGGCGGATAAAAGAGGGCGATATAAAGAGAGTACACTGTATACTTTATAATATCAGATGGTTCATTTGTTTTCAGGGAACATAGAACAAACCATTAATTATCATAACAAAAAAGTAACATTCCATAACGACATGAAGGACCAGTGGTTAGGGATGACACTAGATGTGGAACCCAAGAACCACTCATCTGTTATGGTCAGTATTATTTGATTGATTGATACTTAGCGTCACGTGATTAGTATTTTGATTGACGCTGAATGTCACATGATTAGAATGATAGATGCTGACGTCACATGATTAGTATTTCAGCTACATTCATGAGGAGAGCAAGTTTTCAAACAATAAATCATGGCACTAGATGAGCCAGTGGGCAGGGATTCAGATTGACACTGGATGATGGAACGGCCCACCAACAACCACTCCCAACAAAGGTTTGCTGTCTTAACAGTTACTGCATGTGTCTATCGTTCAAGGAGCGTGTTATCCTCCACTCACGAAACACTATAGGCCTGTTTTTTTTATTCTTATCCATTAACCTTGTTTTAAACCTTTTTATGGTTGAGTGTTTTTTTACGGTGTGGTTTTAACCATGCGGTTAAATGGTTAAAGAACATCTTAACCGGGATCGAAGCACTGTTGAATATGCTTGAACCTTGTTAATTACCAATATATGTTTGTAATAGGAACATATCTGTGTACCGGTATTATAGACCCATTTCCAAGTTGTTTATTGACATTCTGCATTGTTGTATTTGTTTATAAAGAATTAAATTATTTTATTTGTTGTTTTTTGTGTTGTTTTTGTTTTGTTTGTGTGTTTAAGAGTTGAATTGTTTTATTTGCTAATGAAGAATTTATTTTACTTTGTTAAAAAATAATCATTGAACTAGAAAATTTCTCTTAAATATTGTTCTTCAACCATTGCGTTTTTTATCTATCTTAAACATGTTTATTGTTCATGATTTAAACATGTTTCAGGTTGTTTTCAACCACAAACAAGTTTGAGAATAAAAAAACCCAGGTCTTATGTTATGAGTAGTATCAATGGGTATGAAGAATATGTAAGTGTCTATCGTTTAAGGAGCGTGGCATCCCCATGTACGAAGCACTCTGTTATGGTCATCAATGGTTTTGACGAACACATGTAATTTTCTGTTAAATATTTTTGAGTTCGATGCTTAACTGAGAAAAAATTCTAGAGGAAACACCAGGAAAGGCATGGATTCTCCGCTGAGGGGTACATTCCCTCCGAAATAGGAGTTCACTTGTTGTGCAGGACGAATCACAACTTGCCCTTGGATTGAACGTAAACGACTCTCTTGTATACAGAATGCCAATCTCCTTACAAGTAACATATACTAACGACGACAGTTTGTTGCGAGTTGTCGTTGGTTACACGTTAAAAGACAACTTATAGCAGATCATAATGAGCAACAAATTGCTAAGAGTCGTCGTTGGTGACCCAATGCAAGGCTACATATTCCGACCCTATCCATTAATGGCATTATTATATCCTTCATTTTTCGGTGACAATCTACCCTCCCGTCCATAGGCATATTCCAGCATCACCTTTTTACCTTCATGGTTTATTGTCAGTGTAAACATGTTGTTCTCGTCATGAATATAACAGAAATACTGTTAAATGTTGGAATTAATATGAACAGTTCTTTTAAATGTCATAAATTGAAATCGGTTATCAATTTATTTTTTTTCCAAAATGGCTCCTAACAATTTCGACAACCACGACGCTAAATTAAGTAGTAAAACACACGATAAAATAACACGTGTAATTGCAGTCTATAATTCGGAATATTCTGTTGTACTAAGAATAATAATTTTTTTCTTCTTCAATATAGACAATATTAAATGTAGTTAATATTATATTGGCTAACACGAAAGAAACATTAAAAAAAACCATAATGTGTTTAATTAATCTCTAATCAGGTCTGTGCCCCACGATGGACAGATTCTTACATTGAGAAGACGATGAAAGGTATATCACATATGAATGGAATATGCTACTTACTGGACCCAGATCTGGTCAATCCAGGAAAACTACTACCAGCCCTCACAAATCTTAAAAGACTAGTTAATAGAAAGAGTCACTATGTGGAGTTCTCAATGGGTGCTATGGGATTTTCTGCATCCTATTCCAAGGTATATTATATTGTGTAACAGTAGAGCATATTTTAACGCCTAGTAATTTCATGTTCCCATGGAATTCGATCCCGGGACCTTTAGCATTGTGCGCCAACCTCTACCAAACTAGCTACCATGTTGGCTGGCAAGACACACTTTGCTATAGTAAAACAACAGATACATATCGACAAATGTTGAAATACAACACGATTTTTATAACTCTCATCAGTCAAATAATTTGCATTAGTTTTTTCATAGTACTGTCAAACACAAACCATAAAATTGGCACAAAAACAACAAAGAAGAAAAACAAACACACAAAACATAGTCATTTTTTCTTTTCTTTTTTTGAAAAAAAAATCATACATTTCATTGTAGCAGTATTTCTGGTTCTATATACTGGTGTCTTAATTTATTTTGCAGGAAAATGGTACATTGTTGTTTGGCGCTCCTGGTTTAAACGATTGGTCAGGTTAGTTAGTACCTTATTAATGGAGACACACTGACTTTAAGGGGTTTGGATATGATACAGTTAAATATATTTAGGGCATAAAACAGTATTACCAATTTAGTAATAAATGTGTTTTGAAATTTAAAACATTTTTCATATTGAAATATTTTATAAATTGTGGAAATTGGTATAATTTTGATCTATTTTGTAGTGTACATAAACTGTTTAGATAAAGATTTGACGTCGGGTGTCCTACATTAATCTAGATGTTTTAAATCCATTTTTATTTACCATGATTTCTTGCTGTCTGGTCTTTCGTTATTTTTATTTCGTTTAATTTTTCGTTTATCTGGTGTTGTTTTGTCTATACAGATTTTTTGGGGAATTTATTTCGTGTTGTTTTGTCTGTACGAATTGCAGTTTTTTGTTGTTTATCTGGCGTTTTATCTATATGACTGTGTCCTTTTCATTGTATATTTTGGTGAAGCTAAAAAATATAATTATGCTGACTGCCCACATCAGAATGTAATGGTCGTCCACAAAGCGCATTATTTATTTGGATCGAGGCGATGACGAGGTCCATATTATGACCCGAGTACTGTCCATAAATCTTGATATTACCCTCTAAAATCTAAATAAGTAACTATTATTTATTTGACATTGAACATACTATATATTTTTTGAAGATTATATTGCTTTAAAAATCTGATTTTGATTTTGCGATTTGCAGGATTCACTCTTCCCTAAAAGAAAAGGGCGTAGGTTACTATAATTTATTTAAATATTTACTATTTGATGTAAATTATATGAAAAAAAGCTGTGTTCCTAGTATTTCTTTAACATATAATATATCAAGAATGTGATTCAATCACATGTGTATACAGCCTGGTGACACGGACTGCTTATCATTATACCATTGAATAAAACACTCCACGTGACTGCACTATAGCCAATGGGAATACCCGTTACATAACTGATATGCAATTATAAACAATATTAGTCTAACATTTATTTTATAATTATATGCTACAAAACATGTCTTTGTGATATCAAGATATATTTTTGTTCCTTTATTTCTTTAATTAATTTCTGCATTGTGAATATATACATTTGTATTATATCCCAACAGGTGGCGTAGTCATAGAAACGGTATCTGGTGAAAACAATATTAAGTATATTGAACCGCCAAGACAGGAATATCAGGACAGCTATAGTGGTATTTTATTATTCATAATATTTTTTACATTATAAAAACATAACACCTCACAATCACGTTCATAGTCAGAAGATGGAAAAACCAAATAATGTTGAAAGTCTTTGGGAACAAGTAAGCCAAAGGTCCTACATTTGTAAATAGGATAGCTAAAATCGGCTATGGTCACATATGCCAGAGGGAAGAGAATATTAGTGATAATAATTATTACATTATTTAAGAACTGTAAATTTCAATAATAAATATATGGTAACATCAAACCACAAAAAGAGGACAATAGCCAACCTTTGTAGACAACAATACAACGATAATAGTTATTAAGATGATAACGATTTCGACCGACGAACGAGTCTTGAAAGAGAGAGGGGTAGCTATAATCCATATCCCTTTTATTACTTTGAAGTATAAATATTTGAAGTAGAAATATATTTACAATACCCCCCACCCCCCAAAAAATATCCACATTTCGGAAAATTAAGACCAATGTTGATCAATACAAAGTTAAAGAGTGATGACTGACAACGGTTACTTTTACTCACCTACACTTAACAACGAAGAACGGATGGAAAACTAGATCGTGACTTTGGATAGGTACAAAACTATGAGAAATAAATCACTTGTCGCACAATCGTCGTCGGATACTCTGAATTAATCGTGTTACAAGAGTACCACGACGGCGGATGTCACTGGTGGAGCAGGAACTGCCTACCCTTCCGGAGCACCTGAGTTCACCTCCGGTTTTTAGTGAGGTTCGTGTTGCTCGATCTTTAATTTTATGTGTAGTGTTTAGTAGATCGTTGTTTGTCCTGTTGTCCTTTTTTTACCACTGTGTTGTCTGTCTTTTTCTGATTACCCTTTTGGTTTCTTCAAAATCTGATTGTGTACTTCTGTATATGCTATAATGTTTAGAAAAATACCTCTAGTGACGCTTACATTCACTAAGGACATCTTTATCATCTGCAAAACTATATTTGTCCCGTATATAGATGGTGTTTTATTTGAAACAGGTTATGCTATTACAACTGGTCGATTTATCAGTAAAAATACGTTTAGTATTGCTGTCGGTGCACCAAGAGCTGCTAATATTGGAAAGGTAAGTAATGAGTGTATGATAGTTGTCTTACGCCAAAGTAATTAATTTTTTTGTCATATTATGGCGAGAACAAATGACACAGCACCAGTGGTGTAATGGGTGCTATGCTTGTCTCGAGTGCGGTAGATAGTGGCCTGATAGGGTTACACCAAAGACTCTAATAAGAACACAGACTAGCTGCTTACCCTGGAACCAGGTTAGCTGTTTAGCGTGCAATCATGATAATGTTTTTAAGTGGTGAAACAGGTTTCCACGAGGACTGTTGCTTCAGTGAGCTAGCACTATATAAATCTAGCTAAGTGTGTTTGTCTAGTACATACCGACATCATCACTTTAAGACTTATAATTGTTTGAATAAAATGAAAAACTAAAAATGATTACTTTGGCAATTTATATTATTATAGGATGTCGAATTCAGATATCAAATTCCATGTTATCACTGTCATTATGTTGCATTTCTCTATTTACATTTTCTGTGGTATAATTTTTGTGTGTATCATATTTATTTCATAAATGTTAGAGAATACCGAACATAGGGTACACAAGACGAAGAGAAAGAAATCAAAAATATAACAGAATATGTGTTGGACACCACTATACACCAGACACAAGACGAAGACAAACAAAACAAAAAACACAACACAATATGTGTTGGACACAACTATACACAAGACACAAGACGAAGACAAACAAAACACAACACAATATGTGTTGGACACAACTATGCACAAGACACAAGACGGAGACAAACAAAACACAACACAATATGTGTTGGACACACCATGCACAAGACACAAGACGAAGACAAACAAACCATAACACAATATGTTTTGGACACACCATGCACAAGACACAAGACGAAGACAAACAAAACAAAAAACACAACACAATATGTGTTGGACACACCATGCACAAGACACAAGACGAAGACAAACAAAACACAACACAATATGTGTTGGACACAACTATACACAAGACACAAGACGAAGACAAACAAAACACAACACAATATGTGTTGGACACAACTATGCACAAGACACAAGACGGAGACAAACAAAACACAACACAATATGTGTTGGACACACCATGCACAAGACACAAGACGAAGACAAACAAACCATAACACAATATGTTTTGGACACACCATGCACAAGACACAAGACGAAGACAAACAAAACAAAAAACACAACACAATATGTGTTGGACACACCATGCACAAGACACAAGACGAAGACAAACAAAACACAACACAATATGTGTTGGACACAACTATACACAAGACACAAGACGGAGACAAACAAAACAAAAAACACAACACAATATGTTTTGGACACACCATACACAAGACACAAGACGAAGACAAACAAAACAAAAAACACAACACAATATGTGTTGGACACACCATGCACAAGACACAAGACGAAGACAAACAAACCACAACACAATATGTGTTGGACACAACTATACACAAGACACAAGACGGAGACAAACAAAACAAAAAACACAACACAATATGTTTTGGACACACCATGCACAAGACACAAGACGAAGACAAACAAACCACAACACAATATGTGTTGGACACAACTATACACAAGACACAAGACGGAGACAAACAAAACAAAAAACACAACACAATATGTGTTGGACACACCATGCACAAGACACAAGACGAAGACAAACAAACCACAACACAATATGTGTTGGACACAACTATACACAAGACACAAGACGGAGACAAACAAAACAAAAAACACAACACAATATGTGTTGGACACACCATGCACAAGACACAAGACGAAGACAAACAAAACACAACACAATATGTGTTGGACACAACTATACACAAGACACAAGACGGAGACAAACAAAACAAAAAACACAACACAATATGTGTTGGACACACCATGCACAAGACACAAGACGAAGACAAACAAAACACAACACAATATGTGTTGGACACAACTATACACATGACACAAGACGGAGACAAACAAAACAAAAAACACAACACAATATGTGTTGGACACACCATGCACAAGACACAAGACGAAGACAAACAAAACACAACACAATATGTGTTGGACACCACTATAAGCAAACAAACACAGATAACGTAATCAGACATGAGCCCTCCTACAAACAACTGGAGGTAAAGACGAACCGAACATCGTTTTTATGCGGAATTTTGTTTACAAAAATATAATGTAGTATGCAATAGAATAGTGCTAACTACCAAGTAAATAGTGTCTAGAATTGTTTGATTATTTACGTATTATATTTATTTACAGGTTTTGTTATATTCTAGTAAATCAACAATAGGACCTCTGTTAACTGTTGAAGGAACACAGGTAGTATATAAATATCATAAAATATTTGCCCCGACAAAAATATTAAAATAAGAACACAGGTATTATTATATAAATATCACGAAATATTGGCCCCGACAAAAATATTAAAATAAGAACACAGGTATTGTTATATAAATATCATATAATATTGGGCCCGACAAAAATATTAAAATAGACTTCGATGCCAAGTATTCATGTACATCTGAACAAATATTCACAATTTATTGACAATTGTTTGGAAACCGCATCATTTCACCGAGATTGGATGGATGTAGCTCATAGAACTAGTTAAGCCCTGTCACTTTGTACTGAAGTGCATGTACCAACAGGAAAGTAAGCGGTCATATATATGTGTTAGGGGTATCGATTTTTCCTCCGTTGTTACGATTTTCCGAATAGATTTGGGAACTGTTCATAGGTGTGTGTTTTTTTTAGTATTTTAAAATTTTATTTCCTCTTATGTTGTTGAAAGCAATATAAAATAAACAAGATGTCAGTTTTTGAAATAAAAATAAAAATGTAGATATCAAATTTAGTGCGCACGACACGTTTCTGGAATAACCTTCATCAGGTACGCTCAAAGTCGAAAGGTTGGAAAACAAAATAATTTTAAAAGATTTGGGAGCAAGTAAACCAAAGGACCTAAACAGGATCACCAAAATCGGCTAAGGTCACCTATGCCCGAGGTAGGAGAACCTTAGTTTTATTAATAATTACATTATTTAGGACAAACATGTTTAATAAACCATGTCACTGCCCAAACACTGACTACTGAGCGGATGATACCCTCGGGGACTAATAGTCCACCAGCTGAGGTATCGACTCAGTGATAGTAACACTGACTACTGAGCGGATGATACCCTCGGGGACTAATAGTCCACCAGCAGAGGTATCGACTCAGTGATAGTAACACTGACTACTGAGCGGATGATACCCTCGGGGACTAATAGTCCACCAGCAGAGGTATCGACTCAGTGATAGAAACACTGACTACTGAGCGGATGATACCCTCGGGGACTAATAGTCCACCAGCAGAGGTATCGACTTAGTGATAGAAACACTGACTACTGAGCGGATGATACCCTCGGGGACTAATAGTCCACCAGCAGAGGTATCGACTCAGTGATAGAAACACTGACTACTGAGCGGATGATACCCTCGGGGACTAATAGTCCACCAGCAGAGGTATCGACTCAGTGATAGTAACACTGACTACTGAGCGGATGATACCCTCGGGGACTAATAGTCCACCAGCAGAGGTATCGACTCAGTGATAGAAACACTGACTACTGAGCGGATGATACCCTCGGGGACTAATAGTCCACCAGCAGAGGTATCGACTCAGTGATAGAAACACTGACTACTGAGCGGATGATACCCTCGGGGACTAATAGTCCACCAGCAGAGGTATCGACTCAGTGATAGTAACACTGACTACTGAGCGGATGATACCCTCGGGGACTAATAGTCCACCAGCAGAGGTATCGACTCAGTGATAGAAACACTGACTACTGAGCGGATGATACCCTCGGGGACTAATAGTCCACCAGCAGAGGTATCGACTCAGTGATAGAAACACTGACTACTGAGCGGATGATACCCTCGGGGACTAATAGTCCACCAGCAGAGGTATCGACTCAGTGATAGTAACACTGACTACTGAGCGGATGATACCCTCGGGGACTAATAGTCCACCAGCAGAGGTATCGACTCAGTGATAGTAATAAAAAGTACATATCAAATTTAGTACGCCGACGCGTTTCTTGAATAACCGCGCAATGTAGAAAGTTGGAAAGCCAAATAATTTAAAGTAGACTTCGATACCAAGTATGATGTGCATCTGAACAAATGTTAACAAATTATTTACTGTACAACAATTGTGTGGAAAGCACTTGCATTACCGCATCATTTCACCGAAATGGGATGGGGGAAGCCCATAGAACTAGTTTATTACCGCATCATTTCACCGAAATGGGATGGAGGAAGCCCATAGAACTAGTTTATTACCGCATCATTTCACCGAAATGGGATGGGGGAAGCCAATAGAACTAGTTTATTACCGCATCATTTCACCGAAATGGGATGGAGGAAGCCCATAGAACTACATGTCGTTTATTATCGCATCGTTTCACCGAAATGGGATGGGGGAAGCCCATAGAACTAGTTTATTATCGCATCGTTTCACCGAAATGGGATGGGGGAAGCCCATAGAACTAGTTTATTACCGCATCGTTTCACCGAAATGGGATGGAGGAAGCCCATAGAACTAGTTTATTACCGCATCATTTCACCGAAATGGGATGGAGGAAGCCCATAGAACTAGTTTATTATCGCATCGTTTCACCGAAATGGGATGGGGGAAGCCCATAGAACTAGTTTATTATCGCATCGTTTCACCGAAATAGGATGGAGGAAGCCCATAGAACTAGTTTATTACTGCATCGTTTCACCGAAATAGGATGGAGGAAGCCCATAAAACTAGTTTATTACCGCATCATTTCACCGAAATGGGATGGAGGAAGCCCATAGAACTAGTTTATTATCGCATCGTTTCACCGAAATAGGATGGAGGAAGCCCATAGAACTAGTTTAACCCCGCCATCTTTTACTGAAGTACATGTACCAACCTAGGAAAACAAGCGATCATATATATATTTGTTAGGGGTATCGATTTTTCCACTGTTTTTACGATTTTCCTGTTAGATTTGGGAACTGATCTTACGTTGTGGATGTTTTTAGTTTTTCATTTTTATTTCCTCTTATATTATTGAAAGCAATATGAAATAAACATAAAATCAGTTTTTTAAAGCTATTTTTAGAATGATTTATTATTATCATTATTCAGGTAGGGAGTTATTTTGGATCCTCGTTGTGTTCTCTGAGTATCAACAGTGGTTTATTGGATGATCTGGTTATTGGAGCACCAATGTATTCAAGAGATGGTCCAGAGGAAGGACAAGTGTTTGTATTTAAATCACATGGATTGGTAAATACCATATGTAGATAAATAATGTCTCGTTAGTCTATAAACAAATAACAAATATTTATACCACGTTTTCCCAGTTAAACGATTAAACAATGGAACGTGAAGCATGAGCTTTTTTAATGTTTAACTCGGAAGCCGTGGTACATGTATAAATGACTTCTAACATGAAGCCATGCAAGATCACATCTAGGTCGTTGATTATTGCACGGCTCTCTGAGAGTGATAAAAACTACAGTCCAGATTTAAAGGGTGCAATATCTCGTATCTGTGTGTATTATTTCATAGTTCTTAACTGCTGCTTACATTCTGGTATATAAACCATAAAAGGTCAAAGAAAAAGAATGCATTCATGTTACAATTTTATTTAGCTCTCTTCAAGATTCAGGGTCCCGGGAGGCTCAGTGAGTTAGGTAGTTGGATTACCTAGCAACTCATACAAGCCTATCACCAATACGGCGTGGGTTCGCACCTGGCTTTATAAATTACAAAAAGGTGCACTCGACTCGCAGCCGCAAGTGATAAAGTTTACCAGTTGCTTGCCCATGGTCGGTGGTTCTCTCCGGGTACTCCGGCTTCTTCCACCACTAAAACTGGTCGCCATGATATAGCTGAAATATTGCTGAAAGTGGCGTTAAAACACCAAAAATCAAATCAATCTGTTCAAGATTCATTATCTGACACAGTGTTATCTTTACAAGTGATTTGAGGAGGGTTAAAATTATTTAGTTTGTGATAGGCACTGATTGCATACGTGGATGTAAATCTAACTACCATATGACTAAAGCCTCGATGTTTTCATACTTCCATGCAGTATCCATTTACCTGAAGTCTGTCTAATAGTTTTAAATAATCTCGAACTTCAATAAGGGTAATAACAAAATTACGGAACTTCGAACAATCTTACAAAGGGAAAGTCAAAACTCATAAGTATATAAACAGACAAAATCAGTCAACAACCGGAAAACTGTGAAAACTGTAATGACCCTGACTTAGTACAGGCATTTCTAAAGAAATGGTGGGTTGAATCAGATTTTAAAGCGCCAAACCTCCCGCTTTCATTACGGCTCAAAGTTTCCGGCTGTCACTATAACAGTATTTATAACAATACTTGAACAAAACAGGTAAAACAGTTGTCAAAGCAGCACCATTATGATTATATGAAGATATATGGAGTTTTATTTTTCCAAATTTTCCAAATATTATTATGAGCATACATCTTTTAAACTATTCTAAATACATGTTTATTGTATTTATTTAACAAAAGTAGCGATGTTTCAGTTTCTTCAAGGATTAGAATAACTAATTAGCATTATTTTAGTTAGGATTTCAGAAGGACATGGTACTATCAGGATCGAGAAAACCATACAGTAGATTTGGCACGGCAGTAACTAACATTGGAGATTTGGACAAAGATGGTTATGAAGGTTAGGGGATTACATTATTATTTTCACGGCATTATTTGAATTTTGTCATTAAATTCCTGATTAAATTTACTTATTTCGTAGTAGATAATTAAAAGTCATATTCTTAAATATATAGGGATAAACATACACTTGTAAAACATATTTTTGAAATGTAATTATTTTCGTTATTTTCTATACACATGAAAGAGAAATGAATAAAGCATTTGACCAGTACCAGATTACGACTTTGTAGACCCTTTGGCTACAGATACTGTAGGCCCCAGTAATAATTAACAAAAACACGAATTTTGGATTCTTGAAATAAGTTTGTTCAACTTTCACAACATAATGTCAACTTTAGGCTGGCATAGATGAGAGTAAGTGTAGCACAATGCTTAATTGGCATTAAACAACAATCACTCATTCATTCATTCTGTAAAACAATATATCTTTGTAGACATTGCTGTTGGTGCTCCTTTTGAAGAGGGGGGTCGAGGATCAGTGTACATCTACAATGGATATAAACTGGGGTTATGGAGTCGTGCAACACAACGTATAACTGCAGCAGAAATAGACAGGGGGATACGGACATTTGGTATTTCTTTTTCCAGACCGTACGACGTTGATCAAAATGGCTATACAGGTAGCACAAATTTTGATTCTGAATATTGTAAATCAATGCATTTTGTATGTAGTATGATATTGTCAACGACCTGGTGGCCATCCCAACCAATGATATCACCTTTAACAACAGACCAAGCAGAAATTCAAATAACAGACAGATAAAAGTGCTATCAACAAACACTGATATATATAAAAACTCTTATTTTCCTAAAACAATCAAAGATTGGAACAACCTATCTGACAGTGCTGTACATTGCAAAACTGTAACAGCATTCAAGACGGCCTTAACATCGTCGCGCGACTAAACAACCTAGCGCACATACTCCCCGGATAAGTTATACTCATTACCTGAGTTCATTTCCGGTACAATACAGATACAGATACAGATACAGATATGTTATTGTCCTATATATCCATCTCAGTTTTTTTTTGTGTGTCATAGAATATCAGTCCATCTCTACAAACGCAAACCTCAACTCAAATGAAAGTATAACCTCACAAATAAGCAGAAAATTGAACCAACTACATGTACCTCTAAAGGACAAGCTCTATCTGCTTGGAAATAATATGTTCATATATTGATTTAAAAGCTATCGATCTTAAAACCATAAGGTTCTGTTATTTGATTCTCATATTGTCATAATAGATAAATGAATTGAATTTTAACACTACTTCCAACAATATTCCAGTTTCATTGTGACCATCATAATTATGAGTGAACGACACCAGAGAATGAACACCACTAGCTATGCGTCAGTGCCGTGACAATGGCAATAGTCATTATGTACTTATATTGAAGAGGAAGAAGATGAAGTTTTCCCTAGTCATTGTTAAACACATTATCACATAATGCTATATCGAACACATCCTCTCATCTGATGAGAGTCGAACTCACTCACCGTACTGGTTAAAGGCACTCAATCCGGTCCTTTCCTAATTTATGACTTATCACCGGTTTTGTTACAAGATTAACACGATGGGTGCCATATGTGGAGCCGGAACTGCTTAACTTCACAGAACAACCGAGTTCACCTCCGATTTTCAGTGGGGTCCGTGTTGCTCGATCTTTAGTTTTCTCTGTAATGTTTTGTAGATCGTAATTTGTCTTTTTGTCCCGTTTATTTTGGCCATTGTATTGTCTGTCCTTCGATTAACCGCTTCTGATTACCTCCTTGGTATCTTCAAACTTTTCTTATATGTGAACTATTATCCTATCATTATTTACAGATATTGCAGTTGGAGCATATCAATCAGATCACACAGTAGTTTTGCTGTCTCAACCACTGGTAGATATGACACAAACTACGTTAGATATCATAAACCTGCAACCCATTAATGGCTGCATCAGTCACGGGCATTACCATGACAACTGCACGAACTACAACCTGATGAAAGGAAACCTGGTGTTCTGCTTGTCATACAAAGTTCAAAGTTCGGGAATATCCAACAGTTTAGGTGAGAAGTTATAGGAGAGAATACAGTTACTATGACTACAGCCCTGTAAACACTATGACTTTACAAGATATGGCAATTTAAACGGTAAACATGAACGTGTATATGTTGTCCTAATATAACCCCACCAACAGTGGAAACACAAGACATGACACAGCAAAACAAAAGAAGGAAGGCTTGAACAACGCAATTTATTTTTGCATTTTTTGGTGATTGATTGCGAACTTTTCACCTTTATGTATTGTAATTATGTTGAGATATAAGCATAAGCTGGCATGTGAAGTATTCTTTGGATAACAAACATGCAAATTCATGTTTTTGCCATTGCTCCTTTTTGCAAAATCTAGGATGCTTATTTTTGCTTTTATTTGCTTCTACGAATGTAGCGAAAATTGAACATAAGATTAGCTAACATCATAATAAATAGAATACACTATCAAATATGTATTACAACTTAATCTTTAAAGCCTCTGTAACAAACCGACAACACTTTTATATTACAAGAAAATATGACATTTAGAATATTGGCAAGTTGTAGAACTTAATGTTTTCAAAATTCTGTATTAATCGTATAGACTTTATTACTATGTTTCGATTAATAAATCTTTATTAAGCAAAAACATGATTAAGTCATGTTTCGGTTTTTGATTAATTAACAGTCTACCGGAAATAATGTTCGTCTTCGAAATAATGTCGTAGTTTAGCTTTTTATTTGTCAAAGGAAATTTCAGACTGACTTGTAATAATCTGGAGTATAAAATGAATATACCCTGGCAGTTGCCAAAGCTAACTTTATACTAATTTGCCTATTGAATTCTATTTCAGTGGTTAGATATAAAATTGTATTCGACTCTTCACGAAATGTGTCACGATTGTTCCGTTACAACAGGAAAAATATTCTCTCGAACGGAAATACAGTACGTGGCAAACGTAAAGTATTCACCAACAGACGGGCATGTGAGAATACTACTTTCTTTATTCAGGTAATTATAGTGCATTTTGTTTTAACATTTAAATAAATAAAACAAAATGCCATTAAACTGTTTGCTTTACTTTGCTATTAATGATTATAACCACAAACAATTCCACCGGTCCGGTTTTTCCAGTAATTTTCAGTAATATCTCGACAACCGCGCATGCAAAAGTGGTTGACGAGTGAGTGAGCGATTATTGTTTAATGCTTAATGAACACGACTTTGTTAAACGTGGCCTGTTCTATTTGTCATAGTCAAGTGATGTCCTTTCCTCCTTCATGACTTATTATCGGATTTTTAACATGAATAACATGACAGATGCCACTGGTGGAGCATCCTCTGCTTACCCTTCCAGAGGACTTGAGGTATCGTGCTGTTTTTAGTGTGGATCTTGTAGTTCAATATTTAGCTTGCTGTGTATAAATGCATTGTGGACAGTTGTTTTACTATCATCTTTTTATCTTTTCTGATTACCCTTTTGCTATCTACAAACTTTTCTTGATCACATTACATGTGTAAGAGGAATAAGATATATAATAACCTTTAGACAGAAATGATATCACACGAAAAAACGCATGTACTAATACAAAGTGGCAAGAAAGAATAAGATTTGTCAATTTTTTTTTTAATTCGAGACGGGAATTTTTACCCGATATTATTGAATATTTACTGGAATTTGCTAATTAGATAGAACCTAGCAACTAAAAATATACGATGATACATTCAGCTCTTTAATTGAGGGTTATGGTGTTTAACGTCACTTTCAACAATATTTCAGTTATGTCGTGGTTCTCAGATTTATTGGTGGAGGAAACCGGAGTACCTGGAGAAACCACCGACCTGCCTGCCCTAAAGTCACCAACAAACTTGATCACATAATGTTGTATCCCGTACAACTTGCCACGAGCGGGATTCGAACTCAGAATGTTAGTTGTGATAGGTACTGATTGCACAGAAAATCCATCTACCATACAAGATTTTATTGGTCCAAATTAGAGGGCCCACGAAGGGGCATATAAACATAATAAAACATAAGGTGATTGCATAAAATATCAAATAAATTGTAAATACAAGAATGAGAGACGTGACTGTAGTGTTAAAATATGATCACGAACACGACACCCCCTCTTCAATTGCATTTTTAGGCTATGAAGGGTTATTTTGTTGCCAATGTTCTCGTGAGAAATAACTTGACTCCTTTAGAACTTGTATTATGACGTGCATATCGGTTTTCAATTCCACATCTTGAAATTGATTTCTACAATTTTCTTTCAGTTTCCATCAAAACAAATTATCATATTATAAATGCTTAGACCAATTCAGTTGTGCCAATAAATAATTAGTACTAAACATAATAAAATTTACAAATTGTAGTATACAGAAGAAACAAACGAAGATGTTTGGATTGAATTTGAGTATAATATCCGAGGACGAAAGGCTATGCTACAACAATTTGACGGCAATAAAATAAAACCAGAAATTCTGAACAGACGTAAAGCAAGGGTAATTTTCTCTTTTTTATTTTTTTTATTTTATATATATATATATATATATATATTTTTTATAGCAGTTGTATTTTTTAAATGATGCCTTATCCAATCTAGCCATACATATTAATGTTTATGACAGTAACGCTCAACTGCAGGCTATGGGCTTTTTCGCACACATTGTAGGATATGAGCTCAGCTCATTATTGAAGCCCCTACTGTGTCTGTGAAATACAAAACATCGATAAAAATTTAATTTGTGTCTTTGTGCAATAATGGATAGTCTCTCATGTTCATTTACACTCATATCTATTGTTACTAATTACATGTGTGTGGTATCTTAGTGGAAACTGCCGTTAATTAACAAGAGTGAAACATTGGTGAATGCATATACAAAAATTGCCGTTTTTTATACTGACTTTTGGCGTTGAATATAGGTTATACCCCAACGACGGAACCCAAATCCGCTTTCAACCTAATCGGTGGTATAACTGATAGTGTACTTGCATTGAGTGCGGTAGATCATAGGTTCAAGCCTCATCGGGTCAAACCAAAGACTATAAAATTGGTATTAGCTGCTTTTCTGCAAAGTACACAGCATCAAGCAATAAGAACAGACTGAAATCAGGATAATGTATTCGAGTGGAGCGACAAGTCTACTCGCGGATTGTTGTGTCAGTTAGCTAAAACTATAAAATATAACTAAGCGTATTGATCTAGTACAAAGCGGACATCATCTTCAACCGTCCACTGCCGGATTTATATGAAGAGAGGCCTTTCTATTTCACTAGGCCCCTCCGAACCCCACGCACTCACGAACTAGAGGGTGATACAATGTAGAAGAGTGTTTAATCAATTTGAATAAAGACGAAGGTGATGGGAGTGCTTAGAATTCTGCAATATTCTGAAATGGAGTGCAACTGTGCAAGGAAAATTACAGAAGGGTTGTATAGGGAGTAAAGTGCTTTATGACAGCATACGTATGAAAGTCCAATGACAATGTTAAAAGAATTGTACACCTTGGCTAAATTTTGAGACCCTAGGGTTCAACCTATCAAGCCTATATGTAAATCCAACACTGCATCTGTCTCATATATAACATGTTCTCGTTATAATATAGCTGACAAATTAATCATTTGGCGTTAAACAACACTCACTCGCCCTAATCCTCTTTCAGTCTTCATGAAACTGTCCATAGATACTACCAAGAGATTGATAATGTACAGGGCACACTTCCGCTGAAGCAACACCAATAGCACAATAATGACACATTTTAAGATAGCTACACCAGTATGTACCTAAATGGACCTGCAAACCATATATTTTATGCTTTATATCATCTATTGTTAATAACAGATAGACCTTCAACCAGAATGTACGGACAGTGACATTTGTAAAAATGATATTATGGTGGACGGCTTCCTGGCTATACCGGGAGAAAATAGTACTGTTTATGTTCTTGGACGGTCACAAAAAGTACTCCTGACAGTCAACATGCAAAATATTAAAACTACAAGAGATGTAATGATCCAAGTTCATTACTCGAAGACTTTATCCTTCATAAAAGGTTTCAGTATTGGAAACAATAGCCGTCGCCTTCCATGCGATGTAGACGAATTTAGTAAGACAGATTTCTCTGCGAGTTGTAGGGTTAGAAGAGATACAGAACTAGACACTTATGACAACATGTCGGCGATCTATGAGTTTTACATTGGAAAGGATTATTTAGACAATGTGCAATTTGAGATTTATGCCTACAGTACTCAGAGAAGGTCGAATAATGTAACCCTAGATTTACCTGTAGTTAGTCAAGCTGATATATCAGTTATAGGGTGAGTATGTTACAATATTTGTGCAATAAATTTGTCAATTACAGCCATTACAATTCGGAAGACCTCTCAGGGTATTTTCGTCTCTTTCACTACAAAAATGGCCACCACAACACAACATATCCACATCATGACTGATATATTGAAATATATAGTTAAACTTATTACTGAAGTGCCTGTACCAAGCCATGAAACTGAGCGTTCCTGTATATATGTATATTCGTGTTACGGGTAACAACTTTGACTCCTTGTACGACTTTTCGATGGGATTTTGGAACTGTTTCGACGATCTGGTATTGTTGTTTAATGCCAACTCAACAATTGTTCAGCTATATTATGGCGAGAGCAAGTTAATTTTCAATGAGATGATGATGAGGTCCTCTTTGTACTAGACCAACAGCTTAGTTGGATATTTATAGTGCTAGCTCACTGAAATAACAGTCTGTGGATAGACATGCCGCCCCACTCAGACACATTATCCTGATTCTGAGCCAACCAGTCTTTCCTCTTTCTCCTTAATGCTGTGTGCTGAGCGAAATAGTAACAAATACCAATTTTATATTTTGCTTTCCATTTTATTATCATGTACAAATATATATTGGTTTTACTTGTAGTTATCACTTAAGAGTAGCTTGTTTATATTTATGTGTCGTATTATGCAAATCTCACTTACTAAGTATCAGTACAGGTGAAATAACTCCTGAATTAATTGTATTTATTAAATTTCACGTATCAGTACAAGCTTGTCTTAAATGTCAGATATGTTGTATGTCTGAATTTTTATTTTTTTGTATTACACTTTAACTTTTATATTTTTTCCATCAGAAACAATTTAGACTGAACAAATATAATACTTGTCTTGTAGTATAGCAAAACCAAACGAAGTCATAATCAGGAATAAAAACAGAACTGAAAAATCGGAACAGAAGATAACATTTAGTTATATTATTTACAATAGAGGGCCATCTTTATTGAAAAATAGTAGCATATTTATCAGTTATCCAGAGATTCCTGGTGTTTTAGATATGAATGGATTAAATGTAAGTTATAATATGTCTATATCAAATTCAATGTATCAAATTCTTACATGTTGACAAAAAATACAATAAATAAAGGTATTAATATAGTCACAAATACAAAAAATACAATAAATAAACGTATTAATATAGTCACAAATATAAGTAAGAATTTGATACATAGAGTTTTATTACTGATTGCTTAACGTTCAGCGGAAAATATTGCATGCATTTTCAGGACCAGAGAAAGATCAACAATATAGAAATGAAGAGAAGAATGTGTCAGCCGTGGCAACGAATTATAACTGCCATTGGAATAGTATGGGACTTGAAAATTGATGATAAATTAAGCATTTTGTATCGCCGACAATGCGCCTACTCTTTTCAAAAATCTACACAAGTGGTCTTTAACCACCTTGTATAACCTGCAAGAACTCTGGGAACCACCAACAGAATTTGACACATGATTTTTGTACACTGTATGTAGAATAAGAAATAGAAAAAAATCTATTTCTAACAGTGCTGGGTTAAATTTTCAGATTTAGATCTATATAATAAACGTTAGAGAATACCGAAGGGGCAATCAACAATGGACAATCCAGAGAAACTGACAACATATGGTACACAGGACGACAAAAAACAACACAAAGACACAACACAATATGCGTTAGACACTACTATATGTAAACAAGCACAAATAAGGTAAATAAAACATGAGTCCTACTACAAACAACCGGATGTAAAGTACGAACCAAACATCGTTTCACAACACGGAAATCAGAACGTAAAGACAAATAATAGGACAACACAAAAAACTAAAAAGATGAGCAGACACGGACCCTAACAAAAAGCTGGGGTGAACTCGAAGGGTAAGCAGTTCCTGCTTCTTATTAGACACACATCGTGTTGCTCATATATTCAGTCAATATATAATATGTATATACAGCATGTATATATATTGTCTAGAAACTAGTCAAGAATGTTGGATCGCCAATGACAATGAGTCTTTTTCAATGTCAAACTCCAAATCTGTAACGTCGATCTAAAAGTGAAAATATGCTGACATAAATGGTTTAATGATTTATCTAAATTTACAGATTGTTTCTAGTCCTAAAGACTCCATAAAATACTTCTGTAGTTTAAAGGCAAAGGGTCATATTACCAGTGATTTGGTTAGGACCATAGACCAAGACAATGATGTTCAACTGGTAATGTACATTGAATATAAGTGTTATATACCACTATTAGTCCCCTAGGTATCATCTGCCCAGTAGTCGGTGTTTCAGCAATGACATGGTTTATTGAGATATATTTATTCTTGAAATATACAGTTCCTAAATAATGCAATTATCATTAAAACTAAGGTTCTCCTCTCTCAGGCATATGTGACCTTAGACAATTTGACTATCCTGTCTAGGTCCTTTGGTTCATTGTTCCTACGCTCTTTTAAATTATTTGCTTTCCATTATTTCGATATTGAGCGTATCTGATGAAGGTTATTCCAGAAACGCTTTCTGTGCACTAAATTTGATATCTACGTTTCTATAGAGATAAAGAAGAATCTCAGTATTATCTAACAGATTAAACTTCTTTGTTGCACAAGTTTCATCCATTCAAAACAACCTAAAAATAGTCCCTACCTCCTCTGTTTAAGAAATTTTATAAAGGTAAAATTACGATTTGCATTAAAGTTTTCCTGTGTTTTGTCAGCTATTGTGATGTCAATTACGATTTACATCCAAGTTTTCTCGCGTTTTACTAGCTATTGTGATGTCAATTACGATTTACATTCAAGTTTTCTCGCGTTTTACTAGCTATTGTGATGTCAATTACGATTTACATTCAAGTTTTCCCGTATTTTGTCAGCTATTGTGATGTCAATTACGAATTACATTCAAGTTTTCCCGTGTTTTGTCAGCTATTGTGATGTCAATTACGATTTACATTCAAGTTTTCCCGTGTTTTGTCAGCTATTGTGATGTCAATTACGATTTACATTCAAGTTTTCCCGTGTTTTGTCAGCTATTGTGATGTCAATTACGATTTACATTCAAGTTTTCCCGTGTTTTGTTAGCTATTGTGATGTCAATTACGATTTACATTCAAGTTTTCCTATGCTGTTGATAAGGTGATGTACTAATCGGATCGACATCGCTAAATATATGTTTACACTTATATTATTTTTAATGCAAAACAAAATTCTTTTAATTTCAGTTATGTGATGGCGAATATTCATATTGTACGAATATAATATGCAGATTAGAAAACATTGCCGTGCGATCTGTAATTACACTGAACATAAATATGCTGATTACTGTTCATGGAAGTAAGCTCCAGGTAATGGGTTAGGTTTGAGTTAGTGTTTGAATTAAGGTTTGGTTCAAGTTTCTGGTGTTTAACGCCACATTCAACACTATTTCAGTTATATCGTGACGGTTAGTTTTATTGGTGGAGGAAACCTGAGTACCGGAGAAAACCACCGACCTGTCGCAAGTCACTGACAAACTTTATCACATAATGTTGTATTGAGTACACCTCGCCATGAACGGATTTCGAGCTCATAAGTTAGTGGTGATAGACACTGAGTACACAGGTAGTTGTAAATCTAACTACCATACGATCATTACCACGACGGCCCCAGTTAGAATTAAGGTGTGGGTTAATATATGGTTATGGTCTGGTTATAAATACAGTCAAATCTTGTTGTGCCGAATTAGAGTGGACCACCAATTTTTCTTCGAATTAGCCGAGTATCTGGGTAAATTAATTTATCTGACGTTTATGTAGAAAGTAGAATGTTGATTGGCCAAAGGTCGCCTTCTAACAATCAATGGATTGGGGAAATAAAATTTTGATTGGCTTAAAGAATTGCGTAATGTTTCTTTATATCCGACCCTTCGTTCACCAAAAAACCCCATAACAATCGCCTGTCTCAACAAAAACAGGAGACAACTTTTCCCTTTATCATTTTATTTCAGAATCCAAAAATAGCATAGAATTACACAAAATCAAAACAGCTGGAATGCATAGTCTGCATTTAGATCAATTATATAAACGAAACCTAAAATCAATATCACCAATATCACTATCCTTTACATAATCTTTGCATGTATATATTATGCATGGTTTTCTTTTAATTAGGACATACAATGTACTAGTATGTATTGATATTAGAACTTTCAGACAAAAATGTTATTAGTGTAGAAAGGTCATATATGTTTTACAAGCCCAGTTTTCTGGGTTTAGGGGTTAGGGTTATGGTGATTAACTCCCTTTTCAACAATATTTCAGTTATATCGTTATTGGTGGGGGAAACCACCGACCTGTCGTAAGTCACTGACAAACTTGATCACATAATGTTGTATCGAGTACAACTCCCATGAGAGCTAACTCTGTCTAAACGACATTTCTATACTGATACAGCATAATAACTAATACTAAAACCGGACAATACTTTGGTTCGAGTTATTCGAGTTAGCAGTGTTTCACAGTACATGAAAATACATATGGAATCAACAAGGCTTGTCTTAAACTACCATTGTTTTTTCTTGTTGACAGATGGTTATTATTAATACCACTTGAATTATGTGGTAAAAAGAAGATCATATAAACTGTACATGTATAAAACAGCTATTGACCTTGAAAATAAGAATGGTATTAATTATTTATCAATGTTACATACGAATAAAAACATAACCAGCGGAACTATTTGAAAATGATTTCAAATTGCAGCAAAAGAATACTATGAGTATAATGTTGCTCATTTTGAGGTCGGCTCATATTATTATATGCGTACAACAGATATTTTTTCCCGCCAATAATGCTAACTCCTGATCTAATTGTCCTACTTCTAGGACATAGCAATTAAAGGAATAGTGACTCTAAGCTTGGTAATTTTTTGAAAGATTTATTTTTGGGGTTGAACGTTAATGTATACCTTCAAAGCATGAGTATAACAAGTCGTTTGGCGAGATTTGACCAAACACGTGCATTTTCGTTGATTTTTGTGTGCAGCTTGTTTCCCAGCATCATTAATTATACATGTCCCAATTTCCGAACTGCATGGGCAATGGCACTGATGTTTACACTTGAACATGAGTTTGAACTCTCAACGTTTCCTTCAATTCCAACAAACGGTCATGTTGGTGGTCTATGTTATTCTTGTTTTATCATAATTCGCCAAAACCTCTTTCCCGTTTCTTTTTCTAGCAGAATCAGTTAAAATTATCGTCCGGTCGCTTGTAGGTTTTCCATCGACAGACATGTTTTCCCCAACAACAGACTTCGCGTATGCGTAGTAAAAGGTCAACTAAGGTCATATGAATAGTGGCGTATATCATCGTACAGGCAGGAATTTATGTTCGAAATGTGTTTTCGTGAAATTAAAGAGAATGGACTTTTAATACAAGACTGCTTAACAGAAGTGACCTTATGTGCAGGTATGGCTGTAGTAACTATGGTTTTACCCTTTCTTACTAACTATGATTTAAATATTCAAACTTGGTTATTTTTTTTAGCAACTTCGACATGTAAGTTTAGGGTCCATGTCATCTTTTAGAAACACTTCCGAGGTTAAAGGTTGGGACCAGATTATGCTGTTTACTGAAACAAGTGAAAAGACAAAGGTATGTGTTATAATTATAGCATTAAAACCATTTAATAGTATTTAATAATGATTTGATTTGAGTTATTGTGTTTAACGCCACTTTCAACAATATTTCAGCTATATTATGGCGACCAGTTTTAGTGGTGGAAGAAGCCGGAGTCCCCGGAGAGAACCATCGACCATGGGCAAGCAACTGGTAAACTTTATCACGTGCGGCTGCGCCATTTAATAGTAGAAAACATATATGTATACTACTCGAGATAATAACAAAAGTTCAATGCACTGATTCAGATATATGTTTACCTTTAAGTGTATTATGGATTGACGTAAATTTTGACCTGTGTGACCGCTCAGTTGAAATTTTACTATCATGCATGGTGCATGTTACGAGTACAGGCGTTGTCTGTTACTACAATCGAACATGAACAAACTTTTTTATTTCAGTTCATATCATATCATTTGAATATTACTTATTATTAATTAATACAGCAATAAAAACATTGACATCTATTAATTTAACGGAATATTATACAATTATAGTCTTTTGTTGAGGTCAATACGAGTTTTTATGGACCTTAAAAATGATATTCACCGAAGCCTTTAGGCTAAGGTGAATATTGATTTCTAAGGTCCATAAAAACTCGTATTGACCGATACAAAAGACTGTAATTGTTTTATTACATTAAAATGAAAAGTGAAAGTGAAACCAAGTCAATATGAAATTAATCACTTCATTATGACGTCATGCATAATGCAATGGAAAACGAAAGTGAAACCAAGTCAATACGAGTTTTAATCAAACAATATCAAATTTTACAGAATGTCAGGTGACAGCATGATAGTCAATAAAATTGTTTAAATAAAATCATTATGTAATAAGTGGATTTATTGCAGTAATATAATTTCTTCAGTTGCAGTTCCTTTAACACATTTTGAATAGCATTGATTTTACAATTAAAGAAGTTACTTCCGTTGTTGTATATACATGTATTGTATTGCATCCGAAATCGTGCATCACTTTTCTCTGACATTTAGATGGAAAAGTCTCAGCCAATTACGTGAGTTAATAATTGCAAAGAAAACAACAGAAACAGCTGCTTTTCCATGAGATGAGGATGATGACTCCTTTATTCTCTATACTAGACCAATATGCTGGGCTGGAATTTCACAGTACTAGCTATAACTAAAACAATGGGATACAATATCCTGATTTCATGTCAATGAGTCTTTGCACGTACTTCTTAGTTAAAGCGGTGGATTTAGAACAGCAAATACCAATTCTATAGTATAATGTTATGATCGATTGTGATCGAAAATGCCACTTTAGTGGATAGCACGCTAGCCATTACACCATCAAGTGACAGTGGTTGTGATTACAATGCAACATGTGAAACGGAGATGTTTTTGTAAATTGATGATAATTATCTATCGCGGAAGCCTTGTGGAATTGTGCATGTATCACAGCTTGTAGGACTTCATCTCTCGATATCAGCTGGTTTAAAGTGTTCACATCTATATTCGTGTTTACAATTGTACGATCTACTTGTTCATGTCTTTCTTCATTACATCATACTAGCGTTATCAGTGCTAAAATCATTTTGGTAGAAAATCATAATGTATTGTATACAGGGCCTCCAAGAGAAATTTTGTAAGGTGGAACAAGACTTCTTTGGGGCACCGGTGATATATGATCAAAAAACCAGAATTGAGAAGTCTAGGTGAATTTCACATAATTATTTTTCTAAATAAACTAAAAATAGTTGAAAATACCCCCAAAAAATTAAAAAAAATCCCCCAAAAAATCGTTTATGGTTAAGGCTATGGGGCCCTTCACAGATTCACATGCCCTCCTTGGCTCTCCGGGCCCCGGACCGATGTACCAGCTGAATCCTCCTTTCATAGGCCCTGATTATATATAAGGTAAAATTCTACTTATTATTTATCTTTTGTTACTGTATTTTCCTATTTCTTTATCAGCCTGCTTAGTTGTTCCCTAAATTGTCATATGACAGTCCGATAAGACATCCATGACGTCATAATGATTATTTTGATTTTATCAAGACATTATCTCTTCTTTCACATCAATAGTAATACAAAGATAAAATTCCACTGTTGTGATTGTAACATTGTCTTTCCATGCTATTTCTCTCTCAATATTTTGTATTTTTCTGTGTAGTATTTTTTTTTATCATTGTTTGTCTTCTTGTCTTTCTTTCTTTTATGACATTATTGTCTGTCCCTCGATTTAAGGTTTCTGATTATCCCTTTAGTATTTTCAAATTGTTCAAAATGGCGTTTCCAGAGTTCGTTTTCTTCTGTTGTGACATATTGTATTGAGACATTCAATAAGTAAGAAAGAATATGTATGTAAATGAACATGAGAGAATATCCAAGTTTACACTAAGGACAAATTAAAGTAAAGAAACATGACATGCTATTATTTTTCTCTCTCATTATTTTGTATTTTTCTGTGTAGTGTTTTGGGGATCATTGTTTGTCTTTTGTCATTTTGGCCATTTTATTGTCTGTCCCTCGATTTAAGGTTTCTGATTATCTCTTCAGTTTTTTTTTGTTTTTTTTTTGCCATTTTATGGTCTGTCCCTCGATTTAAGGTTTCTTATTATCACCCTTTAGTATTGTCAAACTTTTCTTGTTCAGAATGGCTTTTTCTAGAGTTCTTTTGTTCTGTTGTGATGTAGTGTATTGTAGACATTCAATTAACAAGGAATTATATGGTTGTAAACGAACATGAGAGAGTATGCAACTTTACACTTAGACACAAATTAATGTAAAGGAACAGCTTGTAGTAATAAAGGATATGGATGTTAATGAACATGAGATATATATATATATCTTTACACTTAGACACAAACCAAAGTAAAGATACAGGACTCCAATTGCTGTTCTGCACTTCATAGTCACTGTAGGGTCTTCAAAAATGAGCATAGCATAACTAATACCAAAAATGACAATGAGTCGGCCAGCTGAGCGGTACTCCTCACTTCTGTCGATGAACGCTTCATCTGGGCATCTTTGTCGCTTCGATGTTATTTGGTGTAGAAAATTTCATTCTCAGGATGCGGGGTAAATTTATGCACATCTTTAGTATGCATAGAATTTCATTTTCCAGAGGTGTGGTTATGTGAACTCCCGGCAAAATCACGCGTGACTTGAGTTAAAGCGCTTGATTAATTATCAATTCCGGGTCGATTGAAGCTTTATTGAAAGTAGAGTATTTATGTATTTATTTATTCTTTAATATTTTGTAGATTGTTATAGATATTCACAACATTGATGTTAATTATGAAGTAGGGGAAATGAAGATCTGGATAATAGTTATCAGCGCTTCTGGTGGTATTGCCCTCATCTTAATAATAAGTCTATTCATGTTTAAGGTAGGTTTTATTTAATGTAGTCGTGTAAATAGCATGTAATCAAGTTTCTCTTTTTCATTTTGTTTTTAAATTGTGAATGCGAGAGTTTGAAATGTTTTTGTAAGAATCCTCAAATCAAAGAAGGACAGACAAGACAATGGTCAAAAGAAAAAGGGACAAACAACGATCTACAAAACACTATACAATCAAAGACAACTTAAGATCGACCAACACGAACCCCATTAAACACCGGGGTGAACTCAGGTGCTCCGGAAGTGTTAGCAGTTCCGGCTCTGCATATGACTGTTAAACGACACGAACGTTAAATTGGTAAATAAACGTTAGAGAATCGAAGGAGCAATCAAGAATGGAGTGAACCAAGTAGCTTCTTCTTCTTCTTCTTCTTCTTCTTCTTCTTCTTGTGGAATAATTTCCTCCAATGTCCGGAGAACCACTATAAATAGTGTGCTGTGTGTAACGGTTAACGATTATATACAAATGTATACTGTAAATTACCGGTTGAATGTAATTTAAAAGCACTATAAGCATGTGTCCAACACCAATATTGTACGTTGCCAGTTAAATGTAATATAAAAGCACTATTAATCGTATGTCCAACACCACTAATCTATAAAGAATGAATCCTTCACCATAAGCAATAATATATACATCTATCGTACGTCGCGAACCCACCACCGCTACAATAGTTCAATGAGAAACAAATGTCTATATACTCTGTACTAAACGACCGAATGCTATGTTTAATGTCTTTGCAAGGAGCGGATAAGCAACTATCTATTTATCACTCGCGGCCGTATTCTAATATCACAAACTCTTCTGTTGGTACATCTACTTGATGTCCGTAACTATACAATGTTCGTTTTCAGCTGTCAAGAGAAGAGCACATATTTAAAATCTAAAAATATATTACGTATGGTGAAAAAGTAATTAAGCCTAAATTAAGCAAAACAGAATTCAAGTCTTATCTCAGGGGAAATTACTAGTAAAAAACAAAATAGCTTAACTCTTAAAGGTTGTAATATACAGACTTAAATCTTAAAATCTAAAAATATCCATTAACCTAACTACTAAGCTATATAAATAAAATGTAAATTATAAGAGTAAAACAGAATTCAAGTCTTATCTCAGGGGAAATTACTAGTAAAAACAAAAGAGCTTAAATCTTAAGGGTTGTAATATACAGACTTAAATCTTAAAATCTAAAAATATCCATTAACCTTACTACTAGGCTATAGTATGTATAAAAAATGTAGAAAACTCAACAAATTTTTATTTTTATGGAAAATTAGTTCCACTTACATCAGACCATAAACATTTGGGGATAACATTTAGCGAGGAAGCAAAATGGAATAAACATGTAGAAAATTTAATAAAAAGTGTCTCTAAACACATATGTATGTGTTTTGCGTAAATTGAAATATAAATTAAATAGAAAAAATTTAGAGAAATTATACTTAATTTACATTCGACCAATATTTGAGTATGCATGTGAGGTCTTGGACAACTGTGGTGTCTCTAATTCGTGCAAATTGGAGAGGCTACGGTTGGAGGCAGCTATAATTATCACCGGACTTCCAATCTTTACCAACACAGAATATCTATATAGAGAAACTGGCTGGGAGAGATTGGAAGAAAGAAGAACTAGGAGAAAGCTCCAATTATTATATAATATCCAAAACGGTAGCACACCCTCTTATTTACTCGATCTTATTCCCCCAACAATCCAAAGTACGACTATTTATCCCCTTCGAAATGGCAACGATATTATTGTTCCATTCTGTAGACTATCTTTAACCAGAGATTATTTTGTCCCAGCTACAGTAAGGGAATGGAATAACCTTAATCTTTCAGTGCGCAATCTTGACACACTATCTAAATTTAAAAAGGCAATTCGCAGTTCAATCTCAATGTCAATTCCGAAACACTATTCTTATGGTCCTAGAAAACTAAATATAATTCTAACACACCTTCGCTGCAATGCATCATTCTTGAATTACGATTTATGTAAAGTAAAAATTTTATCAAATGCTTTCTGTAACTGTGGCGCACCATGTGAAAATTCTCACCATTTCTTTTTTGATTGCGATAAATATACAGATAATAGGGAAATAATATTTAATAGTCTTAACTGGCTACCTTCTAACATTAAGATTGATGTAAATCTACTGACAAAAGGAAGTGATCTCCTAACATATCAAAAAAATATAACTATTTTTAAACATGCTTTTAAATATATTAAAGACTCTAAAAGATTTACAATTGTCTAAATGATCTAAAGAACCAACACACATCTCCAAAAGTATTTATTCTCTTTTCTTTTTTCTTTATTCTTTTTTTTCGCATTTTGTCTAAACCTATGTTTTTGTATATAATCATTCTTTGTATATTTAACTCTATGCTATTATATACATATTATATCATTTCATTGCGCATGCTAATCCATATTGTAAATTATTGTATTCGGGAGAAGACTTCATAAGTTGGAAAAACTTGTGTCCGATCCCTATTTGTTATATTTAGCAAATAAAAAATAAAAAAATGTTTAAACTAAACTAGGCTATATAAATAAAATGTAAGTCATAATAGAGAAATATGTGTTTATAAATATCTGACAGGAGTCCCAAGCACACAGTACCCACCTACCTAACCATTATTTCCATTCTCCTACATCTTTCTTTGTGTAATGCAAAACAGAATCCTCTCGTTAATGCCTCTATGTTGTATAGTGCTGTTGACGACTGAAATACCATTGGTATGCATGAATAAAGAGTTCATCATTGTTCACAATGTTTACAGATACATCATGGTCAATTTCATAAAGCATGGATTTAAGTTCATATATATAGTATTTCCTTGTGCTCGCAAGATCTGGACAATTTAATATAAAACGGATGTTATCTTCGTCTTCAGAACCACATAATGAGCAAGATGCGGAAATTTGTCTGTTACTAAATTTACTTCTGGTTGTTTGCAACATGTATACTCCAGTCAATAGTTTTACTTTGATACTTGCTTTCATTATAGATATAATAGTGTATCCAGTATTTTATCCAAATATTGTGTACAGTATTCACCTCCAGCGATTTTACGTCTAAATGTTTTAATGATGATTTGTCTTTTGATCCTTCAATAACTTGCAGTTTCCAGTACTTTTTTAGTTTCTCCTTTATATGTGTTTTCCATACTAATTTTGAAGGTATATTTTCTATAAGGTCAAATATAGATGGTAACTCATAAAAGTCCAATATATTTTTAGCGAATATAAACCAACTGTTTGAGTAGTCGCTGTCTAATACAAATTTCCTTTTCTATGCCACCATTTCTTAAAATACCTCCAAGTTTTACTAAAATTTGAGAATGAATGAATGATTCCAGTGGTAATTCTCCAAATAAAGTATACACAGCTGCATCAGCAGTTCGTTCAGGTAAATTTTGCATAACTTTTAAAACAGACTTGTGGTAATGAGATAGTTCATGAATGTCCTTCTTTGTTAACACAATACTGTCTAGGCCAAAGACCAAGCGTGGACGGACATATGTATTCCAAATTTTCATAATTATTTCTGGGTTTATTCCATTATCTCTGGCTTTATTCCATTCCAGCTCCCATTAGCGCATATGATGTTCGTCTAGCAGTTTTTATTCTAGTTTCAGCGACGTCTTGCGAACATGGTTTTCTTTCTATTCCTATATGAGTACCGGTATATGGATTTCACATTTTCCATAAGTTGATCATGAAGAATGAAATTTTCTGGAATATCTCCAATTGGTTTTTTGCTAAATACCATTATTTTGGTTTTAACTTTACTAATTATGTATCTTTCATCATTCGCAAATTGCTCCTGTGAAAAGAGCATAGTTTGTAATTCTTGCTGACTTTTCGATAGTAGCTCGAAAAGGGTAAGCAGTTCCTTTTTCTTATAAGACCCCCGAGGTGTTATTCATAGTAAAGTCTGGTAAATGTCATGTCGGTAATAGAGGAAAGAAAACAAACCTACATAAATCAATGAATACCAGTGTTAACGCTAAATATTTCAGTTATATATTCATGATGTTGTGGCCAGTTTTATTGGTAGAGAAAATTTAGACATAATTATACGCAATTCCCCGTCTGTGCATATTATTGAAAGGAAATTAAAACAAAAATATGTTCAATTTCCCCGACCTCTCGCCAACCTATCACTTCATCGGCAATAGAAGCCTGAATGATATACTGCTGGCCAGATTATGCCAAAAATATAGTGTTTTACTCTAGATGTTATATTTATAATTTTGATTTGATTTGATTTTTGGTGTTTAAAGCAATATTTCAGCTATAAAATGGCGACCAGTTTTAGAGGTGGGAGAAGCCGGAGTACCCGGTGAGAACCACCGACCATGGGCAAGCAACTGGTAAGCTTTATCACTTGCGGCTGCGAGTCGAGTGCACCTTTTTTTGTAATTTACAAAGACGGGCGCGAACCCACGCCGTATTGGTGATAGCTTTGCATGAGTTGTTAGGTAATCCAACTACCTAACTCATTGAGCTACCCGAGCCTACAATTTTGAACATATGTGGCCGTCAATTTGGGATTTTACAACTTTTTTAAACATATATATTTCAATAAGTGAGAAGTTATTGTTCGTTTTGTTGACATTGGTGATATTGATGACCATCATTGCTCAAACTTTCTTTTCATAATCTAATTTAAGGTTGGATTTTTTCGACGATTAGAAAATGAAGATTTACAGTTATTGATAGCAAATAGAAAACTACAAATAGCTGATGCGCAACGTTATCAAAATGGGAGTTTAAGAACACACAGATTTTACCATAGGCATAATGTAAACAATGCAGCATTCAGTGATGAAATAGATGACGATGAAACAAATGTATTGATACCATTCTCAAACGGTTCAATCACATGTTCAACAGATGATGAAATTGCAAGCGTATCGTCAGAGGAATCAGGGTATTTGGAGCCAATTAAAATACGTAAACAGCGGGTATTCCTCAAATGAACGTTATTTAAGATGCCACCAGAGGGGATGTGTTCAAATATATTTTTTTATTGCCTTGACTTTTTTTTTGTCGATTTTATGTTACATATACTTTACTCTGTCATATACATTGTATATTATTTTTTTATTATTAATAATGGTTTGCTAGATATAATTTATTTATTACTGAAATTTACAGTATTATTTACAGTTTCCCTCCCTCAGCCGACTTTTAGGCACTTTGGTTTTATTTCTCCCAAAACTTTAAATTATATGGCTTTCCAATCTTTTGATTTTGAGCGGACACGACAAAGGTAATTCCAGAAACGCGTCGTGCGCACTAAATTAGATATTTACGTTTTTATTGTGAGTAATTTACATCAATAACATTTCAGTTGAAATGTAAACTCGTCTGTTCTTATATACTTAAATACAAAATGTTCATATATTATACTTAAATACAAAATGTTCATATATTAATTAGTTATATCATCCATCATGTTCACTGTTCTATGAATATGAAAGAAATAGGGTTTATAATGTTACATGATTCCATGTACGAATTTATAAACAGTTAATGACTTGTGGTTAATTACTATTATACTTGTGGGGGGGCACTCATTTTGATATATACGTTTTTATTAGGAGGGTGGGAATGACTTCCTTTACCGTCAAGGGTCAAACGCCTTTTGTCTTACTCACTATCATTACCGTCATATGAACTTGAAACTTATGTAATGATTTGTCAAACATATTTTTCGAGCTATCATCGTTGGCGTGAAAATTGAAAGAAAAGTTTATGGTTACTGTAATTTTGAGCAGAAATTTACTGTGAGTCGTTGCAAATGACATTCCATTCCCATACTATCTTACAACAAATGTAAAATGCCAATCTTAGGTGAAAATACAAAAATTTGATAAACTACATCATACCGATGAAACATAAAATTGAAAAGAAAATTAATGATAAAAAATGGACTACACGAAATCCAATAAAAACTGAGACCACCAGGCCTTGTGATCATAAAACATTCAAGAACGAGTTTGATCGTTCGTTTTTCATGACTACTGGACTTTTTCTAACGGTATGAGTATACGTAGGTACTTGGGGAAGAATTGACATCATAGTCGGAGGACACCCATCGTATATAATGACGATATAAGCATCATTGTATGCCATTGAAACTGTTTTGTCATAACCTCTATTAACCAAAGAGTAACAAAAATAATACAAAACCAATAAGTGTAGCTAATCATACATCGTTTTGACTTAAAACGTATACTGGACATATATGTAGAACATTAAATATATACGAATACAAACAAAATGCATAGTGGGCATATATGTAGCATTTCTAACACGGACAGGAACAAGCAAACAGAAAACTGCGAATGAGATAAGGTGAATCGTGTGGTAAGCCAGTGGAGCAGAAACTAATCACTCTCCCGGGGCACATGAGTTCACCCCAGGGTTTGAATCGTGTGGTAAGCCAGTGGAGCAGGAACTAATCACTCCCGGAGCATTGTATTGTCTGTCCCTCTTTGATATATGGCTTCTATCTTTTCTTCCTCCATGAATTACACACGGTCCACGAAGTCATCATGTTCGATGTCAGTTTATATCACATAAAACTAGTTTAATCTCTCACTTTATTCAAGTGCTAACTAGTTTAATCTCTCACTTTATTCAAGTGCTAACTAGTTTAATCTCTCACTTTATTCAAGTGCCTGTACCCAGTGAATAAATTGAGAGGTCATCTCACTTTATTCATGTGCCTGTACCCAGTGTATAAATTGAGCGATCATGTATTAGTGTGTTAAGGGTATCTATTTTGCCTCTCTCAGATTTTTCAGATGGATTTTGGAACTGTTCCGACAGTGTAGGATTTTTTGTTTTTAATTTTATGATGTCAATGAAATCTGTGTTCTAATGCTAACATCAGAGACATGTTGAGACATGGAAATCCTGAACATAATGATCGACCATAACATCTTTTGAGAGGCTACTCAAATTTAGGTTGTTGGTATAGATCTCCGAACAAGTAAAATTATTTGACAGAAATTAATTATAGATTCTTTGTTAAAAACCTATTCAAAGCATTTTATGATACCCACTACTGCATACATGATACATACTATAATAGTTACTATAGCGTGAACAAATATATTTACGAGTTTCCTTGTGTCTAATGCCATTACGAGTTACCTCGTGTCTAACGCCATTACGAGTTACCTCGTGTCTAACGCCATTACGAGTTACCTCGTGTCTAACGCCATTACGAGTTACCTCGTGTCTAATGCCATTACGAGTTTCCTCGTGTCTAACGCCATTACGAGTTACCTCGTGTCTAACGCCATTACGAGTTACCTCGTGTCTAACGCCATTACGAGTTTCCTCGTGTCTAACGCCATTACGAGTTACCTCGTGTCTAACGCCATTACGAGTTTCCTCGTGTCTAACGCCATTACGAGTTACCTCGTGTCTAACGCCATTACGAGTTACCTCGTGTCTAACGCCATTACGAGTTACCTCGTGTCTAACGCCATTACGAGTTACCTCGTGTCTAATGCCACTTTCAACACGATTTAAATTATTTATCGTGGTTGTCAGTTTTATTGTGTTGTCTGTCCTTCGATTTACGGATTTTGATTAGGGACCGACCATTTAACTTGCAGGGGGAGAAGGGGTGTGTGTGTGGGGGGGTGGGGGGGTTATGGTTTGTTGTTTCGTTCAGAATCAACATGAGAGTTAGAGGATATATGACAAAAACTCTGAATCAGATTATTTTTCTTTTCCTCCACCAAAATCAGAATATTTTTTTCAGCAACATTGGGAATCAGAATATTTTTTTAGAAAAAAAAACCATAACCCCCCCCCCCCCCTCCTGGAAGTTAAATGGTCCGTCCCTTGCCCCTTTGATATCTTCAATTTTTCTTATTGGGAGGGGAAACCAGAGTAACCATCAACCTAGCAAACTTTACGTAAAGTGATATCGAGTGCACCTCGTCACGGGGGAGAACAAGAGTTAGTGTTGTTATTGTGCATTCATTACTTTTCGTGATATTCCAATTGTTATGGATAGTAACCTATTCACGATATTAAGATTTCAAAGAATAGTTGTTCAATAAATATATATACTGAATATAGACTGGGATCATCGAATTTACGTATTCACGAAAATAATCATTTTCCCCAAAAATAGTTTTTCACGAATTTAATTGAATTCAAAGTTGTATTGAACAATTATCGGATAATGGTAGAAATAGATGGAATATGTAAAAAAAAAAAATATCCAGAAAGACATATCAACGGATATGTTCCGCTGGTCGGACCTTTTCCATTTTATGATTTATCACCTGGTTTATAACTAGAGTAACACGGCGGGTGCCACTAGTGGAGCATGAACTACTTGCCTCCGGGGTTTAGTGTGGTTTGTGTTACTCGATCTTTAGTTTTTTATGTAGTGTTTTGTAGATCATTGTTTGGCCTATTTCATTGGGTCATTGTATTGCCTGTCTTTCTGCGATTTACGCTTCTGATTGCCCGTTTTGGTATATTCAAACTTTTCTTAAAAGAAGAAAACCAAATGTACCTATTTTTGTTGTAAACAGATGAGATGGGGTTTTTTTTATTTGAAAACACATACTGTAATTGGTGCGGGACTTTGCTTCTTCCAAATTTACATGTACATCAAAAAGAAGATAAACTAGGTTATTCCCCGAGCCAGATTGTTTTTCCCTTCAAACAAAGATCAGATGTTTAGTTCCTTTGGTTCAACTTTACATTTTTCTTTCCATTGATATAGCATGTCGTGTACATATTTGTGATTCCTGTCATTTGTCGATGTACGGCTTCTGATTACCCTTTGGTATAATTTTTTTTCGACGAGGTCGTATACGATCGCTTTTGACCTACTTTTGTTATGGACGCTGTTGCCTAGCAATTTTAAAGATGAAAATATTTTCTAACTTTTTGATTGGAGAATAATACAAATTTGGTAGGAGTTCGGAGAACGGAGTTAAAATGCTTGCAGTGATTTTCCGACTGTGTTTTTTTGGGGCCGAAATTCGGCCCCAGTCCCAATGTGAAAAAAGTTTTTTTCCCAATTCTATGGAGGAAAATTTCCAATAGCGTGGTGATAAAATTATTCGTAAAAACTGGTTAATAAAAGCTTTTTCAAATGACATTTTCACGGTTATGACCTGGTTTCTATTTGTTTTCATTAATCAAGCGAAATACTACGCACAAGATACCGGGAACCAGTACAGTATATTGGGTCGCTTGAATTAAAAAAGTTTTTACTTCCCCCAGGAGAAAAATGAGGTTGATTGCGTTAATAAAGCTAGTGAAACTGTTTGTGCTTTGAAGTGAATCCGACCCACTACTGTACCGGTGTTGTCGTCTATCTATTCCCATTTAAAAAAAAATATTCCAGGTATTCCAATATTCAATAGATGTTGTTGCAGTTAATTATGCTGTTTTTGCAATTAGTATCTGATTAATTATTACCTGTGATGTACCTGTATTGTATGTCAAATATTGCAGAAAAAGGGAAAATATGTGAGTGAAGTAAGTGTTATTAACAAAAATTAGAAATTGGAATGAAACATTTTTTTCATATGGAGTGAAATCAAGTATGACATAAATAGTCAAATATCTTTTAACAAATATTTGTACCTTTGAAAAAAAACATGAATCATAAGAATTTCATTACAAAATGAATAGTAACAAACATAAGCTAAGACATGCTTGTTTATTATTTCATGTAGTTTAAAAATAAATAAGTTCTATGGATGTTGAAATATAAATGTATTGATAGAGATATCACTTATTCATGTATGTATCTGTATGTTTTTTTTTAATTTAGAATAAAAATGATAAATTAATATATATTAGTTCTCCACCTGCAGTTACTAGTAATGAGTTTTTGTTTATACAACCTGAGGTTTCTTTAATGAATTTAAAAAAAAGTGGGATTAGGTGGGGTCAACCCTACCGGTCACCGACACTAAGTACTGATATACCATTCCCAGAAGCTGAACGCCTTGTTACCACTGCGAATGTCACTTCAAAAACAACCAATTCAAATTCTGTATTACCTAGCACAGCTTCAAATGACATCCAACAACATGTAAATAGTGCAAATTCTGACTGTCACTCTGATTCGGACAGTTGTGCTCCAGAGGTCATGGTACCAGATGCCAGGGTGCTCAGTTCAATGAAAAATGAACAAAAATACCATGGCAATATGACAGTGTGGTACACCAAGGGTATTTATGTAAGTTTTGTGAACTGTTTTGTGGTCATTCTTCCTCATCACAAGAATTTGTTACTGTTGGCATAACCTTGGTACAGTATGATTGCTATTCTATTACTGGACCTCCAAACTAATAAATGTATTGCTCTCCCCATCTTTTCCCAATTCACATCATCTACATGCTAATTTTCCCAATCATAAGGGACCGGACCCCAGATACAAATGAGTAGAAAAATCACTGACTTGTAATAAGCATGTCGGATTTAAAGCACTTTGTACTAAGCAATTCGAATTTAAGGCACTTGTAATAAGCAAGTCATTTAGTAGTAAAATTGTTTGAAATTAGTATTAATATAAACAAAGCACAACAAAGACATTATATATCCACGTTTTCTGTCCTTTGTTATTGGTTCAATGAACTCTGTGTAGACATAATAATATCTACATATATGTACTTTCATTCGAACTCTGATAAATGTAATGACAAAATTATCCAGGTAACAAGTACAAAGTTTCCTCATTGTTAAACGATTACAATTAATTTTATAGAAGTTTCGAGACTTTTGATTACTAAGTAGACAGTGTTGATTATGACGAATTGTTGAACTCCTTTTTGCTGTAAATATTGACGTAGTCTTTCAGGGGTAAATTTCAGGAGTAAATTAAATAGTCCTCGTTCGATTTATTAATTATGCATTTTTAAATTAATAGTTTTATCTTACAACCGTTTTAAGGTTACTTGAACGTATTTCCCGTTTTAAAGAAAAGTTTATTTTAACCGTAGTTCAAATTATTTATTACGTCCCCCTCTGGGAAGGCCTCATTGTTTTTACCTGGAGAGGTAACAGATGTTTGTTATGTTACTAATATTAGAAACATTACATCAGCATATGGGGTAATCACGTGAGTCATCTTGTTTGTATACAAATATCGAGGTCTTGACAAATCTGTGGTGAGAAATACTTGGAACGTCGAGGTTAACAGACGAAAGTAAAATATACGAAAATAAATTATTAAAAATGTCGAATGTATTTATTTCCGAATATTGTGATGAAAGTGATTTGTATAGTATAGACCAGCACAAATTTATACACGTGGGACACGGAGGCAAAGGGAGGAGTAAGAGGGAGGTGAGACAGCATACCAATGGATACGACCCCAACGGTCATACCCGTAAAGCCGTACAGAAACTGGTGAATAACAAACAAAAACAAACACAGAACCGTTGATAGGAAGTAAACGTAAGTTTTTATAACAAAATATTTTTTGAAAATTATTATCAGTATTTATATTACTTGTATTGTCATTGTATGTGAGAACATGGATTACGCATTTGTTATCTGCTGTGCTTTATCCAATAAAGAATTATTAGTTAAGAATTCTTGCACTGGCGAAATCTCTCGGGAAAACGCGTGAATGGACCCCATTGTAAAATAAAGAAACAAAATTTAAATTACCTAGCCATATCAATTCATCTGTGAAATAAATGGTTGATCGTAATTCGGTTTGGTGCTTAACGTCTAGCACCAAATATTTCATCCATATCCAGAACGAAACAAGGTCAACAATATCTGAGATCAATACCAGGGGCGGATCCAGGGTGGGGGCGCCCCACCCCTAAAATTGGAAAAAATCGTGATTTTTCACACGAAATACCCCAAAAACAAATTTAAGTGCGCCCCCCTAACTTGAAATTCTGGACCCGCCCCTGAATACTGTACATAGATGAAAGAGGACTGGAACAGTCGAAACAACATTTGACTACCACTGTAAAAGTATGAAGAGTTGGTAGGAGCGAAAAATGTAGCCTTTTGTAGCTGCTACAATCCACCTACATGTAATCTCTGCTACAATCCACCTACATGTAATCTTTTATGAAATCTACTAAACGAGATAATTGATTAAGGTACCCTCCAAAACTGGACCCACTGTTATGGCCCACGGTCGGGCTTTCCGTATAATAACCTGACAACCCCACCGAGATGGCACCTCCTATCTCCGCCAACTGGTGTTGCCCGGTGAAGTATTTGTTGGTGTGTAAAAATATGGTGTATTATCTTGTCTTAATGTATAAAATAAGGGCTACATATAAAGCAGTCCGAATTCCAACCAACGGGGGGAGGGGGGGAGGGGGGGGGGCAAGCAGGATAAAATATTAAGACAACATAAAATAGTAAGAAACAGACAACAATATAGACTATTTTAGTTAAAAAGTCCCATTATCTGGGTCTCAAATTTTTTATTTTCAAACAAAGAAAATCACCTACACAATTCTCTGTTACTTTTATACGTTTTCCTACATATAGAAATGGGAACCTTCTGACAATAACTCCTCGGTTTTTAGTTACCAAAGCAATAAGACAATCGACACACATTTCTGGTATTAAAATTATTGTGGATTAGATGATGGTTTGATGACGCATTTGAGTGACAACTGTATGAAGTATGTGTCAATCACTTAATATAAAAACGTAAACATCTAATTTTGTGCACACGACACGTTTCTAGATTAACCTTCACCAGGACCGATCGGAAAGTAAAATGATCTAAAAGTCTTTTGGAGGACGAAAACAAAAATCGTCCAAGGTCACCTATGCCTGGAGGAGAACCTTAGTTGTCATATTTTCGTTATCAGGGAAATCTTTGTCATTTCGGTCTTCAGATCCTTCTCAGAATGAGGTCATGTTTACAGATTAACCCATTACGATATCAGAATACATTACAATAGATTAAGAATGTCAACTGACATTATTGTACCTACATGTTTTCGACGTAAATAACGTTCTGTAAGACCGAAAGGTCAACTCGTTGTGTTAAGATATCAAATATCGCAAATCACAGATCAATAAAACTAGTTTAGTATTAAATGTACTTTTAAAAAAATACAATGTATATTTATATTTACTTCACGTTGTTGAATAATCATTGTTTTCAAACCTCGCTGATACAGTACTGTTATCACGGACATCTTTGTCATTTCGGTCGATTTGATCTTCAGACCCTTCTCAGAATGAGGTCATGTTTACAAATTAAACGATTATGATGTCATGTCCCGTTACACAGGGGCTCGCAGTTATATTTTCACATCGCCAGGTATATGTTAAAAGAGAAGGGAGGACACTTTTTTTGCTGCCCAAAGTGAAAGTAGAATTTCGGCACCTTTTTTCGCTTCAAAAACGGTTTAGTCTTTGTTCTTACCATAATATTGATGCAAATATCGTTGTTTTTTTGCTGATTGACTGGTTTACAGTGGAATAACACTCGTTTTTAAATTCCAAGCGGTCTGGACAACTTCTTATCATACTCATTTCCGGTTTATACGGACTTAATAATATTGATAGAAATAAAAAAATCGAAATATAATTTTAAAAAGTAGGAAAAAAGACAACTTAAATCTCTTGCATTAAAATATATTTTTTCCTTGTCTCAATCAATCTGGAAATATAGGAAGATAGCATTTTAAGAATATCTTTTGACAAGATGAGTAAATAATTTCCCGCAAAAATGCCAGTTTAAATCCTTCGACCAATGAAAACTCACCTTGATATTTAGTCCGTATAAACCGGAATTGAGTATGCTAAGAAGTTGTCCAAACCCCTTGGAATTTAAAAACGAGTGTTATTCCACTGTAAACCAGTCAATCAGCAGAAAACATCGATATTTGCATTAATTGTATGGGAAGAACAAAGACTAAACCGATTTTGAAGCGAAAAAAGGTGCCGAAGTTCTACTTTCACTTTTGGCCCCCCAAAAAGTGTCCTCCCTTCTTCTTTTTAATACATACCTGGTGATGTGAAAATATAACTGCGAGCCCCTGTGTCCCGTTACATTAGATTAAGAATATCAACTGACATCATTATACTTGCTTACCTGTTTTCGATGTAAATATCATCCCACTGGGATATGTCGTAAGACAGAAAGGTCAACTCATTGTGTTAAGATATTAAATCTCGTATGTCACTAGTCTACTAAATTTATTTAAAAAATAAAATGTACAATTATAATCATCTGACATCATTATACTTGCTTACCTGTTTTCGATGTAAATATCATCCCACTGGGATATGTCGTAAGACAGAAAGGTCAACTCATTGTGTTAAGATATTAAATCTCGTATGTCACTAGTCTACTAAATTTATTTAAAAAATAAAATGTACAATTATAATCATATTTACTTCACGTTGTTAAATAGCCATTGTTTTCAGACCTCGCTGATATAGTACTAGTGGTGTGGCTACAATGTGTAATTTTACTTATTATTTGAACCTTTACAAGTATAGGAAAGCAAATTATATTGCCATGGAGACATTAAAGTTCTACAAAATAGGTATTAATATCAAATTAATTTGTCATTTACAGGATATTACTTGACAGTTACTATGGAAACGGAAATACGAATGAACTGGATATGGAAATGGAAATGCGTCTACATTTAAAGCTTGGGTAAACCAATCGATAGTTCTAGTATGTAGCCTATGTACTCAAGAATCGAAAGGATTTGCAACGTTAAAGTCTTGTATGCACACGAAGACTACTATGTTTTGCAATGAATGGTTTGAACAATGGGAAGAGTTGTTTAGAATACACACCCTATAACCAAAAATAAATATATATTTCCTACTGATGTATTATTTTGTTCTTACTATCAATATTACTTATTTTATTATGTTCCGTTTGTTGTAATCGCCAATCCGGTCCTTTCCTCATTCATAAGGATAATAACAAAATTACCGAACTCCGAACAATCTTACAAAGGGAAAGTCAAAGCTCATAATTATATAAACAGACGAAATCAGTCAACAACCGGAAAACTGTGAAAACCGTAATGACCCTGACTTGCATGGTTTATAACCGGGTAACAAGACGGATGCCATTAGTGTAGCATGAACTGCATACTCTTCCGGAGCACCCGAGTCAGTTCGCCCCTGGTTTTTAGCGGGGTTCATGTCGTCCAATTATATGTCTTCATATTTTTAGTTCCGTGTTGTGCTTACCCAACCTTTGGAGCATCTGAGTTCTCTCCCGTTTTTAGTGGCCTTTATGCTACTCTATCTTTAGTTTTCTGTGTAGTGTTTTGTAGATCATTGTTTGTTTTTAGTGGCCTTTATGCTACTCTATCTTTAGTTTTCTGTGTAGTGTTTTGTAGATCATTGTTTGTTTTTAGTGGCCTTTATGCTACTCTATCTTTAGTTTTCTGTGTAGTGTTTTGTAGATCATTGTTTGTTTTTAGTGGCCTTTATGCTACTCTATCTTTAGTTTTCTGTGTAGTGTTTTGTAGATCATTGTTTGTTTTTAGTGGCCTTTATGCTACTCTATCTTTAGTTTTCTGTGTAGTGTTTTGTAGATCATTGTTTGTTTTTAGTGGCCTTTATGCTACTCTATCTTTAGTTTTCTGTGTAGTGTTTTGTAGATCATTGTTTGTTTTTAGTGGCCTTTATGCTACTCTATCTTTAGTTTTCTGTGTAGTGTTTTGTAGATCATTGTTTGTTTTTAGTGGCCTTTATGCTACTCTATCTTTAGTTTTCTGTGTAGTGTTTTGTAGATCATTGTTTGTTTTTAGTGGCCTTTATGCTACTCTATCTTTAGTTTTCTGTGTAGTGTTTTGTAGATCATTGTTTGTTTTTAGTGGCCTTTATGCTACTCTATCTTTAGTTTTCTGTGTAGTGGTGTTGTAGATCATTGTTTGTTTTTAGTGGCCTTTATGCTACTCTATCTTTAGTTTTCTGTGTAGTGTTTTGTAGATCATTGTTTGTTTTTAGTGGCCTTTATGCTACTCTATCTTTAGTTTTCTGTGTAGTGTTTTGTAGATCATTGTTTGTTTTTAGTGGCGTTTATGCTACTCTATCTTTAGTTTTCTGTGTAGTGTTTTGTAGATCATTGTTTGTTTTTAGTGGCCTTTATGCTACTCTATCTTTAGTTTTCTGTGTAGTGTTTTGTAGATCATTGTTTGTTTTTAGTGGCCTTTATGCTACTCTATCTTTAGTTTTCTGTGTAGTGTTTTGTAGATCATTGTTTGTTTTTAGTGGCCTTTATGCTACTCTATCTTTAGTTTTCTGTGTAGTGTTTTGTAGATCATTGTTTGTTTTTAGTGGCCTTTATGCTACTCTATCTTTAGTTTTCTGTGTAGTGTTTTGTAGATCATTGTTTGTTTTTAGTGGCCTTTATGCTACTCTATCTTTAATTTTCTGTGTAGTGTTTTGTAGATCATTGTTTGTTTTTAGTGGCCTTTATGCTACTCTATCTTTAGTTTTCTGTGTAGTGTTTTGTAGATCATTGTTTGTTTTTAGTGGCCTTTATGCTACTCTATCTTTAGTTTTCTGTGTAGTGTTTTGTAGATCATTGTTTGTTTTTAGTGGCCTTTATGCTACTCTATCTTTAGTTTTCTGTGTAGTGTTTTGTAGATCATTGTTTGTTTTTAGTGGCCTTTATGCTACTCTATCTTTAGTTTTCTGTGTAGTGTTTTGTAGATCATTGTTTGTTTTTAGTGGCCTTTATGCTACTCTATCTTTAGTTTTCTGTGTAGTGTTTTGTAGATCATTGTTTGTTTTTAGTGGCCTTTATGCTACTCTATCTTTAGTTTTCTGTGTAGTGTTTTGTAGATCATTGTTTGTTTTTAGTGGCCTTTATGCTACTCTATCTTTAGTTTTCTGTGTAGTGTTTTGTAGATCATTGTTTGTTTTTAGTGGCCTTTATGCTACTCTATCTTTAGTTTTCTGTGTAGTGTTTTGTAGATCATTGTTTGTTTTTAGTGGCCTTTATGCTACTCTATCTTTAGTTTTCTGTGTAGTGTTTTGTAGATCATTGTTTGTTTTTAGTGGCCTTTATGCTACTCTATCTTTAGTTTTCTGTGTAGTGTTTTGTAGATCATTGTTTGTTTTTAGTGGCCTTTATGCTACTCTATCTTTAGTTTTCTGTGTAGTGTTTTGTAGATCATTGTTTGTTTTTAGTGGCGTTTATGCTACTCTATCTTTAGTTTTCTGTGTAGTGTTTTGTAGATCATTGTTTGCTTTTAGTGGCGTTTATGCTACTCTATCTTTAGTTTTCTGTGTAGTGTTTTGTAGATCATTGTTTGTTTTTAGTGGCCTTTATGCTACTCTATCTTTAGTTTTCTGTGTAGTGTTTTGTAGATCATTGTTTGTTTTTAGTGGCCTTTATGCTACTCTATCTTTAGTTTTCTGTGTAGTGTTTTGTAGATCATTGTTTGTTTTTAGTGGCGTTTATGCTACTCTATCTTTAGTTTTCTGTGTAGTGTTTTGTAGATCATTGTTTGCTTTTAGTGGCGTTTATGCTACTCTATCTTTAGTTTTCTGTGTAGTGTTTTGTAGATCATTGTTTGTTTTTAGTGGCCTTTATGCTACTCTATCTTTAGTTTTCTGTGTAGTGTTTTGTAGATCATTGTTTGTTTTTAGTGGCCTTTATGCTACTCTATCTTTAGTTTTCTGTGTAGTGTTTTGTAGATCATTGTTTGTTTTTAGTGGCCTTTATGCTACTCTATCTTTAGTTTTCTGTGTAGTGTTTTGTAGATCATTGTTTGTTTTTAGTGGCCTTTATGCTACTCTATCTTTAATTTTCTGTGTAGTGTTTTGTAGATCATTGTTTGTTTTTAGTGGCCTTTATGCTACTCTATCTTTAGTTTTCTGTGTAGTGTTTTGTAGATCATTGTTTGTTTTTAGTGGCGTTTATGCTACTCTATCTTTAGTTTTCTGTGTAGTGTTTTGTAGATCATTGTTTGTTTTTAGTGGCCTTTATGCTACTCTATCTTTAGTTTTCTGTGTAGTGTTTTGTAGATCATTGTTTGTTTTTAGTGGCCTTTATGCTACTCTATCTTTAGTTTTCTGTGTAGTGTTTTGTAGATCATTGTTTGTTTTTAGTGGCCTTTATGCTACTCTATCTTTAGTTTTCTGTGTAGTGTTTTGTAGATCATTGTTTGTTTTTAGTGGCCTTTATGCTACTCTATCTTTAGTTTTCTGTGTAGTGTTTTGTAGATCATTGTTTGTTTTTAGTGGCCTTTATGCTACTCTATCTTTAGTTTTCTGTGTAGTGTTTTGTAGATCATTGTTTGTTTTTAGTGGCCTTTATGCTACTCTATCTTTAGTTTTCTGTGTAGTGTTTTGTAGATCATTGTTTGTTTTTAGTGGCCTTTATGCTACTCTATCTTTAGTTTTCTGTGTAGTGTTTTGTAGATCATTGTTTGTTTTTAGTGGCCTTTATGCTACTCTATCTTTAGTTTTCTGTGTAGTGTTTTGTAGATCATTGTTTGTTTTTAGTGGCCTTTATGCTACTCTATCTTTAGTTTTCTGTGTAGTGTTTTGTAGATCATTGTTTGTTTTTAGTGGCGTTTATGCTACTCTATCTTTAGTTTTCTGTGTAGTGGTGTTGTAGATCATTGTTTGTTCTTTTGTCCCTTTTCTTTTGGCAATTGTATAGTAGTATATCCTTCATCGATTTACCGACTTCTGTTTATCACTTTGGTACCTTCACACTTTTGCTATTACCAATATCATGCTACTATTGAAAGAAGAATACTATAAAGGATGATTGCCGAAAAGGGGGAGGGGTTGAACAAATAAAATCACAACCCCAATAGACAAAATGACACTAGTGGAACATAACATTAAAACTAAATATCAACAACAGACATTACAAACGTTTAGTTACAACAGGTGTTTTAAAATGGTAACCAGTTCCTCTACTGTGCATGATACATATCGTATACAAACAACACCAAAATAAACGTTAGCGAAAACCGAAAGGGCAATCAAGAATGGACAATCTATAGACACTGCCAACATTAGGTACACAAGACACAGGACGAAGACAAAAACAAAAAACACAACACAGAAAACTAAAAAGATGAGCAACACGGACCCCACCAAAAACACAACACAGAAAACTAAAAAGATGAGTAACATGGACCCTACCAAAAACACAACACAGAAAACTAAAAAGATGAGTAACATGGATCCTACCAAAAACACAACACAGAAAACTAAAAAGATGAGTAACATGGATCCTACCAAAAACACAACACAGAAAATTAAAAAGATGAGTAACATGGATCCTACCAAAAACACAACACAGAAAACTAAAAAGATGAGTAACACGGACCCCACCAAAAACACAACACAGAAAACTAAAAAGATGAGCAACATGGACCCCACCAAAACCACAACACAGAAAACTAAAAAGATGAGTAACATGGATCCTACCAAAAACACAACACAGAAAACTAAAAAGATGAGTAACATGGATCCTACCAAAAACACAACACAGAAAACTAAAAAGATGAGCAACACGGACCCTACCAAAATACAAGGGGTTGAACCCAGGTGCTCGCGAAAATAGTTTAAAAACGGAAATCGTGGTGGACACCACAATTCTTAAATAAAACCATACACACGAACTTCATAGAGGGTATTAAAATAAAATAACACAGAACAGAACGAACAATGTTTTCTTATGAAGAAGATTTGATTTGATTATAGTGTTTAACGCCACTTTCAGCAATATTTCAGTTATATCATGGCGACCAGTTTTAATGGTGGAAGAAGCCGGAGAGAACCACCGACCATGAGCAACTAACTGGTAAGCTTTATCACTTCCAAGTCGAGTGCACCCTTTTTGTAATTTACAAAGCCGGGCGCGAACACACGCCGTATTGGTGATGGGCTTGTATGGGTTGTTAGGTAATCCAACTACCTAACTCATTGAGTCAACCGGGGCCATATGAGGAAGACGCAGCGTAGACCATAATATATCGCGGAACACATTTAACCTATACAAGGACAACTTCTCACATGAAATGAAACCGATGTCTCAAAATGGTAAGATTTTCTTGCTCCATGAATATCGCACGTCATAAAATCAGAACAATCAATACAGTCAATATTTAGTGCATATTTAGTCCAAAGAGACAGGTTATAACACACGATTGTCGTAGTCATTAAAAAATTCAGTATTTTAGTTGATAGTGAATATGTATCCCATATAAACGTAAATGATTGCTATTACATTTTCACTTGGTGTTGGGAATCAAAATAGCCGACGGGCAGTTGAACCGGAGATGGTAACATCTAGTCTCACTCCAAGGTTTTGTGAAAATTCCATGTATCCCGTTGTTTTATTCCTTTGTATCTGCTAGCCTTTGTGTTTTGACAGTTTTTGTGTTTGTATGGAGGCTGTTCCAGATTAAGTACTCTTCGTTGGTATTTAGTTCATAGATGCGACAATATATTTCACTAAAATTATTTTAAGTAGTTATCTATAGGAAAATGGAACATGTGGGTTTTTTTTTTGTCTGTGGTCATTGCCCTAACCATTGAGTTCATATGCATTCTTTCGCTATCAGGCAAGCAAATGGAAGTACAATCAAGCCTGTATATAAAGACCACTCACGGGAACCTGCAAATGTGGCTTTTATGAGCAGTTGTCCTTTATATACAGGTTAAAATTATATGCACTATTCATTAATGGGAAATTTATTTAGAGGTTTCCTTTAAGGCAGGTATGACTGTATATGAAAACGCTTTTAAAAGATCCTTTCAAAGTAGACGCCAACATAAAATATTCCCCAGAACAAAAAATTCCCTGACGGAAACAGCATTAAGTCGGAATAAAATAAGAAGTTATATAAACAGATATGGCACGCTCTCTCTGATGTACACCATTAGTGTAATTGGTCGACATCAAAATACAATTCCAAACAATGTTATGTTAGATAGTGCTGTTCATGGTAATTAACATATCTTTCTACAATTATTAAAGCTATATTGTGAGGACTATATTTATTTAGGGTGAAGCACACGAAAAAGTGGGTTTTTGCCTGGAAACCTTAACACTTGAGGTTTGTATCGTGAGAGGAACTCTATCCTTCCGGAACACCTGAGTTCAAAGAAGGACAGACAACAAAATGGCCATAAGAAAAAGGATAAACAAGGATCTACAAAACACTACACAGAAAACTAAAGTTCGAGCAACACGAAACCCGCTAAAAACCGGGGGTAAACGCATTTGCTCCGAAAGGGTAAACCGTTCCTGTTCCACATGTGGCAGCCGTCTTGTTACAAACCCAGTGATAAGTCATGAATGAGGACAGGAACATTTCCGTGGTCTTTTGTGACATAGATAATGGTTAACCAAGTCATGGTGACGACCGTAAAACTTTCGAAGTGATGACTTCAATCTTAACCACTAAGATATACTTAAGTAGAATCCTTTTCAATCTAATCATGAATGAGGACAGGAACATATCCGTGGTCTTTTGTGACATAGATAATGGTTAACCAAGTCATGGTGACGACTGTAAAACTTTCGAAGTGATGACTTCAATCTTAACCACTAAGATATACTTAAGTAGAATCCTTTTCAATTTAATCATGAATGAGGACAGGAACATATCCGTGGTCTTTTGTGACATAGATAATGGTTAACCAAGTCATGGTGACGACCGTAAAACTTTCGAAGTGATGACTTCAATCTTAACCACTAAGATATACTTAAGTAGAATCCTTTTCAATCTAATCATTATGAGACATACATGTATGTTATATCTTTTTTTTTTGGCTATAAATTACTTGGGGTCAATTACTTTCAAATGTAATCGATTACATTACAATTACTTTCCAATTTTCATGATTACATTACATTACGATTACATCAATTTTCAAATGTAATCGATTAAATTACAATTACTTTGTAAATGTAATCAATTACATTACTGATTACATTTAATGTCATGACAACCAATATATTAATGTTTTATGTTATTTTTTTCTCATGTGTATCTGTCCAATATCTCTTTTTTTTAAATGTATTTCTTACTCAGAACTATGAATTACAATTCAGTTTTAATGTGATCATTACATGCAATAACATACAGTACATTGTAAATTATAAACAGCAATTTTCATTTTCCTTTCTCTCATAAAATATGTTGTGTCTTATTACCATGACCAATCTTCATTCCATCTTATACTATTTGCAAATATTATAATGTCAAATAATTTCAAACATCCTGTCAAAGGCTATTGTGGATAATAAACTAGCAGCTAACCTGTGCCACAGATCAAATTAGTAATTAAGGTCTTCTTTATGACACCAAATTATGTAACAATCGCCATTACTAAATTTCACACCATTTCAATGTGTGTCCTTAATATATAATTCAGAAGATAAAAAAAGAAGTCATTCTAATTCTAAAAACTTGCTTAAAAATATGTATAATTTCTCTGTCTAAATATGAAAACTAAATCCTTAATTTATGTAAATAGGTTTAATAAAATATCCATTATCATATAATCCAATATTAAAAGGAAAATCAGCACCAAAATAAAAAGCAGAAATATCACATATCTCTGAATATCAGATTCAAGTCCAATTGGAATATTCTTTAAAAAAAATCAAAAATTTTACAAATATTACAAGTTGCTATTTTATCATTTAATTTGTAATATGTATGATTGAAAATATTTTGTTACTCTACTACATACAGCATCATAAATGAATTATAATTAATATAATTAATTTCTGAAAACTATAATTTACATTTTGCTTTTTATATAATATCTTTATTCAAATTTAGATCTCATTTTAAATCTTCATGAGAGTGTTTTGGTTTATATAAAATATTTCTTTAACTTATGGGAATCATGAGGACATGGTGATAGGTTTTCATGGAAACAATTTTATATTATGAAATCTTGAAAGTTGTGTCAGATAATTTATAAGTTTTACAGCTTGTTGTGTTTTATACAAGCCGACAAACTGCTTTTACTGAATTTTGAAACCTTAAAGAAATTGAAATTGAGACATTATTTGTTTGGAAGCCATAATTAATGCTTAATATTTTTTTTGTAGCTGTGATAGTTTTGATTGCAATTAAACATAGAATAAGATTTTTTGATCATGTTGTACATGTGATTGCCAAATTATTTTAATAGATTTTTTTGAGTTTTTAACAATTGAATTTCAAAACATATCTTTTTATTCAGTTTTCAATAAACTTTATATTTTTTTCTAGTAAACCATTCTACATTATTTGTTTAATACATTTCATGAAGAGACTTCATTTACATAAATCATACATTAAATATCTAAGGAGATATATGTTTCAGGTAAGACAAAATCAATCAAAATGATGAAAAGTAATTTAAATGTAATCAGAAAGTAATCATGATTACATTATCAAAATGAATGTAATCGATTACGTTACGATTACATGTAATCTAAAAAATTACCGATTATAGATTACATCCGATTACATGAAAAAATGTTATCTAAAAAATGACCGATTATAGATTACATCCGATTACATGAAAAAATGTAATCGATTACAGCTGATTACGATTACAAATTACGATTACCCCATGATGTCTGACGAGATGTCATTGCATGTTAGTGTACCCATAAAGAGACAGAAAAATACAAGAACCACCTAATTTTAATTAAATTGTCTTCTTTTGCAACAATATGGTTTCCGTATCCTTTATTCTACCGACACAGATACTAGACGTAAAACTCTGCTAAAGGACTTTGTTCCATTGTGTTTCTTCAGTTGAAATAGCCAACGTAGATATGTTTTAGGTAAAGCAAATTAAATAGCCAACGTAGATATGTTTTAGGTAAAGCAAATTCTTATTTTGTGAAAAATCACTCCCGATTCAACACAAAGTAACCTCATGTGCATCTTCCAAATTCTAGACATTTTGATTAACAACATATTTGTTTTGAATATTGGCCGTGTTTTTCAACAGTCAGTGTGCATTTCAATGGATACTTATCAGGGGCGGATCCAGGATTTCAAGTTAAAGGGGGTGTACTTAAAAAATTTGCGCCGAGCGGAGGGAGGCGAGAAAATGTCTGGGGTATTTCGTGTGAAAAATCACGATTTTACGCCAAAAAATATTTTTTTTTTTAATTTTAGGGGGGGGGGGGGGGGGGGGGGCGCCCCCTGGACCCGCTCCTGCTTATTAGGCTCATCTTCTAGTCGACTTATTCCTATATTCATATGAGGCGGACTTCATGCAGGTGCTCTTCAATAGGAAAGAAACAATATTTTAGTAATTTCAGCTTCCGTGTAGATAGATATTTTTAGATAATGCGCTGTTTGGTGATCGATTTTCTAGATCGTATCTATCCAAATTGGTAGAAATTAAGGATATCACAGATACTCTAAAATCTGCTTCATACCTTGACCTTTTCCTGAGGATTGACGACGATGACCTATTGAGATCCGAAGGTGCTTTCTTCGGAAGTTTTACGGTTGCTATTATGAATTGGTTGACCTCTAGATGACACAGAATCTGTTTGTACTATTATGATCTCTTTCCATTCGTTTTTCTTCATTTACATTTAGATTTGGAGTTTACATTTCATAACTCATACGCTACGCTCGAGCTTGTAGTTTGTTATCAGACTTTTTACAACAACAGTGCTGAATGCTTACCTATTAGGTCAAAGATTTTTAGGGAATGCTCTTATCTTTCAACTGTCACTTGCGTGTGGACGACGAAAGATGATAATGACAATTAGATTTGATTTGATTTGATTTTTGGTGTTTAACGCCACTTTCAGCAATATTTTAGCTATATCATGACGACCAGTTTTAGTGGTGGAAGAAGTCGGAGTACCCGAGAGAACCACCGACCATGGGCAAGCAAATGGTAAACTTTATCACTTGTGGCTGCGTGTCGAGTGCACCCTTTTTTGTAATTTACAAAGCCGGGCGTGATGATGAGTTGTTAAGTAATCCAACTACCTAGCTTAATGACAATTAGATTTTGATTCAAAGTTGATCTAACTTGTCCTATATTGTCTTCCAATAGCCTTGTGTACTATATAACATTTACAGGATGATTAATACAAGAATTACACATATGACAACTTTTGAATCGCGGAGAATTAATATATTATTTAGCAAGTTCAAGATTAGTCCTGCCATATTACTAAATACAAACAAGAAACAACCATATCGCTCTTATCATGTATGATATTAATTTATTTCGTGTTATTCAAATAATGACATGATATCAAAAAGGGAATTTAGAGATGGATGATTTCGGGAAATTTTTCCATGACGTCATCTAATTAAAACTAAATATTTGTTTGATCTTTTTATTGTATTTTTATATGGTGATCCATTAACATGAGACCATATTCTGTATCTGGTCATTTTTCAGGTTTAATCAACCAATCAGCCATGCTTTGTGAGTGAGATTCTTTTATGTGAATGAAATGATCTGATACCTAATGGAGCAGGAACTCAGTATTTACACTTCCGGAGCACCTGATACCTGGCATGATCTGATACCTACTGGAGCAGGAACTCAGTATTTACACTTCCGGAGCACCTGATACCTGGCATGATCTAATACCTACTGGAACAGGAACTCAGTATTTACATTTCCGGAGCACCTGATACCTGGCATGATCTGATACCGACTGGAGCAGGAACTCAGTATTTACACTTCCGGAGCACCTGATACCTGGCATGATCTAATACCTACTGGAGCAGGAACTCAGTATTTACACTTCCGGAGCACCTGATACCTGGCATGATCTGATACCTACTGGAGCAGGAACTCAGTATATACACTTCCGGAGCACCTGATACCTGGAATGATTTGATACCTACTGGAGCAGGAACTAAATTTTGACCTTTCCGGAGCACCTGATATCTGGAATGATCTGATACCTACTAGAGCATGAGCTCAGTGTTGACCCTTCCTGAGCACCTGATATCTGGAATGACATGATACCTACTGGAGCACGAGCTCAGTGTTTACCCTTCCTGAGCACCTAATATCTGGAATGATCTGACACCTACTGGAGCATGAGCTCAGTGTTGACCCTTCCAGAGCACCTGATATCTGGAATGATCTGATACCTACTGGAGCGGGAACTGCTACCCTTCCGGTGCACATGAATTCACTCCTCCCTTTGTTAGTCGGTTTGTTTTGGCTCAATCATTAGTTTTCTATGTAGTATTTTGTCGACTAATGTTTCTACTTTTTTCTTTTGTCATTCTATCGTCTGTACTTCTTCGTTTACGGATTCTGGTTGCCCCTTTTGTATCTTCACAATTTTCTTTAGAGCTCGTTTGTGACGGTGCGATTTTCATTTTAATCTGCCTCAATTAAGCCAAATTCGCTGTCTTCCCATGGCCACCTTAAACCTGTCAATAATCATGATAATGACGATATCTTTTTTGTTTTGTTTGTTGTCCTATTATGTGTCTTTACGTTCTGAGTTCCGTGTTGTGATGTCCGTTACTATGTTGCCAGTTTCTCTGGATTGTCCATTTTTGATTGCCCATTCGGTGTTCTCTAACTCTTTTTACGACATTTTCCCTATAAATATTCAGAAAAATGACAACATTTTTTATCACTAGAAAATCTCATAAAAAACCCATACAATTTGTCTTTTTTCGATTTATACGTAATAATTAAATTATCTAAATGATATAAATACGTTTTTTGTGTGTTCCATATCTAAGATAATTAAAAAGAAAATCAATTTGCATCACCAATCAGGACCTTCGTATTGTAACCTTTTTATGGTTGCCGTCATTACTTGTTACATCTGTGACTTTATTAAGATGAAGAAGTCTTGGTTAACCACACGGCTGTATATTGATTTTATGCTAATCAGGACAGCTCTTTGTTTTGTATAATTGAAGATCTTTAAAAGAAATACATCTTAATTATATAATCAAGTTTTTCATTTTAATATCTATGATTGAGGGTTTTATTTCTATATATTACAAAACCATATTTTAATCAAAGAAGAAATATTCGTACAAAATGAGGTACCATTGAGGGGGGATTGTAATGTATTCCATTTTAAGATAACATTAATCGTTTGTTCAGTGTCCGTTTGCCAAATTAGTCTAAACTACTAGTCAACTTCAGATGTTTTTTCCTCTCTCATTGAAATAAATAATGCTTTTAAGTTAAATAAATTAATTAAATGACATTTTTGAAAATAATCAGTGATGTTTATTTAACGAACAAAAACCCTGCAACGTCATTATAGCGGAAGACAGAAACTGGTTGTTTTGTTTGCTAACAAGTTGTGAGAACAATGATTAAATTTATCAACTAATGTGCTAACTATGTCATTGAATTAATGTATATCACAGGATGATAAAATGAAATATTTACATCATATACATGATTTTGCACCGAAATATTAAATTTATCAACTTTAAACGGGTACATGTACAATGTGTTATCAATCCGCGATAATTATCTATTTTTGTTGTATGGGTGACAATAATTATCTAAATTAATCCAAAGTGAGGAGTTTCGAGTAAAAATGATGAAAGGATATGCCAATAGGAAAAGACAAGGACGCCATATAAAACTTGGGATTTTAACATTAATATACATAGGCGTTGTTCTGGGTACCCTTGTGTTGAGGGGTAGCAGCAGCAGCCATCAATCAGAATCACTTCAGAGAACGAGACATAAACGAGATTTATCGTTACTAGGTTTGTATTACATTTCTTTTTTTTTTATATTTATATAGAATTTTGAGAAAAGATGTCATAAATTAAAAACAATATATATTTGATCTTTTTGGAAAGGTATTTGAATTTTATTGTAGGTCTTTGCATATTATCTTTGACTCCAAGATAAAACTGAAATATTGTTGAAAGTGGCGTTAAGCACCATCACCCTAACCCTAATCCCTATCGTTGACTCATTGCTTACAATCTGTAATTATTTGTCAACATTTACTACCCGATCATAAACCCTTTCATTTAAGCCTATTCCCCTTTCCACATTCAAATCCAAATATTTATGACTCTAATATTGTATATGTTATTTGTATTGTTGATATACTGATAGTCTTACAAACGTATCATATTCACGTGGTCATATTGTAAATATTAAACCCTGTATATCTTCTCAATATATTGTGTAATTACGGATAATGATGATAAACAAACAAAAAGTTATATAATTATACATGGTATCATAAGGGGTCCAAAATATGGCCCACTAATTAGTAAGAAAGAATGTAGATATAAATAAACATCAGAGATTACCAAACCATTACCTTTTCACAACAAGTTAAATTACAGGAACAGTGTTTTTCTTAAAACTAAAGATCTCCTCTCTCGGGCATAGGTGACCATAGCTGATTTTGGTTACCCTTTGGTTTAAAATTATTTGGTTTTCCAATCTTTCGACTTCGAGTGTACCTGATGAAGGTGATTCCAGAAACGCGTCGTGTGCACTAAATTTGATATCTACGTTTCTATTGCTGTTCTAAAGATCACAGTCACAGCAGAGTATTCAGCAATGAGCATAACTTATAACCTACTATTAGTGTGAAAAGGCTACTGTCTTTATTCGAATGATTGCCTTTGCTTTTGCGTCATTTAAATGGTTTTCAATTATGAAAACCTTTATTAGCTACTTCCGGTTATTCAGGTAGTGTCATGATTTAGATCTGTCATATTGATTAATTTCTTTTTTTTATTAATAACAAGTGTGCATGCAATATTGCAATTATATCCAGGTAAAGAACAATCAGCATGTAGGTGCGAATTTATCACCTGAAAACTGCAGTTTTGGTTTCGATTTATGGCTTACCAACCCGTTTGAAATTGAAAGTACGGTTTTGACAATTTGATAATAATAAATACATTTGGTTTTGACAATTTGATAATAATAAATAACTTTATAAACACTGGTACGAGTAGCGAAACAGGAATTACTTACCCTTCCGGGGCACCTGAGTTCAAACCCAATTTTTAGTGGGGTTCGCGTTGCTTGATCATTAGTTTTCTGTGTAGTGTTTTGTAGATCGTTGGTTGTCCTTTTGTCTTTTTTCATTTGGCTTTTATTTAATCTGTCCTTCTTCGATTTACGGATTTTGATTACACATTTTGTATATCAAACTCTTTCTTAACACCCATAAAAGGGTCAATGGTAACAAAGAAATGGAACATTACATCCATAAAACGAGGAAATAATCTTAAACATAATACTAAAAGAGCACAACATATTCATGTAAATTTAAAAGAGCTTTAGAACCTCCTGTTCTCAGTTCCAAAGACTGCTTAATAATAGAGCCAAAAAGACTTCACTAGCTGCATGGGTGCTAGTCGGATTTAAAATATATTTTTATTTTGTAGTGCGCAAAGTGTTTATACTTGGATTGGTTTTTTTTTAGTTATTTTTAAATTGTCTTAAATTATTATTAAATTTAATAATAAATAATAAAGGATTTCAAAAATGTACATTTTGGTATCCTAAAGTGAGATGACAGTCATGATAATTATATTTAAAGACCAACTAGATCAACATTTTATCTACAGAATGATGTTTCATACATTTATCCCTGTCGTAATAAAAGGACGTATAAAACAGCACCATTGTTTGAAAACTATTTAAAATATTATCCTATTATATTGCCGTACGAAGTTGGACAACGATTAGAAAGTACAAGTTGACGTCTAAATAGGCGTTATTTATTGTGCTTGTGAGATTTCAGTTCACGCTATTGCTCATCCTACGTCATCTATAATTTATACGACTTTGATACAGTTTGATACAATGGGTATCTAGATTTGAAGTCCAAAGAACAGTTGAGACTTTGTTTTCAGCACAAGGTTTGGCTGGCATCGTAGGTACAATTGTTGGATCATAAATCCGGTTTTAAGATCCATGCTGTACGTGGATGCTGAACAGCATTACAATGCCAAAATATTATTGCTAGCAGTTTGCTACCATAATTTGCTGTGTCGCTGGGTTTCCTATTCCTGATTGAATCTTCAAGATATTTTGTTGTTGATGGCTAGGACCAGTTCATTATTCCTTGTTTAAAAAAACTCACGTCTCTTTATAAGAATAAGAGATAAAGCACAATGACATGCTATAATATATACAGTGTATTTCAAATGGGGCGGGAGGGGCGTAACATTCATTTTAAGTTGTTGTGTTTTGCATGTCACTGATTGTGTTAATTGAATGATGAGGTCAACCTGTTTTGTCATTTAATTAATGTTGAAATTATGCTTTGTTTTGTCATTTAATTAATGTTGAAATTATGCTTTGTCTACTTGTTTATGACATTTATTATTATTTTTGATATAATTCTATTATTATGGTAATATCATTATCGTAGATGTGGTTGACACTAGTGATGGGAATCGGTAACGTTTTCAAGATCGATGATCGTTACATCAACATCGACCGATTATCGATCATCGGTGACAATGGGGATCATTCACCAAATTTCTTTCGACAGACGTCGCTGTTGTTCCATGAGTGGTTAGCAGAACGTTTTAATCTCGAGGACGCTTGAATTGTTAACGTTGGGTACAAGGACACGTCAATTAAATGAATTTGTTGTGTTCCTGTGTATTGTACATTATGGTTTGAATTTTTTACCCTTTTACCCAGATTTTTATTATTGGTCATAAAGGGAAAACAAATTTCCCAGAACAAAAATTCTGCTTCAGAGTGCATTTTTTTTCAGTTACAAAAATGTAGCACCGAAATCTTTTTATAAGATTTAAATACACCCTTTTCCCCTATAATACTAGTTTTCATGTAAGAAATGAAATGTGATACACGTATACACCGTTAGGAATTTAATTAATAACCTAATATACCTGTCGTTCTGTAGTCAACTGTTCAAGCGAAATGGTTTTAAGTATAAAATACAGTACTATTTTAAACAAAAGAGAAGCGGCCCGTATTGAATATCCCACAATAGGTGCAACTTCTTTTGTTTCAATAGTAGTTTATCTAACTTGTACAATAATGTTATAATTTATCAAATAAATAGTCGTGAGAACAGTTTTGTTTGAGAACGAGTTTACAGAATTTTCCTATTCATGTTATAAGGGCATTACATGAATAGGAAAATTCTGTATTTTTTTTTAAATAGTACTGTATCTTATACTTAAAACCATTTCGCTTGAACAGTTGACTACAGAACGACAGGTATATTAGGTTATTAATTAAATTCCTAACGGTGTATACGTGTATCACATTTCATTTCTTACATGAACATTAGTACTATAGGGGAAAAGGGTGTATTTAACTCTTATAAAAAGATTTCGATGCTACATTTTTGTAACTGAAAAAAAAATGCACTCTGAAGCAGAATTTTTGTTCTGGGAAATTTGTTAACCCCTTATGACCAATAATAAAAATCTGGGTAAAAGGGTAAAAAATCAAAACCATAATGTACAATACACAGGAACACAACAAATTCATTTATACCTTTAGGCAGTAATATAAAATTTTAAACAAAAAAAAACAGAAAAAGAACAAGTAATAATTAAAAAAAAACTTGTATTAATGAACAAATGGACTATCTGTGTGTATAGACACCTTTTCAAGTAACATAGTTGGTACTTCATATCTTTGAAAGGGGAGTTTATTCAAAATAAATCCCAAAACGGCTAATGATTAAAAAAAAATAATAATAATAAATTTATGTTTTTAATAAACAATCCAAAGGGAAGATATTTGTGATTATTTTCCAAACTTTTCCAACAAAAAACATTCTTTATCTGTATGATATATCCAGTTTAAAGAAAGAAAAAACTTAACTGACATTCCCTACAATATTTAACTCAGTAGTCCGTTAGGGGTTTTCGTGGACGTGATCGTTTGGTAGTTGGATTTACAACTACCTATGCAATCAGTACCTATCAACACTAATGTTATGAGTTCGAATCTTGCCCAGGCGATACAACATTATGTGATAAATTTTGCCAGCGACTTGTGGCAGGTACGTGGTTTTCTCTGTGCACTCCGTTTTCCTCCACCAATAAAACTGACCCCAACGATATAACTGAAATTTGTTGAAAGTGGTGTTAAGCACGAAACCCAGTAGTCCGTACGTTTCCAATCGTGTAGTTTACATTTTATCTATGCTTTTTTTATTGTATAGAACGCTGGGTTTTATGCAAATTCCGATTTTTTTCGTAGCATTTCTGAAATTGTAATTCAAATCGTTTGACTGTTCATTTCAATAACATGCAGCTAACTTAAGTTATAAATAACGTTTTTACCTGCATTAGAATGGAATAAACCCACAAAAAATAATGTGGCATATATACTACAATGAAATAAATTTGATAATTGGGATAGTATAGTGGTGCGTGAATAGGTCAACAGATTAGAAAAGTTTGTTTGTAGATGCCAAAAGAGTTATCGGAAGTCATAAATCGAAGACGGGCAGGCAATGCAATGGCCAATCGAAAAAGGAAAAAATGATAAACAGTGGTCTAATAAAAACTACACAGAAAACTGAAGATTGAGCAGCACGAATCCCACTTAAAACCCGGACGGAATTCTGTCGGTGACAATTTGAGTCTTTAGTTTTACATTGTATGGCAGTTCCAGGCTTTGTACCATGATCCGCCAGTCTGATTGTACAAACTATTTGAGTGCTACCAAAATCTGTCGAAAATAATTTAAAATAGTAAGAAACAGCGAATTTTCTTTATTTAACTATTTATCATGCTATTCATAATACATCTGCTCAAAATCTTTCCAAAATAAATGCTATGATTAATCCGCTTGTTGTCGAATCTTTAACAGTTAATAACACTACACAAAGAAGGAATATATTATATGTATAATTTTGTACCAACTAATTTTAAAGAGTGTGATTTAGATTTGAAGATTACTTATATATAGATAGACCTAACATCATGTACACCTAATATAGGCTACACCAACGTACATGCCGATATGACTTGTAAACGTCCGTTGTATTTCTTAATATGTTCATAATAAAACTCTTTTCATATGACTTTAAGACTTATACTTTTATTTTACATATACTCGTCAACTAAATCTATACTTCTAACTGTTAACAAGTAATACCACCCCGCGCTGTACTAGTTAAACCTTCAATGTTTGCACTGTCCAAGTTTGTGCCGTCATTAGGTTAACGTTAGATACAAGCGTCTTTGTGATTCAAGCGCACATGTAACCACTTATGGAACAGCAGCGTCACCAAACGGGAGAAGCGGTGAATGATCCCTATTGCCTGCTAAATGTATTTACTGACTATAATTAATCAAGTAGTCTTTATTTCAAGAGTATGATTGACAAAAATAAAGATATAAATAAAATTGTATCATAAATTTATAAACTTAACTATAATTTTTCCATTAGTAAACATTAACTTAGAACAAAACAAAAGATCGTTTTCCATATGTGTAACACCTGATATAAAATGGACTATTCTGGGAAGTAGATAAATAATAGACTAGTCCAAATATGTGTATTGACTGAGTCAGTGAGTGTCAAAAATACGCTTGGACAAAACTACCAGATGTTTGTCACTATGAGGGCAAAAAAAACCAGCTGGGATAAAACTGCAATATTTTTGTCAGTATGGAGACAAAACAAAAACAAAAACAACCAAAGAACAAAGTTAAGCATATATATTTTAGACACTATAGAATCAGAATCGACCACAAGGTTTAAGAATCGATCATCGGATCGTATGATGACGTCCGACTGATTAGTCGATGTTTCCGATGATCGGTACACCACTAGTTGACACTAAAACGTTTTATTTTATTTGTTGTCTGATTGATAACAAACAGGTATGTGTGCATTCGATGTCCAGGTTTCCCATGTTTTCTTTTACGAAATCAAACCACCAGGAGGTAATTTGATCAGTTTGTTGAACTGGTTGATTATGCACAAAGTAAACACGTGAACCAGTCTCTGTCTTAAACCAGTTTTAATCCGGTTTTATGAAATAAATTAAAGGTTTGGTAAATCCTATTGAAACTATAATAAGTTTGTTGGCAATAAAATGGAAAAGAAATACCTAACTGTGGGAACAGTTCCAATATCCACTGGGGTAAATACGGTCATCCCAAGATGGCGGACGTGGAATCAGGTAAGAATCTTTTTTTGTCGATTAAATTGTTTCTATAATGTATTTTAAATGACACATGCATTAGTACGATAGTAATCTATGAACTTTCCACAAGGAAATCACAAATTACGACTGAAAAATGTATATGAAAGAGAAAATCCGATTTAAAAAAATCGCTAAGATGACCGTAACTGATTATAATTTTTTTTTGCAATTACGGTCATCTCAGTTTTCAGTTACGGTCATCTTAGCGATTTTTTTAATCGGATTTTCTCTTTCATATACATTTTTCAGTCGTAATTTGTGATTTCCTTGTGATAAGTTCATAGAATACTATCGTACCAATGCATGTGCCATTTAAAATACATTATAGAAACAATTTAATCGACAAAAAAGATTCTTACCTGATTCCACGTCCGCCATCTTGGGATGACCGTAATTACAGTTACGGTCATCAGCTTTACCCCAGTGAATATCTAATTGAAAACTCATAGAAACAGAAACTCAATCGGTACCATTAACACACATATATATGACCGCTCATTTTCTGGCTTGATGTAGACACTCTATTTTAAAGTGGCGGATTTAATCAAGCTTAATGGGGCCAAATCACCCCTCTTATTGAATAAATTGAAACATAGATAATATAATGGTAAATGGCTACCAATTATTGAACATAACATCTAAAACGAGGAAACAATCTTAAACGTAATACTAAAAGTATACAACATATACATTAAATTAAAAGAGTCTAGAATCTCCTGTCGTCAGTTCTAATGGCTGACTGTTTAATAAAAGAACAAAAATGGCTGTGTGCTAGTCGGATTGACATTGGCATGCTATATGTTTCCAATGGGGAGATAACGTATGTTTTTAGCTGTTGTGTTTTGCATAAGACTGATTATGTTTATTAAATGTCTTAATTACGTTGTCTGTGTTTGTTTACATATAGTGGTGTCAAACATATGTTGTATGGGTTTTTGTTTTGTTTTTCGTCGTCTTGTTGCCAGTTTCTCTGGATTGTCCATTTTTGATTCCCCCTTCGGTATTCTCTAACGTTTATTTAAACTGTTTTGTCACTTAATTATTGTTGAAATTATGTTTTATCAACTTGTTTATGACATTTATTTATGTAATATTTATCTTATTCTAATTAATGTTGTAAAATCATTATCATAATTCAGTTTAACACTGAAATATTTTCTTTTATTTGTTGTCAGGTTGATAACACATAGGTATGTATGCCGTGTGCATTCGATAGACAACAATATACATCTTTTCTCCATTTTGTTTTACAAAACCAAACCATCGTTCCAAATCAAGAGGTGGGTTTGGTCAGTGTGATGAGCTAGTTTAAACAAAATAAATAGGTAAATTGGTCTCAGTTTTAAACTGGTTTGATAATAAAAATATTATTATGAAAATCTTGGTAAATCAGATTGAAACTAAAACCAGTTTGCTTGTAATTAGTAATAAATACGCACACATTTCCGGAATAATTCGACCGATGATTAAACAAAATGATAAAGAGTGTGAATTTCTCCATACACGAGGCATTCATTGACACTCCGTCATTTGAGCTAGTCGTGTATTTTGATTCCTCCCAGGCAACCAGCACCCGCTACAGGGAAGGATTAACTGTTCATCTTTAAATGAAGTTCATGAGTTCATCCCCATTTTTAGTGGGTTTCCTGTTGTTCAATCTTTAGGTTTCTCTGTAGTATTTTGCTTGTCATTTTGTCTTTTTTCTTCTGGTCATTGTATTGTCTATCCTTCTGGTCATTGTATTGTCTATCCTTCTGGTCATTGTATTGTCTATCCTTCTGGTCATTGTATTGTCTATCCTTCTGGTCATTGTATTGTCTATCCTTCTGGTCATTGCATTGTCTATCCTTCTGGTCATTGTATTGTCTATCCTTCTGGTCATTGTCTATCCTTCTGGTCATTGTATTGTCTATCCTTCTGGTCATTGTATTGTCTATCCTTCTGGTCATTGTATTGTCTATCCTTCTGGTCATTGTATTGTCTATTCTTCTGGTCATTGTATTGTCTATCCTTCTGGTCATTGTATTGTCTATCCTTCTGGTCATTGTATTGTCTATCCTTCTGGTCATTGTATTGTCTATCCTTCTGGTCATTGTATTGTCTATCCTTCTGGTCATTGTATTGTCTATCCTTCTGGTCATTGTATTGTCTATCCTTCTGGTCATTGTCTATCCTTCTGGTCATTGTATTGTCTATTCTTCTGGTCATTGTATTGTCTATCCTTCTGGTCATTGTATTGTCTATCCTTCTGGTCATTGTCTATCCTTCTGGTCATTGTATTGTCTATTCTTCTGGTCATTGTATTGTCTATTCTTCTGGTCATTGTATTGTCTATCCTTCTGGTCATTGTATTGTCTATCCTTCTGGTCATTGTATTGTCTATCCTTCTGGTCATTGTATTGTCTATCCTTCTGGTCATTGTATTGTCTATCCTTCTGGTCATTGTATTGTCTATCCTTCTGGTCATTGTATTGTCTATCCTTCGAATTACGGCTTCTGAAAATTGATAAAAAAAAAAAAAAAATAATAATAAATAAAAAATAAATAAAAATTACGGCTTCTGAGTACTCCTTTGGTATCTTCATACTTTTCTATGATAAACACATTGTTAATTTTTCACAGCGCTCAACCAATTGATTACAACGTGTGGTGAAATGAAATCGAGTTCTTTTTCTCGTCATTTTTGTTTTCGGATTACAATTCTCGGTGATTTACATTGTATTAAATACAACAATTAAATCTTGAAGCTATCGTTCCGAAATAAGAATATTTCCCACATTACAGTAGATGAATTTTCAATTATAGACCGTTTACATAGGCTCGCAGTTCGAATAAAAAACAAACAACAATCTCGTATTACGAAAATGTTTTGTTTATTTGCAGAAAGTTATAGATTGTATAATTTTGATAGACCTTCATCAATTTCATATCAGTATAAATACATCAATATATATTTGAAGCTAGCGAGGAGAGCTGAAATGTAGAATTTATGTACCTTATAGCCGACGTATGTGAAGGAGCCAGCTCATATTCGGAACCCATAATGTTTACATGTACATAAATTATAAATGATACACTGAATGTTACTCATCATTATCTATAAATATACAAAAGTTGAATGATAGGGATCGTATTGAAGTTGTATACAGAGGATAATGAGGGGGGGGGGGGGTAATGGTGGTTAACGCCACTCTCAACAATATTTCAGTTATATCGGCAGAGGATATGCAAAGGCTGATACTTACAATATAATATTTATAAAAGTTTGAAAATACCAAAGAGATAATCAAAAGCCATGAATCGGAGAAGGACAAACTCACTCTACCACGAAAAGAGAAAAAAAGGACAGAAAGCCAAACTACATGTATGGTCAACAAAACATTACACAGAAAACTACATGTATGGTCAACAAAACATTACACAGAAAACTACAGATTGAGCTATACAAACCCCATTAACACCTGGAGCGGAAGGGTAAGTAGTTCCTTATCTATTAGTGGAGCGGAAGGGTAAGTAGTTCCTTATCTATTAGTGGAGCGGAAGGGTAAGTAGTTCCTTATCTATTAGTGGAGCGGAAGGGTAAGTAGTTCTTATCTATTAGTGGAGCGGAAGGGTAAGTAGTTCCTTATCTATTAGTGGAGAGGAAGGATAAGTAGTTCCTTATCTATTAGTGAAGAGGAAGGATAAGTAGTTCCTTATCTATTAGTGGAGCGGAAGGGTAAGTAGTTCTTATCTATTAGTGGAGCGGAAGGGTAAGTAGTTCCTTATCTATTAGTGGAGCGGAAGGATAAGTAGTTCCTTATCTATTAGTGGAGCGGAAGGGTAAGTAGTTCTTATCTATTAGTGGCACCGGCATGTTACTGTTAATGAAAGCGGGATGTTTGGCGCTTTAAAATCTGATTCAACCCACCATTTCTTTAGAAATGCCTGTACCAAGTCAGGGTCATTACAGTTTTCACAGTTTTCCGGTTGTTGACTGATTTTGTCTGTTTATATACTTATGAGTTTTGACTTTCCCTTTGTAAGATTGTTTGGAGTTCGGTAATTTTGTTATTACCCTTATTAAACAACACGAACATCATATGATATGGAAATCGTGTTGAGCACAGGTATGCGTAAATAAATACAAATAAAACAGAAATCATGGCGGACACCACAACATGCAACTATAAATGTAAAGACAACGATTGAACAAAATGAATAAAGACTAACTTTGCTAAAACAGGGGACGAACATGTGTTCTTGGAGGGCAAGCAGATCCTGTTCAATTGGTGGGACCCGTAGTGTTGCTCTTGTTACAATCCAGGTATCAATATAATAGTTAAGCAGACGTAGGTTGTCTAGTTTTACTCTCATGTCCTTGAACTTTAGAAAGTAATGGAGGATAACAAGAAAAATGTTATCTTATTAATAAATGGACTTTTTTGATTAATCTAGAAATAAAAACTATTATAGCACAATATCATATATTGACTTAATATTGAGTAACCAAAAGGGCTGTAACTTACTTAATTATGGGCACCAACCATTAAGCAAAATTAATCAAAATGGATGTTTTTTAAAACAAAAAGTTGTGAGGAAACAGTAGCAACATGAAAACCACCTAAAGCTTATGCAAAAATGAGATAATACATGATCAGATTATCACGTACATATAAGGGACCGACCATTTAACTTGAAGGGGGGGGGGGTTATGGTTTTTTGTTTCGTTCAGAATTTTTTTTGTTCGGACAACACAAGAGTTAGAATATGTATTTTTTTTGTCGCGCAAAGCGTGAAAAAAATTTCCAGAATTTAACATTAGGTTATATGACAAATACTCTGAATCAGATTATTTTTTTTTTCCTCCACCAAAATCAGAATATTTTTTTCAGCAACATTGGGAATCAGAATATTTTTTTAGAAAAAAACCATAACCCCCCTCTTCAAGTTAAATGGTCGTTCCATAATTGCATTGTCAATTGTTGATATTTTCATGACGTATCAATTTTTTACTTACCATAATTACATTTAAAAACATGTTTATCATTTGTCTAACAGTTCAGAACATATGTTTATTTGATTAATGGAATGTAAACAATAACTGTTGACAACATAGCTAACCCTTACAACTTTAACTACTATAAATAATGCATTAAAATGCATAGAAGACAATGAGAAATTTAAATAGAAATCTAGGTCAGGTTTTGCCCAGGGATCCTAGTAATATTTGTACAGTAATTAAATCCTTTGACATTATCAAATAAAAACAAACATAAATGAAGATACTATATACACGGACAGTACCTAAGCAAGATGCAATGACATTTCTCCATAAAATAGGATTCATGACAATGCAGAATAAAATGGCAATCAGAGAAGCACAATTAGCTCTGATTGGAATCACAACAATTTAATTGACACTTTTTTGCCACAACGAACACAACTTATGTCTAAATCGACTAGACATGATAGTTTTCCTTACATACTACATTTCTTTAAAAAAAAATAGATTTTGTCTTTTTTATCATTATTATTGAGTTCCGGTTTCTCCACGGAGAACACGAACCTCACATAGCGTAACTGTTGCTGTGTGATATAGCTCTCAATTTATATGAATTATCACATGTATTTTTCCTTTGTAGATAATGGCGAGAACGATACCGAATGCACTCCGAGATCGGTGGACAACTTTCCCGGTAATTTCATAACATTGGAACACACACAAGATGGCGCTGTTTTTATCCACATTTTAGTGGCTCTCTATTTATTTGGTGCACTTGCCATCATATGTGATGATTACTTTGTGGCCTCGCTGGAAGTTATTTGTGACGGTAGGTAGAACTTTTTTTAAACTTCTATTTTTATATACTTTTTATCAAACTAAGTAAGACTTTCGAGTTAATTGAAATTGATATTTTTAAATTTTCATTTTGTTACATAAAAGAGTCTATGTGTTTTGAATGAATTTTGGGGTAAATAAATGTTAGAAAATACCGAAGGAGCAATCAACAATGGATAATCCAGAGAAGTTAGCAACATAGGGTACACGAGATGAAGAAAAACAAAACAAAAATACAACACAATCTGTTTTGGACACCACTATCTTCAAGCAAACACAAATAACATAAATAACAAATGAGCCCCCTACCAACAACTGGAGGTAAAGACGAACTGAACATCGTTTAAATGCGGAAATCGTAATGGAATTCACAACACGGAACTGGTCATTGTTTTCTTTGAATTGTTAAATATAACATTCAATATATTTTTGACAGTTGTATGTATACATGTGAAAGCAATATTTTACTTGGATGGACTTCTTTTTTGTATTGTTTAGAATTGAACCTGAAAGAAGATGTTGCTGGGGCAACGTTTATGGCGGCAGGAAGTTCAGCGCCGGAATTTTTCACATCATTAATTGGTATGTCATTAATCTTGACCACCTCAAATACTTGTTTACAGAAGTAAATATATAAATATAGCAACAGCGATGCGACCATGAATTTCTTTAGAGATGTTAAACGTTTCTTTTAATTAAGGTAGTCATCATATTATCTATTTAGTTACAAAATAACCTCTCCCATTCGGAACACTTCCTGTGATATTTTTTTAGTTAGAACAAGTATATGTTTTTGGAATCTGATGAAAAAGGAAAATTTATTGACTTAATTAGAAATATATGTACCTAATTGTCATGGTAGTTATGGCAAAATGGATGCCAATTGTTTTTTTTAGAACATTGTGCTAGAGTTTGGACATTATACAATTATGGCCCTCGGAAGAGATGAATATCCAAAATTGTCAACCCCACTAGGGTTATTTCCCCGAGGGCCGAGGAAAATAACCCTAGTGGGGTTGACAATTTTGGATATTCACCGATTCAGAGGGCCGTAACTGTTTCATTATACCGAACAAACAGTTGAAATATACTGTTTAATATTTGAATTGTTAAAGTATTATTTCATTAGGGTTATTGATTGGACGTTGTAATTTTCGAGGGTTATTACACCGTTGAATTAATAGGATTATTCAATGGACGTGTGTAATTCTTGAGGTTATTCACCGTTGGCGGCGATTAGAAGCAAAAATATCCAGATTATTTTATGTCATGTGATTATCTTTTAACCAATATAATTGATTCTTTATTATGTTAGGTATAATAATAGGTTATAATGAAGTGGCCGCCCAAAACAAAATGAAATTACGAGTTATTTCCCTTCCTTCTGTGTTTTAGAATATTTTTTTTTAACTTTATTTTAGTATTTCGCGAAGCATGCAATCATTCTCTTCCAGTACAACAATAGACAATTTTTGTCAATAATAATTTCCAATCCAATTTATCATGAATACAAACTTTTCATTAATCGAACCTAAACCCCACACATACAGGTATGACAATAGGCAGAAGGATTGGATGTTTAATAATACTTATAGTACGTTTTGACTAATAAGTCTATAACGCTTTACTTATTTACCTGTGATACTACTTTATTGTTGAATTGGTCAATACATTATGATAACAGTCTTGTATATATATTATAAGTATCATAGTTACGCACAGCAGGTGTGGTATGTAAAACAGTTTTCAAGGTTTGTAAGCTTTTTTCGACGACTCAAATTCTGTCATATTATGAACGAATTATTTAAAGTGCACGGCCTAAGACCGTTTCACATATAGATCGATTGCGATCGGATTAGGTTAGTTCGATTCAGTTTGAAACCGCTTTGTGTTCAGATTGGATCGATCTCGAACCGATTGCAATCGTTTCCGGAATCGATTCAATTTTCTGTTGTCTTCCGGGCACGTGCCATCAGCAGACTGTTGCTTGGATATAATCATGGCTGATCTTGCAAACAGAGTGTTGTTTATGCTTATTTGCATTTAAATGCAATGATAATTGATAGTTGACTTTATGACCAGAAGACTGCTTCAAAGGAGGATCTACAGACTTTTTATTCAACGCATGCCTAATGAACACATTTTGAACCGATCTCGAATCGATTTAGTTGTTCTCATCTAACTGTGAAGCGCTCTAGTTTAGAGCGATCTAATTTAGACCACATATTTTATGGGTCTCAAATTAGACCGATTGCGATCGATCTTTCTTTGGTGTGAACATTGAAATCGATCTCGAAGCGATCGTGATCGATCTAAATACGCTTAGTGTGAACAGGGTCTAATATAAAAATATTACTGTGGTATGATTATAAAACAAAAAAAAGAACCAGTTATAATAAAAACGTAGATATCGAATTAACCGGACATGACGCGTTTCTGGAATAACCTTCATCAGCAATGTTCACAATTAAAAGATAAACCATGCATAAAAAACAGAAACCCAAACGCGGGAAAAACACACGTGTCTCCACCAAATACCACCACGAACGTAGTACACAGAACATACACACAAGAAGAGTTTGAAGATACCAAAGGGGTAGCAACAGCACAAAGAAAAAAGAACATAATATCGTACAACTCTCAACTCCCACAAAACCGGAGAATTATACCAGGTGCTTTGGAAGGTGTATTGCTTTCAAATAATATGCTAGCGGCAGTTTATACTACGTGCTCCGGAAGAGTTGCAGCAATATTGTTGTGAAAGATTACATAAATAACCTTTCAGCTGGTAGGTTAAAGGTCGGACACAGTTCATGATGAGGTACCCTCATTATATACCTTAAAGAGAACATTAATACTGTCCCTTTCGACATAATATCAACCACATGTTTAGGCTGAATCTGCAAAAATATGATTGGTTGATTGGTTTATGGTGTTTTAATGCCCCTTTCAACAATATTTCAGCTATATCGTGGTGTTCAGTTTTATTAGTGGAGGAAACCGGAGTACCCGGAGAATACCACCGACCTGTCACAAGTCACTGACAAACTTTATCACATAATGTTGTATCGAGTACACTCCGCCTGAGCGGGATTCGAACTCACAACGTTAGTGGTGATAGGCACTAATTGCATAGGTAGACTTCATAAATCTGATATTCAGATGTTATTGACAAACTGCTGAAGAAGTGGGGAAAACATGCTAAAAAATTAGTATGTTTTTTTATAGGAGTGTTTATAGCAAAAAGTGATGTAGGAGTAGGTACAATTGTTGGATCAGCTGTTTTCAACATCCTGTTTATTGTTGGCGTCTGCGCTTTGTTTGCTGGAATGGTAAGTATCTTCATGTATATGATTTTGTTCAGCATTCTGTTCATTTTGTTCATCGTTAGAGTCTGAGCTTTGTATGCTGGAATTGTAGATATCTTCAAGCATTTTATTTTTTTGTCAGCATCTTGTTCATTTTATTTTTGGGGTCTGCGGTTTGTTTCTTAGAATGACAGGTATCCCACTAACAGCCGGGAGTGAATTCATGTGCTCTGGAAGGGTAAGCAGTTGCTGTTCCACATGCAAGTGTCTATAGTAATAGTTGTGCAATTATTACTATTGTCAATAACATGCGCCAAAATGATGGAAGCATTTGAACGTTTAATTGATGCAAAGTATGGCAATGGGAAATGAGACTACTGTTAATAGTATATAATCACCAAAGCGTTTGAATCATTTCAACGTTTAATTCTATCAGCATTCCCCAATAGTACTATCACATATTAGGAATCGCAGAGATGTATTTTTTCATATATTTATTCACTATATAGAAAGACAAGGTGAATATAAAATTGCTTAAAATACTTTAACTTGAAATAATAATACTGTGAAATCATTATTAATCGTGGTGTTTTAATTGTCGCTGATTTTGTGGTTCACTTAAACCACGAAAATAAAGATCCAACGAAATACAATTTTCCCATTGACTGTTGCTTGTAGTGTTTGAAACTACAAACTCAAGAACCCATGGATCAATGCACTTTGTAGAAACCACGAAAACTAGTGCCAACTAATAAAAGTACTTTCACAATAATACATTTTTGAGATAGTAATGCAATGATTAATTTCTGTTGCTGAACTGTTTTTAATCAATGTATTAACTAATCATATTTAATCATTGCATTAGCTAATTATGTGATTAGGAATTAAAAATGTAATTAGGGCTAATCATATGATTAGTTTAATCATAAGTTCAACAACGGACTGATGTCTAACATTGTGAACAGTTAACATAATAATAATATTAATGTTGTTTTGGCATTCATTTTTGACGATGCATAACATTATTATATAAATATGTATGTAATTCTCCTGAATGGTTTACTATATATGATACACATTACGTATGCTTTGTTCACTAACCCCTTTAAGTCATATGTATTTTTCCTACATGTTTCCCCAACAAATGTTTTGGTATTTATAATAAATTCTGAGTTCCGTGTTGTGATGTCCGTTACGATTTCCACATAAAAGCGATATTCTTGTTTACGTTATTTGTGTTTGTTTCGTATAGTGGTGTCCAACACATATTGTGTTATGTTTTTTGTTTTTCTTCGTTTTGTGTAGCCACTTTTGCCAGTTTCTCTGGATTTTTCATTTTGAATTTTGCCTTCGGTGTTCTCTAACGTTTATTTAAAATATAATTATGATATATTACTGTCCTAAGAATGATTAGGTTCCCCGCCGGTACCTCTGCTATCGATAAAACATTAGCTACGATAAAAACGTAGATATCTAAATCACTGCACACAAGGTGTTTCTGGAATGATATGCATCAGGTATGCTCAAGGTCATAAATTTGAGGTCAAACAATTTAATGTCATTGGGAGCAAGAAAACTCCAAAGGGTCTAACAGGATATCCAAAATTTGAGGTGAAAATGCAAGAATGATTAGCATTATTTACTACTGAAATTTACAGTTCCTAAAATGTGCTTGTTAATAAAGCTAAGGTTCTCCCCATCAGGCACATGTGACCTTAGCCGATTTTATCTATCTTGTTTAGGCCCTTTGGTTTTATTGCTCCCAAAACTTTAATTTGTTTGGCTTCCCAATCTTTCGATGTTGAGGGTACCTGAGGAATGTTATACCAGAAACGCGTTGTGCGCATTAAATTTGATATCTACGCGTTTATTACTAGTACATGTGTTTGTATGTTGTCGTTAGTACATCTTGCAAAACCAACCGCATCGGTGGCGTAATGGCTAGCGTGCTCACCTCGAATGCGGTAGATCGTGAGTTCGAGCCCCGGTCGGTTCAAACTAAAGACTATGAAATTGGTATGTGTTGCTTCTCCGCTAAACACATAGCAATAAGGAGAAAGAGCAAAAACTGGTCGGCTCGGAATCAGAATAATGTGTCCGAGTGGAGCGACATGTCTACCCGCGGACTGTTGTTTCAGTGAGCTAGCACTATAAAAATCCAACTTATCGTGTTGGTCTAGAACAAAGCGAACCTCATCGTCATCTCACTGGAAATTAACTTGTTCTCGCCATGGTATAGCTGAAAAATTGCTGAATTGGCGTTAAACAACAATCACCCACTCTTGCAAAACCATTAATCGTTGTCCTAGATGAGAAACAAAATAATCATTACATTTTAATCGCTGTATTTTTCCAGATCCTTAAACACCACCCAACCAATCAATCATTATTCTAGTACATATGTATGTATGTCGCCGGGATGTACATTTTGCAAAATCAGTAATTGTTATCCTAGATAACGAGAAACGCAAAAACAATCATTACATTTTAATCGCTGTATTTGTCCAGAACATTCTTATTACCCCTTTGATATCTTCAAATTTTTCTTAATATCAATTATTTTCCTATTAATAGACTTGATGAAAATTCTTAAAAGAACTAATTATACTTTTATCTTATGTTTCTTGTAAAATCGAATGTTGCAGATAGCTGATAAAATAGCTGACCATATCAACGTATTGATATTTCTGACTAACAATTAACATTGGTATCGGAAGCTAATGAGAGATTTAAGCGAAGCCTTTGAAATAGGATGTTCAAATTCAGTGATATGTGCCATCTGCCATACTGCTGAACACTGTTGATAAAAACGTTGATATCTAAGAAGAGTTTGAAGATACCAAAGGGATAATCAGAATCCATAAATCGATGAAGGACAGACAACACAATGGCAAAAAGGATAAACAACGATCTACAAAACATACACATAAAACTAAAGATCCTGTAACACGAACCCCACTAAAAACCGGTGGTGAACTCAAATGCTCCGGAAGGGTAAGCAGTTCCTGCTCCTATAGTGCTTGCGACGCGTTTCTGGAATAACCTTCATTGGATACACTAATAGTGAAAAGACTGGAAAACCAAATAATTAAAAAGTCTTTGGACCAAGTAAATCCAAGGGCTTAAACAAGATGACAAAATCGAATAAAATGAGAGAGATTGACCTTATGTGTTCATTTGGACATGACCTGTAAATATTACAATATAACAGGTTTCTTAAAATATAATTAACCAGCAGCACTGTCTTGTTGTAGAAATGTTGGGAGGGAGAACATGAATTTAAAATATTGTTTTTCTTAGTTAAATCCACATCTTCAGTAGCTTGGGAAAACCCAAGCACCAATAGATACCTACAAACAACATTTTCATATAACTATTTCCAAACTACTAACTATTGATAACGGACTTTAACAAAACGTAAATATCTAGTAATATCTAGTGCGTATGACGAGCTTCTGGAATAACGCTCATGATTATAAGATTGGAAAACCAAAGAATTTAAAATCTTTAGAAGCAAGGAAATTAAACGGCTTTTTTAGGATATCCACAATCTGCCAAGGTTATCTATGTCTGATGGAGATTGGCCTTAGTTTTTATAAGGGCCCGGGTGGCTCAATGAGTTAGGTAGTTGTAGGGCCCGGGTGGCTCAATGAGTTAGGTAGTTGGATTACCTAACAACTCATACAAGCCCATCACCAATACGACGTGAGTTCGCGCCCGGCTTTGTAAATTACAAAAAGGGTGCACTCGACTCGCAACCGCAAGTGATAAAGTTAACCAGTTGCTTGCCCATGGTCGGTGGTTCTCTCCGGGTACTCCGGCTTCTTCCACCACTAAAACTGGTCGCCATGATATAGGTGAAATATTGTTGAAAGTGGCGTTAAACACCAAAAATTTAAATCAAATCAACCTTAGTTTTAATAAATTACATTATTTAGAAACTGTAAATTTAAAGTTAGGTTTAGTTTAAATCCCTTTATTTGCACATGGGTTCGAAAGTTCGTCTAAAGCGATTTTTATTTTCTGTAATGCTTAACGATTTCATAATGCAGATATAGCCGAAGTTCTCTAAAAAGACAAATAAAGTCAGATTTATTGTAATCTTAAAGACGTACACTATTCAAGACTGATTACATGACTGTGTCCTTGGTCTGAAAAGTCAAAGTCTGAATGATCTATTTTTCTCTCTGAAATACTACATGTACAGAACAGTTCTATTATATCATAGGTGGTTGTTTGAAACGTTATTTAATATTACGTACACAATGTTTGTGGCGTAAAGAAGGTGCGACAATGCCCCTCTTATTCATTTGAAAATGAGATAAGTTTTTAAAAGGGGGTAGTTCTGGTCCGATCACAAGCCTTCCACAGTTTTGTCCTTGTCTGAATTCAGAACCTTTTTCTATTGTATTTTGTTCTTCTTTTTGAAAAAAGTTACTTTTGATGTCTTTGTTCTATGTTAAACAATGTCTTGTAGTTATGGTCATCTTGTATTCCCGATCAATCCCCCTCCAAAATGTATGGTTCCTAAAGTTCCTTTAACATGGATAAGTGACTTCAGAGAAGATTTTAAACCATTTCTTCCGATAGCATCATATGATAAGAAGAGTTTGAAGATACCAAAGGGGTAATCAGAATCCGTAAATAGAAGAAGAACAAGACAACACAATGGCCAAAAGAAAAAGGACAAAAGGACAAACAACAATCTACAAAACATACACATAAAACTAAAGATCGAATAACACGAACCCCACTAAAAACGGGGGTGACCTCAGGTGTTCCGGAAGTGTAGGCAGTTCCTGCTCCACTGTGTCTTGTGATGGCGATTATCTTAGATTTACGAGGTACATAAAACAGCTTATGTTTGAAAGGGTCCCGCCAAGTTACTTTTGACGAGATGATCATGTCTGCTTTATACTAGATTAACATGCTTAGTTGGAATTTATGCAGCTAACTAACTGAAACAACAGTCTACAGGTAAACATGCTGCACCATTCGGACACTTTATTTTAACTCAGAGCCAACCAGACTTTGCTCTCATTCCTGAATGGTGCATGCTTAGCAGGATAGTTCCGAATGAAGATTATTTCAGAAACGCGTTGTGCGCACTAAAATCTACTTGATTTTATTTTATATTTGGACATTCTTCCTAAGGTTATTATGGAAAATATATTGGATTTGTGAGTAATTAATTTTGTTTTCTTTAGGTCGTGCAACTGACATGGTGGCCAATGTTACGGGACTGTACGTATTATATTATCTCCGTAACCACATTAGTTATCGTAATACAAGATGGCGAGGTTCATTGGTAAGTAGACATTGTGGCAAATGTTACGGGACTGCGCGTATTATATTATCTCTGTAGCCACGTTGGTTATTGTAATACAAGATGGCGAGGTTCATTGGTAAGTAGACAGCATAAAAACAATATACCAATTAGCGGAACAACATTAAAACCGATCGCAAAGCATCAAAAGTGGAAAAGGATTTATGGTAAAGGGCAACTATCCTGGTACAAATATCTATGCAGATTCAAGGCAAAGCAAAACAAAAATACAACTGCTTGGGGTCTCAAAACAAAAGAGCACCAATTAGGAGATCAAAAAGGCAAAACAAAAGAACTACAGCTCGGAGACTCACAAAAGGGTAAATCAAAAGAACTACAGCCTCAAAAATATAGAGCAAAACAAAAGAACAAGAGCTTGGTGAATCAAAAAGAAAAGCAAACGAACAATAGCTCGGAGATTCGAACAGAAAAGCAGACTAAAAGAAGACTAGCCCAGAGACTCAAAAAGAGAAAAAAAGTCAATAAGCTCGGAAGTTCAGTTATTTGCTAGACAACAAGTATATTCCTGTACAAGTAAAGCTTGATGATACCAAAAGGGTAATCAAAGCCGTAATTTGAAGTAAGACAGACAGCACAATGGCTAAAAAATACAAAGCAAAAGACAAACAATAGTCAACAAAATACTGCTGAGTAAATATAAGATTGAGTAACACAATCCTCAGTAAAAATGGGAAGGAACTCAGGTGCTCTGGAAATAAGCTATGAATGAGGAAAGGACGGGATTGTGACACATGATTACGACAAATGGGAACATATCCTTGGTCATCTGTGATACAGATATTCCGTAAAGCTTAACAACACATTTCAAAATAACGGCCTCCTTGAGAGTGTATAATTTTACTACTACTATATAGTACACTTAGAATTTCATTATATGTATCCCTCTAAAATTTAGAGGGGCCGTCGTGGCTGTGATAGTATGGTAGTGGGAATTACGACTATCTATGTTGTGATGTTGTGAGTTCGAATCTCGATCAGGACGAGGTGTACAACTTTATGTGATAAAGTTTGTCAGTGACTTGCGACATGTCGGTGGTGTTCTCCGGGTCCTCCAGTTTCTTTCACCAATAAAACTGACCGCCACGATATAACTGAAATATTGTTGAAAGTGGCGTTAAACACCATCAAACAAACAAACAAAAAATTCTAAAATTTAATTATATTTGTTTTTTTCACAGGTACGAAGGAATGATTATGTTTCTGTTATATATTATTTACATTGTCATAATGTATTGGAATAAAAATCTCGAAGACTATTTTGAAGGACTTTATCGAAAAATTAGAAAGATTCCGACTGATCAAATATCAGAAACAGAATCACAATCTCTGACAGCTTCGGGAAAATTTAAAAATGGCGGACATGGTGTCAAATCGGACGAAAAAGACTGCAGTACAACACATAATTCAGAAACATCATTCGGAGTAAAAATTGAGTCAAGTGGACATCATGAGGGCCACAAAGATAGTAAGTTATGAATTATTTGTAAGGTGTGTTTAAAGGAAAAGTTTGAATATACCACAGAGTAAGCACAAGCTGTAGTTCGAAGTACAGACAATACAATGGTCAAAAGAAAAAGTACAGACAATACAATGGTCAAAAGAAAAAGTACAGACAATACAATGGTCACAAGAAAAAGTACAGACAATACAATGGTCAAAAGAAAAAGCACAGACAATACAATGGTCAAAAGAAAAAGCACAGACAATACAATGGTCAAAAGAAAAAGTACAGACAATACAATGGTCAAAAGAAAAAGTACAGACAATACAATGGTCAAAAGAAAAAGTACAAAACGACAAACGATAGTCGACAAAATACTTAATATAAAATTAGAGATTCAGCAACACAAGTCAATCTAAAATACAGAGAGGAACTCATGTGCTTCAAAGGGTAAGCAGTTCCTGCTTCACTAGTGCCAGTAGTTCCTGCTTCACTAGTGCCAGTAGTGGCATCCGTTAAGCCATTCAGTGAGAAGTCGCCAATGAGTAAATAATGGAATTGTGATTACGAATTACAATGTGGACGTAATATACATGTGATAGGTATGTCATCAGAGAATCATAATAATAATCCGTTTAATACACATGGGATAGATATGTCATCAGAGAATCATAATAATAATCTGTTTACTTTTCTTTAAACAACAAAGCTATTAGAGTTAATAACAAGATTAGAACTCGGTGTTCTTTACAACAACGATGATCACCAAATACATTTGTTTCGAATCATGTCAATTCCGATCACGTTCCGTTTTTTTCGTGTCATGACGTCTGAAATGTTAGGCAGACTACTTCCGGTGTTTACGCTATTACTGTGACAACGTCAAAATATCATAATCGTAGATGCGATAGATTATAAGTAATCGTAATATGGAGACGCCAAGAAAACGGCAGAGTAAATACTGGTGTTCTGTACCTCACAGGCTCACTGTCTGTCTGAAAACAGAAATATATCAAGACAGGTATAGTTTTCCATTCACGATGCCGACAACAGTAAATAAAAAAATAAAATAAATTTAATTTAAAAGAAGTTATTGTCTATGCATTGAAGTCTTTAATACAAATAAAATAATTTAATTGTTATCTGTCTTTTACAGAAAATGTAAAAAAAAAAAATCTTTAAGTAGAGTAACGTTAAAACGGCACTTATAGATTGGAGTTTTCGTTGCGTACCTTGACACAGGAAGTTCAGTGCCTAACATTCCATCAAAATCACCTGGTTTAGTAGACGAAAATAAGAAGTTTTTGAATAATGGAAATGATTCGAAACAACCGTATTTATATGTTAGTGTCGGTATGTTAATCACACATGGAAAACACGTGCATGACCACATCATTTCACCAAGAGGGGAGGTTTGGGCCCATAGCACTATTTTATCCTCGTCACTTTTTATAAAACCCAGGAGGAGTGTGTGGGCATCTATTTTTCCCCGACTGTTTCTACGATATTCGGTTGTGTTTTTGAACTGGACTAACGGTGGTGTGGCATTTACTTTTATTTTTTAATTAATTTATAGCAAACCACTAATTATAGACCTTTGCACATTCCCGATTTGATTCTAAAATTATAGGTTTTTAGACATTTTTTATACGAGATATTTCCCTTACAACGCGCAAAATGGTACCCTGTCTAGCAAGAGCAATGGGAATAACAACGAATTTGAATATAATTTTCTCATAATATGTAGACATTTGAACCTATTAAAAAGATTAGAGGATAATTTTATAGCAAATTCACAAGTTGTTACAACATTAAAATTTTGAAAACAATTAAAGGATAAAAATATATCTTATTTTCATTACACTTTGTATGAAATGGAATCCTTTTGTCTTCTGCCTTAAAGGGAAATAACTCCTGTAAAATGTATAATTTTATAGAATCAAAGTCCAGAATGCACAACTTAAATGGTCTATTGGACGACGTCATCAATACTTTATTTCTTTAATAGTATGGTTACAATCGTAACTACTCGGCCATTCTCGCTACCCTACAAATAACCTCGTATGCATTAGGCGTATATATCGCACTACTTTTCACATGTCATTTACATGAAAGTTTGATAAAGTTATATTTTAAACAATTTTCTATATTTCAATTATTTTCATGGATAAAAGTTAAAGTTTTAATTAGTTTTGCATGATTAGATTTTATTTAGTATGTCTTCCATATTGGATTTTCGTGGACTATATTTTTGTGCGGCTTATTTATAATTAACTTCCGGCAAACAATGTAAGAAGAATTTCTACTATCTACGTACGAGGTTATTTGTAGGGTAGCGAGAATAGCTGAGTAGTTACGATTGGTTATGGTTATACGCGTCTTATTTAAGGTACAAGACTATAAAGGGAAATAACTCCTGCAAAACGCATAATTTCAGAATCGAAGTCCGGAATGTACAAATGGTCTATTGGACGACGTTGTTAATATTTCATTTCTTTAATATTATTGTTTATGCGTGTTTTATTTAAGGTAAAGACTATGAATCACCATGGGAAGTACCACTTACTTTCCTGGGACGTTTGTATTGGGTAGCCATGTTACCAGTCAAGGCAATTCTGTATATAACGGTACCAGATTGTAGGCTACCAGGACGTTGGCGGAAGTTGTACCCTTTAACCTTTATCATGTCTGTAGCATGGATTGCTGCATTCTCGTATATTATGGTTTGGATGATAACTATTGCAGGTACGCTATATAGTATATGTGATAGAGATAATGGCTCGTGGCACGGAATTACCCCTCCTCCCTTAAGCTTTCTGTTTACCAGTGCATATGTATTTGCAATAATATTTCTTTATTATTTCATATCTATTTTCATATATTGTGTTCATGTCTATATATCCATACAATTTTATGGTAACACCAGCTTGCATATGCCGACTCTATAGTCTTAGGATCAGCATTTGCAAGCTGTTGTGACCAAAAGATTGTATGGATATGATAGACACGAACACCATAAATAAAGGAAAAAAGAGATGAAATGATAAAGAAATGTTGTTGAAAATAAATATGTACTGGTAAAGAGACAGTTACAAATAAGGGAAGGGTAATTCCATGCCACGAAGGCCTGTGTGTAATATATGAAACGAAGTTGAACTAATGGGAAATTCGCTTGAGATAGGTACAGTTTTTGAGTGCTGCATGAGTTGTGCTACGTATAGTTTTTATGTCATGTGTGAGTTGTGATACGTCTAGTTTTTATGTCATGTGTGAGTTGTGATACGTCTAGTTTTTATGTTATGTGCGAGTTGTGATACGTCTAGTTTTTATGTCATGTGTGAGTTGTGCTACGTATAGTTTTTATGCTATGTGCGAGTTGTGATACGTATAGTTTTTATGTTATGTGCGAGTTGTGATACGTATAGTTTTTATGTCATGCGTGAGTTGTGATACGCATAGTTTTTATGTCATGTGTGAGTTGTGATACGTCTAGTTTTTATGTCATGTGCGAGTTGTGATACGTCTAGTTTTTATGTCATGTGTGATCTGTGATACGTCTAGTTTTTATGTCATGTGTGAGTTGTGATACGTCTAGTTTTTATGTCATGTGTGAGTTGTGATACGTATAGTTTTTATGTCATGTGTGAGTTGTGATACGTCTAGTTTTTATGTCATGTGTGAGTTGTGATACGTATAGTTTTTATGTCATGTGCGAGTTGTGATACGTCTAGTTTTTATGTCATGTGTGAGTTGTGATACGTATAGTTTTTATGTCATGTGTGAGTTGTGATACGTGGAATTTTTATGCTATGCGCGAGTTGTGATACGTCTAGTTTTTATGTCATGTGTGAGCTGTGATACGTCTAGTTTTTATGTTATGTGCGAGTTGTGATACGTCTAGTTTTTAATGTTATGTGCGAGTTGTGATACGTCTATTTTTTATGTCATGTGTGAGTTGTGATATGTGGAATTTTTATGCTATGCGCGAGTTGTGATACGTCTAGTTTTTATGTCATGTGTGAGCTGTGATACGTCTAGTTTTTATGTTATGTGCGAGTTGTGATACGTCTAGTTTTTAATGTTATGTGCGAGTTGTGATACGTCTATTTTTTATGTCATGTGTGAGTTGTGATATGTGGAATTTTTATGCTATGCGCGAGTTGTGATACGTCTAGTTTTTATGTCATGTGTGAGCTGTGATACGTCTAGTTTTTATGTTATGTGCGAGTTGTGATACGTCTAGTTTTTAATGTTATGTGCGAGTTGTGATACGTCTATTTTTTATGTCATGTGTGAGTTGTGATATGTGGAATTTTTATGCTATGCGCGAGTTGTGATACGTCTAGTTTTTATGTCATGTGTGATCTGTGATACGCATAGTTTTTATGTTATGTGCGAGTTGTGATACGTCTAGTTTTTATGTCATGTGTGAGTTGTGATACGTCTAGTTTTTATGTCATGCGTTAGTTGTGATACGTATAGTTTTTATGTTATGTGCGAGTTGTAATACATATAGTTTTTATGTCATGTGCGAGTTGTGATACGTGGAGTTTTTTTAGTCATGTATGAGATGTGAAGCGTATTGTTTTTGGGCCATGTATGAAATTAGTCAGATGGTTATTGATGTAAATGAACATGAAAGACTGTCCAACATTACATTTAGACACACATTAATGTAAAGGACCAGTGCGATTATTGCTGTTCTACAAGAATAGAGGATGCTGATAATTTTTTTTTAGGAAAAATAAAATTGAATATGTTTCAAAGACAATCAAAATCTATGTCTGAGAGAAATGAATCTTAGTTTCAATAATGAGGTACATAAAAACACTGAGTAGATATATCAATGTTTCAAACAATATTAAGAACAGTTTGAAGATACAAAAAGAGTAATCAGAATCCGTAAGTCAATGAAAGGCAGACAATAGATGGCCAACAGAAAACACACACAAGAAAAACAATGATCTACAAAAGACTGCACAGAAGACTAGAAGCAAAACAACCCGTACTCCACTTCAAACGGAGGTACTCTTCACTAGTGGCCGAAAGTACTAGTCTAATTAAGTAAAACGTGTGTTTTCTGATTTATTTTGTGTTTCACTGGTAGTGTTTTATGTATCATGCTGTACCTTGTCTTCCACTAGTGTGTGAACTTATTTGAGTGTAGCACTCCTTCCACCACTCTGCTGCATGATATCTCTCATGGTCAATATATTATCATGAAAGAACATGTTACTTTGGCTTAAATGTAATTAAAATAACAACATTATTTTACCTGTCCAATATACTATCATGGAAGAACATATCACCTGCTTACCCCTTCGGAGCACATGAGTTCACTCCCGGTTTTTAGTGGTGTTCATGTTACTCGATCTTTCGTTTTATGTGTATGTTTTGTAGATGGTTATTTGTCCTTTTGTCCTTTTTCTTTTGGTCATTGTGTTTTACAGATTCTGATTATCCCGGTATCTTAAACGTTTCTTATTCTGGCTTAAGGTGGTACCATACACTACAGGGAGACAACTCTTTAAAATCAGTTGAACGTTTTGATCATATGATATTTGTATGCAGATTTCAAGCATCTCGGTGATCAAAATCACAGAGAAAAGCTGCTATGTGGCTAGTGAATTTATAGCTCTGAGTCTGGTGGTTGGAATTAGTTAAAATTTGTATATTTATTACAGTGGATATATTCAAACACACTGCCAAAAAAAAATAAGAAAATTAAACGAGCAGATCTAATTTTACCTAAAGTGTATGGTACCACCTTAAATTGATAATTAAAAGAACAAAATAATTTTTTCACCTGCCTGAAATAATACATATATCGGAGTCCTATGGTACCGTGGTAGATGAATTTAAAAAATAGCGGGGAAAATTAGTTGAAATAGCATGGGAATACACGGTCTCATAGAACCCGCGGTACCTTAGGATCGGACTATACATACAATATATTTTGGACTTCTGTTGACAGGTGATGCACTAGGCATTGCAGATACTGTGATGGGATTAACCATTCTTGCAGCAGGAACAAGTGTACCGGATTGTTTGGCTAGTTTATTTGTAGCCCGAGATGGTAAATACACAATACATATTATTGCAGTCAAACCTGTATTAGGAGGTCACATATGGGACAAAGAAAATATGATCTTGTAAGACAGGTGACCTCTTAAAAGAGGTTCGATTCATATGAAATTTTCTATGACAGGACAAGAAAAGGGGAAACTTATAAGACAGGTGACCTCCTAAAAGAGGTTCAATTCATATGAAATTTTCTATGACAGGACAAGAAAAAGGGGAACTCATAAGACAGGTGACCTCCTAAAAGAGGTTCAATTAATATGAAATTTTCTATGACGGGACAAGAAAAAGGGGAACTCAAAAGACAGGTGATCTCCTAAAAGAGGTTCAATTAATATGAAATTTTCTATGACAGGACAAGGAAAAAGGTGAACTTTTAATACAGGTTACTGCCTAATAGAGGTAACCGCATTGGCAGGTGTGACTGTTTCTATTTTGGACGGAAATATAAACCTTATTTCATTCACAAAACTTCTAGAATTGTATACCGAAGTATGCGTCGATCATTATATGTGTTGTAGTGGTATGGTTTTAGGTACTTGACACTGCTCGACTATATTTCACCTATATTATGATCATGGCCGTCAGCTTTTTTTATTTCCACTGACAAACAATATCACATAAATTATCGCTACGGGTGTTGCATGGGTAAAGTTACGTAAATATAACTGCCATACGATCGTAGACAGGGAAGCACCCGTCATCCTCAATATGTGAGGAACATTATATTAACAGTACGTTATATATGTTTGTGTTAATGTGTATTTATAGGAAAACAGGGGACAGTGGCAACGTTAACGCAAAACCGCACGTGCCTACACATCATTTCAAGTAACAAATGTCGAATTGTCCTTCATAACAGTTTTATTTCCTTTCAATCAAACCTAAGTATTTGAAATATTTCTTTTGTAATAAGGTTAAGTGACCAACCAATATCAGTCGTCACTGAATACACAAATTTAATGAAATACTTGGTCCTTTAATAAATGGCAAAGTGTGATTATTGTTAAAACGTCATGAAAATAAAATATTGCATTTTATTACAAGTTTCTAATACGATTTATCATCACAATTCGATAACATTATATGTCCCTGTACCACCTTACAATGAGAGTAGACTGCATTCAGACGTTACTATAATTCGTCACTGGACGAAAAGTTTCAAGATGCCAAAGAGGTAATCAGAATCCGTAAATCTAAGATACCAAAGAGGTAACCAGAAGCCATAAATCGAAGAAGAACAGACAACACAATGACCAAAAGAAAAGGGACAACTAGACAAACAAACTACAACATACTACATATAAAACTAACGATTGAGTAACAACAAAAAAAACGTGGGTTCAACGAAGGTGCTCCGAAAGGGTAAGCAGTTCCTGTACCACTAGTGACACCCGTCGTGTTAGTCTTGCTACAGACACGGTGGTACGTTTTGAATGAGGAAAATACGATAGACAGGGCCAAATTCGTGATCATTTGTGACACAGATATTCCACAACGGTTAACCAAGTAATTTTGGTAAAACAGTAAAACTTTCGAAGTGACGATTTCAACTTATTACAGTAAAACCCATTTAAAATAATGCTCCATGTCAGAGCACGTTGTATTACTCTTTCTGTTAACACCAACTTGTCAATGTCTAGCTGCGGAACCGTAGCCCTTTATGGTCCTTTTTTTTCTTTTCTTTTTTTTGGCGGACCTAAAAGGACCATACGGTTCCGCAGCTAGACAATGTCATGATAGTCATTTGAAGCACGATTTACCATCTAGTATTCTATTTAACACAGGTTTTGGAGACATGGCTGTTTCAAATTCAATCGGTAGTAATGTATTTGATATTCTAGTATGTCTTGGACTACCGTGGCTAATCGAGACGACCGCTGTAAATTATGGTGGTGTTGTTAAGATCAGCAGTGAGGGACTAACCTATTCAGCCATTACACTTCTATCAACGGTTGTGTTTTTATTAATAGCCATGATCTTTACAAAATGGAAACTCACCAAAGCCTTTGGTGTGACTTGTTTGGTGGCCTATGTGATAGTCATTACATTTTCAGTTTTGTATGAACTAAATATATTTGGAGATTTTGTCTTAGATATTTGTCCAAGATAATGAAAAAGATTGACTATATGTACATTGCAAATAAATATCATAATGAACTTCACAAATTTGAAATCAAAGTATTGTTTGTTTTGTTTTTATACTTTTGTATAATATTTATGATATTCAAACAAAGTATAATATGTTAACAATGTTACAATAAATCTATCTGGAAGTATTGAGTTCTTTTGCAGTCAGTATCTATCACAAATAAATGGGTTTTTTTTTCAAGGGGCCGTCGTGATCGTATGGTAGTTGGATTAACAACTACCTGTGCAATCAGTGCCTATCACCACTAAAGTTGTGACTTCGAAACCCGTGCATGGCAAGGTGTACTCGATACAACATTATGTGATAAAGTTTGTCAGTGACTTACGACAGGTCGTTGGTTTTCTCTGGGTACTGCAGTTTCCTCCACCAATAAAATTGACCACCACGATATAACTGAATTATTGTTGAAAGTGGTGTTAAACACTAAACAATAAACCATAAACCGAGAATTCCGGTTTGCCCTACCGGTAAAATTGATCATCATAACATAACTTTAATGTTAAAGGTGGCTTTGAACTCCGATAATACAATCCAGTATTTTAGTTAAATATTTCCGCACTCGGTAATAAAAACTTAGATATCGAAATGAATGCAGAGAACGGAGCGTTTCTGTAATAACATTCATCAGGTACACTCAAAATCGAAAGATTAGAAAACCAACTAATTTTAAAGTCTTTGGGAGCAGGTAAACCAAATGGCTTTAACAGGATGTCCAAAATCCACTAATGCCACCTAGGCTTGAGGGAGGAGAAACTTAGTTTTAATAATAATTAAATGATTTTGGAACTGTAAATTTCAATAATAAATAAATAAGTATTCTTCCGGCAGAATTGGAATAAAATGAAAACAAAACAATACCACACTGTTGGAACAGTTCCAAGATCCAGCAGAAGATGCGCAGAAAGATGCAAAATTGACACCCATAACACACAAATACATGACCGTTCACTTTAGTGTTATACAGGCCTGACGATCGTTTCACTAAAGGTCGTAAGTCGTAAACGTAGACGTAAGTGTACTCTTAAGAGTTACGACCGTTTCACTAATAGTTAGGATTTACGACTTGCGATAAAAAGTGATCGCAAAGTTAAGAGTGGTGGAAGGTACACGTAAGTTGTAAATCGTAAACCTATTTTTGAAGAGAAGAATTGCTATCTATTTTTTTTAATATGAACATTAATCAAATGAAGCAATCAATAAATATTAGATGCATGCAACATTTTTTATATTTCGAGAGCCATACAAAATCATTAAAACTGCTACACATTATTGTTTGTTTCAGCGTACTTTCTGTCAGTTCTGCATTTACAATATCAACATATTTTATTAACGAGTGTATGTACCTAGATGAAATTTCAAGAAAACAATGATATCGGGTGCATGTACAAACAATGGTTCAAAAATAAAGTTAAGCACAAACAGAGGGCACATTACATTTCCGTGGATTTGAGGATTAACGGGTATCACTTTTAGTGCACGGAGAAAGAGCATTACAATTGCCCGTAAAATATACCTGAGACTTTTTTTTTACATTTGTGCGGGATTACCTGTTATTTAGAATATATTTGATTTACTCATAACATTTTCTGCATTTTGCAGCACGACTGACGATGCAATATGGATTATTCGTCTCTTTGGTCAGCCTTTAAAATGAAAATAAAAAATATAAGAATAACATCTATAATTATATGAAATTTAAATTTAAAAAAAAATAGTGGAACATACATGTATACAATTTTTTTTTTGAAGGCATCAGATATTTGAGCAGTCCAAATGTTAAAATTCATTGGTAGTTTTTATTGATTATATAAAGCGTTAAACACCCACTATGAATATAAATCAACAGTACATGTACATTGATATTGTAAGATGTGTAGTTTTGTTGTTTTATGTGTTGATGAAACATATTATTTTATATGCGTGAATATAGTGATGCAATAAAACTACCCAAATACTACACCCCCCCCCCCCCCCCCCCCCCCCGTGGTGGGCAGGGATTACAGATTAAGTAATTTCTGGCTGGCGAAAGAAGTCAATAAAGAGTTAAAAAAGAAGTTCCTGCATTAGTGTTCATTAAAACCATAAAATATTATGAAAATACGAATTGTACTTTAAAGAAAGGTAAAAAAAATCCGCACAATCATCATGTGTTGAAGTTCTTCACGTAAATGTAGGATTTTTTTCCGCGCAATTGAAATGCACCACAAACGGAATATCAGTGCAGAATGTGAATGTATTGCCAAATATATATGGTCACATTTTTGAAATTTCCCCTTACATATAGCACGAAATTTGTTAAAATATATTCCATAACAAAAATTTCTTCTCCAATTTCGGTAAATTTTTACACTTAACATTTTTTCCTGATAGCTTTGGTTTATTCATTTAAAAATCCCTTTGGAGTTTTATAATTAGTTGAATATTAAAAAGGTATTTAAACACATTTAAAATGTGATTATTAATGTAATCAGCTTTTGATTTGAAATTTTTGGTGTATTAACCCCACTTTCAGCAGTATTTCAGTTGCGAGTCGAGTGCGCCCTTTTTGTAATTTACAAAGCCGGGCGCGAACCCACTCCGTATTGGGGGATATGCTTATATGAGTTTCTAGATGCAACGACCTAACTCATTGAGCCACCCTAATCAGCTTTTGAGCTGTTGGGTTTATTATATATAAAATATATGATACAATACAATATCTTTTTACCTCCATTATAGGAGATGTTACTCGTCGCAAGTCGTAAGTCGTAACTCTTAAGCTTATGACTAGTTTAGTGAAACGCACGTATACGTGCACGTAAGGAAATCTTAAGAGTGATCTTAGACTTACGATTTACGATCACTTTAGTGAAACGGTCGCCTGGTTCAGACTTCAATACAAATTAGTGGGATTAGACTAATTTTACGGGCCAAAAATGGACAGATAATCTTTATTTCACATAGCCTATAATAGTATTATCCATGATATATTCAGCTATAACTATCATTAAAAAAAGCCAAGATATTTATACTATGAGATAAACAAGATAATTACTTACCTGTGTTAAGTAAGGACCGTTATGATCGTATGGTAGTTGGGTGTATATATATATAGTCTGTTTGGTGACTCTGAAAATAGGGAAAAAAATTCCTAAAAAATCAACGGGTTGTCAAATTTTCTTTTTAATTATATTTATATTAAGGACTTATTATTACATATTATAGGTGAATTTATCAAAAAAAATCATTAAAGAATAAAAAAGTTTGCCATAGGACTTAATTGTAAAATTATGTCATTTTGTCATGTAACAAACATGGGAGTAAATACTACTGAAATGAGCAGCAACATGTGGTCAGTATTGACAAACAGCAAGTCAGCTGATTTCATCATTAGCATGTTACATCAGATGTTTACTACTGGCCATACCAAATATGGACAATATTCAAATTAGATTTACACCTGTTCAGGTAAAAATCAATAATGATGATACATTATTACATAACTGATTGTGGAGCATTTAAAGTACATGCAAACTATCCATTCCCTTTATGTGCATAGAGGTTAATAATAGAGAACAAAATTACCTGAAAACGTTGTTTATTCTGACCAGTACATATCAGTAGTTTCACCCTCACTGTCATGATCCCCATCTGAATCAGTGTCACTATCACTGTCTAGATTTATAATAATTTTTGGAATTTCCTCTATAATGTGGTCAGATTTCCAATATTGTGGTTCTATTTTGTTTTCAACATGATTACAAAAGTTAGTCCACTTTTCTGGGGTTATGGTTTTAAATCCTTTTATTATTAAGTCCTTTACATCATTAGTTTTAAAAGTGTTATTTTCCCGTCCAACATAACCCTTGACATCCCCCCATACCATTTCGATAGGGTTAAATTCACAATGGTATGGGGGGAGGCGCAAAACATCATGACCTTTCCCACGTAAAAATTCATCTGTTTTATGAACTGGTTCGGGTTTCTTCAGTTTAATGATTTCATATAATTCAGTTTTTTTCATTTTACCATTAAAAGGAATGTTTTTGTCTTTGAGCCACTTTTGCATATCCCCCTTTCTTGTAGCTGATGTTGGTGCTTTGGTACCTTCCTTTATTACACTATGGTAAGACGCATTGTCCATTACAACAAGACTTTTAGGTGGAAGTGCGGGAACTAATTGTTCTTCTACCCATTTATTAAATATGACAGAATTCATTTCGGAATGATAATCTCTTCCATCTGTGCTTAAAGTTTTAAAAACTAATTCACATCCAGGTAAAAAACCAGTTTTACATCCTGCATGTAAAATTACGAATCTTTGTCCTTTATTAAGGGGAATTTTTCGGGCATCTGAAGGGTTAGGTGGTGTCCACTGATGGGATGCTGTATGGTGGGTATCAACCCAAGTTTCGTCCAAGTAAACAATGCTATATCCTTGATTTCTTTTTTGTTTAATTGTACGTAAAAAATTTATTCTTTTATTAACGAGGTCTTTTCTTTCAACAAGAGCCTTTTTATTTCCATTTATTTTTGCATATCTAAAACCAAGTTCATGCAAAGTTTTCCAAAGTTTATATTTTGACAATTTTAAAGAATGGTTTTTCTCCAAAGTGACACGCAATTTTCTAATTGAAACATTCATTTTTCGAAAAAAATCCAACTACTACTCTCCTTATTAAGTCTTTATCAAAACTATCCAAGGAATCTTTGCATTTATTCACATATTTTTCATTAAGTTCCACAGGTTCTTTTTTCAATATCTTATTCAGAAATGAACGGCTAATGTCCAGAGCTTGTACAGTTCTATCAATGACTTTATTCCATGCATAAAATGGAGCTTTTCGTTTACTTTCGGCCCCAAAATATTTGTAAATTTTCAAAATTAATTCCCTTTTTTCAGCAGAAGCTTTCACAGGCATTTTCACTACTTGTTTACAATATACATAAACTTTATATAACATAATTTGAAGCAAGAAAATCATGAAAAAAATGTTTATCTAATTTGCATATAAGAAATTAACATTGTATATGAATTGTTTAATCTTTGGAAAAAAACAAGTATTAAACAAGAATATTATTTAATTTATATATTTATATAAATTATACTTTCACGAAATTAATTTATTTGATTTTGGTATCATTTTTTTAAGTGTTAATTTAATTTTTTTTATAAATCAGCATGAGTGAATAACAAGGGACATGTCCATATAAGGGTCTCATGTGACCAGCAGTTATTAATTGTTTACAAACAAATATCATATGGTCAAACTGTTTATCAATTATTCAAAACATCTTGAATCTTTAGCCTAATATGGCATTCCCATGTGACTGAAATTAGCATAACAACAGACAGGAAAGAACAGGTAAGGCTGTTCATTATAATGGCAGCCTCCTTTACTTACAATCTGATAAAATTAGTATTGGGCCCTATGGAGATTTTTTTTATTATTTGAATTATTTCTTTGACAACTTTTTCTCAGATATGTATTGAATAATGTGTGCCTAAAATGTTAAAAAGAACAATAGAAAGCAAATCCCTGATTTTTAAATAATTTTTTCCCCTATTTTCAGAGTCACCAAACAGACTATACCTGTACAGTCAGTGCCTAGCAATAATAAAGTTGTGAGTTTGATTCCATCTCATGGTGAGGTGAACTCGATACAACTTAATGTGGTAAATTTTGTCTTTGACTGGCGAAAACGGTCAAAGATTTCTGTGAGTACTACGATATGTTTCCCCCAATAAATCGGATCTCCATTATATAGCTTTTTATGTTAAATTTGGTGTCAAACTCCGAAAATCCAATTCCAACATTTTAGTTAAATATTTCTGATACAAAAATACCCCCCGCGGACATAGCTATTGTAAAGTGGCCTCTAATTTTGCTAAAACACTACTTTTTGTGGGAGTGATTTTATTTTCTAAATTTAGAGATAAAACGTACAACGACCTTGTTCAATGTGAAGATTAACAATCAGGACAAACAATTTTAGCTGACATAGACTGAAGTGAAAATTCAATGGTTGATCCTGGATGTCTATGGTAATTTTCGTAATTTTCACTTGACTTGCCAATGAAATTTCATTTGGATTCATGGAAGCTATTTTTGTTAACCTGTTAGAGATGAGAATACCGAAGGGGCAATCAAGAAAAGTCACCTTTACATTGGAAAATGTCATCGTACGATTTCCCTTTATGACTTTATTCACAATTAAAGTTACCGATATTAAATTTTATTCATAAAGCACAATTTTAGCGATTTCTTCTGTATAAGTCAGATACAGTACTTTGATAAAAAAAAAAGTGGCTGCAACAAACGCCACAAATTATGTGGCTCGGTTATAAACATAAAATACACTTTGCTAAATTTTCTGGATTCGCAGTCATGCGAAAGAGTTGTCAGCGCAAGCGACTCGAACATTCACGTGGGTCTCATCCGGAAAAAAACAAGCCTCTAATGTTCAATGCAGGTCACTGTGCGAGGGGAAAGATGGTTATTGGGGGGGGGGGGGGGGGGAATTCCGGTTCTATTTTTGAAGGGTATTTGGTGGAGGGGGGAGGGGGTGATGGGTACATTTGATCAAAATAGAACAAAACCAACAATATAATGATAAAGTACTTTGGCTTCGGTGTGTACCCGAAAAGTCCGTTACAATTCCACAACGTGAAATTTAATTCATTGACATAGTTTTGTTTAACTTCAGAAGGAGGAAGTGGGTATAGAATCTACTGAAACAATCCATACACAATTTTATGTTTCCTAGAGACTGACAGACGAAGAATTAATGTTTAAATAAAACAAATAGCAGACACAGACGTTCCCTTAAAAGTGATATAAAAAAGAGTCGCATGGCTCTACAAGAAAGTATAGTTACATTCATAATTCTTTCATCAAATCTCGCGTTTGACCATAAATTGTGTTGACAAAAATGTCATGTTGTGCTTTAGATTGTACGAGGGGCCATCGTGGTCGTGATCGCATGGTAGTTGGATTTACAACTACCTATGCAATCAGTGCGCATCACCACTGATGTTGTGAGTTCGAATCTCGACCAGGGCGAGATGTACAACATTATGTGATAAAGTTTGTCAGTGACTTGCGACAGGTCGGTAGTTTTCTCCGGGTCCTCCTGTTTCCTCCACCAATAAAACTGACCGCCACGATATAACTGAAATATTGTTGAAAGTGGCGTTAAATACCATCAAACAAACAAACAAACAAACAAACCACGAGTTACATCACTGTCGTCAAAGAGCTCCGATCGAAAATGCTTGGTCAACATCCGGGATATTTTAAAGCGGTATTTTTAAAGAAGACACAGATAATTATCGTAAGTATTTATGAATATACTGTGTATATAATGTTTTGAATTATGATGCTTTATGATTGTTATTATTATTAAATTAATTTTTTGTCCAAATATCATTTATTTTTGCAGTGTAAAATTAGATTTTTCTATAATTTATAAGGAATCCGGCTTCAAAATCATTACAATCAACTGAAATATCGCTATATCTTGCATTTACGAATGAATTAAATGTTGCCCAAAAAGAAAAAAATATTGATGAATGATTGATTTTACTTAAAAATACTATTTTGTTGATGAAAAGTCAATTAGTAACTAGTTATACCCTAAAACATGATGTCAACAGATGTTTTTGAAATCCGGATTGGTCAAAATGTAAACATGTATACAAACCGGTTGGGTCATTTAAAAATAGCCGGGTTTGTCAGTATGTAAATACCACTGATCTTATTGTTATTGAGCATTATATTGCAATTTAACGATAGTTATGATTAGGAAATATCTCAAAGGCGATAAATACTGATCAATAGTATGAATATTTGCCATGGCTGCTAATTTCAGCTACTTTGTACAATAAAACAAATCGTTATTTCTATGTTAAATTGCTACTGTCGCGAACACTTGATTTTTTTTATGCTTTTTGTGGCACTGACATCACGGTTGGTGCTCAATACGCTACACTCACTTTAAGTAGCTGTCCAGGCGCATCGATTGAGTAGTGGGAGATTTTTTTTATAAGGTAATATTTTGATTTTATACTCGTTGATAACGAAGTAAGTCACTCTGTGGAAATAACTTCATGGATACGATATTTAAGTTTCTTCACAGTATAATGTTTACATATATATATTACAGATAAGCAAATTAACAAAGGCTGGAGTATTCAATTCCTTTCCGCACGGACGATTTTGGCAGTTTGTATACAAAGAAAATGTTAGGTGTACTCGATTAATGCAACGTTCGTTACAAGTTGTAATACGACAAAAGTTCGTTCTTTGGATGTTATAGACACCCGCCCATCCACCAATATTAATGCCAAAAGAATTTCAATCACTCGTATATATTTTGCATTTTTTTTCGGGGGGGAAATAGAAATGACAGACTCAATGAATTTGTTATGTTGATATATATTTATAATAAATGCTATGCGATCTTGTAACGAACGCACTATCCTACACTGTCTCGAGTCTTATTTATATTACGTTATTTTAGTTAATAAAAAAATATTTTCTGAGGAGTGAAACGAGGGAGAGAAAAAAATAGACAATATATATATACATTGTCGAAAATATAAAATTTATATAGACGAGTTTTGACGAGTTTTTCTTACCTATTTCGCAGCGAGTGGAAATGAATTATATATTTTCCGACAATGTACGTATATTGTATCTATCGCCCCAAAGAAACTGTCAAATTGTCTAAAAAGAGCAGAAACAAGCGTTGTTCTTATCGTTTTTGATTGTGTCTTCTGTGAAGTCCGCGCTTATAAGTTTATAAGCATAAATCCTGTTACTGTTTCTTACCGTCGCTCAACATGAATCAAGTACCAGAAAAAGATATCTTGGTCAGAAACCAAATACAACTGTATAGCAAAAAAATATCTGGTCAATGCAATGTGATTACTCGAATAGAACAAGTGCAGGATAAAAAAAATAACATTAACTGGGCAGTAAAGAAATACTATTAAAACATCTTATGTTTCAATCTTGCGATTATTCTCATTTTATTTGTATAAGCTTCAGACAATTTGATTGCTACATTTATATTATATTGTGAGCGCCATACAGATGTTTGTGTATCTTTCCATTCAACATTCACTTACTAGTATCTGCTATACATTAAATTTTCTTTACAGATGAATCCTATCAGTATAATAGCCGTTGAGGAGTCTGTGGCGACCATGTTTGTCAACGGATCGGGATGAAATGAGCAATCTTTATAGAAGACCTTCCATAGTTGCTTCCTACCAAGTTTCGGTTTTTATTGTATCTAGCTTTAGTGAAATAATGTGTACAGATTTTGTCTGTTTATATACTTATGAGTTTTGACTTTCCTTTTGGAAGATTGCAGTGGAGTTCGGTAATTTTGTTATTACCCATATTCATTTGGCTAAGCAGTTTGAGAGGAGAAGATTTGATAAAATCGACCAATTAGAAACAAGAACCGCTTGATGCTTCCTACTAAGCTCCACTTCATTTGATTGAGGCGTTTCAGAGGAGAAGATTAAAATGTGAATAGTTAATGGACGAAAGACGACGGACGACGGGCGCTAAGTGATGGTAAAAGCTCACATTGTCCTTGGCAAGATGAGCTAATAACAGTCATTGCGTAGATATGTCGCTCCACTCGGACACATTATTCTGATTCCGAGCTAACCAGTCTCTGCTATTTCTCCTTAATGCTGCGTTCTTAGAGGAGAAGCAACAAATACCAATTTTATAGTCTTTTGTTTGACAAGACCACGGCTCGTACCCACAATCTATCGCACTCGAGGCGATCAAGCTAACCATTACGCTACCGATGCGGTTCCCTATTTTTATTTAATTTTTATTAATTTTTTTAATCAAATATTTTTTATTGTCCTTCAATATATTATTTGAAAACAAAAATTAATCCAAAACAATAAGAGTTACTTGATATCTATATAAACAGTGAGAGTTCCTACTTTTGATCAAACACTCTTTGAATATTGCAATAATTCAACTGCATAGCAAACAAAGAAAAATAATTAAAAGTTCTATACAAAATCATGACCAGTCGAAGGTGACTTGGCGAATGCCAATTCTGCACAAACCGTTTTGTATTTCTTCCTTTTAATGTTATACAAAACATCCACATGTAAAATATTTTTAATATGTGCTGTTGTTGTTTTTTTTCACAACTTTTATTCATTAAAGACATTTTTTTGTTTTTTCTTCTTTTTATCAATTTGCAAGTCGAACATACCCTTGACAAGTGTTATAATGAACCTTAAATAAATTACAGAAAGAAACATAATTGTGATATTGAGCTGTTTTCGCTATTCTTTCAATTTTTTACATAGACAAAACCGGTTCTACTTAAACACAATTTTTGCGACCCAACAGGAAAGTAGTGGCTGACAGAGCCGGAACGAATATACGTAAATAATCATTGTGTTTTTCACTGTAGCAAGTCTAAAACTATTCATGGTAGCACGCCAGTGCAAATTATCCTGTATATAAGCATTACAAAGGGTTTGTGTACTTTAATTACACATATAAACTACTTTTTATAGCTTTATTTGATGATTTCAATCTCATTATTAGCATTTTTCATTGTTTATGTCCATCATTTTATCTATATCTGAGTAATCGATAAAGATAAGTACAGTAATATATAGGTAAAAACAAGCAAAAATAATCGACCGATAACGACATCTTCTGGATTCAAGATATAATAATACTATATGATCATAATACTTACTTTTTGTCGTCGCCTGTATGTCAAACATGCCTATTTGACTTGTACCGGAAGATGACAGAGCATTTCCGACCGGAGCTCTTTGACGACAGTGTACATGTGTTGACAAAAATGTCATGTTGTGTTTTAGAGTGTACATGTACGAATCCATATACAGTATATATATATATATATATTTATTATGAAACTACCCCTTTACATCGGGGGCGCCAACCGCCGGGGTGTCGGTGGCGCGTCTAACTACAGTTATTAAAATGTATATTTATTATGATAAAAGCACATGCAACAAAAATATGATAAGACATCTGCCATATATACACACACGTTATAAACTGTCCATAAACTCTCCATAAAACATCATTTATAATTATACTTAAAATATTTTAAACAGTAACACTCAATACTTCACTTCGTAATCTAAAACATGTTTCAATATACATTTTACCGATAAAATCATAAAATATTCCAATATCATTATTAAAAGCATATCCAATATCACCAACAATAAACTGTAATTTGGCACTAGGTGACTGTTCCATAAAGTCTACACCAATATAATAATCACTAGACTGTTTAGAAACAATATTAAAATATTCATCGCGAACACTAGACAGGACAGGGCAATTTAACAAAAAATGTGCGAGATCTTCATCTTCACCGTTATTGCATAAAAGGCATTTACTGTGTGCACTTAGGTGCATCCTGAACAGATATTTCTGAAGGGGTATGGTTTTGGTTCTTGACAGTAGTTTCAGACGGGAGGCATAAAAATCATTATGGTTATTTAAGTAGTTTTGTTTGCCTAAACTAACAAAACACTGTTGATAGAAATCAAGGCTACTTTTAGAGGAGACTTCCATTAGTAACTTGTCTCTGGCCTGAGATCCATATAACTTGTTAAATTCCTTAATGTTTATACCAAAATTTACGTCAGGCTGGTTTATTAAACTAGAAACATGTTCCTTTTAATTCCAAAAGCTGTCACCTTTTCTAACCATTTCATTAAATACGGATTTGCATAGTCTATTATCGGGAAGTTCTAAGAGCCTTTTATAATATGAGACCTTCTGTCTATTAATAAAGTCGAGAATAGGTTCCCACCCCAGTTCCAGTAACAGGGCAGCTTTTGGTATATTCATTCTAGTTTTTATAACGATTTTAGCTGCCCGATATTGCCAGGATTCTAGCGCTTGTTTACACGTTTCGGAATGAGGCATCCATACAGCACAAGCATGGGTTAAAGATGGCCTCATAACCGAATTCCAAAGTGATTCACCAAAATTTATGCGATTGAAATCACTATGTTCACCAAGTAGACGGATAAGACAATTCAGCTGCTTATCTGCTTTTTCCTTAAGAAAACTATTCACGTGGAAGTTAGATTTTAAGGATCTATTGATGAAATAACCCAGATATTTGTACTCGCCCGTTTCTTCGATTGGTTCATTTCCTAATTTCCAGGTACCTTCCTTGTTAATTTTTTTACTTGTTATTAAAATTTTAGACTTTTTAGGGTTGAATTTTAGGTTCCATTTGTTGGCAAAAGCGTTCGAAATATTTAAAAGCTCCTGTAACTCTTCGGGTGATTCGGCTATGAGGACAACATCGTCCGCAAATAAAAGACAATTTATCAATTTTGACGAAATATTTGCACCTATACTGCTATTTTCTAGCATGTTTGCTAAATCCGTCATTAAGATAGAAAAAAGGGTAGGGGACAAAACGCAGCCCTGTTTTAACCCAAACTCTTGGTCGAACCAGTCGGATTCAAAATCACCAAATATTACCTTATTTTCAACCTTTTCATACATTTTTCTTAGTAGTCTCCAACATTTCCCTTTTATACCATTTTCCCACAGCAATGCAAAAAGGCCATCTCGCCAGACTCTATCAAAGGCCTTTGATAGATCCAAAAAAGCCAAATAAAGAGGTTTTCTTGAAGATTTATATAGGGATGCAATACCCTGTAAAGAAAATATTTGGTCTTCAATTCTTCTATCTTTTCGGAAGGCACCTTGAGTTTCACCGAGTATATTGTTTGATTCTAAAAAATCTAAAATTAATGTTTCCAGGATTTTGGAAAAAACCTTGTTAACATTCGAAGTTAGAGTAATACCTCTATAGTTGTCCAAATCATATATGGATCCAGATTTATGTAATGGTTTAATAATACCTTTACACCAATCATCTGGTATCATTTCGAAATCTGAAATACATGTAAAAAGATCCGACAATGATTTTATCATTATATCCCCTCCATATTTAAGGAACTCATTTGGTATATCATCGATACCGGGAGCCTTACCAATTTTGAGATTCTTTAAGGCTTTCGTTATTGACTCTTTTGTGAAAACCATTGAAAACATATTATCTCCATGACTCAAATCGTTTTCCATTTCTCTAACAAATGTAGACATATGCTCCATACGCCCTGGAGCAATATTTATGTCTGTACCAATTTTACTAAAATGTTCACTGAGACAGGTTTCAATTTCTACCTTCTCTTCAAACATGACAGTTTTACTAACAGGGTCAATGATCTGGGAAGGGTTAATTGTAACACGAGGTCCCTTTAACATGTTCCAAAACATCTTAGATTTATTCTTACCCCCTACACATTTATCATTGAAAAAGTTAATTTTATTATTGACTTGTTTATTAACAATTGCATCATGCAATTGTTTCTTCCGTTTTTGGTATAGGGCAGATAATTGCTTACCTAGTTCACTATCATATGGTCGTGTTTTGTTATGTAAACGCTGTAGTCGGTTAGCCTCTCGTCTACGCTTTAAAATTTTGTCTAGACCTTTATCCCAAAAATTCTTGTAATTTTTTACTTTAGGTACTTTCCTTGCGACGGATTCCGCAGCGGTATTTACGATGTACTTCCACGTCTCCCATATATCATTAACATTATTCGAAACGTTAGCCCAATTATCTTGGAAATTATCTTTTAAATTACACCTAAACAGTTCCCAATCGGTGTCATCAGTAAACTTCCAAAAATGTTTAATACTAGAATAGCTGTCCTGCTTTTTTAAAATTTGGGTTATTTCCCTTAATTTAACACTGATGATGACATGATCACTGTTCAAATCAAACACACCCTTTTCATCAATTAAAACGGAACTAACATTAGTTGAAAGACCTTTAGACATTAGTACATAATCTATAGCTGATCTTTGATCATTGAGTATTCTAGTATAGAAGCCGTCGCAACAGTTAAATGTATTAACAATATCCAGTTCAGAAGCTTCACTGAACTGTAAAAGTCTAATACCGTTATAACTCTGATTATCTTTACAAAGTAACGATTTTCCAGTAAATTCGCATTGACGTAGGCTTTTACCATTAAAATCGCCCGTCAGGCATGTTTCATATCCATGCGATTGAAACACGGAACAGTTTTCTAAAAGTTCATAAAACAATAAATCAGTTTTATTTTTGTCGACTCCGTCGTTAGGGAAGTAAACAACTCCGACTGCGGTTTTTATCCCATTTATACGACATAAAATCCACAGACGCTCGAACGTATCGCATTGACTGTTGATCAGGTTATCATCTAAAATCTTAATGTCTGAATTCACACAAATACCAATACCCCCTTTACCCTTAGATTGTGTTCTACACTTTCCAATCCAGATAAAATCGCTATGAAGGTCTCTGGGTTTATCATTTCCCCTAAGAAAAGTTTCCGCAAGACAAAGTATACATGTACATGTAATTCAAATCTTCAAAATATTTTCTTTATCTATCTATCTTATCACTGTATTGTGATATTTATTTGTTTTCAAACAAAGCAAATTCCAAACTTGCAGCAATGTTAGTGATTTAGTAATCCTTTGACTGTTTTTAAGATAACACTTAAGCTTGATTTAAAACCGTGAACTCTTAGCTATCTTTCTGGACAGTGTAACAATCTTTTAAAGTGTAAACGTTACTTTTCGCTAAACAAATATATAGAGTGATATAGAGAAACGCGTTCTGTGTACGGGTATGAGCTCCACAGAAAGGATAACGCTCACCGATATGGGAAAATATGCATCGTCCGAAATCCCAGTATTATCGAGCGAGTCCCTGAATAAAGAACAAAATAGCTGTCGAATGAAATTCTCGACTGGATTTGTACTTGTATTTTTAGCTCTAATTCTAGCTGTGGGTGTAGGACTTATTGTTCATTTTGCTGAGAACAGGAATATAGAATGTAATTTTCCTGAAAATTTAAGCTCTTCAGATTCAGGGGCTTTAAAGGGGAAAAAAGCGGATGCAGAAGTGTGTAAAGACATGGCTAAACTGAATCGAAATAACATATGTAAGTATAATTTGTAATGTTAATCAGCTTACGATCTGTCACTGCATTTATCAATGTATCGTTGCACCTTGTATCAATCGGAACTTGTGACGGGATTTGATCGCTTTGTGTTTTGTTCTTTCGAGTTAATAAGGTGGTATCGATTTTCAAAATAAATCTTAACAAATAAATAACAGTTTTGTAATATTTATAATATTTACACTAATAGCTTACTCTATTTTTTTTTATATTGTTACAAAATGTATTTGTTTCTTTGTACTAAACAAACGCACTTTAGTTGGAGTTTATAGTGCTAGCTTAATGAAAGAATATTAAAAGCAGAACAATTTGTTTCTTATTTTCTTATTACACTTCTTTATATCAATAAGTGTTTAATAAACAATTTATTGTTTATTTTTTTCAAAAATTTGGATATATCCTGTAGAGTGAGCGAGTGATTTTGGCTTAGTGCCAAGTGAGCAGTTTTTCAGCTGTATCTTATTTATGTTTGTTTGCGCGGTGTTGTTCAAAACGTCTTGACTATGTACAGTACAGTCAGAGACATACCATGATAAATCACTGTGATAGACGTATCACTCATCTTGGTGATTTGGATATATCTTTTGTTCTATGAAATATATTTTCAAAATTTCTTTTACATTTAGAGTGTTACTTACTATCACCCAAAAGGCATATCAAAATAAGTAAATAGATTAAACAGACTAAAAGATATATCAGTATCACTAAGGAGAGTGATACGTCTATCACTGTGATTTATCATGCTATGTCTCTGACTGTACTGTAGTAACATTGCGAGTGTCTTATAAAAGCCAGGAACTGTTATTCCTTTGCGAGCACCTGTGTTCACCCCCAGTTTTTGGTGGGTTCCGCGTTGCTCATCTTTTTTGTTATCTGTGTTGTGTTTCTGTTGTTGTTGTTTGTCTTCGTCCTGTGTTCTGTGTACCCAATATTTCCAGTGTCTATGGATTGTCCATTCTTGATGGCCCTTACGGTTTTCTCTATCGTTTATTTACATTTTGATGAGATGGCGACGAGGTCCGCTTTGTACTAGACCAACACACTTAGTTGGAGTTTTATAGTGCTAGCTCAAGGATAAACATATCGTTCCATTCGGACGCATTATCCTGCTTCCGAGCTAACCAGTCCGTGCTCTTACCCCTTAAAGCTGCGTGCTTAGAGGATAAGCAGAAAGCAAATGTGAATGTTATTGTCTTTGGTTTGACCCGACCGAGGCTCGAATCCACGATCTACCGCATTCGGGTGAGCACGCGATCGATCTTGAAATCTGATAGGAGGGCCGCGAAATAGAAATAGAGACAAATGCAGAGTTTAGAGAATGCCACATATCTTACACATAAAAAGCAACCTGCAGCATCTCCTGATGAATAACAGTTTATTATGAGTTGTTCTAAAGCAAACAATACCGATACTATCCATTCAATCTTCACTACTCGGCCATTCTCGTTGATGCTAGCAAGAATGACCGAGTAGTTACGATCGACCACAGACACTCAATAGAAAATTCCGTACAGTTAATGGTTAACAAAATGGCCAATGTGCAAAATTAAAAGAGTTTTTATTACACATTGACTATTAATTTTACTATTGAGTGCATGCAATTCTGCATTTATAGTGTGTCCGTGTTTATGGACTGACTATCCAATCTTCCCCTTTTAACCGTATCGGTGGTGTAATGATTAGCGTGCTCGCATCGAGTACGATAAATCGTGGGTTCAAGCTCCGATCGGGTCAAACCAAAGACTATTAAATTGGCATTTGTTGCTTCTCCGCTAAGCACTCAGCATTAAGGAGTGAGAACACAGACTGGTTGGCTCGGAATCGGAATAAATTTGTGTCCGAGTGGGGCATCATGTCTATCCGCGGACTGTTGTTTCGGTGACCTAGCACTATAAAAATCAAACTAAGCGTGTTGGTCTTGTGCAAAGCGGACCTCATCTTCATCTCATTCAAAATTAACTTGTTCTCGCCATCATATAGCTGAAAAATTGCTGAGTTGGCGTTAAACAACAATCACTCACTCTCCCCCTTTTAATTGTGTTGATCAAAACTTCAGTAAATGACTACTCCCATGCCATATTTTGTCTGCATGATGATTTGTTGTTTGTAGACTAATGTCATTACACGAGGGTCGTTTTCAGAAAAAAAAACCATGGTTACGGGGTACTGTTGGGGTTTGAAGAAAAAACACCATTTATATCGTCGGATATTATAAAATGTATTTTTTTTAAAGAAAACATAACTATTTTCTACGTATAAAGGACTATATATTATATGAAAAAAGTTTAAGCAATGATAGTCAACAATTGCACAAATATCAACAAAAACCTAACTCACTGAACACACAAAAGACCATGACATATGATGTTGTAAATCCAGGTCCTGACTTGGGACAGGAACAAAAATGTTTATTTTTAACTAGATAGGCTATGAGTACATTTTGTATTTCACAACCCACAATTTAATTCAAACCGCGAAGTGTTGTTTTAAACAACTAGGACAGTTGCGTGTATTTTACATAGAATTATATAACTACATGTAACTAGCAACAACCATGTTTAAAATCAAGAGAAATTATATATTTAATATATTAAATGGGTGTTAACTCGGGAAATCCCATTAAACATGTAGTTCATTGTCACAAGATAATGAACTTTGGTCACTCGACATCCCTGTTTCCACGATGAATATTTTAGTACACAAATACTAAACACAACTTTAGAGCAGTACATCACCCAGTGTGCATTATTTCAAGCTCAACCTTAACATTCATCTACTTTAATATAACGTTCGAGATATTAGGTTGTCAAGTTGCAAAAATATTTCTAAACCCTTTTAACAAACAAAATGCGTACTTGTCTTTTGATAAGCGTACTTCATGCCGCTTCGTCGTTCCGACTCCCCGCTGTACAGACGGATTGGCTAGCCCATTTGGTGTGTTAGATACAAGATACAAATTTTTATTTAAAGTCGGAGTATAAAAACATACAACATAAGCTCTGAAGAGCTTTTAAAACCGATATACATGTAAATAACAGAACAAGCATAAGGACAGACATGCATAAAAAACAGAGCACATACATATTATAAAACATAAAAGCACAGTAGTTGAACTAAATTAAAAATAAGCATAGTTGATGAACTAAACTAAGAATATCTAGTAAAACATAAAAGCACAGTAGTTGAACTAAATTAAAAATAAGCACAGTTGATGAACTAAACTAAAAATATCTAGCATACTAAGGGAAGGAAATCAAACTGAAGCCTTGCATGCAAAGCAATGACATGAGCTGCCTGACCATGTATTAATCAAATTTTTAAACTGGTCTAGTGACATGTCTTTTCTAAAGTGGTCAGGCAGCTCATTCCAGAGTTTTGCACCTGCATAACGAAAAGATTGCAAACCAAAACTTGTAGTTCTTACCTGTGGTAAAGCTGCTTTATTTTGATATCTAAAAGAATACGAAGTATTTTTTTTATATCTATGAGGTCAAATAAATAAACAGGACAATCCTTATTAACAATTTTGAAAACTTCTAAAGCAAATGTTCTAAGTCTCCTTACTTTTAGGGATGGCAGTTTAGATTTGCATAACGGGTCTTCATAACTAGAGGTGTATTCATTGTATATAAATCTCAGAGCCCTTTCCTGTATTTTTTCTATTTTTTTGGTATTCGTTTCTCCACAAAAGTGCCAAACAAGTGGGCAATAGTTAAAGTTGGACATAATAAAGGAGTAGTAGATTGTAAGTTTTCCTAGTTTTGTTAAATGGGTACCAATTCTTTTTAATACATTTAATTGCCTGGAGGCTTTTTTACAAATATTTGACACATGTTCATTGAAATTTAATTGAAAGTCTATTGTTACCCCTAAAAGTTTAACTTCAGATTCACATTCAATTTTATTTCCGTCAATAGTAAAGGTTAAGTTTTGTTGTTTGGTTTGTTTACCTATGGCAATTGCCTGGAACTTTTCTGGGTTAGCCTTCATTTTGTTAATGGAAAACCAATTAATTAAAGTCACACTGTCATCCTCCAAAGTAGAGATTACTTTATTTATATCATGATCAGAGTAGGAAAGCGTATTGTCATCCGCGTAGTTATAAAGATCACTATTTTTTATAAAATAGAAAATATCGTTTAAAAAGATATTAAAAAGGATAGGACCAAGTATTGAACCCTGGGGCACCCCTTTATAAATATCTTGCCAGTTACTAATATGTGGGCCCACTTTAGCACACTGTTTACGATTTTTTAAGTAACTATCTATTAGATTTAAAGCAGAAGGAGATACACCATAGGTTTTTAATTTTAATATAAGCAGGTCATGGGGTAAACAGTCAAAAGCTTTTGATAGGTCCATGAGTATGGCCGCAACATATTTATTTTGATCTAAAGCCTTTTTCCAGTCTTCAATTACCTTTAATAAAGCAGTTTGGCATCCGTAAGCCTTTCCGAAAAGCAGATAAAAAAGTATGAAAATGTGAGTCAAAGAATTCGACAATTTGACTGTTTACTGCTCTTTCAAAGATTTTAGATATCATGGGAAGGATACTGACTGACCGGTAATTGCCTTTATCTAGAGTGTTATTCTTTTTATGTAAGGGAACCACTTGTGCTTCTTTAAGTTTATCAGGAAATGTTGATGTTTCAAAGGATTTATTTATAATTTTAGAAATGGGCTTTGCTACAACAGATTTAGATAATTTTAAGATTTTAGAAGATATTCCATCTTTTCCTGTAGCCTTTTTTATACCAATTTTATTAATTTCTTTATTAATAAATTCTTCATTAATGGGATTAAAAATAAATTGGTCAGATTCAGTTTTATTTTCTTTTATTGCTTTTATACTTGGATGGTTATCATCTGTTTTTATGTTTTGTGAACCGATGTCTTTAGCAACATTTATGAAGAAATTGTTAAATGTTTCAGCTACTTCTGTTTGGTTATTTATAATATTATCGTTTTCACACAGAATTAGGTCTTTAGCAAAATGAGAGCCTTTATTCGTTAGAAAGGGTTTTATTGTAGGCCAGAAATGTTTACTTTTAGGACCACCTGCACATCTTTCAATAAAATAATTTCTGATGGATTGTTTTTTTATTTTGTTCACCAAATTTCTCTGTTTTCTGTATATTTCCCAATTTTGTTTATTTTTACATCTATTGTACTTATTATATGACATTCTTTTTTGTAGATTGCTCTTTTGAGATTTTTATTCATAAATGGGACTGGTTTATCTACAGGTTTTTTCTTTTTCATTGGGGCATGTTTATTAATTACAGAAATAAATTCTGATTCAAAATTCTCATATGCTGAATTTACATTATCACACTTGTCAACAATTGAGTTTAAATTTTTTTGCTCTAAATCATTTAAAAAAAATTCTTGGTCGAAGTTTTTAAAGCTCCTATATTCTACAAACTTTTTATTTATTCTAGGAATTGTTCCTTTGATTTGAACCGATATAATGTTATGAACGTCGCTCAAGCCACAATTAAAGTTTTGTATATTTTGACAGAAAGTTGATCGATTTGTCAAAATAACATCATTAAGAGTTGCAGGGGCACCTTTAGTAAAACAAGTAGGACTTTTAACAAGGTTTACAAAATCAAAAATATCACATACATTTTTCAGTGGTGCTCCTTTATGTTCAGAGAGCATGTCATAGTTAATGTCTCCCAAAATGTCATAGTTAATGTCTCCCAAAATCAAAACATTGTCATGTTAAAAGTGTACTGTTCTGTCGAAAATTAATAACTCCGTTTAACAATATGTGTAAGAAGCTCATGTTTATTATCTTATTGTGATTCTTAGTGTATGTCATGCTTGGTAAAAAAAACAAACATTAAAACTAAAAATAAACAAAAACAAAAACAAAAACAAACAAACAAAAACAAACAAACAAAAACAAAACAAAAAACAGCAACCAACCAACCAACCAACCAACCAACCAACCAAACAAACAAACAAACAAACAAACAACAAGCAAAATTTCATGTGATCAACGATTTCTTTAATTCACCGCTCAAGCATTTACTGCTTAATTTCATTTAATGATAAGAAATTGAATGCAATCTTTTGTGGCTTATTTTGCATTGTGAAAGTGTTGACCGAAGTACGTTTTGTATGTTCAACAGCGCGATAGTTCTTCATATTAAGATGTACTTACTCCTTCATAAAACTAAAATAAAATGCATTCAATAATTATAAATAGATTTTAATATATTAAATACAATTGAAATTATTATTATTATTTCTTTTAATATACCACATTTTCCCTATTGTGGTCGTCGTTGAATGGTCGTGTTCTTCGTTGATTTATAAAGTTTCAATTTCGAAGTCACATGTTAGCCTTTTGACCAATCACATAGAGCTTTCTAAATGAAATGAACACGAAATGTTATTATAGTTCGTTTGACTTCTATAAATGTTCAGAAAAAAATTCTTAAAAATCCAGTTTTCAAATCAACATTTTTTTTCTAGATGTATATTAATACATTTTTGTATATGAAATATATACGAACTCTGATAATTAATTTCAAAATGTTTGGTCTATTATTAAAAAAGTTACCCATTAGGTCTGAAGTGTAAAAATCTGGATGGAGAAAGTACAAATAACAGACTGTATGTACCATGTGACATAGGAAATTTAAATAAAAATAAAAAAGGACACCAATAACTTATGGTTGAGTTCTTATACGATTTGTACTCACTCCAGATGAACAACTACTACACACTAACCTGGATTCCCTATGTGCATGTCTTAACACGACGGGTGTCACTAGTGGAGCAGATACTGTTGACCCTTCCGGATCACCTGAGTTCACCCCCGGTTTTTAGTGGGGTTCGTGTTACTCGGTCTTTAGTTTTATATGTATGTTTTGTAGAGCGTTTGTTTGTCCTTTTGTACTTATTCTTTTTGACCATTGTGTTGTCTGTTTTTCTTCGATATACGGATTCTGATTACTCCTTTGGTATCTTCAAACTCCGAGCTTCTTATCAAATATTGTTATTCATTCAGGACGTACTGTGGTATTATGGGGCTGTCGTGGTTATATGGTAGTTGGATTTACAACTACCTATGCAATCAGTGTCTATCATCACTAACGTTGTGAGTTCGAATCCTACTCGATTTAACAGTATGTGATAACGTTTGTCAGTGACTTGCCTGTGGGCACTCCGGTTTCCTCCACCAATAAACTGATTCCATATCTACAGATATAAACGTATACACTGTTTTATTTTACAGGTAATGTTTGCCCCAGGAAGAATGCAATATTTACAACACAACAAAGCTTGTCCACAACGATTCTACCATCTAAACCGTCATCTACGGTACCGCCCGATATAAAGCTGACAGATATACGACTACCGAGTACATTAACTCCACTTCAATATGACCTAGAAATCACACCATATCTCTACACAGGCGACGAAAAAGACTTCTATTTTAATGGGAAAGTAGGAATAACAATCAAATGTAAAGAAGCAACGAAAATTGTTACCATACATGCAAATATGTTGAAAATAGACTTCTCAACAGTTACATTGACACAAGTCGCGTCTAAGGCAGATGTCAACGTTGTGAATATGACAGAAGACAAAAAGCGACAGTTCGTGCATTTCTTTCTTAGCGACGATATGGTTAAAGGCAAAGACTATAGGTTATTTATGGAGTTTACTGGGCCACTGAAGACGGACCTTAAAGGGTTTTACTTAAGTTCGTACAAAGAAAATGGACAAAAGAGGTAAATATATAGCTATGTCGATCAGAATCGGACTGAACCGCATCGATGGCGTAATGGTTAGCGTGCTCGCCTCTGCGGTAAATCGTGGGTTCGAGCCCCGGTCAGGTCAAACCAAAGACTGTACAATTGGTATGTGCTGCTTCTCCGCTAAGGCTCGGAATCAGAATAATGTGTCCGAGTGAAGCGACATGTCTACCCGCGGACTGTTGTTTCAGTGAGCTAACACTATACAAATCCAACTCAGCGTGTTGGTCTAGTACAAAGCGGAACTCATCATCATCTCATTGAAAATTAACTTGTTCTCGCCATGATATAGCTGAAAAATTGCTGAATTGGCTTTCAACAACAATCACTCACTCTTTCACTCAGAATCGGACTGGATCTTAAAACCGGGTCGGGCATCCGTCACATATCAGATCGGCCAATTGCATTCCTCATTAAATAAGTTTGCCGAAGAGCCTCTGATGTCGATCAAATTAGTAACTTACAGGTACTTACAGGTCCGTCTCTGAGCGCTGGCCGTCGACCACTATGCTCAGTTCCTCCTCTTCATCAATTTCAATTTCTTCTCCGGTTGTGAGGTTGGATTCGTAGTTGTATAGCAAATCCTGATCCTTCCAGTAATTGTCTAGCCTGTGTTCGAAGATTTTCGTATCTTTGGCACTTATGACGTTTTCAGGTAGACTGTTCCAGGTGTTTATTATTCTGTTAGTGAAAAAGTTCTATCTTATGTCTTTGTTGGATCTATGCTGGTATAACTTTTTACTATGACCTCTAGTTCTGATATTCTTCTGTATTTCCAGCAGAGACGGTAGGGCAGTGTCGTATAAACCTGATGTTAATTTAAACGCTTCAATCATATCCCCTCTCTTCCTCCTATAGGCTAAAGTTGGTAGTTTGAGTTTCCTTAGACGATTTTCATATGTCATATCTTTGAATCCTGGTATCAATTTGGTTGCCCTACGTTGGACATTTTCTAATGCTGTAATATGTTTTTTCTTATATGGATTCCAGACTGAATTGGCATACTCGAGATGAGGTCGTACTAGTGCTTTGTATAACATAAGAAAGGTTGGTACATCTACAGGGGCGGATCTAGGATTTCAAGTTAGGGGGGGTGCGCACTTAGAAAATTGCGCCAAGCGGAGGGAGGCGCGAAAATTTTTGGAGTATTTCGTGTGAAAAATCACGGTTTCACGCCAAAAAATCATATTTTGTTCCAATTTTAGGGGGGGGGGGGGGCGCCTGGTGCGCGCCCCCTCTGGATCCGCCCCTGCATCTATATACGTGAAGGTGCGGCGAATTAGTCCCATAATACAGTTTGACTTGTTTATTTTTTCATTCATATGATCTTCAAAATTAAGTTGATTATCAATTACGACGCCAATGTCCTTTTCCTTGTTGGAGTATTGTAGCTCTGTGTTGCATAGCGTATACTTGTACTGTTGAGTCTTCTGTTTGCCAGCTGAAAGGACTTTACATTTATCGGGATGAAATCTTAATAACCACTTATCAGACCAGTTTTCAAGCTCTTGTATGTCGTTTTGTAGTATTTTATTATCTTCTATATCACTTATATTTTTTAAAACTTTGGTGTTATCTGCAAACATATAGCATTCTGACTTAAGGTTATCTGGTAAGTCGTTGATATAAATGACAAACAGGATAGGATCTAACACGCTACCTTGCGGTAGACCACTAGTGACAGGTGTTTATTCAGAATAACTATTCATGACTCTGACTCTTTGTTTTCTGTTCAGTAAGAATGACTGAATCCAACTGGTTATTTCTGGGGATATACCATATCGTTGTAATTTATATAACAGACGTTGATGCGGCACCTTATCGAAGGCCTTCATAAAGTCTAGAGATTGTTTAAAGAAATGTCGTCATTAGCTTTTAGACTGCAAGAATCCTATTCACAGATGCCAGACCACTGAGACGTTGAATAGCATTTGACTTATTATATAATCGAAAGTCAATTTTGGTCCCCATCCATTTATAGCAAAAAAGTCCACTTTTTCGGAAAATCTCATTATCGCCTGTCTCTGATCTGGAACATATCTGTCTTTAGCAGCTTAGAGACACAGCTAAGTTTTCCCGTTGTGATACACTATAAAGTGGACCTGCTGGGATCCGTTTACCTATTTATATTTTTTCCGGAAAAGTAACCATTAATGTTTTAACATTTATATTGATTGACATTATGGTGGGAATATGATTTACAACTGTTTAACAAATATCGAAAATTTACAAGAAAACACAACTTTCACCTTCAGTATTTGAATTGCGATCAATTAATTTATTTAGAATATCTGACCATGCGTTTTCTAATTGCATGTGTATGCTCTTCGAGTTCGATCCAAAGAATGAACATTTTTTACCTGTGCTCCGGATGTCTGATCACGTGCCTGGCTAGCTGCGGAACCGTAGCTCTTTATGGTCCCTTATTTTTTCTTTTTTTTATATGCCCCCCCCCCCCCCCCCCCCCCCCCCCACCAAAAAGGCATGATCGTTAAATACGTACCCGATACAAATTAATAAGATAATCCATAATTCCTCTGTTTTTGGTCACAAATAATCTCATTGAGATTAGGATTCCGAAGAAATTTTCTGTCTGTTCATGGCAGAAAATTTCTTCGGAATCCTAATCACAACGAGATTAGGTCACAAATAGAGATGAAATTATAGGGACTTGTTTTTATGTAATATAAAAACTTAGAACAAAAAAAAAAAAATAAAAATAAAACTTTACTCCCATATTAGTCAATCTCTACCCAGAGTTGTCGGTGAGATAGAGTGTAAGAAGGACCGACAACTCTTGGTAGAGATTGCCATACTAGTAAGGGACAAGCTGATAAGCTTAAAATAGGCCATTTGGCTTCAAAGATACCTTAGATCTCTTGATTTACTGATAATTTTGGCTTTAATGCTTAAAATTCAGCTTCTACTAAATTTTGTTAAAAAAAAAGGGGGGGGGGTGGTAGTGGGGGAGGTGGCAAACTCGAGGAGAGAACAGGTAAATTTGGCATGCTGACATGCTTAATAGAATAAGCCATTTAGCTTGAAAGATACCTTGACTACACTTGATTGAATGATAATTTTGCCTTCCATGCTCAAAATTGAGTTTTTACTAAATTTGTGCCCTCCAAAAATGGGGAACAAAAGCAGTATCCAACACACACACTTTAAAGTGGGGGAATGTTCCATTGCAGAAAGGAAGAGTTATAAGAGTGGACTACTGTGTTGTTTTCTCAATTTCATTTACTGGTAGATGTACCAGCAGTCTGTGCCAAAAACATTTTCACAAACTAGCCTGAACAGCATGTTAGAAGAATTTTGTCTATTTGATTAAGCAGATTTTATGCAAATTATACTAGTCTGAACCAATTTTTACAAGACTGGGGCTTAGGGCTAGTGGGTTTTGGTGCAGACTGTACCAGTACATTCAAATATACACAAATGATACAGAAAAATGATTGTTTTTCAGATACTTGGCAACCACCCAGTTCCAGCCGACTGATGCCCGAAAGGCTTTCCCATGCTTTGATGAACCTGAATTTAAGGCTATTTTCAAGATCACAATTGTCAGAAAAGTTGGTTTGAAAAGTCTGTCTAACGGAAAAATTATTTCAACAGATATCAGGTTTGTAGAAACTTAAAATACAGCATGGCTCTGCAATTCTGGATGTTGTGAGGGAAGTCACAAAAATTAACGAAAACATGGCTTTTTTGCTGACCTGATCAAAAGGGTCAGGAGAGCTATTGCCATCACTTTGTGTCTGCTGTATGCTATTGTCATTTAGCAAATTTATTTGATTATTCTTTAAAATTTTGACCTAAGTTAACGTTATACAGGACACTGCTTGTCTAAAAATTAGGGTAGGCATAGGGTTGGTAGGGTATTTTTTGCTTAAATGGTTCTCAATGTTTATAACTGCAATAAACGAAACACTCCTGTTTCAAACTCCTGAACACATGACAAAAAAACTTATGTAAATCTATGTCATGGTCTGGAACAGATACAAAATGGTAGGGTTATATTAGTTAACCAAAGTTAATGGGATGACAACTCTCTCTCCATGTGTCATGATAAACAGATTTCCAAAAACCAAACAACTACAGATCTGTACCTGTCCCAAGACATGCCCTGGATTTCCCTCTGCATATGTTATAGTATTTTTTGTGTTCAATGATGTTGTTGCTCTTTTTTTTTGGCAATATTGGTTGTAATGAAATTTTTTTGCTTTTTTGCAATTATGAATGTAGCAAAGGTTAGGGACAAATGAAAATGAGATAAGGGACCGACCATTTAACTTGCAGGGTTTTTATGGTTTTTTGTTTCGTTCAGAAATTTTTTATGACAAATACTCTGAATCAGATTATTTTTTTCCCTCCACCAAAATCAGATTATTTTTTTCAGCAACATTGGGAATCAGAATATTTTTTTAGAAAAAAAACATAACACCCCCTGGTCCGTCCCTAATACATATGGCATTGTACAATTTTATAGCAGAAAATGTTTGGAATAGTGTATACTAGCCCAGAATACCAAGGACCAAGGAGATTTTTTTAGTAAAGAATCAATTTGGATACAAAAACATTAACAGTAACAGTACAAAGGTAAAACAAAGGAACAATCATGGACATGGGGCTTTGGTATATAGTGTACATGTATATGTTAACTAGCCCAGAATACCAAAGATATAAGAGATATTCTATTATAGAATCAATCCAGATACACCAACCATAACAGAACCAACACAAAGGTATAACAAAGGAACAGTAATAATGCCCTTTATGAGGCTAGGGTAATGATATTTCAAATAGAAGTAAAATCAATTGAAGTAGAAAATCTTGCTTGATATTTTGGAGAAGTTACCCATAGAAGTATTTTTAACTGTTATCATAGAGCAGAGGAATATGTTTGAATTAAATAACCATTGTTTTGATACATGATATATGGTAACTTTTCAGGGGTAATGGAATGGAAGCGGATAACTTTGCCCCCACCCCGAAAATGTCCACTTACCTTGTGGCTTATGTTGTATCCAATTTCAAAGTTCAACGTGGAACAACTTCTAATGGACTTCAGGTATATATTTAACAATAACTTTGTCTTTTAATCATTATCGTTTATGTACATTAGGATGAACGTCATAAAATTTTAATTTGAAAGGGACCATCGTGGTCGTCATCATATGGTATTTGGATTTACAATTACCTATGCCATCAGTGCCTATCACCACTAACGTTGTGAGTTCAAATCCCGCTCATATAGAGTTGTACTCGATACAACTTTATGTGATAAAGTTTGTCAGTGACTTGCGACTGACTGCCATGAGATAGCTGAAATATTGAAAGTGGCGGTAAACACGGATGACAACACCCCTGTCTCAAATTCAATTTAGGCTTTGAAATATGAACAATGCTAATTCATTGTGATGTTAAAGGTCTGTAGTAATCTTTATTAATTAATCTATTAGACTTTTTCTCTACCATTATATATAAGATGCTAGGGACACATATTTTTAAAAGTAGTTATTGCCCTTTGTTATTTACCAAATATGTAAAATACATAATAAGCCATGTATTACAGACAATATATTAGATAAAAACAACAATAAGGAGGAATATAGAAATGTTTAGACAAATTGGGCAAAAAACCCCAACAACAACCGGTATTTCTGCTATCATTCGTGAAAAAAATAGGTTAGGCAGATAAGCAAATCTTTTTAGAATTTTTACCTATGTTATACGGGACAAGGAATGACTTAAGTAGTGCTTATTTAAAAGTGGCAATACAAACTTGAGGGTAGGCAATAAAAAAGTTAGGGTCAGAATTAAAGGTGAGCGGGAACACAGGTTTTTTTGGGGGGCTTAAATAGTTGTCAATGTCTTTATCTATACAACTACACTAATCACTCTTGTGGCAATCTTCAAACTCCTTAACATACGACAAAAAAAAACAACCTTTTTGCTAATCTCTAATATGAATCGCTTCTGTGTCTCAAACTTAAAACTCTTAAACACACGACAACAAAAATATAACCTCTTTGCTAATTTTTAATATGTTAATTTTCTGTTTTAGTATGGAGTTTGGGCCCAGCCTGGTTCTATTCTACAGACAACAGAAGCTTTGAATGTTGGAACAAAAGTCATAAGTTTCTATGAAGATTATTTCAACATATCTTTTCCACTACCCAAACAAGGTAAAACGAATTAATTTATTTTTAAAGTGGATAACAGATAATTGAGAATTTGATTTTAAGAATGAGAATCAGTAATCTTAAATCCAGGGCATACAATCATACAAAATGATGGTTTGGTTTATGGTGTATAAAGCCACTGTCAACAATATTTCAGTTATATCGTGCAGTCAGTTTTATTGGTGGAGGAAATCAGAGTACCCAGAGAAAACCACCGACCTGTCGCAAGTTACTGACAAACTTTATCACATAATGTTGTATCGAGTACACCTCGCCATGAACCGAAACCTACTAGTATATTTTGTATCCAGTTAATGTTATTCGATTCTGATTGGCCGACTAAAGAATTCCCATTTTTAATTCATCATCTGATTGGCTAATTTTCATTATATTAAATTATTAATGCAGCTATTATCAATTGGAAAATATGTGAAATTATGAGAAAATGTGTCAATGTGATCAACATATTATTCTGTCCAGAAATAAAATGTTTAAGAAAAAGATGATTATATTAATTTTTATCGGTTCAAATTTTTGTTTTCTGCATTTGATTACTTGTCTAATAGGATACATTAGTGTACTACAGCTTTTACTTGTCCAAATATGACTATGTGCAAACCAACGCAAATAATGTAAATAAGACATGAGCCCTCCAACAAACAACTGGACGTAAAGACGAACCCAACGTAACGAACATCACAACACAGAAATCAGAACGTAAACTTTCTTTTCATTAATGAATTCAAGGTACCAGTTTATTGATTTCCTTTTCAGACATGATAGCAGTACCTGATTATCCATTAGGGGCTATGGAGAACTGGGGATTGATAACATACAGAGAGACTCGCATGTTATATGATGAGAGTGTATCTACAGAAAGGAATCTAGCATCAATCACTTTGGCCATCGCACATGAACTTTCTCATCAGGTAAACAAAGCATATTTTTTGTGTCTGTATTTCTTGTTTTACAATGTACCGCATGCTATGAATTAGCCGAGGTATAATGTTCTTGACCATCCCTCTATCAGGACTCCTTGTAGCCTAGCTAGAGCAATTATTTTTATCCAATTTTCTTAAAATTTACATAGAAGTTTTCTATTACCAATACTCGGATCATGTTCAAATAATAATTAAAATATTTTAAACTTATTTTGTAGAAAATTAATCTTGAGGTTATGGTGTTTAACACCACTTTCACCAATATATCAGTGATATTGTGGAAATCAATTTTATTGGTGGAGGAAGCCGGAATACTAGGGGAAAACCAAGTCATTGACAAACTTTATCACATAATGTTGTTTTGTGTACAGCTCGCCATGAGCGGGACTCGAACTCACAATGTTAGTGGTGATAGGTACTGTTTGCATAGGTAGTTGTTAATCTAACTTCCAAACGATCTCGGGTGGCTCAATGAGTTAGGTAGTTGGATTACCTAACAACTCATACAAGCCCATCACCAATACAGCGTGGGTTTGCGCCAGGCTTTTTAAATTACAGAAAAAGGGTGCACTCGACTCGCAGCCACAAGTGATCAAGCTTGCCAGTTGCTTGCCCATGGTGGGTGGTTCTCTCCGGGTACTCCGGCTTCTTCCACCACTAAAACTGGTCGCCACGATATAGCTGAAATATTGTTGAAAGTGGCATTAAAACACTAAAAATCAATCAATCCAAACAATCACAAGTTAATCTTAAGGTAATTCTAACAGGAAGAAAATGGGACTTACATTTTTTTGAAGAAAAGAACATTTTGTTACTACCAGTAATATTGATATTTATTTGTTTTATATGTTTATTATTTTTCGAGGGCCTGGGTGGCTCAATGAGTTAGGTAGTTGAATTAACTAACAACTCATACAAGCCTATCACCAATACGGCGTGGGTTTGTGCCCAGCTTTGTAAATTACAAAAAGGGGTGCACTCGACTCGCAGCCGCAAGTGATCAAGTTTGCCAGTTGCTTGCCCATGGTCTGTGGTTCTCTCCGGGTACTCCGGCTTCTTCCACCACTAAAACTGGTTGCCATGATATAGCTGAAAGTGGCGTTAAACACAATAAATCAAATCAAATCAATTTATTATTTTCAGTTTTATTTATTTATTTATTATTTTCAGTGGTTTGGTGATTTGGTGACTATGAAATGGTGGGATGACTTATGGTTAAATGAAGGCTTTGCTACTTTTATAGAATACTTGGGCACTAATCATGTGCACCCTGACTGGAGAATGGTACAGTAAATGTAGATAAATTTAGATCTGATGTTCAATCTTTGCCGGTTTTTTTTCACCTACTTGCCCGAAAGCCAAATTTAGAAACATTTTCTATTTATTCAAACAAATTCTTTCATAATTTTCTTATGTCCGAATCCACTTTTATTTGTCTCGACCTTCGGACAAATGTGTTAGCTTGATGTTTCATGTTTCTATATTTATCTGGACATGAAATAAAAAAAGACATTTTGACACTATCTAGTTAATAAATTAATTTTAATTTTGATTCTTTTTAAAATATGAAGTAATGACTGAGAATATAACCACCCACAACAACACAACCACTCCTATGTCAAACCTCACACTCCTGACTGAAGCTGATCAAAATTTCGTGTCTAGGAACAGTTTAAACTGTTAATAACTGCATATCCAGAGGCCACAAAAGGGCAAGGTCATTTACTGCTTCCCTGCCAAGAGCAAAGACTGGTTTTCTCAGAATCGTGATAATGTGTCAGTGTGTGGATTATTGTTTCATTGTGCAGTTCGGAAAAATCCAACCCAGCATGTTGGGCTACATGTAACACATCTTCTCATTCAAATGTGATTTGTTCTCAACATGATTTAGCTGAAAAATCGCCCAATAAGCAATAAAAGAACAGTCACTCACTCATTCACTCACCAAGAATCGAGTCAAGACAGAACCAATAATTATGGGTTTTTGTTTGTGTATCTTGTACATTGTACTGATTTTCTTTTAAGTTTCATTTCTTAATTATTAGAGAAATACTTTATATAATATGTTGTTTAGATTGAGATTTTCTATTTATTTTTTGTAGTTTGATCAGTTCACTGTTAGGGAACTATTAGATGCCTTTGATGTATAATATGTTGTTTAGATTGAGATTTTCTATTTATTTTTTGTAGTTTGATCAGTTCACTGTTAGGGAACTATTAGATGCCTTTGATGTATAATATGTTGTTTAGATTGAGATTTTCTATTTATTTTTTGTAGTTTGATCAGTTCACTGTTAGGGAACTATTAGATGCCTTTGATGTATAATATGTTGTTTAGATTGAGATTTTCTATTTATTTTTTGTAGTTTGATCAGTTCACTGTTAGGGAACTATTAGATGCCTTTGATGTATAATATGTTGTTTAGATTGAGATTTTCTATTTATTTTTTGTAGTTTGATCAGTTCACTGTTAGGGAACTATTAGATGCCTTTGATGTATAATATGTTGTTTAGATTGAGATTTTCTATTTATTTTTTGTAGTTTGATCAGTTCACTGTTAGGGAACTATTAGATGCCTTTGATGTATAATATGTTGTTTAGATTGAGATTTTCTATTTATTTTTTGTAGTTTGATCAGTTCACTGTTAGGGAACTATTAGATGCCTTTGATGTATAATATGTTGTTTAGATTGAGATTTTCTATTTATTTTTTGTAGTTTGATCAGTTCACTGTTAGGGAACTATTAGATGCCTTTGATGTATAATATGTTGTTTAGATTGAGATTTTTTATTTATTTTTTGTAGTTTGATCAGTTCACTGTTAGGGAACTATTAGATGCCTTTGATGTATAATATGTTGTTTTAGATTGAGATTTTCTATTTATTTTTTGTAGTTTGATCAGTTCACTGTTAGGGAACTATTAGATGCCTTTGATGTATAATATGTTGTTTAGATTGAGATTTTCTATTTATTTTTTGTAGTTTGATCAGTTCACTGTTAGGGAACTATTAGATGCCTTTGATGTATAATATGTTGTTTTAGATTGAGATTTTCTATTTATTTTTTGTAGTTTGATCAGTTCACTGTTAGGGAACTATTAGATGCCTTTGATGTATAATATGTTGTTTAGATTGAGATTTTCTATTTATTTTTTGTAGTTTGATCAGTTCACTGTTAGGGAACTATTAGATGCCTTTGATGTATAATATGTTGTTTAGATTGAGATTTTCTATTTATTTTTTGTAGTTTGATCAGTTCACTGTTAGGGAACTATTAGATGCCTTTGATGTATAATATGTTGTTTTAGATTGAGATTTTCTATTTATTTTTTGTAGATTGATCAGTTCACTGTTAGGGAACTATTAGATGCCTTTGATGTATAATATGTTGTTTAGATTGAGATTTTCTATTTATTTTTTGTAGTTTGATCAGTTCACTGTTAGGGAACTATTAGATGCCTTTGATGTATAATATGTTGTTTAGATTGAGATTTTCTATTTATTTTTTGTAGTTTGATCAGTTCACTGTTAGGGAACTATTAGATGCCTTTGATGTATAATATGTTGTTTAGATTGAGATTTTCTATTTATTTTTTGTAGTTTGATCAGTTCACTGTTAGGGAACTATTAGATGCCTTTGATGTATAATATGTTGTTTAGATTGAGATTTTCTATTTATTTTTTGTAGTTTGATCAGTTCACTGTTAGGGAACTATTAGATGCCTTTGATGTATAATATGTTGTTTAGATTGAGATTTTCTATTTATTTTTTGTAGTTTGATCAGTTCACTGTTAGGGAACTATTAGATGCCTTTGATGTATAATATGTTGTTTAGATTGAGATTTTCTATTTATTTTTTGTAGTTTGATCAGTTCACTGTTAAGGAACTATTAGATGCCTTTGATGTATAATATGTTGTTTAGATTGAGATTTTCTATTTATTTTTTGTAGTTTGATCAGTTCACTGTTAGGGAACTATTAGATGCCTTTGATGTATAATATGTTGTTTAGATTGAGATTTTCTATTTATTTTTTGTAGTTTGATCAGTTCACTGTTAGGGAACTATTAGATGCCTTTGATGTATAATATGTTGTTTAGATTGAGATTTTCTATTTATTTTTTGTAGTTTGATCAGTTCACTGTTAGGGAACTATTAGATGCCTTTGATGTATAATATGTTGTTTAGATTGAGATTTTCTATTTATTTTTTGTAGTTTGATCAGTTCACTGTTAGGGAACTATTAGATGCCTTTGATGTATAATATGTTGTTTTAGATTGAGATTTTCTATTTATTTTTTGTAGTTTGATCAGTTCACTGTTAGGGAACTATTAGATGCCTTTGATGTATAATATGTTGTTTAGATTGAGATTTTCTATTTATTTTTTGTAGTTTGATCAGTTCACTGTTAGGGAACTATTAGATGCCTTTGATGTATAATATGTTGTTTAGATTGAGATTTTCTATTTATTTTTTGTAGTTTGATCAGTTCACTGTTAGGGAACTATTAGATGCCTTTGATGTATAATATGTTGTTTAGATTGAGATTTTCTATTTATTTTTTGTAGTTTGATCAGTTCACTGTTAGGGAACTATTAGATGCCTTTGATGTATAATATGTTGTTTAGATTGAGATTTTCTATTTATTTTTTGTAGTTTGATCAGTTCACTGTTAGGGAACTATTAGATGCCTTTGATGTATAATATGTTGTTTAGATTGAGATTTTCTATTTATTTTTTGTAGTTTGATCAGTTCACTGTTAGGGAACTATTAGATGCCTTTGATGTATAATATGTTGTTTAGATTGAGATTTTCTATTTATTTTTTGTAGTTTGATCAGTTCACTGTTAGGGAACTATTAGATGCCTTTGATGTATAATATGTTGTTTAGATTGAGATTTTCTATTTATTTTTTGTAGTTTGATCAGTTCACTGTTAGGGAACTATTAGATGCCTTTGATGTATAATATGTTGTTTAGATTGAGATTTTCTATTTATTTTTTGTAGTTTGATCAGTTCACTGTTAGGGAACTATTAGATGCCTTTGATGTATAATATGTTGTTTAGATTGAGATTTTCTATTTATTTTTTGTAGTTTGATCAGTTCACTGTTAGGGAACTATTAGATGCCTTTGATGTATAATATGTTGTTTAGATTGAGATTTTCTATTTATTTTTTGTAGTTTGATCAGTTCACTGTTAGGGAACTATTAGATGCCTTTGATGTATAATATGTTGTTTAGATTGAGATTTTCTATTTATTTTTTGTAGTTTGATCAGTTCACTGTTAGGGAACTATTAGATGCCTTTGATGTATAATATGTTGTTTAGATTGAGATTTTCTATTTATTTTTTGTAGTTTGATCAGTTCACTATTAGGGAACTATTAGATGCCTTTGATGTATAATATGTTGTTTAGATTGAGATTTTCTATTTATTTTTTGTAGTTTGATCAGTTCACTGTTAGGGAACTATTAGATGCCTTTGATGTATAATATGTTGTTTAGATTGAGATTTTCTATTTATTTTTTGTAGTTTGATCAGTTCACTGTTAGGGAACTATTAGATGCCTTTGATGTATAATATGTTGTTTAGATTGAGATTTTCTATTTATTTTTTGTAGTTTGATCAGTTCACTGTTAGGGAACTATTAGATGCCTTTGATGTATAATATGTTGTTTAGATTGAGATTTTCTATTTATTTTTTGTAGTTTGATCAGTTCACTGTTAGGGAACTATTAGATGCCTTTGATGTATAATATGTTGTTTAGATTGAGATTTTCTATTTATTTTTTGTAGTTTGATCAGTTCACTGTTAGGGAACTATTAGATGCCTTTGATGTATAATATGTTGTTTAGATTGAGATTTTCTATTTATTTTTTGTAGTTTGATCAGTTCACTGTTAGGGAACTATTAGATGCCTTTGATGTATAATATGTTGTTTAGATTGAGATTTTCTATTTATTTTTTGTAGTTTGATCAGTTCACTGTTAGGGAACTATTAGATGCCTTTGATGTATAATATGTTGTTTAGATTGAGATTTTCTATTTATTTTTTGTAGTTTGATCAGTTCACTGTTAGGGAACTATTAGATGCCTTTGATGTATAATATGTTGTTTAGATTGAGATTTTCTATTTATTTTTTGTAGTTTGATCAGTTCACTGTTAGGGAACTATTAGATGCCTTTGATGTATAATATGTTGTTTAGATTGAGATTTTCTATTTATTTTTTGTAGTTTGATCAGTTCACTGTTAGGGAACTATTAGATGCCTTTGATGTATAATATGTTGTTTAGATTGAGATTTTCTATTTATTTTTTGTAGTTTGATCAGTTCACTGTTAGGGAACTATTAGATGCCTTTGATGTATAATATGTTGTTTAGATTGAGATTTTCTATTTATTTTTTGTAGTTTGATCAGTTCACTGTAAGGGAACTATTAGATGCCTTTGATGTATAATATGTTGTTTAGATTGAGATTTTCTATTTATTTTTTGTAGTTTGATCAGTTCACTGTTAGGGAACTATTAGATGCCTTTGATGTATAATATGTTGTTTAGATTGAGATTTTCTATTTATTTTTTGTAGTTTGATCAGTTCACTGTTAGGGAACTATTAGATGCCTTTGATGTATAATATGTTGTTTAGATTGAGATTTTCTATTTATTTTTTGTAGTTTGATCAGTTCACTGTTAGGGAACTATTAGATGCCTTTGAGTTTGATAGTGTGAAATCTTCACATCCAATCTATGTACCTGTAGAAAATCCTGACCAAATTAATGAGATATTTGATAAAATATCATATGCCAAGGTATGAAAGAAAATCTTCTATGTTGAAAACGTATAGTTTTCTGTGTACTTCAAACTATGACAGATTCTAATTGGTATCAAATACAACAATACAATTGATTGATTGATTAGTGTTTAACACTAACTTTAGCAGTATTATTGCTATATTGTTGAGTGAACAGATTTGATATATTAGACACCTACAAGACCTTAAAAAAATCAAAGATACTTGTCGATACAAAAATCAGGTTATATGTACAAATAAAACAAACTTTCTATACAACAATCAGGTTATATGTACAAATAAAACAAACATTAAAAGGACAAAACCATATATTTAAGACATATTTTATCTAACTATATTTTTTTATATAAATTAATTTCTTTTGGTATCAAATGCAACAATACATAAGCAATAGAAACATAGATATCTAATTTAGTGTGCACAATACAAAATGATTTAAAAATCTTTTGGAGCAAAATATATTTAATAGAGAGCAAAAAAAATGCAGCTGTACCTGTCTTGAAAAACCCCAATCTTTAAAAATGAGACTCTTTTTTGAAAACATTTTAGAATGCCATGAAAGCCTCTTTAGAAACCACTTGGTTTCAAAGACCACATTTTATAGACAGAAGTCGTCTCTCAAGACAGGTTAATCTGTAAATCTTTTCTCTTTAGAAACCACTTGTTTTCAAAGACCACATTTTACAGACAGAAGTCGTCTCTCAAGACAAGTTAATCTGTAAATGTTTTCTCATCAATCTAGACTTCCTCTGAGGTTCAATGGTTAGCATGCTTGATTTGAGTATAGTAGATTGTGGGTGCAATCCACGGTCAGGTCAAACCAAGGACTATGAAATTGCTGCTTCTCTGATAAGCACACAACATTAAGGAATTAGAGCATAGACCGGTTGGCTGGGAATCAGGATAATGTGTCAGAGTGGAGTGACATGTCTATCTGCAGACTTGTTTCAGTGATATAGCACTATAAAAAACCAACTAAGCATGTTGGTCTGGTATGAAACAGACATCATCCTCATTTCATTAAGTAAATTGTTCTCGTCTTGATATACAATGAAGCTGAAAAATTGTTCCCTATATGACCCTATTTCAATGTTCACTTGTAAGGTCACATAAGACAAGTTTTTTTAAGTACAGTCAAACCTGTATTAAGTGGTCACCCGTGGGACGAAGAAAAAATGGCCTTATAAGACAGGTTAAAAGGTTAAATTTATATGAAATTTTCTATGATGGGACAAGAAAAAGGTTACCTTTAAATACAGGTTACTGCTTAATAAAGGTGACCACATGGGCAGGTTTGACTATTTAAAACTATAAGTAGTACAGTACTGATTCCTGAAGTACTCCAGTTTTCACTGCACACATGTTTGATAAATGTGGAAGTAGAACTCGCTGGGTTCATTTAAATAGTTAATATTTAAATGTTTAAACCAGCAGATAAGTTTTAATTTCAGTAGATTTATAGTTTAATTTTATTCATTTGATGGGTTTAATTTTTTGCAAATGTTTTTTTTATTTTGTCAGGGAGGTTGTGTCATAAGGATGATCAGATTTGTTCTTGGAGAAGAAACCTTTAGACATGGTTTAATTGTAAGTAGACAAATACAATTTTCAATTTGTATTACAGAGTTAATATTTAGCTCACTTGGCCAAAGGATAGGGAGATATTTTCCCATAATGCATCATCCATCACCTGTTCATCATCCATAATTAACACTTTAAATTTTAATCATGTTGTAACTTCATTATCAAATTTAACATTGTATGTCGGTATGTGGTTTGCTGTTAAAAGAAAAGTTGAAGATGTCAAAGGGGTAATCAGAAACCATATATCGAAGGACAGACAATACAATGGCCAAAAGAAAAAGGACAAATAATGGTTCACAAGACACAGAAAACTAAATATTGAGCAACTCGAACCACACTAAAATTCGAGGGTGAACTCGGATGCTCCTGAAGGGTAAGCAGTTCCTGTTTCTCTAGAATATCTCAGACAGTCCCACTCTATACATCCATTATTGAAAATAGCAATATCTTCAAAATGCTAGAATGAGCTGAAATTTAAGCTTTAGCTACATAGAAACATAGTTCAACATATTTTCTGGCTCTTTCTAGTTATCCCCTCACCAACGAAGTTGTGAAGGGATATAGTAACGCTTCCGTCCGTCCTTCCGTAACATCCTTGTGAACACTCTAGAATCAACATCCTTCAATGGATTTTGACCAAACTTGGTACATACTTAGTCCTTCAGAAAATCTGGAACCCTATTGATTTTCAAGGTCAAAGATCAAGGTCACCAGGTCAAATTTTTACCGCATAACATCCTTGTGAACACTAGAATCAACATCCTTCAATGGATTTTGACCAAACTTGGTACATACTTAGTCCTTAAGATAATCTGAAACCCTATTGATTTTCAAGGTCAAAGGTCAAAGTCACCAGGTAAAATTTTTACCACGTAACATCCTTGTGAACACTCTAGAATCAACATCCTTCAATGGATTTTGACCGAACTTGGTACATGCTTAGTCCTTAGAGAATCTGGAACCCTATTGATTTTCAAGGTCAAAGGTCAAGGTCAAGGTCACAGGGTCAAATTTTTAGGCAAGGGGATACGCCACGCTTTGCATTGCCCTTGTTATTATTAAGATTAGGTCTATTTGACAAAAAGTCATTGAGGAAAAGTTTGATAATAAAAGTTTGATAATAAAAGTTTGATAATACCAAAAGAATAATCAGAAGCTTTAACTCGATGGACATACAGTACAATTGGAAAAACAAAAAAGACAAAAATGGTCCACAAAACACTTCACAGCAAACAAAAGATTGAGCATCACAAACCCTACCAAAAACTGATATTGAACTCGGGCTTCTCAGGAGGATATGCAGCTTCTGCTCCACTAGTGGTACCAGTCATGTTACTGTTAAAGGATATTAACATCATCTGATATGAAAATCGTGTTGGATACCAGTATATGTTAACAAATACAAGTCACTTATGTAAAATATGACAAACCTACAATACCAATGGGAGTAAAGACAAACCTACAATACCAATGGGAGTAAAGACAAACCTACAATACCAATGGGAGTAAGACAAACCTACAATACCAATGGGAGTAAAGACAAACCTACAATACCAATGGGAGTAAGACAAACCTACAATACCAATGGGAGTAAGACAAACCTACAATACCAATGGGAGTAAAGACAAACCTACAATACCAATGGGAGTAAGACAAACCTACAATACCAATGGGAGTAAAGACAAACCTACAATACCAATGGGAGTAAAGACAAACCTACAATACCAATGGGAGTAAGACAAACCTACAATACCAATGGGAGTAAAGACAAACCTACAATACCAATGGGAGTAAGACAAACCTACAATACCAATGGGAGTAAGACAAACCTACAATACCAATGGGAGTAAAGACAAACCTACAATACCAATGGGAGTAAGACAAACCTACAATACCAATGGGAGTAAAGACAAACCTACAATACCAATGGGAGTAAAGACAAACCTACAATACCAATGGGAGTAAGACAAACCTACAATACCAATGGGAGTAAGACAAACCTACAATACCAATGGGAGTAAAGACAAACCTACAATACCAATGGGAGTAAAGACAAACCTACAATACCAATGGGAGTAAGACAAACCTACAATACCAATGGGAGTAAGACAAACCTACAATACCAATGGGAGTAAAGACAAACCTACAATACCAATGGGAGTAAAGACAAACCTACAATACCAATGGGAGTAAAGACAAACCGAACATTGTTTTTATGCGAAAATCATAGCAGACATAACAAAACAGGATTGAAAAATGAAGACATGCGATTGGACAAAATGAACAACACCAACCTCAATAAAAACTAGGAGGTCTGGTGAACAAGGAGAGGATGGGATTTTTAATTACGACAAACGAAACATCTACATTGTTATCTGTGACACATACATTCATTAACTGCTAACCAAGTCATATTTCATTTTTTTTAAGGATTATTTGAATGGATTAAGATACAAGAGTGCTGTACATGGAGATTTATGGGAAGCATTACAAAAGGTATTTGTCCAGACCACTAAACTACCATGATTTCCCAACCTGTTTTGATACTATATAAAGAGTACTGAACTATTTTCAACAATATTTTAATATTATTTTACAATATTGCATTATAGAATCAATCATCAGAAATTCAAATTGCTCTTTTGTGTCATATGTTTATTTATCTAAATTTTCTACACTGCATACTTACTATAGCGAATTATATGGAACTGTGTCAGTGGTGAAATGGATAGCATGCTCGCCTCGTGTGCGGTAGATTGTGGGTTCGAACACGATCAGGTCAAAACTGGTATTTGTTGAATCTCTGCGAAGTATCCAGCAGTAATGAGAAAGAGCAAAGACTGGTTGGCTTGGAATCAGGATGTGTCCATCTGGAATTACATGTCTTATCGCTGACTGTTGTTTCAGTGAGCTAGCACTATAAAAATCCAACTAAGGCTGTTGATCTATTACAAAGTGGACCTCATCATTATCTCATTGAAAATTAACTTGTTCTCACCATGATATAGTTGAAGAATTGCTGAGTTGGTGTTAAAGAACAATCACTCACTCACTTGAATTATATATAGTACATATTAATACATAATACACACCTCTTTGTTGATCCTTTTAATTTTTTTTATTGTAATAGAAACATATGACCATATAAGGCACAACTGAATGGTAGATATGAAGTCCCTCATTAGATATTCCTTCCGGCAGTTTTAAAAATTACCACTCTATTAATAGCTAAGCGGTGGCATTTCCAATCCAATACTGTCATATTATATTGTAGGTCGCTGTACGTGAAGGAAAACGTATCCCATTCAGTGTGAAGGACATTATGGACACTTGGATACTACAGATGAACTATCCTGTAGTTATGGTAACTAGAAATAAGCAAAATCTGAGAGTACAACAGAAAAGATTTCTTTTGAATAAGGACTCAAATATTACAGAGAAATTCTCCTCTCCTTTCAAGTAAGTATAATAAGTCAAATTGTGCTTTTTTTTTCATATGTGACTCGACTAAATTACCATTTCAGAAACTAATAAAATGTGCTAGTTCAAATCTTTTTTTTTATCAAAACAGGGAAAAATAACATACTGATAATGAAAGTTCAACATTAACGCTTATTTACTTTATTCGATGTTTCAAACATCAGGGGGCCTGTAGTGATCGTATGATAGTTGAATTTGCAACTACCTGTCCAATCAGTGCCTATGTCCACTAAAGTTGTGAGTTCAAATCTCGATCAGGGCGAGGTGTACAACGTTATGTGATAAAGTTTGTCAGTGACTTGCAGCAGGTTGGTGGTGTTCTTTGGGTACTCCAGTTTACTCCACCAATAAAACTGACAGCCACGATATAACTGAACTATTGTTAAAAGTGGCCTTAGACACTTAAGACACAAACAACACCTCAATTTTATTTGTATACTATTATTACAGTTATTTATGGAAGGTTCCATTGACCTACACGACAAGTAAGGAGCTAAACTTTGACAAGACAGGAGACAGTGTAATTTGGCTTGATAAACAGTCAATAGGTAAAATATGTTTTTGCAATGAATAAACGTTATTAAAGATCATCGAAGGGACAATCAAAAAAGGAAGACAATCCAGAGAAACTGGAAACATATGGTACACAAGACAAACAAAAACAAAACAAAACAAAAATACAGCACAATATGTGTTGGACACCACTATACACAAACACAAATAACGTTAATAAGACATGGATGTGTACTATGTGTATCTTAGTCTGTAATAACATAATATTGCTGGTACAGTGATACCTGTCTATACCAAACCTCTTTTGGACTAAAACTTTTGTTTGATATAGACAGGTGTTCGGTTAAGACAGGTTAAATTGACTAAATTTACAAATATTAGGACTATATCTAATGTTCCATTTAAACAGGATTTCGTTTTATTCGGGGTTTGATTTAGGCAGGTTTATCTGTATTACTTGACACAGAAGATATCAGCAAAAATAAAAATAACCAAGCTGATAATGAGCAGCATTAAGGAGTAAGAACAAAGACTGGTTGTCTTGGAATCAGGATATTGTATCCGATTGGAGTGACACGTCTACTCATGGATTTTTTTTTCAGTTGCAGTGACATAGCTCTAAAAAAAAATCCTTATAAGCATGTTAATCTTGTACAAAAACGGACATCATATTATAATCTCATTGAAATGAAAGTCTTTTTCTCCATGATATAGCTGCAAAAATTGCTCCTTTGGTTTTCTACAATAATTACTCATTCACTCTGGTCTCAGGATCTCCAAAGAACACAGATTCTGGTGTCAAAAAAAAAAAAGGTTTAGCATATTTAATCTAAAATTCAGAACAAAACCAGTGACTTAGAAGGTAATATTATCTTTCAGAGTATGTTCACATGAGTATAATGTGGATCCATATTGTTATGTTAGTAAATGTATATTTTATTTTAAGAAAAGTGTTTTAGGGAAAAAGCTTCTTCTGAGCAAAGATTTCTATAATTCTGTCTATACCCCCCCCCAAAAAACTTTACCTTTATTATATTATGTTATAATTTGTTTACACTAGACCTCACAATTAGTTAAGATTAAGAATTGCTTTGTTTATTAAATTTTGTTGTAAAAATTAAGTTATAAGGAATATGTTCAATTTTTGAAGAGGTTATACATTATAACATGCTTTGGGATAGTTTGCAATTAATAAACCATGAAGCGGTTTTATGAAAAGTGTAAACTATTCCAAACCAGGTTATACAAGTATAATCTGTTCAAAAATTGAACATATTTCTCATAATTAAATTTTTACAACAAAATTTAATGATCGTCGATTTTAATTACTATTATTTCATGGGACTATTTGAATTTGTTTTTGACAAATGAATATGTTGGTGACGTCACAAAACAAATCCAAGTTATCAAGTATAAGCAATGTTGCTCCAGGCGGATCAGCCAATCAAACTGCAGTTTTAACATCAAATTAAATTATTTATCTATATACATGTAATTTTATATTTTCAGATATAGTAGACCAGTCTTTACCTACCACTGATAACAGTTGGTATATATTTAACTTGCAACAGAATGGTGTATACAGAGTAAATTATGATATGTCAAACTGGCTTGCCCTTATTGATACACTGAAACAGGACCATAAAGTATGTCATTTATCATAATCGTTCGTGTATAATATTGTCATGAATATGTTGGTTTTTTTTAACTTTTTGTTTTCTTTTTATCCAGTTATTTCAGTTTTAGATATTTATTTAAAAACCTATTATTCTACTATTATCTTCTCCTGAGGGAACTATTTTCCTATACCTCGCCGGACAATAATATGCTTAGTACATAACGTATCATTCTGGACATAAAAGAAAAATACACTCAAATATGTCCGTGTTTAAGCATGTTTACAGCAACCGATTAACAGATTACAGCTCCCTCTTGATTGTTTTAAACTAGTATTATTTCTTTCATTAGGTATAGTCACCCTTTGCCAAGATTAAGCATAAACTGTTCAAAAAAGGAAGCACTAATCATCCAATCAAAATAAAGCATACTCATATGTTATGTACTTTTGGTCAAAAACAGCAGACATAGAACACACTTCCTTAGAATTTATATTTCTGGAAGACAGTTAATAGAAAGTGTCAAAATACATGAAAACGGTGCCATATAATTATGAATTATGTGCATTAAATGCCATGTTTAACCATTTTTCAATTATATGGTGGCAGTCAGTTAATAATTTATTAAGGAAGCATGAGTATATGGAGGAAACTATAGATTTGTTGTAATAAACTGGCAAACTTTATCACGTAAGGTAAAAAAAATCGCCATGGGATGGAATCAAATTCATAAACTGTAGTGGTGAAAGGAGTTGATGGCACAGGTAGTTGTAAATCCAACTATAGTGAAACCTGTCTAAACTGAATCTCCTTGGAACCAACTTTAGTGTTCGGAATAGACAGGTGTTAGGTTTATACTGGTTAAACTAAAGAGTTCCTACATTGGGACTTTATTTAAAGTTCAGTTTGTACATTTTTCCAATTTATTCAGGATTTGGTTTAGACAGGTTATACTCTAATATACAATTGTTGCCATGACAACCTTTTCTTGTCATATTTGTCACATTTCTTGAAATATCAAACATAACAGGGATAAATAAATTCAAATAAGAAAACAGAAAATGAAGGAACAAAATTAGTTACTGTTACCCAAGCTGCAATATATCTTTGACCTAACTTTCATTAGAGAAAATATTAGACCAAAGACATAAAATCTGCTAGTCAATTTACTTAGCAAGTAATAGATCCTCGATATAACATTATGTGATAAAGTTTGACAGTAACTTGTGGCAGGTCAGTGGTTTTCTCCGGGTACTCCGGTTTCCTCCACCAATAAAACTAACTGCCACGATATAACTGATATATTGTTGAAAGTGGCGTTAATCACCAAAACCCTAACCCTAATAGATCAGTAGTCTTAAAGAAAAATTAATTTATTTTAATTGGTTTGATTTCTATTTCAGAAAATTCCAGTTGTCAACAGAGCCCAAATAATAAATGATGCCTGGAACCTTGCCAAGTAAGTAAAATAATTTGTGGTCTCGATTTCAAGGCTCTGTATTTATCTATGAAAAACATAATATGTAAATGTTACCGGGGTTTTTGATGGAAATAGTAAATTCCCAATTTCAGTGTAAAATACCGATATTTTTTTTTCCTGTCTCTGAGTCGATGCATAATGTTTTTCAAAGGGCACATAGAGAAAAATGGGGGATATTTGTTTTTTTTATTTTTTTTAATTTTTTTTGGTTAAATCTCACCCCACTACAACTAGTACATGTATTAGAATTGCCTTCATGAAATGATTTCTTTACAGAGCACAAGAACTACCTATAACAATTGCATTAGATACATTGAATTACCTGAATAAAGAGGATGATTATGTCCCTTGGTCCGCAGTCCTTAGAGAACTGGGTTATTTGGATGATATGCTCTCAACGACTGAAATATATGGAGAATTTCAGGTAAGTTTTTATAGTGAGGTTTTTTTTCTGAACAAAGAAGATTTTACCGCTATGTGCCATGGTCATATTTGAGGAGGAATGTGGATGATATCGTAGATTTGTGATTTATATCCCTTGAATCATCTGGTAAAGATCATCAAACAATGATGAAGTTTCTAGCGAACATGTGATGTTGAGATTGATACAGGAATTAGAGGTATTTGATCATTGGGTTTTTTTCCTAAAGAAGAAAGAAAATCATGTCCATTGGTGAGCAGTAGATAGAAAAAATATTGTCATGAAGAATAGAAAAATATGGGGAATTTCTTGTATGATTTCTTGAAAAATTTATCCCTAATATATTGCCAATTAATAACAAAATTACCGAACACCGAGCAGTCTTCCAAAGGAAAAGGCAAAACTCATAAGTCAATAAACAGACAACAACAGGAAAACTGGGAAAACCGCAATGGCCCTGACTTGGTACAGGCATTTCCAAAGAAATGGTGGGTTGAATCAGATTTTATGGCACCGAAGCACCCGCTTCTATTACGGGTAAAAGGTTCCGGCTGTCACTATAACAGCATTTTTAACAATACTGGGACAAATCATTCCAATATCATTCCCTTTGATTTTAGCACAAAGAGGTTGGACTGTACAAATGAATTGTTGAAATTTAATAAAATTATTCTGGAACTTTTTCAAAATGTAAAAGTAAAAGTTCTAAGTCATGGCTTTAGGGGTTAGGGTTATGGTGTTTAATGCCACTTTCAACAATATTTCAGTTATATAGTGGCGGTCACTTTTATTGATAGAGGAAACCAGAGAAAATCACTGACCTGTCGCAAGTCACTGACAAACTTCATCACATAATGTTGTATCGAGTGCACCTCGTCTGATGGGATTCAAACTCCCAACATTAGTGGTGATAGGCACTGATTACACAGGTAGTTGTAAATCCAACTATCATACAATCATGGCCACAATGGCCCTATAAATTTGTTTTGAAACTTTTTCAGAATGTAAAAATAAAAGTTCTAAGTCAGGTTTTGAATTTGTGAAAAAGATTATAAATGTCTTGATAAACATGCAGCGGTATATTTTGTATGTGTTTTTTTCTCTTCAATACATGTAACTTTGTGTAATATGGTCAAAAAGAAAACATAGAATTAATAAATTATTTGATTTATATATTTTTTTTCAGAACTTTATCAAGATGAAAGTGTCAGAGCCTTTCAAGAAACATGGTTTAAATTTTGCTAACTTGACTCATCTGGAAATGTGAGTTATTAAAACATGGTTTTATGGTTGTTCAAAATTGCCTTGTTGATAAAATGATTTTTTGCTCACCAGACCAGCTAGTTTAGCTTTTTCCATCACTTAATGTTTGTCTTCCTGTTTGCCATCTGTTAAGTCTTTAGAAATGGTACTGAAATGATCCAGTGTTGTCCCGAAATTGAATTTTAAGCATTTAGAAGGTGATTTTAACCACCTCTCCTGACACCAATGTTAGATATTTTTTCTGTTTAAAAATAATAAAAATTGACTTTGAATTGAAGTAATTAAAAAAAAAAAAATATAATATTCAAAATGTCCAATGATAGTGTTAGTAGAGGATGGCTGAACTAGCTTCTGAATCTTGCAAAAAACTTACTTGTTTGCTTCGCCCACATTCTCACTATATAGATAAGATACTGTCCTTAGTCGACCATTGTTGCTGTTGGACCTGATTAAATGTAATATGAACATATCTTCTCAGGAGTCCATTATGCCATGTGAATCAAAACTTTGCAGAAATGTTTTCTTGGGTGTCCTCTAAGAGTTCCCCTGGTTCCTTCAGATGGAAGTATGTAATATGACCATAATCTGGTATATGAGTCATTTGATGAGCGGAATTAACTGAAGGAAAGTTTTATGGAAGATCCAATCTAATTGAAATCAAATATCTCATTTGCTCCCCTTTACTGATATGTCGCGTCATGGGAGATCTGAGAAAATCCTATTACGGGTCACGTGTAAATGACCCTATGTACCTTCCAATGAAAATAACGATTGCAAGACTATGAAAGTGTTACTAAGCTGCTTTGTATGATATGAGCAATTTGATTGGCTAAAAAATGTCTTTACCGTATTGATCATATCATTATATATTCATGGCATAAGGTCACTCACATTTGACCTGTAATTGGGCTTCCTCAGATCTTCCACGCCATGACATATGAGTCAAGAGGAGTGAGTGAGAGATCTGACTTTAATTAGGTTGATGGATGATCCTAGAAATATTCCTTATCTTGATCTGATCCTAGAAATAATATGGCTTGATATGCATGAAATATTTGCCGCTGGACGTTTAACAACAATTAATCCAATTTCTCACATATTGTAGTATTTTAGCTGTTTTCTTTTCTTTTTTTTACTCAAACCAATTTATATTTAAATCTTCAATGGAAAGAGATATAAATTTAGTACAGTTGGACCTTCTTATATTAATAATTATATGATCCGTACATTTGTAATTTTTTTTCTAAATTTACCATAATAATTCCAATATTCGGCCAATTTGAACTGAAATATTGGGTTTCTTTCATTTCAGCACAACATGGTTCAACTGTATATTGGAAATAACTTAAAATAAGGATTGCTTTTATACTTTTTACAGATATGCAGTTACAGCCTTTGTACAGACAGCTTGTAGTTATGGAGTAGAATCGTGTTTAAATCAGGCAAAGATGTTATTTAAAGAATGGATGAAAAGGCCAGAAAATAATAAGTAAGTAAACATAGAATATGGATACATACACCGGTTATTACTGAAATTATTCTAGGCCTGGTCTGGATTTCTTGAAATTATCTTGAACTTAATTCCACCCAAACTAGTTTAAATTAAGTAAATATTCAGTCTTAATTCCTAATTTCAATTTATGTTTCATTAAAGAAATTCAAGAGTTCTAGATTTGTTGAGAAAAAAAAAGAGAATCACTTAATCTGCCAACTATTGAGTTATGTCTCTTAAAATATCATGTACAGTATGACCTAGTTCTATTGAGGGGTTAGGGAAGTATCGCATGTACACAGTATGACCTAGTTCTATTGAGGGGTTAGGGAAGTATCACATGTACACAGTATGACCTAGTTCTATTGAGGGGTTAGGGAAGTATCACATGTACACAGTATGACCTAGTTCTATTGAGGGGTTAGGGAAGTATCACATGTACACAGTATGACCCAATTTTATTTGTATTATATGTCATCTTTACACCACACTATTTTTCAGGATAAATCCTAACATAAAGAGTACTGTTTACTGTACTGGTGTAGCAGAAGGGGGTATAGAGGAGTGGAGCTTTGTCTATAATCAGTACAAAAAGGCAACAGTGGTATCTGAAAAATCACTCCTAGAGGCAGCTCTCTCATGTACCAAGGAAACATGGATCCTCAATAAGTAAGGGATTTTTATATCAATTATTTTTCAGAAAGGATTTGAACAAATCACTATTCGAGCTAAATGTTTATAGTGTTATTTTTGTGTATCTCAAAAGTTTGTAGTAGACATGTAAGTTATAGAAACTGCATCAATGGTGTAATGGTTAGCGTACTCTCTCGAGTGTGATAGATCATGGGTTCAAGCCCTGATCGGGTCAAACCAAAGACTAAATAATTGGTATTTGTTGCTTCTCCCCTAAGCACACAGCAATAAGAAGAGAGAGCAAAGAGCAAAGACTATCAGAATCGTGATAATGTGTCCGAGTGTAGCGACATGTGTATCCACTGTAGTTTCATAAAAAAAATGCAACTAAGCATGTTTGTCTAGTACAAATGGAACCTCATCATCATTTCATTGAAAATTAACTTGTTCTCATCATAATATAGCTGAAAAATTGCTGAGTTGGCATTAAACAACAATCACTCACTAACTCATGCCTAAATGTATATAGGGTTATTTTTGTGTACCTCTAAAATTTGTACATGTGGTAGACAGGTAAGTTATAATGGAGTTGTGTCCAGATGTTCGTGAACCACACCTTAATTAAAATAGTAATCAGATTGGCCTGTTCAAATAGTCTTATATATATCTCTATATATATATGTTATTTGTTTTAGGTTGCTACAAATGTCTTCCAATCCAGATGAAATCAGGAAACAGAATGCCCCTTATGTCATCAAGGCTGTTGCAAATAATCCTGTCGGAAAATATCTGGCCAAAGAATTCTTTTATCAGACCTGGGATTTCATCAGAGACACGTAAGTTATCACAAATTATTTATGTTTGTAAAGAATTATACCAAGGACCAAGTTTTTAAAATATTTCTTACACTGCATTTTATTATACCCTAGACTAGCAAAGTGCACAGTATGTTGTATTCAGGAGTATTGTTCGTCTGATCTTTGTCCATTCATCCACACATTCAATCCTTTTTTCTATGAGACCAGTTATTGGAATTCAGTGAAACTTTCAGGAATTCTTTAGTAATTCAGCACTGAACACTTCTTATTTTATTTTTTGATTTGACCTCTTCTACCACACCAGAGACAAGCATATTAGCCATAACACCATAGATGTGTTTCGTATAGTAGTTGAAACTAAATCTAACAAAGATTTTGATTTCCTGTCTGTGCTACCGTACAGTGTACTTGGTTCAAATTTATATCAAACTGTACCATTTATTTGCAGGAGGTTGGTGTTTTTCTCCAGGCATGCCAGTTTTCTTAACCAATAAGTCTGACCGCCATGATATAACTGAAATGTAGTTGAAATGGGAGTTGAAAGCCATTACGCTAATTTTTGTTTTTTAGTAGTCTCCCTCTTATAAGGCCACTCCCACTAAAGACCACCCTCTTATAAGGCCACTCCCAATAAAGACCACCTTATAAGGCCACTCTCAATAAAGACCACCCTCTTATAAGGCCACTCCCACTAAAGACCACCCTCTTATAAGGCCACTCCCACTAAAGACCACCCTCTTATAAGGCCACTCCCAATAAAGACCACCCTCTTATCATGCCACTCCTACTAAAGACCACCCTCTTATAAGGCCACTCCCACTAAAGACCACCCTCTTATAAGGCCACTCCCAATAAAGACCACCCTCTTATCATGCCACTCCTACTAAAGACCACCCTCTTATAAGGCCACTCCCACTAAAGACCACCCTCTTATAAGGCCACTCCCACTAAAGATCACCCTCTTATAAGGCCACTCTCACTAAAGACCACCCTCTTATAAGGCCACTCCCTCTAAAGACCACCCTCTTATAAGGCCACTCCCACTAAAGACCACCCTCTTATAAGGCCACTCCCAATAAAGACCACCCTCTTATCATGCCACTCCTACTAAAGACCACCCTCTTATAAGGCCACTCCCACTAAAGATCACCCTCTTATAAGGCCACTCCCACTAAAGATCACCCTCTTATAAGGCCACTCCCACTAAAGACCACCCTCTTATAAGGCCACTCCCACTAAAGACCACCCTCTTATAAGGCCACATTTCAGATGCACTTAGATTGTGAAATACCACTAAATTATAACCCTAAATAGAGGCCATCCCTATTATATGGCCTCTTGTAGAAGGAGTGGCATTGTAAGGGGGGGACTACTGTATTTGAAATAGTATAGATAATCTTATCAGTTTGTATATATGTTTAAATGAGTTTGTATATAGAGATAAAAAGCAATGAGAATTATATTTTTTTGACAGATATGCTGGAGGTTTTGGTGTTTTCATCAAATTAATTAAAGGTGTAACCAAATCATTCAACACAGACTATGAACTGCAACAGGTTTGTAATAATTAAAATTTTCTCATTTATCGGAAACAGAATTCTATAAGGCATATCAGAATCTTTAATATTCTTATATGTGGCTAAAATATTTTATTTACTTATTCTCCATCATTGCAATGCTTTGTTCTTATTAGGTACCCATCAATATGGTAGATGTAACAGCAAAGTTCTACTGTACGATTTTCAAAAGGGGAGGTAATTCTACATTGTTTCTCTTATAACGAACGATGCCTATAACGAACTAAGATCGAGAGTCCCCTGGACTTCGTTATAAACGAACTCTACTGTATACTGTTGCCTGCTTTATGGTATATTTCATACACTTACATGTAATGTAGCTGACTTTTGTAATAAATATATATCGATTCACTGCTACCTATGTGATTAGTGTCTATCACCACTAACGTTGAGATTTCGAATCCTGATCATGGCGAGGTGTACTAGATACAACATTATGTGATAAAGTTAGTCAGTGAGTCGGTGGTTTTCTCCTGGTACTTCGTTTTCCTCCACCAATAAAGCTTACCACCATTATATACCGGGTAATAAAATATATTATATAGTTGAAAGTGGCATTAAACACCATAACCCTAACCCCTGTTTGTTACAGTTGAAAGAGTTTCTATCTGCACAGTCTGACTTAGGACCAGGAGCCAGAGCATTTGAACAAGCGATTGAAAATACGGAATCAAACATAAGATGGATGAATAAGAATTATGATGCCATTAAAAATTGGTTGAACGTCCAGGATAGAAGTAAGGAAGCCATTGATGTTAGACTTCCACGAGCTGTGATTCCAAAAATGTACACTTTGACCTTGAGACCAGACTTTTACGGTACCGACCCTGCCACGTTTAGTACTGAAGGTACAGTTAGTATTGAAATGGATTGTGTCCAGGAAACAAGCAACATCACGCTACATATATTGAAACTGACGATAGACGTGTCCTCTGTAAATATCAACAGTCCGGATCACGTTGGAACCTTGCCAGGTGTCGTTAACCTTAGTGAAGATGAAGAAAGGCAATTTCTTATTGTTAACCTGAATGAGAATCTTCAACCAGGGAAAACATATGTCATAGAAATGTCATTTACTGGTCCCCTGTCCAGTGAGGCTCTAGCTGGATTTTATCTCAGTTCCTATAAAAGAGGAGACCAGACCATGTAAGATATATTTCTTGTAATTAATGAAGTAATATACAATCCTAGACTTTTGTAGAAGTAAAATAATATTGACAGAAGCCTAAGGCTGTGAATATTACTTCCAGCAGGTGAATACCATTATTTATTTACTTCTTGACTTTACTTAGCTAAAGTATGGATATTCCTTGTCATTATGTAATAATATGATATCATCTGCCTTTGAAAGCAAATATGTATTTAAATATTTTGATGTAGCGATTACTTCTCCAATTCTAAAATTGCTAAAAATATAACCATTATAAAACATATTCTTCTTTTGTTGACCTTAATCCCTTTTGTATTGTCTATGATTTTCAAAAGGTCTAATAAAAATGTAGATATCTAAATTAGTATACACCAGGCTTTTCTGGAAAAACCTGCTGCGGGTACGATTGTAGAGCCAAATTATTTTAAAATCTGGGACCAAGATAACCATAGGGCCTAATCAGGACAACAACAATCAGCTAAATAGGAAATTTTGCATTATTAAGGAACTGTAAATTACTTTCTCCCATTATTACGGCATTTTAACCCCGCTGAACCAGTGGTGGAAAAATCTGTAATCCTCTAGAGGATTAAAATGTCTCGTGCCTTTCCCCGCATTAATTTCAAAAGCATTAATTTCAAATTTTGAAATAAAGTTCGTGTTAAATGATGGGAGAAACAAATTCTCCTTCAGCTGCCCATGTGGGTTACGATATTTCTCCACTCTCGAGAGTTAAATTTAAAATTTTAACCACTTGCCTGACGGCTTGTGGTTAAAATTTTTAATTTAATTCTCTTGAGTGGAGAAATATCGTAACCCACGGGCAACTGAAGGAGAATCTATATATATTAAATATATCTTTTTTCCATGTCTGTGTCAAAACACTGATTTCTAGGCAGATGATACCCTCCGAGTCTAATAGTAGTTGTGCAATCATACCTCTTAATGGACATTTTTTCCTTTTTTGTTGACTAGGTTGAAAAAAAGGAAAAAAGGACAGTTAAGAGCTACAGTTTGGCAGCTAGGTCTAATAGTCCATTACCAGATAGTAATATTAATAAAAATAGAGGACGGTTAATTATGTGTGCATAACACATTTCTGGAAATAAACTTTATCTGGGACAGTCCTTGAAATGAAAATTTGAATTTACTGGTCCGAATCAAATTCTTTAATTTATTTTTATATATATCTAAATAAAAACTAAAAAATTTACTGGTCTGAACAAATTTTTAGTGCTCTTGGGCCCGAGGACCAGTGCTCATTGTTAGGACTGCTGGGATATTAAAAGTCTAAATTTATTGTAAAATTTAGCATCGTATTTTTTTTTAAATGGCAGTTATTTAGCTACGACTCAGTTTGAGCCGACTGACGCCAGACGAGCCTTCCCTTGTTTTGATGAACCTGACCTCAAAGCAAAGTTCAAGGTGACATTGTTGAGAAAACCAGATAGAGTTAGTTTATCTAACATGCCACAGGAAAGAACAGGAATTCCTAGGTAAGTCTGTGAATTAAAGGGAACAAGGCCAAATAGCAAAGGGAGATAATTCATCCAGCAATAACAAAGAACTACGACTTTCATGTCTTGGGTTGGGACCAAAAAAAATGGCAGGATTGAACTGTTTATAAAGGAATATCAATCCTCCCATTTTGTGTCATTCTGTGATCTTTTGTTATTAAACATGATTGGATGGATAAGTCCAATAAATAGGTAATAAAACCTTGTCAGCCTCTGAGATGCATGTGATTGACATTGTAATCCCATTGACTTCCATTTTTAAAACAACACATTTTATTTTATTCAGCAAAATACAAAAGTGTTTGTTTCAATTTATTAATAATACAACAATGTTTAACCATAATACAGTAAAAATATATTTCAAGCGCTGGAAAAATTCAAAATCAAGGAGTACGTTCTCTTCTTTCAAAATTCCTGTGACCCAATTTTTTTTTGGAGAGAAAAAAATGTTGATGGTCATGCTTGAGTATATTAAACACATAACCCTATACAAATTCATTTCTCATGGTAAAAATGTGTTTATTATACATGGCGAAGTACACTACCTCATAATATAAAAGTTACTGTCAAACTTCTTACATCTTAATAGTCAGATTATTGTTTTATGGAAATTAAATTCAGAGCTAAAACAAGTGAAATGGAAATATTATTTTTTTTACTTTCGAAATTTCCAAAGAAATGACTTTTTTGCACATCCAGTAAAACTTCTATAACTGAAATAGTGTTAAAAACAGTGTTAAAGAATAATTCTTAATAATTCACAATCTACATCCATTTTTAAAAGGCGAAAATGTGATCATTTTTTGACATAAATATTATCTTCATGGTAGCCATTTTTTTTCATTAGTACGGATGGTTATGTGGCAGATGAGTATGCTCTGACACCAAACATGTCCACCTATCTCCTGGCATTTATTGTCTGTGACTTCCAGTACACTGAGAATGTAACAAGAAATAATATCAAAGTAAGTATGCCAACTGAACAGTGGAGTTTTTAAAAAACTTAGCATTTGTATGATATTGTTTCTAATGGCATTATTTATTTATTTAAGTTTCAGTTCCCAATAGAATTGCCCATATTTTTTATATCCACGATGCCCTCGCTGCTAGGCATCAGGGAATTCAGTTATACTAATGTCCATCAGTCCCGCAATTGGTTTCCACTAAATCACTTGAGTTTGCCTTGAGCAAATCATTTGAGATTTATAAATTATGGGGACCATTAAAGGAAGGCCTAATTCTTTACCACTTATTCCACTCTGGAGTTATGCCCCTGCTCTATTTAGCTGGAAGCGGGTTCATATGTATTCTATGGACACATACTCACATTTTTATTAATACAATGTAGTTAGATTATTAATTATTTAATATTAATATGAAATAAAATTTTGATATTAATTGTTTATTTGTGTTTTATTTCAGTACAGAGCATGGTCTACACCAGAAACTGTGAGTCAGACAGCATTAGCATTACAGACAGGAGTAGATACACTGACTTTCTATGAAGATTTCTTTGGCATAAAATTCCCAATACCAAAACAAGGTTTGCTTATCATGAGTTTTATATTTGGGAAAAAGATAAGGGAATTCTTTCTTTTTATTGAATTGAAACAAGTAAAGAAGATTCAAATTTTTGAGAAGTCCAATAATCAGTGGTCAAAAGTATTTTTTTTGTGTAATATTTCATCAAGAATAGATATTGTAATATTATTTTCTTTGGAATAGATATAATTTTGTATTTGACATGACATTCTCCAAAAACAAGGCACTCGATTTATGTCATTTTCTCTAGATTCATCCTTCAAGCAGCAAACATCCCCTTATATGGTTGCACTTGACAGTAGAGAAACTGAATCTCATTTCTAGACCTGGAGTTATCTTCCTTATTTTCCAAAGTCAAATTCATGTTCAGTGAAACCTGTCTTAACCGAACATTGAATAAACCGAAATCTTGTATGAATCAAACTTTAAACAAAATCCCAATATATGTAATCTTTAACCTATATAACCAAACATCTGCCTATTCCAAACAAAAAAGTTTATTTGGTTTTATGGTGCTTAACGCCACTTTCACCAATATTTCAGTTATATCGTGGCGGTCAGTTTTATTGATGGAGGAAACCGGAGAAAACCACTGAGCTGTCGTAAGTAACCGACAAACTCTATCACATAAAGTTGTATCGAGTACACCTCACCTGAGCGGGGTTCGAACTCGCAACTTTATTGGTGATAGCACTGATTGCACAGGTAGTTTTAAATCCAACTACCATACGATCACTGCCACGACGACCCCCAAAAAAGTTGGTCCCAAGGAGATTCAGTTTATGCAAGGTTCATTGTATATTAATGAGTGTATGTTAATTGTTAAGCAAATTCTGACAAATTTTAATTTTTAGATATGATAGCCATTCCTGATTTTGCTGCTGGTGCCATGGAAAATTGGGGATTGATCACATACAGAGAGACGGCCATGTTGTTTGATCCTGATGTGTCGTCGGAATCAAACAAACAAAGGGTTGTCATAGTGATTACACATGAACTAGCTCATCAGGTAATGGAGAGATATTGTCTTTTATCAAGGGGGAGGGAGGATTTTTTTTCCATGAATGGAGATCAACTGCTTTATTAAAAAAAAATGTATGCCTTGATTTGGGAATTTTCCAACTCAGGAAATAAATGTTAGAGAAAATCGAAGGGGCAAAAAAAAAATGGACAATCCAGAGACTCTGGCAATATTGAGCACAAAAGATACTGGAGGAAGACAAACAAAACACCAAATCACAACACAACACAGAAAGCTAAAAAAAGATGAGCAACATAGACCCCACCAAAAACCAGGGGTGAACAGTCCCTTAAAATGAGCCATTACCCGTACTTTGGAAAAAGCTTCAATTTAATATTGGAAGAAGATGATGACAACAGATGCCATGTAGGTTGGCTATGAATAGGCACAACAATTGACAGGGTCATGAAAAGGTTAATCAGATTCAGACCTCTCCTCTTAATAAAAAGACAACTATTGGTAAACAGTAAAGAAAATACAAAGTACAATAGTAGGGACAGTAATACTAACTACTAGCTGGGAAAGTAGTTTTGATGGTTGTAGATTTAGACCATAACACTAAAGTTAAAAAATCTATGTTGATCCTTATAGATTAATAAGCATGTAGTAGTTATACAGCATTGTAGGTGTACTGGTTAGCATTCTCACCTCGGTTGTTATACAGCATTGTAGGTGTACTGGTTAGCAGTCTCACCTCGGTTGTTATACAGCATTGTAGGTGTACTGGTTAGCATTCTCACCTCGGTTGTTATGCAGCATTGTAGGTGTACTGGTTAGCAGTCTCACCTCGGTTGTTATACAGCATTGTAGGTGTACTGGTTAGCAGTCTCACCTCGGTTGTTATACAGCATTGTAGGTGTACTGGTTAGCAGTCTCACCTCGGTTGTTATACAGCATTGTAGGTGTACTGGTTAGCATTCTCACCTCGGTTGTTATACAGCATTGTAGGTGTACTGGTTAGCATTCTCACCTCGGTTGTTATACAGCATTGTAGGTGTACTGGTTAGCATTCTCACCTCGGTTGTTATACAGCATTGTAGGTGTACTGGTTAGCAGTCTCACCTCGGTTGTTATACAGCATTGTAGGTGTACAGGTTAGCATTCGCACCTCGGTTGTTATACAGCATTGTAGGTGTACTTGTTAGCAGTCTCACCTCGGTTGTTATACAGCATTGTAGGTGTACTGGTTAGCAGTCTCACCTCGGTTGTTATACAGCATTGTAGGTGTACTTGTTAGCAGTCTCACCTCGGTTGTTATACAGCATTGTAGGTGTACTGGTTAGCATTCTCACCTCGGTTGTTATACAGCATTGTAGGTGTACTGGTTAGCAGTCTCACCTCGGTTGTTATACAGCATTGTAGGTGTACTTGTTAGCAGTCTCACCTCGGTTGTTATACAGCATTGTAGGTGTACTGGTTAGCAGTCTCACCTCGGTTGTTATACAGCATTGTAGGTGTACTGGTTAGCAGTCTCACCTCGGTTGTTATACAGCATTGTAGGTGTACTGGTTAGCATTCTCACCTCGGTTGTTATACAGCATTGTAGGTGTACTGGTTAGCAGTCTCACCTCGGTTGTTATACAGCATTGTAGGTGTACTGGTTAGCATTCTCACCTCGGTTGTTATACAGCATTGTAGGTGTACTGGTTAGCATTCTCACCTCGGTTGTTATACAGCATTGTAGGTGTACTGGTTAGCATTCTCACCTCGGTTGTTATACAGCATTGTAGGTGTACTGGTTAGCATTCTCACCTCGGTTGTTATACAGCATTGTAGGTGTACTGGTTAGCATTCTCACCTCGGTTGTTATACAGCATTGTAGGTGTACTGGTTAGCATTCTCACCTCGGTTGTTATACAGCATTGTAGGTGTACTGGTTAGCATTCTCACCTCGGTTGTTATGCAGCATTGTAGGTGTACTGGTTAGCAGTCTCACCTCGGTTGTTATACAGCATTGTAGGTGTACTGGTTAGCATTCTCACCTCGGTTGTTATACAGCATTGTAGGTGTACTTGTTAGCAGTCTCACCTCGGTTGTTATACAGCATTGTAGGTGTACTGGTTAGCATTCTCACCTCGGTTGTTATGCAGCATTGTAGGTGTACTGGTTAGCAGTCTCACCTCGGTTGCAGTTGATTATGTGTTCGAGCCGTTGTGGGGTCAAATCATTAACTATAAATTTGTTGCTTCTCCGCTGAGCACGCAACATTAATGAGTAAGAGCAAAGACTGGCTAGCTCGGAATCTGGATAATGTGTCTGAGTGGAGCGACATGTCTACCCCCAGACTATCGTTTTGGTGAGCTAGCACTATAAAAATCCAACTAGCGTGTTGGTCTAGAAGAAAGTGGACATGATCATCATCTCATTGAATGTAACTAGTTCTCACCATGTTATAGCTGTAGAGTTAGTGTTATTACAACAATACGTTAGCTATATCATTTGGTCAGTTTTACCCGGAGAAAACCACCGACCTGCCGTAAGTATGCTGTTCACTGACAAACTTTATCACAAAATGTTGTATTGAGTACACCTCCCCATGATAGATGTAAATTTCTCATTAAACAACAATCACTCATTCACTTCCAAATTAATGATTAGTGAGATGTGTGGATTGTTTGGAAAATAAATGCATAATTAATAAATATCATTTCACGCCACGATATAGCTGAAATACTGCTAAAGGTGGCATTAAACACAAATCAATCAATATAAATATCATTTCAGTGGTTTGGTAACCTAGTTACAATGAAATGGTGGGACGATTTGTGGCTGAATGAAGGTTTTGCATCATTTGTGGAGAATTTTGGGGCAGATCATTTATATCCTGAATGGAGAATGGTATGTTAGGAGATTTAATTATATTATTATTTTACATGTACTTTGAATAATCCATTGGAAATTTGATCTCTCACCTATTTATCTATATAAATTATAAATAGAGGCTGAATATCACCTATTTATTTATATAAATTATAAATCGAGGCTGAATATTACAGAGACGAGCAAAAAGTATTTGGTCACTGTAATTGTTTACTATATATATTTCATATAAAACCATAATTTTTCAAAACATTATTCCAAAGTCAATTCTTGTTTAATTTTGATGAAGTTACAGTGACCGAATACTTTTTGCATGTCTCTGTATATATCAGAAAAGATGTGTGTCCTGTTTTTATGCCCCCACAGCAAAGAGTCGGGGGGGGGCATATTAATTTACCTCTGTCCGTCCGTTCGTCAGTCCGTCCGTCCGTTCTTCCGTCCGGATATAGATACATGGTTTGTTCGGCTATCTCCTCCTACAGTTTTGGAGCTACAGCTTAAATATTTTGTATGATGTTTATACACATAATGGAGGTGTACATGTCCACAGGATTTTGATGGTCAGGCGGGGGCGTCATTTGTGTCTTACAGACACACTTCATTTATAAAAAATCACTCCTAGCAAAACAACTTTGTCCATAATTATCAAGTGCGGGAGCATACCTCTTTTCTAGTTTATAATATTGGTTTGTAAGTAAAAAAATCAATATGTTATATTAGAAAACATGTAATTGATGAGAAATTAATTGCAGCGTTTGTTTTCATGAATGTCATGTCTACCTCCTCAAGCAGATTTGTGCAGGAATTCAGCAGAATACAGATTTTTAGCTTTTCACCAACTCTAATATTTAGTGAAGCATGAAAAGTGGAATTAAATTAATTAATAGTGTTTAATGAATTTTCTAAATTCTGAATTCCCTTCCTGCCCCTCACAACACATTTTTATTGGAATATATGTCTTAAAAAGTTGCACAACAATACCAAAATGAATAACTAATGTAGTAACAAATAGTTACTGCTTTTTAATGAGAGAATTTTTTTGTCATTTTAAAGCAGACGCCAGTAACTATTTGTTACTACATTAGTTATGCATTTGGTGTCCCACTGGATCTCAAAGCTACTTGTGATACTAGGTTAATACTAAATATTTATATACGTCTGAAAATTAAACCAAACAGTGTTAGAATTAGATCTTTGAGCTGACAAATTTTTTTTCTTCCCTCGATGGGATTTGAACTCACACCATTGATACACTGCAGCACCAATCGCTTAAGCCTTATATCCAGCACCCTAGACCACTCGACCACATCCGCTATATAAAAATATAGCTTCAATAGCCGACGTGTTACCTTGTCTCGTAAGGAAAACCTAGAGATAGACATAAGACATGTGTCTAAGCATGTGTATATATTATATATATATAATTCATGTAAATTTTGATTATTTTTTTTTTACATTGCTACTGTTATAAATGTTTATAAATTTGATTACAGTTTGATCAATTTACAGTGGATTCTATACAAGATGCGTTTTCATTTGATGGCCTTGTGACATCACATCCTGTCTATGTCCCAGTTTCTGACCCTGCTCAGATCAGTGAGATATTTGATACTATATCATACCAAAAGGTAAGAATTCTATTTATTTTTAACTTCCGTGGATATTTCAATGATTACTTTACAAGAATTTCAGACAAAATTGATCCCCTTCTAAATCAGGCCAACCCTTCTGCTGTGACAAAGTCTTATAAGAGAGGGACTACTGTAGTAAGATTGAGTAGAGGCCAGGTTGGGATGAGGAGTCAACCTCCTCCTGCAGCTTTTAAACTAGATCCTCAGAACTTTACAGATTTTTTGCAAGTATTGATCGTGGATGTACAAGTGTTATAGAAAATGTTTTTTTTTATGAAGTTTTCCAGATATTGATACATTTTTAAAACAGGATACCTATATTGTGTAATCAACTCTTCCCGCAACACAGATACCAAATTTACTGAATTTTTACATACATTTTCAGGCCTTTCAATAAGGGGCGGTACCAGGTACTTATACCCACTTAAAATGGTAATTGGTACCTCCTAATTTCAAAGAGTGTTGCATAAAATATTCATGTAAAATGTTCACATTTTAAGAAAAGGTACCGCCTGTAAAATGTGAAGCACTGGTTACACTTTAAAAATATTGAAATCCCTGCATTTTACAGCTGTGCCTCTTGCATCAACGAATCATTCAAGAATTAATATCTTTTGCATGTTTTGAAACTGACTATGAATAAAAGAAGTATATTTATTTACAGGGAGGATCTATTATTAGAATGATGAAGTTCTATCTTGGTGATGAGACATTTGCTAAAGGTTTAACTGTAAGTAAAGTATAGAAATAGGAGAGAACAAATAGGATCAAAATCATTCATGTCTAAAGGGATTTTGTATAAATTTCTGAATCAGCAATTTATTTGACTGTTTTGAAAGGTGTGAAACCACTAATTAATTTCTTTAAGGTTTTCTATTAAATTTATGTTTTTTCGAGTCTACCTGACCATTTTGTCTGAAGTTTAACCTTTCCAACACCATATATTTTCTGAAACGTACATGTTTCCTCTACATTCTGTCAAAATATTATGGGATGTTTAAAGTCTTTCAGTGAAATGCCATGCTCTGGGACATCCCCTACTGTAAAATTAGCAATGTTATTTCCGGAATTTCAGTATTTATAGGCCATGCATCAAGACTGCCATCAAATACAACTAAATGCAACCAAATTTGGGCTCAAAATATTCCTTATATATTGACCTTCAATTACCAGTTTTGTTTATTCCATTACATTTAATATTGTTCAAGATACAGCAAAGTGAAAGGAATATTTTCTTTAAAAAGGACTACTTTTGTATATGTTCTAAGCTCTGATTGATGAACTAGTGGTTTGACACCTAAAATGAGGAAATGGAGATACATATCTCCAAGATATATAATTGATATAACATTGAAAGTTAACATAAACATAGATATCTAATTTAGTGTGTACAACACCTTTCTAGAATAACTTTCTTCAGGTATGTTCATAATTAAAAGATTGGAAAGCCAAATAATTTAAGTCCTTATTTCTTTGCTCTCTCATTAAATCAATTTAAGTTGTAAACGGAACACAACACTCTTCTACCTAAGGTGATAGTGGAGATCTCCTTTAGCTCATTTAGAAGAGTTGATAGTGGAGATCTCCTTTAGCTCATTTAGAAGAGTTGATAGTGGAGATCTCCTTTAGCTCATTTAGAAGAGTTGATAGTGGAGATCTCCTTTAGCTCATTTAGAAGAGTTGATAGTGGAGATCTCCTTTAGCTCATTTAGAAGAGTTGATAGTGGAGATCTCCTTTAGTTCATTTAGAAGAGTTGATAGTGGAGATCTCCTTTAGTTCATTTAGAAGAGTTGATAGTGGAGATCTCCTTTAGTTCATTTAGAAGAGTTGATAGTGGAGATCTCCTTTAGTTCATTTAGAAGAGTTGATAGTGGAGATCTCCTTTAGCTCATTTAGAAGAGTTGATAGTGGAGATCTCCTTTAGCTCATTTAGAAGAGTTGATAGTGGAGATCTCCTTTAGTTCATTTAGAAGAGTTGATAGTGGAGATCTCCTTTAACTCATTTAGAAGAGTTGATAGTGGAGATCTCCTTTAGCTCATTTAGAAGAGTTGATAGTGGAGATCTCCTTTAGCTCATTTAGAAGAGTTGATAGTGGAGATCTCCTTTAGCTCATTTAGAAGAGTTGATAGTGGAGATCTCCTTTAGCTCATTTAGAAGAGTTGATAGTGGAGATCTCCTTTAGTTCATTTAGAAGAGTTGATAGTGGAGATCTCCTTTAGCTCATATAGAAGAGTTGATAGTGGAAATCTCCTTTAGCTCATTTAGAAGAGTTGATAGTGGAGATCTCCTTTAGCTCATTTAGAAGAGTTGATAGTGGAGATCTCCTTTAGCTCATTTAGAAGAGTTGATAGTGGAGATCTCCTTTAGTTCATTTAGAAGAGTTGATAGTGGAGATCTCCTTTAGCTCATTTAGAAGAGTTGATAGTGGAGATCTCCTTTAGTTCATTTAGAAGAGTTGATAGTGGAGATCTCCTTTAGCTCATTTAGAAGAGTTGATAGTGGAGATCTCCTTTAGCTCATTTAGAAGAGTTGATAGTGGAGATCTCCTTTAGCTCATTTAGAAGAGTTGATAGTGGAGATCTCCTTTAGCTCATTTAGAAGAGTTGATAGTGGAGATCTCCTTTAGCTCATTTAGAAGAGTTGATAGTGGAGATCTCCTTTAGCTCATTTAGAAGAGTTGATAGTGGAGATCTCCTTTAGTTCATTTAGAAGAGTTGATAGTGGAGATCTCCTTTAGCTCATTTAGAAGAGTTGATAGTGGAAATCTCCTTTAGCTCATTTAGAAGAGTTGATAGTGGAAATCTCCTTTAGCTCATTTAGAAGAGTTGATAGTGGAGATCTCCTTTAGCTCATTTAGAAGAGTTGATAGTGGAGATCTCCTTTAGCTCATTTAGAAGAGTTGATAGTGGAGATCTCCTTTAGTTCATTTAGAAGAGTTGATAGTGGAGATCTCCTTTAGCTCATTTAGAAGAGTTGATAGTGGAAATCTCCTTTAGCTCATTTAGAAGAGTTGATAGTGGAAATCTCCTTTAGCTCATTTAGAAGAGTTGATAGTGGAGATCTCCTTTAGCTCATTTAGAAGAGTTGATAGTGGAGATCTCCTTTAGCTCATTTAGAAGAGTTGATAGTGGAGATCTCCTTTAGCTCATTTAGAAGAGTTGATAGTGGAGATCTCCTTTAGTTCATTTAGAAGAGTTGATAGTGGAGATCTCCTTTAGTTCATTTAGAAGAGTTGATAGTGGAGATCTCCTTTAGTTCATTTAGAAGAGTTGATAGTGGAGATCTCCTTTAGCTCATTTAGAAGAGTTAATAGTGGAGATCTCCTTTAGCTCATTTAGAAGAGTTGATAGTGGAAATCTCCTTTAGCTCATTTAGAAGAGTTGATAGTGGAGATCTCCTTTAGCTCATTTAGAAGAGTTGATAGTGGAGATCTCATTTTGAAGAGTGATGGCTTACAATGCAAGAGATCCCAGGATCAAATCCCATAGGGGACATTGTATTTTTTGTAGATAAAATATGCTCTTTTGTTACACAGTAAAATTAATTGCCTTTCTATTGTCATAGTTACTAAACTCAAGTAGCACAAACAAATCTGGATATTACATTATTTATTCCTTGTTGATGTTTTGTTAATCATGATTGATCCTAATCACTAATTTTTGTGTAATACAGCTGATCGATGGATTTCTCTGATCACATTCTCATCATCTCCACAAGTAAGACCGACCAGCATAACATAAATGAAATATTATGATATAATTTAAGCACCCATATTCCTAGTCCTAGATAATGACTTCTATTATAGGCATACTTGACAGACAGACAGTTCAGCAATGCTTTCCATGACGACCTGTGGGATGCCATGACAAAGGTAAATACTATTTATACCATCAAACACTAATATATTGGTTGTCATGACATTAAATGTAATCAGAAATGTAATCGATTACATTTACAAAGTAATTGTAATTTAATCGATTACATTTGAAAATTGATGTAATCGTAATGTAATGTAATCATGAAAATTGCAAAGTAATTGTAATGTAATCGATTACATTTGAAAGTAATTGACCCCAAGTCTGACACCATGGCTTTCAGAGTTAAACAGTTAAACAATCGAACCGTTGTATAAATGATTTGTAACATGAAGCCATACAATATCAAATTTAGGTCGTTGATTATTGCATGGCTCTCTGAGAGTAACAAAAATACAGCCCAGATTTAAAGTGTGCAATATCTTGTATCTGTGTGTATTATTTCATATTTCTTAGCTGTTGCATACATTCTGGTATATAAACCATAAACATATCAAGGAAAAGAATACATTCATGTTACAAGTAAATGTAATGCTGTTTTCTTGTATCGAATTTAACAAAAGTTATTTTTTTTATATCTGTATGTAGCACTAGTTCTTGCCAGATGTATGTAACAATCATGTTTGTCATGTCTACTTTCATGATAAATTTTGTGATAATCTCACCCTCCAACACAATTGCCTCCATTAGTAGAGGTAGTAATTTCTTAAAATGGCAAACATAAGTGGAATCAGTTGAAATTTTTTTTTTTTTTAACTTGTTTAACATAATTATGTCTTTTTGCCCCAACCTTTTCTATATTTAGAAGTCAAATTAAAAACCATGTGAGTGATTACAAGCTCCTGGTATCCTCTGGTTTAAACAGTGCCTTCAAGCTAACTTTCCTGTACAAAATTATTATGACATAACTGTAAGATTTAGTTATTATTGTAGCAAGCACAGATTGATGGCAGACCATTAGATGTGAAAGCCATCATGGATACATGGATACTACAAATGAACTATCCTGTTGTCAAGGTAACCAGGTCTAATGGCATGCTACATTTGGAACAGAAGAGATTTTTGTTTAATCCAATGGCTACTGATCCTGAGAAATACACATCTCCATTCAAGTAAGTAAATAATATTGAGAAGTGTGTTCCAATTTCTTCTGAACTGCATCAGTGGCATAATGGTTAGCGTGCTCGCCTCGAGTGCGGTAGGTCGTTGGTTCGAGCTCCGGTCGGGTCAAACCAAAGACTATAAAATTGGTATTTGTTGCTTTTCCGCTAAACATGCAGCATTAAGGGAAAAGAGCAAAGACGGGTTGGCTCGGAATCAGAATAATGTGCCCGAGTGGAACGACATGTCTACCTGCAGACTGTTGTTTCAGTGAGCTAGCACTATAAAAATCCAACTCAGCGTGTTGGCCTAGTACAAAGTGGACTTCATCATCAACTCATTGAAAATTAACCTCTTGCCATGATATAATCGACAGACTGCTGAATTGGCATTGAACAATAATCACTCACTCACTCCAATTTCTTTTGAAGATTTAATCTTGAATTATGTATTTATCAAGAACATCATAAAATCACAAAAGAGAAATTAAAAAAATATAATAGTCTTGCAATATTATGTCTGAGTTTTAATTCAAATATGATTAAAAAAAATGCATTGGATGATTGGAAAACACTTTTTTCCAACTCCAACTATCCATACATCCATAAAAAGAAACTAAAAAAGTTGTTATGCACCAATCACCCATATATTATCTATATAAAGTGCTTTCCAACCTTCCCATTTAACTTTTCCTGGAATAGCCCTAAATAAAAGTCTGTAGTATAATTTTTTTTTTATATTTAAAAGAAACTGATATCAAGATTAAATTTTATATCAAAATTTTGAAAAACTTTTTCTGTATTTAGATGCATATATATGGAATAACAGGTAACTGATATTTTGTCAGTACTTGATGTAAACTAATCCAAACACAGATTAGCACAAGCTTAGTATCGAGACCTTCAAATTTGAGGTTATTGTTTTTCTGTAACTTCATAATGTATTGGATGCCACATCGATTGATAATTTTTAGCATCAGAGTTAGTCCTTTGATGACGAGAATATCCGTCACTGATCATAGGAAAGATTTATAAATCACCGATAATATGTGCTACTGTTTTATTGTAGTTATACGTGGAAGATACCATTCACGTATACCACCAGTGATAATCTACAGTTTAACCAGACCTACAAAGATGTCATTTGGTTTGAATTACAGCCTAGCATGGGTAGGGAATAGCATTATTTTTAATACATTTGACTTGGATTTTTCGAAGAAATTTTAAGTCAAATTTTTGTTGTTGCTTATATGACTTGTTGATAAAAAACTCAGACGTAAAGATTTTCTCTCTCGAAAAATCAGCTGGTTATTTTTTTAAAATTTGTATGAAACTGTTATATTCAGTAAAATACAAAATCAGATACTTGTGTATTACAGGTTATAGAAAAACGGCAGTTATGAAGATCGAGACATAAACACTAGTATCACAGTAGTAGTGTATTCTAAGAAAATTTCAACAGTATTTCAGCCCCCCACACTTATAAGACCACTTCTTCTGCAATGAAAAAAATTGGCCTTATTAGAAGGGTGGCCTGTCTTGTTAGGGACGATTTAGTATTATTTTACTATCTAAATGCATCTGAAATCTGGCCTTATGAGAGGGGTTACTTTTGATGACAGTGGCTTATAAGAGGGGAATACTCTATAGTTGTGGTAAGTTTTATTGGTGGAGGAAACTGGTGTACCATGAGAAAACCACTAATCTTCTCTCCATAAATCACTATCAATGTCACTTTTATATGCTGGGCAAATGGGGAGATCAGACACACGAACTTGAGTTGTGATGTATAACTATAGGTATTTATTACTATAGATAGATGTAAACACAACTGCCATGCAATCTTAGCCACTATACCTCTACTAACTGCATCAGTGGTGTAATGGTTATCGGTGCTCGCCTCGAGTGAGGTAGATCATGGGTTCGATCCCTTGTCGAGTCAACCTAAAGATTATACAATTGGTCATCTGCTAATCACGCAGCAAAAAGGAGTAAGAGCAAAGAGTGGTTGTCTTAGAATCGGGATAATGTGTCCAAGTGGAGCCATCGGGATAATGTGTCCGAGTGGAGCCATCAGGATAATGTGTCTGAGTGGAGCAACATGTTAACACACAGATTGTTGTTTCAATGAATTAGCACTAAGAATGTTATTCTAGTACAAAGAGGGCATCTTCATCATATCATCGAAATGTAAGTTGCTCTCACCATGATATAGCTGAAAAATAGCTTATTTAGCATTAAACAACAGTCACTCACTTACTATGACTCTACTGATGGCAGAAAAACTTTCCTGTATGCCATCAAAATTAAACTGATATAAATGTATATAAAATTTTCCTTATTATGCTGGGATGGTTACTTCAGGAATAAATAGAATTTCTCATGTCCTGTATCTTCAATATCATGACCTATTGTTTTGCTTTCAGACATTCCTACGACAAGCCGTGGGTGGATTGTTGGTAATGTACAACAATTTGGCTACTACAGAGTCAACTATGATGATGAAAATTGGCAGGCTCTGATTGGTCAGTTGAAGACAGATCACAAGGTACTTCATATTTATACCTAATACAAGTCAGTACATTTAAGTCGTATAGTTTGTGAATGTATAATTGTGTTGAATTGGGGTAAAATGGTGGGAAATCATGCATCATGGGCATTTTCAATTACTGTTTTATATTTTTGAATATTGAACTTATATAGGTCAACCTTCGAAGAAATTGTCAGTCGTAAGGAAAATAACTGCTGTAAAAAAACGAACAAAAACAAAGAATTTTAGAATCCAATCTGAATGTGCCTAATTTTGGACCTAGAAATGGATTAGTACCAGAATGAATTGGTTGTTTAATTGAGACAAGATCAGACAAACTTTACGACCTTCTAGTGTCAGACAAGATCAGACAAACTTTACAACCTTCTAGTGTCAGACAAGATCAGACAAACTTTACAACCTTCTAGTGTCAGACAAGATCAGACAAACTTTACAACCTTCTAGTGTCAGACAAGATCAGACAAACTTTACAACCTTCTAGTGTCAGACAAGATCAGACAAACTTTACAACCTTCTAGTGTCAAAGGACCCCATGTTTAAAAAAAAATAGTACAGTATTGTACTATTAGAGGCAAATCACAAGACAGAGATTGAATGATGTTCTTGTATTGTTTTTGTATTTTCCACACTATATGAAAAGTATTTGATACAGTTTTTATTTTTGGATTCTATTCCCATGTTTTCTTTACAGAGTATCCATGATATAAACAGAGGACAAATATTAAACGATGCCTGGTCACTTTCAAAGTAAGTATTGATTTAAAACAAAAGTGATTTCTTCTGACACCTGTCAATCTGATAAACTTCTATACCAACTTCTGTTTTTTTTTAGAATAATTCATTTTTGCAAAGTTAATTCAACATTATGAAATCTCATCATTGTATAAAAGTTTTTTTTTTCTGTTTTCACCAGTTAGCACATTCATCTCTGTATATCTTAGGAAACAAGAGAAAAAAAATAAAAAATTTGTCTGCATTTAAATACATGTAAATATGTAGAGAAATAGATTTGTGTATCATGAATGTTACTTTAACTGATTATTTGTGTCACCTCTCTAGATGTAAAAATAACGAACTACATCTATGCATTTTTATATGAATATGCTGATAGACTTAGCCTTTTTTCTTTCTTTTTTTTTCTTTCATTTTTTTTATTTGACCTTTGAAATAAAGCTTTTTCAAGGATCAATCTATTCAGAAATCATATTCGGGTGTCCATACACTATATATCATCCATGATACATAAAATGCTCAATAGATGTCATTTTTAAGTGTATGAACACCAGAATATGATTTCTGTATAGACTTATCCTTGATAAATTAAACTTTAAATAAAGAAGCAAGAATATTGAACATTTGTTATATTATTTTGTATATTTGGAAATAGAATTGAACTAATGTTTAGGTTAGGGTTATGTTGTGTAACGCAACTTTCAACAATATTTCAGCTATATCGTGGCTGTCAGATTTATTGGTGGAGGATACCGAAGTATCTGGAGAAAGCCACCAACCTGCTGCAAGTCACTGACAAACTTAATAACATGTTGTATCGAGTACACCTCGCCTAAGCAGGATTCGAATGCATAACATTAGTGGTGATAGGCACTGATTGCATAGGTAGTTATAAATCCAACTACCATACGACCATGACGGCCCCAACTAATGTTTAAGATAAAGTTTTTATGATAAGAAATTAAAAAGATTTTGTTTACTGATAGATCTGGTGATGTAGGCATACTGACACCCCTACAGATTTCTGATTATTTGATTGAAGAGTTGGATTATGTCCCTTGGTCAGCTGCAGTAATAGAATTATCATATGTAAGGAATATGCTGAGCAGGACAGCTATATATGGAAATTTCCAGGTGAGTTTTCTCCCTTGCTGAAAGTTGATTATGTCCCTTGGTCAGCTGCAGTAATAGAATTATGATATATAAGGAATATGCTGAGCAGGACAGCTATATAATTATTGAAATTTTCAGGTAAGTTTTGTCCCTTGCTGAAAGTAGAAAAAAACTGTTAACGCTATAATTTTTTAATAATTTTTAGGGTTAGGGTTAAGGTGTTTAACACCACTTTTAACAATATTTCAGTTATATCGTGGCAGCCAGTTTTATTGGTGAAGGAAACCAGAGTACCCGGAGAAAACCACTGACCTGTTGCAAGTCACTGACAAACTTTATAACAATATAGTATTGAGTACACCTCGCCATGAACGGGATTCGAACTCACAACTTTAGTGGGGATAGGCACTTATTGCACAGGTAGTTGTAAATCTAATCACGACCATGATGACCCCTTTTTGTAATTATACAATTGGCTTATAGATATTAATTTGTGTTAGTGGTTATATCTTTATTAGGAATGCCAGGTTTAATCAGTAATCTTAGTTTCTCTCTTCTTCAGAGAATTATTTTATAGATGATTATATAATGGTCATTTTCAGTGCTTCCTTCTTCTTCTTCCAATAAAGTTCATCCCTCAGTGGTCCTGAGTATTATTCAACTTGTATCAGTTTGATGCCAACAGTTCCTCCAACAAAAGGATTCACATGTAAATGATGATTATTGCTTTTCAATCATTGGTCCTGCCTCTTGCAGATATTTAAGCTCCTTTCTCAATAGAAACAGGTGTCATTTTTGAGGTGGTCCACCACACTAGACATATTCTGTTTTACTTATAATTTTCATAACTTTGCAATTGTATCGAAAATGAATCCCCATTAAAAACAAAAATAAGTCAATATTTATGTTTTTTGTTTTTAAATTACTTTATAATGCTGTGTCAATTTTGATCATGCTGAGTGTCGAAATTCAGTTTTAAATAATGTATAAAGCAAGTTTTTGAATAGGATTATCAACTTGAGTTCATTATAATTTTTTTTCTTCAGAAATACATGAGTAATCTGGTCAGCAAAGCATTTGAATTTTATGGCTTAGATAATACTGGAGCAAGTCATATTGAAGCGTAAGTAGAGTTGATAAAATTTGAATTTGACATGGCAAAATGAGATACTTTATCCTTCTAAAAAAATGACATGGCTGTAAAAAATATATGTGCATAATGAAAAATAATTCAAGGTTTGGAATTTTGTAAACATTTAATATTCTTATGCTATGTATGGTGAAACCCCTCTAAACCGAACCTCCTTGGGACAATATTTTATGTTCAGAATAGACAGTTGTCTTTATTATACAGGTTAAATTAACAAAGATTTCCTACATTAGGACTTTATTTATTGTTGGTTTTATACAGGATTACTATTTATTCAGGGTTCTGTTTAGACAGGTTTCACTCTATTTCTTCTTTTTTAAATTTTATTTCTTTTAAATTTTCTTAAAATTGTTAGATTTATGAAAATACATTTGAAGTGGAATATTGTTAATTGAAAATGTTATAAATTTTATTTTTAGGTTTTCAAGAGCATTGATAGCTACTCAAGCTTGTAACTATGGTATAGCTGGATGTACAACAGAGGCTGTAACAATGATCAGTAATTGGATGGCCGACCCAGAAAATTACAAGTAAGTTCATCAATTAAGCGATAAAGAAACTCAAAATCGTTTTAAACCTCAGGAGAAATCAATACATTTAAATAGGAGAGGTAAGTATGAGGGTGGGGGCTGTGGGTTATGGTGTTTAACACCACTTTCAACAATACTTCAGCTATATCGTGACAGTCAGTTTTATTGGTGGAGGAAACCCAAGTACCTGGAGAAAACCACCAACATGCTGCAAGTCACTGACAAAATGTTGTATCGAGTGCACCTCGTCATGAGTGGGATTCGAACTCACAACTTTAGTGGTGATAGACACTAATTGCACAGTAGTTGGAAATCCAACTACCAATGCAATCAGTAAGAATATGATAACTATTTGTGACCTGTTCCATTGTATGTCATTTCTAATGAAGATTTTTAACTAAATGAGTAGATCTATGATTTGATGTACTAAATGTTTAATGAGTTTAATAAACTTATCAAAAGATAATGACACTTCAAACAAAAATCAGAAGGTCCATGGGCACAGCTAATACCCAATGTAAAAGTCTGAAGTCAGTAACAAAAGATCAGACCACGGACCTAAATAATTTTGAACCCCTGTTTATATAATATGAGACAGGCACAACCTGTTTGAAGGACAAAGTCCTATAATTTTAAGAGGGAAGCATGAGAAGGGAATGTATTATTTTTTTTCAAGTACTTTTTAAAGTTTTTTTTTAATTATTTGGCTGGAGTTATCTCTCTTTGACTTATGGCTGTTACGTTCATTTTACCTACGCCGCTCTTCCGCTGAGAATCTCATAGAAAGAGATTTTTTAATTAGAATTTTATTTCAAGTTTATTTCGATTTTACATAGAGTAAATAATTAAAGAAATGGGAATTTTTCATTGAAATATATATTTTTTGCATTTCTAAATATCAATTGATCTATTTTTAAAACTTCCGGTGAAAAGATATTTGGCTATGAATAGATAAGGAGGAAAAATCGTACAGCCTACAGTTAAAAGGATTTTGTCCTTCATTAATTTGGCTACCCTGCAAAGCACTGAGGTAGAATAAAAAATCAGGTTGTACCCTCTGCTCCAAAGTCAACCACTCGACCAACAGAGCTAAAGGGAATCTCTATTAGATCAACTAGCAGTGGATGTTTAATCTTTTATGATACCTGAATGTTCAGGCTATTAACCTAATTTCATTACCACCACATCCAGTTGTGTATTCATTTTGTATTGACAGAATTGATCAAGACTTGAAGAGTACCGTGTATTGTACTGGTATATCTGACGGTGGAGAAGAGGAATGGGACTTCTTGTATCAACAATACAAATCATCAAATGTAGCTGCTGAAAAAAGTAGAGTGCTGACTGCTCTGGCATGTACAAAGGAAGTTTTTCTGCTTAGCAGGTTGGTATGAAGCAAAAGAAAGTTTTTCTGCTTAGCAGGTTGATATGACACAAATAATTTTCTGTTTGATGATAACTTGTGAACGAGAAGTCAGATTGAAGCTAGGTGTTGTATGTAGGAGTATCTAAGTCAAGTTCGATAATGACGATTTTTCGACAATCCTTACCAGAGTTATGCCCCTTTTTGTACTTCAAAGTTGCTAAATTTTTGCTTTCTAGATGATAACTTGTGAGCGAAAAGTCAGATGTGTGGTATGCCTTTTCAACACTTCTTACTGAAGTTATTACAGGATAATTTCAATATAAGTAACCGTCAGGGGACCTGTAGTCAAAACCCTTTTATTTAACTTTAAAATTGTTCTCTTCGTGTTAATCAAATATGACTCATTCTGTCACTCTAACCACATAAAACTTATTACAAATCGTCAAAGTAGTCATGCATGAAATTCAATTATCATTGTCCTTCGTATTTTGACCAATCACAAAGGATTGTTTACCCATAATGCACTTTCCTTTTTTTGAATTTTTTTGTTGGTCAATTTCAAAAATAAAAATCAGTCATTTCTTTTAATTGTATAGGTACCTGACATATTCATTAGATGTGGCTGAGATAAGAACTCAGGATAGTTCAAATGTCATCATTGCTATCTCTAGAAATGAAAATGGTAGAGACTTGGCCTGGGATTTTATGGTAGAAAACTGGGATCTTATTATTGAAAGGTAATTAGTGATGTCTATGTGAGGACAAGAAGAGACTTTGACTGCCTTTTTATGGTAGAAAACTGAAATCTTATTTAGTTAGTATGTATGGCAGAATAATTGATTAATTTGATTGCTTGAAAATAACGTTATTATTGTCCTAATTTAGTTTTTTTCATATTTTGTTAACTGATTGATGCAAATGATCAAAATTAGTGTTTACACGTAGTAAATAGTGTATGAGGGAATGTTGGGACTTGCTTGTATGGTGTAATGCCTCTAGTACAGTAGTATCTAGTGAGGCTGATAGTGCTGTGCTGGTTGGTGTATACCCAGTGGCCGCTACGGTAGCCAGAGTGGACTATTGCTGAAGGTATGAACATGCAACTTGATAAATCTTTCGCCTATTCCTCTGACTTTCCTATATACACTTTTTTTTCTATCTTTCCTACTTTCTCTGTAATTCATACTTTTTCTTAAGGATTGTACGAAATTATTTATTTAAATTAGTGTGCAAACCCCCCCCCCCCCTCCCCCCGTGCAATAATAGTTAAAAGTTACGGTCAGCACGTACCATGTAGATGTAATGGTAAAAGGGGATTTGTGACAAGGTTTTGCTTTTTATGGTGTGATGATGTATGGGTAGCACAGACTATCCAAATTCACTTGAGATATATATGACCATTGATTTAGACTATGACTTTCTTAACTTGTCGATAGTAGTTAATTTAGAATCTGTCATTATTATATTATACTTGTTACTTTAGCTACAGTCTAACCTAGCATAAAGACCACCTCTATATAACAAATCACTGTCTATAAAGGGCAGCCTCATTTTACCTATTAAAGAATAGTGCATATAATTTTAACCTGTATATAAAGGGCACAATTTACAGATTCCCTTGAGTGCTCTTTATATACAGGTTTGACTCTATGTTATTATGTTATACTTGTTAATTTAGGTATGGAACATCTGCTTTTGCTATTAAGAACCTGATATCAGGAGTCACAGCAAACTTTAATACAGAGACCGACTTACAAAAGGTAATCAAAATACTGTGTACCGGTAATCAAAAAACTCCTGGATGTAACTTTTTGCTAAAATTGGGGGATACATATTGTGTTGTATCACAAAATTTTGTAGGCACAACTCCTCCTACATTTTAAATTGGAAATCCTGAAAACTCTGCATACTTGTTTATTACAATCACATATCATTACAGCTTTTTGATTAGACCGTTTTTAAAGTAGGTATTTTAATATTTCCTTATAATATTTTGTGCATGCAACTCCTTCATTTAAAGGGAATTCCTTAAAAACTTTGAATACTTGCTTATTACCATATAGAGAATTGCATATTATGGCGGCATTTAATTGGACCAATTCTGAAGGATTTTTATTGTTCTTTTCGACTCCGAATATATCCTTGAAAAAAAGTTAGTAAACTATCATGAACATTTTTTTGTACATGCAACTTCTTCTACAAGAGTTTTGCAGATCTTTATGGCTGTTTGATTAGACCATTCTTGAAGGAGTTATTGCCCTTTTTAACTTTTAATATGCGAGCGTCAGCGAGCTCTTTATGGTATGAAATGTGTACTTAGGATTTTTTGACAAACATGGCACATACTGACGAATAAATTTTTTTTTGACGCTTTGTAAACACGTTCCGTGTAAACACACTAACACACTCAACTAATGAAGATCTTCTTAACATAAAGCGCAAAGGTGATCCTGAAGTCTCGTACCATCTCTCGTACATCTGATACCACTGAAACCTGGAACCTGTGTGTAATAAATGTCATTTTGTTAGCTTGTTTTACTTATATTGATATTTTTTAATTTATTAAATCTCTTCTGACATACTGACAAGAATTTTTGTTTCTACGCAGAAGTTAACTTTTGAGATTTCGTAGGGAACGACAACTCGATTGAATGAGACTAGATTCGGCCCTAGAAAAAAGTCGTCCCCAATATATCTCGGCCCAAAAAATCTCGACACTTTTTGATGCACTGGATGAGAGTGAAATTGCCAGATAATTTTCAGATGCGCGAGCATTCATGGTCGTGCCGGTTTCATATTATTTTCATCAAACAGTTTTTATTTAGTACTCCTCCTGCATTTTAAGACAGAAAATTTCTCATATCTTTGCATGCTTTCTTCTTACCATATGGAAATTTGCCTATCATTTTCTGGCACCATTTTTGAAGGAGTTATTCCCCCTTTTACTTGTAAATGCAATTCCTCCTTCATTTAAAAAAAAGTAATAATGTAACCAAGTTTTAAATAATTTAGATATTTTTCAGTTGAAAGATTTCAAGACAAGGCATCCAGATTTAGGTTCCGGTTCAAGAGCTTATGAACAAGCAGTAGAAAATACAGAGTTTAACATACAATGGATGGCAAAAAATTATGAAATACTTGAAGCATGGCTTAACGAGAAGATTGTATCTAAAAGTAAGGGAGGTAACCACATAACAGATGTCAGACTACCAACATCAGTAATACCAAAGCTTTACACTTTAGAATTGACACCAGATATATATGCGTCAGATCCAAAAGATTTTAAAATAACTGGAAAAGTAGACATTGTTGTCGATTGCAAGGAAGATACAAAAAACATCACAATTCATATAAATAAACTAACGATCGACAGAACAAAGATACAAATCAGGAAACAGTCTGGTAACCAGTCAGGACTCACGGTTGTCAGGACAACAGAAGATAAAGATCGTCAGTTCTACATTATGTTTTTGTCAGAGAATTTAAGACAGGGTCAGACATATGTTTTATCACTAGTGTTTGAAGGCCCATTGAGGGATGACCTAACTGGATTGTATTATAGTACTTACAAAAGAGGAGGTCAAGATGTGTAAGTTTGTTTATAAAAAGATTTGAATTCTATTATTCAACCTGATTGTAGAATATAAACAAATTAGTTCGACATAGACAAGTATTTTTATATTTCTAAGGGTCTTTTAGGTGTCTAAGTTAATAAAAAATTTTCATGCCACAATATAGCTGAAATACTGCTGAAGTTGGCTTTAAACACCAATCATTCAATCAATCAATCATGAAATTATTACAGTGAAACCTGTCTATACTGAACCCTGAATACCGAACTTTAAATAAAGTGCTATTGTAAGCAATATTTTGTTAATGTTACCTTTATAAACCACATATCTGTATATTCAGAACAAAAAAGCTGGTCCCCAAGGAGGTTTGGTTTTAACAGATTTCACTGAATATATGTAAAGTAATATATAGTAAAACCTCTCTTATGGAATGAAAATATTCTCCTGTGTATAAATCTTCAAAATTATCTTAATGTACTTTTCATGAAGCAATTTTAGTAGATATACATTTTACTAAATATTTTTTGAAATGTGATTTCCAGTTTCCTAGCAACCACACAGTTTGAACCTACTGATGCCAGAAAAGCTTTCCCATGTTTTGATGAACCTAACCTGAAGGCCAGGTTTAAGGTTACACTACTCAGGAAACCAGGAAAAGTCTCACTGTCCAATATGCCACAGGAGAAAACAGGGATACAGAGGTAAATTTAGTAGTCATGGCAACTTAAAAGTTCAAAGGTTAAATTTAAATTTTGTTCTCTTGGTTACTTGGAAATGAAACTTGAATATTGAATTCAAAGTCACATTATTAAAGATATCAGACAAAGACTTGCTTACAAAATACCACATAGATATACAATATACGTTCATTGTCGGAAAATATATAATTTATTTGTGCGAGCTTTCGAAACAGATAGAAAAGAAAGTCTTTGGTAGGTCCAAAACTAGTGCCAAATTGTCTGAAAATAGCTGAAGCAAGCGTCGTTAAGATACTTTTCAATGGTGTCCTCTGTGAAGTCTGCGCATATACTGGTACTGTTTCTTACAGTCGCTCTACACGAATCAGGTACCAGAAAAACTTTTTTAGGTCCATGACTAGATAACACTGAAGTTTATTTGACTCCCTTTATTAGTACTCAAAATCACACAATTACAGGATATTGGTAACCAAGTGTATACTGATTTCTGTCTCTCAAAATATTGAATTCTAATCATTTGAAATTCAAAGTAATATTTTTATGCCTCTGTCGCTAGGCATCGGGTACATAAAGTTTTACCTATGTTTGTGCATACTTAAGAATGTCTCACATATGGTTTCCACTCGATAATGTAAGTTCCCCTGAAGCAAATTTATACACAAGGCCAGGGACCATTAAAGACAATTTGAATTCTGGAGTTATGTCCCTTGATTGGCCATAAAAAAATGCATGGTTTTTTTTTGACCTGGAAGTGGAGGAATCCATGTTCTATGGACAAATTATTCCATTTTTTTTTCATTGTTTGTGGGGTGTGTATCAACAGGAAATCTAGATATCAAGAAGTGAAAGTTTTTTTAACATGTGCCTGTCAAGAACGTGCATGCTAGTTATGAGGTTAGGGGTTAGAGTTATGGTGTTTAATGCCACTTTCAACATTATTTCAGTTATGTCATGGCAGTAAGTTTTATTGGTGGAGGAAACCGGAATACCCTGAGAAAACCACCAGCCTGATGCAAGTCACTGACAAACTTTATCACATAAAGTTGTATTGAATACACCTCACCATGAGTGGGATTCGAACTCACAACGTAGTGGTAATAGGCACTGATTACATAGGTAGTTGTAAATCCAACAACCACACAATCACAATCATCACACCCTCTTGCTAGTTATAAATTTAATGATTGCATGAATATTTACAGACCAAATGGTTTTGTGGCAGATGAATACAAAGTTTCAGAGAAAATGTCAACATATCTCCTAGCTTTCATTGTGTGTGACTTTAAAAAATTAACTGGCAAAACAAAGAATAATATAACGGTAAGTCAATATAATGTTGGTTTTTGTATACTAATCATCTTATGACCTTGACAAAGAAAACAAAAGTAAGACAGCTATAAAGTTGAGGATTTCAGGATTATCAAAATTTGATTCTGTGAAATCATTATTAATCGTGGGGTTCTATTTTTCGTGGATTTCGAAAAAAAAAAAAAAAAAAAAATCCAATTAATTGCTGCCTGTAGTGTTTGAAACCACGAATTGAAGAACCCATGTATCAATGCATTTTGTAGAAACCACGAATTGAAGAACCCAGGTATCAATGCATGTTGTAGAAACCACGAATTGAAGAACCCAGGTATCAATGCATTTTGTAGAAACCACGAATTCAAGAACCCATGGATCAATGCATTTTGTAGAAACCACGAATTCAAGAACCCAGGTATCAATGCATTTTGTAGAAACCACGAATTCAAGAACCCATGGATCAATGCATTTTGTAGAAACCACGAATTCAAGAACCCATGGATCAATGCATTTTGTAGAAACCACGAACATTGGTGCCAATGAATAAAAGTACTTTCACCGTAATCTAATTTGAGTTTCTTGTATCCATATTTTACCAAAGGATATAGAAATAGGACATAATTTCTCGGGTGAGGGATTCAATCCTCCCAAAAGTGGTGTTTTCTAATTGTGTTGGACGAATTAATTACAGAACAACATGAGTGTGCTATGTTTGGAGAAGACCACACTCCTTTCACGTAAAAGACAACTTGCAGCAATTTGTTGGGAGCAGTCGTTGCTGGCTGCTTACAAGTGAAAATGTACTGCCCATTTCTGTCCTCTCCAGGCCCCTTTATATGTACATGATTATGAAAAGAAAGTTTTAAGCAGTGACGGTTAACAATTCCACCAATATCAACAAAGCAAACAATCACCTCTCACCTCAATTCATTGAACATTTAAAAAGACCATGACATATGATGTTGGAAATCCAGGTCATGGGATGGGACAGACACAAACATGTGGCAGCATTAATTTCTGAGAAGACTTTCATTTTGTTTCTGTTTCAATATGAGGTGTTTACCATTCCATAGACCATGCACCTGCTTTAGAGTCTAGTATGCTATAACAGTGAACTTTATTATTTCAGTATGGGGCCTGGGCCACTCCAGAGATCGTGCAACAAGCTAAGCTGGCTCTACAGACTGGTATAGATACAATAACATTCTATGAAGAGTTCTTTGGTATCAGATTCCCCTTACCTAAACAAGGTTAGTCTTTAAATAATGTTATTTTAGAATTAGAATTTTAAACAGATATAACTGAAATATTGTTGAAAGTGACGTTAAACAGTGGTAATCCTATAAAATCCATCTAATGTTGTTTTATGAAAAGAAAGTTTAAACAATGATTATCAACAATTCCACCAATATCAACAAAACAAACAATCACCTCTCACCTAAAGAAAGTTTAAACAATGATTATCAACAATTCCACCAATATCAACAAAAAGATCTTCTCACTCATTGGATATAAAAAAAACCATGACATATAGTTTTAGTAATCAGATGCTTTGGACAGGTATAAAAATGTGGTGGGGTTAAACTGTTAAACTGGTTAATGGGACTCTGACCCTCCCATCATGATAATTGGTTCTCCAACAGCAATGTATGGTGATAGAAACAAGCAACATTTTAATATAGACCTTTTTTTTATAACAATGAAAAGGCTGGTAAGTGAAAAAAAAAGAAGACTTTTTTATTGTTTTGTCAATCATTTATCAGACACAAATTAAGCTATCAAGGGGCCATAACTTATGAAAATATAAAATCCCTTCCTTTTCGATCATATATTCTTTAATTGGACATCCCTAAGATGACAATTCCTGAAATAAGATATGCTAATAGGAATAAAATTAGGGTGACAAACTATGTTTATTTACCTCAATCCTGGCTTGAGAACTCTGTATTTGACTTGTCAAGTACAGTCAAGCCTCGTTTTGAAAATGACAGAACCAATGATTTTACTTTGAAATAACCCAGTATTTGAGTTGATCAGGAAAATGATGGTATCTCTAAATTTTTGCTTTGAGGTATCCATGGAAACAGCTTATCAATATTCGAGATCATAAGGTTCAACTGTATGTATATCACTTCAATTTTATTTTCAAGATATGATAGCCATTCCTGATTTTTCTGCTGGTGCCATGGAGAATTGGGGGTTGATCACATACAGAGAGACGGCTATGTTGTTTGAACCAGGTGTGTCATCGGAGGGGAACAGACAAAGGGTTGTTTCTGTTATAACTCATGAATTGGCTCATCAGGTAAAATTAGAAAAAAAAATTAATATGTGCAGTTAGACAATATAAATACAGAAATCTCAAGTAGTAATAAGAGATATTCCAACAAAGGGAGATGATCCATTAATAGATTAATTGTATTTCATGCTCTGCTTAAAGTCATATTTCGCTATTTGTTTACCTCCTTGTTACCATGGAGTCGACTAGAACAACATTTGACTCTTATGAAGGATTTGTTGGATATGTAAAAGTAATATGGAATAAATGATTTGTAACAGGAAGACATGCAATATCAAATCTAGGTCGTTGATTATTGCACGACTCTCAGAGTAATAAAACTACGCCCTAGATTTAAAATGTGCAATATCTCGTATCTGTGTGTATTATTTCATAGTTCTTAGCTGTTGCTTACATTCTTGTATGCACACTATAAAGATCAAAGGAAAATGCATTCATGTTACAAAATCTATTATTTCTATTATTATCTATGAACTGGTGGGATGATCTTTGGTTAAACGAAGGATTTGTGATTTATGTACAAAATCTGTTACATTGTATTTCAGTGGTTTGGTGACCTTGTTACCATGAACTGGTGGGATGACCTTTGGTTAAACGAAGGATTTGCTAGATTTGTACAGTATCTTGGAGCAGAACATTTATATCCAGAATGGAAAATGGTGAGTAAATATTATCTATAGCAGGCCTTATAGTCATACAAAATTCACACTCATACTCCAAAATTATCAAATCAGAAAAGTTGATATATTGGATAACCTGTTATGATTGTACAAAAATCTTTAGACTTATCTACTTTCATTTTCAGTTTTGCAAATTTGTTGGTACGTTTTAAATGGATTATCGTGGGATCTTTGACCTCATCTACTTTCATTTTCAGTTTAATGGTAACTGCGCTTGCCTCAGATGCGGTAGATCGTGGGTTCGAGCCCCGATCGGTTCAAACCAAAGACTATAAAGTTGGTATTTGTTGCTTCTCCGATAAGCACGCAGCATTAAGGAGAAAGAACAAATGTTCGTTGGCTAGGAATCAGGATAGTGCATCCGAGTGGGGCGACATGTCTATTGTGGGACTGTTATTTCTGTGAGCTAGCACTATAAAAGTCCAACTAAGTGTGTTGGTCTAGTACAAAGTGGACCTCATCATCATCTCATTGAAAATTAACTTGTTCTAGCCATGATATAGCAGAAAAATTGCTGAGTTGGTGTTAAACAACAGTCACTCGCTCACTCATTTTCAGTTTGACCAGTTTGTGGACAGTATAGTACACAGAGCATTATAATTTGTTACTCTACTTTCATTTTTATTTTGACCAGTTTATGAGTAGTGGAGTACATAGAACGTTATAATTTGTTGATTTTGTGTTCTTTGAATTTATCTACTTTCATTTTCAGTTTGACCAGTTTATGGACAGTATAGTAGTCATTATAATTTGGTACTCTTGTGATCTTTGATCTCATCTACTTTCATTTTCAGTTTGACCAGTTTGTGGACAGTATAGTACATATAGAGTGTTATAATTTGTTGATCTTGTGATCTTTGAATCTACTTTCATTTTCAGTTTTACTTGTTTGTGGGCAGTATAGTAAATAGAGTGTTATAATTTGTTGATCTTGTGATCTTTGACCTTATCTACTTTCATTTTCAGTTTGACCAATATATGGACAATATAGTACATAGAGCATCATAATTTGTTGATCATCTGATCTTTGACCTTATCTACTTTCATTTTCAGTTTGACCAATTTGTGGACAGTATAGTACATAGATCGTTATAATTTGTTGATCGTGTGATCTTTGACCTTATTTACTTTCATTTTCAGTTTGACCAGTTTGTGAGTAGTGTTGTACATAGAGCATTTTCAATTGATGGCCTAGCGACTTCACATCCTATTTATGTACCTGTTTATAATCCAGACGAAATAAACGAGATATTTGATGCTATTTCATATGACAAGGTGAGAAACAAGGATAAGTGCAATTTTTCAAAAACTGGTTTTCTATATACAGTCAAACCTGTTTATAAAGGTCACTCAAGGGAACCTGAAAATGTGGCCTTTATGAGCAGTTGCCCTTTATATACACTATTCATTAACAGGGAAAATGAGACTGCCCCTTATAGACAGTGATTTGTTATATAGAGGTGCCCTTTAAGGCAGGTTTGATTACATGTACATTGTTTGTTGCATACCTTTCAGCAATGAGATGTTTGCTGTGGCAATTTAAGCTTTGAAACTAAGCTCATTCCAATTTCACTATTTTGCCTAAGGTTAACTGTTTGTAAACTTTTTGTCCTCATGATTATAGCTGAAATAATTCTCTTCTGATGTTAAACAACAGTCACACAATCAAACAATGAGAGAAAAAAATTGGATCCCAACCCTCACCCTCTTGATAATTGGATCTCAACGACAATACAGATTCTTCAGGAGGAAGTGGAAGTATTGGCCCTCTCAATGACAATACACAGATTCTTCAGCAGGAAGTGGAAGTATTGGCCCTCTCAATGACAATACACAGATTCTTCAGCAGGAAGTGGAAGTATTGGTCCTCTCAACGACAATACACAGAGTCTTCAGCAGGAAGTGGACGTATTGGCCTTTTATTTTTTCCTATTGAAGAATGCCATTGAATAAGTTGCTGTGGTAGGTGACGCATTTCTAATTCAACAGTAGATTTCATCTAAGTTTATGAAATAGTACTGAGAATTTCTGTTTATGCTTAATTATGCTTTACGTCAGAGCAGTACTGAGAATTTCTGTTTGTTTATGTTTTACAGGGAGCCAGTGTTATACGTATGATGAAGTTTTTCTTGGGGGATTCTACATTCAAACAAGGACTTCAGGTAAAATTCCACTATTCAGCAGAAATGAAGTTTATTTCTGTATGACACTTAAATTTTTATGAACCTCAGATGAAATTCAAAAAAATTAAAGTTATCGTAATCAATATTTTTATCAAAGCTCCATCTGGTGAACAGTGAGTTTGTTGAGTTCAGTGTGGACTTGAATCTTGTCATTTTGCTAGTAAATAAGTATGAAGAAAACATTGTGTTGAAGCAGATCAAGCTTTTAAATGAGTATTATTAAAATAACTATACAATTTTAAACATCATGTACAATTATGTGATAAAACTATAATAACCTTTGTGATAATGACCCCTTTTCGTAATTTTTCCCCCCCCTGGAAGTATTAGTTTTTTGACAGGGTTTTCTTTTTGTTTAATACAGAATTATTTGAGAGAAAGAAGATTTCAGAATGCCTTCCACGATGACCTGTGGAATGCTATGACAAATGTAAGTTGTTAATTTAGGTTTCTTTAAATGAAAACACCATTTGCATATCTCCAACTTGATTCTAAAATGATGTTTTCACATGATTTTATAGGAGTTAATTCCCTTTAAGACAGTGAAATTGTCCCATTTCATGCAAAGTTCTTTGAAAAATATATTTTCCCCATAATCTGTAGAAAATTTTAATGTTGGAATAACTTGTGAATTTTCTAGTTGCTATAATATTATACTCTGACTTAAATATCTATAAATTTGAAGAAAATTATATTCAAATTCTTTGCATTGCTCTTGCTAGATTGGGTACCATTTTGCCTGTCATAAGGGAAATAACTCTGATATAAAACATAATTTCAGAATCAAATTTTGAATGTACAAAAGGTCTGTTTTACAAAATAACAAAATTTCATTTCATGATTTTGTAAGGTGGCTACAAATATAATATATCATGGCTGACACAAGGATTGCTCTGTCGTCTGCTATAAGTAATATGATGCTACAGTTGAAATACGATGATTTCTTGGTTGAAATGCAGTCCTCACGATGAGCACCAGTCCTCCAGCCCAAGAGCAGTAAAACTTTGTTCGGACTAGTAAATTTTTCAGTTCTTATTTAGAACTACAGTCGACTCTCATTGTCTCGAATTCGGTTGAGTCGAATTTACGGTTGAGTCGAATTTTTATCGAAGTCCCGAACTTCGTTGTGTATATATATATGTAATTTGACTCCTGTTGAGTCGAATTCGGATGAGTCGAATTTTCGGTTGTCTCGAATAAAAGTTTTGGTCCCGAGATGTAGAAAGCCATATTATTTACATTCGTTAAGTCAAATTTACCTGTCAAAACATGTGTATTACCTTAGGATTAAAATCGGATCACAGGTGAAACATCCGGTCATTGAATTTGACATTTTTACCTTAGGCTATTTCACAATCTGTCAAATTAATAAATTAATTAGTGATAATATTTGAATTGGCTTGGTATTATGACACAGGTTAGGTGTGTACAATCAAAAATTATCGATTCATAATAAGTGCGCTTGGGTCGGCATACATCAATGATTATGAAAAGTACACAACAGAAGCGTTTTATCTGTTGAATTATTTGTCGGAAATTAATTTTCATCAAAGAAGATGTATAATTTCTCAATTTTGAGAGATTTGAGAAAATGTTACTCTTAATTAACAGTTGTAATAAAAGTGGAAATTTTTTCACTTCGAACATGTCTTTCAGAATGTCTTCTGATGATACTGTTACACGTGTGTCTGGTGAAGGACCCGGGCCTAGTCCTGGGGGGATAGCTGGACACACAAATGCTGATCAAACTAGTGAAGGACCCAGCCTAAAAACTGGGGGGATAACTGGTTCAGCAGTAACAGGAAAAGGCATAAAACGTAAATTAGACGCTAAATCGTACGAGGTTAAATATGACGCAATTGTGACTGTTGAGAGAGGGGGTAAAACTAAAAAACAAATTGCTTTAGATTTTGGCATTCCTACGTCTACACTTTCAACTTGGATAAAAAACAGTGATGAAATTAAGAAAAAATATCTTTCTGGTGAAATGAGTTCGCAAAGAAAAAAATGTAGAATTGCTAAATTTCCCGAAGTTGAAGAGGCATTACTAAAATGGTTCAAAAATGCTAGGGATCAAAATATTCCACTTTGTGGTGATACATTAAAAGATCAAGCACGATTCTTTGCTACAAGATTTGGTATTTCAGAAAATGAGTTTGATTGTTCATCTGGTTGGCTTGAAAGGTTTAAAGTACGCCATAATATAACATACAAAAAAGTTTGTGGAGAATCAAAATCAGTAAATCAAAATTCAAATGAAATTAATGATTGGAAAAATAAACTTTCAAACATCTTAAAAGACTACTCACCTGATCAGATTTACAATGCTGATGAAACTGGGCTATTTTTTCGTTTGTTGCCTGATAAAACATTTGAGTTTAAAGATGTAAAATGTCATGGGGGAAAGCAAAGCAAAGACAGATTAACTGCTCTTGTTTGTGCAAACATGTCTGGCACTGATAAATTACCCATGTTCGTTATTGGAAAATCAAAAAATTCTCGTTGTTTCAAAAATGTTAAGTCATTGCCAACTGAATATGTCGCCAACAAAAAAGCTTGGATGACTTCAGAAATTTTCATAAATTGGTTGCATCAAATTGACAAAAAAATGACTAAAAAAAAGAGGTCAATTGTAATGATTGTGGACAATTGTCCTGCTCACCCTCATTTTAAAGGGTTAAAATCAATGAAATTAGTCTTTTTACCACCAAACACAACAAGTGTTACACAACCAATGGACCAAGGTGTCATCCGAAATTTGAAATTACACTATAGAAAATTAGTGATTCAAAAAAAAATTAGGGCAATAGATACTAAAACAGAATTTGCAATCAACGTGCTTGATGCACTTCGTATGTTAAACCATGCCTGGAGTAATGTTACTTCCAATACCATTGCAAATTGCTATCACCATGCAGGGTTCCAGCTACCAACAGACAACACACATTCTGATGGTGAAGACGAGGTAGACGACGACATTCCTTTGTGCCTACTTTTTCAGCTCGGCTTGGCGTCTGGTGGTGTACCAGAAGAATACACAGCAGTTGATGATAATTTGGTAACGTCCGCCAAAATGACCAATGATGACATCGTAGAAGACATCATCTCATCAAGACAGCATAACAACGACGAAAGTGATAACGAAGATGAAGAACCACCATCACGACCATCTATGACTACCGTTTTCGCAGCATTGGACACAATTTCATCTCATCTAGAATTTCTTCAGAACTCTACCACGGTTGTTACCCATATGAATACAGTTAACCATTTCATAATGAATGAACATGTTCTAAGTTTGTGTACAAAACAGAGTGACATCTCATCCTTCTTCACTCAAGCCGACAGTTCATCAAAACAGGACTAAATGTGTTTGTAAAATCAATGTGTTTAAAAGCATTTCAATCCATATTGTATTGTATTGTATTGTATTGTATTGCCTTTGTTATTTATTAGTGCTTCACAATGATAATAAAACATTGAAACTTGTTTGCCTTCTTGTTCACCTTTGTTATCAACGTACACGAGAAGACATGTGTAATTTTTCAAGGAAGTAAAACTTTTGTCAACTAAAAATCACGCTATTTCTCAGAATTGGCGCTATTTTCGGTCGAGAATAGTTCTCTTCTACACTTTATTGAATCAATGCAACAAAACAGATAAACATAATCATACACACAAAAAAAAGATATCTAGAAGTTATCAGTCATTCCACAAGATTCTAAGAATTTAACAGCAACAAAAACATCGAATAAGTTTAAAATCGTTCCGAGAATCGAAACATGCGATGCTGGTTTTAGCTCTTCAAAATTTAGCTCGAGTTGTCTCCCTTTCGTCGTTAAACAAACTACACTTCCGGTATTTTAATAGCTCCTCTTGAGTCGAACTACGGTTGACTCGAATTTTTTCCATGGTCCCATCAAATTCGAGATAACGAGAGTCGACTGTATATCAAAATAAATTCAAGAATTTGATTCGGAGAAGTAAATTCAAATTTTCATTTCAAGCACTGGAGGTGATAAGTTGCAACTTAATGGAAATTTACCTATCAAGAAAAGTTTGAGGATACTAAAGAGGTAATTAGAAACCGTCATTCTAATGACAGACAATACAATGGCCAAAAGAATAAGGGCAAAAAGACAAACAATGGTCAACAAAATACAACACAGAAAACTAAAGGTTGAGCAACACAAACCTCACTAAAAACTGGTGATCTCGGGTGCACTGGACTGGTTACTGCTCCACTAGTGGCACCCATCATGTATTCTTATTGCAAAATATGGTGATAATTCATGAATGGAGAAATGACGGGATTGTGATTCCGTCAAACAGAACCGTGATCGTATGGTAGTTGGATTTACAACTACCTATGCAATCTGTGCCTATCATCACTGGTGTTTTTGGTTCAAATCCCGCTCAGGGTGAGGTGTACAACATTATGTGATAAAGTTTGTCAGTGATTTGCGGCAGGTCGGTGGTTTTCTCCGGGTACTCCATTTTCCTCCACCAATAAAACTAACCGCCACAATATAACTGAAATATTGTTGAAAGTGGTGTTAAACACCATAAAACCAATCAAAGAGTTTCAGAAGATTTTTTTCAATTTATGTTAATAGCAATCCATTGTTGATGGAAATCCATTAGATGTAAAGGCTATTATGGACACATGGACCTTACAGATGAATTACCCTGTTGTCATGGTAACAGTCAAACCCGGTGGACATTTACAGGTGTCACAAAAACGTTTTATGATTAATCCTGATGCAAAGGATCCTGGGAAATACACTTCAACGTACAAGTAAGACCAGTTGTCATTTCTGTTACTCCTGTGTATTTTTTAGTCTGAACTGTCATACAATGTAAGTCATTTGAATGTAAGACAACTGTCTTAGCACCCTGCAGAGGGCTCAAATATTTTCTGTCTTAACCAAGACGTACTAAGGTTGAGAAATAAAAATGTCTGAACTTGATGGTCTCGCCAAAATAAGAGGGCCCAATACTTTTTATTACATGTAGCACTTTAATATTGAGATGTCAAGAATCTGACACCTGAAAGAATACAAGACTAGGAATTCTCAGACATTTGAGGAGCCCTTGTCAAAGACAGCTGCAATCTAACCCTTGGGTGTCTGAGATCTCCCTGTCTTGCACCCTTGCTGATGTTAGATTCTTAATAACCAGGGAATTGGGTGAGACTGGAATATCTCAGTCCAATGGAAATGACCATGAGATTATCCTGTCTCATGTGAGATATAAGTATCAACAACTGTTTAAATGACATTCATTTGTAGATCTCCTTAAAGATCTCTTTCTTAATGATATTTGATTTATCCTTTTTGTAACGAGGGGCATCATGATCATGATGGTATGGTAGTTGGATTTACAACTACCTGTGCAATCAGTACCTTTCACCCCTAAAGTTGTGAGTTCGAATCCCACTCGGGCGATACAATATTATGTGATAAAGTTTGTCAGTGACTTACGACAGGTCAGTGGTTTTCTCCAGATACTACGGTTTCCTACACCAATAAAACTGACCGCCAGGATATAATTGAAATATTGTTGAAAGTGGCATTAAAAGTTTGTCCCAAGGAGGTTCGATTTAGACAGTTTTTACTGCACATTGCATAACCTTTTCGAAATATGAAAAGCTAGGAGTGTGATATAACCACAATTTTTTTTCATAATATTTTCTTTTGATAAAATTATTGAAATATACAGTTCAACCTGCCCATGCGGTCACCTCTATTAAGCAGTCACCTGTAATTAAAGGTAACCTTTTCTTGTCCTGTCATAGAAAATTTCATATGAATTGAACCTCTTTTAAGAGGTCACCTGTATTATAAGGCCACTTTTTATTGGTCTCAAAGTTGACCTCCTAATACAGGTGTGACTATATGTATAAGTAATCTGCTTTTGCGTTTGACCACCTTTTTTTTTATGAAATACAACATGTAGTTCTTTTTGTCTTTTTAATGAAATTACATTTCCAGCTACAAGTGGCAGATTCCATTTTTCTACACCACAAGTACAGAATTAAACTTCAACAAGACATTTGCAAGCGTCACATGGATAAAATCAGAACTGCAAGGTACATAATTTTTTCAATTTGTTAATGATGTTAAGATTTTCTTTGCAGTTATTCTATCTAATAAATTAAAGACTCAAATAAAATATTTAATATCTAATCGCCTGTCCAAAATGACTTTTACAGTTCGTCAAGGGTTCTCTGTCAAATATGTCCGCAGATGAACTAACATGAAGTAAATAAAATGTTTCGTCGATGTTGATTTAAAAAAAAAAACTGATTGGGTTTAGGATAAATTTTTGGCAAAATGTGCAAATATGTGGCTTATCAGTACTACTGCACACTACACAGGGATTTCAATATTTTTCCAAGTCTACCAGTACTTCTATATTTACAGGCGGTACTTTTTATTAAAATTTGAACAACATTCTTTAAAATCAGGAGGTACCAAAGACCATTTCTTGCAGTTAAAAGTACCTGATACTTCCCCTTTTCGAAAGGCCTGAATATATGGTTTATTTGTATGTGTTGTGTTGTTTGAGAATACCTGATGAAGGTTATTTTGAGCGTACCTGATGAAGGTTATTCCAGAAATACATCATGCACTCTAAATTTGATATCTATGTTTTTATTACTATCACTTGATCGTTGTCTCTACTGGTAGACTATTAGTCCCTGAGGGTATCATCCACCCAGTAGTCACTGGTAGACTATTAGTCCCTGAGGGTATCATCCACCCAGTAGTCGCTGGTAGACTATTAGTCCCTGAGGGTATCATCCACCCAGTAGTCACTGGTAGACTATTAGTCCCTGAGGGTATCATCCACCCAGTAGTCACTGGTAGACTATTAGTCCCTGAGGGTATCATCCACCCAGTAGTCACTGGTAGACTATTAGTCCCTGAGGGTATCATCCACCCAGTAGTCGCTGGTAGACTATTAGTCCCTGAGGGTATCATCCACCCAGTAGTCGCTGGTAGACTATTAGTCCCTGAGGGTATCATCCACCCAGTAGTCACTGGTAGACTATTAGTCCCTGAGGGTATCATCCACCCAGTAGTCACTGGTAGACTATTAGTCCCTGAGGGTATCATCCACCCAGTAGTCGCTGGTAGACTATTAGTCCCTGAGGGTATCATCCACCCAATAGTCAGTGTTTCTGCACTGATATGGTTTATTAGATATATTGTTTATCGAAATTCACACTTCTTGAATAGTGTAATTATTATTAAAACTAAGGTTCTCTTCCCTCAGGCATATGGGGGGCCGTCATGGTCGTGATGGTAGTTGAATTTCGAACCCCAATTATGGTGAGGTGTACTCAATACAAAATTATGTGATTTTAATTTTCAGTGACTTGTGACAGATTGGTGGTTTTCTCCTGATACTCTGGTTTCCTCCACTAATAAAACTGACTGCCATGATATTACAGAAATATTGTTGAAAGTGGCATTAAATACCAATAACCAAAACATCCCTCAGGCATGGGTGACTTTAGTTGATTTTGGCTATCATGGCCCTTTTGTTTTCTTGCTTCAAAAGACTTTTAAATTATTTAGCTTTGAGCGTACCTGATGAAAGTTATTCCAGAAACATATCCTGCACACTAGATTTGATATCTACGTTTTTATTCTTATCAATGTTTTACTGTTATTTTAAAGTAGCTTTTTAGCTCACCTTGCCAAAGGTAATGTGAGCTTTTGCCATCACTTGGCGTCCGTCGTCTGTCTTCCGTTAACTTTTCACATTTTAATCTTCTCCTCTGAAACCCCTCAGCCAAATGAACTGAAACTTGGTAGGAAGCATCTATAGCAGGTTCTCTCTAAATATTGCACATTTTGTCCCGATCCATTCACAGACATGGCCGCCACAGGCAATTCTTGTTTCTGATTGGCCGATTAAAAAAAATCTTCTCCTCTGAAACCGCTTGGCCAAATGAACCGAAACTTAGTAGGAAGCATCTATGGAAGGTCCTCTATAAAGAATGCTCATTTTGTCCCGATCGGTTAACAAACATGACCACCACAGGCAATTCTTGTTTCTGATTGGTTGATTTCTAAAAAAATCTTCTCCTCTGTTAAAAGAAAGATAACTCTTGTCTAAACTGTTAAAAGAAAGATAACTCTTGCCATTATCTGCCTTAGAAATTAACTAATGCTGATATAGTGTAACATGTTTATTCTATACATTACAAGTAGGTATTCACATTTTAATATTCTTTTTAGCAAACCTTGCCAAAGGCAATATGAGCTTTTACCATCACTTGGTGTCCGTCGTCTGTCATCCGTTTACTTTTCACATTTTAATCTTCTCCTCTGAAAACCCTCAGCCAACTGAACTGAAACTTGGTAGGAAGCATCTATGGAAGGTCCTCTCTAAAGAGTGCACATTTTGTTATGATCTATTACCAAACATGGCCACCACAGGCAATTCTTTTTTCTGATTGGCCGATATAAAAAAATCTTTTCCTCTGAAACCACTTAATCAAATGAACCGAAACTTGGTAGGAAGCATCTATGGAATGTCCTCTATGAAGATTGCTCATTTCGTCCCGATTGGTTAAAGGGAAACTTCGCAAAAAAAATATTTTTTTATGTGTTTTTCCTGATGTATAAATATGGATGTTTATATGTACAATGTATATTAACATTTTATTATGTTGGATAAGGGAATGAAATCGATTTTAAAATTCTGTCAACGATACATGGAAGTCGCCATTTTGATAGCATCTCAATACCAAGTATCACGTGACGTCTAAATACCACCACGCCCCAAAACAAGCGTGACAAACTAGGGTCCTCATTCAGTGTCGATATGGCTTGTCAGGCGTACGGTTGTTTAACTTGATGGTAATTCTTTTTATTTTTCTTATTATTCTAAATATATGAATTTATTACACAATCACTTTTTGCAGATTTACGTTTTGCTTCTATAGATTATGGCAAAACAAATGAATCGTGGGGGGAAAGGTTCGTCTTTAATGAGACACATTTACAAAAGATTTTTTTCCAAAATTGAAGAACTAAGAAATTAAGTTAAAAAAAGAACGGACATCGGAACAATGCCCTGAATTCGTTAAAAAAAATCCTAAAAGGCCTATACTACGGGGCAAAATTGTTTTAATGACATTATTCAGTAAGATCGCACTTTGTAATCGATCGTGCATGCACTACAATAAAGATACACATAAGCTAAAAGCACAGAAAGTTACAGGGTAGGAAGCCATACAATTGAGAGGATTATGTAAACATATAATTTGTAATAGATTTCATTTGACAATTACAGACGATGAGTATTATAAATAAGTTTATTATACAAAAACAAAGCGTAACATATAATATGTCTCTGCGTAACATATTTTGTTTATTTTAATCACGTCTTTCGAACTGGTGGACCTTTCTGATTAATCTCAGAATAGTCCTAAAAAATTTGTTCATCACAATTATTGATATTTCACCGCGAACATTTAGTTTGATGTATTGTTGTGTATCAATCATAATTGTTATTTGTATATGCCCTCCGGGGGCCCTGATTTGGTTAATAAACTTATTTTAATTTCTATTTCTATAAGGAAAAATTGCATACAAACGTTTTTTTGTCTATTTTGCAAGAAGAATTTCTACCCTGCCCTGTTCACCCTGCTTTATTTCATAATTTTAGTTGTTGCTACATGTACATCATTCTGATGGGGCACAAAAAAATCTAGATAAAAATGAACAATTCAATATAGCTTACGATCAATGGTAATCTTAAGATTTTTTTGTGAAAATAGCCCATGAATCATTGCTGCATTAGGTGCGGATCCAGCAGTTTTGAAAACGGGGTACCAGGCTCTTGTTTGCCAATTTTTACCCAATTTATACACGAATTTTACTAAATTGTCGAACACCCCCTTGATCCGGCAGTGTGCATTAATATGCACCCATTCCTAATGTATACTTCAACGTGATCAGGGTCGTGTATTTTGATCACCTATTAGAACCTTTAAAATGTGTATTGCATCTACTATTCTAGTCACGGGTAGCGTAATTTGTTTTCATTTTATTTTCTGTTCTTATTATGTTTTTGTCTATTTGACTTGTGTACGTTGTTTGTATATATTCCTTGTACATGCCTTCAACCCTTAGGGGTAAAATTTTAGTTAGTTAACGGGTCACAAAATGTGCATTGCGTTTCTGATTATTGCCAAATATTGTGACACATGTATTCAGGTATTCGGTCAGAGGCCCGTCGACCGGATGTAAAATGACACTTGTATATTCTGCCTGGCGATTTCCTGTGTGGACCTAAACTCATTACGCAATATTAGGTACCCTGCTGAGTGAACCGGTGTGAATGTACCTGTCGTTTTCAGAATGAGGATAAAAATAAGTAAATCCCGCATTTCATTTCTTACTTCAGGAATTATTTGCCTTATTTTATTGAAGAATAAAATATTTAAAAATAAAATATGGTCTCTCGCTTCTGAAAATACATGAAAAATATAAGAAATATATTTTTCACATAATATTTTACGTTTCGCTCATCAAAAATGACAAGCAAAAAAAGGAAAAGAAATTAATATTTTTAAATCACTTGCTCGCTCTGGACAACGTTTTTAGCACAAAATCCGAAGAACAAGAAGTAAATCTGGTGTGGCCTAATCTCTTTTTAATTTTTGACTGCCCTTCATCTGTTAATACCGCTCATGATCATGATCTCTTCCGAACTTTGTCTAAATGAATATCAGTGGATATCAAATTTGTGTCGTTCTGACGTGGGTTGTTCTCTATTTCCCGACGTTGGGCACTCGCTGCCTCTTCCATTTGTCTGAGTTCTTCTTCCGTATATTCTGGTTCAAGTTGATAACCGAACTCTCCATAGTCGTCGAAATCTACATCACTTGAGGCACTAGAGTCACTTTCCGTACCTGAGCTCGACATATTTAAGCTATAACTAAAACGTTAATTTCGGTGCTTTATATAGAAATGTTCCCAAACAAACAACACGCGTTGAACAAAAGAAAAGTAAAGAAATATTGATTGAGTAAAATCATAATCATTTGATTAAATTAAATTAATTAAAACATCTTTTATGAACACCGACTGTTAAAATAATGATTGAGTAAAATCATAATCCTTTGATTAAAATTAAATTAATTAAAACATCTTTTATGAACACCGACTGTTAAAATAATGATTGAGTAAAATCATAATCATTTTTTTTTATTGTTAAAAAGAAAAATTCATTTCTAAACGTTTAGGCCTAAATCATTTTATTTAATATTAAAATTAAAACATCTTTTATGAACATCGATCGTTAAATTATTATGATGAGACAGCTATATATAGTTAGGCCAACTTATAATTTCAAGGATGGTGTATACCTTTTTATCATCTAACACATAAATTGTTCCTGTTATTTCAACATTATATTTATTCTAATGTTTTAAGAATATTTTATCTTTAATAGATAATAAACGATCTACCAACTCCTCTTGGAAAGCAAATAGTGTGTATTCAAATTCCCATTTTATTAATCTGGTCACCTTGAATTTTACACCTGTATAATTTTACCCTCCGGCTAGAAAACACACAAGCGGACATCTACATGCGGAGATCAAAATAACAGTAAACAGCATGCCGAATAATGATTATAAAAAAGGGATTAAAACGGAATCTAGAAATCAATACACAAGTTACGCGTTGTCAAAATTATCCATTATATTTTTCAGCACATTAGCAGTAAAACAAAATGAACATAATTGTAAAAGGGATCTGATATATAGTGAATATAGGTGACTGTTATAAAACACTCTTTCTGTTGTAAATATAAAGGAAATGAAACATTTTGTTCATTTAAAATAGTTGTTTGTTAAAAAGGTACGTAGGTGTTCACTTCAGTATTTAATTTTCCAACGGTTATTAGATTTAAATTACAGTCTTCTGAGCGCTTTAAATGAAGCGAATTTAACATCAGCAACCCAGACTTTAAATTTCAATCCCATAATGCATTTTTAGTTTAAAACGTCACAAACTAGTTGAAAAATTAGAAATTAAAATTACAAATTTGCGATTTGCTTCGTTATTTGTGGAAATATGTCGATAAAACTTTGTGAATATGTATTTTATATCACCAGGAACATATTTAGCTAACATGTAAAAAATCGCGAAGTTTCCCTTTAACAAACATGTCTACCACCGAAACTTGGTAGGAATCATCTATGGAATGTCCTCTATGAAGAATGCTCATTTCGTCCCAAACGGTTAACAAACATGGCTACCACCGAAACTTGGTAGGAAGCTTCTATGGAATGTCCTCTATGAAGATTGCTCATTTCGTCCCGATCGATTAGCAAACATGACCACCACATGCAATTCTTGTTTCTGATTGGTCGATTTCTAAAAAGTCTTCTCCTTTGAAACTGCTTAGTCATATGAACCGAAACTTGGTAGGAAGCATCTACATGTATGGAAGGTTCTGTATTAAGTTTCCTCAAAGCAGAATGAAAGGTGAGCGACACAGGCTCAGCCCACTGAGCGTCTAGTTTTTATTGTGATTTATTAAATATTTAATCCACAAGAATATTCTCTCCACTACATCCACAGTATTTTAATATCATATTGTATTTTGATAAAATATGATAGTTTAAATTTTTCAGAAATGCCAGGACCATCAAATTTTTCACCAGGAAAAGACTGGATGATAGGGAATGTACAACAGTTTGGATTTTATCGTGTTAATTATGAAAATAATAATTGGTTGGCTTTGATTAAGCAATTGCAATCTGATCATAAGGTTAGTATGGTACATGCAGTGGCTGACGACTATATCTCACTATGTACCCAATCTCACTATGTACCCAATCTCGCCACGTACCCAATCCCGCCATTAGTCGTGAATACTGCTAATTTGTGCGAAATGTTTTGATAATTTTTACTGGAGCAACTACAAATGTAGTTGTTATGCTTTCACTCATTTATGAAAAAAAGTATAATGGCACGAAAAGTCAAGTCTATTAATACGATTCACGAGTGTGCGGGAGATTGGGTGCTTTGCAAGATGTTACTGTAATGAACTGTAACTTTACAAATGGAATAGCATTGTTTATATTATCCATTAACAATGGGTGCTGTAAAATCCACACTATTCACAACAAACATGAATAACTTCTACGGTTCACTTAAATTTCCAACTGTAATGGTTAGTTTGCTCAACTCAAGTATGGTAGATTCCGGTTCGAGCCAAAGACTATAAAATTAAAATTATTATTTGTTGCTTCTCCACTAAGCACGCAGTAGCAGCATTACGATGGAAGAGCAAACACTGGTTGGCTCTGAATCATGATAATGTGACTTGAGTGGAGTGACATGTCTGTCTATCTACAGACTGTTGTTTAAGTAAGCTGGCACTATAAAAATCCAACTAAGCTTGTTGATTTAGTATAGATCTGACTTGACAGAAATTATGACAGACTTGTAATGTCATGAACTGAAGCTAAAAATTTGACATTGACAATCTTTCGCTCAAATATTTTTGCAAACTAGGCCATGTTTAACTTAAAAAAAATAATATAAACAATTGTGTTTTTTTTTACTAATTATTCCTTAATTCAGTCATAAATTTTGTTTATGATATAATGAAACCTGTCTTGAGAGACCTCTCCATTGGAAGACCACTTTAAAATAGAATAAACATCTATTAAGAAACCACCTGTTTGAAAGACCATATTTGGGTGTCGAAAGGTGTGCTCTGAATAGAGACAGTGAAGCATTAAATTAAAAGCGTAACCTGTTCCAAACCAGGTCATACAAATATTAGCTATTCAAAAATTGCACATATTCCTTATCATTTTATTTTTACAACAATATTAAATGATTTCTCGATTTTAATTACAATTATATCATGGGACTATTTGAATTTGTCGTTGGTGATGTCACAATACTAACCCAGGGTATCAGGTATGACTAATGTTGCTCCAGATAGATCAGCCAATCAGATTGCAGTATTCACATAAAATTAAATTATATGTTAATAATTTCAGGTGATACATCCTATCAATAGAGCACAAATTATCAATGATGCATGGAATTTAGCTAAGTAAGTATAAAGTGATAATATTTCTAATTATAGACATGTAGATGAAAACTTTTCTTTTTTTAGCAGAATATTTCCTCATTCATTGTAAGCCTATCGAAAATACAGTCAAACCTGCCTTAAAGGGCAACTGTGTATAACAAAACACTGTCTATAAAGGGAAGGTTCATTTTCTAATCTGGCTCAGGCGAGGTATACTAGATATAACATTATGTGATAAAGTTTGTCAGTGACTTGCGACAGGTGGGTGTTTTTTTCCGGGTACTCCACCAATAGAACTGATTGCCACGATATAGCTGAAATAATGTTGAAAGTGGCATTAAACACCATAACCCTGACCTATTTAATATAATTCTAATGTGTATAATTTGACCCTGTATATAAAGGGCAACTGCTCATAATGGCTACATTTTTAAGTTTCCTTCAGTGCCCGTTATATACAGGTTTTACTGTACTGTCACTTTAAAGTAGCAATCATCTGCTGTAAACGACCAGTTTGAAACCCTCCCAACTGGATTTACATGTTATTTGAACTCAAATAAACAGACCCTGAAATTTTGTTCTCCATCATATTAGTTTACCAGTATTTAGCTGTTATTTTTAATTTTCTCATTAAGTCAAGCCAAAGTATGCTTTTCATTAGAAATGATATGTGAGGATCTATTACTTATTACTATTTTAAGCTTAAGCAAAGGTCTATCGTGGTCGTGATCGTATGGTACTAAATGGATTTACAAGTAACTACCTGTGCATATCACCACTAAAGTTGTAAGTTCGAATCCTGCTCATGGCGAGGTGTACTCGATACAACATTATGTAATAAAGTTTGTCAGTAACTTGTGACAAGTCAGTCGTTTTATTCGGGTACTTCGGTTTCCTCCACCAACAAAGCTAACTGTCACAATATAGCTGAAATATTGTTGAAAGTGGCATTAAACACCATAACAATAACCCTAGGCTTAACCAAAATTAAACCATATTTGAGATCTACATAAAGCTGGGTTTTTTATTTTGCAGGTCGGGAGATCTTGATATCGATATTTCTTTGAAAACGGTAGAATATATTGGTGAAGAATTGGATTATGTCCCTTGGGATGCTGCAGACAGCCAGTTATCTTATGTTGACAATATGTTGTCTCGAACAGAATTGTATGGTAAATTCAAGGTAAGGACGGAGTAATGTTCCCTTGTATTATGCTCTCTGGTGAATTTCACACATGGCAGACATATTTCAGGTATAAAATTGAGCCAATTTGTTAATAGCATACCTATCCTTAAGGGCCCCATGAGCTATTATGCAGTTATTTAATGGGAGTGCAGGCAATATATCAAAATATTTTTCCCAGTACAGAGGGAAACATATTTTGATCTATTGCCTGCACTCCCATTAAATAACTGTTTTTATTACCTAATTATATTTAAATATTGTTTAGCAAATAACACAAATTATCTTTTTCATAATAAACATAAAGATTCTTAAAATTTGCGCTTGTTGGTAGACTGCGCTAGGGACATATACGTCCCTGGTTGATAGACTGTGCTAGGGACATAGATGTCCCTTGGGAAAGAAATTTACGTTTATTTTCTTTAAGAATAAGTTACGCAAATACGCTATAATTTGAAGTCAGATACAGATATTGAACATATAGAACCTCTTTAAGATTAAAAAGAAATGGTAAGTAACGTCAAAATGCTGTTAAAATGACGTCATGAAATAAATGATGTCACTCTGCTGAAAGAGCCATAACGTCAGGAATTATACCGCACATGAAGTTACGATTATACACGAAACGTCGCAGTAAAAGGGTTAAATCGTTTTAGATTACGACGCTGGACACGTCATGATAGAAATTCTGGATTATCGATCGATCTATTGCCCGGGGAAATAGACAGCTTCTGAACCTTAAGCAAAATAGTCAAAAATAAAAAATACCTAGTAACACGTATAAAAATTATAATTAGGTAATAATGCCATTTATTTTCGTCTGTCACTGATATTTGTAAATTATTCATATTTCAATCCTTTGACAGTACAGTAGTCCCCCCTATTGTAAGGCCACCTCCCACCTGTAAGGCCACCTCCCACCAAAGACCACCTCCCACCTGTAAGGCCACCTCCCACCAAAGACCACCCCTACTAAAACATTACTAAATTGCCCCCTCAAGAAAGGCTATCCCTCTTATATGGCTACCCACTTATCAGGTTAGATTTCAGATGCATCGAGATAGTAAAATACTACTAAATTGTGCCCCCTCAAGAGAAGCAATCCCTCATATAAGGGATGACTTTACAAGAGGGGGACTAGTCTACTGTACTAGGCTACAAGAGGGGGACTAGTCTACTGTACTAGGCTACAAGAGGGGGACTAGTCTACTGTACTAGGCTACAAGAGGGGGCCTGGTCTACTGTACTAGGCTACAAGGGGGGACTAGTCTACTGTACTAGGCTACAAGAGGGGGACTAGTCTACTGTACTAGGCTACAAGAGGGGGACTAGTCTACTGTACTAGGCTACAAGAGGGGGACTAGTCTACTGTACTAGGCTACAAGAGGGGGACTAGTCTACTGTACTAGGCTACAAGAGGGGGACTAGTCTACTGTACTAGGCTACAAGAGGGGGCCTGGTCTACTGTACTAGGCTACAAGAGGGGGCCTGGTCTACTGTACTAGGCTACAAGAGGGGGCCTGGTCTACTGTACTAGGCTACAAGAGGGGGCCTGGTCTACTGTACTAGGATACAAGAGGGGGCCTGGTCTACTGTACTAGGCTACAAGAGGGGGACTAGTCTACTGTACTAGGCTACAAGAGGGGGACTAGTCTACTGTACTAGGCTACAAGAGGGGGACTAGTCTACTGTACTAGGCTACAAGAGGGGGTCTGGTCTACTGTACTAGGCTACAAGAGGGGGCCTGGTCTACTGTACTAGGCTACAAGAGGGGGACTAGTCTACTGTACTAGGCTACAAGAGGGGGACTAGTCTACTGTACTAGGCTACAAGACGGGGACTAGTCTACTGTACTAGGCTACAAGAGGGGGACTAGTCTACTGTACTAGGCTACAAGAGGGGGACTAGTCTACTGTACTAGGCTACAAGAGGGGGACTAGTCTACTGTACTAGGCTACAAGACGGGGACTAGTCTACTGTACTAGGCTACAAGAGGGGGACTAGTCTACTGTACTAGGCTACAAGAGGGGGCCTGGTCTACTGTACTAGGCTACAAGAGGGGGCCTGGTCTACTGTACTAGGCTACAAGAGGGGGACTAGTCTACTGTACTAGGCTACAAGAGGGGGACTAGTCTACTGTACTAGGCTACAAGAGGGGGACTAGTCTACTGTACTAGGCTACAAGAGGGGGCCTGGTCTACTGTACTAGGCTACAAGAGGGGGCCTGGTCTACTGTACTAGGCTACAAGAGGGGGACTAGTCTACTGTACTAGGCTACAAGAGGGGGACTAGTCTACTGTACTAGGCTACAAGACGGGGACTAGTCTACTGTACTAGGCTACAAGAGGGGGACTAGTCTACTGTACTAGGCTACAAGAGGGGGACTAGTCTACTGTACTAGGCTACAAGAGGGGGACTAGTCTACTGTACTAGGCTACAAGACGGGGACTAGTCTACTGTACTAGGCTACAAGAGGGGGACTAGTCTACTGTACTAGGCTACAAGAGGGGGACTAGTCTACTGTACTAGGCTACAAGAGGGGGACTAGTCTACTGTACTAGGCTACAAGAGGGGGACTAGTCTACTGTACTAGGCTACAAGACGGGGACTAGTCTACTGTACTAGGCTACAAGAGGGGGGCTAGTCTACTGTACTAGGCTACAAGAGGGGGACTAGTCTACTGTACTAGGCTACAAGAGGGGGACTAGTCTACTGTACTAGGCTACAAGAGGGGGACTAGTCTACTGTACTAGGCTACAAGAGGGGGACTAGTCTACTGTACTAGGCTACAAGAGGGGGACTAGTCTACTGTACTAGGCTACAAGAGGGGGACTAGTCTACTGTACTAGGCTACAAGAGGGGGACTAGTCTACTGTACTAGGCTACAAGAGGGGGACTAGTCTACTGTACTAGGCTACAAGAGGGGGACTAGTCTACTGTACTAGGCTACAAGACGGGGACTAGTCTACTGTACTAGGCTACAAGAGGGGGACTAGTCTACTGTACTAGGCTGCAAGACGGGGACTAGTCTACTGTACTAGGCTACAAGACGGGGACTAGTCTACTGTACTAGGCTACAAGACGGGGGACTAGTCTACTGTACTAGGCTACAAGAGGGGGACTAGTCTACTGTACTAGGCTACAAGACGGGGACTAGTCTACTGTACTAGGCTACAAGAGGGGGACTAGTCTACTGTACTAGGCTACAAGAGGGGGACTAGTCTACTGTACTAGGCTACAAGAGGGGGACTAGTCTACTGTACTAGGCTACAAGAGGGGGACTAGTCTACTGTACTAGGCTACAAGAGGGGGACTAGTCTACTGTACTAGGCTACAAGACGGGGACTAGTCTACTGTACTAGGCTACAAGAGGGGGACTAGTCTACTGTACTAGGCTACAAGAGGGGGACTAGTCTACTGTACTAGGCTACAAGAGGGGGACTAGTCTACTGTACTAGGCTACAAGAGGGGGACTAGTCTACTGTACTAGGCTACAAGAGGGGGACTAGTCTACTGTACTAGGCTACAAGAGGGGGACTAGTCTACTGTACTAGGCTACAAGAGGGGGACTAGTCTACTGTACTAGGCTACAAGACGGGGACTAGTCTACTGTACTAGGCTACAAGAGGGGGACTAGTCTACTGTACTAGGCTACAAGAGGGGGACTAGTCTACTGTACTAGGCTACAAGAGGGGGACTAGTCTACTGTACTAGGCTACAAGAGGGGGACTAGTCTACTGTACTAGGCTACAAGAGGGGGACTAGTCTACTGTACTAGGCTACAAGAGGGGGACTAGTCTACTGTACTAGGCTACAAGAGGGGGACTAGTCTACTGTACTAGGCTACAAGAGGGGGACTAGTCTACTGTACTAGGCTACAAGAGGGGGACTAGTCTACTGTACTAGGCTACAAGAGGGGGACTAGTCTACTGTACTAGGCTACAAGAGGGGGACTAGTCTACTGTACTAGGCTACAAGAGGGGGACTAGTCTACTGTACTAGACTACAAGAGGGGGACTAGTCTACTGTACTAGGCTACAAGAGGGGGACTAGTCTACTGTACTAGGCTACAAGAGGGGGACTAGTCTACTGTACTAGGCTACAAGAGGGGGACTAGTCTACTGTACTAGGCTACAAGAGGGGGACTAGTCTACTGTACTAGGCTACAAGAGGGGGACTAGTCTACTGTACTAGGCTACAAGAGGGGGACTAGTCTACTGTACTAGGCTACAAGAGGGGGACTAGTCTACTGTACTAGGCTACAAGAGGGGGACTAGTCTACTGTACTAGGCTACAAGAGGGGGACTAGTCTAGGCTACAGAGGGGGACATGTTACAGACGAGTTATCTAGGCTACAAGAGGGGGACTAGTCTACACGAGTATCTAGGCCTAAAGAGGGGGACTAGTCTACTGTACTAGGCTACAAGAGGGGGACTAGTCTACTGTACTAGGCTACAAGAGGGGGACTAGTCTACTGTACTAGGCTACAAGAGGGGGACTAGTCTACTGTACTAGGCTACCAAGAGGGGGACTAGTCTACTGTACTAGGCTACAAGAGGGGGACTAGTCTACTGTACTAGGCTACAAGAGGGGGACTAGTCTACTGTACTAGGCTACAAGAGGGGGACTAGTCTACTGTACTAGGCTACAAGAGGGGGACTAGTCTACTGTACTAGGCTACAAGAGGGGGACTAGTCTACTGTACTAGGCTACAAGAGGGGGACTAGTCTACTGTACTAGGCTACAAGAGGGGGACTAGTCTACTGTACTAGGCTACAAGAGGGGGACTAGTCTACTGTACTAGGCTACAAGAGGGGGACTAGTCTACTGTACTAGGCTACAAGAGGGGACTAGTCTACTGTACTAGGCTACAAGAGGGGGACTAGTCTACTGTACTAGGCTACAAGAGGGGACTAGTCTACTGTACTAGGCTACAAGAGGGGGACTAGTCTACTGTACTAGGCTACAAGACGGGGACTAGTCTACTGTACTAGGCTACAAGACGGGGACTAGTCTACTGTACTAGGCTACAAGACGGGGACTAGTCTACTGTACTAGGCTACAAGACGGGGGACTAGTCTACTGTACTAGGCTACAAGAGGGGACTAGTCTACTGTACTAGGCTACAAGAGGGGGACTAGTCTACTGTACTAGGCTACAAGAGGGGGACTAGTCTACTGTACTAGGCTACAAGAGGGGGACTAGTCTACTGTACTAGGCTACAAGAGGGGGACTAGTCTACTGTACTAGGCTACAAGAGGGGGACTAGTCTACTGTACTAGGCTACAAGACGGGGACTAGTCTACTGTACTAGGCTACAAGAGGGGGACTAGTCTACTGTACTAGGCTACAAGAGGGGGACTAGTCTACTGTACTAGGCTACAAGAGGGGGACTAGTCTACTGTACTAGGCTACAAGAGGGGGACTAGTCTACTGTACTAGGCTACAAGAGGGGGACTAGTCTACTGTACTAGGCTACAAGAGGGGACTAGTCTACTGTACTAGGCTACAAGAGGGGACTAGTCTACTGTACTAGGCTACAAGAGGGGGACTAGTCTACTGTACTAGGCTACAAGAGGGGGACTAGTCTACTGTACTAGGCTACAAGAGGGGGACTAGTCTACTGTACTAGGCTACAAGAGGGGGACTAGTCTACTGTACTAGGCTACAAGAGGGGGACTAGTCTACTGTACTAGGCTACAAGAGGGGGACTAGTCTACTGTACTAGGCTACAAGAGGGGGACTAGTCTACTGTACTAGGCTACAAGAGGGGGACTAGTCTACTGTACTAGGCTACAAGAGGGGGACTAGTCTACTGTACTAGGCTACAAGAGGGGGACTAGTCTACTGTACTAGGCTACAAGAGGGGGACTAGTCTACTGTACTAGGCTACAAGAGGGGGACTAGTCTACTGTACTAGGCTACAAGAGGGGGACTAGTCTACTGTACTAGGCTACAAGAGGGGACTAGTCTACTGTACTAGGCTACAAGAGGGGGACTAGTCTACTGTACTAGGCTACAAGAGGGGGACTAGTCTACTGTACTAGGCTACAAGAGGGGGACTAGTCTACTGTACTAGGCTACAAGAGGGGGACTAGTCTACTGTACTAGGCTACAAGAGGGGGACTAGTCTACTGTACTAGGCTACAAGAGGGGGACTAGTCTACTGTACTAGGCTACAAGAGGGGGACTAGTCTACTGTACTAGGCTACAAGAGGGGGACTAGTCTACTGTACTAGGCTACAAGAGGGGGACTAGTCTACTGTACTAGGCTACAAGAGGGGGACTAGTCTACTGTACTAGGCTACAAGAGGGGGACTAGTCTACTGTACTAGGCTACAAGAGGGGGACTAGTCTACTGTACTAGGCTACAAGAGGGGGACTAGTCTACTGTACTAGGCTACAAGAGGGGGACTAGTCTACTGTACTAGGCTACAAGAGGGGGACTAGTCTACTGTACTAGGCTACAAGAGGGGGACTAGTCTACTGTACTAGGCTACAAGAGGGGGACTAGTCTACTGTACTAGGCTACAAGAGGGGGACTAGTCTACTGTACTAGGCTACAAGAGGGGGACTAGTCTACTGTACTAGGCTACAAGAGGGGGACTAGTCTACTGTACTAGGCTACAAGAGGGGGACTAGTCTACTGTACTAGGCTACAAGAGGGGGACTAGTCTACTGTACTAGGCTACAAGAGGGGGACTAGTCTACTGTACTAGGCTACAAGAGGGGGACTAGTCTACTGTACTAGGCTACAAGAGGGGGACTAGTCTACTGTACTAGGCTACAAGAGGGGGACTAGTCTACTGTACTAGGCTACAAGAGGGGGACTAGTCTACTGTACTAGGCTACAAGAGGGGGACTAGTCTACTGTACTAGGCTACAAGAGGGGGACTAGTCTACTGTACTAGGCTACAAGAGGGGGACTAGTCTACTGTACTAGGCTACAAGAGGGGGACTAGTCTACTGTACTAGGCTACAAGAGGGGGACTAGTCTACTGTACTAGGCTACAAGAGGGGGACTAGTCTACTGTACTAGGCTACAAGACGGGGACTAGTCTACTGTACTAGGCTACAAGACGGGGACTAGTCTACTGTACTAGGCTACAAGAGGGGGACTAGTCTACTGTACTAGGCTACAAGAGGGGGACTAGTCTACTGTACTAGGCTACAAGAGGGGGACTAGTCTACTGTACTAGGCTACAAGAGGGGGACTAGTCTACTGTACTAGGCTACAAGAGGGGGACTAGTCTACTGTACTAGGCTACAAGAGGGGGACTAGTCTACTGTACTAGGCTATTTGAACCCAAACTTCCTAGGATTGCTCTATCAATTGTTTTCTACAAAGTTTACATTATTTAGTAAGAAAGGATATAGATGTAAATAAACATGAGAGACTTATCCAACTTTACACGTGAGACACAAATTAATGTAAAGAAGCAGGGCTTTTATTGCCATCTTGCACTTTAAGGGTATCATGTTATTTTTATGATTTATTGCTTCATTCTGACTAAAAGCAATAAAGGTACTGATCATTAACTTTTGTTGTTTGACATCTTATAAAAATATCACTAGTATTGCTATATATGTTTACTCCATGTTTTAGAAATTCATGAAGAAAATCGTACAAAAACCATTCAAGCATTATGGAATGGACAACAGCAAGGCAGGACATTTAGAGTCGTGAGTACAAATTGATAACATTTAGGGTAACGAGTACAGACTTGATAACATTTAGAGTCGTGAGTGCAAATTGGTAACATTTTGAGTCATGAGTTTAGCATTATGAAAAAGTGATATCCATTTCGCTCAAGACGGTTAAAACTTCTTTAATATAACAGAAATTTATTTCTTATGTCAATATCAAGGAATTCATCAGTGATTACCATCAATGTGGTTTTTTTTTATTTTTATTTGATAAATTCATAGAGGAGATTCCTCAGAAATTGTATCATGGTACCCCCATTTAAATCCCAATTTTTTTAGCTCACCTCTGTGAGCTATTGCCATCACTTGGCGTCCGTCATCCATCCGTCCATAGTTCATCGTCCATCTGTAAACTTTTTAAAAAAATCTTCTCCTCTGAAACCACTGGGCCAATTTAAACCAAACTTGGCCTGAATCATCCTTAGGGGTTACCTTTAAAAGTTATGTCCGATAGCCACGCCCTCCATCCAAGATGGTCACCATTACTAAAAATAGAAATTTCTTCAAATGGCCAAAACTGCTTTATTTTAAGCCAGAATGTGCCCAAATTTGAACTGTGTAAGCATAATGATGAGCTTGTTAACATATATTACAGGATTTTTTTTTAACTTTGAACTTTTGCCGATTTTGACCGATTATGCAAATTAGGCATAAATAAGCAAAAAATCATTTAAAAATCTTCTTGTTAGAAACCGCTTGGCCAATTTCAACCAAACTTTGTCTGAATGATCGTTAGGTGGTCCCCTTTCAAAATTATGTCCATCAGCACCGTCCTGTATCCAAGATGGCTGCCGTTACTAAAAATAGAAATTTCTTCAAATGGCCAAAACTGCTCTATTTAAGCCAGAATGTGCCCAAATTTGAACTGTATAAGCATAACGGGCTTTTTAACATATATTACAGGATTTTTTATAAACTTTTGCCGATTTTGACCGATTATGCAAATTAGAAAAAAGAGGTGATGAAATTAAAAAAAAATCTTTGTTGAAATGATTCTTGGGTGTTCCCCTTCCAAAATTGTGTCCGGCATTTCAGACCTCCGACCAAGATGGCCGCCACAGCCGAACTTAATTTAACATAGAACCCTATGGGAAATTCCCATAAAAATCTTCTTGTCTGAAACCATTTGCTCAATAAGAACTAAATTTTGATGAAATAATCATTGGATGGTTCTCTTCCAAAAATTTGTCCGGCGGTTCGGCCCTTCGACCAAGATGGCCCTCACAGCAGAACTTAGCTTAACATAGAACCCTATGGGAAATTCACATAAAAATCTTCTCCTCAGAAACCACTGGGCCAATTGCAACCAAACTTTGGTGGAATGATCCTTGGATGGTGCCCTTCCAAAATTGTATCCGGTGATCCCGACTTCCAACCAAGATGGCCACCAAACTAAAAATAGAAAAAAGGGAGGAATCAAATTTAAAAAAATTCTTCTCCTCTGAAATAACTGAGCCAATCTCAACCAAACTTTGCTGAAATGATCCTTGGTTGGTCCCCTTCCAAAATAATTGTGTCCGGCATTTCAGACCTCCGACCAAGATGGCCCCCAGAGCCGAACTTAATTTAACATAGGACCCTATGGGAAATTCCCATAAAAATCTTCTTGTCTGAAACCATTTGCTCAATAAGAACTAAATGTTGATGAAATAGTCATTGGATGGTTCTCTTCCAAAAATTTGTCCGGCGGTTCGGCCCTACGACAAAGATGGGCCCCACAGCCGAACTTAGCTTAACATAGGATCCTATAGGAAATTCACATAAAAATCTTTTCCTCAGAAACCACGGCCAATTGCAACCAAACTCTGGTGGAATGGTCCTTGGATGGGCCCCTTCCAAAATTGTGTCCGCTGATCCCGACTTCCAACCAAGATGGCTGCCAAGCTAAAAATAGAAAAAAGGGGGATGAAATTAAAAAAAAATCTTCCCCTCTGAAACTACTGAGCCAATCTCAACCAAACTTTGCTGAAATGATCCTTGGGTGGTCCCCTTCCAAAATTGTGTCTGGCATTTCAGACCTCCGACCAAGATGGCCACCACAGCCGAACTTAATTTAACATAGGACCCTATGGGAAATTCACATAAAAATCTTCTTGTCTGAAACCATTTGCTCAATAAGAACTACATTTTGATGAAATAGTCATCAGATGGTTCTCTTCCAAAAATGTGTCCGGCGGTTCAACCCTTCGACCAAGATAGCCCCCACAGCAGAACTTAGCTTAACATAGGACCCTATGGGAAATTCACATAAAAACCACCTTGTCTGGAACCATTTGCTCAATAAGAACTAAATGTTGATGAAATAGTCATTGGATGGTTCTCTTCCAAAAATGTGTCCGGCGGTTCGGCCCTTCGACAAAGATGGCCCCCACAGCCGAACTTAGCTTAACATAGGATCCTATAGGAAATTCACATAAAAATCTTTTCCTCAGAAACCACGGCCAATTGCAACCAAACTCTGGTGGAATGGTCCTTGGATGGGCCCCTTCCAAAATTGTGTCCGCTGATCCCGACTTCCAACCAAGATGGCTGCCAAGCTAAAAATAGAAAAAAGGGGGATGAAATTAAAAAAAAATCTTCCCCTCTGAAACTACTGAGTCAATCTCAACCAAACTTTGCTGAAATGATCCTTGGGTGGTCCCCTTCCAAAAATGTGTCTGGCATTTCAGACCTCCGACCAAGATGGCTGCCACAGCCGAACTTAATTTAACATAGGACCCTATGGGAAATTCACATAAAAATCTTCTTGTCTGAAACCATTTGCTCAATAAGAACTACATTTTGATGAAATAGTCATCAGATGGTTCTCTTCCAAAAATTTGTCCGGCGGTTCGGCCCTTCGACAAAGATGGGCCCCACAGCAGAACTTAGCTTAACATAGGACCCTATGGGAAATTCACATAAAAACCACCTTGTCTGGAACCATTTGCTCAATAAGAACTAAATGTTGATGAAATAGTCATTGGATGGTTCTCTTCCAAAAATGTGTCCGGCGGTTCGGCCCTTCGACCAAGATGGCCCTCACAGCAGAACTTAGCTTAACATAGAACCCTATGGGAAATTCACATAAAAATCTTCTCCTCAGAAACCACTGGGCCAATTGCAACCAAACTTTGGTGGAATGATCCTTGGATGGTGCCCTTCCAAAATTGTATCCGGTGATCCCGACTTCCAACCAAGATGGCCACCAAACTAAAAATAGAAAAAAGGGAGGAATCAAATTAAAAAAAATTCTTCTCCTCTGAAATAACTGAGCCAATCTCAACCAAACTTTGCTGAAATGATCCTTGGTTGGTCCCCTTCCAAAATAATTGTGTCCGGCATTTCAGACCTCCGACCAAGATGGCCCCCAGAGCCGAACTTAATTTAACATAGGACCCTATGGGAAATTCCCATAAAAATCTTCTTGTCTGAAACCATTTGCTCAATAAGAACTAAATGTTGATGAAATAGTCATTGGATGGTTCTCTTCCAAAAATTTGTCCGGCGGTTCGGCCCTTCGACAAAGATGGGCCCCACAGCCGAACTTAGCTTAACATAGGATCCAATAGGAAATTCACATAAAAATCTTTTCCTCAGAAACCACGGCCAATTGCAACCAAACTCTGGTGGAATGGTCCTTGGATGGGCCCCTTCCAAAATTGTGTCCGCTGATCCCGACTTCCAACCAAGATGGCTGCCAAGCTAAAAATAGAAAAAAGGGGGATGAAATTAAAAAAAAATCTTCCCCTCTGAAACTACTGAGCCAATCTCAACCAAACTTTGCTGAAATGATCCTTGGGTGGTCCCCTTCCAAAATTGTGTCTGGCATTTCAGACCTCCGACCAAGATGGCCGCCACAGCCGAACTTAATTTAACATAGGACCCTATGGGAAATTCACATAAAAATCTTCTTGTCTGAAACCATTTGCTCAATAAGAACTACATTTTGATGAAATAGTCATCAGATGGTTCTCTTCCAAAAATGTGTCCGGCGGTTCAACCCTTCGACCAAGATAGCCCCCACAGCAGAACATAGCTTAACATAGGACCCTATGGGAAATTCACATAAAAACCACCTTGTCTGGAACCATTTGCTCAATAAGAACTAAATGTTGATGAAATAGTCATTGGATGGTTCTCTTCCAAAAATGTGTCCGGCGGTTCGGCCCTTCGACCAAGATGGCCCTCACAGCAGAACTTAGCTTAACATAGAACCCTATGGGAAATTCACATAAAAATCTTCTCCTCAGAAACCACTGGGCCAATTGCAACCAAACTTTGGTGGAATGATCCTTGGATGGTGCCCTTCCAAAATTGTATCCGGTGATCCCGACTTCCAACCAAGATGGCCACCAAACTAAAAATAGAAAAAAGGGAGGAATCAAATTTAAAAAAATTCTTCTCCTCTGAAATAACTGAGCCAATCTCAACCAAACTTTGCTGAAATGATCCTTGGTTGGTCCCCTTCCAAAATAATTGTGTCCGGCATTTCAGACCTCCGACCAAGATGGCCCCCAGAGCCGAACTTAATTTAACATAGGACCCTATGGGAAATTCCCATAAAAATCTTCTTGTCTGAAACCATTTGCTCAATAAGAACTAAATGTTGATGAAATAGTCATTGGATGGTTCTCCTCCAAAAATTTGTCCGGCGGTTCGGCCCTTCGACAAAGATGGGCCCCACAGCCGAACTTAGCTTAACATAGGATCCAATAGGAAATTCACATAAAAATCTTTTCCTCAGAAACCACGGCCAATTGCAACCAAACTCTGGTGGAATGGTCCTTGGATGGGCCCCTTCCAAAATTGTGTCCGTTGATCCCGACTTCCAACCAAGATGGCTGCCAAGCTAAAAATAGAAAAAAGGGGGATGAAATTAAAAAAAAATCTTCCCCTCTGAAACTACTGAGCCAATCTCAACCAAACTTTGCTGAAATGATCCTTGGGTGGTCCCCTTCCAAAATTGTGTCTGGCATTTCAGACCTCCGACCAAGATGGCTGCCACAGCCGAACTTAATTTAACATAGGACCCTATGGGAAATTCACATAAAAATCTTCTTGTCTGAAACCATTTGCTCAATAAGAACTACATTTTGATGAAATAGTCATCAGATGGTTCTCTTCCAAAAATGTGTCCGGCGGTTCAACCCTTCGACCAAGATAGCCCCCACAGCAGAACTTAGCTTAACATAGGACCCTATGGGAAATTCACATAAAAACCACCTTGTCTGGAACCATTTGCTCAATAAGAACTAAATGTTGATGAAATAGTCATTGGATGGTTCTCTTCCAAAAATGTGTCCGGCGGTTCGGCCCTTCGACCAAGATGGCCCTCACAGCAGAACTTAGCTTAACATAGAACCCTATGGGAAATTCACATAAAAATCTTCTCCTCAGAAACCACTGGGCCAATTGCAACCAAACTTTGGTGGAATGATCCTTGGATGGTGCCCTTCCAAAATTGTATCCGGTGATCCCGACTTCCAACCAAGATGGCCACCAAACTAAAAATAGAAAAAAGGGAGGAATCAAATTTAAAAAAATTCTTCTCCTCTGAAATAACTGAGCCAATCTCAACCAAACTTTGCTGAAATGATCCTTGGTTGGTCCCCTTCCAAAATAATTGTGTCCGGCATTTCAGACCTCCGACCAAGATGGCCTCCAGAGCCGAACTTAATTTAACATAGGACCCTATGGGAAATTCCCATAAAAATCTTCTTGTCTGAAACCATTTGCTCAATAAGAACTAAATGTTGATGAAATAGTCATTGGATGGTTCCCTTCCAAAAATGTGTCCGGCGGTTCAACCCTTCGACCAAAATAGCCCCCACAGCAGAACTTAGCTTAACATAGGACCCTATGGGAAATTCACATAAAAACCATTTTGTCTGGAACCAGTAGGTAAATTAGAACCAAACTTTGATGGAATAGTCATTGGATGGTCCTCTTCCAAAATTGTGTCCGGCAGTCACACTCTCCTACCAAGATGGCCACCACAGTGCAGTTGCGTTGTTATTGAAAGCAGCTTTGATCCAGGTGAGCGATTACAGGCTCCTGGGAGCCTCTGGTTTTAATTTTTTTTTGAAAATGTGCCCTATTTGTATTTTTTTTTTTTATAAATATTTTTGATTATTTGCATAAAAGGACCCCCAAAAAAACCGGAAGTCAATAGTTTGATAAAATGAAAATGTACCTCATAATTATGGTTTTATAAAAACTCTTTAATTGTTAATTAGGGGTGTCATGATAATGATCGTATGACAGTTCTACCTATGCAAGCATTGCCTATCACCACTAAAGTTGCGAGTTCGAATCCCACTTGTGGCGAGTTGTACTCGATACAACATTAAGTTTGTGCATCAGGTTGGTGGTTTTTTCCTGGTACTCCAGACTGCCACAATATAGCTGAAATATTGTTGCAAGTGGCATTAAACACGATAACCCTAACCACACCCTTTAATTTTAATTCATTCAACTGGTACTGTTCAAAGAATAAATGGAAAAAAAATGTTAATAAATTTTATTTTTTTCTAAATATAAAAATTTTAAAAACCAAAAAAAAAAACCCATTACAGTTGCTACTCTAACCACAGGGCCTTGTCACTATCCAGGTAAATATACTATCAATGTATAAACATATACAAGGGCGGACATCTTTTTTTACCCCCGCTCGCTTCAAGTCGTGTTTGTTTTTTAAATTCCTTCTAATATATTCAAAACCCTGTTTGGTTCAACTCCCAAGACCTTATTCTTTTAAAAAAATATCATGACCTCCCCTCGACTACCTCTTGTGAAGGCGCAGCGGTCGTTTTTGTCAGGAATTCGCCTGAGTAGAGAACAACATGGACCCAAAGTGAAAGTAACAGCGCCACCTATAAAAAAACGGAAGTTCAGAACTCTCTGGGTTTTACCATTCGATATTTGGTTTTCTCGCTAGTTATCGTGTTTCTAAGATACCGCAGGAAATAACAGACGAAATAATAAATTAAAGAAAATGGACAGCAATCAAGAAAAAGCCTTGAAAATGGCATTTATCATTCATTGTATGTACAAGTCAAAAATGTTCAGTTTTCACTTCAAATCGTCCCGCTCGTTTAATGATGTTTGAATCTTAACGGTATTTTCTTTACCTCAAAGCTAAAACCCCGAGAGTTCCGAACTTCCGCGTTTTTTTTTTAGGTGGCGCTGTTACTTTCACTTTGGGTCCATGTTGTTCTCTACTCGGGCGAATTCCTGACAAAAACGACCGCTGCGCCTTCACAAGAGGTAGTCGAGGGGAGGTCATGATATTTTTTTAAAAGAATAAGGTCTTGGGAGTTGAACCAAACAGGGTTTTGAATATATTAGAAGGAATTTAAAAAACAAACACGACTTGAAGCGAGCGGGGGTAAAAAAAGATGTCCGCCCTTGTATATGTTTATACATTGATAGTATATTTACCTGGATAGTGACAAGGCCCTGTGCTCTAACCTAACGTGTAAGACTGTTGACGGGAAACATAAGCTATAATATTACAGCCTGAATACTAGATTGACTATTAATATACACGAAAAGGGGGGAGGTATATTAGATTGACTATTAATATACACGAAAAGGGGGGAGGTATATTAATGATTGCCAATCATGTAAATATAAATAGCATCATAGTTTTGTATATATTGATAAAAGCATTTTCTATTCATTTCATTTATAAATTACCTCACACCTGAGATATTCAACAAGCATAGATATACTATTTACTCCATAATTACCTCCCTTTGTTCACTTTTAATTATGATTCAATTTCAGAAAATTATCATAAATAAAGAAGATATTATCAAAATATTCATAAATTCTAATATGAAAGTTAAAATATTACTCAATACGCTCAATTATTAAATATAATAATACCGATAATAACATTTGTTGCACATTTTAAAAACATTGATTACCTAGGTATATAAATGAATTATTATAGATAACACTTTGAAATTTAAAATTCATGTTAAGATCATACTTTTAGGGATCATTTCTATAGTATGTATCGCCGGGACGTCAGTTAACACTGACTGGACCTAAACCCACGATGAAGAGGAATAGCATCTCCTTCTGAGCGTGAAGCAGATCTGGGCTGTCTTGTGCTCTGTCAAGACTTGGCCTTAGGTCATTGATGACCGTTCCTTCTCTTCCCTCAGTGGGGAGATGGAGGAAGGGGATGCATTCTGAGTGGTATTAAAAATATTTAAATAGATGACCCCAAAAATCCCTCTTTCTATATTGAGTATGTATACAGATTTTTATTCTGTATATAAATTCGAGGACTTTTTTTTATACCCCTGCTACCCGAAGGGGGAGAGGGGTATACTGTTTTACCTCTGTCCGTCCAAGATATTTTTCATCGCATTTTTCTCAGTAACTGTTGATGGCAGAAATCAGATAATTGGTCACAAGCATCATATAGGTATACCATATTGTGGATAGCGTTTTTGGACCCGTCAGATTCCTACTTCCTGTTTGCCGACTTAGTTGGTCTTTATACACATTGAACATATATGCACATTTTTCGTCACATTTTTCTCAGCAACTATTGATGACAGAGATCTGATATTTGGTCACAAGTGTCATATAGGTACCCCATATCGTGGGAAGCGTTTTTGGACCCATCAGATTCCTACTTCCTGTTTGCTGACTTAGTTGGTTTTTATACACATTGAACATATATGCACATTTACATTTTCGTCACATTTTTCTCAGCAACTATTGATGGCAGAAATCTGATATTTGGTCACAAGCTTCATATAGGTACCCCATATTGTGGGAAGCGTTTTTGGACCCATCAGATTCCTATTTCCTGTTTTCCGATTTTGTTGATTTTTATACACATTTAACATACATTTGTATATGCACATTTTTCGTCGCATTTTTCTCAGCAACTATTGATGACATGAATCTGATATTTGGTCACAAGCTTCATATAGGTATGCCATATTGTGGGAAACGTTTTTTGACCCATCTGATTCCTACTTCCTGTTTGCTGACTTAGTTGGTTTTTATACACATTGAACATATATGCACATTTACATTTTCGTAACATTTTTCTCAGCAACTATTGATGGCAGAAATCTGATATTTGGTCACAAGCTTCATATAGGTACCCCATATTGTGGGAAGCGTTTTTGGACCCATCAGATTCCTATTTCCTGTTTTCCGATTTTGTTGATTTTTATACACATTTAACATACATTTGTATATGCACATTTTTCGTCACATTTTTCTCAGCAACTATTGATGACATGAATCTGATATTTGGTCACAAGCTTCATATAGGTATGCCATATTGTGGGAAGCGTTTTTGGACCCGTCAGATTCCTACTTCCTGTTTGCCGACTTAGGTGGTTTCTATACACATTGAACATATATGCACATTTTTCATCACATTTTTCTCAGCAACTATTGATGGCAGAGATCTGATATATGGTCACAAGCTTCATATAGGTACCCCATATTGTGGGAAGCGTTTTTTGACCCATCAGATTCCTACTTCCTGTTTGCCGACTTTGTTGATTTTTCTACACATTGAACATATATGCTAATTTTTCGTCGCATTTTTCTCAGCAGCTATTGATGACAGAAATCTGATATTTGGTCACAAGCTTCATATAGGTACCCCATATCGTGGGAAGCATTTTTTGACCCATCGGATTCCTACTTCCTGTTTGCCAAAGAGCGGGGGTATCATAGGTGAGCATTAGCTCACAGTTCATCTTGTTAATGTTTGTATCACAATTTTTACTATGTTTTTAAATTTGAGGACATTTTATGTATGTATCATGATTTTTATTCTGTATATATGTATTTGAGGACTTTTTTATGTTTGTATCAAGATTTGTATTCTTTTTATAAAGTAATAGTGTCAGTATCAATGAATTACACTGACACAGGAAATAGACATATAGCTGTGAGTCAAATAGGATAAGCTGCAATACTAGTGGTAATGTATGTCGAGACCTTCAAAACTGACGTTATTTTTATACCCCCGCTCTGTATACTGTTTTACCTCTGTCCGTCCTTCCGTCCGTCCAAGATATTTTTTGTTGCATTTTTCTCAGTAACTGTTGATGGCAGAAATCTGATATTTGGTCACAAGCGTCATATAGGTATACCATATTGTGAGTAGTGTTTTTGGACCCGTCAGATTCCTACTTCCTGTTTGCCGACTTAGTTGGTTTTTATACACATTGAACATATATGCACATTTTTCGTCACATTTTTCTCAGCAATTATTGATGGCAGAAATCTGATATTTGGTCACAAGCTTCATATAGGTACCCCATATCGTGGGAAGCGTTTTTGGACCCATCAGATTCCTACTTCCTGTTTGCCGACTGTTGATTTTTATGCACATTGAACATACATTTTATATATGCCCATTTTTAGTCGCATTTTTCTCAGCAACTATTGATGACAGAAATCTGATATTTGGTCACAAGCTTCATATAGGTACCCCATATCGTGGGAAGCGTTTTTGGACCCATCAGATTCCTACTTCCTGTTTGCCGACTGTTGATTTTTATGCACATTGAACATACATTTTATATATGCCCATTTTTAGTCGTATTTTTCTCAGCAACTATTGATGACAGAAATCTGATATTTGGTCACAAGCTTCATATAGGTACCCCATATCGTGGGAAGCGTTTTTGGACCCATCAGATTCCTACTTCCTGTTTGCCGACTGTTGATTTTTATGCACATTGAACATACATTTTATATATGCCCATTTTTAGTCACATTTTTCTCAGCAACTATTGATGACAGAAATCTGATATTTGGTCACAAGCTTCATATAGGTACCCCATATCGTGGGAAGCGTTTTTTTACCTGTCAGATTCCTACTTCATGTTTGCCGAAGAGCAGGGGTATCATAAGTGAGCATTAGCTCACAGTTCATCTTGTTTTATCGGTAACATAATAATTTTATTTGATGTCACACTAACCAATAATTTCCAGTGTCAGTGTAAGGTCGTTGATACTGACAATATTACTCAATCTAAATTACAGACAATATTACTCAATCCAAATTACAGACAATATTACTCAATCTAAATTACAGACAATATTGCTCAATCCAAATTACAGACAATATTACTCAATCCAAATTACAGACAATATTACTCAATCCAAATTATAGACAATATTACTCAATCCAAATTACAGACAATATTACTCAATCTAAATTACAGACAATATTACTCAATCCAAATTACAGACAATATTACTCAATCCAAATTACAGACAATATTACTCAATCCAAATTACAGACAATATTACTCAATCCAAATTACAGATAATATTACTCAATCCAAATTACAGACAATATTACTCAATCCAAATTACAGATAATATTACTCAATCTAAATTACAGACAATATTACTCAATCCAAATTACAGACAATATTACTCAATCCAAATTACAGATAATATGACTCAATCCAAATTACAGATAATATTACTCAATCTAAATTACAGACAATATTACTCAATCCAAATTACAGATAATATTACTCAATCTAAATTACAGACAATATTACTCAATCCAAATTACAGATAATATTACTCAATCCAAATTACAGATAATATTACTCAATCCAAATTACAGATAATATTACTCAATCTAAATTACAGACAATATTACTCAATCCAAATTACAGATAATATTACTCAATCCAAATTACAGACAATATTACTCAATCCAAATTACAGATAATATTACTCAATCCAAATTACAGATAAAATTACTCAATCCAAATTACAGATAATAATGACTACATATTTTGTTGCTTAATATTAATATTACTAATTTAGATATAAAAATGTATTAAAAATATTAAAGTACTTGCAGGTATCAAACACCTTTCCAAGTCTGCTTCAAATTTAAAAAAAATGTCTTACAATCAGGCCTTGTTGATTAAACTAGTTTTTTACATAATAATATATATGATTCTTGACAATAAACTTTTTTTTTTAAACATCAGCAATTTATTTATATTAGTTACTGGTCCATTTTTAAAAAGCATGATATAAGTATTTCAATTCTGGTATAATTTATGTTCAGAACTGATGAGTGTGGGATTGTGTAAATCAAACATTATTAAACTTGATTACATAGAGATTAATACTTGACCTTTTCCATATGAGCCTGAAAATCATACAGAAACCCCCATATCAGCCAGAGATGCAGTTTTTTGCTTACCTTGAATCGTGACCTGGACATTGCCCGTGGATCGTTTTCATTCCAAAATCATTTTATCATTTTACGTTCTCCGTGATATAATCATATATCATCTAACGTTTCTATGATTTTTATTTATTGTGGTCTTCTCGACGACAATATTTTCCCTCTCAACTCGATTTGTCAATAGTACAGGCATCCTTACTGCCATACTGATCACCTCCACTGATTCTTGTTGACACAATTAGTAGTGATGTAACAAGGGTAAAAACATACTTTTAACAATTTGCGTTGGGTTTGATATTTTTCAAGAATTGTGATCATATTTTACTTCCCGTGAAATGTGATTAGTAAAAAGTATTTTTTGTGAACCGTGATGAGACCCCTATCTCCTACTCATTTAATGTTTGTAAATGAATTTGCACGAGAATCCTCTAATATGGGTTATCATCAGGCTGGGGATGAAATTATGGCTAGTTTACTTCCGGTCGTTATACATATTCAAAAACTATCATATTAAGGCTAAGTATATGATAAATAAAATGTATTTTCTGTTTTATATGGTATATTATGATGCATATTTTCTTTTTCCACTAGTATAGAAACATACAATGTGTCATATCATATGTACTATTAAAACATTTTATTTACAATACATGTTCATTGTCAGAAAGTATCAAATTTATTTTACGAGCTTTAGAAACAGGTAAAAAAGTGAGCCTTTGGCACGTTTTTCTAGCCTATGTTGTTGCAGAGCAAATATATTTATTTTATGGACAATGTATGTATATTGTGTTTATCTTACAATGTTCAGAATAACATCAAAATTTCACTGAAAAAAACATCATTCTAATCGTTTTCAAAGCTGTTCTCTATCACATCTGCACCATACTGTTACTGTTTCTGACTATTGACTACATGAATCTGGTACCAGGTTACTTGTATTCTCAACGAATAAAGCAAAAAAATTATTTGCATACCTTTACCGTACAGCAAATGTAATGATTTCATGATAAATTATATATTGTCTACATTATAGATACACAAGATCATTATTGTCTAGTCTGGCTTGTAATTATGACATTGAGTCCTGTACAAGAGAAGCAGCTAAAATGTTTAAAGACTGGATGACGGATCCTGAACGTAATAGGTGAGTCCACATTAGTACAGAAATACATGTATGGTATCTTATTATTATTGATTACCATAATACCTCTGTTTGTTGTTGAGCAGACTAGATCCACACTAATGTCTGGTGTGCAGGATATCAGGGTGTGTGCTTGTATATCTCTCAACCCCCACCCCATATTGTTTTTTGTCCTGTTCGCCCCTCCGTCATTCACAAAAGTTTTTATGCACAACCCCTCCTACATTTATAAGAGACGTTTTTAAAACTTTGCTTCCTTGCATGTTACCATATGGAAAAATGCATGCAGTTTGATCAGACACGCTTTTGAATATTTCATCAAACTGTTCGACCTTTAATTAATTACTCTGTTTATTGTTAATTAGGCTAGATTCATGCCTACCTACCTACCCTATTTTGTCAAGAATGTTAAGGAAACACAGTTATTTTTTCCATGCCCTTATTAAGACAGAAATAAGATATCAGTACTTTGTATTTTAATTAACAAAGATTTATTAATCATTAACATGATAATAATGTTTTACATCAGGGTGAACCCAGGATTAAAGAGCACAGTGTATTGTTCGGGAGTGGCCAGTGGTGGGGAGGAGGAATGGAATTTTGTGTATAAAAGATATCAGACGGCAACAGTGGCAGCAGAAAAATCACGACTTTTATCAGCATTATCATGTACTAAAGAAAAATGGATTCTAAACAGGTTAGTATGAATAGAAACATCAAGAGCTATAGCTGCTAATGTAACTTACAGACCTGATTTTCGTCCGCTTTAAAGTGGAATTCCGTTTTTTTTATTCCGGATTTTACCGTTGCAATTCCTTTTTTATAGTATATTCAATACTTCCGATTGCCGATTTCTGCTTTTTTGTTGTCCTCGTAAAATCAGGTCTGAACTTAATTTAACCATAATATATAATGTAACTTGTTCTTGTCGTGATATGGCTGAAAAATTGCTTATTTGGCGTTAATAAATAATAACTCACTCACTTGAATTCGAAATATCCCCAACAACTGTGATTGATTGATTTTTGGTGTTTAATGCCACTTTCAGCAATATTTCAGCTATATCATGAGGACCAGTTTTCGTGGTGGAAGAAGCCTGGGTACCCGGAGAGAACCACCGACCATGGGCAAGCAACTGGTAAACTTTATCACTTGTGACTGCGAGTCGAGTGCACCCTTTTTTGTAATTTACAAAGCCGGGCGCAAACCCACGCCGTATTGGTGATATGCTTGTATGAGTTGTTAGGTAATCCAACTACCTAACTCATTGAGCCACCCAGACCCTCCCATCAACTGTGATGTTAAAGAAATTTTACATTATGTACAAATGAATTGGGGTTCGTGTCCTATGGACGCATGTTTACTTTAGCTGGAAGCAAGGGATTCGTGTCCTATGGACACATGTTTACTTTAGCTGGAAGCAAGGGATTCGTGTCCTATGGACACATGTTTACTTTAGCTGGAAGCAAGGGATTCGTGTCCTATGGACGCATGTTTACTTTAGCTGGAAGCAAGGGATTCGTGTCCTATGGATGCATGTTTACTTTAACTGGAAGCAAGGGATTCATGTCCTATGGACGCATGTTTACTTTAGCTGGAAGCAAGGGATTCGTGTCCTATGGACGCATGTTTACTTTAGCTGGAAGCAAGGGATTCGTGTCCTATGGACGCATGTTTACTTTAGCTGGAAGCAAGGGATTCGTGTCCTATGAACGCATGATTACTTTAGCTGGAAGCAAGGGATTCGTGTCCTATGGACGCATGTTTACTTTAGCTGGAATCAAGGGATTCGTGTCCTATGGACATATTCTTCCATTTTTTATTTGTGTCAATGAAAATCTCAGTCTTCGCCTTAATTTTTTTCACCTACTTGCCCGAAAGTCAAATTTAGAAAATTTTCTATTTATTCAAACAAATTCTTTTATAATTTTCTCTTGTTCTTATCCAGTTTTCCTTCTCCCGGGCTTTGGGCAAGTGTGTTAGCGCAAAGACTGATATCTAAAATGGCTTTTTCAGATTCATTCAAATGGCACTGGATCCTGATCAAATCAGACGTCAAGATGCTGCAGGTGTAATAAGTAGTTTAGAGCGTGACCTTGTATGGACTTTTGTAAATGCTAACTGGGATACGCTTTTCAAGAGGTAGGTCATTTGTTTTAGAAGAGTTTGAAGATACTAAAGGGGTAATCAGAATCCATAAATTGTAGAAGGACAGACATTACAATGGCCAAATGAAAAAGTACAAAAGGACAAACAACGATCTACAAATCACACACATAAAAATAAAGATCGAGTAACACGAACACCACTAAAAACCGAGGGTTAACTGAGGTGCTCCGGAAGATATTTTCTTTATCATGTGACTATTGTAAGGGACAATTTTCAAATTTTACATTGTACCCAATTTATGTGCTCCATATGTCCATGGACAAAAATGAAATATGTATCTCGGGCTTATGAAGCTGGTTGAAACAAACATTTGAATAAAATAATATTGTTGTTAAAAAATGTATCTTTAATTTACAAGGAAGAAATAAAATATCTTTTAAGCCTTTTTTTTTATCATTAGCATATCAATCAATCTGTGTGCTTTACTGGTGTAATGTGTTGTCATACTAAAACTAAAAAAAAAATTACATGTCTTTGGTTCTTTATTATATTATGTCAAAATGAGGCTCAAATTTTAACTGCAGCTACATTTCAAAGAGTAGTTTAACATATGTTCCAATTTTGTCTGAAATTTTTCTTTCAACCAATTTTTACCTATTAGCCAATAAGGCATATTTTGATAAATTGTGATTGACAGCCCTCTTCTCCATTGAAAGATGGCATCGAATACTAAAAATAGACATTTATTTAATTGTCTATTGCTACTTTATAATAAGTCAAAATGAGCTGAACTCTGAACTGCAGCCTCCTGAACAATGAGTAGTTCAACATGTTCTGGGTTTTTCTTGTAAATATTTATTAGTCAATTATGTATATTTTGAGAAAAAACACATTAAAATCTTATGCTCAGAAATTTGAGGTGAAATGATCTTTTTGGTTGGCCCACTTTCAAAATTATGTGTGGCACCCCTACCCTCCATCCTTCATTCAAGATAGGTGACATTAGTATTGGTATAATAAAGTCATTAAAATGGTCCCCCCAAAAAAGAATCGACTGAAATTTTGCTATGAAATTTAGAAGTTAAGCTGAAAGCCAAACCAAGTGAGTGATTACAGGCTCCTAGGAGCCTCTCATTTAATGTTTACCTAGGTTATACAGAACACAAAGCCTTACTTTTACATTGCTTGTACAAAAATGGTAATAAAAACTTGAGGGCATAGACATTTGTTTTGTGTAAAAAAACACCCTTATATCACCTTTATGATTGATAGAAGATTTTGTAACTTCACAGGCTTGACTGACTACCTTGGATCCTCTTGGGTGATATTAATACACAGCATTTTATTTCACATAGATAAAGATTAGACTCTGTCCATACAGTAAATGCATTGTTCTAATTGATCCAATTTAATCACACAAAAAAAAATTGGGGGAAAAACAAATTTCCAAATTGTGGTTTATTATGATCTGCTATAGTATCGGGGCATATTTTTTGTTCATTTGTTTGTCTGTTCGTTCATCCATCCCACTTCACTTTGTGAATGCTACTCTTCTGAGGTCGTTGGTCTGACACCTTTCATATCTTGTTGGATGATTGATCATGTTGTGTAGTTGATCATATTATTTGGTGGAGCATAATATCCTTTGGACACAGTAAATTTTTGTAAAAATATTTTGGTAAGGCCAAGCTTAAAAATATGTTTGTTTGCCCTTCTCCGACCCACCATTTTTTGACTGGGTAGGTAGGTAGGCAAAATATTTTATTTTATTTTGTTTAGCTTAAAATGTATTATTTTTGCTTAAATTCTTACTAATTTGCTTAATAAAATAATTTAATGAATCAAAAAGGCAATACATTTTTTTAGGTCGGTCGGAGAAGGGCAAACAAACAAAATTTTATTTTAGGCCTAATTAAGGTATAGTTTTGGGGCTTGATAATCGTTTCTTACAGACAGTGTTATCATGTAAATATGCTGTAAACTTACAAGCAGCAACAGTAGATGCACTATCAAAACCGCTAAGTTTTGTGGGGGTGGAGATGGGGCATGCTGTCATGACATTACCTTGTTTAACGTATGATTTGAAAATGACCAAGGTATGAATTTGATTATTTGATTTGCTAACTTTAATAGAATGGTATTTTTGCCTGCCTAAGGCAGAACCCACAGGGCTTTTTTGTGTTCTACTATACTTTGTTAGTTTTGTTGATAATGGTGGAATTGTTGACCATGTATCACAATTTAAACTTTCTTTTCATGATATAATTGTAGATTTGGAGGTTCATTTTTTAGTTTTAAGAAGTTGATTAATGGAATCTCTTATGGAATGAATACAGAGTATGACTTAAAACAGGTTTGTTTATAAGACAATCTAATTAAAATTAGAATATTACTTAATATACACCAAAGAAGAAATGAGCTAGGTAGATAGGAATATGAGAAAGGAAATCAGGTTTTTGAGGAAAAAAATTCCCAAAACAGAAATGTGTAACTTTCATATAATGGTAAATGAAAAATAAATGTCTGGATTAGTTTGTATGACAGTTTAATGAGGTGCTAATGACAAAATGGTGTAATATGATAGTCCTGACCTTGGTCTACCTTTAACTCAGAGAATATTTTTGCCAAAGAACTTATGATATTATATTCAGAGATGAAATTTTTCTTTGTCAAACTTGGTCCAAAAAGCTATTGGTACACTACATATGGGGTTAATTGTTTCTATTTTTTTTTTTTTATTATCCATGAGCATTTTCATCTCTGTATATTTCAGATTAATTTAAGGTTGTTGTTTTTTTAGGGTGGCTCTATGGTGTTTAACGCACCTTTCAACAATATTTCAGTTTTATGACTTAAGCTTCTAATTCTTTCATCATATTTATTGTACAATTAAAAATATTCTAAGGCTTTTTTACATTGACCAATTAAAATCAAATTTTGGTGTATGAAAATAGAAAATTACCATTTAAATGATTCATTTAGTCCCTGAAACTGTGAATCTGTTTGAATTCTTTTTCAGCTGAGAGAAATCCATAGAAAACATAGTGATTTAGGATCTGGTACCCGTGCCTTTGAACAAGCATTGGAGAAGACACAAGCTAACATTAAATGGATGAAAAGATACTATTCTATCATTGAAAAATGGCTTGACGATAATTTACAGGATAAGAAAGGATCAAATTATAGATTACCGAGATCATTAATTCCATCAATGTATTCTGTAGAGATGTTTCCCGATATCTACGGTGCCGATCCTTCTAAATTTACTTTCTCGGGAATTGTTAAAATTGATATGTCCTGTAATGAGGATACAAATAACATCACGCTTAACAGTAAAAAATTAATGATAAATGAAAAATCGGTAAAAATCCTTTCATTGAGTACTGGTAGTAATATTGGTAATCCAGGATTCCAGTCATTGTCATATGATGAAGAGTTACAACTGGTTACTTTTATCACAAGGAACCAGTTCATAAAGGGACATAACTATTCCATAGAGATGAATTTTACTGGTCCCCTGCTAGATGATCTACAGGGCCTTTACTACAGTTCATACAAGGAAGGAAATATAGTGAGGTACGATTTTGGGGTAATTTCTCAAAATATATAATTTTCTAACAACTTACTAAGATATATTTTTATCTTCATCATGTTAATGTTTTCAAAAGATATATAGGTATTCTTGCATCTTAGTAATTAATGTATTTTTATCAACCCTAGGATAAAGAATGTCCATTAATTTAGGTGAAGAAGATTTTTCTATCTTACCCAGGCTCCTGGTTAAGATAAGCTACACGAGCGTTTTCCCGGAAAAAAAATTCTATTGCTGAAGTAAATTGTCGATTTATTGAATACATCTTTGTCTTGGCAGTATATTAAATGTATTTCATAATAATATATACAAGACTGTATCCTTCAATGCTACTACAACAGCGATTAATACCTATAAGAATTATTTGACCCACTTTTGCATTTTCCTTAGAATTTCTTAGAATTTGGTCAAAGGGAGGTAAATTTTTATTTACAAAATGTAAACAAACATTGACACAGTAGAAAGGGGTGAAGAAAGAGTCAAAACACAGTGAAAGGTGCAAGATCGTAAAATCTGAGACACCTGAGGGTAAGACTTAAATCATATCCGACTGCTTGTCAGATAAGATTTAAATATTACCCTCGGCTGCCACAGATTTATACGATCTTGTACCTAGTCAGATTCAATTTAAATCTTGTCCTTGGGTGTCTCAGAGTTTACGATCTTTCATCTCTCCCAGTGTTAGATCCTATATATCTTTATCTTTTCAGTTGTCAAAATTCTACAAAGCACGTACATATAACATTCTAAAATTCTTCTAAAATGATTGCAACTATATGAACAGGTGCTTTCTGTAACAAGAGTAACGCAACGGGTGCCAATATGTGGAGCAGGAACTGCTTACCCTTCTGGAGCACCTGAGTTCGCCCCCGGTTTTTAATGGGGTTTGTGTTTCTCGATCTTTTGTTTTCTGTGTAAGGTTTTGTAGATCGTTGTTTGTCCTTTTGTATTTTTTGTCTTTTGGCCATTGTATTGTCTGTCCTTCGATTTATGGCTTCTGAATACCCTATTGGTATCTTCAAACTCTTCTTAAAGTGTTGGACAATCAAGCCTGGTTGTGCAAGTGAGAAAGATAATTTTACTTGGCAACATCCGAGTATTAAAGTTATCTGGGATAAACTATGCTGAAAAGTGCCCACAAATTTACTACTAGAAACAAATAAAGTGTGGGAACAGAGCTTGTATTGTTGTGTTTTACATGTGTTGCATTTATTTATGAAAATTGAATATATAATCACTACACATTCTAACACTGAACACCGTGATAGTGGGTTTTACTTTAAATTTGTGATAATTTATCTTCACTGAAAAAACAACATCCTTTTATTCATTTTGGTTTCATGCATTCTTTAAGGTCAATGTTGCAGACTTCATTTGAGTGAGGGAGTGAGTAATTATTGTTTAACACATTTCAGTGAGTTTTATGTGTACTTTTCACCTTTTACAAAACATCATTTCCTTACATAGCATTGTAGTTGTTGGTGATGTTGCGAATTCGAGTAAGTGATTGTTTTTTAACACCAAAAAAGCAACTTTTCAGCCATATTTTGGCAAAAACAAGTTGTATTTCGATGAAATGATGATGAGGGCCACTTTGTACTAGACTTAGTTGGATTATTATAGTGTTAACTCAATGACACAACAGTCTATGGGTAGACATGTCACTCCACTCCACACATTATTCTGATTCCGATTCCGAGCAAATCAGTCTTTGCTCTCACTTCTTAATGCTGCATGCTCAGCAGAGAAGTAACAAATACCAATTTTATAGTCTTTGGTTTGACCCGACCAGGGCTCAAATCCACAATCTAGCACACTTGAGGTAAGTACATTAACCATTACACCACCGATGCGGTTGATATTTTATTGGTTGAGATTGTACAAAAGCATCATTAGATAATGTTTTTATAAAATATCAGAATGTCAGCCATTACGATATATGTAAATATGACTTTCTATTTATAGATATTTAGCTGTCACGCAATTCGAGTCTACAAAAGCCAGAAAAGCGTTCCCATGTTTTGATGAGCCAGATCTTAAGGCACAGTTTACAATAACCTTAGTTCGTCATAAAGATAAGATATCACTGTCTAATATGCCGATTGAAACAACAACTACAAGGTAATAAAGGATTTATAGTAAACCTATTTACCTTCCGGGGTCATCAGTGACTGTGATAGTATTTTAGTTCATTGCAAACTGAGGGTTAGGGGTTTATTATTACTTATTTTGCTTAATATGGTGGAGCTTGATAATTTTGGTACGATTAAGCGTTAGGGTTATGGTGTTTAATGCCACTTTCAACAATATTTCAGTTATATCGTGGTGGTCAGTTTTATTGGTGGAGGAAACTGGAGTACCCAGAAAAAAACAATGACCTGTAGTAAGTCACTGACAAACTTTACCACATAATCTTGAGTCGAGTGGTGATAGGCACTGATTGCATGGGTAGTTGTAAATCCAACTACCATATGTTGTAGGACCACCAAGGTTAAAATCCATGTAAAGAATAAAATATCAAAGAATAAAGCTGTATATCACACAGGGATGGTTTACTTGTCCCCCGCCCCTGCAAAGCGGAGCGGGGGATATGGAAATGCTGGACGTCCGTCCGAGATATGTTGTAAGTGCTCTAAGATTTTTATTTGTTGACCAATTGATTTCAAACTTACACACAAGTATTATATTAGGAATCTCTAGCTTAATTTCGAAATTGGGCAAAATTCGAAAAAAAAATGTGAATGGTGGCCATTTTTAAGATGTCTGCCAAAACACATCAAAATTTCAAAGTGCTACAATTTCAACGAAAATTGATATTTAGAAGATTTTCGACCTGAGGAATGTGATAGTGACAAATGCGATTTAAAAATGGCGGCCATTGCAGCCATTATGGTGGCCATTTTGGCAGCTATTTTCAATATGGTCGCCAAAACACATAAACAATTTCGAAGTGCTCCAATGCTCCAATTACAAAGAAATTGATATTTAGGGTTTTTTAGAGGAATGTGATCGTGACCAATGCGATTTCAAAATGGTTTTCATTTTGGCAGCCATTTTTAAGATGGCCGTCAAAATGCATAAAATTTCGAAGTGCTCCAACTTCAACGAAAATTGATATGTAGGGTTTTTCCCACATGAGGAATGTGATAGTGACAAAACTTTTTCTGTATAACATTTTTTATATACAATAGCTAGCACAATTGAAATAACAAATGATTTCTAATATAGAACCCATATAAAGGCTTGCTAGAACACAAGCAAAATTCTTGACTGATTATTGACGACATAGCTTCTTTAAAGATTAGTCCATTTCAGTCATAGGCACTAATGAAAGTAATTTATACACAGATCTATGTAAATAGGTGGGGGACATTGGCTATGGCATAGCAATCTTGTTTCAGTTACTTAACTGATTTCAGCCATTTATCTGTGAAAAAAAATTCAGAAAATTGCAGGACACCGTTAGAACAGGTCCAAAATGACCTTTTTTGAAAGCGTGAACCAGTAGATGGTTTCAGCTATTTTCATTGATTTTCAGTTATTTTATTTTCCATCCAGAATCATTCCTGATTGCATGTGAAGTATTAAAAAAATCACTTGTTCTCTATTTTCTCAATGTTATCTATTCTCCTCTATAAAAACATAAAAGCAAATACATGTACTAATTATTTAGGTTACTGTCAACAATTTATGCTCTGGAATAGTTGTAGTCCCATTACATATAATTTGTATCATAGTTCCTTGGAGCGTTCCTCTATAATTGCCATATTGGTACAGTCTTTCCCTTAATTTTTTTCACCTATTTACCCGAAAGCCAAAGTTAGAAAAAAAAATTCTATTTATTCAAGCAAATTCTTTCATAATTTTCACTTGTCCCGGATTTCAGGCAAGTGGGTTAGCGTGAAGACTGTTGGTATTGTCAGTGACGATGTTAGAAAGATTTTACAATATACTCTTAATTTACATACGCTTAAATTGTTGTTAGATTCCCCCCCCCCCCCCCCCCCCCCCCCCCCTCACCACCAAATTTTCCACTCGTTGTTGAATCTTACACTGCTTTTTTTCAGTCATTTCACAAGTTTTTCTTTGAAACAAGTTGAATGTATAGATCAGATTAAACTTCAAGTTTTTCAGTAACTTCTTGCGAGAGGTCGGTGGTTTTCTCCGGGTTCTCCGGTTTCCTCCACCAATAAAATTTACTGCCACGATGTAACTGATCTAGTGTGTTGAAAGTGGCGTTAAACACCATAAACCAAACCTAGATCAGATTAATACTTAAAACCCTGATATGTTCAATCGGTAAAGTTTACATTTGTCTGAACTTTCCTTTGTGGTAGAACATCCAATATAAAGTATTGACAATCGTCCAGACATGTTGATGGCTAAAAATTGTGGATTTGATATTCCTAATGTTTTCATTTCGTAGTACGCCATCAATTGTCCGTTACATGTCAGGATATGGAGGCTGAACTCATCAGCTACAAATATATTGCCAGATGATGTAGCCGCAATGTCAAAAGGTTTGAAGGGTTTATCCATAGTGTTAATTTCAGGATGGCCGGTGTAGTAATTGATTCTATCTCCAGGTCCTAAAAAGACGAGTCGACCGTGACACTCTAAAGACAATCTATCTAGCACGACAGTTGTACCGTTACTGGTACTCAATACTCTGTAAGGGAGCGTAAATAATGCTTCTTTCTTTTTATCATGTTCAAAAACAGTTTGATGGATTCCATATTTATCCATTATGATTACGACTCGTCTACCTGAAGCCGAGAATAGTTCTCCACTAATGGCAGCTCCTACTATAACTTTGTAGTCATGTGTTACATGGATTGATATTGGTTGTAGTGGTGCTACACTGTAGTTACAGTCCGTCACAACATTGGCTCCATCTCTTATTTGTTTAATTTTTCCATCTGTAACCAACAAAAGGTCATGAGACAGAGTGACGGCAATGTCATAGATCTCAATATTGAAGCTAGATATCGGCTCTAGTTTATATCCAGTGGTTCTGACTTTCTGTAGAAGTTTTGTTGTCGTTGATTTAGACAATGCTCGTATAGGATTTTCAGTACAAATCCACACGGATTCTTCAGAAGAGGATGATAAAGCATACAAATAGGGAAATGCAATAACAAATTCACGGTCAACTGTTACATATAATTCTGCCTTTTTGGTGTCTTTAATTGTAGTAGAATTACTTTGGTCAGACGATGCACTTAATTCCTTAAGACTTACGATTTTGTGTTCGTCTGCTGACTTGAATTTTGGATGAATTTTATCCTTGCATTTGGAGCACATCAAAAGATTGCACTGTAGACATTTCCAGTTAATTTTAGGATCTGTTTCACATAACTGACATTGAATTGGGACTTGTCCCTGTAGAAAAGATGTGGAACACGCCATTCTGTGGTTTTAAATTATTCCCTTCAGTTTGTGCTTAATTTTTTTTAATATTTCCTATTAGTTTGATGTAATTCTTCCTGGTAGTAATGTGTCATAGAATCTAATTTAATTACTTATATATTCAGGGAAACTGATTGATATAAGTATGCATACTTGTTTTTGAATCTCTTTAGGAAGCATCTATGGAAGGTCCTCTATTAGGAGTGCTCATTTTGTACCGATCCGTAAACAAACATGGCCACCATAGACAATTCTTGTTTCTGGTTGGGTAATTTCAAAGAATTTTCTCCTCTGAAACAACTTGGCGAAATGAACCGAAACTTGGTAGGAAGCATCTATGGAAGGTCTTCTATTAAGATTGCTCATTTTGTCCCGATCCATTAACAAACATGGCCACCATAGGCAATTCTTGTTTCTGGTTGATCAATTTTTTTAATCTTCTCCTCTGAAACCAGGGGCACAATGAATTGTTACTTTGTAGGAATGATGTATGGGTGATCCTGTACAAAATATCCATATTTCTTGCCAATCATACAACAAATATGGCCACCATAGGCAGTTCATGTTTGTGATTGGCCAATTTTTTAAAATCTCTAAAACCATTTTTGGCCAAATTTATTGAAATTTGGTAGTAAGCACCTATGGAAGGTTCTGTATAAAGTTTCCTCAGGTGAACCACACCAAGCTCAGTGGAGACAAGACAAGAATCTGACTTTAACACTGCTTGTCCAAAAATGGCAATAAAAACTTTAGGATAGGCACAGTCCTAAAAATTAGGATTAGTAGGATAGCAGAAACACAGGTTGTAAACTTTCTATTGAAGACATTATAAGGTATACATGGCAGGGGCGGATCCATGATTTCAAGTTAGGGGGGGGGGTTGTACTTAAGAGAGTTGCACCGAGCGAACATTTTTGGGGTATTTCGTGCATGGTTACATTCAATAACTTTAATTACTAATTTTGTTTATCTGATTATTTTCATATTGTTACTTATTATAAAATAAACATTAAGATCAACAATTTAAAATATTCCTGTTAAGGAAATGTTTTTTGTTGTTGTTATTTTCATGTTTAAAGACTTCCTTCCTTTTTCCCCAGTTTCAATTCATCATTTTCCTTTAATTCTTATCTTTATAATTATGACATGATGTAACTATATATAAAACAATTAAGGGTCAAGAGAAATTTTATTTTTGATGTTAAGTAACTGTTTCCTAATTATCAGAAGAGGCCATTGAGGTCGTGATCATATTGTAGTTGAATTTACAACTACATATGCAACAAGTGCTTATTACCACTAAGGTTGCAAATTCCAGTCTTGCTCATGACGAAGTGCACTTGATACAACATTATGTGATAAAGTTTGTCAGTGACTTGCGACAGGTCGGTGGTTTTCTCCTAGTACCCTGGTTTCTTCCTCCAATAAAACTGACAGCCACGATATCACTGAAATACTGTTGAAAGTGGCATTAAACACCATAACCCTAATTATCTGAAAAATAACTTCTACATTTCGTATCAATGACAAGAGTGGTTTTCAGCTGAACAATTTGTTTCAAAGTTTCACATATAAAATTGAACAAATGCTATGATATTGAAATAGTTAAATAATTATTCTGTTCCATGTAGGCCTCTAGTTTTAATAGTCAAACATTGTCTGTAACTTGAAGTTGTTTCATTGCATAAACTCAAAAGTATAAAGTTTGTCAGTGACTTGTGACAGGTCGGTGGTTTTCTCAGGGAACTCCGGTTTCCTCTACCAATAAAACTGAATGCCACAATATAACTGAAATCTTGTTGAAAGTGGTGTTTAATACCATAAAACAAACCTACTTGAAATTACAACATATAACTGAAATGCTTGATTAATTGCTCCCTTTGACACTGACTCATTGTCTTCACCATTGTAAGACCTTAAACCATGCAGATTTAAGACAGATATAATCTTGTGTTTCAGGTCTGATGGATACATTGCAGACAAATATAAAGTAACGCCAGTCATGTCTACCTATCTGTTAGCCTTTGTTGTAGGAGATTTTAACCATACTAGTAATATAACCAAGAATAATGTGACTGTGAGTACTATGAACAAATATTAAATTTAATGTACACTTGTATATGAATTAAAATATATATATATAACAGTCAAGCTGATTGATTGAAGTCACTGCATGTGGTAGAATTTCCATCATATAACAGTCAAAAAGTTAAGGAACTGTGTTTTTATTGTTATTCTTCATTTCACCTGGTGTTCTGTCCTTTAGCAAATATTTGTTTATATGAGTTAATGACACATGGCAAGATGTATACAATGCATATTAAGTTTTGTCAATGACTTGTGTCAGGTTGATGGTTTTCTCCAATTATTCCAGTTTTCTCCACCAATAAAACCGACTTCCATTGATATAACCAAAATATTGTTGAAAGTGGTATTAAACACTCGTAACACTATAAACATTTCATTCAATACAAGATTTAAGCATAAGGATAGAGTTACATTTAAAAGTGGGCATTGTGAAAATGTCCTTGAAAATGCATCCCATCTTATAAAAGAGCACATCAAATTTTCCTATGTACACCTCTTTTTAGACCTTAAATCATCAACAAAATGTTTCTGTTCTTTATCACAAAGGTGACATTTTACTTCTTTATAAAAGTTCCCACGTTGTTTCAGATGCTATGCATAATTGATGTGTAACATATTTACAAATAAATGTTAGAGAATACCGAAGAGGCAATCAAAAATGAACAATCCAATATTAACACTAGTAACCTAGGATACTCAAGATAAAGACCAACAAAACCATTATATGTAAACAAACACAAATAACGTAAACAAGACATGATTATACAACCAGATTAATATTTAGTACTGACTTCATGTAAAAATTGTATACATGCAAATAAATATGACCAGCTTTGCTGTAGCTAATGAGACTGAAGTACACGTTCCAGTCCTCGAAATGAAGACTTTAATTTACTGGTCCAAATCAAATTCTTGAATTTATTTTTGTATAGTTCTAAATAAAAACTGAAAAATGTTCTGGTCCGGACAAAGTTTTAGTGGTCTTGGGCCGGAGGACCTGTGCTGATTTTGAGGACTGATGCATTATCATTTATTTTCAGTATGGTATTTGGTCCAGGCCAGAGTCAGTGGACCAGACCAGTTTTGCTTTAGATGTTGGGACTGAAGTCTTGACATACTATGAAGATTATTTCAACATACATTTTCCTTTACCAAAACAAGGTATCTGCCTGTAACTACAGAGAGTAGACAAGAGTGTTCACCTGCTTCCAATTTTCCCTATATATTTGATAAAAAACTACAATTTTTCAAAAAATTATTCTGAAATCAAATCATGCCTGATTTTGATAATTTTTTTTGTTCAACAATATATGATAGAGTTTGTCATTGACTTACTGTAGGTAGGTGGGTTTCGCCGGGTACTCCGGTTTCCTCCACCAAGAAAGCTGACCGCCACGATATAACTGCAGTGCCGGATTTAGGACAAATGAGGCCCTGTGCTACTTAAGTTATGAGGCCCCTTACTTAGGCCCTGAAGGAGGTAGACCTGGTAGGCCTACACAGGCAGTCAACTCTATCATTATCTCTGGAATCGCTCCGAAACAGAACGCCTTCAAATTTAAAATTGCACCACATAAGCAAAAATCCATTGTAGCAAAATTTTGTTGGCAGGAAGATAGGCCCCCTGGGCCCTGTGCTTAAGCACAATGGTAAATCCGGTATAACTGTAATATTCCTGAAAGTGGCGTTAAACACCATAATCCAAATCATAATCCTTTTAGTCAACAAATGGAATGTAGTTTTATTGTGTAATTTCAGTATAATTTTATAAGCTACTAATTTTGAAAAAAAACAACAAAGAACACAATTCAAGCATGTTATGTCTATCATTAACATTTAACATCTTTAGCTCCCTTTATTAAATATCATGTGAGCTTGTGCCATCACTGGTCGTCTGCTGTTAATATTTGACATTTTCATCATCTTGTCAGAAATCCCTGGAATTAAATGGAACCAATTTTGCATCAGTGATATATGGAGGGAAGGTCTTCAACAAAAGTTTGTAACATTTGTCTGATCGACAAAAAATCATGGCTGCAGAAAGGAATTCTCATTTCTGTTTGGCCAAATTGTAAAGTAAAAATTGTCTGCTTTTAAGATACAGGGACAATTGAAACAAAATATTGCAGGATTCATCTATGGCTGGTCAACCGAACATCTAAGAATCATGGGTAGATGAAAACCTAACTACAGCACTCATTCTGAAACAGGTTGGAAAAACTCACCAAAGGATCGCCTTACCACCTGTTTGTAAAGTTTGTACAAATAATTTTTCTGATTTCCAACAATGTATGTACAGTTAAACCTGTATTAAGAGGACACCTCTGGGTCAAAGAAAAAGTGGTCTTTTAAGACAGGTGACCTCTTAAAAGAGGTTTATTTCATATGAAATTTTCTATGACAGGACAAGAAAAATGTGACCTCTTAATGCAGGTGACTGCTTATTAGAGGTGACCGCATGGGCAGGTTTGACTTTACATTGTAATTATTTATTGTTGTAGATATGATAGCTATACCTGACTTTGGACCTGGTGCTATGGAGAACTGGGGATTGATAACATACAAGGAGAGGTACCTGTTGTATGAAAATGGTGTTTCTTCAGAGAAAAGTAAACAACTGACTGCTAAAGTTATTGCTCATGAATTAGGACATCAGGTTTGTTTACTATGGGTGTGTCTTCGGGAAAATATATGTAAACAACTGACTGCTAAGATTATTGCTCATGAATAAGGACATCAGGTTGTTTAAAATGAGCATGTCTTCAGGAAAAAATATAAACAACTGAATACTAAAGTTATTGTTCATGAATTTGGACATGAGGTTCGTTTAAAATGGGCATGTCTTCAAGAAAAAATATGTAAACAACTGACTACTGAAGTTATTGGTCATGAATTGGGACATGAGGTTCGTTTAAAATGGGCGTGTCTTCGGGTAAAAATATGTTAAACAACTAACTGCTAATGTTATTGGTCATGAATTAGGACATCAGGTTCGTTTAAAATGGGCATGTCTTTGGGTAAGAATATGTAAAATAACTGACTGCTAAAGTTATTGGTCATGAATTAGGACGTTCTTGGGAGGGGATCCCTACAGCAATGACTGAATTTATATTTTGTATTGTGTTTTATGTATTGTAGTGGTTTGGAAACCTAGTTACAATGAAATGGTGGGACGACTTGTGGTTGAATGAAGGATTTGCTACATTCATGGAATACTTAGGAACAGATCACATCTTTCCAAGCTGGAAAATGGTATGTCAATAACTGGATAATTATGTTGATATTTGTTTGTTTGATCGTGGCGGTCAGTTTTATTGATGGAGGAAACCGAAGAACCTGGAGATAACCACCGACCTGTCACAAGTCACTGACAAACTTTATCACATTATGTTGTATACCTCACCCTGATCAAGATTCGAGCTCACAACATCAGTGGTGATAGGCACTGATTGCATAGGTAGTTGTAAATCCAACTACCATACAGTCACGGCCACGACATTCCCCAATTATTTTGAACCATTTATTTTATTACATAACCTGGATCATGTGTAATCATAATAGTAATTTGTACAGTGAAATCAGTGTAAACCGAACTTTCCTGGTACCAGCTTTCTGGTTCAGAATTTACATGCTCAGTTTAGGCAGGTCAAATTAACAAAGATTTCCTATATTGGGACTTAATTATGTCTCCCCTTCGAACGAAGGGAGACATATTGTTTTAGTCTGATTTTTTCTTCCACTTCTTCTGCTTCTTCTCAGCGAAGCTTGTCCGGACCATAACTTTTTTGTCTTTCCAGATAGGTCAATTATATTTGGTATGTGGGTGCATGACCATAAGGTGGTGTGTTGCATACCGTAATGACCTTCGTGGGACCTTGACCTTTGACCTCAAGGTCAAATAATTGTTTTTTAAATAGTATCATTCAACTCATAATGTGTAACTTATTGTTGTACAGATGGCCGCATTAAGGGGAGACATAAGTTTTAGGTATCTAAGACAGTTCTTCTTAGTTTAAAGTTCAGTTTATACTGGATTATGTTTTATTCAAGGTTCAGCTTTGACAGGTTACACTGTACAGTTGAATCTCGTTATGTCAAACTCTGTTTTGCTCAAAATTTCGGTTAAGTCTAAAAAATTATTATGTCCTGTTTTAAACTTGGATGCAAACTATGGTTTCCATGAATTATTTCTTAATTTGATTGGGTGTAATCAAATTAAAAGTTGAATACATATTTATTTTGTTTACAGTTTGACCAGATGGTGACTTCAGAATTACATGATGTATTTAATTTTGATGGACTGGTTACCTCTCATCCTCTATTCGTACCTCTCTCCAACTTAGAGGAACTTAGATATGTTTTTGACACAATTTCTTATGGAAAGGTATGAAGTCTTGTTGCACTACATAACTGTTCACTTAGTACTGTTAGTTATGTATTACACCCACTTTTTGGTTCATGATAAAACATGGCGGTATAAAGGGGGTTTAGGGTTAAGGTGTTTAACGCCACTTTCAACAATATTTCAGTTGTATCGTGATGGTCAGTTTTATTGATGGAGGAAACTGGAGAAGACAACCAACCTGTCGCAAGTCACTGACAAACTTTATCACATAGAGTTTTATCGAGTACACCTTGTCTGAGCAGGATTCGAAGCCGCAACTTTAGTGGTGATAGGCACTAATTGCACAGGTAGTTGGAAATCCAACTACCATACGATCATGACCATTACCGCCTCCACAATCATTAAGTCTCCCAAACAAAGTTTGTGGGACTTATTGTTTTTGCTCTGTTTCTTATTATTATTATTATTCTTATTCTTCTTCTTTCTTTCCGTGCACCATGAATTTGTCCACGGCAGATCTCAGGAACTACAGGACAGAATTTCATGAAACTTGGTGGAGTTATAGATATATGTTTCTAGTTGATCCTAAAGTTTTCAGATTTGTGGTAAAGGGGGTCAAAGCCATATTTTTGGGGGTTCAAAGAGGGTGGGGGTTACTATAGAATCCTATGGGAAACTTGAAATTTTGTACATTAATGTTGATAACTTCTAACTGGATAATGATAGAGACATACAATTTGACATAGTGATAGGTCACCATTAGAGGAGCAATTCTGCATTTTCAAAATTTTCAAGATGTCTGCCATTTTCAAAATGGCTGCCAAAACACGTCATAAAAATGGGGGGTACAAATTCAACATTGTCGATATCATCAAAATTTGATATGTGGGTAGATAGTGTCAGTGGCCGGTTTGGGAGACTTCATAATCGTTAGATTATAATTATATCTTGTTAATATTTATTTTAATGCCTAAATTACAACTTCGATACAACGTGAAAGGTCAAAGTTTATAATACAATGTCATTATTTGACATTGAAATGACGTTAAATACTGGTTGGCCAACATCCAAATCAGCATAAACCCAACTTTGAAAAAAACGTCGTGTTTGCTAGGTATAATCTGTATTGACACAGAGTTAATATAATAATAAAAAATAAAGAATGTGACTATATTTGTATACTGTAAATCTTTGGGGGTTTTATAAATATTCAACAAGATCTTTTATATTCTATATTTATCTTAAACTCATCCTGAACATGGCTGAAATATTGCTCACTGGATTGTTATGTTTATGGTATTTAACACCACTTTCAACAATATTTCAGTTATATTGTGGAGGTCAGTTTTATTGGTGGAGGAAACCTGAGTACCCGCAAAAAACCACTGATCTGTCGCACTTCACTGACAAACTTTTATGGTATAATGTTGTATCGAGTTTGCCATGAACTAACTAGATGTTGAGCAATAATCAATCAATCAATTAGCTTAATAAAATTGCTATTAAATTGTCTTCATGTGTGTATTACTATTTTTTTAGGGAGGGTGTGTTTTAAGAATGACAAGATTTTTCTTGGGAGAGGAAACATTTAGAAAAGGACTGTCAGTAAGTACATGTAGTTTTGAGAAGAGTGGTGATGATCAGTACATGTAGATGTTATACATTCTAGTTTTAGCTCACCTGGTCCTTAAGGCAGAATAAAGTATTGTCGTCACTTTGCGACCGTTATAAGTCATCAAACCACCTTTGTGGTGTAATGATTAGCATTCTTGTCTCGAATGACTTAGGTTGTGAGTTCGAGTACCGGTTGGGTCAATTAAAAGACTATATAATTGGTATTTGTTGCTTCTCCACTAAGTACGCAGCATTAAGGAATAAAAGCGAAGACCAGTTAGCTCTGAATCAGGATAATGTATCCAGGGGAGTCAAATGTCTACCGGCGAACTGCTGTTGATGTAGGCTAGCAATACAAAAATACATTATTGTACAACTAAGCGTATTGGACTGGTACAAAGTGGACATCATTCTCATCTTATTTAAATGTAAATTGTTATCGCCATGATGTAGCTGAAAAATTGCTTACTTGGCGCTAAGCAACAGTTGCTTACACACTGACTCATCAGTCATCTGTTTTCAACATTTTACTAGGAAACGGATTAATATAAACGTTACGCTTGTTTCTGAATCCTATGTTATATTGTATTGTGAAAAAAATGTAATATGTAATTAATTCATCAATAAAAATATGTTTAAGATTTTTTTATTTTTTTTTTAATAAAAAACTTTTTACTTGTCTCATCCAAAGTGCCATGTGAGCTATTTCCATGCTTTCGAGATGTTTCGTCCACACTCCGGTTCGGCCATAGTACGTTTCGTCCACAAACCATTTCGTCCATAGTCGTTTCGGCCATAGTTTATATTTAATAGGTATGGATGAAGAAACTGAGTGTCGTAGTCTGTACTTTAGTATGGATTATTAGGGGATTTTAAAAAATTAATCATGGTAATACACATCACAGTGATACATATACGCATTACATATTGGCGTTGAGATGACTGATCATTTATTTACTTTGTTATTTTCGTAAGTATGGATGAAAAAACGGAGTGTCGTAGTCTGTATTTTTTAGTATCGATTCTTAGGGGAATTATTTTTATAGTAATCGTGGTAATTACACATACGCATATCATATTGGCGTCTAGATGGCGTTTTAAAATGCATACTATATGTTTTATGAATAATTAATGATTTATTAGCTCCTCTATCGTTATTTTGTCATGAATTTCAACAAAATAGTCAGTTTTTACGGACAATATCAAACGATCTCGGTCGGGTCGCTTACAATCACGAAATCAGTTCAATATAATATGAAAACTCAAAAGCTTTCTTTAGTTTAATATATTTTATTTGATTATACAGTTCTAATTTGTATTTGTATCAATCAATATTTATATAATGTTCGATATTTGCAATGAATAGTCGACTTTTACTTTTAAGAAATGACATACTGAATGTCCGATTTTGAAGCTGAACTGTTCACTATCCTGCGACGATTTCTCAAAAAGTATTTATACAAAAATAATAAACTATGCATATTATTAATCCTTGAGATATAAGCTTTAAAATGGTGTAACATTTATTTAACAGACATTTGATTTAAAAGAGTTATACGTGATCAAAACAAATATTTTGATACAAATTATCGTCATTTCCGCGATTGAAAAATACTGTCCTGCCACGATTTAGGGTATCAAATGTCAATATTTAAAAAAAAAAAGCCTTTAATCTCTTCTTTATCATGGAATTTACATCATGAAAATATCTCATTCCGTTCAAAAGTTATACCTATAAACTACTGAAAAATACCTGTCCCGGTTTTAAACCCTCCTGTTTATAATAGTTATAAAATTGATCATTTTGATTACTCTTGTGACAAAGAGGGAGAGGCGTTAAGGTGCAAAATTGGCCCCACATTTGATCAAAAAATAATGCTTGACATAGAATAAAAACAATTTACTAATTTAATTCTTATATAAACAAGCATCTTTTGAGTAAGGCTAATATAACACGATTTGACTTTAAGTTGAAAAATCTCAGTAACCGCAGAAAATATCTAGCTAAATAGAAATTATGTACTAGATTACTATCCCCTCTACTACCAACCGCTTCCTATAAGCTATTAAACACACATACATTGTAAAAAATATATATATATAAGGGAGTGGATGTGGTCGAGTGGTCTAGGGCACTGGACGTAAGGCTAAGCGAATGGTACTGCAGTGTATCAATGGTGTGGGTTCAAATCCCGTCGAGGGAAGAACAAAAATTTGACAGCTCTAAAATCTAATTCTAACACTGTTTGGTTTAATTTTCAGACGTATATATTAATATATATATATAATCAATGGACATTTTGAAAGGAGCTTGGCCTCTCATTATATATGTAACAAACGTTTGAATAAAATATTATTGTGTTGCTAAAAACACTATTGAACAATGCACTACCGATGTTAATAGTACAGAGGCAAATAATTTGATTTAAATAACATTGGTAAATTGCGTTTACAAAATTTACAGGTGGGTGATTACAGGTAAGATTTTGTCTTTCTTTAATAAAAACATAAATATCAAATTTAGTGCACATGACATGTTTATGGAGTAACCTTCATCATGTATGCTCAAAGTCAAAAGGCTGAAAAAACAATTCATTTTAAATTATGAAAGAATAGTTTAAAGAGTGATGGTCAACAATTCCATTAATATCAACAAAACGAATACTCATATCTAACCTTAACTCACTGAACACAAAAATACCATATTTCGTTGGAAATCCAGGTACTATTTTGGGACAGACATACAAATATGGCAGGGTTAAATCTATTAATGGGATCCCAACCCTCCTCTCATCTGTATTAAATGTTAGAGGGCTAAAGATTGAAATATTACACGTAGAACTGTTTTGTTTTGTAATCTCCAGCGTTTTTTTTATAAAGGGGGGGGGGGGGGTAAAATATTCGCAAGCAGTTAAAACTCACTCACTGTGGTGTTGGTGGGGACCGTGTTGCTATTTTTAGTGTTCTGTTTTGTGTTTAATGTTGTTTGTCTGCGCCCTGTGTCTACTATACCCAATGAAGCCAATTTCTCTGGATGTTCCATTCTTGATTGCCGCTTCGGTATTCTGTAACGTTTATTCATAAACTGAATTATTTTTCTCTTTAAATTGTTGAAACATAACATTTATTTAAACTGTAAAATTCACAAATAAAATTTCCCCCCCTTTTTCCCTTTTTTCTTGTTTAAATCAATGATCAACAATATTCCAGAATCAAACATGAATAAATATAACAGATTTCTTTTACATGCATAATTTTACCATGCAGAGTCAGTGTGTTTTAAATCGGTCATCCAATCAGAACGCTCATTATTCTTGTCCAAGATAAAAATACATCGCTAAAGTAAATTTACCTGTGGTTTAAATGCGTATTAACTGCATTACATGTAAACTGTATGATTCTGTTTGATAAAGTCCTTTAACTAGAGCAGAAAAAAAATGTACACTTGAGTGAAGTGTTGTAATAAATGAGGTTGAAACATGTCACCATTTGATATCAATTCGGTTGTATTTCATTTTGAAGATTTTAATTACAAAGACGATCACAACAATATTTTTTTTTAACTATTGCAACTCAGCTGGTTTTTTTTCATAAATTATTATATTATATTAAATACATGTTTTATAGATGTGCTTGAAAAGCTTCCTTCTTCACAAATTAATTTGTATTGTTTATCTGCTGAAATATCTAAATATCAACGTTACCATAGCATTTTACATGTGTAGACCCTCTCTACTGCTTTTTGGATAATAACAATAGAAGCAGAGCCGTCTTAGCAGCATCACGGGCCCCCAGGAAAAGCAGTGCACTGGGGCCCATACCTACACAACCACTCGTGGGAATAAAACTATAATAAAATGAAAAAACATATATCACACTGTCGGAACAGTTCCAACATTCAATAGAAAAATTGTAGAAATATTATCATTTAGTGTCCGTCGTTTGTTATCCATAACTTTTCATATTAATATTTAATCTTTTTCTTAGAAACTGCAAAACCAAATGCTTTAAACTATTTTACGTTATTAAGTTTTGGGACTATTTTGTAGCGCGTGCATATATAATACATGTTTATGCAAAACGCACATGCATCAACGCTTACCTCACCATGACCAGAACCAAAGGGTCTAAGATATTATCATCACATTGCGTCCAGCGTGGTCTGTAAATCTTTAACATTAACATTGGAGGGATGTAGGAGAGGTGTGTATTCAGTGCCGTCTTAACGCATGGGCACGCGGGGCAGAACTTTGCCCATGGGGCACGAGCATAGGGCCCTATGCTTATCTATGTATGTTGTGTACTGTATGTTTTTCTAAGGTTTAAACACTGACTTTGTTGGAAATACCAATACAATATATATATGTTTAATTTTGTATACATTTACAGTTTTATTCCTATGAGTGGTTGTGTAGGTATGGGCCCCATTGCACTGCTTTTCCCGGGGGCCCGTGATGATGCTAAGACGGCTCTGCTTCTATTGTTATTATCCAAATAGCAGTAGAGAGGGTCTACACATGTAAAATGCTACGATAACGTTGGTGTTTAGATATTTCAGCAGCTAAACAATAGAAATTAATTTGTGAAGAAGGAAGCTTTTGAAGCACATCTATAAAACATGTATTTAAGGAAAAATTTTACTACGCTAATTATTAAATGAAAATGAAAACGACGATTGTATTACATGACGTTTACTGTGACGTAACTTATCCGGAATATTTACACGTCCGCAATCGATATTTCAAAAACCCTACGTCCTTTAAGTGTTTTAAAATAATCGTTTTTCAGCATTTGTTTATTAAATTTTAAAAAATGCAATAGCACAACGGCATCCCGAAGACTGATCTTGGAAAAAATTTAACAGTCAACAGACTTTATCATTAAATACGATAGATGCATATGGTAAAGAATACAGGGATTGAACGTAGCAAGAAAAATCCCATAGAACTTGAAGAATAGGATATCCCCAATCTGCCGGTTCCTTCATTACTTGTATTGAACATTGTTATGCCGTTGTTCTGCTCGGTTTTAGTCTTTCTCTTTAATGTGATCATGTGACCTCTGTGATTGATTCCTAATATATATTTTTTTCATTTTGACTAGATCACACATAATTTTATTGGTTTATGGCTTAACTGATTAAAATAATGCATTTTTGCATGTATTGAACCAAAAAGTAAAAACACGTTGTTTTTTTATGGATTTCCAATATGGTTGTTGCAAATCATTTCCATTCCGTCAAAATGTTGTTATTTTCGTCCGCCAGATCACGTGATTTTGAAGGAATGCATCAAACTACTCTGCCATTCTCGCTACCCTTCCAATAATATATAATTATATGGCCGAGTAGTTACGATTGGGAATGCATAGCACTAGACTTCCGGTGTCAATCGATATGTGCCGTTTTAACATTCGATCATCAGCTTAAAAAAAATCTTAACATTTTCTGTAAAAGACAGATATCAATTAAATTATTTTATTTGTATCAAAGACTTGAATACAGAGACAATTACTTCTTTAAAATGAAATTTGTTTTCTTTCTTTTTTGGCTGCTATCAGCATTATGAAAGGAAAACGACCTGCCTTTATATATTTCTGATATCAGACAGATACTACGGTACCGAACATCAGTATTTATTCAGCCGTTTCCTTGGCGTCTCCATATTACAATTACTTATAATCTACCGCATCTACGACTATGAAATGCTGACGTTGTCACAATAAATGCGTAAACACCGGAAGTCGTCTGCCAAGCACTTCAGACGTCAAGACACGAAAAAGACGGAACGTGGTTGGAATTGACATGATTCGGAACAACCGTATTGATGGACAACCTTAAGTGACATGACTACGAACTTGGCATAAATAAAATAACAAATGGCTTCCTCTAGGAAAACGCCGACTTCATGTGAAAGGGACACCAGACAGCTGTAAGGAACGAATTTAATACATCCCTTAGCGCGGGATGTAAAGGACACACTCCCTACACGTAAAAGACAACTTACAGCAGATTCTGATAGCAACATTGTATTAGGAGTTTTGTTGTTGGTTTGTCACAAAGCAAAATAATATCTATCATCTCCTCTTTTTCTAGTGACAATCAAAACAATCATACATAGACTCATGGTAGCGACACACATTTTACCTACACGATTAATCATATGGTTGTAAGCTTGTTCTCATCATAAATATATATGAAATACTTGATTGTAAAACAATTATCTATCGACAACCACTTTCCATGGGATATCTGATTCCATGGCTTGATATCAGTTTATATAGAAAAACAAAATTCACACAGGTTCCTATCTAAAATCGTTACACATTAGGGACCGACCATTTAACTTGAAGGGGGGGGGGGGGGACGGTTATGGTTTTTTGTTTCGTTCAGAATTTTTGTTTCGGACAACACAAGAGTTAGATTATTAATTTTTTTTGTCGCGCAAAGCGCAAATTTTTTTTCCAGAATTTAACATTAGGTTATATGACAAAAACTCCACCAAATTCAGAATATTGTTTTCAGCAACATTGGGAATCAGAATATTTTTTTAGAAAAAAACATAACCCCTCCCCCCCCCTTCAAGTTAAATGGTCGTTCCCTTAAACATTTTGCTTCACACCATTTCCCAAAATATTTCCATAGTATAAAAAAAGTGATCTTTAAATATTGGACTTCTCTCAACCCACACCTTGGCATTTTTATTTTCTAGATTTATGATGGTTGTCCGTATAAATGTACTGGAATATATCATCGCATTGGTTGTCGTTAAGAATAAAGTACGATTAAAAAGTGTTTAAATTTTTTTCAAATATGACAAAGTTCTATTGTCCAAATAAATCTATCTATTACTTCTTTAAGGTTAATACCAAAATTTCGACCAGTTTTCGACAATCAATGTTAATAAGTTTCTGAATTGATATGACCTAAATATGTACATTATCAATGTCATAGTAGACGATGAAACCAAAATTGGTCTGTATGAGATATATTTTTTAAATGATTAAAGCTTTGTTAAGGTGACAAAAAAATGAATTACGAAAAAATACAATTTGAACGTGAAATAATAGATGTGGTACATAGTTCTTACATTTAAAGATGACATTTTTAGATCAGATTTCTTGAGATCATTCATGCAATTTCAGCATCATAATATAACCTCTGACAAATGAAGCGATCAAAATAATGGAGATTTTATCACGTAAAACAAGCCGTAGAAAACAGGAGACCGTCGAAAATGGGTGACGTTGCGACATTACTATTCGTTCACTTTAATTTCATAAAACAGTTTCGGAACATGTTTTTATTCCTGAAATCAATCCACATTGCATATTAAGTCAAATTTATGCTTTGCTTACTGAGTTTTATTATGCTCTGTGTTTTTTTTTTTTTTTTTTAAAGATATGCATTATAATACAATGATACATACGTTCTGTATTCTGAAAAACAATGGCGGTCTGCTGTGAGGAATTAGATGCACATATTAACTAACTGTATTTATTTCTGAAAAGCACATATTGTGAATACATTTTGGAGAAAATGTTATCGACATCTGAGGTGGGGCCGATTTTGGCCCTTATAGCTCCCAGTCCTTTATGAATATTTGAATTTTTTTATGCAGGAGATAGTCAGATCAAAGAATAAATAATTGCTAATTATCATGAAGTAATGAACATAATTACATTTTATTGTCTTACAATTAACAAGTCGATCTACAATATCTAGTTTATATTGATCATTAATCATCAAATGGTTTAAAACATTAATATTCCGAAATTTCATGATTAATATAAAAACAATTAGTATATAGAAATAGAAATAAGTTTATTAACCAAATCAAGGCCCGATTATTCTTCTTCTCTCAATCGCCGCGATTGGGAAAAGAAGAACAATGATAATATTTGCTGAAATATATCGTTTTAAATATTTTTTTTTGTAACAAAGTACAGAAAATGATAATTAATTCCAGATTTTCATATAGGTAACACTCAAAACTAAGTAAATCGTAGATTATGACTTCTTTTCTTCGTGTCGATCTGCAAATGGCAGCGATTGGGAAGAGAAGAACAATGATAATATTTGTTAAATATTTTTTTTTTAAATAAAGTACTGAAAATGGTTATTAAATCTAGATTTATAAGACTTAAAACTATGTAAAACGTAGATTTTGGTTTCTTCTCTTCATGTGGACCTGCACGTCGCTGCGATTGGGAAAAGAAGAATAGTGATAATATTTGCTAAACTATATCGTTTTTCTCAATTTTTTATTTATTTTTGTATTCAATATGATTATTAATGCATAATATTGTTATAAATAACACATAAAACAACAAAATAAAACCATGGCTGAAACGTCTTTATAAAGTGTTGCCGAACTGGTACTATGGCCGAAACAACTATGGCCGAAACGACTATGGACAAAATGGTACTATGGACGAAACGTCCTGTACCCATTTCCATCACTTTACGTCTGTATTCATTTAGTGTTTATACAGTGAAATGTTTCTTTCAAAAATATCTTCAAAGCGAATTGTTTGATAATCAACAAAAGAATTATATAAACCCAAGCAAGAGGGTGGCAATAAGGTATCATGAAAAACGATTTACAGTAAATGTTTGCTTAAAGTAACTGTAACAATCGTCTCTCAATATTTCGCAAACGGTAGCTCGGAAACTTTTTTTACGAATTACAAGAAAAATTTCAGGTGCATAGGTTTAGTTTAAACATATTTTATTTGCCAATTAAATAGACAAAAAGGATTAGACACAAGTTAAACAAACTTTTGAAGTCTTCTCCAAATTACAATTTGTTACAGTTAAGAAGTAAATAAAAGGCATACATTACTATATTTAGCACAAACAAAATGGAAGGAAAAATAAAATTAAGATGGATTTATATGATGTGCATGTTCACCCAATTCAATTCCAGTTATATGATAAGGAATTTTTTTAAGCATTTAATAAAATCAAAAACATATTTAAATATAATACAATTTTGTTCATAAGTTAATTATATATTTATTAACATTGCCACATCTAGATTGTAGCAGGTTGTTACCCTGTTGATATTACCTATCAATGTAGTTGTGGCTTGTAGGTATATTAGGTCCATAGGTCACTGACAGTAGAGAAAGAAGGGGGATTGATGACTGAGAGTAAAGGGCATTCTAGCTCTCAAGTAATTTGCCTATAAATACAAGTGCATGTATTTACCAGCTTCTTCAGATGAAAGTTTTCAATGCAGATTGTATTACAAAATTTATTGCAATTAAGTATATTTTTTAAAACATTAAGATTTTATTGTATACTCTTTGACTTGTTTGACTATTGATATTTTGTAGAGATATTTAAACAACAGAAAATACAGGAATGCTGACCATAATGATCTGTTAGATGCTTTAAATGAAGTAAGTTTAATTTGAACTCTGATCTGTTAGATGCTTTAAATGAAGTAAGTTTAATTTAAACTCTGATCTGCTAGATGCTTTAAATGAAGTAAGTTTAATTTGAACTCTGATCTATTAGATGCTTTAAATGAAGTAAGTATTTAATTTGAACTCTGATCTGTTAGATGCTTTAAATGAAGTAAGTTTAATTTAAACTCTGATCTGTTAGATGCTTTAAATGAAGTAAGTTTAATTTGAACTCTGATCTGTTAGATGCTTTAAATGAAGTAAGTTTAATTTGAACTCTGATCTGTTAGATGCTTTAAATGAAGTAAGTTTAATTTAAACTCTGATCTGTTAGATGCTTTAAATGAAGTAAGTATTTAATTTGAACTCTGATCTGTTAGATGCTTTAAATGAAGTAAGTTTAATTTAAACTCTGATCTGTTAGATGCTTTAAATGAAGTAAGTATTTAATTTGAACTCTGATCTGTTAGATGCTTTAAATGAAGTAAGTTTGATTTGAACTCTGATCTGTTAGATGCTTTAAATGAAGTAAGTTTAATTTGAACTCTGATCTGTTAGATGCTTTAAATGAAGTAAGTTTAATTTGAACTCTGATCTGTTAGATGCTTTAAATGAAGTAAGTTTAATTTGAACTCTGATCTGTTAGATGCTTTTAATGAAGAAAGTTTAATTTGAACTCTGATCTGTTAGATGCTTTAAATGAAGAAAGTTTAATTTGAACTCTGATCTGTTAGATGCTTTGAATGAAGTAAGTATTTAATTTGAACTCTGACCTGTTAGATGCTTTAAATGAAGTAAGTGTTGAATTTGAACTCTGGAGGGTGGGTTATGATGTTTAACGCCACTTTCAACAATATTTCAGTTATATCGTGGCAGTCAATTTTATTAGTGGAGGAAACTGGACTACATGAAGAAAACCACTGTATGGTAGTTGGATTTACAACTTAACCTGTGCAATCAGTTCCTATCGCCACTAATGTTGTGATTGATTTGATTTTATTTTAGGTGTTTAATGCCACTTTCAGCAATATTTTAGCTATTTCATGGCGACCAATTTTAGTGGTTCAGGAAGCCGGAGTACCTGGAGAGAACCACCGACCCTGGGCAAGCAACTGGTAAACTTTATCACTTGCGGCTGCGAGTCGAGTGCACCCTTTTTTGTAATTTACAAAGCTGGGCGCGAACCCATGCCATATTGGTGATAGGCTTGTATGAGCTGTTAGATCCAGCGACCTAACTCATTGAGCCACCCGGACCCCACTAATGTTGTGAGTTTGAATCCTCCAGATGGCGAGGTGTACTCAACAATATGTGATGTTAGTGACTTGCGACCGATCTGTGGTTTTCTCCGGGTACTCTGGTTTCCTCCACAAATAAAACTGACACAATATAGCTGAAATATTGTTGATGGTGGCATTAAACACCATAAACCCTCATTGGGGTTGCATTTAGGATGAGCATTGTGAAAATGCCCCCCATTTAGCACATTTTATGGAACTTCATATTAATATGATTGTAAACTAATTTGCACAAATCTTCATAAATTGTCCCTTTTCGTAACCCCTCTACAATGTCTCTTTTATCATTATGCAGTCATGTTTGATAGTCTGAACAACAAATATAATCAGAACATTTACAATTTATGTGACATTATATTTAAAAAGGAAATTTTAGACAACAAATGATGTGTCTTTTGATATTTACGTCACAAATTAATTTGTTTCTAGTTTAACAGAGAAAATGATTATTTCAAAGAGCTATCACAATTAAAAAAAATCTAGCTAAGCATGTTGGTCTAGTACGAAGCAGACGTCATCTAAATCTTGTCGAAATATAACTTGGTCTTGCCTTGATACAGCTGAAAACTTGCTCACTTGGCGTTAAACAACAATCACTCACTTGTTCACATATCTCATACAGATTGCTTACATTCTATGCTTCAATAGAACATTTTGTCTCTTTAATAGAACTAATATTATAAATTTTGCAGCTTCCATATCATGAAGATTAAATATATTGTATATTATAATGTTCAACATTAGAATATTCTTTTTACTACTCTGTTTTCCCTGTTATAATTTAAACATATTTTATTCAGAAAAATACTGAAAAGGATTGGATAGCAGGACAAGCCTATTTATATCCTCTCCTATTATGTGTGAGGGTTGGCATTTTGAACACTTGCACGACCACATCATTTCATTAAGACTGGCTCATTAATATAGTACCAAGCCAGGAAAGTAAGTGTTTCATGTATATGTGTGTTAAGGGTATCAATTTTTTCCATTAAATTTTTGTTATTTTTCATTCTGTCTTACATGTTATGGCTTTAACAATTATATTTGTAGCAATCAAATGTGGATAATAGATCCTTACCTGCCACTGTTAAAGATATAATGGATACTTGGATACTACAAATGAATTATCCTGTAGTCATGGTGACAGTCACAACTGGAGGAAATATAACAGTATCACAGAAAAGATTTCTTCAGAATCCTGAAGCTAAAGACCCAATGAAATATATATCACCATACAAGTTTGTATCTATTTAAACAATTTTCAGGATGAGCTTTTGCCATCACTTGGCATCAATCCAGGATGGCCAACATAACTAAAAATAGAAATTATTAGATAGGTCAAAGGAGCTTTATTATGTCTCCTCTTTACCGAAGGGAGACATTGTTTTACCCTGAATTCTTCTTCTAATACAACCTTGTTCTGGGCAGAAATTTTTTTGTTTCAAGGTGTAGTGCCTTCATATTTTGTATATATATACATTAGGACATGGCAGAGTGTCACATAAGTGAAACATGAAAAATGACAGAGATTATTTATCTATCTATCATGTCTTCATATAAGTAAACACAATTCTTATTCATGTATATTATAGACAAATGAAAACTTGTTTCTGTTACATGGAAAATGTTAATATTGACTTATTTTTAGCTATATATGGTGGATACCGTTAACAGTTACCAGTAGTACAGAAAAAGATTTTAAGAAGACCAGTAGAGATGTGATATGGTTACACAATACCACAGCAGGTACTTCTATTATCAGTATTGTATTAATATCTCCTATGTACCTTTAACAGACTTTTGTTATCAGTTTGACCAAGATTGGTTGTAATTAGTTACTTTTAATGCATTATGCCTCTCCATTTCTGAGGGAGACATCATTTTCGTCCGTCCTTCATAAATTTGTATGCACAATTCCTACGGTACCTACTACATTTTAAAAGGTAATTCCTTCAAACTTTGCAAGCTTGCTTAATACCATATGAAGAATCACATAGCACTACATGGGGCCCTCATGGCCATGATCATATGGTAGTTGGTTTTACAACTACCTATGCAATCAGTGCCTATCACCACTAACGTTAAATTTGAATCCCTCTCAGGCGGGGATGTACTCGATACAACTTTATGTGATAAAGTTTGTCAGTGACTTCCGGTTTCCTCCACAAATAAAATTGACTGCCACGATATAACTGAAATATTGTTGAAAGTGGTGTTAAACACCATAACCCTAACCCTAAAATGTGTCATGTGACTGTCCCGTATTCAAAATGATTGATATTAAATAAATTTGTTGTGTTAATGCTTAAGTATTTTTTCTGTTTTTTATTCCATCTTAAAATAAGTAAATTCTTTAATTTTCAATTTTACCAGTCAACTTTAATGTATTCATGGATATATTTAATTTGTTTCTATGGTTACAGAGATAATGTCATCAACCATACCTAGTCCTGATGGTAAATCTTGGGTGATGGCTAATACTGGACAATATGGTGTTTATAGAGTTAACTATACAGAACAAAATTGGAAAGCTATTATAAACCAGCTAATAGCAAATCATACGGTTAGTTATAGTATTAAATCGTAATGTAACCCATTTTCCTGTTTTCGACGTTTTGTTTCACCTGAAAGAATCTTGTGTTGTTATAATCGTTTCATATGCCCAAGGTATGCTATGATGCTGAAATAACGAAAAACCATCGCAAGATATCTACGAGCTTAAGATGTCATCTTTACGTTTCACCTTAAAAATCTTGTGTTATTATGGTCATTTCATATGGCTGAAGTTATGTTATGATGCTAAAATAATATAAAGCCATCTCAAGATATCGGATATCGGTGAGCTTAAAATGTCATCTTTATAGGTAAAAAAATACTATATCTATTATTTCAGGTTGAAAAACGTACTTTTTTGTAATTCTATTTTCTCTTTTTCCTTAAAACAAGGTTTAATCATTTAGAAAACACATCGGCGCATACCCATGTCAGTTTTATCATTTGCTGTGTCTTTGATAATGTAATTATTGACGTCATACCCACTAGGAAACCACAGATGTCGAAAACTGGTAACTGGTGACTTATTACACTTTTTGTATAAAATACCATGTGTTGTTTTTTGTGCCACTATCAACTCTTTTGTAAGACCACTTTAAATGGTCCTTACGTCTATAAAGACCACATTTGTTGGCAGAACGGTAGGGGTCTCTCCTTTCAAGACTGGTAACACTGTATATGATATAGTTAACAATATTTCTATAAATGCAAAAAATTGTATGTATTTGGTGTACATAAAATAACAAAAAGACTGATACATTTAAACCTACTATAAGCTTTAAAAAAAAAATATAATTTTGCCAAATACTTTTATCGATGAATGTAAATTGTCTTGATCTTTGCACACGATAATAGCTATTGTCAAACAACTAGTGTGATAAGAAATATTTTCCTTGAGTTTATTAACATACATATTTATCCCCGGTTTGAAACTTATAGCATCTTTTGATTGGTTAAAACCCCCGGTATAAAAACCCATATTCCCGGGTGTTGCTAGGCTATATTACCAGGTGTAACTGCCATTTAACCAATCAAATGTTGTTATAATTTTCAAAACAGGGATAATATGACGTTAAAGCTCATGACGTTGCGCTCCAAAATCAAATGTAGTTAATTTTGGCTATATATTGAATATAAAGCTGTTACTTTGATCAACTGAAGGGTTCTACTAAAGGTAGTACCCTACACCGGGTAAAAAACACTCGAAACTTTTATATTTTTTACTTATTCTTTCCAAAAACAAAGAAAACGTCACTTTTATGTGGGCCACCGGGGCTCAAAATGTCTTATTTTTGACTATAACCGGGGATAAATTCGTTATCTACGTTCCTATCCGTAGATATGGTGATTTTGACACCCTTCAATAGCCTGTACACACGTCGGCTGCACCTCAGGGTGTACTTGGCTACTTCAGGGTGTTAATATCTACGGATAGGAATGTAAATAACTTATAGTATTATCATTGATATGTTTTGAATGATTTCCGTCGGAGATACAAATATACAAAAGTTGGAGGGTTGGGATCCCATTTAAGCTGGTTTGACCCCGTCATATCTTCGTATCTGTCATCATCCAGTACCTTAATTTCCATTGACATATGTTGTGGTCTTTTTTTTTAATTTAGGTAAGAGTTAGTTGTTCATGTTTGTTGATATTGGTTGAGTTATTGACTATCACTATTTAAACTTTCTTTTCATAATAAGTTTTAATGGTTTATCTTTTTCAATATATTTATCAAACTCCGAGTACTAATAAAGTATTTAGAAATGAGCTTCTTGATGAATTTTGCGTCTCGTGCTTTGCCTTCGATGCCATGTTGCTCTGAGAAATCAATTCTTTCAAAATCAATGATAGTAGTATCACTAGATTATGTGTATATAGAAGATTTTTTGTAAGATATTTCGTCAAAATTGTATAAGTTTTGCAAATTTTGTTATTAAAATTAAGCATATTTCTACAGAGTTTGTGAAAGATTTATTGTTAAAATGTGCATATTTCACTTAATTCAATAGTAAATTATATAATTCTTTACAAGATTTTACAGTTAAAATACAGGTAAAAATATAACTACATTTCAGAAACAAACTTTAATTGTTAAAACAACATAACCCTCTATGTTTATTTATACCTGTAATTAACAGTGGGCAAACCAGGATGACACTGATAGTAGTATATCACTAGATTATGTTCCTTCTCTAAATTAAACAAATGTATTTACTTTTATCAGGTGATATCTTCTGTAAACAGAGCCCAGGTTATAAATGATGCTTGGAGCTTAAGCAGGTACTGTAGCAAAAAGATAGAATACCATTTAAAAGCTAAAACTTTTTTGTTCTAAGTTTAAAAAGTAAAAACCTGCATTTTGATGAGGAAAAACTATTTGCTTGGTCTTATTGAAAATTCTCTAATGTTACATTGAAAGCAGATCTCTTATGAGGTTGGCAACAATACCAGAAAACAACTCCCTTCATGAATAGTTTGAAGATACCAAAGGGGTAATCAGAAATCGTAATTTGAAGGACAGACAAAAAGTAAACAATGATCTACAAAACACTACACAGAAAACTAAAGATTGAACAACATGAACCCCACAAATAAAATGGGTGTGAACTGATGTGCTTGGGAAGGGTAAGCAGTTCCTGTTCCTCTAGTTGCACCTGTCGTGATTTCAGACAGTTTTTTCCACAATAAATAAATCTGACTATTGCAGTAGGTCTAGAAGATGTGAGACAATTTGAGCTAACCAAGTTGATGATTTATTTAGTCAGTATTGCATACATAGTGCAATTTCCAACATAATTTGTGATGACTTTTAAAATTAAACAAATTTGGGAACAGAGCAGAGGCTAAAAATATTTAGATTAATTCTGAAATTGTTATGGGTGGTCTTGTGAAAACATAGTTTTATTCCTTGTGTAAAGTTTCAGAATATGTGTTTATTTATTAATGGCAGAAATCCACTGATGTGCTTCATTCCATCTACATTAGATCGCCAGGGGGGGATTTGGTTGTGGAAATTATGTTCTGGGGGATTCTTTCTAACTGGAAATAATGTTTTTGTTGAAAGGATCCACTGTTAAACGTGTTATGAAGAGAGGAGGACTGGGACCCCATTAACAGGTTTCCCTGTTACAATTTTGTTCCTGGATTTCCCAACGTCATATGTCATAATCTTATTTTACATCCAATGATCTAAGGTCCAAGGTGGTTGTTCATTTGGTTGATATTGGTGGAATTGTTGAACATCTTTGTTTAAATTTTCTTTTCATAATTGTGTATCACATCGAGTGAAAAATTCCATTGTTTTTTCTTTTGGATATGAAAGGCAAAATTTGTACATAACATTTTGTGTGATACACACAATTTCTTTCTGAACTTATTCCCATTGGAGGAAAAAATTCCCTTTTTAAAAAAATAGAAATATTGACACACAATATCACATATACTTGTATCTAAAAATAACCTTTGAAAGAATTGTGTTCATAAAATGAAAAACAAAACATACCACACATCGGAACAGTTCCACAATCTAATAGAAAAATCGTAGAAACAGAGGCAAGATCGATACCCGTAACACACATATACATGACTGTTCACTTTCCTGGCTTTGTACAGGCATTTCAATAAAAACGTAGTAGGATTAAAAAATATCAAACAAACAGCTCATTTAGTGTTTAAGACAGTTCTTACTTGCATATAAAATGTCAGATATTTTTTTTACAGAGCCAACCAATTAGATACAGATATAGCTCTGGGAACTGTGGAATATTTAGATAAAGAAATGGACTATATACCTCGATATGCAGCTAATAAACAACTTAAATACCTTGATAAAATGTTATCAAAATCTAAATTTTATGGAAAATTTAAGGTACAACATTTTAAGATAATCTTAGTTTTCATTCTGAGCTTTGTTCAGTATAATCACCACGTTATATCTGTATTGTCCAGGGCCAGATTATCCATTAGGCTAGTATACGCTGCAGCCTAGGGCACCGGAAGCTTGGGGGCCCTGCTAAAAGATTTTATTCTAGTATAATTAAAGAATTTGCAATGAGGTTATTTCAAGCTATGTAAATGTTGCTAAAACATAAGACGAGTAAAAAGTAATCAAGACTGATGCTGGCAAGTTAGAAGGGGGCTCTGTATGAAGGACCCATAATTTCATTAGCCTATGGGCCCCAAATGGTCATAATCTGGCCCTGGTATTGTCCATTGTGTTTTTACACTTTTGGTCGTCTTCTCTTGAAAAGGTGTGGTTACATGGTCAAAATTTTCCTTCAAATTCATTTCAAACTTTACATATGTACCTGTTTCAAACACAAATTTGATTGTCTGAGCACGTCATCAAGCATGCTTGATGGGTCCTTTTATTATTGAATGAGGGTTTTAATGCCACTTTCAAAAATATTTCTGTTAATCAGATTTTTAGTAAGATGCAGAAAATTATAAATTGACAAGTAATTATACAAAATCTTAAGAGACACCGAAGTATGAATGTATGTCTGTATTATTACTCTGTCAAACTTTTCTTCTTTATGCACACACTCCAAGCCACTAGTGAGCACTTTCATCTCTCTTTCTTTAGCCGGAAGTGGGTACATCTGTGTCATATCGAGAGTGAGTGATTGTTGTTTAATGCCAATTCAGCAATTTTTCAGCTATATCATGGTGGGAACAAGTTAATTTTCAATGAGATGATGATGAAGTCCACTTTGTACTAGACCAACAGGCTTAGTTGGATTTTTATAGTGCTAGCTCACTGAAACAACAGTCCGCGAGTAGACATGTCGCTCCACTCTGACACATTATTCTGATTCCGAGCCAGCCAGTCTTAACTCTTTTTCCTTAATGCTCCATGCTTAGCTGAGAAGCTACAAATACCAATTTTATAGTCTTTGGTTTGACCCGACCGGAGCTATAACCCACTATCTACCGCACCCGAGGCGAGCACGCTAACCATTACGCCACCGATGCGGTTAGGTCTTATCGGCATTCATTTTTGTTTTATCATATAATGAACAATTTGTTTCCCTTTGGAACAGTTTGTTGATTTTGTCAATCAGAAGATTTCTGTTTGTTTATAGCTAACTTTGTATGTATTGTATTTTACAGAAAGTGATGCAAAAGTTTGTCACCCAATCATTTAATCACTTTGGTTTAAACAGTACTGGTCTTGACCACCTACAGTCGTAAGTATTTTAAATCAATGAGAGAACAAATGTTTTGAACTACAAAATTATTAACTTTTATGATATAGAATGAAAGAGGAGGTTGGGGTTATGGTGTTTAATGCCACTTTCAACAATATTTCAGTGTAGCGTTCAGTTTTATTGGTGGAGCAGACGACTAATCACTAGTTTACATTTGTTGTTGTGAAAACTAGCACTGCCAAATTTTCTTTAGATTAATGGTTTGTTGTTAATGGGATCTATAAGAAAGGGGAGATAACTCTTTTACTTTGATTTTGTTAATGCATCACACTTTGGTTAAATGTCAGAGATCATTTAACCCTAAGAATATACTGACACATTTTGCAACCACAGGTATATGAGGTCAGAGGTTTCCAGTATAGCATGCAACTATGATTTACCTGTTTATTTAATTATTACCTATGATATAATTACAGGTATATGAGATGTATCTAGTATAGCATGTGACTATGATTTACCTGTCTATTTAACTATTACCTATGGTGTAATTACAGGTATATGAGACCAGAGGTATCTAGTATAGCATGTAACTATGATTTACCTGTCTATTTAACTATTACCTATGGTGTAATTACAGGTATATGAGACCAGAGGTATCTAGTATAGCATGTAACTATGATTTACCTGTCTATTTAACTATTACCTATGGTGTAATTACAGGTATATGAGATCAGAGGTATCTAGTATAGCATGTGACTATGATTTACCTGTCTATTTAACTATTACCTATGGTGTAATTACAGGTATATGAGATCAGAGGTATCTAGTGTAGCATGTAACTATGATTTACCTGTCTATTTAACTATTACCTATGGTGTAATTACAGGTATATGAGATCAGAGGTATCTAGTATAGCATGTGACTATGATTTACCTGTCTATTTAACTATTACCTATGGTGTAATTACAGGTATATGAGATCAGAGGTATCTAGTATAGCATGTAACTATGAATTACCTGAATGTGTAAATGAAGCTACACGACAGTTCAGTAATTGGATGAAGAACCCTAAGCAAAATAGGTAAGAATTTTTATATGTCTGTAATTTTGACCAGTTTTATGTTTTTCCATAAGATAACTATTTTCTCCTTGAACTAATTCTTTTAAAACTTCAGAGTTGTTTCCCCTTTTGTGTAACTCACTTGGTCCAATGTCCATGTGAGGTATTGTTGTTAATTTAGTCCGTCGTCATGGTCATCTTGTAACTCTTCAATCTATTTTTCACAAACCACACTATCTACCAAACTTAGTAGATATGTTGCTTGATTTTATTATATTTGTTTCATTTTGGAAATTCAACATGGCTGCTAGAGCCAATTTTTCCTTCTGATTGGCTGAAATTACAAAAAATCTCCCCGAAACCTCATGTGTTATGGAATTGGATGGTTCCATTCAAAATAATAATTTTTAATATTCAATGAAAATCCAAGTAATATTGTCTGGGGCATAACTTTATTTTTCCACCTATGCTCACGATATTTGGCATTTGCGTGCATACACCTCAAGATGACGTGTCGTGTACCATCATTATTATAAATACTTAATCAAATGCATGTGCATTAAATTTGATATCTACATTTTTATTACTAGGATTGAGTCTATTTAATCTTGACTGTAATTTCAGAATTAATCCAGATTTAAGATATACCATTTACTGTACAGCCCTACGAACAGGAGGAGAAAAAGAGTGGGACTTTGTCTACAGTCAATATAAACAAGCTGTAGTTGCTTCAGAGCAAGACAATCTTCTGAGAGCATTATCTTGTAGTGAGGTTCCATGGATTCTACAAAGGTCAGTATAGAAAGGTCAAATGCACTTCTCAAAATGACAATAATCTGTTACTATTATTATCTTGTAGTGAGGTTCCGTGGATTCTACAAAGGTCAGTACAGGAAGGTCAAATGCATTTCTCAAAATGACAATATCTTGTGACTATTACCTTGTGAAGTTCTAAGATTTGTGCAAAGGTCAGTAAAGAAAGGTCATATGTACTTCTTAAAATGACAATAATGTGTTACTATTATTATCTTGTAGTGAGGTTCGATGAATTGTACAAAGGTCAGTACAGAAAGGTCAAATGTACTCCTCAAGATGACAATATTCTGTTGCTATTTTTATCTTGTAGTGAGGTTCGATGAATTGTACAAAGGTCAGTACAGAAAGGTCAAATGTACTTCTCAAGATGGCAATATTATGTGACTACTATCTTATAATGTACTTATAGTTTAATAGTTAGCATGCTCATCTCCAGTTTCGTAGATAGTGGGATTTGAGTGTCAGTTGGATCAAACTAAAGACATTATAAAAATGGTATTTGCTGCTTCTCCGCCTAGCATGCAGCATCAAGGAGAAGAGCAAAGACTGGTTGGCTCTGAATCAGGATAATGTTTCCGAGTGGAGCGATATATCTACCCATGGACTGTTGTTGCAGTGAGTTAGTAATATAAAAATCCAACTAAGCATTAGGGAGGGATTATGGTTTTTTGTTTTATTCAGAAATTTTTTTTCGGACAACACAAGAGTTAGAATTTTTTTTTGTTGCGCAAATCGCAAAATTTTTTCCAGAATTTAACATTAGGTTATATGACAAAAACTCTGAATCAGATTTTTTTTTTTTCCTCCACCAAAATCAGAATATTTTTTTCAGCAACATTGGGAATCAGAATATTTTTTTAGAAAAAAAACCATAACCCCCCCTGCAAGTTAAATGGTCCGTCCCTTATTATCGCATCAAATGTAACTTTTTCTTTTCATGATATAACTGAAATACTGCTCATTTGGCATTCAACAAAAATCTTTCACTCACTCCTCTACAAAAATTCCTCATTTAGTTTTGATATGGCAAAAAACATAACTAGCATCAGCAATTCTTGTTTCTGATTAAAGGAAAATGCAAGTCCAAATGATTTGTAATTTAGTCCAAATGATGGTTTTGAGTTTCTCTACAAAGATTCCTCATTTTGTATTGATCCTGCAAATACCAGGGCCACCATGAACAATTCTTGTTTCTAATTTGCTGAGACTTCTGGTGTTCTCAGACACTACAAATCCCAATAATATTTAATTGAGTACAAATGATGTTTATGAGTTCCTCTACAGGGATTCAGCATGTCATCATGATACAGAAAAAAACATGACTGCCATTGGCAATTGTTGTTTCTGATTGGTTGAAACTTCAAGTCCAATTGATTTATAACATAGCCATGGTCCAGAATAAAACTAATAAACTAAAGTTGTGATAATAGGCACTGATTTCATAGACAGAGGTAAATCCAGCTACGATATGATTACTGCCATGGCTAGCCCTAATGTATTGTAACCATGGATATTTTACAATACATTCATATCATTTATATTTCAGATTATTACAATATGCCATCACTCCGAATGAAATAAGAAAACAAGAGACTGGCAGTGTATTTACAAGGGTTGCAGCTAATAAAGTAGGACGACCTATTGTCTGGAATTTTGTACAGTCTAAGTGGGATTATATCCATGACGAGTAAGCCATTTTTAAACATTCAACAGACACCAAGTTTTAACAAGCTAAAAAATTGAAGGTGAAGTTTTTAGCCATACACTAAAACCTGAAGTGGGATGATAGAGATGACGATTAAGCTATTGTTAAACATCATATCGACAGCCAGTCATTGTAACCAGAAATTGTCATTTTAATTTTTTAACAATATCCTATAGACAGAAATTCTTAACTAGGAATTTAATATTAAATTTTAGACATACCCTCCAACTCTCCCTTTTTGAAGAGTTTGAAGAAAGCAAAGGATAATCAGAATCAATAAATCGAAGGACAGGCAACACAATGGCCAAAAGAAAAAGAACAAAAGGACAAACAACGATTACAAAACCCTACACATAAAACTAAAGATCAAGTAACACGAACCCCACTTAAAACCATGGGTGAACTCAGGTTCTCTGGAAGGGTAAGCAGTTCCTGCTCCACTACTTGTTTAATTTGTAAAAAAAAAAAAATGTGATTATATCATAGATGCTACATATTAAAACTTAATTTTGTTTTGCTGAAGTTAATTTTGCTACTATTTTTATCACAATTCAAAATGATTTAGAACAGCTTTTTATATAAAATGTTCCTGACAGGGGACGGGTGGACGATTTTACTCTCAGAGGAAGTGCCCAAGTAGGACATTTCTCCAATGGATAAAAGCCATATTGGGAGATTTCTCTAACAGGGAAGTGCCAATTGGGAGATTTCTCTAAAAGAGAAATGCCAAAGCAGGTTATTTTCCCTACATAGGAAGTACCAAAGTAGGAGGTTCTCTTTGCAAGGGAAGTGCCAAAATTTGTGATTTCCTTCCTGTGATGCATTTTAAGACTGATCTCTTACTCACGTCCTGTTTACAAACTACAAGTTTTTTCGACAGTTTGCTGTATTGGAAAGTTTTAAGCATTTTTCTATGCAACTACAATATTGTAGCTTCGTGATATTAAATTTAAAATCTGTTTCCTGATGCATAGTCTACAAAATGATACAAAAAAAGGTTATTTTCTTTAAAAAATCACTATTTTATATATTTTCAGCTACCTGGCTGGATATTGGAACGGTGGAGGTCTCATTAAAGAAGTGTCCAGTGTATACAACACACAATTTGAATTACAACAGGTTTGTATATCAATAATTACGATTCTATTTAGATTGTTTCAAGACCATCTTTTCAAATTTTCTCAATATTCTTGATAGTGACCATTTGCATCGATCCGTAATAAAACAAAGAGTTATCTTTAAGACAGATTTGATTGAAGTTTGTTTCAGAATCTTTCATTTAATCACAAATGAATGGGTGTGTTTAAACTTGTTGGTTAATTTCAAACTACTAGGGATGTTGGAAGTTTGTTTCCTATATTTAATGATTTACATGTATGTACATGTATTTCAGTTGATGGACTTTGGATCAAGGATTGGCGACCTTCACAGTGACACCAGGCCATATCAACAAGCCATAGAAACTGTGCAGTCCAATATTAAATGGGCTAAAAATAGCATGGACACAATAGATAGATGGCTGGATAGAATGGTTACTTCACATTAAATGCAGAACAAATTTTTTTCATTTTCTTTGTACACTTCTTTTTATTCATAAGTGCTTAATGAACAATTAATTGCTTATCTTATTCATATAATTTCAAGGCTGGGATAGTGTGATAAAAACTATGCTCAGTTAAACAAATTTTTTTAGAGAAATAATAGAATTGCGATGTTGACCTATTTTATTGCAATTAAACGATTATATAAAAAAATAAAAAGTCTCATGCATGTCTTTATTGATTATAAGGGTAATAACAAAATGACCAAACTCCGAACAATCTTACAAAGGGAAAGTCAAAACACATAAGTATATAAACAGACAAAATCAGTCAACATGAAGATTTATGAAAAGAATGTTTAAACAATAATTCCATCAATATCAACAAAACGATTCTTATGAAAAGAAAGTTTAAACAGTGGAGGTCATCAATTCCACCAATATCAACGAAACCGAACAATCACCTCTCATCTTTATTCTTAACTGAACTCGCTGAACATAACAAAGGCCATGACATATGATGTTGGAAATCCAGATCCTAACTTGGGACAGGCACAACAATGTGACGGGGTTAAACTGGTTAATGGGATCCCAACCCTCCCTTCTTGATAACTGGATCTCCTATGGCAATACATATATAAACAAATGATCAAAAACCTGCACAGATTCGCTTCCAGTCAAAAAGACCACATATTATCACAAAAATGAATGACAACATAAACATGGACAGTACAATAGCAGGGTCACTGAATACCGATAGTTAACTGATTAATAGTTAGGAAGGTAGAATCTGTTGGTTAAAGGCCATTACTCTTTAGACAAAATTATATGATTAGCAATGCAATGATTTATTCATGAGCTTATTCCCTTGTATAGTTCTCTACATGTAATTTTTTTGTCCATCCAAATTTTTCATATTGGCCCCACAGCAGAATTTAATTATAGACAGTAGGGGGAAAATGATTTGAAAAGTTCCTCTTTCATTGAGAAGTAGATCACATAATTATTTTTCCTTATAAAAGTGATATAAGTATTTTTAAGGATGAAATTGTATATATATTGGTATGATGGTTTTTATATATATTACTCATAGTCAAATGCAGATAAAGTCTTGTCGGTGATAGAGGGGAAATGGGAAAAACACAGACCTGCCACAAGTCACTTATAGATTATCACACGTAATTAATACACCTAGCTAATGGGAAGGAGTCAAACTTCCAACTTTAGTGGCAATAGTAGCACTGATGCCAGCCATACATAGGTTCCGGTAGATGTATATCTAAGTACCATATGATCGTGGCAACAACAGTCTTCTGAACTTACAATGTATTTAGCAAAAAAAAACCTGATAGGATTAATATTTTTATTTTTAAACAATACACTATAAAAACAACAATAAAATAAACAAAATCTTAACCATTAGTTTATAATATAAAATAGTCTCTAAACAACCAGTATTAATAGTCAGATTTAACGTGCTTTTTTAGCTTTACTACGGCCAACAGCTGCCGGAGAAGCATCTGCTTTACGTTTCCCACGTCCTCGACCCTTTGCAGGAGTGACAGGTTCATCTACCTCCATTGGTTTAGCCTTGGCCTTCTTTCCTCTTCCCCTTGCCTTTGGAACTTCAACTGCCTCCTCCTTTGTTTTTTTCCCTCTCCCCTTCCCCTTCGTTGGCTTTTCCTCTATTTCTTCCTCATCGTCTTTGGCAGCTTTTCCCTTTCCCTTTCCCTTTCCCTTTCCTTTAGATCCACTTGCTTCCCCCTTTTCTTCTTTGGCTACAAATAATTATTATTATCAGTAAATGTTTTAAGCCTAAAGCAAAGTGGTATGAAATAGGAATTACATTACTGGTTTTGGATACAATTCTGATTTGGATTTCAAGATTTCATATCAAATTAAAAATACAAAGTTTACTCCCAAGTTTCTATAGAACAAGTACAGTCAAACCCACTTATGCGGACACCTGTATTAAAAGATCACTTTTTTCTTGTCCTGTCATAGAAAATTTCATATGAATTGAACCTCTTTTAAGAAGTAACCTGTCTTAAAAGGTCACTTTTTCTTTGTCCCAAAGGTGACCTCTTAATGCAGGTTTGACTGTACTATGTTTTGCTCAATAAGCACAAAGTTAATTCTGTAGCTTTTTTATAATACATACACAGTTAACTCAATGCTTCTATCGTATGAACACAAAATCAACTTGAAAAGCTTCCATCCGATGAGCACAAATTAAAGTTAACTCGGAACTTCATGCTATTAAGTATGACCTTCTTTTATCAGATCATTAAATATTAATGGCATAGGGTCACTGTATGTGATCCATGTTGTGTGTCTTTGACATTTACTTCACTGAGTTTGGTGCTGCTTTGACAACTGTTTTACCTGTTTTGTTCAAGTATTGTTATAAATACTGTTATAGTGACAGCCGGAAACTTTGAGCTGTAATGAAAAGGGGAGGTTTGGCGCTTTAAAATCTGATTCAACCCACCATTTCTTTAGAAATGCCTGTACCAAGTCAGGGTCATTACGGTTTTCACAGTTTTCTGGTTGTTGACTGATTTTGTCTGTTTATATACTTATGAGTTTTGACTTTCCCTTTGTAAGATTGTTCGGAGTTCGGTAATTTTGTTATTACCCTTATTTCCTCAGATCTCCCAGGCCACGGCATATCAGTAAAGTCCAGCAAATGAGAGATGTCATAAAAATTAGATTGGAGATATACCGGTAACAACATTCTTAAACTTGAATATCGCAATTTAATTATTTTTTTCTTCTACATATTTCATTCTGGGATAAAATACTGTATTTTCTATTATTGCAAGTTATTTTGAATATGTTAAACTGATGACAGTTTGCAAGTGCTATGTCATGTACATCACTATTCATGTGTAATATTTTTGAAATACGTTTATGAGTATTAGTATCCTCAGTTTACAAGTTAGTCATCGGGTTCGACAGCTGATGGTCCTAATATCCGGTCAACAATTGCATACAGTTATTGATGGTATTGGACTATCTAATCACAGGTGTCGGATGAGATTTGTTGATGTACGAGTATATATTCTTATATACAACTCTTGTGTTGCACCAATGTATCTAATTGATTATTTGGGGACCGTACGCATCATGGTAGTGATCAGTGCCTATCACCACCAAAGTTGTAAGTTCGAATCTTGCTCATGGCAAGATGTACTTGATGCAACATTTTGTGATAAAGTTTGTCAGTGACTTGCGACAGGCCGGTGGATTTTCTCTGGGTACTTCGGTTTCCTCCACCAATAAAACTGACCACCACTATATAACTAAAATGTTGTTGAAAGCGGCATTAAGCACCATTACCATAACCTTAATTGATTATTTTAACCATGTAAGAAACTTACGTTTCTTTTCAATAGGATATCTCTTTAGAACTTCCATCCAGCCACCTGCATTTTTCCAAAAAGTCCATCGATAACCATCTGTCTTCAGAGAGTAATTAACAGAGCTCAAAAGTTTGTCGTATACTTGCTGGTCACTTAGAGGTTTTACCTTGAGTACCTGTAAATAAGAAAGTAAGCGTACATCAACACCAAAAGCTAAAAATACATCGAGACCGATGAAGATACTAAAACGCCTTGTAGAGTACACAAAAAAGGAACAAGTCTGTGGTGTACACACACGAGAATAGCTTCCAGTACATCCAGACCTATACAGATACCAAGCTTAATGTCTGTGGTGGGGCCCTCGTGGTCGCGATCATATGATAGTTGGATTTACAACTACCTATGCAATCGGTGCCTTTCACCAATAAATCTGGGAGTTCAAATTTTGCTCATGAGGAGGTGTACTCTACAACATTATGTGATAAAGGTTGTCAGTCACTTGCAGCAGATCTGTGGTTTTCTCTGGTTTCCTCCACCAATAAAACTGACCGCCATGATTAACTGAAATATTGTTGAAAGTGGCATTTAACACCATAACCCTAATCTAAGGTCTGTAGAGAGCACACAAAACGGAATCCAGTACATCCAGACAAATATATATACCAAAGTTCATGGAGCTGGATCCGGAGCACACAAAAAGAGATTAGATTCCAGCACACCAAGACCAGTAAAAGGTACCACAGTTTTATATCCAGACAAACCAAGTGAAAGGTGCAATGAAAATGCCACCCTGGAATGATTATGATCATTTCTGTCAAATACTAACCAGTGGTCACCTTCACATCTTCAACACTTGTATTTAGTGGCACCCAACATGAAACCGCATTACACAAGAGTTGTGTATATCGCCATATCACCATTGTCATGTTATATTGCAGAAAGCCTGACCGTGAACAATAATGGGAAATGAGCTTGGAGATTGCCATTCTACATGCACGAAACCCTCTTTCGTAGAGGGGGCCCAGGTGGCTCAATGAGTTAGGTAGTTAACAAGGTTACCTAACAACTCGTACAAGCCTATCACCAATACGGCGTGGGTTCGTACCCCCACGCCGGCTTTGTAGATTACAAAAAAGGGTGCACTCGACTCAGCCGCAAGTGATAAAGTTTACCAGTTGCTTGCCCATGGTCGGCGGTTCTCTCCGGCTTCCTCCACCACTGAAACTGGTCGCCATGATATAGCTGAAATATTGCTGAAAGTGGCATTAAACACTATATCAATCAATCTTTTGTAGATTTCGAAAGAGTATTTACATTGTAGACGCTACAAAAGACTAACATTTTCGGCCCTACATGTACCTAACGCTCCATACTTCTCCAGCCCTACCTAATGCTCCATACTTCTCCAGTGACAGTCAAAAGTCATTGACCTGGTTCATCCATTGCTCCCTCATTTCTATATAGTTTTGATATATTGTTGATTTGTTTTCGTCCTGAATATAGCTGAAATACTGCTCGCTGAGCGTTAAGCATCAATCAATTAGTCACCAATGATCAAGGGTCTGCTAGGTTTCGTCAGCAACTAAACCTTTGTTCTATAATTATCTATTAAGCTATACTACTTACATTGAACCAATCCGTGTATGTCTTGACATGTTCTAATTTCTGTATCGCTGCTTTCATTTCTGTCACCATCTCAGAAGTGGGGAATCCTAAGTTGGCATCATAACGTTTGATCAATTCCGACCTGCTCTTTCCTTTTGGCATAGCAATGTCCAAAAACAAGACTTGAAAAGCCAACAGTTTCCTGCTAACAGCGGTTCTTCCAAATGTCTCCTTTAATCTGTAAGCTTTGTCTGTGTCTAGAAAGCCAAGTTTGGCGTCTTCTTTGACGTACCACATCACGTGTCGTCTCCAACTCTCTGACATGTATGCCATTGCTGCATCTTGCCACCTTTCAATTTAATGTAAACGAAATTGACAAATAATACAGGTTAAGGTTATGGTGTTTAACACCACTTTTATCAACTATATTTCAGTTATATCGTGACAGTCAGTATCAGTTTTATTAATAGAGGAAACCGGAATACCTGGAGAAAATCACTGACAAACTTTATCACAAAATGTTGTATCGAGTACACCTCGCCATGAGCGGGATTCGAAATCACAACTTTAGTGGTGATAGGCACTGATTGCATAGGTAGTTGTAGTAAACCCAACTACCATACGTTCACGAGCATGACGATGCTTCATAACTTATACAACTGTCACTAGATATATATGATACAATCACCAATGTATTTTACGGTATAAACAGCTACATATGAGCTATTACTAATAAAGAAGCATTCCCGGTTTGACCAAAATAGTCAGTTTTCTTTTTAATGATTTCATTATATATTTAATTTAATTTAATTAAAGAAAACCAAAGGAGTAATCAGAAGCCGTAAATTGAAGGACAGGCAATATGATGACCAAAAACAATGATTTACAAAACACTACACAGAAAAGTAAATATAGAGCAACACGAACCACACTAAAAACCGAGGTTAACCCAGGTGCTCCGGAAAGGTAAGCAGTTAGCGCTGCACTAGTTGCACCCGTCGTGTTACACTTGTACAACCCGGTGATAAGTAGCGATTGAGGAAATGAACGAATTATAATTACGACAAACGGAACATATCCCGTGATTATTATTGGCACATGCAATCACTACCGGTTAACCAAGTCATTGCGGTGACCGTAAAACGTTCGAAGTGCTGACATGTTCAACATCAAGTGCGCCATATTTCAGCAATATCAACGACGATATACGTCAGCACGCAAGTAAAAAAGGGAACAGTGGGAATCGCATGCACTCATTCGTATCCCTTCATTGGGATTAGTGGATTGGTATTCCACAAGTGAACCAGAAAAAGCCACTGTCTGAGGAGTTGTCCCCGTAGTACTTCACAAGTGAACCAGAAGAACCCACTGTCTGAGGAGTTGTCCCCGTAGTACTTCACAAGTGAACCAGAAGAACCCACTGTCTGAGGAGTTGTCCCCGTAGTACTTCACAAGTGAACCAGAAGAACCCACTGTCTGAGGAGTTGTCCCCGTAGTACTTCACAAGTGAACCAGAAGAACCCACTGTCTGAGGAGTTGTCCCCGTAGTACTTCACAAGTGAACCAGAAGAACCCACTGTCTGAGGAGTTGTCCCCGTAGTACTTCACAAGTGAACCAGAAGAACCCACTGTCTGAGGAGTTGTCCCCGTAGTACTTCACAAGTGAACCAGAAGAACCCACTGTCGGAGGAGTTGTCCCCGTAGTACTTCACAAGTGAACCAGAAGAACCCACTGTCTGAGGAGTTGTCCCCGTAGTACTTCACAAGTGAACCAGAAGAAACCAATGTTGGAGGGGTTGTCCCCGTAGTACTTCACAAGTGAACCAGAAGAAGCCACTGTCTGAGGAGTTGTCCCCGTAGTACTTCACAAGTGAACCAGAAGAACCCACTGTCGGAGGAGTTGTCCCCGTAGTACTTCACAAGTGAACCAGAAGAAACCAATGTTGGAGGGGTTGTCCCCGTAGTACTTCACAAGTGAACCAGAAGAAGCCACTGTCGGAGGAGTTGTCCCCGTAGTACTTCACAAGTGAACCAGAAGAACCCACTGTCGGAGGAGTTGTCCCCGTAGTACTTCACAAGTGAACCAGAAGAACCCACTGTCTGAGGAGTTGTCCCCGTAGTACTTCACAAGTGAACCAGAAGAAACCAATGTTGGAGGGGTTGTCCCCGTAGTACTTCACAAGTGAACCAGAAGAAGCCACTGTCGGAGGAGTTGTCCCCGTAGTACTTCACAAGTGAACCAGAAGAACCCACTGTCGGAGGAGTTGTCCCCGTAGTACTTCACAAGTGAACCAGAAGAACCCACTGTCTGAGGAGTTGTCCCCGTAGTACTTCACAAGTGAACCAGAAGAAACCAATGTTGGAGGGGTTGTCCCCGTAGTACTTCACAAGTGAACCAGAAGAAGCCACTGTCTGAGGAGTTGTCCCCGTAGTACTTCACAAGTGAACCAGAAGAACCCACTGTCGGAGGAGTTATCCCCGTAGTACTTCACAAGTGAACCAGAAGAACCCACTGTCGGAGGAGTTGTCCCCGTAGTACTTCACAAGTGAACCAGAAGAACCCACTGTCTGAGGAGTTGTCCCCGTAGTACTTCACAAGTGAACCAGAAGAAACCAATGTTGGAGGGGTTGTCCCCGTAGTACTTCACAAGTGAACCAGAAGAAGCCACTGTCTGAGGAGTTGTCCCCGTAGTACTTCACAAGTGAACCAGAAGAAGCCACTGTCTGAGGAGTTGTCCCCGTAGTACTTCACAAGTGAACCAGAAGAACCCACTGTCGGAGGAGTTATCCCCGTAGTACTTCACAAGTGAACCAGAAGAACCCACTGTCGGAGGAGTTGTCCCCGTAGTACTTCACAAGTGAACCAGAAGAACCCACTGTCTGAGGAGTTGTCCCCGTAGTACTTCACAAGTGAACCAGAAGAAGTCACTGTCGGAGGGGTTGTTCCCGTAGTACTTCACAAGTGAACCAGAAGAACCCACTGTCTGAGGAGTTGTTCCCGTAGTACTTCACAAGTGAACCAGAAGAAGCCACTGTCGGAGGAGTTGTCCCCGTAGTACTTCACAAGTGAACCAGAAGAAGTCACTGTCGGAGGAGTTGTCCCCGTAGTACTTCACAAGTGAACCAGAAGAAGCCACTGTCGGAGGAGTTGTCCCCGTAGTACTTCACAAGTGAACCAGAAGAAGTCACTGTCGGAGGGGTTGTTCCCGTAGTACTTCACAAGTGAACCAGAAGAAGCCACTGTCGGAGGAGTTGTCCCCGTAGTACTTCACAAGTGAAGCAGAAGAAGTCACTGTCGGAGGAGTTGTCCCCGTAGTACTTCACAAGTGAACCAGAAGAACCCACTGTCTGAGGGGTTGTCCCCGTAGTACTTCACAAGTGAACCAGAAGAAGCCACTGTCTGAGGAGTTATCCCCGTAGTACTTCACAAGTGAACCAGAAGAACCCACTGTCGGAGGAGTTGTCCCCGTAGTACTTCACAAGTGAACCAGAAGAAGCCACTGTCGGAGGAGTTGTCCCCGTAGTACTTCACAAGTGAACCAGAAGAAGCCACCTTCCGAGGAGTTATCCCCGTAGTACTTCACAAGTGAACCAGAAGAAGTCACTGTCGGAGGAGTTGTCCCCGTAGTACTTCACAAGTGAACCAGAAGAAGCCACTGTCTGAGGAGTTATCCCCGTAGTACTTCACAAGTGAACCAGAAGAACCCACTGTCGGAGGAGTTGTCCCCGTAGTACTTCACAAGTGAACCAGAAGAAGTCACTGTCGGAGGGGTTGTTCCCGTAGTACTTCACAAGTGAACCAGAAGAAGTCACTGTCGGAGGGGTTGTCCCCGTAGTACTTCACAAGTGAACCAGAAGAAGCCACTGTCGGAGGAGTTGTCCCCGTAGTACTTCACAAGTGAACCAGAAGAAGCCACTGTCTGAGGAGTTGTCCCCGTAGTACTTCACAAGTGAACCAGAAGAAGTCACTGTCGGAGGAGTTGTCCCCGTAGTACTTCACAAGTGAACCAGAAGAAGCCACCTTCCGAGGAGTTATCCCCGTAGTACTTCACAAGTGAACCAGAAAAAGTCACTGTCTGAGGAGTTGTCCCCGTAGTACTTCACAAGTGAACCAGAAGAACCCACTGTCGGAGGAGTTGTCCCCGTAGTACTTCACAAGTGAACCAGAAGAACCCACTGTCTGAGGAGTTGTCCCCGTAGTACTTCACAAGTGAACCAGAAGAAGTCACTGTCGGAGGAGTTGTCCCCGTAGTACTTCACAAGTGAACCAGAAGAACCCACTGTCTGAGGAGTTGTCCCCGTAGTACTTCACAAGTGAACCAGAAGAAGTCACTATCGGAGGAGTTGTCCCCGTAGTACTTCACAAGTGAACCAGAAGAACCCACTGTCTGAGGAGTTGTCCCCGTAGTACTTCACAAGTGAACCAGAAGAAGCCACCTTCCGAGGAGTTATCCCCGTAGTACTTCACAAGTGAACCAGAAGAAGTCACTGTCGGAGGAGTTGTCCCCGTAGTACTTCACAAGTGAACCAGAAGAAACCAATGTTGGAGGAGCTGTCCCCGTAGTACTTCACAAGTGAACCAGAAGAAGTCACTGTCGGAGGAGTTGTCCCCGTAGTACTTCACAAGTGAACCAGAAAAAGCCACTGTCTGAGGAGCTGTCCCCGTAGTACTTCACAAGTGAACCAGAAGAAACCAATGTTGGAGGAGTTGTCCCCGTAGTACTTCACAAGTGAACCAGAAGAAGCCACTGTCTGAGGAGCTGTCCCCGTAGTACTTCACAAGTGAACCAGAAGAAGCCACCTTCCGAGGAGTTATCCCCGTAGTACTTCACAAGTGAACCAGAAGAAGCCACTGTCTGAGGAGTTGTCCCCGTAGTACTTCACAAGTGAACCAGAAGAAGCCACTGTCTGAGGAGTTGTTCCCGTAGTACTTCACAAGTGAACCAGAAGAAGTCACTGTCGGAGGAGTTGTCCCCGTAGTACTTCACAAGGGAACCAGAAGAAGCCACCTTCCGAGGAGTTATCCCCGTAGTACTTCACAAGTGAACCAGAAGAAGTCACTGTCGGAGGGGTTGTTCCCGTAGTACTTCACAAGTGAACCAGAAGAACCCACTGTCGGAGGAGCTGTCCCCGTAGTACTTCACAAGTGAACCAGAAGAAGTCACTGTCGGAGGAGTTGTCCCCGTAGTACTTCACAAGTGAACCAGAAGAAGTCACTGTCGGAGGAGCTGTCCCCGTAGTACTTCACAAGTGAACCAGAAGAAGTCACTGTCGGAGGAGTTGTCCCCGTAGTACTTCACAAGTGAACCAGAAGAAGCCACTATCGGAGGAGTTGTCCCCGTAGTACTTCACAAGTGAACCAGAAGAAGTCACTGTCGGAGGAGTTGTCCCCGTAGTACTTCACAAGTGAACCAGAAAAAGCCACTGTCTGAGGAGCTGTCCCCGTAGTACTTCACAAGTGAACCAGAAGAAACCAATGTTGGAGGAGTTGTCCCCGTAGTACTTCACAAGTGAACCAGAAGAACCCACTGTCTGAGGGGTTGTCCCCGTAGTACTTCACAAGTGAACCAGAAAAAGTCACTGTCTGAGGAGTTGTCCCCGTAGTACTTCACAAGTGAACCAGAAGAAGCCACTATCGGAGGAGTTGTCCCCGTAGTACTTCACAAGTGAACCAGAAGAACCCACTGTCGGAGGAGTTGTCCCCGTAGTACTTCACAAGTGAACCAGAAGAACCCACTGTCGGAGGAGTTGTCCCCGTAGTACTTCACAAGTGAACCAGAAGAAGCCACTGTCGGAGGAGTTGTCCCCGTAGTACTTCACAAGTGAACCAGAAGAAGCCACTATCGGAGGAGTTGTCCCCGTAGTACTTCACAAGTGAACCAGAAGAACCCACTGTCGGAGGAGTTGTCCCCGTAGTACTTCACAAGTGAACCAGAAGAACCCACTGTCGGAGGAGTTGTCCCCGTAGTACTTCACAAGTGAACCAGAAGAACCCACTGTCGGAGGAGTTGTCCCCGTAGTACTTCACAAGTGAACCAGAAGAACCCACTGTCGGAGGAGTTGTCCCCGTAGTACTTCACAAGTGAACCAGAAGAAGCCACTATCGGAGGGGTTGTTCCCGTAGTACTTCACAAGTGAACCAGAAGAAGCCACTATCGGAGGAGTTGTCCCCGTAGTACTTCACAAGTGAACCAGAAGAAGCCACTGTCTGAAGAATTGTTCCCGTAGTACTTCACAAGTGAACCAGAAGAACCCACTGTCGGAGGAGTTGTCCCCGTAGTACTTCACAAGTGAACCAGAAGAAGCCACTATCGGAGGGGTTGTCCCCGTAGTACTTCACAAGTGAACCAGAAAAAGTCACTGTCGGAGGAGTTGTCCCCGTAGTACTTCACAAGTGAACCAGAAAAAGCCACTGTCTGAGGAGTTGTCCCCGTAGTACTTCACAAGTGAACCAGAAGAAGCCACTATCGGAGGAGTTGTCCCCGTAGTACTTCACAAGTGAACCAGAAGAACCCACTGTCGGAGGAGTTGTCCCCGTAGTACTTCACAAGTGAACCAGAAGAAGCCACTGTCGGAGGAGTTGTCCCCGTAGTACTTTACAAGTGAACCAGAAAAAGTCACTGTCTGAGGAGTTGTCCCCGTAGTACTTCACAAGTGAACCAGAAAAAGTCACTGTCGGAGGAGTTGTCCCCGTAGTACTTCACAAGTGAACCAGAAAAAGCCACTGTCTGAGGAGTTATCCCCGTAGTACTTCACAAGTGAACCAGAAGAAGCCACTATCGGAGGAGTTGTCCCCGTAGTACTTCACAAGTGAACCAGAAGAACCCACTGTCTGAGGGGTTGTCCCCGTAGTACTTCACAAGTGAACCAGAAGAAGCCACTGTCGGAGGAGTTGTCCCCGTAGTACTTCACAAGTGAACCAGAAAAAGTCACTGTCGGAGGGGTTGTCCCCGTAGTACTTCACAAGTGAACCAGAAGAACCCACTGTCTGAGGAGTTGTCCCCGTAGTACTTCACAAGTGAACCAGAAAAAGTCACTGTCGGAGGGGTTGTCCCCGTAGTACTTCACAAGTGAACCAGAAGAACCCACTGTCTGAGGGGTTGTCCCCGTAGTACTTCACAAGTGAACCAGAAGAAGCCACTGTCGGAGGAGTTGTCCCCGTAGTACTTCACAAGTGAACCAGAAGAACCCACTGTCTGAGGGGTTGTCCCCGTAGTACTTCACAAGTGAACCAGAAAAAGTCACTGTCTGAGGAGTTGTCCCCGTAGTACTTCACAAGTGAACCAGAAGAAGCCACTATCGGAGGAGTTGTCCCCGTAGTACTTCACAAGTGAACCAGAAGAACCCACTGTCGGAGGAGTTGTCCCCGTAGTACTTCACAAGTGAACCAGAAGAAGCCACTGTCGGAGGAGTTGTCCCCGTAGTACTTCACAAGTGAACCAGAAAAAGTCACTGTCGGAGGGGTTGTCCCCGTAGTACTTCACAAGTGAACCAGAAGAAGCCACTGTCGGAGGAGTTGTCCCCGTAGTACTTCACAAGTGAACCAGAAGAACCCACTGTCGGAGGAGTTGTCCCCGTAGTACTTCACAAGTGAACCAGAAGAACCCACTGTCGGAGGAGTTGTCCCCGTATTACTTCACAAGTGAACCAGAAGAAGTCACTGTCGGAGGAGTTGTCCCCGTAGTACTTCACAAGTGAACCAGAAGAAGCCACTATCGGAGGAGTTGTCCCCGTAGTACTTCACAAGTGAACCAGAAGAAGCCAATGTCTGAGGAGTTGTCCCCGTAGTACTTCACAAGTGAACCAGAAGAAGCCAATGTTGGAGGAGCTGTCCCCGTAGTACTTCACAAGTGAACCAGAAGAAGCCACTGTCGGAGGAGTTGTCCCCGTAGTACTTCACAAGTGAACCAGAAGAAGCCACTGTCGGAGGAGTTGTCCCCGTAGTACTTCACAAGTGAACCAGAAGAAGCCAATGTTGGAGGAGTTGTCCCCGTAGTACTTCACAAGTGAACCAGAAGAAGCCACTGTCGGAGGAGTTGTCCCCGTAGTACTTCACAAGTGAACCAGAAGAAGCCACTGTCGGAGGAGTTGTCCCCGTAGTACTTTACAAGTGAACCAGAAGAAGCCACTGTCGGAGGAGTTGTCCCCGTAGTACTTCACAAGTGAACCAGCAGAAACCGCTGTCTGAGGGCTTGTAAGTTATACCGGTATCGGAGACACAATGTACTGTGTTTATACCCGGGGTACATATGGCAGCCAATACCGCTTGAATACGAATGTTCAAACACCCCACCAACAAACAAATATAACCGATAACAGATTTAGAGCTCCACATTTGTAGTTGAAAACGGATCTATTTTTGTGTTGCTCAATCTTTAGTTTTCTGTGTGGTGTTTTGTTTTTCATTGTTCGTTCTTTTAGCCATTGTATTGTCTGTCCTTCTTCGATTTACGGCTTCTGATCGCCCCTTTGGTATCTTCAAACTTTTTTTGATATAAAAGCATAAGCTATCATAATTGGACTTCCATGGTAAAAGGTATTGATAAGAATTGGATTAAACCAATGGAATTAAATGGATTGTTAACTAAAATGTATCAAAAAAATTTAAGGACAAAGCCTACCTGTATTTCCAAGAGGCTGATAATAACATAAGCCATTCTCCTATATGTGGACAGGCTTTTTTGGTTCGTCTATCTTCATTATCAATAAAATCCTTGAAATTTTGGAAGTCGTATATTAAGTATAATACCCATGAATAATACGTATGAAGCACAACACATCAAATAACAGTTATTACGTTCGTGGTTTCCATTTGAGAACGGTAATGGGGTTTAACTAAGATAACCGGGTATGTGTTTAGCAAAGTTAACGGTATATGTGTTTATCTAAGTTAATCGGGTGGGCGATGGACATTGTAGCGCTGCGAAAAAAATATTGGTGTGGACATTTTATCGGTGTTTAATTAGGTTATCGGTATGTGTGTTTAACAAAGTTAACGAAATATGTGTTTAACAAATTTAACGGGATATGTGTTTAATGTATGAGTTAATTCCCACAAAGGATTCTGTACGTATACATGTAGCAGAAGAAGTTTATATCATTTTGATCACATGTTGCCCATCTTTGTGACAGTTCGTATTTCGTTTTTTTTACTTTACTGTTTCCCTGATTTTGTCTTGTCCATGCGGATTGTGATTCTACCTTTTGACATAGCAATATCCAAAAACCCAAGATTTGAAAGGCCAGCATATTCCTCAGTGCTAACAGCTTAATATCAGTATATTAAAATGTAGCAGGGCAGAGTAACAGAGTTATAAATACATATGATTTATGTTAATTTACTCAAGTGCAGCGATTTCATGAAAACGACTCTTCATTTTTGATGGCATAATTCTGTTTGAATATGGAGCATGTCGGGTATTGAATAATTTTTTTTAAAATGCCTTTAAAGCAAATAATTATCATAATATTGTATTTACTGCATTATCCTACAATTCTTATGCCTTGGTTTTGATTTTATATATAATTATCTTCCACAGTTTCACTCCATCTCCAAGAAAGATGTCCACCATCATGATGATATAACTGAAATATTTTCAAATATCCATAAACCAATATTAAATACCTGGTATTTGTATTTAACAACATTATACAATATTTAGTTGTGTTGTGTTTTGTGTTGCTTGTCTTAGTCTTGTGTACCATATGTTGCAAGTTTCTCTGGATTGTCCATTTTTGATTACCCCTTCGGTGTTCTCTAACGTTTATTTCTTACCTTTAGGCGATCATCAATGTGTTTCTGTAGATCTGGGTACGTTTCTAGAGCCCACAATAGAAGTCTATGCAATGAAAAATACCCATTCAGACTGTTGTCGCTGGTGTGTTGTGTTCCCTTCGAAAATTCTACAACAGTGGCGCTCATTAGGTTCGGAATAACACGTATTACTAGTTCTTCTATTGGAGTTTTCTTTGGATTGCAACTTTTCAGTATCACAGCAACTTCTAGTAAGGTCTTCTCAAAAATTGCTTTTATTTTCTCTCCATGGGGTGGATGGATGTAAATAGGCAGAAAGAACTTGACATCTTCCTTCATGACGCTTTTGACACACCCCATGGCTTTGTTCATACCTGCAAACGAGTCCAGTTTCAGAAACTCGCATGCAGTGGTTAGAGAGGGTCTAGAAGTTGGTCCAGATACAATGAGACCATAACCGAATAGATCATCGTCAGTCTTCGGTGCAGACATTGCAAACTGTTCCTTGGACATATAATCAATAATAACTGGTTGTAACGAATCTGTCGACGTCTTTGCTGAAGCTTTCTTTCCTTTCCCTTTCTTCGAATCTTGCTTTTTCAATGGTACTTCCGGTTTTCCTGCATTGATTGGTGGGAATGGTTTCTTGTAATTATGTCCACAGTCAGAACATGAAAACGCTTTAGATAATTTTAAATTATTATCGTTTGAATTCGTACCCCACCAACCGGAACCTGACTGTGTCTCGGCCAAAAATGAAACCACGTTCAGCAGAATGGCTTGAACTGTATAACCTGGAGACCAGCCGACTGATTTCTCGTCCTTCCATTCCGTGTGAATATCAGCAAAATCGGAAAATATATTTAAACAGACTTTCGTTCCTTTCTTTCCGGGTTTCGTTGCCCCACTGTTATACTGAAACCCGACCGGTACAAATTCTGCACTCGGACCTTCATACGGGTATTTGTCTGTAAATAGGAGCAAAAGATGGTATATGATTTCGTCGTGTTTGAAGTTGCAATGCCATTCAAATACATTCTCGTCTAGTGGTGCAGCCGAAACGTTCTTGACTGGTTCCTTTTGGATTTCCTCGTAGTCTTGCATTAAGCGCTTCATAGCACGCTTACGCTGTTGGTTTACCGACATTTCAAATTAATTATATACCGGTATCTACAATGTAGAATTAAAAGACAATTCATCACTTGAGAAAAGTTTATCTAATCTTTCATATATTATAGTTATTTTTACGGCAACAGATAAATTTGAACAATATTAAACATAGGTTCACCCCCGGTTTTTAGTGATGTTCGTGTTGTTCGATCCTTAGTTTTCTGTGAGGGTTTTGTAGATCGTTGTTTATTCTTTTGTCCCTTTTCTTTTGACCATTGTGTTGTCTGTCCTTCGATTTACGGATTCTGATTACCCCTTTGGTATCTTCGGGAATTAGCCCCACGAAATAAACCAAGAATTTGATATCGTTATCTTCCTTATGCTGTTAGTTTGAGCTTTGATTTACGCCGGGTGTCTATCTTCATTTTTACATTGTGTCAGCTATATCGTGACTACTAGTTTAAACATATTGTATTGTCCAAAAACATCACAATAGGATCAGATACAAGTTTTCCAACTTAGAACATCTTCTCCTTTATGTAAACAATATACAGATGCAGTTGAACATAAATACACAAAAGCTACAGTCTTTCTTAATAATTAGAAAAAAACAAAAAACAAAAAACAACAACATGAAATATACGAGTGCAACACAATTTAATATTTGCCAAATGACAAATCGAACAGACCTTTACAACAATTGGACTAGTATATAGAACACACCTAGAATGAAGAAAATCAATATACAATTACGGCCCTCGGAAGAGGTGAATATCCAAAATTGGTTATTTCCTTGACAATTTTGGATATTCACCGATTCAGAGGGCCGTAACTGTTTTATTATACCGAACACACAGTTGAAATATACTGTTTAATATTTGAATTGTTAAAGTATTATTTCATTAGGGTTATTGATTGGACGTTGTAGTTTTCGAGGGTTATTCACCGTTGAATAATAGGGTTATTCAATGGACGTGTGTAATTCTTGAGGTTATTCACCGTTGGCGGCGATTAGAAGCAAAAATATCCAGATTATTTTATTTGTTCAGTATTCTCTGTGGAATATCCACAAGAACAAGATGGGTTATGAATCAAATTAGCATGAAATAGATCATTACGTAATGCACTACAATTATTCCTTATTCTAGCATGCAGTATATTTAAATATCTGTTGCCAATATTATAATAGGAGGGGGGTTTAGCATTTTTAAAGTAGTGCTGTTTCAATTTGTATTTGAAGGATTCAAAAGTTGAAAGTTGACGTATTCTCAGGTCTAATAAATTCCATAACTTGGTCGTCGACGGAAAAAATGACTGTTGGGATATCGATAATCTGTTTGTAGTTTGACTAATATTATGACTATTTCGTAAATTATAGTTATTAGTTTCTCCAACACTGGGAGGAATAAAATCACATAAAAACTCAGGAGTATTACCAACAACGTGACTACTAAGGGGTGGGGGTCGGACAGTTGTAGTCATCAATCATAACTACTCGGCCATTCTCGCTACTCTGCAAATAACCTCGTATGTATTAGGTGTATAAATCGCACTACCTTTCACATGTCAGTTACATGAAAGTTTGATAAAGTTATATTTTAAACAATTTTCTATATTTCAATTAAAGTTTTAATTAGCTTTGCATGATTAGATTTTACTTAGTATGTCTTCCATATTGGATTTTCGTGGACTATATTTTTGTGCGGCTTAACTTAACTTAACTTCCGGCAAACAATTTAAGAAGAATTTCTACTATGTAGGTGTATTACCACTAAACATGGGTACCAGTCGAAAAGAACGTATGGGAAAGTAGTACGTAAACAGAAAATGGATTCCTACATTGTTGGATAAAAGATAAACCCTATTAGATACTGCAAAATACTGAATGTCAGCAGAAACCTACATATTTTAGGATAATTTTAAGCCCATATTTGATGTCCTTGTGGTTTTTAATAAAAAATTGATTGCATTGCATGTGTTAAATCGAAAGTGAAAGTAGGATTTCTGACGGTAGACATCTTCAGACTGTCTGTTTTTTCTTATATGCCATTAAATGTATGTTGATTTTCGGAGTTAAGCTTCCAATTAGGTACCCCTTCCATGAGATATGAGTGTCACTTAGATTAAACTTAAGATGAATCCTGTATGAAAGCTCAATTTTTTTAAATTTAACATAGAAGGCTATGGAGAATTCTTTAGTGGTATTACACCTACATGTATGTATGTACGAGGTTATTTGCAGGGTAACGAGAATGGCCGAGTAGTTACGATTGTTGTATTGTCATAAGACGACTCGGTCCCGTATATACCATTCCCCCATAATATATTCGTTTTATATATGTCATATATGTTACTAATCATCAAAATCATTGTAAGTGTAAAATGCAAATATCTGTAATTCTGTGCTCTCACGGGCTTCTTGATTGTTTTAATAAAACTATTCTATTCTATTCTATTCTTTTCTATTAGTGATGCGTCCTTGTGTGGTTGAATGATTTTGTTAAATGTACATATTATTACCGGTATGCTCAAAGTTCAAATTTGGGTTGGATAGGGTAGCTATATTTGTGTCTTATCTTTAAATTTATTAAAGTAACAAGCAAAAATGATAACAATGAAACAGAGGGGGTGGGGTGCGGGGGTGACATGCGCTAAAAATAGAAAATAAAGAATACAAATCTCTATTGTAAAATAAATATGTAGTTTCACATTAACATAGGATCAAAGAACGATAACAATTTTTGTTGTATTTATGTTTACCAGTGACATATAAATATGCATTAATATAATAGGATTATAATAGTACCGATGTTGAGGTAAGGGAAACAATGTTACAGCTACTCACCGACAGATCTCGAATAATATTATGGTTTCAACGTTTACGGGTTTCACCTTTTTATATATGTTGATGCGTAGACGTTACACATGTTGACACATGCTATTCTATAAATAAAGTAAATATATCACGTGACTACAATACACATAAACATTGTATGTAAGGAGAATATGACGATAATTTAACAAGTTCCTTGTTTTGTGTTTTGTTTTTCTTTGTTCTTGAAAATAATGAATGATCAATAGACCAACATTTAAATGTTAGATAAAAGTAGTATTTGTTTTATATTACCAGTGTATGCTTGGTGAACGCTTACACAGTGTGAATATGATTCATATTTTGAGATGTTGTGATGGAGTCGACAATTCTCCCAACATTTATATATATTTTTACGGGAATTTGTAATGTCCGAGTTTTTGTTCGTTTGTCTTGATTGATTTATTTATTTTATCAATATCGCCCTTTAATATTCCTTCAGACTTTGGTTCTCTACGTTCTTGTCGCAATCGTTAAAAGACTGCCTACATATTTGAGTGGCGGTTCCAAGTGGGCGGTTCATCATGGATGTTATAAATCACTGTCGCTTGTGTCATTATCCCCCTTTTTAATTTGCTGTTTACATATATTTATTTTCAATAAAAGTTCGTAATTATTTCATCTCTGTTCCCTTTATTTCACGTGTTTTTGTACATAACAATACAAAACTTTATTTAAATATCAATACCAATACCAATACCAATATTTATTCCAATTAAGGTCCCTCAAGGAGCAATAACAAATATACATTCATAATTATATCAGCAGTTACAACAATACAGAATGGAGACATATGTTCATAAACAAGACAATTCTAACTATTTAAATGATAACATCTTACAGCAAGTGGGCTGTGTTTGGCAGTACGACCCGAGGAGAGGCAAGGAGTAATATATAGTAGCAGAGTACATCGTATGGTTGAAGAATGGACTACATGTATGCGATTACTTAGCTGGAGGAGACACCAAGCTTAGATGTGTCGGATTTCAATTTATTTTTTAGTTTTGTGAATAAAGTCGTCATAAAATGTGGATATAAAATTCTATTTTTAAACAGATCCCTGCATGTAGAATTATATTCATGTGCAAAATCGCATAGCGGTAGAAAAAAAAAATCATTAGTTATGCCGTAAAATGGTATTGATAATGTCAGAGTGTAAAACGTTTTTCCATTGTCACGAGATTACAGTAATTAAAGTCCGAGAGAAAACATTGAGGATACCATGATTTTATATTGCTCATTTAAATAAAGGGGTTATTTTTTTCAGGATCATTTGCACATTTCCGAATAAGATTATACGTGTTTACGTGTTTCCATGGCAACAAATAGTAAATATCTGAATGTGATGATATATTTGTTTTTGTTTTTCTGTTTTTGTTTTTTGTTTGTTCCTGTTTTGTTTTTCTTATTTGCTTTGTTTGTTTGTTTGTTTTTCTTTTTTTCCTCTGTCAATATTTATTATTACCTCGATTTTATATTTAATATCTCTTGTTTTAACAAGACTAAATGATGATATTTTGATCATTGCATACAGATGAAGTGACTATCTAGAACACGACCATCGTAAATTTCAAATAGAAAACAAATCAATTTATATTATTACTTTAAAACTTCAAAGCTAGAATTTACCCCGGAATGAAACAGATGGAATATTTAAGTTCACGATTATGTTGTAAAACTCTCAATTTAATGAAAATGAATTTCGAGTTACGCCCCATTGTACGTGTTTCTTTTTCTTTATAGTTATACTGGGCACCGATGTCACACACTCTGCCGCGCGTGCGTGGAATCTAATTTCAATATACAGCTAAATATATACAAAGAGATAAAATTTCAAAAGTTATTTCCTTTTTTTGTGCTTTTATATACTATACATTTAGGTCAAAACTATATACAAGAGTGATTCTAGATGTGGAGACGTTGTTGAGAACATGTATTGGGGTCTGCCGTCACGGAAACTGTCTAGTGATTCTAGATGTGGAGACGTAGTGTATGTGGAGACGTTGTTGAGAACATGTATTGGGGTCTGCCGTCTCGGAAACTGTCTAGTGATTCTAGATGTGGAGACGTAGTGATCCTAGATGTGGAGACGTTGTTGAGAACATTTATTGGGGTCTGCCGTCTCGGAAACTGTCTAGTGATTCTAGATGTGGAGACGTAGTGATTCTAGATGTGGAGACGTTGTTGAGAACATGTATTGGGGTCTGCCGTCTCGGAAACTGTCTAGTGATTCTAGATGTGGAGACGTAGTGATTCTAGATGTGGAGACGTTGTTGAGAACATGTATTGGGGTCTGCCGTCACGGAAACTGTCTAGTGATTCTAGATGTGGAGACGTTGTTGAGAACATGTATTGGGGTCTGTCGTCTCGGAAACTGTCTAGTGATTCTAGATGTGGAGACGTAGTGATCCTAGATGTGGAGACGTTGTTGAGAACATGTATTGAGGTCTGCCGTCTCGGAAACTGTCTAGTGATTCTAGATGTGGAGACGTTGTTGAGAACATGTATTGGGGTCTGCCGTCTCGGAAACTGTCTAGTGATTCTAGATGTGGAGACGTTGTTGAGAACATGTATTGGGGTCTGTCGTCTCGGAAACTGTCTAGTGATTCTAGATGTGGAGACGTAGTGATCCTAGATGTGGAGACGTTGTTGAGAACATGTATTGGGGTCTGCCGTCTCGGAAACTGTCTAGTGATTCTAGATGTGGAGACGTATGATTCTAGATGTGGAGACGTTGTTGAGAACATGTATTGAGGTCTGCCGTCTCGGAAACTGTCTAGTGATTCTAGATGTGGAGACGTTGTGATCCTAGATGTGGAGACGTTGTTGAGAACATGTATTGAGGTCTGCCGTCTCGGAAACTGTCTAGTGATTCTAGATGTGGAGACGTTGTGATCCTAGATGTGGAGACGTTGTTGAGAACATGTATTGGGGTCTGCCGTCTCGGAAACTGTCTAGTGATTCTAGATGTGGAGACGTAGTGATCCTAGATGTGGAGACGTTGTTGAGAACATGTATTGGGGTCTGCCGTCTCGGAAACTGTCTAGTGTAGTGTATTGTACTGCAGCAACAGGTATGAGATTCCATTGTGCTATTGTTCTTTGTGAAAATGAGTATTAATATTTGTAAAAAAAAAAACCCTGAGTATATGGTTATTTCATTTCGGCAAAACATAAATCCAATAAATCTAAAATTTAATTCTGAAAACTTAAATCAGGTAGACAATCATAAACATTTAGGAGTCACCATATCTAATGATGGCAAGTGGGCAGAACATATAAATAATATATGCCAAAAAGCGACTAAACAATATTTGTCCTTAGAAAATTAAAGTTCATATTCACACTGTCACGGCTGGTAATCGGCACAAGCAGAACAGTTGATTCTGCAAAGAAATTCGTGAGGATAACTTCCGGTTTTGGTGGAGGAGAGTTCACGAAGACGCTTCGCAAGGTATGTACATGTCAAAAATTGAAATTTTCTTTTTTACTGCTCGAATATTGCAAAATCAGAGAATGCTATGCTGTGGCGAATGCTTTCACGATTAGAAACATGTATAGTTTATTCTTGTATATGAAGTGTAACTCTCGCAAAATCAATCGTCCCACGAAAAACATGATGAAAATTGTGACACTTTTACATTTCTAAGTTGTTCTTGACAAAGATGCAAGTTAAATTTTCAATATTTTTTCATCATGGGAGTCTAAATGTAATCGGGGATAAATTCCGATTCTTCAGAAGTAAATTGAAGTCTAGATAAATCTACAAACTGTCAATTTTCTCGTTTTCCTGCTTGAGGAGATCGGTTCTGATAGAGCACATTGCGAATGCATGAGGAGATTTGTTAGTTTTGGTACGACACATGTAATCCACTGTATAATCACAAATTTTGCATGTCTGTCTGGTAATAAATTCACGAACTGATGCCCTTCTTCTCGTCGGGTTTTTAAAAGTATAAAAGTAATATTTCATTGTTCATGGGCTGTCCATAATAAAAAAAAGATCTCTGTTAGTAGTGGTTACAAGATGTAAAGCGCTTTACCGATTTTAAGGATATGTCCACAGTTTAATTGACATCTTGTGTTTAATTTATTCATGACTACTAGCACTAAGTGAATGTTTATTTACGTTAGACCTATGTATGTGCTGAAATCATGTAATATTATAACTTGTGTAGATCTGCGGTGAGGTTTCCGTCATTTTTAGTAAAACGGTTGCGCCGAATAGATGTGGAAACCCATTTGAAAGGATATAAATATTTTGAAATTGAAAGAGATTTTTATTTAATAAACATGGTGTCCTGATTGATGGGGATTTTAAATTTGGTGTACTGCTACTTGTTTTTGTTCGTTTCCTTGGCGGTGATACAGGCAATCTATATCGAAATGGTTTTTTGTAAAGAGTCAATGTCAGTCCCCTTTTCCTCTTTCCCTTGAATCCTGGCATCTCCTGAAAGTGGACGGAGAATAGTTTATTTTGATTAGAGTATTTATCAGTTTTGTGTTTAAAAGTGTCAATTTATCAATTTTGCAGAAAACAATTAACAAAACTAGCAAATCTCCTCATGCATTCGCCATGTGCTCTATCAGAACCGATCTCCTCAAGAAGGAAAACGAGAAAATTGACAGTTTGTAGATTTATCTAGACTTCAATTTACTTCTGACGAATCGGAATTTATCCCCGATTACATTTAGACTCCCATGATGAAAAAATATTGAAAATTTAACTTGCATCTTTGTCAAGAACAACTTAGAAATGTAAGAGTGTCACAATTTTCATCATGTTTTTCGTGGGACGATTGATTTTGCGAGAGTTACACTTCATATACAAGAATAAACTATACATGTTTCTAATCATGAAAGCATTCGCCACAGCATAGCATTCTCTGATTTTACAATATTCGAGCAGTAAAAAGGAAAATTGCAATTTTTGACATGTACATACCTTGCGAAGCGTCTTCGTGAACTCTCCTCCACCAAAACCGGAAGTTATCCTCACGAATTTCTTTGCAGAACCAACTGTTCTGCTTGTGCCGATTACCAGCCGTGACTGTGTAAACGGTGTCCTCTGTAAAATGTTACTTCGTGTTGCGGTGTACTGTTACTTCTTTTTTTGTGTGCAGCACATGGCAGATGCAATTCACACAACAGACCAAACAGGTAATAATTTTTACCATGTTACACAATTTCATCCAATAACAGTTAATCACATTTGTTTCAGATATATTTCTTGTCATACTGATATTAAAAAATCTATATAAAACTTTTGTTTACAACAATAACTGATCATATTAATGAACAAATACTGAGGCAGGTCAAGATATTTGAACTTTTTCATCAAAAAGTTCGAAATTTGACATTTTGATTTAAACTGATGACTGAAACCCTATCTTAAATTCATTTATCTTTAGTCGGATATAATCCTAAGTTTCCATGGAAATTATATAAAGAAGAAATAAACGAAAATATTAGACTCAGAAAATTGCCAAGTGTACTGTTACTTCTGATTAATTATAGTGTAGAATACTGTTACTTCATGTTCAAATTTTAACAAGTGTACTGTGACTTCGTGATAAGATTAATGAATAACTCCATTTCTTTGGTATTATGATCCTTTGCACTGAGATACCAACATGATATGGATCCATATGCCTGCTGAATTTAGATTGATGACCCCACTGGCATGACTGGAAACTTTGCAAAAAATTGAAAAATGCAACGGTGACAAAAATATCTGCAAATATTTGGAAAGGACAAATTGCAACTTAATTTTGAGAAAATGATACACCAATGATCCCCTTGCTGACACCCTTACAAAAGATAGAAAATTTGACAAAAAATTGAAATTAGAAAATTTTGGAAATCCTATACATGAACAGCTGCTAGCCAATTTTGGGTAAATAAATGATCTCCTTTAACAAATTTTCATGAACAGTGGCTGTATCTTGCAAACTAAATATTGTAGGGGCCATCTATAGCCAGGTGAGCAATAACAGACTCATTGGAGCCAAGTGAGCAATTACAGGCAAACTGGGAGTCTCTAGTTTTTTTAAACAAAATTCTCAAAATAATGTGATAACAGCCAAGGTTTTAATTGTCATGTTATGTTAAATGTCAATATAAAACATTAGATACAAGATTACTAATTAGAAGTGATGACAAACACATCCCTGAGTCTAGACGGTTACATACCATAGCAGTATCAATTATCTCAATAAAATAAACCTGTATTTATTACTAATTAGCTCCCATGGCCTTGTAGGCCATGTGAGCTTTTACCATCACTTGCCGTCCGACGTGGCGTTGTAAACTTTTTTAAAAATCTCCTCTGAAACTACTGGGCTAATTGGAACCAAATCTGACCATAATCATTCTTAGTGTGTTTAATTTCACAATTGTGTTTGATGTTCCCACTGTTCAACAAACATGGCCACCGTTGCTATAAATAGAACATGGGGGTGAAATAAATTTTAAAAATAATTAAAAATCCTGTAATGGTCATATAGCTGCCAAACGATACATCTATTCCCATCAATAATTATGGTTGATTACCTTATCAATCATCAAAAATGGTCGCCATCATAATTAAAACTAGAAAATTTGGTCCCAGAAATAAAATAAAATCGTATAATGGGCCAATTTGGGGAAAATGATATAATTAGGATTCCCTTTAAGAGGTTTAGTTGATGACCCCCAGCCGATGTCAAACATGGCCGCCAGTGCAGTCTTCACGATTAAAATAGTTCTGAAAAAGATGGTATGGGCCTGTGTGCACACAAATTTATCGTGAAGACTGCAAGTCTGAAGTTCAAATTTCGATGTCTGAAATACCAACTGTAAAGTCTGAATTTCGAAGTCTGAGGTCTGAAGTATGAATTAAGATACCTCTCGGCCTATGTATGGAGACCACGACCCACAAGCTTTGATAAGTATATAAGTTGATTTAAAGGTATAAGAAAATGATATGTTACAGTATTATGAGTATATCTGAAAGTATAACAAGAAGTAACAGTACAAAACACCAGAAGTAACAGTGGCATTGTGTTGATATGAACTTGAAGTAACAGTACACTTCGCAATTTTCTGAGTCAGATATTTTCGTTTATTTCCACTATATGTAACGTCCGTGGAAACTTAGGATTATATCCGACTAAAGATAAATGAATTTAAGGAAGGGTTTCAGTCATCAGTTTAAATCAAAATGTCAAATTTCGAACTTTTTGATGAAAAAGTTCAAATATCTTGACCTGCCTCAGTATTTGTTCATAAATATGACCAGTTATTGTTGTAAACAAAAGTTTTTATATAGATTTTTTAATATCAGTATGACAAGAAATATATCTGAAACAAATGTGATTAACTGTTAATGGATGAAATTGTGTAACATGGTAAAAATTATTACCTGTTTGGTCTGTTGTGTGAATATATGTAACTTATATTTTGCCATTACTAGAGTATGCATGTGAGTTATGGGATGGGTGTTGTTCAAGGGATGCAGATAAGTTGGAACAGCTTCAATTTGAAGCCGCTAGGATAATTACTGGGTTGCCAAAATTTGCAAGCAAGGAATATTTATACTTTGAAACCGGTTGGAAGACTTTAAGTTGTAGACGGAGGCGTCGAAAACTTACTTTATTTCATAAAATACATAACAATATAGCTCCTGAATATTTACAGGACTGTCTAAATGAATATTTAGTAGTTAACAATTATAATCTGAGAAATTCTTTACAATATAGGGTATCAAGATGTCGTTTAGAAACATTTTCCAAATCGTTTTTTCCGTCTACTATACGTTCATGGAATTCATTGGATCCGAATTTTAAATCTATGCAAACTACTTCAAAGTTTAAACAAACTTTAAAGGCGAATTTATTTAAGGTTTCTAATTACTATTTGTTAGGAAGTAGGAAATGTAATATAATACATACTAGATTAAGACATCAGTGTAGTTCACTGGGAGCAGATTTAGTTAGAGCAAATATAATTAGTGACCCCAGCTGCGCCTGCGGATGTCCTTTAGAAGATGCTATTCATTATTTATTAGAATGTCCCCCTTATGCGAATGCAAGAATGCAATTATTTATGAGTATTACACCGTATACAGTTATCTTAATTGAAAACTTATTATTTGGCTCTGATAATTTAACTGATGAAAACAATTTAATAGTGTTTAGAAATGTCCAAAAATATATACACCATTTTAATAGATTTGAATGATACGAAATTATACTCTGTACTCAGGATGCTATCATTTATTTGCACTCAATCCCCTTATCCCCCCTTTTCCCCCATTACTTCTGTTTATCAAATATATTCATGTATACATTTATTATATTATGTAACTTGTTGTCATTTTCTTAGTTATGTATATAACATTATTGTATAGAGCGGATATACTAAGTTGATATAACTTGTTTCCAATCTAATTGTACATTTATAAGACAATAAAATATGTTTAAACTAATATTTGTATGAGCTAGTCTGTAGGTGTATTCCAAGTTCTGAGAGTCACAGTAGAAATCTTAGATCTGGCTCAAATAATAACTTGTCAGTCATCCGTCCGAAAACAAATGTAATGAAAAAATCATTTGCCTATAGTTCAGCAGTGCTTTGGAATAAATTATCAACCAATGTTAAAACATCAACAACTTTAAGTATGTTTAAAACGAAATGCTTTAAATATCTCAAAGAAACATCAGACTAATATTAGTGGCTAAATAATAAATAATACTATGATAAGAACTCCTATTTGTTGCATGATAAATATTTCATACTCTTGTATGTGTGAAAGCAATTACTTTTCTATTGTAAATTGTATGATTGTATCATGTATTGTATTTGATTTATGAGGGCCTCAAGTTAGATTAGTGAAAACTAATTGAGTATACCCTCTTTAAATAAAGGATATTATTATTATTATTATTAACTGTGTGGATATTGTTCTTGGGTCGGATGGATTAAGCATAAGTTGATCTGTGTGTTTATTGATTTTGTGTGTAGCTATAAATAAACTTCATTCATAACTACGGCTTACAACATATTTTCTCATGCCTATAGCCAATGAAAAGATCTCATTTGAGGTCAAGTTCGTACAAATTATATAAGTTCTAAGCACCCTAGTGACCGTCTATCGTTATTTGGACGGTCAGTAAATTGTTGAAGGGTGAGCGCTTTAGCGCGAACCCAAAAAACATTTTTGTACGATGTTGCTGATCTATGACTTGAAACAGTAACTAAGTTTTTTCCACGAACTATATTTGACCGACTTTCTTGGAAGTTCTAAGGCTAAAGACATAATGATCACTACACAAAATTAAGCACCGCCCACTGACCTTCTGTAATTTTCCGTCTGCATCATTTCGTTTCTGCGCGTTATTTTTATGAATGGAATTTTCTCCTGGCCAGGTAAAGCGTATTAATCATATTCTCTAGATTTCCATATATGGCTCTCCTTTCTGTCGTTATTTATAGGAATTATTTTATCCAATCATAGGTCGTCAAATAAATGCAATATCGTACAATGACATTTAATAGGTACAATTGATTTGCTACCTTTTAAATGTCTATGTCTCCCATTTTAAGGCTGATAATATATCGTTTACCTTTGTAAGATTCAACAGACAATATTCGTTTTCTGACATAATCTTCAACTTGATTCGATGAAGGCTGTCAGTATTTGGAAGAAGTAGAAGAACCGTGAACATGAAGTGTTTAAGCTATATATTCTAAATTTGTTTTAAATGTAATATGTCTTTGGTGTTCTTAAGAGTGCTTTGCGATTTCTTGTCAGGCTGTTTTTAATAATTATTTTTCTCTTTTACTTATTTCTAACAGAAATAAACATAGTGGAATGCACAGAACATATAAATATTAATGATCGTACTATAGCAATACAATAAAAACGAAGTACAATTTAACAATAACTCACAAGTTAACAGGCAAAATGTCTATGTCGTCTAAATACAAAAGATGGTATGCAGAATCTTTGTAGTGCATGATATCGATGGCTCTGTAACATGTAACATGTTGTACCTCCGAAAAATGCAATGTCTCCGATGGGATTCGATTCCGGAACCTCTCGCATTGTAAACCACCGGTCTACCAACTGAGCTAAAAAGGACATCTCCACTAACGCAGTTAGCAGAGGTGGTAATGAACATACTACGGTTCCTATAACCTTAGGTAGAGGAGCGTTCCCGTTAAGTCATGAATGTAGTGATGTCTCGTAGTGTGTTGATGTATTCCATGCTGTTGATGGTGTCGATGCAAAGATCTACAATCTGGTCATCTCGTACATGGGATAGAACAGCTGCTCTGAGGACGGATCGGAGTGCATTAGTGTAGTTCTTGGCCGCTGCAGTTCTGGGTGTTGCGTTGTTCCATTCCCCATTTATGAATTTGGTTACCCCCTTGAAAATCTGGGGCTATTTTTGTTATGTTAATATAACTTTTCATATTTTCCCTCTGACTGAGTGAGTGAGTTATTGTTGTTTCACACCAAAGAAGCAATTTTTCAGCTATATCATGGCGAGAACAAGTTACATTCGATGAGATGATGATGAGGTCCGATTTGTACTAGACCAACACGCTTCGTTGGATTTTCACAGTGTTAGTTCACGGAAACATCCGTCTGTGTGTAGACATGTCGCTCCACTCGGACACTTTTGTCCGATTCCGAAACAACCAGTCTTTGCTCATTCTCCTTAATTCTGTGCTTTTATCGAAGAACAAACAAATACCAACTTTATACTCCTTGTTTGACTCGAACCCACGATCTATATCGCTCGAAGAACAAACAAATACCAACTTTATACTCCTTTTTTTTTACTCGAACCCACGATCTATATCACTCGAAGTAAGCAAGACAACCATTACACCACTGATGCGGCTCTGTTTCCTCTGAAATTAGAAACCTAATTATAGATTCTACAGTCAAAAATGAAGACGATCCAATGACCAAAAGAAAAATAAACAAAAAGTAAAAACAATGGACCACCAAAACACGTCACAGACAACGGAAGATTGATAAATACTAACCCCACAGGTGCCCCATAATGGTAAACAGTTTCTTCTTGAATGCATGAACTTTATTCACATAAACTAAAAACATAGTTACAGAGAACATGTATATATACATCAATATACACAATCAATTATAATAAGCATGTGTGAATAATTGTATAATACAAATGTAGTTAACAAACAAAGGTGTTTTATACTGCAATCGTTCTACTTGAGCAGTCAAAATGCGCTGACAGTATATTTACAAGTGATAAACGGTCACTGACCGTTTATAACATTTAGGCCACGTCTACTTGATCAAAATCATTTGGGGCCTCTTGGGGGTAACTAACTTTTTAAATAATTTGAATATTGGTAGTAATATCCATTAATGTCACTAATGATTGCAGTATAAAGACAATAACAGTGCATTGACTTGACATAAAATTCGATATACGTATTCGGCATTTCCCCGATTCTAAGCCTCATCCGTATATCGATTTTATGTCAAGTCAATGCACTGTTATTGTCTATCTACCGTATTATTACTCTTAGACATATCAGAATCGAAATAATTCATGGAAGTCAGAATGTGTTTTGAGTTTTAACATGGGGTGGCGGATATTAGTAAAATACTAATATTCGCCAATCCATGTTAAAACTCAAAACACATTCTGGCTTTGATGATTTATTTCTTAAATCACAGCTTGTGAAGGTACTAGTATTGTGTGAAATTAGAAGAAAATAAGACGACCGGCCGGAAATGATGTCCACATTCCAAATGCAACAACCTTAAAACAGTACATTAAGTTCAGCTGTCTAGTTCTACAACACTATATTAGACCAGTGCCATTTACACAGGAATTGGTATATAAGGCAAGATTTTTAGCACATTTCTGGAGAACAAGAGAAAAGCAACGTTTTATTACCTTATTGTGTTATAAAACTGATATTCTGTAATGGCGAATTTGTTAATCCCAACTTTTAGTTTCGAATCGGTTTACCAAATTCTCAATTTGTTAAAAAAAAAAACCTGTTTCAAATTAGTTTGAATCTAAAACCAGCATTTCATTTACTTACTTCAAACTGATATTAGTTTGTAAAACCAATCAAATTACATCCCTGGGTATGTCAAACTACCTCCTGGGGTGTATCAAACTACCTCCTGGGGTGTATCAAGCTACCTCCTGGGGTTTATCAAACTACCCCCTGAGGTGTATCAAACTACCTCTTGAGGTATATCAAATCACTTCCTGTGTTTATTAAATTACCTCCTGGGGTATATCAAGCTACCTCCTGTGATGTAACAAACTACTTCCTGGGGTGTATCAAACCACTTCCAAGTGTGCATCAACATACCTCCTGAAGTTCATCAAACCACCTCCTGTGGTGTATCAAGCCACCTCCTGGGGTGTATCAAGCCATCTCCTGGGGTGTATCAAACAACCTCCTGGGGTGTATCAAGCCATCTCCTGGGGTGTATCAAGCCACCTCCTGGGGTGTATCAAGCCACCTCCTGGGGTGTATCAAACCACCTCCTGTGGTGTATCAAACAACCTCCTGTGGTGTATCAAACTACCTCCTGGGGTGTATCAAGCCATCTCCACGGGTGTATCAAACAACCTCCTGAGGTGTATCAAACCACCTCCTGTGGTGTATCAAACAACCTCCTGGGGTGTATCAAACCACCTTCGGGGGGTAGCATATCACCTTCTGTGGTGTATCAAACCAACTCCTGGGGTATATCAAATCACTTCCTAGATGTATCAAACAATGTTCTGGGGTGTATCAAATCACCTCCTGTGGTGTATCAAGCTATCTCCTTGGGTGTATCAAACCACCTCCGAGGGTAGAATATCACCTCATGTGGTGTATCAAATCACCTCCTGTGGTGTATCAAACCACCTCCAGGGGTGTATCACTACCTCCATTGGCGTATCAAGCTGCCTCTTAGAGTGTATCAAACTACATTCTGGGGTATATTAAACCACCTTCTGAGGTGTATCAAATTGATCATTTGCAAGGGTTTCGTAAGTCATTTTTCGCAAAAAAGATGGTGGATGCTGCACTTCACAACCCATACTACAATACGTTTTACTGGAATGTGTGGTGAGGGCCACATTTATGACAGAGTGGAAGCATTCCAGGGTCATCTCTGTTTTTATATTTATGCTACAGATTCCAATGTTCCAGTACTGAAAAAGAGAGAATTCCCAGCAAAGCAGTGGATTTTTCATTTATATACTATTCTATTAAAAGTAACATATGGAAATATTCCAATAGACCAAATTTTTTCTAAACTACATTGTGAAAAGTTACACTTGAAGTTCTGTAAATTTCTTTTGGGAGTGCATAAAAAAGCACCAATCTTGCAGTACAGTCAGAACTAGGCCGGTTCCCTCTTCATTTCGATATATTAAAGCAAATTTTAAGATTTTGGCATAGACTTGAAAATCTGGATTCATCTTTCCCACTTCTTAAAGCTGCATATAAATGTACTAAAAATTTATATGAAGGCAAGCAACCATCATGGTATGGCTCTGTAAAACATATTTTGCAAAATATGCCAAGCTTAACTAATTTCTTGACAGACAAAACATCAACCTTTAAATATAAATGCAATAAAATTGTAAAACAACACTATTTGGAATTGTGGACAAAACAAGCCCATTCACTTAGAGAGGGAAAATTAAGAACTTATTTAAAAATAAAAACCAATTTTGGATATGAAAATTATTTGTCAATCATTAAAAATTTTGAGCAGAGAAGAAGGTTGTCCAAATTAAGAATATCAGCTCACAAATTACAAATAGAAATAGGAAGATACCAGGGTACTCTCCGGGAAAACCGCATCTGTTGCAGGTGCACTTCGGGTCAGGTAGAAGATGAGATCCATTATTTACTTCATTGTACTTGCCATGCAAACCATAGGGAAATTTTTACTACATATTTGACATCTGAGTGTCAGAATTTTCAAAATTTAGATGACAAATGTAAACTCATATGGATCTTAAATAATGAAGACCCAACTATACTCAGATATCTTTGTCAATATCTTTTATCAACAACTATTTGATTAAATGGAATTGGAGATCTGCAAACTGGATGACCTGCATTGAGCATGAGAAAGAAAATATTCTTTTTGGCATCGACCCTTGATGCTCACTGCTGGTTATCCAAAAGCTCTGATCCCTTTCCATGTTCCAAACAATATTCCTTCCACATCAACATGGCCGGTCTGCACCAGCCACAAGTAGGACTTTATTCCTTTTAGCATCGACTCAAGGTGTCTCTTGCAGATTGGTGATGAATCACCTGATATATATGTATATGTTCTCTCTCATCACCTCCTCCTCCCCCCACACACACCCCCTCATATATATGTGAGTAAGTGTATGTACGTTTATGTGCATATATCTCTTTTCCTGCCCGAGTGTGCCTGCACCACAATTATTGATATTTCACCGCGAATATTTAAGTTGATATATTGTTGTTGTGTATCAATCATAATTGTTATTTGTATTGTTGTTGTGTATCAATCATAATTGTTATTTGTATATGCCCTCCTGGGGCCCTGATTTGGTTAATAAACTTATTCTATTCATACCCAGGAATATATTAGATTTAAATATGTTAACCATGACCTTTAAGTACTTGATAGTGAACTTGTACTAGTTTGTAGACACGATAATATATCTTTTTATCGAATCTTAACCGAATGAACATACATCCGTGAAATATATAATTTCCCATCTTCGTACATTTTAATGATTTATGGCGTCATTATCCTTTTATCTTTCAAGTTTTAAAACTGATTTATAGTTTAATTTATAATTGATGACCGATTTAAATTTAACAAAGGTCAATGTCACTGATCTAGATTATTTGTATACAATGTACTCTATTCTAGATTTTCTTGCTCAGAAACATTATCAATTATTTGGCTTTAAAATCTGTGACGTATCGATTAGATATTTACTATATACTTCCGTCACACCACTGGATACCTGAATTGCACAAGTGTCTTTAAAAGCAGCGTTAAAATGTTTAATCTGTTAAATAACCATGAACACTGCTTCCACGTTATTATTTAGAGGGCCCGGGTGGCTCAGTGAGTTAGGTAGTTGGATTACCTAACAACTCATACAAGCCTATCACCAATAAAGTTTACCAGTTGCTTGCCCATGGTCGGTGGTTCTTTCCGGGTACTCCAGCTTCTTCCACCACTAAAACTGGTCGCCATGATATAGCTGAAATATTGCTGAAAGTGGCGTTAAGCACAATAAATCAAATTAAATCAAATCCATGTTATTAACATTTATTATAACAGTTGCTAAAATCGGGCTTTGAACAGAGTGACTGCTAGTTTTCTGTCCAGTGCTTTGTGGGTCATTGTTTGTTTTTTGTCTTTTTCTTTTGGTCATTACATTTTCTGTCATTCTTATGATTTACTTCTGTGTTATCTTCAAACATTTCACAAATTTACAGAGTTATGGTGTTAAACGCCACTTTCAACAATATTTCAGCTATATAGTGGAGGTCAGTTTTATTGATGGAGGAAATCGGAGTACCCGGACGGCCGGAGAAAACCACCGACCTGCCGCAAGTCACTGACAAACTTTATCACATAATGTTGTACCGTGTACACCTCACCTGAGTTGGATTCGAACTCACAACTTTTTTGGTGATAGGAGCATTTTGCATAGGTAGAAGTAAATACAATGTCGTACGATTACGGCCACGACACGCCCCTCACAAATTTATAAAAAGAAAAACATTAATGACTTTTCAACATTGCAATGGCCGTTTTAACTGCATCGGTGTTATAATGGTTAGCGTGCTTGTCTCCAATGCGGTAGTTCGTGGGTTCGAGTTCCAGTCAGGTCAAACCAAAGACTGTAAAATTAGAATGTGTTGCTTGAAAGAGCAAATATTGGTTGGCTTTGAATCAGGATAGTGTGTCCAAGTGAACCGAAATGTCTACCCGCGGGATAAAGTTTCAGTGTGCTAGCCTTATTAGAATTCAGTTAATCGCATTGGTCTAGTACAAAGCGGACATCATCATTTCATTGAATGCAATTTATTATCGTCATGATACAGCTGAAAATTTGCTCATATTGTGCTAAACACTCAATCACTCACTCACTCACTCACGCAAGGTCAATGGTGTATAGGCTGTTAATTAATTTCTCATCATCTATATCTAACTGTAAATTGAACTTTTATTTGAACTCGACTATTTTAATATCTATATATGAATAACCTACTTATAAAAAAGAGTTCAATTTTGGTACGGAAAGTTTCCAAGGTCAGCATGTTTCAGTGGAAAAGTTTATCATATGTGATATGTGTATATATATGTAATCAATCTGTCTGATTCACGGTGTAAAAATAGTAATATCAGTTACCCATGTGCTCCATATTTAGTTTATGCTGAAAACCGATCACAATTTAAAATTGATTTATAGACATATTTTAATGCAAAGTTTTGTTTTAGTTCTTGAATTCATGAATTAAGGGAAATAACTCTAGTAATTTCATATTCCTTTTGTCCTTACAGCTTACACTACTGAACATGGTAAATAATTGAAAAATTAAATTAGGAATTAAAACCGCTTGCGCATTTTATAAATGGGTATAATCCCCGTTCAGCTCATAATAATAATTGTTCGTTTTCTGCATATTTTTCTCCATTTCACCCGTTTTCCCCATCCCAATTTCGCCGAAACTGCTAGGCCAGAATTCTAAAGGCTATTTCCGCACATTCATCTCGAGAATGCTTTATCTAACTATTGCAATTGTTGCAAATTCATTATAGGTTTTATGAATGATCTTGAAATGTATTTTGAAGACGGACAGACAATACAATGGTCAAAAGAAAAGGGACAAAAAAATATTCTGATTCTCAATGTTGCTGAAAAAAAATATTCCGATTTTGGTGGAGGAAATAGAAAATAATCTGATTCAGAGTTTTTGTCATATAACCTAATGTTAAATTCTGGAAAAAAATAAATATTCTAACTCTCGTGTTGCCCGAAAAAAGATTTCTGAACGAAACAAAAAACCATACCCCCCCTTCCCCTGCAAGTTAAATGGTCGGTCCCTTATTACTTAAAACAAAGAGATACATATTTCAGGGTTTTCGGATATGACCAAATACCAACAGTCTACACATAGCTGGAACATATATTGTAATGTATCATTTTACGTTTTGTAACTGGGAAGTATGTCTCAGTATTCTAGATTACGTTTCATTTGTCTTAGTGTTCTAGTTTCATTTTGTAACTGGGAAGTATGTCTCAGTATTCTAGATTACGTTTCATTTGTCTTAGTGTTCTAGTTTCATTTTGTAACTGGGTAGTATGTCTCAGTATTCTAGATTACGTTTCATTTGTCTTAGTGTTCTAGTTTCATTTTGTAACTGGGTAGTATGTCTCAGTATTCTAGATTACGTTTCATTTGTCTTAGTGTTCTAGTTTCATTTTGTAACTGGGTAGTATGTCTCAGTATTCTAGATTACGTTTCATTTGTCTTAGTGTTCTAGTTTCATTTTGTAACTGGGAAGTATGTCTCAGTATTCTAGATTACGTTTCATTTGTCTTAGTGTTCTAGTTTCATTTTGTAACTAGGTAGTATGTCTCAGTATTCTAGATTACGTTTCATTTGTCTTAGTGTTCTAGTTTCATTTTGTAACTAGGTAGTATGTCTCAGTATTCTAGATTACGTTTCATTTGTCTTAGTGTTCTAGTTTCATTTTGTAACTAGGTAGTATGTCTCAGTATTCTAGATTACGTTTCATTTGTCTTAGTGTTCTAGTTTCATTTTGTAACTAGGTAGTATGTCTCAGTATTCTAGATTAGGTTTCATTTGTCTTAGTGTTCTAGTTTCATTTTGTAACTGGGAAGTATGTCTCAGTATTCTAGATTACGTTTCATTTGTCTTAGTGTTCTAGTTTCATTTTGTAACTAGGTAGTATGTCTCAGTATTCTAGATTACGTTTCATTTGTCTTAGTGTTCTAGTTTCATTTTGTAACTGGGTAGTATGTCTCAGTATTCTAGATTACGTTTCATTTGTCTTAGTGTTCTAGTTTCATTTTGTAACTGGGAAGTATGTCTCAGTATTCTAGATTACGTTTCATTTGTCTTAGTGTTCTAGTTTCATTTTGTAACTAGGTAGTATGTCTCAGTATTCTAGATTACGTTTCATTTGTCTTAGTGTTCTAGTTTCATTTTGTAACTAGGTAGTATGTCTCAGTATTCTAGATTACGTTTCATTTGTCTTAGTGTTCTAGTTTCATTTTGTAACTAGGTAGTATGTCTCAGTATTCTAGATTACGTTTCATTTGTCTTAGTGTTCTAGTTTCATTTTGTAACTGGGAAGTATGTCTCAGTATTCTAGATTACGTTTCATTTGTCTTAGTGTTCTAGTTTCATTTTGTAACTAGGTAGTATGTCTCAGTATTCTAGATTACGTTTCATTTGTCTTAGTGTTCTAGTTTCATTTTGTAACTAGGTAGTATGTCTCAGTATTCTAGATTACGTTTCATTTGTCTTAGTGTTCTAGTTTCATTTTGTAACTGGGAAGTATGTCTCAGTATTCTAGATTACGTTTCATTTGTCTTAGTGTTCTAGTTTCATTTTGTAACTGGGTAGTATGTCTCAGTATTCTAGATTACGATTCATTTGTCTTAGTGTTCTAGTTTCATTTTGTAACTAGGTAGTATGTCTCAGTATTCTAGATTACGTTTCATTTGTCTTAGTGTTCTAGTTTCATTTTGTAACTGGGAAGTATGTCTCAGTATTCTAGATTACGTTTCATTTGTCTTAGTGTTCTAGTTTCATTTTGTAACTGGGAAGTATGTCTCAGTATTCTAGATTACGTTTCATTTGTCTTAGTGTTCTAGTTTCATTTTGTAACTGGGTAGTATGTCTCAGTATTCTAGATTACGTTTCATTTGTCTTAGTGTTCTAGTTTCATTTTGTAACTAGGTAGTATGTCTCAGTATTCTAGATTACGTTTCATTTGTCTTAGTGTTCTAGTTTCATTTTGTAACTAGGTAGTATGTCTCAGTATTCTAGATTACGTTTCATTTGTCTTAGTGTTCTAGTTTCATTTTGTAACTAGGTAGTATGTCTCAATATTCTAGATTACGTTTCATTTGTCTTAGTGTTCTAGTTTCATTTTGTAACTGGGTAGTATGTCTCTGTATTCTAGATTACGTTTCATTTGTCTTAGTGTTCTAGTTTCATTTTGTAACTAGGTAGTATGTCTCAGTATTCTAGATTACGTTTCATTTGTCTTAGTGTTCTAGTTTCATTTTGTAACTGTGTAGTATGTCTCAGTATTCTAGATTACGTTTCATTTGTCTTAGTGTTCTAGTTTCATTTTGTAACTAGGTAGTATGTCTCAGTATTCTAGATTTCGTTTCATTTGTCTTAGTGTTCTAGTTTCATTTTGTAACTAGGTAGTATGTCTCAGTATTCTAGATTACGTTTCATTTGTCTTAGTGTTCTAGTTTCATTTTGTAACTGGGTAGTATGTCTCAGTATTCTAGATTACGTTTCATTTGTCTTAGTGTTCTAGTTTCATTTTGTAACTGGGTAGTATGTCTCAGTATTCTAGATTACGTTTCATTTGTCTTAGTGTTCTAGTTTCATTTTGTAACTAGGTAGTATGTCTCAGTATTCTAGATTACGTTTCATTTGTCTTAGTGTTCTAGTTTCATTTTGTAACTGGGAAGTATGTCTCAGTATTCTAGATAACGTTTCATTTGTCTTAGTGTTCTAGTTTCATTTTGTAACTAGGTAGTATGTCTCAGTATTCTAGATTACGTTTCATTTGTCTTAGTGTTCTAGTTTCATTTTGTAACTGGGAAGTATGTCTCAGTATTCTAGATTACGTTTCATTTGTCTTAGTGTTCTAGTTTCATATTGTAACTAGGTAGTATGTCTCAGTATTCTAGATTACGTTTCATTTGTCTTAGTGTTCTAGTTTCATTTTGTAACTGGGTAGTATGTCTCAGTATTCTAGATTACGTTTCATTTGTTTTAGTGTTCTAGTTTCATTTTGTAACTAGGTAGTATGTCTCAGTATTCTAGATTACGTTTCATTTGTCTTAGTGTTCTAGTTTCATTTTGTAACTAGGTAGTATGTCTCAGTATTCTAGATTACGTTTCATTTGTCTTAGTGTTCTAGTTTCATTTTGTAACTAGGTAGTATGTCTCAGTATTCTAGATTACGTTTCATTTGTCTTAGTGTTCTAGTTTCATTTTGTAACTGGGTAGTATGTCTCAGTATTCTAGATTACGTTTCATTTGTCTTAGTGTTCTAGTTTCATTTTGTAACTAGGTAGTATGTCTCAGTATTCTAGATTACGTTTCATTTGTCTTAGTGTTCTAGTTTCATTTTGTAACTAGGTAGTATGTCTCAGTATTCTAGATTACGTTTCATTTGTCTTAGTGTTCTAGTTTCATTTTGTAACTGGGAATTATGTCTCAGTATTCTAGATTACGTTTCATTTGTCTTAGTGTTCTAGTTTCATTTTGTAACTAGGTAGTATGTCTCAGTATTCTAGATTACGTTTCATTTGTCTTAGTGTTCTAGTTTCATTTTGTAACTGGGTAGTATGTCTCAGTATTCTAGATTACGTTTCATTTGTCTTAGTGTTCTAGTTTCATTTTGTAACTGGGAAGTATGTCTCAGTATTCTAGATTACGTTTCATTTGTCTTAGTGTTCTAGTTTCATTTTGTAACTGGGAAGTATGTCTCAGTATTCTAGATTACGTTTCATTTGTCTTAGTGTTCTAGTTTCATTTTGTAACTGGGTAGTATGTCTCAGTATTCTAGATTACGTTTCATTTGTCTTAGTGTTCTAGTTTCATTTTGTAACTAGGTAGTATGTCTCAGTATTCTAGATTACGTTTCATTTGTCTTAGTGTTCTAGTTTCATTTTGTAACTGGGAAGTATGTCTCAGTATTCTAGATTACGTTTCATTTGTCTTAGTGTTCTAGTTTCATTTTGTAACTAGGTAGTATGTCTCAGTATTCTAGATTACGTTTCATTTGTCTTAGTGTTCTAGTTTCATTTTGTAACTGGGTAGTATGTCTCAGTATTCTAGATTACGTTTCATTTGTCTTAGTGTTCTAGTTTCATTTTGTAACTAGGTAGTATGTCTCAGTATTCTAGATTACGTTTCATTTGTCTTAGTGTTCTAGTTTCATTTTGTAACTGGGTAGTATGTCTCAGTATTCTAGATTACGTTTCATTTGTCTTAGTGTTCTAGTTTCATTTTGTAACTAGGTAGTATGTCTCAGTATTCTAGATTACGTTTCATTTGTCTTAGTGTTCTAGTTTCATTTTGTAACTAGGTAGTATGTCTCAGTATTCTAGATTACGTTTCATTTGTCTTAGTGTTCTAGTTTCATTTTGTAACTGGGAAGTATGTCTCAGTATTCTAGATTACGTTTCATTTGTCTTAGTGTTCTAGTTTCATTTTGTAACTGGGTAGTATGTCTAAGTATTCTAGATTACGTTTCATTTGTCTTAGTGTTCTAGTTTCATTTTGTAACTAGGTAGTATGTCTCAGTATTCTAGATTACGTTTCATTTGTCTTAGTGTTCTAGTTTCATTTTGTAACTGGGAAGTATGTCTCAGTATTCTAGATAACGTTTCATTTGTCTTAGTGTTCTAGTTTCATTTTGTAACTAGGTAGTATGTCTCAGTATTCTAGATTACGTTTCATTTGTCTTAGTGTTCTAGTTTCATTTTGTAACTGGGAAGTATGTCTCAGTATTCTAGATTACGTTTCATTTGTCTTAGTGTTCTAGTTTCATTTTGTAACTAGGTAGTATGTCTCAGTATTCTAGATTACGTTTCATTTGTCTTAGTGTTCTAGTTTCATTTTGTAACTGGGTAGTATGTCTCAGTATTCTAGATTACGTTTCATTTGTTTTAGTGTTCTAGTTTCATTTTGTAACTAGGTAGTATGTCTCAGTATTCTAGATTACGTTTCATTTGTCTTAGTGTTCTAGTTTCATTTTGTAACTGGGTAGTATGTCTCAGTATTCTAGATTACGTTTCATTTGTCTTAGTGTTCTAGTTTCATTTTGTAACTAGGTAGTATGTCTCAGTATTCTAGATTACGTTTCATTTGTCTTAGTGTTCTAGTTTCATTTTGTAACTGGGTAGTATGTCTCAGTATTCTAGATTACGTTTCATTTGTCTTAGTGTTCTAGTTTCATTTTGTAACCAGGTAGTATGTCTCAGTATTCTAGATTACGTTTCATTTGTCTTAGTGTTCTAGTTTCATTTTGTAACTAGGTAGTATGTCTCAGTATTCTAGATTACGTTTCATTTGTCTTAGTGTTCTAGTTTCATTTTGTAACTGGGAATTATGTCTCAGTATTCTAGATTACGTTTCATTTGTCTTAGTGTTCTAGTTTCATTTTGTAACTAGGTAGTATGTCTCAGTATTCTAGATTACGTTTCATTTGTCTTAGTGTTCTAGTTTCATTTTGTAACTGGGTAGTATGTCTCAGTATTCTAGATTACGTTTCATTTGTCTTAGTGTTCTAGTTTCATTTTGTAACTGGGAAGTATGTCTCAGTATTCTAGATTACGTTTCATTTGTCTTAGTGTTCTAGTTTCATTTTGTAACTGGGAAGTATGTCTCAGTATTCTAGATTACGTTTCATTTGTCTTAGTGTTCTAGTTTCATTTTGTAACTGGGTAGTATGTCTCAGTATTCTAGATTACGTTTCATTTGTCTTAGTGTTCTAGTTTCATTTTGTAACTAGGTAGTATGTCTCAGTATTCTAGATTACGTTTCATTTGTCTTAGTGTTCTAGTTTCATTTTGTAACTGGGAAGTATGTCTCAGTATTCTAGATTACGTTTCATTTGTCTTAGTGTTCTAGTTTCATTTTGTAACTAGGTAGTATGTCTCAGTATTCTAGATTACGTTTCATTTGTCTTAGTGTTCTAGTTTCATTTTGTAACTGGGTAGTATGTCTCAGTATTCTAGATTACGTTTCATTTGTCTTAGTGTTCTAGTTTCATTTTGTAACTAGGTAGTATGTCTCAGTATTCTAGATTACGTTTCATTTGTCTTAGTGTTCTAGTTTCATTTTGTAACTGGGTAGTATGTCTCAGTATTCTAGATTACGTTTCATTTGTCTTAGTGTTCTAGTTTCATTTTGTAACTGGGTAGTATGTCTCAGTATTCTAGATTACGTTTCATTTGTCTTAGTGTTCTAGTTTCATTTTGTTACTAGGTAGTATGTCTCAGTATTCTAGATTACGTTTCATTTGTCTTAGTGTTCTAGTTTCATTTTGTAACTGGGTAGTATGTCTCAGTATTCTAGATTACGTTTCATTTGTCTTAGTGTTCTAGTTTCATTTTGTAACTGGGTAGTATGTCTCAGTATTCTAGATTACGTTTCATTTGTCTTAGTGTTCTAGTTTCATTTTGTAACTAGGTAGTATGTCTCAGTATTCTAGATTACGTTTCATTTGTCTTAGTGTTCTAGTTTCATTTTGTAACTGGGAAGTATGTCTCAGTATTCTAGATTACGTTTCATTTGTCTTAGTGTTCTAGTTTCATTTTGTAACTAGGTAGTATGTCTCAGTATTCTAGATTACGTTTCATTTGTCTTAGTGTTCTAGTTTCATTTTGTAACTAGGTAGTATGTCTCAGTATTCTAGATTACGTTTCATTTGTCTTAGTGTTCTAGTTTCATTTTGTAACTAGGTAGTATGTCTCAGTATTCTAGATTACGTTTCATTTGTCTTAGTGTTCTAGTTTCATTTTGTAACTGGGTAGTATGTCTCAGTATTCTAGATTACGTTTCATTTGTCTTAGTGTTCTAGTTTCATTTTGTAACTAGGTAGTATGTCTCAGTATTCTAGATTACGTTTCATTTGTCTTAGTGTTCTAGTTTCATTTTGTAACTGGGAAGTATGTCTCAGTATTCTAGATTACGTTTCATTTGTCTTAGTGTTCTAGTTTCATTTTGTAACTAGGTAGTATGTCTCAGTATTCTAGATTACGTTTCATTTGTCTTAGTGTTCTAGTTTCATTTTGTAACTAGGTAGTATGTCTCAGTATTCTAGATTACGTTTCATTTGTCTTAGTGTTCTAGTTTCATTTTGTAACTGGGAAGTATGTCTCAGTATTCTAGATTACGTTTCATTTGTCTTAGTGTTTTAGTTTCATTTTGTAACTGGGAAGTATGTCTCAGTATTCTAGATTACGTTTCATTTGTCTTAGTGTTCTAGTTTCATTTTGTAACTAGGTAGTATGTCTCAGTATTCTAGATTACGTTTCATTTGTCTTAGTGTTCTAGTTTCATTTTGTAACTAGGTAGTATGTCTCAGTATTCTAGATTACGTTTCATTTGTCTTAGTGTTCTAGTTTCATTTTGTAACTGGGAAGTATGTCTCAGTATTCTAGATTACGTTTCATTTGTCTTAGTGTTCTAGTTTCATTTTGTAACTGGGAAGTATGTCTCAGTATTCTAGATTACGTTTCATTTGTCTTAGTGTTCTAGTTTCATTTTGTAACTGGGTAGTATGTCTCAGTATTCTAGATTACGTTTCATTTGTCTTAGTGTTCTAGTTTCATTTTGTAACTAGGTAGTATGTCTCAGTATTCTAGATTACGTTTCATTTGTCTTAGTGTTCTAGTTTCATTTTGTAACTGGGAAGTATGTCTCAGTATTCTAGATTACGTTTCATTTGTCTTAGTGTTCTAGTTTCATTTTGTAACTAGGTAGTATGTCTCAGTATTCTAGATTACGTTTCATTTGTCTTAGTGTTCTAGTTTCATTTTGTAACTGGGTAGTATGTCTCAGTATTCTAGATTACGTTTCATTTGTCTTAGTGTTCTAGTTTCATTTTGTAACTAGGTAGTATGTCTCAGTATTCTAGATTACGTTTCATTTGTCTTAGTGTTCTAGTTTCATTTTGTAACTAGGTAGTATGTCTCAGTATTCTAGATTACGTTTCATTTGTCTTAGTGTTCTAGTTTCATTTTGTAACTGGGAAGTATGTCTCAGTATTCTAGATTACGTTTCATTTGTCTTAGTGTTCTAGTTTCATTTTGTAACTGGGTAGTATGTCTCAGTATTCTAGATTAGGTTTCATTTGTCTTAGTGTTCTAGTTTCATTTTGTAACTGGGTAGTATGTCTCAGTATTCTAGATTACGTTTCATTTGTCTTAGTGTTCTAGTTTCATTTTGTAACTAGGTAGTATGTCTCAGTATTCTAGATTACGTTTCATTTGTCTTAGTGTTCTAGTTTCATTTTGTAACTGGGTAGTATGTCTCAGTATTCTAGATTACGTTTCATTTGTCTTAGTGTTCTAGTTTCATTTTGTAACTGGGTAGTATGTCTCAGTATTCTAGATTACGTTTCATTTGTCTTAGTGTTCTAGTTTCATTTTGTAACTAGGTAGTATGTCTCAGTATTCTAGATTACGTTTCATTTGTCTTAGTGTTCTAGTTTCATTTTGTAACTGGGAAGTATGTCTCAGTATTCTAGATTACGTTTCATTTGTCTTAGTGTTCTAGTTTCATTTTGTAACTGGGAAGTATGTCTCAGTATTCTAGATTACGTTTCATTTGTCTTAGTGTTCTAGTTTCATTTTGTAACTAGGTAGTATGTCTCAGTATTCTAGTTTACGTTTCATTTGTCTTAGTGTTCTAGTTTCATTTTGTAACTAGGTAGTATGTCTCAGTATTCTAGATTACGTTTCATTTGTCTTAGTGTTCTAGTTTCATTTTGTAACTGGGTAGTATGTCTCAGTATTCTAGATTACGTTTCATTTGTCTTAGTGTTCTAGTTTCATTTTGTAACTAGGTAGTATGTCTCAGTATTCTAGATTACGTTTCATTTGTCTTAGTGTTCTAGTTTCATTTTGTAACTGGGTAGTATGTCTCAGTATTCTAGATTACGTTTCATTTGTCTTAGTGTTCTAGTTTCATTTTGTAACTAGGTAGTATGTCTCAGTATTCTAGATTACGTTTCATTTGTCTTAGTGTTCTAGTTTCATTTTGTAACTGGGTAGTATGTCTCAGTATTCTAGATTACGTTTCATTTGTCTTAGTGTTCTAGTTTCATTTTGTAACTAGGTAGTATGTCTCAGTATTCTAGATTACGTTTCATTTGTCTTAGTGTTCTAGTTTCATTTTGTAACTAGGTAGTATGTCTCAGTATTCTAGATTACGTTTCATTTGTCTTAGTGTTCTAGTTTCATTTTGTAACTGGGAATTATGTCTCAGTATTCTAGATTACGTTTCATTTGTCTTAGTGTTCTAGTTTCATTTTGTAACTAGGTAGTATGTCTCAGTATTCTAGATTACGTTTCATTTGTCTTAGTGTTCTAGTTTCATTTTGTAACTGGGTAGTATGTCTCAGTATTCTAGATTACGTTTCATTTGTCTTAGTGTTCTAGTTTCATTTTGTAACTGGGAAGTATGTCTCAGTATTCTAGATTACGTTTCATTTGTCTTAGTGTTCTAGTTTCATTTTGTAACTGGGAAGTATGTCTCAGTATTCTAGATTACGTTTCATTTGTCTTAGTGTTCTAGTTTCATTTTGTAACTGGGTAGTATGTCTCAGTATTCTAGATTACTTTTCATTTGTCTTAGTGTTCTAGTTTCATTTTGTAACTAGGTAGTATGTCTCAGTATTCTAGATTACGTTTCATTTGTCTTAGTGTTCTAGTTTCATTTTGTAACTGGGAAGTATGTCTCAGTATTCTAGATTACGTTTCATTTGTCTTAGTGTTCTAGTTTCATTTTGTAACTAGGTAGTATGTCTCAGTATTCTAGATTACGTTTCATTTGTCTTAGTGTTCTAGTTTCATTTTGTAACTGGGTAGTATGTCTCAGTATTCTAGATTACGTTTCATTTGTCTTAGTGTTCTAGTTTCATTTTGTAACTAGGTAGTATGTCTCAGTATTCTAGATTACGTTTCATTTGTCTTAGTGTTCTAGTTTCATTTTGTAACTGGGTAGTATGTCTCAGTATTCTAGATTACGTTTCATTTGTCTTAGTGTTCTAGTTTCATTTTGTAACTGGGTAGTATGTCTCAGTATTCTAGATTACGTTTCATTTGTCTTAGTGTTCTAGTTTCATTTTGTAACTAGGTAGTATGTCTCAGTATTCTAGATTACGTTTCATTTGTCTTAGTGTTCTAGTTTCATTTTGTAACTGGGTAGTATGTCTCAGTATTCTAGATTACGTTTCATTTGTCTTAGTGTTCTAGTTTCATTTTGTAACTGGGTAGTATGTCTCAGTATTCTAGATTACGTTTCATTTGTCTTAGTGTTCTAGTTTCATTTTGTAACTAGGTAGTATGTCCCAGTATTCTAGATTACGTTTCATTTGTCTTAGTGTTCTAGTTTCATTTTGTAACTGGGAAGTATGTCTCAGTATTCTAGATTACGTTTCATTTGTCTTAGTGTTCTAGTTTCATTTTGTAACTAGGTAGTATGTCTCAGTATTCTAGATTACGTTTCATTTGTCTTAGTGTTCTAGTTTCATTTTGTAACTAGGTAGTATGTCTCAGTATTCTAGATTACGTTTCATTTGTCTTAGTGTTCTAGTTTCATTTTGTAACTAGGTAGTATGTCTCAGTATTCTAGATTACGTTTCATTTGTCTTAGTGTTCTAGTTTCATTTTGTAACTGGGTAGTATGTCTCAGTATTCTAGATTACGTTTCATTTGTCTTAGTGTTCTAGTTTCATTTTGTAACTAGGTAGTATGTCTCAGTATTCTAGATTACGTTTCATTTGTCTTAGTGTTCTAGTTTCATTTTGTAACTGGGAAGTATGTCTCAGTATTCTAGATTACGTTTCATTTGTCTTAGTGTTCTAGTTTCATTTTGTAACTAGGTAGTATGTCTCAGTATTCTAGATTACGTTTCATTTGTCTTAGTGTTCTAGTTTCATTTTGTAACTAGGTAGTATGTCTCAGTATTCTAGATTACGTTTCATTTGTCTTAGTGTTCTAGTTTCATTTTGTAACTGGGAAGTATGTCTCAGTATTCTAGATTACGTTTCATTTGTCTTAGTGTTTTAGTTTCATTTTGTAACTGGGAAGTATGTCTCAGTATTCTAGATTACGTTTCATTTGTCTTAGTGTTCTAGTTTCATTTTGTAACTAGGTAGTATGTCTCAGTATTCTAGATTACGTTTCATTTGTCTTAGTGTTCTAGTTTCATTTTGTAACTAGGTAGTATGTCTCAGTATTCTAGATTACGTTTCATTTGTCTTAGTGTTCTAGTTTCATTTTGTAACTGGGAAGTATGTCTCAGTATTCTAGATTACGTTTCATTTGTCTTAGTGTTCTAGTTTTATTTTGTAACTGGGAAGTATGTCTCAGTATTCTAGATTACGTTTCATTTGTCTTAGTGTTCTAGTTTCATTTTGTAACTGGGTAGTATGTCTCAGTATTCTAGATTACGTTTCATTTGTCTTAGTGTTCTAGTTTCATTTTGTAACTGGGTAGTATGTCTCAGTATTCTAGATTACGTTTCATTTGTCTTAGTGTTCTAGTTTCATTTTGTAACTGGGAAGTATGTCTCAGTATTCTAGATTACGTTTCATTTGTCTTAGTGTTCTAGTTTCATTTTGTAACTAGGTAGTATGTCTCAGTATTCTAGATTACGTTTCATTTGTCTTAGTGTTCTAGTTTCATTTTGTAACTGGGTAGTATGTCTCAGTATTCTAGATTACGTTTCATTTGTCTTAGTGTTCTAGTTTCATTTTGTAACTAGGTAGTATGTCTCAGTATTCTAGATTACGTTTCATTTGTCTTAGTGTTCTAGTTTCATTTTGTAACTGGGTAGTATGTCTCAGTATTCTAGATTACGTTTCATTTGTCTTAGTGTTCTAGTTTCATTTTGTAACTAGGTAGTATGTCTCAGTATTCTAGATTACGTTTCATTTGTCTTAGTGTTCTAGTTTCATTTTGTAACTGGGAAGTATGTCTCAGTATTCTAGATTACGTTTCATTTGTCTTAGTGTTCTAGTTTCATTTTGTAACTGGGTAGTATGTCTCAGTATTCTAGATTACGTTTCATTTGTCTTAGTGTTCTAGTTTCATTTTGTAACTGGGTAGTATGTCTCAGTATTCTAGATTACGTTTCATTTGTCTTAGTGTTCTAGTTTCATTTTGTAACTAGGTAGTATGTCTCAGTATTCTAGATTACGTTTCATTTGTCTTAGTGTTCTAGTTTCATTTTGTAACTGGGTAGTATGTCTCAGTATTCTAGATTACGTTTCATTTGTCTTAGTGTTCTAGTTTCATTTTGTAACTGGGTAGTATGTCTCAGTATTCTAGATTACGTTTCATTTGTCTTAGTGTTCTAGTTTCATTTTGTAACTAGGTAGTATGTCTCAGTATTCTAGATTACGTTTCATTTGTCTTAGTGTTCTAGTTTCATTTTGTAACTGGGAAGTATGTCTCAGTATTCTAGATTACGTTTCATTTGTCTTAGTGTTCTAGTTTCATTTTGTAACTGGGAAGTATGTCTCAGTATTCTAGATTACGTTTCATTTGTCTTAGTGTTCTAGTTTCATTTTGTAACTAGGTAGTATGTCTCAGTATTCTAGATTACGTTTCATTTGTCTTAGTGTTCTAGTTTCATTTTGTAACTAGGGAAAATGTCGTAGTGTTCTAAGTAGAGTGACTTTTTTGAAAAAGGCGTCTAGTTTAGGATTTTAATAACACGCTAAATTTGGTATCGTTCGAAAGAAAAATATCTTTAGTTTACGAATTATGTGTTCGTAAAAGCTTCCCGTGATCACATTGTTTGAAAATTGAAAGAGAACACGATACGGTAGGTATTTTAACAGATAGGATTTTTTCCAAAACTATAAAAGTCTGGATTTATATATTTTTGACAAAAAAAACTAAATTTCGTTTCACATATGCTTATTGAATAAATTTCAGTTGTCAAATAGATACCAATAATACATTTTTCGGGGGGGGGGGGGGGGGTGACACGTTTCAATGCGTATTTTCAACTTGTTCATGTTTCCCTTACGAAAGATTCGTTCATTTATGTATTTTCCGTGATTTTTCATTCTACCCCCTCTTCTTAAAAGTTCACAAAAATTCACATTCGATGGTCGAATAGTTATTTTATTTTATTATAGAAAACATCTAAATACATCACTGCATCTGTTTGTTATCGATTTTACCATTTTAGATAGGTTCGCACTTTCAGGAATATTTTTTTTGGAGTAAATGTGATTTTGTCACCTTTTCTCGAAATATGATATTTTTAAAAGAAGTCTCAATAGTTTAAATTACTATTACTTGATATTTTTTTATCAAGAATTAGCACGTGTTTCATTTTATATGCTTTTAGTCACATTTTTATTCATACTTATGAAATAAAACGGAATTTTTTGTGAAAAAGAGATTTTTTTTATCGTATTACCTCCCTTGGTGTTTAACATCGATTTAGCAAAAATGTGACCATTTCCAACTTTTACGAACAGTCAATTCGCATAGCCCTAAATACAAGCTTTCGAATGATATGAAATTTAGCCGTGTGTTAGATAGGTGCATTAAAATCTTACAAATGTGTGAAAAGTCACTCGACTATCTAGTGTACGTTTTGTAACTGGGAAATATGTCGTAGTGTTCTAGTGTACGTTTTGTAACTGGGAAATCTGTCTTAGTGTTCTAGTTTACGTTTTGTAACTGGGAAATCTGTCGTAGTGTTTTAGTTTACGTGTTGTAACTGAGAAATCTGTCTTAGTGTTCTAGTTTACGTTTTGTAACTGGGAACTCTGTCGTAGTGTTCTAGTTTACGTTTTGTAACTGGGAAATCTGTCGTAGTGTTTTAGTTTACGTGTTGTAACTGGGAAATATGTTGTAGTGTTTTAATATACGTGTTGTAACTGGGAAATCTGTCTTAGTGTTCTAGTTTACGTTTTGTAACTGGGAAATCTGTCGTAGTGTTTTAGTTTACGTGTTGTAACTGGGAACTCTGTCGTAGTGTTCTAGTTTACGTTTTGTAACTGGGAAATCTGTCTTAGTGTTCTAGTTTACGTTTTGTAACTGGGAAATGTGTCGTAGAGTTTTAGTTTGCGTGTTGTAACTGGGAAATATGTTGTAGTGTTTTAATATACGTGTTGTAACTGGGAAATCTGTCTTAGTGTTCTAGTTTACGTTTTGTAACTGGGAAATCTGTCGTAGTGTTTTAGTTTACGTTTTGTAACTGGGAAATCTGTCTTAGTGTTCTAGTTTACGTTTTGTAACTGGGAAATCTGTCGTAGTGTTTTAGTTTACGTTTTGTAACTGGGAAATCTGTCTTAGTGTTCTAGTTTACGTTTTGTAACTGGGAAATCTGTCGTAGTGTTTTAGTTTACGTTTTGTAACTGGGAAATCTGTCTTAGTGTTCTAGTTTACGTTTTGTAACTGGGAAATCTGTCTTAGTGTTCTAGTTTACGTGTTGTAACTGGGAAATCTGTCGTAGTGTTTTAGTTTACGTTTTGTAACTGGGAAATGTGTCGTAGTGTTCTAGTTTACGTGTTGTAACTGGGAAATCTGTCGTAGTGTTCTAGTTTACGTTTTGTAACTGGGAAATCTGTCGTAGTGTTCTAGTTTACGTTTTGTAACTGGGAAATCTGTCATAGTGTTCTAGTTTACGTTTTGTAACTGGGAAATGTGTCGTAGTGTTTTAGTTTACGTTTTGTAACTGGGAAATGTGTCGTAGTGTTCTAGTTTACGTGTTGTAACTGGGAAATCTGTCTTAGTGTTCTAGTTTACGTTTTGTAACTGGGAAATCTGTCGTAGTGTTTTAGTTTACGTTTTATAACTGGGAAATCTGTCTTAGTGTTCTAGTTTACGTTTTGTAACTGGGAAATCTGTCGTAGTGTTTTAGTTTACGTTTTGTAACTGGGAAATGTGTCTTAGTGTTCTAGTTTACGTTTTGTAACTGGGAAATCTGTCGTAGTGTTTTAGTTTACGTTTTGTAACTGGGAAATCTGTCTTAGTGTTCTAGTTTACGTTTTGTAACTGGGAAATCTGTCTTAGTGTTCTAGTTTACGTGTTGTAACTGGGAAATCTGTCGTAGTGTTTTAGTTTACGTTTTGTAAGTGGGAAATGTGTCGTAGTGTTCTAGTTTACGTTTTGTAACTGGGAAATCTGTCGTAGTGTTCTAGTTTACGTTTTGTAACGGGGAAATCTGTCGTAGTGTTCTAGTTTACGTTTGGTAACTGGGAAATCTGTCGTAGTGTTCTAGTTTACGTTTTGTAACGGGGAAATCTGTCATAGTGTTCTAGTTTACGTTTTGTAACTGGGAAATCTGTCGTAGTGTTCTAGTTTACGTTTTGTAACGGGGAAATCTGTCATAGTGTTCTAGTTTACGTTTTGTAACTGGGAAATCTGTCATAGTGTTCTAGTTTACGTTTTGTAACGGGGAAATCTGTCATAGTGTTCTAGTTTACGTTTTGTAACTGGGAAATGTGTCGTAGTGTTCTAGTTTACGTTTTGTAACTGGGAAATGTGTCGTAGTGTTCTAGTTTACGTTTTGTAACTGGGAAATGTGTCGTAGTGTTTTAGTTTACGTGTTGTAACTGGGAAATCTGTCGTAGTGTTTTAGTTTACGTGTTGTAACTGGGAAATGTGTCTTAGTGTTCTAGTTTACGTGTTGTAACTGGGAAATGTGTCGTAGTGTTTTAGTTTACGTGTTGTAACTGGGAAATCTGTCTTAGTGTTCTAGTTTACGTGTTGTAACTGGGAAATGTGTCGTAGTGTTCTAGTTTACGTGTTGTAACTGGGAAATGTGTCGTAGTGTTTTAGTTTACGTGTTGTAACTGGGAAATGTGTCGTAGTGTTTTAGTTTACGTTTTGTAACTGGGAAATCTGTCATAGTGTTCTAGTTTACGTGTTGTAACTGGGAAATCTGTCTTAGTGTTCTAGTTTACGTGTTGTAACTGGGAAATGTGTCGTAGTGTTTTAGTTTACGTTTTGTAACTGAGAAATCTGTCTTAGTGTTCTAGTTTACGTGTTGTAACTGGGAAATGTGTCGTAGTGTTCTAGTTTACGTTTTGTAACTGGGAAATCTGTCTTAGTGTTCTAGTTTACGTGTTGTAACTGGGAAATGTGTCGTAGTGTTCTAGTTTACGTTTTGTAACTGGGAAATCTGTCGTAGTGTTCTAGTTTACGTTTTGTAACTGGGAAATCTGTCATAGTGTTCTAGTTTACGTGTTGTAACTGGGAAATCTGTCTTAGTGTTCTAGTTTACGTGTTGTAACTGGGAAATGTGTAGTGGTGTTTTAGTTTACGTTTTGTAACTGAGAAATCTGTCTTAGTGTTTTAGTTTACGTTTTGTAACTGAGAAATCTGTCTTAGTGTTCTAGTTTACGTGTTGTAACTGGGAAATGTGTCGTAGTGTTCTAGTTTACGTTTTGTAACTGGGAAATGTGTCGTAGTGTTTTAGTTTACGTGTTGTAACTGGGAAATGTGTCGTAGTGTTTTAGTTTACGTGTTGTAACTGGGAAATGTGTCGTAGTGTTCTAGTTTACGTTTTGTAACTGGGAAATGTGTCGTAGTGTTTTAGTTTACGTGTTGTAACTGGGAAATGTGTCGTAGTGTTTTAGTTTACGTGTTGTAACTGGGAAATGTGTCGTAGTGTTTTAGTTTACGTGTTGTAACTGGGAAATGTGTCGTAGTGTTCTAGTTTACGTTTTGTAACTGCGAAATGTGTCGTAGTGTTTTAGTTTACGTGTTGTAACTGGGAAATGTGTCGTAGTGTTCTAGTTTACGTTTTGTAACTGGGAAATGTGTCGTAGTGTTTTAGTTTACGTTTTGTATCTGGGAAATCTGTCGTAGTGTTTTAGTTTACGTGTTGTAACTGGGAAATGTGTCGTAGTGTTCTAGTTTACGTTTTGTAACTGGGAAATGTGTCGTAGTGTTTTAGTTTACGTTTTGTAACTGGGAAATCTGTCTTAGTGTTCTAGTTTACGTTTTGTAACTGGGAAATGTGTCGTAGTGTTTTAGTTTGCGTGTTGTAACTGGGAAATATGTTGTAGTGTTTTAATATACGTGTTGTAACTGGGAAATCTGTCTTAGTGTTCTAGTTTACGTTTTGTAACTGGGAAATCTGTCGTAGTGTTTTAGTTTACGTTTTGTAATTGGGAAATCTGTCTTAGTGTTCTAGTTTACGTTTTGTAACTGGGAAATCTGTCGTAGTGTTTTAGTTTACGTTTTGTAACTGGGAAATCTGTCTTAGTGTTCTAGTTTACGTTTTGTAACTGGGAAATCTGTCGTAGTGTTTTAGTTTACGTTTTGTAACTGGGAAATCTGTCTTAGTGTTCTAGTTTACGTTTTGTAACTGGGAAATCTGTCTTAGTGTTCTAGTTTACGTTTTGTAACTGGGAAATGTGTCGTAGTGTTCTAGTTTACGTTTTGTAACTGGGAAATGTGTCGTAGTGTTCTAGTTTACGTGTTGTAACTGGGAAATGTGTCGTAGTGTTTAAGTTTACGTTTTGTAACTGGGAAATGTGTCGTAGTGTTCTAGTTTACGTGTTGTAACTGGGAAATCTGTCGTAGTGTTCTAGTTTACGTTTTGTAACTGGGAAATCTGTCGTAGTGTTCTAGTTTACGTTTTGTAACTGGTAAATCTGTCATAGTGTTCTAGTTTACGTTTTGTAACTGGGAAATGTGTCGTAGTGTTTTAGTTTACGTTTTGTAACTGGGAAATGTGTCGTAGTGTTCTAGTTTACGTTTTGTAACTGGGAAATGTGTCTTAGTGTTCTAGTTTACGTGTTGTAACTGGGAAATGTGTCGTAGTGTTTTAGTTTACGTTTTGTAAGTGGGAAATGTGTCGTAGTGTTCTAGTTTACGTTTTGTAACTGGGAAATCTGTCGTAGTGTTCTAGTTTACGTTTTGCAACGGGGAAATCTGTCGTAGTGTTCTAGTTTACGTTTTGTAACTGGGAAATCTGTCGTAGTGTTCTAGTTTACGTTTTGTAACGGGGAAATCTGTCATAGTGTTCTAGTTTACGTTTTGTAACTGGGAAATCTGTCGTAGTGTTCTAGTTTACATTTTGTAACTGGGAAATCTGTCATAGTGTTCTAGTTTACGTTTTGTAACGGGGAAATCTGTCATAGTGTTCTAGTTTACGTTTTGTAACGGGGAAATCTGTCATAGTGTTCTAGTTTACGTTTTGTAACTGGGAAATCTGTCGTAGTGTTCTAGTTTACGTTTTGTAACTGGGAAATGTGTCGTAGTGTTCTAGTTTACGTTTTGTAACTGGGAAATCTGTCGTAGTGTTTTAGTTTACGTGTTGTAACTGGGAAATGTGTCGTAGTGTTCTAGTTTACGTGTTGTAACTGGGAAATGTGTCGTAGTGTTTTAGTTTACGTGTTGTAACTGGGAAATGTGTCGTAGTGTTTTAGTTTACGTGTTGTAACTGGGAAATGTGTCGTAGTGTTCTAATTTACGTGTTGTAACTGGGAAATGTGTCGTAGTGTTTTAGTTTACGTGTTGTAACTGGGAAATCTGTCTTAGTGTTCTAGTTTACGTGTTGTAACTGGGAAATGTGTCGTAGTGTTCTAGTTTACGTGTTGTAACTGGGAAATGTGTCGTAGTGTTTTAGTTTACGTTTTGTAACTGGGAAATCTGTCATAGTGTTCTAGTTTACGTTTTGTAACTGGGAAATGTGTCGTAGTGTTTTAGTTTACGTGTTGTAACTGGGAAATGTGTCGTAGTGTTTTAGTTTACGTTTTGTAACTGGGAAATCTGTCATAGTGTTCTAGTTTACGTGTTGTAACTGGGAAATCTGTCTTAGTGTTCTAGTTTACGTTTTGTAACTGGGAAATCTGTCGTAGTGTTTTAGTTTACGTTTTGTAACTGGGAAATCTGTCTTAGTGTTCTAGTTTACGTTTTGTAACTGGGAAATCTGTCTTAGTGTTCTAGTTTACGTTTTGTAACTGGGAAATGTGTCGTAGTGTTCTAGTTTACGTTTTGTAACTGGGAAATGTGTCGTAGTGTTCTAGTTTACGTGTTGTAACTGGGAAATGTGTCGTAGTGTTCTAGTTTACGTGTTGTAACTGGGAAATGTGTCGTAGTGTTTTAGTTTACGTTTTGTAACTGGGAAATGTGTCGTAGTGTTCTAGTTTACGTGTTGTAACTGGGAAATCTGTCGTAGTGTTCTAGTTTACGTTTTGTAACTGGGAAATCTGTCGTAGTGTTCTAGTTTACGTTTTGTAACTGGTAAATCTGTCATAGTGTTCTAGTTTACGTTTTGTAACTGGGAAATGTGTCGTAGTGTTTTAGTTTACGTTTTGTAACTGGGAAATGTGTCGTAGTGTTCTAGTTTACGTTTTGTAACTGGGAAATGTGTCTTAGTGTTCTAGTTTACGTGTTGTAACTGGGAAATCTGTCGTAGTGTTTTAGTTTACGTTTTGTAAGTGGGAAATGTGTCGTAGTGTTCTAGTTTACGTTTTGTAACTGGGAAATGTGTCGTAGTGTTTTAGTTTACGTGTTGTAACTGGGAAATCTGTCTTAGTGTTCTAGTTTACGTGTTGTAACTGGGAAATGTGTCGTAGTGTTCTAGTTTACGTGTTGTAACTGGGAAATGTGTCGTAGTGTTTTAGTTTACGTTTTGTAACTGGGAAATCTGTCATAGTGTTCTAGTTTACGTTTTGTAACTGGGAAATGTGTCGTAGTGTTTTAGTTTACGTGTTGTAACTGGGAAATGTGTCGTAGTGTTTTAGTTTACGTTTTGTAACTGGGAAATCTGTCATAGTGTTCTAGTTTACGTGTTGTAACTGGGAAATCTGTCTTAGTGTTCTAGTTTACGTTTTGTAACTGGGAAATCTGTCGTAGTGTTTTAGTTTACGTTTTGTAACTGGGAAATGTGTCTTAGTGTTCTAGTTTACGTGTTGTAACTGGGAAATGTGTCGTAGTGTTTTAGTTTACGTTTTGTAAGTGGGAAATGTGTCGTAGTGTTCTAGTTTACGTTTTGTAACTGGGAAATCTGTCGTAGTGTTCTAGTTTACGTTTTGTAACTGGGAAATCTGTCGTAGTGTTCTAGTTTACGTTTTGTAACTGGGAAATCTGTCGTAGTGTTCTAGTTTACGTTTTGTAACGGGGAAATCTGTCATAGTGTTCTAGTTTACGTTTTGTAACTGGGAAATCTGTCGTAGTGTTCTAGTTTACGTTTTGTAACGGGGAAATCTGTCATAGTGTTCTAGTTTACGTTTTGTAACGGGGAAGTCTGTCATAGTGTTCTAGTTTACGTTTTGTAACGGGGAAATCTGTCATAGTGTTCTAGTTTACGTTTTGTAACTGGGAAATCTGTCGTAGTGTTCTAGTTTACGTTTTGTAACTGGGAAATGTGTCGTAGTGTTCTAGTTAACGTTTTGTAACTGGGAAATCTGTCGTAGTGTTTTAGTTTACGTGTTGTAACTGGGAAATGTGTCGTAGTGTTCTAGTTTACGTGTTGTAACTGGGAAATGTGTCGTAGTGTTTTAGTTTACGTGTTGTAACTGGGAAATCTGTCGTAGTGTTTTAGTTTACGTGTTGTAACTGGGAAATGTGTCGTAGTGTTCTAGTTTACGTGTTGTAACTGGGAAATGTGTCGTAGTGTTTTAGTTTACGTGTTGTAACTGGGAAATCTGTCTTAGTGTTCTAGTTTACGTGTTGTAACTGGGAAATGTGTCGTAGTGTTCTAGTTTACGTGTTGTAACTGGGAAATGTGTCGTAGTGTTTTAGTTTACGTTTTGTAACTGGGAAATCTGTCATAGTGTTCTAGTTTACGTTTTGTAACTGGGAAATGTGTCGTAGTGTTTTAGTTTACGTGTTGTAACTGGGAAATGTGTCGTAGTGTTTTAGTTTACGTTTTGTAACTGGGAAATCTGTCATAGTGTTCTAGTTTACGTGTTGTAACTGGGAAATCTGTCTTAGTGTTCTAGTTTACGTGTTGTAACTGGGAAATGTGTCGTAGTGTTTTAGTTTACGTTTTGTAACTGAGAAATCTGTCTTAGTGTTTTAGTTTACGTTTTGTAACTGAGAAATCTGTCTTAGTGTTCTAGTTTACGTGTTGTAACTGGGAAATGTGTCGTAGTGTTCTAGTTTACGTTTTGTAACTGGGAAATCTGTCGTAGTGTTTTAGTTTACGTTTTGTAACTGGGAACTCTGTCGTAGTGTTTTAGTTTACGTTTTGTAACTGGGAAATCTGTCTTAGTGTTCTAGTTTACGTGTTGTAACTGGGAAATGTGTCGTAGTGTTCTAGTTTACGTTTTGTAACTGGGAACTCTGTCGTAGTGTTTTAGTTTACGTTTTGTAACTGGGAAATATGTCTTAGTGTTCTAGTTTACGTGTTGTAACTGGGAAATGTGTCGTAGTGTTCTAGTTTTCGTTTTGTAACTGGGAAATCTGTCGTAGTGTTTTAGTTTACGTGTTGTAACTGGGAAATGTGTCGTAGTGTTCTAGTTTACGTTTTGTAACTGGGAAATGTGTCGTAGTGTTTTAGTTTACGTTTTGTAACTGGAAAATCTGTCGTAGTGTTCTAGTTTACGTGTTGTAACTGGGAAATGTGTCGTAGTGTTTTAGTTTACGTGTTGTAACTGGGAAATGTGTCGTAATGTTTTAGTTTACGTGTTGTAACTGGGAAATGTGTCGTAGTGTTCTAGTTTACGTTTTGTAACTGGGAAATGTGTCGTAGTGTTTTAGTTGACGTGTTGTAACTGGGAAATGTGTCGTAGTGTTCTAGTTTACGTTTTGTAACTGGGAAATCTTTTGTAGTGTTTTAGTTTACGTTTTGTAACTGGGAAATCTGTCGTAGTGTTTTAGTTTACGTGTTGTAACTGGGAAATGTGTCGTAGTGTTCTAGTTTACGTTTTGTAACTGGGAAATGTGTCGTAGTGTTTTAGTTTACGTTTTGTAACTGGGAAATCTGTCTTAGTGTTCTAGTTTACGTTTTGTAACTGGGAAATGTGTCGTAGTGTTTTAGTTTGCGTGTTGTAACTGGGAAATATGTTGTAGTGTTTTAATATACGTGTTGTAACTGGGAAATCTGTCTTAGTGTTCTAGTTTACGTTTTGTAACTGGGAAATCTGTCGTAGTGTTTTAGTTTACGTTTTGTAACTGGGAAATCTGTCTTAGTGTTCTAGTTTACGTTTTGTAACTGGGAAATCTGTCGTAGTGTTTTAGTTTACGTTTTGTAACTGGGAAATCTGTCTTAGTGTTCTAGTTTACGTTTTGTAACTGGGAAATCTGTCGTAGTGTTTTAGTTTACGTTTTGTAACTGGGAAATCTGTCTTAGTGTTCTAGTTTACGTTTTGTAACTGGGAAATCTGTCTTTGTGTTCTAGTTTACGTTTTGTAACTGGGAAATGTGTCGTAGTGTTCTAGTTTACGTTTTGTAACTGGGAAATGTGTCGTAGTGTTCTAGTTTACGTGTTGTAACTGGGAAATGTGTCGTAGTGTTCTAGTTTACGTGTTGTAACTGGGAAATGTGTCGTAGTGTTTTAGTTTACGTTTTGTAACTGGGAAATGTGTCGTAGTGTTCTAGTTTACGTGTTGTAACTGGGAAATCTGTCGTAGTGTTCTAGTTTACGTTTTGTAACTGGGAAATCTGTCGTAGTGTTCTAGTTTACGTTTTGTAACTGGGAAATCTGTCATAGTGTTCTAGTTTACGTTTTGTAACTGGGAAATGTGTCGTAGTGTTTTAGTTTACGTTTTGTAACTGGGAAATGTGTCGTAGTGTTCTAGTTTACGTTTTGTAACTGGGAAATGTGTCTTAGTGTTCTAGTTTACGTGTTGTAACTGGGAAATCTGTCGTAGTGTTTTAGTTTACGTTTTGTAAGTGGCAAATGTGTCGTAGTGTTCTAGTTTACGTTTTGTAACTGGGAAATCTGTCGTAGTGTTCTAGTTTACGTTTTGTAACTGGGAAATCTGTCGTAGTGTTCTAGTTTACGTTTTGTAACTGGGAAATCTGTCGTAGTGTTCTAGTTTACGTTTTGTAACGGGGAAATCTGTCATAGTGTTCTAGTTTACGTTTTGTAACGGGGAAGTCTGTCATAGTGTTCTAGTTTACGTTTTGTAACGGGGAAATCTGTCATAGTGTTCTAGTTTACGTTTTGTAACTGGGAAATCTGTCGTAGTGTTCTAGTTTACGTTTTGTAACTGGGAAATGTGTCGTAGTGTTCTAGTTTACGTTTTGTAACTGGAAAATCTGTCGTAGTGTTTTAGTTTACGTGTTGTAACTGGGAAATGTGTCGTAGTGTTCTAGTTTACGTGTTGTAACTGGGAAATGTGTCGTAGTGTTTTAGTTTACGTGTTGTAACTGGGAAATCTGTCGTAGTGTTTTAGCTTACGTGTTGTAACTGGGAAATGTGTCGTAGTGTTCTAGTTTACGTGTTGTAACTGGGAAATGTGTCGTAGTGTTTTAGTTTACGTGTTGTAACTGGGAAATCTGTCTTAGTGTTCTAGTTTACGTGTTGTAACTGGGAAATGTGTCGTAGTGTTCTAGTTTACGTGTTGTAACTGGGAAATGTGTCGTAGTGTTTTAGTTTACGTGTTGTAACTGGGAAATGTGTCGTAGTGTTTTAGTTTACGTTTTGTAACTGGGAAATCTGTCATAGTGTTCTAGTTTACGTGTTGTAACTGGGAAATCTGTCTTAGTGTTCTAGTTTACGTGTTGTAACTGGGAAATGTGTCGTAGTGTTTTAGTTTACGTTTTGTAACTGAGAAATCTGTCTTAGTGTTTTAGTTTACGTTTTGTAACTGAGAAATCTGTCTTAGTGTTCTAGTTTACGTGTTGTAGCTGGGAAATGTGTCGTAGTGTTCTAGTTTACGTTTTGTAACTGGGAAATCTGTCTTAGTGTTCTAGTTTACGTGTTGTAACTGGGAAATTTGTCGTAGTGTTCTAGTTTACGTTTTGTAACTGGGAAATGTGTCGTAGTGTTCTAGTTTACGTTTTGTAACTGGGAAATCTGTCATAGTGTTCTAGTTTACGTGTTGTAACTGGGAAATCTGTCTTAGTGTTCTAGTTTACGTGTTGTAACTGGGAAATGTGTCGTGGTGTTTTAGTTTACGTTTTGTAACTGAGAAATCTGTCTTAGTGTTTTAATTTACGTTTTGTAACTGAGAAATCTGTCTTAGTGTTCTAGTTTACGTGTTGTAACTGGGAAATGTGTCGTAGTGTTCTAGTTTACGTTTTGTAACTGGGAAATCTGTCTTAGTGTTCTAGTTTACGTGTTGTAACTGGGAAATGTGTCGTAGTGTTCTAGTTTACGTTTTGTAACTGGGAAATCTGTCGTAGTGTTTTAGTTTACGTTTTGTAACTGGGAACTCTGTTGTAGTGTTTTAGTTTACGTTTTGTAACTGGGAAATCTGTCTTAGTGTTCTAGTTTATGTGTTGTAACTGGGAAATGTGTCGTAGTGTTCTAGTTTACGTTTTGTAACTGGGAAATGTGTCGTAGTGTTTTAGTTTACGTTTTGTAACTGGGAAATCTGTCTTAGTGTTCTAGTTTACGTGTTGTAACTGGGAAATGTGTCGTAGTGTTCTAGTTTACGTTTTGTAACTGGGAAATCTGTCGTAGTGTTTTAGTTTACGTGTTGTAACTGGGAAATGTGTCGTAGTGTTTTAGTTTACGTTTTGTAACTGGGAAATCTGTCGTAGTATTTTAGTTTACGTGTTGTAACTGGGAAATGTGTCGTAGTGTTCTAGTTTACGTTTTGTAACTGGGAAATGTGTCGTAGTGTTCTAGTTTACGTTTTGTAACTGGGAAATGTGTCGTAGTGTTCTAGTTTACGTGTTGTAACTGGGAAATGTGTCGTAGTGTTCTAGTTTACGTTTTGTAACTGGGAAATGTGTCGTAGTGTTTTAGTTTACGTTTTGTAACTGGGAAATGTGTCGTAGTGTTCGAGTTTACGTGTTGTAACTGGGAAATGTGTCGTAGTGTTCTAGTTTACGTTTTGTAACTGGGAAGTGTGTCGTAGTGTTCTAGTTTACGTGTTGTAACTGGGAAATGTGTCGTAGTGTTTTAGTTTACGGTTTGTAACTGGAAAATGTGTCGTAGTGTTCTAGTTTACGTTTTGTAACTGGGAAATGTGTCGTAGTGTTCTAGTTTACGTTTTGTAACTGGGAAATGTGTCGTAGTGTTCTAGTTTACGTGTTGTAACTGGGAAATGTGTCGTAGTGTTTTAGTTTACGGTTTGTAACTGGAAAATGTGTCGTAGTGTTCTAGTTTACGTTTTGTAACTGGGAAATGTGTCGTAGTGTTCTAGTTTACGTTTTGTAACTGGGAAATGTGTCGTAGTGTTCTAGTTTACGTGTTGTAACTGGGAAATGTGTCGTAGTGTTTTAGTGTACGGTTTGTAACTGGAAAATGTGTCGTAGTGTTCTAGTTTACGTTTTGTAACTGGGAAATGTGTCGTAGTGTTCTAGTTTACGTTTTGTAACTGGGAAATGTTTCGTAGTGTTCTAGTTTACGTGTTGTAACTGGGAAATGTGTCGTAGTGTTCTAGTTTACGTGTTGTAACTGGGAAATGTGTCGTAGTGTTCTAGTTTACGTTTTGTAACTGGGAAATGTGTCGTAGTGTTCTAGTTTACGTTTTGTAACTGGGAAATGTGTCGTAGTGTTCTAGTTTACGTGTTGTAACTGGGAAATGTGTCGTAGTGTTCTAGTTTACGTGTTGTAACTGGCAAATGTGTCGTAGTGTTCTAGTTTACGTGTTGTAACTGGGAACTCTGTCGTAGTGTTTTAGTTTACGTTTTGTAACTGGGAAATGTGTTGTAGTGTTTATATATACGTGTTGTAACTGGGAAATGTGTCTTAGTGTTCTAGTTTACGTGTTGTAACTGGGAAATGTGTCGTAGTGTTCTTGTTTACGTGTTGTAACTGGGAAATCTGTCGTAGTGTTCTAGTTTACGTTTTGTAACTGGGAAATGTGTCGTAGTGTTTTAGTTTACGTTTTGTAACTGGGAAATGTGTTGTAGTGTTTTAATATACGTGTTGTAACTGGGAAATCTGTCTTAGTGTTCTAGTTTACGTGTTGTAACTGGGAAATGTGTCGTAGTGTTCTAGTTTACGTTTTGTAACTGGGAAATGTGTCGTAGTGTTCTAGTTTACGTGTTGTAACTGGGAAATCTGTCGTAGTGTTCTAGTTTACGTTTTGTAACTGGGAAATGTGTCGTAGTGTTTTAGTTTACGTTTTGTAACTGGGAAATGTGTTGTAGTGTTTTAATATACGTGTTGTAACTGGGAAATGTGTCTTAGTGTTCTAGTTTACGTGTTGTAACTGGGAAATGTGTCGTAGTGTTCTAGTTTACGTGTTGTAACTGGGAAATGTGTCGTAGTGTTCTAGTTTACGTGTTGTAACTGGGAAATCTGTCGTAGTGTTCTAGTTTACGTTTTGTAACTGGGAAATGTGTCGTAGTGTTTTAGTTTACGTTTTGTAAGTGGGAAATGTGTCGTAGTGTTCTAGTTTACGTGTTGTAACTGGGAAATGTGTTGTAGTGTTTTAATATACGTGTTGTAACTGGGAAATGTGTCGTAGTGTTTTAGCTTACGTTTTGTAACTGGGAAATGTGTCGTAGTGTTCTAGTTTACGTTTCGTAACTGGGAAATGTGTCGTAGTGTTCTAGTTTACGTTTTGTAACTGGGAAATGTGTCGTAGTGTTCTAGTTTACGTGTTGTAACTGGGAAATGTGTCGTAGTGTTCTAGTTTACGTGTTGTAACTGGGAAATGTGTCGTAGTGTTCTAGTTTACGTGTTGTAACTGGGAACTCTGTCGTAGTGTTTTAGTTTACGTTTTGTAACTGGGAAATGTGTTGTAGTGTTTATATATACGTGTTGTAACTGGGAAATGTGTCTTAGTGTTCTAGTTTACGTGTTGTAACTGGGAAATGTGTTGTAGTGTTTTAATATACGTGTTGTAACTGGGAAATCTGTCTTAGTGTTCTAGTTTACGTGATGTAACTGGGAAATGTGTCGTAGTGTTCTAGTTTACGTTTTGTAACTGGGAAATGTGTCGTAGTGTTCTAGTTTACGTGTTGTAACTGGGAAATGTGTTGTAGTGTTCTAGTTTACGTGTTGTAACTGGGAAATGTGTCGTAGTGTTTTAGTTTACGTTTTGTAACTGGGAAATGTGTTGTAGTGTTTTATTATACGTGTTGTAACTGGGAAATCTGTCTTAGTGTTCTAGTTTACGTGTTGTAACTGGGAAATGTGTCGTAGTGTTCTAGTTTACGTTTTGTAACTGGGAAATGTGTCGTAGTGTTCTAGTTTACGTGTTGTAACTGGGAAATGTGTCGTAGTGTTCTAGTTTACGTTTTGTAACTGGGAAATGTGTTGTAATGTTTTAGTTTACGTTTTGTAACTGGGAAATGTGTTGTAGTGTTTTAATATACGTGTTGTAACTGGGAAATGTGTCTTAGTGTTCTAGTTTACGTGTTGTAACTGGGAAATGTGTCGTAGTGTTCTAGTTTATGTGTTGTAACTGGGAAATGTGTCGTAGTGTTCTAGTTTACGTGTTGTAACTGGGAAATCTGTCGTAGTGTTCTAGTTTACGTTTTGTAACTGGGAAATGTGTCGTACTGTTTTAGTTTACGTTTTGTAAGTGGGAAATGTGTCGTAGTGTTCTAGTTTACGTGTTGTTACTGGGAAATGTGTTGTAGTGTTTTAATATACGTGTTGTAACTGGGAAATGTGTCGTAGTGTTTTAGCTTACGTTTTGTAACTGGGAAATGTGTCGTAGTGTTCTAGTTTACGTTTTGTAACTGGGAAATGTGTCGTAGTGGTAACTGGGAAATGTGTCGTAGTGTTCTAGTTTACGTGTTGTAACTGGGAAATCTGTCGTAGTGTTCTAGTTTACGTTTTGTAACTGGGAAATGTGTCGTAGTGTTCTAGTTTACGTTTTGTAACTGGGAAATGTGTCGTAGTGTTCTAGTTTACGTTTTGTAACTGGGAAATGTGTCGTAGTGTTCTAGTTTACGTGTTGTAACTGGGAAATCTGTCGTAGTGTTCTAGTTTACGTTTTGTAACTGGGAAATGTGTCGTAGTGTTTTAGTTTACGTGTTGTAACTGGGAAATGTGTCGTAGTGTTCTAGTTTACGTGTTGTAACTGGGAAATGTGTCGTAGTGTTCTAGTTTACGTTTTGTAACTGGGAAATGTGTCGTAGTGTTCTAGTTTACGTTTTGTAACTGGGAAATGTGTCGTAGTGTTCTAGTTTACGTGTTGTAACTGGGAAATGTGTCGTAGTGTTCTAGTTTACGTTTTGTAACTGGGAAATGTGTCGTAGTGTTCTAGTTTACGTTTTGTAACTGGGAAATGTGTCGTAGTGTTCTAGTTTACGTGTTGTAACTGGGAAATGTGTCGTAGTGTTCTAGTTTACGTGTTGTAACTGGGAAATGTGTCGTAGTGTTCTAGTTTACGTGTTGTAACTGGGAAATGTGTCGTAGTGTTCTAGTTTACGTTTTGTAACTGGGAAATGTGTCGTAGTGTTCTAGTTTACGTGTTGTAACTGGGAAATGTGTCGTAGTGTTCTAGTTTACGTTTTGTAACTGGGAAATGTGTCGTAGTGTTCTAGTTTACGTGTTGTAACTGGGAAATGTGTCGTAGTGTTCTAGTTTACGTGTTGTAACTGGGAAATGTGTCGTAGTGTTCTAGTTTATGTGTTGTAACTGGGAAATGTGTCGTAGTGTTCTAGTTTACGTTTTGTAACTGGGAAATGTGTCGTAGTGTTCTAGTTTATGTGTTGTAACTGGGAAATGTGTCGTAGTGTTCTAGTTTACGTGTTGTAACTAAGAAATGTGTCGTAGTGTTTTAGTTTACGTTTTGTAACTGGGAAATGTGTCGTAGTGTTCTAGTTTACGTTTTGTAACTGGGAAATGTGTCGTAGTGTTTTAGTTTACGTGTTGTAACTGGGAAATGTGTCGTAGTGTTCTAGTTTACGTTTTGTAACTGGGAAATGTGTCGTAGTGTTTTAGTTTACGTTTTGTAACTGGGAAATCTGTCGTAGTGTTTTAGTTTACGTGTTGTAACTGGGAAATGTGTCGTAGTGTTTTAGTTTACGTGTTGTAACTGGGAAATGTGTCGTAGTGTTCTAGTTTACGTTTTGTAACTGGGAAATGTGTCGTAGTGTTCTAGTTTACGTGTTGTAACTGGGATATGTGTCGTAGTGTTCTAGTTTACGTTTTGTAACTGGGAAATGTGTCGTAGTGTTCTAGTTTTCGTTTTGTAACTGGGAAATGTGTCGTAGTGTTCTAGTTTACGTGGTGTAACTGGGATATGTCTCGTAGTGTTCTAGTTTACGTTTTGTAACTGGGAAATGTGTCGTAGTGTTCTAGTTTACGTGTTGTAACTGGGAAATGTGTCGTAGTGTTCTAGTTTACGTTTTGTAACTGGGAAATGTGTCGTAGTGTTCTAGTTTACGTGTTGTAACTGGGAAATGTGTCGTAGTGTTCTAGTTTACGTTTTGTAACTGGGAAATGTGTCGTAGTGTTCTAGTTTACGTTTTGTAACTGGGAAATGTGTCGTAGTGTTCTAATTTACGTGTTGTAACTGGGAAATGTGTCGTAGTGTTCTAGTTTACGTGTTGTAACTGGGAAATGTGTCGTAGTGTTCTAGTTTACGTGTTGTAACTGGGAAATGTGTCGTAGTGTTCTAGTTTATGTGTTGTAACTGGGAAATGTGTCGTAGTGTTCTAGTTTACGTTTTGTAACTGGGAAATGTGTCGTAGTGTTCTAGTTTATGTGTTGTAACTGGGAAATGTGTCGTAGTGTTCTAGTTTACGTGTTGTAACTGGGAAATGTGTCGTAGTGTTCTAGTTTACGTGTTGTAACTGGGAAATGTGTCGTAGTGTTCTAGTTTACGTGTTGTAACTGGGAAATGTGTCGTAGTGTTCTAGTTTACGTGTTGTAACTGGGAAATGTGTCGTAGTGTTCTAATTTACGTGTTGTAACTGGGAAATGTGTCGTAGTGTTTTAGTTTACGTTTTGTAACTGGGAAATGTGTCGTAGTGTTCTAGTTTACGTTTTGTAACTGGGAAATGTGTCGTAGTGTTCTAGTTTACGTGTTGTAACTGGGAAATGTGTCGTAGTGTTCTAGTTTACGTTTTGTAACTGGGAAATGTGTCGTAGTGTTCTAGTTTACGTGTTGTAACTGGGAAATGTGTCGTAGTGTTCTTGTTTACGTTTTGTAACTGGGAAATGTGTCGTAGTGTTCTAGTTTATGTGTTGTAACTGGGAAATGTGTCGTAGTGTTCTAGTTTACGTGTTGTAACTGGGAAATGTGTCGTAGTGTTCTAGTTTACGTTTTGTAACTGGGAAATGTGTCGTAGTGTTCTAGTTTACGTGTTGTAACTGGGAAATGTGTCGTAGTGTTCTAGTTTACGTTTTGTAACTGGGAAATGTGTCGTAGTGTTCTAGTTTACGTTTTGTAACTGGGAAATGTGTCGTAGTGTTCTAGTTTACGTGTTGTAACTGGGAAATGTGTCGTAGTGTTCTAATTTACGTGTTGTAACTGGGAAAGGTGTCGTAGTGTTCTAGTTTACGTGTTGTAACTGGGAAATATGTCGTAGTGTTCTAGTTTACGTTTTGTAACTGGGAAATGTGTCGTAGTGTTTTAGTTTACGTTTTGTAACTGGGAAATGTGTCGTAGTGTTCTAGTTTACGTGTTGTAACTGGGAAATCTGTCTTAGTTTTCTAGTTTACGCTTTGTAACTGGGAAATGTGTCGTAGTGTTCTAGTTTACGTGTTGTGACTGGGAAATGTGTCGTAGTGTTCTAGTTTACGTTTTATAACTGGGAAATCTGTCTTAGTGTTCTAGTTTACGTTTTGTAACTGGGAAATGTGTCGTAGTGTTCTAGTTTACGTTTTGTAACTGGGAAATGTGTCGTAGTGTTTTAGTTTACGTTTTGTAACTGGGAAATGTGTCGTAGTGTTCTAGTTTACGTTTTGTAACTGGGAAATCTGTCTTAGTGTTCTAGTTTACGTTTTGTAACTGGGAAATGTGTCGTAGTGTTCTAGTTTACGTTTTGTAACTGGGAAATGTGTCGTAGTGTTCTAGTTTACGTGTTGTAACTGGGAAATGTGTCGTAGTGTTCTAGTTTACGTTTTGTAACTGGGAAATCTGTCTTAGTGTTCTAGTTTACGTTTTGTAACTGTGAAATTTGTCGTAGTGTTCTAATTTACGTTTTGTAACTGGGAAATGTGTCGTAGTGTTCTAGTTTACGTGTTGTGACTGGGAAATGTGTCGTAGTGTTCTAGTTTACGCTTTGTAACTGGGAAATGTGTCGTAGTGTTCTAGTTTACGTTTTGTAACTGGGAAATGTGTCGTAGTGTTCTAGTTTACGTGTTGTAACTGGGAAATGTGTCGTAGTGTTCTAGTTTACGTGTTGTAACTGGGAAATGTGTCGTAGTGTTCTAGTTTACGTTTTGTAACTGGGAAATGTGTCGTAGTGTTCTAGTTTACGTTTTGTAACTGGGAAATGTGTCGTAGTGTTCTAGTTTACGTGTTGTAACTGGGAAATGTGTCGTAGTGTTCTAGTTTACGTTTTGTAACTGGGAAATGTGTCGTAGTGTTCTAGTTTACGTTTTGTAACTGGGAAATCTGTCGTAGTGTTCTAGTTTACGTGTTGTAACTGGGAAATGTGTCGTAGTGTTCTAGTTTATGTGTTGTAACTGGGAAATGTGTCGTAGTGTTCTAGTTTACGTTTTGTAACTGGGAAATGTGTCGTAGTGTTCTAGTTTACGTGTTGTAACTGGGAAATGTGTCGTAGTGTTCTAGTTTACGTGTTGTAACTGGGAAATGTGTCGTAGTGTTCTAGTTTATGTGTTGTAACTGGGAAATGTGTCGTAGTGTTCTAGTTTACGTGTTGTAACTTGGAAATGTGTCGTAGTGTTCTAGTTTACGTGTTGTAACTGGGAAATGTGTCGTAGTGTTCTAGTTTACGTGTTGTAACTGGGAAATGTGTCGTAGTGTTCTAGTTTACGTGTTGTAACTGAGAAATGTGTCGTAGTGTTCTAGTTTACGTGTTGTAACTAAGAAATATGTCGTAGTGTTTTAGTTTACGTTTTGTAACTGGGAAATGTGTCGTAGTGTTCTAGTTTACGTTTTGTAACTGGGAAATGTGTCGTAGTGTTCTAGTTTACGTGTTGTAACTGGGAAATGTGTTGTAGTGTTCTAGTTTACGTTTTGTAACTGGGAAATGTGTCGTAGTGTTCTACTTTACGTTTTGTAACTGGGAAATGTGTCGTAGTGTTCTAGTTTACGTGTTGTAACTGGGAAATGTGTCGTAGTGTTCTAGGTTACGTTTTGTAACTGGGAAATGTGTCGTAGTGTTCTAGTTTACGTGTTGTAACTGGGAAATGTGTCGTAGTGTTCTAGTTTACGTTTTGTAACTGGGAAATGTGTCGTAGTGTTCTAGTTTACGTGTTGTAACTGGGAAATGTGTCGTAGTGTTCTAGTTTACGTTTTGTAACTGGGAAATGTGTCGTAGTGTTCTAGTTTACGTTTTGTAACTGGGAAATGTGTCGTAGTGTTCTAGTTTACGTGTTGTAACTGGGAAATGTTTCGTAGTGTTCTAATTTACGTGTTGTAACTGGGAAATGTGTCGTAGTGTTCTAGTTTACGTGTTGTAACTGGGAAATGTGTCGTAGTGTTCTAGTTTACGTTTTGTAACTGGGAAATGTGTCGTAGTGTTTTAGTTTACGTTTTGTAACTGGGAAATGTGTCGTAGTGTTCTAGTTTACGTGTTGTAACTGGGAAATCTGTCTTAGTGTTCTAGTTTACGTGTTGTAACTGGGAAATGTGTCGTAGTGTTCTAGTTTACGTGTTGTGACTGGGAAATGTGTCGTAGTGTTCTTGTTTACGTTTTGTAACTGGGAAATCTGTCTTAGTGTTCTAGTTTACGTTTTGTAACTGGGAAATGTGTCGTAGTGTTCTAGTTTACGTTTTGTAACTGGGAAATGTGTCGTAGTGTTTTAGTTTATGTTTTGTAACTGGGAAATGTGTCGTAGTGTTCTAGTTTACGTTTTGTAACTGGGAAATCTGTCTTAGTGTTCTAGTTTACGTTTTGTAACTGGGAAATGTGTCGTAGTGTTCTAGTTTACGTTTTGTAACTGGGAAATGTGTCGTAGTGTTCTAGTTTACGTGTTGTAACTGGGAAATGTGTCGTAGTGTTCTAGTTTACGTTTTGTAACTGGGAAATGTGTCGTAGTGTTCTAGTTTACGTTTTGTAACTGGGAAATGTGTCGTAGTGTTTTAGTTTACGTTTTATATCTGGGAAATGTGTCGTAGTGTTCTAGTTTACGTTTTGTAACTGGGAAATGTGTCGTAGTGTTCTAGTTTACGTGTTGTAACTGGGAAATGTGTCGTAGTGTTCTAGTTTACGTGTTGTAACTGGGAACTCTGTCGTAGTGTTCTAGTTTACGTGTTGTAACTGGGAAATGTGTCGTAGTGTTCTAGTTTACGTTTTGTAACTGGGAAATGTGTCGTAGTGTTCTAGTTTACGTTTTGTAACTGGGAAATGTGTCGTAGTGTTCTAGTTTACGTGTTGTAACTGGGAAATGTGTCGTAGTGTTTTAGTTTACGTTTTGTAACTGGGAAATGTGTCGTAGTGTTTTAGTTTACGTTTTGTAACTGGGAAATGTGTCGTAGTGTTCTAGTTTACGTTTTGTAACTGGGAAATGTGTCGTAGTGTTCTAGTTTACGTTTTGTAACTGGGAAATGTGTCGTAGTGTTCTAGTTTACGTGTTGTAACTGGGAAATGTGTCGTAGTGTTCTAGTTTACGTGTTGTAACTGGGAAATGTGTCGTAGTGTTCTAGTTTACGTGTTGTAACTGGGAAATGTGTCGTAGTGTTCTAGTTTACGTTTTGTAACTGGGAAATGTGTCGTAGTGTTCTAGTTTACGTGTTGTAACTGGGAAATGTGTCGTAGTGTTCTAGTTTACGTGTTGTAACTGGGAAATGTGTCGTAGTGTTCTAGTTTACGTTTTGTAACTGGGAAATCTGTCGTAGTGTTCTAGTTTACGTGTTGTAACTGGGAAATGTGTCGTAGTGTTCTAGTTTACGTGTTGTAACTGGGAAATGTGTCGTAGTGTTCTAGTTTATGTGTTGTAACTGGGAAATGTGTCGTAGTGTTCTAGTTTACGTTTTGTAACTGGGAAATGTGTCGTAGTGTTCTAGTTTATGTGTTGTAACTGGGAAATGTGTCGTAGTGTTCTAGTTTACGTGTTGTAACTGGGAAATGTGTCGTAGTGTTCTAGTTTACGTTTTGTAACTGGGAAATGTGTCGTAGTGTTCTAGTTTACGTGTTGTAACTGGGAAATGTGTCGTAGTGTTCTAGTTTATGTGTAGTAACTGGGAAATGTGTCGTAGTGTTCTAGTTTACGTGTTGTAACTAAGAAATGTGTCGTAGTGTTCTAGTTTACATTTTGTAACTGGGAAATGTGTCGTAGTGTTCTAGTTTACGTGTTGTAACTGGGAAATGTGTCGTAGTGTTCTAGGTTACGTTTTGTAACTGGGAAATGTGTCGTAGTGTTCTAGTTTACGTGTTGTAACTGGGAAATGTGTCGTAGTGTTCTAGTTTACGTTTTGTAACTGGGAAATGTGTCGTAGCGTTCTAGTTTACGTGTTGTAACTGGGAAATGTGTCGTAGTGTTCTAGTTTACGTTTTGTAACTGGGAAATGTGTCGTAGTGTTCTAGTTTACGTTTTGTAACTGGGAAATGTGTCGTAGTGTTCTAGTTTACGTGTTGTAACTGGGAAATGTGTCGTAGTGTTCTAATTTACGTGTTGTAACTGGGAAATGTGTCGTAGTGTTCTAGTTTACGTGTTGTAACTGGGAAATGTGTCGTAGTGTTCTAGTTTACGTTTTGTAACTGGGAAATGTGTCGTAGTGTTTTAGTTTACGTTTTGTAACTGGGAAATGTGTCGTAGTGTTCTAGTTTACGTGTTGTAACTGGGAAATCTGTCTTAGTGTTCTAGTTTACGTTTTGTAACTGGGAAATGTGTCGTAGTGTTCTAGTTTACGTGTTGTGACTGGGAAATGTGTCGTAGTGTTCTAGTTTACGTTTTGTAACTGGGAAATCTGTCTTAGTGTTCTAGTTTACGTTTTGTAACTGGGAAATGTGTCGTAGTGTTCTAGTTTACGTTTTGTAACTGGGAAATGTGTCGTAGTGTTTTAGTTTACGTTTTGTAACTGGGAAATGTGTCGTAGTGTTCTAGTTTACGTTTTGTAACTGGGAAATCTGTCTTAGTGTTCTAGTTTACGTTTTGTAACTGGGAAATGTGTCGTAGTGTTCTAGTTTACGTTTTGTAACTGGGAAATGTGTCGTAGTGTTCTAGTTTACGTGTTGTAACTGGGAAATGTGTCGTAGTGTTTTAGTTTACGTTTTGTAACTGGGAAATCTGTCTTAGTGTTCTAGTTTACGTTTTGTAACTGGGAAATGTGTCGTAGTGTTCTAGTTTACGTTTTGTAACTGGAAAATGTGTCGTAGTGTTCTAGTTTACGTTTTGTAACTGGGAAATGTGTCGTAGTGTTTTAGTTTACGTTTTGTAACTGGGAAATGTGTCGTAGTGTTCTAGTTTACGTTTTGTAACTGGGAAATGTTTCGTAGTGTTCTAGTTTACGTGTTGTAACTGGGAAATGTGTCGTAGTGTTCTAGTTTACGTGTTGTAACTGGGAACTCTGTCGTAGTGTTCTAGTTTACGTTTTGTAACTGGGAAATGTGTCGTAGTGTTCTAGTTTACGTTTTGTAACTGGGAAATGTGTCGTAGTGTTCTAGTTTACGTGTTGTAACTGGGAAATGTGTCGTAGTGTTCTAGTTTACGTGTTGTAACTGGGAAATGTGTCGTAGTGTTCTAGTTTACGTGTTGTAACTGGGAAATGTGTCGTAGTGTTCTAGTTTACGTTTTGTAACTGGGAAATGTGTCGTAGTGTTCTAGTTTACGTGTTGTAACTGGGAAATGTGTCGTAGTGTTCTAGTTTACGTTTTGTAACTGGGAAATGTGTCGTAGTGTTCTAGTTTACGTTTTGTAACTGGGAAATCTGTCGTAGTGTTCTAGTTTACGTGTTGTAACTGGGAAATGTGTCGTAGTGTTCTAGTTTACGTGTTGTAACTGGGAAATGTGTCGTAGTGTTCTAGTTTATGTGTTGTAACTGGGAAATGTGTCGTAGTGTTCTAGTTTACGTTTTGTAACTGGGAAATGTGTCGTAGTGTTCTAGTTTACGTGTTGTAACTGGGAAATGTGTCGTAGTGTTCTAGTTTACGTTTTGTAACTGGGAAATGTGTCGTAGTGTTCTAGTTGACGTGTTGTAACTGGGAAATGTGTCGTAGTGTTCTAGTTTACGTTTTGTAACTGGGAAATGTGTCGTAGTGTTCTAGTTTACGTGTTGTAACTGGGAAATGTGTCGTAGTGTTCTAGTTTACGTTTTGTAACTGGGAAATGTGTCGTAGTGTTCTAGTTTACGTTTTGTAACTGGGAAATGTGTCGTAGTGTTTTAGTTTACGTGTTGTAACTGGGAAATGTGTCGTAGTGTTCTAATTTACGTGTTGTAACTGGGAAATGTGTCGTAGTGTTCTAGTTTACGTGTTGTAACTGGGAAATGTGTCGTAGTGTTCTAGTTTACGCTTTGTAACTGGGAAATATGTCGTAGTGTTTTAGTTTACGTTTTGTAACTGGGAAATGTGTCGTAGTGTTCTAGTTTACGTGTTGTAACTGGGAAATCTGTCTTAGTGTTCTAGTTTACGTTTTGTAACTGGGAAATGTGTCGTAGTGTTCTAGTTTACGTGTTGTGACTGGGAAATGTGTCGTAGTGTTCTAGTTTACGTTTTGTAACTGGGAAATCTGTCTTAGTGTTCTAGTTTACGTTTTGTAACTGGGAAATGTGTCGTAGTGTTCTAGTTTACGTTTTGTAACTGGGAAATGTGTCGTAGTGTTTTAGTTTACGTTTTGTAACTGGGAAATGTGTCGTAGTGTTCTAGTTTACGTTTTGTAACTGGGAAATCTGTCTTAGTGTTCTAGTTTACGTTTTGTAACTGGGAAATGTGTCGTAGTGTTCTAGTTTACGTTTTGTAACTGGGAAATGTGTCGTAGTGTTCTAGTTTACGTGTTGTAACTGGGAAATGTGTCGTAGTGTTTTAGTTTACGTTTTGTAACTGGGAAATCTGTCTTAGTGTTCTAGTTTACGTTTTGTAACTGGGAAATGTGTCGTAGTGTTCTAGTTTACGTTTTGTAACTGGAAAATGTGTCGTAGTGTTCTAGTTTACGTTTTGTAACTGGGAAATGTGTCGTAGTGTTTTAGTTTACGTTTTGTAACTGGGAAATGTGTCGTAGTGTTATAGTTTACGTTTTGTAACTGGGAAATGTGTCGTAGTGTTCTAGTTTACGTGTTGTAACTGGGAAATGTGTCGTAGTGTTCTAGTTTACGTGTTGTAACTGGGAACTCTGTCGTAGTGTTCTAGTTTACGTTTTGTAACTGGGAAATGTGTCGTAGTGTTCTAGTTTACGTTTTGTAACTGGGAAATGTGTCGTAGTGTTCTAGTTTACGTTTTGTAACTGGGAAATGTGTCGTAGTGTTCTAGTTTACGTGTTGTAACTGGGAAATGTGTCGTAGTGTTCTAGTTTACGTTTTGTAACTGGGAAATGTGTCGTAGTGTTTTAGTTTACGTTTTGTAACTGGGAAATGTGTCGTAGTGTTCTAGTTTACGTTTTGTAACTGGGAAATGTGTCGTAGTGTTCTAGTTTACGTGTTGTAACTGGAAAATGTGTCGTAGTGTTCTAGTTTACGTTTTGTAACTGGGAAATGTATCGTAGTGTTCTAGTTTACGTTTTGTAACTGGGAAATGTGTCGTAGTGTTCTAGTTTACGTGTTGTAACTGGGAAATGTGTCGTAGTGTTCTAGTTTACGTGTTGTAACTGGGAAATGTGTCGTAGTGTTCTAGTTTACGTGTTGTAACTGGGAAATGTGTCGTAGTGTTCTAGTTTACGTTTTGTAACTGGGAAATGTGTCGTAGTGTTCTAGTTTACGTGTTGTAACTGGGAAATGTTTCGTAGTGTTCTAGTTTACGTTTTGTAACTGGGAAATGTGTCGTAGTGTTCTAGTTTACGTTTTGTAACTGGGAAATGTGTCGTAGTGTTCTAGTTTACGTGTTGTAACTGGGAAATGTGTCGTAGTGTTCTAGTTTACGTGTTGTAACTGGGAAATGTGTCGTAGTGTTCTAGGTTATGTGTTGTAACTGGGAAATGTGTCGTAGTGTTCTAGTTTACGTTTTGTAACTGGGAAATGTGTCGTAGTGTTCTAGTTTGTGTGTTGTAACTGGGAAATGTGTCGTAGTGTTCTAGTTTACGTGTTGTAACTGGGAAATGTGTCGTAGTGTTCTAGTTTACGTGTTGTAACTGGGAAATGTGTCGTAGTGTTCTAGTTTACGTGTTGTAACTGTGAAATGTGTCGTAGTGTTCTAGTTTACGTGTTGTAACTGTGAAATGTGTCGTAGTGTTATAGTTTACGTGTTGTAACTAAGAAATGTGTCGTAATGTTTTAGTTTACGTTTTGTAACTGGGAAATGTGTCGTAGTGTTCTAGTTTACGTTTTGTAACTGGGAAATGTGTCGTAGTGTTCTAGTTTACGTGTTGTAACTGGGAAATGTGTCGTAGTGTTCTAATTTACGTTTTGTAACTGGGAAATGTGTCGTAGTGTTCTAGTTTACGTTTTGTAACTGGGAAATGTGTCGTAGTGTTCTAGTTTACGTGTTGTAACTGGGAAATGTGTCGTAGTGTTCTAGGTTACGTTTTGTAACTGGGAAATGTGTCGTAGTGTTCTAGTTTACGTGTTGTAACTGGGAAATGTGTCGTAGTGTTCTAGTTTACGTTTTGTAACTGGGAAATGTGTCGTAGTGTTCTAGTTTACGCATTGTAACTGGGAAATGTGTCGTAGTGTTCTAGTTTACGTTTTGTAACTGGGAAATGTGTCGTAGTGTTCTAATTTACGTTTTGTAACTGGGAAATGTGTCGTAGTGTTCTAGTTTACGTGTTGTAACTGGGAAATGTGTCGTAGTGTTCTAATTTACGTGTTGTAACTGGGAAATGTGTCGTAGTGTTCTAGTTTACGTGTTGTAACTGGGAAATGTGTCGTAGTGTTCTAGTTTACGTTTTGTAACTGGGAAATGTGTCGTAGTGTTTTAGTTTACGTTTTGTAACTGGGAAATGTGTCGTAGTGTTCTAGTTTACGTGTTGTAACTGGGAAATGTGTCGTAGTGTTCTAGTTTACGCTTTGTAACTGGGAAATGTGTCGTAGTGTTTTAGTTTACGTTTTGTAACTGGGAAATGTGTCGTAGTGTTCTAGTTTACGTTTTGTAACTGGGAAATCTGTCTTAGTGTTCTAGTTTACGTTTTGTAACTGGGAAATGTGTCGTAGTGTTCTAGTTTACGTTTTGTAACTGGGAAATGTGTCGTAGTGTTCTAGTTTACGTGTTGTAACTGGGAAATGTGTCGTAGTGTTTTAGTTTACGTTTTGTAACTGGGAAATCTGTCTTAGTGTTCTAGTTTACGTTTTGTAACTGGGAAATGTGTCGTAGTGTTCTAGTTTACGTTTTGTAACTGGGAAATGTGTCGTAGTGTTCTAGTTTACGTTTTGTAACTGGGAAATGTGTCGTAGTGTTTTAGTTTACGTTTTGTAACTGGGAAATGTGTCGTAGTGTTCTAGTTTACGTTTTGTAACTGGGAAATGTGTCGTAGTGTTCTAGTTTACGTGTTGTAACTGGGAAATGTGTCGTAGTGTTTTAGTTTACGTGTTGTAACTGGGAAATATGTTGTAGTGTTTTAATATCCGTGTTGTAACTGGGAAATCTGTCTTAGTGTTTTAGTTTACGTTTTGTAACTGGGAAATCTGTCGTAGTGTTCGAGTTTACGTGTTGTAACTGGGAAATGTGTCATAGTGTTCTAGTTTACGTTTTGTAACTGGGAAATGTGTCGTAGTGTTTTAGTTTACGTTTTGTAACTGGGAAATCTGTTGTAGTGTTCGAGTTTACGTTTTGTAACTGGGAAATCTGTCGTAGTGTTCTAGTTTACGTTTTGTAACTGGGAAATCTGTCATAGTGTTCTAGTTTACGTGTTGTAACTGGGAACTCTGTCGTAGTGTTTTAGTTTACGTTTTGTAACTGGGAAATGTGTTGTAGTGTTTTAATATACGTGTTGTAACTGGGAAATCTGTCTTAGTGTTTTAGTTTACGTGTTGTAACTGGGAAATCTGTTGTAGTGTTCGAGTTTACGTTTTGTAACTGGGAAATCTGTCGTAGTGTTCTAGTTTACGTTTTGTAACTGGGAAATCTGTCATAGTGTTCTAGTTTACGTGTTGTAACTGGGAACTCTGTCGTAGTGTTTTAGTTTACGTTTTGTAACTGGGAAATGTGTCGTAGTGTTCTTTACGTGTTGTAACTGGGAAATCTGTCTTAGTGTTCTAGTTTACGTTTTGTAACTGGGAAATGTGTCGTAGTGTTCTAGTTTACGTGTTGTGACTGGGAAATGTGTCGTAGTGTTCTAGTTTACGTTTTGTAACTGGGAAATGTGTCTTAGTGTTCTAGTTTACGTTTTGTAACTGGGAAATGTGTCGTAGTGTTCTAGTTTACGTTTTGTAACTGGGAAATGTGTTGTAGTGTTTTAGTTTACGTTTTGTAACTGGGAAATGTGTCGTAGTGTTCTAGTTTACGTTTTGTAACTGGGAAATCTGTCTTAGTGTTCTAGTTTACGTTTTGTAACTGGGAAATGTGTCGTAGTGTTCTAGTTTACGTTTTGTAACTGGGAAATGTGTCGTAGTGTTCTAGTTTACGTGTTGTAACTGGGAAATGTGTCGTAGTGTTTTAGTTTACGTTTTGTAACTGGGAAATCTGTCTTAGTGTTCTAGTTTACGTTTTGTAACTGTGAAATGTGTCGTAGTGTTCTAGTTTACGTTTTGTAACTGGGAAATGTGTCGTAGTGTTCTAGTTTACGTTTTGTAACTGGGAAATGTGTCGTAGTGTTTTAGTTTACGTTTTGTAACTGGGAAATGTGTCGTAGTGTTCTAGTTTACGTTTTGTAACTGGGAAATGTGTCGTAGTGTTCTAGTTTACGTGTTGTAACTGGGAAATGTGTCGTAGTGTTCTAGTTTACGTGTTGTAACTGAGAACTCTGTCGTAGTGTTCTAGTTTACGTTTTGTAACTGGGAAATGTGTCGTAGTGTTTTAGTTTACGTTTTGTAACTGGGAAATGTGTCGTAGTGTTCTAGTTTACGTTTTGTAACTGGGAAATGTGTCGTAGTGTTCTAGTTTACGTTTTGTAACTGGGAAATGTGTCGTAGTGTTTTAGTTTACGTTTTGTAACTGGGAAATGTGTCGTAGTGTTCTAGTTTACGTTTTGTAACTGGGAAATGTGTCGTAGTGTTCTAGTTTACGTGTTGTAACTGGGAAATGTGTCGTAGTATTCTAGTTTACGTGTTGTAACTGGGAAATCTGTCGTAGTGTTCTAGTTTACGTTTTGTAACTGGGAAATGTGTCGTAGTGTTTTAGTTTACGTTTTGTAACTGGAAAATGTGTCGTAGTGTTTTAGTTTACGTTTTGTAACTGGGAAATGTGTCGTAGTGTTCTAGTTTACGTTTTGTAACTGGGAAATCTGTCTTAGTGTTCTAGTTTACGTTTTGTAACTGGGAAATCTGTCGTAGTGTTTTAGTTTACGTGTTGTAACTAGGAACTCTGTCGTAGTGTTCTAGTTTACGTTTTGTAACTGGGAAATCTGTCTTAGTGTTCTAGTTTACGTTTTGTAACTGGGAAATGTGTCGTAGTGTTTTAGTTTACGTGTTGTAACTGGGAAATATGTTGTAGTGTTTTAATATACGTGTTGTAACTGGGAAATCTGTCTTAGTGTTTTAGTTTACGTTTTGTAACTGGGAAATCTGTCGTAGTGTTCGAGTTTACGTGTTGTAACTGGGAAATGTGTCATAGTGTTCTAGTTTACGTTTTGTAACTGGGAAATGTGTCGTAGTGTTTTAGTTTACGTTTTGTAACTGGGAAATCTGTTGTAGTGTTCGAGTTTACGTTTTGTAACTGGGAAATCTGTCGTAGTGTTCTAGTTTACGTTTTGTAACTGGGAAATCTGTCATAGTGTTCTAGTTTACGTGTTGTAACTGGGAACTCTGTCGTAGTGTTTTAGTTTACGTTTTGTAACTGGGAAATGTTTGTAGTGTTTTAGTTTACGTTTTGTAACTGGGAAATGTTTGTAGTGTTTTAATATACGTGTTGTAACTGGGAAATCTGTCTTAGTGTTTTAGTTTACGTTTTGTAACTGGGAAATCTGTTGTAGTGTTCGAGTTTACGTTTTGTAACTGGGAAATCTGTCGTAGTGTTCTAGTTTACGTTTTGTAACTGGGAAATCTGTCATAGTGTTCTAGTTTACGTGTTGTAACTGGGAACTCTGTCGTAGTGTTTTAGTTTACGTTTTGTAACTGGGAAATGTGTTGTAGTGTTTTAATATACGTGTTGTAACTGGGAAATCTGTCTTAGTGTTCTAGTTTACGTGTTGTAACTGGGAAATGTTTCGTAGTGTTCTGGTTTACGTGTTGTAACTGGGAAATCTGTCGTAGTGTTCTAGTTTACGTTTTGTAACTGGGAAATGTGTCGTAGTGTTTTAGTTTACGTTTTGTAACTGGGAAATGTGTTGTAGTGTTTTAATATACGTGTTGTAACTGGGAAATCTGTCTTAGTGTTCTAGTTTACGTGTTGTAACTGGGAAATGTGTCGTAGTGTTCTAGTTTACGTGTTGTAACTGGGAAATGTGTCGTAGTGTTCTAGTTTACGTGTTGTAACTGGGAAATCTGTCGTAGTGTTCTAGTTTACGTGTTGTAACTGGGAAATGTGTCGTAGTGTTTTAGTTTACGTTTTGTAAGTGGGAAATGTGTCGTAGTGTTCTAGTTTACGTGTTGTATCTGGGAAATGTGTTGTAGTGTTTTAATATACGTGCTGTAACTGGGAAATGTGTCGTAGTGTTTTAGTTTACGTTTTGTAACTGGGAAATGTGTCGTAGTGTTCTAGTTTACGTTTTGTAACTGGGAAATGTGTCGTAGTGTTCTAGTTTACGTTTTGTAACTGGGAAATGTGTCGTAGTGTTCTAGTTTACGTGTTGTAACTGGGAAATGTGTCGTAGTGTTTTAGTTTACGTTTTGTAACTGGAAAATGTGTCGTAGTGTTTTAGTTTACGTTTTGTAACTGGGAAATGTGTCGTAGTGTTCTAGTTTACGTTTTGTAACTGGGAAATCTGTCTTAGTGTTCTAGTTTACGTTTTGTAACTGGGAAATCTGTCGTAGTGTTTTAGTTTACGTGTTGTAACTGGGAACTCTGTCGTAGTGTTCTAGTTTACGTGTTGTAACTGGGAAATGTGTCGTAGTGTTCTAGTTTACGTGTTGTAACTGGGAAATGTGTCGTAGTGGTCTAGTTTACGTGTTGTAACTGTGAAATGTGTCGTAGTGTTATAGTTTACGTGTTGTAACTAAGAAATGTGTCGTAGTGTTTTAGTTTACGTTTTGTAACTGGGAAATGTGTCGTAGTGTTCTAGTTTACGTTTTGTAACTGGGAAATGTGTCGTAGTGTTCTAGTTTACGTGTTGTAACTGGGAAATGTGTCGTAGTGTTCTAATTTACGTTTTGTAACTGGGAAATGTGTCGTAGTGTTCTAGTTTACGTTTTGTAACTGGGAAATGTGTCGTAGTGTTCTAGTTTACGTGTTGTAACTGGGAAATGTGTCGTAGTGTTCTAGGTTACGTTTTGTAACTGGGAAATGTGTCGTAGTGTTCTAGTTTACGTGTTGTAACTGGGAAATGTGTCGTAGTGTTCTAGTTTACGTTTTGTAACTGGGAAATGTGTCGTAGTGTTCTAGTTTACGCATTGTAACTGGGAAATGTGTCGTAGTGTTCTAGTTTACGTTTTGTAACTGGGAAATGTGTCGTAGTGTTCTAATTTACGTTTTGTAACTGGGAAATGTGTCGTAGTGTTCTAGTTTACGTGTTGTAACTGGGAAATGTGTCGTAGTGTTCTAATTTACGTGTTGTAACTGGGAAATGTGTCGTAGTGTTCTAGTTTACGTGTTGTAACTGGGAAATGTGTCGTAGTGTTCTAGTTTACGTTTTGTAACTGGGAAATGTGTCGTAGTGTTTTAGTTTACGTTTTGTAACTGGGAAATGTGTCGTAGTGTTCTAGTTTACGTGTTGTAACTGGGAAATCTGTCTTAGTGTTCTAGTTTACGTTTTGTAACTGGGAAATGTGTCGTAGTGTTCTAGTTTACGTGTTGTGACTGGGAAATGTGTCGTAGTGTTCTAGTTTACGTTTTGTAACTGGGAAATCTGTCGTAGTGTTCTAGTTTACGTTTTGTAACTGGGAAATGTGTCGTAGTGTTCTAGTTTACGCTTTGTAACTGGGAAATGTGTCGTAGTGTTTTAGTTTACGTTTTGTAACTGGGAAATGTGTCGTAGTGTTCTAGTTTACGTTTTGTAACTGGGAAATCTGTCTTAGTGTTCTAGTTTACGTTTTGTAACTGGGAAATGTGTCGTAGTGTTCTAGTTTACGTTTTGTAACTGGGAAATGTGTCGTAGTGTTCTAGTTTACGTGTTGTAACTGAGAAATGTGTCGTAGTGTTTTAGTTTACGTTTTGTAACTGGGAAATGTGTCTTAGTGTTCTAGTTTACGTTTTGTAACTGGGAAATGTGTCGTAGTGTTCTACTTTACGTTTTGTAACTGGGAAATGTGTCGTAGTGTTCTAGTTTACGTTTTGTAACTGGGAAATGTGTCGTAGTGTTTTAGTTTACGTTTTGTAACTGGGAAATCTGTCTTAGTGTTTTAGTTTACGTTTTGTAACTGGGAAATCTGTCGTAGTGTTCGAGTTTACGTGTTGTAACTGGGAAATGTGTCATAGTGTTCTAGTTTACGTTTTGTAACTGGGAAATGTGTCGTAGTGTTTTAGTTTACGTTTTGTAACTGGGAAATCTGTTGTAGTGTTCGAGTTTACGTTTTGTAACTGGGAAATCTGTCGTAGTGTTCTAGTTTACGTTTTGTAACTGGGAAATCTGTCATAGTGTTCTAGTTTACGTGTTGTAACTGGGAACTCTGTCGTAGTGTTTTAGTTTACGTTTTGTAACTGGGAAATGTTTGTAGTGTTTTAATATACGTGTTGTAACTGGGAAATCTGTCTTAGTGTTTTAATTTACGTTTTGTAACTGGGAAATCTGTTGTAGTGTTCGAGTTTACGTTTTGTAACTGGGAAATCTGTCGTAGTGTTCTAGTTTACGTTTTGTAACTGGGAAATCTGTCATAGTGTTCTAGTTTACGTGTTGTAACTGGGAACTCTGTCGTAGTGTTTTAGTTTACGTTTTGTAACTGGGAAATGTGTTGTAGTGTTTTAATATACGTGTTGTAACTGGGAAATCTGTCTTAGTGTTCTAGTTTACGTGTTGTAACTGGGAAATGTTTCGTAGTGTTCTAGTTTACGTGTTGTAACTGGGAAATCTGTCGTAGTGTTCTAGTTTACGTTTTGTAACTGGGAAATGTGTCGTAGTGTTTTAGTTTACGTTTTGTAACTGGGAAATGTGTTGTAGTGTTTTAATATACGTGTTGTAACTGGGAAATCTGTCTTAGTGTTCTAGTTTACGTGTTGTAACTGGGAAATGTGTCGTAGTGTTCTAGTTTACGTGTTGTAACTGGGAAATGTGTCGTAGTGTTCTAGTTTACGTGTTGTAACTGGGAAATCTGTCGTAGTGTTCTAGTTTACGTGTTGTAACTGGGAAATGTGTCGTAGTGTTTTAGTTTACGTTTTGTAAGTGGGAAATGTGTCGTAGTGTTCTAGTTTACGTGTTGTATCTGGGAAATGTGTTGTAGTGTTTTAATATACGTGCTGTAACTGGGAAATGTGTCGTAGTGTTTTAGTTTACGTTTTGTAACTGGGAAATGTGTCGTAGTGTTCTAGTTTACGTTTTGTAACTGGGAAATGTGTCGTAGTGTTCTAGTTTACGTTTTGTAACTGGGAAATGTGTCGTAGTGCTCTAGTTTACGTGTTGTAACTGGGAAATCTGTCGTAGTGTTCTAGTTTACGTTTTGTAACTGGGAAATGTGTCGTAGTGTTTTAGTTTACGTTTTGTAACTGGAAAATGTGTCGTAGTGTTTTAGTTTACGTTTTGTAACTGGGAAATGTGTCGTAGTGTTCTAGTTTACGTTTTGTAACTGGGAAATCTGTCTTAGTGTTCTAGTTTACGTTTTGTAACTGGGAAATCTGTCGTAGTGTTTTAGTTTACGTGTTGTAACTGGGAACTCTGTCGTAGTGTTCTAGTTTACGTGTTGTAACTGGGAAATGTGTCGTAGTGTTCTAGTTTACGTGTTGTAACTGGGAAATGTGTCGTAGTGTTCTAGTTTACGTGTTGTAACTGTGAAATGTGTCGTAGTGTTATAGTTTACGTGTTGTAACTAAGAAATGTGTCGTAGTGTTTTAGTTTACGTTTTGTAACTGGGAAATGTGTCGTAGTGTTCTAGTTTACGTTTTGTAACTGGGAAATGTGTCGTAGTGTTCTAGTTTACGTGTTGTAACTGGGAAATGTGTCGTAGTGTTCTAATTTACGTTTTGTAACTGGGAAATGTGTCGTAGTGTTCTAGTTTACGTTTTGTAACTGGGAAATGTGTCGTAGTGTTCTAGTTTACGTGTTGTAACTGGGAAATGTGTCGTAGTGTTCTAGGTTACGTTTTGTAACTGGGAAATGTGTCGTAGTGTTCTAGTTTACGTGTTGTAACTGGGAAATGTGTCGTAGTGTTCTAGTTTACGTTTTGTAACTGGGAAATGTGTCGTAGTGTTCTAGTTTACGCATTGTAACTGGGAAATGTGTCGTAGTGTTCTAGTTTACGTTTTGTAACTGGGAAATGTGTCGTAGTGTTCTAATTTACGTTTTGTAACTGGGAAATGTGTCGTAGTGTTCTAGTTTACGTGTTGTAACTGGGAAATGTGTCGTAGTGTTCTAATTTACGTGTTGTAACTGGGAAATGTGTCGTAGTGTTCTAGTTTACGTTTTGTAACTGGGAAATGTGTCGTAGTGTTTTAGTTTACGTTTTGTAACTGGGAAATGTGTCGTAGTGTTCTAGTTTACGTGTTGTAACTGGGAAATCTGTCTTAGTGTTCTAGTTTACGTTTTGTAACTGGGAAATGTGTCGTAGTGTTCTAGTTTACGTGTTGTGACTGGGAAATGTGTCGTAGTGTTCTAGTTTACGTTTTGTAACTGGGAAATCTGTCGTAGTGTTCTAGTTTACGTTTTGTAACTGGGAAATGTGTCGTAGTGTTCTAGTTTACGCTTTGTAACTGGGAAATGTGTCGTAGTGTTTTAGTTTACGTTTTGTAACTGGGAAATGTGTCGTAGTGTTCTAGTTTACGTTTTGTAACTGGGAAATCTGTCTTAGTGTTCTAGTTTACGTTTTGTAACTGGGAAATGTGTCGTAGTGTTCTAGTTTACGTTTTGTAACTGGGAAATGTGTCGTAGTGTTCTAGTTTACGTGTTGTAACTGGGAAATGTGTCGTAGTGTTTTAGTTTACGTTTTGTAACTGGGAAATCTGTCTTAGTGTTCTAGTTTACGTTTTGTAACTGGGAAATGTGTCGTAGTGTTCTAGTTTACGTTTTGTAACTGGGAAATGTGTCGTAGTGTTCTAGTTTACGTTTTGTAACTGGGAAATGTGTCGTAGTGTTTTAGTTTACGTTTTGTAACTGGGAAATGTGTCGTAGTGTTCTAGTTTACGTTTTGTAACTGGGAAATGTGTCGTAGTGTTCTAGTTTACGTGTTGTAACTGGGAAATGTGTCGTAGTGTTTTAGTTTACGTGTTGTAACTGGGAAATATGTTGTAGTGTTTTAATATACGTTTTGTAACTGGGAAATCTGTCGTAGTGTTCGAGTTTACGTGTTGTAACTGGGAAATGTGTCATAGTGTTCTAGTTTACGTTTTGTAACTGGGAAATGTGTCGTAGTGTTTTAGTTTACGTTTTGTAACTGGGAAATCTGTTGTAGTGTTCGAGTTTACGTTTTGTAACTGGGAAATCTGTCGTAGTGTTCTAGTTTACGTTTTGTAACTGGGAAATCTGTCATAGTGTTCTAGTTTACGTGTTGTAACTGGGAACTCTGTCGTAGTGTTTTAGTTTACGTTTTGTAACTGGGAAATGTGTTGTAGTGTTTTAATATACGTGTTGTAACTGGGAAATCTGTCTTAGTGTTTTAGTTTACGTGTTGTAACTGGGAAATCTGTTGTAGTGTTCGAGTTTACGTTTTGTAACTGGGAAATCTGTCGTAGTGTTCTAGTTTACGTTTTGTAACTGGGAAATCTGTCATAGTTTTCTAGTTTACGTGTTGTAACTGGGAACTCTGTCGTAGTGTTTTAGTTTACGTTTTGTAACTGGGAAATGTGTCGTAGTGTTCTTTACGTGTTGTAACTGGGAAATCTGTCTTAGTGTTCTAGTTTACGTTTTGTAACTGGGAAATGTGTCGTAGTGTTCTAGTTTACGTGTTGTGACTGGGAAATGTGTCGTAGTGTTCTAGTTTACGTTTTGTAACTGGGAAATGTGTCTTAGTGTTCTAGTTTACGTTTTGTAACTGGGAAATGTGTCGTAGTGTTCTAGTTTACGTTTTGTAACTGGGAAATGTGTTGTAGTGTTTTAGTTTAAGTTTTGTAACTGGGAAATGTGTCGTAGTGTTCTAGTTTACGTTTTGTAACTGGGAAATCTGTCTTAGTGTTCTAGTTTACGTTTTGTAACTGGGAAATGTGTCGTAGTGTTCTAGTTTACGTTTTGTAACTGGGAAATGTGTCGTAGTGTTCTAGTTTACGTGTTGTAACTGGGAAATGTGTCGTAGTGTTTTAGTTTACGTTTTGTAACTGGGAAATCTGTCTTAGTGTTCTAGTTTACGTTTTGTAACTGTGAAATGTGTCGTAGTGTTCTAGTTTACGTTTTGTAACTGGGAAATGTGTCGTAGTGTTCTAGTTTACGTTTTGTAACTGGGAAATGTGTCGTAGTGTTTTAGTTTACGTTTTGTAACTGGGAAATGTGTCGTAGTGTTCTAGTTTACGTTTTGTAACTGGGAAATGTGTCGTAGTGTTCTAGTTTACGTGTTGTAACTGGGAAATGTGTCGTAGTGTTCTAGTTTACGTGTTGTAACTGAGAACTCTGTCGTAGTGTTCTAGTTTACGTTTTGTAACTGGGAAATGTGTCGTAGTGTTTTAGTTTACGTTTTGTAACTGGGAAATGTGTCGTAGTGTTCTAGTTTACGTTTTGTAACTGGGAAATGTGTCGTAGTGTTCTAGTTTACGTTTTGTAACTGGGAAATGTGTCGTAGTGTTTTAGTTTACGTTTTGTAACTGGGAAATGTGTCGTAGTGTTCTAGTTTACGTTTTGCAACTGGGAAATGTGTCGTAGTGTTCTAGTTTACGTGTTGTAACTGGGAAATGTGTCGTAGTATTCTAGTTTACGTGTTGTAACTGGGAAATCTGTCGTAGTGTTCTAGTTTACGTTTTGTAACTGGGAAATGTGTCGTAGTGTTTTAGTTTACGTTTTGTAACTGGAAAATGTGTCGTAGTGTTTTAGTTTACGTTTTGTAACTGGGAAATGTGTCGTAGTGTTCTAGTTTACGTTTTGTAACTGGGAAATCTGTCTTAGTGTTCTAGTTTACGTTTTGTAACTGGGAAATCTGTCGTAGTGTTTTAGTTTACGTGTTGTAACTGGGAACTCTGTCGTAGTGTTCTAGTTTACGTTTTGTAACTGGGAAATCTGTCTTAGTGTTCTAGTTTACGTTTTGTAACTGGGAAATGTGTCGTAGTGTTTTAGTTTACGTGTTGTAATTGGGAAATATGTTGTAGTGTTTTAATATACGTGTTGTAACTGGGAAATCTGTCTTAGTGTTTTAGTTTACGTGTTGTAACTGGGAAATCTGTTGTAGTGTTCGAGTTTACGTTTTGTAACTGGGAAATCTGTCGTAGTGTTCTAGTTTACGTTTTGTAACTGGGAAATCTGTCATAGTGTTCTAGTTTACGTGTTGTAACTGGGAACTCTGTCGTAGTGTTTTAGTTTACGTTTTGTAACTGGGAAATGTGTTGTAGTGTTTTAATATACGTGTTGTAACTGGGAAATCTGTCTTAGTGTTCTAGTTTACGTGTTGTAACTGGGAAATGTTTCGTAGTGTTCTAGTTTACGTGTTGTAACTGGGAAATCTGTCGTAGTGTTCTAGTTTACGTTTTGTAACTGGGAAATGTGTCGTAGTGTTTTAGTTTACGTTTTGTAACTGGGAAATGTGTTGTAGTGTTTTAATATACGTGTTGTAACTGGGAAATCTGTCTTAGTGTTCTAGTTTACGTTTTGTAACTGGGAAATGTTTCGTAGTGTTCTAGTTTACGTGTTGTAACTGGGAAATCTGTCGTAGTGTTCTAGTTTACGTTTTGTAACTGGGAAATGTGTTGTAGTGTTTTATTATACGTGTTGTAACTGGGAAATGTGTTGTAGTGTTTTAATATACGTTTTGTAACTGGGAAATCTGTCTTAGTGTTCTAGTTTACGTGTTGTAACTGGGAAATGTGTCGTAGTGTTCTAGTTTACGTGTTGTAACTGGGAAATGTGTCGTAGTGTTCTAGTTTACGTATTGTAACTGGGAAATCTGTCGTAGTGTTCTAGTTTACGTGTTGTAACTGGGAAATGTGTCGTAGTGTTTTAGTTTACGTTTTGTAAGTGGGAAATGTGTCGTAGTGTTCTAGTTTACGTGTTGTAACTGGGAAATGTGTTGTAGTGTTTTAATATACGTGCTGTAACTGGGAAATGTGTCGTAGTGTTTTAGTTTACGTTTTGTAACTGGGAAATGTGTCGTAGTGTTCTAGTTTACGTTTTGTAACTGGGAAATGTGTCGTAGTGTTCTAGTTTACGTTTTGTAACTGGGAAATGTGTCGTAGTGTTCTAGTTTACGTGTTGTAACTGGGAAATCTGTCGTAGTGTTCTAGTTTACGTTTTGTAACTGGGAAATGTGTCGTAGTGTTCTATTTTACGTTTTGTAACTGGGAAATGTGTCGTAGTGTTCTAGTTTACGTTTTGTAACTGGGAAATGTGTCGTAGTGTTCTAGTTTACGTGTTGTAACTGGGAAATGTGTCGTAGTGTTCTAGTTTACGTTTTGTAACTGGGAAATGTGTCGTAGTGTTTTAGTTTACGTTTTGTAACTGGGAAATGTGTTGTAGTGTTTTAATATACGTGTTGTAACTGGGAAATCTGTCTTAGTGTTCTAGTTTACGTGATGTAACTGGGAAATGTGTCGTAGTGTTCTAGTTTACGTGTTGTAACTGGGAAATGTGTCGTAGTGTTCTAGTTTACGTGTTGTAACTGGGAAATCTGTCGTAGTGTTCTAGTTTACGTTTTGTAAATGGGAAATGTGTCGTAGTGTTTTAGTTTACGTTTTGTAAGTGGGAAATGTGTCGTAGTGTTCTAGTTTACGTGTTGTAACTGGGAAATCTGTCGTAGTGTTCTAGTTTACGTTTTGTAACTGGGAAATGTTTAGTAGTGTTCTAGTTTACGTTTTGTAACTGGGAAATGTGTCGTAGTGTTCTAGTTTACGTTTTGTAACTGGGAAATGTGTCGTAGTGTTCTAGTTTACGTGTTGTAACTGGGAAATGTTTCGTAGTGTTTTAGTTTACGTGTTGTAACTGGGAAATGTGTCGTAGTGTTCTAGTTTACGTGTTGTAACTGGGAAATGTGTCGTAGTGTTCTAGTTTACGTGTTGTAACTGGGAAATGTGTCGTAGTGTTCTAGTTTACGTTTTGTAACTGGGAAATGTGTCGTAGTGTTCTAGTTTACGTTTTGTAACTGGGAAATGTGTCGTAGTGTTTTAGTTTACGTGTTGTAAGTGGGAAATGTGTCGTAGTGTTCTAGTTTACGTGTTGTAACTGGGAAATCTGTCGTAGTGATCTAGTTTACGTTTTGTAACTGGGAAATGTGTCGTAGTGTTTTAGTTTACGTTTTGTAACTGGGAAATGTGTCGTAGTGTTTTAGTTTACGTTTTGTAACTGGGAGATGTGTCGTAGTGTTCTAGTTTACGTGTTGTAACTGGGAAATCTGTCTTAGTGTTCTAGTTTACGTTTTGTAACTGGGAAATGTGTCGTAGTGTTTTAGTTTACGTGTTGTAACTGGGAAATATGTTGTAGTGTTCTAGTTTACGTTTTGTAACTGGGAAATGTGTCGTAGTGTTTTAGTTTACGTTTTGTAACTGGGAAATGTGTCGTAGTGTTCTAGTTTACGTTTTGTAACTGGGAAATGTGTCGTAGTGTTCTAGTTTACGTGTTGTAACTGGGAAATGTGTCGTAGTGTTCTAGTTTACGTGTTGTAACTGAGAACTCTGTCGTAGTGTTCTAGTTTACGTTTTGTAACTGGGAAATGTGTCGTAGTGTTTTAGTTTACGTTTTGTAACTGGGAAATGTGTCGTAGTGTTCTAGTTTACGTTTTGTAACTGGGAAATGTGTCGTAGTGTTCTAGTTTACGTTTTGTAACTGGGAAATGTGTCGTAGTGTTTTAGTTTACGTTTTGTAACTGGGAAATGTGTCGTAGTGTTCTAGTTTACGTTTTGCAACTGGGAAATGTGTCGTAGTGTTCTAGTTTACGTGTTGTAACTGGGAAATGTGTCGTAGTATTCTAGTTTACGTGTTGTAACTGGGAAATCTGTCGTAGTGTTCTAGTTTACGTTTTGTAACTGGGAAATGTGTCGTAGTGTTTTAGTTTACGTTTTGTAACTGGAAAATGTGTCGTAGTGTTTTAGTTTACGTTTTGTAACTGGGAAATGTGTCGTAGTGTTCTAGTTTACGTTTTGTAACTGGGAAATCTGTCTTAGTGTTCTAGTTTACGTTTTGTAACTGGGAAATCTGTCGTAGTGTTTTAGTTTACGTTTTGTAACTGGGAACTCTGTCGTAGTGTTCTAGTTTACGTTTTGTAACTGGGAAATCTGTCTTAGTGTTCTAGTTTACGTTTTGTAACTGGGAAATGTGTCGTAGTGTTTTAGTTTACGTGTTGTAACTGGGAAATATGTTGTAGTGTTTTAATATACGTGTTGTAACTGGGAAATCTGTCTTAGTGTTTTAGTTTACGTGTTGTAACTGGGAAATCTGTTGTAGTGTTCGAGTTTACGTTTTGTAACTGGGAAATCTGTCGTAGTGTTCTAGTTTACGTTTTGTAACTGGGAAATCTGTCATAGTGTTCTAGTTTACGTGTTGTAACTGGGAACTCTGTCGTAGTGTTTTAGTTTACGTTTTGTAACTGGGAAATGTGTTGTAGTGTTTTAATATACGTGTTGTAACTGGGAAATCTGTCTTAGTGTTCTAGTTTACGTGTTGTAACTGGGAAATGTTTCGTAGTGTTCTAGTTTACGTGTTGTAACTGGGAAATCTGTCGTAGTGTTCTAGTTTACGTTTTGTAACTGGGAAATGTGTCGTAGTGTTTTAGTTTACGTTTTGTAACTGGGAAATGTGTTGTAGTGTTTTAATATACGTGTTGTAACTGGGAAATCTGTCTTAGTGTTCTAGTTTACGTTTTGTAACTGGGAAATGTTTCGTAGTGTTCTAGTTTACGTGTTGTAACTGGGAAATCTGTCGTAGTGTTCTAGTTTACGTTTTGTAACTGGGAAATGTGTTGTAGTGTTTTATTATACGTGTTGTAACTGGGAAATGTGTTGTAGTGTTTTAATATACGTTTTGTAACTGGGAAATCTGTCTTAGTGTTCTAGTTTACGTGTTGTAACTGGGAAATGTGTCGTAGTGTTCTAGTTTACGTGTTGTAACTGGGAAATGTGTCGTAGTGTTCTAGTTTACGTATTGTAACTGGGAAATCTGTCGTAGTGTTCTAGTTTACGTGTTGTAACTGGGAAATGTGTCGTAGTGTTTTAGTTTACGTTTTGTAAGTGGGAAATGTGTCGTAGTGTTCTAGTTTACGTGTTGTAACTGGGAAATGTGTTGTAGTGTTTTAATATACGTGCTGTAACTGGGAAATGTGTCGTAGTGTTTTAGTTTACGTTTTGTAACTGGGAAATGTGTCGTAGTGTTCTAGTTTACGTTTTGTAACTGGGAAATGTGTCGTAGTGTTCTAGTTTACGTTTTGTAACTGGGAAATGTGTCGTAGTGTTCTAGTTTACGTGTTGTAACTGGGAAATCTGTCGTAGTGTTCTAGTTTACGTTTTGTAACTGGGAAATGTGTCGTAGTGTTCTAGTTTACGTTTTGTAACTGGGAAATGTGTCGTAGTGTTCTAGTTTACGTTTTGTAACTGGGAAATGTGTCGTAGTGTTCTAGTTTACGTGTTGTAACTGGGAAATGTGTCGTAGTGTTCTAGTTTACGTTTTGTAACTGGGAAATGTGTCGTAGTGTTTTAGTTTACGTTTTGTAACTGGGAAATGTGTTGTAGTGTTTTAATATACGTGTTGTAACTGGGAAATCTGTCTTAGTGTTCTAGTTTACGTGATGTAACTGGGAAATGTGTCGTAGTGTTCTAGTTTACGTGTTGTAACTGGGAAATGTGTCGTAGTGTTCTAGTTTACGTGTTGTAACTGGGAAATCTGTCGTAGTGTTCTAGTTTACGTTTTGTAAATGGGAAATGTGTCGTAGTGTTTTAGTTTACGTTTTGTAAGTGGGAAATGTGTCGTAGTGTTCTAGTTTACGTGTTGTAACTGGGAAATCTGTCGTAGTGTTCTAGTTTACGTTTTGTAACTGGGAAATGTTTAGTAGTGTTCTAGTTTACGTTTTGTAACTGGGAAATGTGTCGTAGTGTTCTAGTTTACGTTTTGTAACTGGGAAATGTGTCGTAGTGTTCTAGTTTACGTGTTGTAACTGGGAAATGTTTCGTAGTGTTTTAGTTTACGTGTTGTAACTGGGAAATGTGTCGTAGTGTTCTAGTTTACGTGTTGTAACTGGGAAATGTGTCGTAGTGTTCTAGTTTACGTGTTGTAACTGGGAAATGTGTCGTAGTGTTCTAGTTTACGTTTTGTAACTGGGAAATGTGTCGTAGTGTTCTAGTTTACGTTTTGTAACTGGGAAATGTGTCGTAGTGTTTTAGTTTACGTGTTGTAAGTGGGAAATGTGTCGTAGTGTTCTAGTTTACGTGTTGTAACTGGGAAATCTGTCGTAGTGATCTAGTTTACGTTTTGTAACTGGGAAATGTGTCGTAGTGTTTTAGTTTACGTTTTGTAACTGGGAAATGTGTCGTAGTGTTTTAGTTTACGTTTTGTAACTGGGAGATGTGTCGTAGTGTTCTAGTTTACGTGTTGTAACTGGGAAATCTGTCTTAGTGTTCTAGTTTACGTTTTGTAACTGGGAAATGTGTCGTAGTGTTTTAGTTTACGTGTTGTAACTGGGAAATATGTTGTAGTGTTTTAATATACGTGTTGTAACTGGGAAATCTGTCTTAGTGTTTTAGTTTACGTTTTGTAACTGGGAAATCTGTCGTAGTGTTCGAGTTTACGTGTTGTAACTGGGAAATGTGTCGTAGTGTTCTAGTTTACGTTTTGTAACTGGGAAATGTGTCGTAGTGTTCTAGTTTACGTTTTGTAAATGGGAAATGTGTCGTAGTGTTCTAGTTTACGTGTTGTAACTGGGAAATCTGTCGTAGTGTTCTAGTTTACGTTTTGTAACTGGGAAATGTGTTGTAGTGTTCTAGTTTACGTTTTGTAACTGGGAAATGTGTCGTAGTGTTCTAGTTTACGTTTTGTAACTGGGAAATGTGTCGTAGTGTTCTAGTTTACGTGTTGTAACTGGGAAATGTGTCGTAGTGTTCTAGTTTACGTTTTGTAACTGGGAAATGTGTCGTAGTGTTTTAGTTTACGTTTTGTAACTGGGAAATGTGTTGTAGTGTTTTAATATACGTGTTGTAACTGGGAAATCTGTCTTAGTGTTCTAGTTTACGTGATGTAACTGGGAAATGTGTCGTAGTGTTCTAGTTTACGTTTTGTAACTGGGAAATGTGTCGTAGTGTTTTAGTTTACGTTTTGTAACTGGGAAATGTGTTGTAGTGTTTTAATATACGTGTTGTAACTGGGAAATCTGTCTTAGTGTTCTAGTTTACGTGATGTAACTGGGAAATGTGTCGTAGTGTTCTAGTTTACGTGTTGTAACTGGGAAATGTGTCGTAGTGTTCTAGTTTATGTGTTGTAACTGGGAAATCTGTCGTAGTGTTCTAGTTTACGTTTTGTAAATGGGAAATGTGTCGTAGTGTTTTAGTTTACGTTTTGTAAGTGGGAAATGTGTCGTAGTGTTCTAGTTTACGTGTTGTAACTGGGAAATGTGTTGTAGTGTTTTAATATACGTGTTGTAACTGGGAAATGTGTCGTAGTGTTTTAGTTTACGTTTTGTAAATGGGAAATGTGTCGTAGTGTTCTAGTTTACGTTTTGTAACTGGGAAATGTGTCGTAGTGTTCTAGTTTACGTTTTGTAACTGGGAAATGTGTCGTAGTGTTCTAGTTTACGTGTTGTAACTGGGAAATCTGTCGTAGTGTTCTAGTTTACGTTTTGTAACTGGGAAATGTGTCGTAGTGTTCTAGTTTACGTTTTGTAACTGGGAAATGTGTCGTAGTGTTCTAGTTTACGTTTTGTAACTGGGAAATGTGTCGTAGTGTTCTAGTTTACGTGTTGTAACTGGGAAATCTGTCGTAGTGTTCTAGTTTACGTTTTGTAACTGGGAAATGTGTCGTAGTGTTTTAGTTTACGTGTTGTAACTGGGAAATGTGTCGTAGTGTTCTAGTTTACGTGTTGTAACTGGGAAATGTGTCGTAGTGTTCTAGTTTACGTTTTGTAACTGGGAAATGTGTCGTAGTGTTCTAGTTTACGTTTTGTAACTGGGAAATGTGTCGTAGTGTTTTAGTTTACGTGTTGTAAATGGGAAATGTGTCGTAGTGTTCTAGTTTACGTGTTGTAACTGGGAAATCTGTCGTAGTGATCTAGTTTACGTTTTGTAACTGGGAAATGTGTCGTAGTGTTTTAGTTTACGTTTTGTAACTGGGAAATGTGTCGTAGTGTTTTAGTTTACGTTTTGTAACTGGGAAATGTGTCGTAGTGTTCTAGTTTACGTGTTGTAACTGGGAAATCTGTCTTAGTGTTCTAGTTTACGTTTTGTAACTGGGAAATGTGTCGTAGTGTTTTAGTTTACGTGTTGTAACTGGGAAATATGTTGTAGTGTTTTAATATATGTGTTGTAACTGGGAAATCTGTCTTAGTGTTTTAGTTTACGTTTTGTAACTGGGAAATCTGTCGTAGTGTTCGAGTTTACGTGTTGTAACTGGGAAATGTGTCATAGTGTTCTAGTTTACGTTTTGTAACTGGGAAATGTGTCGTAGTGTTTTAGTTTACGTTTTGTAACTGGGAAATCTGTTGTAGTGTTCGAGTTTACGTTTTGTAACTGGGAAATCTGTCGTAGTGTTCTAGTTTACGTTTTGTAACTGGGAAATCTGTCATAGTGTTCTAGTTTACGTGTTGTAACTGGGAACTCTGTCGTAGTGTTTTAGTTTACGTTTTGTAACTGGGAAATGTTTGTAGTGTTTTAATATACGTGTTGTAACTGGGAAATCTGTCTTAGTGTTTTAGTTTACGTGTTGTAACTGGGAAATCTGTTGTAGTGTTCGAGTTTACGTTTTGTAACTGGGAAATCTGTCGTAGTGTTCTAGTTTACGTTTTGTAACTGGGAAATCTGTCATAGTGTTCTAGTTTACGTGTTGTAACTGGGAACTCTGTCGTAGTGTTTTAGTTTACGTTTTGTAACTGGGAAATGTGTTGTAGTGTTTTAATATACGTGTTGTAACTGGGAAATCTGTCTTAGTGTTCTAGTTTACGTGTTGTAACTGGGAAATGTTTCGTAGTGTTCTAGTTTACGTGTTGTAACTGGTAAATGTGTCGTAGTGTTTTAGTTTACGTTTTGTAAGTGGGAAATGTGTCGTAGTGTTCTAGTTTACGTGTTGTAACTGGGAAATGTGTTGTAGTGTTTTAATATACGTGCTGTAACTGGGAAATGTGTCGTAGTGTTTTAGTTTACGTTTTGTAACTGGGAAATGTGTCGTAGTGTTCTAGTTTACGTTTTGTAACTGGGAAATGTGTCGTAGTGTTCTAGTTTACGTTTTGTAACTGGGAAATGTGTCGTAGTGTTCTAGTTTACGTGTTGTAACTGGGAAATCTGTCGTAGTGTTCTAGTTTACGTTTTGTAACTGGGAAATGTGTCGTAGTGTTCTAGTTTACGTTTTGTAACTGGGAAATGTGTCGTAGTGTTCTAGTTTACGTTTTGTAACTGGGAAATGTGTCGTAGTGTTCTAGTTTACGTGTTGTAACTGGGAAATGTGTCGTAGTGTTCTAGTTTACGTTTTGTAACTGGTAAATGTGTCGTAGTGTTTTAGTTTACGTTTTGTAACTGGGAAATGTGTTGTAGTGTTTTAATATACGTGTTGTAACTGGGAAATCTGTCTTAGTGTTCTAGTTTACGTGATGTAACTGGGAAATGTGTCGTAGTGTTCTAGTTTACGTGTTGTAACTGGGAAATGTGTCGTAGTATTCTACTTTACGTGTTGTAACTGGGAAATCTGTCGTAGTGTTCTAGTTTACGTTTTGTAAATGGGAAATGTGTCGTAGTGTTTTAGTTTACGTTTTGTAAGTGGGAAATGTGTCGTAGTGTTCTAGTTTACGTGTTGTAACTGGGAAATGTGTTGTAGTGTTTTAATATACGTGTTGTAACTGGGAAATGTGTCGTAGTGTTTTAGTTTACGTTTTGTAAATGGGAAATGTGTCGTAGTGTTCTAGTTTACGTTTTGTAACTGGGAAATGTGTCGTAGTGTTCTAGTTTACGTTTTGTAACTGGGAAATGTGTCGTAGTGTTCTAGTTTACGTGTTGTAACTGGGAAATCTGTCGTAGTGTTCTAGTTTACGTTTTGTAACTGGGAAATGTGTCGTAGTGTTCTAGTTTACGTTTTGTAACTGGGAAATGTGTCGTAGTGTTCTAGTTTACGTTTTGTAACTGGGAAATGTGTCGTAGTGTTCTAGTTTACGTGTTGTAACTGGGAAATCTGTCGTAGTGTTCTAGTTTACGTTTTGTAACTGGGAAATGTGTCGTAGTGTTTTAGTTTACGTGTTGTAACTGGGAAATGTGTCGTAGTGTTCTAGTTTACGTGTTGTAACTGGGAAATGTGTCGTAGTGTTCTAGTTTACGTTTTGTAACTGGGAAATGTGTCGTAGTGTTCTAGTTTACGTTTTGTAACTGGGAAATGTGTCGTAGTGTTTTAGTTTACGTGTTGTAAATGGGAAATGTGTCGTAGTGTTCTAGTTTACGTGTTGTAACTGGGAACTCTGTCGTAGTGATCTAGTTTACGTTTTGTAACTGGAAAATGTGTCGTAGTGTTTTAGTTTACGTTTTGTAACTGGGAAATGTGTCGTAGTGTTTTAGTTTACGTTTTGTAACTGGGAAATGTGTCGTAGTGTTCTAGTTTACGTTTTGTAACTGGGAAATCTATCTTAGTGTTCTAGTTTACGTTTTGTAACTGGAAAATCTGTCGTAGTGTTTTAGTTTACGTGTTGTAACTGGGAACTCTGTCGTAGTGTTCTAGTTTACGTTTTGTAACTGGGAAATCTGTCTTAGTGTTCTAGTTTACGTTTTGTAACTGGGAAATGTGTCGTAGTGTTTTAGTTTACGTGTTGTAACTGGGAAATATGTTGTAGTGTTTTAATATACGTGTTGTAACTGGGAAATCTGTCTTAGTGTTTTAGTTTACGTTTTGTAACTGGGAAATGTGTCATAGTGTTCTAGTTTACGTTTTGTAACTGGGAAATCTGTTGTTGTGTTCGAGTTTACGTTTTGTAACTGGGAAATCTGTTGTAGTGTTCTAATTTACGTTTTGTAACTGGGAAATCTGTCGTAGTGTTTTAGTTTACGTGTTGTAACTGGGAACTCTGTCGTAGTGTTCTAGTTTACGTTTTGTAACTGGGAAATCTGTCATAGTATTCGAACTTACGTTTTGTAACTGGGAAATGTGTCTTAGTGTTTTAGTTTACGTTTTGTAACTGGGAAATGTGTCGTAGTGTTTTAGTTTACGTGTTGTAACTGGGAAATGTGTCGTAGTGTTTTAGTTTACGTTTTGTAACTGGGAAATGTGTCTTAGTGTTCTAGTTTACGTTTTGTAACTGGGAAATCTGTCGTAGTGTTCTAGTTGACGTTTTGTAACTGGGAAATCTGTCATAGTGTTCTAGTTTACGTGTTGTAACTGGGAACTCTGTCGTAGTGTTTTAGTTTACGTTTTGTAACTGGGAAATCTGTCGTAGTGTTCTAGTTTACGTTTTGTAACTGGGAAATGTGTCGTAGTGGTTTAGTTTACGTTTTGTAACTGGGAAATGTGTCGTAGTGTTTTAGTTTACGTGTTGCAACTGGGAAATGTGTCGTAGTGTTCTAGTTTACGTTTTGTAACTGGGAAATGTGTCGTAGTGTTCTAGTTTACGTTTTGTAACTGGGAAATATGTTGTAGTGTTCTAGTTTACGTTTTGTAACTGGGAAATCTGTCGTAGTGTTCTAGTTTACGTTTTGTAACTGGGAAATGTGTCGTAGTGGTTTAGTTTACGTGTTGTAACTGGGAACTCTGTCGTAGTGTTCTAGTTTACGTTTTGTAACTGGGAAATCTGTCTTAGTGTTCTAGTTTACGTGTTGTAACTGGGAAATATGTTGTAGTGTTTTAATATACGTGTTGTAACTGGGAAATCTGTCTTAGTGTTTTAGTTTACGTTTTGTAACTGGGAAATCTGTCGTAGTGTTCGAGTTTACGTGTTGTAACTGGGAAATGTGTCATAGTGTTCTAGTTTACGTTTTGTAACTGGGAAATCTGTTGTTGTGTTCGAGTTTATGTTTTGTAACTGGGAAATCTGTTGTAGTGTTCTAATTTACGTTTTGTAACTGGGAAATCTGTCGTAGTGTTCTAGTTTACGTGTTGTAACTGGGAAATCTGTCGTAGTGTTCTAGTTTACGTTTTGTAACTGGGAAATCTGTCGTAGTGTTTTAGTTTACGTGTTGTAACTGGGAACTCTGTCGTAGTGTTCTAGTTTACGTTTTGTAACTGGGAAATCTGTCATAGTATTCGAGTTTACGTTTTGTAACTGGGAAATGTGTCTTAGTGTTTTAGTTTACGTTTTGTAACTGGGAAATGTGTCGTAGTGTTTTAGTTTACGTGTTGTAACTGGGAAATGTGTCGTAGTGTTCTAGTTTACGTTTTGTAACTGGGAAATGTGTCGTAGTGTTCGAGTTTACGTTTTGTAACTGGGAAATGTGTCGTAGTGTTCTAGTTTACGTTTTGTAACTGGGAAATCTGTCATAGTGTTCTAGTTTACGTGTTGTAACTGGGAACTCTGTCGTAGTGTTCTAGTTTACGTTTTGTAACTGGGAAATCTGTCGTAGTGTTCTAGTTTACGTTTTGTAACTGGGAAATGTGTCGTAGTGTTTTAGTTTACGTTTTATAACTGGGAAATGTGTCGTAGTGTTTTAGTTTACGTGTTGTAACTGGGAAATGTGTCGTAGTGTTCTAGTTTACGTTTTGTAACTGGGAAATCTGTCGTAGTGTTTTAGTTTACGTGTTGTAACTGGGAACTCTGTCGTAGTGTTCTAGTTTACGTTTTGTAACTGGGAAATCTGTCATAGTATTCGAATTTACGTTTTGTAACTGGGAAATGTGTCTTAGTGTTTTAGTTTACGTGTTGCAACTGGGAAATGTGTCGTAGTGTTCTAGTTTACGTTTTGTAACTGGGAAATGTGTCGTAGTGTTCTAGTTTACGTTTTGTAACTGGGAAATATGTTGTAGTGTTCTAGTTTACGTTTTGTAACTGGGAAATCTGTCGTAGTGTTCTAGTTTACGTTTTGTAACTGGGAAATGTGTCGTAGTGGTTTAGTTTACGTGTTGTAACTGGGAACTCTGTCGTAGTGTTCTAGTTTACGTTTTGTAACTGGGAAATCTGTCTTAGTGTTCTAGTTTACGTGTTGTAACTGGGAAATATGTTGTAGTGTTTTAATATACGTGTTGTAACTGGGAAATCTGTCTTAGTGTTTTAGTTTACGTTTTGTAACTGGGAAATCTGTCGTAGTGTTCGAGTTTACGTGTTGTAACTGGGAAATGTGTCATAGTGTTCTAGTTTACGTTTTGTAACTGGGAAATCTGTTGTTGTGTTCGAGTTTATGTTTTGTAACTGGGAAATCTGTTGTAGTGTTCTAATTTACGTTTTGTAACTGGGAAATCTGTCGTAGTGTTCTAGTTTACGTGTTGTAACTGGGAAATCTGTCGTAGTGTTCTAGTTTACGTTTTGTAACTGGGAAATCTGTCGTAGTGTTTTAGTTTACGTGTTGTAACTGGGAACTCTGTCGTAGTGTTCTAGTTTACGTTTTGTAACTGGGAAATCTGTCATAGTATTCGAGTTTACGTTTTGTAACTGGGAAATGTGTCTTAGTGTTTTAGTTTACGTTTTGTAACTGGGAAATGTGTCGTAGTGTTTTAGTTTACGTGTTGTAACTGGGAAATGTGTCGTAGTGTTCTAGTTTACGTTTTGTAACTGGGAAATGTGTCGTAGTGTTCGAGTTTACGTTTTGTAACTGGGAAATGTGTCGTAGTGTTCTAGTTTACGTTTTGTAACTGGGAAATCTGTCATAGTGTTCTAGTTTACGTGTTGTAACTGGGAACTCTGTCGTAGTGTTCTAGTTTACGTTTTGTAACTGGGAAATCTGTCGTAGTGTTCTAGTTTACGTTTTGTAACTGGGAAATGTGTCGTAGTGTTTTAGTTTACGTTTTATAACTGGGAAATGTGTCGTAGTGTTTTAGTTTACGTGTTGTAACTGGGAAATGTGTCGTAGTGTTCTAGTTTACGTTTTGTAACTGGGAAATCTGTCGTAGTGTTTTAGTTTACGTGTTGTAACTGGGAACTCTGTCGTAGTGTTCTAGTTTACGTTTTGTAACTGGGAAATCTGTCATAGTATTCGAATTTACGTTTTGTAACTGGGAAATGTGTCTTAGTGTTTTAGTTTACGTTTTGTAACTGGGAAATGTGTCGTAGTGTTTTAGTTTACGTGTTGTAACTGGGAAATGTGTCGTAGTGTTCTAGTTTACGTTTTGTAACTGGGAAATGTGTCTTAGTGTTCTAGTTTACGTTTTGTAACTGGGAAATCTGTCGTAGTGCTCTAGTTTACGTTTTGTAACTGGGAAATCTGTCATAGTGTTCTAGTTTACGTGTTGTAACTGGGAACTCTGTCGTAGTGTTTTAGTTTACGTTTTGTAACTGGGAAATCTGTCGTAGTGTTCTAGTTTACGTTTTGTAACTGGGAAATGTGTCGTAGTGGTTTAGTTTACGTTTTGTAACTGGGAAATGTGTCGTAGTGTTTTAGTTTACGTGTTGTAACTGGGAAATGTGTCGTAGTGTTCTAGTTTACGTTTTGTAACTGGGAAATGTGTCGTAGTGTTCTAGTTTACGTTTTGTAACTGGGAAATATGTTGTAGTGTTCTAGTTTACGTTTTGTAACTGGGAAATGTGTCGTAGTGTTCTAGTTTACGTGTTGTAACTGGGAAATATGTTGTAGTGTTCTAGTTTACGTGTTGTAACTGGGAAATGTGTCGTAGTGTTTTAGTTTACGTGTTGTAACTGGGAAATCTGTCGTAGTGTTCTAGTTTACGTTTTGTAACTGGGAAATCTGTCTTAGTGTTCTAGTTTACGTTTTGTAACTGGGAAATATGTTGTAGTGTTTTAATATACGTGTTGTAACTGGGAAATCTGTCGTAGTGTTTTAGTTTACGTTTTGTAACTGGGAAATCTGTCATAGTGTTCTAGTTTACGTTTTGTAACTGGGAAATCTGTCGTAGTGTTTTAGTTTACGTGTTGTAACTGGGAACTCTGTCGTAGTGTTCTAGTTTACGTTTTGTAACTGGGAAATATGTCTTAGTGTTCTAGTTTACGTTTTGTAACTGGGAAATCTGTCGTAGTGTTTTAGTTTACGTGTTGTAACTGGGAACTCTGTCGTAGTGTTCGAGTTTACGTGTTGTAACTGGGAAATCTGTCTTAGTGTTCTAGTTTACGTGTTGTAACTGGGAAATCTGTCGTAGTGTTTTAGTTTACGTTTTGTAACTGGGAAATCTGTCATAGTGTTCTAGTTTACGTGTTGTAACTGGGAACTCTGTCGTAGTGTTCTAGTTTACGTTTTGTAACTGGGAAATCTGTCTTAGTGTTCTAGTTTACGTTTTGTAACTGGGAAATGTGTCGTAGTGTTCTAGTTTACGTTTTGTAACTGGGAAATGTGTCGTAGTGTTCTAGTTTACGTTTTGTAACTGGGAAATATGTTGTAGTGTTCTAGTTTACGTTTTGTAACTGGGAAATGTGTCGTAGTGTTCTAGTTTACGTGTTGTAACTGGGAAATATGTTGTAGTGTTCTAGTTTACGTGTTGTAACTGGGAAATGTGTCGTAGTGTTTTAGTTTACGTGTTGTAACTGGGAAATCTGTCGTAGTGTTCTAGTTTACGTTTTGTAACTGGGAAATCTGTCTTAGTGTTCTAGTTTACGTTTTGTAACTGGGAAATCTGTCGTAGTGTTTTAGTTTACGTGTTGTAACTGGGAACTCTGTCGTAGTGTTCTAGTTTACGTTTTGTAACTGGGAAATATGTCTTAGTGTTCTAGTTTACGTTTTGTAACTGGGAAATCTGTCGTAGTGTTTTAGTTTACGTGTTGTAACTGGGAACTCTGTCGTAGTGTTCGAGTTTACGTGTTGTAACTGGGAAATCTGTCTTAGTGTTCTAGTTTACGTGTTGTAACTGGGAAATCTGTCGTAGTGTTTTAGTTTACGTTTTGTAACTGGGAAATCTGTCATAGTGTTCTAGTTTACGTGTTGTAACTGGGAACTCTGTCGTAGTGTTCTAGTTTACGTTTTGTAACTGGGAAATCTGTCTTAGTGTTCTAGTTTACGTTTTGTAACTGGGAAATGTGTCGTAGTGTTCTAGTTTACGTTTTGTAACTGGGAAATGTGTCGTAGTGTTCTAGTTTACGTTTTGTAACTGGGAAATATGTCATAGTGTTCTAGTTTACGTGTTGTAACTGGGAAATCTGTCGTAGTGTTTTAGTTTACGTTTTGTAACTGGGAAATCTGTCATAGTGTTCTAGTTTACGTGTTGTAACTGGGAACTCTGTCGTAGTGTTCTAGTTTACGTTTTGTAACTGGGAAATCTGTCTTAGTGTTCTAGTTTACGTTTTGTAACTGGGAAATGTGTCGTAGTGTTCTAGTTTACGTTTTGTAACTGGGAAATGTGTCGTAGTGTTCTAGTTTACGTTTTGTAACTGGGAAATATGTCATAGTGTTCTAGTTTACGTGTTGTAACTGGGAACTCTGTCGTAGTGCTCTAGTTTACGTTTTGTAACTGGGAAATCTGTCTTAGTGTTCTAGTTTACGTTTTGTAACTGGGAAATGTGTTGTAGTGTTCTAGTTTACGTTTTGTAACTGTGAAATCTGTCTTAGTGTTCTAGTTTACGTTTTGTAACTGGGAAATCTGTCGTAGTGTTTTAGTTTACGTTTTGTAACTGTGAAATCTGTCTTAGTGTTCTAGTTTACGTTTTGTAACTGGGAAATCTGTCGTAGTGTTCTAGTTTACGTTTTGTAACTGGGAAATCTGTCGTAGTGTTCTAGTATACGTTTTGTAACTGGGAAATCTGTCGTAGTGTTCTAGTTTACGTTTTGTAACTGGGAAATCTGTCGTAGTGTTCTAGTTTACGTTTTGTAACTGGGAAATCTGTCGTAGTGTTTTAGTTTACGTGTTGTAACTGGGAAATATATCGTAGTGTTATAATATACGTGTTGTAACTGGGAAATCTGTCTTAATGTTCTAGTTTACGTTTTGTAACTGGGAAATCTGTCGTAGTGTTTTAGTATACGTTTTGTAACTGGGACATCTGTCGTAGTGTTCTAGTTTACGTTTTATAACTGGGAAATCTGTCGTAGTGTTCTAGTTTACGTTTTGTAACTGGGAAATCTGTCGTAGTGTTTTAGTATACGTTTTGTAACTGGGAAATCTGTCGTAGTGTTCTAGTTTACGTTTTATAACTGGGAACTCTGTCGTAGTGTTCTAGTTTACGTTTTGTAACTGGGAAATCTGTCGTAGTGTTCTAGTTTACGTTTTGTAACTGGGAAATCTGTCGTAGTGTTTTAGTTTACGTGTTGTAACTGGGAACTCTGTCGTAGTGTTCTAGTTTACGTTTTGTAACTGGGAAATCTGTCGTAGTGTTCTAGTTTACGTTTTGTAACTGGGAAATCTGTCGAAGTGGTTTAGTTTACGTGTTGTAACTGGGAAATCTGTCTTAGTGTTCTAGTTTACGTGTTGTAACTGGGAAATGTGTCGTAGTGTTCTAGTTTACGTTTTGTAACTGGGAAATCTGTCGTAGTGTTCTAGTTTACGTTTTGTAACTGGGAAATCTGTCGTAGTGGTTTAGTTTACGTGTTGTAACTGGGAAATCTGTCTTAGTGTTCTAGTTTACGTGTTGTAACTGGGAAATGTGTCGTAGTGTTCTAGTTTACGTTTTGTAACTGGGAAATCTGTCTTAGTGTTCTAGTTTACGTGTTGTAACTGGGAAATCTGTCGTAGTGTTCTAGTTTACGTTTTGTAACTGGGAAATCTGTCTTAGTGTTCTAGTTTACGTTTTGTAACTGGGAAATATGTTGTAGTGTTCTAGTTTACGTGTTGTAACTGGGAAATCTGTCGTAGTGTTCTAGTTTACGTTTTGTAACTGGGAAATCTGTCTTAGTGTTCTAGTTTACGTTTTATAACTGGGAAATCTGTCGTAGTGTTCTAGTTTACGTTTTGTAACTGGGAAATCTGTCGTAGTGTTTTAGTATACGTTTTGTAACTGGGAAATCTGTCTTGGTGTTCTAGTTTACGTTTTGTAACTGTAAAATCTGTCGTAGTGTTCTAGTTTACGTTTTATAACTGGGAAATCTGTTGTAATGTTCTAGTTTACGGTTTGTAACTGGGAAATTTGTGGTTGTGTTCTAGCTTACGTTTTGTAACTGGGAAATCAGTCTTAGTGTTCTACTTTACGTTTTGTAACTGTAAAATATGTCGTAGTGTTCTAGTTTACTTTTTATAACTGGGAAATCTGTTGTAGTGTTCTAGTTTACGGTTTGTAACTGGGAAATTTGTGGTTGTGTTCTAGCTTACGTTTTGTAACTGGGAAATCAGTCTTAATGTTCTAGTTTACGGTTTGTAACTGGGAAATCTGTCGTAGTGTTCTAGTTTACGTTTTATAACTGGGAAATCTGTCTTAGTGTTCTAGTTTACGTTTTGTAACTGGGAAATCTGTCTTAGTGTTCTAGTTTACGTTTTGTAACTGGGAAATCTGTCGTAGTGTTCTAGTTTACGGCTTGTAACTGGGAAATCTGTCTTAGTGTTCTAGTTTACGGCTTGTAACTGGGAAATCTGTCTTAGTGTTCTAGTTTACGTTTTGTAACTGGGAAATCTGTCCTAGTGTATTACTTGACGTTTCGTGATTAGGAAACCTATCCATGCTTTGTAACTGGGAAATCTGTCTTAGTAATCTATGTTACGTTTTCTCAATGTCTATACCTAACTGTAAAATGAATGTTATTGAACTCAACTATTTTAATGTCTATAAATGAATAATATAAATAGGAAAAGTTTAATTTTCCACTGAACACAGTATGTTTCAGTGGAAAATTTGATCAAATGTATATATTTATATTATCTATCTGATTAACAGTGCAAAAATATTAACATCAGTTATACATGGTCAACTATGTCCTCCATATTTATTTTATGCTAAATTTAGAATTGATTTATTGACATATTTAATTGAACAATATTGTTTACCTCTTTAGTGAATGAGTGAGTTGTTGTTGTTTAACGCCAACTCAGCAATTTTTCAGCTATTTCATAGCGAGAACTTGTTAATAGTGAACTCAGAAGAGAAATTAGAAAACAAGACCGTATTCGTAAGACAGTAAAAAAATATAACAAACAATCAGATATCGACAAATACAAGAAACAGAGAAATAGAGTTAATAACTTAAAAAAGATTGCTAAAGAACATTTGGAACAAAATTTAGACAATATAATCTTTTAGAAAATATATCAAATCCAAAACCTTACTGAAAAATAATGAAGATGTTAATTAAATCGAATAAAGGATGCAGTAATATACCCCCTCTCCAAAATATAATTCAGGATGAAGGACTAGAGGAGATAGTCTACGGAGACGACGAGAAGTGTGAATTACTAAATAAATATTTTAGTTTTTCTATAAGCTGCCATATTTCTCATTGGATTTTCAAGATATGACTAAAATATTGTGCAACAATATTTTATAGTGTGATTGAGTAAGCTTAGTACATACAATTTCATTTTGCAGGTGCCCAAGTTCCATGTCTGTCATCAGCATCAAATTTCCATAAACATCAGAGGTCATAAAGCCCAATTAGTCATCATTAAACTGCATGATGTAAACATCATTATTTTTGCTGTGAATTACCTCCCTTTGAGTGCTACCATGACAAACCAAATTAAAGTTTAACAGTCTAATAAACTACCAAGTGATATCAGATGATTTGGTATGAGAATGAATTCCGCATGTAAATTTCATGTTTTCTGTATTTTGATCACTAGGAATCTTTTTTATTGTAATCTTACATGGTAATTTCCAGTCTGTTTAAAGTGGCGGTGCAAATTAAAACCATTATTTTATGCATTTTGATGTTAATATCCTGCAGTAGGAAGGCATCTTTAACTTTATATTCCCTATGATTCAGTCTTTCCAAAATTAGATAAGGGCTCCTTATAAAGATCTATCTTGATTTTTTGTAAAAAAAAATTAAGGAATTTCGATATTGTGGACAAATTCCTGGAAATTTGTAAAGAACAGTGTACTTGTTTAAAAATTTCTAAATAGAGTCTGTATCATCTGTAAGTGTTCAAATATAGTTATTCTTGTTTCAAATTGGCTAAATTATTTGGAAAAATATATACTTTGGATTAAGCAGATTATTTAGGGTCTTCTTAATATTTGTCCTCTTCCCTTTTTTATTAGTAGAGCAGTATGGTGATATTCATTGGAAGATGCGAACGTTCCTCTTCCGATAATTTTCTACGAGATATAGTCATTACCACAGAGGAGATTGTTGATATTATTAAAATAATAAATCCTAATAAGGCATCGGGGCCAGATATAATCAGTCACAAAATGTTAAAAATCTGTCCTGAAAAAATAGCAACCCCTCTCCAAATAATTCTTAATAAATCTCTTCTACAATGTAAATATCCAACCAGCTGGAAGATTGCACAAGTGATTGCTATTTTTGAAAAAGGTGACAAGTCATTACCGTCTAATTATAGACCTATATCTCTTATAAGTTGTGTTGGAAAAATAATGGAAGAGTTATCTACAAATATGTATTTAACCATCTACAAAGAAACAAGTTAATTTATGAATATCAATCTGGTTTTCTCCCAAAATATTCAACAGTACACCAACTATTAGAAATGTATGACTGCATTTTAAATTCACTAGAAAAAAAGGAAATTAGCTGTTTTGTATTCTGTGATTTTTCTAAAGCATTTGACAAAGTTTGGCATAAAGGGTTGATACATAAAATTAAGTCATACGGTGTGGATAGTAATTTATTAAATTGATTCTCTAGTTACCTGCAAGATCGACAACAGAAAGTATTAATAAACAATTCGTCTTCTTCACTTTGCAATGTTTCAGCGGTTGTACCCCAAGATCAGTACTAGGACCTCTATTATTTATTATGTATACCAACGATATTGCTGAGAGGTTAATATTCTCTTACCCGACTTTTCGCAGATGACACTTCCTTCAGATATTCCAACCGTGATGAATTACAGATAAAAACTGTGATTGATCACGATTTGAAAGAGCTGGATGAATGGGCAAAGAAATGGTTGATGACTTTTAACTCAGATAAAACAGAAATTATGCTATTTTTAAATACGGATATTCCAGAATTCAATTTTACATTTAATGGAAGAACTATTCCTATTACAAATTCTCACAAACATTTGGGAGTTACATTTAGCAGCGATGCTAAATGGAATATACATGTTGAAAATATATTTAAGTATTTACAAACACCTGAATGTTCTTCGAACGTTAAAATATAAACTTTCTCGGAAAAATCTAGAGAAATTATATTTAGTTTATATCAGACCAATTTTGAATATGCTTGTGAAATATGGGATAATTGTGGGGTAAGGAATTCTAATAAACTTGACCATTTGCAACTTGAGGCTGCTAGAATCGTTACTGGTCTTCCAATATTTGCTAGTCAATTTTAATTTATAAAGAGTTAGGCTGGGAATCATTGGCAGAAAGAAGAAAAAGGAGAAAATTACAAATGTTTTATAATATACAAAATAATAATGCACCCATGTATCTTTGTGACTTAATTCCACCATCAATTCAAAGTACAACCGTTTATCCATTACGCAATGGAAGTGATATTATAATGCCATTTTGTAGACTATCGAATACTTATGATTCATTTATTCCTTCAATTATACGTCAATGGAATAGCTTAGATCAATCTCTTCGAAATGTGGATTCTATTGCAAAATTTAAAGCTGAATTAAGAAAGCTGAAAGATATTAACCAAGTTCCTAAACATTACGAAATTGGACCTCGAAAACGGAATATTATTTTAACCCAGCTTCGATGTTTTGCTTCTTTTTTGAATTACGATTTGTTCCAAGTAAATATAGTCTCAGATCCGTCTTGTCGTTGTGGTGGCAATCGCGAGGACTCCTATCATTTCTTCTTCGATTGTTCCCATTATTCAAATATAAGACATACATTGTTTCAAAATCTCAACTGGCTACCTAATTATTGTGCTTTAGATCTTACACTTTTGACCTGTGGTAATCCTACACTCCCGTATGAACAGAACGAAATTATTTTTAAGCATGTGTTTGAATATATATAGAGGTCTGAAAGGTTTCTTGTTGTCTAGTTGTTCACCAAAACAACAATCGCACACATCACCACCACTAACCCTCTGTCTCATTCCTTTCTTCATTCTCTGTTTTAGTTCAATCTACACATTATTAATGTAAGGAATATTTATATACATGCATGCTCTATCAAATAATGTTGTAACTTATTGTATATAGGAGAAGGCTTCATAAGTTTGTTTAACTTGTGTCTTATCCTTTTTGCACATTTGAGCAAATAAAATATGTCTAAGCTAAAAAACTTCATAATTTTCAATGAGATGATAATGAGGTCAGCTGTATACTAGATCAACGCGTTTTGTTGGATTTTTACAGTTCTAGCTCACTGAAACAACAGTCCATGGGGTAGACATGTCGCCCAGTCGGACACATAATCCTGATTCCGAGCCAAACAGTCTTTGCTCTTTCTCCTTAATACTCACACTACGTAAACGGTGTCCTCTGTAAAATGTTACTTCGTGTTGCGGTGTACTGTTACTTCTTCTTTTTTGTGCAGCACATGGCAGATGTAATTCACACAACAGACCAAACAGGTAAGAATTTTTACCATGTTACACAATTTCATCCAATAACAGTTAACCACATTTGTTTCAGATATATTTCTTGTCATATTGATAATAAAAAATCTATATAAAAACTTTTGTTTACAACAATAACTGATCATATTAATGAACAAATACTGAGGCAGGTCAAGATATTTGAACTTTTTCATCAAAAAGTTCGAAATTTGACATTTTGATTTAAACTGATGACTGAAACCCTTCCTTAAATTCATTTATCTTCCTAAGTTTCCATGGAAATTATATAAAGAAGAAATTAAAGGAAAATATTAGACTCGGAAAATTGCTGTTGTGTGAATTGCATCTTCCATGTGCTGCACAACCAACAAAAAGAAGTAACAGTACACCGCAACACGAAGTAACATTTTACAGAGGACACCGTTTACATAGTGTGATACTGCATGCTTAGCGGAGAAGCAACAAATACAAAGTTTACATTCTTAGGTTTGACCCAATCGGGTGTCGAACACACGATCTACCGCATTCGAGGCGAGCACGCTAACCATTGCACCACCGATGCGTTTTTTTTCTTCTTCTTGAATTAATGAAATAGTCTCAGTATTGTATTTTATGTTTCGTAACTGGGAAATCTGTCTTAGTGTTATAGCTTACGTTTTGTAACTGGGAAATCTGTCTTAGTGTTCTAATTTCGTTTTGTAACTGGAAAATCTGTCTTGGTGTTCTAGTTTACGCTTTGTAACTGGGAAATCTATTTTGGTGTTCTAGTTTAAGCTTTGTAACTGGGAAATCTGTCTTAGTGTTCTAATTTCGTTTTGTAACTGGAAAATCTGTCTTGGTGTTCTAGTTTACGCTTTGTAACTGGAAAATCTGTCTTGGTATTCTAGTTTACGTTTTGTAACTGGGAAATCTGTCTTAGTGTTCTAGCTTACATTTTGAAACTGGGAAATCTGTCTTAGTGTTCTAGCTTACGTTTTGTAACTGGGAATTCTGTCTTAGTGTTCTAGCTTACGTTTTGTAACTGGGAAATCTGTCTTAGTTTTCTAGCTTACGTTTTGCAACTGGGAAATCTGTCTTAGTGTTCTAGCTTACGTTTTGTAACTGGGAAATCTGTCTTAGTGTTCTAACTTACGTTTTGTAACTGGGAAATCTGTCTTAGTGTTCTAGCTTACGTTTTGTAACTGGGAAATCTGTCTTAGTGTTCTAGCTTACGTTTTGCAACTGGGAAATGTGTCTTAGTGTTCTAGCTTACGGTTTCTAACTGGGAAATCTGTTTGGTGTTCTAGTTTTCGCTTTGTAACTGGGAAATCCGTCTTAGTGTTCTAGCTTACGTTTTGTAACTGGGAAATCTGTCGTAGTGTTCTAGCTTACGTTTTGTAACTGGGAAATCTGTTTTGGTGTTCTAGTTTACGTTTTGTAACTGGGAAATCTGTCTTGGTGTTCTAGGTTACAGTTTGTAACGGTTAAATTTAGCGTAGTGTTCTAGTTTACGTTTTGTAACTGGGAAATTTGTCGTAGTGTTCTAGCTTACGCTTTGTAACTGGGAAATCTGTTTTGGTGTTCTAGTTTACGCTTTGTAACTGGGAAATCTGTTTTGGTGTTCTAGGTTACGCTTTGTGACTGGGAAATTTGTCGTAGTGTTCTAGTTTACGTTTTGCAACTGGGAAATCTGTCTTAGTGTTCTAGTGTACGCTTTGTGACTGGGAAATCTGTCTTGGTGTTCTAGTTTACGTTTTGTAACTGGGAAATCTGTCGTAGTGTTCTAGCTTACGTTTTGTAACTGGGAAATCTGTTTTGGTGTTCTAGTTTTCGCTTTGTAACTGGGAAATCTGTTTTTGGTGTTCTAGGTTACGCTTTGTGACTGGGAAATTTGTCGTAGTGTTCTAGTTTACGTTTTGCAACTGGGAAATCTGTCTTAGTGTTCTAGTTTACGCTTTGTGACTGGGAAATCTGTCTTGGTGTTCTAGTTTACGTGTTGTAACTGGGTAATCTGTCTTAGTGTTCTAGTGTACGCTTTGTAACTTTGAAATCTGTTGTAGTGTTCTAGTTTACGTTTTGTAACTGGGCAATCTGTCTTAGTGTTCTAGTTTACGCTTTGTGACTGGGAAATCTGTTTTGGTGTTCTAGTTTTCGCTTTGTAACTGGGAAATCTGTTTTGGTGTTCTAGGTTACGGTTTGTAACTGGGAAATCTGTTTTGGTGTTCTAGTTTTCGCTTTGTAACTGGGAAATCTGTCTTAGTGTTCTAGTTTACGCTTTGTAACTGGGAAATCTGTTTTGGTGTTCTAGTTTTCGCTTTGTAACTGGGAAATCTGTTTTGGTGTTCTAGTTTTCACTTTGTAACTGGGAAATCTGTTTTGGTGTTCTAGTTTTCGCTTTGTAACTGGGAAATCTGTTTTGGTGTTCTAGTTTTCCCTTTGTAACTGGGAAATCTGTTTTGGTGTTCTAGTTTTCGCTTTGTAACTGGGAAATCTGTTTTGGTGTTCTAGGTTACGGTTTGTATCTGGGAAATCTGTCGTAGTGTTCTAGTTTACGCTTTGTTACTGGGAAATCTCTCTTGGTGTTCTAGTTTACGCTTTGTATCTGGGAAATCTGTCATAGTGTTCTAGTTTACGGCTTGTAACTGGGAAATGTGTCGTAGTGTTCTAGTTTACGTTTTGTAACTGGGAAATCTGTTGTAGTGTTCTAGTTTACGGTTTGTAACTGGGAAATTTGTGGTTGTGTTCTAGTTTACGTTTTGTAACTGGGAAATCTGTCTTAGTGTTCTATTTTACGCTTTGTAAGTGGGAAATCTGTTTTGGTGTTCTAGTTTTCGCTTTGTAACTGGGAAATCTGTTTTGGTGTTCTAGGTTACGTTTTGTAACTTTGAAATCTGTCGTAGTGTTCTAGTTTTCGCTTTGTAACTTGGAAATCTGTCGTAGTGTTCTAGTTTACGTTTTGTAACTTTGAAATCTGTTGTAGTGTTCTAGTATACGGTTTGTAACTGTGAAATTTGTTGTAGTGTTCTAGTGTACGCTCTGTAACTGGGAAATCTGTCGTAGTGTTCTAGTTTACGCTTTGTAACTGGGAAATCTGTCTTAGTGTTCTAGTTTACGCTTTGTAAGTGGGAAATCTGTTTTGGTGTTCTAGTTTTCGCTTTGTAACTGGGAAATCTGTTTTGGTGTTCTAGGTTACGGTTTGTAACTGGGAAATCTGTCGTAGTGTTCTAGGTTACGTTTTGTAACTTTGAAATCTGTCGTAGAGTTCTAGTTTTCGCTTTGTAACTGGGAAATCTGTTGTTGTGTTCTAGTTTACGTTTTATAACTGGGAAATGTGTCGTAGTGTTCGAGTTTACGTTTTGTAACGGGGAAATCTGTCTTAGTGTTCTAGTTTACGCTTTGTAAGTGGGAAATCTGTTTTGGTGTTCTAGTTTTCGCTTTGTAACTGGGAAATCTGTTTTGGTGTTCTAGGTTACGGTTTGTAACTGGGAAATCTGTCGTAGTGTTCTAGGTTACGTTTTGTAACTTTGCAATCTGTCGTAGTGTTCTAGTTTTCGCTTTGTAACTGGGAAATCTGTTGTAGTGTTCTAGTTTACGGTTTGTAACTGGGAAATATGTCGTAGTGTTCTAGCTTACGGCTTGTAACTGTGAAATTTGTTGTAGTGTTCTAGTTTACGCTTTGTAACTGGGAAATCTGTCGTAGTGTTCTAGTTTACGGTTTGTAACTGGGAAATTTGTGGTTGTGTTCTAGTTTACGCTTTGTAACTTGGAAATCTGTCTTGGTGTTCTAGTTTACGGTTTGTAACTGGGAAATCTGTCTTGGTGTTCTAGTTTACGTTTTGTAACTTGGAAATCTGTCGTAATGTTCTAGTTTACGTTTTGTAACTTTGAAATCTGTTGTAGTGTACTAGTTTACGGTTTGTAACTGGGAAATCTGTTTTGGTGTTCTAGGTTACGGTTTGTAACTGGGAAATCTGTTTTGGTGTTCTAGTTTACGCTTTGTAACTGGGAAATCTGTTTTGGTGTTCTAGTTTTCGCTTTGTAACTGGGAAATCTGTTTTGGTGTTCTAGTTTTCGCTTTTCTAACTGGGAAATCTGTTTTGGTGTTCTAGGTTACGGTTTGTATCTGGGAAATCTGTTTTGGTGTTCTAGGTTACGGTTTGTATCTGGGAAATCTGTCGTAGTGTTCTAGTTTACGCTTTGTTACTGGGAAATCTCTCTTGGTGTTCTAGTTTACGCTTTGTATCTGGGAAATCTGTCATAGTGTTCTAGTTTACGGCTTGTAACTGGGAAATGTGTCGTAGTGTTCTAGTTTACGGTTTGTAACTGGGAAATTTGTGGTTGTGTTCTAGTTTACGTTTTGTAACTGGGAAATCTGTCTTAGTGTTCTATTTTACGCTTTGTAAGTTGGAAATCTGTTTTGGTGTTCTAGTTTTCGCTTTGTAACTGGGAAATCTGTTTTGGTGTTCTAGGTTACGTTTTGTAACTTTGAAATCTGTCGTAGTGTTCTAGTTTTCGCTTAGTAACTTGGAAATCTGTCGTAGTGTTCTAGTTTACGGTTTGTAACTGTGAAATTTGTTGTAGTGTTCTAGTGTACGCTCTGTAACTGGGAAATCTGTCGTAGTGTTCTAGTTTACGCTTTGTAACTGGGAAATCTGTCTTAGTGTCCTAGTTTACGCTTTGTAAGTGGGAAATCTGTTTTGGTGTTCTAGTTTTCGCTTTGTAACTGGGAAATCTGTTTTGGTGTTCTAGGTTACGGTTTGTAACTGGGAAATCTGTCTTGGTGTTCTAGGTTACGTTTTGTAACTGGGAAATCTGTTTTGGTGTTCTAGGTTACGGTTTGTAACTGGGAAATCTGTCTTGGTGTTCTAGGTTACGTTTTGTAACTTTGAAATCTGTCGTAGTGTTCTAGTTTTCGCTTTGTAACTTGGAAATCTGTCGTAGTGTTCTAGTTTACGTTTTGTAACTTTGAAATCTGTTGTAGTGTTCTAGTTTACGGTTTGTAACTGGGAAATCTGTCGTAGTGTTCTAGCTTACGGCTTGTAACTGTGAAATTTGTTGTAGTGTTCTAGTGTACGCTTTGTAACTGGGAAATCTGTCGTAGTGTTCTAGTTTACGGCTTGTAACTGTGAAATTTGTTGTAGTGTTCTAGTGTACGTTTTGTAACTGGGAAATTTGTCGTAGTGTTCTAGTTTACGCTTTGTAAGTGGGAAATCTGTCGTAGTGTTCTAGTGTACGGTTTGTAACTGGGAAATCTGTCGTAGTGTTCTAGCTTACGGCTTGTAACTGTGAAATTTGTTGTAGTGTTCTAGTGTACGCTTTGTAACTGTGAAATCTGTCGTAGTGTTCTAGTTTACGGCTTGTAACTGTGAAATTTGTTGTAGTGTTCTAGTGTACGTTTTGTAACTGTGAACTTTGTTGTGGTGTTCTAGTTTACGCTTTGTAACTGGGAAATCTGTCGTAGTGTTCTAGTTTACGGTTTGTAACTGGGAAATTTGTGGTTGTGTTCTAGTTTACGCTTTGTAACTTGGAAATCTGTCTTGGTGTTCTAGTTTACGGTTTGTAACTGGGAAATCTGTCTTGGTGTTCTAGTTTACGTTTTGTAACTTGGAAATCTGTCGTAGTGTTCTAGTTTACGTTTTGTAACTTTGAAATCTGTCGTAGTGTTCTAGTTTACGGTTTGTAACTGGGAAATCTGTTGTAGTGTACTAGTTTACGGTTTGTAACTGGGAAATCTGTTTTGGTGTTCTAGGTTACGGTTTGTAACTGGGAAATCTGTTTAGGTGTTCTAGTTTACGCTTTGTAACTGGGAAATCTGTTTTGGTGTTCTAGTTTTCGCTTTGTAACTGGGAAATCTGTTTTGGTGTTCTAGTTTTCGCTTTTCTAACTGGGAAATCTGTTTTGGTGTTCTAGTTTTCGCTTTGTAACTGGGAAATCTGTTTTGGTGTTCTAGGTTACGGTTTGTATCTGGGAAATCTGTCGTAGTGTTCTAGTTTACGCTTTGTTACTGGGAAATCTCTCTTGGTGTTCTAGTTTACGCTTTGTATCTGGGAAATCTGTCATAGTGTTCTAGTTTACGGCTTGTAACTGGTAAATGTGTCGTAGTGTTCTAGTTTACGGTTTGTAACTGGGAAATTTGTGGTTGTGTTCTAGTTTACGTTTTGTAACTGGGAAATCTGTCTTAGTGTTCTATTTTACGCTTTGTAAGTTGGAAATCTGTTTTGGTGTTCTAATTTTCGCTTTGTAACTGGGAAATCTGTTTTGGTATTCTAGGTTACGTTTTGTAACTTTGAAATCTGTCGTAGTGTTCTAGTTTTCGCTTAGTAACTTGGAAATCTGTCGTAGTGTTCTAGTTTACGGTTTGTAACTGTGAAATTTGTTGTAGTGTTCTAGTGTACGCTCTGTAACTGGGAAATCTGTCGTAGTGTTCTAGTTTACGCTTTGTAACTGGGAAATCTGTCTTAGTGTCCTAGTTTACGCTTTGTAAGTGGGAAATCTGTTTTGGTGTTCTAGTTTTCGCTTTGTAACTGGGAAATCTGTTTTGGTGTTCTAGGTTACGGTTTGTAACTGGGAAATCTGTCTTGGTGTTCTAGGTTACGTTTTGTAACTTTGAAATCTGTCGTAGTGTTCTAGTTTTCGCTTTGTAACTTGGAAATCTGTCGTAGTGTTCTAGCTTACGGCTTGTAACTGTGAAATTTGTTGTAGTGTTCTAGTGTACGCTTTGTAACTGTGAAATCTGTCGTAGTGTTCTAGTTTACGGCTTGTAACTGTGAAATTTGTTGTAGTGTTCTAGTGTACGTTTTGTAACTGTGAACTTTGTTGTAGTGTTCTAGTGTACGCTTTGTAACTGGGAAATCTGTCGTAGTGTTCTAGTTTACGGCTTGTAACTGTGAAATTTGTTGTAGTGTTCTAGTGTACGTTTTGTAACTGTGAAATTTGTTGTAGTGTTCTAGTTTACGGTTTGTAACTGGGAAATCTGTCGTAGTGTTCTAGTGTACGTTTTGTAACTGTGAAATTTGTTGTAGTGTTCTAGTTTACGCTTTGTAACTGGGAAATCTGTCGTAGTGTTCTAGTTTACGGCTTGTAACTGTGAAATTTGTTGTAGTGTTCTAGTGTACGTTTTGTAACTGTGAAATTTGTTGTAGTGTTCTAGTGTACGCTTTGTAACTGGGAAATCAGTCGTAGTGTTCTAGTTTACGGCTTGTAACTGTGAAATTTGTTGTAGTGTTCTAGTGTACGTTTTGTAACTGTGAAATTTGTTGTAGTGTTCTAGTTTACGCTTTGTAACTGGGAAATCTGTCGTAGTGTTCTAGTTTACGCTTTGTAACTGGGAAATCTGTTTTGGTGTTCTAGTATACGCTTTGTAAGTGGGAAATCTGTTTTGGTGTTCTAGTTTTCGCTTTGTAACTGGGAAATCTGTTTTGGTGTTCTAGGTTACGGTTTGTAACTGGGAAATCTGTCTTAGTGTTCTAGTTTACGGTTTGTAACTGGGAAATCTGTTTTGGTGTTCTAGTTTACGCTTTGTAACTGGGAAATCTGTTTTGGTGTTCTAGTTTACGCTTTGTAACTGGGAAATCTGTTTTGGTGTTCTAGGTTACGCTTTGTGACTGGGAAATTTGTCGTAGTGTTCTAGTTTACGTTTTGCAACTGGGAAATCTGTCTTAGTGTTCTAGTGTACGCTTTGTGACTGAGAAATCTGTCTTGGTGTTCTAGTTTACGTTTTGTAACTGGGAAATCTGTCGTAGTGTTCTAGCTTACGTTTTGTAACTGGGAAATCTGTTTTGGTGTTCTAGTTTACGTTTTGCAACTGGGAAATCTGTCTTAGTGTTCTAGTTTACGCTTTGTGACTGGGAAATCTGTCTTGGTGTTCTAGTTTACGTGTTGTAACTGGGAAATCTGTCTTAGTGTTCTAGTGTACGCTTTGTAACTTTGAAATCTGTTGTAGTGTTCTAGTTTACGTTTTGTGACTGGGAAATCTGTTTTGGTGTTCTAGTTTTCGCTTTGTAACTGGGAAATCTGTTTTGGTGTTCTAGGTTACGGTTTGTAACTGGGAAATCTGTTTTGGTGTTCTAGTTTTCGCTTTGTAACTGGGAAATCTGTCTTAGTGTTCTAGTTTACGCTTTGTAACTGGGAAATCTGTTTTGGTGTTCTAGTTTTCGCTTTGTAACTGGGAAATCTGTTTTGGTGTTCTAGTTTTCGCTTTGTAACTGGGAAATCTGTTTTGGTGTTCTAGTTTTCGCTTTGTAACTGGGAAATCTGTTTTGGTGTTCTAGTTTTCGCTTTGTAACTGGGAAATCTGTTTTGGTGTTCTAGTTTTCGCTTTGTAACTGGGAAATCTGTTTTAGTGTTCTAGGTTACGGTTTGTATCTGGGAAATCTGTCGTAGTGTTCTAGTTTACGCTTTGTTACTGGGAAATCTCTCTTGGTGTTCTAGTTTACGCTTTGTATCTGGGAAATCTGTCATAGTGTTCTAGTTTACGGCTTGTAACTGGGAAATGTGTCGTAGTGTTCTAGTTTACGTTTTGTAACTGGGAAATCTGTTGTAGTGTTCTAGTTTACGGTTTGTAACTGGAAAATTTGTGGTTGTGTTCTAGTTTACGTTTTGTAACTGGGAAATCTGTCTTAGTGTTCTATTTTACGCTTTGTAAGTGGGAAATCTGTTTTGGTGTTCTAGTTTTCGCTTTGTAACTGGGAAATCTGTTTTGGTGTTCTAGGTTACGTTTTGTAACTTTGAAATCTGTCGTAGTGTTCTAGTTTTCGCTTTGTAACTTGGAAATCTGTCGTAGTGTTCTAGTTTACGTTTTGTAACTTTGAAATCTGTTGTAGTGTTCTAGTTTACGGTTTGTAACTGTGAAATTTGTTGTAGTGTTCTAGTGTACGCTCTGTAACTGGGAAATCTGTCGTAGTGTTCTAGTTTACGCTTTGTAAGTGGGAAATCTGTTTTGGTGTTCTAGTTTTCGCTTTGTAACTGGGAAATCTGTTTTGGTGTTCTAGGTTACGGTTTGTAACTGGGAAATCTGTCGTAGTGTTCTAGGTTACGTTTTGTAACTTTGAAATCTGTCGTAGTGTTCTAGTTTTCGCTTTGTAACTGGGAAATCTGTTTTGGTGTTCTAGGTTACGGTTTGTAACTGGGAAATCTGTCGTAGTGTTCTAGGTTACGTTTTGTAACTTTGAAATCTGTCGTAGTGTTCTAGTTTTCGCTTTGTAACTGGGAAATCTGTTTTGGTGTTCTAGGTTACGGTTTGTAACTGGGAAATCTGTCGTAGTGTTCTAGTTTACGTTTTGTAACTGGGAAATGTGTCGTAGTGTTCGAGTTTACGTTTTGTAACGGGGAAATCTGTCGTAGTGTTCTAGTTTACGTTTTGTAACTTTGAAATCTGTTGTAGTGTTCTAGTTTACGGTTTGTAACTGGGAAATCTGTCGTAGTGTTCTACCTTACGGCTTGTAACTGTGAAATTTGTTGTAGTGTTCTAGTTTACGCTTTGTAACTGGGAAATCTGTCGTAGTGTTCTAGTTTACGGTTTGTAACTGGGAAATTTGTGGTTGTGTTCTAGTTTACGCTTTGTAGCTTGGAAATCTGTCTTGGTGTTCTAGTTTACGGTTTGTAACTGGGAAATCTGTCTTGGTGTTCTAGTTTACGTTTTGTAACTTGGAAATCTGTCGTAGTGTTCTAGTTTACGTTTTGTAACTTTGAAATCTGTCGTAGTGTTCTAGTTTACGGTTTGTAACTGGGAAATCTGTTGTAGTGTACTAGTTTACGGTTTGTAACTGGGAAATCTGTTTTGGTGTTCTAGGTTACGGTTTGTAACTGGGAAATCTGTTTTGGTGTTCTAGTTTACGCTTTGTAACTGGGAAATCTGTTTTGGTGTTCTAGTTTTCGCTTTGTATCTGGGAAATCTGTCATAGTGTTCTAGTTTACGCTTTGATACTGGGAAATCTCTCTTGGTGTTGTAGTTTACGCTTTGTATCTGGGAAATCTGTCATAGTGTTCTAGTTTACGGCTTGTAACTGGGAAATGTGTCGTAGTGTTCTAGTTTACGTTTTGTAACTGGGAAATCTGTTGTAGTGTTCTAGTTTACGGTTTGTAACTGGGAAATTTGTGGTTGTGTTCTAGTTTACGTTTTGTAACTGGGAAATCTGTCTTAGTGTTCTATTTTACGCTTTGTAAGTGGGAAATCTGTTTTGGTGTTCTAGTTTTCGCTTTGTAACTGGGAAATCTGTTTTGGTGTTCTAGGTTACGTTTTGTAACTTTGAAATCTGTCGTAGTGTTCTAGTTTTCGCTTTGTAACTTGGAAATCTGTCGTAGTGTTCTAGTTTACGTTTTGTAACTTTGAAATCTGTTGTAGTGTTCTAGTTTACGGTTTGTAACTGTGAAATTTGTTGTAGTGTTCTAGTGTACGCTCTGTAACTGGGAAATCTGTCGTAGTGTTCTAGTTTACGCTTTTTAACTGGGAAATCTGTCTTAGTGTCCTAGTTTACGCTTTGTAAGTGGGAAATCTGTTTTGGTGTTCTAGTTTTCGCTTTGTAACTGGGAAATCTGTTTTGGTGTTCTAGGTTACGGTTTGTAACTGGGAAATCTGTCTTGGTGTTCTAGGTTACGTTTTGTAACTTTGAAATCTGTCGTAGTGTTCTAGTTTTCGCTTTGTAACATTGAAATCTGTCGTAGTGTTCTAGTTTACGTTTTGTAACTTTGAAATCTGTTGTAGTGTTCTAGTTTACGGTTTGTAACTGGGAAATCTGTCGTAGTGTTCTAGCTTACGGCTTGTAACTGTGAAATTTGTTGTAGTGTTCTAGTGTACGCTTTGTAACTGGGAAATCTGTCGTAGTGTTCTAGTTTACGGCTTGTAACTGTGATATTTGTTGTAGTGTTCTAGTGTACGTTTTGTAACTGGGAAATTTGTCGTAGTGTTCTAGTTTACGCTTTGTAAGTGGGAAATCTGTCGTAGTGTTCTAGTGTACGGTTTGTATCTGGGAAATCTGTCGTAGTGTTCTAGCTTACGGCTTGTAACTGTGAAATTTGTTGTAGTGTTCTAGTGTACGCTTTGTAACTGTGAAATCTGTCGTAGTGTTCTAGTTTACGGCTTGTAACTGTGAAATTTGTTGTAGTGTTCTAGTGTACGTTTTGTAACTGTGAACTTTGTTGTAGTGTTCTAGTGTACGCTTTGTAACTGGGAAATCTGTCGTAGTGTTCTAGTTTACGGCTTGTAACTGTGAAATTTGTTGTAGTGTTCTAGTGTACGCTTTGTAACTGTGAAATTTGTTGTAGTGTTCTAGTTTACGGTTTGTAACTGGGAAATCTGTCGTAGTGTTCTAGTGTACGTTTTGTAACTGTGAAATTTGTTGTAGTGTTCTAGTTTACGCTTTGTAACTGGGAAATCTGTCGTAGTGTTCTAGTTTACGGCTTGTAACTGTGATATTTGTTGTAGTGTTCTAGTGTACGTTTTGTAACTGGGAAATTTGTCGTAGTGTTCTAGTTTACGCTTTGTAAGTGGGAAATCTGTCGTAGTGTTCTAGTGTACGGTTTGTAACTGGGAAATCTGTCGTAGTGTTCTAGCTTACGCTTTGTAAGTGGGAAATCTGTTTTGGTGTTCTAGTTTTCGCTTTGTAACTGGGAAATCTGTTTTGGTGTTCTAGGTTACGTTTTGTAACTTTGAAATCTGTCGTAGTGTTCTAGTTTTCGCTTTGTAACTTGGAAATCTGTCGTAGTGTTCTAGTTTACGTTTTGTAACTTTGAAATCTGTTGTAGTGTTCTAGTTTACGGTTTGTAACTGTGAAATTTGTTGTAGTGTTCTAGTGTACGCTCTGTAACTGGGAAATCTGTCGTAGTGTTCTAGTTTACGCTTTGTAAGTGGGAAATCTGTTTTGGTGTTCTAGTTTTCGCTTTGTAACTGGGAAATCTGTTTTGGTGTTCTAGGTTACGGTTTGTAACTGGGAAATCTGTCGTAGTGTTCTAGGTTACGTTTTGTAACTTTGAAATCTGTCGTAGTGTTCTAGTTTTCGCTTTGTAACTGGGAAATCTGTTTTGGTGTTCTAGGTTACGGTTTGTAACTGGGAAATATGTCGTAGTGTTCTAGGTTACGTTTTGTAACTTTGAAATCTGTCGTAGTGTTCTAGTTTTCGCTTTGTAACTGGGAAATCTGTTGTAGTGTTCTAGTTTACGTTTTGTAACTGGGAAATGTGTCGTAGTGTTCGAGTTTACGTTTTGTAACGGGGAAATCTGTCGTAGTGTTCTAGTTTACGTTTTGTAACTTTGAAATCTGTTGTAGTGTTCTAGTTTACGGTTTGTAACTGGGAAATCTGTCGTAGTGTTCTACCTTACGGCTTGTAACTGTGAAATTTGTTGTAGTGTTCTAGTTTACGCTTTGTAACTGGGAAATCTGTCGTAGTGTTCTAGTTTACGGTTTGTAACTGGGAAATTTGTGGTTGTGTTCTAGTTTACGCTTTGTAGCTTGGAAATCTGTCTTGGTGTTCTAGTTTACGGTTTGTAACTGGGAAATCTGTCTTGGTGTTCTAGTTTACGTTTTGTAACTTGGAAATCTGTCGTAGTGTTCTAGTTTACGTTTTGTAACTTTGAAATCTGTCGTAGTGTTCTAGTTTACGGTTTGTAACTGGGAAATCTGTTGTAGTGTACTAGTTTACGGTTTGTAACTGGGAAATCTGTTTTGGTGTTCTAGGTTACGGTTTGTAACTGGGAAATCTGTTTTGGTGTTCTAGTTTACGCTTTGTAACTGGGAAATCTGTTTTGGTGTTCTAGTTTTCGCTTTGTATCTGGGAAATCTGTCATAGTGTTCTAGTTTACGCTTTGATACTGGGAAATCTCTCTTGGTGTTGTAGTTTACGCTTTGTATCTGGGAAATCTGTCATAGTGTTCTAGTTTACGGCTTGTAACTGGGAAATGTGTCGTAGTGTTCTAGTTTACGTTTTGTAACTGGGAAATCTGTTGTAGTGTTCTAGTTTACGGTTTGTAACTGGGAAATTTGTGGTTGTGTTCTAGTTTACGTTTTGTAACTGGGAAATCTGTCTTAGTGTTCTATTTTACGCTTTGTAAGTGGGAAATCTGTTTTGGTGTTCTAGTTTTCGCTTTGTAACTGGGAAATCTGTTTTGGTGTTCTAGGTTACGTTTTGTAACTTTGAAATCTGTCGTAGTGTTCTAGTTTTCGCTTTGTAACTTGGAAATCTGTCGTAGTGTTCTAGTTTACGTTTTGTAACTTTGAAATCTGTTGTAGTGTTCTAGTTTACGGTTTGTAACTGTGAAATTTGTTGTAGTGTTCTAGTGTACGCTCTGTAACTGGGAAATCTGTCGTAGTGTTCTAGTTTACGCTTTTTAACTGGGAAATCTGTCTTAGTGTCCTAGTTTACGCTTTGTAAGTGGGAAATCTGTTTTGGTGTTCTAGTTTTCGCTTTGTAACTGGGAAATCTGTTTTGGTGTTCTAGGTTACGGTTTGTAACTGGGAAATCTGTCTTGGTGTTCTAGGTTACGTTTTGTAACTTTGAAATCTGTCGTAGTGTTCTAGTTTTCGCTTTGTAACATTGAAATCTGTCGTAGTGTTCTAGTTTACGTTTTGTAACTTTGAAATCTGTTGTAGTGTTCTAGTTTACGGTTTGTAACTGGGAAATCTGTCGTAGTGTTCTAGCTTACGGCTTGTAACTGTGAAATTTGTTGTAGTGTTCTAGTGTACGCTTTGTAACTGGGAAATCTGTCGTAGTGTTCTAGTTTACGGCTTGTAACTGTGATATTTGTTGTAGTGTTCTAGTGTACGTTTTGTAACTGGGAAATTTGTCGTAGTGTTCTAGTTTACGCTTTGTAAGTGGGAAATCTGTCGTAGTGTTCTAGTGTACGGTTTGTATCTGGGAAATCTGTCGTAGTGTTCTAGCTTACGGCTTGTAACTGTGAAATTTGTTGTAGTGTTCTAGTGTACGCTTTGTAACTGTGAAATCTGTCGTAGTGTTCTAGTTTACGGCTTGTAACTGTGAAATTTGTTGTAGTGTTCTAGTGTACGTTTTGTAACTGTGAACTTTGTTGTAGTGTTCTAGTGTACGCTTTGTAACTGGGAAATCTGTCGTAGTGTTCTAGTTTACGGCTTGTAACTGTGAAATTTGTTGTAGTGTTCTAGTGTACGCTTTGTAACTGTGAAATTTGTTGTAGTGTTCTAGTTTACGGTTTGTAACTGGGAAATCTGTCGTAGTGTTCTAGTGTACGTTTTGTAACTGTGAAATTTGTTGTAGTGTTCTAGTTTACGCTTTGTAACTGGGAAATCTGTCGTAGTGTTCTAGTTTACGGCTTGTAACTGTGATATTTGTTGTAGTGTTCTAGTGTACGTTTTGTAACTGGGAAATTTGTCGTAGTGTTCTAGTTTACGCTTTGTAAGTGGGAAATCTGTCGTAGTGTTCTAGTGTACGGTTTGTAACTGGGAAATCTGTCGTAGTGTTCTAGCTTACGGCTTGTAACTGTGAAATTTGTTGTAGTGTTCTAGTGTACGCTTTGTAACTGTGAAATCTGTCGTAGTGTTCTAGTTTACGGCTTGTAACTGTGAAATTTGTTGTAGTGTTCTAGTGTACGTTTTGTAACTGTGAACTTTGTTGTAGTGTTCTAGTGTACGCTTTGTAACTGGGAAATCTGTCGTAGTGTTCTAGTTTACGGCTTGTAACTGTGAAATTTGTTGTAGTGTTCTAGTGTACGCTTTGTAACTGTGAAATTTGTTGTAGTGTTCTAGTTTACGGTTTGTAACTGGGAAATCTGTCGTAGTGTTCTAGTGTACGTTTTGTAACTGTGAAATTTGTTGTAGTGTTCTAGTGTACGCTTTGTAACTGGGAAATCTGTCGTAGTGTTCTAGTTTACGCTTTGTAACTGGGAAATCTGTCTTAGTGTCCTAGTTTACGCTTTGTAAGTGGGAAATCTGTTTTGGTGTTCTAGTTTTCGCTTTGTAACTGGGAAATCTGTTTTGGTGTTCTAGGTTACGGTTTGTAACTGGGAAATCTGTCTTGGTGTTCTAGGTTACGTTTTGTAACTTTGAAATCTGTCGTAGTGTTCTAGTTTTCGCTTTGTAACTTGGAAATCTGTCGTAGTGTTCTAGTTTGCGTTTTGTAACTTTGAAATCTGTTGTAGTGTTCTAGTTTACGGTTTGTAACTGGGAAATCTGTCGTAGTGTTCTAGCTTACGGCTTGTAACTGTGAAATTTGTTGTAGTGTTCTAGTGTACGCTTTGTAACTGGGAAATCTGTCGTAGTGTTCTAGTTTATGGCTTGTAACTGTGAAATTTGTTGTAGTGTTCTAGTGTACGTTTTGTAACTGGGACATTTGTCGTAGTGTTCTAGTTTACGCTTTGTAAGTGGGAAATCTGTCGTAGTGTTCTAGTGTACGGTTTGTAACTGGGAAATCTGTCGTAGTGTTCTAGCTTACGGCTTGTAACTGTGAAATTTGTTGTAGTGTTCTAGTGTACGCTTTGTAACTGTGAAATCTGTCGTAGTGTTCTAGTTTACGGCTTGTAACTGTGAAATTTGTTGTAGTGTTCTAGTGTACGTTTTGTAACTGTGAACTTTGTTGTAGTGTTCTAGTGTACGCTTTGTAACTGGGAAATCTGTCGTAGTGTTCTAGTTTACGGCTTGTAACTGTGAAATTTGTTGTAGTGTTCTAGTGTACGTTTTGTAACTGTGAAATTTATTGTAGTGTTCTAGTTTACGGTTTGTAACTGGGAAATCTGTCGTAGTGTTCTAGTGTACGTTTTGTAACTGTGAAATTTGTTGTAGTGTTCTAGTTTACGCTTTGTAACTGGGAAATCTGTCGTAGTGTTCTAGCTTACGGCTTGTAACTGTGAAATTTGTTGTAGTGTTCTAGTGTACGCTTTGTAACTGGGAAATCTGTCGTAGTGTTCTAGTTTACGGCTTGTAACTGTGAAATTTGTTGTAGTGTTCTAGTGTAAGTTTTGTAACTGTGAAATTTGTTGTAGTGTTCTAGTTTACGCTTTGTAACTGGGAAATCTGTTTTGGTGTTCTAGTATACGCTTTGTAAGTGGGAAATCTGTTTTGGTGTTCTAGTTTTCGCTTTGTAACTGGGAAATCTGTTTTGGTGTTCTAGGTTACGGTTTGTAACTGGGAAATCTGTCTTAGTGTTCTAGTTTACGGTTTGTAACTGGGAAATCTGTCTTGGTGTTCTAGTTTACGTTTTGTAACTTGGAAATCTGTCGTAGTGTTCTAGTTTACGTTTTGTAACTTTGAAATCTGTTGTAGTGTTCTAGTTTACGTTTTGTAACTTTGAAATCTGTTGTAGTGTTCTAGTTTACGGTTTGTAACTGGGAAATCTGTCTTGGTGTTCTAGTTTACGTTTTGTAACTTTGAAATCTGTCGTAGTGTTCTAGTTTACGGTTTGTAACTGGGAAATCTGTTGTAGTGTTCTAGTTTACGGTTTGTAACTGTGAAATCTGTTGTAGTGTACTAGTTTACGGTTTGTAACTGGGAAATCTGTTGTAGTGTTCTAGTTTACGGTTTGTAACTTTGAAATCTGTTGTAGTGTACTAGTTTACGGTTTGTAACTGGGAAATCTGTTGTAGTGTTCTAGTTTACGCTTTGTAACTGGGAAATCTGTTTTGGTGTTCTAGTTTACGCTTTGTAAGTGGGAAATCTGTTTTGGTGTTCTAGTTTACGCTTTGTAACTTGGAAATCTGTTTTGGTGTTCTAGTTTACGGTTTGTAACTGGGAAATCTGTCGTAGTGTTCTAGTTTACGGTTTGTAACTGGGAAATCTGTTTTGGTGTTCTAGTATACGCTTTGTAACTGAGAAATCTGTCTTGGTGTTCTAGTTTACGGTTTGTAACTGGGAAATCTGTTGTAGTGTTCTAGTTTACGCTTTGTAACTGGGAAATCTGTTGTAGTGTTCTAGTTTACGGTTTGTAACTGGGAAATCTGTTGTAGTGTTCTAGTTTACGCTTTGTAACTGGGAAATCTGTTTTGGTGTTCTAGTATACGCTTTGTAAGTGGGAAATCTGTTTTGGTGTTCTAGTTTTCGCTTTGTAACTGGGAAATCTGTTTTGGTGTTCTAGGTTACGGTTTGTAACTGGGAAATCTGTCTTAGTGTTCTAGTTTACGGTTTGTAACTGGGAAATCTGTCTTGGTGTTCTAGTTTACGTTTTGTAACTTGGAAATCTGTCGTAGTGTTCTAGTTTACGTTTTGTAACTTTGAAATCTGTTGTAGTGTTCTAGTTTACGGTTTGTAACTGGGAAATCTGTCGTAATGTTCTAGTTTACGGCTTGTAACTGGGAAATCTGTATTGGTGTTCTAGTTTACGCTTTGTATCTGGGAAATCTGTCATAGTGTTCTAGTTTACGTTTTGTAACTGGGAAATGTGTCGTAGTGTTCGAGTTTACGTTTTGTAACTGGGAAATCTGTCGTAGTGTTCTAGTTTACGTTTTGTAACTTTGAAATCTGTTGTAGTGTTCTAGTTTACGTTTGTAACTTGGAAATCTGTCGTAGTGTTCTAGCTTACGGCATGTAACTGTGAAATTTGTTGTAGTGTTCTAGTTTACGCTTTGTAACTGGGAAATCTGTCGTAGTGTTCTAGTTTACGGTTTGTAACTGGGAAATTTGTGGTTGTGTTCTAGTTTACGCTTTGTAACTTGGAAATCTGTCTTGGTGTTCTAGTTTACTGTTTGTAACTGGGAAATCTGTCTTGGTGTTCTAGTTTACGTTTTGTAACTTGGTAATCTGTCGTAGTGTTCTAGTTTACGTTTTGTAACTTTGAAATATGTTGTAGTGTTCTAGTTTACGTTTTGTAACTTTGAAATCTGTTGTAGTGTTCTAGTTTACGGTTTGTAACTGGGAAATCTGTCTTGGTGTTCTAGTTTACGTTTTGTAATTTTGAAATCTGTCGTAGTGTACTAGTTTACGGTTTGTAACTGGGAAATCTGTTGTAGTGTACTAGTTTACGGTTTGTAACTGGGAAATCAGTCGTAATGTTCTAGTTTACGGCTTGTAACTGGGAAATCTGTATTGGTGTTCTAGTTTACGCTTTGTATCTGGGAAATCTGTCATAGTGTTCTAGCTTACGGCTTGTAACTGGGAAATGTGTCGTAGTGTTCGAGTTTACGTTTTGTAATTGGGAAATCTGTCATAGTGTTCTAGTTTACGTTTTGTAACTGGGAAATCTGTCATAGTATTCTAGTTTACGGCTTGTAACTGGGAAATGTGTCGTAGTGTTCGAGTTTACGTTTTGTAATTGGGAAATCTGTCGTAGTGTTCTAGTTTACGTTTTGTAATTGGGAAATGTGTCGTAGTGTTCGAGTTTACGTTTTGTAATTGGGAAATCTGTTGTAGTGTTCTAGTTTACGTTTTGTAGCTGGGAAATCTGTCGTAGTGTTCTAGGTTACGGTTTGTAACTGGGAAATCTGTCGTAGTGTTCTAGTTTACGCTTTGTAAGTGGGAAATCTGTTTTGGTGTTCTAGGTTACGGTTTGTAACTGTTAAATCTGTCGTAGTGTTCTAGTTTACGCTTTGTAACTGGGAAATCTGTCGTAGTGTTCTAGGTTACGGTTTGCAACTGGGAAATCTGTCGTTGTGTTCTAGTTTACGTTTTGTAACTGGGAAATCTGTCGTAGTGTTCTAGGTTACGGTTTGTAACTGGGAAATCTGTCGTAGTGTTCTAGTTTACGCTTTGTAAGTGGGAAATCTGTTTTGATGTTCTAGGTTACGGTTTGTAACTGTTAAATCTGTCGTAGTGTTCTAGTTTACGCTTTCTAACTGGGAAATCTGTCTTAGTGTTCTAGTTTACGCTTTGTAAGTGGGAAATCTGTTTTGGTGTTCTAGGTTACGGTTTGTAACTGGGAAATCTGTCTTGGTGTTCTAGGTTACGTTTTGTAACTTTGAAATCTGTCGTAGTGTTCTAGTTTACGCTTTGTTACTGGGAAATCTCTCTTGGTGTTCTAGTTTACGCTTTGTATCTGGGAAATCTGTCATAGTGTTCTAGTTTACGGTTTGTAACTGGGAAATGTGTCGTAGTGTTCTAGTTTACGTTTTGTAACTGGGAAATCTGTTGTAGTGTTCTAGTTTACGGTTTGTAACTGGGAAATTTGTGGTTGTGTTCTAGTTTACGTTTTGTAACTGGGAAATCTGTCTTAGTGTTCTATTTTACGCTTTGTAAGTGGGAAATCTGTTTTGGTGTTCTAGTTTTCGCTTTGTAACTGGGAAATCTGTTTTGGTGTTCTAGGTTACGTTTTGTAACTTTGAAATCTGTCGTAGTGTTCTAGTTTTCGCTTTGTAGCTTGGAAATCTGTCGTAGTGTTCTAGTTTACGTTTTGTAACTTTGAAATCTGTTGTAGTGTTCTAGTTTACGGTTTGTAACTGTGAAATTTGTTGTAGTGTTCTAGTGTACGCTCTGTAACTGGGAAATCTGTCGTAGTGTTCTAGTTTACGCTTTGTAAATGGGAAATCTGTCTTAGTGTTCTAGTTTACGCTTTGTAAGTGGGAAATCTGTTTTGGTGTTCTAGTTTTAGCTTTGTAACTGGGAAATCTGTTTTGGTGTTCTAGGTTACGGTTTGTAACTGGGAAATCTGTCTTGGTGTTCTAGGTTACGTTTTGTAACTTTGAAATCTGTCGTAGTGTTCTAGTTTTCGCTTTGTAACTTGGAAATCTGTCGTAGTGTTCTAGTTTACGTTTTGTAACTTTGAAATTTGTTGTAGTGTTCTAGTGTACGCTTTGTAACTGGGAAATCTGTCGTAGTGTTCTAGTTTACGGCTTGTAACTGTGAAATTTGTTGTAGTGTTCTAGTGTACGTTTTGTAACTGGGAAATTTGTCGTAGTGTTCTAGTTTACGCTTTGTAAGTGGGAAATCTGTTTTGGTGTTCTAGTTTTCGCTTTGTAACTGGGAAATCTGTTTTGGTGTTCTAGGTTACGGTTTGTAACTGGGAAATCTGTCTTGGTGTTCTAGGTTACGTTTTGTAACTTTGAAATCTGTCGTAGTGTTCTAGTTTTCGCTTTGTAACTTGGAAATCTGTCGTAGTGTTCTAGTTTACGTTTTGTAACTTTGAAATTTGTTGTAGCGTTCTAGTGTACGCTTTGTAACTGGGAAATCTGTCGTAGTGTTCTAGTTTACGGCTTGTAACTGTGAAATTTGTTGTAGTGTTCTAGTGTACGTTTTGTAACTGGGAAATTTGTCGTAGTGTTCTAGTTTACGCTTTGTAAGTGGGAAATCTGTCGTAGTGTTCTAGTGTACGGTTTGTAACTGGGAAATCTGTCGTAGTGTTCTAGCTTACGGCTTGTAACTGTGAAATTTGTTGTAGTGTTCTAGTGTACGTTTTGTAACTGTGAAATTTGTTGTAGTGTTCTAGTTTACGCTTTGTAACTGGGAAATCTGTCGTAGTGTTCTAGTTAACGCTTTGTAACTGGGAAATCTGTTTTGGTGTTCTAGTATACGCTTTGTAAGTGGGAAATCTGTTTTGGTGTTCTAGTTTTCGCTTTGTAACTGGGAAATCTGTTTTGGTGTTCTAGGTTACGGTTTGTAACTGGGAAATCTGTCTTAGTGTTCTAGTTTACGGTTTGTAACTGGGAAATCTGTCTTGGTGTTCTAGTTTACGTTTTGTAACTTGGAAATCTGTCGTAGTGTTCTAGTTTACGTTTTGTAACTTTGAAATCTGTTGTAGTGTTCTAGTTTACGTTTTGTAACTTTGAAATCTGTTATAGTGTTCTAGTTTACGGTTTGTAACTGGGAAATCTGTCTTGGTGTTCTAGTTTACGTTTTGTAACTTTGAAAACTGTCGTAGTGTTCTAGTTTACGGTTTGTAACTGGGAAATCTGTTGTAGTGTACTAGTTTACGGTTTGTAACTGGGAAATCTGTCGTAATGTTCTAGTTTACGGCTTGTAACTGGGAAATCTGTATTGGTGTTCTAGTTTACGCATTGTATCTGGGAAATCTGTCATAGTGTTCTAGTTTACGTTTTGTAACTGGGAAATGTGTCGTAGTGTTCGAGTTTACGTTTTGTAACGGGGAAATCTGTCGTAGTGTTTTAGTTTACGTTTTGTAACTGGGAAATGTGTCGTAGTGTTCTAGTTTACGTTTTTTAACTGGGATATCTGTCGTAGTGTTCTAGTTTACGTTTTGTAACTGGGAAATGTGTCGTAGTGTTCGAGTTTACGTTTTGTAACTGGGAAATGTGTCGTAGTGTTCTAGTTTACGTTTTGTAACTGGGAAATGTGTCGTAGTGTTTTAGTTTACGTTTTGTAACTTGGAAATCTGTCGTAGTGTTCTAGTTTACGTTTTGTAACTTTGAAATATGTTGTAGTGTTCTAGTTTACGTTTTGTAACTTTGAAATCTGTTGTAGTGTTCTAGTTTACGGTTTGTAACTGGGAAATCTGTCTTGGTGTTCTAGCTTACGTTTTGTAACTTGGAAATCTGTCGTAGTGTTCTAGTTTACGTTTTTTAACTTTGAAATCTGTCGTAGTGTTCTAGTTTACGGTTTGTAACTGGGAAATCTGTTGTAATGTTCTAGTTTACGGTTTGTAACTGGGAAATCTGTCGTAGTGTTCTAGTTTACGGCTTGTAACTGGGAAATCTGTATTGGTGTTCTAGTTTACGCTTTGTATCTGGGAAATCTGTCATAGTGTTCTAGTTTACGTTTTGTAACTGGGAAATCTGTTGTAGTGTTCTAGTTTACGGTTTGTATCTGGGAAATTTGCGGTTGTGTTCTAGCTTACGTTTTGTAACTGTTAAATCTGTCGTAGTGTTCTAGTTTACTCTTTGTAACAGGGAAATCTGTCTTAGTGTTCTAGTTTAAGCTTTGTAACTGGGAAATGTGTCGTAGTGTTCTAGTTTACGTTTTGTAACTGGGAAATGTGTCATAGTGTTTTAGTTTACGTTTTGTAACTGGAAAATGTGTCGTAGTGTTTTAGTTTACGTTTTGTAACTGGGAAATGTGTCATAGTGTTTTAGTTTACGTTTTGTAACTGGGAAATGTGTCTTAGTGTTCTAGTTTACGTTTTGTAACTGGGAAATCTGTTGTAGTGTTCTAGTTTACGGTTTGTAACTGGGAAATCTGTCGTAATGTTCTAGTTTACGGCTTGTAACTGGGAAATCTGTATTGGTGTTCTAGTTTACGCTTTGTATCTGGGAAATCTGTCATAGTGTTCTAGTTTACGTTTTGTAACTGGGAAATGTGTCGTAGTGTTCCAGTTTACGTTTTTTAACTGGGAAATCTGTCGTAGTGTTCTAGTTTACGTTTTGTAACTGGGAAATGTGTCGTAGTGTTCGAGTTTACGTTTTGTAACTGGGAAATGTGTCGTAGTGTTCTAGTTTACGTTTTGTAACTGGGAAATGTGTCGTAGTGTTTTAGTTTACGTTTTGTAACTTGGAAATCTGTCGTAGTGTTCTAGTTTACGTTTTGTAACTTTGAAATATGTTGTAGTGTTCTAGTTTACGTTTTGTAACTTTGAAATCTGTTGTAGTGTTCTAGTTTACGGTTTGTAACTGGGAAATCTGTCTTGGTGTTCTAGTTTACGTTTTGTAACTTGGAAATCTGTCGTAGTGTTCTAGTTTACGTTTTTTAACTTTGAAATCTGTCGTAGTGTTCTAGTTTACGGTTTGTAACTGGGAAATCTGTTGTAATGTTCTAGTTTACGGTTTGTAACTGGGAAATCTGTCGTAGTGTTCTAGTTTACGGCTTGTAACTGGGAAATCTGTATTGGTGTTCTAGTTTACGCTTTGTATCTGGGAAATCTGTCATAGTGTTCTAGTTTACGTTTTGTAACTGGGAAATCTGTTGTAGTGTTCTAGTTTACGGTTTGTAACTGGGAAATCTGTCTTGGTGTTCTAGTTTACGTTTTGTAACTTGGAAATCTGTCGTAGTGTTCTAGTTTACGTTTTGTAACTTTGAAATCTGTTGTAGTGTTCTAGTTTACGTTTTGTAACTTTGAAATCTGTTATAGTGTTCTAGTTTACGGTTTGTAACTGGGAAATCTGTCTTGGTGTTCTAGTTTACGTTTTGTAACTTTGAAAACTGTCGTAGTGTTCTAGTTTACGGTTTGTAACTGGGAAATCTGTTGTAGTGTACTAGTTTACGGTTTGTAACTGGGAAATCTGTCGTAATGTTCTAGTTTACGGCTTGTAACTGGGAAATCTGTATTGGTGTTCTAGTTTACGCATTGTATCTGGGAAATCTGTCATAGTGTTCTAGTTTACGTTTTGTAACTGGGAAATGTGTCGTAGTGTTCGAGTTTACGTTTTGTAACGGGGAAATCTGTCGTAGTGTTTTAGTTTACGTTTTGTAACTGGGAAATGTGTCGTAGTGTTCTAGTTTACGTTTTTTAACTGGGATATCTGTCGTAGTGTTCTAGTTTACGTTTTGTAACTGGGAAATGTGTCGTAGTGTTCGAGTTTACGTTTTGTAACTGGGAAATGTGTCGTAGTGTTCTAGTTTACGTTTTGTAACTGGGAAATGTGTCGTAGTGTTTTAGTTTACGTTTTGTAACTTGGAAATCTGTCGTAGTGTTCTAGTTTACGTTTTGTAACTTTGAAATATGTTGTAGTGTTCTAGTTTACGTTTTGTAACTTTGAAATCTGTTGTAGTGTTCTAGTTTACGGTTTGTAACTGGGAAATCTGTCTTGGTGTTCTAGATTACGTTTTGTAACTTGGAAATCTGTCGTAGTGTTCTAGTTTACGTTTTTTAACTTTGAAATCTGTCGTAGTGTTCTAGTTTACGGTTTGTAACTGGGAAATCTGTTGTAATGTTCTAGTTTACGGTTTGTAACTGGGAAATCTGTCGTAGTGTTCTAGTTTACGGCTTGTAACTGGGAAATCTGTATTGGTGTTCTAGTTTACGCTTTGTATCTGGGAAATCTGTCATAGTGTTCTAGTTTACGTTTTGTAACTGGGAAATCTGTTGTAGTGTTCTAGTTTACGGTTTGTATCTGGGAAATTTGCGGTTGTGTTCTAGCTTACGTTTTGTAACTTGGAAATCTGTCGTAGTGTTCTAGTTTACTCTTTGTAACATGGAAATCTGTCTTAGTGTTCTAGTTTAAGCTTTGTAACTGGGAAATGTGTCGTAGTGTTCTAGTTTACGTTTTGTAACTGGGAAATGTGTCATAGTGTTTTAGTTTACGTTTTGTAACTGGAAAATGTGTCGTAGTGTTTTAGTTTACGTTTTGTAACTGGGAAATGTGTCATAGTGTTTTAGTTTACGTTTTGTAACTGGGAAATGTGTCTTAGTGTTCTAGTTTACGTTTTGTAACTGGGAAATCTGTTGTAGTGTTCTAGTTTACGGTTTGTAACTGGGAAATCTGTCGTAATGTTCTAGTTTACGGCTTGTAACTGGGAAATCTGTATTGGTGTTCTAGTTTACGCTTTGTATCTGGGAAATCTGTCATAGTGTTCTAGTTTACGTTTTGTAACTGGGAAATGTGTCGTAGTGTTCCAGTTTACGTTTTTTAACTGGGAAATCTGTCGTAGTGTTCTAGTTTACGTTTTGTAACTGGGAAATGTGTCGTAGTGTTCGAGTTTACGTTTTGTAACTGGGAAATGTGTCGTAGTGTTCTAGTTTACGTTTTGTAACTGGGAAATGTGTCGTAGTGTTTTAGTTTACGTTTTGTAACTTGGAAATCTGTCGTAGTGTTCTAGTTTACGTTTTGTAACTTTGAAATATGTTGTAGTGTTCTAGTTTACGTTTTGTAACTTTGAAATCTGTTGTAGTGTTCTAGTTTACGGTTTGTAACTGGGAAATCTGTCTTGGTGTTCTAGTTTACGTTTTGTAACTTGGAAATCTGTCGTAGTGTTCTAGTTTACGTTTTTTAACTTTGAAATCTGTCGTAGTGTTCTAGTTTACGGTTTGTAACTGGGAAATCTGTTGTAATGTTCTAGTTTACGGTTTGTAACTGGGAAATCTGTCGTAGTGTTCTAGTTTACGGCTTGTAACTGGGAAATCTGTATTGGTGTTCTAGTTTACGCTTTGTATCTGGGAAATCTGTCATAGTGTTCTAGTTTACGTTTTGTAACTGGGAAATCTGTTGTAGTGTTCTAGTTTACGGTTTGTATCTGGGAAATTTGTGGTTGTGTTCTAGTTTACGCTTTGTAACTGGGAAATCTGTCTTAGTGTTCTAGTTTACGCTTTGTAAGTGGGAAATCTATTTTGGTGTTCTAGTTTTCGCTTTGTAACTGGGAAATCTGTTTTGGTGTTCTAGGTTACGGTTTGTAACTGGGAAATCTGTCGTAGTGTTCTAGGTTACGTTTTGTAACTTTGAAATCTGTCGTAGTGTTCTAGTTTTCGCTTTGTAACTGGTAAATGTGTCGTAGTGTTCGAGTTTACGTTTTGTAACGGGGAAATCTGTCGTAGTGTTCTAGTTTACGTTTTGTAACTTTGAAATCTGTTGTAGTGTTCTAGTTTACGGTTTGTAACTGGGAAATCTGTCGTAGTGTTCTAGCTTACGGCTTGTAACTGTGAAATTTGTTGTAGTGTTCTAGCTTACGCTTTGTAACTGGGAAATCTGTCGTAGTGTTCTAGTTTACGGTTTGTAACTGGGAAATTTGTGGTTGTGTTCTAGTTTACGCTTTGTAACTTGGAAATCTGTCTTGGTGTTCTAGTTTACGGTTTGTAACTGGGAAATCTGTCTTGGTGTTCTAGTTTACGTTTTGTAACTTGGAAATCTGTCATAGTGTTCTAGTTTACGTTTTGTTACTTTGAAATATGTTGTAGTGTTCTAGTTTACGTTTTGTAACTTTGAAATTTGTTGTAGTGTTCTAGTTTACGGTTTGCAACTGGGAAATCTGTCTTGGTGTTCTAGTTTACGTTTTGTAATTTAGAAATCTGTCGTAGTGTTCTAGTTTACGGTTTGTAACTGGGAAATCTGTTGTAGTGTACTAGTTTACGGTTTGTAACTGGGAAATCTGTCGTAATGTTCTAGTTTACGGCTTGTAACTGGGAAATCTGTATTGGTGTTCTAGTTTACGCTTTGTATCTGGGAAATCTGTCATAGTGTTCTAGTTTACGGCTTGTAACTGGGAAATGTGTCGTAGTGTTCTAGTTTACGTTTTGTAACTTTGAAATATGTTTTAGTGTTCTAGTTTACGTTTTGTAACTTTGAAATCTGTTGTAGTGTTCTAGTTTACGGTTTGTAACTGGGAAATCTGTCTTGGTGTTCTAGTTTACGTTTTGTAATTTTGAAATCTGTCGTAGTGTTCTAGTTTACGGTTTGTAACTGGGAAATCTGTTGTAGTGTACTAGTTTACGGTTTGTAACTGGGAAATCTGTCGTAATGTTCTAGTTTACGGCTTGTAACTGGGAAATCTGTATTGGTGTTCTAGTTTACGCTTTGTATCTGGGAAATCTGTCATAGTGTTCTAGTTTACGGCTTGTAACTGGGAAATCTGTATTGGTGTTCTAGTTTACGCTTTGTATCTGGGAAATCTGTCATAGTGTTCTAGTTTACGTTTTGTAACTGGGAAATCTGTCATAGTGTTCTAGTTTACGGCTTGTAACTGGGAAATGTGTCGTAGTGTTCGAGTTTACGTTTTGTAATTGGGAAATCTGTCGTAGTGTTCTAGTTTACGTTTTGTAATTGGGAAATGTGTCGTAGTGTTCGAGTTTACGTTTTGTAATTGGGAAATCTGTTGTAGTGTTCTAGTTTACGTTTTGTAACTGGGAAATCTGTCGTAGTGTTCTAGGTTACGGTTTGTAACTGGGAAATCTGTCGTAGTGTTCTAGTTTACGCTTTGTAAGTGGGAAATCTGTTTTGGTGTTCTAGGTTACGGTTTGTAACTGTTAAATCTGTCGTAGTGTTCTAGTTTACGCTTTCTAACTGGGAAATCTGTCTTAGTGTTCTAGTTTACGTGTTGTAAGTGGGAAATCTGTTTTGGTGTTCTAGGTTACGGTTTGTAACTGGGAAATCTGTCTTGGTGTTCTAGGTTACGTTTTGTAACTTTGAAATCTGTCGTGTTCTAGTTTACGCTTTGTTACTGGGAAATCTCTCTTGGTGTTCTAGTTTACGCTTTGTATCTGGGAAATCTGTCATAGTGTTCTAGTTTACGGTTTGTAACTGGGAAATGTGTCGTAGTGTTCTAGTTTACGTTTTGTAACTGGGAAATCTGTTGTAGTGTTCTAGTTTACGGTTTGTAACTGGGAAATTTGTGGTTGTGTTCTAGTTTACGTTTTGTAACTGGGAAATCTGTCTTAGTGTTCTATTTTACGCTTTGTAAGTGGGAAATCTGTTTTGGTGTTCTAGTTTTCGCTTTGTAACTGGGAAATCTGTTTTGGTGTTCTAGGTTACGTTTTGTAACTTTGAAATCTGTCGTAGTGTTCTAGTTTTCGCTTTGTAACTTGGAAATCTGTCGTAGTGTTCTAGTTTACATTTTGTAACTTTGAAATCTGTTGTAGTGTTCTAGTTTACGGTTTGTAACTGTGAAATTTGTTGTAGTGTTCTAGTGTACGCTCTGTAACTGGGAAATCTGTCGTAGTGTTCTAGTTTACGCTTTGTAAATGGGAAATCTGTCTTAGTGTTCTAGTTTACGCTTTGTAAGTGGGAAATCTGTTTTGGTGTTCTAGTTTTCGCTTTGTAACTGGGAAATCTGTTTTGGTGTTCTAGGTTACGGTTTGTAACTGGGAAATCTGTCTTGGTGTTCTAGGTTACGTTTTGTAACTTTGAAATCTGTCGTAGTGTTCTAGTTTTCGCTTTGTAACTTGGAAATCTGTCGTAGTGTTCTAGTTTACGTTTTGTAACTTTGACATTTGTTGTAGTGTTCTAGTGTACGCTTTGTAACTGGGAAATCTGTCGTAGTGTTCTAGTTTACGGCTTGTAACTGTGAAATTTGTTGTAGTGTTCTAGTGTACGTTTTGTAACTGGGAAATTTGTCGTAGTGTTCTAGTTTACGCTTTGTAAGTGGGAAATCTGTTTTGGTGTTCTAGTTTTCGCTTTGTAACTGGGAAATCTGTTTTGGTGTTCTAGGTTACGGTTTGTAACTGGGAAATCTGTCTTGGTGTTCTAGGTTACGTTTTGTAACTTTGAAATCTGTCGTAGTGTTCTAGTTTTCGCTTTGTAACTTGGAAATCTGTCGTAGTGTTCTAGTTTACGTTTTGTAGCTTTGAAAATTGTTGTAGTGTTCTAGTGTACGCTTTGTAACTGGGAAATCTGTCGTAGTGTTCTAGTTTACGGCTTGTAACTGTGAAATTTGTTGTAGTGTTCTAGTGTACGTTTTGTAACTGGGAAATTTGTCGTAGTGTTCTAGTTTACGCTTTGTAAGTGGGAAATCTGTCGTAGTGTTCTAGTGTACGGTTTGTAACTGGGAAATCTGTCGTAGTGTTCTAGCTTACGGCTTGTAACTGTGAAATTTGTTGTAGTGTTCTAGTGTACGCTTTGTAACTGGGAAATCTGTCGTAGTGTTCTAGTTTACGGCTTGTAACTGTGAAATTTGTTGTAGTGTTCTAGTGTACGTTTTGTAACTGTGAAATTTGTTGTAGTGTTCTAGTTTACGCTTTGTAACTGGGAAATCTGTCGTAGTGTTCTAGTTTACGCTTTCTAACTGGGAAATCTGTTTTGGTGTTCTAGTATACGCTTTGTAAGTGGGAAATCTGTTTTGGTGTTCTAGTTTTCGCTTTGTAACTGGGAAATCTGTTTTGGTGTTCTAGGTGACGGTTTGTAACTGGGAAATCTGTCTTAGTGTTCTAGTTTACTGTTTGTAACTTGGAAATCTGTCGTAGTGTTCTAGTTTACGTTTTGTAACTTTGAAATCTGTTGTAGTGTTCTAGTTTACGCTTTGTAACTTTGAAATCTGTTATAGTGTTCTAGTTTACGGTTTGTAACTGGGAAATCTGTCTTGGTGTTCTAGTTTACGTTTTGTAACTTTGAAATCTGTCGTAGTGTTCTAGTTTACGGTTTGTAACTGGGAAATCTGTTGTAGTGTACTAGTTTACGGTTTGTAACTGGGAAATCTGTCGTAATGTTCTAGTTTACGGCTTGTAACTGGGAAATCTGTATTGGTGTTCTAGTTTACGCTTTGTATCTGGGAAATCTGTCATAGTGTTCTAGTTTACGTTTTGTAACTGGGAAATGTGTCGTAGTGTTCGAGTTTACGTTTTTTAACTGGGAAATCTGTCGTAGTGTTCTAGTTTACGTTTTGTAACTGGGAAATGTGTCGTAGTGTTCGAGTTTACGTTTTGTAACAGGGAAATGTGTCGTAGTGTTCTAGTTTACATTTTGTAACTGGGAAATGTGTCGTAGTGTTTTAGTTTACGTTTTGTAACTTGGAAATCTGTCGTAGTGTTCTAGTTTACGTTTTGTAACTTTGAAATATGTTGTAGTGTTCTAGTTTACGTTTTGTAACTTTGAAATCTGTTGTAGTGTTCTAGTTTACGTTTGTAACTGGGAAATCTGTCTTGGTGTTCTAGTTTACGTTTTGTAACTTGGAAATCTGTCGTAGTGTTCTAGTTTACGTTTTTTAACTTTGAAATCTGTCGTAGTGTTCTAGTTTACGGTTTGTAACTGGGAAATCTGTTGTAATGTTCTAGTTTACGGTTTGTAACTGGGAAATCTGTCGTAGTGTTCTAGTTTACGGCTTGTAACTGGGAAATCAGTATTGGTGTTCTAGTTTACGCTTTGTATCTGGGAAATCTGTCATAGTGTTCTAGTTTACGTTTTGTAACTGGGAAATCTGTTGTAGTGTTCTAGTTTACGGTTTGTATCTGGGAAATTTGCGGTTGTGTTCTAGCTTACGTTTTGTAACTGTTAAATCTGTCGTAGTGTTCTAGTTTACTCTTTGTAACAGGGAAATCTGTCTTAGTGTTCTAGTTTAAGCTTTGTAACTGGGAAATGTGTCGTAGTGTTCTAGTTTACGTTTTGTAACTGGGAAATGTGTCATAGTGTTTTAGTTTACGTTTTGTAACTGGAAAATGTGTCGTAGTGTTTTAGTTTACGTTTTGTAACTGGGAAATGTGTCATAGTGTTTTAGTTTACGTTTTGTAACTGGGAAATGTGTCTTAGTGTTCTAGTTTACGTTTTGTAACTGGGAAATCTGTTGTAGTGTTCTAGTTTACGGCTTGTAACTGGGAAATGTGTCATAGTGTTCTAGTTTACGTTTTGTAACTGGGAAATGTGTCGTAGTGTTTTAGTTTACGGCTTGTAACTGGGAAATGTGTCATAGTGTTTTAGTTTACGTTTTGTAACTGGAAAATGTGTCGTAGTGTTTTAGTTTACGTTTTGTAACTGGGAAATGTGTCATAGTGTTTTAGTTTACGTTTTGTAACTGGGAAATGTGTCTTAGTGTTCTAGTTTACGTTTTGTAACTGGGAAATCTGTCTTAGTGTTCTAGTTTACGTTTTGTAACTGGGAAATGTGTCTTAGTGTTCTAGTTTACGTTTTGTAACTGGGAAATCTGTCTTAGTGTTCTAGTTTACGTTTTGTAACTGGGAAATCTGTCTTAGTGTTCTAGTTTACGTTTTGTAACTGGGAAATGTGTCTTAGTGTTCTAGTTTACGTTTTGTAACTGGGAAATCTGTCTTAGTGTTCTAGTTTACGTTTTGTAACTGGGAAATGTGTCGTAGTGTTCTAGTTTACCTTTTGTAACTGGGAAATGTGTCATAGTGTTTTAGTTTACGTTTTGTAACTGGGAAATGTGTCTTAGTGTTCTAGTTTACGTTTTGTAACTGGGAAATGTGTCTTAGTGTTCTAGTTTACGTTTTGTAACTGGGAAATGTGTCTTAGTGTTCTAGTTTACGTTTTGTAACTGGGAAATCTGTCTTAGTGTTCTAGTTTACGTTTTGTAACTGGGAAATGTGTCGTAGTGTTCGAGTTTACGTTTTGTAACTGGGAAATGTGTCGTAGTGTTCTAGTTTACGTTTTGTAACTGGGAAATGTGTCGTAGTGTTTTAGTTTACGTTTTGTAACTGGGAAATGTGTCTTAGTGTTCTAGTTTACGTTTTGTAACTGGGAAATCTGTCTTAGTGTTCTAGTTTACGTTTTGTAACTGGGAAATGTGTCGTAGTGTTTTAGTTTACGTTTTGTAACTGGGAAATGTGTCGTAGTGTTCGAGTTTACGTTTTGTAACTGGGAAATGTGTCTTAGTGTTCTAGTTTACGTTTTGTAACTGGGAAATCTGTCGTAGTGTTCGAGTTTACGTTTTGTAACTGGGAAATGTGTCTTAGTGTTCTAGTTTACGTTTTGTAACTGGGAAATGTGTCGTAGTGTTTTAGTTTACGTTTTGTAACTGGGAAATGTGTCTTAGTGTTCTAGTTTACGTTTTGTAACTGGGAATTCTGTCTTAGTGTTCTAGTTTACGTTTTGTAACTGGGAAATGTGTCGTAGTGTTCGAGTTTACGTTTTGTAACTGGGAAATGTGTCTTAGTGTTCTAGTTTACGTTTTGTAACTGGGAAATGTGTCGTAGTGTTTTAGTTTACGTTTTGTAACTGGGAAATGTGTCTTAGTGTTCTAGTTTACGTTTTGTAACTGGGAAATCTGTCTTAGTGTTCTAGTTTACGTTTTGTAACTGGGAAATGTGTCGTAGTGTTCGAGTTTACGTTTTGTAACTGGGAAATGTTTCTTAGTGTTCTAGTTTACGTTTTGTAACTGGGAAATGTGTCGTAGTGTTTTAGTTTACGTTTTGTAACTGGGAAATGTGTCGTAGTGTTCTAGTTTACGTTTTGTAACTGGGAAATGTGTCGTAGTGTTCTAGTTTACGTTTTGTAACTGGGAAATGTGTCGTAGTGTTTTAGTTTACGTTTTTTAACTGGGAAATGTGTCGTAGTGTTCTAGTTTACGTTTTGTAACTGGGAAATGTGTCGTAGTGTTCTAGTTTACGTTTTGTAACTGGGAAATGTGTCTTAGTGTTCTAGTTTACGTTTTGTAACTGGGAAATCTGTCGTAGTGTTTTAGTTTGCGTTTTGTAACTGGGAAATGTGTCGTAGTGTTCTAGTTTACGTTTTGTAACTGGGAAATTTGTCGTAGTGTTCTAGTTTACGTTTTGTAACTGGGAAATGTGTCGTAGTGTTCTAGTTTACGTTTTGTAACTGGGAAATGTGTCGTAGTGTTCGAGTTTACGTTTTGTAACTGGGAAATGTGTCATAGTGTTCTAGTTTACGTTTTTTAACTGGGAAATGTGTCGTAGTGTTCGAGTTTACGTTTTGTAACTGGGAAATGTGTCGTAGTGTTCTAGTTTACGTTTTGTAACTGGGAAATGTGTCGTAGTGTTCGAGTTTACGTTTTGTAACTGTGAAATCTGTCGTAGTGTTTTAGTTTACGTTTTGTAACTGGGAAATGTGTCGTAGTGTTCTAGTTTACGTTTTTTAACTGGGAAATGTGTCGTAGTGTTTTAGTTTACGTTTTGTAACTGGGAAATGTGTCGTAGTGTTCTAGTTTACGTTTTGTAACTGGGAAATGTGTCGTAGTGTTTTAGTTTACGTTTTTTAACTGGGAAATGTGTCGTAGTGTTCTAGTTTACGTTTTTTAACTGGGAAATGTGTCGTAGTGTTCGAGTTTACGTTTTGTAACTGGGAAATGTGTCGTAGTGTTTTAGTTTACGTTTTGTAACTGGGAAATGTGTCGTAGTGTTTTAGTTTACGTTTTGTAACTGGGAAATCTGTCGTAGTGTTTTAGTTTACGTTTTGTAACTGGGAAATGTGTCGTAGTGTTCTAGTTTACGTTTTGTAACTGGGAAATGTGTCTTAGTGTTCTAGTTTACGTTTGTAACTGGGAAATCTGTCGTAGTGTTCTAGTTTACGTTTTGTAACTGGGAAATGTGTCTTAGTGTTCTAGTTTACGTTTTGTAACTGGGAAATCTGTCGTAGTGTTTTAGTTTACGTTTTGTAACTGGGAAATGTGTCGTAGTGTTCTAGTTTACGTTTTGTAACTGGGAAATGTGTCTTAGTGTTCTAGTTTACGTTTTGTAACTGGGAAATCTGTCGTAGTGTTCTAGTTTACGTGTTGTAACTGGGAAATGTGTCGTAGTGTTCTAGTTTACGTTTTGTAACTGGGAAATGTGTCGTAGTGTTCTAGTTTACGTTTTGTAACTGGGAAATACAGTACATATTATAACGATATAACGTGCATGTTTTAACATAGTACACGGGTGTCAGGTTTAATTTACATATTCAGTGGTTTTTTTATAATGGTCCTTTCGTTATCCTTACTAAGAATTTCATTGATATAGTCGACGTCTATCGTTTATGAGTCAGCGCTTGTATAGTATTACTTGGAATTTTAGTGGTATGATTTTACTTTATTGGGCCATGACCGATAATACAGTATTATCAAGCATTCTATTTATATAATCTATCACATTTTAGTTTACTCAACAAAAAAGTTTGAAGATACCGTAAATATAAATTACCGTCTTCCAATAAAAGTATACTACAGTATTTGTACTCTTAGACATATCAGAATCGAAATAAATCATGGAAGCCAGAATGTGTTTTGAGTTTTAACATGGATTGGCGGATGGATGTTCTCGTGGCAAGTAGAATTTTCATTGGCTAAAAAGGTACTTTTAAACCTTCAGGGAAGCCGTGCGGTGACAGAAAATCAATAATCGCTCTCACCTATGTGCTGTCCATTTACATTGTGCACAGCAGACGACACACATTTCACAAGATGACGGAAAATCAATAATCGCTCTCTGTGATCTTTGTGCAAAGATACACGTATTTATGTTTTTCCTATAATAAGGATATACTTATTAATGTTGGAACGTTCAGATAAAAATGTTATCAGTCTCTAGATGTTATATATCCTGTTTTAAAGGGCAGTGGTTTTGTTAAAAGGTGAGGCGTAAGCACAACCTTTTAACAAAACCACTGCCCTTTAAAATGGGATATAACATCTCGAGACTAATAACGTATAATATCCGCCAATCCATGTTAAAACTCCCAACACATTCTGGCTTCCATGATTTATTTTTTAATTATTCAACATGAATTATCTCCTCTCCTGCCGCTGTAGCGCTGCTTTACCATGTTATGCAGTTGACTTGGTTCCTTTGACATTCTAATTAATGAGAATAATTTCCTCTCATGATCTAAAAAATAAAAAGATCAACATTCGGTTATAAAAAGATTTAAAAAAAAGCAATTTACAGAGCTCAGCATTGACGAGTTTCTGTGGTTGTTAGGGATAATATTTGGTTACTAGGGACATTGTAAGGTTTAAGAAATTCTTATAATATATACTGGTTAGTAAATGATAAGATGTCTCTAGGTCTGCTATGGTGCTGTTGTAGAATTTTTTTTCTTGATTAAATAAAAGGTCCATGAGATCTACAGGAAAATACTGTGCATAGGGAAACCTGTTGCTATGGACGGGGCATAACTATGAATAAAAATATCAAAATGTATTTTTGAAATATGAAATGACATTTCTAGTATGCATAGCTTGACAAAAATGTACCGCTTAATCAAATATCAAATCAAAAGATCGTAGATGTCAAAATTCAACCATTAATTGCAATAATATAGGCTAATTTAATGTTTACAAAACCGTTGCTAGGGTGACAAAACTACACAAAAATACTATATGCTACCATAGAGAATTGGAATATTATTTTTAGAGTGTACATACACAGAATATATCATTTTGTCGAAAAGACTATGCAAGATGTGTAAAATAAAACCACCATATTTGAATTTCCAATGATTAATTGGACCCTCCTCCATTTACGTTGCTAAGCAACAAAGGACAAAGTGAAATCATCAAAAAAAATATTTTTCTTACCTTTCAATGTGTTAAATATTTTATCTATATAAACAGTTTCTGAGATTGGGCCAAGATCTACCCTTATCATACCCACTCCTTTACGGCTGCTATGAATTATTTCTTTTCTAATATGACAAATACGGTAATTTGTATGACCCTAGGCGACCTTAGAATCAGCCACACAACGGCTGTTCCGTTTAGCCCCCTTCACATATGATGACGGAATCAGCACAATTTGAGCACATATATTGAATCAAACTCCTATTGTGTGAGTAATAATATATTCAAATATTTATTTGTAGCGAAATGTGTTGCATACATGTCAAATTGGTCGTTTACGTCGTCAAAATTTCACGTGGGAGGTGGCCGGAACATCCGTCAAGACAAGACAAGACAAGATCTTTATTCTCAAAAACCATAACAGAACAATCAGTCGGAAAGCAAACCCATGATTTGACCGTTACAGCTAGTGATTCTAAAACCACGCAGTCAGGGGGCGATAACCGCAAAAAATTTCCGCTAGGTGCCGCTTTACAAGTCCCGCAAAATTTTTCATTCGCGCCGTTGTAGGATAAACGTGAAATAAAGTATTAAATAGACCAAATTGTGATAGAAACGTGATTTCTATAAAACATATATATATTTTTTGCAATGACTGGCTATATCAGACAAGCGACCGAGGTTTATATTAGTCAAAAACGTGTTTCGAATCGTGCATTCTAGAATGTGTAAAAACACGAGATTCGGTTTGTTTACATTTTTCGACCAATGAAAAAGCTGACACAATTCTATATTAGGACATGAAATTGATGATACAGGAGTGATATAGCATCATCAACCAATAGTAAATGCTCTCTCAACTGGAAATTCCGTCACCCTGAATGGAAATCATTCCTGAAAGAAAATTCGACGAGGCATATTTTTTTTAATTTTCGCCTTGTTTTAGTGTAAAATTTGCCCATTTTGGTGAACATTTCTCCCCCAAAACACCCATGTAGTCTGTATATGTCTGCCTTTTATTAGATTTATTAATATCTTTATATTTTAACCGAAAGTTTACAAGAAAACTGCATTGTTTACATCAGATTATGCCCCCCCCCCCCCCCCCCCCCCTTTTCCCCCGTCTCGTCAATACACTTTGTTTAGACTCCTTTCCCGTTTGCTGTCAGTTAATCTTGTACATATCTAATGTGGCGATTATTTCAAAGGCAATTAGTTTATCAAATATATTTAGGAATGCTGACTTAAGTTTTACCTGATTTTCTTCTGCAAATGAATTATGAATTTATGTGTAACAGGTATACAATGTCAATGATTGAATGAATAGAAAGTAGGATAAATTTGTTATCTGTATGTAACAGCATATACAACTGTATTTTGCAAGACTGTGATTTTACCATAGTTGACTAGTAGTAGTAATGCCCCAAAAAAAATTAACTGTTCTGAAGCCCAAAGTGGCAGGGACCCTCGGCCCTGTGTTCATTGTCTGCAGGCAAAGCCATTTTATGCCTTACATGTTATAAAAATTTTAACAAATTTGTGAGGTCTGATGATTCTCTAAATGAACTTTCAAAAACTGATGACTACCAGTTAACTAAATGTTTTCACAGTTTGATCAGGTGGAATATTGCAATGTAGACTCTGACAATCTTGACCGTTACTGTTTTATCCTGTTTTAGAATTTGTAGTCAGTGACTTTTTATCCAACAAAGCTTTATTGTTGCCAGATTTGTTCAAAAAAATTGAAGATTTAGTTGACAAAACAGCTTTAATTAAATCACTGAAAGAACCAGAAGACAAAATTGGTGAACCCTCTCCCATTAGAGGCAATAAATTCTCCCATTTAAGATTTCAAGGAAACGGGTGATGAAACCTTTGCATGGGAAAGTTTCGAGAAGAAATTGTCAGCTAACAGTTTTCTGAAATATTTGGTACAGGAAAATGATATACATGTAGATCTCCCAGGTCTTAACATTTTTCTTTCATTTTCTGAAACTGACACTGAAAAATCTGAGTTTTGTTCATATGAAGTTTTAGATGAGACAGCAGATTCAAAAGCCACAGTTTTGAAAACTTTGAATATTCTTCACAAAAAGTTTCAGATTGGGATAAAGCTTCAGTATCAAGTTGTTGTTGAGGACAGGAAATCTTATGACCATTTAATAAAATTAAAATCAGAATATGGAGGTTCATTAAGCTGGGTTTTGTCATGTCATGGAGACTGGCACATACTTTTTTTTAATCTCATTTTCTATTAAATTAATAATTCATTGTACTTAGGATTTGTTCAACTTTCATAAAAATTTATGGACTTTTTACTCTGTTAATAGTTTATGGAAAAGAAATACACTTGAAAACTAATATGTACAGTCATCTGTCAAAAGTATTGGGAAATGTAAAAAATATCCCTATATAATCAACCAAAACCATATTTTTTTCAAAAAAATATTGTGAAATCATTTCTGGATAGATTGTAACAAATTTTACACCAAAACATTCGGAATTGTCTATATTTTGTTTGTTTATTTGCTCAAATCTTTATACGAGTGGTTTTTATTTGTACATAATTTTTCCATGATTGTTAATTTTTAGGATTTATTTTTAGTTGAAATGTATAGGAAAATTTTTATTTGTTGTGTTTAAAATATGTACAAATAAAAATAACTCATAACAACATAATGAGTAAATAAACAATCAAAACATTGACAATTCTGAATGTTTTGGTGTAAAATTTGTTAAAATCTATCCAGAAATTACTTCACAATATTTTTTTGAAAAAATATGGTTTTGGTTGATTATATAGGGATTTTTTTTACATTTCCCAATACTTTTTGACAGATGACTATATAATTTTCTTTAAATATTTATACATTTTTTTTTTATCTTTACATTGAATTTTATATTCATGCCTAGAAAAAAATTTCACGAGTTCTGTTCATGATTCATCAAAAGGATATAGAAATGTTTTTTCTTGAATTGCTAGAATAAAACCGGTGGACCTGTAAATTTTAGTCGCCTATCCTTTCTTTTGGGGATAGGAGACCATATATAAATGTTTGTATATTCCAAAATTTGTTGTTAATTATATGCATATGCTATTAAAATAGCAGCCTGCATCGGCATTAACATTTGTGCACAGCGTTCTAAATTTATTTTTAGAAATACGGAAATTCATACGGAGTTATCTTTCTTGACTGACAATTTTTCTGAATCTGAATAATTTTCGGCACTAAAAGCTGACAGAAACTCTTATTAATGAATAAAAAGGTGTACCAGAGAAACATTTCGTTAAATAAATATATAACCTAGCGCAGTGTGAAGTTTGGGAATGTCATTCTATTGCAAACTTAATATATTTGCATTTTATTTCAATGCGATGGTACGGAGTTATCTTTCTTGGCCGACAATTTTTCGGCACTAAAAGCTGACACAATTTTTTATTAATGAATAAAAACGTGTACCAGAGAAACATTTCGTTAAATAAATATATAACTTAGCGCAGTGTGAAGTTTGGGAATGTCACTATACTGCAAACTTAATATATTTGCATTTTATTCCAATGCGATGGCAACATTCCATCGAGGGGGTCCCCCTCTAAATCATCAAAATTTTAATAATAATCTCCCGTTTTAACTCAAATCTAATAAACAAATCGTGGAAGTAATTATTGCTGAAAAGAAAACAATATAAGACGTTTCGATATTTTCTACGGTATAAATAAACGAGGTCTTTGTTCTACAATTTTCCATGATTTTCATGACCGACGAAAATGTCAACATTTTCAAATGAGAATCACGTGACCCGTGGTTTTACCAGCGACGCCATTAATGAGTTTGCTTTCCGACTGAATGGTACAGAGAAAAACATCATTCAAATACATTTCACATATTATACACAGTACACATGACAAGATGGATTCACATTAGCCTATTAGGAAGAGATTTAATATAAAAGGTGCTACAGAGATAGGAGGTTAACCAGGACGACCTACTGTTATATCAATAACTCTGATAAATTTACAAAGGTTTCACAAAACAGATTTTTAGAAATTGCTAATTTATATTATGGCACAGGAAAACCCCAGATGAGTGCGTTTTCATCGCATATTTGTGTATACATGTTTACAACAAAGTAATATAATGTGTAGTTGTTGTACATGACGGAAACGGCCCTGTAGACTTATTCATTACAGAAACTGTTTAAATTATGTTTTTTTGCTTACAATCGATAATGTGACTGCGCAGGTGCTAAAGGTAGATACATACCGCCCTATACTGGTTGACCATATCTAGGCTGTCATATTGGAATAATACATTATATATCAAGTGAATGACCGAGGAAAGAGACACGTACACTAAGTATTTAGTAACCGTTTATTAAAAAGATTAAAACTTAAGGTAGGTTTTATTTGGTACGGTATTAACTCTTTTCGTTATACTGCTTCAAAACTATGGAATGAATTGCCAGAACATTCTCGAAATGAAACAAATTTTAATCAATTTTCAAAATTAATCAATACATGGACTGGCAATTCATGCTGCTGCAATGCATGCAAATAGCTTTGCTCTGTAGTGCTATAGTTTCAAGCTTAAATATTGCTATTTTTAAATTAGTGCTTGTAATGCATAAATTGTTTGTGTTTGTGCTTAATTATCTTTGTCGCTTGTGTTTTATAATAATATGTGCTTCATATGCAATGCCTTATGTTTTTATTTATTAGTGACTAAGTATGCATGATATATATGTGCTATAATATTTAATGTTGTAATGTCTTATGATTGTATGCCTTATGTGTGCCTTGCTGTATTATATGTACATTGGCCATGAGGAGGACTTTAATGTCATTTTAATTTCATTTTGTTTAATCATTTCCAGTCTAAATGTCCTTTAGGCACCGGCCCTTAATGACCTCTGTATATGAATGGCATTGCTCTCATGCATGTACATTGGTCATGGGGAGGACGCTGGATCTTTCCTTCTGTCATTGAATTAGCCCCTTGTAAATATAAAAGGGTGTATTTCTATTTCGGTGTTCAGAAGAAGTTAATAACTTATTAAATATCAACAAATGATATACATGTATATATATAAGGGAGTGGATGTAGTCGAGTGGTCTAGGGCGCTGGACGTAAGGCTAAGCGAATGGTGCTGCAGTGTAACAATGGTGTGGGTTCAAATCCCGTCGAGGGAAGAACAACAATTTGACAGCTCTAAAATCTAATTCTGTTTGGTTTAATTTTCAGACGTATATATATATATATATATATATATATATATATATATATATATATATTTTGTAATTGCCCAGTGGACTCTTCCAAATATTATACTCATCAGAGACATAGATATGTTTAGTACTTATGTACCAATTTCTGCAAATTGCTTGTTTGTCAGTATAGTATACTGTTTATTACATTTATGTATTAGAATGTTTATTGTTTTTTTGTGTAATATAAATCACTGTAATGATTCTGCCCCTTGCTGGGACCTTGATTGGACAATAAAATCTTATCTTATCTTATCTTGTACCGTCATGCATGTTTTCTGTTGCTATTTTATGTTTGTTTGATAGACGATTCAAAAGCCCAATAGAGCTTGTGTTATTTGTATTGCTATGTATGTATCGTCTTTAAATAAAGCTTTTGAACTTTGAACTTTTGAATTTGGTAAAGGTATAAACAAAATTGCTTGCTGAATTAGAATTATTAGATTTTATAATACTATCCCCGCTGAATAATGTTTATTAATATTATTATTATTATTATTTTTATTTTTTTTGAAATTGCTAATTTATATTATGGCATGGCACAGATAACTGTATCGTGACCGTGCTTTTATACCATCACGTAATTTCATTGAGCCATCGAATGACTGGTTTTGCCATCGATTATATATTTTTGCATCGGCAGACTAATGAAAACTTGTGTAATATAAAGATTCATGTAGTCATTTAGTGATAACATATTCCAAGTGGGGCCATCGTGGTCGTGGTCGTATGGTATTTGGATTAATAACTACCTATGCACTCGGTGCGAATACCGCTCAGGCGAGGTGTACTCGTTACAACATTATGTGATAACGTTTGTCTGTCACTTGCGGCAGGTTGGTGGTTTTCTCCGGGTACTCCGGTTTCCCCACCAATAAAACTGACTGCAACTGAAATATTGCTGAAAGTGGCGTTAAATACCATAACTATACCCCCTAACAGGCATTACAAGTAGCCACGTATAATAATACATTATACAGAACACCATACTAAAACTGATATTTACACTCGATTTGATTTTCAAATTATACGTTTTTAGACCTTTTGTGTGCGAATTTGAACCTTGTAGAAAATCAGAGGGTAAATCTATATCAAATATAAAATTTCAAGTTGCTAGAACATTAAAATTTGAACAGATAATGGCAAAAAATGTATGCTATTTTCATTGAACTATACATATATGCATGCAAGGGACCATTTTGCTTGCCTTATAGGGAAAATAACTCGTGGTAGACAATCAAAGTCGGTAATGTGCCGATGGTCTACTGGAATAGAACAATGATTTTGGAAAATTAACTTGTTCTCTCCACGATATTGCTGAACAAATGCTGAGTTGGCGGTACACAACAATCACTCACTCACTCACTCACTCTCCTGGTGGACAATTATTCTCGTATCATCCGAAAAATGGTGGGTGCTTCGTCACTGACATGTTTTAATAGATATATTTATATTTGAAAATATAAACCGATGCCAAAAAGGTTGTGAAAACAAACGGCCATTTTATTTATTTAAAATCCACCTGTGATGTAAATCTATTGTCAAAACTGTCCATTATTTTTAAGGAATGGAGAGTTATTGTTCTCTTTGTACTTTTAAGGTCCCACGAGGAGCAAACAATTTAATACTTTGTACTTTAGATACTATACACAGACTTTTTTTTGTTACAAGATCAATAATTAATAAAAATTAATAAAGTACAATTGGTGGATTTTAAGTTGGAGAATGCCCTCGTATCTCTCCATTCCTTAAAAACAATATTCCATTATTTTTAAGGAATGGAGAGTTACTTCTCCTATACGAAATGTTCTAAATAATCACCCACTCGCTCACTCCAATTTAAAGCTCTGATTCATCGTCTGATTTAAAATAATGAATAGGCAACGTCCTTGACACTTACACATTGTAAAAGTGTATTCCCCTCTATTAAACAGACAGTAACACGTAACATTAATATTGGCACACATGTTAAAATTAAAATCAGAGCAACGCGTCGTCCATGTTTACGACATTCATTTAGATAGCAGTGATGTATTTTATTACTGTATTATTATTTATTCATCATATACTTAGTACTAAATAAAGGAAATTTGTATATATAGTACTGAAAGAACATTACGACTGTATTTGTCTGCCGTGACTGATATCGATATCACCCCTTTTCATACCCCTTAAAATGATATTGATCACGTGACTAAAGGTTCATAATACAGAACAAGACTTTCTCATGTTATTAATGGATGCCCTTTTCCATATCAAGACTGTTATCATCCCGAGAGACTGATATCGGCCAGAGGGCTTTAGCCCGAGGGTCGATATCGGTGGAGGGATGATAACATCCTGATATGGAAAAAGGCATGCATTAATCTATTTATCACATATTTCAACGTTGAATTTAAAAGAACAAAATTAACTTCCCACACAGACACCAAACTTATGGATATGAGTGATCGATATCGGTTGAGGATTCTGTTTCCGAAACGCCAACAAATCTGTCCTCGCTGAACGTCGACATTTTCCAAACGACAATTAACAGTTGAGCGGAAGTGACGTCATGGGGTTCACGAGAGGCTTGATATCGTGTTATCAGAGTTTTACCCCGATGACAGATATCGCTGTGGCACTTCCGGTGTTTACGTATGGGCAAAATTGACATTATTACTTTTAAATATGTGATAAATGATAAGCATAATATGATATGGCTCTTTCCATATCACATCCCGTATTAACCCTCGACCAATATCATCCCTCGAGCTAAAGCTCTCGGGATGATATTGGTGTCGTCTCGGGTTGATACGGGATGAGATACGGAAAGAGCCATATAATATTCTCTATATAACATACACGTACTTTTAGCAAAAAAAAAAATAAATATTGCTCTAAAAATAATTAAATATTTTCATTGTATTATGGAATCTTGTGTTGTGAGACAGTACAGTTCTAGCCTATTTTTCTATATACGAACGTTTAGCGACCAGTTGCAGGTTCCAACCGGGTTTTTCCTGTTCTATTCATGGATGTCGGCCATTTATAGAATTATGGCTTTTTTTTTACATGAACGAACACATTTGATTGAATTCAATAGACATCTCTCTAATCAGACAATGAATCTAACATATTATAAATATTCCTTTTGATGAGGGTATAATGTGTAATTTGCAAAATCAATATTTTTATTTGCAGTATTATTCACACTGGTTAACACATTTATTGCGTCTATTATTGGGTTGGACCAGAATAATCATAAGGCGTAATATTATACAGTGAGACCTGTCTAAACCGAACCCTGAGTAAGTCGAAAACCTGCCTAAACCATACAGACTTTACAGTCCCATCTACTAAATGTCTATGTAAATTGAACCTGTGTAAACCAAACACCTTCAGTCCCAAATGGGTTCGGTGTAGACAGGTTTTACTGTTCTTGACTATATATATAGTAACAGAATAAGATTTCATTGCATGTGATATAAAACTAAAAATAAATGAATGAAAAGATTATTTTAGATATTTAAGGTCTTCTGAAAAGCATTTCAAGACTTTGTTATTATATTTTTAGTCCTAAATTGTTTGTTTGCGTATTGTGGTGTCCAACACATATTGTGTTGTGTTATTGTTTTGTTGTTCTTCGTCTTGTGTATCCTTTGTTGTCAGTTTATCTGGTTTGTCCTTTTTTGATTGCCCCTTCGGTATTCTCTAACGTTTATTTTATATAGAGATAAGGTTGCTTAAAACCCTTTGCATAATAAAAAATAATATATTCTGATATAGTATATCAATTACCGAAGAAAATAGTAAACTGTCAGTATAATAATAATATTAATGTTGTGCTTAGCATTGACCATGGAAAAGAGTGGCCGGCGTGGAAGAAACAGTGGACACCACTTCGGGTCGTGCACTGTGTTTTCCACCCTGGTACATATTTTCGCATAATCAATGCTAAATACAACATTATTATATAAATAGTAATTGCACAAACTATTACTGTAGAAACTGATCGGCTATGGATGGGGGGATGTTTGCTATATAGTAAATTTCCCCCCACGGTAATATTTACTATATAGTAAAGTATCCGGGGGGAAGGTTTACTATATAGCAAATATTCCGAGGGGGACTGTTTGCTATATAGTAAACATTCCGGGGGAAGGTTTGCTATGCGGAAGGTTAGTTTATTATACGACACCGGACTTCTTTTTTATGCGGATATCGTAGTTAATAATATTTTTACATCCTTTGTATCGATCTATAAGACGACACATATAAAAATCAATTGGGAGAAACTTAATATATACACTATATATTTCAGTCAAACTAAAGACGTGGTATTGCTGTTGATCATTCCGTCTCTATTATCTATTAACAACAATGAGTCAATTCGCAGATTACGAAGGAGCATCTAAGAATTACGACAATGGCCGCCGAGCAGCTGGAGTAGATGTCATTGCTGGGTTGATTCAGATCATGTTAAAGAAAGATCTCAAGGTATTTGTTTTTTTTACCATAAAACCCTTTAAAAAGACCAATTGTATTTCTTCAAATTAGACAGGTGTTCGTATTAGACAGGGAAAAAGTATTCCAGACACTAGGGCTAACTTTGAAGCTCGGATTACACAGGGCTACGGTTTATTTAGATCAGTTCTCATTTAATCCAATTTGTGAAACTATACCCATTTGGTTAGCATGGCTTAAACATTATTTCCCATTGGGTTTCCGGATCATGGTTCTTTATTACTGTTAAGTTAAGCATCTGTTGTGTATAGGAATAATTGATATTACTACCCCGACAAGACACTACTGCTGATGTACTATCAGTCCAACAGGCTTTGTTTAAGATAGATATATACACAAAACAAGACATGATATGTCCTCCTTATTCTGTGGTCTAAACTACCATAAACATCAGATGCGTAGGAGCCGGGATGTACCAAGAGGGCAGTTCAAGGTGTGTGTGTATTTTTTGGTGGACAGTTTTGAAAACTTGCTCCTTCCCACACTGTCCGCTCCAATCCTAATACTTGCACCCAACGTTTTGGGAAAACCGCAGTTATAGGACTGATTATCTTCATAATTTATTCTGTTAAATTATACTAGTGGAGTAATAGTTAAATATTAAGTTAATACATAGTCGATCTATGTTTTGCATGATATTGAATATGTTTACTTATTGTTTATCTTCTTCTTCTTTCACTACGGAAAATCTTCAACTTGATGAAGGTTACTTTCCGGCGCATGCCTGGTATGACAATTTTTTTTATTAATTTTAATTTTTTACAATTTTTATTAGTTTTCATTTTTACAATTTTTCTTTTTCTTTTTATTTAGTATAAGATAAAAACATGTTGTAGCCTATTAGATCAGGTGTGGAAATGTTTTAAGGAGGATATCATGTGTCAGTCTCTCCCTAAACATTTCTGTAGAGGTACTGTTTATAATATGTTCAGGTTATTTATTCCAATCTTTGATAGTTCTGCAGAAGAATTAAAATTTGAATGAGTCTTTGTTGCACTGTATTTGTCTGATGGTTTTTGAATGGGTAGATCTTGTTCTGGATTGGCTAGGTATTAGGATGTTATCATATGGAACTGCAATTTTGTTGTTGATTATTTTGTAGAATATATGTAATCTAGTTTTTAGACGTCTTTCTTGTAGTGTTGGCCAATCAAGTGAGTGTATCATTTCTATGACGCTGCTAGTATTGTGGTGTCTGTGGCAGGCACATCTTGCTGCTTGTCTTTGGGCCTGATCGATTTTATAGATGTTTTCGGTGGTATATGGGTCACAGACAGAGCAGCAGTATTCTAGTTTGGGTCGTACAAGAGATTGGTATGCTCTATCTTTTACAGATTTTGAATTAATTTGAAGGTTGCGTCTGATGAATGAAAGAGATTTATTTGCTTTGGATGTCATTTGTTGAATGTGATTGTTCCATTTTAAATCTGCTGATAGTGTGACTCCCAGATATTTTGCTGATTGTACTGATTCTAAGATGTGCCCATGCATGTTGTAGTAAAAATGTTGTGGCAATGTTTTGGTTGTTACTCTTAAGATGTTACATTTGTCTGGATGAAATGCCATTAACCAATCCTGTTCCCATTTGACAGCTGATTCAAGGTTTTCTGGTATAGTTTTATGCAATCTGCTTGTGTTTTAATAGGTCTATAGATAATGCTATAATCTGCAGAGTCTTTTTTGGCTATGTTTGATGTAATCTGGTAACGGGTAGGTCGTTTATGTATATTAGAAACAGTATGGGCCATAGTACAGTTCCTTGGGGGCACGCCAGAGGTGACTGCAATTTTTCCAGATGTTGTGTTTTCTAAACGTACTGTCTGTGTTCTGTTTGCAAGAAAAGATGTTATCCAGTTTGTTATTTGATCAGATATACCATAACATTTTAGCTTGGAGATGAGTCTTTTGTGTGACACTTTATCAAACGCTTTTGCGAAATCCATTATTATTAAATCTGTTTGAATGTTTTTATCATTGTTTTGTGCTAGTGGGTGAGCAAGTGATATTATTTGTGATTCACATGACCTATTCGATCTAAAACCATGTTGCATTTCGTACAAGATGTTGTTTAATTCCAGGTGTTCCATCATATTACTAGCCATTACATGTTCTAGCAGTTTGCAGGAAATACAGGTTAGAGATATTGGCCTGTAATTTGCTGGGTGGGGTGTTTGTCTCCCTTTTTGTATACCGGTGTTACATTTGCATGGTTCCAATCAAGTGGAACTTGCCCTGTTTCCATTGTTATTTTGTAAATGATGGTAAGTATGTCTGAGCAAATGTCTACATTTTCTGTGAGTATTTTACCAGCGATGTTGTCTGGACCTACAGCTTTCATATCAATGATCTGTCAATATATATTGACACACTTATATGTATATATTACTACTATGTCACGTATATACACGTAATTTCACAATAGTTCAAAAAGGTCATTTGTACTCCACATTACTACTTATTTAGATCTTTCCGTCGTCTTGCATGTAAATCCATTGCCAATTTTAATCATTTATTAAATCATAATTTGGTAAGGGTCTTATGCCGTCACGGTAGAGACAGTTGTGTACGTTATGGTTATATTATAAACACTTTTATGTAGTTAATACACTTTTATGGTGTTTGGTAGTACCAGTTGTTCATTGTTATTGTCAATGAGGAGGTTTAGCATTCTTTTTTTCCTTTTTTGTACAGTTATTCCAATAGTTGGTGCATTTTTAGTTGATTACATCTGTATATTGCTTCCTACATTTATCTAGTCTTGACGACAGCTGTCACTGTATTTGGAAATTGAATGCACGTACACTAATATGTGATGTACCCTCAGTTGATTACATCTGTTTATTTGATGTACCCTCAGTTGATTACATCTGTTTATTTGATGTATCCTTAGTTGATTACATCTGTTTATTTGATGCACCCTTAGTTGATTACATCTGTTTATTTGATGTATCCTTAGTTGATTACATTTGTTTATTTGATGCACCCTTAGTTGATTGCATCTGTTTATTTGATGCACACTCAGTTGATTGCATCTGTTTATTTGATGCACACTCAGTTGATTGTATCTATTTATTTGATGCACCCTCAGTTGATTACATCTGTTTATTTGATGCACCCTTAGTTGATTGCATCTGTTTATTTGATGCACACTCAGTTGATTGTATCTATTTATTTGATGCACCCTCAGTTGATTGCATTTGTTTATTTGATGCACCCTTAGTTGATTGCATCTGTTTATTTGATGCACACTCAGTTGATTGTATCTATTTATTTGATGCACCATTAGTTGATTGCATCTGTTTATTTGATGTATTCTTAGTTAATTGCAGCTATCTATTTGATGCACGCTAAAATGATTGCACCTACCTATTGTTTACCTCGCTGTTGTTGTATTTGGTTAGGGTTAGGGTTATGGTGTTTAGCCCCACTTTCAACAATGTTTCAGTTATTTCGTGGAGGTTCGTGTTTTTGGCAATATTTTGTGAATGTCACTAATACTACTAACATGGGAGGTAACTGAGGAAGGAGTGTGGTATTTTCATAAAATAACAAATGTTAATTTGACAGAATTGTAGAATTCCAGAAACAGGAGGCAATTTCGTGTAGAATTTTCTTACAGACTTTGAAAACCAACGAGATATGAAATACAGTCAAACCACCTTGAAAGACCACGTGTAACTAAGAAAAACCTGTGTTAAAAAAACACCCTTTTTAATAACAACTTAGTACATTCCATATAGATTTAAGAGACAACCTGTGTTAAGAGACGATGTTTTGACTCTTCCTTAAGTGGTCTTTGAAGTAAGGTTTAACTGTTTATGTACAACGTTTGCTTTCAAATGGTTAACAGATGTACATTTATATCTGACTGGGTACGAGAAAGCCAAGGTACAACACTGAGTGCTGCTTGCTGAAATTGAGAACAAACGAGAAAAGCGGTCATGTACAGCATTTGATTTGTCAGTGATATGTTTAACTCAAACATGTATCTTGCAGCTTAAGACAACCAACAGCAACAGACGAACAAGTCTCATCATTACTTTATCTTTACAGGATTCTTTATAACAGGAACAACTGCCTTGGTCTGACAACCTTTGGAGCTAGCTAAATGTTTCCCCATTCATTTGACAAATCAACCTGTCTAAGGCCAAGACAGTACTCAGTCATTTGATAAAACCAACCCCTCTAAATTGTCAAGACAGTCCTCATTAATTTGGCAAAAGCAACCTCTCTAAGACCAAGGCAGTCCTCATTTATTTGGCAAAGCCAACCTATCTAAGCTCAAGAGAGTCATCATTCATTTGATAAATTCCAGCTCTCTAAGTGAACAGCACAAGGCTATATGCAATTGGATTAAAATATTGGCTGTTCAGTTTAATCATATATAAAATGAAGATATTGTATTTAGTAGACGTAACAGGGAGCATCCTCAGAGATAAACACTGTCATCTTGGAATAATAGTTCAGTCAAGAGCTACATGAAAAAAATCACATTGATGATATTTGTATAAAGACACGTAAGATATTTAGTAGCTAGAAATTGCCTTTGACATATGATTAGTGATAAGTTAGAATATGATGATATAGTATGGGATTATTTTGCTGAAGAAAAACTAATTTACTTACACGTATACAAATAGAAACGGATAATATAATTGGTTTAGCTTATATATCCTCTAAGCAAGGTTGTAACATGAATACATTCTTTTCCTTTTATCTTTTTATGGTTTATATACCAGAATGTAAGCAACAGCTAAGAACTATGAAATAATACACGCAGATACGAGATACTGCACACTTTAAATCTGGGCTATAGTTTTATTACTTTCAGAGATTCGTGCAATAATCAACTACCTAGATGTGATATTGCATGGCTTCGTGTTACAAATCATTTATACCACGGCTTCGCGGTCGATTGTTTAGCGTTTAACTCGGAACAACAACCACCGTGGTATAAATATTACATGTATGATATTTATTATGACGAAAAAATATTGAAAAACAAACAGAATAAACAAAATTAGCGTTACTTCTTAAATACTAAGTAAGTTACCGATTAATTTAATTGAAATTTAGATGTTTGTTGTATCTTTTAATTATGTTTGTTTCTTTGCTCGTACACTAAAATCTAACAACATTCCGTTTGAGGTCATGTCAATTAACCTTTCGTTCATCTTTGACGATCCAATCACATGCCAGAGAGTGTAATATATCTTGACCAATCAGACAGCAGCTCTTGTTGTGCACTCGGTGTTGATACATATATATTTTGTAGGCTCATCAATGATTGATAGGTTGAAAATATGAACCATTACGTGGCCCATTGAGAATGTTGTTAGATGTTAGGGTATCGTCAAAAACATATATAAAGGGCAACAACGAAAACAAGATACAACAAACAACTAACTTTGATTGGGTTACACATACGAGTTAATTCAAACAGGATATAAATATGATATAAAATGAGACGCAACACACATCAAATTGTCTGTAGTAATTCAATAATTTGTGTCTAAGCGTAAAGTTTGATAGTCTGACATGTTCATTTAAATCCATATATATATATACACACATGTATATATCATTTCTTTCTAATACATCATTTTACATGACTGCAGTTATGACGAAATATAGACCTATAATGTTTCTAGTTTATCCTAAATAGGAAAATGAAAATCTACCAATTAGAGTACAGTCGACACTAAAGCAGAGATTAGATCTACCCTTTGTAGTATCGCCAATATGGCAAAATTTAGATCTACCGTTTGTAGTATCGCCAATATGGCAAATTCTAGATCTACCCTTCGTAGTATCGCTAATATAGCAAAATCGAGATCTACCCTTTGTAGTATCGCCAATATAGCAAAATCGAGATCTACCCTTTGTAGTATCGCCAATATAGCAAAATGGAGACCTACCATTTATAGTATCGCCAATAAAGCAAACGCTAGATCTATCATTTGTAGTATCGTCAATATAGCAAAATCGAGACCTACCATTTATAGCATCGCCGCCAATATAGCAAAATCGAGATCTACCCTTTGTACTATCCTCAATAAAGCAAAATCAAAACCTACCCTTTATGGTATCGCCAATATAGCAAAATCGAGACCTACCATTTATAGTATTGCCAATATAGAAAAATCGAGACCTATCGTTTATTTTATCGCCAATATAGCAAAACAGAGACCTACCATTTATTTTATCGCCAATATAGCAAAACAGAGACCTACCATTTATTTTATCGCCAATATAGCAAAACAGAGACCTACCATTTATTTTATCGCCAATATAGCAAAACAGAGACCTACCATTTATAGTATTGCCAATATAGCAAAACAGAGACCTACCATTTATTTTATCGCCAATATAGCAAAACAGAGACCTACCATTTATTTTATCGCCAATATAGCAAAACAGAGACCTACCATTTATTTTATCGCCAATATAGCAAAACAGAGACCTACCATTTATAGTATTGCCAATATAGCAAAACAGAGACCTTGCATTTCACACGATCGTCAATATAGCGCGTAATCTATAGACCTACATTTTAAGATTTCAACGTTAGAGGCCAATAAACATGTCTGTTGCAGTACCGCCGATGTAGCAAATTCTAGACCTACATTTTACAGTGCCGACAGTATATGATATTCATGTACACAATGTAACATCCGGAATCTTCTGCCGAGGGCTGTATAAATCCTAAGCCAGAGGTAACGCGACATTATATACCCTGTCAGCTCCTGAATAATTGCTATGTTATGGTGCATAGTATTTAATTCATAACATTCTAACATTACGGAAAACCTGTGTCCGTATCGGAAATAGCTTTATTTGTGTTGTAGAATAGTTAGAAACACCAACTTCCGTTACGTCATATAGTTATCTTTTTCGGTATAGTTTATATATCCACATCCAATCAATTATAGCGAGCATCGCAAGATGCGAGCTAAACAGCAACATGTGTGTAAGGAGATGAATCAATATATGATCAATGCCAACCGGAAATGGATTCTAAGTTTCGGCATAGAATGAACAATCGGAGTGAAGTACAGGAAATAGCCTTTTAATTTGAATAAAAAATAACTATTCAGCTTAAGAATAAAAAAAATAAAAATTAGAAAGGAAGCCGTACAGCTTCTTTACACGAAACGATTAATTTATTTAAAAAATGGACAATCGTTAGACCTTCTTGTTTCGCCCCTAAAGAACGATCGGCCCTAAAAAAAAAAGTCGTCCCCGATATATCTCGGCCCAAAAAATCTCCTTTGCAATAGAATTAACTGGGTAAGTCGAATTGAAGAACAAAGAAAAGTATCAAGAATAATGAAGAAAAGAACCCAAAACTACTATTTGTACATGTACATGCCTATGCGTAGATGCGATGTTCGCCTGTAGGCTGCGCCTAATCCATATTATTAGATGTTTATTGTATTCTTTATTCTGGTGATACACTAACACATACCAACATCCCGTTTAGGTCATATCTGGTAACATTTTACGGTCCAATCATATGCAAGACAGATGACTATATTGACCAATCGGACAACAGCTCTTTGCGTGTACTCGGTTTAAATAGGTTCATCGCTGATCGGTCGGCAAAAATTATGAACCCTGATAACACCTCACTCAGGATGTCGCCAGACATCTGATTTCTTTATATTGGTCTACATCTAGACCTATATTCGTCCTGCATTATAGTCTATATCGCTTTATATATAAGACTTGACCTAGATGTTACAGTACCCAGGGTCGGATCCAGGATTTGTGGTTAGGGGGGGCGTGAGTAGGCCAGGGCTCTGGGGACCGCTTATGGTCCTCAGCGGGTCCAAGGCAGAGCTCTGGTAGGGATCCAGGGGGGGGGGGGGGGGGGGAAGCGCCCCGGAAGCTCTGGGGTTTGAGGAATTACAGACGTTTATTTGAACGACAATTTTGAACCAACCACACCATTTTTATCAGACCAAAAAAACTTGACTTTGAATCTTAATTTTGCCGGATAATTGTTAACAGAGTTTTTGTCAGATTATAAGAAGGCATGCCTTATAAGAACCTAAAGTAAACATTTTCTTTAACAACCGTGATGCGAATTGTTCAAATCATGACTGATCGATCACGATATGTTAACCCTTCAAAGAACTATTGGTTTAGTTTTATCGCATTCCTCATTTCACTAATTGATCTGTACTTTCGGTGCTTGTCCTTTCGGGTGGTTCTAGTTAATGCTGCCCGTCCGGATGGAGCTTTTCTTTTCGTCGTTTGATTCATTCATTGAAAACGTATGATTCGACCGTTCTTGTTTATAGACAAACAAAAGCGGAAATTGTCAATACATGAACTTGTTGTTGATTTCTGATAAGCTAACGTAACTAAATTAGATGATCAGAATCGTTTCATGCAGCTTTAATGTTAACTTGTAACATAAATACGCATTTTTCCTTTGATGTTTTTATGCAATAACCAACTTAGAAATAGTGAACTTTAACAAAGCATGGTCTAACATGAAGATCTTGATGTTATTCCATGATTTTGACGCCATAGGTCTATTATTCCATGATTTTGACATCATAGGATCTGTTATTACATGGATTCGTTGGTTTAAATAAGTTCATTCGTAAGATCCATGGTATATATAATACACATTAGCCTTTGTTTGTCTATAAACAAGAACGAATCGTACGTTTTCAATGAATGAACCAACGGCAAAACGAAAAGCTTCATCCGGACGGACAGTATACTGATCATTTATCAATTGGTAGAGTTTTTTAGAATGATATCCCAAATTTACTCCTAATATCATTACTATTCATTTTGACTTACAAGTCACGAGTTAACCATTCATGAAAAAGTTGTTTGTTGAACTGCTTAATTAACGTTGTATAACATATGCTTTGCGAATTTTAGGGGGGCGCACGCCCCGCACGCCCCCCTCTAAATCCGCCTCTGGTACCGTCAATACATCTACCTCTAATTCTACATATTGCTGGTTTGCATACCTCCATTTCGATATTTCTAAATATAGATTTACATTTTACAAATTATGTGTATATGGTAAACATTATATTATGGTTCTTATCTTATAATCAACATTTCAGGATGTCCATGTTTTAGATGCAGGATGTGGGACAGGGAATTACTCCGTCAGCCTATCAAAGTTTGGTGTCCGTAGGATTTCTATGATTGATGCCAGTAATGGTATGTTATCAAAAGCAAAGGAAAAGATTGATGCTATGAATCTGTCTGACTCTGTCGTTGTAAAACAGGCATTCCTTCCTAAAATTCCATTCGCTGATAATACTTTTGATGTGGTCATGATAAACCAGGTAATTACAGTATAATGGGGTCAAGCAAAGTTTAAATACGTAAGCCAAGAAAAGAAAACAATAATCTCTAAAATGCCTTCATTAATTAAACGCATATATAACAGAGGATAATAATGACTCTCTGTAAGGAACTTCAAATGTGTCAAACAAAGTGTGATTCCTTTGGTCAAAACACAAATATAATCCTTAAAATGTTTTAATTAATTAATTGTTAGCGAGACCAAAAAAAAAGAAAAATTATGAATCTTTATACTCAAATACTCCAAAAAGACATGTGCCATTGCCAGTGTATGTAATTAAAGCGTATATATCCAAATTAAAGCGCACGACGTGTTTCTATGACAACCTTTATCAGGTACGCTCAAAGGCAAGAGAGTAGAAAGTCCAATATATGTAAATATTGGGGAAGGTAAACCAAATGGGTATAAACAGGAAATTTCCTCACAGGCATAGGTCACTTTAGATGATTTTGGCTATCCTGTTTATGTAATATGGTTTTCTTGGTCCCAAGAACATTTATATAATTTATCTTTTTAATAACATTTGACCTGATGAGGTTTATTTCAGAAACTCGTGGTGGGTACTAAATTAAATATCTACTTTTTATTTATATCTAATCAAAATCATAATTGAGAATGCACATTATCACACACACACACACGAGCAAACATATTATGTCGTACGATACATTCCAAGATCACTGTTTTAATATATGAAGAATGATACCTTGCTATTATAAACTACCTTTTGTGCCTATTGAACTAGTTAAACCCGTCATCAAGTGCCTGTATTAATCCAAAGAAGTGAGCGGTCATGTATCTATATACATGTATGTTAGGAGTATCGATTTTACTTGTTTTTAAATCCATTAGAATTTGGAATTGTTTCAACAGTGTGGTATGCTTTGTTTTCATTTCAGGTTCTACATCACCTGGATAAGAAACATGATGGCAACAATTACCCGCATATTCTTGAAACATTCCGGGAAGTAAAAAGAGTGTTAAAGCCTTCTGGTCTCCTGTTTATCACCTCTATGGTAAAGGAACAGCTTGGAGGAGTGTGGTATTATAATCTAAACCAAGAGTTTTTACGCCGGTATAGTCTAAAATTTCCTTCAGCTCCAGGCTTCAGGAAAATGTTGTGCGACTCTCAGTTCGAAGTGATGAATTATATAAGCGTCCTAGGCCACGACATCGTTCCTAACTATACTAATTTAGAAGGTCCACTGCACAAATCTCACAGGGACAGCGAGTCCTATTGGGATGTTGCTTCAGAACAAGAGCTTAAGGAAACACTAAATCGGGTCCGTCAAATGAAAGAAAATGGAACTCTTCAAGAGTTTTACAACAAGCATGATAACACAGATGTGAATGGCTACTTTGTGATTATAGCATCAAGAAACACTGCGTAATTTGTATATACAGTCAAACCTGCTCATATGGTCACCTCTATTTAGCAGTCACCTGTATGAAAAGGTCATCTGTATTAAGCAGTCATCTGTATTAAAAGGTCACCATTTTCTTGTCAGGGCATATGCAAATTCTTATGTACTGAATCTCTTTTAAGAAGTTACCTGTCTTATAAGGCCACTTTTTCTTTGTCCCAAATGTGACCTCTTAATACAGGTTTGACTGTTTTATTAAGCTTTCGTCAATATGGACAAATATCAGTAGCGAACTGTCTTTAGAACACAATCTTTATGATAGTTGTATGAACTGTATTGTTATGCTTTGTTTTGCATAATCCATTAAAAATATAAAATTAGTTTAAACTACTGTGAAAGTACCTTTATTCGTTAGCACAAATTTTCGTGGTTTCTACAAAAGGCATTGATCCATGGGATCTGGAATTCGTGGTTTCACACATTACAGGCAACAATCAATGGGAAAATTGTATTTAGTTGGATTTTTATTTTCGTGGTTTAAGTGGACGACGGAAACAGCGAAAATTAGAACCCCACGATTAATAATGATTTCACAGTAATGACTTTTCTAGTTTAAATATCATGTATACCAGATAAGCCTAGAGTGGTTTTGTTGATTCGAATATTGTGATCTCAAATAGCTTTTTCAACAAAATTTGAGTGATTGATTTAGTGTTTGTTGCCACATGAGCGATTTCTCTGCAATACCATGGCGAGAACATGTTATTACATGATAATGATGTGTGCTTTGTATTATTCAAACATGCTTAGTTGGATTTTTATAGTGTTAGCTCAGTGAAACAACAGTCCGCGGGTAGACATGTCGATCCACTCGGACACATTATCCTGATTCCGAGCCAACCAGTGTTTGCTCTTTCTTCTTAATGCTGCGTGCTTAGCGGAGAAACAACAAATACCAATTTTATAATCTTTGGTTTGACTAAACCAAGGTTCGAACCCATGATATACCGCACCACTCGAGGTGAGCACGCTAACCGTTTCATCATAGATGCGGTTTTCTACATTTGATGTGATATAATGTATCGAAATATGGATCTAAAGGCCCGTCGTTTACACGATCAAAGTTTTCCATGAAAAACCTGGTCAAAGTATGTTTACGGAAAATTTGCTCAAAGAAAACTTTGTCAAAGGTATCCTGTTTACACGATCAAAGATTGATCAAAGTTTGATCAAAGTTTTTATCCCGAGTTACCTTTCGGCGGTAAAATCAAAGACAAACAAAATGGCTGAATGGTCTTGATTCTGAAAAGATGTTTTGATTGGTCAATTCCAATCAAAATCCGTCAAAGTTTTTAGAAAAAATAGGATGGGTTTCTATTCCGTCAAAGTCCATCAAAGTTCTTTACAAAGTTTTTGATACAACTTTTTCGTGTAAACGGGCCTTAATAGACATATAATTGGAAGATTACGTTTACCTCCAAAAACCAAAAAATCAGGCTTAGCACACCATCTTCAAAGAGCGTGTTCTTTTACGATTGATAGTCCATGGACGCGCTCAAAGATTTCCAGTTGTACCATTCAACATAAGAAGGTTTGGAGATGTCAAACGGTTAATCAGAAGCCGTAAATTGAAGAAGGACAGACAACAAAGTGGCCAAGAGAAAAAGGACAAAAGGACAAACAACGATCTACAAAACATTACACAGAAAACTAAAGATCAGGCAACACGAACCCCACTGAAAATCGGGGAAGGGGTGGAAAGGGGGGCTCAGGTGTTATTAATAAAGGATACGAAAAACATGAACTACATGTCGTATCCGTCGCGTTACTCTTGATACAATCCAGGTGATAAGTCATGAATGAGGAAAGGACCGGATTATGATTACGATAAACAGAACATATCCGTGGTCATTTGTGACACTGATACTCCGTAACGATTAACCAAATAAATAAGGTTAAATTCACTTAATTCACCAGCAGAGAAATCGACACAGGGGAAGTAATAAAAACGTAGATATAAAAAATAGTGGGCACGACGCGTTTCTGAAATAACCTTCTTTCCTCATTCACGACTTGTTACTGAGTTTGTAACTAGATTAACACGACGGGCGCCACTAGTGGAGCAGGAACTGCTTACCCTTCCAGAGCACCTGAGCTCACACCCAGTTTTTAGTGGGGTTCGTGTTACTCGATCTTTAGTTTTATATGCATGTTTTGTAGATCGTGGGTTTTCTTTTCGTACTTTTTCTTTTGGCCATTGTATTGTCTGTTCTTCTTCGATATACGGATTCTGATAACCCCTTTGGTATCTTCAAACTCTTTTTAGCAAATGAAAACGAACACAACACAAATTGACAATACTTACATATACATCTCGTTTTTTTAGTTTTCTATCTATTTTTATCAGTTGATCTGTACGTGAAGGCTAACCGTCAACCCCTTGGAATAACAAGAAGAGTTTGAAGATATCAAAGGGGTAATCAGAATCCGTATATCGAAGAGAACAAACAACACAATGGCCAAAAGGACAAACAATGATCTACAAAACATACACATAAAACAGGATCGTATGCGGAATTCAAGGGTTACACTAATGTCCTGAAAATTGACCTGAAATGTCCTGAAAAGTACATAAAGGCCTATATCTTTTTTATTATCCAATGGATTGAGTTCAAATTTGAAAATGTTAAATACATTAGCATATATTTAACGAATATTTAAAAAAATATATAAAAAACAATTTTTTTAGGTGGAAATAATTTGACCTGAAAATTGTCATGAAATGTCCTGAAAATGTCCTGAAAAGTACATTAAGGCCTATATCTTTTTTTTTATTAACCAATGGATTGAGTTCAAATTTGAAAATGTTTAATACATTAGCATATATTTAAAGAATATTTTAAAAAATATATAAAAAACATTTTTTTAGGTGGAAATAATTTGACCTGAAAATTTCATTTTTTTAAAATATTCGTTAAATATATACTAATGTATTTAACATTTTCGAATTTGAACTCAATCCATTGGAAAATAAAAAAGATATAGGCTTTTCTGTACTTTTCAGAACATTTTCAGGACATTTCATGACAATTTTCAGGTCAAATTATTTCCACCTAAAAATATTTGTTTTAATATTCGTTAAATACATGTAAATGTATTTCACATTTTCAAATTTGAACTCAATCCATTGGATAATAAAAAAGATATAAGCCTTTATGTACTTTTCAGGACATTTTCAGGACATTAGTGTAACCCGGAAATGTTAATGCGGAACTCCGTCATCTCTATTACAGGCTTAAAAAGACTATTAGACATCTGTTTAACTGTCTTTTATCTGTTGTAAACAAGAATTATCATTATATTGATAACGTTAATTAAGTCATAATTTGACCAGTTCTGTAATGAAATGGTACAGTGAATAATCCAAATAATCACCTTAATTTACAAATTGTCCGTAATTCAATAATTGTTGTAGATACATAGTTCTGTAAACCAAGATCGTTGTTTGTCCTTTTGTACTTTTTTTTTTTTGGCCATTGGCATTGTGTTGTCTCTTCTTCTTCGATATACGGATTCTGATTGCCCCTTTGGTATCTTCAAACTCTTCATCAAGTTGGAAAGCCAAATAATTCAATAGTCTTTGGGAGAAAGAAAACCAAAGGGACTATTGAATATGTTTGGTAGACGTGTTTGTCAATAAGAAGTCAGTATCCTTATGGGTACCAACTGAGTTCTTCTTCTCGCCAACTTGTTCATTAATTCGTAGGAGGTAGCTTTCATACAGGGGCTTCTCGCGAAAAGCGAAAAGAAGTTAGCCCAATTCGCTTATTTCACTTTACGCTATTTATATGATGTACTTTCACTAAATAATTGTACACATGGTGATTATGTTCATCCCATTGACCTTGCAATAAAGGATACCAGAGATACAGTTAGGTCTGATTCATACCTTGACCTACTCTACAAAGGGTACATTTGTTGCCAGTTTCTCTGTGTTTTTCTTCGTCTTGTGTACCCTTTGTTGCCAGTTTCTCTGTGTTTTTCTTCGTCTTGTGTATCCTTTGTTGCCAGTTTCTCTGTGTTTTTCTTCGTCTTGTGTACCCTTTGTTGCCAGTTTCTCTGTGTTTTTCTTCGTCTTGTGTACCCTTTGTTGCCAGTTTCTCTGTGTTTTTCTTCGTCTTGTGTACCCTTTGTTGCCAGTTTCTCTGTGTTTTTCTTCGTCTTGTGTACCCTTTGTTGCCAGTTTCTCTGTGTTTTTCTTCGTCTTGTGTACCCTTTGTTGCCAGTTTCTCTAGATTGTCCTTCTTGATTGCCTCTTCGGTATTCTCTAACGTTTATTTTTCAAATGTTTAGCCAAAAACTGCTAAGCCTGGAATATTTTGATTATAGATGCTCATTTCACCAACAATTTAACTAATACAATTACTTTACAAAGAGGTACGATGATCTGAATTGTAAATCAGCAAATGTGGTTTACGGATTAGAGTATAAACTCTGCAGGTTGGTATATGTCGGTTATACGAAAGGTATTAATATATACAATTAACAATGCTAATGATATTGTTTACCAGCATTTTAATCAATCTGATCATTTGATTCTTTCCATACGAGTTTCGTATCATCGCAAATATATTCCACAAGACTAAAAATTCAAACATAGAAACACCTCTTCATAGAGACTACTGGATACCGACAATTAGGGACCGCCACATCCTACGGTTGTACAATAATACACCCAGCAAAGCTATTGTAAATGCGGCCTCTATTTTCACATACAGGCCGCTAATAGCGGCCGATGATACAGGCCGCTGTACTTTAATAATTTGACCCATTTTGGGACAAGGTTGATATCGTTTACGTAATGCATTTCTCTGACTATTATCACACTATTGTTCGAACAGTGGATTATTTTTAAGAATCTAGTGTTTATTCTTTTGTTCTTGAATATATGAACTTTAACCTTTTACTGTTTTAGGCTTAAAAACGCGTTTTACTTAGTTTTGGACTTTCGTGTCTCGAACCACTGCTGGGCTTTTCAAAGTCTATTTTGACTTTCAAAACTTCCATCTAACCACTTGGCTACGGTGACCACTACTATACGCTATAATTAGTATGTTTGACTCTTGATAGTAAGCTTTGTAAAAAAAAATATCAACAATTTGTTTAAAAAAGCAAGTATTTCAGATCTGGCATAATTTATGTTCAGAACTGAAGAGTATGTGAACTTTTACAATTTATTCTCGCAATACAAAAACAACTAACGAACCGACCGCAAGTAATAACAAATCAGACAGACCACAGGTGAAGATTTGGGACACTTGAAAGACCTTGAAATATCTAAATATAAACGATTCTTTTCACTTGAAAGATCTTGAAATATCTAAATATAAACGAGAATCGAAAGAACGTTGACCGATAAAAAATTGTCGTTTTATTTTTGTTAATTGTTGTCTTATTTGGCTTTCTATTAAGCATTAAAAGTGTAAAAATATATGCCATCCCATATACTTTTTCAACAACACTATTATTGTACAAGTTAGATACATTATTATTGAAACAAAATAATTTGCCCGTATTGGATATAACGGAATTCTTTTTCCGCATTCGTACTCAGGTGGCGGTCTTGGTGCTAAGCACCTCGGCCTTCACCTGAGTACTCATGCGGAAAAAGAAACCTGTTATATCCAATACGGTCCGCTTCTTTTGTTTCAATAGTACTGTATCCTATACTTGTACAATAATACCCCCAGCAACGCTATTGTTAATGCGGCCTCTGATATCACATACAGGCCGGTAATAGAGGCCGATGATACAGGCCGCTGTACTTTAATAATTTTGACCCATTTTTGGGACAAGGTTGATATCGTTTACGTAATGCATTTCTCTGACGTCACACTATTGTTCGAACAGTGGATTATTTTTAAGAGTCTACAGTTTATTCTTGAATATATGAACTTTAACATTTTACTGTTTTAGGCTTAAAAACGCGTTTTACTTATTTTTGGGCTTTCGTGTCTCGAACCACTGTTGGTTTTTTCAAAGACTATTTTGACTTTCAAAACTTCAATCTAACCACTCGGCTACGGTGACCACACTACTATACGCTATGATTAGTATATTTGATAGTAAGCTTTGTAAACAAAAATCAACAATTTGTTTAAAAAAACAATAGTTCCCATCAATGGAGTCGATGGCCTCAACCATCATAAAATATTAGAAAGTTCACAACAAGGCCAAGGTAGAACATTATGAGGATATTTTGAATTTCAATGACTCAACAATACTATTTTCATTTCAATTTTGTAGGACGGCGCATGTCTCATTTATGTTGTTTATGTTTGTATGCGATTCAAGTACACTATTATTGTACAAGTTAGATACATTATTATTGAAACAAAAGAATTTGCACCTCGGCCTTCACCGGAGTACTCATGCTGAAAAAGAAACCAGTTATATCCAATACGGTCTGCTTCTTTTGTTTCAATAGTACTGTATCCTATACTTGTAACGACAAAATTGATTACAGGTATCGTATCTAGATTTACCTGTAGATCGATGAAAGTGATGGATATTTTCAACTGTTGACATTTATACATTGAACCATTGAATGATAATATTGATCTATGTAGAAACAAGAATTATAATAAAGTGTCTAAGTCAAGGTTAGATATTTTCAATTCCAAAGTAGGAAAGTTTTCAATTCGATATAAGAAAATTTTAAATTCACGTTGAAAAAATTTTCATTTAAAAGTAAGAATTTTTCTAATTCAAAGTTTATACATTAAACATACATAAGTGTTGTCATATGTATAATATTAGTTCCCATCAATGGAGTCGATGACCATATTAGAAAGTTCACAACAAGGCCAAGGTAAAACATTATGAGGATATTTTGAATGTCAATGACTCTCAACAATTGAAAATATCTAACCTTGACTTAGACACTTTATTAACGACATCTTTTATTTTATTGAATATGGTACATTGTATAATTATGCTGATGATAACACCTTGTCTTATGTAAATGATAATTATGAGAAATTAATTGATATACTTGAAAAAGAAAGCTCAGTATTGATAGACTGGTTCAAATTCAATTGTATGCAGGCTAATCCAGATAAGTTTCAAGCCATTGCAGTTGGCAATAAGACACATGCCAAGACACCAGTATTTAAAATAGATTCAGTTGAAATTACTTGTGATGAAGTGGTAGAATTACTAGGAATAGATATTGATTACCAACTTAATTTCAATTATCATATTAAAAATATATGTCGTAAAGCTTCTCAACAGTTGAATGTTTTAAAGCGCATTGGTTGTTTCCTTTCAAAATTAAATAAATTAACAATTTTTCATACTTTCATTTTGTCTAATTTTAATTTTTGTCCTTTGGCGTGGCATTTTTGCAATAAAAGTAATACCTCTAAATTAGAAAAAATCCAGGCGAGGGCTTTACGATTTATATACGAGGACTATGAGAGCACATATGATGAGTTATTAGAAAAAGCTAAAGTTCCATCTCTGAAAGTTAGAAGAATGCGTACCATGGCTATTGAATGTTTTAAGATTTTAAACAAACTTTCACCATCTTGTTTACATGATTTAGTTGTTTTTAAAGATTGTAAATATAATTTTAGATATTCCAATATTGTAGATATACCTAGGGTACGAACATCTACCTACGGTAAGAATAGTTTTAAATATGCAGCAGCTGTTTTATGGCATGACCTACCTGATGATTTTAGAAAAATTTCCAATTTTAATCAGTTTAAGAATATTTTAAAATCTTGGAATGGAAATGTATGTAAATGTTCAGCTTGTGCTGACTTTTAAATTTGTTTAAATTTCTACCATCTAGGTCATATCCAGTTTTTATTTATTGTGCTTATAAAATTTTTATGCTTTGCTCATAATATCAGCTTTTAGTTGTTCATAGTTTGCTACATTAGCTCTTGGTATGCTTAGCTTATAACATCAGCTTTTAATCTGCTTTTTTGCTTATCTTATAACTGTTAGTATTTTACATGTAGTGCTTACTTAGTCTTGTATTTTAGCTGTATGTTGCATGCTTGTTATTTGTTATTTATTATGTGTCTGTGTATGTCGGTTAAAAGCTCAACAGAGCTTATGTTGTATGTTGTTTTAACCATGCCGACTCTAAATAAAGCTTATTTATTTATTTATTTATTTATAATACTATTTTCATTTCAATTTTGTAGGACGGCGAATGAAATATAAATGTACCGATTTAAAAACGATGTTCGGGTTGTCTTTACCTCCAGTTGTTTGTAGGAGGCCGCATGTCTCATTTACGTTATTTATGTTTGTTTGCGTATAGTAATGTCCAACATATATTGTGTTGTGCCTTTGTTTTGCTTACTTCGTCGTGTGTACCCTATGTTGCCAGTTTCAATGGATTGTTCTTTTTAATTGTCCCTTCGGTATTCTCTAACGTTTATTTACCAAATGATTAGACAAAAACTGCGAAACCTTGAATATTTTAATTACAGTGCTCAATTCACCAACAATTTAACTAATACAATTCCTTAACAAGGAGCTACGATAATCTGAATTGCATATCAGCTAATGTCGTTTACGGATTGGAATGTAATATTTGCGGGTTCGTATATTTCGGTAATACGAAAGGTAATATACACAAACGGATATGCGGTCATCGATCCGGCATCATTAACAATGTTAATGATATTGTTTCCCAGCATTTTGATAAATCTGATCATTCGGTCCTTTCAATACTAATTCGTATCATTGAAAACAATATACAATAGGACTAACAATCCAAACCTCCCCGTAGACAAAAGAAAGACTACTAGATACCGAGAATTAGGGGTTTGCCTATATGGTTGTAATGACAAAATTGATCCAATCTAGCCCCACCTGTAGATCTGTGAATGTGATGGGTATTTTCAACTCCCCCCCCCCCCCCTCCACATAAACCATGGTTATCGTTATTATACATCCCCTGTACTCCATGATACTTCACTACATGACCTACCGTTTATGCAGAAGACGTTGGGTATGCATCATATTCGCTCGAAACTATGTTAACTACCCTTTCAAAACTACATGTCTTGTACAACTCATGCTTGGTTATGAACAACGTTACAAATCCGAATTCAAATGAATGCAAATTTACAACAATCGCCTTAGATATTGCCCGTCACAGACTTTTCAAACCTGTTGGCATTAAGAAATGTGAAATAAACAATCGTTCTTTTCATAAACTTTCGTTTACCTACAAAAGTTTTGATGGCATTAATTTAGGCAATATCCTTCATCACAAATTAGTCAATTCTAAAATTCCTCCATATTTTACAGATCAGTCCGTACTTATAATACCGTATGCCTATTGAGGGTCATCGTAGTCGTGATCGTATGGTAGTTGGATTTATAACTACCTATGACTTTCGGCTGGTCGGTGGTTTTCTCCGGGTACTCTGGTTTCCTCCACCAATAAAACTTACCTCCACGATATAACTGAAATATTGTTGAAAGTGGCGTTAGACATCATAACCCTAACCCTTGCCCGTATACCTATCCCACACCTATTGCAACCAAAATATGTCACTACAAGAAGGTGTTACAGTATCTCAATATTGACGATTTTAGTCTAAACCTCCTGATTGCACCTGTGTAAGTTCAACATTCATATATAATCTGACTGGCCACGTTATAACTAGTGACCTTAACATTATCAACGACACCTCTCTACGAGATGTGTTCTCCAAAGAGCCGAAATATCATGAGCCTAAATCCATATTCTGGAAACATAGCTTTAAAATTCTTACGGATTCCGTCGACTTTTATGCCAGACAATGGGAAAATCGTGAAAAGGAGGACTTAGATACTCTTCCCGAATGGGTGAAGAGTGTGAGGTCGTTGATGCAAATTAGAATTAAAAAATGCAATGGGTCACCGAGCACTCGCACAATATCAATCTTTAAAGACCAAATGTTTCTAAACAACTGTCTCACCTCCATGGCAAATATGGTTTTGCCCCTGCCGACAAGGTCCATAACAGTAGACTGCTTGATAAAAGAATTGACATATTAGGTATTGACAATTCACTTTGCAACCCTACATATACCATGACTTCACTTACAAGAAACAGCAATTCCTGGACAATCATAGTTCCGATTTGTATTCCTTTGGGATTTCCACCAAAGACGAAGAACCGGATCTATCAGCACTCTACTTGATTCGTAAGTTACACAAATGTCCTTACAAGCAATATTATATTGTTGGGTCTGCTAAATGCTCCACGAAATCGCTTTCCAAATCATTAACATCTATTCTATCAGCGGTCAAAACCGGGTTTCAGAAATCTTATTTTGCTAAAAACCACCGATTCTACAATTAAGTTCTCTGAAACTGATATCGTCAAAATGCTCGAGATTTTTATTGACAACATATTGGTTACATTTGGTAAACGTGTTTTTCAAAAGAGAGTCAGCATACCAATGGGTACAAACTGTGCCCCTCTTCTCACCAACTTGTTCCTTTATTCGTACGAGTCAAATTGCATACAGGGGCTTCTCAAGAAAAACGTTCCGCTATATAGATGATGTTCTTTCACTAACTAATTATAAACTTGGTGATTTTGTTGATTGGGTTTAAAATAAATTCCATCAGCAACTGCATATGGATTATATATCCCTCAGTTTATCCAATTTTCCAGAACTTGTGGTTCCTACCAGGATTTCCTTGATAGAGGATTGTTGCTAACAAGGAAGCAACTGAACCAAGGGTTCCTATTAATTTATATTGAAGCACATGACATGGTTAACTGTTACGGAATATATATATCACAAATGACGACGAATATGTTCCACTTGTCGTAAACACTTTCCGGTTCTTTTCTCATTCATAAATTATCACCGGGTTTGTGGGTTTGTAACTAGAGTAACACGGCGGGTGCCAGTAGTGGGACAGGAATTGGTCACCCTTCCGGAGCACTTGTGTTCACCCCGGTTTGAAGTGGGGTTTGTGTTACTCGATTTTTAGTCTTCTGTGCAGTGTTTTGTTGATCGTTGTTTGTCCTTTTTCATTTGGTCCTCAGGGGACCGGGTGGCTCAATGAGTTGGGTAGCTGGATTACCTAACAACTCATACAAGCCTATCACCAATACGGCGTGGGTTCGCGCCCGACTTTGTAAGTTACAAAAAGGGTGCACTCGACTCGCAGTTGCAAGTGATAAAGCTTACCAGTTGCTTGCCCATGGTCGGTGGTTCTCTACGGGTACTCCGGCTTCTTCCACCACTAAAACTGGTCGCAATGATATAGCTGAAATATTTCTGAAAGTGGCGTTAAAACACTAAAAAAATCAATCAATAAAAAAATCAATCATTTGGCGATTGTGTTATCTGTCCTTCGACTTACGAATTTTGATTACCCCTTAGGTATCTTCAAACTAGTCAACTTTGAACCCACCTCTACCATCTTTCGACGCAAGCGACAGTATACTTTTCAACAATGTGTTAATATCTTCGGAAAAACAATTTGAAAGCTAAGATGATTAGTTATGTACTCAGAAGACGATGACGTTGTAAAACAATTTGAATACAAACTGCAAGATTGAGCGTGACGTATGAGTTGTGAAATATAAACTACATCCACGGTGGGAGGGGGTATATTATTATCAAGGTGTGAGCATTATATAATGTCTATTAGATCCTCATATCGATACTTTCTATATCATCAAATGTTGGAGAAACAATTACAGTAAAACCTGTCTAATGTGACCTTCCAAGGAAACAGAGAAATATGGTCACATTAGACAGGTGGCTGCTTAATACAGGTTAAATTGATATGTAATGTACTGTTAAGGGAATTAAAATTCAAGATCACAAAATACAAGTTGTTGCTTAATAGAGGTGGTCACTAAAGCAGGTTTGACTGTATTTGGAACCACAAAACTCGAAACTCAAAAAGCTACTATAAGATTACATGTGCTACAAAAGACATTTTAGAATGAACTAGACGAGTCATTAGTTTATTAGTTTAGAATAATTTGATATTTTTATTGTTTAAGTACATGTACATGGCTATTAAAAAGCATACGGATACAGTCCATGCAACAACTAACTTATAGTTTTGTGCTCTAATTGCAGGTCGCTGCTGATATTTGTCCATATGCCTACAGCTTCATTATATGCAAATTATGAGGGGTCATGACCAAGGAAGATTACAGACGTTACGCGCGATGTTGGTGACACTTGACGTTACACATAATTAACGTTGAAAAAAAACACGTTTCGTGTCTTCTTTTCCATTATTTGTGTTTGCATAACTTGGGTTTGGTTGGGGTGAGGGTGGGATGTTTTGATGTATTGGTCTTCATTTCGGAATTTCACTTTTTGTTTTTATTTTTATTTTATTTTCGCTTGCTTGTCTATATATACTCTTGATCATAAATATGGAATATATTTTTTCAAGATTCTCAATCAAGAATTATGACATTATTTGCGCAAAGATAGCTTTTTGCTGCAAAAATGTACACTAACTAATAAATTTGTGTAAACAAATACAACAATCTACGACACCAATATATTTTCTAAAGGCCTTGAAATTTCCATTCCGGGCCTAACGATATAAATATTAAAGAGTTTAGAAGAATCAATTTGCATGGTTGATTATCTTTGGATACATATATCATTGTCTTTGTTTTTGTACTTTAAATTGCTTGTATAAAAACAAAATATCATTTATATATATATAAAGGTAATAACAAAATTACCGAACTCCGAACAATCTTACAAAGGGAAAGTCAAAACTCATAATTATATAAACAGACAAAATCAGTCAACAACCGGAAAATTGTGAAAACCGTAATGGGCCTGGCGGCGGCACTGGTTTTCGATCACCTAACATCAAAATCTGTTTTGAGACATTCTATAGAATAAAGAATTTTAATTGACCTTTTCGAGCCTTTACTTTGATATCTTATAAATTATTTGTTACGCTTGAAATGCTGTTTCGAACACATGTTTAACTATTTTGTTTATAGTTCACTGACCTCGTGATTGATGTTGTCAAAATATGTCCGACATGTGTTTTCGATCACCCCAAAGGAGTTCCAAATTTGATAAGGTTGAGGTTCTAAAGGAGCACCTGTGTGTATAATTTCGGTTTACTTCCACATTTAACTATACATTTTTTTCTTTTATTTTGTTTTTATTATTTACAGTGTATTTCTGAATGGTGTGTGTTCAAACTGTTGAGGACCATGAGGAGACGTTTTAATGTTTTTTTTTTTCATTTTGTTGTGACTTTTTACATATTACTATTTACTACACATTTTCTAAATATATCACAAGGAAATTTAGCCCACATTTTCTATAGTATTTATTTATACATTTTGTTTGTTATGTACGTATTACCATTTTAAAAATAGCAACGATTTATATTTTCTAACATTAGGACCCACTCCTTTAGACCCTCACTTAAAATAGACATAATGCCATTGGCCAGTCTGATCACATGACTTCACGGTTTCAATGGAAGATCAATATTGCAGACGACAAGGAAGAACATTTAAAAAGGGTAAGGGTAAGTCTGAAGAGGGTTTTAAACTTTGACTTTTTTGGGAACTAGAAAAAATGGCAACATTTTAGTACAACAAGAAAGAATAAAGTGTCTTACCTGCTTAATTCGCATTGTGTCCGATGCAAGCTGCTCAAAAGATTTCTTGCGTCATCTTTGTTTGCAACCATATGCAAATTAGCGGAAGTGTAGTGCACGCGCTACACAAGAATGTTTGGTATGCAAAGATCGAAAACTAGTGCCGATCGAAAACGAAAGCAACGACATATATTATTTTGTGTATTGTGTGTATTGAAATTTATTTGTATGTAACACTTTTCTATTTTTAAAATAAACAATTACAAAAAAACAACAAAAAACCTTGTATCCTTCACTGGATTTATTTGAGCAGTAAAATTGCATTGACTGGATACATTGTTGTTATATACGGTCACTGACCAAAATATAGCTTTTCTGGTACCTGCTTCCTGTAGAGCAACAGAAAGAAATGGTAACATTATAAGCGCTGACGTCACATATGACGTATTTGAAAACATTTGGAACGACGCTTGCTTCAGCTATTTTCAGACAATATGCCAGTTGTTTTGAACTTATTCATATTGCAGGATAAACACAATATACGTACATGTACATTGTCGTTAAATACAAAATTATTTTGCACTCGCTGCGAAACAGACTAGAAATTCTCGCCAAAGGATCGTTTTTCTACCTGTGTCTAAAGCTCGTGCAAATACATTTTATTTTTTCCGACAATGTACGTATATTGTATATGTATGCGAAATCTTAATGTGTTTGAAGCATGTTTAACTAATTGAAATTAAAAATAGATGTGTGAGTTTATGGAAGTATCACATGGAAAGTTAACAGCTTTTTCTCTTCGTAAAAATATTGGATCATGACAGTCAACGCACTTGAATATAGTTTCAATGATTCAAAACTTTAGTTTTATCAATGTCGGTAAGACAAGAATTTCCGGAAGATCATATTTTACCGATGTCATTCCGGTAAATAGGCAACCACAAAGCGTTATGGGAATGAATACATTAGTTTTGATCAAAATGTCATGAACATAAATGAAGTTTTCAAATTAATAATTAGGGGTATTAGAAATGTATGATGAACGGTCGGAAAAAGGTAAAAGTTAAATAGCGGGAAAATGTAAAAACAATCTCCCTGGCGTCAATGACACATGACTTTCTCATATGCACGTTCATTGTCAATGGATTATCTTTTTCATGTTCATAGCTCATCACGATTGTCCCTGTATGACAATAGCCAATGTAAAATTGAAGATTTGTATAGCTAAAGCATTGCTCAAGCAGTTGCATCAACCACAGGCGCTTGTGTAGAGTCAAAAATATGCTCGCTATGTACCTAAAATACCACAAGGCCGGACTCACTCCTACTACCCCTGTCACTTCAATCGCTATTTCCCCTGTCAAAATGCCGATAGGACGCAAATCGCTTACTAATTTGCGTAGTGAAATGATTTTTCTTCAAGGAAAACCCGTTTTTTATATTTTCCTACCATCTACACCCCCATATTGACAGATAATCCTCAGATTTTGTTGACAATGGACACTTAAGTGGCAGCAAAGCGAAAGTAGGTCACGTGCGACATATTTCCGCCTTTCGGTCGTTCTCGGGTTTTATCATTGCCTTACGAAACATACCTGAGAAGTTCAGAAAGAAAAGTTCGGGAAACGTAATAAAATATCAGTATTGTTACTGTATAATTATAATGTTTTTTAAATACAATTATTTCCTATGGCTTATTCTTAGTATTATTTGCATACCAAGAAGCACTGAAGTTTTCATTCATTTTGTCAGTCATATTTTGGCGCCTTGTAATGTTTCTAGTGTTTAGTAATTATATATGATAAACCCCGAGAACGACCGAAAGGCGGAAATATGTCGCACGTGACCTACTTTCGCTTTGCTGCCACTTAGGTGTCCATTGTCAACAAAATCTGAGGGTTATCTGTCAGTATGGGGGTGTAGATGGTAGGAAGATATAAAAAACGGGTTTTCCTTAAAGAAAAATCATTTCACTACGCAAATTAGTAAGCGATTTGCGTCCTATCGACATTTTGACAGGGGAAATAGCGATTGAAGTGACAGGGGTAGTAGGAGTGAGTCCGGCCTTGTGGTATTTTAGGTACATAGCGAGCATATTTTTGACTCTACACAAGTGCCTGTGCATCAACTAGTATACTGCATCATGACTGTTGTAGCAGAATATAATTTTTACATTTATACTAAAACAATTGCCACAGAATATAGCAATCCAAAAGGAATGGTTTCGAGAAATGAAAAATTTCATGGCACTCTATTCTACGAAAGTAGTTTTAAGGAAAGTGGGATAGAACATTCCCCATTCCACTTGAATAAGTCGAACGACAAGTCAAGAATGCAATGGGAATCGTAAACATGAGTGAGAATGGTGTGGACAAAATCATTTTGTAATTTCATATATACTGTGTATTTCAAATATTTTTATATGGCTTTCCAAGCGTTTAACTATGAGCGATGAAGTAAAAAACCGTAGATATCTAGTTGAGTGCACACGGCGTGTTTCTTGAATAACTTTATCAGGTACGCTCAGTCAAAAGCTCCGAAGGCAAATCCATTGAAAGGTCTCTATGTTTAAGTAAGCAAATGGCATTACACTGGGTAGCTACGATCAACTAGGGATGCATATTGTTGATCGAAATTGGCTTTTGTTATGACATGTTACTTTCTTTAAGCATAAATATATCTAGTAAATCATGCGAGGGTCGAAGCACTGACGATGCATTCGGAGACTAATATACCACCAGCAGAAGTATCGACCCAGTGATGGCTATCGAATTTAGTGCACTTGGTGTGTTTCTTTGTAATAACATTCATTGGTTATAGCGCTCACAGTGTAAAGTGTGGAAGGCTAAATCATGAACGCTCTTTATGAGCATGTAGACCAAATGTCGGCTACTGTCACCCATCCATGAGACAGATGACCTTAGTCTTAATAGGGTTGGGGTCAGGGTTATGGTGTTTAACGCCATTTTCAACAATATTTCAGTAATATAGTGGCGGTCAGTTTTATTGGTCGAGGAAACCGTCGTATCCGGAAAAAAACACCGACCTGTCGCAAATCACTGAGAAGAAACTTTTCCACATAATGTTATATCGAGTACACCTCGGTGAGTGGGAATGGAACTCACAACGTTAGTGGTGATAGGCACTGATTGCATTAGTAATTGTAAATCAAACTAGCTAACGATCACTACTAGTTTTAATAAATTACATTATTTATGAACTGTAAATTGACCTTGTCAGTGTCGAAGCACTGGCTACTAATAATCCACTAACTGTGATAGTAATATACACGTGAATATCTAATTTAGTGCGCACGACACGTTGCTGTAGCAACCTTGTTTTGTTACGCTCATGATCAAAATATTGGAAGGTCCGATATTTGAAGTCTTTCTGCTATTGTCTGTCCTTTTCTGATTACCATTTTGTTACCTTCAAACCTTTCTGTTATTACATGCAAGATATATTAATGAGACCCATTGAAGTATGTATTTGGTGGTGGGGCTAATGGGGGAGGGGGGGGGGGTATTTTAATATGTTGTTCATGCTGAAAACGTTATAGGTTATTATAAATAGGTTCACAGAGACAGCAATTAGGATCTTCTGTTGCAAACAGAAAAAAAACTATAGTCCTGTATTTGAAATACAACATGTATATACCATATGGCGGGGTTAAGCTGGTTATTGAGATCTCAGTCCATATTTTTTGTAAGTAGATTATCAAAGGTCAAACAATAATGCATACATGTAAACTATTTCCGCCATAACCGAATATAATTTGTAGTTAATGATTTAGTACTAACTTCGACCCTTCTCAAAATTCATCAATAGTGGATAATTTTGGTATCTCTCCCCATTCAATAACACAAATATTCGCATATTAGAGTTATAGTGCTGAATTAAATCTTAAAACCCTAAAACCGGAATAAATGGCTCCCAAAACTTTTAAAATTATTTGGCTTTCAAACATTTCGACTTTGAGTGTACCTGATGAAGGTTAATCTAGAAACGTGTCGTGGGCACTAAATTTGATATCTACGTTTTTATTACTGTCAATGGGTCGATACTTCTGTTGGTGGACTATTAGCCCCGAGTGTATCATCCGCCCAATAATCAGTTTCGGCACTGACATGGTTTATTTAGATATATTTGTTATTGAAAATTACAGTTCCTAAATCATGTAATTCTTATCAAAATCAATGTTCTCCTTCCTCAGACATATGTGATCTTAGCCGATTTTGGCTATCCTGTTTAGGAACTTTGGCTTACTTGTTCCCAAAACTTTTAAATTTATTTGGCTTTCCAACGTTTCGACTTAACATACCTGATGATGGTAAACACAGAAACATGTAGTACGTACTCAATCTGACACCAACGTTTATATGTCTTGATGCCATTAACTTAGGCAATAATATGAGATAGGCAACCTGTTTGAAGGACGAAGTCCTAAAATTTCAATAATACGATGATCCGTACAAGTTATTATCTTTTATTTTGAATGAATTTTGTAGCCGATTTGTTATGGCTGTTCCGTTCATTTTACCTACGCCGCTCTTCCGTCGAAAGTTTCGCAGAAAGAGATTGTTTTATTAGAATTTTATTTCAAGTTTATTTCGATTTTGCATAGAGTAAATAATTAAAGAATTGGGAATTTTTCATTGAAATATATTTCTTTTGCGTTTCTAAATATCAATTGATCTATTTTTTTTAAACTTCCGGTTAACAGATATTTGGCTATCAATATAGAAAGAAGGAAAAATCGGACAGCCTACCGTTAAAAGAACTTCGTCCTTTATAATTCATCACAAATCAGTCATGTCTAAAATTACACTATATTCTAAGAATCAGTCAGTACCTATAATCTCATATACATATACCATACATATAGCAACAAAAATATTTAACTGCCAGAAGGTCTTGTATGATCTCAATATTATCGACTTCAAGTCTAAGCATCCTGATTGCATCTGTGCACGTTCCCCATTCATATATAATCCGGCTGGTCACGTTTTAACTGATGACCATAACATTATCAACAACATCTCTCTACGAGATGTGTTCGCCAAACGGCCTATATGTTGTGAGCCTAAATGCATAAACAGGAAACAGTCCATTACAATTCCTATGGATTCCGTTGAGGATTATGCAAGACAATAAGCAAAGCGAGAAAATGATGACTTAGATACTCTTTCCGAATGGGTGAAGAATGTGAGGTCGCTGATACAACTTAGAATTTAAAAAAAACAATGGGTCTATGAGCACTCGCTCTACATCAATCTTTAAAGACCCACATGTTGCTAAACACTTGTTTCTCCTCCATGAGAAATATGCTATTGTCTCCGCTGACAAGTTCCTAAATTACTAACATGTATTCTATCAGCGGTCAAAACCGGGCTTCGGAGTTACTGTGACACTAGCTACTCGAGGGGTGGTGTGAATCAGATATGGGTTCTGAAGAACCCTAAAGATTTGTTAGAGTACATACAATCTATGTCCTTCTGCAATACTATTAAAACATTTGACAACTCTACCCTCTACACAACTATGCCCCACTTTAAGCTGAAAAACAGATTAAAAGAGTTTGTCTAACTATGCTTCATAAAAAAGAATGGCCAACGTAGATACAAATACCTTGTGCTAGGAAGGGACATATCTTATTTTGTAAAGACAACACTCTGATTCTACCAAAACGTTCTCTGAAACTGATATCATCAATATGCTCGATTTTTTGGATTGACAACATATTTGCTATGTTTGGTGGACATATCTTAGGGAACTGTGCTCCTCTTCTCGCCGACTTGTTCCTTTATTCGTATGAGGCAGATTTCATACCGGGGCTTCTCAACAAAAACGAAAAGAAGCTACCATGATCCTCTAATTTCACGTTCCGTTATCTATAGATGATTTTTTTTCACTAAATTTTTAGGTTTGGTGATTTCGTTGATCGCATCTATCCCATTGAGCTTGCTATAAAGTATACCACAGATATAGATAGACCTGCTTCATACCTTGACCTACACGTAATAATTGAGAGTGAGGGGTGGTCACAGGCTCAAAAATATACTCGCTATGTACCTAGCGAGTATATTTTTGACTCTACACAAGCGCCTGTGGGGTGGTTAAGAACGAAACTTTACGACTAATATATATATATCTCAGTTGATACGATATTCCAGAGCTTGTGGTTCCTATCAGGATTTCCTTGATAGAGGGTTGCTGCTAACAAGGAAGGTTCCTATTGGTTAAGTGCAGGTCATCACTTTGAACGTTTTACGGTCGCCACCACTAGTACATCTGGAATATTACTACTGATGAATGTGGAGTTGACAATAGGAAAAATGAAGTCATCATGTTTTTCGTAGAGTTTTGTTTTTAATCTTCTACCGTTGCCGTTTTAATGGTGATGGTTGAAGTAGATTATTAGTGTCAGTGTTATTTTACTTCAAGCTCACATGGATAGATCAGATTCAGATAATCACCGAATTGAGAATTGTTCAGTGACAGCATCATCTATATAGCGGAAGCTGGCATTACGGTTTGATGATTTTTTATGTCATACAGGCACAGGAAATGAACATTGCACTCGTTTCGATCAAGTAAGAATTAGACAATGTATCTATCCCTGGATTCCGTATGACATATATATGTATATATATATAATAGACATAGATCGACATCCAGTCTCTAATCGACGTCCACTCCTCAAATCGGCGTCCACTGACGTCATTATCTCAAAGACGGTCCAATGTTAGATATATTCTCAAATCGGCCTCCTTTCCAAACTCTCATATCTATAGGCCCGTTTACACGATCAAAGTTTGCCATCAAAAATAATTTTAAGGACAGTTTTGTTTTGCGTGGTTTTTTTTATCTGTTTCTTAAAGTTGTTGGGTTTTTTATGTTTTTTTTGGGGTTTTTTGTGTGTGTTTTATAAGCATTTTCCCATTCTTTAATATTATCAATACGAGTAGAATCTACTTTGGCGGACCCCGGAGTTCAGATATTGTAATAATCAAAGCGCATGACCCATAACCTTTCATTTTGTTAAGGTTAGGGTTAGCCGGGTTAGGGTTAAGTTCGGGTTAGGGTTAAGGTTAGGGTTAGGGTCCGCTAAAGTAGAAGTACAATAGGGATTTTATCTACAGTAACTAACAAATACATAGGCATTTTTGTTATCAAGAACCCCTCATCTGGAATCTGGCCTGGAATTCTCGAAAAAAACTTAAGTCTATACTTAAGTTTTTGCTCAGATTCAAAGAAATATCTCAGCTGAGATTTCTCTAAAATTCCATTTCTCGAAACAAACTTAGGAAAAACTCAACTGAGTTTGAGTTTGAGAATAATTCTTATGTTCGTAAGGGGCCAACCTGGAAACCCCCCTAACTTCCGGGACAAAAATATCGTCTGCTAAAAATACCATCATCTGTCAAAAGTATTCGGAAATGTAAAAAAATCCCTATATAATCAACCAAAACCATATTTTAATTTTTTTTTATTATGAAGTCATTTCTGGATATATTTTAACAAATGTTACACCAAAACATTCGGAATTCTTTATATTTTGATTGTTTATTTGCTCATTATTGACATGATAATTATCAATGGCAATATAAAAAATATTCAGTAAAGAAATTAAATTTTTATTACGTTAATTTACAGATTGGCGAAAGTTTGGTCACGGCCGTAGAAATTTGAATATTTCGTAAAATCATTAAAACTCCCGGCAAAGTTCGTTCAAATAAACTCCTGGCATGGAGTGCAAAATGTTCATCAATCATTCAATCATATCATATAAAAGCACTAACTCCTGGCATGGAGTTCAAAAGTGAATTGTTCCATCCAACGAAAATTAAAATTGAATTAACGTCTTTCGAAAACTTTGAAAACGAATTATTTACAATATTTATAAAAAAAACTTTAACACACTTGAATTGACCCTGGGTACAGAGGTCAACTCGATTGTACAGTTTGTACGGAAACATCACATCTCATGGAAACAGCTACAATGACTTGTCTTCGCTGGCTAGGAAAGCACTACAGTTCCATTTCTGATCATCTACAGCCGTGCCGACATTTGTTTATATGTAATCCGAACTACCATATTGGAGCTGAAAAATAGTAACACAACAGCAGTATCTTGTTCAAATTATACACAGGGAATGGGTGGGAAGGGTTTTTAACAAAAATTTAAGTCAGAAATTTATGATGACCTCACCTCACGAAGGTTTAAAAAGAAAAGGCTGGGATATTTCCGGTGAAGACCTTTGTACTTGAAAAAGGGAAATAACTCTTTATTTGCGGGATGCCTTGGTTTTGTGTTCAATGAAGGATAACTCTAGCAACAAAAATGAAATTACTGCAATAATTCCATCTATTCTGTATGCGAATAGATGTGATTATGTTGTTATGAGTGGTTAATTTTTCGATGATTTTTAATTTTTAGGATTTATTTTTAGTTGAAATATAGTCAATTTTTATTTGTTGTGTTTAAATTATGTAGCTTTCAACATGGAAACTGTAAAAAGGAAGCCGAATTGGTCGGAGAAGGAAACGTTGATGTTGGTCAGAGGTGAACGACCGAGAGGGTCGTCTCTTTGTAAAATTTGCGGGGGATGGGGCCAAGGGGACAAAATTAAAAGAGACCGCTTGGGAGGAGGTGGCCTCCATGATAAACAGGTTCGTATTTGCCCATCCAAATATATATAGAAATCACGCCTTTAAAAGAGAATAAACAAAATGTTTCCATTCTAAATAAACGTCCTTGTACAGACAAATAAAATTTGTTCAATAACATACAGCCGCATACGACTTGTGTTCGTAAGTTTCTCCAAAGATAGCGGAGGAAACTATATATAGTAATGTACTTGTAGATTGTTATCATTTACCCGGTACAATGTATATAAATAGCCTGTACCGGATGTTTACAATCACTCACACGGTACACAAATGCACATACAGTATTATGAATTTCAGACGGTTCCATGTAAAAACTAATTCTAAAGCTATTCTTGGGGACCTCACAATATGGTTGAAAACGGATATACTGAGTATAATACTGCGGCGGCTTTGCAACGGGGACAAATGATTGATATATATATATTTTCGTTTTGTTTTGTTCCTCCCCTCACCACTAGTATAATGCCCCCTTTTATGATTTATGCACATACCCAGAAATTTGCGAACTGACAAATATTTATTTCCTGTGGTCATCCAAATCTCACTGTTTGTTGTTGGGGAATCTGACCTCCAATATGTCAAATAATGTATGGGTATAATATACACCCGTCCAAATTGCACATTAATTTTTGGATAGTCCATAGTCTGTTTTTGACTGAATATCTTATGCTCTCTGGGACTTTATAGTTAAAAGTATTATACAAAAAGCAACAGAAATGCTAAATGCTTGTCAGAAAAACTTTGAGCATGACACTCATATGCACTCATACAATGTCATTTTGACTGTGTGTTTTAGTAGTGTAAATAAAACTGTCAACAAAGAACTTCATGTAATGCAAAATAAAATAATAAAATTTATTAAAGGTTTTGATAACAGAAAGAGAGTAAATCGTTCCTAAATCATGAAAACAAATTTTACATTTTACCCAACTAAAGGTATACAAAATGTATATTTTCCCTACCTACCTACATACCTACCTACCCAATATAAACATATCTGAGTATGCAACGGCAAACCAATGATTTTTTTTTCTAGATGTAACAGGAAACACACATATTATTATTGGAAAAAGTGGGGGGTATATAGTGATGGGTATGGGTAAGAAACAAAAATGACATAAAATGCGGACCTTATTCTTTGACTTAAGTTTGGTAGGGAGGTAACTTAAGTTTTTCTCAAGTTGAGTTAAAATTTGTGCTAAGTTTTATTCGAGAAATGCATTTTTTTGAGATTTCTCAAATTTGAGTAAAATCTCAGACTTAAGTCTGAGTTTTGACTTAAGTTTGTTTCGAGAAATCCAGGCCCGGTCTTATCTTTTCCCCATCATTGTTTCAAAGCCATGCCCTAACGGGTGTGACCTCATTTGAAGTATACGTCAGTGACGTAATTGGACGTCGATTTGAGAAAGTGAAAAACGGCCATATATTTGAGAATTGGACGCCGATTTGAGGATTGGACGTCGATTAGAGACTAGACGTCGATCTGAGTCTTACATATATATATGTTTGGACGTCGATTAGTCCAGTCTCTAATCGACGTCCAATCCTCAAATCGGCGTCCAATTCTCAAATATATGGCCGTTTTATTATATATATATAATTTAATTTGATTTGAATATTTCAATCTGATTGGCTAATCCGCCTGGAGAAAATTTTGGTTATACTCGATAACCTGGGTTGGTATTGTGACGTCACCAACGTGTTCATCCGCCAACAACAAATTCAAATAGTCACATGAAATAATCGTAATTAAAATCGAGGAATCATTAAATTTTGTTGTAAAAATTAAATTATAAGGAATATTTGAAATTGTTGAACAGGTTATACTTGCATAACCTGGTTTGGGTCGGCTTACGCTTTTCATAAACCGCTTCGCGTTTTATTAAGCGTAAACTGACCCAAACCAGGTTGTATCGTATAACCTGTTCAACAATTTCAAATATTCCTTAAATATATAAACGTCTGAAAATGTAGCCAACGTATGAACCTACGAGATGTCGGATCGGAAACAAGTGTTAACGATACTGTGCAAACAAACAAAAATGATAAATAAACTTCTAAAATGTTAGCACAACGATATCAAAAAAAGATGTTAAAATGTAACAAAAATAACAATAAGTCTACAAAAAGACTATAATTATAATTAAATCGACGGATATTTCGCTTGACCGACAAGCTTCATCAGCGTCTGTAATCTGATTTGAAAAATTGTCACGAGACCATCAGATTACAGACGCTGATATTTAGGGAGTGGATGTGGTCTAGGGCGCTGGACGTAAGGCTAAGCGAATGGTGCTGCAGTGTATCAATGGTGTGAGTTCAAATCCCGTCGAGGGAAGAACAAAAATTTGACAACTCTAAAATCTAATTCTAACACTGTTTGGTTTAATTTTCAGACGTATATTATATATATATAGGTTTAATTTTCAGACGTATATATATATATATATAATATACGTCTGAAAATTAAACCAAACAGTGTTAGAATTAGATTTTAGAGCTGTCAAATTTTTGTTCTTCCCTCGACGGGATTTGAACCCACACCATTGTTACACTGCAGCACCATTCGCTTAGCCTTACGTCCAGCGCCCTAGACCACTCGACTACATCCACTCCCTAAAAAAGGAGCTTCAATAGTCGTAGTGTTACCTTGTCTCGTAAGGCAAATCTAGGGATAGGCGTAAGACATGTGTATAAGCGTGTGTAGATGGTACATATATACTTAATATTATAATTTGACAGCAATCTAACTCAGCAATTTTTAATATATTGGATAGGATAATGAAGAATTATTCATTATACAGTCACAGGAAATAAAGTATATTATACAAACGTCTAGAAGCAAGTGACAACCATACAATATATCTGTCCCACTGGATATTAAAGTCTCTAAATAATTTACACAAAAATCTCTATATTAATTTCCGAACGTTGCGGCCTATGTTGTTTGTTTTTTATATATGTAATAAACTTCCGCTGAGGAAGGCCGCAAGGCCGCAACGTTCGGAAATTAATATAGAGATTTTTGTATATATATATATATATGTTGTGTACATGTTATTATTTTGTACAAGTTATAACTTGTACAAAATATTTATACAAGTTATAACTTGTATAACACCATCATACAAGTTATAACTTGTCCAATTATTGCTATGCAAGTTATAACTTGTACAATTGTGATTGAAAATACATCATAACTTGTACAACTTAGTTGTGCATAGGCCTTTTTGCATTATTTGTGTTGGAAACATGACAGCTACATGTATGTCAACTGTATTGACAGTAGATATTCAATATCCAATATCTCATTTTATTTTTTGTTTTTGTTTTGGGGTAATTACATATTTATTTGTATACCCAGTGTTGACTTACAAGATTTTATTGATAACACTCAGACACATAAATGTGTTACATGAGGACATAACATATATACAGTGTTACATGGCGAAATGATCATATATTATCAAAAACATTAAAACATTCCAGCAATTTTCTTTATGAACAATGATAACCTTTTATAAACTTCTACATTACAAAAAGATAGGAGACCATTCATTTTAACAATACTAGGATAAGTAACATAATACCTAAGTAAAAATGACGAAAGATCGGATCGCATTATAAATAGAAACTTTGAAATTTCTTGAGATTTAAATCAAATTTAATTAGACTAAATGAAATGACAAAGATGCATGACATCTGGAATTACACAATATATTTTTCCGTTTACACTTGCATTTCCCAGTTGTGCAGCCACTACGACAGCTGCAATGAATATGCCCTTGACCACCATACAAAGAAAGCAACTGTACGGCTTTTCTCACACTTATTTCTGTATTATCAGGAACATATAAGATAGTTAATTCATCGGTTGCGGTGTTTGTTCCTGTTTCGGGTTCGGTGTTGGTTTCAGTTTCAGGTTCGGTGTTTGTTCCTGTTTCGGGTTCGGTGTTGGTTTCAGTTTCAGGTTCGGTGTTTGTTCCTGTTTCAGGTTCGGTGTTGGTTTCAGTTTCAGGTTCGGTGTTTGTTTCTGTTTCAGGTTCGGTGTTTGTTTCTGTTTCAGGTTCGGTGTTTGTTTCTGTTTCAGGTTCGGGGTTGGTTTCAGTTTCAGGTTCGGTGTTGGTTTCAGTTTCAGGTTCGGGGTTGGCTTCAGTTTCAGGTTCGGTGTTTGTTTCTGTTTCAGGTTCGGTGTTTGTTTCTGTTTCAGGTTCGGGGTTGGTTTCAGTTTCAGGTTCGGTGTTTGTTTCAGTTTCAGGTTCGTTGTTTGTTTCTGTTTCAGGTTCGGGGTTGGTTTCAGTTTCAGGTTCGGTGTTTGTTTCTGTTTCAGGTTCGGTGTTTGTTTCTGTTTCAGGTTCGGGGTTGGTTTCAGTTTCAGGTTCGGTGTTGGTTTCAGTTTCAGGTTTGGTGTTGGTTTCAGTTTCAGGTTCGGTGTTGGTTTCAGTTTCAGGTTCGGTGTTGGTTTCAGTTTCAGGTTTGGTGTTGGTTTCAGTTTCAGGTTCGGTGTTGGTTTCAGTTTCAGGTTCGGTGTTTGTTTCAGTTTCAGGTTCGGTGTTGGTTTCAGTTTCAGGTTCGGGGTTGGTTTCAGTTTCAGGTTCGGTGTTTGTTTCTGTTTCAGGTTCGGTGTTTGTTTCTGTTTCAGGTTCGGGGTTGGTTTCAGTTTCAGGTTCGGTGTTGGTTTCAGTTTCAGGTTCGGTGTTTGTTTCTGTTTCAGGTTCGGTGTTGGTTTCAGTTTCAATGTCAGTGTCCGCTTCGGGAGTTGTTTGATTAGTGTCATTTCTATTGGTAGGCGTTTCAGTCGTTGTCAGTGCATTTAGGTCCTCCTCGGTAGTACAGTAATAGATTACGTCCGTCCCTTTACGAACAAGCTTTTCAATTCCTGCTATCTCCAAAGCATCATACTTTTTTGTCAAATATCACTGAAGTTGTGTCTTTTTGGTTACTGATTGTGCTTCCTTTACACTATGAATTGTCTCATTATATCTTTCACGTGTAAATATAATATTATTTGTAGACTTGTTGTCATCCAATAGTTTTATAACTTCATCATAAAATTTGGTTTCAACAGTATTTGCCATCTTTACACTTCAAAATAATTCAAAAGACTGAACAACAATGTTTACAATATATTAACTCCTTAAAAATACTCACCATAGTAGTAATTAAATAATATAAGGTAATCTTAGGCCAATGAATGTTATCATATGGGTTAATTACACATATAGGCCACTGTAAATAAAACGGTACAAGTTATGATGTATTTTCAATCACAATTGTACAAGTTATAACTTGCATAGCAATAATTGGACAAGTTATAACTTGTATAAAATAATAACATGTACACGACATATATATATAAAAGAAATTAGTAAAAAAAAAAGAACAAGACGGATTTTTCACAACATTCTTGTACGAACGTTTTCACTGCTGTTGCAGATCTTCAGGTACAATGTTTACAAGTGTTTACTACATACTTAGTTCAAATAAAGGCATTTTTGTATGACCAATATGACCGGAAGTAAACTGTCCATATTTTCACACCCCAGGAAAATAACCGGTTATTGGATTACTACAAGATCATTTCCATATCGAGGCCCATATTGGCCCGGGCCAATATGGGCCTCGACTTCGTCTCAGACCAATATGGGTGTCTCTTTTCTAGATGTCGGAAGTATGTAATAAATAGTTTAATGCATGGGCATTTCCATATTGGCCTGGTTATCATCCCTCGACCCATATTGGCCCTCGACTGCGTCTCGGGCCAATATGGGGGTCTCGGGATGATAACCAGGCCAATATGGAAATGCCCATGTATTGATCTGTAAATATATGACGTTAACAATATAAAGGGAGACTATGATGTTACGTTTTCGCGCGTAAAATATATTACCTATAAAATTAATGAACATCTTTAAAGTATTAACTTTTATATATATACGTCTAAAAATTAAACCAAATAGTGTTAGAAATAAATCTGTGAGCTGACAAATTTTTGTTCTTCCCTCGACGGGATTTGAACTCACACCATTGATACACTGCATCACCAATCGCTTAGCCTTATGTCCAGCGTCCTAGACCACTCGACCACATCTGCTATATAAGAATATAGCTTCAATAGTCGAAGTGTTACCTTGTCTCGTAAGGAAAATCTAGAGATAGACATAAGACATGTGCCTAAGCGTGTGTAGATGGTACATATATACTTAATATTATAATTTGACAGCAATCTAACTCAGCAATTTTTAATATATTGTATAGGATGATGAAGAATTCTAGATATTTATATACGTCTGAAAATTATATATATAAATGTAGCACAACTTAAAATTCAGTGATGAAAACTTAATATATCACACATTGGTTATTACACTGGGGGAAAACCATTTCATTTTCCACATTGTACAATGTACCTTCTGCTTCACGCCTTTAACCTTTCTACCTACAGACTAATATATTTCCACTTTTAATATTTATGAATATGCAGTAAAGTTAATTATGTATAAGAATCCAATAAATTAAATAGTACTACATGCTATTAATAATTTTCAAAGTTGTCGTGTTGTTGTTATTTGTTTGCAAAACAGGACATAATGTGTACCAGACCAAAGCAGACAAACTACTCCTGTTCAGGTTTCTCACTCTTCATACATAATATTATGTAACATTAGTCGATTTTGAAAGTTTTTTTCAGAAACGTGTTGTGCACACTAAATTTGATATCTACGCTTGCATTACTATCACTGGGTTGATACCTCTGCTGGTGGATTATTAGTCCCAAAGTGTATCATCTGCCCAGTGGTCAGTGTTTTTTGGCACTGACATGGTTTATTAGATATATATTTATTGAAATTTACAGTTACTAAATAATGTAATTATTATCAAAACTAAGTTTCTCCTCCCTCAGAAACCACAACGATATAACTGGAATATTGTTGAAAGTGGCGTTAAACACCATAACCTCCTCCCTCAGACATAGGTGACCGTAGCCGATTTTGTCTATCCTGTTTAGACTCTTTTGTTTTATTGCTCCCAAACACTTTTAAATTATTTGGTTTACCAATCTTTCGGTTTTGAGCGTATCTGATGAACGTTTTTCCAGAAACGCGTTGTGCTCATTAAATTTGATATCTACGTTTTCATTGACTATCCTGTTATATCATGTTTATATCCTGTTATATCCTGTTTATATCCTGTTTATATTCTGTTTATATCCTGTTATATCCTGGTTCTACCCTGTTTCTATCCTGTTTCTATCCTGTTTATATCCTGTTATATCCTGTTTCTATCCTGTTTCTATCCTGTTTATATCTTGTTTATATCCTGTTATATCCTGTTATATCCTGTTTATATCCTGTTATATCCTGTTTATATCCTGTTTCTATCCTGTTTATATCCTGTTATATCCTGTTTATATCCTGTTATATCCTGTTTATATCCTGTTTATATCCTGTTATATCCTGTTTATATCCTGTTTATATCCTTTAGGTTTCTTGCTCCCAAAGACTATCAAATTATTTGGCTTTCTAATATTTTGAGATTGAGAGTACCTGATGATGTTAATTACAGAAACGTGCACTAAATTAGATATCTACGGTTTTATTACTATCATTTAATTTAGTCCCCAAGGGTATCATCCACCCAGGACAGAAGTCAGTGTTTCGGCACTGACATGGTTTATTAGATATATTTATTATTGAAATTCAAATTTCTTAAATAATGAAATAAAATGAAAAACAAAACATATCCCACTGTAGGAACAATTCCAAAATCAAATATCGAAATCGTAAAAAAATGCAAATCGACACCCATAACACACAAAAATATAACTGCTCACTTTCTTGTCTTGGTACAGGCACGTCAATAAATATTGGCGGGGTTAAACTAGCTTTATGGTCCCAAGTTCCCAACCACCCCCTCTAAGTGAAATGATGCCATCATGCAATTGGTTTTCACATGTGAGTAAAATGCCAACGTCACATATAACCGGATGAACAGCGCTATTACAAAGAACTATAATCTTGAACATCATACATAATATATGTAATTTTTGTGACAAAGAAGTTGTTATGTATATGTTTAATATTAGTTCTATTAAAGAGAACCGATGGCGTTTACCATTATCCAAATATTAGATAGTATACACGGTCATCATAAGACATAATTTAGTGAAACAACTGTCAAGTTTGATTGATTGATTGATTGATTGATTGATTGATTGATTGATTGATTGATTGATTGATTGATTGATTGATCGATCGATCGATCGATCGATTGATTGATTGATTGATTGATTGATTGATTGATTGATTGATTGATTGATTGATTGATTGATTGATTGATTGATTGATTGATTGATTGATTGATTGATTGATTGATTGATTGATTGATTGATTGATTGATTGATTGATTGATTGATTGATTGATGTTTAACGCCAACATTAGTAATATTTCAGCTATATCAAATATCATGGCATGAACAAATTTTGTTATTAAATTAGACACCTACAAGATCCTTAGAAATAAAACATACTTGTCTGTAAAACAATCGGATTACAATCTTTCGTCATCTCTACGCAAGTGACAGAATACTTTTCACCAAGTTGTTGAGATCTTCAGAAAAACCTTTTGAAAGATAAGAGTAGTCGATTCTTTACAAATCCTTGATTTAATAGCTTAGTACATTTGTACTCAGAATGCGGTGACGTTGTAAAAAGTCTGAAAAAACCCTGCAAGCTCGAGCGTAGCGTATGCGCTGTGAAATGATAAACTCCATACGCGGGAGCGGTTGGTATATTACTATCAAGGTGTGGGAAATTTATAATGGCAAAATTTAAGTCATCTCTTTAATCATAAAGTCTGGTAGAAAGTTGACCATTGGTCAAGAAAGGAGACAGAGACAAAGGAAGACATTTCTGTTGTCTATCTCAAGTTCTTTGGATGGTATATTAATGGATGGTATATTAATGGAATCCAGTTCGAAAAGTGTGTATTATTAATTGACAGAACATCATCAATGTACCTAAAAGTGAGATTAAATGCTCTAGATTCTGTATTTTGTCTTTCATAAGTATTTGAATAAACCCAACCTCATAGGAGTATAAGGAAAGATCGGCAAGGATATGTACACAGTTTGTTCTCATAGGGATGCCGATGGTTTGTTGAAAATGTGCCATCTGAACATAACAAATACGTTATCGATAAGGAACTCTAACATACTGATGACTCGTGTTTCACAAAATATCTTTATTCGTGACCAAAAACTTTTTTAACTTGTAACGTTGCCTACCATTTTTAAAGTAAAATGCGTTGTGAATAATTTCCTTTAAACGGGTATTTAATTTTTCATGAGGAATGGTAGTGTAAAGTGTAGAAAAGTTAAATGTTTGGATTTTTGAAATTTTCGAAAAAGTGCGAGAAGTAAAGTTATCCAGAAGGTCTGTAGTAGAGTTGTTCAGAGTCCACATTTGATTGATGCTACTACATGAATATACATTGTCACAGTATGAATGTAGTCCCTCTTTGAGTGCAGACAAAATTTTTGAAATATTTATAAACATTTTGTTATTGAATAAGTAGAAGAATCGGCAATATACCCGTCTCTTTATTGGTTTTTGTGAAGTTACTCTCGGGGTCCTCAAGAAGTGTCATTTTTCACCTTTTTCAAAAACCTTCATTTGCCATGAATGTACATGTGGGGGTTCCTAAGAAGTGTTGTTACTATTTGGGGTGATTCGAAATCCAAGAAGGCCATCCTGAATTGATTGATCAGAACTTGTTTGCTTCTTTTCAAAGAAATCTAAACTTTCCATATATGTTTCTATAGGTTCCTTTTTTTTCTGAGGAGAAATCTTCATTTCAGCTGTGTCGTCACATAGCCATCACCTTGAACAAAGAAAGATAACTCTAATTTTCATAAGACTAACTGGTAAGAAAAGATATGGATGAAAATGAACATATGAGAGACTATTCATCTCTGCATTTAGAAACAAATAAAAAGTAATGGAACAGCTCTTTTATTGCTACATTTCACAGTCACGGTAGGGTCTTCTAGTCTATGTTTAAATATTTACCAAAGAAAAAAATCAGTCTGTTTCTGAAAATATCACTGAAAATAAAACCAGAAATCACTATTAGAAATATTCATAATAAAGTGATAATGTATCAAATACATTGTATATGTAAATTATATTTGCCTTAGCAATACAGAATGAAGTCATTCTGTAATCTGTAAAATTGCTATTTGTTAACTTTATTTATAAAAATAAAGGAAGGGAGATAATTGCGACCAGTTTCACAGAATGGGTGAGTGAATGATTGTTGTTTAAAGCCAATTCAGCAATTTTTCAGCGATATCATGGCGAGAACAAGTTAATTTTCAATGAGATGATGATTAGATCCGCTTTGTACTAGACCATCACGCTGAGTCGATTTTTTATAGTGCTAGCCCACTGAAATAACAGTCCGCGGGTAGACATGTCGCTCCACTCGGACACAATATTCTGATTCCGAACCAACCAGTCTTTGCTCTTTCTCCTTATAGATGTTGCGTGCTTAGTGGAGAAGCAACAAATACCAATTTCATAGTCTTTAATTTGACGCGATCGTGTTCGGACCAACGATCTACCGCACTTGTTAGTGGCTATACTTGGAAGTCAATATGTCGGATTTAATAGAGAAGAGTTGTGTCCCGTTAAATTCACATGTACGTGATCTTTCCGGCGTTGAATGACAACATGACGTCGAAACGTGAAAAGACTAAATGGAAAACAATTGACAGTTTCTTCACTAAACCTGTTTCAACAGAAACGAAAGATTCTACAGACATAATTGCTTCAACAGAAGAACCTATTTCCAAAGAGTCTTTGCCAGAAAGAATTGATGACAGAGAACATGCTAGACTGGCGAGTTATGTCCCCTGGCTCGTACCTCGGCTCCAATAGATTGAGACAGGCAATTGTCAGTCTATGAACATGCAAGCTCAGTTTCGACCGTAACTAGTAAAGACAGCGCCCCTCTGTACCCAGATATATCAAGTCTGCAAGATTCCAAATTGCAGATGGCAGATGTTAAGATGCAATTATTAACAGCCAACTGGAAAGATGTGAATGATTTTGACTTCCCGCAAGGTACACAGTAATATAACGAATCATATACATGTAACCATCCTGAGAAATCCATGGGTGTCTCCGTCGCGTACTCTTCCATCATGATGATGGAGTATGCGACCGAGGCATCCCTGGGTTTCCGAGGATGACATTAATTAATTTATATATTTTTTCCCGTCCTGGGTAGTTTAGAGCAATCTTCTAGTCCTAATCTATATGCATTCAAGTATAATTTATGAAGTGGCAGAAATACTGTCAACATGGTCAACATACACAAGAAACGATATGCCTAACAAATTAATACCCGAAAAATTAGAATTTATTAAAACAGTAACCTATAATCTGATAAGGCGCCGATGTGATATGTACGATCAACAATGAATAACGATAGGTTGTCATCGCTAGCATAATGCATATATATCCATCGCGATTTCAGTGTGGATTTAGACAAAGTTATGGAGAAGTTCGTGTCTGCTAAGACACGAAGAACAGATTTTGGGCAATTCTAAGTAAATTCTGTCTAACAAAATCATGAAATCAATGTGTTGCTTTATGTATTCAATTTACCCATGAAAACACCTCAGAACGCACCATTTTGCATCTAGTCAAACAAATATTCCAGACCCCCCTTCCATGTTTGGTTGCTTGCACTGCAAAAAAGGCTAGCTACGCCCCTGAATGTCATGGCAGCAATTCAAACCTACCGATCTCCAAAATTCATGTCGTTTTGGAGAGAACCATTCCAAATTACACGAAAAGTGTCAGAAGTACTGTATGAAGTCAACTGTGGAAGGGATGGACAACGACAGATTATTCATTGCGATAGATTGCGGAGAAAGATTGTTCCAAATCTAAGGGGAGAAAACGATGTCGAAACATCGGTTGAAAATGAACTAGATGAAGTAGTCAATGATTTAGAGTCTGAAAACCTCGAAGAAGTAGATGATTTAGTTCAAGAGTCACGACGTCCAAAAGCGGGTCGGAATACGATGACTATGTTTGTTAAAATCATGTTGTACATTATGTATATTAAGTTGACATTAGGTCACTGTAAATAATTCAGCGTGTTTTATGTTATATTGTAGAAGAATGATTTGAATGTTAAAGTGGGACATGACTTCTGTAGTTATTGTTATATTTTATTTTTTATTTTTGCTTCGTATATGTGAGATACCCATACACCAATAAAATGTTATGTAGACGTCTTTTGTCGTATATATTTCGTGTGTCCTTCGGATGGGGACGTTAAATCCGAGGTTCAGTGAGCGCCACGCCTATGCACGTTAAAGATCTCTTCAGTAGCAGCAGTCTCTTCGGAGCTGTGGTCGTTAAGAGTAGGCATCACTATGAAGCCGCTACTTAGGCAAAATTACTTCTTACCGGTTTTTGACGTTTTATATTTCTTTTCCAGTGGCAGTCAAAATTATTTTTCCCAGACCCCCCCTTCCAGGTTTGGTTGCTTGCACTGCAAAAAAGGCTAGCTACGCCTCTGCGGGTAAACGACTCTTGACTGCCACTAAAATAGTATGGATAGTTGGGCAGGGACGAAAAAATTAGTCTTTTCTATCGGTTACTCAATGCGCCTATTATTTTTCGAAGTCTACAAAGGATGTCTTTAGCTTGCAGGGAGCGTGCACATGTGGTCCTCTCCAAACTAGTTACCCACTATCATATTGGTCACATGGTCAGACCTTCCGTAGTATATTACCTGACCGTGAAATCCGCATCGAGAGGGAACCCACTATTCGCCACCTAGGGATCTTTGGGTTTGATCCCTGGGAAACTTCACCAATATATATTTTCGTAATATGTTTATTCCGTGTGGTAACGGGGTAGAATGCAACGACCATAATAAGTTACCCGTTTTTAAACGTCACGTAAACTATGGCTTTCATGAATTGTTTTGAAAGCCAACATTTTAATCAAGTGGAAGTCAGTAATGCAGGGGCGGATCCAGGGGGGGGGGGGGGGGGGGGGGCGCACCCGTCGCGCGCCCGCCCCTAAAATTGGAAAAAATATGATTTTTTGGCGTAAAATCGTGATTTTTCACACGAAATACCCCAACAATTTTTGCGTTTCCCTCCGCAATTGGATAAAATATGATTTTTTGGCGTAAAATCGTGATTTTTTACACGACATACCCCAAAATTTTTCGCGCCTACCTCCGCTCGGCGCAATTTTTTTAAGTGCGCCCCCTAACTTGAAATCCTGGATCCGCCCCTGTAATGGAACTGTTACACATGAGATTGCACATTTTTTGTTTTAACCAAGCCTGTGCTACTCAAGTGGAAAGTTATTAAACAGGTCAAATCCGTAGGTTACAAAAAAAAATAGATAAAATAAAAAAAACAGAGAGAAAGTGAAACTGTGCGACTTTTTACCCCAATATTACCTAATACACGTCAAAATACCAGAATGTTCTCGACTCCACACTGACATTGCAATAAAAGTAATTTACCAAGCAAATAGTTAGTATTTATGAAATGAAGATGATATCAGTAGGAGGTAAAGCCAAGCAAAATCCTCGGGGTTTGTCAGTGACTTGCGACGGGTCGGTGGTTTTCTCCGGGTCCACCGTTTTCCTCCACCAATAAAACTGGCCTCCACGATATAGCTGAAATATTGTTGAAAGTGACGTTACAAACACAATCCAACAAACAAGCAAACAAAATCCTCGGGATTCTACATAGATGACAACGTATATTAATTTATTTGATATCTGTGGACATTAGTTAAACATTTTTTTTAATTTAAGATCACCTCTCTTCCTTGTTGACACTAATCAGATATCTAATTTGATTTTCTTCAATTTATATACATTTTTGTACATGATAAATGAAGAGTGTATTTTAATTTATTTTAGAAAAATAAAATTCTAATTTTCCATTGAATTCGAGGTAAAATTCCGTTTCAAATTATTACATTATTGTGATATTTTATTTAATGTTTTTCTAAATATTTAGAGTGAAAATCGACACTGACATGTTGTAATCAAAGATTGTGTATGTCGTGGTCGACTTTTCCGGTATTTGCAGTCATAATTTGTATAGTTCCAAAAGACATTCGGGGACTTCCGGTTGTTATTCCACCGGAGAATGTCCTAAGCTTTTAGCTGTGGTTGTTTTCATAAGGAACCATGGCCAACAAATTATATAACGTTCGTTTAATAGGGAAAATCTCATCATTGACTTCTGTTGCCGGAAATAAGTTGCTACCAGCTGCCGCTTCATGCTCCCAAACCCAAATAGCAAAGTTGCATTCTGTCTTACTTCAAGGGCAAAGTTACAAACGTCTGTACGAGCCGTATGACTATGCCAATAAAATGTATACTGGATTTCATCCATTATGGGAAGGGACAACTAAACGATTCGATGAAAATTCTAAAATTATTGTAGTTGATGGAAATATAGGAACGGACAAGGTTACGGTTGCTAAAAAAATTGCAGAGGAATTTGATATGTTATTTTTACCAGACATCACACAGGATGAAGTCTTTATTAATGGGAATGGATTCGATCAAAGAAACTTCAATATTAGATTACAAAAAAGTGACAGATTTTACGACTTGACAGACCTGTACAAGGCCAAAGACCCAAAGGAAGTGTACGGATTTGGAAGATCGCAGGTTGAGTTTTACAAGAAACGTTTATACAGATATGTTGCAGCACTACGTCACTTATTTGCTACAGGTGCATAACTGTTTTTGCATTTATACATGATATGGCTGTTGTTCAATATCCATTTAGTTCAGAGATTTGATAACGCTATACAGCCGTATCTGGCTTTTAGTTTTAGATGCATCTTGTAATTAGATGTACACGATTATTTGTACTTCCGTAAATAAAAATTGTCTGCTCATCTAAGAAAATATTGTATGTTTACAATAATGATGTACAGATATCAAAATAATGATCTATACTTGATAATGATTTGGGTCAATGACATAATCTACAATTCTTTAGCTGATTTGCATATTAAACTGGAAGTGATCTTTATTGACCTTTATCATCAGTGCATCTAAAAGGCTGACAATCAACACATTATAGGTTTTGAAGTAGGGGACACAGATATTTTTAATTCATGGAAGCCAGGCATAGTTTGTATGTAGTTTTAACACGGATAACATTTATTAAAGTGTGCAATATCACGTATCTGCTTGTATTATTTCATAATTCTTAGCTGAAGCTTACATTTTGGTACATTGTATATAAACCATAAAAAAATGCATTCATGTTACAAGACTGATTTATGTTATAGGTCAAGAATTAAGATCACATAATACAAGTTATTGCTTAATAGAGGTGGTCACTAAAGGCAGGTTTTACTTTTTTATGTTATAGGTCAAGGAGTTGTCTTAGAGAGAAGTATGTTCAGTGATAGATGTTTTGCTGATGCTATGAGGAAATGTGGATATTACACCAGAGAAGGTATTTTTATTGTACAGTTAATAAACGTTTGATAATATCGAAAGGGCAATCAAAAATGGACAATCCAGAGAAACTGGCAACATATGGTACACAAGACAAAACAAAAACACAACTCTATATGTGTTGGTCACCACTATGTGCAAATGAACACAAATAACGTAAATAAGAGTGTTCCTTCCTACAAACAACTGGAGGTAAAGACGAACCGAACATTGTTTTTTATGTACAGAAATCACCTTGGCTTAACTTTGAATATTAAAAAAAATACCCATGTCCACATGCATGAAATGTTTTACTTTTTTTCATAATTTAAATATTAATGAGAAAGTTTAAACTGATTATGATTGATTATCAACAAATCCATCAATAATAGGAAAGCAATGTCTCACCTAAAATGATTGAACTAAGAAAAGATAACATCATTTGCCGATGTAAATCAAGGTCCTAACCTAATGACAGGTATAAAAATGTGCTGGGGTTCAATAAATCGTTCAATTAGATCCCAACCTTCCCCCTCTTGATAACTGGATCTCCAACAGCAATATTACTATTAGAGATATAAGCAAACAAATTTGGTTCCACTCAAAAAGAGCTGACCACACACTATCACAAAAATGTCAAATGTAAAGTTAAAACCGCCACAGTGTAACCATGGTAATCTGCCAAAGGTGAAGAGGAGGGGAAGGGGATCATAACCCTTGGCTTGGGAAGATAACAATATATTGCACTGTTATATATATCATATCTTTTTGTCAGTATTTCATAGCAGGACATTACCAACAGTGTACATGTCAATTCAATAAACATATACAGGCCTTTCAATAAGGGGCGGTACCAGGTACGTTTACCTGCCTAAAATGGTTTTTGGTACCTCCTGATAGATAAGAATGTTGTTCAAGATATTCATGAAAATTGTTCAAATTTTTATAAAAAGTACCGCCTGTAAATAGTGAAGTACTGGTAGACTTGAAAAATGTTTAAAGCCTTGCATATACAATATAGACACTGTCTTCTATGTATTGTATATATAGGTTTGTCTTAGCCAGAAATACACTTCTTGTTGCTTTGCAGAATTTTCCTTTTGGAATATTTGTCCAAAAAAGAAAACACATCACACTTTCAAAAAAACCTATGACTCCATAATACAGTACAGTCGGAGACATAGCGTGATGAATCACTGTGATAGACGTATCACCCATCTTAGTGATTTGGATATATCATTTGTTCTATTAAATATATTGTCAAACTTTCTTTTACATTTAGAGTGTTACTTACTATCACCCAAAAGGCATATCAAAATAAGTAAATAGATTAAACAGACTAAAAGATATATCAGTACATGTATCACTAAGAAGAGTGATATGTCTATCACAGTGATTTATCACGCTATGTCTCTGACTGTACTGTATACTGATTTTCACTATAAATTCTGTAAAAAAAAATTGTAATTTGTTTATTTTTAAAGAAAAGCAGAGGCAATAGATGCTATAAATAGATACAATTTTTTTACAGGAAAAGCATGGTATCATGAGCACTATGATAAAAGTTCTACGAGGATGTGGAAACCTCATTTAGTTGTCTATATAGATCAAACTGTTAGTGAATGTAAAGAGTTGATAGCAAGAAGGAATAACGTGAGTATAACTACTGGCTGCTGTACATGTCCTTTGTATGCCCCATGCCGCTAGGTGTCCGGGGCATTAAGTTTTACATATGTCTGTACATCTGTCTTGTCAGACATTTCTACTCAATAACTTAAGTTCCCCTTAAGCAAATCATTTGAACTTTATTCATAAGGTCAGAGACCTTAAAAGAAAGGCTATTAGTATATTGGATTAAGACTTTTAGTACTTTTTCTGTTCTCCTGTCTTTTTATTTGTTTTTCAACCTACTGTACATGTAGATTCGTGTCTTATGTCAAATTTGAAGGAACCTACCTTTTCTTGTTCCAAAAAATTTAGACGAGTTTTCGAATTTTGGGACAAATTAATCAGAGAAAAATTATGAACGAACTTTGTTTATGCTATATGTGAGTTATCCAAGGAAACAAGTACAATCATACCTGTATTAAGAGGTCACCTTTAAGCACGGCCATAGGCCGAGTCTGAATAAAGTGAGGCAAAGGGGGTGAATTTAGACAAATTTTGAAGACAGATGACCTCTTAAGAAGGGTTCAATTCATAATTCTTAGTCATTTTTATGACATGACAAGGAAAAAGTGGCCTTTAAACACAGGTTACTGCTTAATAGAAGTTATCACATGGCCAGGCTTGATTGTATTGGAAATAATGAGGCTCGTCTTGTTGTTGAAAATAAAGACAATTTCCCGTGTACTTATTTCTAGGATTATTTTGTAGCCAATTGAGAAAGATAGTCCACTGCTTACAGAAGACAAATATCTACAAGCCATTGAGAATTCTTTCAAGGAAACACTTCTACCTTTTCATGAGTGAGTAAAGTAAAAACCTGTAATGAAATTTAGTGGAACCTGTCTATACCGAACCTCCTTGGCACCAGGTTGTGAATAGACAGGTTAAATTAACTATTTCCTGCATTAGCAGTTCTCACGGTGAGCACCGGTCCTCTGTCCCAAGACCAATAAATTTTTCAGTTTTTATTTAGAACTATATAAAAACTAAATTCAAGAATTTGATTCAGACCAGTAAATTCAAATTTTCATTTCGAGGACTGCATTGGGACATTTATCTATAGTATGGTTTATATTATGGGAATCTGTTTTATTCATGGTTTGATTTAGACAGGTTTAACTGTATTAGACAGGTTTAACTGTATTAGACAGGTTTAACTGTATTAGCCATGTTAATGTTGGTAATCTACCTCATGTTTATGAATGTGGAGGGTGCATCCGACCTAATTAATAAACATGGCATCTATTTTCTATGTGTATCCATTGAACGCATTTGATAATGGAGTAAATTAGACAAACCAAGAGACAATGTTACACCACATACCAGATATCGTCGATGCTGTGTTTAAGTGAAAGACTTCTTTCTATCATGTGTTCAAAAACAAGGTCCAAGAAAGTATGCTTAGAATCACATCTTCAAAATGCTTATTTGCAGCTAAAATATATTATGTGTACTCAAAGATATTTAAAAAAAATGTTCCCATTACATGTTGATAATTCCTTTGAATTCACTTTTTCATATATTTTTTTAATTAAATGTCACTTTTTGCAATTAAATGGATACTTTTTAACAGTTTCGCACTCAGCCTAATCTCTGGTAGACAGACAGGTGTGAGTATGTATCCTATGCTTATGTGAGTTTTAGCAAATATATTCGTTGACACATTCTCTATCAAATATATGCAAAATCTTTATTTCAAGAGTTTCTCAGAAAAATTTCAAAATGAGAGATATCTAGTTGGTGGTTCATTTTCATCAGAATCTTTCACAGCTGTATTTTCCCATTGAAATTATTATGCCTTGTTATTCTTTATTTGTCGAAGGACAAGCTAACAGGTAAAATCTACTTTTCCAACAGGATCTATGTACGAGTCTGACAAGTATGACATGGCAATTTCACACCCATGAGGGGGCTAAAATGGACCAACACATAAAATCAGGCAAATGCCCAAAATACAGTGGGTCCTTTCCAGTTGATTTACTGTGTCCAGTAATTTAACGTGTCAAATAAATTACTGTGTACACACTTACTTTTGATATATGAGCAAGAATATGGTATTTGAACTTTTGGTTTCTTTTGGTATCCAAATGGTTAAATACTAAAACTTAAATATTTCACACGTGGAATATGATTATATCAATACTGTACAAAAGAAACAAGTGATATAAAGGGAAAATATTTACCCATCTTTTTAAACATGTTTATCGTGACAGGAAACCAAATGCTTATTACAAGTTATGGTAATAAACATTTGGTTTCCTGTCACGATAAAAATGTATGAAACGGCACCATCTAAGACCATTTGGTTTTTTTCTTGGTTATTTAATGCATTTATATACCATTTTAAATATTAAAGTAGCATATTTTTTTTTATTTTTTAACGCGACAGGATACCACAAGCACTGTATCAGAGTTATAATATTATCATACAAAAATTGTATAAATGTTCCGAAAATCACACTTCCATTACACGTGGTTCACTTGTGACCGGAAGTTCAATTGGGCGGAAATTGTAAATCAGACTAATATATTTAATCTTTAAATTAACGTTTCTTTTTGGATGACATGTAACGCATAACGTAACAGGTGGATGATTGAATAAAAAAAATAGAAAATGAAAAGCTTAAATGTAAACATCCGTGATTAATATATTTAAACATCTCACGAGAGTTTATTTATGCTAATCGTTGTTATGGCGACTGTTACAAAAAGGAGATAACACAACTTAAAATAGCGTTACGAAATCGGAAACCAATGTAACGCGCAATATATGACACCTGTAACAGAAATACTTACTCTGCTCAAAATTTTCTTCTCTCCATTCTTCATTATCAATGTTTGTCAATATTTTAACGGCTAGCTTACATTTTTGTATGTCACAGTTGTGTGGAAATCCAACACCGTTACGCAGTTCGGAGACGAAAATAACGATAAGAAACGACGCATAAAAGTACGAAGATGGACATTAAAAATAATTTGTATTCATAAAATATTTACAATATATCAATGGTCACCATTCATCTAACACACCAACCAACCATTTGGCCATAGAATTACAACATATATCAAAGAAATATCCAATTTTATCAGTTTTCTATCGTTATCAGAAACGGTTCAAATACCATATTCTTGCTCATATGCTTGTTCAACTTTCCCTGTTATATATGCTGTGATCGTATCGTGCTGTGTTCAGCATAGCCATTTGTTTAAAATGTGATGTGATATTATATAATTGCAGCAAATTTGGAGAAGTGTTAACTTTAGATACAGATGATCTGCAGTACCTTGATGAGGTAATGTTGCTATGACTATAAAAGTTTACAGGAGGGTTGTCGTGATTGTGATAATATGGTAGTTGGATTTATAACTACCCATGCAATCAGTGCCTATCACCACTAACATTGTGAGTTCGAATCCCGCTTAGGCAAGGTGTACTCGATACAACATTATGTGATGAAGTTTGTCGAGGGACATGTGGGTGTACTTGAACTTGGCGTTAAACACCATAAACTAAACCTCAAGCTCAATTTAAAAGGTCACACATATTTTAATATCTCAGTAAGAGGGTAATTTTATCTAGTTATTTAATTAAAACCAAGTTTTCATTGACCTTAAAAACTAGGTCATATGAGGACTTTTTTGTATTTTGCTGTGTGCTTTTATCCTATTTTTTTGGGGGGGGGGAGGGGGGTACTTTTTCAACAGAACTTTTATTGCAACAAAATCAGCTTCAAAGAACATAAAATAAAAACTAAATGATAAAATATGACATTGTATATATCTAGTATCTGGACGTCTGCTCTATGTCAGCTTATCCAATCAGAAACTCACTGATAATTAATTACCAATAATGCAATTGTTCATATTACAGACACGAAAAAACTCTTTGAACCTAGTTATGTTTGACAATTTTTTTTGGATAAAATTTCAGATCATGTATGAAATGCAGTTGATAAAACTTGACCCCCCAGTGGTTGGTGATCCATGTAAATTTGATGACTGGTATAAAGATAAAGAATACATGTGGAATAGTGAAAGACAAATGTAGGTTTTATTGTCAAAAAATGTATAGCTTAGAACAGTATAAAAAAAACGTTAGAGAATACCGAAGGGGCAATCAAAAATGGACAATACAGAGAAACTGGCAACAAAGATGAAGATAAACAAAACAAAAACACAACACAATATGTGATGGATGCCACTATGCACAAACAAACACAAATAATGTAAATAAGACATGAACCCTCCTACAAAAAACTGGAGGTAAAGACGAACCAAATATCGTTTTATGCGGAAATCGCAACACAGAACTCAGAACGTAAAGACACATAATACATAAAAAATGTAGGACAACACAAAAAAATATAAAAGATGAGGAACACGGAACCCACCAGAAAACCAGGGGTGAACTCAGGTGCTTGCTTAATTGTAGTGAAAAACAATAATCGTCTATAACCAACAGATTCTACCTTCTTCATTAGCTAGTATCCACATCGGTTATGTATTTATTAACGTGTTCGCTTAGATCATGAGTTTGACCCCTAATAGGGTCAAACCACATACTATAAATTGGTAATTGTTGCTTCTCTACTCAGCCTGCAGCATTTAGGAGAAATACTAAAGATTAGTTTGCTCGGAATCGGGATAATGTGTTCAAGTGGAGAGACATGTGTATCTGCAGACTGTTGTTTCAGGTAGCTAGCACTATAAAAATCCAACTAAGCGTGTTTGTCGAGTACAAAGCGGAACATAATCACCATCTCATTGAAATGTACAATCAAGCCTGGTGCAACGGTCACCTTGAATTACTGGTCACCTACGGTAAACGGCCAGTTTGAAATCCTCCTGACCTGAGTTACATTTTTATTTTAACTCAAATAAGCAGTCTCCTCACTAACACGATCCCAATGTATCAGTTTACTGGTATTTAACGGTCTGTTTTCATTCTAGACTCTGAAAATTCATCGGTAAACAACTTTTGAGATGTTCTCAATACACTGCCGGATTTAGGACAAATGAGACCATGTGCTAGTTAAGTTATGAGGCCCCTTACTTGGGCCCTGAAGGAGATAGACCCGGTATGTCTACACAGGCAGTCAGGCATACATGCTCAGGAAATTTAGGAATCGTTAAAATTTTAAAATTGCACCACATAAGCAAAAATCCATCATAAAAAAAAATGTTGGCAGGAAGATTGGGACCCTCTGGCCAACGGGGCCCTGTGCTTAAGCACAATGGTAAATCCGGCACTGTCAATACACGATTATATTAAATATGCTATCAAATCATTGAATGACAAACTAATTAATTTTTAATTGTTACAAAAACACAGCAGCGTTACAAAGCGACCTTCATTTTTTCCAAATAATTGTGAATCATTATGGACTAGAATTGGGAATCTGGATCAATCCATTTTCAACAAACAGTCACCTGTCTTACCTTTTTATTTTTTCTTTGTTCCAAAGGTGACCGTTGAATACAAGTTTTGTCAGACCTAAATTTTATACAGGGAGATTCTTTGGGTTTTTTTATCATTAGGCACTAGATTCACTGCCCAGTATGCATAGCGATTTCAACTATATAACTATTTCACAAAATGAATAATCCCCCTTTCTGCTATGAGTACTGGTATACTGTGATTGACGTAGTTACGTGTAGATGTTGATTCTCGGTTAATCGGAAACAACATACATTTTTTATATTTCCTGTCAAAAAAAAATTTGATAACAGTTTATGACTGGTGCTGTTAAATCTCATTTCTAATGAAACGTTTTAGCGAAATGAGCAGATCTATGATTTGATGCACTAGATGTTTAAAGAGTTTAATAAACTTATCAAAAGATAATGACACTTCAAGCGAAAATCAGGGGCCGTCCTGGTCGTGATCGTATGGTAGTTGGATTTACAACTACCTATGCAATCAGTGCCTATCACCACTGATGTTGTGAGTTCGAATCTTGATCAGGGCGAGGTGTACAACATTATGTGATAAAGTTTGTCAGTGACTTGCGACAGGTTTTCTCCGGGTCCTCCAGTTTCCTCCACCAATAAAACTGACCGCCATGATATAACTGAAATATTGTTGAAAGTGGCATTAAACACCATCAAACAAACACACAAGCAAATCAAACAAAAATCAGAATGTCCATGGGCGCAGCTAATACCCAATGTAAAAGTTTGAAGTCAGTACCTAAAGGTCACAAACCTTGAACCTACAGAATTTTGAACCCCTGTGTGTGTGCATTTAATCATGATTTACATATTTTATTTGCAGGGTAGAACATGATTTTAATTGGCAAAATCTATTTTTCGACGGTCAATCCCCACCTTTTCTGGCAGATGAGTTATTTATCCAGGATCAAAACAATTTTAATCTTGTCGTAATGGAAGTGAGTATTATTTAGCTGTATAACTGACTTTATTTTAACTGTCTACCATGATTGGTATTTGTCAGAGTGTCTTGCATAATTGGTAATTGTTAGTGTCTTCCATGATTGGTATTTAACAGTGTCTTCTGTGGTTTGTATTTGTCAGAGTGTCTTCCATGATTGGTATTTCTCAGAGTGTCTTCTATGGTTTGTATTTGTCAGAGCATCTTCCATGATTGGTATTTGTCAGAGTGTCTTCTATGGTTTGTATTTGTCAGAGTGTCTTCTATGGTTTGTATTTGTCAGAGTGTCTTCCATGATTGGTATTTGTCAGAGTGTCTACCATGATTGGTATTTGTCATAGTGTCTTCTATGGTTTGTATTTGTCAGAGTGTCGACCATGATTGGTATTTGTCAGAGTGTCTTCTATGGTTTGTATTTGTCAGAGTGTCTTCCATGATTGGTATTTGTCAGAATGTCTTCCATGATTGGTATTTGTCAGAGTGTCTTCTATGGTTTGTATTTGTCAGAGTGTCTACCATGATTGGTATTTGTCAGAGTGTCTTCTATGGTTTGTATTTGTCAGAGTGTCTTCCATGATTGATATTTGTCAGAGTGTCTTCCATGATTGGTATTTGTCAGAGTGTCTTCTATGGTTTGTATTTGTCAGAGTGTCTACCATGATTGGTATTTGTCAGAGGGTCTTCCATGATTGGTATTTGTCAGAGTGTCTTCTATGGTTTGTATTTGTCAGAGTGTCTACCATGATTGGTATTTGTCAGAGTGTCTTCCATGATTGGTATTTGTCAGAGTGTCTTCCATGATTGGTATTTGTCAGAGTGTCTTCCATGATTGGTATTTGTCAGAGTGTCTACCAGGTTTGATATTTGTCAGAGTGTCTAACAGCCAGTACCTGGGATATGCTGTCACTTTGTTCCAAAGATATTTGTAAATTTTACATCTATTTTTGTTAAGACGTTCACAATACAGATTAATGAATATCAAGATATGCTCCATATGTTTTTTTTGTAAGAGACAATTTTATTGTTTTAATGTAATTCTTTATTTATTTAACAAGGATTACTTACTGCCATTGAAAAGATGGTAACTTTTAGCTGTTGGCTGTAATGATTACTTACAGCCAACGGCTACAAGTTACAATCTTTTCAGTAAAAATTGCATGGAATAAACTCAAGTACACAAGGTTCATGTTCATGCTAAAAAAAGTCAATGATTAACAATACTGAATTTCGGAAATATAGTACTAAAATTTCACCAAAAAATGTTTGCAATGAAATATTTTTTTAACAGATTCAGTCTCAAATATACAAATGTGAGTGCAAATACAGTGTTCTGATCGGTCAATTTGTGATACCAGTATTAAAATCGTACTGTAAAAGATCATCTTTTTCTTGTCCTGTGTTAGAAAATTTCATATTAACTGAACCTCTTTCAAGTGAACACCTGTCTTATAAGGCCACTTTTTCTTTGTCCCAAATGTGACCTCCTAATACAGGTTTAACAGTATGCCTATTGTATACCAGTAATTTCCTTTGTTTATTTTTCAGCATCCATCAAATGCATATTTACCAGGATACATGCCATCCCAACAAACATTTTGGCAGAAGATTTTTGATAGACCAAACTTAGAGGTTTGAGGCATTGAAGGATGAATTTGACATTTCAGTGAAATAAATTATAGATATAACACAATATGTGTTGCCATGTTAATTTACATCAAATAGATATTCTTTGACAATGTTATTTTCCTTTTATCGCAATGTTGACATTTTCTGCTTTGAGTGATATTATCAGTATCAATCAACTGAGTCTGATACTGAGAATTATCGGCCAGGGTGACGTCAAACATATTATGACGTTGACAATAAAAACAATAGCAGCAGTTTGAAGGTCTCAACATACATTATCACCAGTATTGCAGCTTCTCCTATCAGACTCGCTGCACTACTGGCAATAATGTCTGTATTGTCCTTCATAACTGCAGTTATTTTAAACGTATCTCAAGGACAACCCAATAATATCTTCTGTTGTTATAATTCTTTATCATGCAAAATTTATTAAAAACAGATTTTATCATATATTAAATGAAACAACCATGTCATCGGAAGTTCCTATGTTTTTTCTGTGTGATCAATTTTATCAGTTGGTAGATATGTATAAAGCTAACCTGATTTCATTAATCTGATTTAAATTTTTTTTTTTTTTTTTTTTTTTGGCATACACTAAAATCTAACGGCATGCTGTATGGGGTCACACCAGAGTTCATATTTTTAACAGACTGTGTAGTGTTTTGTAGATCATTGTTTGTCCTTTTATCCTATTTATTTTGGCAACTGTATTGTTTGTCCTTTGATTTACGGCTTCTGATTTCTCCTTTGGTATCGTCAACCTTTTCTTCATGTCCCTCTGACATTTGTAACTTTAGGCGATTTAGTTTGGTTGCGTTTAAATTATTTGGTTTTCTAATCTTTGGATGCTTGAGCTTACTTTATGAAGGTTATTACAGAAATTTGTGTGCTCTAAATGAGATATCAACGTATTTGTTCAGAAGTTCAAGCATATCTCTTCATATTTATCAGTCACTGATTGCATCTGAAATTCCAAAATGTACGACACATCTTTGGGTAGGTTGACGAATTCTAAAATTTGTGAGCACTATTTAAGAATTTTTCTTTTTGAATCTCCTTTGTACTATAAAAAGACGAATAGTTGAAAAACTCAATAAATAATGTTAGAAAGTTTTATTAAAACATACAGGATTTCATTAAAGACATTTTATAAATATGTTGATTGTCTTGTAAAATATATACCATTGGGAGAAAATAATTTGTCTTGCCTTCTACAATATATTCCCTATTAATTGGGAGAAAATAATATGCCTTGCCTATGTCTGTAAGTGTTCATATTCTCTGATATAATATAGCTTAAATGAAGAATGTTCCGGCTTTCCGAAGAAAGGTAAATTATAAACTTTTACACACTTGATGAATGCAAATATTAAGCGAGAATAGTGAACTTGGCATCGTTATAAAACGAAAGTTTAAACGGTGATAGGCAACAAATAACATAAAACAAACAACCACCTCTTGCCTTAAATTATTGAACACAACAAAGACCACGACATATGGTGTTGGAAATCTAGGTTCTTTCTTGGAACAGGCACAAATATGTGTTGGCATTACTACCTCTTGATAATTGGATCTCCAACATAGATATAAATTATGGTTTTATAGATATTAAATCAGAATAGTGCCTTTGACATCAAGAAGTCACTATTATTTCACTTATTAAGACAGAATAATGGTTTTGACTTGAAGACATGACTATAGTTTTACAGATATTCAGACAGAATAATGATTTTGACATATTATGGTTTCCCATATATTAAAATTAGAATTGAAATTTCTATGGAAAACTGCATCAATGGACAATACATTCCATTATTAGAATTGAAGGGAATGCTTTGCTGTTGTCAATTGGATACTTTCACTGAACAAAACATGAACTTGTGTCACACGAATAGATCCACTCATCGCCCAAATACCAGTAATTGTACTTAAATTGTAGACTATTGTTAAATTGTAAGATTTAAACCATGACAGATATTGCTATGAAACCTGTATACATTATTATTCCCATTACACCCCACAATGCACCAGTTATGGCGGCTGATGATGTAGGGGGTTCGCTTTTCATAAAATCAGTCCGAACTCTATGAAACTCAGGAGATTGGACAATACGTGTAGAGGTAATTTCGTCACTGTTTCGTAGTTTTTCCCAAAGTTCATCTCCTAATTTAAATCCGACATGTTTGATATTACTGATATCTGGAAGTATGGATGTACCGAACACTTTATCTTCTCCATCAATGTGAACCGTGATGTAAGCTCTGGAATACGTTCCACTGTCTAGATTGAGACTATTCTTATCATAGAGAACCTGCAAGAAATAGTACACTTTATGTAGACACCTTATTGTAATATTGTGAAATCAATATTTATCGTGGGGTTCTAATTTTCATGGTTCACTTAAACTATGAAAATTAAAATCTAACGAAACACAATTTTTTCATTGATTGTTGCCTGTAGTGTTTGAAACCACGAATTCAAGAACCCAAGGATCACTGTGTTTTGTAGAAACCACGAAAATTGGTGCCAATGAAAGTACAATATAATAACAGACGAGGCACTAAGTGGAACAAATCTTTGACCTTAGAAGGAAAAACAAACGAATGTGTGTGACTTATAAACAACATTCAAAGCTGCTGTTTCTTCTATGCAATATTATTTTATGTAAGCTGTAAATAGTTTTAACCCTTTTCAGTTGCCATGTGCAACCTGTCACATTATCTTGACTTGGTGAAGGCAGTCAGGTTTTGGTAGAAGTAAGATAGAAGATTGTATGTAGCAAATGTTTATTGATATTTAATCAAGGAAATATTTTTTGGTAAATTGTATACTATTTGTAGAAAACAAGCCATCTTGGTAGTGTAATGGTTTAGTGTTCGCCTAGGGTGGGTAAATCGTGGTCGGGTCAAATCAAAGACAACATACATTGTATATGCAATTTATGTCTTCTTCTCCTCGGAGCATACACCATTAAGCAGTAAAACAGACATTTGTTGGCTTTGAGTCAGGATAATGTGCCCTGAATGGAGTGGCATATCTACCTGTTGACTGTTTGTTTCAGTGAGTTAACAATTAATATCCAACTCAATTAGTTTGTCTAGTACAAAGCACACAGCTCATAAAAAATAACTTATTCTCGCCATGATATGGCTAGAAATTGTTCACTATGTGCTAAGCAACAATCATCAACTCGTAAAAAGAAAATATTTGAGAAATATGAAGACGGTGCGTTTATTTTTTTTACAGATTTAGAAAATTTTCAGAAATTTGATCTATTATGTACCTTTTTAATAACCTTTCCTTTGTTTACAAACTGCTTGTACTTGACAATATCATTTCCGGTTTGTATATCAAGCTGTTTAATGGCTACCATAGCAACCAAGGCTCCACGACCACAGTCTAGAAAAAGATCGATTAGAAAGTTTACAAATAAACTGAAGCAAATGTATTGATGAAATTCGCGTGGTATTGGTACCAAGTCAGGGTCATTACGGTTTTCACAGTTTTCGGGTTGTTGACTGATTTTGTCTGTTTATATAATTATGAGTTTTGACTTTCCCTTTATAAGATTGTTCGGAGTTCGGTAATTTTGTTATTACCTTTATTGGACCAAAAATCATGACAATATGATCATTGCATCTTATGTATGCTTTTGTCTTTCTGTGTTTCTGCACAAATATCCGTGTTTGGATTTACACAATGTATACAAAAATCTTCTTCCTATTTAGGATTTTTGATTTTTTTAATTTAATATAAAATATTTTGAAAGTCATTAGGTTCCAGAAGTTTGATTTTAGCGCTTGTAACACAATGCAAATGCAATGATGCGTTACGTTTCTCTAATAATTGAAATAGTTTTACCATAGGATTAGGATAATTATAATACGCATACGTAAGTAATACCGTGATCAAGAAAACCGAAGTAAGCAAGTAATTGGCAATTTTATATGGAGTATACCACAATACTTGGAATCGAACTCGCAAGCATTCGTTTTACAGTCGCCACCATGACCTGGTTAAGAGTTACGGAATATCTGTATCACAAATGACCACGGATATGTTCCGTTTGTCGTAATCACAATCCGGTCCTTTCCTCATTCCTATCACCGGGTTTGTAACAAGAGTACCATGACGCATTGTCGCATGTGACGCAGGAACTGCTAACCCTTCCGGATCACATGAGTTAACCCCCGGTTTTTAGTTGGGGTTCGTGTCGCTCGATCTTTAGTTCTATGTGTAATGCTTTGTCGATCATTGTCCATTTCCTTTTGTTTTAACTTCTGATTACCCCTTTGGTACCTTCAAACGTGTTTAGGCTAGCAGTGGTAGGTTCCACAAGCAGATATATATCGGATTTACCACTGTGCTTAGGTGTGTTTAAGCACAGGTCCCCGTTGGCCAGGGCTGGGGGGGGGGGGGGGGGGCATCTTCCTGCCTCGAGTTTGTTGCAAACGCAGTGTACATGTCTGACCTAATAGAACGTAATATTTTAACTATTCCTAAATTTCCTGAGCATGTATACCTGACTGCATGTGTAGGTCTGCATGTACATCCTTCAGGGCCCAAGTAAGGGGCATATAACTTAACTAGCACATGGCCTCATTTGTCCTAAATCTGGCACTGGAACTACCATATAATTGCGACCAACGTCGCGCCTTTAATGAAAGGATAACTATATGTGTGGTTTTCACATATAATGTACATATGAACAAGGAGTTGCTTCCGTCACTTACTTTATGGTACTGTTGTGCTTATTCATGGAAATTTAGTGAATCGGAGATAAACACAATAAAAGCCATGTTTCTTTACCAGAAGTGTCTTTGTAAGGGCAATATTACATTTTAATATGGTCATTACATCCATTTTCCCTTTTTGTGGGAAAAAAATGTTTGCATTTCATTCTGTCTACTCACCATGTTCTAGGATGGTCTTTTCATTCATGCATGACGTGCAGTAGAAATGATACGAATGGCAAGCTTCATACAACTTGGTTCTTATACCTAAGCAGGAAACGTCACTCTGTCTTTTCCTCCTCCCCGCCATTGCCGTCTGCTGTAAATTTTGTTGTTGATTTGGGAATCCATTTCGCATAATGGTGTTGCTCATTTGTTGTTGAAACTGTTGCCCGTTGGGTGACCGTGGGAACTGCATATTGTTTGTTTGGAATTGTGGCTGGTTGTTTATATTTAAAGGACCGTTACCACCTACTGGTATCCTATTCCCGTTCCGTATTTGGTTCTGATTAAATTGTGGTCTTGGTAGAATAAAAACACGTGATTGTGGTCCATTAACTGATGTCTGTGTTTGGTTTGTAGTAGCTGTAGAATATATAAAACTGCAATATTAGCATAGTTGTATTCACAATGATTTCTAGAATAAAATGGAAAACAAACAAAATACCACATATATATATATAATACATATATTTGAGTGTGACGTTTAACTTTTCTATTTCTAATTTATATCTGTTCGAGGTACACACTATAAACTTGGTAATTAGAATACAAAGAAGAATAAAGGTAGCCGACAAGTATGAATCCCAGCTAGCACACTACGTATTCACAACGTTGCAGTTTGGTTGCTGTTTGGTCAGGTCCCTTTCTTGCGTGAAAATTACGTTGCCACAACGTATTTTAGATACGTGATATGCAAGTCGTTGTGACAACGTATTTTCCAACGTTTTTGTTACGTACGGATATGGTCTTGATGCTAACGTAAAAGCTCAACGTAATTTGTACGTCCTGGTAACGTATTCAGAATACGCTATATACGTTATATGCAAGACGTTGTGACATCGTACTTTCCAACGTTTTTGTTACGTACGGATATGGTGTTGATGCTAACGTAAAAACTCAAACGTAATTATTACGTCCTGGTAACGTATTCAGAATACGTTATATGCAAGTCGTTGTGACACTGTAGTTTGAACGTTTTTGTTACGTACGGATATGGTCTTGATGTTAACGTAAAAGCTCAAACGTAATTTTTACGTCCTGGTAACGTATTTCAGGATATATTTTATATGCAAGTCGTTGTCAGACAACCGTATTTTAATATAAAGATAAATCATTACGGTATTTCACTGGAAAAGGGAAAGGATCTTAATTAAAAAGTGAATTGTTCAAATTGGAAGGTATTCCCTAGATATGACTTGGAATTTGATAGTAGTTGATCTCCTGATTCCAAAAATGCATGGTTGATAGGGACTTTTTGCATTTCCAGGTTCATCAGTAAAAATGTGACTAAGTTGTGTTGTTATTTAGCTACATTCAAAGTTTGCGTTAATGATACAACTGGCTATAGTTGTATATCAATAGCAATAAAAAAAAACATAATAAAAACGCCATGGACGAGGATCGAATCGGTGGCAAAGACAAAGACAAAGGTGGCCTCTTGATCGTTAATCGTTCTTCTTTCCACTGAACTTAGTAGAACGTGACATATAAGGCAATATATACAAATGTACAGACAATGGACAAAAGTATTCGCATGCTTCCAATTTTCCCTATATATTTCATATAAAACTACAATTTTTCAGAAGCTTATCCTGAAGTCAATTCACACCCGATTTCGATAATTTTTATATCAATAAAAACAGAATTGTATGTAGTTTTACTGTATAATTTCAAAATAATTTTCTATGATAAACATTTTTAGAATATACAAGCTAAACACACAACTGAATTAATTTCTTTCGAAATACAATGCTTTAATAGATAGTACCTTTGTAGAAAAAATATTTACGTTTGTGTTTAAATCATGGCGATTTGAAAAACATGCTTCAAAAAGTTATTTCAAAATTACTACTATAAACTATATATCTTTCTGCTTTCCTTGATGAAATAATGATTAAAATCGGACGTGAATTGATTTCAAGATAATATTTTGAAAAACTGTAGTTTTATATGAAATATATAGGGTAAATTGGAAGCGTGTGCATATTTTTGTCCATTGTCTGTATCTCCAAGATTTAATTACTTGCAATAAAATTACCATATCCAAAAATTAGAAGTACTTTTCCTACAATGCGGAAATTCAGTGTGTCCGTCAACGATTCGATAATAGAAAGTTATTGCTATTTCCGGAGTTTGAATTTGCTACCAAAATTCAAATCATTTTGATGTTTTGTGACAATTTTAACAATTTCTTTGATGTCCCGAACATACAACAGCCTCGAGTTTAGAAGCTAGAAATATAAGGTTAGTCAATAGAATTACATCTATGAATGAGCAATCCAAATTGATTTAAGAAAATACTGTGTTGACGCCAAATGTCATTCAGAATTTCAATCATTGTTAAATTTTGTGTCGAGCCTCATTGCAGACATGGGGTAATCGTAATCGGTTGTAATCGATTACATTTTTCATGTAATCAAATGTAATCTGTAATCGGACATTTTTTAGATTACATGTAATCGTATAGTCCGAGATTCCTCTGTCGTTTAACGGCATTGCCATTGATGAAGTTGCTTGTAGCGTCGTTTAACGGCATTGATGAAGTTGCTTGTAGCCGTTGAAACGACAGAGAAATCTCGGACTAGTAATCGTAATGTAATTGATTACATTCATTTTGACCTATGGTCCGCAAAAAAAATATATATCCTACCGTGACATCTGCTCGGTCATGCAATAATGTCGGTCATTTGTTTTGATTTACAATTCTCGCGCAGCACGAGACCAATGACAATGTCATGATGTCATTCTGTATATTCATAGCGTACATAAACACAGAGGGAATACTTTTCAATGTCAAAATTACAAGATGAGATTAAAACAGAGAAGTTTGAATTGAATAAATTCCATGCAAGTAAAAAAGATCCTTTTTACTAATGTCTTTTTTTCCTGATCATTATGCTTGTTAAATATGTTTCCATTGATGGTATTCCCCAAACATTTGTATTTTTCCGGTTTGTTGACATAATCGACATCACAGTTCATGACCGTTTCTGGAATGTAGGCCAAGCAAATTGTATTTTAAAATACTTTGAAAATATGATGATTGATCATTCCCTTGCAAGTTGTTTCGGCCATAGTTGATTCGGCCTTACGCAAATCCGGCCTTATATCAAATGGAAAAGAATAATTAAAAAATAAAAGTTCTATTTAAATTTAAAATATTATTTAAATATTCATGGATATGATGAATAAAATATTGGAACTTGTAGTTTTTTCACAAGATTTACTCGTAACTCAATATGAAAAGCCATAATAAATCGTTATTATTTAAAAAAAAAAATAATTAGTAATTTTTGGTAATAATGACGGAAATCATTTCCATTGAAATTGATGATTAGGAAAACAATTAGAGTGTGACAGTTGTTTCCAGTGGCAACACAGACTATGTAATAGTAGGACCATCACTTAATTATTTACTCAAATCATCACAATGTGTCGTTTTATTGTATGTATCATATATATCCATAGATACACATCATTCTTATCTGAGGCCGCATTAATTAACCAAGGCCGCATTTGTTTAAGGCCGAATAGTTTTCAGGCCGGATCAACTCGAAAGCGATCATTCAGATAAAATGGCCGATTTTACCGGGAAGATACATGCAAGTGCTCTCCATTAGTCACAAAATGGCAGATTATTTTGCATTTCCACTGCTGCTTTAATAACAAATATACCCCTTACTTCTTGAGGTAATGAAATGAAATTCACAGAGAAGATAGAAAAAGAATTAATTTAACAGCAATAATCAAAATTTATAGCATAAATTGAACAGAGAATTAAATTAAACCAGACAGAAAAATGAGATTTTCTGGGTAAAAAAAACCTGTCATTATTACAAATAGCATCAACAAAACTGTATTGTTACCACTCTGTGATAATAAATGTGATTAAAATAAATTGAAATCAGTCATTAATTGTTTTACCAAAATATGTCGGTCTAATAGATTGTATTGACAAAAGCAAAAACACCAAATTCACTGGATTAAATACTTTTTATGTGGGTAAGCAAGTTTAATATTTGCATCAAATAATTAATTTTTAATACTTCAATTTCCAACTATTTAAGAAAAACATCTTTTGAAATTTTTCAGACAAATCAATTACACTGAAAAAGCTAAAATACTGTACTTTATTAATCTGGTTTACTTATTAAGTTTGGTTGGCCTATGACAAAATCATGTGCTTTATTGAACTTTGACCGACTATGTGACGTCATACGACGCCATTTGGAAAAGGGAGGGTAAACAAATTTGGGTCAGTATATAATTATTATCGATCTTTTTTCCATGGAACTTTACACATGTGAGCAAGAATAGATGAGGAACATAATTAAAAAGAAAAAAATGTTTTCTTTTCAAACATTATCCAATGCCTGACCGACTTATTGTCAGACGAGGATATATATAAAGGACCATAAAGGGCTACGGTTCCGCAGCTAGTATATTACAAATTAACTGATAAATAACAAGTTGTAATATTTTGGATTTTTTTTTAAAGAATATTCTAATGGGGCTTGTATCTGATATTCAGATATATGTGATAATATAGCATCGTGTTATCGGTTTTCGTGCTATTATCGATTTTCAGATATAGCGATTAACAGTGTTAACCCTTCATTCATATGACGATTGGAATTTTCAAAGAATGGCTAGTTAAATATTTCTCTGTACATAAGATTGTTTTTAAAGCCATTCTTGTATTTTAATATACTCTCGATTATCTGGCAACTTTTGTTGTCAGTAAAATGGCGTCATCTGTTTTCGTGTGAAGTAAAAACAAGGCCGATATACGGGATGGAAACGAATATATAATCCGGAAATGGCTGATTTTAAAATTTCATGGTTCTGGCCATCTACCAAATCAATGAAATCATACTACATCTAAATAAAATAACAGGATGTTTGAAAATTACCACTTTCAAAATTGTGTTTACTTTTGATGTTTTTTTTAGTGCTGAAACCACAATGCACTGCAAAGTGACATGTATTTTATATAAGAAACAGGCACATTTCAGTCAGCTCTTTTGTTTACAAGTACGATCAGTGACCCCATGACAGGAAGAGGCGGTGTCTGAGAGGCAGATGACATAGTTAAATTTTATATAGCGCTTCTGGATTTTTTTCCAGCTACTTTATAAATGAAGTAATTTTTTAGCATTACAAAAAGTATGGTTCAGTAGGTAAGTTCACTGTTCTTGGTCTTTAAAAGCAAACTTTAACATCTTTTACAGATGTCACGCTGTAGTCTTGTTTATGTTCCATAAATAGAAACCGGAAGACACGTCAAAAATAATGCGTGCGCTGTGGAAATCAAAATAAAATGGATAAAACGAAAACACATACTGTGACGATATGTGATATTTCTGCATTTTATTTTGGTGCTGATTTTCCTTTTAATATTGGATTATATGATAATTTGTTCATTACTTGTGGGTTACTATGCAACTTGTAATGGATATTTTATTAAACCTATTTACATAAATTAAGGATTTAGTTTTCATATTTACTAGACTGAGAAATTATGTACTGGTACATTTTTAAGCAAGTTTTTAGAATCAGAATGATTTTTGTTTTATTATCTTCTGAATTATATATCAAGGACAAACATTCAAATGGTGTGAAATTTAGTAATGGTGATTGTTACATAATTTGGTGTCATAAATAATACCTTAATTACAAATTTTATCAGGTAATTAACTGCTAGTTTATTATCCCCAATAGACTTTCACAGGATGTTTGAAATTATTTGATATATATTATTAAAATGTGCAAATGTATGTTATAATATTTACTAATAGTATAAGATGGAATCAATATTGGTCATATATAGTAATAAGAGAAGACATATTTTACGAAAAATAGGAAAATGAGAATTGCTGCTATTAATTTACAATGTACTGTTTGTTATTGCATGTAATGATCACATTACAACTGAATTGTAATTCATAGTTCTGATTAAGAAATACATTAAAAAAAAGAAGAGATATTGGACAGATGCACACGAGACAAAATAACATAAAACACTAATATATTGGTTGTCATGACATTAAATGTAATCAGTAATGTAATCGATTACATTTACAAAGTGATTGTAATTTAATCGATTACATTTGAAAATTGATGTAATCGTAATGTAATGTAATCATGAAAATTGCAAAGTAATTGTAATGTAATCGATTACATTTGAAAGTAATTGACCCCAAGTCTGCCTCATTGGTCTCAATTGCATGTATTACAGACATTTTTACATAGACTCTTAAGATCAGATGAAGGTTAGAGGCATGCGATTTTCATTTTGTCCAGGAACCTCGAACATTTAATTTGTATTTCATTTATTTTATTAATTCAGCTTGATTTAACTTAAATTTGTATTTTAAGCCAAAGGTATCATTTTCAAGTTCAGAAAATAACATGCATGCAATTAGAAATTATATCTTTAATGTAGATCATATGAAAATTGCAGACTTCCTTATGATGTCCCCATCTTAGATATGCAAATTATCAAATGGCACCTCATTTCTGGCTATACTACATTTGTATTAGGAGGCAGGGGGCAGTAGCCTCTTTTTTTTTTTTTATTGTTAAGACAGTATGATGATATATATAAATGAGACTGAATAAAATAACTTAAATTTCTTCTTTATAATTTCAGAACTGGTTCATTTCTGTAAAAGTGGTAAACAAGTACAATTGGATTTGAGGTTATAAGCTGTTATAGGCACATACATGTACAAATGTAACTGATCATGACCATGTGACTTTTCAACATAGCAAACCAGTCGAAATAATTCCTGCCCCCATGTAATATTGGAAACCACAGATGTCACCTGCTTCATGTCCTGTAATGTCAGACCGATCAACACATAGCTATAGCTAGACAACAGCAAATTTCACCATCATGTAATCAGAGGTAATCAATTTCATGTTCTTCTAGCCAGACATCAACATTATATTTTACTATCAAATAATCTAGTCCTGAGGCAATTTTATAGGGATTAAACTCTATCGGATCACGAAAGCTACCATGATGAACCAGAAATTAGATTTCATGCACAAAGGACATATTGATATATATAAAACTAATGAAAGTAAGTTAATGATACATTATTTGTACATGCATACACTTATACCAATAGAGCTCCTCCCATATTTACAGTGTGTGGCTATTACAGAAACAAAGGGTTCTTTAGATGAACCTGTTACATTTAATTACATGTACACAATCTACTTCAAATACAGAACATTTCTTAAGAAGAGATTTACATGTATGTTAGATATCATGAGTTACAGTTGACTATGAAATGAAAATAAACAAATTTTAAAAAGGTCAACCTACAAAAAATGTATCTGATAGAGATCCCACCTCAAAAACAAATTAACTACAGTACCTGTAATGAAATTTTGAGAAATCAATTAATAAGGAATATAGTTATGTAAAAAAAACTGCAGAAAAAATGCCTAACATTCCCAAGAGTAAATAATTATAATAAATATGATCCTTTGTCAGAGCTTTGTAACATGGACTTATTTTTTTGGTTCATTTCTTCTTTTCTTTTTAAAGTTTTCTATATTAAGTGTAGAAATAATAAAAGTATAATAAATGAAGATACATTTTTTTTGTAATATTGGTCAGTAGAGAAGTACTGGGCATGGGTGATTATGCAGCTTAATTGCTATTTAATTAGATCACACCACTGATTGATCCATATAAATTTCCTCCCCACTGATTGCTTATATGTGCTTTTGTAATTTTCGTAATTTCTCGTTAATGAAATGAGATCATGAAAAACATTTTACATGATATGTTTATATCAACAACAAATATCAAAAACTGCAACATAAGTGCTGTCTTAAATCAATTTTTAATATAGAGATATTTAGTTTGTTGCATATTAAGTGTAAGTTCCTTTCCGAGTCTAATGTTTTACATACTGTAATGCTTCTTATAAAATTAGGTTTTAATTTTGATAATATTGTAGTCTTGCAATAGATCTAAATGTTTGAACTGCACTTTTTTTGTACTATTTCTCTTCTAATTCTCCTCTGTTCCCATGGTGTTTTTTTTTTTTACATAAATGGAGATGTATCTTTTCTAGATTTGTCCTATCAATAATATTTAACATAACTATATGTTTGGTCACTGTTTTTGGATTTCTTTCTTTAGCTCTGTAATATATATCCATGCAATATATTTCCGAGTTATAATCAATTAATTATAGGTTTTACAATGTGTCTTCACTTACAGTTGCAAATATCTGTTTACCTAACTACGATTTACATCCACTAAGCTTAAAATACAATACAGTTATGATCTCCTAAATATAATAATTTCAAGCTTCTGATCATGATCAAAATAGTTACTAAAAATACTTTCACCCCTAAAGTTGTTCGATTTAGCTGAAAATATTAATATCATATTATTTTTTTCAGAACCAATCCACCAATGAGGGGAGCTTTCCAGATGCTTGATTGAGAAAAAAAACTTTATAGTTTAAGGAAACCTTTCATTGTTCATTTAACTTTATTGTTTTTTATATCTTACATTTTTTTGCTGACCAAATGTTAGAATTTGTATGTGTTTTTTTTTTGTATGCAAGTTTTGTGATTTATATCAGTATCAGTATGGTTGAGATAATGTGGGTTAGAGTTAATTATAAGGTTATGTTTATAATGGTAGACAGGTAGAGGAAACCGAAGTACCCAGGATAGTATGATATAATATAATGTTGAATGAAAATTGATTGGTTGAATGAGAATCATGATTTGTATGCCAGTATATAAATTGAAATTTAACATTTAAAGTACAAATGTATTTGATTTGTTTTCAGATTTATATGATTGTGTGTATTTATACAAGTTTCATGTTTTTCTTATTGGATTTATCATGTTAAACGGATAATTAATAGATAGAGTTAGGGTTATGCCATATGGTGTTTAACACCACTGCCATAAGTCACTGACAAACTTTATCACATAATGTTGTATCAAGTACACCTCGTCTAAGCGAATTCGAACTCACAACATTAGTGGTGATGTGCACTGATTGCATAGGTAGTTATAAATCCCACAACCATACAATCACGACTGCCCCCATATTTAATAATATATATTTTTATCTCCCCGCGATAGCGGTGGGGGATATAGAAATAGCCACCGTCCGTCTATCCGCCATCACACTTTCTTGTTTATGCGATAACTTATTAAACATGGATGGATTTGAATAATTTTTTGCATGTGGCTTGTAATTATCATTATCTTGGATGGGTTCTTACATGGTAATATTTGAAGCAAGGGTTTTGGGGGGAAATCATAGTTTTTGGTTGAAAAATCACCAATTTTGAGAATTGTGTCTTGTTTATGCGATAACTTTAGTAAACATGGATAGATTTGAATAATGTTTTGCATGTGGCTTGTAATTATCATTATCTTGGATGGGTTCTTACATGGAAATATTTGAAGCAAGGGTTTTGGGAGAAAATCTATATTTACATCAGAGGTTTACACAGTGTTCAAAGTGGAGTACTTCCTGTATATTATTCAGGTCATGCTGCAATTTACTCCATCCTTCAATAAAGTATGTTATACATTAAGACTGCAAGGCTGCTTTGTATAAATATATAAAACTAAATATTATGCAAGTGCGGGGGATACGTCATGCATTTATGCGCTAGGCAGTTCTTTTATTTCTTTAAGAAAGAAAGAAAAATTAGGGTTATATTTTTTTCTCTGTACTGTGTAGGGGATGTGATATATTGGTTTTGATATTTTTATTTTGAATTGCTAAGCTTAAAAGATTATTGTTCTTTGTTATATTTTTACATACAATTAACAAGAATATTTTGGGGTTACAGCTTTTTCAGGATTGGGATGTGTACACTGGTAGATCTTACTATGAAGCTTACGCTTCAGGGCCCCTTATATCCTGGAAACAACTTTTTTAATGAACTAGCTTTTCAACAAAATTAATGGAGTTTTTTTAAGTCTTTGTTATTAAAATAAGGCTATTTTAGTAATAGAATCATAAGTCAATGGGTTAAAGTACTTAATATTGACCTTAGAATATGCTCCAATTCCAATTTCATATGGCCTCAAAATGTCCCTGTAATTAGTAAAATTTCCAAACTTGTATGGGGGGTTTCAGCACTTGAATCCCAAGCTGTATGGGCTCCTTGACTTAGCCAGAATCTATTCATAGCCTACATTTTGGCAGTTGGATCCTCGAATCCTTCGTTGGTGCACAGCTTAATAGTTTGACAGCTCAGTCCTTATGTTAGAACCAATCAGAACCACAAACAGACATATGAATTCTTAATTCAGGCTGCACTCCTCTGGCTTGTGCATTCAAACACCAAAAATCAAGACTATCACCTCTTTATCCTAACGATCCCCTCTAATGACCTTCATCTCTAGTAATTTAAAGAATGAACAAATTCTTTTTTCTGTGTATTGATGTTGGGTGGTGTGATCTTGGTTCCTACAAATTTTTCTTCGTTTTTGGTAATTTTCTATTATATCTTTTTTAGTGTTTAATGTTAAACTAAAGAATAGATGTATAAGTCAAGTTGTTCTTATAAGTTTGGTCCATAGTTAGCAGGCCTAAGCAGGGTGATATTTTTATATGTATACATGTATTTCTGCTGTTTCCTTAGCCAACAACTAGTGCTTCAGTTCCCATATTTATTGAGATATTTCTGTTTTCTAGCATAAAATGCTTATAACCCAGTACAGCAATTTTAATAAAAATCTGAGATATAGTGGTTAAATTTAAAAAAAAACATTTATCAGGATCTCCCATGGAACAACACCATTGAAGAAGATACCTTCCGTTACCCAGACCTCTTTGCTGGTGGGAAAGGGATCAATGTTTGGCCCATTGTCAAGGACTCCACCCCAACACCCTGTTCATGGCCCTTTAGACCTTGTTGGTTATTCTTGCTGGCTGCAAAAGGGCCCACATAATAGTTCTGGGAGCTTAAAATGTGTGTCCTCCACTGGATGTGTACCTATTCATTACTTCTAGAAATGTTATCTATATACATCTAAAATTTTGTCAAATGCAACATTCACAAGATAAAGATTTTTAGTACATTTATTATACATGTTTTTTAATCTGATATATTTATTATTACTGGACATATTTATATTTGTATAATAATTACATCTAAACATTTTGGCATCTTTAAAATAGATTATGATGGGAGGAGTCTGAGAGTAGAAAGAGTGTTTCATCATCTGTAAAAGTTGCAATAATTTGGATTAATAAATGTTTAGAACTTTATATTTTATTAGTTAACTCAAAAAAATTAAGAACATGGGATGGAAATAAGAACATCACAAAAGGTCCTTAAATACACAAAAAATAATGTAGTTGGTAGTTGCATGGTGTAACGGTCTTAATGTGATTATAGTTAAACTACTATCCAAATTAGGTTGTCACAATGCTTTGACAACGTAATTTGGCTATAAAAGTCCTTTTAGGGTTGTATATTGTAGTTGTATAACTATAAAGAGATGGTTGTAGTTGCGTCGTCTAAAGGTCTTTAGGTCGTCGTAGTTACATTGTGTAAAGATCCCTAGGTGGTCGTAGTTACGTTGTGTAAAGATCCCTAGGTGGTCGTAGTTGCGTTGTGTAAAGGTCCCTAGGTGGTCGTAGTTGCGTTGTGTAAAGCTCCCTAGGTGGTTGTAGTTACGTTGTCGAAAGGTCCCTATGTGGTTGTAATTACGTCATGTAAAGGTCCTTTGGTGGTTGTAATTACCTCGTATAAAGGTCTTATGATGGTTGGTAGTTACGTTGTGTAAACGTCCTTAATTAGTTGTAATTACCTCGTATAAAGGTCTTGTGATGGTTGGTGGTTGCGTTGTGTAAACGTCCTTACATGGTCATGGTTGTCGTTTGGTTGTAGAATGGTCTTTTACTACGTAGTACCACAACGTGGTATTTACGTCTAGGGGAGTCTACAAATCGGCGTAGTTAAAACGTAAAATTATTACGTTGTAACAACGAAAAAGTTACGTTGTCACAACGTTTTGACAACGTAATTTGGCTAGTAGGGAAAAACATACATAAAATTAATTTCCGGAAGATCTGTTAGGGTTATGGTGTTTAACGCCATTTTCAACAATATTTCAGCTATATCGTGGTTGTCAGTTTTATTGGTGGAAGAAACCAGAGTACCTGGAGAAAACCACCAATTTGCCGTAGGTCACTGACAAACATTATCACATAAAGTTGTATCGAGTACACCTCGCCTGAACGAGATTCGGTATCGGGAAAGTCGTTTCATTGCATTTAACTTGTAGTAAGAATTTAGTTTTAGCGATTAAGGAAAAATGGTCGCGGCAATCCCGAATGTTCGGCTTGTTCGAAACCATATTATCGGTCTATTCGACATCGGCGTATCAAATATTTGTTGTATTTTATATTTAAGTATAAGTTATAATAACCTTGTTTCCAAGCAGTACCAGCCTGTACTCTAACAATACCAACAAACTGTCCAACAGCAGACTTTAATCTTGACAACGTGTTTCCCATAGCTTGCATAATGTATGGTAGATTTTCCTGAAACATTCTGTTTCCATTAACAACGTTGACTCTTATTCCAGTAATGGTAGGATCCCTAATTACCTCTGAAATCTGATCTGCAGCCTGATTGGCCATATCTTGTACGGCATTCATGTCAATATTTGAACCAATATCTGCAATATTTTCCTCTATTCGAGGTAGTAATTCTGGAAGCTCATTCATGGCGTGTCCAAGATTTTTATGAAATAAAACTATCCCTTCTTTTACTTTCTGCATTATTTCGTTCCCTTTAGGTTTTAATTCTTGTGGGACATCTTCCATGATTTCCTTCTCTGCAGTTTCTTTAATTTCTCTTATTTCTTCTTGCACTACAGAAGGAGCACTAAGAAAATCTACACCTGGTATAGTATTATTGTTAAATTCATTCCGAATTTTTTGAAGATCGTCCTCTGACAACTGACATTCTCTTCCTCTGCAATATAAAGATACAGATAAAAACTATATTGAGGCCGTTAAATACTGAAATCAAAGCATAATATAAGAAGAGCTGGAAGACACCAAAGGGAGGTAATCAGAATCCACATATTGCAGAAGAACACACAACACAATGGCCAACAGAAAAAGTACAAAAGAACAAACATCGATCCGCAAAACATACACATAAAACTAAAGATCGATAAACACGGTGTTGTGTTTTGTGTGTCTCCGTCTTGTGTCTTGTGTATAGTTGTGTCCAACACATATTGTGTTGTGTTTTGTTTGTCTCCGTCTTGTGTCTTGTGTATAGTTGTGTCCAACACATATTGTGTTGTGTTTTGTGTGTCTCCGTCTTGTGTCTTGTGTATAGTTGTGTCCAACACATATTGTGTTGTGTTTTGTTTGTCTCCGTCTTGTGTCTTGTGTATAGTTGTGTCCAACACATATTGTGTTGTGTTTTGTGCTTTGTTTGTCTTCGTCTTGTGTCTTGTGCATGGTGTGTCCAACACATATTGTGTTTTGTTTGTCTTCGTCTTGTGTCTTGTGAATAGTTGTGTCCAACACATATTGTGTTGTGTTTTGTTTGTCCTCGTCTTGTGTCTTGTGCATAGTTGTGTCCAACACATATTGTGTTGTGTTTTGTTTGTCTCCGTCTTGTGTCTTGTGTATAGTTGTGTCCAACACATATTGTGTTGTGTTTTGTGTTTTATTTGTCTTCGTCTTGTGTCTTGTGCATGGTGTGTCCAACACATATTGTGTTGTGTTTTGTTTGTCTTCGTCTTGTGTCTTGTGTATAGTTGTGTCCAACACATATTGTGTTGTGATTTTTTGTTTTGTTTGTCTTCGTCTTGTGTCTTGTGCATAGTTGTGTCCAACACATATTGTGTTGTGTTTTGTTTGTCTCCGTCTTGTGTCTTGTGTATAGTTGTGTCCAACACATATTGTGTTGTGTTTTGTGTTTTGTTTGTCTTCGTCTTGTGTCTTGTGCATGGTGTGTCCAACACATATTGTGTTGTGTTTTGTTTGTCTTCGTCTTGTGTCTTGTGTATAGTTGTGTCCAACACATATTGTGTTGTGATTTTTTGTTTTGTTTGTCTTCGTCTTGTGTCTTGTGCACAGTTGTGTCCAACACATATTGTGTTGTGTTTTGTTTGTCTTCGTCTTGTGTCTTGTGTATAGTTGTGTCCAACGCATATTGTGTTGTGATTTTTTGTTCTGTTTGTCTTCGTCTTGTGTCTTGTGCATAGTTGTGTCCAACACATATTGTGTTGTGTTTTGTTTGTCTTCGTCTTGTGTCTTGTGTATAATTGTGTCCAACACATATTGTGTTGTGATTTTTGGTTTGTTTGTCTTCGTCTTGTGTCTTGTGCATGGTGTGTCCAACACATATTGTGTTGTGTTTTGTTTGTCTTCGTCTTGTATCTTGTGCATGGTGTGTCCAACACATATTGTGTTGTGTTTTGTTTGTCTTCGTCTTGTGTCTTGTGCATGGCGTGTCCAACACATATTGTGTTGTGTTTTGTGATTTGTTTGTCTTCGTCTTGTGCATGGTGTGTCCAACACATATTGTGTTGTGTTTTGTTTGTCTTCGTCTTGTGTCTTGTGCATAGTTGTGTCCAACACATATTGTGTTGTGATTTTTTGTTTTGTTTGTCTTCGTCTTGTGTCTTGTGCATAGTTGTGTCCAACACATATTGTGTTGTGTTTTGTTTGTCTTCGTCTTGTGTCTTGTGTATAGATGTGTCCAACATATATTGTGTTGTGTTTTTTGCTTTGTTTGTTTTCATTTTGTGTCTTGTGCATGGTGTGTCCAACACATATTGTGTTGTGATTTTTTGTTTTATTTGTCTTCGTCTTTTGTCTTGTGTATGGTGGTGTCCAACACATATTGTGTTGTGTTTTGTGCTTTGTTTGTCTTCGTCTTGTGCATGGTGTGTCCAACACATATTGTGTTGTGGTTTGTTTGTCTTCGTCTTGTGTCTTGTGTATAGTTGTGTCCAACACATATTGTGTTGTGATTTTTTGTTTTGTTTGTCTTCGTCTTGTGTCTTGTGTATAGTTGTGTCCAACACATATTGTGTTGTGTTTTGTGTTTTATTTGTCTTCGTCTTGTGCATGGTGTGTCCAACACATATTGTGTTGTGGTTTGTTTGTCTTCGTCTTGTGTCTTGTGTATAGTTGTGTCCAACACATATTGTGTTGTGTTTTGTGCTTTGTTTGTCTTCGTCTTGTGCATGGTGTGTCCAACACATATTGTGTTGTGGTTTGTTTGTCTTCGTCTTGTGCATAGTTGTGTCCAACACATATTGTGTTGTGTTTTGTTTGTCTTCGTCTTGTGTCTTGTGTATAATTGTGTCCAACACATATTGTGTTGTGTTTTTTGTTTTGTTTGTCTTCGTCTTGTGTCTTGTGCATGGTGTGTCCAACACATATTGTGTTGTGTTTTGTTTGTCTCCGTCTTGTGTCTTGTGTATAGTTGTGTCCAACAAATATTGTGTTGTGTTTTGTTTGTCTCCGTCTTGTGTCTTGTGCATGGTGTGTCCAACACATATTGTGTTGTGTTTTGTTTGTCTTCGTCTTGTGTCTTGTGCATGGTGTGTCCAACACATATTGTGTTGTGTTTTTTGTTTTGTTTGTCTTCGTCTTGTGCATGGTGTGTCCAACACATATTGTGTTGTGTTTTGTGTTTTGTTTGTCTTCGTCTTGTGTCTTGTGCATGGTGTGTCCAACACATATTGTGTTGTGTTTTGTTTGTCTCCGTCTTGTGTCTTGTGCATAGTTGTGTCCAACACATATTGTGTTGTGTTTTTTGTTTTGTTTGTCTTCGTTTTGTGTCTTGTGCATGGTGTGTCAAACACATATTGTGTTGTGTTTTGTTTGTCTCCGTCTTGTGTCTTGTGCATGGTGTGTCCAACACATATTGTGTTGTGTTTTGTTTGTCTTCGTCTTGTGTCTTGTGCATGGTGTGTCCAACACATATTGTGTTGTGTTTTTGTTTTGTTTGTCTTTGTCTTGTGTCTTGTGCATAGTTGTGTCCAACACATATTGTGTTGTGTTTTGTTTGTCTTCGTCTTGTGTCTTGTGTATAGATGTGTCCAACACATATTGTGTTGTGTTTTTGTTTTGTTTGTCTTTGTCTTGTGTCTTGTGTATAGTTGTGTCCAACACATATTGTGTTGTGATTTTTTGTTTTATTTGTCTTCGTCTTTTGTCTTGTGTATGGTGGTGTCCAACACATATTGTATTGTGTTTTGTGCTTTGTTTGTCTTCGTCCTGTGCATGGTGTGTCCAACACATATTGTGTTGTGTTTTGTTTGTCTTCGTCTTGTGTCTTGTGTATGGTGTGTCCAACACATATTGTGTTATGTTTTGTGTTTTGTTTGTCTTCGTCTTGTGTCTTGTGTATAGATGTGTCCAACATATATTGTGTTGTGTTTTTTGCTTTGTTTGTTTTCATTTTGTGTCTTGTGCATGGTGTGTCCAACACATATTGTGTTGTGATTTTTTGTTTTATTTGTCTTCGTCTTTTGTCTTTTGTATGGTGGTGTCCAACACATATTGTGTTGTGTTTTGTGCTTTGTTTGTCTTCGTCTTGTGCATGGTGTGTCCAACACATATTGTGTTGTGTTTTGTTTGTCTTCGTCTTGTTTCTTGTGCATGGTGTGTCCAACACATATTGTGTTGTGTTTTTGTTTTGTTTGTCTTTGTCTTGTGTCTTGTGTATAGTTGTGTCCAACAGATATTGTGTTGTGTTTTGTTTGTCTTCGTCTTGTGTCTTGTGCATAGTTGTGTCCAACACATATTGTGTTGTGTTTTTTTGTTTTGTTTGTCTTCGTCTTGTGTCTTGTGCATAGTTGTGTCCAACACATATTGTGTTGTGTTTTGTTTGTCTTCGTCTTGTGTCTTGTGTATAGATGTGTCCAACACATATTGTGTTGTGATTTTTTGTTTTATTTGTCTTCGTCTTTTGTCTTGTGTATGGTGGTGTCCAACACATATTGTGTTGTGTTTTGTGCTTTGTTTGTCTTCGTCTTGTGCATGGTGTGTCCAACACATATTGTGTTGTGTTTTGTTTGTCTTCGTCTTGTTTCTTGTGCATAGTTGTGTCCAACACATATTGTGTTGTGATTTTTTGTTTTGTTTGTCTTCGTCTTGTGTCTTGTGTATAGTTGTGTCCAACACATATTGTGTTGTGTTTTGTGTTTTGTTTGTCTTCGTCCTGTGCATAGTTGTGTCCAACACATATTGTGTTGTGTTTTGTTTGTCTTCGTTTTGTGTCTTGTGTATAAATGTGTCCAACACATATTGTGTTGTGTTTTTTGTTTTGTTTGTCTTCGTCTTGTGTCTTGTGCATGGTGTGTCCAACACATATTGTGTTGTGTTTTGTTTGTCTTCGTTTTGTGTCTTGTGTATAATTGTGTCCAACACATATTGTGTTGTGTTTTTGTTTTGTTTGTCTTTGTCTTGTGTCTTGTGTATAGTTGTGTCCAACACATATTGTGTTGTGTTTTGTTTGTCTTCGTCTTGTGTCTTGTGTATAGTTGTGTCCAACACATATTGTGTTGTGTTTTTTGCTTTGTTTGTCTTCGTCTTGTGCATGGTGTGTCCAACACATATTGTGTTGTGTTTTGTTTGTCTTCGTCTTGTGTCTTGTGCATGGTGTGTCCAACACATATTGTGTTGTGTTTTGTTTTGTTTGTCTCCGTCTTGTGTCTTGTGCATAGTTGTGTCCAACATATATTGTGTTGTGTTTTTTGTTTTGTTTGTCTTCGTTTTGTGTCTTGTGCATGGTGTGTCAAACACATATTGTGTTGTGTTTTGTTTGTCTCCGTCTTGTGTCTTGTGCATGGTGTGTCCAACACATATTGTGTTGTGTTTTGTTTGTCTTCGTCTTGTGTCTTGTGCATGGTGTGTCCAACACATATTGTGTTGTGTTTTTGTTTTGTTTGTCTTTGTCTTGTGTCTTGTGTATAGTTGTGTCCAACACATATTGTGTTGTGTTTTGTTTGTCTTCGTCTTGTGTCTTGTGCATAGTTGTGTCCAACACATATTGTGTTGTGTTTTTTGTTTTGTTTGTCTTCGTCTTGTGCATGGTGTGTCCAACACATATTGTGTTGTGTTTTGTGATTTGTTTGTCTTCGTCTTGTGCATGGTGTGTCCAACACATATTGTGTTGTGTTTTGTTTGTCTTCGTCTTGTGTCTTGTGCATGGTGTGTCCAACACATATTGTGTTGTGTTTTTGTTTTGTTTTTCTTTGTCTTGTGTCTTGTGTATAGTTGTGTCCAACACATATTGTGTTGTGTTTTGTTTGTCTTCGTCTTGTTTCTTGTGCATAGTTGTGTCCAACACATATTGTGTTGTGTTTTTTGTTTTGTTTGTCTTCGTCTTGTGCATGGTGTGTCCAACACATATTGTGTTGTGTTTTGTTTGTCTTCGTCTTGTGTCTTGTGCATGGTGTGTCCAACACATATTGTGTTGTGTTTTTGTTTTGTTTGTCTTTGTCTTGTGTCTTGTGTATAGTTGTGTCCAACACATATTGTGTTGTGTTTTGTTTGTCTTCGTCTTGTGTCTTGTGCATAGTTGTGTCCAACACATATTGTGTTGTGTTTTTTTGTTTTGTTTGTCTTCGTCTTGTGTCTTGTGCATAGTTGTGTCCAACACATATTGTGTTGTGTTTTGTTTGTCTTCGTCTTGTGTCTTGTGTATAGATGTGTCCAACATATATTGTGTTGTGTTTTTTGCTTTGTTTGTTTTCATTTTGTGTCTTGTGCATGGTGTGTCCAACACATATTGTGTTGTGTTTTGTTTGTCTTCGTCTTGTGTCTTGTGTATAGATGTGTCCAACACATATTGTGTTGTGATTTTTTGTTTTATTTGTCTTCGTCTTTTGTCTTGTGTATGGTGGTGTCCAACACATATTGTGTTGTGTTTTGTGCTTTGTTTGTCTTCGTCCTGTGCATGGTGTGTCCAACACATATTGTGTTGTGTTTTGTGATTTGTTTGTCTTCGTCTTGTGCATGGTGTGTCCAACACATATTGTGTTGTGTTTTGTTTGTCTTCGTCTTGTGTCTTGTGCATGGTGTGTCCAACACATATTGTGTTGTGTTTTTGTTTTGTTTTTCTTTGTCTTGTGTCTTGTGTATAGTTGTGTCCAACACATATTGTGTTGTGTTTTGTTTGTCTTCGTCTTGTGTCTTGTGCATGGTGTGTCCAACACATATTGTGTTGTGTTTTTGTTTTGTTTGTCTTTGTCTTGTGTCTTGTGTATAGTTGTGTCCAACACATATTGTGTTGTGTTTTGTTTGTCTTCGTCTTGTGTCTTGTGCATAGTTGTGTCCAACACATATTGTGTTGTGTTTTTTGCTTTGTTTGTCTTCGTCTTGTGCATGGTGTGTCCAACACATATTGTGTTGTGTTTTGTGATTTGTTTGTCTTCGTCTTGTGCATGGTGTGTCCAACACATATTGTGTTGTGTTTTGTTTGTCTTCGTCTTGTGTCTTGTGCATGGTGTGTCCAACACATATTGTGTTGTGTTTTTGTTTTGTTTTTCTTTGTCTTGTGTCTTGTGTATAGTTGTGTCCAACACATATTGTGTTGTGTTTTGTTTGTCTTCGTCTTGTGTCTTGTGCATAGTTGTGTCCAACACATATTGTGTTGTGTTTTTTGTTTTGTTTGTCTTCGTCTTGTGCATGGTGTGTCCAACACATATTGTGTTGTGTTTTGTTTGTCTTCGTCTTGTGTCTTGTGCATGGTGTGTCCAACACATATTGTGTTGTGTTTTTGTTTTGTTTGTCTTTGTCTTGTGTCTTGTGTATAGTTGTGTCCAACACATATTGTGTTGTGTTTTGTTTGTCTTCGTCTTGTGTCTTGTGCATAGTTGTGTCCAACACATATTGTGTTGTGTTTTTTTGTTTTGTTTGTCTTCGTCTTGTGTCTTGTGCATAGTTGTGTCCAACACATATTGTGTTGTGTTTTGTTTGTCTTCGTCTTGTGTCTTGTGTATAGATGTGTCCAACACATATTGTGTTGTGATTTTTTGTTTTATTTGTCTTCGTCTTTTGTCTTGTGTATGGTGGTGTCCAACACATATTGTGTTGTGTTTTGTGCTTTGTTTGTCTTCGTCCTGTGCATGGTGTGTCCAACACATATTGTGTTGTGTTTTGTTTGTCTTCGTCTTGTGTCTTGTGTATGGTGTGTCCAACACATATTGTGTTGTGTTTTGTGTTTTGTTTGTCTTCGTCTTGTGTCTTGTGTATAGATGTGTCCAACACATATTGTGTTGTGTTTTGTTTGTCTTCGTCTTGTGTCTTGTGTATAGATGTGTCCAACATATATTGTGTTGTGTTTTTTGCTTTGTTTGTCTTCGTCTTGTGTCTTGTGCATGGTGTGGCCAACACATATTGTGTTGTGATTTTTTGTTTTATTTGTCTTCGTCTTTTGTCTTGTGTAAGGTGGTGTCCAACACATATTGTGTTGTGTTTTGTGCTTTGTTTGTCTTCGTCTTGTGCATGGTGTGTCCAACACATATTGTGTTGTGTTTTGTTTGTCTTCGTCTTGTTTCTTGTGTATAGTTGTGTCCAACACATATTGTGTTGTGATTTTTTGTTTTCTTTGTCTTCGTCTTGTGTCTTGTGTATAGTTGTGTCCAATACATATTGTGTTGTGTTTTGTGTTTTGTTTGTCTTCGTCCTGTGCATAGTTGTGTCCAACACATATTGTGTTGTGTTTTGTTTGTCTTCGTTTTGTGTCTTGTGTATAAATGTGTCCAACACATATTGTGTTGTGTTTTTTGTTTTGTTTGTCTTCGTCTTGTGTCTTGTGCATGGTGTGTCCAACACATATTGTGTTGTGTTTTGTTTGTCTTCGTTTTGTGTCTTGTGTATAATTGTGTCCAACACATATTGTGTTGTGTTTTTGTTTTGTTTGTCTTTGTCTTGTGTCTTGTGTATAGTTGTGTCCAACACATATTGTGTTGTGTTTTGTTTGTCTTCGTCTTGTGTCTTGTGTATAGTTGTGTCCAACACATATTGTGTTGTGTTTTTTGTTTTGTTTGTCTTCGTCTTGTGCATGGTGTGTCCAACACATATTGTGTTGTGTTTTGTTTGTCTTCGTCTTGTGTCTTGTGCATGGTGTGTCCAACACATATTGTGTTGTGTTTTTTGTTTTGTTTGTCTTTGTCTTGTGCATGGTGTGTCCAACACATATTGTGTTGTGTTTTGTTTGTCTTCGTCTTGTGTCTTGTGCATGGTGTGTCCAACACATATTGTGTTGTGTTTTGTTTGTCTCCGTATTGTGTCTTGTGCATAGTTGTGTCCAACACATATTGTGTTGTGTTTTTTTGTTTTGTTTGTCTTCGTCTTGTGTCTTGTGCATAGTTGTGTCCAACACATATTGTGTTGTTTTTTGTTTGTCTTCGTCTTGTGTCTTGTGCATGGTGTGTCCAACACATATTGTGTTGTGTTTTTTGTTTTGTTTGTCTTCGTTTTGTGTCTTGTGCATGGTGTGTCAAACACATATTGTGTTGTGTTTTGTGCTTTGTTTGTCTTCGTCTTGTGCATGGTGTGTCCAACACATATTGTGTTGTGTTTTGTTTGTCTTCGTCTTGTGTCTTGTGCATGGTGTGTCCAACACATATTGTGTTGTGTTTTGTTTGTCTTCGTCTTGTGTCTTGTGTATAATTGTGTCCAACACATATTGTGTTGTGTTTTGTGTTTTGTTTGTCTCCGTCTTGTGTCTTGTGCATAGTTGTGTCCAACACATATTGTGTTGTGTTTTTTGTTTTGTTTGTCTTCGTTTTGTGTCTTGTGCATGGTGTGTCAAACACATATTGTGTTGTGTTTTGTTTGTCTCCGTCTTGTGTCTTGTGTATAGTTGTGTCCAACACATATTGTGTTGTGTTTTGTTTGTCTTCGTCTTGTGTCTTGTGCATGGTGTGTCCAACACATATTGTGTTGTGTTTTGTTTGTCTTCGTCTTGTGTCTTGTGTATAATTGTGTCCAACACATATTGTGTTGTGTTTTGTGTTTTGTTTGTCTTCGTCTTGTGTCTTGTGCATGGTGTGTCCAACACATATTGTGTTGTGTTTTGTTTGTCTCCGTCTTGTGTCTTGTGCATAGTTGTGTCCAACACATATTGTGTTGTGTTTTTTGTTTTGTTTGTCTTCGTTTTGTGTCTTGTGCATGGTGTGTCAAACACATATTGTGTTGTGTTTTGTTTTTCTCCGTCTTGTGTCTTGTGCATGGTGTGTCCAACATATATTGTGTTGTGTTTTGTTTGTCTTCGTCTTGTGTCTTGTGCATGGTGTGTCCAACACATATTGTGTTGTGTTTTTGTTTTGTTTGTCTTTGTCTTGTGTCTTGTGTATAGTTGTGTCCAACACATATTGTGTTGTGTTTTTTGTTTTGTTTGTCTTCGTCTTGTGCATGGTGTGTCCAACACATGTTGTGTTGTGTTTTGTTTGTCTCCGTCTTGTGTCTTGTGCATAGTTGTGTCCAACACATATTGTGTTGTGTTTTGTTTGTCTCCGTCTTGTGTCTTGTGCATGGTGTGTCCAACACATATTGTGTTGTGTTTTGTTTGTCTTCGTCTTGTGTCTTGTGCATGGTGTGTCCAACACATATTGTGTTGTGTTTTGTTTGTCTCCGTCTTGTGTCTTGTGCATGGTGTGTCCAACACATATTGTGTTGTGTTTTGTTTGTCTTCGTCTTGTGTCTTGTGCATGGTGTGTCCAACACATATTGTGTTGTGTTTTGTTTGTCTTCGTCTTGTGTCTTTTGCATGGTGTGTCCAACACATATTGTGTTGTGTTTTGTTTGTCTCCGTCTTGTGTCTTGTGCATAGTTGTGTCCAACACATATTGTGTTGTGTTTTGTTTGTCTCCGTCTTGTGTCTTGTGCATGGTGTGTCCAACACATATTGTGTTGTGTTTTGTTTGTCTTCGTCTTGTGTCTTGTGCATGGTGTGTCCAACACATATTGTGTTGTGTTTTGTTTGTCTCCGTCTTGTGTCTTGTGCATGGTGTGTCCAACACATATTGTGTTGTGTTTTGTTTGTCTCCGTCTTGTGTCTTGTGCATGGTGTGTCCAACACATATTGTGTTGTGTTTTGTTTGTCTTCGTCTTGTGTCTTGTGCATGGTGTGTCCAACACATATTGTGTTGTGTTTTGTTTGTCTTCGTCTTGTGTCTTGTGCATGGTTGTGTCCAACACATATTGTGTTGTGTTTTGTGTTTTGTTTGTCTTCGTCTTGTGCATGGTGTGTCCGACACATATTGTGTTGTGTTTTGTTTGTCTTCGTCTTGTGTCTTGTGCATGGTGTGTCCAACACATATTGTGTTGTGTTTTGTTTGTCTTCGTCTTGTGTCTTGTGCATGGTGTGTCCAACACATATTGTGTTGTGTTTTGTTTGTCTTCGTCTTGTGTCTTGTGCATGGTTGTGTCCAACACATATTGTGTTGTGTTTTGTGTTTTGTTTGTCTTCGTCTTGTGCATGGTGTGTCCAACACATATTGTGTTGTGTTTTGTTTGTCTCCGTCTTGTGACTTGTGTATAGTTGTGTCCAACACATATTGTGTTGTGTTTTTTGTTTTGTTTGTTTTCGTCTTGTGTCTTGTGTACCCAATGTTGGAATTTTTCTCTGAATTGTCCGTTTTTTCTATTACCCCTTCCAGGGGCGAATCCAGGATTTGTGGTCAGGGGGGGGGGGCGTGAGTAGGCGAGGGGTCTTAAGGTCCCCAGTGGGTCCAGGGTAGAGCCCTGGTAAGGGGCACAGGGGGTCAAAGCTTCCTGAAGCTCTGGGGGTTTGAGGAATTAGACATTTATTTGAACGACAATTTTGAATCAACCACACCATTTTTATCAGATCAAAAAAACTTGACTTTGAGTCTTAATTTTGTCGGATAATTGTTAACAGTATGTTTTTGTCAGATTATAAGAACCTAAAGTAAAACCTTTTTTGAACAACCGTGATAGGAATTGTTCAACTCATGACTGATCGATCACGATATTTTAACCCTTCAAAGAACTTGGTTTAGTTTTAACGCATTCCTCATTTCACTAATTGGTCTGTACTTTCGGTGCTTGTCCTTTCGGGTAGTTCTAGTTAATACTGCCCGTCCGGATGGAGCTTTTCTTTTCTTCGTTTGATTCATTCATTGAAAACGTATGCAAAAGCGGAAATTGTCAATACATGAACTTGTTGTTGATGTCTGATTAGCTAACGTAACTAAATTAGATGATCAGAATAGTTTCATGCAGCATTAATGTTAACATATTCGCCTTTGTTTGTCTATAAACAAGAACGAATCATACGTTTTCAATGAATGAACCAACGGCGAAACGAAAAGCTTCATCCGGACGGACAGTATACTGATCATTTATCAATGGGTAGAGCTTTTTAGAATGATATCCCAAATTTACTCCTAATATCATTACTATTCATTTTGACTTTTGAACAGTTTCAGATAAGATTGCTGCCACAGTAATAATAGGGATTAATTGTGGTCAAAATAACACAAGCTTTTATCTTGACAAATTTAACAAAAAGTTGTTTGTTGAACTGCTTAATTAACATTGTATAACATATGCTTTGCAAATTTTAGGGGGGTGCACGCCCCGCACGCCCCACTCTAAATCCGCCTCTGCCTTCGATATTCTGTAACGTTTATTCATACCGTTGTTCACATTTGTTGACTACACACTGTTTACAGTCGTTTGCTGCTGACGAGACATTGACGAGGCAAGCTTTGTTACGGTTCACTAATTCATTCCTTTCGAATTGTATCTTGTCTGCTTCCTCCGTTAGTTTCTCTAGTAGTCTGCCTTTGACTGCTACATTTAATACTGAAATAAATGAGGGGAAAATATGTCAATTCTATTTCTACAGAAATCATGAATTACAAGTTTAATATTTATAATGAACATATTTTATTCACAATTGTACATGAATGGGATTGAACAATAACCTGTGTTCATTGTTAGAATTTTAGTTTTTATATATGAATGAGTATAGTTTTCGAACTTCTAAAGTCGTGATGTCGATTCCCGTCCTTTGCGATTTTAATGTGTGATTGTTTGTCAGTTAAACACCACTATAATTCTTCCTAGATGATTTTCTGATTAATATATTAAAATGAAGAATTTATTAATTGTAATATGACAAGCTGATGAATAATCATAATACTAGTATATCAGGATAAAGGGGGGAAGTTTTCAATTTGCATGGATTATTGTATACATCAGTTTCATTCAGTTTCAAGCTTATTGTTTAGAATTTGTTTATTATGTACATACAAACGTGATGAGGTTTTTCGTCTTCAAAAGGCAAACCAAAATAGTCTTTATGTTTACATTACGTAGGGTTTCAAGAAGAGTTTGATTTTACCAGAGGGGTAATCAAAATCCATAAATCGAAGAAGGACAGACTACACAATGGCCAAAAGAAAAGGGACACACGGACAAACAACGACCTACAAACCATTACACAGAAAACTACAAATCGAGCAACATGAAACCAACTAAAACCGGGGATGAACTCGGGTGCTCCGGAAGGGAAAGCAGTTCCTGCTCAACAAGTGGCACCCGTTGTGTTGCTCCAATATGTGTCTCAAAATGTAGAGATGCCATGAATTGAGGTAATAGGTGGTTGTCCACTTTATGGTTATTGGTGTAATTATTGCCCATCACCGTTTCTTTCAGAATTATAGATACAGTACTAAGTATTTAACACTGCTCCTGATATTCTCTAAACCAATATGTTGTGTATAAATGATGTATCTCTTCCTGTTTTTTGTTTGTTTTGTACTTACATAACAATTCAGATGGTCCTAATACCTCGAGTTGAACATCAGCACAACAAAACAACGAACAGACTAGCAACAACAATAACACCACAAATTTGTTCATGTTCTGAAACAAAATATCTACAATATTTATTATTATTATTATTATTATTATTATATTATATTATATATAATTATATTTTCGAATTTATTATTTTTAATTATTGAACTCGGGATAGTCATTGTACGCAATTATCATTAAGAAAAAGTTGGAAGATGTCTAAGAGGTATTCAGAAGCCGTAATTCAAAGAATGACAGACAGTACAATGGCCACAAGAAAATAGACCCCAAAAAACCCCCCAAAAAACCCCCAAAGATCTACAAGACACTACACAGAAAGCTACACCTACAACCTTTTTTTGATACTGAATCCTCCTTATATGCAATTATCATACAAAATTCTTGTCAGTTTCGCAATTAGAAATAACCTTTTCTAAAGTTCAGCTTAACACGCACACATTTATAGCAAAGGAGTTGATTTTTCTTTCCCTGTTTCCCATTTATTGTTTAGTTTTTTGTATAATGACGTTCCCTTACCGCCTTCATATGACGTAAAAAAACAAGTCATTTTTTTCTAAAGATTGACTATTCTAACACCATCTATTATCAAACATATATAATACCTCTACTTTATGTAAAAATATCATTGGATGTTTAAAATCATGCTTTGTAATGCCAGATTCTAGGACAATCTCAATTCTTAGAATAACACAGATATCCCCAGAAATTAAGTATTTACAGGTCATGCCTAAAGCTCTCCATTAAGGTATTACAATACAATTAATTCCAATCAAATTTGGGCTCCAAAAATTCTTACCTATTGACTTTCAATTACCCAATTTATTTATGCTATTTAATTCAATGTATTTCAAAGTCTCCATCAATAAAACTGACTGCCATGATACAACTGAAATATTGGTGAAAGAGGCGTTAAACACCATAACCTTGACATTATGCAACAAAGCAAACGGAACGTTTTTGTGTAAAGGGACTACTCGTATAACTGTATAACCAAATGTTATTACCTAAGTATTTTGACTTTGAGCGTACCTGAGGAAGGTTATTCCAGAAACGCTCAATGCGGACTAAACTGAATAGCTACTTTTTTATTGCTTATAAATACAATTCTACATAGAGAGATCTGATCAGAGATGGTATTTCTCATCCGTGATTCTATGGTAACGCTATTTACAAAGCTAAAAAGTTCAAATCTGACACATATAATAAACTTGTTAAATAAACGTTAGAGAAAACCGAAGGGGGGGAGGGGGGGTGGGGCGTCAAAAATAAACAATCCAGAGACATAGGCAACATGGGGCATATGACACAGAACGAAGACAAACAAAACAATAAACACAAAAACACGGAAAGCTAAATTGATATGCAATACAGACCCCACCGAAAAAACCAGGAGTGAATCCATGTGTTCGCTAATGGTACGTAGTTCCTATTTCGTATTATACTCCCTCTGTTTTACTCCTATAGTCATGTTCTGTAAAGTCTTGACGGTGATAGAGGAGAGAAAAATCTACATAAAAGGGAAAATATCCATTGCCATTTGAGAAACGGTCAACCACTTCGTGATGACGACCGTAGAATATGTGTAGCGATGCCATCAACCTAGGAGCAGCATAGCCTTGTTTGAGTCGCTTTAAAGACATAATTTAGCAATTATGTTGACTCTTTAAAATCTGATTCAACCCACCATTTCTTTAGAAATGCCTGTACCAAGTCAGGGTCATTACGGTTTTCACAGTTTTCCGGTTGTTGACTGATTTTGTCTGTTTATATATTTATGAGTTTTGACTTTCCCTTTGGAAGATTGTTCGGAGTTCGGTAATTTTGTTATTACCCTTATTTTCATGAAGAGATTATTTGGAAATAATACAGACAATCTGCTTGCAGAACAAGTATTCCAAACTAGCAATAAAATCAGGACATTTATATGTCTTCCTATATTATATTACTATTCCATATGTAATATTTAATTACAACAAATTGATGATTTATGTGTTCTGGTCTCTCATGCAAACCATTGATTTTATTATGATGTTTATCCATAATCTATATTTAGATATGTTGGAAATATTAGATACAATTATTTTGTCTTAAGATTAATTGTATGTAAACAACGGATTCCTAGCTAGTAGTCCGTTATGTACGAGCATTCAATGGCACTGCTATATATCCATGTTTATGCTGCCATACATTTTTGTGATATTGTGTGGCCTTTACGAGTGGAAATACCTTTGTGTTGGTTTTTCATTGTTTTTTGTATACATCTATTTTGTCATGTACGTGCAAATTATCAAAAAGGTAGGGATTGCGTTCCCAGCCTGTACGTATTTTTGTACCTATACGATGCAATCCATGACCTGGATTTCCATATGTCGTGGTATTGTTTTTTTGTTTGTTGCTCAATGATACTGACTTGAGATGTCTAGTTTTGTCGATATTGATGGAAATGTTGACCATCACTGTGCATGTATTAATCTTTATTTTGCTTACTCTTTTTGGTGTGGGAATAATTGAATTAAGACATGAATCTTTGCTATTGGAAGGACAACTACATTATTCCGCTAAAGCATCAAGACGTTACGCGATTGTCTTAAGGGTGGCTTAAGTCTGTCTTTTTTAGTCATATCATATCTACATTTTCGTTTGCTATTTTATAAATTATGACAAGTCGAGCATCCTTACGCCTGTCTTCAAGACTGCGCCAGCTCAAATGTTGTAACATATCATCAACACTAGATGTGTTTCGCTGTCTCATGGTGACGAACCTTTCAGCCCTGCGTTTGACCATTTCGAGTTGATCAATGTCGCCTTTGTTGTAGGGGTCTCAGGCAGAATAAGCATACCCAAGAGATGGTCTAACTCGAGATTTATAGGCTTCTTCCTTTACGGAGGTCGAACTGATATTAAGGTTTCTACGGAGATAGCCCAGTGTTTTATTTGCCTTCGCGCAAACGTTATTTACAATGCTTTTCCTTTTTAAATCTTGTCTGATTGTTAGATCAAGCTATTTGGCTGCTTCTAGTGACTCGAGTAAATGACCATGGAGGGTGCTGTTGAATTTGATCGTATTTTTATTTCGAGTCACAGACATGACGTTTCCTTTGTCTGGATGAAAAACCATTTTCCTTCCTATATTGCCGGAAATGTTGTGCATCCATAGTGGATTTTATAGCCATGAATTTCTTCTATTAAATTTATGCCAGTAAATGCAAATCAATTTGTTAATGAATTTTATTTATCATTCTACCAAACTGATAAACTGATAAATACTTAATAAACATTCTATGAAGATGATCGTATGGTAGTTGGATTTACATTTATCTATGCAACCAGTTCCTATCACCACTAAAGTTGTTTTCGACTGCTGCCCATGGCCAGATGCACAAATTATGACGACATAATTGAAATAATTGTTGAAAGTGGTGTTGGCTGTGGAAAATGCATGATGGTAGCAGCGGAACTCAAACACTCAACATCTGGATATGAGGTCAGCACCCTAAGCGATTGAGCCAAAGAGATAACCTGGCATAACTGTTAAGTCTGTTTTATATCTACCATTTTACAGCAGAGGCGTTAAACACCAATACACCGTAACAGTATCAAGGTATGCTCTATTTCTTCCGAAATAATGACAATACAAACGTAGATATCAAAAGTACTGCCGACGACACGTGACACCCCTCTCTACAAGTTGTATCGTCTGCAAAGTAGTTAGAGAAATATTGGTTATAAATTGTCATCTTACTTCCTTGTTCTATTCATAATGAGTGGGTTAGTGGTTGTTATTTAATGCTAAATGAGCAGGTTTTCAGCTATATCATTGAGAGAACCAGCTACATTTATATTTATATCATGAATATGATGATGATGATGTCTGTCCGCATTGTACTAGACCAACACGCTTAGTTGGATTTTTTAAAGTTCTAGCTCACTGAAACAACAGCTTGATGGTAGACATGACGGTCGACTCGGACATGATCTGTTCTGTGTTTAGCAGAGTTAGGGTTATGGTGTTTAACGCCACTTTCAACAATATTTCAGTTATATTGTGGCGGTCAGTTTTATTGGTGCTTAACAGTAATTCGTGTTGTTTTGGTTGGTTATATGGTTAACCAACTGTCTGATGCCGGTCCAACCTGTCTGGCTATTACTCCATAATGTTGCATCCTTAGTAAAGGAGCAACACATGCTATATATATCAGGTCGGAATGATTTTAAGCTTGTCGCTTACAGCTGGTGACCACCAAGTCGAGGCGACTGTTAGGTCTGGTTTGACTGTACATTTCAATGAGATGGTGATTATGTCCGCTTTATACTAGACCAATATGCTTATTGAATTTACATAGTGCTACCTCACAGTCCGCAGGTAGACATGTCTCGTCACTCGGCTGAGAATCAACAAATAATTTTATGTAAGCTTATTAAGATATTAAATTTTAATATCATGTACATATACGATGACGTAGATTTCTGTCACTGTCTGTTCTGTGCTTTGCAGGGTTAGGGTTTTGGTGTTTAACGCCACTTTCAAAAATATTTCAGTTATATTGTGGTGGTCATTTTTATTGGTGTTTAGTGGTTCGTGTTGTTTTGGTTGACTACATGTATATGGATAACCATGACTGTTTACCGTTTTGATTTTCAATGATATTTTGGTTAATTAATTAGTGAGATCCATTTTCAGAGTTGCCACACGCCAATGAATGAAATACTGGTCATTGAGTGGAACACCGAAAGTGTGCAACTTATGGGAGAGGGATTTACCTCCTCAAAGTATTTATAAAGAGGAGCTTGAAGATACTAAAGGAGCAATCAGAATCCGTATATCGAAAAAGAACAGACAACACAATGGCCAAAAGAAAAAGTACAAAAGGACAAACAACGATCTACAAAAAAAAACATATAACACGAACATCACTAACAACCGAGGGTGAATTAATATATGACTAAATCTGTGAATTCCGAGAGAGCTAAAAGTATCGTCAATATGTACTATTGGGAGGCATAACGTTTCTGGTATAATGTCAGGGAGTCATTTATTAGACTTTGAGTTCCCATCCACCTTGTCTTGAGTCCTGCTGATAATGGTGTCAAAAACATACGTTACAGGGGATCTTTCCTTGCATCACATTTTATACAGATTATTGTCAAAACTAAGGCAATAGGTACCCGGCTACTCTATAATGCATACCATATTGTTGTGCAAATTAAAATTGAGATTAAAATCAGCTATAGTACAACACACACAATTGGTTATGTTTGAAAGTGAATTGTTAAAGTTTTAAAACATTTAAATGTTCAAAAACAAATCTTGTAACTTGGAAAGGACGACATAGACGCTAACAAATTTACTCTTTTTTTAAATTAGATTTGATTCTGTATAATGACAATATATGGAAATACATGCATGCACATTCTAAAATTATCAGAATAGAGCACAAATTAGTATTTTAATCTTTGGAAATAATATGGAAATGAAATGAAAAAACAAAAAATACCGGACTGTCAGAACAGTTCCAAAACCTAATCAGACATTGTAGAAACAGAGAGAAAATCAAAATCCATAACAAAAATAAATATAAAACATACCTCGTGCGATTATAAACCTTCAAATGCAAAATTACGTTGACGTTCACATAATCCATGCACAGCATGAAATTGACAAATATCTAAAAATACCACGAAATTGAATAGAAATAGACAAATCCAAACTATTGAAATAAACAAGAGAAACTATTTAACAGTCTACATCCTAGAAAGAACCAAATTAAGTAATATTTTGTGGGAATTTTTTGACTTCCTAGGCATGATTGATTAATGTACAAGTATCATAGAAGTCTTTAAGGTGTTGTACGGTCTACATGTGACTTTATTATAAAGATGTCAATATGTCACACCCGCGGGCATTGATTGGTTTTGTAGTTTGAATTGTAAACAATTTTGCATATTGATATACAAAATGTAGTGCACGAGAGTTGAAAATAATAATATACAATTACTGTCTTTAGATGAGGTAAATGTTTTGATTTATTGATTTTTTTTTCAAAAGTCAATTAATCCACACATTTACAGAATCAAAAGACAGTATTGGTGAGTAATTGTTTAAATCTATATTTTGAATGGGAAAAAAAACGTATTCAATGTCTCAGATTTAATATTCACTGTCAGTAAATGTCACGTTTTCCTTTTTTAGAACAGGGAAATCTATTAGAAATGTTCTATTCTAAATAAATTTTAAAACAGTAGCACGTGACATTTACCGCCAATGAATATTAAATTTGAGGCATTTATAAATATGTTTTTTTTTATTCAAAACATGATTTTTTTTGGTTGAAATCTATTATAATAGAATTTACTAAATAGAATAACAATATTTATTGTTTTTGTTTTATAAGATACAATTTGTACAGTTAAGATATATAATTGTACATTAAATTTAAACAGGCCCATCAAAACTCCATTAATCTTTGTAGTATTTTATCATATACGGTGACATGAACATTACAAAAAAAGTTTCCGAAAATCTTTTGAAGTAAACTGGTACGATATCAAATATATCTTAATTAAAAATGATTGCACAATAAAAATGAAACAAAATATAAAATGTTAACGCCAAGTGATCATTTAGTCATCTCAATCATAAAAAAACAAGACAGTGAATTAATGATGCAGCGATGATCACGTGTTAGCTCTTCAAACAACATTCCATATTTAGGCATGTGGTTTCATTCGGACTTGTTAACACGAATTATCTATATTCAAGGCGAGCAAGCTAACCATTACAACACCCAGGCGATCTGACAGTTAAAGTAGTCTTTATGTGCTATGGAAGTAGCAAACACCCAGGCGATCTGACAGTTAAAGTAGTCTTTATGTGCTATGGAAGTAGCAAACACCCAGGCGATCTGACAGTTAAAGTAGTCTTTATGTGCTATGGAAGTAGCAAACACCCAGGCGATCTGACAGTTAAAGTAGTCTTTATGTGCTATGGAAGTAGCAAACACCCAGGCGATCTGACAGTTAAAGTAGTCTTTATGTGCTATGGAAGTAGCAAACACCCAGGCGATCTGACAGTTAAAGTAGTCTTTATGTGCTATGGAAGTAGCAAACACCCAGGCGATCTGACAGTTAAAGTAGTCTTTATGTGCTATGGAAGTAGCAAACACCCAGGCGATCTGACAGTTAAAATAGTCTTTATGTGCTATGGAAGTAGCAAACACCCAGGCGATCTGACAGTTAAAGTAGTCTTTATGTGCTATGGAAGTAGCAAACACCCAGGCGATCTGACAGTTAAAGTAGTCTTTATGTGCTATGGAAGTAGCAAACACCCAGGCGATCTGACAGTTAAAGTAGTCTTTATGTGCTATGGAAGTAGCAAACACCCAGGCGATCTGACAGTTAAAGTAGTCTTTATGTGCTATGGAAGTAGCAAACACCCAGGCGATCTGACAGTTAAAGTAGTCTTTATGTGCTACGGAAGTAGCAAACACCCAGGTGATCTGACAGTTAAAGTAGTCTTTATGTGCTATGGAAGTAGCAAACACCCAGGCGATCTGACAGTTAAAGTAGTCTTTATGTGCTATGGAAGTAGAAAACACCCAGGCGATCTGACAGTTAAAGTAGTCTTTATGTGCTATGGAAGTAGCAAACACCCAGGCGATCTGACAGTTAAAGTAGTCTTTATGTGCTATGGAAGTAGCAAACACCCAGGCGATCTGACAGTTAAAGTAGTCTTTATGTGCTATGGAAGTAGCAAACACCCAGGCGATCTGACAGTTAAAATAGTCTTTATGTGCTATGGAAGTAGCAAACACCCAGGCGATCTGACAGTTAAAGTAGTCTTTATGTGCTATGGAAGTAGCAAACACCCAGGCGATCTGACAGTTAAAGTAGTCTTTATGTGCTATGGAAGTAGCAAACACCCAGGCGATCTGACAGTTAAAGTAGTCTTTATGTGCTATGGAAGTAGCAAACACCCAGGCGATCTGACAGTTAAAGTAGTCTTTATGTGCTATGGAAGTAGCAAACACCCAGGCGATCTGACAGTTAAAGTAGTCTTTATGTGCTACGGAAGTAGCAAACACCCAGGTGATCTGACAGTTAAAGTAGTCTTTATGTGCTATGGAAGTAGCAAACACCCAGGCGATCTGACAGTTAAAGTAGTCTTTATGTGCTATGGAAGTAGCAAACACCCAGGCGATCTGACAGTTAAAGTAGTCTTTATGTGCTATGGAAGTAGCAAACACCCAGGCGATCTGACAGTTAAAGTAGTCTTTATGTGCTATGGAAGTAGCAAACACCCAGGCGATCTGACAGTTAAAGTAGTCTTTATGTGCTATGGAAGTAGCAAACACCCAGGTGATCTGACAGTTAAAGTAGTCTTTATGTGCTATGGAAGTAGCAAACACCCAGGCGATCTGACAGTTAAAGTAGTCTTTATGTGCTATGGAAGTAGCAAACACCCATGCGATCTAACAGTTAAAGTAGTCTTTATGTGCTATGGAAGTAGCAAACACCCAGGCGATCTGACAGTTAAAGTAGTCTTTATGTGCTATGGAAGTAGCAAACACCCAGGCGATCTGACAGTTAAAGTAGTCTTTATGTGCTATGGAAGTAGCAAACACCCAGGCGATCTGACAGTTAAAGTAGTCTTTATGTGCTATGGAAGTAGCAAACACCCAGGCGATCTGACAGTTAAAGTAGTCTTTATGTGCTATGGAAGTAGCAAACACCCAGGTGATCTGACAGTTAAAGTAGTCTTTATGTGCTATGGAAGTAGCAAACACCCAGGCGATCTGACAGTTAAAGTAGTCTTTATGTGCTATGGAAGTAGCAAACACCCAGGCGATCTAACAGTTAAAGTAGTCTTTATGTGCTATGGAAGTAGCAAACACCCAGGCGATCTGACAGTTAAAGTAGTCTTTATGTGCTATGGAAGTAGCAAACACCCAGGCGATCTGACAGTTAAAGTAGTCTTTATGTGCTATGGAAGTAGCAAACACCCAGGCGATCTGACAGTTAAAGTAGTCTTTATGTGCTATGGAAGTAGCAAACACCCAGGCGACCTGACAGTTAAAGTAGTCTTTATGTGCTATGGAAGTAGCAAACACCCAGGCGATCTGACAGTTAAAGTAGTCTTTATGTGCTATGGAAGTAGCAAACACCCAGGCGATCTGACAGTTAAAGTAGTCTTTATGTGCTATGGAAGTAGCAAACACCCAGGCGATCTGACAGTTAAAATAGTCTTTATGTGCTATGGAAGTAGCAAACACCCAGGCGATCTGACAGTTAAGGTAGTCTTTATGTGCTATGGAAGTAGCAAACACCCAGGCGATCTGACAGTTAAAGTAGTCTTTATGTGCTATGGAAGTAGCAAACACCCAGGCGACCTGACAGTTAAAGTAGTCTTTATGTGCTATGGAAGTAGCAAACACCCAGGCGATCTGACAGTTAAAGTAGTCTTTATGTGCTATGGAAGTAGCAAACACCCAGGTGATCTGACAGTTAAAGTAGTCTTTATGTGCTATGGAAGTAGCAAACACCCAGGCGATCTGACAGTTAAAGTAGTCTTTATGTGCTATGGAAGTAGCAAACACCCAGGCGATCTGACAGTTAAAGTAGTCTTTATGTGCTATGGAAGTAGTAAACACCCAGGCGATCTGACAGTTAAAGTAGTCTTTATGTGCTATGGAAGTAGCAAACACCCAGGTGATCTGACAGTTAAAGTAGTCTTTATGTGCTATGGAAGTAGTAAACACCCAGGCGATCTGACAGTTAAAGTAGTCTTTATGTGCTATGGAAGTAGCAAACACCCAGGCGATCTGACAGTTAAAGTAGTCTTTATGTGCTATGGAAGTAGCAAACACCCAGGCGATCTGACAGTTAAAGTAGTCTTTATGTGCTATGGAAGTAGCAAACACCCAGGCGATCTGACAGTTAAAGTAGTCTTTATGTGCTATGGAAGTAGCAAACACCCAGGTGATCTGACAGTTAAAGTAGTCTTTATGTGCTATGGAAGTAGCAAACACCCAGGTGATCTGACAGTTAAAGTAGTCTTTATGTGCTATGGAAGTAGCAAACACCCAAGTGATCTGACAGTTAAAGTAGTCTTTATGTGCTATGGAAGTAGCAAACACCCAGGCGATCTGACAGTTAAAGTAGTCTTTATGTGCTATGGAAGTAGCAAACACCCAGGCGATCTGACAGTTAAAGTAGTCTTTATGTGCTATGGAAGTAGCAAACACCCAGGCGATCTGACAGTTAAAGTAGTCTTTATGTGCTATGGAAGTAGCAAACACCCAGGCGATCTGACAGTTAAAGTAGTCTTTATGTGCTATGGAAGTAGCAAACACCCAGGCGATCTGACAGTTAAAGTAGTCTTTATGTGCTATGGAAGTAGCAAACACCCAGGCGATCTGACAGTTAAAGTAGTCTTTATGTGCTATGGAAGTAGCTTAAACCGCTAAGAAAACAATGTGCAGGCTATTTTCAGAGTATGAAATTAATTTGCTTGGGAACGAATTCTGCATGTTTTACTGATTGGTTAAGAAATAAATCATGGAAGCCAGAATGTGTTTTGAGTTTTAACATGGGTTGGCGGATATTAGTATTTTATCCCGAGCCAGACGATAATTCATCAACATGTACATTTACGACGGGAAAGTTAGTCACATGAACCGGCGCATGTGCTAATGAGATTATATCCAATCGATAAATCGCTCGTTTGTTTATGAAGCGAAAGAAGAACATCATGATAGAATTGAATGTTTTCATCAACCCACTTTCAACAATTATTTCACTTATATCGTTTTGATCAGGTTTTAGTGGAGGAGAAAACAGGAATTTTCGCCCGTATGTTACTACATTGTAAAATTTCTTTATTTAGGCTACGAGTCGAGTACATCACTTGGTGAATTAGTAATTTACACGTACTTGTGGAAGGATGGGTCGCTATTAATGATCGTTCGCCTTTACGCCGAAACTGCCGTTCCTCCAAATTATGTTTCAAATTACAATATATAATACATATAAAAAACGACATTAGTTTATTTTATTTTTTATAAAAGACATTAGTTTAATACAAAAATGTAACAAAAAATTGGAGCGTTTTACAGTTGTAAGCTATAATGAAAACGTAGATATCAAATTTAGCTCTGGAATAACCTTCATCATGAAAACGTAGATATCAAATTTAGTTCTGGAATAACCTTCATCATGAAAACGTAGATATCAAATTTAGTTCTGGAATAACCTTCATCATGAAAACGTAGATATCAAATTTAGTTCTGGAATAACCTTCATCATGAAAACGTAGATATCAAATTTAGTTCTGGAATAACCTTCATCATGAAAACGTAGATATCAAATTTAGTTCTGGAATAACCTTCATCATGAAAACGTAGATATCAAATTTAGTTCTGGAATAACCTTCATCATGAAAACGTAGATATCAAATTTAGTTCTGGAATAACCTTCATCATGAAAACGTAGATATCAAATTTAGTTCTGGAATAACCTTCATCATGAAAACGTAGATATCAAATTTAGTTCTGGAATAACCTTCATCATGAAAACGTAGATATCAAATTTAGCTCTGGAATAACCTTCATCATGAAAACGTAGATATCAAATTTAGTTCTGGAATAACCTTCATCAGGTACGCTCAAAATCGAAAGATTGGAAAGCCAAATAATTTAAAATTTTGGGATCAATAAAACCGAAGAGCATAAATAGACAAAATCGGCTAAAGCCACTATCGCTTGAGGGAGGAGAACCTTAGTTTTACTAATAATAAAATTAACATATATAACATATACAACAATGTACAAAAATTCTTACAGAAATATAGCTAACCATAAAATAAATTTCCTTTGTGACACACAAATCAAATGCAGAATATTCAACAGTCGCGGATGCAATGACTCGTGGTAAGGTGCACATTTTGTAGATGGTGAGGTACAATTTGGGTCCAGGGCATCACCTGGTTTAGGGGTAGCAAAGTGCTCCGATTGGGTCCAACAAATTAGACATTATGTGATGGAAATAGTCATACAGAAAATAGTTTTGTCTGATTTAACAAAAGACGATTGGTGTCCATTTTTAGAGTGCACTCGCCTGTTGTTTCCCTCGTCTGAATCCGTATTTTATTTAACCAGAATTATATTCAATATTGTATATTATTAAAATAATCAAGTCTAAAACTGATCACAATAATATTATTCCAGTAGTACATAGAGAAAGTAGCAGAACAATAAATGGTTTAATTGTCACTTTAGTTTGTCCATTACAAAAGGTCGATGAACATGTACATTCGCCATAGCCGAGTTTATTATCGCATGTGTCTGTTGATGTTGTTAAGCATGTCCTTGTTACTTCAGACCATACTGCAAAAGAAAAAGAAAGATGGTTGGTTTATGGTGTTTAAAGCTACTTTCAACAATATTTCAGCTATAACGAGGCAGTCAGTTTTATTGGTGAAGGAAATCGGAGTACGCGGCGAAAACCACCGACCTGTCGCAAGTCACGGACAAACTTTATCACACACATTATATTGAGTAAACCTCGCCTGAGCGGGATTCGAACTCACAACGTTAGTGCATAGATAGTCATAAACCCAACTACCACTACGGCCCCTACCACAATAAATGTCTGTCCAAGTCAACTTCAAAGTCTAAAATTTCACTCTGAAATTATTCACTTGTAGTTTATGCGATATGTTCAATACATCAGGTCATGCGTAATGACAACAATAGCTAGCTGTGGCGTCATGATAAATTTTATATGACTAATCTTATTCTACCCGGAAATGAAGACTCTACTGATGACGACATTTTAGAGCTCCGAGGCTCAATTTGGTAGTTCCATTCCATGGCTATGGGATATGTTTCCTTCTACAATTTTAATCAGTTATTAAGGCAAACCATATATGGCCTCGATCCGGTAGTATTTGGGTTTTTATCACTATTTACTCAGTGCCTACAAACATTGAGAACGACGTGCTCGACTGCCGAGATGTGACAAGATGTGCTCGATTCAAACACTCATGTAATCAAAGTTTGTCAGCGACTTGCGCGTAGTCTTATATTCTTATATGGATACTACTCATGATTTCGCCACCGGGGGGGGGGGGGGGGGGGGGGGGGGGGGTAATTGCAATCTCTACGTACTTGTTCCTAGTGACTTGAACTTTTTTCCACACCCACCGCAGCCTGACGCAGTTTTAAAATTATCCTGTAATACGCCGTCATTAATATTCTCACCACATCCACTATCAGCACTTGTGCATACCCAACAGTCAATGGCAGAAGCTGAAAAGATATAGTATACATGTTTAATCTCCATGGTAGCACCTGTCCAGTTAAAAAATATTTAAGCAGAAATAATAATTGTCAGAGTAAAGTATACACCTTTATGTTAATATTATTTAAAATTCTAACATAACGTCCTTCTTTCGCTTTGTAGACAAACGAGCGATTTATCGATTCGGTATAATCTCATTAGCACATGCGCCGGTGCATGGTCCTGACTTTTCCGTCGTAAATGTACATTTTGATGAATTATCGTCTGCTCAAATTTGGCAGCATAAATTGTGTGCGACATTTTCCGCAAACGTAAATATAAATTACCGTCTTCCAATCAAGTATACTACCGTATTTGTACTCTTAGATATATCAGAGCTTTAACATGGGTTGGCGGATATTAGTAAATTTTATCTCGCGACTCTGGCTCAGGATAAAATACTAATATCTGCCAATCCATGTTAAAACTCATAACACATTCTGGCTTCCATGATTTATTTCTTAAATCTAACTGGGCCTTATTGTAGAATTAAGATCTTCTAGAATGTAAAACACATACCTAAACCAAATAGTTACCATGTTAATGGTTTCTTGGACGATAGTTTCATTGCAAAGTTGTGCTTTATTGTTACCGAAGATATTAATCTAAAATGTATTTCTGACAAATAGTGGTTTCTGATCCGTTATAAGTCTGAATGAACACTCCCCCCTCCCCTGTCTCATTTTCTACCATGATGTCATGGACTATAATCTTCACATGGGAAGTTTTACAAAATGTTTTGAATCCAGTGAATAGTTGAAATCCAGACTGAATTGTACATATTTGTGGTATTGTTTGCTATTTTTCTGTTTTCCATCCTTTTCAAAAATCGGAGCGAGTGAGTGAGTGAGTGAGTGAGTATGTGAGTGAGTGAGTGAGTATGTGAGTGAGTGAGTATGTGAGTAATTATTGCTTAACGCAAAATAAGCAATTTTTCAGCTCTATTATGGCGAGAACAAGTTATATTTTGATGAGATAATGATGATGATGTCCGCTTTATACTAAACCAACACACTGGGTTGGACTTTTATAGCTCTAGCTCACTGAAACGACAGTCTGCGGGTAGACATGTCGCTCCACTCTGACACATTATTCTGATTCTGAGCTAGCCAGTCTTTGCTCTTACTCCTTAGCGATGAGTGCTCAACAGAGAACCGATAAATACAAGATCTATACTCTTTGGTTCTCAAACCACGATCTACAGCATTCGATACGAGCACGCTAACCATTACGACACCGATACGGTCCAAAAATTGGAAATGGAAACATTTTGGAAGTCGATTTTGTAAAATATATATGTTCCTTCAATAAATTATCATTGTAATAACAAATACTCAAATTTGATAGGATCTTCCCCCCAAACAATTCCTTATAGGTCCAGCAGGTAACATAGTTTAACCTGGAGTAACGAATAGTATTTTGAAATATTGCCAGTAGCCTGGGCCCTTAAATTGTACTTGAATGATCTATTGCCTACTGGGGTATAAAAATAGACATACCAATATGACATAATTCGTCGTTATGTTGTTATTAACATATTAAACATTCATGCTACGATATAGTTGAAATATTGGTAAAATGGCGTCAAGCAATCAATCAATCCATTGTAGCCACCACCATTGAATATTGGTCTCTGTTGTGGCCACCGCCATTGAACATTGGTTAATATGAGTTTTCAGGTTAATGGAAATATACATGTCTAGAGGTCATCTTGTGTATTTCTAATTATGTGTTTTAGTACAAAACGTGTGGCATTCTTCAAACATTGGATACTCATTTACGTCCTAACCTTAATACGAGGTGTGTATTGGATTCGTATTGTACAACCAGCGACATCCCATTCGAAGGGGGGAACCAAGTCTCGTTTCCTTTGCCCAATGGTTCTCATGGTGTTCAAATGAATAAGAATTTATAAATCTTCTTTACAGTATAATAATTTTTAAAGAATATGAAAAATGTAATATATATATATGAAAATATATGTTAACAAAAAATCAACGAATAAGAACTAAAGAATTGATTGGTTTATGGTGTTTAACACCACTTTCAACAATATTTCACATATCGCGTCGGACAGTTTTATTGGTGGAGGAATCCGGAGTATCCGGAGAAAACAACAGACCTGTCGCAAGTCACTGACCTAAAGAATTGATAAATAGAAATAAACCAATGATTGCTGTGTTTATAATAATTTAGGTTCACACATAAAATGTAACATATTTATATAAAATACATACCGTAGTCACATAATGAAATTAGTGCTATAAAACACAATATAAAAACATCCGATTTCATGATTTTAGGTTCAAACACTTCACTTAAAATTCCACATAAATATTGCTAAACATTACGATTTCAATCCTGTTCGTCAAAATAAAAGAAACAATCTCAATACGTGTTTTTATAATCTATTGTGCAAGTTTAATTTTTTGCACTTTCTCTCCTGGTATTTGTTTTGAACTCTGAACAATAAAATACGCCATTTAATTTATTTAATACCGTCTTTACATTTGTTAAAGATTGTCCGTCCGTAAAATAAATCTTTTGTGTATTGCGAACCTTTTAATCTATTCGTATTTGTAAGTGCATTTAAATTATATTAATCATTTAATCTCTGATCAATATCTTTGACAGTTTAATATATTACTTGTTTTTTTTCCCTTTTAATGATTGTTAAATAATTGGCAGGTAAAAACCAAAGGCCCTCAGCAGGATAGACGAAGTCAGCTAAGGTTACCCATGACCAAGGGAGATTGACTTTTTTTGGGACTGTAAATTCGATAAATTGAATAAAACTGAGACTTAACATGTAAATTATATATTTGATCTGATTTACACAAAAATTGTGTTTATTACTTGATTCATATCAATAAATTATTCATCGTACGATAGCAAATCTTTAAAAGGTGTACATAATTACACAATATTAAATAATACAACTAGCAGCATCTGTTTCAGTTTAGTTTTATAAAGTGTTGGGTGTGACAGATGACTAAATCAATCATAGAAGTTTATTTAGTCAATAGTAGTATTATGGAAAAATCCTTTTATCGCCAGTGATACATTGAATGAACAATCTTTGTATCAGTAGTTTTATGTTTTATGTTCTAACATCACCTCCTTCTTTCGCTTTGTTAACAAACGAGCGAGTTATCCATTCGGTATAATCTCATTAGCACATGCGCCGGTGAATGTGACTGACTTTTCAATTGGCAGCATAAATTGTAACCCGAATAATGCCGATAGAGGGCGCAGTATTATTCGAGTTATAAATTGTGTGCAACATTTTCCGCAAGCGTAAATATAGATTACCGTCTTCCAATCAAAGTATACTACCGTATTTGTACTCTTAGACATATCAGAATCGAAATAAATCATGGAAGCCAGAATGTGCTTTGAGTTTTAACATGGATTGGCGGATATTAGTAAATTTTATCCCTCGCTTCTGGCTCGGGATAAAATACTAATATTCGCTAATCCATGTTAAAACTCCCAACACATTCTGGCTTCCATGATTTATTTCTTAATTCAATCTGGGTATCATCAGTGATACATTGAATGGACAACTTTGTATCACTAGTGATATATTGAATATACAAGCTTTGTATCACCAGTTTTATATCAAATCTTGGTATCAACGTTGACATATTGAATGAACAATCTTTGTATCACCAGTTTTATGTCAAATCTTGGTATCAACGTTGACATATTGAATGAACAATCTTTGTATCACCAGTGGTATGCTTTATTTCAAATCTTGGTATCACCAGTGATACATTGAATGGACAACTTTGTATCACTAGTGATATATATAGATTATTACATGGTATTTTTCATATCATACCCTTTATCAGCCCGAGGTCATGATATCAGCCCGAGAGCCGATAGGCTCAAGGGATGATATATGAACGAGGGCTGATAAAGGGTATGATATGAAAAATGACATTGACGGAAAGGCAAGTAATAACATTCTGGAAGCAGTTAATAAACTTGCTTTATCAGCCCGCTTGGACCATTCTTGTGAAACTGGGTGAAATAAACATGACTCCTCTTATTATTCTAAACAAAACTCAAAGTTTTATTACAGGGTAAAATTTTAGCTTTATCATCTACAAGTATATGATTAATTGAAGATGTAAGCTTTGTATCCCCAGTTTTATGTTTTATGTCCAATCTTGGTATCACAGGTGATATATTCAATTGACAATTTTGTGTCACTAGTGATATATTGAATATACAAGCCTTGTATCACCAGTTTTATGCTTTATGTCCAATCTTGGTATCACAGTTTTTATCACCAGTGGTATTGTTTATGTCCAATTGCAATCTTTGAAGCACCAGTGATACATTGAATAAGCAAACTTTGGTTTGATCTAACGGGGCTCGAATCCATGATCTACTGCCATCGAGATTTATTGTTGGTATACTTGTATCGTGAATATGAATCCTAGTTACTTAAAACATTTCACTCTACCTCCTGAACGAGTGTTTGCTTTGATAGTATCAAACTAAGCTTTTATATTTGATAATGAACGGCATAATATTTATTCGTTTGAAATAAAACTCCCAGGATTCAATTTTTTTTCTTCCGATTCAAAGGTCACACAGTATTTAGGTTACAAATGTTGATAAATAAAGTCCTCAGAATACTTCCGATTCAAAGATCAAACAGTATTGTAGGTTACATGTAAGTTTGCTGATCTAGAAACAGGTTCATTCAACCTAACTGTCATTAATTGTTATATAAACACCTGTAATATAATGTTTGTTGGCATACCTTGAATTTGATATTTCAAAATGTTGGCGTAGGTTGAAGACACCTAGAAACAGAGTATTTGATTTTGTATTAGAGTTAAATCAAGCGTAAAAGTAACTTATGATGAAACGAAATGGGAGGACTCTGGAGTCTGGGATTTAAATGACGTCATATTATATACAGTATTATAGTCGTGTATAATATGGAAACTTTGATGAATTTTATCAGGGCATTTTGAAACCAAAGTACGGCTGTATAGAAAAAGCCCATAGTGGATATACAAGTAGAAAATAAATATTTCAATTTCTCAATGAAATATGGCGAATATATTTCGATTGGTTTGTTTATCTTGTGTATTCTGCTATGTGACGTCAGCACCGGGTAAGTAACATTTTGTACTCTATGAGGTAAATAAAAAAAGGTAAAAGGTCAAAGATATCCAGGTTAAACGTATATTAACAATCCACACAAGTAATTAACAATTTCTAATTCATCTAAAAATAAAACTTAATTTTTTTTTAATTATTAATTGGAATTTTCATGCTACTTAATTAAATGTTGATAATTGTCAACAAAGGATAACCAATGAAAACCTTTCGTCTAAAGATTTATATAAATGATGAGAAAGAAGATTGGTTCTGTGACATTAATATAAAATAAACATAAACGATAACAATATGAAGTTGGTGCACTAGAGGTGCCACTTGTGGAGCTGGAACTGCTTACCCTTCTAGAGCACTTGGTTCAATGCACCATCTAGAAAAATTAAAGGCAAGCATATACGTGCACAATGAGCAACCTAAGCTACAAATGTTCCCTCAGTGTATTATTTTTTGTATGTTTTTCAATTGAATACAACATCAGGAAAAACGCAGTACATTACAAACAGACAATCTGGATACAATACAACATAAAGGCAACTGAAAGACATACAGACATACAGACAAATGAAAGACATACAGACAAATGAAAGACATACAGACAAATGAAAGACATACAGACAAATGAAAGACATACATACAAATGAAAGACACACAGACATAACAGACAAATTCTGTTAACACATGTACAACATTAAAACAAACGAAAGATACTGTGATACATTAGAAAACTGGATACAATACAGCATTGAGACATTCGAAAGACACAATGGACAATTTGTGTACAGTACAACATCAAGAGAAACGAACGACTTATAGGCACATTAGAAAACTGGATACAATACAACATTGAGACATTCGAAAGACATACTGACAGCATGGCAATCTGTGTACACTACAGCATCAAGAAAAACGAAAGGTATACAGACACTGTGCTAATCTGTGTACAATGCAACATCAAGACAAAGGAAAGACAAACAGGCATATTAGAAAACTGGATACAATACAACATTGAGATAAACAATAAACATTCAGACACAATAGACAATTTGGATACAATAAAACGTATCGAGAAACAAGACATACAGACACAATGGACAATCTGGATACAATAAAACGTATCGAGAAACAAGACATACAGACACAATGGACAATCTGGATACAATAAAACGTATCGAGAAACAAGACATACAGACACAATGGACAATCTGGATATAATACAAAACAAAGAGATACAAACAATAAAAGACATACGGACAATATGTATAATTTGGATACGATACAATATTAAGGCAAACAATAGGTATTCAGACGTACAGTCAAACAAGACTTTACAAGGTGTCACATAAGACAGGTGGTCACTTAATACAGGTTTAATTAATATAAAATACGCTTTGAAGGGAAATTAAAATTAAGGTCACATAATATAAGTTAGTGTTTAATAGAGGTGGTCACTAAGGCAGGGTTGACTGTAACTTAATAGAGGTGGTCACTAAGGCAGGGTTGACTGTAACTTAATAGAGGTGGTCACTAAGGCAGGGTTGACTGTAACTTAATAGAGGTGGTCACTAAGGCAGGATTGACTGTAACTTTATAGAGATGGTCACTAAGGCAGGGTTGACTGTAACTTAATAGAGGTGGTCACTAAGGCAGGGTTGACTGTAACTTAATAGAGGTGGTCACTAAGGCAGGGTTGAATGTAACTTAGAGGTGGTCACTAAGGCAGGGTTGACTGTAACTTAATAGAGGTGGTCACTAAGGCAGGGTTGACTGTAACTTAATAGAGGTGGTCACTAAGGCAGGGTTGACTGTAAATTAATAGAGATGGTCACTAAGGCAGGGTTGACTGTAACTTAATAGAGGTGGTCACTAAGGCAGGGTTGACTGTAACTTAATAAAGGTGGTCACTAAGGCAGGGTTGACTGTAACTTAATAGAGGTGGTCACTAAGGCAGGATTGACTGTAACTTAATAGAGGTGGTCACTAAGGCAGGGTTGACTGTAACTTAGAGGTGGTCACTAAGGCAGGGTTGACTGTAACTTTATAGAGATGGTCACTAAGGCAGGGTTGACTGTAACTTAATAGAGGTGGTCACTAAGTCACGGTTGACTGTAACTTAATAGAGGTGGTCACTAAGGCAGGGTTGAATGTAACTTAGAGGTGGTCACTAAGGCAGGGTTGACTGTAACTTAATAGAGGTGGTCACTAAGGCAGGGTTGACTGTAACTTAATAGAGGTGGTCACTAAGGCAGGGTTCACTGTAACTTAATAGAGATGGTCACTAAGGCAGGGTTGACTGTAACTTAATAGAGGTGGTCACTAAGGCAGGGTTGACTGTAACTTAATAGAGGTGGTCACTAAGGCAGGGTTGACTGTAACTTAATAGAGGTGGTCACTAAGGCAGGATTGACTGTAACTTAATAGAGGTGGTCACTAAGGCAGGGTTGACTGTAACTTAATAGAGGTGGTCACTAAGGCAGGGTTGACTGTAACTTAATAGAGGTGGTCACGAAGGCAGGGTTGACTGTAACTTAATAGAGGTGGTCACTAAGGCAGGGTTGACTGTAACTTAATAGAGGTGGTCACTAAGGCAGGGTGACTGTAACTTAATAGAGGTGGTCACTAAGGCAGGGTTGACTGTAACTTAATAGAGGTGGTCACTAAGGCAGGGTTGACTGTAACTTAATAGAGGTGGTCACTAAGGCAGGGTTGACTGTAACTTAATAGAGATGGTCACTAAGGTAGGGCTGACTGTAATTTAATAGAGGTGGTCACTAAGGCAGGGTTGACTGTGACTTAATAGAGATAGTCACTAAGGCAGGGTTGACTGTAACTTAATAGAGGTGGTCACTAAGGCAGGGTTGACTGTAACTTAATAGAGGTGGTCACTAAGGCAGTGTTGACTGTAACTTAATAGAGGTGGTCACTAAGGCAGGGTTGACTGTAGCTTAATAGAGATGGTCACTAAGGTAGGGTTGACTGTAACTTAATAGAGGTGGTCACTAAGGCAGGGTTGACTGTAACTTAATAGAGGTGGTCACTAAGGCAGGGTTGACTAACTTAATAGAGGTGGTAACGAAGGCAGGGTTGACTGTAACTTAATAGAGGTGGTCACTAAGGCGGGGTTGACTGTAATTTAATAGAGGTGGTCACTAAGGCAGGGTTGACTGTAACTTAATAGAGGTGGTCACTAAGGTAGGGTTGACTGTAACTTAATAGAGGTGGTCACTAAGGCAGGGTTGACTAACTTAATAGAAGTGGTCACTAAGGCAGGGTTGACTAACTTAATAGAGGTGGTCACTAAGGCAGGATTGACTGTAACTTAATAGAGGTGGTCACTAAGGCAGGGTTGACTGTAACTTAATAGAGGTGGTCACTAAGGCAGGGTTGACTGTAACTTAATAGAGGTGGTCACTAAGGCAGGGTTGACTGTAACTTAATAGAGGTGGTCACTAAGGCAGGGTTGACTAACTTAATAGAGGTGGTCACTAAGGCAGGGTTGACTGTAGTTTAATAGAGATGGTCACTAAGGCAGGGTTGACTGTAACTTAATAGAGGTGGTCACTAAGGCAGGGTTGACTGTAACTTAATAGAGGTGGTCACTAAGGCAGGGTTGACTAACTTAATAGAGGTGGTAACGAAGGCAGGGTTGACTGTAACTTAATAGAGGTGGTCACTAAGGCAGGGTTGACTAACTTAATAGAGGTGGTCACTAAGGCAGGATTGACTGTAACTTAATAGAGGTGGTCACTAAGGCAGGGTTGACTGTAACTTAATAGAGGTGGTCACTAAGGCAGGGTTGACTGTAACTTAATAGAGGTGGTCACTAAGGCAGGGTTGACTGTAACTTAATAGAGGTGGTCACTAAGGCAGGGTTGACTAACTTAATAGAGGTGGTCACTAAGGCAGGTTTGACTCACTTAATAGAGGTGGTCACTAAGGCAGGGTTGACTAACTTACTAGAGGTGGTCACTAAGGCAGGGTTGACTGTAATTGACAATCTCCAAACAATACCACATTTAAACAAGCGAAATACACACATATACAATAGATACAAATATCAGAAGGAAGATTTGAGATCCCATTAACCTGTTTAACTCCGCCACATTTTTATGCATGTCTCAATCCAAGACCTGGAATTCTAACACCATATGTCGTAGTCCTTTGTGACCTTCGGTGGTTTTTGGGAAAAGAGGTGGTTGTTCGTTTGGGTGGAATTGTTGATCATCACTGTTTAAAATTTCTGTTCATAATATAGAATTAATTACTATATTTTGTATGACCAAATAATACAAGGAAAATTTTTTTTTTTTTTACTGTAAACATTTATCTATTTCATCTTTTTTTTTCTTTTATCTAGGAGGCAATTTTCCGTGTAGCTTATTTTTCTGAAAGGTTTTGAAAATCAAATATTGAGGATTTACGTTATTATAAAAACGTAGATCTGAAATTTAGTGTTCACCACGAGTTTCCGGAATAACCATCATCCGTTTTGTTGTGATAAGAAACACAAAGGTCTTAATTAGGATAATCAACATTGTCTAACGTCACCTATCAACATAACATTATTAAAATATACCTTTTAGTGTAACGTCCTTATTCAAATAAACATCTAAGATACATTCATCACTTCGAAAGTTTTACCGTCGCCACCATGACTTTGTTAACCGTTACAGAGTATCTGTGTTTCAGTGCGTAATCTTGACACATTATCTAAATTTAAAAAGGCAATCCGCAGTTCAATCTCAATGCCAATTTCCGAGACACTATTATTATGGTCCTAGAAAACTAAATATAATTCTAACACAGCTTCACTGCAATGCATCCTTCTTGAATTACGATTTATGTAAAGTTAAAATTTTATCAAATGCTTCCTGTAACTGTGGCGCACCATGTGAAAATTCTCACCATTTCTTTTTTTGATTGTGATAAATATACAGATGATAGGAAATATTATTTAATAGTCTTAATTAGCTACCTTCTAACATTAATACTGATGTAAATCTACTGACAAAAGGAAGTGATCTCCTAACATATCAAGAAAATATAACTATTTTTAAACATGCTTTTAAATATATTAAAGACTCCAAAAGATTTACAATTGTCTAAATGATCTAAAGAACCAACACACATCTCCAAAAGTATTTCTTCTCTTTTCTTTTTCTTTTTTTTTTCTTTTTTTTTTTATCGTATATTGTTTTTGTATATAATCATTCTTTGTATATCTAACTCTATGCTATTATATACATATTATATCATTTCATTGCGTATGCTAATCCATATTGTAAATTAATGTATTCAGGAGAAGACTTCATAAGTTGGAAAAACTTGTGTCTGATCCCTATTTGTTATATTTAGCAAATAAATAAATATGTTTAATCTAATCTGTGTCACATATGACCACGGATATATTCCGTTTGTTTGTTGTAATCACAATACGGTGTTTTCCCCATTCATCACTTATCACCAGTTTTGTAACACCGAAGAGTACCACGATGGGTGTTTATGTGGAGCAGGAACTGCTCACCCTTCCGGAGCACCTGAGTTCACCCCCGGTTTTTAGTGGGGTTCGTGTTACTCGATCGTTAGTTTTCTGTGTGATGTATTGGATGTTTGTCCTTTTGTCCTTGCATTGTCTGTCCTTCTTAGATTTACGGCTTCTGGTCGATTTTCTGACTTTTCTTAATCATATATACCCACGTTTTAATCTTTTTGTGAATTTTTACTAATTAATTTACATTCGGTATCTTTTTCAGTCAAAAGAAATATGAAGAGAGAATTAAAGGAAGCTCATTTCATGATGCACCCCCACTTTTTTGGACATAGATTGTGTGAATCTGGACAGATGCCTATTTTTGGTGTTTGCTTAAATGAAGGAAGTGACGAAAACAGCAATAAATCGGGTAAAAGCGAGGTTTTTGTAGGAATAGAGGATTCCTCCGTTTTCTAACACATAATGCTGAAATTTCAATACATGTGCAATCAATTCAATAGACCTTAAACCAATCTACTAGTAACTAAAATTATATGTTTGTTGTATCCTTTTTTATTCTTTTTTTCTTCTATCTAATCTAACATCTAATGACATTCCATGTGGGGTTACGTCAGGGTTCATATTTGCAATCAGCTATGAGACTACTAAATCCTATAAGTATCAATACCCAGTCAAAGAAATTAGGAAACTGAAATCACAGGACAGTCGGACCAGTGAATGCCTAAGATTTACTGGTCCGAACACAATTTCACTGGTCCAACAAAAAAATCTGAAAAGAGAGATCAGATGGAACCATTTTGACCATAATAAACAAATGATGCAAGTTTATATAATATTCAGAGTCTGTATAATATTAGTATTTTTATTCTCTAGAATAATAAAAAATCATTTGATCCACTGAGAACTCCTTTTGCCTGGTCTAGTTTACAAAGCTGACCATACTCCCTAAAAGGTTTATTGTATTTGGCAATGTAGTGGGCAGGGCATTCCTGAATTTGAGACTGAGCTGGCCAATTTCACTGGTATGGAGTTGACATACACATTTAGCCCCCTCAGATTTCTCTATAGGCGTGTTAAACCTGGGACTAATTCTTACATGATGGGTTGAACTCTCTACCTAGTACATACTAAGAGCTGTTGTCCTATTGGTCAAAATATTAATCTGTCTTGCATATGATTCGATGGTCAAAGATGAGTGAAGGTTACATGACATGACCCCAAAAAGGGATGTTGTTAGATGTATGTGTATCGTAAGGAACAAAACAATAATAAAAAGATATATCTAATTTTAATAAAAACTGTTTTACAACAATGGTACATTATGTGCACGTCGACCAGAATATTGCTGTGTCTTTCATATATCTGGGGATATGCTTCTGTAATGAAAACATGAATTCATAATCATCAAATGAATATAAAGAACATTGAGATAAAATTGACGATACGAGAGGAGGGGTAATCAGAATCCATAAATCAAAGGAGGACAGACAACACAATGGCCAAAAGAAAAAGGACAAACAACGATCTACAAAACATAACATAGAAAACTAAAGATCAAGCAACACGAACCCCACCAAAAACCGGGGTTGTGCACAGGTGCTCCGGAAGAGTATGATGTTCCGGCTCCACTAGTTAAGCTATTTCTTCAATGCTAACTATTAAATGGTTTCCTCTATACTCTAATCCCATGTTCTATTTTTACCCAAATGTACTCTTACAATAGAAAGAAAAAATAAAGAAAAACCTATAGATATCTAATTTAATATGCACGACGCGCCTTTGGAACAACCTATACCAGGGGGCCCGGGTGGCTCAATGAGTTAGGCAGCCACAAGTGATAAAGTTTACAAGTTGATTGTCCATGGTTGGTGGTTCTCTCCGGGTACTCCGGATTCTTCCACCACTAAAACTGGTTGCCATGATATAGCTGAAATATTGCTGAAAGTGGCGTTAAACCCCAAAAATCAAAACATCAAATCACCTATACCAGGAACGCTCACAGACAAAAGAATGGGAAACCAAAAAAATGAAGTCTTTAGGAGCAATTAAACTAAAAGGTAAAAACAGAATTGCCCAATCTTTGTCCTCTGAACAATGGAATTTCGTGATAACATACACCAGTACGAATATTGTGATGAAATGGATTTTGACGTGCTGATATGTATTTTATATCATGTCTGTTAGTGCGTTAGTAAATATATACCTTGACAGATTATTATCAAATTCTTACACAATCTCACAATCAATAAGTTTTTGTCTGACTTGACTTAAGAAATCAAATTATTATGTCATATTATAGTCACGTGCCGTCGTGGTCGTGATCATGTGGTAGTTGAATTTACAACTACCTGTGTAATCAGTGCCTATCGCCACTAAAGTTGTGAGTTCGAACCCCGTTCATGGGGAGATGTACTCGATACAACATTATGTGATAAAGTTTGACAGTGACTTTCGACAGGTCGGTGGGTTTCTCCAGGCACTCTGGTTACCTCCACCAATTAAACTGACCGCAACGATATAACTGAAATATTGTTGAAAGTGGCGTTAAACACCATAAGCCTAACCTCATATTGTAGTCAAATGTATCAGTAATACACTTACAAATCTTAATTTGCTCATTTCATCAATGCTAGCTGAAATTATGGCCCTTGAATATGTAAAAATAAATACCTCTTGGAATTGACATAGCATCTAGTTTCTACACTTGTGGGCTACAACCCATCCGGGCGTACGAGAGGAATGAAATATACAACTAACTCTTGAGCTGAATGTAAATTGTCCTCTCTGGTATGGAAAATACTACGTCCCTTGTACGTAAAGATAACTCTCAGTAGTTTCTAATTAACAATAACTAGCTATGAGTGCTCGTTGATGACCATCGGTGTTCTAAAACCAGAAATGGTGGATATAAACTGCTTAATAATTTTATGTCGAAACAAAACAAAAGTAAATTCGTATTAAATTATTAATATTGGAAACCCATCAGTTATCCAAAATTTGAGATCAGCTTCTACTGACTTGTTTTATAAGTTAATTAAAATTAATTCATTAATTAAAAGTCACATATTTATATTTAGAAGGAGAGTTTCAATCACACGATCACTACAAATTTCCACATGGACATCCCTCATCGTTTGGACATATGCATGGACGTGGATAGAAAAAAGGTAACATTTACAAAGTACAAAAAGACCTGCATTTCCAAATTTACTTACCTGTAATTATTATTAATTGTTATATAAACGCCTGTAGTAATATGTTTGTTGGCATTCCTTGAATATGATATTTCAAAATGTTGGCATAGGTTGAAGACACCATTATAATATACCATATATCAAAGTTTCCGGTGTTTGGTTTTTGAATTTATAAGATATGCTAAATTTGTCCGTCCCACGTGACAATCAACAATAAAGAAAATGTCGGAAGGAAGAATGTGTCGTCTGCATGTCCAAGATATTAATTTTATTTCTTAAAAAAATGGAGATGGGAATAATAGATAACGGGTTCAGAAAGGGATTACCGCTTTTGAATGATCGAAAAACACATTGTGTAATAACCATTGTTGTTTACGTCTGCGTCACGTGACTACGTTATTTCGGTTGATTAACAAGTCAAAAATGGTACAACCAAATACCAGAATTCGGATATAGTGTATTCAGACCCCAGTTTTTGACCAGAAAGTGTTTAAATTCAGATATAGATTATATTCGGCAGTAATCGTCAATTTGTTGAAGGCTATCAGTATTTGATTGAAGAAGTAACGAAAAGCAAACAGAAGGTATTAGCGTTTTTACTGATGAAATATAGCTGATGTAGGTTACTATAAAATAACTAAGCAACAACATCACATTTTGAACCTATCTTGCTATCATAGAAATATTTCATAATGTAGTAGAAATGTGCTTCGCTAACTCCTCGAATTTTGACCTCTTCTTTAACAACTTTTGGAGGTGAATAAAAGGTCAAGAGATACTTCTGTGTTCATTGACTTAATTTCCTCTTTGACAACGTCCATTAAACGACCAATAACATCTAACCAGTTCATCAAACTCTACGTAGAAAACTTTTTGGTACCTTTGCCAAAGGCATATACATGACAAAATGTAACATGGCAGTCTAGGAGTCTGTCTATTTCAATTCAAAATTTAAACCACCAATTAACTTTTTGGTACATTTGCCAAAGGCATATAAATAACAAAATGTAACATGGCTGTCTAGGACTTTGTCTATTTCAATTCCAAATTTAAACGATTAATTTTTAATAGAAATTTGGTAACATACTATAACCAATAATTTAAATGTAAGCATGGTATTACAAGCAATTATAGATAACTATAATTTTTACACTACATTTGAAATCTTGTCTCGTCAAAGTCAAATAGATCGATGATTATACTTCGAAATAACTGAGTATTCGAGATATCCAGGATAAGGAGAGTTTAAAGATACCAAAGTGGTAATCAAAATCCGTAAATCGACAACACAATGACCCAAAGAAAAGGACAAAAGGACATACAACGATCCACAAAACACTACAAAGAAAACTAAAGATTGCATTCTCTATCCAGAGTTGTCGTTCCTGCTACGCTACACTCCATCTCTGTCAACGCCCATTTTACAAGATTTTTGTAAAATTTAGAAACAGTAAAAAAATGTACTTAAAATTGTTTTAATTATTGTAAATATCAATAAAGATGAAAATAAATCACTCATTTCCAATCAATTCTCTCTTAAAAATGATTTGTGATCGTTTTAAACTTTTTAATTTTTACCTCCGCAAAATAGTTCTCCAAGAAATGGGGGGGAATCATTTTTAAGAGAGAATTGATTTGAAATGAGTGATTTATTTTCATCTTTATTGATATTTACAATAATTGAAACAATTTTAAGTACATTTGTTTTACTGTTTCTAAATTTTACAAAAATCTTATAAAATGAGCGTTGACAGAGATGTTGTGTAGCGTAGCAGGAACGACAACTCTGGATAGAGTATGTAAAGGTTGAGCAACACGAACCACACTAAAAACCGGAGGTGAACTCAGGTGCTCCGGAAGGATTAACAGTTCTTCTTCACGTGACACCCGTCGTGTTACTGTTGAACAACACGAACATCATCTGATATGGAAATCAGGTTAAAGAAGATTGAGCTGCACCAAATGTTTACTCCGAACTATGACAGACGTACACAACAATAGTATACGTGATCAGTCTGTAGAAATTTTGGTCATGTCGCTTTGACGAACTGCTGGACCTGTTAATCCGTAAGGCCGAAACCGAACAGTTTAACAGGTTTAGCTGTTCGTGAAGGGACATGTCATCTGTTGGTTTTGCAGAACCACATATCGTTATGGATTTTGCAAAAGAATAGTCGGACATAAAAATGAAGGAACATCCACTGATTGTTAGAAGGCGGTTGTTGGCTCATCGACATTCTACTCGGTTGTTGGCTCATCGACATTCTACTTTTCGCGGGAACGTATATTTATCATCATTCCCTACTGCTATATTTACATTCAAAATGCAACCTTTCGATTCGTATGTTAGTTGGCGCTTGTACTGTGATATTGAAAATATATCGTAATACTGTATGAAAAATATAGGACATTTATAATGTTGAAACAGCAAGATGATTTAGGATTTCGAACATATTTGTTTTCAATATTTATCTGATATTTCGGATGCATATGTTATTACAGAAAAGGCTAAATTTTAGAGCACTTCGTGTCTATTTCAGTCTCTGTATTATATGGTATTGCCAGAGTTTTGTTTATATCTACTTTTATGTTCATACTTTTTTATATCCAGATTATTTCTAAACTCACAAATATCTTCGGTTTTTCGGTACTATTCGTCCATCTTGAGATTGTTTACAAATTCAGTCAAATAAAGATTTTTATAAGTTTTCTTTCTTCCCTAATGTCAATCTGGAACAGTTTACCTCAGTCAATAGCTCTTTCACCTAACCTAGAATCCTTCAAAAGTGGGATCTCCACATTAACATTTGAAGGATTCCCAACCCATCTTTAAATACATATTGCAAGCCACTGTACATATATATAATTAGTTATTTTTGCTTGGTTAATTTTTGTTTTGGTTTATTATACTTTTAATGTGTCCATGTACATAGCGCACACAGTTCCGAGACGTTACACACTCAAACCTTTGAGTCTAGTCCTGTATTTGGAAGAAGAAGAAGAAGAAATTTACAATTGACACAGATAAATAACCTTTGTGTTTCCTTTTTTCTTTACAGAGAACTTAAAAAGCTGAATATTTGACTTGGTGGTATGAATTGAAAATAAATTTAATAACACAGTATTGTTTATCTATTTATTTATTTATTTATTACAATAGCATCAAAAATCAGTCAAAACGCTGCCGTCACTTTCAATAAATGGTTTTAAATCAAATAACGAGATGTAGAAAATAAAGTCATAACTACCATCCGGTTACAACAGTAGGTATTTAGCCATAATGTGCTTGGGTTAGGGCTAGGATTATAGTGTTTAACGCCACTTTCATCGATATTTCAGCTCTATCGTCGCGATCAGTTTTATTGGTGGAGGAAACCGGAGAAAACACCGACCTGTCACGAGTCACGGGCAAACATGTGCTTGGGGATGTTAAAATAGTTTGGTAGAGTATTAGTAAATTTTATCCCCGGATACAGCTAGGATAATAACTTATATCCTGCCAATCCATGTTTGAGAATATTGTGCTGTACATTTGAAGATTTGAAAGTTCCACTCTAAAGGAGTTTAGTGGTGCACCTGACATAGGAGGAATTTACAGATTAGGTAAGATACCCTCGATACACTGAAGTACGATATTGTGCAAAATGTATGTTTAGTAAATCATATTTGCATAACAAAATTCAGCTTGGAATGTTTTAAAGTGAGTAAAAAGAATAAATCAGGTAGTTAACCCATTCGAACAGTATCAAAAAATCATAATACGGACAGACCGGCAAAACACACAATGGAAACATTAAATCAGGCAGAATTAGAAGGGGACTTGGGTGGTCGAGTGGCTAGATTGTAGACCTCTTCCCACGAAGCTATCACATCTAACATTGGTTCGCAACCTTTATGCCCTCTAAAATATCAATGTTTCCAGATACATACTAAGCTCCTGATGTATCACCGTTAAGTTCGTAGTATCTGTCCTCCCTCAATAAATCTGATTGTCGCAGTATAGGAGGAACAAATGTTGAAAGAGTTGCTAAGCACCCAAATAAAACACCAACAGAAATAATACAACAAAAGATCAGAAAACAAGAACATAACACATATTCTTCTTAGTAATATAATCTGGGTTAAAGAAGGCATGTTTTACTAGTTCTGTAATAATTTTAGACTTACACCTCTACTGACTGTTGAGACATAGAAATCCTGTAATATCCGACTAACTCATGATGACCATAAAACATTTTGAGTGTTGGTATCTCTGGACACATTATTTAGTTTACATATGTAGCCTCGTTTCGAAAGAACCGGTATGTAAAGTTTTCTCTAGAATAGCTGACCAAGTGGTATACTGTACAGTACAGTAGATTTTGTTCTTATGATTTCATAATGACATGCACAGTTATAGAAATTAAGTGACTTTGCAGTTAATTTTATTTTTATTACGATAGAACTGAGTTTAATATCTACGTTTTCATTACTATCACTTGGTCGATACCTCTGCTGATGAACTATTAGTCCCCAGGGTATCATCTGTCCAGTAGTCAGTATTTCCTCACCGACATTATTAGATATACATGTACATGTATCTGTTATTGAAACGTACAGTTCATAAATAATGTAACTATTAGTAAAACTGGGGGCACGGGTGGCTCAATGAGTTAGGTCGTTGTAGGGCCCGGGTGGCTCAATGAGTTAGGTCGCTGGATCTAACAATTCATACAAGCATATCACCAATACGGCGTGGGTTCGCGCCCGACTTTGTAAATTACAAAAAGGGTGCACTCGACTCGCAGCCGCAAGTGATAAAGTTTACCAGTTGCTTGCCCATGGTCGGTGGTTCTCTCCTAGCTGCAATAATGTAGCTCCTGTGACAAACTTGTGTCTCGGCAGAGCTACAACGCGGTCCCATTCGTCACAATGGAGCAAAAAAAAGTTGCAGTTGAAACATAAAAACTCACTATTTACGCTTCAAACATTTCATTATAACTATTACTGATGATCCCAGTCCTTGTTAAATCGGTTTGACTGAGAAATATATGCTTTTCAGAGTTAGCAACAACCTTGTTTAAATTTATCGATCGTTTTCCATAACCGGAAACTACGGAAGGCGGAGCTTTTCTAAATATGGTTTTCTTACAACAACCTGATGTAAACATTCCAATCGTAACTACTCGGCCATTCTCGCTACCCTGTTATTTGCAGGGTAGCGAGAATGGCCGAGTAGTTACGATTGGTAAACATTCACGCCTAAATCGCCAAATATGGTATCGACATCCAAATAGTGAGGCCGGAAATGACGAAATTCAAAATGTAAACATGGATTTTTATTTTGTGGGAATTACATTCTAAAATACTGGTAGGTGATAAAAACTTGTTATAATAATGGACAAAAGGAAAGGTTATGTCTTATTATTGATAAATGCAGGCGTCAGAAGCTCTGTAAGCGAGCGCAAAAAATCTCGGCGGCTGCTCCATTACGTGTAATGGCATCCCGTTATAACCCTTGCGAGTAAGCAAGCATTTAGGGTTTTATTATTAGAACTAGTTCTCTCCGGGTACTCCGGCTTCATCCACCACTAAAACTGGTCGCCATGATATAGCTGAAATATTGTTGAAAATGGCGTTAAATACCAAATATCAAAAGACTTCTGAATTGTTTGGCTTTCAAATCTTATGATTATAAACGTACCTGATGTAGGTTATTCCAGAAACGCACAGTGCGCTGTAAATTCAATATCTACTTATTTATAGCTAAGACAAAATTATACTGGTTATATGAAAACATCAGACATTATAAATAACTTACTTGTGGGTAAAGTAGATCCACTAAGTAAATTACCCAGAAATCCTCTACCTCCGTAGTAGTTAGGTTGTAAATGATGGTGATAATTTACTGTTTGGTGTTGATGATGTACACCTGCATATCTAGGAAATGCCCCGTATGCCCCTCCAAATCCTGGAAATCCACTGTATGTACCACCAATATCTCCAAACCCATATCCTCCTCTGTATGACCGGAAGTTATGAAATCCGTAAGGTAGAGCAGACGACAAAATGATGGAAGAAATTAAAACAACCAGAATGGTTAAATATTTCATCATTTTCAAATCGTTGAAAGACTTTTTCTTTTCAGAATCAAAGTGCGTTTTGTGAATAGAAAATTGAAGATTGCCATATTTATAGATAGATCTAGTGACTTATTCATCGGAAGTTCCGAGTTGTGTTGTTCGTCATATTGTCGTATATCATGCATACAATGACAGTTGACGACTCAATTATGTTCTATATACACGGATATTACATCAGCTGTTGTAACTGGTTTAACGTAGGTATATGTTCTGTTTTTACCTAACTTGACCAGTGTTTAATCCGGGTAAATGTATACGATGTCTTTACCGCGAACAAATTCACTGATGTTCATGCAAAAATGTATTTTTATTTTGGACCACTTGTTTGTAGACAAATGATTAACGAATTTCTAAAAACATAATTTTAAGTCTTCTTGTGAAAACTTATTTTTCTATGAAAAGCGACAAAGACAAAGGGTATGAATACAAATTAAGGGACAAATAAAATGTAAACCCAAACAAAACAATGCAAATTTTCTGCAACAGTTGAGTTAAAGAAAGTAATTATGAAATTAAATGTAAGAAGAATTTGAAGATACCAAAGGGGTTATTAATATCCGTAAGCCGAAGGACAGACAACACAATGACTAAAAGAAAAAGGACAAAGGGACAAACAATGATCTACAAAACATTATACAGAAAACTTAAGATCGAGTAACACGAACCCTACTAAAAACCTGGAGGTGTAACACTTTTTTCACCGACAATGGAGTTTACTAAAGTGATATTTTAGGATATGACCGTATGTTCATGACAATTATATAATTTGTAGATTGCTTATTATCCATGATTTAATTTTTTTTTAATTGTGTTCTCTTCTGAAACGTGATGCCCGGTTCTGAATATAGAGATCCCCATTCATTTTAGCTATATTGAGCTCATTTGACAATTTACTACAACAAAAGAGATGATTTCAATTTTCCCATTGACAGCGTAATATTTATATGTAACAAAATTCCAGATGCACCTGAATATGGAATATATACGGTATTCCAGAGCTTGTAGGTTCTTAACAAGGAAGTTACCGAACCAAATATACTATGTGGTTAAGCTGAAGTCATCGCTCTAAAAGTCTTACGTTCACTATCATGTTTTAGTAAATCGTTACGGAATATCTGTGTCACAGATGACCACGGATATGTTCCGCCTGTTGTAATCACTAACCACAATCTCCTATCCTTTGGTATGACTTATCTAAGTTATCACCGAAAATCTAACAAGAATAACTCGATGGGTGCCACTATTGGAACAGGAGCTGCGTGCCTTTCCGGAGCACCTGAAATCATCTCCAGTTTATAATAGGTTCATGTTGCTCTTTCTTTAGTTTTATGTGTAACTTTTTGTGGATCATGTTGGTTTTTGTTTGGTTCTGTGGTTGTTTGTTGTTTGTTTTTTGTCTTCGTTTTTCTTTTGCTTTGTTTCGTTTTTTGTTGTTGTTGATTTTTTGTTGTTGGTTTTGTTTTTGTTTATTTTTTTTGTTTATGGTGGGGGGGGGGGGGGGGGGGGCTTTTACTTTCAAGGACAATCTAAAAATATTTGTCTGCGTCTGTTCTTCGATTTATGATTTCTGATTTCCCATATGGTATTTCAAACTTTTCGTCGCAATTATAGTAGACTCTACTGTTAAATTAGAGACAAATTGTTGGTAGAACTAGTAGTTCCGACTAGGAAATAAGCCATTACAATTCTATTTCATCCAATATTATATTATTCTTTTATATTCAATATTTGAATCCAACAAATTAATAAACTATTCATTCTGGTCTCCTAAGAAAACCATTATTTTCTTTAGATGTTTATGACTAATTGATATTAAATCTGTTAGCAATATCAGTTATGATTTTTGTTCTAAGATTAATGTTATTTAACCAACAGATTCTACCTTCTTAGAAGTCGGTTAAATACAAGAATGAACTCAATCTGCTATAGTACTGTCCATCTCAACCTGCTATAGTACTGTCCATCTCAACCTGCTATAGTACTGTCCATCTCAACCTGCTATAGTACTGTCCATCTCAACCTGCTATAGTACTGTCCATATTTATGCTGTCATTTATACTCAACCTGCTATAGTACTGTCCATATTTATGCTGTCATTTATACTCAACCTGCTATAGTACTGTCCATATTTATGCTGTCATTTATACTCAACCTGCTATAGTACTGTCCATATTTATGCTGTCATTTATACTCAACCTGCTATAGTACTGTCCATATTTATGCTGTCATTTATACTCAACCTGCTATAGTACTGTCCATATTTATGCTGTCATTTATACTCAACCTGCTATAGTACTGTCCATATTTATGCTGTCATTTATACTCAACCTGCTATAGTACTGTCCATCTCAACCTGCTATAGTACTGTCCATATTTATGCTGTCATTTATACTCAACCTGCTATAGTACTGTCCATATTTATGCTGTCATTTATACTCAACCTGCTATAGTACTGTCCATCTCAACCTGCTATAGTACTGTCCATATTTATGCTGTCATTTATACTCAACCTGCTATAGTACTGTCCATATTTATGCTGTCATTTATACTCAACCTGCTATAGTACTGTCCATATTTATGCTGTCATTTATACTCAACCTGCTATAGTACTGTCCATATTTATGCTGTCATTTATACTCAACCTGCTATAGTACTGTCCATCTCAACCTGCTATAGTACTGTCCATATTTATGCTGTCATTTATACTCAACCTGCTATAGTACTGTCCATATTTATGCTGTCATTTATACTCAACCTGCTATAGTACTGTCCATATTTATGCTGTCATTTATACTCAACCTGCTATAGTACTGTCCATATTTATGCTGTCATTTATACTCAACCTGCTATAGTACTGTCCATATTTATGCTGTCATTTATACTCAACCTGCTATAGTACTGTCCATAGTTATGCTGTCATTTATACTCAACCTGCTATAGTACTGTCCATAGTTATGCTGTCATTTATACTCAACCTGCTATAGTACTGTCCATATTTATGCTGTCATTTATACTCAACCTGCTATAGTACTGTCCATATTTATGCTGTCATTTATACTCAACCTGCTATAGTACTGTCCATATTTATGCTGTCATTTAAACTCAACCTGCTATAGTACTGTCCATATTTATGCTGTCATTTATACTCAACCTGCTATAGTACTGTCCATATTTATGCTGTCATTTATACTCAACCTGCTATAGTACTGTCCATATTTATGCTGTCATTTATACTCAACCTGCTATAGTACTGTCCATATTTATGCTGTCATTTATACTCAACCTGCTATAGTACTGTCCATATTTATGCTGTCATTTATACTCAACCTGCTATAGTACTGTCCATATTTATGCTGTCATTTATACTCGACCTGCTATAGTACTGTCCATATTTATGCTGTCATTTATACTCGACCTGCTATAGTACTGTCCATATTTATGCTGTCATTTATACTCGACCTGCTATAGTACTGTCCATATTTATGCTGTCATTTATACTCGACCTGCTATAGTACTGTCCATATTTATGCTGTCATTTATACTCAACCTGCTATAGTACTGTCCATATTTATGCTGTCATTTATACTCAACCTGCTATAGTACTGTCCATAGTTATGCTGTCATTTATACTCAACCTGCTATAGTACTGTCCATATTTATGCTGTCATTTATACTCAACCTGCTATAGTACTGTCCATATTTATGCTGTCATTTATACTCAACCTGCTATAGTACTGTCCATATTTATGCTGTCATTTAAACTCAACCTGCTATAGTACTGTCCATATTTATGCTGTCATTTATACTCAACCTGCTATAGTACTGTCCATCTCAACCTGCTATAGTACTGTCCATATTTATGCTGTCATTTATACTCAACCTGCTATAGTACTGTCCATATTTATGCTGTCATTTATACTCAACCTGCTATAGTACTGTCCATCTCAACCTGCTATAGTACTGTCCATATTTATGCTGTCATTTATACTCAACCTGCTATAGTACTGTCCATATTTATGCTGTCATTTATACTCAACCTGCTATAGTACTGTCCATATTTATGCTGTCATTTATACTCAACCTGCTATAGTACTGTCCATATTTATGCTGTCATTTATACTCAACCTGCTATAGTACTGTCCATATTTATGCTGTCATTTATACTCAACCTGCTATAGTACTGTCCATATTTATGCTGTCATTTATTTTTGTGATAGTGTATGGTATTTTTGGATGGAAACGAATCTGTTAATAAAGAAAAATCTAGAGAGTCAATGATTTTGCTTGGAAATAACAGAGTAAAAGAGTTGCCCGTGATTAATAAAGGCTAAAGCCATACGAACAGATCGCGTATTTACTACGAATGATCCAAGGAAACTATTTATTTAAGTTCGAAATAACTAGGTTTAGCTGCATACCAATTATAGATTATCTTCCAACAAAGAGAGTAACGGACATTGAAATGTTTAAATCACAGATTGTATTACGGTATCTCATGACATCGCATCAATAGGTTTGTTAACTTTCTGCTACTGTTCGCTGGTTACTGAGGATGGTTTCCAAGACTCAAACAACAGAGTTGCCCAGTGCGTCCTCGGGTGGTGGATAGGGGGTGTCCTCTCGATGGGGTTGTAATGATATTATACGGAACATATGTCCGTGGCTAAAGTGTTTAGCGTGTTTGGAGAGTGCCACGCTCCCTACATCTACATTTTTGTGGATTTCGGAACGTAACGAGCAATCTTAATGGGGGGGGGGGGGGGGGGTATTCTATATATGCGTCTAACCAAGTTTCGGTTTATTTGGTAAAGCGGTTTCAGAGGAGATGATTTTTTTTTAGAAATTGAACAACTGGTAACTAGAATTGCCTATTTCGGCCATGTTTGTTAACGGATTGGGACGACATAAACAAGCTGCATAGACGACATTCCATAGATACTTCCTACCAAGTTTCGGTTCATTTGGCTGAGCGGCTTCAGAGGGGAAGATTAAAACGACGGACGACGGGAACCATTTGGCGATCCGTGCAATTGGGAAGATTGTCGGTTAATGGAAATTTATGCTATCGCATAATTCTATTTATTTGCGACATGTTGGATAAATTAATCAACAGATGAGTACGTGTAAGATTTTGGCGTTCGTGTTCCTCCTGTTTTAGCTTTCTGTGTTTAGGTGGGTTTTTTGTGTGTGTTTGTTCATCCCACTCCCCCCCTCCTCCCCCCCCCCCATTCTTTTTACCATGGTTTTGTCGTTTTCTATTGATTTATGACTTTTGCTCACGTCCTGGTATCTTCTGACTTAATTTATGATAGTCTCGTCATGAAAAAGCTGACATACTATTTACTTGGCGTTAAACAACAATCAATCGCGGATAAAAGGTTTTGTTCAGAGAACATTTTGGGATAAGCTTTCGGGAACTACCATTTAACCTTCTGGGGGTGCTATTTTTTTCTGAAAAAAAATATGTCGCCAACTTTATATAAAAAAATAGTAAATTGTCCCGAAAGATGCAAAAATTAAATCTTAATTCTGTAGATTTCAACAACAAATTTTGGTAAAATTTGATTAAAAATTACATTTTTATGCTAAAAAAGAAATATTCTGATTATTTGGGGGTTTTTTTCATTTGGAAAAAAATATCTGGTTCGGGGGAAAACATAACCACTTCACCTCTCTAACGGTTAAATGGTCGGTCTGTTGGGTTATTTCCATTTAAGCATTCTTTCATATATTTGATGGATATCATGAGTGAGTGAGTGATTGTTGTTTAACGCCAATTCAGCAATTTTTCAGCTATATCATGGCGAGAACAAGTTAATTTTCATTGAGATGATGAGGTCCGCTTTGTACCAGACCAACACGTTGAGTTGGATTTGTATATAGTGCTAGCTCAAGGAAACAACAGTCCGCGGGTAGACATGTCGCTCTATTCTGACACATTATTCTGATTCCGACTCAACCAGTCTTTGCTCCTTCTCTTTAATGCTGCGTGCTTAGCGGAGAAGCAACATATACCACTTTTAGTCTTTGGTTTGACCCGACCGGGGCTCGAACACACGATCTACCGCACTCGAGACGAGCACGCTAAACATTACGCCACCTATGCGGTTATACTGAAGTGACCATGATTTTTTACTATTTTTATTTAAGCTTACCAGAAGACGAATAACAACCGTAGATGATGAAGAAATATAGTATTTATTAATATAATAAATAAATGTAATACGATGTTCGTTATATATCTTTGTTCATTTCTAAACACGACGTCAACAATTTAATAGTGTTTAGAAATGTACAAAAATATATACATCATACCAATAGGTTTGGGTGATATGAAATTATACTCTGTATTCAGGATGATATCATACATTTACACTCAATTCCCTTTCCCCTTTTTTTACCCACCACCAAGTTCTGTTTATCAAATATATGTATGTATACATTTATTATATATGTAACTTGCTAAGTTGATATAATTTGTTTCCAGGGCCGGATTAAAGCCAATGTATGCCCTAAGTACAGGCCAACCTTAGTGCCCCAGCACCTTCCACTGGCATAATGTAAAACTAACACGACCCTTCATGCCAAGGCTCAACATAATTGTCAAATGCCTAACATTAAATTCAGAATTCAATTTTCAGTCAGACCAAACCCCTTATATAAAAATCATTAAAATATCTGTTTTTCATATTTATTTAACACAGTTATTGTACTCTATGCTTTAGAGCAGACAACAGTATAAACATATTATTTACTTATAACTAGGACAACGAATACAATGCAAGTCTTTAACTTGCAATTCAAGATTTAAATGTTATAAAGGGAACAATACAAACAGAAATACTAAAAATTGTGTCTTACAACAGGAGCCAGTATTGTCAATATTACAACAACAAAAACAACAACAAAAATTACACTTTGAAGAGTTTTCCCCTACATTTCTTATTAGCAAAGTCTTTTATTAAATCCACAAAGTTAATTTGGCGCAACAAATCTGCTTCAATAATGAACAGAGATCAGAATTCCAGCCTCTCTTGTCTCATCGTTGTTCTGTTTGGATTTTTTATACGCTTCATTTGAGAGAATGAGCGTTCAGTTGTGCAGTGTGTGACCATTAATATGAGTGAAACTGCTAAAGCTCAGTAGATAAATTACTGTTCAAGTGATCTGGAATAGTATCAATTAGTTTTTGACAACCCTCTGAGTACCTTCTACTAGCTTCAGTAAATGAGGAAGTTGCTTTTTGTTGTACATCAATTTTCTACATATTTGTGGATTTGTGTTGTGTTTTTTAGCCTAATATCTGGCTGATAAAATAAATTGTCTTGTGGCCGGATTTTTGTGATGCCTTGTCCCTTGATGTCCTAAGCACGTGCCTATATTGCCATAGGGTTAATCCAGACCTGCTTGTTTCCAATCCAATTGTACATTTATAGGAAATTAAACACAAATGTAAGTTTCTTCATGGAGTACATATACAATTTTTTCTCAGTTTACGGACCAGTCTTCCTACTTTCACAGATCCTCTTCTAATACCTCGCCAAGCTATAAATAAGGCACTAAGACGAACACCATGCTGCAAAAAACAGACAGTAGTCCTTTAAAAATATATTTATTACATCTACCTGTGATAAGTGCCGTCTTAACAGCACCATAGGTCCCCGAGCAAAGCAGTGCACTTGGGCCCTACCTAGACAGCCACTCACAGGAATAAAAATGTAAATGTCGATAGAATTAAGCATATATTTATTGTATTGGTACTTCCAACAAAATCAGTGTTTAAACATTAAAAAAGACCATGATATGCACAGCATACATAGATTAGCAGGGATGGTCGTAAGCAGCTGCCCGGTGTGTCCATGCATTAAGATTTGATTTGATTTGATTTTTGGTGTACTACGCCACTTTCAGCAATATTTCAGCTATATCATGGCGACCAGTTTTAGTAGTGGAAGAAGTCGGAGTACCCGGAGAGAACCACTGACCATGGGCAAGCAACTGGTAAACTTTATCACTTGCGGCTGCGAGTCGAGTGCACCCTTTTTGTGATTTACACAGCCGGGCGCGATCTCACGCCGTATTGGTGATACGCTTGTATGAGTTGTTAGGTAATCCAACTGCCTAACTCATTGAGCCACCCGAGCCCTCCATGTATTAAGACGACACTGCCTATGATATTAGTGCCAATCATGACTAAGTAAATTTACAGTTATAATCCCCTGTCTTTGATGAGGTGGACTTAGATATCTACGTTATTATTACAGATGTACTTTTTTGTAATATGAACATACAATTTACAAACAACGGACAAATCATTCAGCTTATTAAATGTACAAATATATTGCTTGTCAAGGTATTATTCATTGAGATTTATTTTTGAAAATAAATTAATATTGTTACAAATTCAAATCTGTATAGTATCTACTTTCGTGTTGATATTTATTTGGTCACATTCACACTTTTTTTGACAGATTGATACAGAAAAGTAAGACGAGGTCGGGATCAACCTCAATTGATTTCAAACCTAATGAACGCACAGAAGACAAACAATACATCCCATAAATATAAAATGACTCTTATAACAAAACTCTTAATAAATGTTATTTTATTTTGCAATGCCTTCGAGAAGTGTAGCAGACGCTAAATCACGAATATCTAAAGCATGTTCAACAGAAAATGTTCTCTCAAGTTGGAGATAAATATGAACCAACGTCGGTAAGCAGTCTGTATCACTGTTCAATGTTTGTCACTGTAAATTATTATCATGTACTTATGGACAGTTGTACAGTAGACATGGCAATGAGTGTATCACGTATATAATAGTCATGGCAATGAGTTTATTATGTATGCAATAGTCATGGCAATCAGTTTATCACGTATACAATAATAATGGCAATCAGTTTATCACGTATACAATAGTCATGGGAATGCTGTGCAAGGTAACGGCTATTTTTAACACTACTTTCAACAATATTTCAGTTATATCGTGGAGGTAAGCTTAATTTTGTTCAGAGAAATTTTACTCTCAAGATCCGCTACGAATTCCGCATAAAAACGATGTTCGGTTCGTCGTTACACTCGGGTAGGAGGACTCGTGTATTATTTACGTCATTTGTGTTTGTTTGCTTATAGTGGTGTCCAACACATACTGGGTTGTGATTTTGTTTTGTTTTTCTTCGTCTAGTGTACCCTATGTTGCCAGTTTTTCTGGATTTTCCATTTTTGACTGCCTCTTCGGTATTCTCTAACGTTTATTTATCATAGTGGATAAAACCATAGTACCCCGAGTGACCCAATGTTCCTACCATAAGTCATTGATAAGCTTGATCACACAAGGTTGTACTGAACTCATATGTTCAGAGGAGATACGATATAGACACTGATTACATAGGTATATGATTTGAAATCTTACTCACTTTTCATTCAGAGCAAATATACAACAATGACAGTAAGTATACTCAACATCGCAATTGAAATTGACAGGACAGACACAAAATACACAAGCTTGTCTGAAAATTAAGCAAAAAGCACAATTTTGTTTGAAATATGAAGCAAAATACAAAATCTTGTCTAAAATATGAGGCAAAATACACAATATTGTCTGAAATATGAAGCAAAATACACAATCTTGTCTGAAAATGAAGAAAAATACACAATCTTGTCTAAAAATGAAGGAAAATACACAATATTATGAAAATAAAGGAAAATACACAGTCTTGTCTGAAAATGAAGCAATACATTGCGAATGTGGAAATTGCAAGAAGGTATGTTTTCCTTCTTATCTTTTAGTCAGTCAATCCACCATGATATGCACAGACTTGCACTGTATTTTATGTTGCCGCGTATATCACCAATGAAATGTGCACTTGTGTGTGTTTATAGAACTTTACCCTATCTGAATTCATATTTTATCATGTGTTTTTATATGTGTGGCCTTTGTAGTAAAAGGTAATCATCAGATTGAAATTTGTTTATGTTGGTAGTTGAAGTGAATCCGTTGAAAGTTTTTTTTTTAAATTATTTCTTCTTATTCATTGGAGCTCAACATATCACGAGTCGACGGCTGGGATTCTTTTAACAGATGTATCCCCACAATCATTATATCCCTCAACAAGTCAGGACCTAAATTTGCATCAATATATGTACTATCTGATTTAAATTAAATCGTCAATTGTTCCCTCTTTCTATTAGCCCCTCATAAATAGCTAACACAATTCCATAAGAAGTCCATGTGGAAACGAAGCCCTTTGTATTTGGAGCTTTATGACAAAATAGAGCTGAATGGAGCGACATGTCTCCCTTAGCACTATAAAAATCAGATCATGCTGACCTAGTACAAAGTAGCTCATTTGATACCAGGGGCCGTCGTGGTCGTGATCGTATGGTAGTTGGATATATAACTACCCAATGCAATCAGTACCTACCACCACTAAATTTGTGATTTCGAATCCCGTCCATGGTGAGGTGTACTCGATACAACATTATGTGATAAAGTCTTGCGACAGGTCGGTGGTTTTCTGCAGGTACTCCGGTTCCACCACCAATAAAACTGACCACACAATATAACTGATATATTGTTGTATTTGGCGTTAATGACCACAAACCAACCAAACCAACCTTTGATACCAAGTTTTGTTTCACGAAGAATAAAAATATGATGTATAAAGATCAAGATTAGGACTTGAGCAGCCATCTTTATACTAACACTGCTCACACAGTTATACGTCAGTTGGAAGGCATTTTACTCACACATGGAGGACACTTACATAACCGCATCATTTCACTAAACAGGAGGTTTTGGTTAATAAACCCATTATAACTCAGTCAGGAGAGTTGGGGTATAGATTTTGCCATTTGTTTGTTCGAATTTCTTATTGATTTAGGAACTGTTCTGGTAATTGGTGTGGTATATTGCGTTTTTCAATTTATTGTACTCTCAATTATATAACTGAACAATTGTTCTTTTGATTGGCTATTGGATATATAATACATGTAGATTTCCATGCATACAGATATTAGTATGCATGCGTTTGCCTACGTTGTATTGGCTCCGCCATTGTCGTGATCGTATAATAGTTGGATTTAGAACTATATATCCAATCAGTGCGTATCACCACTAACGTTGTGAGTTCGAATCCCACTCAGGCGATGTGTACTCGATACAGCATTATGTAATAAAGTTTGTCAGTGACTTGCGACAGGTCGGCGGTTTTCTCCGGTTTCCTCCACCAATAAAACTGACCGCCACGATATAGTTGAAATATTGTTGAAAGTGGCGTTAAACACAACAACCATAACCTTAACTTTAACCCTACGTTGTATTGCATTGTTACATTTCACTATTGGGTTAGGCTTTGGAAATTGTAATTACATCTTGTCAGTCTCGACCGCAACACGTTGTATGTTTACTTAACATTGTCAAAATAACTATAAACTTGATTCGTCAGTTTCTTCTCTTGTTACGAAGGGTGTCACTAGTGGAGCAGGAATTACTTACTCTTATGAAGCACATGAATTCACCGCCAGTTTTTAGTGGGGTTCGTGTTGATTGGTCTTTAGTCTTATTTGTAGTGTTTTGTAGATCGTTGTTTGTACTTTTTCTTTTGACCATTGTGTTGTCTGTCCTTCTTCGATTTACGGATTCTGATCACCACTTTGGTGTCTTTAAACTCTTCTTAGAAGTTAGATTAGGAAGTTCAACTTTGTATTTCAAAGAATAAAGATGTAGTACTTTTAAGTTGAGTTAGTGTTAAGGTTTGGTAATAGGTTTGAGCTTATTCTCATGTTGCGCATAATATACAATGCATAAGCGAAATACTCACCATGACTTCCACTCGTGACCTGTCGTTGACATTTGTGCAAACATAAAATACAATCACAGTAATTTGATGACTCAAAATTCTTTAAAAATAAATTCAAATTTTTAAAGAAACCTTTGAAGATATGTTTTTCTGTTTTTCTGGATAAAAATGACCCACAAGTACATGATACGGGATAACTACAGTTTCCGAAAGTTATGCTATGGAACGAGTTGTTAGTGGGTGGTTCTTTTTCACTGCCTGAAACGGTGTTACTGGGGTCTTCTATTCCACTCCCTGAAAATATACCACTTCATAAATCATAGTGAAAATGAATAAGGTTGAAAATTATATGCCAACAGTATCAGAGTATAAAACTTGTAGTATTGCTACTAAAAACCTTGAATGTCTTATTATTCTATAGATTGATATACTAAACAATAAATTCTAAGCAGATATAGAACGTCATTCCAACATTGAATCAATGCTGAGACAACGTCCGACGTTTGTTTCGATGTTGAAATGACGTTGTTTTGCTGCTAAGCAGTAGTATATTCGACAATAAAATTAACATTTAATATATTGAATAATAAAGTTCAAATTAATATATCATTACTTACACGTCAGTTGTAATTGAAGTGTAATATTTGCTGTGATGCACTGATCCATATTCAAAACGGAACACGTGACATTTTGAATAATTCCCCGGATGTTTGTTGATTCTTCATTTGTACTGCTGTGTACCTGTGTAGTAGCTATAGCAGTATCGTCAACAGTACACAACACATTCTTCAGATGTTCATCCAATGTGTTGTTGTCAGTTTCACTGAACAGATTCATTTCCAGGGGCACATCTGCAATATCAAAATGCCAGATTGTGACAAAATGGTGGGTTTGTTGCTCAATTGGAGATTATGGTGTATGGAAATACAGTTGAGGGTTTGTTTGTCATTTGAACTTATTAAAACAGAAAATAATGAATTCCTGGGTTGGATTAGATATATTTATTGAAATTCGAAGTTCTTATATAATATAATTAGTATTAAAACTAAATTTCCCCCTCCCCGATGCATAGCTTACCATAGCCTATTTTGGCTATCCTGTTTAAGCCCTTTGGTTTTCTTGTTCCCAAAGATTCTAAAAATTATTTGGCTTTCCAATGTTTCGACCTTGAACATGCATGATGAAGGTTATTTCAGAAACTCACCGTGCACAATAAATTATATACCTACGTATTTATTAGAAGCATAACAACACAGACGGACACAGCTAATTAAAACTATATGATAAAAAATGAAATAGTTAAAATATTAAAATGAAATCAAAAGTATAAATTGAATGCAGATTCAAGATCAACCAAAGCCAATTAAATATTAAACTAGATATCTAATTTAGTGCGCACGACACGTTTCTGGAACAACATGCATCACAGTCAAAATATTGGAAAGCAAAATAGTCCAAATGTCTTTGGAAGCAAGAAATCCGAAGGGTTTAATTAGGTGCCGATTAGGTTGACCAAAATCAGCTACGGTCACATATGTCTGAGGAAGATGAACAATGAACCTTATTCTTAATACTAATTACACTGATTAAGAATCGCTACGTTCAGTAATAACTATATCTGTTAAGCCATCTCAGTGCGGAAACACTGACTACTGGGCAGATATATACCCTCGAGAACTAATAGTTCATCAGCAGAGGTATCCACCAAGGGATAGTAATAATAATGTAATATAGTATTATTACGTGATGCTTTTTATATTTGCCTAGTTATAGGTCCGAGGCCTGCTGTATTGGCCTGAGGCGAAGCCGAAGTCCAATACATTAGACCGAGGACCTATAACTAGGCCAATATGAAAAGCATCACGTAATGATTCCTTTATTAATTAATCAGTCCAATATCTCTCGAGACGTTTCCTTACGGTTGTCGAAATGTCTAGCGGATTCCGATCTAGCTGTTATTGGACCGACTGGAATCGGGCCAATACGGAAAATATCCGTATTGGACTGGTTTTTGCCGTATTGGCCCAATGAAAGTTTTTATATTGCATTGACAGATTTGATCATATAAAGGCTAATAAATCAAAGTTAATTAATAATGACTATTATTAATTAACCACTATTATATTTACATAAATAAGATGAAAGCTGCCTTTGTGTTACAGTTAGTATACAAGTCGGCCAATACGGAACAAATTCGGCCAATATGGATTTTTTTCTCGTATTGGCCGACTTTGCTCCGCCCAATATTGGTTTTCCGGATTCTCTCTATAGTTTACATACGTGTATCAACGATAGAATAGAGACGCTAATATTTTAAAAGTAATAATTTAGAAATTTCTTTAAAGTTAAAACATCTTATATTTGGTTATAAAATATCTGATAAAAATTATTATGATGTAAATTATTTTATCACAATTCTCGGATTTTCAATTTATAAATCATATTATTTATCTGAACAGAAGACAAAAAATGTAAATGTTTATAAAATTTTTATATTTGAATTCAATAAAAGAATTGATGATATAAAATATCATAGAAAAAATAATAGTTTTTTATATGCTGTGAAAAAGATAAATAGTTCTTGGATATTATGATAACTGTATTTTAATTTGTACCAGTTGATTAATTTCCTGGATAATCAGTGGTGTGTAACAGGGTACATCAAGATATGCTTGAACTCTTGATTAGAATTATAACAAGCAAGAATTTAGAATAAATAAGATTATTATGTTTAAAAATATTTTTTTTTATCGTTAATTAATAAATATCTTGGGTAGCTGTATTGGCCCGAGGTAAAGCCGAAGGCCAATACAACTACCCAAGGACTAATAACTAGGCCAATACGGAAATCATCACGCAATAATTATAGATTAATACATGGCCTTTTTCATATTGCCCTTGTTATTAGCACGAGTCCTTGATATCGGCCCCGAGGGACGATATCAGTCGAGGGCAATATGAAAAAGGCCATGTATTAATTTATTTATCACATATTTTGCCAGGGCAGATAACATGTTATTGCCCTTCACAAGAGGGCAGATAGCATGTTATTTCCCTCGTAAAATGTTATTGCCCCGGAGGCAAATAACACGCCGCAAATTATGTTTTTATTACACATGCAAATTTGGCGTTATTTCAATAAAATATGTGATAATATCATATCATTATAATTTAACATTATTTTATTGCAAATAAAATAGCAATAGGATTGGACAAAAAGTTATTACAACTTATGGACTGTCCTCTCCCTACAAATTATTACTATATTATTATACTTCGTTTGATAGTACAGACTCTTCATACTAGTAATAAGCCGACGTCTATCGGGTTTTCCTAGATTTACCGAATCAATGTCCTCTCTTTAGTAAACTCTAAAATTACCTTTAAGCACCATGATCTTTCGATCTTTATATTCTTTTTTCTGTAATGTGATATTGAACAAATGGAATGCTATTCTGTATATTGCGACGGGCATAATCTTAGAATAAAAACATAGATGTAAAATTAAGTGTGCACAACACGTTTCTGGAATAACCTTCAACAGGTACGCTCAATGCCAAAAAATTTGAAAGGCAAATAATTTAAAAGTATTTTTGAGCATGAAAACCAACGAGCCTAAACAGGATTGCCAAAATTAGAATAAAACCAACATTGAAATGACAAGGATATCTTTTAATCATTGACGAGAGGTAAAGAGTACCACTGAAAAACAGACTAGTTTGTCTTTCAAACTTTCTTTAATATATGATCGTGGCGTTAAACAACAATCACTCCCTTAAATACGATCGAGTTATCTTTGGATCATTGGGATAGAAACAATTTTCCTATAAATTCTGAAAAAGAATTATTATAAAGACATCAAAATTGCTGAAATGATTTTTAACTCGAAAATATCGAACACCCCTAACATTCTTTCACTTGTAATTCCCATATAAAAAGTAGGGGAGTTTGTGCTTACAAAATTTTGATGAAATATTCTAAGAAATTTTTCGATTTAGCTGTTGGACCTGTTCTGATGGTTTGGTAATTTTTTTAATTTATATATCTTCTTTAATAAACTAGTACACTATTCAATAGATAAATAAAATTAAAATTACTGTTTATTCTGGCCAAAATGTTTCTTAAATTAAGAATAGTTTGAAGATACCAAAAGAGTAATTAGAATCCGTAAATCGAAGAAGGACAGACAACACAATGACAAAAAGGACAAACAACGATCTACAAAACACTACGCGGTAGACTATAGATCGAACAACAACTAAAAACCGGGGTGAGCAGTTAACTATTTCGTCTACAATAAATAAAAAATGTACTATATTAGTAAAATTTAAAGATTGAACATGGTTTACTTACCACACACATGTATGTTGAAGAATTGTTCTAATATTTGTTCACCAATGATAGCTGAACATCTATACATGTCTTCATCACGAACACTGAAATTAACTATCTGAAGAATGGATTTGTCAGCTCCATAACTACCAGAAATCCTAAATTTCCCTTCTCCGTCACCCACTGTGTCTCCAGCACCAATTAGTTTATTGGAATTTCTCCAGGTTATGGGTGCGTTTTTATTTCTTTTATAAGGGCAGACAACTTCTGCTGTGGTATTTGGCTTAATGTACATTTCAATACAATAAGAAGCAAACACTATTAAAATATAAATAATAAATGCATTCATGTCGTCTCGATCTGATTAAAATCACATCTCTCGCTTGTTCCCCGTTTACTGATATGTCGCGTCGTGGGAAATCGGAAGAAACTCCATTACGGGTCACATGCGAGTTAACCTGTGTTACCGTCCAATGAAAATGACGCGCTTAGGTGACAATGAAAATGTTATATGATTTAAAAGTAATCTGCTTTTTTGTTGTTGCGATTGGTCAATATAGGTATTTATAATATCATTAGATATTGATGACATAGGATCACTCGCATGTGGCCCGTAGTGGTGTTTCATATCAGTTAAGAGGGTACCATACACTACAGGGAGATAACTCTTTAAAATCAGTTGAACGTTTTGATCATATGATGTTTGTATGCATATTTCAAGCATCTCGGTGATCAAAACCACAGAGAGAAAAGCTGCTATGTGGCTAGTGAATTTATAGCTCTGAGTCTGTTGGTCGGAATTTGTTAAAATTTTGATATTTATTACAGTGGATATATTCAAACACACTGCCAAAAAAATAAGAAAATTAAAGGAGCAGATCAAATTTTACCTGAAGTGTATGGTACCACCTTAAATGGAGCAAGTGAGAGAAAGGATTTTAATCAAAACCAATATGTTTCTATGGGCTTGTTTTAGTCAGAATTGACGCTTGGAGTGGTATTTCACAATGGACATTTTCTTTACACAGTGAAACCTGTCTAATCAGACATTACGCGGAACCAAACAATTATGTCGGATTTGACAGGGTATCGGAATACACAGGGATAAGTATTACGAGGAAAGTGGAGCAACTCTGCCAGGTCGGTCAATTTAGCTACGCACTTATATTCTTCGCCATTAACTGCAGGAGAAAAAATAATTTTACTCACAAACTGAAAGCAAATACTTTTAATATAAAAATACAATTAAAGTTTAGTAATCAAAGATATAAACCGATTCCTAATAATAAAAGTCATCTTATTCTATCATTTATTACAACTAGACAAAAAAAAGAGTAAGCAAATTATTTGTTCATTCCTATATTTTACAAAGGTGCAAAAGTTGAAAATTATTGTATCATATTAGGAATATGCAATGGTGAATCCAAGACTTCGTTATATAGTATATATAAAACAATATTCTTTACCATATTTCCAAAATCCAAATACGAGCAGTAACGTTCTAAACTGAGAAACCATTGTTCTGAAATTTATTAAGGAAGTATTAAACTTTCGAATAAAATAAGTCAAATATTAGAATAAAGCTGCATATTTTAAGCTAATGATTAGCACAGCTAGTGTTATTGGGGTCATAAACACACACACACATATATAGGGGCCGTCGTGGTCGTGATCGCATGGTAGTTGGATCTATGACTACCTATATGCAATCAGTGTCTATCACCACTAACGTTGTCAGTTTGAATCACACTCAGGCGAGGTGTACTCGATACAACATTATGTGATATAGATTGTCATTGACTTGCGGCAGGTCGGCGGTTTCCTCCGGGTACTCGGATTTCCTCCATCAATAAAACTGACCGCCACGATATAACTGAAATATCGTTGAAAGTGGTGTTAAACACCATAAACCTACCCCCCCCCCCCCGCCCCCACATATATTCATAGTATAATAATAATTTTTCAAACAAAATTCTATTGGTTTAGATCATACTCGGTACCATTATGTTATATATTTTTTTTATTTTCAATCAATTTGACTCGATTTAATTTCACTCTATCCAATATATTTGAAATCCAAGTAATTTAAAAGTCTTTGTGAGCAAGAACAAAGGGCTAGACAGGAAAGCCAAAAATCTGCTAAAGCCACCCATTCCTGAAGGGGGAGAACCTTAGTTTTTACCTATGTTTAAAAACTCAACACACATCGACATCAGTATCAGACTATAATGGTATAATATAAACATATCGCTTATAAAAATCGAAAATAAAAAAGAGGCAAGTCATAAATCTTAGTGTTATTTACAGGAATCTGGAAAGGGTCAGGTATCAGTGGGTTTTTTTTCTTATTCGTTATAACACATTACTGTTATCAGTAAAGTATCAGTGTTTTTTTTTTCTTATTCGTTAAAACACATTACTGTTATCAGTAGAGTATCAGTGGTTTTTTTCTTACTCGCTATAACACATTACTGTTATCAGTAAACAGAAAAATACTAATCCAAGATGTCCACCATCACAGGGTTAAAATCTTTAAAAGCTTTTTCATCCGAAAAACCCCCATTAAAAACTGAACGGTAAGTAAAAAAGGAAACTTCTCTGGAATGTTCCTTTAGAAATTTCGTAATTTTGTACAGTAAATACAAATTTAATGGTTTTTGGTTTTAACCATGGCTCGATCCATCAATCTTCTAAATACGATACGAGCACGCTAAACATTGATTCCACTAGACGGTCTCCATTTTGAATGATTTTATTTCAAATTAAAATTATCCCAAAGGATATCATTTATCGAATACGCATCTAGTAAAAACACATTCTTTGGTACAAATTAATGCTCGTAATAAAGTGAGTGATTATAGTTTACCACCAAGTGAAAAAGGTTTCAGCTATATCATGGCGACAACCATTTACATTTCGATGAGATGATGAATGACCACTTTATAATAGACCACCGCGCTAATTGGACTTTGAGAGTCCTAGTGCACTGTAACAATAGTCCCTGGGTAGATAGGTCGCTCCACTCGGACACATTATTCCAATTTCTAGCCAAACAGTCCCTACTCCGAAATTATGCGTGCTTAGAGGAACTGTCGTGGTCGTGATTATATGGTAGTTTGATTTACAATTACCTATGCAATCTGTATCTATCTATTGTGAGTTCGAATCTCACTCATGCTATGTGTACTCGATACAACATTATGTGATAAAGTTTGTCAGTGACATGCGACAGGTCGATGGTTTTCTATGTACACTCCGCCTTCCTCTACCAATAAAACTGACCACCATGATATAACTGAAATATTGTTGAAAGTGGCGTTAAACTCCATAACCCTAACTCTTAACCCTGTCTTTGTTTGATCCGACAGAACACGAGGCGAGGAGCATGCTAAACATAGCACCGTCAATGAGGTTGTGTTTTAATAATAGTGGATATCAGAGTTTTAAAGATAAATGTTAACATACCTCAGCCCTCTAATTTACAACCAGGAAAAAAGTAATTGATATGAGAATGACACATTGATTGATATGAATCAATTTTAAGGAAATACATTGTAGAGAGAGGAAATTGGCAAAACTAAAATAGGAAATTAACAATCGTTTTATCATTATATAAGTATGAATTGATTCATATAATAGAGATGGTTCTAAAAGGTACCAGGAAACTGAATATATAAACATATATAAACATAACTACCGGTATACGTCATATAGAACTTCAAAGGGGTCATCGTGGTCATGATCGTATGTCAGTTGGATTAACAACTACCTATGCAATAATTGCCTATCACCACTAAAGGTGTGAGTTCGAATCGCGCTCAAGGCAAGGTTTACTCGATACCACATTATATGATAAAGTTTGTCAGTGACTTGCGACAGGTCGGTGTTTTTCTCCGAGTACTCCGGTTTCCTCCACCAATAAAACTGACCGCCACGATATAGCTGAAATATTGTTGAAAGTGGCGTTAAACACCATAGCCATTTTTATACACCACAGTGAATCAGTAATATAATAGAAACGTATATATATCTAAATATCTAAGTAAGTACGTATGGCGCTTTACTAAGATAGACTTCATCACGTACGCTCAAGTCAAAACTAATGGAAATCCAAATAACTTAAAGTAGTTGGAAGCAAGAACACCAAGGGTTGCGTGGGAGTGATTGACCTTAGTTTTAATAAATACCCATTACATACATAGTGTGGTGGTACAAGACTTTGTATCAGGTCGAGTCTGTTGTGTGAACCAGTATCACTATGAGTCGTGATAGTGACGATTTGTGATGCGGTCAGTTCACGCAACAGACAAGACCTGATACACAGTCTTGTACCACCACACTATGTATGTAAGTTTATCTAACATTTCAATAAAAACGAATTTTAAGCAAATAGCAAGGGCTGAATTAAAATGTGTACACTACTCTGAGGGAGACTACATTTTGTGTATGACGGCACGTTATTTTTTCCGCTCATTCACCAACGTCAGGTTACTGTGTTTTGTCTCACATTCCAATGGTATGACGTCATGTCAAAGTAGTTCGACAGAGAACGTCTCGTGCAACGTCGCGCCATTCTTTTATCACCACAGTGTGGTGATATACAACATTTTGTATCAGACAGGCGACTTTCGTTAACTTCAAAGGAAAACGTATATAATGTTAGATAAACTACATTATTTTGGAATTGTAAGTTTCAGACATAAATATATATAATAAACTATGTCAGTGCCTGACTACCGGAAAGATGATACATTCGGGGACTAATAGTACACCAGCAAAAACATCGATCCAAACATAATATCTAATTCTATACACACGAAATGTTTCGAGAATACCTTTCATCAGGTACGCACAGTCAAAAGATTGGAGAGGCATAACATATAAAAGTCTTTGGAAACAAGTAAACCACAGGGACTAAACAGGATAGATAAATTCGACTGAGGTTACCAATGATTGAGAAAGATTGGCCTGTGTTTTAATCATTTACACTATGTTGGAACAATAACTTTCAATGATAAATACACATGTATAGCAAGAAAAAGTAAATTTTAAATGAGATGATGATGAGGCCCGCTTTGTACTAGACCAACACGCTTAGTTTGATTTTTATAGTGCTAACTCACTGAATCAATAGTCGGCGGATTGACATGTCGCACCACTTGGACACATTATCACAATGCCGAACTAACCAGTCTTTGCACGTTCTCTTTAATGCTGCGTGCTTAGCGGAAAAGCAACAAATCCACAATCTATCGCACTCTAGGCGAGCACGCTAACCATTACGCCACCGACGCTGTTGTCATTACTAGACATTTCCATTATTATTATATATATATTCCCAGTATTTGATTTGTTTTGGGGTTTTTTGTTTGATGGTGTTTAACGCCACTTTCGACAATATTTCAGTTATATTTTTATATAATTTTATTGGAGGAGGAAACCGGAGGACCCGGAGAAAACCATCGACCTGTGGCAAGTCATTGACAAACTTTATCACATAATGTTGTACACCTCGACCTGATTGAGATTCGAACTCACAACATCAGTGGTGATAGGCACTGATTACATAGGAAGTTGTAAATCAACTATCATGCGATCACAGCCACGACCCCACCTCCCCCCTTCCGCCCAATATCAACAAGAGTTGAAACATGTATACCATATATAACAAATTATATATTAAATAATAAATCATACAATGAATCAGGAAGTTTCTTCTTATAACACAACCATTGTCAATTTAATTAAAATATAATTTTAACGGAAATATTATGTATTCAAAAATGGGAAACGTTCTGTGTTCCTGTTTTATGGTCGACTATTACTGGATATCAGTATATCAACTGATTTAACACACAATTCCTGGTGTACTTATTAGAATTGAACAACCAATGGTATAGCATATTGTAAGTGACAGATTTCACGTTAAACTAAGCTTCACGTCTTCTGTCGTCCGTTAATTTTTCACATTTTGATCTTCTGAAACCCCTCAGCCAAATGAACTGAAACTTGGTAGGAATCATTTATGGAAGGTCCTCTATAAATAATGCTCATTTTGTCCCGATCCGTTAACAAACATGGCCGCCACAGGCCATTCTTGTTTCTGATTGACTGATATCTAGAAAATTTTCTCCTCTGAAACCGCATGGCCAAATGAATCGAAAGGTGGTAGGAAGCATCCTTGGAAGGTCCTCTATACAGATTGCTCATTTAGTTCCGATCCGTTAACAAACATGGCCACCACAAGTCATTCTTGTTTCTGATTGGTTGATTTCTAAAAAAAATCTTCTCCTCTGAAACCACTTTCCCAAATGAACTGAAATTTGGTAGAAAGCATCTATGGAAGGTTCTCTTTAAAGATTGCTCATTTCGTCCCGATTCGTTAGCAAATATGGCCGCCACAGGCAATTCTTGTTTCTGATTGGCCTATTTCTAAAAATCTTCTCCTCTGAAACCACTTTGCCAAATGAACCGAAGCTTAGTAGGAAGCATCTATGGAAGGTCCTCTATACAGATTGCTCATTTCGTCGATCTATTAACAAACATGGCCACTACAGGCAATCTTGCTTCAGATTTTTCGATTTCTAAAAATCTTCTTCCCTGAAACTGCTTAGCCAATTGAACCGAAACTTGGTAGGAAGCATCTATGGAAGGTCCTCTATAAAGACTGCTAATTTCATCCCGATCTGTTAACAAACATGGCTGCCATAGGCAATTCTTGTTTCTGGTTGGTCGATTTTTAAAAATCTTCTTCTCATGAAACTGTTCAGCCAAATGAACCGAAACTTGGTAGGAAGCACATGTGGAAGGTTCTGCATTAAGTTTCTTCAAAGCGGAATGAAAGGTGAGCGACACAGGCTCAGCCCACTGATCCTCTAGTTAAGTGTAGACAGGTTAAAATATACTTACCGTAATTGGTCATGTATGGTATGCATTTATGTGATCCTTGTAATAGAAGAATGGAGCCTTTCAATTTGATTTTATTGGTGTTTATCGTCACTTTCAATAGTATTGTGACTACCAGACTTCTGGGGGGAGAAAAGTCCAGAAATATAAAGCGAAATGATGGAAAAATCCCAGTCCTTTGAAACGTTAATATTGAGGTGTGTATCTAAGTACCAACTCAGTCAGTGGTGTTAGGCTTGTGATCAGAAGTACATGACGGTGGACCACTCTGCCAGCATGTCCCCCTCTAACCTTTATGATTTCTTGTGTATAATACTCTGACGAATAACCTGGTCAAACTATTTTCTCTCCAATAAAATGAGTACTGGTATTATGGACATCTGATTAGAGTTAATAAACTGTGATTACATATATTTATCTTAAAAAAAATTCACACATATTTGTTGTAAGTGTATGAATTGATGATTGAAAAAAACACATAATATTATTTTTCCAAATGAACAACTTAATATTATTTTTCTCTTTGATTTTGATTGGTCTAGTTATAAATGCCTTGTTTATTTTATATACAAATAAAATATTGTACGATTGTTGGTGTTCATCCAGTTATTTCCCTTGCCTTTTTGAAATTAGGGGGCCAATAAAGGAGGCAAATATACTTTACTTTAATATTATAAGATATAAAGTCATCATGTAATAAGTAGAATTAAAGGACAATATTTTAAGATCTTAAATGTTAATTTGTAAAATAATTGGTCAAATGTAATGTTGTAACATATTTCCATGATATTAAATAAATGTGACACGCACATACAGGGTTTATATTTTGTTTATTTTTATAAAACGTATTGCTATATATTTCTAATGTTCTATATTTACATTTTTTTTAGATTTATGAGACGTCTTCGTGTGAACGGGGAATCTTAGGACTTTATTTTGTTTGACAAAACGCTGGTAAATCCAAATTATATACCGGTTTACATGAAAGTAAATTATTTGTTTACGCTGTGTTTATTTAAAGTTGGCCGACTGTTTTGTAAGTAAGCTCGCCATCCCAAAATATATTTGTGTCTTCGTTATTTAGCCCAGTAAAGAGAAGAAATATTTTATGTTCAGGTGAACATGGGAAATAGAACATAAAATGCATTGTCTTTTACTCGCATGAGTGTCTTTGTGAGATTCTGCACCTGATGTCCACAGTAGGGTGTCAAATGTCAACTTTGTATTGTGGAAGGGGTGTGGGGGGGGGGGGGGGGGGTACCTGTATGCCCAGATGTCGATTCAGTGTGTTGAATGTGCAATTACAGAAATACATTTATTATTGGTCGCTAGAAATCTTTTAGAGTACATTTTGCTCTTATTTATTGTTTTGGTCTTGAGACATATCGCCTTATTGGTCGCTAGCTTAGTGATCGCTAGAAATTGGTCGCTTGCTTGAGTCTGGTATCAATTATTAGACAAATTTCAAATTTCTACGACAGGACAAGAAAAATGAGACCTTTTAATACAGGTGACTGTTTAATAGAGGTGACCGCATGGGAAGGTTTCAGGGGCGGAACCTCCCCCCCCCCCCTAAAATTGGAAAAAATATAATTTTTTGGCGTAAAATCGTGATTTTTCACACGAAATACCCCAAAAATGTTCGCGCCTCCATCCGCTCGGCGGAATTTTTTTAAGTGTGCCCCCCCCCCCCCCCCTAATTTGGAATCCCGGATCCGCCCCTGGGTTTGACAGTATCAATTTGTTGCAGGCCATCTTATACTTACTTTGGATCACGAGTCATTGACGGTAAAAATATCTATGCTTGTACATGTGATAGGAAGAACAACAATGAAATATATCCATTTCTTATGTTAAAATGTATCCATTTCTTATGTTGAAATATATCCATTTCTTATGTTAAAATGTATCTCAATTTCGGATATGTTTTCTTCAACAAATTGATTAAAAAAATACAATACCATTAGAACCATTTTTAAATTGTTGAAACAGGGACTGTTACTCCTAATGTACATATACATGGCCGTTCATTTTCCTGGCGTGGCACAAGCACCTATATAAACGTGACTGGCTAAAACGAGTTTTATGGGCCCAAAATTCCCTTCTTGGTGAAATGATGCGATCATGCAAATACGTTTACATCCATGTTTTTGTATCTTGGATATCAGATGCATTTTGTGTTCAGAACAATTAAAACAAACGAGTTTATTTCTTAATTTATTTAATTTTGTACAGATATTTTTGGTATAGATATTTCCGGTTTTTGGTTTTAGTTGTAAATTTCACTACCTCCACAAACCACTGCCTCCAATCACACAAACCATCTCAATCTACCAACGTTTCTTTAAATTGGTTGATCTTCATAAAGACTTCCCTACCAGGAACCCAAGAGCCACTGAAGCAGAAGAAATATCAATTTTGATTTTTTTAAATCATATTGCAAAATAATGTTTAAAATATAAAGTACAGCTATAAATCATTCTTTTGACAACAAAAATATTTATATATTAAACATGTATATCTTAATGTTAACAACTTTTGACATTTGTTTTTGTCAGCTATTTTAGCCCGCAAAACCAGCTTAACCCCGCCACTTTTTTCATCAGCATAATGTGCACGAGTTGAACGGTAAATTTATCCACAGACTGTTGCTTCAGTGAGCTAGTACTATAAAAATCCAACTTAGCATGTAGGTCTAGTACTAAGCCGACATCATCTCATCGACAATATATGGCTGTTATATGGCTGAAAATTTGTTCGTTTGGCGTGAGGCAAACTCTCTAACATTTTTCCAAGAATTTTTTAACCAATAGATTTTCGTCCTCGTGTGTGTAAAGCATTCACATTAGTGTACAGTTCAGCTATGGTTGTCAAGAAATAAAGAAAATTATGGGTTATGGTTGTGGTGTTTAACGACACTTTCAACAATATTTCAGTTATATCGTGGCGGTCAGTTTTATTGGTGGAGGAAACGTAGTACCCGGAGAAAACCACCGACCTGTCGCAAGTCACTGACAAACTTTATCACATAATGTTGCTTCGAATACACCTCGACTGGGCGGGATACGAACTGATTGCATATGTAGTTATAAATCCAACTACCATACGATCACGGCCACTAAAGAAAATTATAAAATTTCATTTCTATATATGACTTAAAAAAATAATGATAGAAATAACAATAAGTAATGTGAAAAACTATTGGCTTAGATAACTCACATGTGGGTAATGAAGATCCAGAGAGGAAATTACCAAGGAATCCCCGACCACCATAGGAGTAAGGTTGTTGTACATGATGATGATAATTTACTGTTTGATGGGGATGATGTACTGCTCCATAGTTGGGAAATGTTCCGTATGCACCGCCAAATCCTGGAAATCCACTGTAGGTACCACCGATATCTCCAAATCCATATCCTCCTCTGTATGACCGGAAGTTGTGGAATCCATATGGTAAAGCAGACGATAAAATGACGCTACAGCTAAAAACAACCACAATTGCTATATATTTCAACATTTTGAGATGGTTGAAAGAATGTATTTATCAGAATTAGATTTCGTTTTATGAATTCAAATTTGAAGATCGACATATTTATAAGGTATTCTAATGATATTTCATGGGATGTTCCGATTTGTGTCATCAAACTTTCGTCACAACATGCAAACATGACAGTTGACGGCTTAATTAAGTCAAAATTCTCATCGGGTATTAATTATTACGTTGTCTATTTTAGCCGTTTTTATGTAAGTAGATTACAAGAGGTCTATATGTGCCCCCAGGGTATCGTCCACCCCGTAGTCAGTGCTTCGGTACTGACATGATTTATTAGAAATATTAATTATTAAAATTTACAGTTCCTAAATAATGTAATTATGCGACCTTAATTAATAAGAAAAGATATGGGTGTAAATGGACGGAACAGCGATTTTATTGAGGGCTTTTATCAGCGTTTAGCCGATTTTTGCTATTCTTATCAGGAAACTGTTTTCTTACTCCCAACGACTTTTAAATTATTTGGCTTTGGGCATTCCTGATGAAGGTTATTCGGGAAACACGTCGTAAGAACTAAATTAGATATCTACGTTTTTGTTATGCTAGTATTCGGGAAACACGTCGTAAGAACTGAATTAGATATCTACGTTTTTGTTATGCCAGTATTCGGGAAACACGTCGTAAGAACTAAATTAGATATCTATGTTTTTGTTGTGCTAGTATTCGGGAAACACGTCGTAAGAACTAAATTAGATATCTACGTTTTTGTTGTGCTAGTATTCGGGAAACACGTCGTAAGAACTAAATTAGATATCTACGTTTTTGTTGTGCTAGTATTCGGGAAACACGTCGTAAGAACTAAATTAGATATCTACGTTTTTGTTGTGCTAGTATTCGGGAAACACGTCGTAAGAACTGAATTAGATATCTACGTTTTTGTTATGCTAGTATTCAGGAAACACGTCGTAAGAACTAAATTAGATATCTACGTTTTTGTTATGCTAGTATTCAGGAAACACGTCGTAAGAACTAAATTAGATATCTACGTTTTTGTTGTGCTAGTATTCAGGAAACACGTCGTAAGAACTAAATTAGATATCTACGTTTTTGTTATGCTAGTATTCAGGAAACACGTCGTAAGAACTAAATTAGATATCTACGTTTTTGTTGTGCTAGTATTCGGGAAACACGTCGTAAGAACTAAATTAGATATCTACGTTTTTGCTATGCTAGTATTCAGGAAACACGTCGTAAGAACTAAATTAGATATCTACGTTTTTGTTATGCTAGTATTCTGGAAACACGTCGTAAGAACTAAATTATATATCTACGTTTTTGTTATGCTAGTATTCGGGAAACACGTCGTAAGAACTAAATTAGATATCTACGTTTTTGTTGTGCTAGTATTCGGGAAACACGTCGTAAGAACTAAATTATATATCTACGTTTTTGTTGTGCTAGTATTCGGGAAACACGTCGTAAGAACTAAATTAGATATCTACGTTTTTGTTATGCTAGTATTCGGGAAACACGTTGTAAGAACTAAATTAGATATCTACGTTTTTGTTGTGCTAATATTCGGGAAACACGTCGTAAGAACTAAATTAGATATCTACGTTTTTGTTATGCTAGTATTCAGGAAACACGTCGTAAGAACTAAATTAGATATCTACGTTTTTGCTATGCTAGTTGACTAATTTGACCAAAAGGTTTCCTCGTTGAAGAACATTCAGTCTGACTGTATCCCCAAATCAAATTCAAATATTTACAGTTTTGAGATATATAAATACGAAAAAGGGACACTAGTGCTCTAAAACATAGTGTTTCAGTTTGTAGTGCGACCTTACTGCTACAACAAACGAAGGTAGATAGATAGCCGCAGTTGGACACATTCTGATATCGTCTAAATAAACGTTAGAGAATACCGAAGGGGTAATAAAAAATGGACAATCCAGAGAAACTGGCAACATATGGTACTCAAGACGAAGACAAGCAAAACAAAAACACAACACAATATGTATGTTGGGTACCACTAAGGTCGACACATTTAAAGATATGTGTTCAGACTACCATGCGTATCACAATAAGACTAGTTTTAACAATTCTTTGAAGTTTTCTCGATGTCATTTTTGTTTTCTTCGGAAACAGTCTTTATCCAATATATATATTCTTCGACATACACGTGCTACAAAGTCAGATTTTATAACGTCTTACAGATAAAACAAATTGCATGAGAACGAGACAATATCTTATACATTATGTTCTCACTGTAGACGTTTAATTTGACAGACGTATACAGTAAACAAACGAGACTACTATGGAAATAGCTTGTGAGATTTGTAATACTGCACATTTTAATTGTCTGTATTAGAATACAAGAAAGGTTTGTAGATACTGAATGGATAATCAGAACCCGTAAATAGGACGACAGGACAGACAGTCAATAATATGATCAAGAGGAAAAAAACAACAAACTATGATCCACAGAGCATTGTACAAAATGATAGTGATTGAGCTGTATGTACCCCACTAAATTCTCGAGCTGAACACCGGTGCTTCGGAAGGGCAAGAGATGAGATTACTGTTCCACTAGAGGCACCTGTCGGATTGTTCGTGTTACAAATGTGGTGATGCTTCATGAACGAGAAAATGAGAGGAATTTACTATCGGAAACAAATCCTTGGTCATCTGTGACCGAGACATTTCTTAACAATACACCAAGCCATGATGGCGACCGTGAGATATTCTGTGATGACTCCAAATTCACCCTCGGAAGTTATTGTTCAGTAGCCTCCCTGTTAGCAGCAACACTATGTCAAGGAAATCCTTATATGAAACCCAAGCTATGAAATACTGTAATAACTGACACATATATATTCCATATACAGGCGCTACATATACACTGTAGATGAAAAGTTCTCAATGGTGAAATTGAAAATACATATTTTCGTTCCCAAATCGGCACTTGCTGTCAATTTCCAGATATAGACCAAGGTATCAGGCAAGCTTAGCTTTGTATGTTGTAACCTTTTTTTTTCTAAATGCAATGGGATATATCAACATAGTCCGCAGACTTTGTAGTATTCAGTCAAATGATATATATAGAGGAACGTGCTAGCTTCTTTTCGTTTTTTCACAAGAAGCCCCTGCATGAAGTCTGCTTCATACAAATAAAGGAACAAATTGATGGGAAGAGGAAGACATGGATGGTTGGTACCACTAGGAATTAGAGCTGAATGATATTGAACATGGATGGTTGGTACCACTAGGAATTCCGACTATGAATCTCCACCAAACTCAAGAGCTGAATGATATTGATTATCACAGAGTACTCTTTGCTATAATCAGAGTGGGTTTCTACCAAAAAAAGATTTGTCCATTTTTAGAACAAGGTACCTGCATTGGCCAATTTTTCATTAAACTAAAATGTTTTAATCTGTGTTTTTACTTAGACTGAGTAATAGTTTGTATCACGTAGAGAAGGCAGATGTCTTAATGATATTGCAAGAGGATAGTCCTTGAATGGATGTACTCCATTGCATGTACTGTAACAGGTCTTAAGATTTATTCAGATTCCACATTTCACTAACAAATATATAAATATGTCCAAAGGTGTATGGGTTAGATACTCCCCCATTGATTAAACAACTTCTTTTAGCCATTTCACAAATTGACACATTTTCGTTTTCTTTAAAAACAAAAATCAGGAATATTTCAAATATTTTCCTCTTATCTCAAATGTATATAAAGTATGGTTAATATTAGAATTTATCAGAAAGCAGTATCATAAAAAGCAGCAAATTGTAGTGTTTGATCATTATGATAAACGTTTATATCAAATTTAGTGCGCACAACGCGTTTCTGGAATAATCTTCATCAGGTAGTATGCTCAAAATCGAAAGATTGGAAAGCCAAATAATTTAACGTTTTGAGAGCAATAAAATCAAAGGGCCTACACAGGATAGCAAAATCGGCTACGGTCACCAATGCATGAGGGAGGAGAACCTTAAGTTTTATTATAAATCTGGATTGTGACATTACCGTGATCTTTATAGGGTTTTTATAGAACATAAAAGTTGACAGAGCACTTTTTTTTCTCGAAGACTTGTTCAATTGTAATTTCAACTTTTTCAACATTTGTCTGAAAATAAAGGTATTATTTTAAGCAAAATTAAATTAGTATGATCATGGTTTAGAGGAATATGATATTCATTTCCACCAGAATTAGTCACTGGTCAAGCAAGACCAAAAATAGAACATATACCAACGTTAAACCAGTTACAACAACAAATATAATACCCTTGTAGATAGAACATGATTGAGTCGTCACCTGTCATTTTATGCATGATATACGAAAATATGACACACAACACACATCGGAACTTCCGATAAATAAATAATAGGACCAAGCTATAAATATGGCGATCTTTAATTTTCTATTCACAAAACGCAATTTGATTCTGAATAAAAAGGGTCTTTCAATCATTTAAAATGATGAAATATTTAGCCATTCTGTTTGTTATTAGTTGTTCCCTTACTTTGTCGTCTGCTTTTCCATATGGATTCCGCAACAACTTCCGGTCATACAGAGGAGGGTATGGATTTGGAGATATCGGTGGCACATACAGTGGATTTCCAGGATTTGGCGGTGCATACGGAGCATTTCCTGGATATGCAGCCGCACATCATCATCACCCAACAGTAAACTACCATCATCATGCACAACCTTACTGCTACGGTGGAGGCCGAGGATTCCTGGGTAATTTACTCCGTGGCTCTACTTTACCTACAAGTAAGTTATTAATTCACGATACAGTAATCTATTTATTCTCACATTTCTGAGAATGGGTATCCTGCTACAATTTCATGTACAACTCTTTTTATAGAAATAATTTCATAGTGATATAAATTTGACGTTTGTTACAGTATTGCCTGTAAATCTACAAAAATAGAATAATAATGGGGGTTTTTTTTCATTAAACGATGAATGTTTAAAATAATACATTTGTTATAGTGTTAGTGTTGTGGTGTTAAACGCCACTTCCAACAATGTTTCAGTTATATCGTGGTATTCATTTGTTATAACATGTCTTACAAACCATAATTATGATACTCGCTCATTGTAATACCTAATATCCGCCTTACTATAAGACCGAAGACGTTGAAGATGGAACATTACTTGAATTTTTGGTCTATTTATCAAGTAAAGTTGACCTTCGTTGTTTGTCCTTTTGTCCCTTTTCTTTTGACCATTGTGTTGTCTGTTCTTCGTCGATCTACAGATTCTTATTACCCCTTGTGTACCTTCATCCTCTTCTTCAGTTAAGATCTTTCTTATTTTTTGGTTGTACAAAATTTTTCGTTATTTAGTGTCGTGTGAATACTTTCAAATATACAAAGTGGTATTCCCGATAATTAATTTATAAATACACATGAATTTGTGATTAAATGGAAATTAAAGGAACTTCAATAAACAGTTGCGGTTTTTAATAAATAAAAATGTGATATCAAAGTTAGTGCGCATCACTCGTTTCTGGAATAACCTTCATCAGGTACGCTCTAAATCGAAAGATTGGAAAGCCAAATAATTTAAAGTTTTGGGAGCAATAAAACCAAAGGGCCTAAACAGGATAAATTAGTTTGATGGACTAAACCTCTTTGCGAAATGATTACATTTTAAAATGGCATTGTAAGTTTAAATTAATGGAGAAATCAACAAATTTTACAGGAGATTGGGGTCATGACTAATAAAGATTAGAACTTTGTCTTAGCAAATGACATTGACAGTGGAATTGTAATTCTAGGTTGTGAGGCTAATTTGAATTGTTTATGTTTAGACGCAGATTATGTATTTGCTGATGGTACATTCAAATGTTGTCCGACATATTTCCAGCAACTGTATACCATACATGGATTTAAGAATGGACATTACATTCCATTAGTGTTTTGTCTTTTGCCTTACAAGTCAGGAGATTGTTACAGGAAAATGTTTTCTTTGCTCAAGGAATGTTGCGCTAAATGTAATGTCAGTGCCTGAAATGGACGTCGCCCAGTCGCCAAATGCGACTAATATCTTATTCGGGCGACCAAAAGCTGCTCCAAATTAGGTAGTCACTGGCCCAACAAAAAACGTTTGGGCGATTGCCTAAAAGACCGTTAAAAATTGTTGCTTTACCGAAACCGGACATCGAGAAGATGTACCATCATACAAACAGTCCTATACTTAGTACACCTTACCGTACCGATAGAGAGTTGTTTTGGATAAAAGAATTAGGCACTGCAATGCCTTACGGTTGCAATGATAACATCAAAGGAGTGGGAAATTTGTCAAGTCCTGGATGCAACGAAATCAACGTGATGAGCCTTTTTAATACTATTCCAAGAACTAAACGTAGCCATGGTCATAAAAGAATTCAACATCCTAATGTTAAAAAGTCCTCTAAACCAAGAACGTTACAAGATACTTTTAATGATTTACTTTCTAATATACAGAAACCTCTTGGAATTCATCATATTCGTACAATCTTATTTTCACTACCTGTAAACTACCTCAATGATCTTAGGGATTTTGGACTTGACAAAGGAGGCGTAGATCCTTTTTCTCCTAAGTACAGATTGTCTAGTATTATATGGGACGTGGCGTCCTTTCGTCTTTTTAAACCAGTTCAATCTGAACCTCTTCATGACAACAACAGAAAATTCCTCCATATTCCGTTTGCTAACAAAGGAATCGATGCTATTAACATCAGCAACATTCTTAATAGAAAAGAGGTCGTAAAAGAAATTCCACCATATTTCACAAATCATTCTGTTCCCATTGTCTCCTATAGCTACACTAACAGCATTGGCCGTAAAATTTTCAAGATATTAACATAGAAGAGTACCTTAGGAACCCTCTGACTTGTGACTGCTCCCACTCTCCTTTTCAATACAACCCATCTGGACATGTAATCACTGGTGATCTGAATATCATTCAACATGAGAGTCTCCGAAAGGTGATTTCTCATGGTCCTAAATTCAGAGAACCTCAACACATCAATTGGAAACATAATTTCAAGATAATTATGGATGCTGTTGAAGATTATGCCAGAAGGTGGATAAAGAGAGAAGTAGACCAAGATCCTGAGTTAGAGTCCTTGTCAGGCTGGGTTAGAACAATTAGGTCTCTAGTACAAGGTCGGATTCACAAACTCAAAAATTGTGTTAATAGTCGACCTAAGTCTGTATTTAAAGACCAAGAAGCTGTTAAGTGTCTTTCCTCTCTTCATGACAAATATGTTATCGTTCCTGCGGACAAGGCTTTCAACAATATCGTGTTTGTATGTAAGTCATATTACTTCGAATGCCTAATCAAGGAATTATGCATAAATAGCAACACCTCTAGTAATACCACATACAAACCAACTTCGTTCGACAAAGATGAAATCCTAGCTAACCACAGATCATTCATGACCTCTTTAAACATTCCCTCTGGTAAAGAGTCTGAGGATTTACCCTATTTATATTGGATACCTAAACTCCATAAGACACCATACAAAGAAAGGTACATAGCGGGATCATCAACTTGTTCGACGAAAGAATTGTCTATTCACCTGACAAAGATTCTGTCTGCAGTAAAAGAGGGACAACAGAAATATTGTGAAACTGTTTACTCGCGTAGTGGCATAAATCACATGTGGATTTTGAAAAACTCTAAAGATCTTTTGGATAACCTGAAATCAAGATCTTTCTCTCAGGTATCCTCCATCAAAACCTTTGATTTTTCAACTCTATATACCACCCTACCGCATGGCAAATTAAAAACCCGCTTAAAAGAAACAATTCATAAAGCTTTTAGTCATAGAAACTATAGCTAAAAATTTGTTGTGTTAGGCTACAATTCCACATATTTTTCAAACAAAATTCAAAAAGGTAAAACATGCTACTCCGAGGAACAAGTGATCAGTATGCTGGAGTTCCTCATCGATAACATATTTGTCTCCTTTGGAGGGACACTGTTTCAGCAGGTCGTCGGCATACCAATGGGTACGAATTGTGCCGCTCTTCTAGCCGATTAATTTTTATACTCATATGAGTCGGAGTTTCTTCAAAAGCTTGTAAAAGATAAGAAGATTCATGAGGCTAGAGCCTTTAATTTCACATACAGGTATATTGATGACGTTTTATCTATCAATAATTCTAGATTTGCAGAATTTCTTCCATTGATATATCCTCCAGAGCTGGAAGTTAAAGAGACCACCGATACAGCTTCGTCCGTATCATTTTTGGACATATACCTCGAATTTGACGACAGTGGTCAACTCAGTACTAACATTTATGATAAGCGGGACGACTTCAATTTTAAAATCATAAATTTTCCTAACATGTGCAGCAATATACCAGCTTCTCCTGCATATGGTGTTTACATCTCGCAATTGATTCGCTATGCAAGGGCCAGTAGCAATTATTCTGATTTCCTGAAACGTCATCTTCATCTGAGAAACAGGCTACTGGACCAGGGCTATAAAAAGATTCGCCTTATTCGATCTCTTAAAAAGTTTATATTCCGATACCAAGATCTTGTCGAAATATATTCCGTCTCTGCAGAAAAAATTATAAGCGATGCATTTTCATATAGTGAAAATGTATAAAGATAAAGAAGTAAAAAATGTCAAGGATGTTTTTTTGTCAAAGTGTGACGTAAAAATATTTTAGACATTTACGTCACCGAATATGGTACTGCTTTGACAACTATTTTACCTATTTTGCTCCTGTATTTAAATACTGTTACAGTGACAGCCGGAACCTTTGAACCGTAATGAGAGCGGGAGGTTTGGCGCCTTAAAATCTGATTCAACCCACCATTTCTTTAGAAATGCCTGTACCAAGTCAGGGTCATTACGGTTTTCAAAGTTTTCCGGTTGTTGACTGATTTTGTCTGTTTATATAATTATGAGTTTTGACTTTCCCTTTGTAAGATTGTTCGGAGTTCGGTAATTTTGTTATTACCCTTATTTACTGTAACTTCAACGGTAGATAACTCTTCTGTTCTAGTCGAAAACCGTTTGTTACGAGCACAGCGATTGGTCCAAATACCTTTTTGTAGCCAATGAATACACAGCTAATGTAATTTACTGTTCTCCCCAATTATGTATTTTTATCGAGCCAATCAATACACGTTTCCTACACGTTTTCATGTAATACACGTAATACACAAGTATTCACTAAATATTAGAAAAGAAACGTGTTTTTTTGTTTCTTTATGATTTAATTATTAAAATTGTTAAAAATCACGGACGAAGTGGAAGGTTGTGAACAATAAAGAGAATTCTGTCAACTTGTAATGTTTGCGATCTGGTATCTTCCACGGTTCGGAAATTTATTCATTCAATCTGCTGCAAAATGTACATGTACGAATTTCATTTTACAGAAATCGGAAACCTTTTTGTGTCAATCCTTAGGTAATCATTGAAAAACTTTTCCCCAACAACGGAGAGAAAATCGTTGACAGTAATGTCAAACTACGGAAACGATCTGGCCTGTCACTTCTTTTAAACTTTTCATAGTTCATCTCTATATGTACACGGCTACATTTTAATGACAATGGGGAGTGTTTTCTTTTTTGGAACCAGAACTTTTGTTTACAAATTAAAATATAACAGGAAAAGTTAACAGTTATATAACAGAAAATGACAGCCCCGTTTGTTATTTCAGCAAAGTGAGATACTTGTTTGGAATTAATAACCAACTGACATTACCCCGAACTGAGAGGTTATTTTACTTTAAAATCACTTCTTCATAGTGAATTGAAACAAGTGATGTCACTCTTCACTCTGGGGAGTGCAAGAGCGGTCCTTGTAGTGGCATTAGTCTACTCTTTTCCGGATGTCTTTAATGTGATCATGGCATTGATCTCCCCTTACACAAACCAGCCTTTTATTGTCCCCATCCGATGGACTAGCATCGTTTCTTAAGACCACCCTAGCCAATGGCGTCCAGGTTGTCAAAAAGGTTATAACAAGTAAATTCAGGTTTCATTTGATAGCAATATCTGCATTGGGGTGTTTTCGCAATTTCAGCTGCACACCTGTACCTAGTCCTATAATATATGACCTCGCATTTATAAAGTCTAATTTTAACGTTTTCATGTTGATTTTTTCATTTTTATTTTTTATTTAAATGCGAAATAAAAATGAAAAAATCAACATGAAAACGTTAAAATTAGACTTTATAAATGCGAGGTCATATATTATAGGGCTAACCTGTACCTACCAAAATTACCCCCCCCCCACCCCCCAACCCTCGCGAGACTAGTGAAAGAATGAATTTTAATGTTATTGATAAAAAACAATTAATCTGAAAACTGTTTATACATTGATATCTGATGTCTTATTTTCATAAAAAACTAACTCTTGAGCTGAATGTAAATTGTCCTCTCTGGTATGGAAAATACTACGTCCCTTGCACGTAAAGATAACATTCAGCAGTTTCTAATTAACAATAACTAGCTATGAGTGCTCGTTGATGACCATCGGTGTTCTAAGAACAGAAATGGCGGATATAAACTGCTTAATAATTTTATGTCGAAACAAAACAAAAGTAAATTCGTATCAAATTATTAATATTGGAAACCCATCAGTTATCCAAAATTTGAGATTAGCTTCTACTGACTTGTTTTATAAGTTAATTAAAATTAATTCATTAATTAACAGTCACATATTTATATTTAGAAGGAGAGTTTCAATCACACGATCACTACAAATTTCCACATGGACATCCCCGGGCCCCATCGTTTGGACATATGCATGGACGTGGATAGAAAAAAGGTAACATTTATTATTAATTGTTATATAAACACCTGTAGTAATATGTTTGTTGGCATTCCTTGAATATGATATTTCAAAATGTTGGCATAGGCTGAAGACACCATTATAATATACCATATATCAAAGTTTCCGGTGTTTGGTTTTTGAATTTATAAGATATGCTAAATTTGTCCGTCCCACGTGACAATGAACAATAAAGAAAATGTCGAAAGGAAGAATTTGTCGCCTGCATGTCCAAGATCTTAATTTTGTTTCTTAATAAAAGGGAGATGGGGATAACGGGTTCAGAAATCGACTACCGCTTTTGAATGATCGAAAAACACATTGTGTAATAACCATTGTTGTTTACGTCTGCGTCACGTGACTACGTTATTTCAGTTGATTAACAAGTCAAAAATGGTACAACCAAATACCAGAATTCGGATATAGTGTATTCAGACCCCAGTTTTTGACCAGAAAGTGTTTAAATTCAGATATAGATTATATTCGGCAGTAATCGTCAATTTGTTGAAGGCTATCAGTATTTGATTAAAGAAGTAACGAAAAGCAAAGAGAAGGTGAATTAGCGTTTTTACTGATGAAATATAGTTGACATAGGTTAATATAAAATAACTAAGCAACAACATCACATTTTGAACCTATCTTGTTATAGAAATATTTCATAATGTCGTAAAATTGTACTTCGCTAACGACTCGAATTTTGACCTCTTCTTTGACAACTTTTGGAGGTGAATAAAAGGTCAAGTTAAACGACCAATAACATCTAACCGGTTCATCAAACTCTACGTAGATAACTTTTTGGTACCTTTGCCAAAGGCATATACATGACAAAATGTAACATGGCTGTCTAGGAGTCTGTCTATTTCAATTCAAAATTTAAACGCCAATTAACTTTTTGGTACATTTGCCAAAGGCATATAAATAACAAAATATAGCATGGCTGTCTAGGACTTTGTCTATTTCAATTTCAAATTTAAACGATTAATTTTTAATAGAAATTTGGTAACATACTATAATCAATAATTTAAATGTAAGCATGGTATTACAAGCAATTATAGATAACTATCATTTTTACACTACATTTTAAATCTTGTCTCGTCAAAGTCAAATAGATCGATGATTATACTTCGAAATAACTGAGTATTCGAGATATCCAGGATAAGGAGAGTTTGAAGATACCAAAGTGGTAATCAGAATCCGTAAATCGACAACACAATGACCAAAAAGAAAAAGGACAAACAACGATCCACAAAACACTACACAGAAAACTAAATGTTGAGCAACACGAACCACACTAAAAACCGGAGGTGAACTCAGGTGCTCCGGAAGGATTAACAGTTCACGTGACACCCGTCGTGTTACTGTTGAACGACACGAACATCATCTGATATGGAAATCAGGTTAAAGAAGATTGAGCTGCACCAAATGTTTACTTCGAACTATGACAGACGTATACAACAATAGTATACGTGATCAGTCTAGAAATGTTGGTCATATCGCTTTGACGAACTGCTGGACCTGTTAATCCGTAAGGCCGAAACCGAACAGTTTAACAGGTTTAGCTCTCCGTGAAGGGACATGTCATCTGTTGGTTTTGTAGAACCGCATATCGTTATGGATTTGGCATAAGAATGGTCGGACATAAAAATAAAGGAATATCCATTGATTGCTAGAAGGCGGTTGTTGGCTCATCGACATTCTACTCGGTTGTTGGCTCATCGACATTCTACTTTTCGCAGGAACGTATATTTATCATCATTCCCTACTGCTATATTTACCTTCAAAATGCAACCTTTCGATTCGTATGTTAGTTGGCGCTTGTACTGTGATATTGAAAATACATCGTAATACTGTATGAAAAATATAGGACATTTGTAATGTTGAAACAGCAAGATGATTTAGGATTTCGAACATATTTGTTTTCAATATTTATCTGATATTTCGGATGCATATGTCATTACAGAAAAGGCTCAATTTTAGAGCACTTCGTGTCTATTTCAGTCTCTGTATTATATGGTATTGCCAGAGTTTTGTTTATATCTACTTTTATGTTCATACTTTTTTATATCCAGATTATTTCTAAACTCACAAATATCTTCGGTTTTTCGGTACTATTCGTCCATCTTGAGATTGTTTACAAATTCAGTCAAATAAATATTTTTATAAGTTTTCTTTCTTCCCTAATACAATATCAGTCTGGAACAGTTTACCTCAGTCAATAGCTCTTTCACCTAACACATAACCTAGAATCCTTCAAAAGTGGTATCTCCACATTAACATTTGAAGGATTCCCAACCCACCTTTAAATACATACATGTATTGCAAGCCACTGTACATTAATTATTTTTGTTTGGTTATTTTTTGTTTTTGTTTATTATACTTCTAATGTGTACATGTACATAGCACACACAGTTCCGAGACGTTACACGCTCAAACCTTTGAGTCTAGTCCTGTATTTGGATGAAGAAGAAGAAGAAGAAGTTTACAATTGACACAGATAAATAACCTTTGTGCTTCTTTTTTTCTTTACAGAGAACTTAAAAAGCTGAATATTTGACTTGGTGGTATGAATTGAAAATAAATTTGATAACACAGTATTATTTATCTATTTATTTATTTATTACCATAGCATCAAAAATCAGTCAAATAAAGGTAATAACAAAATTACCGAACTCCGAACAATCTTACAAAGGGAAAGTCAAAACTCATAATTATATAAACAGACAAAATCAGTCAACAACCGGAAAACTGTGAAAACCGTAATGACCCTGACTTGGTACAGGCATTTCTAAAGAAATGGTGGGTTGAATCAGATTTTAAAGCGCCAAACCTCCCGCTCTCATTACGGTTCAAAGGTTCCGGCTGTCACTATAATAGTATTTAAATACAGGAACAAAATAGGTAAAATAGTTGTCAAAGCAGTACCATAAACGCTGCCGTCACTTTCAATAAATGGTTTTAAATCAAATAACGAGATGTAGAAAATAAAGTCATAACTACCATCCGGTTACAACAGTAGGTATTTAGCCATAATGTGCTTGGGTTAGGGATAGAATTTTAGTGTTTAATGCCACTTTCATCGATATTTCAGCTCTATCGTTGCGATCAGCTTTATTGGTGGAGGAAACCGGAGAAAACACCGACCTGTCACAAGTCGCGGGCAAACATGTGCTTGGGGATGTTGGTATAAACATATTTATTCATGATAAACTGGTATAATGTTACAATACACACAAAATTTGTTTGAACATGACAGGATTCTTAAACAAGCTAAGCTTATACTAATCCGTCTCCTATGAATTATAATTGACTAATATAGCAAACAAGTTATAGAAACAATAATAAACAGTGGAATAACAAAACAGAAAGATATAGAATTAGTAGTACAGATGAAATGCAACTTAGAATTATGCTTTTAAGAATAGAATTCTGTACCTTGATAACAATGTCTATATTTTTATCTACACTTGAGGTGTCTGACCCCTTTAGTAGAAGATTAAGATCAATAGTAACCGGATAATTAATTGTATACATGAGTTCATTACGTAAATCAGTATATTTTTTGCACGATATCAAAAAGTGGGATGTAGACTCGACCTGACACATGCACAATTAGGGGAATCCACCAGATTTCGAATGAACAGGTGCTCATTTAATGAGCTACTGTTCATTCTTAACCTGGTGTGCAAAATTTGACCCAATCGAGTGCCACTGTAATAATGTGCAGGGCATTTGCTATTTTGGGTTTTAATACGCTCCTTAAAAATATTCAGGGACCTTGAATTTCGAGTATCTATTGAGAGTCTATTCCATAATTTTATGGATGATGGAAGGAAGTAATCTGAATAGAATTTAGTTTTTGAACTTATTTCTAGAATATTCGCAGACTGACGAGTGTTATGGTTGTGTAGATTGTCAACTCTATCAGGCAACAAATTTCTCAAATATCCAGGTGCTTGATTGTTAACTATTTTATAAAGTAAAATAAATTTATGTTTTTCCCTTCTTTCCAAAAGTTTTTCCCCATCCCGTTTCCTCGTATAGTTTCTGAATAGACGTTAATTTTGTACCACCCGTAACAATTCGTGCAGCTTCGCTCTGGACATTTTCGATTTTATTTATCAAATAGTGAGTCTGCGTATCCCAAACAACATCCCCATATTCCAAAATGGGTCTAATAAAAGAGAAATACATCTTTTCTAAAGTAAATCTGTTCAGTTTAAAACGGACTTTCCTTAACATGTTTAATCGTGTATAAGCCTTCTTAACAATGTAGTCAATGTGATCGTGCCACAACCCATTGTTAGAAAAGAATAATCCTAAATGTTTATGATTTGTACCTTGTTGAAGAATTTGACTGTTCATTTCCAGTGGAGGGTGGAGTGGTTTTATTAATTTTCTAGAAATAACCATAGTCTCCGTTTTCTGGGGATTGAATTTTACAAGCCAGTTTACCGACCACTGATGGATTTTTTCAAGATCTCTATTAATAATGTCAGCTGCGTTTTGAGGAGTATCAACTGTTACATAAAGACTAGTGTCATCTGCGAATAATTTAATGCTCGGGGATGCTAAAATAGGTTGGTAGGGTTTTAGTAAATGTTATCCCCAGATACAGCTAGGATAATAACTTATATCCTGCCAATCCATGTTTGAGAATATTGTGCTGTACATTTGAAGATTTGAAAGTTCCACTCTAAAGGAGTTTAGTGGTGTACCTGTCATAGGCGGAATTTACAGATTAAGAAAGATACCCTCGATACACTGAAGTACGATATTGTGCAAAATGTATTTTTAGTAAATCATATTTGCATAAAAAAATTCAGCTTGAAATGTTTTAAAGTGAGTAAAAAGAATAAATCACGTAGTTAACCCATTCGAACAGTATCAAAAAATCATAATACGGACAGATAAAACACACAATGGAAACATTAAATCAGGCAGAATCAGAAGGGGACTTGGGTGGTCGAGTGGCTAGATTGTAGACCTCTTCCCACGAAGCTATCACATCTAACATTGGTTCGTAACCTTTATGCCCTCTAAAATATCAATGTTTCCAGATACATACTAAGCTCCTGATGTATCACCGTTAAGTTCGTAGTATCTATCCTCCCTCAATAAATCTGATTGTCGCAGTATAGGAGGAACAAATGTTGAAAGAGTTGCTAGGCACCCAAATAAAACACCAACAGAAATAATACAACAAAAGATCAGAAAACAAGAACATAACACATATTCTTCTTAGTAATATAATCTGGGTCAAAGAAGGCATGTTTTACTAGTTCTGTAATAATTTTAGACTTACACCTCTACTGACTGTTGAGACATAGAAATCCTGTAATATCTGACTAACTCATGATGACCATAAAACATTTTGAGTGTTGGTATCTCTGGACACATTATTTAGTTTACATATGTAGCCTCGTTTCGAAAGAACCGGTATGTAAAGTTTTCTCTAGAATAGCTTACCAAGTGGTATACTGTACAGTACAGTAGATTTTGTTCTTCTTCTTTTTTTTTTGCAACAACGGTTCAGATTACAAAATTATATCAATATATGAATATATCCCTCTGACAACAAACATTACATTTTTAAAGCAATTTATTTCATAGTGAACATGAACACATGTATTTTTGGTATGAATAATGCGGTTTTTGGTTTCAATTGTTATATGCATTGTGGCTATATTTTCTCTCGTATCACACAGGCAGTTACTATAGCACATATTGCTTCAGTACATCGCTCGCTTGTCAATACAAATACCGTCATCATCAAGCAAACCGTTAAAATGGAATAAATCGTTATAATCACACAAACCGCTACAGTCACACAATATGTTTTAGCCACATTTCCTTTCAGTCACAAAATCTGAACGCTATGATCACATAAACTGTCGGAATCCATTGAAACTGTTTACACACAACTCCTTTATTTTCATAAAGCTTTCCCGACCAGGAATCCTAGAGCCACTGCAAAACAAATAAAATAGAATAAATAACAAATTTCCAATGTAGTCACTCTGACCTGAATTTTATAAAAACAAAATATGTTTCTGATGAATAAAAACTGTTTACAAAGGTAAATTATGTTAATTACATACTTTTCTTATGATTTCATAATGACATGCACAGTTATAGAAACAAAGTTACTTTGCAATTAATTTTATTTTATTACGATATAACTGAATTTGATATCTACGTTTTAATTACTATCACTTGGTCGATACCTCTGCTGATGAATTATTAGTCCCCAGGGTATCATCTGTCCAGTAGTCAGTATTTCCTCACCGACACTCATTTAAGAATTGAATGCATTCTTTTGAAGTTTCATTGGGGTATGAAAGCGTTGACCGACGTACATTTTCAATGAAGCGCGGAATGTAGTTCGATCAACGCTTTCATACCCCAATGAAACTTCAAAAGAATGCATTCAATTCTTATAATTATATTTAAATCACACCAAAATGCAAAATAGTTGAATTTTTCGTTGTGATTTTTATTTGTGTTAGATTATTTGCTGTTGGAAATTACTACGCCATTGATTGTTTACATCTGACGTCGTCATGGAGGCACATGCAAGTTCGGATTTGAGTTTCATTGGGATGTGAAACATCTCTTTTATAATCATGTGACCACTTCATAACCAATCATATTGTAACATTTCAATGAAAAACGGAATTAATGTAATTATTATTAGATATACATGTACATGTATCTATTATTGAAACGTACAGTTCATAAATAATGTAACTATTAGTAAAACTGGGGGCCCGGGTGGCTCAATGAGTTAGGTCGTTGTAGGGCCCGGGTGGTTCAATGAGTTAGGTTACTGGATCTAACAATTCATAAAAGCCTATCACCAATACGGCGTGGGTTCGCGCCCGGCTTTGTAAATTACAAAAAGGGTGCACTCGACTCGCAGCCGCAAGTGATAAAGCTTACCAGTTGCTTGCCCATGGTCGGTGGTTCTCTCCGGGTACTCCGGCTTCCTCCACCACTAAAACTGGTCGCCATGATATAGCTGTAATATTGAACCTCAACACATCAATTGGAAACATAATTTCAAGATAATTATGGATGCTGTTGAAGATTATGCCAGAATGTGGATAAAGAGAGAAGTAGACCAAGATCCTGAGTTAGAGTCCTTGTCAGACTGGGTTAGAACAATTAGGTCTCTAGTACAAGGTCGGATTCACAAACTCAAAAATTGTGTTAATAGTCGACCTAAGTCTGTATTTAAAGACCAAGAAGCTGTTAAGTGTCTTTCCTCTCTTCATGACAAATATGTTATCGTTCCTGCGGACAAGGCTTCCAACAATATCGTGTTTGTATGTAAATCATATTACTTCGAATGCCTAATCAAGGAATTAGGTATAAATAGCAACACCTCTAGTAATACCACATACAAACCAACTTCGTTCGACAAAGATGAAATCCTAGCTAACCACAGATCATTCATGACCTCTTTAAACATTCCCTCTGGTAAAAAGTCTGAGGATTTACCCTATTTATATTGGATACCTAAACTCCATAAGACACCATACAAAGAAAGGTACATAGCGGGATCATCAACTTGTTCGACGAAAGAATTGTCTATTCACCTAACAAAGATTCTGTCTGCAGTAAAAGAGGGACAACAGAAATATTGTGAAACTGTTTACTCGCGTAGTGGCATAAATCACATGTGGATTTTGAAAAACTCTAAAGATCTTTTGGATAACCTGAAATCAAGATCTTTCTCTCAGGTATCCTCCATCAAAACCTTTGATTTTTCAACTCTATATACCACCCTACCGCATGACAAATTAAAAACCCGCTTAAAAGAAACAATTCATAAAGCTTTTAGTCATAGAAACTATGGCTCAAAATTTGTTGTGTTAGGCTACAATTCCACATATTTTTCAAACAAAATTCATAAAGGTAAAACATGCTACTCCGAGGAACAAGTGATCAGTATGCTGGAGTTCCTCATCGATAACATATTTGTCTCCTTTGGAGGGACACTGTTTCAGCAGGTCGTCGGCATACCAATGGGTACGAATTGTGCCCCTCTTCTAGCCGATTTATTTTTATACTCATATGAGTCGGAGTTTCTTCAAAAGCTTGTAAAAGATAAGAAGATTCATGAGGCTAGAGCCTTTAATTTCACATACAGGTATATTGATGACGTTTTATCTATCAATAATTCTAGATTTGCAGAATTTCTTCCATTGATATATCCTCCAGAGCTGGAAGTTAAAGAGACCACCGATACAGCTTCGTCCGCATCATTTTTGGACTTATACCTCGAATTTGACGACAGTGGTCAACTCAGTACTAAAATTTATGATAAGCGGGACGACTTCAATTTTAAAATCATAAATTTTCCAAATATGTGCAGCAATATACCAGCTTCTCCTGCATATGGTGTTTACATCTCGCAATTGATTCGCTATGCAAGGGGCAGTAGCAATTATTCTGATTTCCTGAAACGTCATCTTCATCTGAGAAACAGGCTACTGGACCAGGGCTATAAAAAGATTCGCCTTATTCGATCTCTTAAAAAGTTTATATTCCGATACCAAGATCTTGTCGAAATATATTCCGTCTCTGCAGAAAAAATTATAAGCGATGCATTTTCATATAGTGAAAATGTATAAAGATAAAGAAGTAAAAAATGTCAAGGATGTTTTTTTGTCAAAGTGTGACGTAAAAATATTTTAGACATTTACGTCACCGAATATGGTACTGCTTTGACAACTATTTTACCTATTTTGCTCCTGTATTTAAATACTGTTACAGTGACAGCCGGAACCTTTGAACCGTAATGAGAGCGGGAGGTTTGGCGCCTTAAAATCTGATTCAACCCACCATTTCTTTAGAAATGCCTGTACCAAGTCAGGGTCATTACGGTTTTCAAAGTTTTCCGGTTGTTGACTGATTTTGTCTGTTTATATAATTATGAGTTTTGACTTTCCCTTTGTAAGATTGTTCGGAGTTCGGTAATTTTGTTATTACCCTTATTTACTGTAACTTCAACGGTAGATAACTCTTCTGTTCTAGTCGAAAACCGTTTGTTACGAGCACAGCGATTGGTCCAAATACCTTTTTGTAGCCAATGAATACACAGCTAATGTAATTTACTGTTCTCCCCAATTATGTATTTTTATCGAGCCAATCAATACACGTTTCCTACACGTTTTCATGTAATACACGTAATACACAAGTATTCACTAAATATTAGAAAAGAAACGTGTTTTTTTGTTTCTTTATGATTTAATTATTAAAATTGTTAAAAATCACGGACGAAGTGGAAGGTTGTGAACAATAAAGAGAATTCTGTCAACTTGTAATGTTTGCGATCTGGTATCTTCCACGGTTCGGAAATTTATTCATTCAATCTGCTGCAAAATGTACATGTACGAATTTCATTTTACAGAAATCGGAAACCTTTTTGTGTCAATCCTTAGGTAATCATTGAAAAACTTTTCCCCAACAACGGAGAGAAAATCGTTGACAGTAATGTCAAACTACGGAAACGATCTGGCCTGTCACTTCTTTTAAACTTTTCATAGTTCATCTCTATATGTACACGGCTACATTTTAATGACAATGGGGAGTGTTTTCTTTTTTGGAACCAGAACTTTTGTTTACAAATTAAAATATAACAGGAAAAGTTAACAGTTATATAACAGAAAATGACAGCCCCGTTTGTTATTTCAGCAAAGTGAGATACTTGTTTGGAATTAATAACCAACTGACATTACCCCGAACTGAGAGGTTATTTTACTTTAAAATCACTTCTTCATAGTGAATTGAAACAAGTGATGTCACTCTTCACTCTGGGGAGTGCAAGAGCGGTCCTTGTAGTGGCATTAGTCTACTCTTTTCCGGATGTCTTTAATGTGATCATGGCATTGATCTCCCCTTACACAAACCAGCCTTTTATTGTCCCCATCCGATGGACTAGCATCGTTTCTTAAGACCACCCTAGCCAATGGCGTCCAGGTTGTCAAAAAGGTTATAACAAGTAAATTCAGGTTTCATTTGATAGCAATATCTGCATTGGGGTGTTTTCGCAATTTCAGCTGCACACCTGTACCTAGTCCTATAATATATGACCTCGCATTTATAAAGTCTAATTTTAACGTTTTCATGTTGATTTTTTCATTTTTATTTTTTATTTAAATGCGAAATAAAAATGAAAAAATCAACATGAAAACGTTAAAATTAGACTTTATAAATGCGAGGTCATATATTATAGGGCTAACCTGTACCTACCAAAATTACCCCCCCCCCCCACCCCCCAACCCTCGCGAGACTAGTGAAAGAATGAATTTTAATGTTATTGATAAAAAACAATTAATCTGAAAACTGTTTATACATTGATATCTGATGTCTTATTTTCATAAAAAACTAACTCTTGAGCTGAATGTAAATTGTCCTCTCTGGTATGGAAAATACTACGTCCCTTGCACGTAAAGATAACATTCAGCAGTTTCTAATTAACAATAACTAGCTATGAGTGCTCGTTGATGACCATCGGTGTTCTAAGAACAGAAATGGCGGATATAAACTGCTTAATAATTTTATGTCGAAACAAAACAAAAGTAAATTCGTATCAAATTATTAATATTGGAAACCCATCAGTTATCCAAAATTTGAGATTAGCTTCTACTGACTTGTTTTATAAGTTAATTAAAATTAATTCATTAATTAACAGTCACATATTTATATTTAGAAGGAGAGTTTCAATCACACGATCACTACAAATTTCCACATGGACATCCCCGGGCCCCATCGTTTGGACATATGCATGGACGTGGATAGAAAAAAGGTAACATTTATTATTAATTGTTATATAAACACCTGTAGTAATATGTTTGTTGGCATTCCTTGAATATGATATTTCAAAATGTTGGCATAGGCTGAAGACACCATTATAATATACCATATATCAAAGTTTCCGGTGTTTGGTTTTTGAATTTATAAGATATGCTAAATTTGTCCGTCCCACGTGACAATGAACAATAAAGAAAATGTCGAAAGGAAGAATTTGTCGCCTGCATGTCCAAGATCTTAATTTTGTTTCTTAATAAAAGGGAGATGGGGATAACGGGTTCAGAAATCGACTACCGCTTTTGAATGATCGAAAAACACATTGTGTAATAACCATTGTTGTTTACGTCTGCGTCACGTGACTACGTTATTTCAGTTGATTAACAAGTCAAAAATGGTACAACCAAATACCAGAATTCGGATATAGTGTATTCAGACCCCAGTTTTTGACCAGAAAGTGTTTAAATTCAGATATAGATTATATTCGGCAGTAATCGTCAATTTGTTGAAGGCTATCAGTATTTGATTAAAGAAGTAACGAAAAGCAAAGAGAAGGTGAATTAGCGTTTTTACTGATGAAATATAGTTGACATAGGTTAATATAAAATAACTAAGCAACAACATCACATTTTGAACCTATCTTGTTATAGAAATATTTCATAATGTCGTAAAATTGTACTTCGCTAACGACTCGAATTTTGACCTCTTCTTTGACAACTTTTGGAGGTGAATAAAAGGTCAAGTTAAACGACCAATAACATCTAACCGGTTCATCAAACTCTACGTAGATAACTTTTTGGTACCTTTGCCAAAGGCATATACATGACAAAATGTAACATGGCTGTCTAGGAGTCTGTCTATTTCAATTCAAAATTTAAACGCCAATTAACTTTTTGGTACATTTGCCAAAGGCATATAAATAACAAAATATAGCATGGCTGTCTAGGACTTTGTCTATTTCAATTTCAAATTTAAACGATTAATTTTTAATAGAAATTTGGTAACATACTATAATCAATAATTTAAATGTAAGCATGGTATTACAAGCAATTATAGATAACTATCATTTTTACACTACATTTTAAATCTTGTCTCGTCAAAGTCAAATAGATCGATGATTATACTTCGAAATAACTGAGTATTCGAGATATCCAGGATAAGGAGAGTTTGAAGATACCAAAGTGGTAATCAGAATCCGTAAATCGACAACACAATGACCAAAAAGAAAAAGGACAAACAACGATCCACAAAACACTACACAGAAAACTAAATGTTGAGCAACACGAACCACACTAAAAACCGGAGGTGAACTCAGGTGCTCCGGAAGGATTAACAGTTCACGTGACACCCGTCGTGTTACTGTTGAACGACACGAACATCATCTGATATGGAAATCAGGTTAAAGAAGATTGAGCTGCACCAAATGTTTACTTCGAACTATGACAGACGTATACAACAATAGTATACGTGATCAGTCTAGAAATGTTGGTCATATCGCTTTGACGAACTGCTGGACCTGTTAATCCGTAAGGCCGAAACCGAACAGTTTAACAGGTTTAGCTCTCCGTGAAGGGACATGTCATCTGTTGGTTTTGTAGAACCGCATATCGTTATGGATTTGGCATAAGAATGGTCGGACATAAAAATAAAGGAATATCCATTGATTGCTAGAAGGCGGTTGTTGGCTCATCGACATTCTACTCGGTTGTTGGCTCATCGACATTCTACTTTTCGCAGGAACGTATATTTATCATCATTCCCTACTGCTATATTTACCTTCAAAATGCAACCTTTCGATTCGTATGTTAGTTGGCGCTTGTACTGTGATATTGAAAATACATCGTAATACTGTATGAAAAATATAGGACATTTGTAATGTTGAAACAGCAAGATGATTTAGGATTTCGAACATATTTGTTTTCAATATTTATCTGATATTTCGGATGCATATGTCATTACAGAAAAGGCTCAATTTTAGAGCACTTCGTGTCTATTTCAGTCTCTGTATTATATGGTATTGCCAGAGTTTTGTTTATATCTACTTTTATGTTCATACTTTTTTATATCCAGATTATTTCTAAACTCACAAATATCTTCGGTTTTTCGGTACTATTCGTCCATCTTGAGATTGTTTACAAATTCAGTCAAATAAATATTTTTATAAGTTTTCTTTCTTCCCTAATACAATATCAGTCTGGAACAGTTTACCTCAGTCAATAGCTCTTTCACCTAACACATAACCTAGAATCCTTCAAAAGTGGTATCTCCACATTAACATTTGAAGGATTCCCAACCCACCTTTAAATACATACATGTATTGCAAGCCACTGTACATTAATTATTTTTGTTTGGTTATTTTTTGTTTTTGTTTATTATACTTCTAATGTGTACATGTACATAGCACACACAGTTCCGAGACGTTACACGCTCAAACCTTTGAGTCTAGTCCTGTATTTGGATGAAGAAGAAGAAGAAGAAGTTTACAATTGACACAGATAAATAACCTTTGTGCTTCTTTTTTTCTTTACAGAGAACTTAAAAAGCTGAATATTTGACTTGGTGGTATGAATTGAAAATAAATTTGATAACACAGTATTATTTATCTATTTATTTATTTATTACCATAGCATCAAAAATCAGTCAAATAAAGGTAATAACAAAATTACCGAACTCCGAACAATCTTACAAAGGGAAAGTCAAAACTCATAATTATATAAACAGACAAAATCAGTCAACAACCGGAAAACTGTGAAAACCGTAATGACCCTGACTTGGTACAGGCATTTCTAAAGAAATGGTGGGTTGAATCAGATTTTAAAGCGCCAAACCTCCCGCTCTCATTACGGTTCAAAGGTTCCGGCTGTCACTATAATAGTATTTAAATACAGGAACAAAATAGGTAAAATAGTTGTCAAAGCAGTACCATAAACGCTGCCGTCACTTTCAATAAATGGTTTTAAATCAAATAACGAGATGTAGAAAATAAAGTCATAACTACCATCCGGTTACAACAGTAGGTATTTAGCCATAATGTGCTTGGGTTAGGGATAGAATTTTAGTGTTTAATGCCACTTTCATCGATATTTCAGCTCTATCGTTGCGATCAGCTTTATTGGTGGAGGAAACCGGAGAAAACACCGACCTGTCACAAGTCGCGGGCAAACATGTGCTTGGGGATGTTGGTATAAACATATTTATTCATGATAAACTGGTATAATGTTACAATACACACAAAATTTGTTTGAACATGACAGGATTCTTAAACAAGCTAAGCTTATACTAATCCGTCTCCTATGAATTATAATTGACTAATATAGCAAACAAGTTATAGAAACAATAATAAACAGTGGAATAACAAAACAGAAAGATATAGAATTAGTAGTACAGATGAAATGCAACTTAGAATTATGCTTTTAAGAATAGAATTCTGTACCTTGATAACAATGTCTATATTTTTATCTACACTTGAGGTGTCTGACCCCTTTAGTAGAAGATTAAGATCAATAGTAACCGGATAATTAATTGTATACATGAGTTCATTACGTAAATCAGTATATTTTTTGCACGATATCAAAAAGTGGGATGTAGACTCGACCTGACACATGCACAATTAGGGGAATCCACCAGATTTCGAATGAACAGGTGCTCATTTAATGAGCTACTGTTCATTCTTAACCTGGTGTGCAAAATTTGACCCAATCGAGTGCCACTGTAATAATGTGCAGGGCATTTGCTATTTTGGGTTTTAATACGCTCCTTAAAAATATTCAGGGACCTTGAATTTCGAGTATCTATTGAGAGTCTATTCCATAATTTTATGGATGATGGAAGGAAGTAATCTGAATAGAATTTAGTTTTTGAACTTATTTCTAGAATATTCGCAGACTGACGAGTGTTATGGTTGTGTAGATTGTCAACTCTATCAGGCAACAAATTTCTCAAATATCCAGGTGCTTGATTGTTAACTATTTTATAAAGTAAAATAAATTTATGTTTTTCCCTTCTTTCCAAAAGTTTTTCCCCATCCCGTTTCCTCGTATAGTTTCTGAATAGACGTTAATTTTGTACCACCCGTAACAATTCGTGCAGCTTCGCTCTGGACATTTTCGATTTTATTTATCAAATAGTGAGTCTGCGTATCCCAAACAACATCCCCATATTCCAAAATGGGTCTAATAAAAGAGAAATACATCTTTTCTAAAGTAAATCTGTTCAGTTTAAAACGGACTTTCCTTAACATGTTTAATCGTGTATAAGCCTTCTTAACAATGTAGTCAATGTGATCGTGCCACAACCCATTGTTAGAAAAGAATAATCCTAAATGTTTATGATTTGTACCTTGTTGAAGAATTTGACTGTTCATTTCCAGTGGAGGGTGGAGTGGTTTTATTAATTTTCTAGAAATAACCATAGTCTCCGTTTTCTGGGGATTGAATTTTACAAGCCAGTTTACCGACCACTGATGGATTTTTTCAAGATCTCTATTAATAATGTCAGCTGCGTTTTGAGGAGTATCAACTGTTACATAAAGACTAGTGTCATCTGCGAATAATTTAATGCTCGGGGATGCTAAAATAGGTTGGTAGGGTTTTAGTAAATGTTATCCCCAGATACAGCTAGGATAATAACTTATATCCTGCCAATCCATGTTTGAGAATATTGTGCTGTACATTTGAAGATTTGAAAGTTCCACTCTAAAGGAGTTTAGTGGTGTACCTGTCATAGGCGGAATTTACAGATTAAGAAAGATACCCTCGATACACTGAAGTACGATATTGTGCAAAATGTATTTTTAGTAAATCATATTTGCATAAAAAAATTCAGCTTGAAATGTTTTAAAGTGAGTAAAAAGAATAAATCACGTAGTTAACCCATTCGAACAGTATCAAAAAATCATAATACGGACAGATAAAACACACAATGGAAACATTAAATCAGGCAGAATCAGAAGGGGACTTGGGTGGTCGAGTGGCTAGATTGTAGACCTCTTCCCACGAAGCTATCACATCTAACATTGGTTCGTAACCTTTATGCCCTCTAAAATATCAATGTTTCCAGATACATACTAAGCTCCTGATGTATCACCGTTAAGTTCGTTGTATCTATCCTCCCTCAATAAATCTGATTGTCGCAGTATAGGAGGAACAAATGTTGAAAGAGTTGCTAGGCACCCAAATAAAACACCAACAGAAATAATACAACAAAAGATCAGAAAACAAGAACATAACACACATTCTTCTTAGTAATATAATCTGGGTCAAAGAAGGCATGTTTTACTAGTTCTGTAATAATTTTAGACTTACACCTCTACTGACTGTTGAGACATAGAAATCCTGTAATATCTGACTAACTCATGATGACCATAAAACATTTTGAGTGTTGGTATCTCTGGACACATTATTTAGTTTACATATGTAGCCTCGTTTCGAAAGAACCGGTATGTAAAGTTTTCTCTAGAATAGCTTACCAAGTGGTATACTGTACAGTACAGTAGATTTTGTTCTTCTTCTTTTTTTTTTGCAACAACGGTTCAGATTACAAAATTATATCAATATATGAATATATCCCTCTGACAACAAACATTACATTTTTAAAGCAATTTATTTCATAGTGAACATGAACACATGTATTTTTGGTATGAATAATGCGGTTTTTGGTTTCAATTGTTATATGCATTGTGGCTATATTTTCTCTCGTATCACACAGGCAGTTACTATAGCACATATTGCTTCAGTACATCGCTCGCTTGTCAATACAAATACCGTCATCATCAAGCAAACCGTTAAAATGGAATAAATCGTTATAATCACACAAACCGCTACAGTCACACAATATGTTTTAGCCACATTTCCTTTCAGTCACAAAATCTGAACGCTATGATCACATAAACTGTCGGAATCCATTGAAACTGTTTACACACAACTCCTTTATTTTCATAAAGCTTTCCCGACCAGGAATCCTAGAGCCACTGCAAAACAAATAAAATAGAATAAATAACAAATTTCCAATGTAGTCACTCTGACCTGAATTTTATAAAAACAAAATATGTTTCTGATGAATAAAAACTGTTTACAAAGGTAAATTATGTTAATTACATACTTTTCTTATGATTTCATAATGACATGCACAGTTATAGAAACAAAGTTACTTTGCAATTAATTTTATTTTATTACGATATAACTGAATTTGATATCTACGTTTTAATTACTATCACTTGGTCGATACCTCTGCTGATGAATTATTAGTCCCCAGGGTATCATCTGTCCAGTAGTCAGTATTTCCTCACCGACACTCATTTAAGAATTGAATGCATTCTTTTGAAGTTTCATTGGGGTATGAAAGCGTTGACCGACGTACATTTTCAATGAAGCGCGGAATGTAGTTCGATCAACGCTTTCATACCCCAATGAAACTTCAAAAGAATGCATTCAATTCTTATAATTATATTTAAATCACACCAAAATGCAAAATAGTTGAATTTTTCGTTGTGATTTTTATTTGTGTTAGATTATTTGCTGTTGGAAATTACTACGCCATTGATTGTTTACATCTGACGTCGTCATGGAGGCACATGCAAGTTCGGATTTGAGTTTCATTGGGATGTGAAACATCTCTTTTATAATCATGTGACCACTTCATAACCAATCATATTGTAACATTTCAATGAAAAACGGAATTAATGTAATTATTATTAGATATACATGTACATGTATCTATTATTGAAACGTACAGTTCATAAATAATGTAACTATTAGTAAAACTGGGGGCCCGGGTGGCTCAATGAGTTAGGTCGTTGTAGGGCCCGGGTGGTTCAATGAGTTAGGTTACTGGATCTAACAATTCATAAAAGCCTATCACCAATACGGCGTGGGTTCGCGCCCGGCTTTGTAAATTACAAAAAGGGTGCACTCGACTCGCAGCCGCAAGTGATAAAGCTTACCAGTTGCTTGCCCATGGTCGGTGGTTCTCTCCGGGTACTCCGGCTTCCTCCACCACTAAAACTGGTCGCCATGATATAGCTGTAATATTGAACCTCAACACATCAATTGGAAACATAATTTCAAGATAATTATGGATGCTGTTGAAGATTATGCCAGAATGTGGATAAAGAGAGAAGTAGACCAAGATCCTGAGTTAGAGTCCTTGTCAGACTGGGTTAGAACAATTAGGTCTCTAGTACAAGGTCGGATTCACAAACTCAAAAATTGTGTTAATAGTCGACCTAAGTCTGTATTTAAAGACCAAGAAGCTGTTAAGTGTCTTTCCTCTCTTCATGACAAATATGTTATCGTTCCTGCGGACAAGGCTTCCAACAATATCGTGTTTGTATGTAAATCATATTACTTCGAATGCCTAATCAAGGAATTAGGTATAAATAGCAACACCTCTAGTAATACCACATACAAACCAACTTCGTTCGACAAAGATGAAATCCTAGCTAACCACAGATCATTCATGACCTCTTTAAACATTCCCTCTGGTAAAAAGTCTGAGGATTTACCCTATTTATATTGGATACCTAAACTCCATAAGACACCATACAAAGAAAGGTACATAGCGGGATCATCAACTTGTTCGACGAAAGAATTGTCTATTCACCTAACAAAGATTCTGTCTGCAGTAAAAGAGGGACAACAGAAATATTGTGAAACTGTTTACTCGCGTAGTGGCATAAATCACATGTGGATTTTGAAAAACTCTAAAGATCTTTTGGATAACCTGAAATCAAGATCTTTCTCTCAGGTATCCTCCATCAAAACCTTTGATTTTTCAACTCTATATACCACCCTACCGCATGACAAATTAAAAACCCGCTTAAAAGAAACAATTCATAAAGCTTTTAGTCATAGAAACTATGGCTCAAAATTTGTTGTGTTAGGCTACAATTCCACATATTTTTCAAACAAAATTCATAAAGGTAAAACATGCTACTCCGAGGAACAAGTGATCAGTATGCTGGAGTTCCTCATCGATAACATATTTGTCTCCTTTGGAGGGACACTGTTTCAGCAGGTCGTCGGCATACCAATGGGTACGAATTGTGCCCCTCTTCTAGCCGATTTATTTTTATACTCATATGAGTCGGAGTTTCTTCAAAAGCTTGTAAAAGATAAGAAGATTCATGAGGCTAGAGCCTTTAATTTCACATACAGGTATATTGATGACGTTTTATCTATCAATAATTCTAGATTTGCAGAATTTCTTCCATTGATATATCCTCCAGAGCTGGAAGTTAAAGAGACCACCGATACAGCTTCGTCCGCATCATTTTTGGACTTATACCTCGAATTTGACGACAGTGGTCAACTCAGTACTAAAATTTATGATAAGCGGGACGACTTCAATTTTAAAATCATAAATTTTCCAAATATGTGCAGCAATATACCAGCTTCTCCTGCATATGGTGTTTACATCTCGCAATTGATTCGCTATGCAAGGGGCAGTAGCAATTATTCTGATTTCCTGAAACGTCATCTTCATCTGAGAAACAGGCTACTGGACCAGGGCTATAAAAAGATTCGCCTTATTCGATCTCTTAAAAAGTTTATATTCCGATACCAATATCTTGTCGAAATATATTCCGTCTCTGCAGAAAAAATTATAAGCGATGCATTTTCATATAGTGAAAATGTATAAAGATAAAGAGTCAAATATGTCAAGAATTTTTTTTGTCAATGTGTGACGTAAAAATATTTTTGACATTTACGTCACCGAATATGGTACTGCTTTGACAACTATTTTACCTATTTTGTTCCTGTATTTAAATACTGTTACAGTGACAGCCGGAACCTTTGAACCGTAATGAGAGCGGGAGGTTTGGCGCCTTAAAATCTGATTCAACCCACCATTTCTTTAGAAATGCCTGTACCAAGTCAGGGTCATTACGGTTTTCACAGTTTTCCGGTTGTTGACTGATTTTGTCTGTTTATATAATTATGAGTTTTGACTTTCCCTTTGTAAGATTGTTCGGAGTTCGGTAATTTTGTTATTACCTTTATTGTTGAAAGTGGCGTTAAACACCAAAAATCAAAAGACTTTTGAATTGTTTGGCTTTCCAATCTTTTGATTATAAACGTACCTGATGTAGGTTATTCCAGAAGCGCACTGTGCGCTGTAAATTCGATATCTACTTATTCATAGCTAAGACAAGAAATACTGGTTATATGAAAACATCAGACATTATAAATAACTTACTTGTGGGTAAAGTAGATCCACTGAGTAAATTACCCAGAAATCCTCTCCCTCCGTAGTAGTTAGGTTGTAAATGATGGTGATAATTTACTGTTGGGTGTTGATGATGTACACCTGCATATCTAGGAAATGCCCCGTATGCTCCTCCAAATCCTGGAAATCCACTGTATGTACCACCAATATCTCCAAACCCATATCCTCCTCTGTATGACCGGAAGTTATGAAACCCGTAAGGTAGAGCAGACGACAAAATGATGGAAGAAATTAAAACAACCAGAATGGTTAAATATTTCATCATTTTCAAATCGTTGAAAGACTTTTTCTTTTCAGAATCAAATTGCGTTTTGTGAATAGAATATTGAAGATTGCCATATTTATAGATAGATCTAGTGACTTATTCATCGGAAGTTCCGAGTTGTGTTGTTCGTCATATTGTCGTATATCATGCATAAAATGACAGGTGACGACTCAATTATGTTTTATATACACGGATATTACATCAGCTGTTGTAACTGGTTTAACGTAGGTATATGTTCTGTTTTTACCTAACTTGACCAGTGTTTAATTCGGGTAAATGTATACGATGTCTTTACCGCGAACAAATTCACTGATGTTCATGCAAAAATGTATTTTTATTTTGGACCACTTGTTTGTAGACAAATGATTAACGAATTTCTAAAAACATAATTTTAAGTCTTCTTGTGAAAACTTGTTTTTCTATGAAAAGCGACAAAGACAAAGGGTATGAATACAAATTAAGGGACAAATAAAATGTAAACCCAAACAAAACAATGCAAATTTTCTGCAACAGTTGAGTTAAAGAAAGTAATTATGAAATTAAATGTAAGAAGAATTTGAAGATACCAAAGGGGTTATTAATATCCGTAAGCCGAAGGACAGACAACACAATGACTAAAAGAAAAAGGACAAAGGGACAAACAATGATCTACAAAACATTATACAGAAAACTTAAGATCGAGTAACACGAACCCTACTAAAAACCTGGGGGTGTAACACTTTTTTCACCGACAATGGAGTTTACTAAAGTGATATTTTAGGATATGACTGTATGTTCATGACAATTATATAATCTGTAGATTGCTTATAATCCATGATTTAATTTTTTTTAAATTTTGTTCTCTTCTGAAACGTGATGCCCGGTTCTGAATATAGAGATCCCCATTCATTTTAGCTATATTGAGCTCATTTGACAATTTACTACAACAAAAGAGATGATTTCAATTTTCACATTGACAGCGTAATATTTATATGTAACAAAATTCCAGATGCACTTGAATATGGAATATATACGGTATTCCAGAGCTTGTAGGTTCTTAACAAGGAAGTTACCGAACCAAATATACTATGTGGTTAAGTTGAAGTCATCACTCTAAAAATCTTACGTTCACTATCATGTTTTAGTAGATCGCTACGGAATATCTGTGTCACAGATGACCACGGATATGTTCCGCCTGTTGTAATCACTAACCACAATCTCCTATCCTTTGGTATGACTTATCTAAGTTATCACCGAAAATCAAACAAGAATAACTCGATGGGTGCCACTATTGGAACAGGAGCTGCGTGCCCTTCCGGAGCACCTGAAATCATCTCCAGTTTATAATAGGTTCATGTTGCTCTTTCTTTAGTTTTATGTGTAACTTTTTGTGGATCATGTTGGTTTTTGTTTGGTTCTGTGGTTGTTTGTTGTTTGTTTTTTGTCTTCGTTTTTCTTTTGCTTTGTTTCGTTTTTTGTTGTTGTTGTTTTTTTGTTGTTGGTTTGTTTTTGTTTATTTTTTTTGTTTATGGTGGGGGGGGGGGGGGCTTTTTCTTTTGGACAATCTAAAAATATTTGTCTGCGTCTGTTCTTCGATTTATGGTTTCTGATTTCCCATATGGTATTTCAAACTTTTCGTCGCAATTATAGTAGACTCTACTGTTAAATTATAGACAAATTGTTGGTAGAACTAGTAGCTCCGACTAGGAAATAAGCCATTACAATTCTATTTCATCCAATATTATATTATTCTTTTATATTCAATATTTGAATCCAACAAATTAATAAACTATTCATTCTGGTCTCCTAAGAAAACCATTATTTTCTTTAGATGTTTATGACTAATTGATATTAAATCTGTTAGCAATATCAGTTATGAATTTTGTTCTAAGATTAATGTTATTTAACCAACAGATTCTACCTTCTTAGAAGTCGGTTAAATACAAGAATGAACTCAACCTGCTATAGTACTGTCCATCTCAACCTGCTATAGTACTGTCCATCTCAACCTGCTATAGTACTGTCCATCTCAACCTGCTATAGTACTGTCCATCTCAACCTGCTATAGTACTGTCCATCTCAACCTGCTATAGTACTGTCCATCTCAACCTGCTATAGTACTGTCCATCTCAACCTGCTATAGTACTGTCCATCTCAACCTGCTATAGTACTGTCCATATTTATGCTGTCATTTATACTCAACCTGCTATAGTACTGTCCATACTTATACTGTCATTTATACTCAACCTGCTATAGTACTGTCCATATTTATGCTGTCATTTATACTCAACCTGCTATAGTACTGTCCATATTTATGCTGTCATTTATACTCAACCTGCTATAGTACTGTCCAACTCAACCTGCTATAGTACTTTCCATCTCAACCTGCTATAGTACTGTCCATATTTATGCTGTCATTTATACTCAACCTGCTATAGTACTGTCCATATTTATGCTGTCATTTATACTCAACCTGCTATAGTACTGTCCATATTTATGCTGTCATTTATACTCAACCTGCTATAGTACTGTCCATATTTATGCTGTCATTTATACTCAACCTGCTATAGTACTGTCCAACTCAACCTGCTATAGTACTTTCCATCTCAACCTGCTATAGTACTGTCCATATTTATGCTGCCATTTATACTCAACCTGCTATAGTACTGTCCATATTTATGCTGTCATTTATACTCAACCTGCTATAGTACTGTCCATATTTATGCTGTCATTTATACTCAACCTGCTATAGTACTGTCCATATTTATGCTGTCATTTATACTCAACCTGCTATAGTACTGTCAATATTTATGCTGTCATTTATACTCAACCTGCTATAGTACTGTCCATATTTATGCTGTCATTCATACTCAACCTGCTATAGTACTGTCCATATTTATGCTGTCATTTATACTCAACCTGCTATAGTACTGTCCATATTTATGCTGTCATTTATACTCAACCTGCTATAGTACTGTCCATATTTATGCTGTCATTTATACTCAACCTGCTATAGTACTGTCCATATTTATGCTGTCATTTATACTCAACCTGCTATAGTACTGTCCATAGTTATGCTGTCATTTATACTCAACCTGCTATAGTACTGTCCATATGTATGCTGTCATTTATACTCAACCTGCTATAGTACTGTCCATATTTATGCTGTCATTTATACTCAACCTGCTATAGTACTGTCCATATTTATGCTGTCATTCATACTCAACCTGCTATAGTACTGTCCATATTTATGCTGTCATTTATACTCAACCTGCTATAGTACTGTCCATATTTATGCTGTCATTTATACTCAACCTGCTATAGTACTGTCCATATTTATGCTGTCATTCATACTCAACCTGCTATAGTACTGTCCATATTTATGCTGTCATTTATACTCAACCTGCTATAGTACTGTCCATATTTATGCTGTCATTTATACTCAACCTGCTATAGTACTGTCCATATTTATGCTGTCATTTATACTCAACCTGCTATAGTACTGTCCATATTTATGCTGTCATTTATACTCAACCTGCTATAGTACTGTCCATATTTATGCTGTCATTTATACTCAACCTGCTATAGTACTGTCCATATTTATGCTGTCATTTATACTCAACCTGCTATAGTACTGTCCATATTTATGCTGTCATTTATACTCAACCTGCTATAGTACTGTCCATATTTATGCTGTCATTTATACTCAACCTGCTATAGTACTGTCCATATTTATGCTGTCATTTATACTCAACCTGCTATAGTACTGTCCATATTTATGCTGTCATTTATACTCAACCTGCTAAAGTACTGTCCATATTTATGCTGTCATTTATACTCAACCTGCTATAGTACTGTCCATAGTTATGCTGTCATTTATACTCAACCTGCTATAGTACTGTCCATATTTATGCTGTCATTTATACTCAACCTGCTATAGTACTGTCCATATTTATGCTGTCATTTATACTCAACCTGCGATAGTACTGTCCATATTTATGCTGTCATTTATACTCAACCTGCTAAAGTACTGTCCATATTTATGCTGTCATTTATACTCAACCTGCTATAGTACTGTCCATAGTTATGCTGTCATTTATACTCAACCTGCTATAGTACTGTCCATATTTATGCTGTCATTTATACTCAACCTGCTATAGTACTGTCCATATTTATGCTGTCATTTATACTCAACCTGCTATAGTACTGTCCATATTTGTGCTGTCATTTAAACTCAACCTGCTATAGTACTGTCCATATTTATGCTGTCATTTATACTCAACCTGCTATAGTACTGTCCATATTTATGCTGTCATTTATACTCAACCTGCTATAGTACTGTCCATATTTATGCTGTCATTTATACTCAACCTGCTATAGTACTGTCCATATTTATGCTGTCATTTATACTCAACCTGCTATAGTACTGTCCATATTTATGCTGTCATTTATACTCAACCTGCTATAGTACTGTCCATAGTTATGCTGTCATTTATACTCACCCTGCTATAGTACTGTCCATATTTATGCTGTCATTTATACTCAACCTGCTATAGTACTGTCCATATTTATGCTGTCATTTATACTCAACCTGCTATAGTACTGTCCATATTTATGCTGTCATTTATACTCAACCTGCTATAGTACTGTCCATATTTATGCTGTCATTTATACTCAACCTGCTATAGTACTGTCCATATTTATGCTGTCATTTATACTCAACCTGCTATAGTACTGTCCATATTTATGCTGTCATTTATACTTAACCTGCTATAGTACTGTCCATATTTATGCTGTCATTTATACTCAACCTGCTATAGTACTGTCCATATTTATGCTGTCATTTATACTCAACCTGCTATAGTACTGTCCATATTTATGCTGTCATTTATACTCAACCTACTATAGTACTGTCCATATTTATCCTGTCATTTATACTCAACCTGCTATAGTACTGTCCATAGTTATGCTGTCATTTATACTCAACCTGCTATAGTACTGTCCATATTTATGCTGTCATTTATACTCAACCTGCTATAGTACTCTCCATATTTATGCTGTCATTTATACTCAACCTGCTATAGTACTCTCCATATTTATGCTGTCATTTATACTCAACCTGCTATAGTACTGTCCATATTTATGCTGTCATTTATACTCAACCTGCTATAGTACTGTCCATATTTATGCTGTCATTTATACTCAACCTGCTATAGTACTGTCCATATTTATGCTGTCATTTATACTCAACCTGCTATAGTACTGTCCATATTTATGCTGTCATTTATACTCAACCTGCTATAGTACTGTCCATATTTATGCTGTCATTTATACTCAACCTGCTATAGTACTGTCCATATTTATGCTGTCATTTATACTCAACCTGCTATATTACTGTCCATATTTATGCTGTCATTTATACTCAACCTGCTATATTACTGTCCATATTTATGCTGTCATTTATACTCAACCTGCTATAGTACTGTCCATCTTTATGCTGTCATTTATACTCAACCTGCTATAGTACTGTCCATATGTATGCTGTCATTTATACTCAACCTGCTATAGTACTGTCCATATGTATGCTGTCATTTATACTCAACCTGCTATAGTACTGTCCATATTTATGCTGTCATTTATACTCAACCTGCTATAGTAATGTCCATAGTTATGCTGTCATTTATACTCAACCTGCTATAGTACTGTCCATATTTATGCTGTAATTTATACTCAGCCTGCTATAGTACTGTCCATATTTATGCTGTCATTTATACTCAACCTGCTATAGTACTGTCCATATTTATGCTGTCATTTATACTCAACCTGCTATAGTACTGTCCATATTTATGCTGTCATTTATACTCAACCTGCTATAGTACTTTCCATATTTATGCTGTCATTTAAACTCAACCTGCTATAGTACTGTCCATATTTATACTGTCATTTATACTCAACCTGCTATAGTACTGTCCATATTTATGCTGTCATTTATACTCAACCTGCTATAGTACTGTCCATATTTATGCTGTCATTTATATTCAACCTGCTATAGTACTGTCCATATTTATGCTGTCATTTATACTCAACCTGCTATAGTACTATCCAACTCAACCTGCTATAGTACTGTCCATCTCAACCTGCTAGAGTACTGTCCATATTTATGCTGTCATTTATACTCAACCTGCTATAGTACTGTCCATATTTATGCTGGCATTTATACTCAACCTGCTATAGTACTGTCCATATTTATGCTGTCATTTATACTCAACCTGCTATAGTACTGTCCATATTTATGCTGTCATTTATACTCAACCTGCTATAGTACTGTCCATATTTATGCTGTCATTTATACTCAACCTGCTATAGTACTGTCCATATTTATGCTGTCATTTATACTCAACCTGCTATAGTACTGTCCAACTCAACCTGCTATAGTACTTTCCATCTCAACCTGCTATAGTACTGTCCATATTTATGCTGTCATTTATACTCAACCTGCTATAGTACTGTCCATATTTATGCTGTCATTTATACTCAACCTGCTATAGTACTGTCCATATTTATGCTGTCATTTATACTCAACCTGCTATAGTACTGTCCATATTTATGCTGTCATTTATACTCAACCTGCTATAGTACTGTCCAACTCAACCTGCTATAGTACTTTCCATCTCAACCTGCTATAGTACTGTCCATATTTATGCTGCCATTTATACTCAACCTGCTATAGTACTGTCCATATTTATGCTGTCATTTATACTCAACCTGCTATAGTACTGTCCATATTTATGCTGTCATTTATACTCAACCTGCTATAGTACTGTCCATATTTATGCTGTCATTTATACTCAACCTGCTATAGTACTGTCCATATTTATGCTGTCATTTATACTCAACCTGCTATAGTACTGTCCATATTTATGCTGTCATTCATACTCAACCTGCTATAGTACTGTCCATATGTATGCTGTCATTTATACTCAACCTGCTATAGTACTGTCCATATTTATGCTGTCATTTATACTCAACCTGCTATAGTACTGTCCATATTTATGCTGTCATTTATACTCAACCTGCTAAAGTACTGTCCATATTTATGCTGTCATTTATACTCAACCTGCTATAGTACTGTCCATAGTTATGCTGTCATTTATACTCAACCTGCTATAGTACTGTCCATATTTATGCTGTCATTTATACTCAACCTGCTATAGTACTGTCCATATTTATGCTGTCATTTATACTCAACCTGCTATAGTACTGTCCATATTTATGCTGTCATTTATACTCAACCTGCTATAGTACTGTCCATATTTGTGCTGTCATTTAAACTCAACCTGCTATAGTACTGTCCATATTTATGCTGTCATTTATACTCAACCTGCTATAGTACTGTCCATATTTATGCTGTCATGTATACTCAACCTGCTAAAGTACTGTCCATATTTATGCTGTCATTTATACTCAACCTGCTATAGTACTGTCCATAGTTATGCTGTCATTTATACTCAACCTGCTATAGTACTGTCCATATTTATGCTGTCATTTATATTCAACCTGCTATAGTACTGTCCATATTTATGCTGTCATTTATACTCAACCTGCTATAGTACTGTCCATATTTATGCTGTCATTTATACTCAACCTGCTATAGTACTGTCCATATTTGTGCTGTCATTTAAACTCAACCTGCTATAGTACTGTCCATATTTATGCTGTCATTTATACTCAACCTGCTATAGTACTGTCCATATTTATGCTGTCATTTATACTCAACATGCTATAGTACTGTCCATATTTATGCTGTCATTTATACTCAACCTGCTATAGTACTGTCCATATTTATGCTGTCATTTATACTCAACCTGCTATAGTACTGTCCATATTTATGCTGTCATTTATACTCAACCTGCTATAGTACTGTCCATATTTATGCTGTCATTTATACTCAACCTGCTATAGTACTGTCCATATTTATGCTGTCATTTATACTCAACCTGCTATAGTACTGTCCATATTTATGCTGTCATTTATACTCAACCTGCTATAGTACTGTCCATATTTATGCTGTCATTTATACTCAACCTGCTATAGTACTGTCCATATTTATGCTGTCATTTATACTCAACCTGCTATCTTACTGTCCATATTTATGCTGTCATTTATACTCAACCTGCTATAGTACTGTCCATATTTATGCTGTCATTTATACTCAACCTGCTATAGTACTGTCCATATTTATGCTGTCATTTATACTTAACCTGCTATAGTACTGTCCATATTTATGCTGTCATTTATACTCAACCTGCTATAGTACTGTCCATATTTATGCTGTCATTTATACTCAACCTGCTATCTTACTGTCCATATTTATGCTGTCATTTATACTCAACCTGCTATAGTACTGTCCATATTTATGCTGTCATTTATACTCAACCTGCTATAGTACTGTCCATATTTATGCTGTCATTTATACTTAACCTGCTATAGTACTGTCCATATTTATGCTGTCATTTATACTCAACCTGCTATAGTACTGTCCATATTTATGCTGTCATTTATACTCAACCTGCTATAGTACTGTCCATATTTATGCTGTCATTTATACTCAACCTGCTATAGTACTGTCCATATTTATGCTGTCATTTATACTCAACCTGCTATAGTACTGTCCATATTTATGCTGTCATTTATACTCAACCTGCTATAGTACTGTCCATATTTATGCTGTCATTTATACTCAACCTGCTATAGTACTCTCCATATTTATGCTGTCATTTATGCTCAACCTGCTATAGTACTCTCCATATTTATGCTGTCATTTATACTCAACCTGCTATAGTACTGTCCATATTTATGCTGTCATTTATACTCAACCTGCTATAGTACTGTCCATATTTATGCTGTCATTTATACTCAACCTGCTATAGTACTGTCCATATTTATGCTGTCATTTATACTCAACCTGCTATAGTACTGTCCATATTTATGCTGTCATTTATACTCAACCTGCTATAGTACTGTCCATATTTATGCTGTCATTTATACTCAACCTGCTATAGTACTGTCCATATTTATGCTGTCATTTATACTCAACCTGCTATAGTACTGTCCATATTTATGCTGTCATTTATACTCAACCTGCTATAGTACTGTCCATATTTATGCTGTCATTTATACTCAACATGCTATAGTACTGTCCATATTTATGCTGTCATTTATACTCAACCTGCTATAGTACTGTCCATATGTATGCTGTCATTTATACTCAACCTGCTATAGTACTGTCCATATGTATGCTGTCATTTATACTCAACCTGCTATAGTACTGTCCATATTTATGCTGTCATTTATACTCAACCTGCTATAGTAATGTCCATAGTTATGCTGTCATTTATACTCAACCTGCTATAGTACTGTCCATATTTATGCTGTCATTTATACTCAACCTGCTATAGTAATGTCCATAGTTATGCTGTCATTTATACTCAACCTGCTATAGTACTGTCCATATTTATGCTGTCATTTATACTCAACCTGCTATAGTACTGTCCATATTTATGCTGTCATTTATACTCAACCTGCTATAGTACTGTTCATATTTATGCTGTCATTTATACTCAACCTGCTATAGTACTGTCCATATTTATGCTGTCATTTATACTCAACCTGCTATAGTACTGTCCATATTTATGCTGTCATTTATACTCAACCTGCTATAGTACTGTCCATATTTATGCTGTCATTTATACTCAACCTGCTATAGTACTGTCCATATTTATGCTGTCATTTATACTCAACCTGCTATAGTACTGTCCATATTTATGCTGTCATTTATACTCAACCTGCTATAGTACTGTCCATATTTATGCTGTCATTTATACTCAACCTGCTATAGTACTGTCCATGTTTATGCTGTCATTTATACTCAACCTGCTATCTTACTGTCCATATTTATGCTGTCATTTATACTCAACCTGCTATAGTACTGTCCATATTTATGCTGTCATTTATACTCAACCTGCTATAGTACTGTCCATATTTATGCTGTCATTCATACTCAACCTGCTATAGTACTGTCCATATTTATGCTGTCATTTATACTCAACCTGCTATAGTACTGTCCATATTTATGCTGTCATTTATACTCAACCTGCTATAGTACTGTCCATATTTATGCTGTCATTTATACTCAACCTGCTATAGTACTGTCCAACTCAACCTGCTATAGTACTTTCCATCTCAACCTGCTATAGTACTGTCCATATTTATGCTGCCATTTATACTCAACCTGCTATAGTACTGTCCATATTTATGCTGTCATTTATACTCAACCTGCTATAGTACTGTCCATATTTATGCTGTCATTTATACTCAACCTGCTATAGTACTGTCCATATTTGTGCTGTCATTTAAACTCAACCTGCTATAGTACTGTCCATATTTATGCTGTCATTTATACTCAACCTGCTATAGTACTGTCCATATTTATGCTGTCATTTATACTCAACCTGCTATAGTACTGTCCAACTCAACCTGCTATAGTACTTTCCATCTCAACCTGCTATAGTACTGTCCATATTTATGCTGCCATTTATACTCAACCTGCTATAGTACTGTCCATATTTATGCTGTCATTTATACTCAACCTGCTATAGTACTGTCCATATTTATGCTGTCATTTATACTCAACCTGCTATAGTACTGTCCATATTTGTGCTGTCATTTAAACTCAACCTGCTATAGTACTGTCCATATTTATGCTGTCATTTATACTCAACCTGCTATAGTACTGTCCATATTTATGCTGTCATTTATACTCAACCTGCTATAGTACTGTCCATATTTATGCTGTCATTTATACTCAACCTGCTATAGTACTGTCCATTTTTATGCTGTCATTTATACTCAACCTGCTATAGTACTGTCCATATTTATGCTGTCATTTATACTCAACCTGCTATAGTACTGTCCATATTTATGCTGTCATTTATACTCAACCTGCTATAGTACTGTCCATATTTATGCTGTCATTTATACTCAACCTGCTATAGTACTGTCCATATTTATGCTGTCATTTATACTCAACCTGCTATAGTACTGTCCATATTTATGCTGTCATTTAGTTTTGTGATAGTGTATGGTATTTTTGGATGGAAACGAATCTGTTAATAAAGAAAAACCTAGAGAGCCAATGATTTTGCTTGGAAATAACAGAGTAAAAGAGTTGCCCGTGATTAATAAAGGCTAAAGCCATACGAACAGATCGCGTATTTACTACGAATGATCCAAGGAAACTATTTATTTAAGTTCGAAATAACTAGGTTTAGCTGCATACCAATTATAGATTATCTTCCAACAAAGAGAGTAACGGACATTGAAATGTTTAAATCACAGATTGTATTACGGTATCTCATGACATCGCATCAATAGGTTTGTTAACTTTCTGCTACTGTTCGCTAGCTACTGAGGATGGTTTCCAAGACTCAAACAACAGTGTTGCCCAGTGCGTCCTCGGGTGGTGGATAGGGGGTGTCCTCTCGATGGGGTTGTAATGATATTATACGGAACATATGTCCGTGGCTAAAGTGTTTAGCGTGTTTAGAGAGTGCCACGCTCCCTACATCTACATTTTTGTGGATTTCGGAACGTAACGAGCAATCTTAATGGGGGGGGGGGGGGGGGTGGGTATTCTATAAATGCGTCTAACCAAGTTTCGGTTTATTTGGTAAAGCGGTTTCAGAGGAGATGATTTTTTTTTAGAAATTGAACAACTGGTAACTAGAATTGCCTATTTCGGCCATGTTTGTTAACGGATTGGGACGACATGAACAAGCTGCATAGACGACATTCCATAGATGCTTCCTACCAAGTTTCGGTTCATTTGGCTGAGCGGCTTCAGAGGGGAAGATTAAAACGACGGACGACGGGAACCATTTGGCGATCCGTGCAATTGGGAAGATTGCCGGTTAATGGAAATTTATGCTATCGCATAATTCTATTTATTTGCGACATGTTGGATAAATTAATCAACAGATGAGTACGTGTAAGATTTTGGCGTTCGTGTTCCTCCTGTTTTAGCTTTCTGTGTTTAGGTGGGTTTTTTGTGTGTGTTTGTTCATCCCCCCCCCCCCCCCCCCTTCTTTTTACCATGGTTTTGTCGTTTTCTATTGATTTATGACTTTTGCTCACGTCCTGGTATCTTCTGACTTAATTTATGATAGTCTCGTCATGAAAAAGCTGACATACTATTTACTTGGCGTTAAACAACAATCAATTGCGGATAAAAGGTTTTGTTCAGAGAACATTTTGGGATAAGCTTTCGGGAACTACCATTTAACCTTCTGGGGGTGCTATTTTTTTCTGAAAAAAAATAGGTCGCCAACTTTATATAAAAAAAATAGTAAATTGTCCCGAAAGATGCAAAAATTAAATCTTAATTCTGTAGATTTCAATAACAAATTTTGGTAAAATTTGATTAAAAATTACATTTTTATGTTAAAAAAGAAATATTCTGATTATTTGGGGTTTTTTTTCATTTGGAAAAAAATATCTGGTTCGGGGGAAAACATAACCACTTCACCTCTCTAACGGTTAAATGGTCGGTCTGTTGGGTTATTTCCATTTAAGCATTCTTTCATATATTTGATGGATATCATGAGTGAGTGAGTGATTGTTGTTTAACGCCAATTCAGCAATTTTTCAGCTATATCATGGCGAGAACAAGTTAATTTTCATTGAGATGATGAGGTCCGCTTTGTACCAGACCAACACGCTGAGTTGGATTTGTATATAGTGCTAGCTCAAGGAAACAACAGTCCGCGGGTAGACATGTCGCTCTATTCTGACACATTATTCTGATTCCGACTCAACCAGTCTTTGCTCCATCTCTTTATTGCTGCGTGCTTAGCGGAGAAGCAACATATACCACTTTTAGTCTTTGGTTTGACCCGACCGGGGCTCGAACACACGATCTATCGCACTCGAGACGAGCACGCTAAACATTACGCCACCTATGCGGTTATACTGAAGTGACCATGATTTTTTACTATTTTTATTTAAGCCTACCAGAAGACGAATAACAACCGTAGATGATGAAGAAATATAGTATTTATTAATATAATAAATAAATGTAATACAATGTTCGTTATATATCTTTGTTCATTTCTAAACACGACGTCAACAATTTAATAGTATTTAGGAATGTACAAAAATATATACATCATACCAATAGGTTTGGGTGATATGAAATTATACTCTGTATTCAGGATGATATCATACATTTACACTCAATTCCCTTTCCCCTTTTTTTACCCACCACCAAGTTCTGTTTATCAAATATATGTATGTATACATTTATTATATATGTAACTTGCTAAGTTGATATAATTTGTTTCCAGGGCCGGATTAAAGCCAATGTATGCCATAAGTACAGGACAACCTTAGTGCCCCAGCACCTTCCACTGGCATAATGTAAAACTAATACGACCCTTCATGCCAAGACTCAACATAATTGTCAAATGCCTAACATTAAATTCAGAATTCAATTTTCAGTCAGACCAAACCCCTTATATAAAAATCATTTAAATATCTGCTTTTCATATTTATTTAACACAGTGATTGTACTCTATGCTTTAGAGTAGACAACAGTATAAACAGATTATTTACTTATAAATAGGACAACAGATACAATGCAAGTCTTTAACTTGCAATTCAATTTTTATATGTTATAAAGGAAACAATACAAAAGAAATACTACAAATTGTGTCTGTCAACAGGAGCCAGTATTGTCAATATTACAACAACAAAAACAACAACAAAAATTACACTTTGAAGAGTTTTCTCCTACATTTCTTATTAGCAAAGTCTTTTATTAAATCCACAAAGTTAATTTGGCGCAACAAATCTGCTTCAATAATGAACAGAGATCAGAATTCCAGCCTCTCTTGTCTCATCGTTGTTCTGTTTGGATTTTTTATACGCTTCATTTGAGAGAATGAGCGTTCAGTTGTGCAGTTTGTGACCATTAATATGAGTGAAACTGCTGAAGTTCATTAGATAAATTACTGTTCAAGTGATCTGGAATAGTATCAATTAGTTTTTGACAACCCTCTGAGTACCTTCTACTAGCTTCAGTAAATGAGGAAGTTGCTTTTTGTTGTACATCAATTTCCTACATATTTGTGGATTTGTGTTGTGTTTTTGAGCCTAATATCTGGCTGATAAAATAAATTGTCTTGTGGCCGGATTTTTGTGATGCCTTGTCCCTTGATGTCCTAAGCACGTGCCTATTTTGCCATAGGGTTAATCCAGACCTGCTTGTTTCCAATCCAATTGTACATTTATAGGAAAATAAACACAAATGTAAGTTTCTTCATGGAGTACATATACAATTTTTTCTCAGTTTACGGACCAGTCTTCCTACTTTCACAGATCCTCTTCTAATACCTCGCCAAGCTATAAATAAGGCACTAAGACGAACACCATGCTGCAAAAAACAGACAGTAGTCCTTTAAAAATATATTTATTACATCTACCTGTGATAAGGGCCGTCTTAACAGCACCATAGGTCCCCGAGCAAAGCAGTGCACTTGGGCCCTACCTAGACAGCCACTCACAGGAATAAAAATGTAAATGTCGATAGAATTAAACATATATTTATTGTATTGGTACTTCCAACAAAATCAGTGTTTAAACATTAAAAAAGACCATGATATACACAGCATACATAGATTAGCAGGGATGGTCGTAAGCAGCTGCCCGGTCTGTCCATGCATTAAGATTTGATTTGATTTGATTTTGGGTGTACTACGCCACTTTCAGCAATATTTCAGCTATATCATGGCGACCAGTTTTAGTAGTGGAAGAAGTCGGAGTACCCGGAGAGAACGATTGACCATGGGCAAGCAACTGGTAAACTTTATCACTTGCGGCTGCGAGTCGAGTGCACCCTTTTTGTGATTTACACAGCAGGGCGCGACCTCACGCCGTATTGGTGATACGCTTGTATGAGTTGTTAGGTAATCCAACTACCTAACTCATTGAGCCACCCGAGCCCTCCATGTATTAAGACGACACTGCCTATGATATTAGTGCCAATCACGACTAAGCAACTTTACAGTTATAATCCCCTGTCTTTGATGAGGTGGACTTAGATATCTACGTTATTATTACAGATGTACTTTTTTGTAATATGAACATACAATTTACAAACAACGGACAAATCATTCAGCTTATTAAATGTACAAATATATTGCTTGTCAAGGTATTATTCATTGAGATTTATATGAATATAAATTAATATTGTTACAAATTCAAATCTGTATAGTATCTGCTTTCGTGTTGATATTTATCTGGTCACATTCACACTTTTGTTGACAGATTGATACAGAAAAGTAAGACGAGGTCGGGATCAACCTCAATTGATTTCAAACCTAATGAACGCACAGAAGACAAACAATCCATCCCATAAATATAAAATGACTCTTATAACAAAACTCTTAATAAATGTTATTTTATTTTGCAATGCCTTCGAGAAGTGTAGCAGACGCTAAATCACGAATATCTAAAGCATGTTCAACAGAAAATGTTCTCTCAAGTTGGAGATAAATATGGACCAACGTCGGTAAGCAGTCTGTATCACTGTTAAATGTTTGTCAGTGTAAATTATTAGCATGTACTTATGGACAGTTGTACAGTAGACATGGCAATGAGTGTATCACGTATATAATAGTCATGGCAATGAGTTTATTATGTATGCAATAGTCATGGCAATCAGTTTATCACGTATACAATAATAATGACAATCAGTTTATCACGTATACAATAGTCATGGGAATGCTGTGCAGGGTAACGGCTATTTTTAACACTACTTTCAACAATATTTCAGTTATATCGTGGAGGTAAGCTTAATTTTGCTCAGAGAAATTTTACTCTCAAGATCCGCTACGAATTCGCATAAAAACGATGTTCGGTTCGTCGTTACACCCAGGTAGGAGGACTCGTGTATTATTTACGTCATTTGTGTTTGTTTGCTTATAGTGGTGTCCAACACATATTGGGTTGTGATTTTGTTTTGTTTTTCTTCGTCTAGTGTACCCTATGTTGCCAGTTTTTCTGGATTTTCCATTTTTGACTGCCTCTTCGGTATTCTCTAACGTTTATTTATCATAGTGGATAAAACCATAGTACCCCGAGTGACCCAATGTTCCTACCATAAGTCATTGATAAGCTTGATCACACAAGGTTGTATTGAACTCATATGTTCAGAGGAGATACGATATAGAAACTGATTACATAGGCATATGATTTGAAATCTTACTCACTTTTCATTCAGAGCAAATATACAACAATGACAGTAAGTATACTCAACATCGCAATTGAAATTGACAGGACAGACACAAAATACACAAGCTTGTCTGAAAATTAAGCAAAAAGCACAATTTTGTTTGAAATATGAAGCAAAATACAAAATCTTGTCTAAAATATGAGGCAAAATACACAATATTGTCTGAAATATGAAGCAAAATACACAATCTTGTCTGAAATATGAACCAAAATACACAATCTTGTCTGAAAATGAAGAAAAATGCACAATATTGTCTGAAAATGAAGCAAAATACACAATCTTGTCTGAAAATGAAGCAAATTACATAATCTTGTCTGAAATATGAAGCAAAATACACAATCTTGTCTGAAAAGGAAGAAAAATACACAATCTTGTCTGAAAATGAAGGAAAATACACGATCTTGTCTGGATATGAAGAAATATACACATTCTTGTCTGAAAATGAAGGAAAATACACAATATTGTCAGAAAATGAAGAAAAATACACAATCTTGTCTGAAATAGGAAGCAAAATACACAATCTTGTCTGAAAATGAAGACAAATACACAATATTGTCTGAAAATGAAGAAAAATACACAAGCTTGTCTGAAATATGAAGCAGAATACACAATCTTGTCTGAAAATGAAGAAATATACACATTCTTGTCTGAAAATGAAGAAAAATACACAATATTGTCTGAAAATGAAGGAAAATACACAGTCTTGTCTGAAATATGAAGTAAAACACACAATCTTGTCTGAAAATGAAGAAAAATACACAATCTTGTCTGAAAATGAAGGAAAATACACAATATTCTGAAAATAAAGGAAAATACACAGTCTTGTCTGAAAATGAAGCAATACATTGCGAATATGGAAATTGCAAGAAGGTATGTTTTCCTTCTTATCTTTTAGTCAGTCAATCCGCCATGATATGCACAGACTTGCACTGTATTTTATGTTGCCGCGTATATCACCAATGAAATGTGCACTTGTGTGTGTTTATAGAACTTTACCCTATCTGAATTCATATTTTATCATGTGTTTTATATGTGTGACCTTTGTAGTAAAAGGTAATCATCAGATTGAAATTTGTTTATGTTGGTAGTTGAAGTGAATCCGTTGAAAGTTTCTTTTTTAAATTATTTCTTCTTATTCATTGGAGCTCAACATATCACGAGTCGACGGCTGGGATTCCTTTAACAGATGTATCCCCACAATCATTATATGCCTCAACAAGTCAGGACCAAGATTTGCATCAATATATGTACTATCTGATTTAAATTAAATCGTCAATTGTTCCCTCGTAAATAGCTAACACAATTCCATAAGGAGTCCATGTGGAAACGAAGGCATTTGTATTTGGAGCTTTATGACAAAATAGAGCTGAATGGAGCGACATGTCTCCCTTAGCACTAACAAAATCAGATCATGTTGACGCAGTATAAAGTACCTCATTTGATACCAGGGGCCGTCGTGGTCGTGATCGCATGGTAGTTGGATATATAACTACCCAATGCAATCAGTACCTACCACCACTAAATTTGTGATTTCGAATCCCGTCCATGGTGAGGTGTACTCGATACAACATTATGTGATAAAGTCTTGCGACAGGTCGGTGGTTTTCTGCAGGTACTCCGGTTCCACCACCAATAAAACTGACCACCACGATATAGCTGACCACATGATATAACTAATATATTGTTGTAGTTGGCGTTAAAGACCACAAACCAACCAAACCAACCTTCGATACCAAATTTTGTTTCACGAAGAATAAAAATATGATGTATAAAGATCAAGATTAGGACTTGAGCAGCCATCTTTATACTAACACTGCTCACACAGTTATACGTCAGTTGGAAGGCATTTTACTCACACATGGAGGACACTTACATAACCGCATCATTTCACTAAACAGGAGGTTTTGGTTAATAAACCCATTATAACTCAGTCAGGAGAGTTGGGGTATAGATTTTGCCATTTGTTTGTTCGAATTTCTTATTGATTTAGGAACTGTTCTGGTAATTGGTGTGGTATATTGCGTTTTTCAATTTATTGTACTCTCAATTATATAACTGAACAATTGTTCTTTTGATTGGCTACTGGATATATAATACATGTAGATTTCCATGCATACAGATATTATTATGCATGCGTTTGCCTACGTTGTCGTGATCGTATAATAGTTGGATTTAGAACTATATATCCAATCAGTGCGTATCACCACTAACGTTGTGAGTTCGAATCCCACTCAGGCGAGGTGTACTCAATACAACATTATGTAATAAAGTTTGTCAGTGACTTGCGACACGTCGGCGGTTTTCCTCCACCAATAAAACTGACCGCCACGATATAGCTGAAATATTGTTGAAACTGGCGTTAAACACAACAACCATAACCCTAACTCTAACCCTACGTTGTATTTCATTGTTACATTTCACTATTGGGTTAGGCTTTGGAAATTGTAATTACATCTTGTCAGTCTCGACCACTGTTTACTTAACATTGTCAAAATAACTATAAACTTGATTCGTCAGTTTCTTCTCTTGTTACAAAGGGTGTCACTAGTGGAGCAGGAACTACTTACTCTTATGAAGCACATGAGTTCACTGCCAGTGTTTAGTGGGGTTCGTGTTGATTGATCTTTAGTCTTATTTGTAATGTTTTGTAGATCGTTGTTTGTACTTTTTCTTTTGACCATTGTGTTGTCTGTCCTTCTTCGATTTACGGATTCTGATCACCACTTTGGTGTCTTTAAACTCTTCTTAGAAGTTAGATTAGGAAGTTCAACTTTGTATTTCAAAGAATAAACATGTAGTACTTTTAAGTTGAGTTAGTGTTAAGGTTTGGTAATAGGTTTGAGCTTATTCTCATGTTGCGCATAATATACAATGCATAAGCGAAATACTCACCATGACTTCCACTCGTGACCTGTCGTTGACATTTGTGTATATATAAAATACAATCACAGTAATTTGATGACTCAAAATTCTTTAAAAATAAATTCAAATTTTTAAAGAAACCTTTGAAGATATGTTTTTCGGTCTTTCTGGATACAAATGACCCACAAGTACATGATACGGGATAACTATAGTTTCCGTAAGTTATGTTATGGAACGAGTTGTTAGTGGGTGGTTCTTTTTCACTGCCTGAAACGGTGTTACTGGGGTCTTCTATTCCACTCCCTGAAAATATACCATTTCATAAATCATAGTGAAAATGAATAAGGTTGAAAATTATATGCCAACAGTATCAGAGTATAAAACTTTTAGTATTTCTACTAAAAACCTTGAATGTCTTATTATTCTATAGATTGATATACTAAAGAATAAATTCTAAGCAGATATATAACGTCATTCCAACATTGAATCAATGCTGAGACAACGTCCGACGTTTGTTTCGATGTTGAAATGACGTTGTTTTGCTGTTAAGCAGTAGTATATTCGACAATAAAATTAACATTTAATATATTGAATAATAAAGTTCAAATTAATATATCATTACTTACACGTCAGTTGTAATTGAAGTGTAATATTTGCTGTGATGCACTGATCCATATTCAAAACGGAACACGTGACATTTTGAATAATTCCCCGGATGTTTGTTGATTCTTCATTTGTACTGCTGTGTACCTGTGTAGTAGCAACATCAGTATCCTCAACAGTACACAAAACATTCTTCAGATGTTCATCCAATGCGTTGTTGTCAGTTTCACTGAACAGATTCATTTTTAGGGGCACATCTGAAATATCAAAATGCCAGATTGTGACAAAATGGTGGGTTTATTGCTCAATTGGAGATTATGGTGTATGGAAATACAGTTGAGGGTTTGTTTGTCATTTAAGCTTATTAAAACAGAAAATAATGAATTCCTGGAATGGATTAGATATATTTATTGAAATTCAAAGTTCTTATATAATATAATTAGTATTAAAACTAAATTTCCCCCTCCCCCATGCATAGCTTACCATAGCCTATTTTGGCTGTCCTGTTTAGGCCCTTTGGTTTTCTTGTTCCCAAAGATTTTTTTAAATTATTCGGCTTTCCAATCTTTCGACCTTGAACATGCATGATGAATGTTATTTCAGAAACTCACCGTGCACACTAAGTTATATACCTACGTAATTTATTAGAAGCATAACAACACAGACGGACACAGCTAATTAAAACAATATGATAAAAAATCAAATAGTTAAAATATTAAAATGAAATCAAAACTATAAATTGAATGCAGATTCAAGATCAACCAAAGCCAATTAAATATTAACCTAGATATCTAATTTAGTGCGCACGACACGTTTCTGGAACAACATGCATCAGGTAAGCTCACAGTCAAAATATTGCAAAGCAAAATAGTCCAAATGTCTTTGGAAGCAAGAAATCCGAAGGGTTTAATTAGGTGCCGATTAGGTTAACCAAAATCGGCTACGGTCACATATGTCTGAGGAAGATGAACAATGAACCTTATTCTTAATACTAATTACACTGATTAAGAATCGCTAAGTTCAGTAATAACTATATCTATTAAACCATCTCAGTGTGGAAACATTGACTACTGGGCAGATATATACCCTCGAGAACTAATAGTTCATCAGCAGAGGTATCCACCAAGGAATAGTAATAATAATGTAATATAGTATGATTACGTGATTCTTTTTATATTTGCCTAGTTATAGGTCCGAGGCCTGCTGTATTGGCCTGAGGCGAAGCCGAAGTCCAATACATTAGACCGAGGACCTATAACTAGGCCAATATGAAAAGCATCACGTAATGACGTAATGATTCCTTTATTAATTAATCAGTCCAATATCTCTCGAGACTTTTCCTTACGGTTGTCGAAACGTCTAGCGGATTCCGATCTAGCTGTTATTGGACTGACTGGAATCGGGCCAATACGGAAAATATCCGATTGGACTGGTTTTTGCCGTATTGGCCCAATGAAAGTTTTTATATTGCATTGACAGATTTGATCATATAAAGGCTAATAAATCAAAGTTAATTAATAATGACTATTATTAATTAACCACTATTATATTTACATAAATAAGATGAAAGCTGCCTTTGTGTTACAGATAGTATACAAGTCGGCCAATACGGGACAAATTCGGTCAATATGGATTTTTTTTCTCGTATTGGCCGACTTTGCTCCGCCCAATATTGGTTTTCCGGATTCTCTCTATATTTTACATACGTGTATCAACGATAGAAGAGACGCTAATATTTTAAAAGTAATAATTTAGAAATTTCAATTTCTTTAATGTTAAAACATCTTATATTTGGTTATAAAATATCTGATAAAAATTATTATGATGTAAATTATTTTATCACAATTCTCGGATTTTCAATTTATAAATCATATTATTTATCTGAACAGAAGACAAAAAATGTAAATGTTTATACAAATTTTATATTTGAATTCAATAAAAGAATTGATGATATAAAATATCATAGAAAAAATAATAGTTTTTTATATGCTGTGAAAAAGATAAATAATTCTTGGATATTATGATAACTGTATTTTAATTTGTACCAGCTGATTAATTTCCTGGATAATCAGTGGTGTGTAACAGGGTACATCAAGATATGCTTGAACTCTTGATTAGAATTATAACAAGCAAGAATTTAGAATAAATAAAATTATTATGTTTAAAATTATTTTTTTTTATTGTTAATTAATAAATATCTTGGGTAGCTGTATTGGCCCGAGGTAAAGCCGAAGGCCAATACAACTACCCAAGGACTAATAACTAGGCCAATACGGAAATCATCACGTAATAATTATAGATTAATACATGGCCTTTTTCATATTGCCCTTGTTATTAGCACGAGACCTTGATATCGGCCCCGAGGGACGATATCAGTCGAGGGCTGATGACAAGAGCCATGTATTAATCTATTTATAACATATTTTGCCAGGGCAGATAACATGTTATTGCACTCGTAAAATGTTATTGCCCGGAGGCAAATAGCACGCCGCAAATTATGTTTTTATTACACATGCAAATTCGGTGTTATTTCAATAAAATATGTGATAATATCATATCATTATAATTTAATATTATTTTATTGCAAATAAAACAGCAATAGGATTGGACAAAAAGTTATTACAACTTATGGATTGTCCTCTCCCTACAAATTATTACTATATTATTATACTTCGTTTGATAGTACAGACTCTTCATACTAGTAATAAGCCGACGTCTATCGGGTTTCCCTATATTTACCGAATCAATGTCCTCTCTTTAGTAAACTCTAAAATTACTTTTAAGCACCACGATCTTTCGATCTTTATATTCTTTTTGCTGTAATGTGATATTGAACAAATGGAATGCTATTCTGTATATTGCGACGGGCATAATCTTAGAATAAAAACATAGATGTAAAATTAAGTGTGCACAACACGTTTCTGGAATAACCTTCAACAGGTACACTCAATGCCAAAAGATTGGAAAGTCAAATAATTTAAAAGTATTTTTGAGCATGAACACCAACGAGCCTAAACAGGATTGCCAAAATTAGAATAAAACCAACATTGAAATAACAAGGATATCTTTTAATTATTGACGAGAGGTAAAGAGTACCACTGAACAACAGACTGGTTTGTCTTTCAAACTTTCTTTAAAATATGATCGTGGCGTTAAGCAACAATCACTCCCTTAAATATGATCGAGTTATCTTTGCATCATTGGGATAGAAACAATTTTCCTATAAATTCTGAAAAAAGAATTATTATAAAGACATCAAAATTGCTGACATGATTTTTAACTCGAAAATATCGAAAACCCCTAATATTCTTTCACTTGTAATTCCCATATAAAATGTAGGGGAGTTTGTGCTTACAAAATTTTGATGAAACATTCTAAGTGATTTTTCGATTTAGCTGTTGGACTTTGGTATTTTTTTTTTATTTATATACCTTCTTTAATAAACTAGTACACTATTCAATAGATAAATAATATTAAAATTACTGTTTATTCTGGCCAAAATGTGTCTTAAATTAAGAATAGTTTGAAGATAAGATACCAAAAGAGTAATTAGAATCCGTAAATCGAAGAAGGACAGACAACACAATGGTAAAAAGGACAAACAACGATCTACAAAACACTACACGGTAAACTATAGATCGAGCAACACGAACCCCATTAAAAACCGGGGGTGAGGAGTTAACTATTTCGTCTACAATAAAACAAAAATGTACTATATTAGTAAAATTTAAAGATTGAACACGTTTCACTTACCACACACATGTATGTTGAAGAATTGTTCTACTATTTGTTCACCAATGATAGCTGAACATCTATACATGTCTTCATCACGAACACTGAAATTAACTATCTGAAGAATGGATTTGCCAGCTCCATAACTACCAGAAATCCTAAATTTCCCTTCTCCGTCACCCACAGTGTCTCCAACACCAATTAGTTTATTTTGTTTTTTCCAGGTTATGGGTGCTTTTTGATTTCCTTTATAAAGGCAGACAACTGCTGCTGTGGTATTTGGTTTAATGTAGATTTCAATACAATCAGAAGCAAACACTATTAAAATATAAATAATAAATACATTCATGTCGTCTCGATCTGATTAAAATCACATCTCTCGCTTGTTCCCCGTTTACTGATATGTCGCGTCGTGGGAAATCGGAAGAAACTCCATTACGGGTCACATGCGAATTAACCTGTGTTACCATCCAATGAAAATGGCGCTTAGGTGACAATGAAAATGTTATATGATTTAAAAGTAATCTGCTTTTTTGTTGTTGCGAGTAATACGATTGGTCAATATAGGTATTTATAATATCATTAGATATTCATGGCATATGATCACTCGCATGTGGCCCGTAGTGGTGTTTCATATCAGTTAAGAGGGTACCATACACTACAGGGAGATAACTCTTTAAAATCAGTTGAACGTTTTGATCATATGATGTTTGTATGCATATTTCAAGCATCTCGGTGATCAAAACCACAGAGAGAAAAGCTGCTATGTGGCTAGTGAATTTATAGCTCTGAGTCTGTTGGTCGGAATTTGTTAAAAGTTTGATATTTATTACAGTGGATATATTCAAACACACTGCCAAACAAATAAGAAAATTAAACGAGCAGATCAAATTTTACCTGAAGTGTATGGTACCACCTTAAATGGAGCAAGTGAGAGAAAGGATTTTAATCAAAACCAATATGTTTCTATGGGCTTGTTTTGGTCAGAATTGACGCTCGGAGTGGTATTTCACAATGGACATTTCCTTTACACAGTGAAACCTGTCTAATCAGACATTACGCGGAACCAAACAATTATGTCGGATTTGACAGGGTATCGGAATACACAGGGATAAGTATTACGAGGAAAGTGGAGCAACTCTGCCAGGTCGGTCAATTTAGCTACGCACTTATATTCTTCGCCATTAACTGCAGGAGAAAAAATAATTTTACTCACAAACTGAAAGCAAATACTTTTAATATAAAAATACAATTAAAGTTTAGTAATCAATGATATATACCGATTCCTAATAATAAAAGTCATCTTATTCTATCATTTATTACAACTAGACAAAAAAAAAAGTAAGCAAATTATTTGTTCATTCCTACATTTTACAAAGGTGCAAAAAGTTGAAAATTATTGTATCATATTAGGAATATACAATGGCGAATCCAAGACTTCGTTATATAGTATATATAAAACAATATTCTTTACCATATTTCCAAAATCCAAATACGAGCAGGAACGTTCTAAACTGAGAAACCATTGTTCTGAAATTTATTAAGGAAGTATTAAACTTTCGAATAGAATAAGTCAAATATTAGAATAAAGCTGCATATTTTAAGCTAATGATTAGCACAGCTATTGTTATTGGGGTCATAAACACACACACACATATATAAGGGCCGTCGTGGTCGTGATCGCATGGTAGTTGAATTTATAACTACCTATATGCAATCAGTGTCTATCACCACTAACGTTGTCAGTTCGAATCACACTCAGGCGAGGTGTACTCGATACAACATTATGTGACATAGATTGTCAGTGACTTGCGGCAGGTCGGCGGTTTCATCCGGGTACTCGGGTTTCCTCCACCAATAAAACTGACCGCCACGATATAACTGCAATATCGTTGAAAGTGGTGTTAAACACCATAAACCTACCCCCCCCACCACATATATTCATAGTATAATAATAATTTTTCAAACAAAATTCTATTGGTTTAGATCATACTCGGTAGCATTATGTTATATTTTTTTTTATTTTCAATCAATTTGACTCGATTTAATTTCACTCTATCCAATATATTTGAAATCCAAGTAATTTAAAAGTCTTTGTGAGCAAGAACAAAGAGCTTGACAGGATAGCCAAAAATCTGCTAAAGCCACCCATTCCTGAAGGGGGAGAACCTTAGCTTTTACCTATGTTTAAAAACTCAACACACATCGACATTAGTATCAGACTATAATGGTATAATATAAACATATCGCTTATAAAAATCGAAAATAAAAAAGAGGCAAGTCATAAATCTTAGTGTTATTTACAGGAATCTGGAAAGGGTCAGGTATCAGTGTTTTTTTTTTTTCTTATTCGTTATAACACATTACTGTTATCAGTAAAGTATCAGTGGGTTTTTTTCTTATTCGTTATAACACATTACTGTTATCAGTAAAGTATCAGTGGGTTTTTTTCTTATTCGTTATAACACATTACTGTTATCAGTAGAGTATCAGTGGTTTTTTTCTTACTCGCTATAACACATTACTGTTATCAGTAAACAGAAAAATACTAATCCAAGATGTCCACCATCACAGGGTTAAAATCTTTAAAAGCTTTTTCATCCGAAAAAAAACCCATTAAAAACTGAACCGTAAATAAAAAAGGAAACTTCTCTGGAATGTTCCTTTAGAAATTTCGTAATTTTGTACAGTAAATACAAATTTAATGGTTTTTGGTTTTAACCATGGCTCGATCCATCCATCTTCTAAATACGATACGAGCACGCTAAACATTAATTCCACTAGACGGTCTCCATTTTGAATGATTTTATTCAAATTCAAATTATCCCACAGGATATAATTTATCGAATACGCATCTAGTAAAAACACATTCGTTGGTACAAATTGCTCGTAATAAAGTGAGTGATTATTGTTTACCACCAAGTGAAAAAGTTTTCAGCTATAGCATGGCGACAACAATTTACATTTCGATGAGATGATGAATGACCACTTTGTAATAGATCAACGCGCTAATTGGACTGTGAGAGTCCTAGTGCACTGTAACAACAGTCCGCGGGTAGATAGGTCGCTCCACTCGGACACATTATTCCAATTTCGAGCCAAACAGTCCGTACTCCGAAATTATGCGTGCTTAGAGGAGGAACAAAAAATACAAATTTGACTGTTTTTGATTTAAGGACTGTCGTGGTCGTGATCGTATGGTAGTTGGATTTACAATTACCTATGCAATCTGTATCAATCTATTGTGAGTTCGAATCCCACTCATGCTATGTGTACTCGATACAACATTATGTGATAAAATCTGTCAGTGACTTGCGACAGGTCGATGGTTCTCTATGTGTACTCCGCCTTCCTCTTCCAATAAAACTGACCACCATGATATAACTGAAATATCGTTGAAAGTGGCGTTAAACTCGATAACCCTAACTCTTAACCCTGTCTTTGTTTGATCCGACAGAACACGAGGCGAGGTGCATGCTAAACATAGCACCGTCAATGGGGTTGTGTTTTAATAATAGTGGATATCAGAGTTTTAAAGATAAATGTTAACATACCTCAGCCCTCTAATTTACAACCAGGAAAAAAGTAATTGATATGAGAATGACACATTGATTGATATGAATCAATTTTAAGGAAATACATTGTAGAGAGAGGAAATTGGCAAAACAAAAATAGGAAATTAACAATCGTTTGATCATTTTACAAGTATGAATTGATTCATATAATAGAGATGGTCCTAAATGATATCAGGAAAATGAACATATAAACATATATAGACATAACTATATGTCATATAGAACTTCAAAGGGGTCGTCGTGTCCTCAGGCGCTCGTGGCACGGACCCTCCCCCCTTTTTCTAACTTTCTGTTTACAAATTTATTTTCAATAAAATTTCTTTATTTCTTTATTATTTCATCTCTTTTTCCTTATTTTAACTTATTCGTGTCAATATTCATACAATCTTATGTTAACATCAAATTGCATGTGTCGACCCTATAAGATACCGTACTAATAATGTATTATTGTAAACAGAAAGTTGGAAAAAGGGGGGGGGGGGGTGGTCCGTGCCACGAGCGCCTGTGGTCGCGTCATGATCGTATGTTAGTTGGATTAACAACTACTTATGCAATCCGTGCCTATCACCACTAACGTTGTGAGTTCGAATCCCGCTCAAGGCGAGGTGTACTCGATACCACATTATATAATAAAGTTTGTCAGTGACTTCCGACAGGTCGGTGGTTTTCTGCGGGTACTCCGGTTTCCTCCATCAATAAAACTGACCGCCACGATGTAACTGAAATATTGTTGAAAGTGGCGTTAAACACCATAATCATTTATAAAAACCACAGTGAATCAGTAATATAATAGAAACGTATATATATATATCTATATATATAACTAAGTACGTACGGCGCTTTACTAATATAACCTTCATCACGTACGCTCAAGTCAAAACTAATGGGCCCGGGTGGCTCAATGAGTTAGGTAATTGTAGGACCCGGGTGGCTCAATGAGTTAGGTAGTTGTAGGGCCTGGGTGGCTCAATGAGTTAGGTAGTTGTAGGGCCCGGGTGGCTCAATGAGTTAGGTAGTTGTAGGGCCCGGGTGGCTCAATGAGTTAGGTAGTTGTAGGGCCCGGGTGGCTCAATGAGTTAGGTAGTTTTAGGGCCCGGGTGGCTCAATGAGTTAGGTAGTTGTAGGGCCTGGGTGGCTCAATGAGTTAGGTAGTTGCATTACCTAACAACTCGTACAAGCTTATCACAATACGGCGTGGGTTCACGCCCGGCTTTGTAAATTACAAAAAAGGGTGCACTCGACTCGCAGCCGCAAGTGATAAAGTTTACCAGTTGCTTGCCCATGGTCGGTGGTTCTCTCCGGGCACTTCGGCTTCTTCCACCACTAACACTGGTCGCCATGATATAGCTGAATTATTGCTGAAAGTGGCGTTAAACACCAAAAATCAAAATCAATAAAAAATATTGGAAATCCAAATAGTTGGGAGCAAGAACACCAAGGACACCAAGATTACCAAGGGTTGCGTGAGAGTGATTGACCTTAGTTTTAATAAACTACATTATTTTGGAATTAGAAGTTTCAGACATAAATATATATAATAAACTATGTGAGTGCCTGACTACCGGAAAGATGATACATTCGGGGACTAATAGTACACCAGCAAAAACATCGATCCAAACATAATATCTAATTTAATACGTACGACACGTTTAGGGAATAACCTTCCACATACGCTCGGTCAAAAGACCGGAAAGCAAAATAATTTAAAATTCTTTAGGGGGCAAGTAAATCAAAGGTTCTACACAGGATAGCTAAAATCAAATAACGTGACCTCTATGTCAGTGATATTGACCTCAGTCTTATGTGTCTTACTTTCTGAGTTCTATGTCGTGATGTCCGTTACGATTTCCACATACAAACGATGTACGGTTCTGTCTTTACCTCCCGTTGTTTGTAGAACTCATGTATTATTTATGTTATTTGTGTTATTTGTGTTTGTTTATGTATAGTGGTGTCAAACACATATTGTGTTGTGTTTTGTTTTGTTTTCTTCGAACTATTAACTGTAAATTTCAAACATAACTATATCTAAAACAGAATGTTAGTGCCGAAGTACTCACTACTGGATGGGTGATACCTCCGAGGACTAATAGTCCACCAGTAAAGGTAGCGCAGTGATAGTAACAAAAACATAAATATCTAATTCTATACACACGAAATGTTTCGAGAATACCTTTCATCAGGTACGCACAGTCAAAAGATTGGAGAAGCATAACATATACAAGTCTTTGGAAACAAGTAAACCACAGGGACTAAACAGAATAAATAAATTCGACTGAGGTTACCAATGATTGAGAAAGATTGGCCTGTGTTTTAATCATTTACATTATGTTGGAACAATAACTTTCAATGATAAATACACATGTATAGCGAGAACAAGTACTAGACCAACACGCTTACTTTGATTTTTATAGTGCTAACTCACTGAATCAATAGTCGGCGAATTGACATGTCGCACCACTTGGACACATTATTACAATGCCGTACTAACCAATCTTTGCACGTTCTCTTTAATATTGCATGCTTAGCGGAAAAGCAACAAATCCACAATCTATCGCACTCTAGGCGAGCACGATAGCCATTACGCCACCGATGCTGTTGTCATTACTAGACATTTCCATTATTATTATATATATATTCCCAGTATTTGATTTGTTTGTTTATTTGTTCGATGGTGTTTAACGCCACTTTCGACAATATTTCAGTTATATTTTTATATAATTTTATTGGTGGAGGAAACCGGAGGACCCGGAGAAAACCATCGACCTGTCGCAAGTCATTGACAAACTTTATCACATAATGTTGTACACCTCGCCCTGATTCGAACTCACAACATCAGTGGTGATAGGCACTGATTACATAGGAAGTTGTAAATCAACTATCATGCGATCACAGCCACGACCCCACCTCCCCTCCTCCCCTTCGCCCAATATCAACAAGAGTTGAAACATGTATACCATATATAATAAATTATATATTAAATAAGAAATCATACAATGAAGCAGGAAGTTTCTTCTAATAACACAACCAATGTCAATTTAATTAAAATATAATTTTAACGAAATATTATGTATTCAAAAATGGGAAACGTTCGGTGTTCCTGTTTTATGGTCGACTATTACTGGATATCAGTATATCAACTGATTTAACACACAATTCCTGGTGTACTTATTAGAATTGAACAACCAATGGTATAGCATATTGTAAGTGACAAGTTTCACGTCTTCTGTCGTCCGTTAATTTTTCACATTTTAATCTTCTGAAACCCCTCAGCCAAATGAACTGAAACTTGGTAGGAATCATTTATGGAAGGTCCTCTACAAATAATGCTCATTTTATCCCGATCCGTTAACAAACATGGCCGCCACAGGCCATTCTTGTTTCTGATTGATTGATTTCTAGAAAATTTTCTCCTCTGAAACGCATGGCCAAATGAATCGAAAGGTGGTAGGAAGCATCCTTGGAAGGTCCTCTATACAGATTGCTCATTTAGTTCCGATCCGTTAACAAACATGGCCGCCACAGGCCATTCTTGTTTCTGATTGGTTGATATCTAAAAAAATCTTCTCCTCTGAAACCACTTTCCCAAATGAACTGAAATTTGGTAGAAAGCATCTTTGGAAGGTTCTCTATAAAGATTGCTCATTTCGTCCCAATTCGTTAGCAAATATGGCCGCCACAGGCAATTCTTGTTTCTGATTGGCCTATTTCTAAAAATCTTCTCCTTTGATACCACTTTGCCAAATGAACCGAAACTTAGTAGGAAGCATCTATGGAAGGTCCTCTATAAAGATTGCTCATTTCGTCCCGATCTATTAACAAACATGGCCACTACAGGCAATTCTTGCTTCAGATTGGTCGATTTCTAAAAATCTTCCTCCCTGAAACTGCTTAGCCAATTGAACCGAAACTTGGTAGGAATCATTTACGGAAGGTCCTCTATAAAGACTGCTAATTTCATCCCGATCTGTTAACAAACATGGCTTCCATAGGCAATTCTTGTTTCTGGTTGGTCGATTTTTTTAAATCTTCTTCTCTGAAACTGTTCAGCCAAATGAACCGAAACTTGGTAGGAAGCACATGTGGAAGGTTCTGTATTAAGTTTCTTCAAAGCAGAATGAAAGGTGAGCGACACAGGCTCAGCCCACTGATCCTCTAGTTAAGTGTAGACAGGTTAAAATATACTTACCGTAATTGGTCTTGTATGGTATGTATTTATGTGATCCTTGTAATAGAAGAATGGAGCCTTTCAATTTGATTTTATTGGTGTTTATCGTCACTTTCAATAGTATTGTGACTACTAGACTTCTGGGGGAGAAAAGTCCAGAAATATAAAGCGAAATGATGGAAAAATCCCAGTCCTTTGAAACGTTAATATTTGAGGTGTGTATCTAAGTACCAACTCAGTCAGTGGTGTTCGGCTTGTGATCAGAAGTACATGACGGTGGACCACTCTGCCAGCATGTCCCCCTCTAACCTTTATGATTTCTTCTGTATAATACTCTGACGAATAACCTGGTCAAACTATTTTCTCTCCAATAAAATTAGTACTGGTATTATGGACATCTGATTAGAGTTAATAAACTGTGATTACATATATTTATCTAAAAAAAAATTCACACATATTTGTTGTAAGTGTATGAATTGATGATTGAAACAACTTAATATTATTTTTCTCTTTGATTTTGATTGGTCTAGTTATAAATACCTTGTTTATTTTATATACAAATAAAATATTGTACGATTTTTGGTGTTCATCCAATTATTTCCCTTGCCTTTTTGAAATTAGGGGGCCAATAAAGGAGTCAAATATACTTTACTTTAATATTATAAGATATAAAGTCATCATGTGATAAGTAGAATTAAAGGACAATATTTTAAGGATCTTAAATGTTAATTTGTAAAATGATTGGTCAAATGTAATGTTGTAACATATTTCCATGATATTAAATAAATGTGAGACGCACATACAGGGTTTATATTTTGTTTATTTTTATAAAACGTATTGCTATATTTTTCTAATGTTCTATATTTACATTTTTTTTAGATTTATGAGACGTCTTCGTGTGAACGGGGAATCTTAGGACTTTATTTTGTTTGACAAAACGCTGGTAAATCCAAATTATATACCGGTTTACATGAAAGTAAATTATTTGTTTACGCTGTGTTTATTTAAAGTTGGCCGACTGTTTTGTAAGTAAGCTCGCCATCCCAAAATATATTTGTGTCTTCGTTATTTAGCCCAGTAAAGAGAAGAAATATTTTATGTTCAGGTGAACATGGGAAATAGAACATAAAATGCATTGTCTTTTACTCGCATGAGTGTCTTTGTGAGATTCTGCACCTGATGTCCACAGTAGTGTGTCAAATGTCAACTTTGTATTGTGGAGGGGGGGGGGGGGGGGGTCCAGAAATATTACCTGTATGCCCAGATGTCGATTCAATGTGTTGAATGTGCAATTACAGAAATACATTTATTATTGGTCGCTAGAAATCTTTTAAAGTACATCTTGCTCTTATTTATTGTTTTGGTCTTGAGACATATCGCCTTATTGGTCGCTAGCTTAGTGATCGCTAGAAATTGGTCGCTAGCTTGAGCCTGGTATCAATTATTAGACAAATTTCAAATTTCTACGACAGGACAAGAAAAATGAGACCTTTTAATACAGGTGACTGCTTAATAGAGGTGACCGCACGGGAAGGTTTCAGGGGCGGACCCCTCCCTAAAATTGGAAAAAATATGATTTTTTGGCGTAAAATCGTGATTTTTCACACGAAATACCCCAAAAATGTTCGCGCCTCCCTCCGCTCGGCCCAATTTTTTTTAAGTGTGTCCACCCCCCCCCAACTTGAAATCCTGGATCCGCCCCTGGGTTTCACAGTATCAATTTGTTGCAGGCCATCTTATACTTACTTTGGATCACGAGTCATTGATGGTAAAAATATCTATGCTTGTACATGTGATAGGAAGAACAACAATGAAATATATCCATTTCTTATGTTAAAATGTATCCATTTCTTATGTTGAAATATATCCATTTCTTATGTTAAACTGTATCTCAATTTCGGATATGTTTTCTTCAACAAATTGATTAAAAAAATACAATACCATTAGAACCATTTTTAAATTGTTGAAACAGGGACTGTTACTCCTAATGTACATATACATGGCCGCTCATTTTCCTGGCGTGGCACAAGCACCTATATGTACGTGACTGGCTAAAACGAGTTTTATGGGCCCAAAATTCCCTTCTTAGTGAAATGATGCGATCATGCAAATACGTTTACATATATGTTTTTGTATCTTGGATATCAGATGCATTTTGTGTTCAAAACAATTAAAACAAACGAGTTTATTTCTTAATTTATTTAATTTTGTACAGATATTTTTGGTATAGATATTTCCGGTTTTTGGTTTTAGTTGTAAATTTCACTACCTCCACAAACCACTGCCTCCAATCACACAAACCATCTCAATCTACCAACATTTCTTTAAATTGGTTGATCTTCATAAAGACTTCCCTACCAGGAACCCAAGAGCCACTGAAGCAGAAGAAATATCAATTTTGATTTTTTTAAATCATATTGCAAAATAATGTTTAAAATATAAAGTACAGCTATAAATCATTCTTTTGACAACAAAAATATTTATATATTAAACATGTATATCTTAATGTTAACAACTTTTGACATTTGTTTTTGTCAGCTATTTTAGCCCGCAAAACCAGCTTAACCCCGCCACTTTTTTCATCAGCATAATGTGCACGAGTTGAGCGGTATATTTATCCACAGACTGTTCCAAATCCATATCCTCCTCTGTATGACCGGAAGTTGTGGAATCCATATGGTAAAGCAGACGATAAAATGACGCTACAGCTAAAAACAACCACAATTGCTATATATTTCAACATTTTGAGATGGTTGAAAGAATGTATTTATCAGAATTAGATTTCGTTTTATGAATTCAAATTTGAAGATCGACATATTTATAAGGTATTCTAATGATGATTTCATGGGATGTTCCGATTTGTGTCATCAAACTTTCGTCACAACATGCAAACATGACAGTTGACGGCTTAACTAAGTCAAAATTCTCATCGGGTATTATTACGTTTTCTATTTTAGCCGTTTTTATGTAGGTAGATTACAAGAGGTCTATATGTGCCCCCCAGGGTATCGTCCACCCCGTAGTCAGTGATTCGGTACTGACATGATTTATTAGAAATATTAATTATTAAAATTTACAGTTCCTAAATAATGTAATTATGCGACCTTAATTAATAAGAAAAGATATGGGTGTAAATGGACGGAACAGCGATTTTATTGAGGGCTTTTATCAGCGTTTAGCCGATTTTTGCTATTCTTATCAGGAAACTGTTTTCTTACTCCCAACGACTTTTCAATTATTTGGCTTTTCAAACATTTGACTTTGGGCATACCTGATGAAGGTTATTCGGGAAACACGTCGTAAGAACTAAATTAGATATCTACGTTTTTGCTATGCTAGTATTTGGGAAACACGTCGTAAGAACTAAATTAGATATCTACGTTTTTGTTATGCTAGTATTTGGGAACACGTCGTAAGAACTAAATTAGATATCTACGTTTTTGCTATGCTAGTATTCAGGAAACACGTCGTAAGAACTAAATTAGATATCTACTTTTTTGTTATGCTAGTATTCGGGAAACACGTCGTTAGAACTAAATTAGATATCTACGTTTTTGTTATTCTAGTATTCGGGAAACACGTCGTAAGAACTAAATTAGATATCTACGTTTTTGTTGTGCTAATATTCGGGAAACACATCGTAAGAACTAAATTATATATCTACGTTTTTGTTATGCTAATATTCGGGAAACACATCGTAAGAACTAAATTATATATCTACGTTTTTGTTATGCTAGTATTCAGGAAACACGTCGTAAGAACTAAATTAGATATCTACGCTTTTGCTATGCTAGTATTCGGGAAACACGTCGTAAGAACTAAATTAGATATCTACGTTTTTGTTATGCTAGTATTTGGGAACACGTCGTAAGAACTAAATTAGATATCTACGTTTTTGCTATGCTAGTATTCAGGAAACACGTCGTAAGAACTAAATTAGATATCTACTTTTTTGTTATGCTAGTATTCGGGAAACACGTCGTAAGAACTAAATTAGATATCTAAGTTTTTGTTGTGCTAATATTCGGGAAACACATCGTAAGAACTAAATTATATATCTACGTTTTTGTTATGCTAGTATTCAGGAAACACGTCGTAAGAACTAAATTAGATATCTACGTTTTTGTTGTGCTAGTATTCGGGAAACACGTCGTAAGAACTAAATTATATATCTACGTTTTTGTTATGCTAGTATTCAGGAAACACGTCGTAAGAACTAAATTAGATATCTACGTTTTTGCTATGCTAGTTGACTAATCTGACCAAAAGGTTTCCTCGTTGAAGAACATTCAGTCTGACTGTATCCCCAAATCAAATTCAAATATTTAGAGTTTTGAGATATATAGATACGAAAAAGGGACACTAGTGCTCTAAAACATAGTGTTTCAGTTTGTAGTGCGACCTTACTGCTACAACAAACGAAGGTAGATAGATAGCCGCAGTTGGACACATTCTGCTATCGTCTAAATAAACGTTAGAGAATACCGAAGGGGTAATCAAAAATGGACAATCCAGAGAAACTGGCAACATATGGTACACAAGACGAAGACAAGCAAAACAAAAACACAACACAATATGTATGTTGGGTACCACTAAGGTCGACACATTTAAAGATATTTGTTCAGACTACCATGTGTATCACAATAAGACTAGTTTTAACAATTCTTTGAAGTTTTCTCGATGTCCTTTTTGTTTTCTTCGGAAACAGTCTTTATCCAATATATATATTCTTCGACATACACGTGCTACAAAGTCAGATTTTATAACGTCTTACAGATAAAACAAATTGCATGAGAACGAGACAATATCTTATACATTATGTTCTCACTGTAGACGTTTAATTTGACAGACGTATACAGTAAACAAACGAGACTACTATGGAAATAGCTTGTGAGATTTGTAATACTGCACATTTTAATTGTCTGTATTAGAATACAAGAAAGGTTTGTAGATACTGAATGGATAATCAGACCCATAAATAGGACGACAGGACAGACAGTCAATAATATGATCAAGAGGAAAAAAACAACAAACTATGATCCACAGAGCATTGTACAAAATGATAGTGATTGAGCTGTATGTACCCCACTAAATTCTCGAGCTGAACACCGGTGCTTCGGAAGGGTAAGAGATGAGATTACTGTTCCACTAGAGGCACCTGTCGGATTGTTCGTGTTACAAATGTGGTGATGCTTCATGAACGAGAAAATGAGAGGAATTTACTATCGGAAACAAATCCTTGGTCATCTGTGACCGAGACATTTCTTAACAATACACCAAGCCATGATGGCGACCGTGAGATATTCTGTGATGACTCCAAATTCACCCTCGGAAGTTATTGTTCAGTAGCCTCCCTGTTAGCAGCAACACAATGTCAAGGAAATCCTTATATGAAACCCAAGCTATGAAATACTGTAATAACTGACACATATATATTCCATATACAGGCGCTACATATACACTGTAGATGAAAAGTTCTCAATGATGAAATTGAAAATACATATTTTCGTTCCCAAATCGGCACTTGCTGTCAATTTCCAGATATAGACCAAGGTATCGGGCAAGCTTAGCTTTGTATGTTGTAACCTTTTTTTTTCTAAATGCAATGGGATATATCAACATAGTCCGCAGACTTTGTAGTATTCAGTCAAATGATATATATAGAGGAACGTGCTAGCTTCTTTTCGTTTTTTCACAAGAAGCCCCTGCATGAAGTCTGCTTCATACAAATAAAGGAACAAATTGATGGGAAGATGAAGACATGGATGGTTGGTACCACTAGGAATTAGAGCTGAATGATATTGAACATGGATGGTTGGTACCACTAGGAATTCCGACTATGAATCTCCACCAAACTCAAGAGCTGAATGATATTGATTATCACAGAGTACTCTTTGCTATAATCAGAGTGGGTTTCTACCAAAAAAAGAGTTGTCCATTTTTAGAACAAGGTACCTGCATTGGCCAATCTTTTCATTAAACTAAATTGTTTTAATCTGTGTTTTTACTTAGACTGAGTAATAGTTTGTATCACGTAGAGAAGGCAGATGTCTTAATAATATTGCAAGAGGATAGTCCTTGAATGGATGTACTCCATTGCATGTACTGTAACAGGTCTTAAGATTTATTCAGATTCAACATCTCACTAACAAATATATAAATATGTCCAAAGGTGTATGGGTTAGATACTCCCCCATTGATTAAACAACTTCTTTTAGCCATTTCACAAATTGACACATTTTCGTTTTCTTTAAAAACAAAAATCAGGAATATTTCAAATAATTTCCTCTTATCTCAAATGTATATAAAGTATGGTTAATATTAGAATTTATCAGAAAGCAGTATCATAAAAAGCAGCAAATTGTAGTGTTTGATCATTATGATAAACGTTTATATCAAATTTAGTGCGCACAACGCGTTTCTGGAATAATCTTCATCAGGTAGTATGCTCAAAATCGAAAGATTGGAAAGCCAAATAATTTAACGTTTTGAGAGCAATAAAATCAAAGGGCCTACACAGGATAGCCAAAATCGGCTACGGTCACCAATGCATGAGGGAGAAGAACCTTAAGTTTTATTATAAATCTGGATTGTGACATTACCGTGATCTTTATAGGGTTTTTATAGAACATAAAAGTTGACAGAGCACTTTTTTTTCTCGAAGACTTGTTCAATTGTAATTTCAACTTTTTCAACATTTGTCTGAAAATAAAGGTATTATTTTAAGCAAAATTAAATTAGTATGATCATGGTTTAGAGGAATATGATATTCATTTCCACCAGAATTAGTCACTGGTCAAGCAAGACCAAAAATAGAACATATACCAACGTTAAACCAGTTACAACAACAAATATAATACCCTTGTAGATAGAACATGATTGAGTCGTCACCTGTCATTTTATGCATGATATACGAAAATATGACACACAACACACATCGGAACTTCCGATAAATAAATAATAGGACCAAGCTATAAATATGGCGATCTTTAATTTTCTATTCACAAAACGCAATTTGATTCTGAATAAAAAGGGTCTTTCAATCATTTAAAATGATGAAATATTTAGCCATTTTGTTTGTTATTAGTTGTTCCCTTACTTTGTCGTCTGCTTTTCCATATGGATTCCGCAACAACTTCCGGTCATACAGAGGAGGGTATGGATTTGGAGATATCGGTGGCACATACAGTGGATTTCCAGGATTTGGCGGTGCATACGGAGCATTTCCTGGATATGCAGCCGCACATCATCATCACCCAACAGTAAACTACCATCCATCATCATGCACAACCTTACTGCTACGGTGGAGGCCGAGGATTCCTGGGTAATTTACCTACAAGTAAGTTATTAAATCACGATACAGTAATCTATTTATTCTCACATTTCTGAGAATGGGTATCCTGCTACAATTTCATGTACAACTCTTTTTATAGAAATAATTTCATAGTGATATAAATTTGACGTTTGTTACAGTATTGCCAGTAAATCTACAAAAATAGAATAATAATGGGTTTTTTTTTTCATTAAACGATGAATGTTTAAAATAATACATTTGTTATAGTGTTAGTGTTGTGGTGTTAAACGCCACTTCCAACAATGTTTCAGTTATATCGTGGTATTCATTTGTTATAACATGTTTTACAAACCATAATTATGATACTCGTTCATTGTAATACCTAATATCCGCCTTACTATAAGACCGAAGACGTTGAAGATGGAACATTACTTGAATTTTGGTCTATTTATCAAGTAAAGTTGACCTTCGTTGTTTGTCCTTTTGTCCCTTTTCTTTTGACCATTGTGTTGTCTGTTCTTCGTCGATCTACAGATTCTTATTACCCCTTGTGTACCTTCAACCTCTTCTTCAGTTAAGATCTTTCTTATTTTTTGGTTGTACAAAATTTTTCGTTATTTAGTGTCGTGTGAATACTTTCAAATATACAAAGTGGTATTCCCGATAATTAATTTATAAATACACATGAATTTGTGATTAAATGGAAATTAAAGGAACTTCAATAAACAGTTGCGGTTTTTAATAAATAAAAATGTGATATCAAAGTTAGTGCGCATCACTCGTTTCTGGAATAACCTTCATCAGGTACGCTCTAAATCGAAAGATTGGAAAGCCAAATAATTTAAAGTTTTGGGAGCAATAAAACCAAAGGGCCTAAACAGGATAAATTAGTTTGATGGACTAAACCTCTTTGCGAAATGATTACATTTTAAAATGGCATTGTAAGTTTAAATTAATGGAGAGTTCAACAAATTTTACAGGAGATTGGCGTCATGACTAATACAGATTAGAACTTTGTCTTAGCAAATGACATTGACAGTGGAATTGTAATTCTAGGTTGTGAGGCTAATTTGAATTTTTTATGTTTAGACGCAGATGATGTATTTGCTGATGGTACATTCAAATGTTGTCCGACATATTTCCAGCAACTGTATACCATACATGGATTTAAGAATGGACATTACATTCCATTAGTGTTTTGTCTTTTGCCTTACAAGTCAGGAGATTGTTACAGGAAAATGTTTTCTTTGCTCAAGGAATGTTGCGCTAAATGTAATGTCAATGCCTGAAATGGACGTCGCCCAGTCGCCAAATGCGACTAATATCTTATTCGGGCGACCAAAAGCTGCTCCAAATTAGGTAGTCACTGGCCCAACAAAAAACGTTTGGGCGATTGCCTAAAAGACCGCTAAAAATTGTTGCTTTACCGAAACCGGACATCGAGAAGATGTACCATCTTACAAACAGTCCTATACTTAGTACACCTTACCGTACCGATAGAGAGTTGTTTTGGATAAAAGAATTAGGCACTGCAATGCCTTACGGTTGCAATGATAGCATCAAAGGAATGGGAAATTTGTCAAGTCCTGGATGCAACGAAATCAACGTGATGAGCCTTTTTAATACTATTCCAAGAACTAAACGTAGCCATGGTCATAAAAGAATTCAACATCCTAATGTTAAAAAGTCCTCTAAACCAAGAACGTTACAAGATACTTTTAATGATTTACTTTCTAATATACAGAAACCTCTTGGAATTCATCATATTCGTACAATCTTATTTTCACTACCTGTAAACTACCTCAATGATCTTAGGGATTTTGGACTTGACAAAGGAGGCGTAGATCCTTTTTATCCTAAGTACAGATTGTCTAGTATTATATGGGACGTGGCGTCCTTTCGTCTTTTTAAACCAGTTCAATCTGAACCTCTTCATGACAACAACAGAAAATTCCTCCATATTCCGTTTGCTAACAGAGGAATCGATGCTATTAACATCAGCAACATTCTTAATAGAAAAGAGGTCGTAAAAGAAATTCCACCATATTTCACAAATCATTCTGTTCCCATTGTCTCCTATAGCTACACTAACAGCATTGGCCGTAAAATTTTCAAGATATTAACATAGAAGAGTACCTTAAGAACCCTCTGACTTGTGACTGCTCCCACTCTCCTTTTCAATACAACCCATCTGGACATGTAATCACTGGTGATCTGAATATCATTCAACATGAGAGTCTCCGAAAGGTGATTTCTCATGGTCCTAAATTCAGAGAACCTCAACACATCAATTGGAAACATAATTTCAAGATAATTATGGATGCTGTTGAAGATTATGCCAGAAGGTGGATAAAGAGAGAAGTAGACCAAGATCCTGAGTTAGAGTCCTTGTCAGACTGGGTTAGAACAATTAGGTCTCTAGTACAAGGTCGGATTCACAAACTCAAAAATTGTGTTAATAGTCGACCTAAGTCTGTATTTAAAGACCAAGAAGCTGTTAAGTGTCTTTCCTCTCTTCATGACAAATATATTATCGTTCCTGCGGACAAGGCTTCCAACAATATCGTGTTTGTATGTAAGTCATATTACTTCGAATGCCTAATCAAGGAATTAGGCATAAATAGCAACACCTCTAGTAATACCACATACAAACCAACTTCGTTCGACAAAGATGAAATCCTAGCTAGCCACAGATCATTCATGACCTCTTTAAGCATTCCCTCTGGTAAAGAGTCTGAGGATTTACCCTATTTATATTGGATACCTAAACTCCATAAGACACCATACAAAGAAAGGTACATAGCGGGATCATCAACTTGTTCGACGAAAGAATTGTCTATTCACCTGACAAAGATTCTGTCTGCAGTAAAAGAGGGACAACAGAAATATTGTGAAACTGTTTACTCGCGTAGTGGCATAAATCACATGTGGATTTTGAAAAACTCTAAAGATCTTTTGGATAACCTGAAATCAAGATCTTTCTCTCAGGTATCCTCCATCAAAACTTTTGATTTTTCAACTCTATATACCACCCTACCGCATGGCAAATTAAAAACCCGCTTAAAAGAAACAATTCATAAAGCTTTTAGTCATAGAAACTATAGCTAAAAATTTGTTGTGTTAGGCTACAATTCCACATATTTTTCAAACAAAATTCAAAAAGGTAAAACATGCTACTCCGAGGAACAAGTGATCAGTATGCTGGAGTTCCTCATCGATAACATATTTGTCTCCTTTGGAGGGACACTGTTTCAGCAGGTCGTCGGCATACCAATGGGTACGAATTGTGCCGCTCTTCTAGCCGATTAATTTTTATACTCATATGAGTCGGAGTTTCTTCAAAAGCTTGTAAAAGATAAGAAGATTCATGAGGCTAGAGCCTTTAATTTCACATACAGGTATATTGATGACGTTTTATCTATCAATAATTCTAGATTTGCAGAATTTCTTCCATTGATATATCCTCCAGAGCTGGAAGTTAAAGAGACCACCGATACAGCTTCGTCCGTATCATTTTTGGACTTATACCTCGAATTTGACGACAGTGGTCAACTCAGTACTAACATTTATGATAAGCGGGACGACTTCAATTTTAAAATCATAAATTTTCCTAACATGTGCAGCAATATACCAGCTTCTCCTGCATATGGTGTTTACATCTCGCAATTGATTCGCTATGCAAGGGCCAGTAGCAATTATTCTGATTTCCTGAAACGTCATCTTCATCTGAGAAACAGGCTACTGGACCAGGGCTATAAAAAGATTCGCCTTATTCGATCTCTTAAAAAGTTTATATTCCGATACCAAGATCTTGTCGAAATATATTCCGTCTCTGCAGAAAAAATTATAAGCGATGCATTTTCATATAGTGAAAATGTATAAAGATAAAGAAGTCAAAAATGTCAAGGATGTTTTTTTGTCAAAGTGTGACGTAAAAATATTTTTGACATTTACGTCACCGAATATGGTACTGCTTTGACAACTATTTTAACTATTTTGTTCCTGTATTTAAATACTGTTACAGTGATAGCCGGAACCTTTGAACCGTAATGAGAGCGGGAGGTTTGGCGCCTTAAAATCTGATTCAACCCACCATTTCTTTAGAAATGCCTGTACCAAGTCAGGGTCATTACGGTTTTCAAAGTTTTCCGGTTGTTGACTGATTTTGTCTGTTTATATAATTATGAGTTTTGACTTTCCCTTTGTAAGATTGTTCGGAGTTCGGTAATTTTGTTATTACCCTTATTTACTGTAACTTCAACGGTAGATAACTCTTCTGTTCTAGTCGAAAACGTTTGTTACGAGCACAGCGATTGGTCCAAATACCTTTTTGTAGCCAATGAATACACAGCTAATGTAATTTACTGTTCTCCCCAATTATGTATTTTTATCGAGCCAATCAATACACGTTTCCTACACGTTTTCATGTAATACACGTAATACACAAGTATTCACTAAATATTAGAAAAGAAACGTTTTTTTTGTTTCTTTATGATTTAATTATTAAAATTGTTAAAAATCACGGACGAAGTGGAAGGTTGTGAACAATAAAGAGAATTCTGTCAACTTGTAATGTTTGCGATCTGGTATCTTCCACGGTTCGGAAATTTATTCATTCAATCTGCTGCAAAATGTACATGTACGAATTTCATTTTACAGAAATCGGAAACCTTTTTGTGTCAATCCTTAGGTAATCATTGAAAAACTTTTCCCCAACAACGGAGAGAAAATCGTTGACAGTAATGTCAAACTACGGAAACGATCTGGCCTGTCACTTCTTTTAAACTTTTCATAGTTCATCTCTATATGTACACGGCTACATTTTAATGACAATGGGGAGTATTTTCTTTTTTGGAACCAGAACTTTTGTTTACAAATTAAAATATAACAGGAAAAGTTAACAGTTATATAACAGAAAATGACAGCCCCGTTTGTTATTTCAACAAAGTGAGATACTTGTTTGGAATGAATAACCAACTGACATTACCCCGAACTGAGAGGTTATTTTAATTTAAAATCACTTCTTCATAGTGAATTGAAACAAGTGATGTCACTCTTCACTCTGGGGAGTGCAAGAGCGGTCCTTGTAGTGGCATTAGTCTACTCTTTTCCGGATGTCTTTAATGTGATCATGGCATTGATCTCCCCTTACACAAACCAGCCTTTTATTGTCCCCATCCGATGGACTAGCATCGTTTCTTAAGACCACCCTAGCCAATGGCGTCCAGGTTGTCAAAAAGGTTATAACAAGTAAATTCAGGTTTCATTTGATAGCAATATATGCATTGGGGTATTTTCGCAATTTCAGCTGCACACCTGTACCTAGTCCTATAATATATGACCTCGCATTTATAAAGTCTAATTTTAACGTTTTCATGTTGATTTTTTCATTTTTATTTTTTATTTAAATGCGAAATAAAAATGAAAAAATCAACATGAAAACGTTAAAATTAGACTTTATAAATGCGAGGTCATATATTATAGGACTAACCTGTACCTACCAAAATTACCCCCCCCCCCCCCCCCCCCCACCCCCCAACCCTCGCGAGACTAGTGAAAGAATGAATTTTAATGTTATTGATAAAAAACAATTAATCTGAAAACTGTTTATACATTGATATCTGATGTCTTTTTTTCATAAAAAACTATCTCTTGAGCTGAATGTAAATTGTCCTCTCTGGTATGGAAAATACTACGTCCCTTGCACGTAAAGATAACATTCAGCAGTTTCTAATTAACAATAACTAGCTATGAGTGCTCGTTGATGACCATCGGTGTTCTAAGAACAGAAATGGCGGATATAAACTGCTTAATAATTTTATGTCGAAACAAAACAAAAGTAAATTCGTATTAAATTATTAATATTGGAAACCCATCAGTTATCCAAAATTTGAGATTAGCTTCTACTGACTTGTTTTATAAGTTAATTAAAATTAATTCATTAATTAACAGTCACATATTTATATTTAGAAGGAGAGTTTCAATCACACGATCACTACAAATTTCCACATGGACATCCCCGGGCCCCATCGTTTGGACATATGCATGGACGTGGATAGAAAAAAGGTAACATTTATTATTAATTGTTATATAAACACCTGTAGTAATATGTTTGTTGGCATTCCTTGAATATGATATTTCAAAATGTTGGCATAGGCTGAAGACACCATTATAATATACCATATATCAAAGTTTCCGGTGTTTGGTTTTTGAATTTATAAGATATGCTAAATTTGTCCGTCCCACGTGACAATGAACAATAAAGAAAATGTCGAAAGGAAGAATTTGTCGCCTGCATGTCCAAGATCTTAATTTTGTTTCTTAATAAAAGGGAGATGGGGATAACGGGTTCAGAAATCGACTACCGCTTTTGAATGATCGAAAAACACATTGTGTAATAACCATTGTTGTTTACGTCTGCGTCACGTGACTACGTTATTTCAGTTGATTAACAAGTCAAAAATGGTACAACCAAATACCAGAATTCGGATATAGTGTATTCAGACCCCAGTTTTTGACCAGAAAGTGTTTAAATTCAGATATAGATTATATTCGGCAGTAATCGTCAATTTGTTGAAGGCTGTCAGTATTTGATTAAAGAAGTAACGAAAAGCAAAGAGAAGGGGAATTAGCGTTTTTACTAATGAAATATAGTTGACATAGGTTAATATAAAATAACTAAGCAACAACATCACATTTTGAACCTATCTTGTTATAGAAATATTTCATAATGTCGTAAAATTGTACTTCGCTAACGACTCGAATTTTGACCTCTTCTTTGACAACTTTTGGAGGTGAATAAAATGTCAAGTTAAACGACCAATAACATCTAACCGGTTCATCAAACTCTACGTAGATAACTTTTTGGTACCTTTGCCAAAGGCATATACATGACAAAATGTAACATGGCTGTCTAGGAGTCTGTCTATTTCAATTCAAAATTTAAACCGCCAATTAACTTTTTGGTACATTTGCCAAAGGCATATAAATAACAAAATATAACATGGCTGTCTAGGACTTTGTCTATTTCAATTTCAAATTTAAACGATTAATTTTTAATAGAAATTTGGTAACATACTATAATCAATAATTTAAATGTAAGCATGGTATTACAAGCAATTATAGATAACTATCATTTTTACACTACATTTTAAATCTTGTCTCGTCAAAGTCAAATAGATCGATGATTATACTTCGAAATAACTGAGTATTCGAGATACCCAGGATAAGGAGAGTTTGAAGATACCAAAGTGGTAATCAGAATCCGTAAATCGACAACACAATGACCAAAAAGAAAAAGGACAAACAACGATCCACAAAACACTACACAGAAAACTAAATGTTGAGCAACACGAACCACACTAAAAACCGGAGGTGAACTCAGGTGCTCCGGAAGGATTAACAGTTCACGTGACACCCGTCGTGTTACTGTTGAACGACACGAACATCATCTGATATGGAAATCAGGTTAAAGAAGATTGAGCTGCACCAAATGTTTACTTCGAACTATGACAGACGTATACAACAATAGTATACGTGATCAGTCTAGAAATGTTGGTCATATCGCTTTGACGAACTGCTGGACCTGTTAATCCGTAAGGCCGAAACCGAACAGTTTAACAGGTTTAGCTCTCCGTGAAGGGACATGTCATCTGTTGGTTTTGTAGAACCGCATATCGTTATGGATTTGGCATAAGAATGGTCGGACATAAAAATAAAGGAACATCCATTGATTGTTAGAAGGCGGTTGTTGGCTCATCGACATTCTACTCGGTTGTTGGCTCATCGACATTCTACTTTTCGCAGGAACGTATATTTATCATCATTCCCTACTGCTATATTTACCTTCAAAATGCAACCTTTCGATTCGTATGTTAGTTGGCGCTTGTACTGTGATATTGAAAATACATCGTAATACTGTATGAAAAATATAGGACATTTGTAATGTTGAAACAGCAAGATGATTTAGGATTTCGAACATATTTGTTTTCAATATTTATCTGATATTTCGGATGCATATGTCATTACAGAAAAGGCTCAATTTTAGAGCACTTCGTGTCTATTTCAGTCTCTGTATTATATGGTATTGCCAGAGTTTTGTTTATATCTACTTTTATGTTCATACTTTTTTATATCCAGATTATTTCTAAACTCACAAATATCTTCGGTTTTTCGGTATTATTCGTCCATCTTGAGATTGTTTACAAATTCAGTCAAATAAATATTTTTATAAGTTTTCTTTCTTCCCTAATACAATATCAGTCTGGAACAGTTTAACTCAGTCAATAGCTCTTTCACCTAACACATAACCTAGAATCCTTCAAAAGTGGTATCTCCACATTAACATTTGAAGGATTCCCAACCCACCTTTAAATACATACATGTATTGCAAGCCACTGTACATTAGTTATTTTTGTTTGGTTATTTTTTGTTTTTGTTTATTATACTTCTAATGTGTACATGTACATAGCACACACAGTTCCGAGACGTTACACGCTCAAACCTTTGAGTCTAGTCCTGTATTTGGAGGAAGAAGAAGAAGAAGAAGAAGAAGAAGAAGAAGAAGAAGAAGAAGAAGTTTACAATTGACACAGATAAATAACCTTTGTGCTTCTTTTTTTCTTTACAGAGAACTTAAAAAGCTAAATATTTGACTTGGTGGTATGAATTGAAAATAAATTTGATAACACAGTATTATTTATCTATTTATTTATTTATTACCATAGCATCAAAAATCAGTCAAAACGCTGCCGTCACTTTCAATAAATGGTTTTAAATCAAATAACGAGATGTAGAAAATAAAGTCATAACTACCATCCGGTTACAACAGTAGGTATTTAGCCATAATGTGCTTGGGTTAGGGATAGAATTTTAGTGTTTATTGCCACTTTCATCGATATTTCAGCTCTATCGTTGTGATCAGCTTTATTGGTGGAGGAAACCGGAGAAAACACCGACCTGTCACAAGTCGCGGGCAAACATGTGCTTGGGGATGTTGGTATAAACATATTTATTCATGATAAACTGGTATAATGTTACAATACACACAAAATTTGTTTGAACATGACAGGATTCGGAAACAAGCTAAGCTTATACTAATCCGTCTCCTATGAATTATAATTGACTAATATAGCAAACAAGTTATAGAAACAATAATAAACAGTGGAATAACAAAACAGAAAGATATAGAATTAGTAGTACAGATGAAATGCAACTTAGAATTATGCTTTTAAGAATAGAATTCTGTACCTTGATAACAATGTCTATATTTTTATCTACACTTAAGGTGTCTGACCCCTTTAGTAGAAGATTAAGATCAATAGTAACCGGATAATTAATTGTATATCAGTATATCAGTATATTTTTTGCACGATATCAAAAAGTGGGAAGTAGACTCGACCTGACACATGCACAATTAGGGGAATCCACCAGATTTCGAATGAAAAGGTGCTCATTTAATGAGCCACTGTTCATTCTTAACCTGGTGTGCAAAATTTGACCCAATCGAGTGCCACTGTAATAATGTGCAGGGCATTTGCTATTTTGGGTTTTAATACGCTCCTTAAAAATATTCAGGGACCTTGAATTTCAAGTATCTATTGAGAGTCTATTCCATAATTTTATGGATGATGGAAGGAAGTAATCTGAATAGAATTTAGTTTTTGAACTTATTTCTAGAATATTCGCAGACTGACGAGTGTTATGGTTGTGTAGATTGTCAACTCTATCAGGCAACAAATTTCTCAAATATCCAGGTGCTTGATTGTTAACTATTTTATAAAGTAAAATAAATTTATGTTTTTCCCTTCTTTCCAAAAGTTTTTCCCCATCCCGTTTCCTCGTATAGTTTCTGAATAGACGTTAATTTTGTACCACCCGTAACAATTCGTGCAGCTTCGCTTTGGACATTTTCGATTTTATTTATCAAATAGTGAGTCTGCGTATCCCAAACAACATCCCCATATTCCAAAATGGGTCTAATAAAAGAGAAATACATCTTTTCTAAAGTAAATCTGTTCAGTTTAAAACGGACTTTCCTTAACATGTTTAATCGTGTATAAGCCTTCTTAACAATGTAGTCAATGTGATCGTGCCACAACCCATTGTTAGAAAAGAATAATCCTAAATGTTTATGATTTGTACCTTGTTGAAGAATTTGACTGTTCATTTCCAGTGGGGGGTGCAGTGGTTTTATTAATTTTCTAGAAATAACCATAGTCTCCGTTTTCTGTGGGTTGAATTTTACAAGCCAGTTTACCGACCACTGATGGATTTTTTCAAGATCTCTATTAATAATGTCAGCTGCGTTTTGAGGAGTATCAACTGTTACATAAAGACTAGTGTCATCTGCGAATAATTTAATGCTCGGGGATGTTAAAATAGGCTGGTAGGGCTTTAGTAAATGTTATCCCCGGATACAGCTAGGATAATAACTTATATCCTGCCAATCCATGTTTGAGAATATTGTGCTGTACATTTGAAGATTTGAAAGTTCCACTCTAAAGGAGTTTAGTGGTGCACCTGTCATAGGCGGAATTTACAGATTAAGAAGGATACTCTCGATACACTGAAGTACGATATTGTGCAAAATGTATTTTTAGTAAATCATATTTGCACAAAAAAATTCAGCTTGGAATGTTTTAAAGTGAGTAAAAAGAATAAATCAGGTAGTTAACCCATTCGAACAGTATCAAAAAATCATAATATGGACAGACCGGTAAAACACACAATGGAAACATTAAATCAGGCAGAATTAGAAGGGGACTTGGGTGGTCGAGTGGCTAGATTGTAGACCTCTTCCCACGAAGCTATCACATCTAACATTGGTTCGTAACCTTTATACCCTCTAAAATATCAATGTTTCCAGATACATACTAAGCTCCTGATGTATCACCGTTAAGTTCGTAGTATCTATCCTCCCTCAATAAATCTGATTGTCGCAGTATAGGAGGAACAAATGTTGAAAGAGTTGCTAAGCACCCAAATAAAACACCAACAGAAATAATACAACAAAAGATCAGAAAACAAGAACATAACACATATTCTTCTTAGTAATATAATCTGGGTCAAAGAAGGCATGTTTTACTAGTTCTGTAATAATTTTAGACTTACACCTCTACTGACTGTTGAGACATAGAAATCCTGTAATATCTGACTAACTCATGATGACCATAAAACATGTTGAGTGTTGGTATCTCTGGACACATTATTTATTTTACATATGTAGCCTCGTTTCGAAAGAACCGGTATGTAAAGTTTGCTCTAGAATAGCTGACCAAGTGGTATACTGTACAGTACAGTAGATTTTGTTCTTCTTCTTTTTTTTTTTGCAACAACGGGTCAGATTACAAAATTATATCAATATATGAATATATCCCTCTGACAACAAAAATTACATTTTTAAAGAAATTTATTTCGTAGTGAACATGAACACATGTATTTTTGGTATGAATAATGCGATTTTTGGTTTCAATTGTTATATGCATTGTGGCTATATTTTCTCTCGTATCACACAGGCAGTTACTATAGCACATATTGCTTCAGTACATCGCTCGCTTGCCAATACAAATACCGTCATCATCAAGCAAACCGTTAAAATGGAATAAATCGCTATAATCACGCAAACCGCTAGTCACACAACATGTTTTAGCCACATTTCCTTTCAGTCACAAAATCTGAACGTTATAATCACATAAACTGTTGGAATCCATTGAAACTGTTTACACACAACTCCTTTATTTTCATAAAGCTTTCCCGACCAGGAATCCTAGAGCCACTGCAAAACAAATAAAATAGAAAAAAATAACAAATTTCCAATGTAGTCACTCTGACTTGAATTTAACAAAAAACAAAATATGTTTCTGATGAATAAAAACTGTTTACAAAGGTAAATTATGTTAATTACATACTTTTCTTATGATTTCATAATGACATGCACAGTTATAGAAATTAAGTGACTTTGCAGTTAATTTTATTTTTATTACGATAGAACTGAATTTAATATCTACGTTTTCATTACTATCACTTGGTCGATACATCTGATGATGAACTATTAGTCCCCAGGGTATCATCTGTCCAGTAGTCAGTATTTCCTCACCGACATTATTAGATATACATGTACATGTATCTATTATTGAAACGTACAGTTCATAAATAATGTAACTATTAGTAAAACTGGGGGCACGGGTGGCTCAATGAGTTAGGTCGCTGGATCTAACAATTCATACAAGCCTATCATCAATACGGCGTGGGTTCGCGCCCGGCTTTGTAAATTACAAAAAGGGTGCACTCCACTCGCAGCCGCAAGTGATAAAGTTTACCAGTTGCTTGCCCATGGTCGGTGGTTCTCTCCTGGTACTTCGGCTTCATCCACCACTAAAACTGGTCTTTTGGACAATCTAAAAATATTTGTCTGCGTCTGTTCTTCGATTTATGGTTTCTGATTTCCCATATGGTATTTCAAACTTTTCGTCGCAATAATAGTAGACTCTACTGTCAAATTATAGACAAATTGTTGGTAGAACTAGTAGCTCCGACTAGGAAATAAGCCAATTACAATTCTATTTCATCCAATATTATATTATTCTTTTATATTCAATATTTGAATCCAACAAATTAATAAACTATTCATTCTGGTCTCCTAAGAAAACCATTATTTTCTTTAGATGTTTATGACTAATTGATATTAAATCTGTTAGCAATATCAGTTATGATTTTTGTCCTAAGATTAATGTTATTTAACCAACAGATTCTACCTTCTTAGAAGTCGGTTAAATACAAGAATGAACTCAACCTGCTATAGTACTGTCCATATTTATGCTGTCATTTATACTCAACCTGCTATAGTACTGTCCATATTTATGCTGTCATTTATACTCAACCTGCTATAGTACTGTCCATATTTATGCTGTCATTCATACTCAACCTGCTATAGTACTGTCCATATTTATGCTGTCATTTATACTCAACCTGCTATAGTACTGTCCATATTTATGCTGTCATTCATACTCAACCTGCTATAGTACTGTCCATATTTATGCTGTCATTTATGCTCAACCTGCTATAGTACTGTCCATATTTATGCTGTCATTTATACTCAACCTGCTATAGTACTGTCCATATTTATGCTGTCATTTATACTCAACCTGCTATAGTACTGTCCATATTTATGCTGTCATTTATACTCAACCTGCTATAGTACTGTCCATATTTATGCTGTCATTTATACTCAACCTGCTATAGTACTGTCCATATTTATGCTGTCATTTATACTCAACCTGCTATAGTACTGTCCATATTTATGCTGTCATTTATACTCAACCTGCTATAGTACTGTCCATATTTATGCTGTCATTTATACTCAACCTGCTATAGTACTGTCCATATTTATGCTGTCATTTATACTCAACCTGCTATAGTACTGTCCATATTTATGCTGTCATTTATACTCAACCTGTTATAGTACTGTCCATATTTATGCTGTCATTTATACTCAACCTGCTATAGTACTGTCCATATTTATGCTGTCATTTATACTCAACCTGCTATAGTACTGTCCATATTTATGCTGTCATTTATACTCAACCTGCTATAGTACTGTCCATATTTATGCTGTCATTTATACTCAACCTGCTATAGTACTGTCCATATTTATGCTGTCATTTATACTCAACCTGCTATAGTACTGTCCATATTTATGCTGTCATTTATACTCAACCTGCTATAGTACTGTCCATATTTATGCTGTCATTTATGCTCAACCTGCTATAGTACTGTCCATATTTATGCTGTCATTTATGCTCAACCTGCTATAGTACTGTCCATATTTATGCTGTCATGTATACTCAACCTGCTATAGTACTGTCCATATTTATGCTGTCATTTATACTCAACCTGCTATAGTACTGTCCATATTTATGCTGTCATTTATACTCAACCTGCTATAGTACTGTCCATATTTATGCTGTCATTTATACTCAACCTGCTATAGTACTGTCCATATTTATGCTGTCATGTATACTCAACCTGCTATAGTACTGTCCATATTTATGCTGTCATTTATACTCAACCTGCTATAGTACTGTCCATATTTACGCTGTCATTTATACTCAACCTGCTATAGTACTGTCCATATTTATGCTGTCATCTATACTCAACCTGCTATAGTACTGTCCATATTTATGCTGTCATTTATACTCAACCTGCTATAGTACTGTCCATATTTATGCTGTCATTTATACTCAACCTGCTATAGTACTGTCCATATTTATGCTGTCATTTATACTCAACCTGCTATAGTACTGTCCATATTTATGCTGTCATTTAGTTTTGTGATAGTGTATGGTATTTTTGGATGGAAGTGAATCTGTTAATAAAGAAAAACCTAGAGAGCCAATGATTTTGCTTGGAAATAACAGAGTAAAAGAGTTGCCCGTGATTAATAAAGCCTAAAGCCATACGAACAGATCGCGTATTTACTACGAATGATCCAAGGAAACTATTTATTTAAGTTCGAAATAACTAGGTTTAACTGCATACCAATAATAGATTATCTTCCCACAAAGAGAGTAACGGACATTGAAATGTTTAAATCACAGAAATTGTATTACGGTATCTCATGACATCGCATCAATAGGTTTGTTAACTTTCTGCTACTGTTCGCTGGGTACTGAGGATGGTTTCCAAGACTCAAACAACAGAGCTGCCCAGTGCGTCCTCGGGTGGTGGATAGGGGGTGTCCTCTCGATGGGGTTGTAATGATATTATACGGAACATATGTCCGTGGCTATAGTGTTTAGCGTGTTTGGAGAGTGCCGCGCTTCCTACATCTACATTTTTGTGGATTTCGGAATGTAACGAGCAATCTTAATGGAGGATATTCTATAAATGCGTCTAACCAAGTTTCGGTTCATTTGGTAAAGCGGTTTCAGAGGAGATGATTTTTTTTAGAAATTGAACAACCGGTAATTATAATAGCCTATTTCGGCCATGTTTGCTAACGGATTGGGACGACATGAACAAGCTGCATACAGGACATTCCATAGATGTTTCCTACCAAGTTTCGGTTCATTTGGCTGAGCGGCTTCAGAGGGGAAAATTAAAACGACGGACGACGGGAACCATTTGGCGATCCGTGCAATTGGGAAGATTGTCGGTTAATGGAAATTTATGCTATCCCATAATTCTATTTATTTGCGACATGTTGGATAAATTAATCTCCAGATGAGTACGTGTAAGATTTTGGCGTTCGTGTTCCTCCTGTTTTAGCTTTCTGTGTTTAGGTGGGTTTTTTGTGTGTGTTTGTTCATCCCCCTCCCCCCCCCCCCCCCCCCCCCATTCTTTTTACCATGGTTTTGTCGTTTTCTATTGATTTTATGACTTTTGCTCACGTCCTGGTATCTTCTGACTTAATTTATGATAGTTGCGTCATGAAAAAGCTGACATACTATTTACTTGGCGTTAAACAACAATCAATCGCGGATAAAAGGTTTTGTTCAGAGAACATTTTGGGATAAGCTTTCGGGAACTACCATTTAACCTTCTGGGGGTGCTATTTTTTTCTGAAAAAAAATATGTCGCCAACTTTATATAAAAAAATAGTAAATTGTCCCGAAAGATGCAAAAATTAAATCTTAATTCTGTAGATTTCAACAACAAATTTTGGTAAAATTTGATTAAAAATTACATTTTTATGTTAAAAAAGAAATATTCTGATTATTTGGGGATTTTTTTCATTTGGAAAAAAATATCTGGTTCGGGGGAAAACATAACCACTTCCCCTCTCTAACGGTTAAATGGTCGGTCTGTTGGGTTATTTCCATTTAAGCATTCTTTCATATATTTGGTGGATATCATGAGTGAGTGAGTGATTGTTGCTTAACGCCAATTCAGCAATTTTTCAGCTATATCATGGCGAGAACAAGTTAATTTTCATTGAGATGATGAGGTCCGCTTTGTACCAGACCAACACGCTGAGTTGGATTTGTATATAGTGCTAGCTCAAGGAAACAACAGTCCGCGGGTAGACATGTCGCTCTATTCGGACACATTATTCTGATTCCGGGCCAACCAGTCTTTGCTCCTTCTCTTTAATACTGTGTGCTTAGCGGAGAAGCAACATATACCACTTTTAGTCTTTGGTTTGACCCGACCGGGGCTCGAACACACGATCTACCGCACTCGAGACGAGCACGCTAAACATTACGCCACCTATGCGGTTATACTGAAGTGACCATGGTTTTTTACTATTTTTATTTAAGCTTACCAGAAGACGAATAACAACCGTAGATGATGAAGAAATATAGTATTTATTAATATAATAAATAAATGTAATACAATGTTCGTTATATATCTTTGTTCATTTCTAAACACGATGTCAACAATTTAATAGTGTTTAGAAATGTACAAAAATATATACATCATACCAATAGGTTTGGGTGATATGAAATTATACTCTGTATTCAGGATATCATACATTTACACTCAATTCCCTTTCCCCTTTATTTACCCACCACCAAGTTCTGTTTATCAAATATATGTATGTATACATTTATTATATATGTAACTTGCTAAGTTGATATAATTTGTTTCCAGGGCCGGATTAAAGCCAATGTATGCCCTAAGTACATGCCAACCTTAGTGCCCCAGCACCTTCCACTGGCATAATGTAAAACTAACACAACCCTTCATGCCAAGACTCAACATAATTGTCAAATGCCTAACATTAAATTCAGAATTCAATTTTCAGTCAGACCAAACCCCTTATATAAACATCATTTAAATATCTGCTTTTCATATTTATTTAACACAGTGATTGTACTCTATGCTTTAGAGCAGACAACAGTATAAACAGATTATTTACTTATAACAAGGACAACAAATACAATGCAAGTCTTTAACTTGCAATTCAAGATTTAAATGTTATAAAGGAAACAATACAAAAGAAATACTACAAATTGTGTCTTTCAACAGGAGCCAGTATTGTCAATATTACAACAACAAAAAAAACAACAAAAATTACACTTTGAAGAGTTTTCCCCTACATTTCTTATTAGCAAAGTCTTTTATCAAATCCACAAAGTTAATTTGGCACAACAAATCTGCTTCAATAATGAACAGAGATCAGAATTTCAGCCTCTCTTGTCTCATCGTTGTTCTGTTTGGATTTTTTATACGCTTCATTTGAGAGAATGAGCGTTCAGTTGTGCAGTTTGTGACCATTAATATGAGTGAAACTGCTGAAGCTCAGTAGTTAAATTACTGTTCAAGTGATCTGGATTAGTATCAATTAGTTTTTGACAACCCTCTGAGTACCTTCTACTAGCTTCAGTAAATGAGGAAGTTGCTTTTTGTTGTACATCAATTTTCTACATATTTGTGGATTTGTGTTGTGTTTTTGAGCCTAATATCTGGCTGATAAAATAAATTGTCTTGTGGCCTGATTTTTGTGATGCCTTGCTCCTTGATGTCCTAAGCACGTGCCTATTTTTCCATAGGGTTAATCCAGACCTGCTTGTTTCCAATCCAATTGTACATTTATAGGAAAATAAACACAAATGTAAGTTTCTTCATGGAGTATATATACAATTTTTTCTCAGTTTACGGACCAGTCTTCCTACTTTCACAGATCCTCTTCTAATACCTCGCCAAGCTGTAAATAAGGCACTAAGACGAACACCATGCTGCAAAAAACAGACAGTAGTCCTTTAAAAATATATTTATTACATCTATCTATGATAAGAGCCGTCTTAACAGCACCATAGGTCCCCCAGCAAAGCAGTGCACTTGGGCCCTACCTGGACAGCCACTCACAGGAATAAAAATGTAAATGTCGTTATAATTAAACATATATGTATTGTATTGGTACTTCCAACAAAATCAGTGTTTAAACATTAAAAAAGACCATGCTATGCACAACATACATAGATTAGCAGGGGCCCATATGGTCGTAAGCAGCTGTCCGGTGTGTCCATGCATACAGATTTGATTTGATTTGATTTGATTTGTGGTGTTTAACGCCACTTTCAGCAATATTTCAGCTATATCATGGCGACCAGTTTTAGTAGTGGAAGAAGTCGGAGTACCCGGAGAGAACCACCGACCATGGGCAAGCAACTGGTAAACTTTATCACTTGCGGCTGCGAGTCGATTGATGAGGTGTACTTAGATATCTACGTTTTTATTACAGATGTACTTTTTTGTAATATGAAAATCTGTACATACAATTTACAAACAACGGACAAATGAATTTTCCCGCGATTCGGTAGTAAAAGCGGGAAAATGTATGTATTAACGGTATGTTCCGTGAATGTGACCAATCGGGTGAACCCGATAGAGGTATTTAAGTTAGTTTGCACAGGTAGAATCATTTCTAGCCGCCGTTCCATGGTGTACATGTCAAAGTTCATTTTAATTTATGGGTTATTGGAGTTATTCGGTATTTGTTTGTCAGCTTTAGAGAGCATTTATTTTTCAATCGTACATGTATATATAGGAATTATTTTGTAAATAATTTTGTAAGGAAAGCTTCACATATTCAAAATCAACGAAACGTTCTCGCGTTGTCCCTAGCAGACGGTCTGTCGAAAGGTATTTTTGCTCGAGAACACAGGTTTCCAGAGCTTTTTCCTTATAATAAGGTTTATCCCTGTTTTTGCCTGAGCGTGCCTTGGCCGTTGGTACGGGGAAGAGCTTTCTTGGTAGACATTGAATAACATGAATTTTGCACTATGATAGTTTATTGTATATTTAATAAATCCGGCGTCCATCGTACTCGGCGGGCTAGTTGGCAAAATATTATTTTGATGTTAATCTTATTTCATACCAGTGTATGGGCGATGAAGGCATCGCTGGCGTACTGTCATTTATAGGAGTTAAAGTGAATACATCATTCAGCTTATTAAATGTACAAATACATTGCTTGTCAATGTATTATTCATTGAGATTTATTTTTGAATATAAATTAATATTGTTACAAATTCAAATCTGTATAATATCTGCTTTCATGTTGATATTTATTTGGTCACATTCACACTTTTTGTGACAGTTTGATACAGAAAAGTAAGACGAGGTCGGGATCAACCTCAATTGATTTCAAACCTAATGAACGCACAGAAGACAAACAATCCATCCCATAAATGTCAAATGACTCTTATAACAAAACTTTTAATAAATGTTATTTTATTTTGCAATGCCTTCGAGAAGTGTAGCAGACGCTAAATCACGAATATCTAAAGCATGTTCAACAGAAAATGTTCTCTCAAGTTGGAGATAAATATGGACCAACGTCGGTAAGCAGTCTGTATCACTGTTAAATGTTTGTCAGTGTAAATTATTATCATGTACTTATGGACAGTTGTACAGTAGACATGGCAATGAGTGTATCACGTATATAATAGTCATGGCAATGAGTTTATTATTTATGCAATAGTCATGGCAATAAGTTTATCACGTATACAATAATAATGGCAATAAGTTTATCACGTATACAATAATAATGGCAATAAGTTTATCACGTATACAATAATAATGGCAATAAGTTTATCACGTATACAATAATAATGGCAATAAGTTTATCACGTATACAATAATAATGGCAATCAGTTTATCACGTATACAATAATAATGGCAATCAGTTTATCACGTATACAATAATAATGGCAATCAGTTTATCACGTATACAATAATAATGGCAATAAGTTTATCACGTATACAATAGTCATGGGAATGCTGTGCAGGGTAACGGCTATTTTTAACACTACTTTCAACAATATTTCAGTTATATCGTGGAGGTAAGCTTAATTTTGTTCAGAGAAATTTTACTCTCAAGATCCGCTACGAATTCCGCATAAAAACGATGTTCGGTTCGTCGTTACACTCGGGTAGGAGGACTCGTGTATTATTTACGTCATTTGTGTTTGTTTGCTTATAGTGGTGTCCAACACATACTGGGTTGTGATTTTGTTTTGTTTTTCTTCGTCTAGTGTACCCTATGTTGCCAGTTTTTCTGGATTTTCCATTTTTGACTGCCTCTTTGGTATTCTCTAACGTTTATTTATCATAGTGGATAAAACCATAGTACCCCGAGTGACCCAATGTTCCTACCATAAGTCATTGATAAGCTTGATCACACAAGGTTGTATTGAACTCATATGTTCAGAGGTGATACGATATAGACACTGATTACATAGGCATATGATTTGAAATCTTACTCACTTTTCATTCAGAGCAAATATACAACAATGACAGTAAGTATACTCAACATTGCAATTGAAATTGACAGGACATACACAAAATACACAAGCTTGTCTGAAAATTAAGCAAAAAGCACAATTTTGTTTGAAATATGAAGCAAAATACAAAATCTTGTCTGAAATATGAGGCAAAATACACAATATCGTCTGAAAATGAAGCAAAATACACAATCTTGTCTGAAATATGAAGCAAAATACACAATCTTGTCTGAAAATGAAGAAAAATGCACAATATTGTCTGAAAATGAAGCAAAATACACAATCTTGTCTGAAATATGAAGCAAAATACACGATCTTGTCTGAAAATGAAGAAAAATACACAATATTGTCTGAAAATGAAGAAAAATACACAAGCTTGTCTGAAAATGAAGGAAAATCCACAATCTTGTCTGGATATGAAGAAATATACACATTCTTGTCTGAAAATGAAGGAAAATACACCATATTGTCAGAAAATGAAGAAAAATACACAATCTTGTCTGAAATATGAAGCAAAATACACAATCTTGTCTGAAAATGAAGAAAAATACACAATATTGTCTGAAAATGAAGAAAAATACACAAGTTTGTCTGAAATATGAAGCAAAATACACAATCTTGTCTGAAAATGAAGAAATATACACATTCTTGTCTGAAAATGAAGAAAAATACACAATATTGTCTGAAAATGAAGGAAAATACACAGTCTTGTCTGAAATATGAAGTAAAATACACAATCTTGTCTGAAAATGAAGGAAAATACACAATATTCTGAAAATAAAGGAAAATACACAGTCTTGTCTGAAAATGAAGCAAAATACACAATCTTGTCTGAAATATGAACCAATACATTGCGAATATGCAAATTTCAAGAAGGTATATTTTCCTTCTTATCTTTTAGTCAGTCAATCCGCCATGATATGCACAGACTTGCACTGTATTTTATGTTGCCGCGTATATCACCAATGAAATGTGCACTTGTGTGTGTTTATAGAACTTTACCCTATCTGAATTCATATTTTATCATGTGTTTTTATATGTGTGGCCTTTGTAGTAAAAGGTAATCATCAGATTGAAATTTGTTTATGTTGGTAGTTGAAGTGAATTCGTTGAAAGTTTCTTTTTTAAATTATTTCTTCTTATTCATTGGAGCTCAACATATCACGAGTCGACGGCTGGGATTCCTTTAACAGATGTATCCCCACAATCATTATATGCCTCAACAAGTCAGGACCAAGATTTGCATCAATATATGTACTATCTGATTTAAATTAAATCGTCAATTGTTCCCTCGTAAATAGCTAACACAATTCCATAAGGAGTCCATGTGGAAACGAAGGCCTTTGTATTTGGAGCTTTATGACAAAATAGAGCTGAATGGAGCGACATGTCTCCCTTAGCACTAAAAAAATCAGATCATGTTGACGCAGTATAAAGTAGCTCATTTGATATCAGGGGCCGTCGTGGTCGTGATCGCATGGTAGTTGGATATATAACCACCCAATGCAATCAGTACCTACCACCACTAAATTTGTGATTTCGAATCCCGTCCATGGTGAGCTGTACTCGATACAACATTATGTGATAAAGTCTTGCGACAGGTCGGTGGTTTTCTGCAGGTACTCCGGTTCCACCACCAATAAAACTGACCACCACGATATAACTGACCACATGATATAACTAATATATTGTTGTAGTTGGCGTTAAAGACCACAAACCAACCAAACCAACCTTCGATACCAATTTTTGTTTCACGAAGAATAAAAATATGATGTATAAAGATCAAGATTAGGACTTGAGCAGCCATCTTTACACTAACACTGCTCACACAGTTATACGTCAGTTGGAAGGTATTTTACTCACACGTGGAGGACACTTGCATAACGTATCATTTCACTAAACAGGAGGTTTTGGTTAATAAACCCATTATAACTCAGTCAGGAGAGTTGGGGTATAGATTTTGCCATTTGTTTGTTCGAATTTCTTATTGATTTAGGAATTGGTGTGGTATATTGCGTTTTTCAATTTATTGTACTATCAATTACATAACTGAACAATTGTTCTTTTGATTGGTTATTGGATATATAATACATATAGATTTCCATGCATACAGATATTATTATGCATGCGTTTGCCTACGTTGTATTGGCTCCGCCATTGTCGTGATCGTATAATAGTTGGATTTAGAACTATATATCCAATCAGTGCGTATCACCACTAACGTTGTGAGTTCGAACCCCACTCAGGCGAGGTGTACTCAATACAACATTATGTAATACAGTTTGTCAGTGACTTGCCACACGTCGGCGGTTTTTTCCGTTTTCCTCCACCAATAAAACTGACCGCCACGATATAGCTGAAATATTGTTGAAACTGGCGTTAAACACCATAACCCTAACCCTAACTCTAATCCTACGTTGTATTTCATTGTTTCACTATTGGGTTAGGCTTTGGAAATTGTAATTACATCTTGTCAGTCTCGACCGCTGTTTACTTAACATTGTCAAAATAACTATAAACTTGATTCGTCAGTTTCTTCTCTTGTTACAAAGGTTGTCACTAGTGGAGCAGGAACTACTTACTCTTATGGAGCACATGAGTTCACCACCAGTGTTTAGTGGGGTTCGTGTTGATTGATCTTTAGTCTTATTTGTAGTGTTTTGTAGATCGTTGTTTGCCCTTTTGTCCTTTTTCTTTTGACCATTGTGTTGTCTGTCCTTCTTCGAATTACGGAGTCTGATTACCCCTTTGGTATCTTTAAGCTCTTCCTAGAAGTTAGATTAGGAAGTTCAACTTTGTATTTCAAAGAATAAACATGTAGTACTTTTAAGTTGAGTTAGTGTTAAGGCTTGGTAATAAGTTTGAGCTTATTCACATGTGCATAATATACAATGCAAAAGCGAAATACTCACCATGACTTCCACTCGTGACCTGTCGTTGACATTTGTGTATATATAAAATACAATCACAGTAATTTGATGACTCAAAATTCTTTAAAAATACATTCAAATTTTTAAAGAAACCTTTGAAGATATGTTTTTCTGTTTTTCTGGATAAAAATGATCCGCAAGTACATGATACGGGATAACTATAGTTTCCGTAAGTTATGCTATGGAACGAGTTGTTAGTGGGTGGTTCTTTTTCACTGCCTGAAACGGTGTTACTGGGGTCTTCTATTCCACTCCCTGAAAATATACCACTTCATAAATCATAGTGAAAATTAATAAGGTTGAACATTATATGCCAACAGTATCAGAGTATAAAACTTGTAGTATTGCTACTAAAAACCTTGAATGTCTTATTATTCTATAGATTGATATACTAAACAATAAATTCTAAGCAGATATAGAACGTCATTCCAACATTGAATCAATGCTGAGACAACGTCCGACGTTTGTTTCGATGTTGAAATGACGTTGTTTTGCTGCTAAGCAGTAGTATATTTGACAATAAAATTAACATTTAATATATTGAATAATAAAGTTCAAATTAATATATCATTACTTACACGTCAGTTGTAATTGAAGTGTAATATTTGCTGTGATGCACTGATCCATATTCAAAACGGAACACGTGACATTTTGAATAATTCCCCGGATGTTTGTTGATTCTTCATTTGTACTGCTGTGTACCTGTGTAGTAGCAACATCAGTATCCTCAACAGTACACAAAACATTCTTCAGATGTTCATCCAATGCGTTGTTGTCAGTTTCACTGAACAGATTCATTTCCAGGGGCACATCTGAAATATCAAAATGCCAGATTGTGACAAAATGGTGGGTTTGTTGCTCAATTGGAGATTATGGTGTATGGAAATACAGTGGAGGGTTTGTTTGTCATTTAAGCTTATTAAAACAGAAAATAATGAATTCCTGGAATGGATTAGATATATTTATTGAAATTCAAAGTTCTTATATAATATAATTAGTATTAAAACTAAATTTCCCCCTCCCCCATGCATAGCTTACCATAGCCTATTTTGGCTGTCCTGTTTAGGCCCTTTGGTTTTCTTGTTCCCAAAGATTTTTTTTAATTATTCGGCTTTCCAATCTTTCGACCTTGAACATGCATGATGAAGGTTATTTCAGAAACTCACCGTGCACACTAAGTTATATACCTACGTAATTTATTAGAAGCATAACAACACAGACGGACACAGCTAATTAAAACAATATGATAAAAAATCAAATAGTTAAAATATTAAAATGAAATCAAAACTAAATTGAATGCAGATTCAAGATCAACCAAAGCCAATTAAATATTAACCTAGATATCTAATTTAGTGCGCACGACACGTTTCTGGAACAACATGCATCAGGTAAGCTCACAGTCAAAATATTGGAAAGCAAAATAGTCCAAATGTCTTTGGAAGCAAGAAATCCGAAGGGTTTAATTAGGTGCCGATTAGGTTAACCAAAATCGGCTACGGTCACATATGTCTGAGGAAGATGAACAATGAACCTTATTCTTAATACTAATTACACTGATTAAGAATCGCTAAGTTCAGTAATAACTATATCTATTAAACCATCTCAGTGTGGAAACATTGACTACTGGCAGGGGTTTCAAAGTGGGCCGGTACCCGGTACTTTTACCCGCCTGAGATCGTGTATAGTACCGGCAGAAATTACTGAACCCCCCCCCAAAAAAAAATTTAGCGGTGGTCAAAACCACAAGTACGATGGTCGATTGACTTGTGAAATATTTTTCATAAAAAATTAATGATCACGTCAATTGCTGAATTCTCGCTTTCAAATCGAACAACTGCGTCACGACCAAGTTGATGGGATATTCCCTGTTTTAAAAATAACTTTACCTTAGAATCGTAAATAGCAGTTTGCGCATGCGGTAAATAGATATGTTTTCGCCCCAATATCTTTTCATCCTTCAATCGTAACTACTCGGCCATTCTCGCTACCCTGCAAATAACCTCGTATGCATTAGGCGTATAAATCGCTCTACCTTTCACATGTCAGTTACATGAAAGTTTGATAAAGTTATATTTTAAGCAAATTTCTATATTTCAATTAAAGTTTTAATTAGTTTTGCATGATTATATTTTACTTAGTATGTCTTCCATGCTGGATTTTCGTGGACTATGTTTTTGTGCGGCTTAACTTAACTTAACTTCCGGCAAACAATTTAAGAAGAATTTCTACTATGTACGTACGAGGTTATTTGCAGGGTAGCGAGAATGGCCGAGTAACTACGATTGTTCATCCTTGTGTAAAACTCGGACCGGAACAAAGCTGACATCATTTCAAAATAAAAAAATGACCGATTACAAATTATGTTCAAATACAATTTAGTGTAATCTCCAGTAATATAAGTATGATCATTATGTATTATGAATATATGACTACACAATATTTTGTGCGATTTTTTTTTTACCATTTAAAACCCAAGGTCGAATCATTCTGGGGCGTACTGTCTTGTTGCTTAACTCCGTCCATATTGTTTAACTTCCGGTATAAAAAAATAAAAACCTATGGCTAATTTATTTACATATTTTGACGGGGCCCTACCGCGGTTGTTCACAAAAATGAAAGTGTGCTGAAAAACATTTTTAAAGGGGGGTACGAGGAGATAAGGGATAGAAAATTACTAGAAATTTTGAAAAAGGACCGGACATGGCTCAAATACGAATTACATTGTAATGTCAAAACGCCGGCCCCCCTTTTTTTTCCAAAATAATTTAACTTTTGTGATTCAAATGTTAATAAATGTCTTCCCGCGAATCGTTTTTGTTCGAACATTTTTTTGGCATATAAGTCGTGAAAGTAACAATATATATTGTTTTTGTTTAATTATATTTGTATTCATCTATTAACAAATTATAAATTTTATTAAAGATTGATGATTGCAAATTAAATCTATATGTTTCATCAAGGACGTATTCTATATACGTCCATGGTTTCATTAATTATGACACTTATATGTCTTGATCCTGCCAATGGTCTTTGATGAGTTTAATTACTGGTAATAAAGTAAAAAAAAAAACACACAAGCCAAGGTATTGTGAAAAAGAAAAGGACAAAGCCAACAAAAGAATTTTGAGAAGTTTAAGCTTTGATAACAATGGCTTGGTCAAACCTAGCTGCGGAACCGTAGCTCTTTATGGTCCTTTTGGGTTTTTTAAGATATGGCAGACTATCTATGAATAATCTTGGCTGAAGTCTGTAAACTGAAATATTCAATAAAGAAATTGGGGGGGGGGGGGGGGGAGGGGGAATCCAGGCATTATGCATGGTCTTCACTCCTGGTGAAATCTGAACTCTAAAGTTAATGGGATTTTTCTTTCAAAAACACTTACTGTTTTGCAGTCTCTAAAGTACATTTTTTGGTCCACAAAATGCTAGATTTCAGGAGCTTCCGCCCCTTGGACCCCTTACGGCCCTCAGCCTAATTTTTTAGGTACCTCCTGAAATTTAAGAAGTACCTCCTATTATTAAAAACTTTGAAACCCCTGTACTGGGCAGATATATACCCTCGAGAACTAATAGTTCATCAGCAGAGGTATCCACCAAGGGATAGTAATAATAATGTAATATAGTATGATTACGTGATGCTTTTTATATTTGCCTAGTTATAGGTCCGGGGCCTGCTGTATTGGCCTGAGGCGAAGCCGAAGTCCAATACATTAGACCGAGGACCTATAACTAGGCCAATATGAAAAGCATCACGTAATGATTCCTTTATTAATTAATCAGTCCAATATCTCTCGAGACTTTTCCTTACGGTTGTCGAAACGTCTAGCGGATTCCGATCTAGCTGTTATTGGACTGACTGCAATCGGGCCAATACGGAAAATATCCGATTGGACTGGTTTTTGCCGTATTGGCCCAATGAAAGTTTTTATATTGCATTGACAGATTTGATCATATAAAGGCTAATAAATCAAAGTTAATTAATAATGACTATTATTAATTAACCACTATTATATTTACATAAATAAGATGAAAGCTGCCTTTGTGTTACAGATAGTATACAAGTCGGCCAATACGGGACAAATTCGGCCAATATGGATTTTTTTTTCTCGTATTGGCCGACTTTGCTCCGCCCAATATTGGTTTTCCGGATTCTCTCTATATTTTACATACGTGTATCAACGATAGAAGAGACGCTAATATTTTAAAAGTAATAATTTAGAAATTTCAATTTCTTTAAAGTTAAAACATCTTATATTTGGTTATAAAATATCTGATAAAAATTATTATGATGTAAATTATTTTATCACAATTCTCGGATTTTCAATTTATAAATCATATTATTTATCTGAACAGAAGACAAAAAATGTAAATGTTTATACAAATTTTATATTTGAATTCAATAAAAGAATTGATGATATAAAATATCATAGAAAAAATAATAGTTTTTTATATGCTGTGAAAAAGATAAATAGTTCTTGGATATTATGATAACTGTATTTTAATTTGTACCAGCTGATTAATTTCCTGGATAATCAGTGGTGTGCAACAGGGTACATCAAGATATGCTTGAACTCTTGATTAGAATTATAACAAGCAAGAATTTAGAATAAATAAAATTATTATGTTTAAAAAAAATTTTTTTTATTGTTAATTAATAAATATCTTGGGTAGCTGTATTGGCCCGAGGTAAAGCCGAAGGCCAATAAAACTACCCAAGGACTAATAACTAGGCCAATACGGAAATCATCACGTAATAATTATAGATTAATACATGGCCTTTTTCATATAGCCCTTGTTATTAGCACGAGACCTTGATATCGGCCCCGAGGGACGATATCAGTCGAGGGCTGATGACAAAAGCTATGTATTAATCTATTTATAACATATTTTGCCAGGGCAGATAACATGTTATTGCACTCGTAAAATGTTATTGCCCCGGAGGCAAATAGCACGCCGCAAATTATGTTTTTATTACACATGCAAATTCGGCGTTATTTCAATAAAATATGTGATAATATCATATCATTATAATTTAATATTATTTTATTGCAAATAAAACAGCAATAGGATTGGACAAAAAGTTATTACAACTTATGGATTGTCCTCTCCCTACAAATTATTACTATATTATTATACTTCGTTTGATAGTACAGACTCTTCATACTAGTAATAAGCCGACGTCTATCGGGTTTCCCTATATTTACCGAATCAATGTCCTCTCTTTAGTAAACTCTAAAATTACTTTTAAGCACCACGATCTTTCGATCTTTATATTCTTTTTGCTGTAATGTGATATTGAACAAATGGAATGCTATTCTGTATATTGCGACGGGCATAATCTTAGAATAAAAACATAGATGTAAAATTAAGTGTGCACAACACGTTTCTGGAATAACCTTCAACAGGTACGCTCAATGCCAAAAGATTGGAAAGTCAAATAATTTAAAAGTATTTTTGAGCATGAACACCAACGAGCCTAAACAGGATTGCCAAAATTAGAATAAAACCAACATTGAAATGACAAGGATATATTTTAATTATTGACGAGAGGTAAAGAGTACCACTGAACAACAGACTGGTTTGTCTTTCAAACTTTCTTTAAAATATGATCGTGGCGTTAAGCAACAATCACTCCCTTAAATATGATCGAGTTATCTTTGCATCACTTGTAATTCCCATATAAAATGTAGGGGAGTTTGTGCTTACAAAATTTTGATGAAACATTCTAAGTGATTTTTCGATTTAGCTGTTGGACTTTGGTATTTTTTTTTATTTATATACCTTCTTTAATAAACTAGTACACTATTCAATAGATAAATAATATTAAAAGTACTGTTTATTCTGGCCAAAATGTGTCTTATATTAAGAATAGTTTGAAGATAAGATACCAAAAGGGTAATTAGAATCCGTAAATCGAAGAAGGACAGACAACACAATGGTAAAAAGGACAAACAACGATCTACAAAACACTACACGGTAAACTATAGATCGAACAACACGAACCCCACTAAAAACCGGGGGTGAGCAGTTAACTATTTCGTCTACAATAAAACAAAAATGTACTATATTAGTAAAATTTAAAGATTGAACATGTTTTACTTACCACACACATGTATTTTGAAGAATAGTTCTAATAATTGTTCACCAATGATAGCTGAACATCTATATATGTCTTCATCACGAACACTGAAATTAACTATCTGAAGAATGGATTTGCCAGCTCCATAACTACCAGAAATCCTAAATGTCCCTTCTCCGTCACCCACTGTGTCTCCAACACCAATTAGTATATTGGATTTTTTCCAGGTTATGGGTTCTTTTTTATTTCCTTCATAAGGGCAGACAACTTCTGCTGTGGTATTTGGTTTAATGTACATTTCAATACAATCATAAGCAAACACTATTAAAATATAAATAATAAATACATTCATGTCGTCTCGATCTGATTAAAATCACATCTCTCGCTTGTTCCCCGTTTACTGATATGTCGCGTCGTGGGAAATCGGAAAAAACTCCATTACGGGTCACATGCGAATTAACCTGTGTTACCATCCAATGAAAATGGCGCTTAGGTGACAATGAAAATGTTATATGATTTAAAAGTAATCTGCTTTTTTGTTGTTGCGAGTAATACGATTAGTCAATATAGGTATTTATAATATCATTAGATATTCATGGCATATGATCACTCGCATGTGACCCGTAGTGGTGTTTCATATCAGTTAAGAGGGTACCATACACTACAGGGAGATAACTCTTTAAAATCAGTTGAACGTTTTGATCATATGATGTTTGTATGCATATTTCAAGCATCTTGGTGATCAAAACCACAGAGAGAAAAGCTGCTATGTGGCTAGTGAATTTATAGCTCTGAGTCTGTTGGTCGGAATTTGTTAAAATTTTGATATTTATTACAGTGGATATATTCAAACACACTGCCAAAAAAATAAGAAAATTAAACGAGCAGATCAAATTTTACCAGAAGTGTATGGTACCACCTTAAATGGAGCAAGTGAGAGAAAGAATTTTAATCAAAATCAATATGTTTCTATGGGCTTGTTTTGGTCAGAATTGACGCTCGGAGTGGTATTTCACAATGGACATTTCCTTTGCACAGTGAAACCTGTCTAATCAGACATTACGCGGAACCAAACAATTATGTCGGATTTGACAGGGTATCGGAATACACAGGGATAAGTATTACGAGGAAAGTGGAGCAACTCTGCCAGGTCGGTCAATTTAGCTACGCACTTATATTCTTCGCCATTAACTGCAGGAGAAAAAATAGTTTTACTCACAAACTGAAAGCAAATACTTTTAATATAAAAATACAATTAAAGTTTAGTAATCAATGATATAAACCGATTCCTAATAATAAAAGTCATCTTATTCTATCATTTATTACAACTAGACAAAAAAAAAAGAGTAAGCAAATTATTTGTTCATTCCTACATTTTACAAAGGTGCAAAAAGTTGAAAATTATTGTATCATATTAGGAATATACAATGGCGAATCCAAGACTTCGTTATATAGTATATATAAAACAATATTCTTTACCATATTTCCAAAATCCAAATACGAGCAGTAACGTTCTAAACTGAGAAACCATTGTTCTGAAATTTATTAAGGAAGTATTAAACTTTCGAATAGAATAAGTCAAATATTAGAATAAAGCTGCATGTTTTAAGCTAATGATTAGTACAGCTATTGTTATTGGGGTCATAAGCACACACACATATAAAGGGGCCGTCGTGGTCGTGATCGCATGGTAGTTGGATTTATAACTACCTATATGCAATCAGCGTTTATCACCACTAACGTTGTCAGTTCGAATCACACTCAGGCGAGGTGTACTCGATACAACATTATGTGATATAGATTGTCAGTGACTTGCGGCAGGTCGGCGGTTTCCTCCGGGTACTCGGGTTTCCTCCACCGATAAAACTGACCGCCACGATATAACTGAAATATCGTTGAAAGTGGTGTTAAATACCATAAACCTACCCCCCCCCCCCCCACACATATATTCATAGTATAATAATAATTTTTCAAACAAAATTCTATTGGTTTAGATCATACTCGGTAGCATTCTGTTATATTTTTTTTATTTTCAATCAATTTGACTCGATTTAATTTCACTCTATCCAATATATTTGAAATCCAAGTAATTTAAAAGTCTTTGTGAGCAAGAACAAAGGGCTAGACAGGATAGCCATAAATCTACTAAAGTCACCTATGCCTGAAGGGGGAGAACCTTAGTTTTTACCTATGTTCATAAAAACTCAACACACATCGACATCAGTATCAGACTATAATGGTATAATATAAACATATCGCTTATAAAAATCGTAAATAAAAAAGAGGCAAGTCATAAATCTTAGTGTTATTTACAGGAATCTGGAAAGGGTCAGATATCAGTGGGTTTTTTTTCTTATTCGTTATAGCACATTACTGTTATCAGTAAAGTATCAGTGGTTTTTTTTTTATTCGTTATAACACATTACTGTTATCAGTAAAGTATCAGTGGTTTTTTTTTTATTCGTTATAACACATTACTGTTATCAGTAGAGTATCAGTGGGTTTTTTTCTTACTCGTTTTGACACATTACTGTTATCAGTAAAAAGAAAAATACTAATCCAAGATGTCCACCATCACAGGGTTAAATTCTTTAAAAGCTTTTTCATTCGAAAAAACCCCCATTAAAAACTGAACGGTAAATAAAAAAGGAAACTTCTCTGGAATGTTCCTTTAGAAATTTCGTAATTTTGTACAGTAAATACAAATTTAATGGTTTTTGGTTTTAGCCATGGCTCGATCCATCAATCTTCTAAATACGATACGAGCACGCTAAACATTAATTCCACTAGACGGTCTCCATTTTGAATGATTTTATTCAAATTCAAATTATCCCACAGGATATAATTCATCGAATACGTATCTAATAAAAACACATTCTTTGGTACAAATTGCTCGTAATAAAGTGAGTGATTATTGTTTACCACCAAGTGAAAACGTTTTCAGCTATATCATGGCGACAACAATTTACATTTCGATGAGATGATGAATGACCACTTTGTAATAGACCAACGCGCTAATTGGACTGTGAGAGTCCTAGTGCACTGTAACAACAGTCCGCGGGTAGATAGGTCGCTCCTATCGGACACACTATTCTAATTTCGAGCCAAACAGTCCGTACTCCGAAATTATGCGTGCTTAGAAGAGGAACAAAAAATACAAATTTTACTGTTTTTGATTTAAGGACTGTCGTGGTCGTGATCGTATGGTAGTTGGATTTACAATTACCTATGCAATCTGTATCAATCTATTGTGAGTTCGAATCCCAATGATGCTATGTGTACTCGATACAACATTATGTGATAAAATTTGTCAGTGACATGCGACAAGTCGATGGTTCTCTATGTGTACTCGGCCTTCCTCTTCCAATAAAACTGACCACCATGATATAACTGAAATATCGTTGAAAGTGGCGTTAAACTCGATAACCCTAACTCTTAACCCTGTCTTTGAATGATCCGACAGAACACGAGGCGAGGAGCATGCTAAACATAGCACCGTCAATGAGGTTGTGTTTTAATAATAGTGGATATCAGAGTTTTAAAGATAAATGTTAACATACCTCAGCCCTCTAATTTACAACCAGAAAAACAGGAATTGATATGAAAATGACACATTGATTGATATGAATCAATTTAAAGGAAATACATTGTAGAGAGAGGAAATTGGCAAAACAAAAATAGGAAATTAACAATCGTTTGATCATTATATAAGTATGAATTGATTCATAATATAATAGAGATGGTACCAGGAAAATGAATATATAAACATATATAGACATAACTGTATGTCATATAGAACTTCAAAGGGGTCGTCGTGTCATGATCGTATTAATTTAATTTAAACATATTTTATTGTCTAAATAATGACAAAAGGATCAGACACAAGTTTTTCAACTTAGTATTGTCTTCTCCATATACATACAATATACAATATGATAAGCATTATTATTACATTATTTCTCAAAAAATTTTCACATGAAGACATGAAACAAAAAATGTAGCAATAAAGCAGAATGCAACAAAGGAATACCATTAAGGGTAACCAATCAAACAGACCCGAGTATAAAAAAAAAGAAAACTGGAACATAGACCTAGCACGTGTTGTTAAGTTATTGGATTGATAATATATTTCTCCGAATGTAAGTACTTTTAGTTCACTTTGTGTATTATAATATGATATTAAAGATGAGTTATCCATTGTCGCATACTGTTGTAAACAAAAAGAAAAAAAGAAAAGAAAAGAAAAAAAAGAACAATAGAAATAAACTTTCGAGGTCAGTCGCCAACGGTAAACAATATAAACATCAGCACCCATTATCATACAGTAGTCAATTTATTGTGAAACGACCTGTGTCTTGAATGAATTTTTGAACTTGTAAGAAAATTTTTGTATTTTTTCGTCGTTGAGAATTTCATTGCCAAATAATAAAGTAAGCTCATCTATTGGTAAATCATTATTAAATTCTCGAATTCCTGTAAGAAAAATATTTCTTTGTACAATATAATTTTTACAATGTAATAGAAAATGTTTAGCAGTTTCATCCGATTTTCCACATGAACATAATGCATTCGGAATCAAATTAGCACGATATAAATCACTATTTAATGCACTACATCTATTTCTTAACCTACTTTGCATAACATTCAAGTATCTGTCACCTGACGAAAAGTAACATGGTATTTTCTTATTTCTACAATATTTAAATTGCAGCCTTTTTTTTAATGTGAAAAAGGTTGGAACTTCTCGAATATTTAAATCAAGGGTATTCCAGGTCTTCATAGTCGACGGAAAGAATGAGTTTTGGTATGATGATTGTCTGTTTGCTGGTTGACTTATATTGTGACGATTTCGTAGATTATAGTTATTTGATTCGGCAACTGTTGGGGGTATCAACTCTGATAAATATTCTGGGGCTTCATTATTTATGATTTTATAAAATAAGTTAAGTTTTTTAACTTCCCGTCTTACAGTTAACTTTTCCCACACAGTTTCACAATAAATAGAATCTAAGCTAGCATATGAAGTAAGCCCTGTTACTATTCGAGCAGCTTCAGTTTGTACTTTTTCCAATCTATCAGAGTTGACAGCTCCACAATTATCCCACACTTCAGATCCATTTGCATCCTTGACAAACGCCATAGACGTGAAAATTGAGAGAGTTCTAACGGGCTTTTTGATTGGCTGAAACAGAGTTCAATCAAGAGTGCTTCAAGCCAATCAAAAAGCCCGTTAGAACTCTCTCAATTTTCACGTCTATGGCGTTTGTCAAGGATGCAAATGGGATTTCTTTCAAAAACAGACTTAAAGGACATATAAATTGACGCAAGGTAAGAAATTTTATCATAATTTGAATGGATGAAAGTATTTAGCTAGTCAAAATGACTCGTTACGCATGGGAAAGTCTGTACACAGATGGGAAGTGGTCATCCCAGCGTTTGTACGACTTCGGATTTTCACGCCGTTTTGTTTTGGTTCGTGTATGATACCTCAGCAGTTCGGAGGCCTACACTAACAATTGGGGTCTCTTTGGAAAGGAAAATTACTTGACTTTCGACTGGTGGAAACATTTTTTGGAAATATTAAGGCGTTCCGAAGTTACGATCAATTTAACACGACGACTTAAAAAAATGGGAGCAAGTGAGTTCGCCCCCTTGTAGTATTATATAGTATTTATTATTTTTTTTTTTTTCGGACGCACCTAGCCCCTGTGCGTGGTTATACATATATATATTCCTTATAAATATAAATGTAAACAAAAGAGAAATGCTAATAAAACAAATTGGCTATAGCCAAGTGTCATATAAAATATATAGAAAAAAATACTTACCAGTGGGTAAAACATCACAGATATTTCCTTTAAGTGAATTATTTGTTTTCACGATCACTGCATTTAAAATATTTTCAATCTTCATAATGTTTGTACTAATGTTACACTATGAACCAAGTTTATGGAAAGAATATTATCCACATGTTAAATATAATCCTGTCTGTATTGAGTCGCATAAATGTACTTTTAAAGGTCAGATAGTCTGTATTAAATATAGGTCGAGGCCAGTACATGAGATGTTAAAAAATATAATAGGATACATACACGGAAAAGTTCGCATGCTATTTACGGGTATAGAAATATGTAAAAATGATATTAAATGTTGCATATTTGTAATATTATGTAGATATTGTAGATTAATTATGGTTTTTTTTCTATTTGACAAAATTAGAATTGCTATATATAAAAAAAAAAATTATGATAGTGTGTAAATATGGGATATTAATGACCCTTTTGTGGTTAAAAAAAATAGAATTGTTACATATCAAATACAAATCTTATCTCATAAAAAATGTCTGTCAAAAATATGATAAATTTATGTAGCTTAAATGTAAACGTTTGCAAAACAGAGAGAAAAGAGGTCGAGCTATAGAATGGGTCAAGTCAATGAAATGTGATATAGCTTATTTTCAAGAAACACATTTCGATCAGAATATTGAAAACGAAATAAATTTCAATACAGATTTTAACGTTTATGGTAGTATAGGAACATCTGCTAGTAGGGGGGTAGCAATATTTATTAATAAAGCAGTCAATTATAAGGTCATTGACAAGGTTACTGATGAAAATGGCAGAATTGTTTTATTAAATGTACAGATAGATGATGCAGTTTTTTCGTTAGTATGCATTTATGCACCAAATAGCAAAACTTTAAGAAACATGTTTTTTAAAAAGGTAAGTAATTTCTGTAAAGAACATGGGACGGGTATTCTTGTGGTCGGGGGAGATTTTAACGAGATAATGCAAGACATAGATCGTAGAAGTTTACGTACAGGTAATGTTTGTAAGCAATCAGTAAATAGTTTAAAGTCCTTTATAAAAACTAATAAGTTAATTGATGTCTGGAGGATATACAATGAAAACAGACAACAGTTTACATGGCGTAGGAAAGACAAAACACAAGCTAGTCGGATTGATATGATTCTTTTAGGAAAAGATTTTTTATCGCTTGTTCAAAGCTGTAAAATTAAACCTGCGGTCATACAGTATACTGATCATCAAAGTGTGGTTTTAACCTTTCGGTCTGGGGTGTCTGAAAAGGGAAGAGGGTATTGGAAAATTAATAATTCTGTAATACAGGAATATGATTATAAACAGTTAATAAATAAAGTAATTGATAGATATTTAATACAGTATCATAATAATAAGATCGACATAAGATTATTATGGGACGCAATGAAAGTTGAAATTCGAGAAGTAACCACTATGTATTGTAAAAACAAATCAAAATTAACTAGAGAACTTAGACATAAATTAGAAAGTGAATTAGAAAAAAATATTATGATAAGGGATAATCAAAGCGAGGAAAACGATAACTTAAATAAAGTTATTCATAATATTGAAATAGAACTTGTAAAAATATATGACCAAAAAGCTAAAGGGGCACAAATTAGATGTCGTGAGAAATGGGTGGAATAAGGGGAAAAAAATAACTCATATTTTCTAGGTCTGGAAAAACAGAGGCAAATTAAAAAGTCAATAAACAAATTAATAGATGAAAACAATGAAATAATAACTGACCAGATGCACATTCTTAGTACTATTAAATCATATTATGAAAAATTGTATACTACAAAATATCCTGATGAAAATCTAACCAGTAATTATATTTTTGATACAAAATTAGAAAACAGGCTTCAGGATCAGGATCAATCAATTTGTGATGGAAAGGTAACTGAAGAAGAGTGTTCTAATGCAATAAATAATATGAAATCAAATAAAGCCCCAGGTTTGGATGGACTAACAGTAGAATTTTATAGAGAATTTTGGGGAAAAGTCAAATTTTTTTTAATTGATGTTCTATATAAAAGCTATGATGAAAAGCTACTGAGTTTTTCTCAGCGGACTAGTGTTTTATCTTTATTGTTTAAAAAGGGGGATCCCTTAGTTCTAGATAATTATAGACCCATTTCTCTTTTAAATGTTGATTTAAAACTTCTTTCTTATGTTCTAGCACAGCGTTTAAAAAAAGTTTTAGAAAAAATTGTAAATAATGACCAAACTGGATATATTAAAAACAGGTTCATTGGCTTCAATCATAGACAAATACAAGACATTATTGATTTTGCTGAATCTTATAATGTTGAAGGGGCAATAGTCTTTGTTGATTTTAAAAAAGCGTTTGACTCACTTGAATGGACATTTATCTTGACAACTTTAAAACATTTTGGGTTTAATGAATCGTTTATAATTTGGGTTAAAACTTTATACAGTAATATTCAAACTTGTGTAATGAACAATGGCTGGATATCAGAGATTTTCAAAAACTCGCGCGGAATACGTCAAGGTTATCCTTTATCTGCTTTGCTATTTGTTTTATCAGTTGAAATCATGGCTCTTCGAATAAGAAATAATAAGGATATCAAAGGTTTTCAGATAAAAATAGATGAACAAACACATAGTATAAAAATTTCGCAATTAGCAGATGACACAGCACTATATTTTAACTCTAAAAACGATATATCGGTTGCTATGAACGAAATTGATATTTTTGGTATTTTTTCAGGTTTAATGATAAATAGAAATAAGACAGGGGGGTTGTGGATTGGGAAACTAAAACACAGTAAAGATAAGGAAGAAAATATTAAATGGACAAAAAAACCAATAAAGACCTTAGGTATTTATTATGGTCATGATTACATAGAATGTGAAAAACTTAATTGGGGGGGGGGAAAAATGAAAAAATGAATAGCTTATTTTTGTCATGGTCAAAGCGAAATCTCTCAATATTGGGTAAAGTACTAATCATTAAAGCTTTGATTATACCTATTTTTACTTTTATTGTTAGTTCCTGTGTTATTCCAGAAAAATACAAAAAAGAGATAGAGAGTAAGTGTTTTAAATTTATATGGAATGGGAAACCAGATAAGGTAAAAAGAAATACATTGATAGGAGATTTTGAGAAGGGTGGACTGAAAATGATAGATATAGAAAGTTATTTTATATCTTTGAAGGCATCATGGGTAAGTAGATTAGCCGACTCAAAATTTTCGAATTGGAAATTGATACCACTAAAATATTTAAATGTATTTGGGAAAATATGGCTAATTTTTAAAATGAACATAGATGTGAAAAGACATAAACAGTTTCTAAATAATATCCCCGAATTTTACAAAAATGTTTTGACCAGTTGGATAAAAACAGGTGGTGGTCAATTAAGTTCACCATTGACATTCAGTAATGTAAGAAAGCAAATTTTATGGGGAAATAGATTTATTACATTTGAAAAAAAAAAAAAAAATTTAAAGAATGGATTAATAGTGGAATATTTTTTGTTAATGATATAATAGATAATAATGGTAAAATTACGCAAGAATTTATTCTTCACAAGTTAAAAAATAAATCTAATTGGATATCTGAATTTAGTATGCTCAAAAAAGCTTTTACAAAGAATTGGATAGACATTTTAAAAACAGAAAGCTCAGTTAAAAGCATTGTAAATATCAAAAAAGATTATTTCATCTGGAACAATCAGTTTATTAATTTATCTACATTGTCTAATAAGTTATTATATAATAAACTGGTGAATGTTAAATTTTCAAACCCTATTGGTACACATTATTGGATTAATTATTTAGTGTTGTCTGAAAAACCAAATACAAGTAGTCTATATTTTTTCATTTTCAAATTTCTTGACGAAAACAAACTTAAAATGTTCAGATGGAAACTTTTTCATTTTATTATACCAAATAAAGTTTTACTTTCCAAATGGAAAATTGTTGGGAATAGTTTATGTAATTTCTGTAAATTAGATGAAGATTACTCTCATTATTTTATTACTTGTACCTTTCTAAAAGAGTTTTGGACAAAATTTCAGAATTTAATGAAGGGTTTGGGTATCGTAAACAAAATTACTTTGAATCATATAGTACTTGGATACAAGATAGATGATAAAAACTATCTTGCATTAAATTTTTTGATAACAGTTGTAGGGTTTTCCATCTACAAATCGGACTATATATCTGAACAGAAAACAAAGTATATTGATGTTTATAGAATATTTGCCAATGAATATATTAAAAGAATAAATGAAAATAAAACACTTCAAAAGTGTTCTTTTTTAATGAAAGTAAAAAATTATATAATAAATGCAAAATAAATAAATGTTTTCAAAAGGTATTAAATAGAAATTGTATTTAGGTTGTATATATATTTCATGTAATTCTGGTTATATCCCTGGATAATCAGAACAAGATGTAACAGGGAAACACCAATAGGAGCTAGGACTTTTGGCGTGTTAATTGTAGCAAGCATTTGAATAAAATATATTACGTTGTTAAAAAAAAAAAAAGAATACCAAGAATACCAAGAACACCAAGAACACCAACGATACCAAGAATACCAAGAATACCAAGAACACCAAGAATACCAAGAACACCAAGAATACCAAGAACACCAAGAATACCAAGAATACCAAGAACACCAAGAATACCAAGAACACCAAGAATACCAAGAATACCAAGAACACCAAGAACACCAAGAATACCAAGAACACCAAGAATACCAAGAACACCAAGGGTTGCGTGAGAGTGATTGACCTTAGTTTAATCGAATAAAACTACACTCACGGGTCAAAAGTATTTCCTCACTAAGATATTTCCCTATATATTTCATATAAAACCATTCATTTTCATAACATTCTTATGAAGTCATTCCTTATTTGATTTTCATGAAATTTTCAGCATTAAATGCAGAAATAAATATAGTTTCGTCTTCGTATAATTTTCAAATAATTTTATTTCTACTTTCTCTTAAGAATTGATTTAAAAACAAAGTTTAATTTTTTCACCAAATTTGACTATATAGTCATATAAAATTGTGACGTCAAGAATTTACATTTGTTTTTAAATCATAAATACTTGTAAATAAAAGTTCGAAAAATTTACACGAAGATATTAAAATAAACTCTAATAATTCTACTATTAAAGGTGAAAATTTCATGAAAATCGACTAAGGAAAATAAGTGGTTTTATATGAAATATATAAGGAAATATCTTAGTGAGGAAATACTTTTGACGCGTGAGTGTACATTATTTTGGAATTGTAAGTTTCAGACATAAATATATATAATAAACTATGTAGTGCCTGACTACCAGAAAGATGATACATTCGGGGACTAATAGTACACCAGCAAAAACATCGATCCAAACATAATATCTAATTTAATACGTACAACACGTTTAGGGAATAACCTTCCGCAGGTACGCTCGGTTAAAAGACCGGAAAGCTAAATAATTTAAAATTCTTTGTGGGGCAAGTAAATCAAAGGTCGGTGGTTTTCTCCGGGTACTCCGGTTTCCTCCATCAATAAAACTGACCGCCACGATATAACTGAAATATTGTTGAAAGTGGCGTTAAACACCATAATCATTTACAAAAACCACAGAGAATCAGTAATATAATAGAAACGTATATATATATATCTATATATATAATTAAGTACGTACGGCGCTTTACTAATATAACCTTCATCGCGTACGCTCAAGTCAAAACTAATGGGCCCGAGTGGCTCAATGAGTTAGGTAGTTGTAGGACCCGGGTGGCTCAATGAGTTAGGTAGTTGTAGGGCCTGGGTGGCTCAATGAGTTAGGTAGTTGTAGGGCCCGGGTGGCTCAATGAGTTAGGTAGTTGTAGGACCCGGGTGGCTCAATGAGTTAGGTAGTTTTAGGGCCCGGGTGGCTCAATGAGTTAGGTAGTTGTAGGGCCTGGGTGGCTCAATGAGTTAGGTAGTTGCATTACATAACAACTCGTACAAGCCTATCACAATACGGCTTCGTAAATTACAAAAAAGGGCGCACTCGACTCGCAGCCGCAAGTGATAAAGTTTACCAGTTGCTTGCCCATGGTCGGGGGTTCTCTCCGGGCACTTCGGCTTCTTCCACCACTAACACTGGTCGCCATGATATAGCTGAATTATTGCTGAAAGTGACATTAAACACCAAAAATCTAAATCAATCAAAAATATTGGAAATCCAAATAGTTGGGAGCAAGAACACCAAGGACACCAAGATTACCAAGGGTTGCGTGAGAGTGATTGACCTTAGTTTTAATAAACTACATTATTTTGGAATTAGAAGTTTCAGACATAAATATATATAATAAACTATGTGAGTGCCTGACTACCGGAAAGATGATACATTCGGGGACTAATAGTACACCAGCAAAAACATCGATCCAAACATAATTTCTAATTTAATACGTACGACACGTTTAGGGAATAACCTTCCGCAGGTACGCTCGGTTAAAAGACCGGAAAGCTAAATAATTTAAAATTCTTTGTGGGGCAAGTAAATCAAAGGTTCTACGCAGGATAGCTAAAATCAAATAACGTGACCTCTATGTCAGTTATATTGACCTCTATGTCAGTGATATTGACCTTAGTCTTATGTGTCTTATGTTCTGAGTTCTATGTTGTGATGTCCGTTACGATTTCCGCATACAAACGATGTACGGTTCTGTCTTTATCTCCAGTTGTTTATAGGAGGGCTGATGTTTTATTTATGTTATTTGTGTTTGTTTATGTATAGTGGTGTCCAATGCATATCGTGTTGTGTTTTGTTTTGTTTTCTTCGAACTATTAACTGTAAATTTCAAACATAACTATATCTAAAAACACAACCATTGTCAATTTAATTAAAATATAATTTTAACGGAAATATTATGTATTCAAAAATGGGAAACGATCGATGTTCCTGTTTTATGGTCGACTATAACTGGATATCAGTATATCAACTGATTTAACACACAATTCCTGGTGTCCTTATTAGAATTGAACAACCAATGGTATAGCATATTGTAAGTGACAGGTTTCACGTCTTCTGTCGTCCGTCGTCTGTCGTCCGTTAACTTTTCACATTTTAATCTTTTCCTCTGAAACCCCTCAGCCAAATGAACTGAAACTTGGTAGGAAGCATTTATGGAAGGTCCTCTATAAAGATTGCTCATTTTGTCCCGATCCGTTAACAAACATGGCCGCCACATTTTCTGATTGGCTGATTTCTAAAAAATCTTTTCCTCTGAAACCGCATGGCCAAATGAATCGAAACGTGGTAGGAAGCATCCGTGGAAGGTCAACTATAAAGATTGTTCATTTAGTTCCGATCCGATAACAAACATGGCCACCACAGGCCATTCTTGTTTCTGATTGGTTGATTTCTAATAAAAATCTTCTCCTCTGAAACCACTTTCCCAAATGAACTGAAATTTGGTAGAAAGCATCTATGGAAGGTTCTCTATAAAGATTGCTCATTTCGTCCCGATTCGTTAGCAAATATGGCCACCACAGGCAATTCTTCTTTCTGGTTGGTCTATTTCTAAAAATCTTCTCCTCTGAAACCACTTTGCCAAATGAACCGAAACTTGGTAGGAAGCATCCATAGAAGGTTCTCTATAAAGATTGCTCATTTCGTCCCGATCTATTAACAAACATGGCCACTACAGGCAATTCTTGTTTCAGATTGGTCGATTTCTAAAAATCTTCTTCCCTGAAACTGCTTAGCCAATTGAACCAAAACTTGGTAGGAAGCATCTATGGAAGGTCCTCTATAGAAACTGCTAATTTCATCCCGATCTGTTAACAAACATGGCTGCCATAGGCAATTCTTGTTTCTGGTTGGTCGATTTTTTTAAATCTCCTTCTCTGAAACTGTTCAGCCAAATGAACCGAAACTTGGTAGGAAGCACCTGTGGAAGGCTCTGTATTAAGTTTCCTCAAAGCAGAATGAAAGGTGAGCGACACAGGATCAGCCCACTGAGCCTCTAGTTAAGTGTAGACAGGTTAAAATATACTTACCGTAATTGGTCATGTATGGTATGCATTTATGTGATCCTTGTAATAAAAGAATGGAACATTTAAGTTTGATTTTATTGGTGTTTATCGTCACTTTCAATAGTATTGTGACTACCAGACTTCTGGGAGGAGAAAAGTCCAGAAATATCAATCGAAATGACGGGAAAATCCCAGTCCTTTGGTAGGAGTTAGGAAACGTTAATATTTGAGGTGTGTATCTAAGTACCAACTCAGTCAGTGGTGTTAGGCTTGTGGTCAGAAGTACATGACGGTGGAACACTCTGCCAGCATGTCCCCCTCTAACCTTTATGATTTCTTGTGTATAATACTCTGACAAATAACCTGGTCAAACAATTTTCTCTCCAATAAAATGAGTACTGGTATTATGGACATCTGATTAGAGTTAATAAACTGTGATTACATATATTTATTTAAATTCTTTTTCACACATATCTTTTGTAAGTGTATGAATTGATGATTGAAAAAAACACATATTATTATTTTTCCAAATGAACAACTTAATATTATTTTTCTCTTTGATTTTGATTGGTCTAGTTATAAATGCCATGTTTATTTTATATACAAATAGAATATTGTACGATTGTTGGTGTTCATCCAGTTTTATCACTAAGAGTTATTTCCCTTGCCTTTTTGAAATTAGGGGGCCAATAAAAGAGACAAATATACTTTACTTTAATATTATAAGATATAAAGTCATCATGTAATAAGTAGAATTAAAGGACAATATGTTAAGGATCTTAAATGTTAATTTGTAAAATGATTGGTCAAATGTAATGTTGTAACATATTTCCATGATATTAAATAAATGTGACACGCACATGCAGGGTTTATATTTTGTTTATTTTTATAAAACGTATTGCTATATTTTTCTAATGTTCTATATTTCCATTTTTTTTTTAGATTTATAAGACGTCTTCGTGTGAACGGGGAATCTTAGGACTTTATTTTGTTTGACAAAACGCTGGTAAATCCAAATTATATACCGGTTTACATGAAAGTAAATTATTTGTTTACGCTGTGTTTATTAAAGTTGGCCGACTGTTTTGTAAGTAAGCTCGCCATCCCAAAATATATTTGTGTCTTCGTTATTTAGTCCAGTAAAGAGAAGAAATATTTTATGTTCGGGTGAACATGTGAAATAGAACATAAAATGCATTGTCTTTTACTCACACGAGTGTCTTTGTGAGATTCTCCACCTGATGTCCACAGTAGGGTGTCAAATGTCTACTTTCTATTGTGGAAGGGGGGGGGGGGGTCCAGAAATATTACCTGTATGCCCAGATGTCGATTCAATGTGTTGAATGTGTGCAATTACAGAAATACATTTATTATTGGTCGCTAGAAATCTTTTAAAGTACATTTTGCTCTTATTTATTGTTTTGGTCTTGAGACATATCGCCTTATTGGTCGCTAGCTTAGTGATCGCTAGAAATTGGTCGCTAGCTTGAGCCTGGTATCAATTATTAGACAAATTTCAAATTTCTACGACAGGACAAGAAAAATGAGACCTTTTAATACAGGTGACTGCTTAATAGAGGTGACCTCATGGGAAGGTTTCAGGGGCGGATCCCCTCCCTAAAATTGGAAAAAATATGATTTTTTGGCGTAAAATCGTGAACCCTAAAAAGGTTTCGCGCCTCCCTCCGCTCGGCGCAATTTTTTTAAGTGTGCCCCCCCTAACTTGAAATCCTGGATCCGCCCCTGGGTTTGACAGTATCAATTTGTTGCAGGCCATCTTATACTTACTTTGGATCACGAGTCATTGATGGTAAAAATATCTATGCTTGTACATGTGATAGGAAGAACAACAATGAAATATATCCATTTCTTATGTTAAAATGTATCCATTTCTTATGTTGAAATATATCCATTTCTTATGTTAAAATGTATCTCAATTTCGGATATGTATTCTTCAACAAATTGATTAAAAAAATACAATATCATTAGAACCATTTCAAAATCGTTGAAACAGGGACAAATTTGTTACTCCTAATATACATATACATGGCCGCTCATTTTCCTGGCGTGGCACAAGCACTTATATATAAACGTGACTGGCTAAAACGAGATTTATGGGCCCAAAATTCCCTTCTTAGTGAAATGATGCGATCATGTAAATACGTTTACATCCATGTTTTTGTATCTTGGATATCAGATGCATTTTGTGTTCAGAACAATTAAAACAAACGAGTTTATTTCTTAATTTATTTAATTTTGTACAGATATTTTTGGTATAGATATTTCCGGTTTTTGGTTTTAGTTGTAAATTTCACTACCTCCTCAAACCACTGCCTCCAATCACACAAACCATCTCAATCTACCAACGTTTCTTTAAATTGGTTGATCTTCATAAAGACTTCCCTACCAGGAACCCAAGAGCCACTGAAGCAGAAGAAATATCAATTTTGATTTTTTTAAATCATATTGCAAAATAATGTTTACAATATAAAGTACAGCTATAAATCATTCTTTTGACAACAAAAATATTTATATATTAAACATGTATATCTTAATGTTAACAACTTTTGACATTTGTTTTTGTCAGCTATTTTATCCCGCAAAACCAGCTTAACCCCGTCACTTTTTTCATCAGCATAATGTGCACGAGTTGAGCGGTATATTTATCCACAGACTGTTGCTTCAGTGAGCTAGTACTATAAAAATCCAACTTAGCATGTTGGTCTAGTACTAAGCCGACATCATCTCATCGACAATATATGGCTGCTATATGGCTGAAAATTTGTTCGTTTGGCGTGAGGCAAACTCACTAACATTTTTCCAAGAAATTTTTTACCAATAGATTTTCGTCCTCGTGTGTGTAAAGCATTCACATTAGTGTAAAGTTCAGCTATGGTTGTCAAGAAATAAAGAAAATTATGGGTTATGGTTGTGGTGTTTAACGACACTTTCAACAATATTTCAGTTATATCGTGGCGGTCAGTTTTATTGGTGGAGGAAACCGGAGTACCGGGAGAAAACCACCGACCTGTCGCAAGTCACTGACAAACTTTATCACATATTGTTGCTTCGAATACACCTCGACTGGGCGGGATACGAACTGATTGCATATGTAGTTAAAAATCCAACTACCATACGATCACGGCCACTAAAGAAAATTATAAAATTTCATTTCTATATATGACTTAAAAAAATAATGATAAAAATAACAATAAGTAATGTGAAAAACTATTGGCTTAGATAACTCACATGTGGGTAATGAAGATCCAGAGAGGAAATTACCAAGGAATCCCCGACCACCATAGGAGTAAGGTTGTTGTACATGATGATGATAATTTACTGTTTGATGGGGATGATGTACTGCTCCATAGTTGGGAAATGTCCCGTATGCACCGCCAAATCCTGGAAATCCACTGTAGGTACCACCGATATCTCCAAATCCATATCCTCCTCTGTATGACCGGAAGTTGTGGAATCCATATGGTAAAGCAGACGATAAAATGACGCTACAGCTAAAAACAACCACAATTGCTATATATTTCAACATTTTGAGATGGTTGAAAGAATGTATTTATCAGAATTAGATTTCGTTTTATGAATTCAAATTTGAAGATTGACATATTTATAAGGTATTCTAATGATGACTTCATGGGATGTTCCGATTTGTGTCATCAAACTTTCGTCACAACATGCAAACATGACAGTTGACGGCTTAATTAAGTCAAAATTCTCATCGGGTATTATTACGTTGTCTATTTTAGCCGTTTTTATGTAGGTAGATTACAAGAGGTCTATATGTGCCCCCAGGGTATCGTCCACCCCGTAGTCAGTGCTTCGGTACTGACATGATTTATTAGAAATATTAATTATTAAAATGTATAGTTCCTAAATAATGTAATTATGCGACCTTAATTAATAAGAAAAGATGGTGTAAATGGACGGAACAGCGATTTTATTGAGGGCTTTTATCAGCGTTTAGCCGATTTTTGCTATTCTTATCAGGAAACTGTTTTCTTACTCCCAACTACTTTTAAATTATTTGGCTTTTCAAACATTTGACTTTGGGCATACCTGATGAAGGTTATTCGGGAAACACGTCGTAAGAACTAAATTAGATATCTACGTTTTTGTTATGCTAGTATTCAGGAAACACGTCGTAAGAACTAAATTAGATATCTACGTTTTTGTTATGCTAGTATTCAGGAAACACGTCGTAAGAACTAAATTAGATATCTACGTTTTTGTTATGCTAGTATTCAGGAAACACGTCGTAAGAACTAAATTAGATATCTACGTTTTTGTTATGCTAGTATTTGGGAAACACGTCGTAAGAACTAAATTAGATATCTACGTTTTTGTTGTGCTAGTATTTGGGAAACACGTCGTAAGAACTAAATTAGATATCTACGTTTTTGTTGTGCTAGTATTCGGGAAACACGTCGTAAGAACTAAATTAGATATCTACGTTTTTGTTATGCTAGTATTCAGGAAACACGTCGTAAGAACTAAATTAGATATCTACGTTTTTGTTGTGCTAGTATTCGGGAAACACGTCGTAAGAACTAAATTAGATATCTACGTTTTTGTTATGCTAGTTGACTAATCTGACCAAAAGGTTTCCTCGTTGAAGAACATTCAGTCTGACTGTATCCCCAAATCAAATTCAAATATTTACAGTTTTGAGATATATAAATACGAAAAAGGGACACTAGTGCTCTAAAACATAGTGTTTCAGTTTGTAGTGCGACCTTACTGCTACAACAAACGAAGGTAGATAGATAGCCGCAGTTGGACACATTCTGCTATCGTCTAAATAAACGTTAGAGAATACCGAAGGGGTAATCAAAAATGGACAATCCAGAGAAACTGGCAACATATGGTACACAAGACGAAGACAAGCAAAACAAAAACACAACACAATATGTATGTTGGGTACCACTAAGGTCGACACATTTAAAGATATTTGTTCAGACTACCATGTGTATCACAATAAGACTAGTTTTAACAATTCTTTGCATGAGAACGAGACAATATCTTATACATTATGTTCTCACTGTAGACGTTTAATTTGACAGACGTATACAGTAAACAAACGAGACTACTATGGAAATAGCTTGTGAGATTTGTAATACTGCACATTTTAATTGTCTGTATTAGAATACAAGAAAGGTTTGTAGATACTGAATGGATAATCAGAACCCGTAAATAGGACGACAGGACAGACAGTCAATAATATGATCAAGAGGAAAAAAACAACAAACTATGATCCACAGAGCATTGTACAAAATGATAATGATTGAGCTGTATGTACCCCACTAAATTCTCGAGCTGAACACCGGTGCTTCGGAAGGGTAAGAGATGAGATTCCTGTTCCACTAGAGGCACCTGTCGCATTGTTCGTGTTACAAATGTGGTGATGCTTCATGAACGAGAAAATGAGAGGAATTTACTTACGGAAACAAATCCTTGGTCATCTGTGACCGAGACATTTCTTAACAATACACCAAGCCATGATGGCGACCGTGAGACATTCTGTGATGACTCCAAATTCACCCTCGGAAGTTATTGTTCAGTAGCCTCCCTGTTAGCAGCAACACTATGTCAAGGAAATCCTTATATGAAACCCAAGCTATGGAATACTGTAATAACTGACACATATATATTCCATATACAGGCGCTACATATACACTGTAGATGAAAAGTTCTCGATGGTGAAATTGAAAATACATATTTTCGTTCCCAAATCGGCATTTGCTGTCAATTTCCAGATATAGGTATCAGGCAAGCTTAGCTTTGTATGTTGTATCCTTTTTTTCTAAATGCAATGGGATATATCAACATAGTCCGCAGACTTTGTAGTATTCAGTCAAATGATATATATATAGGAACGTGCTAGCTTCTTTTCGTTTTTTCACAAGAAGCCCCTGCATGAAGTCTACTTCATACAAATAAAGGAACAAATTGATGGGAAGAGGAAGACATGGATGGTTGGTACCACTAGGAATTAGAGCTGAATGATATTGAACATGGATGGTTGGTACCACTAGGAATTCCGACTATGAATCTCCACCAAACTCAAGAGCTGAATGATATTGATTATCACAGAGTACTCTTTGCTATAATCAGAGTGGGTTTCTACCAAAAAAGATTTGTCCATTTATAGAACAAGGTACCTGCATTGGCCAATCTTTTCATTAAACTAAATTGTTTTAATCTGTGTTTTTACTTAGACTGAGTAATAGTTTGTATCACGTAGAGAAGGCAGATGTTTTAATGATATTGCAAGAGGATAGTCCTTGAATGGATGTACTCCATTGCATGTACTGTAACAGGTCTTAAGATTTATTCAGGTTCAACATCTCACTAACAAATATATAAATATGTCCAAAGGTGTATGGGTTAGATACTCCCCCATTGATTAAACAACTTCTTTTAGCCATTTCACAAATTGACACATTTTCGTTTTCTTTAAAAAAAAAATCAGGAATATTTCAAATATTTTCCTCTTATCTCAAATGTATATAAAGTATGGTTAATGTTAGAATTTATCAGAAAGCAGTATCATAAAAAGCAGCAAATTGTAGTGTTTGATCATTATGATAAACGTATATTTTAGTGCGCACAACGCGTTTCTGGAATAATCTTCATCGGGTAGTACGCTCAAAATCGAAAGGTTGGAAAGCCAAATAATTTAACGTTTTGAGAGCAATAAAATCAAAGGGCCTAAGCAGGATAACATAAATCGGCTAAGGTCACCAATGCATGAGGGAGGAGAACCTTAAGTTTTATTATAAATCTGGATTGTGACATTACCGTGATCTTTATAGGATTTTTATAGAACATAAAAGTTGACAGAGCACTTTCTTTTTCTCGAAGACTTGTTCAATTGTAATTTCAACTTTTTCAACATTTTTCCGAAAATAAAGGTATCATGTTAAGCAAGATTAAAGTAGTATGATCATGGTTTAGAGGAAGATGATATTCATTTCCCCAGAATTAGTCACTGGTCAAGTAAGACCAAAAATAGAACATATACCAACGTTAAACCAATTACAACAACAGATATAATACCCTTGTAGATAGAACATGATTGAGTCGTCACCTGTCATTTTATGCATGATATACGAAAATATGACACACAACACACATCGGAACTTCCGATGAATAAGTCATAGGACCAAGCTATAAATATGGCGATCTTTAATTTTCTATTCACAAAACGCAATTTGATTCTGAATAAAAAGGGTCTTTCAATCATTTAAAATGATGAAATATTTAGCCATTCTGTTTGTTATTAGTTGTTCCCTTACTTTGTCGTCTGCTTTTCCATATGGATTCCGCAACAACTTCCGGTCATACAGAGGAGGGTATGGATTTGGAGATATCGGTGGCACATACAGTGGATTTCCAGGATTTGGCGGTGCATACGGAGCATTTCCTGGATATGCAGCCGCACATCATCATCACCCAACAATAAACTACCATCATCATGCACAACCTTACTACTACGGTGGAGGCCGAGGATTCCTGGGTAATTTACTCAGTGGATCTACTTTACCTACAAGTAAGTTATTAATTCACGATACAGTAATCTATTTATTCTCACATTTCTGAGAATGGGTATCCTGCTACAATTTCATGTACAACTCTTTTTATAGAAATAATTTCATAGTGATATAAATTTGACGTTTGTTACAGTATTGCCTGTAAATCTACAAAAATAGAATAATAACGGGTTGGTTTTTTTTCATTAAACGATGAATGTTTAACGTAATCCATTTGTTATAGTGTTAGTGTTGTGGTGTTAAACGCCACTTCCAACAATGTTTCAGTTATATCGTGGTATTCATTTGTTATAACATGTTTTACAAACCATAATTATGATACTCGTTCATTGTAATACCTAATATCCGCCTTACTATAAGACCGACGACGTTGAAGATGGAACATTACTTGAATTTTGGTCTATTTATCAAGTAAAGTTGACCTTCGTTGTTTGTCCTTTTGTCCCTTTTCTTTTGACCATTGTGTTGTCTGTTCTTCGTCGATTTACGGATTCTTATTACCCCTTTTGTACCTTCAAACTCTTCTTCAGTTAAGATCTTTCTTATTTTTTGGTTGTACAAAATTTTTCGTTATTTAGTGTCGTGTGAATACTTTCAAATATACAAAGTGGTATTCCCGATAATTAATCTATAAATACACATGAATTTGTGATTAAATGGAAATTAAAGGAACTTCAATAAACAGTTGCGGGTTTTGATAAATAAAAATGTGATATCAAAGTTAGTGCGCATCACTCGTTTCTGGAATAACTTTCACCAGGTACGCTCTAAATCGAAAGATTGGAAATCCAAATCATTTAAAGTTTTGGGAGCAATAAAACCAAAGGGCCAAAACAGGATAAATTAGTTTGATGGACTTAAACCTCTTTGCGAAATGATTGCATTTCAAAATGGCATTTTAAGTTAAAATTAATGCAATTTTAAATAGAATTACTATTTTATTTGAAGAAACTATGAATGTTTTATGGACAATTTGAAAATGACAATGGTTTATTTTACTAGTATTTTATAAATGAAGAAATCAGATTCATGCACCATGGAGACGTAGTCGGTTGTTCCAAAGAAATACAATTCCGTTTGAATACAGTGGTTAGGGGTTAGGGTTATGGTGTTTAACGCCACTTTCAACAATATTTCAGTGATATCATGGCGATTAGTTTTTATTGGTGGTGGAAACCGGAGTACCTGGAGAAAACCACCGAACTCACAACGTTAGTGGTAATAGGAACTGATTGCATAGGTAGTTGTAAATCCAACCAACATACGGACACGACCACGACGGTCCGCCGTTTGAATATACAATTGTTATGAGTTGTTTAGAATACACTAGGTAATAAAGTAATATTAACAATAGTTCAATTCATTATCAATTCAAACTTGGTTTATACACTACACTCATATATGCAATTTCATATGTTTTTCAGTGGCTCTCGGGTTCCTGGTCGGCAAAGCATTATGAATGAAGATAGATCAAATAAAAGAATCTTGGTTTATTTTAACCATTTGTTTGAGTGTGACGATTTGGTGATGGATTGGTAATGGTGAATGACGATATATATGTGTGCTAACAGACATTGGATGAAGTTGTGTTTATATGAAAAACACCTTTTTTTTTTTTATTATTTGTACCAAACATGTATGAACACAATCTTTTATTTTTAATATATAAAATTTGACTGATCAGTTTCTTCTTTGTATTGTAGCTATTGCTCTGAGTAGGACTGCTCCATAATATTATGTTACCTCACATATAGATATGCTATAAGTCATGTTCTTATTAATAAACCCTTTACATAATTTCTTGATATGAAAGTTGAAATCTTGACTGATCACTTGGAATAAGAAAAGAAATAGTGTTAGTGCATATAAGTGGTCAGTCAAAATAGAACTTTCAAAGCAACAAGTTAAATGTTATTATTGATAAAAAAAAATTAAAAAAATTAAATGGGGGAATCGTGGTAAGACTATCCGACATATAACACCCGTTGTGTAAGAGTAACAGTAATACAAATTCAAATTATTACTTCAGTAAATGTTTTAGGATGGCGTCATGTTTCGCCTATGACGAAAATCATGAGTTTTACCTTACGGTATGTTATTGCTTAATAATTACATTACTTCCGTTTTTCATTGAAATATTACAATATAATTGGTTATGAAGTGGTCACATGATTATAAAAGAGATGTTTTACATCCCAATAAAACTCAAACCCGAACTTGCACGTGGCTCCATGACGACGTCAGATGTAAACAATCAATGGCGTAGTAATTTCCAACAGCAAATAATCTAACACAAATAAAATTCACAACGAAAAATTCAACTATATTAAATTTTGGTGTGATTTAAATGTAATTATAAGAATTGAATGCATACACGCCAATAAAACTACAAAAAAATTAATTCAATTCTGAATGAAATGTATTATGCACGTTTGTTTCACAGTCTGTTTGAAAGGTGTATTTACATAAGCAAAAAAACTTCAATGAAAATATATAACACAAAATCGGAAAGACATATCGTCAAAACCACAAACAAGCTATTCCGGAAGTAAAATACTATAATATGTCAAGTCTTGAATAAATTAAATAAAAAGAACTGAAATGATGAGTTCACGTTTTATCAGGTTCATCTTTATTTTCACTTTCTCCTCTATTTATAACCATGTCCCTCGGAATAGTGACTTCAATTGGATGGTCATGGAGCTGTTGGGCCTCTTGTACTAGAGCACAGAATGGACAACATATCACGGTAATTACATCCTTCGGTATAGATCCAGAAATGTCGTATTTGTTCCTAATTTGTACCCGTAAATATACAGTAAGAAACAAATTCGCTGGTGGAATAGTATACAATAAGCCTAAAAATAATAAAAATACAGAAAATAAAGCACGTAAAATATTTACATACTAAGATACAAACAATTTCTAGAAGAAATTAAAATTCTTGCATTATGTACGTAATAAGATGTTGAATACTCTTTAAATTTGAAATGCCTATCTATGTATTTAAAGAAATTAGCGTTAGTCGTTGTATGGCTAGTGAGCAACATGGTGGTGTCTTTTAAGAGGCAGGAACTACTTACCCTTCGCGAGCACCTGGGTTCATCACCGGTTTTTCATGGGGTTCGTGTTGCTCATCGCTCTAGTTTTCTGTCTTGTGTGGGGGTTTTTTTTTTTGGGGGGGGGGGGGGGGGTCTTCATCTTGTGTATCTAATGTTGCCAGTGTCTCTGGATTATACATTCTTGTTTGCTCTTTCGGTTTTCTCTAACGTTTATTGAGCAATTTTATCAGATATATCATGGCGAGAAAAAACAAAACACTTTTCCCCGTCACACCGAGTCGGATTTTTATAGTACTAGCTCGCCAAGACAACGGTCCGTAGATAGATACCTCGCAGTGCGCGGACACATGACTGCCAGTCATCCACGCGGACACATGACTGCCAGTCATCCACGCGGACACATGACTGTCAGTCATCCACGCGGACACATGACTGCCAGTCATCCACGCGGACACATGACTGCCAGTCATCCACGCGGACACATGACTGCCAGTCATCCATATCATTGTTCTGGCTCCTTGATGCTTTGTGCTAAGTAGAGATACAACAAAACTCAATTGTATAGTCCTAGCCAGGGGCGGATCCAGGATTTCAAGCTAGGGGGCGCACTTTAAAAAATTGCGCCGAGCGGAGGGAGGCGCGAAAAATGTTGGGGTATTTAGTGTGAAAAATCACGATTTTACGCCAAAAAATCATATTTTTTCCAATTTTAGGGGGTGGGGCGCGCCGGGTGCCCCCCCCCCCCCTGGATCCTCCCCTGCTAGCTATAAACCGCCATCTTCTATATACAAGGCGTTCATATCACCATTACACCACCCTTTGTTATGTTGTTAGTAATTGTTTAGATATACAAATGTCTACGATTTCCATATTTTAACAGTAACATGGCGGGTGCCAGTATTCGAGCAGGAACTGGGTACCCTCCCGGAACACCCGATTTCACCCTCGGGTTTAAGCAGGATTTGTGTTGCTCAATCTTGTGTTTTCTTTACCGTTGGTTGTCTTTTTGTCCGTTAACATTAGATATCAAGTTGTGTTGGCTGTCTGTGGTTGTTTTAAATTGTATCACCTCTTGAAATATTGAAATGTATTATTTATTATTAATGTAAATAATTACTAGATAGTTATATAAATTAGTCATAGCATATCGGGTTAAAGTTCTCCTCTTGATAACATGTACATGTACTATCTTTCATAAAAATTCAAGCTAACTTGAATCAGTTTTTACATATTTAGCTTACCATATAATATGCAATTTTTCTCCATTAATTGTGCATTCCTACCGAACGTATAACAAGGAAGTAAATACGTCATAATACAGAGTCCTATGTTACCAAAGCAGTCAATAAAACTATACCTCCAGTCATAAGACATGTTTACCTGTCCATAAACATGATAACTTGTGTCAATTTAGAACAATCAACCCGGAAGTAAAAAAGATACACTAAATTTAAAGATAGATTAAACATTGTACAAGTTATTTATTGATTGAATAAGATATATATTGTTTAAGAATCCACTTTCTTAACAAGTTTGACCCTGAATTAATGATCTTTAATATGAGCATAGATACTATTAAATCAGTCGATCAGTTTACAAACAATCTCAGTGATTATTACCTTAATCTATTAAAATCATGGATATCCATAAACAAATACACTAAAATACCAAGCAACTTCAGAACTGTAAGACAGGAAATAATATGGGGAAATCAACATATCAAGTTTAAGAATAAATCACTTATATATTTAAATTGGATAAATGATGGTATAATATTCATCAATGACATAATAGATCATGAAGGAAAGTTATCAGAAAACTTCATATTAAAAAAACTATCTTTAAAAACTAATTGGATATCAGAATTTACAAAACTGAAGAAATCAATCCCCAAAAATTGGCTAAATGAACTAGAATCTGAAAATTCAACCAAGACTGCAGTAAAAACCAATAAAATTCTTTATATAAATGAAAATTCCAAGAAAAAACTACAAGACTGTAATTCACAAGATATATATAAAACTCCAAACATAATGAATAAAAATATCAAAGAACATCCTACTGGTTTCATGAAATGGAGGCAAAAACTCGGAAATACTATTTGTATTAAAGATATGCTCAAATTTACATTTCATCATCTTAAAGAAAATAAACTCAAAATCTTCAGATGGAAATTATTACATTTCATACTTCCATGTAAACAGTTACTGTATCAATGGAAAATAGAAAACACACCATTATGTGATACCTGTCACATTATAGATGATTATGAACACTATTTTATTTCTTGCAAAAGCCTCGACTCCTTTTGGAATGATGTAAAAATATTACTAGAAAAACTAAGAATAGGAATTCATATACTTTCATTGAAAAATTTAGTGTTTGGATATAAAATAGAAGATGAATACTATAATAGCATCAATTATTTTCTTACAATTCTATTATTCACAATATATAAAAGTCATTATGTGTCAAAACAAAAGGAAAACCATATTAATGTACTTCAACTTTTTAAAATTGAACTCAAGAATCGATTTGAATTAGACAAACTAGTAAACTGCCATACAAATGTATTTGTGCAGAAGGTTATTGATCTCATTTAGATTCACTATAGAATACTGCTTTTTTTTTTTTTTTTTTTTATTACAGTAATTGGGAAGCATATTTATGCCCCTTAATTTTCAGTAATAAATCAATAGTTATGAGGATGTATATATGTGTGTGTAAAGGTATGAATGTATATGTATGTATGTGTATGTAAAGGTGAAAGAAGACATGTTTGGGAGTGTATGTAATGTATGTATATCCTGTTAGTATAACATTAACTGTACAAATAATGTGTATGTCGCACACTATGTGTTGCCTCTGAGTCTTATGTGTTTGTACTTTCTTGTTTTGTTGTGTTTATTATCTGTATTTGTGTGTGTGTTGCCCTATGTATATTTTTTTTGTGGGGGGTTAGTTGTCACTCTTTTTGCTTACATATCAGACATATCTAGTAATATGCTATATACTTACACTTAGTAATGTGACGATGAAGATTCCATAGCTTGACCATTATCTATCCTTGTTAAAATTTAAAGTTATACGTTGTTGAATAGAAATTGAGACTATGAGTATGAGAGTGATTTCAAGTACATGTATCTCTTTTTCAATCTTAAATATTATCCGGATATTTTAATTTCGGAAACAAAGTATATTCTATCTCCGTTGATAATATAATTCCATATAGAATTAAAAAAAAAAAAAAAAAAAAAAAAACCACAACATTTTAGATTTTTCATAGCTCCCAACACGTGGGTCAAAACGAAAGTAGATCGGAAGTAAATAAATAAACAAAATTTAGAAACAATCATGAAATAACTCTCAAAATACGTATTGAATTTAGTGATCTATCATAATTGTATTACTATTGTACTAAAAAGACTAACAATTCCTATACATGCTACTAATATTAACGAGGCCAGGATAAGGTACTGGTATTTTATGTTTCTCTAACTAACAAATGTAAAGATTTCGAATAAAGATTTTAATTGGAAAAAAAAGAAAAAAAAAAAAAAAAGAATCCACTTTCTTCTGTGGCCATTTAGTATAAATATTTATAAGGTCATGTGTCGGTCTAAATCGGATACCAAACCCTGTCGTGGTCATATTCCCGCAGTTGTCCTCTTTCTTGACTTATAATACCATTTTTGTGCAGCTAAAAATCAAATTCGTAATATTTCAACCATCTCTGCGCACTATACCATTGGTAATTTAAAGGACAAGAAGCCGAAATTATTTTTGCTAAATCTCATCTTTGAAATAAACATACATGTTATGTTGAGTTTCTTTCCCCTCTAAGCATTACTGGAATGTCTGTGTCACATATGATCACGGGTGTGTTCGTTTGTCGTGGTCAAAATCACGTCCTTTTCAGGGGTGGATCCAGCGGGGGGGCGCCCCCTAAAATTGGAAAAAATATGATTTTTTGGCGTAAAATCGTGTTTTTTCACACGAAAAACCCCAAGAATTTTCCCGCCGAGCGGAGTGCGCCCCCCCTAACTTGAAATCCTGGATCCGCCCCTGCTTTTGTCTTCTTTCATAACTTATATACTGATTGTTATCAAGAGTAACAGGAAGGATGCTACTAGTGGAGTAGGGACGGCTAACCCTTCCGGAGAACCTGAGTTTCCGCTCGCTTTTTTTTGGTGGAATTCGTGTTGTTCAATCTTTAGTTTTTTGTGTATTTCTGTTTATTTGTTCTATTTCATTGTATTGTCTGTCTTTCTTTAATTTACAGCTTCTCATTACCCTTTTGGTATCTTCAAACTTTTTCTTTAGGTTCTGTTGTATATGTTAATTACCTTATAAATCAGTTCTTTGCTGTAATTCGAATAATCTCTTCTGTAAATCTAATAGAAACTGCTTCTATGATTAAAATGTGTTTCAAACTAAGGCTATAGCTAATGAATACTGAAAAGAAGCTTTACAGCAATCCGTCATCCATAAAATCCAGTCCGGATGCGTAGGGCATGAAATATCGTATTAACTGAGAAAGATAAGAATAGTATGAAGATGCCAAGGGGGTAATCAGAATAAGAAAATCGAAGAAGGATAGAAAATGCAATGGATAAAAGAAAAAAGGACAAAAGAACAAACAACGAGCTACCAAACACTACACAGAAAACGAAAGATCGAGCACCACGAACCACACTAAAAACCGGAGGTGAACTCGTGGTTGACCCGTACACTATACTTCACCAGACAATACTATAGGAGAGCAGTTCCCTCAGTAGAAGACAATAATAGAATAATAGTGCATTTGGCCGAAGAGCTAAAAGGTTCGTTATTATTCGAAGCGAATATGAGTTACAATGTACTAACGGTGTGGGTTCAAATCCCGCTGAGGGAGAAAACAAAAATACCAAAAAAATGTCAGCTTAAAAAAATTAACTGACACTGTTGAATAGAATTTTCAGACGTATTTTTGAAATGATTTACACAACCTAATACCCGGTTGGGATCCCGTTGTATGGTTGTTACTTGCTTGAAACAGTATACAATTGTATTCAGCATCGGCTCAAAAGAATAATGATGTATTTAGTCTCTTGGTAGGTCCTTATACAGTGTGATCTAGGCATGTAAAGAATTGATATCATTATTTGAATAAACATTAGAGAATACCGAAGGAACAATCAAAAATGGACAACCCAGAGAAAATGGCAACACAGAGCACAACTATACGAAGAAAACCATAAAACAATATATGTTGGACACCACTATGCACAAACAAACATAAACAACGTAAATAAATGGATATATGAGCCCTCCTACAAACAACTGGTGGCAAAGACGAACCGAAAATAGTATATAGTATATTACGATTATATTAAATATAATGCATTGCCAGTGACATTTTATATTTTTTGCTGTTTATTTCTGAATATCAAACAATTTGCTAATTTCAAAGTTTTTCAAATTGTGTCATTATCTCGACCATTGGAGGGTGTACAATTACATTCGGTAGCTGCATCATTGGCAAGTTTACAGGGCCTCCCATTGGTCTGTTCTGTGGTATTGGGATCCGTGGACAAAATGATTGGTCTGTTCTTTCCAGAAAACGTGGGTTAATACCATACGAGTCCAATATTCTGTATAAATGAGCTCCGATATCTGGTGTCAAACCATACCGTTGACGTGTCAAAATGAAAACATTTTCTGTAATTATAGAATGGAAAACATATGTAATGAGGTAGATGGTTGGTTGGTTTATGGTGTTGACGCCACTTTCAACAATATTTCAGCTATATTGGTAGAGGAAACTTGAGTACCAGGAGAAAACCACCGAACTGTGGCAAGTCGCAAGTCACTGACAAACTTTATCACATAATGTTGTATCGAGTACACTTCGCCATAAACAGGGTTCGAACTCACAATTTAGTAGTGATAGGTACGGATTGCACAGGTAGTTATATATCCAACTACCATACGATGACGACCACGACGGTCCTATAATCACGTAGAAAAAACATAAATACAAAAAAATATTTAATGCAATAAATATTATTTTCTGGAACTCGTCGATAGTTAGCTTAAATCTACATTTGTTGTTGTACCAATGCAATCAGTCACGGAAGTCATGATTTCGGTTCCCCATCATGCGGTGTATTATATAATATTAAGGCATACAGTTTGTCGTAGGGGGCAGATATTCCGGTTTCCTTCATCAATAAAATAACAATCATGATATAATTGAAATACTTCTGGAAGTGGCGTTAATCACCATTAAAACATTATCGTTAGATATTTATCAACATTTATTTACCCTTTCAAAAGACATCTTAGATATACGAGATATTGCAACTACTCATTGCGTTTCAACGAACCCACGTTTTCTTAACAGACTGAATTGGTGCAACCTACATGTATATCCCACAATAATTGCCCATTGCCCGTCTCTAAAAACGAGTCAAAGATATTCTTACGGAGATTTTTTAGCCTTGCATGTTTCGTAATATTTCATCAAAATGTAATTAATCTATATAAAATCGGCAGTTTCCGTAAATATCCATTAGCAGAATTAGAGGCACTTTGTTTTTCACTGTGTCTTATTCCGCGCCATTTTTTTTATGACAAACACATTTTGTTCACAATCTTTGGCTGAAAAAGAACGTCTTTTCAAGATTTTCTGTGAACATGTGCAATTTATACCGGTATATAACACGACGGGTGCCACTAGTGGAGCACCTGACTTCACCCCTCGGTTTTTAGTAGGGTTCGTGTTAATCGATCTTTAGTTCTATGTGTATGTTTTGTAGATGGTTGTTTGTCCTTTTGTCCTTTTTCTTTTGGCCATTGTGTTGTCTTTCTTTCGATTCACGGATTCTGATTACTCCTTTGGTATCTTCAAACTCTTCTCACATATATTGTTTCTATAATGAATGCAAATTAAAGGTAGCAAGTGTGTTTAGATTTCCAACTATCTGCCTTTATACAAAACCAGAAGATGAATTCAATACGTCAGCAAAAAATCTTACAAAATATTTCACCAATTCGAATCTATTTTAATATAAAAAAAAATGCTCTTCAGCCATCTAAGATAAAACTTGGCTGAAATACTTTACTGCAAAATATACGATTTTCTTGCTGATTGAAATTTCAAAGATGGCCGACAGGATATTGTTTAACATCGAACCGTTGCGATACTAGATACTCTTTAGACCGCATTTCCGGTTGAATAAAAATGGTGGACAATCACTAGAACAAAGTACATTGGAATATTTAAATACATAGTGCATACGATTATAATTAGCTTTATCAACGCTGATTGTGCTTTTGGGTATGGTAGTTGGATTTACAACTACCTATGCAATCAGAGCAGTTCACCCCTAACGTTGTGACTTCGAATCCCACTCATGGAAGTGTACTCGATACAACATTATGTGATAAAGTATGTCAGTTATTTGCGGCATGTCTGTTGTTTTCTCCAGGTACTCCGGTTTTCTCCACCAATAACACTGACGTCCACGATATAACTGAAATATTGGTGAAGGTAGCGTTAAACACACCAACTCTAACACTAACCCTAGTTCCTTTGGGGGTCGCTTAGACTAACAAAGAGTATCTGATTTTGCTATTATTCATATCAATCACTACTTTTGTCTGTGTTGTTGCATTTTCGTATTTATAGATAAGACTGGTATATTATATCTAGAATTAGCTTTTCATAGGAGTCATGAACGGGTTATTTCTACACGTGCCCTGTTTTTTTCTATTTATACATGAATGATGTATGCCGTTGCTGTGTTTATGTCAAGATACATACCAGCCTTTTGTCCATTGTCGTTCCTGCAGGAGTATACAAGTGAAAACCTATTATAATCAGTTGCTAGTACAATGTATGGGCCTGGCATTACTGAAAAATAAGAATATACAAAGATAGTAATATTTCAGTACCAAATATTGTGTTAGACGTATTAACTAAAGAAAAACAGTGAGTTGATATTATGACAGATACAATCCGTTTCTGGTACTGATTTTATGTTTCTGCATTACAAATACTGATCAAATTACGTAAGTTTTCAGATCAAGGACACCGTAGGTAATGATTTTGCGATTTGATTACATTTATTACAAGTGTTTATCGGAAAACAAACGTCTTCGTAACCAGTGTCGCCACCTGATGGGAAAATGGGTGAATGTTCTCTATTGACGAGTTTCATTTCCAAAAATATGTCAAGAATGACCAAATAATGCAGTAATTCGCAAATGCGCACACCGCATGAGTGAATTACAACGATATTTGGTCACGAGTCTATATAATTATAAAATAATCAGATCATTTCAGGATCATAAAGGTAAGATAGACTAATTCCCTGTCTATAAATTGATAAACGATTGTGCATACAGGGAGCGACGCCATGAAGTATTGAATCATACTTTACACTATGTTTTATATATGCGCAGTGTCTCCGGATGCTACGAATTTCTTGTTATTGTTGTCGTTGTTACTAAATATAGTCCAACTCCCATTTCAAAAAGAAAGATGGCGTTTGGGGTATTTCTGTCTAGATATATGTATAGTCATGATATACCGGTATATCTAGTCAATAAGCGAGCCCATACACACGACTTATAGATCAACGTGGCTTAGACTCCGCCTACTCTTTCGAGGAGCCGTCGTGGTCGTGATCGTATGGTAGTTGGATTTACAACTACCTATGCAATCGGTGCCTATCACCACTCATATTGTGAGTTCATATCTCGATCAGGGCGAGGTGTACAACATTATGTGATAAAGTTTGTCAGTGACTTGCGACAGGTCGGTGGTTTTCTCTGGGTTCTCATGTTTCCTCCACCAATAAAACTGACCGCCATGATATAACTGAAATATTGTTGAAAGTGGCGTTAAAGCAACTTTCTTTATTGCCTCCGTTTATTGTAACTATATATTACACCACTCCTTTGTTGTTTAATTAAAACGTTGTCTGCAACATCAACGAAATTAATATGATAAATAGGGTAGAATCTACTTTGGCGGAACCTGGAAGTCAGATATTGTAATAATCAACGCGTATGACCTAGAATCGTTCATTTCGTTACCATGCGGATATGACAACAAAATTGTTAGGGTCCGCCAAAGCAGAAGTACTCCTTACTATAACCTGTTGTGTTTCTCTTCAGTCACTTGCTGGTATATACATGTTTTTCGATTAAAATAATAATATGCGGTAAACAAAACGGTTAAGAGATTAACCTACCTCCTGGGAATTGAACAGTAAGTCTTCCTGGCTCGAATGGGTTTTCCTGATAGCCAACTGCTGATGCACTTTGTATCATGCCATTTCTGGAAAAAAGTAAATAAACTATTTAGTATCTTACCAATATCATGTTCACATGCATACTAGATTCAAATCAGATATACACCAATCTAATTCAAATTCGATTCTTTAATTGCTCCCGGTTTTGTTATGTCGCACATAAAGATAACCGAGAGCAATCGAAGATCGAATTTTAATTAGATTGGATATACATATGTATCTATCCACATCCGAATTGAAATCAAGTTTGCGTTCACATTGAATATAACTTGAATTCAGTATACATATACATGTATGTGTGTTTGTTTGTTTGATAGTGTTTAACGCCACTTTCAACAATATTTCAGCTATATCGTGGCGGTCAGTTTTATTGGTGGAGGAAACCGGAGGATCCGGAAAGAACCACCGACCTGTCGCAAGTCACTGACAAACTTTATCACATAATGTTGTACACCTCGCACTGATCGAGATTCGAACTCACATCAGTGATGAAAGACACTGATTTCATAGGTAGTTGTAAATCCAACTATCATACGATCACGGCCACGACGGCCCCTTCATATACAGTAGGTGGCCATAATTATTTCACCAAGATGGCGGCAATTAAAAATCAATTCTTGAAACATCCAATTTCTCTTTCATATTTAATATAATTAACTGTCATTAAAATGTCCAAAATTTTGACAGTGTATAATTGGGGGTCAAAGCTCAAAAAGTCATTCGACGGAAGTGACGTTGGTTAAATTTCGTCTGCTAAAAAAATGGCTCGTCACAACAAGGAGATGACAACAGAGACGAAACAAATAATACTACGATTGAAACGAGAAGGCTATGCACACAGGAAAATTGCTGAAATAATCAGGAGGGATCATTCTACGATTACAAAATTTCTACAGCGTTATGATGAGAGGAATTCCGTGGAAAATAAGCCTAAAACCGGAAGGAAAAAGTTGGTGACGGAACGAGGAGACCGTGTAATCTTACGCTCAGTGAAAGTCAACAGGAGAGAAACTTGGAGAGATTTGACAAACATTGTAAATGAAAGACTACCACGGCCTGTTTCTACTAGAACTGTTCGCCGCAGATTGAAATTTCATGGTTACACGAGGCGCCGAGTTCGGAAGACTTTAACAGTGTCATTAAAAAACCGAAAAAATCGTGTAAATTGGTGCAGAGGTAAGCTTGCCATGTCAGTTCAATTATATTGGAAACGTAATATTCTCAGATGAAACACAAGTAGTTGTTGGTCATGACAGGCGAGTGCATGTTTGGAGAAAGGCTGACGAAATTTGGCGACCTGAATGTGTTGGTTTGAGGGGTGGTCCCCGTGTAGCAGTGATGTTTTGGGGATGCATTACCTTTGATGGAGTTGGTACATTGACTGACATTGAGGGAAATATGAACACTACAAAACATTTAGAGACTCTTGGTGATAATGTATGGCCAGTAATCGCTAAAATATTTCCGAACGGTGGGTACAATTTCAAGATGATAATGCTCCATGTCATGCCTCTCGCAGAGCTGTCCAGTGGAAGAGAGAAAATGAATTAAATTGTCTGAATTGGCCATCTCAATCGCCTGATTTAAACATAATTGAAAATGTGTGGAGAACAATTAAAATCAAACTGCAGAATTCTAAATGTGACATTTTAAATAAAAAAATTCTTGTGAGGGAGGTGAAAAAGATATGGGTTGGACCACAGGGCCTTGTCACTATCCAGGTAAATATACTATCAATGTATAAACATATACAAGGGTGGACATCTTTTTTACCCCCGCTCGCTTCAAGTCGTGTTTGTTTTTTAAATTCCTTCTAATATATTCAAAACCCTGTTTGGTTCAACTCCCAAGACCTTATTCTTTTCAAAAAATATCATGACCTCCCCTCGACTACCTCTTGTGAAGGCGCAGCGGTCGTTTTTGTCAGGAATTGGCCCGAGTAGAGAACAACATGGACCCAAAGTGAAAGTAACCGCGCCACCTATGAAAAAACATAATTTCAGAACTCTCTGGGTTTTACCATTCGATATTTGGTTTTCTCGCTAGTTATCGTGTTTCTAAGTATAAGAAAGCGCGGGAAATAACAGACGAAATAATAAATTAAAGAAAATGGACAGCAATCAAGAAAAAGCCTTGAAAATGGCATTTATCATTCATTGTATGTACAAGTCAAAAATTTTCAGTTTTCACTTCAAATCGTCCCGCTCGTTTAATGATGTTTGAATCTTAACGGTATTTTCCTTACCTCAAAGCTAAAACCCCGAGAGTTCCGAACTTACGGGTTTTTTTTTAGGTGGCGCTGTTACTTTCACTTTGGGTCCATGTTGTTCTCTACTCGGGCCAATTCCTGACAAAAACGAACGCTGCGCCTTCACAAGAGGTAGTCGAGGGGAGGTCATGATATTTTTTGAAAAGAATAACGTCTTGGGAGTTGAACCAAACAGGGTTTTGAATATATTAGAAGGAATTTAAAATACAAACACGACTTGAAGCGAGTGGGGGTAAAAAAGATGTCCGCCCTTGTATATGTTTATACATTGATAGCATATTTACCTGGATAGTGACAAGTCCCTGTGGTTGGACTAACTCCAGTTTATATTCAGAGCTTGTATAACTCAATTTCAAGGAGAATTCGAAGTGTAATTGTAGCAAAAGGTCACATAACGAAATACTGAAAATGACAGGTATGTAAAATAAATCTTAAGAACATATTTCCTATTTTTCCCTATGCATATATTCCACAAGTCATGAGATGGTGGCCATCTTGGTGAAATAATTATGGCCACCTACATGTAGATATTGTCCTAATTAATAAACAATCATTATGTGTTTATATGTCATGATTTATAGACTGTAATTATCGTAAGTTCGGTTAGATCTTAAAAAATATGAAATAATTTGTTTTTCTGTTGTATATTGAGACAATTGTGGGCTAGTAATTAACGTAAACATGCCTTACCTTATGTTAATGCCTGCATTAAATATATTGAGAGTACCGTTCATATTAAATGAATACACAGCTATTATTTTTTTTAAGAGGTACGCTCAAAATCAAAAGATTGAAAAGCCAAATAATTTAAGAGTCTTTGAGGGCAATAAAACTAAATGCACTAAACAAGATAGCCAAAATCGGGTAATGTCACCTATGTTAGGGTGGTCAAGCCAAAAATTGAAATGCTAATAAATCATCCAATTATAGTTTAATATGACAGTACATACAAAATGGGAAATTTTGGTACAAAAATTATTAAAATCGGTTGAGCTGTTCAAAAGTTATGGCCTTTTCGGTGAGCCAAAAGTGGTCGATTTTCTGTTTTTTGGAAAAATGTTAAAAAAAATGACATTTTTGGACCAAAATATATTATTTTCACTACCTAATAGGTTATCATGCTTTCTTCTATAGTAATGTATCCTCCTTATGCTTCAAAAAGAGGTATTATACACACCTGTAGGTGTTATATGAAAAAAATGTCACAGAATTTAAAACATTGAAAATAGCCTTTGGACTTAGTTTTTTTAATTTATGTGTCAGCTGTCTGCTTGTTCAAACTACCAGGTTTGTGGTCAAATATCTTCAAAAACCTTTAACTTGCAAGGCTGAAACATGCAGCACTGTCCACAAAGTGCCCAGTCACTAGGTAAAAATATCAAGAATATCATTTATTTAATCAATATATATATTTTTTTAATATTATTTCCTTTGCGCAGGCCTCCATAATTTTAACATCAAATTTTATTCGAAAAATCAAGTTTTTGGTCATAAAAAATCTGAAAAAAGTACTAGAATTTTTCTGAATACTGATTTTGGTAGGGAAAAGAACCCTCTAACAGGGAACACCTATATTTATCAGCAAAAAAAATTCTCAAAGTCTGTAGTGCCAGAATTATATACGCCGCAGCTTAATATTTTGAGCTCCGTAAAGTGTAAAAATAAGCTATTTTAGGGAATTAATTATATTTTGTATGCTCAAATTGATATTTTTATGGTAAACAACCTCAATATCCATACATCAATGAAGTTATTATTACAATTTGTGTAAAAACTGCCATATTTTCCATTGAAAAGGTCAATTTTCTTTGTTCAATCAAAATTTCAGATAATTCCCGAAATTGATACAATTTCAATAATTGTTGAATATTATAATATTAAATGTTCAAGTGTTTGGTATTATTTTGATCCTATAACTGTATACTACAAGGTGAAAACTATCAGCAACCCCAATTCTGACACTGGTATGAACTATGTCCTGGTTCATTAGCCCTCTACCTGGAAATTTAGTATAAATAATATTTCAATTATGGCCCCGTATTCCATGAAAAGTCTTATTTGGATTATCAGATATGTTCTCTGTACAATTTATAAGCCAGCCTTGAAGTTATTTTATCTTTTAAACATTTAATTAGCACATTTTATACATTATTTTCATTTTTTTGTCTGAGAAAAACCTCAAATTTGACAATTTTAGCTGATTTAAGCTAACAGTTCATGCGATTAGAAAGTCCCAAATTTTCAAAGTTATCATTTTTATTGTCACAAATCAATAAACTGTTATCTTCTACTATTATCTTAATTCATAACAGTCTTCAATGTCACTCTCTTTTCCTTTATATACTATAATTTTACATTTGACGACTACAAATAGTGCTGTGTCCCAGTTCATGACCAACTTATTCCAAATGAAATCTTTGTGATTTCTTTAAATTGTGTGTTTTGTGATCCTATGCATATCCAATGCATATTTGATTAACTGAATCATAATCAACAGCATCAACTTTCAGAAGTGTCATTTTAATGATTTAAAACTCTTAATGATCTACTGAGATGCCACGATCACACCTGTAAAATAAAAATAAACATTTAAAATATGTTATACAGAATAAAAATAAAGAATTAAAAATAATTTATCTTTTCCAGAAATAGTTTATCATACATGTACAAATGAAAAAAAGCTTTAATACAATGCACTCTTCCGACTATAAATTATCTTTATGCATATATGCTTGGTGGCAAATAGATTCTATATGAAAAATAGCATTATTCCAGAAATGTTTGCTGCATGCATCATAAATGTTCTGTCATACCAAACAAGTTTGCATACAGTAATGGTGTAATGAAAATAATGTAATTAATTAAACTTAGCATATCACATGCACTGCCACTGATTACATTGTATATAGCCAGAATGTTAATACATTCACATACTGTAATGTATGCATTAAGCATATATTTCATAAAGCTTCCCTAACAGCACTGAAACATAATAATTATGTTTTATAACAATTTAAATAAATTGTTCACAAATGTTGCATGGAAATTCATGTTACTATTTTAGTATTTAAAAACAATTGTCCTATGTATTGCTACAATATACACTAGGAACTTAATGAGAAATGCATAAAAAGTTTTCATGTAGACAAATTTCATTTAAAACCAAAAAATATAAAAAATCTTGAACATTTCACAAAAGATCCCCCCTTTTCTAAAAATATCAAAGAATACCGGAACAACTCCTTTATATAGATGTATTAATAAATCCCGATAATTTCCGAACAGCCATGATTACGTCACCAAAGCTCTGCTTGGATAAAGTTATTTATAGATTGGGAGAATTTGACAACTTTATATTGATGCTTGCCGTTTTCGCCATTTTTCGAGTAAAATAATAAAATTGTGAATTAAATCCCATCTCTTTTTCATTTATCGAAGCAAAGATATTATATTTATTCAGTTCGTGTAAAGTTTCTGTGCGATTTTTGTGCATCTTTTGTTTTCAAAATTAACCCCCATTTGATCCGGTTGAAAACGATATTTCTTTTGAGAATAAAACTATATTTTAGAAGAAGTTTTGTTACTTACCGTGCATGATTGACCTCCGTGGTCTGAATACATCAATGCTAGATAATTATTGTATCAATTGGTAGAACAATACGTCGGTAAATTCCATTTTTCTTTGGTACAACTCTGAAATTGTCCTGGCCAAGATGGCGGATGACATACATTTCGGTCATGCGCCACACAACGTCCGATAACTCTTCCCGCTCAACTCTGATTGCAAAGTCGGAAAATATGGACCGAACATCCAATGATTTCCGGGAGCTATTACTGCTTATCCATTGAAACCTTGGCGGCATATCTTTAGAGGAAGGTTCAGATTATTGATATCTGACTGTTAACTTTTTGCGGAAAAGCGGTAAACGAGTTTAAAACAATGTTTGTAAACTTTTATATTTTACGTTACGATTTTGACTTTTAAAAAATTCTTAACAATCGGATTGGTAAAATTGAAGACTTTCTGCAAATTTTAAGCCATGCATGAAGAATATTGGTCCAGGGATAGCTCCCGGAATTATTTTTGAAAATGGGCTGTTCGTTGACACATAAATCAAGATGGCGTCCGATTTTCTCGAAACGACTTCACTTTGGACGTTCAGTAGTAGTACCCAATCATATTTTTAATGCTTATAACTACCAAATTCTAGTTCTAGTTTTCAAGTTTTATCTGATATATTTTTTATCACGAAATAATAAATTTTAGATGTTTTTCTAATGAAATGAAAAAGGTGAAAATTCGGGTTTTTCTACTCCGACAGAAAATAATAACGCTATCGACGACTACGTTTGTCCTCCCTACCTATGTCTGGGGGAGGAGAACCTTATTGGTTTTAATACTTACATTATTTAAGAACTGTATAAATTTCAATAATAATTATAAAAATACCAAAAAACTAAATCACTCTTTAATTACAAAAAGAAACAACAAAGAATTAATGCACTGGAGGAAATCATGACTATTTGGTTAGGACTCATTATAGGGTTGGGGTTATGGTGTTTAACGCCACTTTCAACAATATTTTAGTTATATCGTGGCGGTCAGTTTTATTGGTTGAGGAAATTGGAGTACATGGAGAAAACCACCGACCTACCGCAAGTCACTGACAATCTTTATCACATAAGGTTGTATCGAGTACACCTCGCCATGAGCGGGATTATAGAGTTCACTGAACACAAACAAGACCACGTCATAAGGGGTCGGAGATCCAGCTCTTTGCTTGACATTCCCACTAACGAGTGTCCAAGTACTGTCTGTCACACCAGTGAGACTTTCCGAGTAATGACTATCACACTGGTGAGACAACCACGAAATTCAACTAAAATAATAAAAAAAAAAAAAAAAAAAACTACACGAGCTTACCCTATTGATATTAAACCGAGGCTGTGAGCGAACACGGGGACATCTTCCCGGTTGAACTACCTGTGTAGCTGTAGGCATAAACAGACACACAACAACAAACAAATTAGTCAAAGTTAACATTGTTTGCTGTTATTGCTGTGGCTGTTGAACATAGAACAGGCTGGATTCATGTCCCACTGGCATTTTGTTATATCAAGGTCACTTGTCAACTTGTGACGTCGTAAAATCACAGTTTTTAGACAACATTTACATGTATATCAATAAAAAACCAAAAGGTGTCATTATTACATGTTGTCCTGTCCTTCAATCTATTGAATGGTCACTTGTATTCATTGTGTTCTTCAATCATTGCCGTCTTAACGCGGGAGGAGTCCTAAATTTGCGCCAATTTCGCTTTTTCAGAGGGATCATTTGCGCCAACTATTTTTTTCAAAAGATGTCAATTGCGCCAGAATACGGAAGTCGTTTGCGCCAATTTACCTATACACTTATTTCATTTACCTTTAGACTTATCACATACATGTATATCAGTCTTCGTAAATAAAGTTCACTACTGGTAAGTATATGTATTAATTTACTGAATAAATTAGACTAGTGTAGTTGCCAGCAAAGATGGTAGGTATAGTTACATGGTACAATAAACTGTATCGACTTACATTTGTAAGAGATTAAAAAAAAGTGTTCACTGGAGAAAAGAAAAGATCAGTTTAGAGAAGTCATTTTTCGAATAAACATGGATATTTCGATTAAGAAGTTAGAATCTAACCGAGGGAAGTCTGTTATTATTATTGACGGCCATAAGTATAGACAAGCCTTTGTAAAGAAGAGCGGATACATTAGATGGCGTTGCACAACAAAAGAATGTCCAGCAACCGTTTATACTGACGAACAGTGCATCACTATTTTAAGTGGATCGTTGGAACACCCTACCCATGAAACAAATCCACAGAAGTTGGAGCGACAAATATTTTGTATGCTCAAATTGATATTTTTATGGTAAACAACCTCAATATCCATACATCAATGAAGTTATTATTACAATTTGTGTAAAAACTGCCATTTTTTCCATTGAAAAGGTCAATTTTCTTTGTTCAATCAAAATTTCAGATAATTCCCGAAATTGATACAATTTCAATAATTGTTGAATATTATAATATTAAATGTTCAAGTGTTTGGTATTATTTTGATCCTATAACTGTATACTACAAGGTGAAAACTATCAGCAACCTCAATTCTGACACTAGTATGAACTATGTCCTGGTTCATTAGCCCTCTACCTGGAAATTTAGTATAAATAATATTTCAATTATGGCCCCGTATTCCATGAAAAGTCTTATTTGGATTATCAGATATGTTCTCTGTACAATTTATAAGCCAGCCTTGAAGTTATTTTATCTTTTAAACATTTAATTAGCACATTTTATACATTATTTTCATTTTTTTGTCTGAGAAAAACCTCAAATTTGACAATTTTAGCTGATTTAAGCTAACAGTTCATGCGATTAGAAAGTCCCAAATTTTCAAAGTTATCATTTTTATTGTCACAAATCAATAAACTGTTATCTTCTACTATTATCTTAATTCATAACAGTCTTCAATGTCACTCTCTTTTCCTTTATATACTATAATTTTACATTTGACGACTACAAATAGTGCTGTGTCCCAGTTCATGACCAACTTATTCCAAATGAAATCTTTGTGATTTCTTTAAATTGTGTGTTTTGTGATCCTATGCATATCCAATGCATATTTGATTAACTGAATCATAATCAACAGCATCAACTTTCAGAAGTGTCATTTTAATGATTTAAAACTCTTAATGATCTACTGAGATGCCACGATCACACCTGTAAAATAAAAATAAACATTTAAAATATGTTATACAGAATAAAAATAAAGAATTAAAAATAATTTATCTTTTCCAGAAATAGTTTATCATACATGTACAAATGAAAAAAAGCTTTAATACAATGCACTCTTCCGACTATAAATTATCTTTATGCATATATGCTTGGTGGCAAATAGATTCTATATGAAAAATAGCATTATTCCAGAAATGTTTGCTGCATGCATCATAAATGTTCTGTCATACCAAACAAGTTTGCATACAGTAATGGTGTAATGAAAAAAATGTAATTAATTAAACTTAGCATATCACATGCACTGCCACTGATTACATTGTATATAGCCAGAATGTTAATACATTCACATACTGTAATGTATGCATTAAGCATATATTTCATAAAGCTTCCCTAACAGCACTGAAACATAATAATTATGTTTTATAACAATTTAAATAAATTGTTCACAAATGTTGCATGGAAATTCATGTTACTATTTTAGTATTTAAAAACAATTGTCCTATGTATTGCTACAATATACACTAGGAACTTAATGAGAAATGCATAAAAAGTTTTCATGTAGACAAATTTCATTTAAAACCAAAAAATATAAAAAATCTTGAACATTTCACAAAAGATCCCCCCTTTTCTAAAAATATCAAAGAATACCGGAACAACTCCTTTATATAGATGTATTAATAAATCCCGATAATTTCCGAACAGCCATGATTACGTCACCAAAGCTCTGCTTGGATAAAGTTATTTATAGATTGGGAGAATTTGACAACTTTATATTGATGCTTGCCGTTTTCGCCATTTTTCGAGTAAAATAATAAAATTGTGAATTAAATCCCATCTCTTTTTCATTTATCGAAGCAAAGATATTATATTTATTCAGTTCGTGTAAAGTTTCTGTGCGATTTTTGTGCATCTTTTGTTTTCAAAATTAACCCCCATTTGATCCGGTTGAAAACGATATTTCTTTTGAGAATAAAACTATATTTTAGAAGAAGTTTTGTTACTTACCGTGCATGATTGACCTCCGTGGTCTGAATACATCAATGCTAGATAATTATTGTATCAATTGGTAGAACAATACGTCGGTAAATTCCATTTTTCTTTGGTACAACTCTGAAATTGTCCTGGCCAAGATGGCGGATGACATACATTTCGGTCATGCGCCACACAACGTCCGATAACTCTTCCCGCTCAACTCTGATTGCAAAGTCGGAAAATATGGACCGAACATCCAATGATTTCCGGGAGCTATTACTGCTTATCCATTGAAACCTTGGCGGCATATCTTTAGAGGAAGGTTCAGATTATTGATATCTGACTGTTAACTTTTTGCGGAAAAGCGGTAAACGAGTTTAAAACAATGTTTGTAAACTTTTATATTTTACGTTACGATTTTGACTTTTAAAAAATTCTTAACAATCGGATTGGTAAAATTGAAGACTTTCTGCAAATTTTAAGCCATGCATGAAGAATATTGGTCCAGGGATAGCTCCCGGAATTATTTTTGAAAATGGGCTGTTCGTTGACACATAAATCAAGATGGCGTCCGATTTTCTCGAAACGACTTCACTTTGGACGTTCAGTAGTAGTACCCAATCATATTTTTAATGCTTATAACTACCAAATTCTAGTTCTAGTTTTCAAGTTTTATCTGATATATTTTTTATCACGAAATAATAAATTTTAGATGTTTTTCTAATGAAATGAAAAAGGTGAAAATTCGGGTTTTTCTACTCCGACAGAAAATAATAACGCTATCGACGACTACGTTTGTCCTCCCTACCTATGTCTGGGGGAGGAGAACCTTATTGGTTTTAATACTTACATTATTTAAGAACTGTATAAATTTCAATAATAATTATAAAAATACCAAAAAACTAAATCACTCTTTAATTACAAAAAGAAACAACAAAGAATTAATGCACTGGAGGAAATCATGACTATTTGGTTAGGACTCATTATAGGGTTGGGGTTATGGTGTTTAACGCCACTTTCAACAATATTTTAGTTATATCGTGGCGGTCAGTTTTATTGGTTGAGGAAATTGGAGTACATGGAGAAAACCACCGACCTACCGCAAGTCACTGACAATCTTTATCACATAAGGTTGTATCGAGTACACCTCGCCATGAGCGGGATTATAGAGTTCACTGAACACAAACAAGACCACGTCATAAGGGGTCGGAGACCCAGCTCTTTGCTTGACATTCCCACTAACGAGTGTCCAAGTACTGTCTGTCACACCAGTGAGACTTTCCGAGTAATGACTATCACACTGGTGAGACAACCACGAAATTCAACTAAAATAATAATAAAAAAATTAAAAAAAACTACACGAGCTTACCCTATTGATATTAAACCGAGGCTGTGAGCGAACACGGGGACATCTTCCCGGTTGAACTACCTGTGTAGCTGTAGGCATAAACAGACACACAACAACAAACAAATTAGTCAAAGTTAACATTGTTTGCTGTTATTGCTGTGGCTGTTGAACATAGAACAGGCTGGATTCATGTCCCACTGGCATTTTGTTATATCAAGGTCACTTGTCAACTTGTGACGTCGTAAAATCACAGTTTTTAGACAACATTTACATGTATATCAATAAAAAACCAAAAGGTGTCATTATTACATGTTGTCCTGTCCTTCAATCTATTGAATGGTCACTTGTATTCATTGTGTTCTTCAATCATTGCCGTCTTAACGCGGGAGGAGTCCTAAATTTGCGCCAATTTCGCTTTTTCAGAGGGATCATTTGCGCCAACTATTTTTTTCAAAAGATGTCAATTGCGCCAGAATACGGAAGTCGTTTGCGCCAATTTACCTATACACTTATTTCATTTACCTTTAGACTTATCACATACATGTATATCAGTCTTCGTAAATAAAGTTCACTACTGGTAAGTATATGTATTAATTTACTGAATAAATTAGACTAGTGTAGTTGCCAGCAAAGATGGTAGGTATAGTTACATGGTACAATAAACTGTATCGACTTGCATTTGTAAGAGATTAAAAAAAAGTGTTCACTGGAGAAAAGAAAAGATCAGTTTAGAGAAGTCATTTTTCGAATAAACATGGATATTTCGATTAAGAAGTTAGAATCTAACCGAGGGAAGTCTGTTATTATTATTGACGGCCATAAGTATAGACAAGCCTTTGTAAAGAAGAGCGGATACATTAGATGGCGTTGCACAACAAAAGAATGTCCAGCAACCGTTTATACTGACGAACAGTGCATCACTATTTTAAGTGGATCGTTGGAACACCCTACCCATGAAACAAATCCACAGAAGTTGGAGCGACAAATATTTTGTATGCTCAAATTGATATTTTTATGGTAAACAACCTCAATATCCATACATCAATGAAGTTATTATTACAATTTGTGTAAAAACTGCCATTTTTTCCATTGAAAAGGTCAATTTTCTTTGTTCAATCAAAATTTCAGATAATTCCCGAAATTGATACAATTTCAATAATTGTTGAATATTATAATATTAAATGTTCAAGTGTTTGGTATTATTTTGATCCTATAACTGTATACTACAAGGTGAAAACTATCAGCAACCTCAATTCTGACACTGGTATGAACTATGTCCTGGTTCATTAGCCCTCTACCTGGAAATTTAGTATAAATAATATTTCAATTATGGCCCCGTATTCCATGAAAAGTCTTATTTGGATTATCAGATATGTTCTCTGTACAATTTATAAGCCAGCCTTGAAGTTATTTTATCTTTTAAACATTTAATTAGCACATTTTATACATTATTTTCATTTTTTTGTCTGAGAAAAACCTCAAATTTGACAATTTTAGCTGATTTAAGCTAACAGTTCATGCGATTAGAAAGTCCCAAATTTTCAAAGTTATCATTTTTATTGTCACAAATCAATAAACTGTTATCTTCTACTATTATCTTAATTCATAACAGTCTTCAATGTCACTCTCTTTTCCTTTATATACTATAATTTTACATTTGACGACTACAAATAGTGCTGTGTCCCAGTTCATGACCAACTTATTCCAAATGAAATCTTTGTGATTTCTTTAAATTGTGTGTTTTGTGATCCTATGCATATCCAATGCATATTTGATTAACTGAATCATAATCAACAGCATCAACTTTCAGAAGTGTCATTTTAATGATTTAAAACTCTTAATGATCTACTGAGATGCCACGATCACACCTGTAAAATAAAAATAAACATTTAAAATATGTTATACAGAATAAAAATAAAGAATTAAAAATAATTTATCTTTTCCAGAAATAGTTTATCATACATGTACAAATGAAAAAAAGCTTTAATACAATGCACTCTTCCGACTATAAATTATCTTTATGCATATATGCTTGGTGGCAAATAGATTCTATATGAAAAATAGCATTATTCCAGAAATGTTTGCTGCATGCATCATAAATGTTCTGTCATACCAAACAAGTTTGCATACAGTAATGGTGTAATGAAAAAAATGTAATTAATTAAACTTAGCATATCACATGCACTGCCACTGATTACATTGTATATAGCCAGAATGTTAATACATTCACATACTGTAATGTATGCATTAAGCATACATTTCATAAAGCTTCCCTAACAGCACTGAAACATAATAATTATGTTTTATAACAATTTAAATAAATTGTTCACAAATGTTGCATGGAAATTCATGTTACTATTTTAGTATTTAAAAACAATTGTCCTATGTATTGCTACAATATACACTAGGAACTTAATGAGAAATGCATAAAAAGTTTTCATGTAGACAAATTTCATTTAAAACCAAAAAATATAAAAAATCTTGAACATTTCACAAAAGATCCCCCCTTTTCTAAAAATATCAAAGAATACCGGAACAACTCCTTTATATAGATGTATTAATAAATCCCGATAATTTCCGAACAGCCATGATTACGTCACCAAAGCTCTGCTTGGATAAAGTTATTTATAGATTGGGAGAATTTGACAACTTTATATTGATGCTTGCCGTTTTCGCCATTTTTCGAGTAAAATAATAAAATTGTGAATTAAATCCCATCTCTTTTTCATTTATCGAAGCAAAGATATTATATTTATTCAGTTCGTGTAAAGTTTCTGTGCGATTTTTGTGCATCTTTTGTTTTCAAAATTAACCCCCATTTGATCCGGTTGAAAACGATATTTCTTTTGAGAATAAAACTATATTTTAGAAGAAGTTTTGTTACTTACCGTGCATGATTGACCTCCGTGGTCTGAATACATCAATGCTAGATAATTATTGTATCAATTGGTAGAACAATACGTCGGTAAATTCCATTTTTCTTTGGTACAACTCTGAAATTGTCCTGGCCAAGATGGCGGATGACATACATTTCGGTCATGCGCCACACAACGTCCGATAACTCTTCCCGCTCAACTCTGATTGCAAAGTCGGAAAATATGGACCGAACATCCAATGATTTCCGGGAGCTATTACTGCTTATCCATTGAAACCTTGGCGGCATATCTTTAGAGGAAGGTTCAGATTATTGATATCTGACTGTTAACTTTTTGCGGAAAAGCGGTAAACGAGTTTAAAACAATGTTTGTAAACTTTTATATTTTACGTTACGATTTTGACTTTTAAAAAATTCTTAACAATCGGATTGGTAAAATTGAAGACTTTCTGCAAATTTTAAGCCATGCATGAAGAATATTGGTCCAGGGATAGCTCCCGGAATTATTTTTGAAAATGGGCTGTTCGTTGACACATAAATCAAGATGGCGTCCGATTTTCTCGAAACGACTTCACTTTGGACGTTCAGTAGTAGTACCCAATCATATTTTTAATGCTTATAACTACCAAATTCTAGTTCTAGTTTTCAAGTTTTATCTGATATATTTTTTATCACGAAATAATAAATTTTAGATGTTTTTCTAATGAAATGAAAAAGGTGAAAATTCGGGTTTTTCTACTCCGACAGAAAATAATAACGCTATCGACGACTACGTTTGTCCTCCCTACCTATGTCTGGGGGAGGAGAACCTTATTGGTTTTAATACTTACATTATTTAAGAACTGTATAAATTTCAATAATAATTATAAAAATACCAAAAAACTAAATCACTCTTTAATTACAAAAAGAAACAACAAAGAATTAATGCACTGGAGGAAATCATGACTATTTGGTTAGGACTCATTATAGGGTTGGGGTTATGGTGTTTAACGCCACTTTCAACAATATTTTAGTTATATCGTGGCGGTCAGTTTTATTGGTTGAGGAAATTGGAGTACATGGAGAAAACCACCGACCTACCGCAAGTCACTGACAATCTTTATCACATAAGGTTGTATCGAGTACACCTCGCCATGAGCGGGATTATAGAGTTCACTGAACACAAACAAGACCACGTCATAAGGGGTCGGAGACCCAGCTCTTTGCTTGACATTCCCACTAACGAGTGTCCAAGTACTGTCTGTCACACCAGTGAGACTTTCCGAGTAATGACTATCACACTGGTGAGACAACCACGAAATTCAACTAAAATAATAATAAAAAAATTAAAAAAAACTACACGAGCTTACCCTATTGATATTAAACCGAGGCTGTGAGCGAACACGGGGACATCTTCCCGGTTGAACTACCTGTGTAGCTGTAGGCATAAACAGACACACAACAACAAACAAATTAGTCAAAGTTAACATTGTTTGCTGTTATTGCTGTGGCTGTTGAACATAGAACAGGCTGGATTCATGTCCCACTGGCATTTTGTTATATCAAGGTCACTTGTCAACTTGTGACGTCGTAAAATCACAGTTTTTAGACAACATTTACATGTATATCAATAAAAAACCAAAAGGTGTCATTATTACATGTTGTCCTGTCCTTCAATCTATTGAATGGTCACTTGTATTCATTGTGTTCTTCAATCATTGCCGTCTTAACGCGGGAGGAGTCCTAAATTTGCGCCAATTTCGCTTTTTCAGAGGGATCATTTGCGCCAACTATTTTTTTCAAAAGATGTCAATTGCGCCAGAATACGGAAGTCGTTTGCGCCAATTTACCTATACACTTATTTCATTTACCTTTAGACTTATCACATACATGTATATCAGTCTTCGTAAATAAAGTTCACTACTGGTAAGTATATGTATTAATTTACTGAATAAATTAGACTAGTGTAGTTGCCAGCAAAGATGGTAGGTATAGTTACATGGTACAATAAACTGTATCGACTTGCATTTGTAAGAGATTAAAAAAAAGTGTTCACTGGAGAAAAGAAAAGATCAGTTTAGAGAAGTCATTTTTCGAATAAACATGGATATTTCGATTAAGAAGTTAGAATCTAACCGAGGGAAGTCTGTTATTATTATTGACGGCCATAAGTATAGACAAGCCTTTGTAAAGAAGAGCGGATACATTAGATGGCGTTGCACAACAAAAGAATGTCCAGCAACCGTTTATACTGACGAACAGTGCATCACTATTTTAAGTGGATCGTTGGAACACCCTACCCATGAAACAAATCCACAGAAGTTGGAGCGACAAATATTTTGTATGCTCAAATTGATATTTTTATGGTAAACAACCTCAATATCCATACATCAATGAAGTTATTATTACAATTTGTGTAAAAACTGCCATTTTTTCCATTGAAAAGGTCAATTTTCTTTGTTCAATCAAAATTTCAGATAATTCCCGAAATTGATACAATTTCAATAATTGTTGAATATTATAATATTAAATGTTCAAGTGTTTGGTATTATTTTGATCCTATAACTGTATACTACAAGGTGAAAACTATCAGCAACCTCAATTCTGACACTGGTATGAACTATGTCCTGGTTCATTAGCCCTCTACCTGGAAATTTAGTATAAATAATATTTCAATTATGGCCCCGTATTCCATGAAAAGTCTTATTTGGATTATCAGATATGTTCTCTGTACAATTTATAAGCCAGCCTTGAAGTTATTTTATCTTTTAAACATTTAATTAGCACATTTTATACATTATTTTCATTTTTTTGTCTGAGAAAAACCTCAAATTTGACAATTTTAGCTGATTTAAGCTAACAGTTCATGCGATTAGAAAGTCCCAAATTTTCAAAGTTATCATTTTTATTGTCACAAATCAATAAACTGTTATCTTCTACTATTATCTTAATTCATAACAGTCTTCAATGTCACTCTCTTTTCCTTTATATACTATAATTTTACATTTGACGACTACAAATAGTGCTGTGTCCCAGTTCATGACCAACTTATTCCAAATGAAATCTTTGTGATTTCTTTAAATTGTGTGTTTTGTGATCCTATGCATATCCAATGCATATTTGATTAACTGAATCATAATCAACAGCATCAACTTTCAGAAGTGTCATTTTAATGATTTAAAACTCTTAATGATCTACTGAGATGCCACGATCACACCTGTAAAATAAAAATAAACATTTAAAATATGTTATACAGAATAAAAATAAAGAATTAAAAATAATTTATCTTTTACAGAAATAGTTTATCATACATGTACAAATGAAAAAAAGCTTTAATACAATGCACTCTTCCGACTATAAATTATCTTTATGCATATATGCTTGGTGGCAAATAGATTCTATATGAAAAATAGCATTATTCCAGAAATGTTTGCTGCATGCATCATAAATGTTCTGTCATACCAAACAAGTTTGCATACAGTAATGGTGTAATGAAAAAAATGTAATTAATTAAACTTAGCATATCACATGCACTGCCACTGATTACATTGTATATAGCCAGAATGTTAATACATTCACATACTGTAATGTATGCATTAAGCATATATTTCATAAAGCTTCCCTAACAGCACTGAAACATAATAATTATGTTTTATAACAATTTAAATAAATTGTTCAAAAATGTTGCATGGAAATTCATGTTACTATTTTAGTATTTAAAGACAATTGTCCTATGTATTGCTACAATATACACTAGGAACTTAATGAGAAATGCATAAAAAGTTTTCATGTAGACAAATTTCATTTAAAACCAAAAAATATAAAAAATCTTGAACATTTCACAAAAGATCCCCCCTTTTCTAAAAATATCAAAGAATACCGGAACAACTCCTTTATATAGATGTATTAATAAATCCCGATAATTTCCGAACAGCCATGATTACGTCACCAAAGCTCTGCTTGGATAAAGTTATTTATAGATTGGGAGAATTTGACAACTTTATATTGATGCTTGCCGTTTTCGCCATTTTTCGAGTAAAATAATAAAATTGTGAATTAAATCCCATCTCTTTTTCATTTATCGAAGCAAAGATATTATATTTATTCAGTTCGTGTAAAGTTTCTGTGCGATTTTTGTGCATCTTTTGTTTTCAAAATTAACCCCCATTTGATCCGGTTGAAAACGATATTTCTTTTGAGAATAAAACTATATTTTAGAAGAAGTTTTGTTACTTACCGTGAATGATTGACCTCCGTGGTCTGAATACATCAATGCTAGATAATTATTGTATCAATTGGTAGAACAATACGTCGGTAAATTCCATTTTTCTTTGGTACAACTCTGAAATTGTCCTGGCCAAGATGGCGGATGACATACATTTCGGTCATGCGCCACACAACGTCCGATAACTCTTCCCGCTCAACTCTGATTGCAAAGTCGGAAAATATGGACCGAACATCCAATGATTTCCGGGAGCTATTACTGCTTATCCATTGAAACCTTGGCGGCATATCTTTAGAGGAAGGTTCAGATTATTGATATCTGACTGTTAACTTTTTGCGGAAAAGCGGTAAACGAGTTTAAAACAATGTTTGTAAACTTTTATATTTTACGTTACGATTTTGACTTTTAAAAAATTCTTAACAATCGGATTGGTAAAATTGAAGACTTTCTGCAAATTTTAAGCCATGCATGAAGAATATTGGTCCAGGGATAGCTCCCGGAATTATTTTTGAAAATGGGCTGTTCGTTGACACATAAATCAAGATGGCGTCCGATTTTCTCGAAACGACTTCACTTTGGACGTTCAGTAGTAGTACCCAATCATATTTTTAATGCTTATAACTACCAAATTCTAGTTCTAGTTTTCAAGTTTTATCTGATATATTTTTTATCACGAAATAATAAATTTTAGATGTTTTTCTAATGAAATGAAAAAGGTGAAAATTCGGGTTTTTCTACTCCGACAGAAAATAATAACGCTATCGACGACTACGTTTGTCCTCCCTACCTATGTCTGGGGGAGGAGAACCTTATTGGTTTTAATACTTACATTATTTAAGAACTGTATAAATTTCAATAATAATTATAAAAATACCAAAAAACTAAATCACTCTTTAATTACAAAAAGAAACAACAAAGAATTAATGCACTGGAGGAAATCATGACTATTTGATTATGACTCATTATAGGGTTGGGGTTATGGTGTTTAACGCCACTTTCAACAATATTTTAGTTATATCGTGGCGGTCAGTTTTATTGGTTGAGGAAATTGGAGTACATGGAGAAAACCACCGACCTACCGCAAGTCACTGACAATCTTTATCACATAAGGTTGTATCGAGTACACCTCGCCATGAGCGGGATTATAGAGTTCACTGAACACAAACAAGACCACGTCACAAGGGGTCGGAGATCCAGCTCTTTGCTTGACATTCCCACTAACGAGTGTCCAAGTACTGTCTGTCACACCAGTGAGACTTTCCGAGTAATGACTATCACACTGGTGAGACAACCACGAAATTCAACTAAAATAATAAAAAAAAAAAAAAAAAAAAAACTACACGAGCTTACCCTATTGATATTAAACCGAGGCTGTGAGCGAACACGGGGACATCTTCCCGGTTGAACTACCTGTGTAGCTGTAGGCATAAACAGACACACAACAACAAACAAATTAGTCAAAGTTAACATTGTTTGCTGTTATTGCTGTGGCTGTTGAACATAGAACAGGCTGGATTCATGTCCCACTGGCATTTTGTTATATCAAGGTCACTTGTCAACTTGTGACGTCGTAAAATCACAGTTTTTAGACAACATTTACATGTATATCAATAAAAAACCAAAAGGTGTCATTATTACATGTTGTCCTGTCCTTCAATCTATTGAATGGTCACTTGTATTCATTGTGTTCTTCAATCATTGCCGTCTTAACGCGGGAGGAGTCCTAAATTTGCGCCAATTTCGCTTTTTCAGAGGGATCATTTGCGCCAACTATTTTTTTCAAAAGATGTCAATTGCGCCAGAATACGGAAGTCGTTTGCGCCAATTTACCTATACACTTATTTCATTTACCTTTAGACTTATCACATACATGTATATCAGTCTTCGTAAATAAAGTTCACTACTGGTAAGTATATGTATTAATTTACTGAATAAATTAGACTAGTGTAGTTGCCAGCAAAGATGGTAGGTATAGTTACATGGTACAATAAACTGTATCGACTTGCATTTGTAAGAGATTAAAAAAAAGTGTTCACTGGAGAAAAGAAAAGATCAGTTTAGAGAAGTCATTTTTCGAATAAACATGGATATTTCGATTAAGAAGTTAGAATCTAACCGAGGGAAGTCTGTTATTATTATTGACGGCCATAAGTATAGACAAGCCTTTGTAAAGAAGAGCGGATACATTAGATGGCGTTGCACAACAAAAGAATGTCCAGCAACCGTTTATACTGACGAACAGTGCATCACTATTTTAAGTGGATCGTTGGAACACCCTACCCATGAAACAAATCCACAGAAGTTGGAGCGACAAATATTTTGTATGCTCAAATTGATATTTTTATGGTAAACAACCTCAATATCCATACATCAATGAAGTTATTATTACAATTTGTGTAAAAACTGCCATTTTTTCCATTGAAAAGGTCAATTTTCTTTGTTCAATCAAAATTTCAGATAATTCCCGAAATTGATACAATTTCAATAATTGTTGAATATTATAATATTAAATGTTCAAGTGTTTGGTATTATTTTGATCCTATAACTGTATACTACAAGGTGAAAACTATCAGCAACCTCAATTCTGACACTGGTATGAACTATGTCCTGGTTCATTAGCCCTCTACCTGGAAATTTAGTATAAATAATATTTCAATTATGGCCCCGTATTCCATGAAAAGTCTTATTTGGATTATCAGATATGTTCTCTGTACAATTTATAAGCCAGCCTTGAAGTTATTTTATCTTTTAAACATTTAATTAGCACATTTTATACATTATTTTCATTTTTTTGTCTGAGAAAAACCTCAAATTTGACAATTTTAGCTGATTTAAGCTAACAGTTCATGCGATTAGAAAGTCCCAAATTTTCAAAGTTATCATTTTTATTGTCACAAATCAATAAACTGTTATCTTCTACTATTATCTTAATTCATAACAGTCTTCAATGTCACTCTCTTTTCCTTTATATACTATAATTTTACATTTGACGACTACAAATAGTGCTGTGTCCCAGTTCATGACCAACTTATTCCAAATGAAATCTTTGTGATTTCTTTAAATTGTGTGTTTTGTGATCCTATGCATATCCAATGCATATTTGATTAACTGAATCATAATCAACAGCATCAACTTTCAGAAGTGTCATTTTAATGATTTAAAACTCTTAATGATCTACTGAGATGCCACGATCACACCTGTAAAATAAAAATAAACATTTAAAATATGTTATACAGAATAAAAATAAAGAATTAAAAATAATTTATCTTTTCCAGAAATAGTTTATCATACATGTACAAATGAAAAAAAGCTTTAATACAATGCACTCTTCCGACTATAAATTATCTTTATGCATATATGCTTGGTGGCAAATAGATTCTATATGAAAAATAGCATTATTCCAGAAATGTTTGCTGCATGCATCATAAATGTTCTGTCATACCAAACAAGTTTGCATACAGTAATGGTGTAATGAAAAAAATGTAATTAATTAAACTTAGCATATCACATGCACTGCCACTGATTACATTGTATATAGCCAGAATGTTAATACATTCACATACTGTAATGTATGCATTAAGCATACATTTCATAAAGCTTCCCTAACAGCACTGAAACATAATAATTATGTTTTATAACAATTTAAATAAATTGTTCACAAATGTTGCATGGAAATTCATGTTACTATTTTAGTATTTAAAAACAATTGTCCTATGTATTGCTACAATATACACTAGGAACTTAATGAGAAATGCATAAAAAGTTTTCATGTAGACAAATTTCATTTAAAACCAAAAAATATAAAAAATCTTGAACATTTCACAAAAGATCCCCCCTTTTCTAAAAATATCAAAGAATACCGGAACAACTCCTTTATATAGATGTATTAATAAATCCCGATAATTTCCGAACAGCCATGATTACGTCACCAAAGCTCTGCTTGGATAAAGTTATTTATAGATTGGGAGAATTTGACAACTTTATATTGATGCTTGCCGTTTTCGCCATTTTTCGAGTAAAATAATAAAATTGTGAATTAAATCCCATCTCTTTTTCATTTATCGAAGCAAAAATATTATATTTATTCAGTTCGTGTAAAGTTTCTGTGCGATTTTTGTGCATCTTTTGTTTTCAAAATTAACCCCCATTTGATCCGGTTGAAAACGATATTTCTTTTGAGAATAAAACTATATTTTAGAAGAAGTTTTGTTACTTACCGTGCATGATTGACCTCCGTGGTCTGAATACATCAATGCTAGATAATTATTGTATCAATTGGTAGAACAATACGTCGGTAAATTCCATTTTTCTTTGGTACAACTCTGAAATTGTCCTGGCCAAGATGGCGGATGACATACATTTCGGTCATGCGCCACACAACGTCCGATAACTCTTCCCGCTCAACTCTGATTGCAAAGTCGGAAAATATGGACCGAACATCCAATGATTTCCGGGAGCTATTACTGCTTATCCATTGAAACCTTGGCGGCATATCTTTAGAGGAAGGTTCAGATTATTGATATCTGACTGTTAACTTTTTGCGGAAAAGCGGTAAACGAGTTTAAAACAATGTTTGTAAACTTTTATATTTTACGTTACGATTTTGACTTTTAAAAAATTCTTAACAATCGGATTGGTAAAATTGAAGACTTTCTGCAAATTTTAAGCCATGCATGAAGAATATTGGTCCAGGGATAGCTCCCGGAATTATTTTTGAAAATGGGCTGTTCGTTGACACATAAATCAAGATGGCGTCCGATTTTCTCGAAACGACTTCACTTTGGACGTTCAGTAGTAGTACCCAATCATATTTTTAATGCTTATAACTACCAAATTCTAGTTCTAGTTTTCAAGTTTTATCTGATATATTTTTTATCACGAAATAATAAATTTTAGATGTTTTTCTAATGAAATGAAAAAGGTGAAAATTCGGGTTTTTCTACTCCGACAGAAAATAATAACGCTATCGACGACTACGTTTGTCCTCCCTACCTATGTCTGGGGGAGGAGAACCTTATTGGTTTTAATACTTACATTATTTAAGAACTGTATAAATTTCAATAATAATTATAAAAATACCAAAAAACTAAATCACTCTTTAATTACAAAAAGAAACAACAAAGAATTAATGCACTGGAGGAAATCATGACTATTTGATTATGACTCATTATAGGGTTGGGGTTATGGTGTTTAACGCCACTTTCAACAATATTTTAGTTATATCGTGGCGGTCAGTTTTATTGGTTGAGGAAATTGGAGTACATGGAGAAAACCACCGACCTACCGCAAGTCACTGACAATCTTTATCACATAAGGTTGTATCGAGTACACCTCGCCATGAGCGGGATTATAGAGTTCACTGAACACAAACAAGACCACGTCACAAGGGGTCGGAGATCCAGCTCTTTGCTTGACATTCCCACTAACGAGTGTCCAAGTACTGTCTGTCACACCAGTGAGACTTTCCGAGTAATGACTATCACACTGGTGAGACAACCACGAAATTCAACTAAAATAATAAAAAAAAAAAAAAAAAAAAAACTACACGAGCTTACCCTATTGATATTAAACCGAGGCTGTGAGCGAACACGGGGACATCTTCCCGGTTGAACTACCTGTGTAGCTGTAGGCATAAACAGACACACAACAACAAACAAATTAGTCAAAGTTAACATTGTTTGCTGTTATTGCTGTGGCTGTTGAACATAGAACAGGCTGGATTCATGTCCCACTGGCATTTTGTTATATCAAGGTCACTTGTCAACTTGTGACGTCGTAAAATCACAGTTTTTAGACAACATTTACATGTATATCAATAAAAAACCAAAAGGTGTCATTATTACATGTTGTCCTGTCCTTCAATCTATTGAATGGTCACTTGTATTCATTGTGTTCTTCAATCATTGCCGTCTTAACGCGGGAGGAGTCCTAAATTTGCGCCAATTTCGCTTTTTCAGAGGGATCATTTGCGCCAACTATTTTTTTCAAAAGATGTCAATTGCGCCAGAATACGGAAGTCGTTTGCGCCAATTTACCTATACACTTATTTCATTTACCTTTAGACTTATCACATACATGTATATCAGTCTTCGTAAATAAAGTTCACTACTGGTAAGTATATGTATTAATTTACTGAATAAATTAGACTAGTGTAGTTGCCAGCAAAGATGGTAGGTATAGTTACATGGTACAATAAACTGTATCGACTTACATTTGTAAGAGATTAAAAAAAAGTGTTCACTGGAGAAAAGAAAAGATCAGTTTAGAGAAGTCATTTTTCGAATAAACATGGATATTTCGATTAAGAAGTTAGAATCTAACCGAGGGAAGTCTGTTATTATTATTGACGGCCATAAGTATAGACAAGCCTTTGTAAAGAAGAGCGGATAAATTAGATGGCGTTGCACAACAAAAGAATGTCCAGCAACCGTTTATACTGACGAACAGTGCATCACTATTTTAAGTGGATCGTTGGAACACCCTACCCATGAAACAAATCCACAGAAGTTGGAGCGACAAATTCTCAGAACAGCTTGCAAAAGAAAGGCAACAGAGATGATTTCAGAGAGACCATCAAAGATAATATGCTCTGAACTTTTCAACATCGAGGAGGAAAATCTTCAAAGAAATGATTTGAAATGTATCAGATAATCGATGTGCAGAGAGAGAAGAAAACTGTACCCAGCACAGCCCAAACATGAACAGGAGAGTTCAACGAATTTTACAGGAGATTGGCGTCATGACTAATAAAGATTAGAACTTTGTCTTAGCAAATGACATTGACAGTGGAATTGTAATTCTAGGTTGTGAGGCTAATTTGAATTTTTTATGTTTAGACACAGATGATGTATTTGCTGATTGTACATTCAAATGTTGTCTGACATATTTCCAGCAACTGTATACCATACATGGATTTAAGAATGGACATTACATTCCATTAGTGTTTTGTCTTTTGCCTTACAAGTCAGGAGATTGTTACAGGAAAATGTTTTCTTTGCTCAAGGAATGTTGCGCTAAATGTAATGTCATTATGAACTTTACCACTATCCATGTTGATTTTGAGGAAACCATGCATACTGTCGTGAAAGAAGTTTTTCCTGGCGTTATCATCAAGGGATGTCGCTTTCATCTTGGTCAGGCATGGTGGCGTAAAATACAGAATTTAGGACTAGCAAAAGAATACAAGAAAAGGGGCAGTGAGGTTAGCAAATGGTTACACCATTTCTTTGGATTAGCCTTTTTAGAACCAGATGAAGTAGCTGATTGCTTTGCCGAGAATTTGATACAGGATATGCCAAGTGACATGAAAGTTGAAGCTTTTGCTGATTATGTGTTGTCAACTTACGTTGATGATAATGCTTTGTTTCCAACATCTGTATGGACAGAAACTCCATCCAACGTACGACGTACAAATAATGGACCAGGGGCATTTCATCGGCACTATAACGAACAGTTGTATGCATCACATCCATTTATGTTTGTGTTCTTGTATCAGATTGTTAAAATTCAAGCCACAACTTACATTAAGATAAGGAGTACGAATTCAGCTGCAGTAAGGAGCAGACACAATTCAGAAAAGGAAAGTGTTGCCATCGAAAAATTCCAGAAGCATGCTAGAGGTGAAATTAGGGGATCCCACGAGCATAGGGGCTCCATGTTAATCTATGTATGTTGAGTACACTAAAATCCAAAAATAAAATTACATAGATCAATATTTTATAACATAATTACACCAGTAGTTAGTGGCGCTCGTGGCTCGGAATTCCCCCCCCCCCCCTTTTTTTTTAACTTTGTGTTTACATATTTATTTTCAATAAAATTTCTTTATTATTTCATTTCAACTTGTTCGTGTCCATATTCATGCAATCTTATATTAACACTAACGCACTGATTTATGTTAGAATTCGTCTTTTAAATATACTTGTCATAGTATAGTTTAAGAAAACTATTAAATTCTCAGTTGCAATGTGTCATGTTTAAATTTTTATCTAGATTTATGTAAGTGGTTCAGGGCCTCCAAGAGACATTTTACAAAGCGGAACAAGACTGTTTTAGGGCCCCGTGGACAGGCTGAGACTTCTCTCAAAACCGAGGATTTGTTGTCCAATAAAACCACTGACAAACTTTCATAAAAGTCCAAGTGAATCTTACATAATTATTTTTATAAATAAACAAAAAATATGAGCTAAGGCTATGGGGTCTTTCAGAGATTCACGGGCCCCTTCTTGGCTATCTGGGCACCGGACCGATGTACCGGCTGAACCCCCTTCTCATAGGCCCCGAGTGGTTGAAGAATAAAAAAGCCAAATTATATATTTGACTCTCACTTCTAAGTTGTAAAAAGAGATAAGAGGAATGTCGTTGACAAGCTCTATGGTCTTACACATACAGATGTAATTAGACATTTTATTAAAGAATAAATTACTATTTATAGATCTCAGTATGTAATCTTAGTAATTAATGTAATTAATTTTAGATATGTCTTTAAAAAAATATTTTCCTCAAATACTGGCGATATATATATATAATTAGTTTTCTCATTATTATCAGTTAACTCAGTGCATAGTGAAGTTAATGTTTCAGTGGCTGTCAGTTTTTTTAATCTCATAAAAGTCATAAAAATGTGGTTTGTATCTTGTAGTAAAGTGGTTGTTCATGACAAAAAAAAAACTGGGGCTTTAAATTCTTTAATTAATGCATGGCAAAATAGTACGAGTGTATTTATTTATATAACATTTCAAAGATCAATCGATATTACAGCTGACGAACTAGGTAGTCTCCCTTTGCCGATTGATTTTTTCCCCCCTACAATCGATTACTAAAAGCGTGATGACTTTATTATAAATTATAATACTGCTAAGTGAATGCTGTGTGCGTCATCGACAAAACATTATGTTTTAGACGCCATTTTGAAATACACAGAAGTGAATGGAAGCGGAGATTTTTTTTCATGAAAAAGGATGATTCTCCAGGAGTCTGGAGATAATAGCAGATAACACAAGATTCACTACACTTTTCAATGTTGTTACGTGTACAAATGGCTGGTATAGAGTTCTACGATGCGGTTCTCAACAACGAATTAGAGGTCCTCAAGCGCTTGGTAGCTCAGCACAAAATTGACTTGAATGCTAAATTTGTTGAGGTAAGGAAAAAGAACCATGCCGACTTGTACCCAATACACCTAGCCTCATACAGAGGTTACACGTACATGCTGCAGTATTTGATAGAATCAAAGTGTAACGTTAATCAGACAACAGGGACACTGCGGAGGTCGGCACTACATTTTGCTGTATTACGACACAAGATGGCGTGTATGTTGTTGCTTATTGCAGCAGGAGCTAAACTAGATGCCAAAGATACGTTTAGTAATTCACCGTGCCATTATGCTGCCGACGATGGCTATTGCCAGATACTTGATGTGTTGATTAGACGTGGTGTAAACGTAAATACGCAAGATATAACGTCCAAGACACCGCTGATGAAGGCTGTCAGAAACAACAAAACGGATGCGGTTTTAAGATTAATCCGTGCATGCTGTAATTTGAATATAACTGACAGAAATAGTGATATGGCGCTACACTATGCTTCACGGAACGGATGTGCGGAAATAATTGACATTTTGTTATCCGCCGGAAGTTTAATTGATGTTCAGAATTATTGGGGAAGAACGCCGTTAATGGAAGCAGTTTGCTACAATCATAAAGATGTAGTTTCAAGACTTATTAAAGCAAAGTGTGATTTAAATAGGCGAGAGTTCAAAACAGGTGATACAGCTTTGCACATCGCTATAAAGAGAAACTATACTGATGTTGTAGACCTACTGTTAGCAGCCGGAAGTCGCCATGACATTTACAATCACCAAGGAGAAACTGCCGCATTTGATGCCGTGGCAACGAACAAAATTGAAGTGATACGACTCATGATTGTGCACAACTGTGATCTTGAACAACCTGGGAAGTATTTTTCTAACGGAATATATAAATCGTTGTTTCAAATAGCAGCAGAAAAGGGACATTTTGAAATTTGTAGACTACTAGCTACGTTTGGTTACGTAGATTTCACTGCCAGGGTCCATATTTACACAAACTATATTCCATCACGCTTGGTTACAGAGCAAGAGGATGTAGTACAATGGCTCCGTAAAAAAATGCAGACGGCTACCTCACTTCAACAACTTTGTCGTAAATGTATACGTAAAAGCCTAGGATATAGAATTGTTCAAAATTTAGAATGTTTACCCATGCCTAGAGCTTTAAAAGACTTTGTGCTTATAAAAGAAGTCAACGACAAACAAATTGTATTTGAACGTTAACCTCTTACTATTTTACAGACTATGGTGCTTGTGATATAACGTTGAGTTATCTCCCCATATATTAGTAAGCTTCAAACATTTAGTGACGTCGTTAATATCATAACTAAATGGTTAACATTATATTACGTTTCGACTTGAAACATTTCATTATCAATTTAGAAAGACAGAAAGAATATCGACCAAACAGAATAAAAACTGCTCATTTTTGGAGATAATGTCGCGTCCATATTTTTTCTATGCATACGTTGACCCTATGATGAGCTAATAAATAATATTGTTGTTAATTTTGTATGTTAATTGTTATACATACAAGCTACGTTAAATGTCATTGTTGATGTTCTTAAGATAAACTTTAAATTAAACACCACTGGTATTTATTTTTTAATTTGGCGCCATCTGATCAAAATCAAAATCTTGTTAGTTTTGCACTCCATTAAACCTACATGACACGTATAAAAGATCCAACCTACCATCCAGACGACCTGAACAAAATCCGTTCGATTCTCTCGGATCTTTCCTTAACTATCAGTTTTTGAACCCGTCTGTAAGATTTTGTCAGTGCTATTTTCATTGGTTAATTTTAAGTTCATCTGGACGAGGTTAAATTGAGTTGTGTCAGAGGTTAATGACTCGTACAGCCAATAAAATAAATAATATAGGGCGGTCGTGATCGTATGGTATGGTAGTTGTATTTATAACTGTCTGTGCAATCAGTGCCTATCAACACTAAAGTTGTAAGTTCGAACCCTGTCCATGGCGATTAAGTTGATCAAAACAAAGTTATATTTTAAAATTTTAAACATATTTCTTATATTGAGGGATTCTGTTGGCTTTTTTTCAATAATAACGTCTTTTGGAAAGTATGAAAAAACCCATTCCAATCAGCACCAGTTTTACGAGATAGAATTACAGCCAAACTGTAAAATTGGTTGAACAATTCCAAAAATTGAATGTCAAAATTTGGTGACTATTCACGTTCCTATTGGCTTATTTATCTGATAACTGAATATATACAACAAGTATTCTTGAAGTTACAGGGTGATAAATGCACCAATGACACACGTTTTACTTGCATGGCAAAACGTCACGAGACTATGTGAATTATAACATTGTCTTGTCGTGTGGAGGAATAGTGCTAAACAGCACTTTCAGAAATATTTAAGTCGTGTGGAGGAAAGGTGTTTAGCACCACTTTCAACCATATTTCAGTTATATCGTGCGGTCAATTTTATTGATGGAGGAATCCGGAGTACCGTGAGAATACCAACGACCTGTCGCAAGTGAGAATACCACCGACCTGTCGTAAGTGAGAATACCACCGACCTGTCGTAAGTGAGAATACCAACGACCTGTCGTAAGTGAGAATACCAACGACTTGTCGTAAGTCACTGACAAACTTGATCACACAATGTTGTATCGAGTACACTTCGCCATGAGCGGGATTCGAACTCGCAACTTTAGTGACAGGCACTGATTGCATAGGTAGTTGTAAATCCAGCTACCATACGAGCACGACCACAGCTTCTTCCTGTCGTGTGGATACTTGAACATATTTTTGTCTATTTCATACAGATTTTTGTAAATGCTAGCTCACTGAAACAACAGTCCGCGGGTAGACATGTTGCTACACTTGGATATGTAATCCTGATTCCGAGCCAACCAATAGTTGCCCTTACTCCTCAATGCTGCGGGCTCTCGGAGAAATAGCAAAGACCAATTCTAGTCTTTGGTTTGACCCGACGGGGGCTCGAACCCACGAACTACTGTATAGATATAGGATTAATATCAAATTGAACACAGAGGACAATTTTTTTTTTACATACATGTATATCAAATTGTTTACACCAAAGTTTGAAATACGATAGTGGTCGATGAACAGAATTTAATTCATTATATCAACACAATACATTGTAATTTCATATTTTTGTCTTGTTCTCCAGTCAGTTTTATTGGTGGAAAAAACCACCGACCTTCTTCTTCCAATACTCTGCAAATCGCCTCTGGTGTATTGTAGTAGATTGACGCCGCATGCCCACCGGGAAACAGCATCCAAAATAAAATCCAAATCTGGAGTATGTACAATTAAAAACATCTATATACATCTAATGGAGTGCTGTTGGTAGGCTGGTCTTGAAGGCATCTACTGTTGATGCGGAGACAGCCTCTGCAGGTAGTTCATTCCATAATCTGATGGTTGATGGGAAGAACGATTGTTGGTGGCACTGGGAGTCGACCTGTCGCAAGTCGCTGACAAACTTTATCACGTTATGTTGTATCGAGTACACGGGGTTCGAACTCGCAATGTTAGTGTGTAAATTCGGTTAATTGTACATACAAACATGTTAATTACTGGTAGATGAAAGAGACAATAATTATGCAATTTCAAACTGTACTTAATGAAGTAATATTTCGACAAACATTTTTTTTTTTTAAATTTTATTGAATATGATGTTTTTATCGAAGTCCACAATAAAAATAGAGTTTGAATCCACAACCCTGCTGATCCTTAAGGGGTTTTTTTTGGGGGGGGGGGGTTAAATTTCGATATGTGAGACTACAAAATACATGTGCAAAGGTGTTTTTGTGTACATGTATTAATGTTTGAAAGTATTACTGGTATCATAGAATATATATTTATTTGATTATTATTTTTTATACTTCTTTGTTTATAACAGTATCCAATGTTTTTGTCACTTGTTTCATATGAAGAGTTTCCAGGTGTGTCTAACTTCGATGGATTCAGGAGTCGGTCAATTTTTTTTAATCTACCAGTCTTTCGGGTCTATTCCAAAAGTTGAATGCATGTGATGTGCACTTTTTTGAAGTGTGGCCTAAATGAATTTTAGTGGCTTAAACACTTTTTAAACCTGGCCAGATCACTATTAAACTATTCTACATGTGTGAATATTTTGATAAATGTAAAAATGTAAATTCTATGGAATATCCCTATTTGTGATTTTTTTTTTGGTATCGCAGATTTTGTCTGATTATTGAAATTATATCTTTTTCACAAGACATCTCATGAACATATTATCTCGGCAACTGCTAGACTAATTAATCCAAACTTACCAGATATGGTGTCCGATTGCAATTCCTCCACTCATTGTTTATATCTCTGTTTATTAACATAATATTCTAATGTGATTTAGCACAATAATGCAATCTATTTAAAATCCCCCCCTTTTTTTTTCTTTGTCGCCAACACAAAGATAATGAGAGGAACAAAAGAGATGTAATTTTAATTAGAATACAGATATACTATCAACACTATCAACAACAAAATCAGTAACATTAAGTGTTCTATTAGATGCTTTTGACAAACAAATCAGTTTTGTCCACTCTTTGAAAAATTATACTTACCGAATATAGAAAAGAAGATTTGTTTTATCTCTCTCTGGGACGTTCTGAACATGACGGTATTTAGGTTATGTAGTCTCTTATTGGAGTGCTTTGGGGGTCAGGATTATGGTGTTTAACGCCGCTTTCAACTTCAGTAATATCGTGGCGATCAGTTTTATTGGTGGAGGAAAACGTAGAAACCACCTACCACACAAGTCACTGACAAATTTTATCACATAATGTTGGATCGAGTACATTTCGCCATGAGCGGGATTCAAACTTAAGTGGTGATTATCACTAATTGCATGGGTAGTAGTAAATCCAACTACCATACGATCACGACCCAGACTGTCCCTGTAGTGGTTTGGATTAGTTTATTAGAGTTGACCATCAATTTCAGCAATTTATCTGCTGTGTCGTGACCAGATGTGTTTGGAAGGAATGACCAGTGAAACCCCCCACCATGGAAAAGTGTCTGGAAACCTTAACATTCGAGGTGGGTCTTGTGGTCAGGACTCGCGACAGTGTTGTCAGAAGGATATGACATTAACCAGGTTATGGTGATCAATGCCATTTTCAACAATATTTCATTTATATCATGGCGATCAGATTTATTGATGGAGGAAACTGGAGTACCCGAAGAAAACCACAGACCTTCTGCAAGTCAATGACAAACTTTATCACATAATGTTGTGTCGAGTTAAAATGTTCTGCACAACGAAGTTATTCTTATTATAAAGAAAATATGACTGACAAATTGCATATAAAGGAATTTTAATAACAAACAAGACAACATATGATCATCATAATGTACCCCCCTTTTTTTTTCTCTCTCTCGCTATTCTAATGTTTAATATTATGACAGTTTTTTAGCCTTATTATATAAAGCGTCCACAACTTTTCCCATGTTCTGAATGGTATCTAATGAGTTCTCATACGTCTTGTCAACTGGTGTTTCATCAAATACAATTAATACACCTGCTCCTTGATCCAATATACCTGTAATTATAAAAAACATATATTTAGAGTTATGGTTGATGGTGTTTTAACGCCACTTTCAACAATATTTCAGCTATATCGTGGTGGTCAGTTTTATTGTTGGAGGAAACCAGAGTACCCGGAGAAAAACCACCGACCTGTCGCAAGTCACTGACAAACTTTATCACATAATGTTGTATCCAGTACACCTCGCCATGAACGAAGTTGGAACTCACAACTTTAGTGGTGATAGGCACTGATTGCACAGGTAGTTGTAAACCCAACTACCATACGATCACGACCACCACCGGTTCACGGCGGCCCCCGCAAATATTTAGTCCCAGAACCAAACCAATCTAATTAAAAGTAGATGTTTGCTGTATCATTTTAATTTTTTTCCATTGACGATGCACAGCAATCTAATGACATCCCAAATGGGGTCACGTCAGGGTTTAAATTTTCAATCGACCAATCCGTGAAGGGCCTACCATTTAAACATGTGTACACTCCAAAAGCTGTTATCCAACTGGTCAAAATATTTAACTGTCTTGGATATGATTGAAAGGTCAAAGTTGAATGAAAGGTTATCTGACATGACCCCAAACAAGATGTTGTTAGATGTTAGTGTATCTCCAAATTTTGTTTTTTTAAAATACAACAAAATTCTTATTTTAATTCGACTGAGAACTAAACACGTCTTCAAGCATTTTTATTGGATGTTTGATTTATAATAATAATGATATAACAAGATCTGAATATTTAACCTATTGAGGTGAATAACGTATGCAGAAGTCTAGATACTTTTTATACAAATGCTTGAATCAATAATTTTTATTTTCTTCAACCACAATGCCATCATTTCGTAGCTACTGCTGGCACTGCCACTTCCTTGAAGGAATATGATGTGGGGATGTTGACAACCTTTCTGGATGAAACATAGCAAACAGTTGTGTACATCTTATTTATAATGATCAGCTGTTTTGAACAAACTGGATTAAAAAAAAATTAAAATCCTGACCTATCTACCCTTTTCTTGGACATGAACCCCAAAACACACATATTGCTTCTTTTTATTTGCCTTAGAAATATGTAAAGATTCGTTTATTGAACTTTAAAGTAATAAAAAAAACTTTTTTTTAATTTCCCACGTTATCTCTATTGTATGATTTTTAGTACCCACGACATTCAAATTTTCTTCTACCCATAGATTATTTAAATAAATTCACAGTACAACTTTGTGTACACTGACAAACACATGTTCATACCATGAAATTTTTTGTCCAGGATCATCTGTGATAACTTCTTCTCTACTGTGTCCTGCAATATAATAAAGAAACTTATCATTTACCGGCTGTAGCTGACAAACTTGTCATGTCAAGTTTCCATTTGCAAAGGTTGAATTGTTTTTGTTATTATTTTAAGTGTAGCAGATAACCATTACACCATTTTTCATCTGTCAAAAAAAAAACCCACAAAGATAGGGTTATAACCAGTATGATATTGACAATTTTAACTCTTGTCCGTTAAAAAACAAAAACACAAAAATTTGTGTGCAATAACACGATTCACAAATCTTAATAAGATAGGGTTGTCAAGGGTGAACCAGTATGATTTTGACAATTTTCACTCTTGTTCGTCAATAAAAAAAAAAGCACAAAAATTAGTGTGCAGTAACACAATTAATTTTTTTTTGATAAGATAGGGTTGTCAGCCAGTATGGTTTTAACAATTTTCATTTGTATTTTTGTTTTTTAAACATTTTTTTTCAAGTAATGTTTAAGTACAAAATTAAAACCCAATATAAAAGGACTCTAATTTTTGTAGATATCACTGCAGCAAGTTTGCATAAGTATACCAATGATATCAGTTACCGTTTTTAGACTGTTGATGCTCTATTGCTCTTTCTTGTCAAATCTATTTAATCAAATTTGGAAAGTCTTTGAAAAGTTAAAATATGAATACACCCGTAACTAGGATAACTAAATAGGTAACAGGTAAATGAAGCCAAAATGAGCATGGACACAATACAAATTATTTATTTTTTCTCAACAGACCTTGTACAATAATGCTAGAAAAAAAAACTGTGGCAGCAGCTTCAGTTACAGTCCTCGAAATGAAAAATTGAATTTACTGTCCGAATTTATTTTTATATAGTTCTAAATAAAAACTGAAAAATTTACTGATCCGAACAAAGTTTTACTGGTTTGGGGCTGAAGGACTGCAGTTACCAACAGAAAAGTCTAACACAATCAAACAGACATACTAAAGTTCACTTGGAGGTCAAAAGGTTACATTAATTTGTGTCAGATAGTAGCAGAATCAGTTACCAACAGAAAAGTCTGACAGAATCAAACAGACATACTAAAGTTCACTTGGAGGTCAAAAGGTTACATCAAGTTGTGTCAGATGGTAGCAGAATCAGTTACCAACAGAAAAGTCTGACAGAATCAAACAAACATACTAAAGTTCACTTGGAGGTCAAAAGGTTACATCAAGTTGTGTCAGATGGTAGCAGAATCAGTTACCAACAGAAAAGTCTGACACAATCAAACAGACATACTAAAGTTCACTTGGAGGTCAAAAGGTTACATCAAGTTGTGTCAGATGGTAGCAGAATCAGTTACCAACAGAAAAGTCTGACACAATCAAACAGACATACTAAAGTTCACTTGGAGGTCAAAAGGTTACATCAAGTTGTGTCAGATGGTAGCAGAATCAGTTACCAACAGAAAAGTCTGACAGAATCAAACAGACATACTAAAGTTCACTTGGAGGTCAAAAGGTTACATCAAGTTGTGTCAGATGGTAGCAGAATCAGTTACCAACAGAAAAGTCTGACACAATCAAACAGACATACTAAAGTTCACTTGGAGGTCAAAAGGTTACATCAAGTTGTGTCAGATGGTAGCAGAATCAGCTACCAACAGAAAAGTCTGACAGAATGAAACAGACATACTAAAGTTCACTTGGAGATCAAAAGGTTACATCAAGTTGTGTCAGATGGTAGCAGAATCAGTTACCAACAGAAAAGTCTGACAGAATGAAACAGACATACTAAAGTTCACTTGGAGATCAAAAGGTTACATCAAGTTGTGTCAGATGGTAGCAGAATCAGTTACGAACAGAAAAGTGACAGAATGAAACAGACATACTAAAGTTCACTTGGAGATCAAAAGGTTACATCAAGTTGTGTCAGATAGTAGCAGAATCAGTTACCAACAGAAAAGTGACAGAATGAAACGGACACTTGTCAAAAAGTCAAAAGGTTACATTAAGTTGATTCAGATGTTAATTAAGTTAAGTGTAATGAATTTAGTTTTAGGGTGTTTAATGCCACTTTAAACAATATTTCAGTTATATCGTGGTGGTCAGTTTTATTGTTGGAGGAAACCAGAGTACCCGGATAAAACCACCGACCTGTCGCAAGTCACTGACAAACTTTATCACATAATGTTGTATCGAGTATAATGAATTTAACAACTGATATTAATCTGATTAATTGAATCACAGATTTACTTACCATTCCTAATTTGATAAGATTTGCTACATGTTGAACCTACAAAATAACACAGACCATTTAAATTTATTATTTACCAGTTAATATAAATAAATCATATTTTTATCAGTATAATGTTCACAAATTATTACATGTATAATCCTGAAGAAGGCGTAGGGTATATAGTGGTGAAGTTAATTCATCCATCGATAATTCATCTCCTTACACCAATGAGGAATAAATTTACAACCACCTCTCCATGAGGTGTGCTTGATTTGTACCTTAACTTAAGCGAGAAAGTCTACCTGATAGTTACCTCCCTCCGGGATAGCTATATAATCGTAGCCGATATTGGCTATCATGTTTAGTACTTTGGTTTTCTTGCTCCCAGAGTTTCAACTTATTCATTGAAGATAGAAATCCTTCTAGCAAAACTCATAGCTCTAATGTATCTGCTTCTGTAAGTACTGTTCAATACTTATTTTCGTGGTTTTTCGTTGGTTCAATCAAACCACAAAAATTTAGTGCCCAACGAAAGGTAGAAATAACAAGAGAGGTCATTAGCAAGTATCAAAATCACGAATCCAAATGTCAACGAACATCTCAGTTTCTGCCAATCTACGAAAATTGACATCATCAGAAATAAATGACACCACAATCATCTTGTTTGCTTGTAAATGGACCCATTCATATCCAAACTTCCTGCATAATGTAATTATTATTAAAACTAAGGTTCTCCTCCCTCAGACATAGGTGACCTTAGCCAATAATAAAACTAAGGTTCTCCTCCCTCAGACATAGGTGACCTTAGCCAATAATAAAACTAAGGTTCTCCTCCCTCAGACATAGGTGACCTTAGCCAATAATAAAACTAAGGTTCTCCTCCCTCAGACATCGGTGACCTTAGCCAATAATAAAACTAAGGTTCTCCTCCCTCAGACATCGGTGACCTTAGTCAATAATAAAACTAAGGTTCTCCTCCCTCAGACATAGGTGACCTTAGCCAATAATAAAACTAAGGTTCTCCTCCCTCAGACATAGGTGACCTTAGCCAATAATAAAACTAAGGTTCTCCTCCCTCAGACATAGGTGACCGTAGCCAATAATAAAACTAAGGTTCTCCTCCCTCAGACATAGGTGACCTTAGCCAATAATAAAACTAAGGTTCTCCTCCCTCAGACATAGGTGACCTTAGTCAATAATAAAACTAAGGTTCTCCTCCCTCAGACATAGGTGACCTTAGCCAATAATAAAACTAAGGTTCTCCTCCCTCAGACATAGGTGACCTTAGCCAATAATAAAACTAAGGTTCTCCTCCCTCAGACATAGGTGACCTTAGCCAATAATAAAACTAAGGTTCTCCTCCCTCAGACATAGGTGACCTTAGTCAATAATAAAACTAAGGTTCTCCTCCCTCAGACATAGGTGACCTTAGCCAATAATAAAACTAAGGTTCTCCTCCCTCAGATATAGGTGACCTTAGCCAATAATAAAACTAAGGTTCTCCTCCCTCAGACATAGGTGACCGTAGCCAATAATAAAACTAAGGTTCTCCTCCCTCAGACATAGGTGACCTTAGCCAATAATAAAACTAAGGTTCTCCTCCCTCAGATATAGGTGACCTTAGCCAATAATAAAACTAAGGTTCTCCTCCCTCAGACATAGGTGACCTTAGCCAATAATAAAACTAAGGTTCTCCTCCCTCAGACATAGGTGACCTTAGCCAATAATAAAACTAAGGTTCTCCTCCCTCCGACATAGGTGACCTTAGCCAATAATAAAACTAAGGTTCTCCTCCCTCAGACATAGGTGACCTTAGCCAATAATAAAACTAAGGTTCTCCTCCCTCAGACATAGGTGACCTTAGCCAATAATAAAACTAAGGTTCTCCTCCCTCAGACATAGGTGACCTTAGTCAATAATAAAACTAAGGTTCTCCTCCCTCAGACATAGGTGACCTTGGCCAATAATAAAACTAAGGTTCTCCTCCCTCAGGCATAGGTGACCTTAGCCAATAATAAAACTAAGGTTCTCCTCCCTCAGACATAGGTGACCTTAGCCAATAATAAAACTAAGGTTCTCCTCCCTCAGGCATAGGTGACCTTAGTCAATAATAAAACTAAGGTTCTCCTCCCTCAGACATAAGTGACCTTAGCCAATAATAAAACTAAGGTTCTCCTCCCTCAGACATAGGTGACCTTAGCCAATAATAAAACTAAGGTTCTCCTCCCTCAGACATAGGTGACCGTAGCCAATAATAAAACTAAGGTTCTCCTCCCTCAGACATAGGTGACCTTAGCCAATAATAAAACTAAGGTTCTCCTCCCTCAGACACAATGTAATTATTATTAAAACTAAGGTTCTCCTCCCTCAGACATAAGTGACCTTAGCCAATAATAAAACTAAGGTTCTCCTCCCTCAGACATAGGTGACCTTAGCCAATAATAAAACTAAGGTTCTCCTCCCTCAGACATAGGTGACCTTAGCCAATAATAAAACTAAGGTTCTCCTCCCTCAGACACAATGTAATTATTATTAAAACTAAGGTTCTCCTCCCTCAGACATAAGTGACCTTAGCCAATAATAAAACTAAGGTTCTCCTCCCTCAGACATAGGTGACCTTAGCCAATAATAAAACTAAGGTTCTCCTCCCTCAGACATAGGTGACCTTAGCCAATAATAAAACTAAGGTTCTCCTCCCTCAGACACAATGTAATTATTATTAAAACTAAGGTTCTCCTCCCTCAGACACAATGTAATTATTATTAAAACTAAGGTTCTCCTCCCTCAGACACAATGTAATTATTATTAAAACTAAGGTTCTCCTCCCTCAGACATAGGTGACCTTAGCCAATAATAAAACTAAGGTTCTCCTCCCTCAGACACAATGTAATTATTATTAAAACTAAGGTTCTCCTCCCTCAGACACAATGTAATTATTATTAAAACTAAGGTTCTCCTCCCTCAGACACAATGTAATTATTATTAAAACTAAGGTTCTCCTCCCTCAGACATAGGTGACCTTAGCCAATAATAAAACTAAGGTTCTCCTCCCTCAGACACAATGTAATTATTATTAAAACTAAGGTTCTCCTCCCTCAGACATAAGTGACCTTAGCCAATAATAAAACTAAGGTTCTCCTCCCTCAGACACAATGTAATTATTATTAAAACTAAGGTTCTCCTCCCTCAGACATAAGTGACCTTAGCCAATAATAAAACTAAGGTTCTCCTCCCTCAGACACAATGTAATTATTATTAAAACTAAGGTTCTCCTCCCTCAGACATAAGTGACCTTAGCCAATAATAAAACTAAGGTTCTCCTCCCTCAGACACAATGTAATTATTATTAAAACTAAGGTTCTCCTCCCTCAGACATAAGTGACCTTAGCCAATAATAAAACTAAGGTTCTCCTCCCTCAGACACAATGTAATTATTATTAAAACTAAGGTTCTCCTCCCTCAGACATAAGTGACCTTAGCCAATAATAAAACTAAGGTTCTCCTCCCTCAGACACAATGTAATTATTATTAAAACTAAGGTTCTCCTCCCTCAGACATAAGTGACCTTAGCCAATAATAAAACTAAGGTTCTCCTCCCTCAGACACAATGTAATTATTATTAAAACTAAGGTTCTCCTCCCTCAGACACAATGTAATTATTATTAAAACTAAGGTTCTCCTCCCTCAGACATAAGTGACCTTAGCCAATAATAAAACTAAGGTTCTCCTCCCTCAGACACAATGTAATTATTATTAAAACTAAGGTTCTCCTCCCTCAGACACAATGTAATTATTATTAAAACTAAGGTTCTCCTCCCTCAGACACAATGTAATTATTATTAAAACTAAGGTTCTCCTCCCTCAGACATAAGTGACCTTAGCCAATAATAAAACTAAGGTTCTCCTCCCTCAGACACAATGTAATTATTATTAAAACTAAGGTTCTCCTCCCTCAGACACAATGTAATTATTATTAAAACTAAGGTTCTCCTCCCTCAGACATAAGTGACCTTAGCCAATAATAAAACTAAGGTTCTCCTCCCTCAGACACAATGTAATTATTATTAAAACTAAGGTTCTCCTCCCTCAGACACAATGTAATTATTATTAAAACTAAGGTTCTCCTCCCTCAGACACAATGTAATTATTATTAAAACTAAGGTTCTCCTCCCTCAGGTGACCTCAGTTGATTTTGGCTATTCTGTTTAGGACTTTTGGTTTTATTGCTCCCAAAGATTTTAAAATTATTTGGCTTTCGAATCGAAAACTTCTGACTGAGCGTACCTGATGAGGGTTTTTTTTCCAGAAAAGTGCTGTGCACACTAAATGCTAAATTTTATTGGGGACAAAGATGGTTTGGTTTGGTTGGTTTATGGTGCTTAATACCACTTTCAACAATATTTCAGCTATATCGTGGCAGTCAGTTTTATTGGTGGAGGAAACCAGAGTACCCAGAGAAAACCACCAACCTGTTGCAAGCCATTGACAAACTCTGTCACATAATGTTGTATCAAGTACACTTGGGACAAAGAAACAAAAATATGTACCTGTACTCTGGAGAATGGTTCTATAATTCTACACAAGTTCTGTTCTAATAAGTTGTCATATAATGTCTTCAGATGGGCATTGACGATTGGATCTTCTTCTAACTGAGATTTGTAACTTGCAAGTGTCTATAAAGAGAAAACATGTTAATGTGTTACTGCAATGTTAATGAAGTAAGTTTTACGCTTGCAAGCAAGTTGTAAAGTCTTAACAGTAAAACATTAAGAAGATAACGTGAGCATTTCTTTGAAGAGACATACATATTTATCAAACATGGATAAAATGAGTGATTTTTTCTTAATGCCAATTCTACAGCTATATCATGGCGAGAACAAGTAATATTCGATAAGATGATGATGAGGTCCACTTTGTACTAGATCCACACACTTGGTTGGATATTTATAGTGTAGTATCTCACTGAAACAACAGTCCGAGGATAAACATGTCGCCCCACTCTGACACATTATCCTGACTCTGACCCAACCAGTCTTTGTTTTTACTCCTTATTCCTGTGTACTTAGTGGAGGAGCAACAAATACCAACGTTCAATACAGCATGGGCAGGTTTGACTGTACTGGTTTGTGGCATCAAGTTTATTTTCACTAGATCTCTAGTATGAAAAATATGGTTATAAGGAAACTTTTTTCATTAACATTCAAACTATTAAGGGAGACTTGAAATACCTACACACAATAAATGATTCAATCTTTATGGAAGTTCTTTAATCATCTTGAATTCTTGGACAACCTGAGAGGAAAGAAATCTGTCTTTTTTTTACTTTGTAAATTTGACATGCACAGGGAAGAATAAATTATGAAGAGTTATCTTTCTTAGTTTGTAGGCAAATATATGAATACCTTCTGAAAATCTGCTAAAGATCTTTTATGACTGGCTTGTGCTATACTTTTCATGGCTTCTACTGCTGGACCACTGTACTTGAGGGCTAGTTTACCACTGACAATGGCTTGTACTTCATCGGATCTGAAAAAAGAAAACAGGAAAATCAATTGGTATTTTTCTTTAAAAGCATACCTCCACCAAAGAAGGCAGACACTTTTTAAATGGACCATCTTAAAATTTTCTTCAAATATTGCTTCATATCTGATCAATAGCAATTACTAAGTCTATAGTCTTTGGTTTGACCTGACTGGGGCTAGACCCCACGATCTACCACACTTGAGGCAAGCAAGCTAATCATTACACCACAGATGCAGTCTCTCTCTAGTACATATGTTTGTAAAGAACAAATTACATATCTCATTCGCTAAGGTCACTGCTGGATAAATTATTTACAACTGTTTCATTGTATAAACTAACTGTACACATCATACTCACAGGTTAGGGTTATGGTAATTAACGCCACTTAAAAGCACTTTCAACAATATTTCAGTTATATCGGTGGAGGAAACCACAGACTTGCCACAAGTCACTGACAAACTCTATCACACAATATTGTATCGGGTACACCTGAGCAGGATTTGAACTCACAACATTAGTAGTGATAGGCACAGATTCATAAATCCAACTACCATACAATCACGGCCACGACAGCCCCCTTTCATTGTGTAAACTAACAGTACACATTACTTACGTGTTTAACATTATTTTACACAGTAACATGTACTTCAGAGACACAATTGCTCTAGGACTGTCAATAGAATCATATCCTTCAAATGCTTCATAAAAATACGAGTAAGATGTCTTAAAATCTTTTTCATCTGCTGCATGGAGGATACCTAAAAAAAGATCAACGTTAGAACTAGTTATTTATAGAATAAAATTTCTCCTTAGGGTTATGGTGTTGAACACCACTTTCAACAATATTTCATTTATATTTATTGATGGAGGAAACCGGACTACCCAGAGAAAACCACCGACCTGCCACAAGTCACAGAAACTTTATCACATAATATTGTATCCAGTACACCAGTATTAACCAGTGCAAAATTTCTCCTACTTATAGCATGTTTAATCAGTTGGTTAAGTTTTTGTAATATTTTTAATCGCCACAGTGGTTAAATTTCTACATGAGAATTACTGCCAATTTCCTTTCGACGGTCATTAACAAAGGATATAAGAACTTCAAAATATTTTTGACGTTTTGGTCATAGGAAAAACAGATTACTCAAGGTTTAAAATATACTTATTTAGTGGATTATAATATAACTCCACTCTTGCTAAAGCTTGAGGTTTAAAATTTGAAAATTAACTATCTCATGTAAAGAAATATCGTAATCCAATGGTAACAGAATGAGAATCTATATATAGCTTGAAATGTCCATTCGCTTGCTACTGTTATCAATGTGTGTGTAACTTTAACAGATGTGAAGAGGGGGGTTAGAACACAAACACATATATAATTCTTGATGGCACACTGCCCTCTTAATTTCTCTGCAAATTCCAACAAAATTTATACTATAGTGTTGCATCAAAAAAGGGCACCTTTGGAAAAAAGCCTTTTGGGCCTTTCAGTAAAGTGTTATATCAAAAAAGGATCCCTTTGGAAATAAGCCTTGAGGCTTCTAAGGGTTATCCTTGGCTGATATAAACTGATACCTATATGTGAATCATTTTACAGAGGTGTTTTTATATTTTACTTTTTACTGGTCACATATTTTTTTATCACACTAGATATATGATGCCCTCTCTTTTTATGTTCAATGAGTTAAGGTGAGTGATTATTCTTTTTGTTGGTATTGGTGTAATTGTTAACCATCACTGATTTAAATTTCTTTTCATAATTCAATTTCACTCACAGATTTACAGCTTATTACTACTACCCCTTTAGTATCTTCATAACTATTCTTTATGCATTGAAATGCTATATAATGGGCACCAGTCCATGAAGGTCCGTTTTTACACTCACTTGTTTGCTCTTAAAATACAGCTGACAATGTATCTTTTAAAAGTATTGTTAAACAAATGCCATTCATTATTTTTTTTAACATGCTAAGATTTTTTGTTTGGGGGGGGGGGGGGGGATAAAAAAAAATTATATTTCCAACAAATACAATACCAACCAGATTGCATATCCAGGGCAGCTTGTAATTTTGGTGGACAGTAGATACTATTAGCTGTAGTTCTAGCTGACGTCAATGCAGCTCTGTAAATAAAACATAAAAGTTTGATTTAAAATAGTAGCAGAATATTCTAAATTAGCAATGAACAGGAATAAATTATAGCATTTCTCTAGGTTTTTTTTATCATTGGGAAAGAAGAAACATTTCTTCATAAATAACTACCCTATATAATATTCTAGCAATAAATAATATAAAATCATGTATTGAGTGACATAGTCAAGCCTGCTCATGTGGTCACCTCCATTAAGCATTCACCTGTATTAAAATGTCACCCTTTTCTTGTACTGGATGTTTGATTTATTATAAGGGTTAGGGTAATGGTGTTTAAAGCCATTTTAAACAATATTTCAGTTATACCGTGGCAGTCAGTTTTATTGGTGGAGGAAACAGGAGTGTCCAGAGAAAACCACCGGCCTCCCACAAGTCACTGACAAACTTTATCACATAATGTTGTATCGAGTACACCTTGCCATCAGCAGAATTCAAACTGACAACATTAGTGGTGATAGCAACTAATTGCACAGGTAGTTGTAAATCCAGACGACCCCTGGTAGATTTAATTTTTTTTTTAATTTTTGGTGTTTTAACGCCACTTTCAGCAATATTTCAGCTACATCATGGCGACCAGATTTAGTGGTGGAAGAAGCCGGAGTGCCAGGAGAGAACCACTGACCATGGCCAAGCAACTGGTTAACTTTATCAATTGCGGTTGCGAGTCGAGTGCACCCTTTTTTGTAATTTACAAAGCTGGGCACGAACCCATGCCGTATTAGTCCAGTCAATAGACCCGTAGACCCAAAACAAATTGCAACAGAAATTATAAATATGCCAGCATTTTCACTTTAACCCATAGAGTAACCAATAAAAAATCGCCATGAAAATTTTATGTATTAAAGACAGAAATTAAGATAAAAAATGAGTACTTTTTACTTCTATCGTTTTGTCACTACGGATCCTCCATAGCCGAATCAGAGATTTTCCGGAAAATACAACTCAGACGGAAAGCAATGAAAATAGGAATTAACATCCATATCTAGGTAAGCGTAATAATAATATAATATATTTCTATGAAGTTACTACAACAAGTATGTTCAATTTTACCAAAACACCCATGAAAAGTGAACAAACAGATCAATATCTATGACATTCAAATTGAGCAGACGTAATTCCCATAATGCACCATTCTCAACCCAAAAAGAGCTTTGTAAAGCCTTTTTAAATTACATTCTGCTAAATTTTGTGTAAAAATGTGTTATTATATATTAGACAGAGATATTTATTCAAGTGTTTGATCGAATTAGCACTTAAATTCGCGGATTTCCATAATAGGTAGATGCAGACGGGAAAAAAAATCTATGGAACGCCAGTTTACCTTACCTCTGTATCTTTACCCCCTTCAAATGAGAACCATACTGTGTCGTATGTTAAACATGTGTTGGGTGGCGGTGCGCTGTACAGTTCTGTGTGAGTGAAAATCCCATCACCTCCGTATCCATGAATATAATTTATGTACACTAAAAATCAGGCTTATTCACACGGGATATACAAGTTTATCAAATCAAGTTAAAACAATCCACAACGATTGTCCCGACATTACGTATACAATATGCATGTTTTGGAAAAATTTAAGAAGACGCATCACTGTTTAAAATCTAAAAGTCTCTGTTCGTATGGTTAAAATCTAAAATCTATTTGTTACGGTTTGGTGCGAGGTTTAAAAAGTAATTGTCACATCCTAAAATCTAAAACGAATCGTATCTACAGTTTAAGATCTAAAACGTCATCTTTCAAAGTCTAAAATCTAAAACAATTATCACAGTTTATTGTAATGGATTCTTGGGCAATCCTCGGACGGCTCTCCCCTCCCCCTTTTTCGCAGTGTTAGTTCCGTTTCTTCATTGTTGTCTGTATTTTGTCTCTATCACTCTCCAGAAGCTTGGTTCTCTTAATATGCAATTTGAACATTAATCTCCTTGATAGACCTTCGAGTCTGGCTATGCTGGCTGAGTTTTTCTTGGTAGGTTTCACCTTGATTGTATTGTCCATTAGCAGTTGTAGTTGGTCAACTTCGCTCAAGTCCGTAAAATTTTCATTATTTTGGAACTCATTTTGCCATATAGCGTTGATCTCGGACAGTAAAGTTTTTCTCTCCGACTGTAGTTGTTCACATTGGAGAATGAAGAGCAGTACAATCTCTTCAGCTGCTCTGCATAGCAGGCATGTTGGGTCAGTTTCATTTCTGTAGTACTTAATGCGTTTTGTTTGCAGCACGTATGTCCCGGTGACAAGTCTTAATTTTACTGGAATTCTACTGATGTCTAATGATGAGTAGCATCTGTGCTTCAAAATAGGATGTATTTTGCACTTGCTCAGGTTGTGGTTACTAAGATATTGCAGCCCTTTGTAGAGTTGTGCTAGGGTTGTTAGCTGGGTACACCAGTGGTCATTCACTCTTGATTTCACCAACGAGATCCATCGTGATTTTTTGATAGGATTGTCCAAATAGTTGTACGCCTCTTTCAGGTCGTATTTTCGTAGTATTTTGTTGACACATATAAACCAGCTGTTACTAGATTCCTCCTTCACGGTTAGTTGTCTTCTTGCAAGCTTTTTCTCAGTGTTTTTTTTCGCCCTGATGACAGACGTTATTGAAGAATGTGAGGGCTTTTATATGAATTTGTGCTTCTATTGGTAGAATTCCAGTTAGTATATAAACGACTGGGTCCGGACAGCTCATCGGTAAAGACAGGATTTGTTTTAGTATCCATTTCTGGAAGAGTTCTAGTTGTTCAAGAGGTTTTGAGGACGGTAATAATAGCTCCATACCGTAAAGCAATACTGGTGTTATGTAGGTTTTGTAGATGTGTAGTAGGGACTCGGGATCCAGGCCGTTGTGTCCATGAAATCCACATCCGAATAGACTGTATGTACTACGTCTTGCTTTAGTTATATTTTCATCAACATTGGTTTGGATATTGTGTTTCATCGTTGTTGTTCTGATGATACCTAAATGAGTAGCTTGCTCCACCTCAGGCATGGTGATATTCCCCATATTAAGTTTCTCGTTGGTTGTTTCGCACTGTTTGTTGTTTCCTCTAATGTGGATTGCTACACTATTCTTTGGTTGTAATTCATATCCCTCGAGGTTCGCAAAGTCAAGAGCCATGTTGACCATGATCTGTCCTGTGTTGTTAACGTTGATGTTTCCTATTTTCAGTCCTATACCAACATCTTGCAAACGGTCTAATAGTGGGTTGATATATAGTTTATAGAGATCAGTGCTAAGGATACCTTCTTGCCGGACTCCCATACCGACCTTAAAACAATCGGACGTGCTTCCTGCCCATTTTATGCAGCTTTCCGCATTGTGGTGCAAGCTTTTAATAATAGTCCACGTTTTGTCCTGAATTCCCGCGTGGTACATACGCCGGAACAGATGTGAATGTATAACTTTGTCGAATGCAGCTTTTGCATCGAGTACAAGATGTCCATTTTGCTTTTCGTCGGTTAATATTATGTATGCTTCTTCGACAGGTAGAGCAGCATTCATGGGGGACGATCCTTTCGTAAACCCTCTTTGCGTTGGATTTTGCATATTATGGATCAATGGTTGTATTCTATCTCTGATCACTGCTTCGACGATCTTACTAATTACAGGCAGAACTGTTATTCCTCGATAGTTGACGGCATCGTTTTTGCTTCCGACGTCAAACGCTGCACACTTTCATATTTTGCGAGTGTTTCATCAAGTGAAACAATGGATCGGTGAGGCTGACAATATGGAAGCAAAAGATTGGGGGTGGTCTATTGAACACAACATGTGCGTGCCAATCAGATCGAGTTTGCCACCCGCTCCAGATGAACTTCTAAAAACGATATATTGCAGATATAAGACAAACTGAGATTCAAAACGCTGTAACTGACAAAGCATGGTCTGGAATGTTCTGTCGCTTGCACTGAATACCGAGGGAATACATGTAGCAACATGTCTGCATGCGTAGATCAGAACTCTGATTCAGACGAATAGTTGATGCCTAATGTTGATATTTGAAAGATACATGTATTGCTAACTTATACGATATCAGAACTTTCATTTAATTTTTTTGGTGGGGTGGGGATTTTTGGTGAATTTTGAAATTTTCCATTTTCGTTCATCTATGTATGTATGTATGTTTATGGTGTTTAGCCTCACTTTTAACAATATTTCAGCTATATAGTCGCTGTCAGTTTTATTGGTGGAGGAAACCGGAGTACCCGGAGAAAATCACCGACCTGTCACAAGTCACTGACAAACTTTATCACATAATGTCGTTAATCTAGGGAAGGAAAATAAGATGTTTCTATTTTTTTTTCATTAAACAAACACCAACTGATTGTTAACAATTGACTTTTAATTATATTTCAAAACATTCTTTATTAATCTGCCACAGAAAATATGATTTTTTCAAAATTTCAGTTTTCAGCATTTTTTTTTTTTTTAATGAAATTTTACCAAAAAAATAGCCACCTGGGGAGAATATGGATTGATTTTTTTATTTTTGAAAGAATATTCAATAATAACAAGATATTTTTAGAGAAATTGGTAATATTCTGCAAAGTAGAGTGAACATGTGAAATTTCCAGTTTTCAGCGATTTTTCTTCAAAATCCCTTGTTTTTACCCCAAAAATTGCAAGAAGGCAACTTGGGATTTTCGGCGACTTTTAATATGTTAATGAGGACACTCCAAGCTTCAAGATGAGCCCAAGAAACCTTCTGTTGCAATTTGTTCTAGGTCACGCCTTTTCTGGCGTATATTGACTGGACTATATTGGTGATAGGCTTGCATGAGTTGTTACTGTTAGGTAATCCAACTACCTAACTCAATGAGCCACCCTGGCCCTCCGTAGAAAAAGAGGCATAATCGATACTCTAGCATACATATACATAACCGTTAGCTCTCCTCATTTGGTACAGGCACGTCATTAAAAAGGGGGAGGGGTTAGACTAGTTTTATGGGCCCAAATCTGCCGTCTTAGTGAAATGATTCGGTCATGCAAACGATTCACATGTGAGTAAAATGCTAACCCTCACATACAATTGGTGAGCTGACAGAAACAATACATTATCCTGACTCCAAAAGAATCAGTCTTTGCTCTTTCTCCTTAATATTGCATGCTAAGAAGAGAAGCAGAAAATTTTATATTCTTTAGTTGACACTAACCATTTTACATCAGAGGTAGTTTTTCCCCATTAAAATAAGACCTACAACCTACCTAGCTCTTGGGAGATTACTGAGTGAATGGTACACTCTGCTCTCTAACAACTGCACTTCTACCAACAGTGCTTTATCATCTAACTTTTTAAGCTCTTTTAGTAATGTAGAACCTATTAAAAATATCACATAATTTTAATCAAAATAATTTAGATTATGAAAGTTCAACAAATTTTCAACTGACTATCAACTAATTATAATATGACGTCCTTCTTTCACTTTGTAAATAAACCAACGATGTATTTCTTCGCAAATTCTCATTGGCACTTGCACAGCTCACACATTTAAGCCAGTTGATAAAATCACACAATAAAATTATTTACACTGTTGTTAGCATTTCAAAAACATCTATATTCACTGAAAATAATCAATATATCTAAAAATTAATAAATATGTGATGTGCAATTAAAACATGCAAACACAATATTATTTTTACGGATGTTCCATCAATAAGACTTTCCCATCGTAAAAGCACATGTTGATGAGTCTAATTGACAGGGTGAAAGATAGACCAGCTAATCTGCACTGCATAAATTGTGTGCAACCTTGCAATGTGTGTACCAAATTTTTTCCTGTGACAAAGATTCTACTGGAACACATTTTCTATTGTATATAAATGCATTCTTCCCATACTAGAAACTGTCTTTGCAGTAAATAAAATCTACATTTTTTAGCATTAACAATTATTTGTTTAATGATTTTTATTATTTTGTCAGAATATTACAGCTATTGTCAATAAATTCACAAAAACAAAAACCTATGATACAAACCTAAGGCTAAAGCTTCTGTGTACTGTTTAGTTTCATGGTACAGGGCAATTAATCTGGCCTGAAATCATAGTTTTATCTATTTAATACTTTTAAGTGTTTACTGAATAAATAAATGTTACAGAATACTGAAGGGGAAATTAAAAGTGGAAAATCCAGATTAACAGGTAACATAGGATACACGAGACGAAGAGAAACAAAACAATAACACAACACAATATGTGTTGGACACCACTATACACAAACAAACACAAGTGACGTAAATAAGACATGAGCCCTCCTACAAACAACTGGAGGTAAAGTCGAACTCAACATCATTTTTATGCGGAAATCATAAGACATCACAACACGGAACTCAGAACATTAAGACACATAATAGGAAAAAACAAAAAAATAAAAAGCTTTGTAAGTACTAACTGTACTTTTTAATATCTTTGTAAGATGAAGAAACAACAATAAAAGTACTCCGATTTTACTGAAGTTTTAGGTTGAATTTTCTCATATTCACTCCATCTATATCCTTTCATGTTAAATGTACAAAATATTAAATATTGTCATATGAAAGATAACTCTATCACTGTTTAAACTTTCTTCTCATAATTGACACAGTGATAGGGTTTTCATCAAGATAATTTGAAATAGGCATCAAATAAAAAAGAATGGACTGCTGAAACAGAGAGAATACAGTGTGTGAAATTAAATTTTGTGGTATCATAGACCAATCTCTATTTTACATAGACCTCACTGTACATTATATACAAAATTTTGACATAGATCAGCTTGATTTTACATATACATTGTCTATAGGTCTACCGCTAATTTCGCACACTGAGAATATCATATCTAAAATGCTGACGGTTAATTATAATATATTAATCATATTACATATAATTTTTAAAACTCATAAATATATAGCCATTAGTGTAAAACGGTATATAAAATATACCTCTAAGGCTTGTCGTAAAAATGTCCTCTTCTCGTCTTTAGCCCAGTCAATACATTCTTTGCACAACTCAACCTGAAAAAATACATACATTGTCAAAGAAAATACAATTAATTCTGTTGGATCAGATTGCTGTTTGCTCGATAAGATTTAAAAAAAACTACTCTTTCCACCAAATTTGTATATTTTCTGCATAAATAGCTGATAATGAGAACATTTTTTTTTTTTTTTTTTTTTTTTCCTATAGTCAGGATTTTATAAATTCCCCTTACATCACCACCTGACTAGGGTGTGACAGGAGTTTTCAAAATTAAGTTTTGTGACTACATTGGTTTTACATTTTGATAAACAAAATAAAGAAATAATAATATATAATAGTAATAAACACTTTCATTCATCTTTCACACACACTCTCTTACCATTTTGTTTTTCTAAAATATTTGATTGCACCTGACATTTTGTACTTAATCAAAAAAGCTGAAAAAAGAATCTCATCACTATATGAATCAAACAAACAAAAAATATTATGATTAGTTGAAAATATATTGTAAGGGGGTCCACATTTTTTCAAATGCTAAAATGGTATTGTTTTTCTTTGATATATATTGTTCAAGTGAACGGTACCACATAATTTTATGTTTAAATTCTACAATATTTAGCCTTTGTTCATTGAGTTTGCACTTGAAGATGTAATTTTTTGCAATAATTGAAATCAAATTAACAAGAAGATCCCCTGACTCAAAACCAAAGAAATATTCTTTTTTGTCAAAAATCAAATTCTTGTAATATTGTTTTAATTGTTTTGACAAAGATTTGAGAAAAATTTGTGTCACAGGACAGTCAAAGAATAGATGTTCAATAGTTTCATCATGAATTTTGCAAAATGTACATAAATTAGTATTCTTGAGCTTTATTTTATGTAAAAAGGAATTGGTAGGAATGATCCTGTGTAACAATTTAAATTGAAAATTTTGAAGATATGAGTTTCTACAAGATTTTTTTAAAATAATAAAATATTTTGACCAATTTGTTATTTCACAATTAAGAAGTTTTTCCCATTTGGAAAATTTTTCTGTTGGTAAAGAAATGATTGCATTCACAAGACCTTTATAAACAAACCTAACATTTTTACTATGAACTATTCTTTCTAAATAGGCATCCTTTTTACTAAGTATGTCGAAATTTACATTTACACAGTTTTCCTTCAGATTGATGTACTTGGGAACATTTGACACCAGACTATAGTACTTCAAAAAATTATTGGTATTCAGTTTATTTCTAGTCTGTTCAAAAGTATAAAAATTACCAGAATGTGGGTCAATAAGATCACATAAATACTGCACATTATGTTCTATCCATCTAATATAATAATTTAAATCAGTTACTGGTACAAAATTAAGGATATCAAGAGACAATAGTTCATTAGTATTCATCTTTGTATAAGGTTTTGCAAAATGATAGCTAGACAGAACATCTTTCCAAAAAGGATTTGTAAGCTTCTTAGCAACTTCCTTTAGCTTTTCTTTCTGAAAAGTTAAAATTCTTTCACCGCCAAAGCTTTGAAGATTGAATAATAATACTTTTTGCCAATCACCATCTAAATTGGAAAATAATCGTTTAATCCAACCTACTTTCAGATAAATATTAAATGATTGAAGATCTATCATTTTCAAACCCCCCTGATATATATCACGATTAAAGTACTTCGCTTTATCTTATCTGACTTCCCGTTCCATATGAATTTATAAAAAAGTGAATTTAAATCATTTATTTTTGTCTGAGGTAAATTTGGTAGAGATGTCAGTAAATGAATTAGCTTTGGTAGTGCAAGAGTTTTTATAACTGTAATTTTACCAAGTAATGTCAGTTTTCTATGCTGCCAACTTTTTAGTATTGCCTTAACCTCCTTGATTTTTTTGGTAAAATTTATATCTGTAATACAGTTTAAATCAAGTGAAAAATCAATTCCCAAAACCTTAAAGTTTTCATGAGACCAATTTAGTTTCATATTTGGATAAATAATTTGATCTGAATACTTCTTGTTTCCAACCCACACAGCTTTTGTTTTGGATGAATTCATTTTTAAACCAGACACCTTGTAAAAAGATTCAAAACATTCAAGAGCCTCCCTCAATGAATTTTCACTCCCATCTAGAATAAGAAAGGTATCATCAGCATACAAACTTATGAGAGATTCAACTTCATTGATAATAATACCATGAATGTCTTGGTTGGCCTTCAATTTTAATGAAAGCAGCTCCACACCGATTATAAACAAATAAGGTGAAAGCGGATCACCATGTCGACAGCCTCTTTCTAGAGAAAAAAAATTTGACATGTGACCATTATTTATAACACAACTTTTGGCTTTTGAATAGAACAGTTCAAACCATTTACAAACAGATGGTCCAAAATTAAAACTTGAGAGGGCTTTTTTCAAAAATTTTCATTCAACCGAATCGAATGCTTTCTCGAAATCTACAAGAAGTAAAAGACCGGTTTTGTTATGTTGTTCAAGATAATGCATCAAATCATACAACAGTCTTGTATTTTCCCCAATAAATCTTCCTTTTATAAAACCTTTTTGTGTATCACTAATAATAAATGGTAATAGAGGTTTAATTCTATTAGCAATTACAGCAGAAGCTATTTTAAAGTCAGTATTTAATAAACTTATTGGTCTCCAGTTGCCAATAAAGTGCCTGTCCTTTCCTTCTTTTGGAATACATGTTATGACTCCCTGATACTGAAAATCAGTGAAGCTTCCAGACTCATAGGTTAAATATAATGACCTATAAAGCAATGGACCAATATCTTCCCAAAATTTTTTATAAAAATCTACAGTATATCCATCAGAACCTGGACTTTTTCCATTTGTCATTAACTTCAGTGATTGGGCACATTCTTTAAATGTTATATTACCTTCACACAAGTATTTTTGTTCTTCTGTGAGTTTAATATTATGATTAAAAAAGGACTCATCATTACAATCTAAATTTGTTGTTGAATACAATGTTTTGTAAAAATCGTGTTGTTGAAGGAGAATTTTAGATTGATCTGATATATGATGACCTGCATCATCAATAAGCTCAGTTATAGTTTTTTTAATAAAATTTTTCTTTTCTAGTTTACAGAAGTATTGTGAGCATTTTTCTCCATTTTCATGCCAGTTTGCCTTTGATCGGAGAAGTATACCCTCTACCTTTTCCTCCCTTTTCCTTTCAAACTCTATTTTTTTATTATTTAAAGACGATTGTATTAATTCACTTGGTGCTGAGTTCATAATATCTTCTAGATTAAGAATATCTTTTTCAAGTTTAAGGGTAAGGTCTTTTTCTTCCCTTGTTTTTGTTATACTATGAGATATTGAAATACTTCTGATCTTCATCTTAAGAATTTCAAAAAATACTTGGTCATTACATGTAAGTTCAACATTTAAAAGATCATTAATATCTCCAGATAAATAGTACTCAGACACAGTTTCTTTAATACATGTCTTAACCTTCTCTACATAAACAAAATCTCTAAGTAACTGAGAATTAAATTTCCAATACCCCTTTCCCCTTCTGGCAAGACTGGCAGAAAAAGTGAAAGTGATTGCTGAATGGTCAGTTTTATATCCTGGAATTATTTTTGTATTTTTCATAAGTGAAAAAAGATCCTCAGATACAAGAAAGTAATCAAGACGACTTTGTTTTATTGGGGAGCTTTGACGCCAGGTATACTTTCTACCATTTGGAAAACAGGTTCTCCATGGATCTAGTAATTCATGAGAACATTGCTTTCTTTACCAACGCAGGGTTCGACATTAACGGTTGTCCGATTGCCCGGGGCAAGTGAAAACGGCACCCAACTTGTCCGATCGGGCAAGTGAAAACGATTCTGTGATATGTTCAATTCCTGAAGAGCAAAATGATTAATATTGAATTATTCAGTGTTGGAAGTCGCGGCGAATTTTACCTAAACATCGTGTCGTATGCATCATCTATTTTACGCCATTTTGTTTTATTTTGTTGACTATGGAATTCCCCTTTCTCAAATAAAGATCGTGTTATTTATATTAGCCAATCGCGAATGCCTAATTAGGAGGTGGCGCTGCATCAACATTGTATTTATTTTTGCCGGCCAATGAAAAGCTCAAGTTATTTGCGGTGTTCTAATTTTAGAAAATTATCCCTGATGTGTATTGCATTTGCGATCAAAATATTGAAAGCATGATAGATTACTGAAATAAAAATTCAAACAAACTATACAGTTGTTGTCAGTCTATAATAAGGAACATTTATACTTAAATTTTCTAACAAAAATATTTCAGAAATCCTCATCAATCACCCGTATTTATAAAACTCATATTCCCGCAAATTGATAGGTATGTAATTATATAGCCAAATGATGCACTAACACTATACCCACATCATAAAGTGTAAATAATTAATATGAGGGGTTATTCTACTCTATGAACGGTCATTGTAGATTGCATAGTTCTGCACTACATGCATATATGGCACTTAAGAATTCGGGCTAGTAGTTTACAGTTTCGGGCAAGTAAAATCAATATGGCACTTGCCCGAATGGACAAGTTGGTCAAAAAGTTAATGTCGAACCCTGCAACGCTGTTTATATCATCCTTAAATAATCTTCAAACTAAATTTACTTGATAATTTTCACTGGTGTGACCGTCAGTTTGTGTACAACTGAAGAGCAAGTTGTTGATGATCAGCAACACTGGAAATTTTTGTTTCCTTATTTGAACATTACATCTGATTTAAAATAACACTTTTGTGGTTCACTTGATTTTGTACTATGGCAGGGTCATCCATCACTACCGCAAGAGGCTGTTGAGGTCATGATCATATGGTAGCTTGATTTACAACTACCAATGTAATCAGTGCCTATCAACACTAACGTTGTAAGTTCAAAATACTGCTCAGACGAGGTTTACTCGATACAACATTATGTGATAAAGTTTGTCAGTGACTTGCGACAGGTCAGAGGTTTTCTCCACCAAAAAAACTGACAACCACGATATAACTGAAATATTGTTGAAAGTGGCATTAAACACCCTAACCCACTACCATGAATATCAAACAGGGACTCAGAGATACCTACAACTCGTCTAGGTGCGTCCTGGACTCATCACTTGTGTTTGGGACTCACCATTGTTTATTCAAAAAAAAAAAAAAAATAACAAAGAATGCACTAGTGAGACTCCCGACTTTTTGGTTGGGACTCGTAAAAATTCATGCAAGGATCTCTCAGGGTTTATCTCTTCTTTGTTGTCTTGTGGAGCCCGGGGGGCTCAATGAGTTAGGTAGTTGGATTACCCTAACAACTCATACAAGCCTATCACCAATACGGCGTGGGTTCGCACCCGGCTTTGTAAATTACAAGAAGGGTGCATTCAACTCGCAGCCGCAAGTGAAAAAGTTTACCAGTTGCTTGCTCATGTTCGGTGGTTCTCTCAGGGTACTCCGGCTTCTTCCACCACTAAAACTGGTCGCCATGATATAACTGAAATATTGCTGAAAGTGGCATTAAACACAATAAATGAAATCAAATCTTTGTTGTCTTGCCTACCTCCTTTCCTGTTCCAGCTTCCATATCTAAAAACATGTCTACCATTGCTCTGACAAGTTTTGCAGCCTTAGCTTTATTAACCATGGACAGAAATGGTCTGGTAAATTTGATCAAACCAGCTAACTCTGAAATGTATAAATTAATATACATATTTACTCAAGTTGTTTGTTGACATACATGTGTTTCATTTACCTCTCCTATTTAACTTAAACAATTTCTATGCATACATTTGATTTCATTTTATACTATTTTTTTGCCCGTATAGTTTCAATAGTGCTTGCATGTTTTTTAAATTTCATTTAATGTATGCTTAATACTATTTTCCGTTAATCCAGTATTTGTGCATTTCTTTGATTTCACTTAATGATATGATTTACCCAAATAGTTTTAACAATTTTTGTTTTTCTTTCAATACAATCAGATTTTAATCAGATTGAATACAGTTTTGACCATTTTTTTCTCTTCTTTGATTTCTATGTAAAAAACATATTGGAAGATGGTCTATATTTTATACTTGTAATGTCAGGATTTCTATATACATGTATATATGTTGTTCACATTATTATTATATCAAAAATATTGAAAACAATTCATGTAATAAAAATAACAACCTTCTGCCTGTCTTGTTTCAGCAAGAATCTGTCCCAATTCCAGGACAGCTTGTTCTTTAACTTTCACTTCATCTTCACTGTTAGCATCAATGTCTTTCCTTACTGTAAAGAATTTTAAAAATATATCAACAGCTAATAATATTCCTATACCTTTCTCGTATTTAAGATGGGAGAAAAAGGGCAGTCAAGAACAATAAATATTTATCCCATTTAAGGAAGTAAATATAAATATTCAAAGTTAATTAATGATTGAAGCTTGTAGAAACTATTGAACTGAATGGTATCAATGAACTCATTCGACGAACCCCACAAATGAGATGATAGTTCTAGAAAGTACCGACCCCAGTTGGAAATTCCGCAAGTTTATAAACGAGTCAAATACATGTATGTAGCTCTATGGTCACAAAAAAACATAAGAGCTATGGTTTTGCCGCTATGCTATAGCATACTAGAACTAATAGGTATATTAGTTTTAATTAGATTAATAGATATATTTGTGGTTGCGACTAAAGATTCTTCTTATTTCACTCAATTGATATCCATATTATACAGTAAAACCTGTCTAAACCGAACCTCTTTGGGACTGAAGTATTTGTTCAGTTTAGACAGTTGTTTGGTTTACACAGGTTCAAATCACATAGACATTTAGTAGATGGGACTGTAAAGTCTGTCTGGTTTAGGCAGGGTTTTGGCTTACTCAGGGATTGGCATACAGTGATGAATCGAGTCAAATTTTTCTGACTCATCATGACATGTTTACTATACTGATACAACACTTAGCGTAAACATTATTTTAAAATAATACAGTACATATTACAGGTATCAAACAATTTGAAAAAATTAGCGACAAACGGATTCGGAAACAAACAAACTGCTTATATAAATCTGTCTCCTTAGGCGATGCTTAACATACGATACAGCGCACTGGTACCCAGGTGAATTAGTAACAATTGATCAATACTTATAATTGGAGATAATGGGCAGTTCCAAAATAGATATAAAAGACGTTTCCGATTGGTTTCTATTAAAAGAGTAGCTGTATTTATCTGCAACACATACTTTTTATATTACACAAAAATGACTAGACAAAATTTCTTCCGCACTAGCCCATCAGGTATTTTGTAATACAAAATGGGTAATCTGGCGGTAAGAAATACTAGCCTGGGCATTGGGCTAGTGATATTTTCAACCCTGATCTTCGGAAGTCTAATATTAACGAAAATACAACACTGTCAACAGTCATGACTGATGTAGAAAGTGCAACAAAGAAAACGAATAGCATTTCACCACATTCTCCCTGTTTTTTGTTAGGATGGTGAAATGATTTCAAAGCAAGTATTTTCATTCTTTTGGTCAATTTCACATACTGTTCAATAGCATAAGAAAGGCGGACTTTTGCATGACGAATCTTACTGAACGTCAAAAAAATATACAGAATGGAGAATGATGAAGCAAATTTGATTCAACACTCACAACAGTTAGAATAATTCATCAATGTGATGGCATCTATTTATTTCTTCGCCTATTCTGAAAACATGTTAAACTATTCAAAAGAGCTGAAACAATAACCTAAACTATGTAGTAACTCCGACGCTGCTGTTTTATTTGTAAGACGAAGTGCCTTTGCCTTTTTTAATTCAGTCGCCATCTTGAATGTTGCCGGTGTTTATTCGGGTTTCTTGAGATTTTACATTACCCTTAAAGGAGAATCTAGAGAATAAAAAATTTAAAGTCTATTTTAAGTAAATCATTTGTATATTAATAAACTTAATTTAACTTTTACACGTATACATTCTATACTTTTGGTATATAAGTGATATATTTTATGAAAAAATCTATTCAAATGAAATTTAATTTACGCGGAAATCAAGATAAATTATGTCCTGTTAATTTTAATGAAATAGAGCATGATAAATAGTTATGGGGAAGTAACTCTTTCAAACATAGTTTACTGGTTTCCTAGTCTGTTTTGCCAGTGTCAAGGAGAACAGACTATCAACCATGTCGGCAGCTAGAGTGCTTTTACCAGGGACAGATTTAAACGTCTCAAGACTTTGTCTTGGTTGTTGGCAATTCAATGCAAACAAAGCAAACGCTTCCTGGGATGCTCAATCAGAAGAGGTATTGGTTTTGGAAATATAAAATAAACAATATAGTTATGTTTTAACTTACATAACGTGAACTTTTGAGCTTTGAGTACTTCAATGTACTTGACCCAATTTTACATTTGTGCAACGTTTATCTTTCACAAATTGTTATTTTTGATCCTCATGTCAGATATTATTTGAGTTGATCTTTTTCTTATGTGAAATCAAGTAAATCAGTTTTATTTTAGGTTCAACATCATCTGTTATTTAATTTGTCTTGTTTTATATAAATTTTTTAATAGAAAAAGTAATAGGCCTAATCCACAGGCGCATGGGGCATGGATTTCGTTTCCTCCTCCCCCCTTTTCTCTACTACCCCCCCCCCTTTTTTCAAAATTTTCATATAAATCATTCCTTTTTCAAAATTTTCATAATCATTCGGTTTTTTTTCATTTGACAATATCAGTTGACGTCATACATCATGAATAATACGTGTATTCTGTGTCCACAGTTTTTCGACTGATACAGTATAAGAGAGAAGGTAAGCAACTCCATTTTCATATTTCGTGCCATATCGCTCACCTCGGTTGGGAAACCCCCGTGTTTTTTACACTTTTTACCTTGTCTGCATATGACACTGTCATATCAAACTGTTTCTAAGACACTTACCTAATTGCCCATGTTCGAATTTCAGTCTGTACGTCGATCTTTTCCAAGAAATCTCGCCGAGAATAGCGAGGCAGCTTCGTTTCTATGTCAAACTACATCATATCAGACGGAAGTGCAAGAACGGGAACTCTGGGATTTTTACGAATGGATTACCTGCAATGAAAAACCCAGATGTGCTCCGAACATTTTTCCCATAATGTTTTGGCGGGAAATATAAACCGCTGAAAAAACATAACAGCAGACGGATTATTTTGTAAAAATGGCACAACGACCATCTGAATATGGAAACATTGAAATAATTTGATGGTAAATAACTGTTCAAAAAGAAATTCAAACTGAGAAATAGATGAATGAATGGTTAGAACTGAAGTCAAAATTTCAATGAAAAAGAAATATTCAGCTTGCCTCTACTTCAAATTATTAAAATCATACCCAAACAAATACATACCGGTATATACAAATAAAAAAAAAAAAAAAATAAATAAATAAAAAAAAAACAAAGGAAGAAGAAGCTGAGAACAGCTATTGAATGGGACTATGGCATTTTACCCACTTCCTCAATAAAAGGGCTCCCAACTGATAAAAATGTGTAAGGGAGCCGGAGAGACCATTTAACTAAGGGGGCTATTTCTTTTTCATTTCATGTCACTGATTTTATAAAACAATAATCTGTCTTACAGGGGTAAAAAATAAATAACTTGTGTAACTCCACTTTTCAGCAGTGACAGAAATCCGTGTTGAAATCCAGAAAAAAAAATCCTATTTTACCATATAAGTGGTTATTTTGGGGGGTATTTAATTTTCACTTTCTTCGCGAGGATGTTAAATGTGCGAAAAAAGTTCACGAATTATTATTTCACGTTCAAATAGTTAAACAAGTTATTTATTTTTTACCCCTGAAAAAGAAATAGCCCCCTTAGTTAAATGGTCCCTCTGGCTCCCTTATACATTTTTATCAGTTGGGGGCCCTTTTATTGAGGAAGGGGGTAAAATGCCATAGTCCCATTCAATAGCTGTTCTCAGCTTCTTCTTCCTTTGTTTTTTTTTTATTTTTTTATTTTTTTTTTTTTTTAGTTGTATATGTATTTGTTTGGGTATGATTTTAATAATTTGAAGTAGAGGCAAGCTGAATATTTCTTTTTCATTGAAATTTTGACTTCAGTTCTAACCATTCAATCATCTATTTCTCAGTTTGAATTTCTTTTTGAACAGTTATTTACCATCAAATTATTTCAATGTTTCCATATTCAGATGGTCGTTGTGCCATTTTTACAAAATAATCCGTCTGCTGTTATGTTTTTTCAGCGGTTTATATTTTCCGCTAAAACATTATGGGAAAAATGTTCGGAGCACATCTGGGTTTTTCATTGCAGGTAATCCATTCGTAAAAATCCCAGAGTTCCCGTTCTTGCACTTCCGTCTGATATGATGTAGTTTGACATAGAAACGAAGCTGCCTCGCTATTCTCGGCGAGATTTCTTGGAAAAGATCGACGTACAGACTGAAATTCAAACATGGGCAATTAGGTAAGTGTCTTAGAAACAGTTTGATACGACAGTGCCATATGTAGACAAGGTAAAAAGTGTAAAAAACGCGGGGGTTTCCGAACCGAGGTGAGCGATATGGCGCGAAATATGAAAATGGAGTTGCTTACCTTCTCTCTTATACTGTATCAGTCGAAAAACTGTGGACACAGAATACACGTATTATTCATGATGTATGACGTCTACTGATATTGTCAAATGAAGAAAAAACGAATGATTATGAAAATTTTGAAAAAGGAATGATTTATATGAAAATTTTGAAAAAAGGGGGGGTAGTAGAGAAAAGGGGGGAGGAGGAAACGAAATCCATGCCCCATGCGCCTGTGGCCTAATCATGGCTATTCTCTCGTCCGTTAAAATCGGTCACCATTTTGGAATGCACTGTCACGTGAGTTCAGATGTTGATGACGTCATTTATCCTGCAAACTGCATCCAGAAATAGATAATGGATTTACTTTCACTTTGATCAAGACAACAATGAGATTTAAACAGATAAGAAAATATATCTATAGGTTTTGGTGCCAAAATGGTGCCATTTTACTACTACCATTTTGACTTAATAATCAAAGTCAAATATTTCCAGAAAAACACAGTCCGTAATGGATAATTTGCATATCCTGTGTTTGTTTACATTCCACTGCGCATCTTGACCTATATTTACAACTCAATTAGACAATGGAAATTGCATTGTTTTCGTTTTGAAATTCAGTAATTCCTTAGACAATTTTCAGATTTTTAGCAGGAATATTTGTGGGTAATATATATGATTTAATATAAATTACATGGAATTGGATATGGATAAAATTGTACGTGAAAACAGAGATAGTATCTGCTGAAAACAAGTGACAGCAAATACAATTTAATGAAAAAATGGGGAAATATAGAAAAAGCAAATTAAAAAAGATTGTAAAATACAATCTCCTAGGCCTATTTGTGTTCCACGTGACTATTTTATGGTTGACCGATTTCAGGTAACGTGACTTGGGCACCATTACAAAACATATGCAAACAAAAAAGGTCAGCGAGCCGACATTTCTTCATCAAATTAAGCGATGTTTTGGTATTTTATTTGGCTTAAGTACCCAAGTAAACATGGCATTTATCTTTGAGATAAATACCAATTTGAATGAGAATCATAAGGAAATGTCTTAACTGACCGATTTACAGTCACATGTGGATAATTGTAATTTATTATTCAGGTTGTATATCCAACAAATCACACCGCAGAGAAATCATGAGGTAGTTCTGTATCCAGATATAATACAAAAAAGTGAAAACCTTTTAGGTTACATTTTTTTTTTCGTTGAAAGCAATCTCTCTTTTTTCTTTAATACAAATTCAACGTATTATTTTTTTAACATTGATCACAGTGCAATCTGAAATTTGATTAATGAAAGACCTTGATCAGTCACTGTAATTTTAATATCCATGTATCTTTACTATCTACATGTATACATGTGTATATAAAACACAGACTGGAATGGAACACAAAAACTAATATTCTTTATTTCAACAATTTCACTCAAAATGGAAGTCTTTATTTGATTCTATGCATATTGTTTTACTATAATAAAGACAAAAATATAGCATTACAAATGTATTACCAACCAAGATGGCTGCCATTACTAAAAATAGAAATTTCTTTATTTGACTATCATTGCTTTATTTGCAGTCAAAATGAGCTCAAGATTACACTACAGCTGCATGACAAGGAGTTGTTTAATCTTCTGTGGTTTTCTGTGAAATTTTGCTTTATATACTATGATATATACCGATTATGCAAATTTCAAGACTTTGTTTTTATGCTTCAAAAGCTTGCAAATTGAAAATGCTCACCATACACTTATAGTTTATATATCATTTTATGGATATATGCTTTGTAGATGCCCGAATAAACAGATTATTTTGCTTAAAGTGAGATACATGCTCACTTGTGCCTCTGGTTATATAGTACATGTACAGTACTGTAGTCTCCCTTTTAATAGGCCACTTCCACCAAAGGCTACCCCTCTTATTAGATACAGTACCATACACTGAGATTGTGAAATACTACTAAATTTCCCCCTTTACCCCCTCAAGAGAGGCCACCCCTCTTATAACATGTACATACCTGTTAACCTCTGGGAACTGCTAGGGGGAGATCTCCCCCTACTAACTCATCTAAGGGGAAGATTTTGTGCATCGCCTTTAAATGCACAAAATTGTACCTTGTAGTTGCATACATGTGATAAGAGTTGCTATGCTACAACTGGAGATTTGTAAATGTTTGGCTGGAGATTTGGTCTCATAACTGGAGATTTTTTATCGACGTATTTGATGCATGTTTTTATTGTTTATTGATGTTTTCCTTTTGTTTGTTTCAGTATTGAACCAACTGCATCCCATTTCAATATGTATTGTTTACATTTCTGTCTTAAGTAGTGTTTCATATGATGAATGAAGGATAAAAAACTGTATTTATAATTTATTCATAATCATTCATAATCATAAGGTTATAACAAAGCAATAACAATGAAGACAGAATGCTCTGAACAATAAAGTCGTAGAGCACTAAAATTAAAAAGTCACTTTGCTGCTGGTGCGTTGGGTGATAGCATACGTTTCGGCATTTTTGTGGTTTATCAATTTCATCCTGGAACTTAGTCCTTAAATAATACTTTGATCGACTTTGGTCCCAAACAAGCCATAACAACTCAATCCGAGATGAATTCATTGCACGTTTGATCGAAATAAGAAGTTTTCCTCTGCATCAAAGGTTGTCCAACTCCTGTTTGCACAACGGTTTATAACTATTTTTAATTGCCACTATCACACTTCTAATCATCTAAGCGTGTGCCACAAACCCACTTCCTTATCCCCAATTAACTGTCAATCAGTGGATAATTGTTGTATAATCATCAACACCTTAATTAATCTCCATGACCCAATTTACCTGTAAAGGTGTCAAACAGATCAATAATCGGATATCATTTAAACACCTTTACCATTCATATCTCTCTGCGTTTTTCATCAGTGCGGGAGTTCCAAAGGGGGAATTTCCAGAAATATTGATCGCAAAATGTAGGTCACGATTTTATTGTACTTGATTTTTTTGTTGGAGGGGAGGTCGTGCGGGAGATTAATGTCTCCCGTGCATGAGACCCAGTCCATGCGAGAGATAAGGCTCTTACGCGGGAGACTCCCGCGAAAAGGGGGAGGGTTAACAAGTATGCATGTATAAAACCATTTTTTCAATACCTTATAAGAGGGGGACCACTGTTAAGTCTGTAAACTCCTAACAGCATACCTTTATATAATATTTACATTTATTTGACAGGTTTCAAAGGCCATAGTAGATAAATGTTTTGAAGTTGGTGTTAATTTTTTTGACACGGCTGAGGTATGTATACAAGTATATAATAAGAAATAAACGTTAGAGAATACCGAAGGGGCAAGCAATGAGAAATTAGAGATCAACCATTTAACTTTTAGGGGGAGGGGGTACTAGGTTTTTCTTTATTTTCTGTCACCAAATTTATAGATTTAGAGATGCAAAAAATAATATATAATGAGCAAAGACTCTGGTTGGCTTGGAACTAGGATAATGTGTCAGGGTGGAGCAACATGTCTACCCACGAACTGTTGTTCAATGAGCTAGCACTATAAAGATCCAATTGAACGTGTGGGTCTAGTACAAAGTGGACATTATCATCATAATCTCATCGAATTGTAGCTTATTCTTGCCATGATATAGCTGAAAGATTGCTCATTTGGCATTAAGCAACAATCACTCAACTAAAGTTTTACTCTGCTCTAACAGAGAAAACAGCTTATCCCATTATTAATTCTTTTACCCAAACATATACTTTCTGAGTTTTCACATTTAAATCTTATTCTCTGAAACCACTGAAGGGTTCAAGCAGATTAAACCAATTTTCTCATGCAGCCCTCTCCGTGTTGAGTCCATCCAAGAAAGCTGTCATTACTAGAAATAGAAATTTCTTTACATGTCAAAAATAGGTTAATTTTAAGCTTGAATCTGCTGAAATTTGAATTTTAACTTGTAACACATCTTCCAATTGTTTCTATCAAATTTAGAAGTAAAATTGGAAATCAGATGAGCAATCACGGGGTCTAAGGGGCCATTGTTTTTTTTATAATAAGCCTAAAATTAAGTTTTTAACATTTAATAAACTACTGTGTTCTTTTTAGGGGTATGGTGGATCAGAAGAAGTTCTAGGAAAATGTCTACAAGGGCGTAGAAAGGATGCTATTGTTGCCTCAAAGTTTGGTTTCAGAGACGGAGTTAATACTCCTCCTTATACTGCCCAACAGATAGATGAAGCTATTACAAAATCTCTAAATAAACTACAAACAGATTACTTAGATATAATGCAGGTATGTAGTGTATCTTAATATGTCCTGCACTAGTGCTATTTGATCAGTCAGGGCCATCATGGTCGTGGTCGTGATCGTATGGTAGTTGGATTTACAACTACCTATGCAATCAGTGCCTATCACCACTAAAGTTGTTAATTCGAATCCCGTTCAGGCGAGGTGTACTCGATACAACATTATGAGATAAATTTGTCAATGACTTGCGACAAGTCAGTGGTTTTCTCCCGGTACTCCGCTTTCCTACACCAATAAAACTGACCTCCATGATATAACTGAAATATTGTTGAAAATGGTGTTAAACACCATAACCCCTATTTGATCAGTAAAATTGCATTGACTGGATAAATATTTGCTATATACAGTCATTAACCAAACTATTGTTTTTCTGGTACCTGATCGATGTAGAGCGACGGTAAGAAACGGTAGCAGTATATGCACGAACATAACACAGGACACCATTGAAAATGATTAGAATGACTCTTGTTTCTGCTCTTTTCAGATAATTAATTTGATACATGTAGTTGTTTTTGGACATTTTGATATTGCAGGATAAACACAATATATGTACATTGACTTTTGTCTGTAAAAATAAAATTTGCAGACAATGTACATATGTTCATTGTCTTTATATGATTTCATAAGAATTTGCAGGTTTGCAAAACATGGGGCACTATTTTAGCATATGCAGTACTTGGGGCTCCAGTTTGACTCTGAATAGTCAATCTTATTAAAATCATATCTCTAACTTGTTCCTCTTTGCTGATAAAGCCTACAAATGGATATAATTACACACATAAATGACAAGTCTTATAATAATATCGCTTCTTGTAAAATTGCTGATTTTAATTTAAATATATTTTCAGGTTCATTTTCCTAGCTTTCTAGTAAGTGCAAAAGATGGTGTTAAGGAATTACAGCGACAAGTTTCCTTAGGAAGAATTCGTTATTATGGTGTATCAAATTATGGTCCTAAGAATATAAAAGAACTACTGGAAGCTGGTGGCAAACCTATAACAAACCAGGTATTGTCAGTAAAAACTTGATTAATTGAACACTGAATATTTCTGAAATATAAATATAGCACTGACTACTGGAAGAATGATACCTTCAGGAACTAATAGTCAACCTGGGTTAGGGTTATGGTGTTTAATGCCTATTTCAACAATATTTAAGCTATATCGTTGCAGTCAGTTTTATTTGTGGAGGAAAACGGAGTACCCTCAGAAAACCACTGACCCGCCGCAAGCCACTGCCAAACTTTATTACATAATCCTGTATCGAGTACACCTCGCCTGAGCAGGATTCGAACTCACAACGTTAGTGGTAATAAATAGTAAACCAGCGGAGGTATCGACCTAAGCATATCTTTAGTGTGCACGAAAAGCTATTCAAGTTAGATGTTTTTCTTAGCTAACCTGGTCCAAGGACATGTTAGCTTTGTCATCACTTGTCGTCTGTCCGTCATGAACTTTCACATTTGAATCTTCTCTGAAACCATTGAAACAAAATAAACTGAACTTGGTTGGGATTATCCTTGGGTGGTTCCTTTCAAAACTTTGTCTGACTGCCTCACCCTTTATTTAAGATTTTAAAAAAATAGAAATTTCTTTAATTGTCTGTTGCTGCTTTATTATGTCAAATTATTAAAATTTTGAATGCAGCTACATGGCAATGAGTAGTTTAACTTATATTCGGGGTTTTTATGTGAAATTTGTCTTTCAGTCAGATTTTACATATTATGCAAATTAGGCTTATATCAATAAAAGATCACATTTAAATCTTCCCCTCTGATTTGCAGATTGGCTATAACTTGCTATGGAGATCACCTGAGTATGATGTTTTACCTATATGCCAAGAGAATGCAGTTAGTTTACTGGCATACTCCCCTTTACAACAAGGGTTACTGTCTGGACGATTTTCTAAACATGAGGATATTCCCTCAGGGAGAAAAAGAGGGAAATTGTTCTCACCTGACTGGTATATATTTATAAGATCAACTTTAATAGATTTTGTCGTTTCACATACACATTGTACATTTTTATGCCTCTGTCGCTAATCTTTTTCATGCAAGGCTTCGGTTGCCTTATAGCCATTTAGTTTTACCTATGTCGGTATGTATGTCCCACATTTGGTTTCCACTCAATAACTAGGTTCCCCATAAGTAAATCATTTGAAATTCATTGACGAGGTCAGGGACAATAAAAGGAATGTCAAAGGTCAGGGACAATAAATGGAATGTCAAGGTTAGATTTTGGACTTTACCACATTTTCTGTTCTGGAATTATGTGCCTATATAAGGCCTGTTTTTTTAATTCTTAACCATTAACCTGGTTTTAAACTTTTTTATGGTTGAGTGTTTTTTTACGGTGTGGTTTTAACCATGCGGTTAAATGGCTAAAGAACATCTTAACCGGGATCGAAGCACGGTTGAATATGTTTGAATCTTGTTAATTACCAGTATATGTTTGTAATAGGAACATCTGTGTATTATAGACCCATTTCCAAGTTGTTTATTGACATTCTACATTGTTGTATTTGTTTATAAAGAATTAAATTATTTTATATGCTGTTTTTTGTGTTGTTTTTGTTTTGTTTGTGTGTTTAAGAGTTGAATTGTTTTATTTGTTAATGAAGAATTCATTTTACTTTGTTAAAAAAATAGTCAATGAACCAGAAAATTTCTCTTAAATATTGTTCTTCAACCATTGCGTTTTTTATCTATCTTAAGCATGTTTATGGTTCATGATTTAAACATGTTTCAGGTTGTTTTCAACCATTAACAAGTTTGAAAATAAAAAAACAGGCCTATACTTTAGCTGGAAGCGGGAACATCCATGTCCTATGGACACATTCGTCCATATATTTTTTTGTCAAATGTAGAGCAGTCAGTCAATTTAAAACAATCAATAATTTACACCTTTCTTGCTTCATATGACCTTGTTCCAGAAAATGACCTTATACATACAGATGTGTTATTGATTATACACAATTAAAGGGAGACAAATCAAATACTTGTACGAAACCCCCCAACAAAAATGTCTTTTAAAATACAACGTATAAGGTTAATATTATTGACATTTTCGTCAGTTCGCATTAATGAAAACATATAAAAATTTCTTAATTTACATAAATTTCAGACTAAATATTAGATATTATTTTTTTTAGACCTGACACCCATGAAATTAACACACAAAAATTCAAAATTTTAGAAAAATAGCATTGTGTTTTTCCAAAAAGTGTGCTTACCGGATACATAGTATTAACTAAAAAAAAATGATTATTTTCTTGATATATAGGAAGTTCAGTTCTATCAGAATATTAATCAACTTATTTTCAATTTTTTTTTCAGTAGTGAATTAGCAAGACATGGTCAACCAGGTGCAGAAAAGGAAGTGTTTGAGGTATGATAAAGTAATAGAGCTGGAATAGAATACAACAAGAGAGTTAACCACATCTGTGGTGTTATGGTTGGCATGGTTACCTTGAGTGTGATTGATAGTGGGTTTGAGCCCCAGTCTGGTCAAACCAAAAGATTATTAAATTGGTATCTGCTGTTTCTCTGCTAAGCATGAAGCATTAATGAGTTAGAACAAAGACGGGTTGACTCGGAATCAGATTAATGTGTCTGAATGGAGCGACATGTCAACCCACCGAATATTTCAGTGAGCTAGCACTATTTCAATCCATCTAAGCTTATTGATCTAGAACATATACAAAGCAGACATCATCTCATCGAAATATACCATGTTCTCGCCATAATATAGCTGAAAAATAGCTCATTTGGCATTAAACAACAATCACTCATTCATATGTGTAAACAGGGAGCACTGATGAGACAAATGCACATTTTATACCTTTGAATTGCAATATAAATGTGGAAATATGGGAGGAAAGTTGTGGGTATAAATTTAAGATTTTTTTATGTATTGAACGTTGTGTGCTCTCTAAAAATGAAAAGTTATTTTAATACATGTATGATATTTTATTCATATATGATGAATCGATTCGCAGTTTCTTGTGTTAAATTGTTTAATAACAAATAGGCATTATATACAGTAGAACCTCACTGGCTCGAACTCGAAGGGACTGTCAAAATGTGTTTGAGCTATTTTTTTTGTACAAGGTCGGATATTAACAGTTGGATCAACTACTGGTACATTTCTATTTTTATTTGTATTTAGATGAACATGGAGATTGCGCAGTTTGATAATATTCGATTCCAGCAACTATAATAATTTTTAAAAAACACTCAATAATTTTTGTAATAATAATTTTAATTATTGTCGAGTGTAGACTCAGCTTGGTACAATCAGCGACATTTGTCTCGGGTTCAATAATCATTCTTTATTAATCGTAATTAAAGGTTAATAATCAAGCCACAGTAAACAATTATCTGACATTTATCACACCTTGCTGTAAGCACATTCAACTGTAACATACACCTGTCAATTAAATTACGATGTTTGAGTTTGCCATGGTAGAACTCATGATTTTATTATTGACAGGATCATTTATGGAGTTCGACTGTTCGAGGTTTTTTTTTTACTTAGAAATATAAGGAAAATTGACCGAACTTTCAAATCAGTTTGAGCCATCCATAGTGTTCCACTGATCCGACTTTGACTTAGTGAAGTTTGACTGTTTAGAATGTCTTATTTGTTCTTTTTTTCTTTTTGTAGGCCATAGCTAAGATGAAGGATATATGTCAGAGAGCTAATGTCACCATGGCGAAGGCCTCCCTAGCATGGTTACTACAAGATAATGTATCCTGTGTCATTGTAGGAGCTAGTTCTCCAGATCAGATTGTAGAAAATGTTAATATACCAACATTACCAGATGTACGTATCTCAATATTTATTTTAGAGGCCGTCGTGGCCATGATCGTATGGTTTTCGAGGTGTACAACATTATCATGATTATGTGATAAAGTTTGTCAGTGAATTGCGACAGGTCAGTGGTTTTCTCCAGATCCGACAGTTTCCTCCACCAGTAAAGCTAACCGCCACGATATAACTGAAATATTGTTGAAACTGGCATTAAACACCATAAAAACAAACCAAACGAATCAATAATTATGATGAAAATACGCTATTTGTGTCAATATTTACGATGAAAATTTACGATAAAAATACTCCATTTGTGTCAATATTTACAATAAGAATAATTTTGAATCCCTGTATATTTGTCGGTAATTTGAACCTTTTTTTTATCTGCATCAGTGGCGTAATGCCCAATGGTTAGCGTGTTTGCCTTGAGTGCCGTAGATTCTGGGTTTGAGCCCTGGTTGGGTCAATCCAAAGACTATAAAAATCTCTCTGCGATATTAGCAATAATGTCTGGCTCGACCTTCAAAACTGCTGTTATTTTATATATAAGAGCAGTAAGGCTTGAAATATTTCAAGGAAACTATAAGGCTAATTTTTTTTCATTGAAACAGCATCCATGATGTTATGGTTAGCATATTCTCCTCAAGTGTGGTAAATCGTGGGTTCAAACACTGGTCGAGTCAAACCAAAGACTATAAAATTGGTATTAGCTGCTCTTTGCTAATAACTCAGCATTAAGGAGTAAGAGCAAAGACTGGTTTTGCTTGGCTTAGAATCAGAATAATGTGTCCTAGTGGGGTGACATCTCTACTCGCAGACTTCTGTTTCAATTAGCTAGCACAATAAAAATCCAAATAAGCATGTTGGTCTGTAAGTACAAAGCAGGCATTATCATCATTTCATTGAAATGTACATAAAGTAAGCATGTTTGAAATGCATGTGGTTTCACTTTCTACTTTCATTTTGTTTTCAGAGTGTAGTAAAAGAGCTGTCAGCTGCTACTGAACCAGTGAAACTGAAAATAGGAAAAGTTCTGGATCAATGGGCTCACCCAGATAGATGTGAATAATAGGTTATGTCATAGTAGGGGGAATGCAAATAAATGATTAGGTACATCTAAATAGATATGAATTGTAGGACTAATTATAGCACAGGGAAATCCAGATATATAAATAGATACATCCAGATGGATGGTCATAGAGGGGGGAATTACAATATATACCAGGAATTAGATACCAGTACATCCTAATGGATGTGTATTATATGAGAGATCATAGAGGGGGTAATTCATTATTTATAATTAGACACATCCAGATAGAAGTGAATGAATAGAACGGATCATATAGGGGGGAATCCTAAATCTATTATTAGATACTTCCAGATAGATGTGATTAACAGGAAAGGTCATAAATGGGGGAAATCCTGATATTATATTAGATACATCAAGATAGATATGAAACATCATAGAGGGGGGATTCCAAATTATAATTATACACATCCAGATATACATGGATGTAAATAATAGAAGAGGTTGTAAAAGGGGAGTTAATCCAAATATATAAATGGATATATGGGAATAACAGGTCAGGCCAAAGAAGGGGAAATGCATATATTGTGGTATATAATTGCTTTAAATTCATTATTCTAATGGAACTTTTATGTAATAATGTGGGTTTTTTTTAATTGGTTAACTGTTAAATAAAATCCAGTCAAATCCAGTTGACTTGTCATAACTAGTGGTTCTACTAGTGGTAGCCGCCCTATTGAATTCTTGAAATCCAGCGACTAATGAAATGATAACTTACCTCATGCTTTCCACATGACCAATTTATCAACATTTAAATGCCTATCGGTGTACTCAATACGATATTTTTAAGATTTGCATGTTTTATATAAGTACCAGTGTTTTTGATTACCGGTAAAAAAAATTGTGCATTTATTTTGAATAATTTTTATAATTATTGCATTATTTCTATTTGTTGTATTAAGTCATATTGTAGGGTTGTCTCCAGCAGAATATTATATTGCAAAAGCTTATCAATGCAAATAATACATTATTGTCAACCCCCGAGTTTCAAAGAAGAACAGAGCTTAATTTAATCACCTGTCTGAGAGACAATTTAAGAGTTTTAACCCAAAAAGACGCACACATAATAGTAGCATAAGACATCCTCCTGAGTGAAACTATATGGCGGGAAAACAAGTACACATTCTCATGTTGTGCACCTGTTGTAGTGTGCTTTTATGTTTATTAGTATTAAGATGCTGTGTAATGCCAGTGACCCCCTGCCTTTGGTCTAAAAGTTGACGACTTGGTAATTACTTCCTTGAATTGTGGTAAATATTCAATCCGAAACTGTTGTTTTTCCTGGACATTTTTATTTTGCTTTGACGAAATTTGATCATTAATGCCATCTTTCTGGGAAGAATTTCCATAGTATACAGCCATTAACTTTGCTATAATCTTCATCATGTCAAAACATTATACAACTGTCATCTCTAAGCATTTTTGAGATCGGTTTTAAAGAAAAACATGGAAAGCGGAACAATCAAATTCCAAATTAGAATGCAGAAGACAAAGTAAAAAAATCTGAACAATTCTGCCGAAAACAAATATTGTTGGCAAGTATGTTAATATTCTGTGAGGGACCATATTTCTCTATTATAAATTTGCAATAAACTTTTATTTTATTGCAGAATTTGAAAAAAATTGATGAGATCCTCATTTTAAACTGCTAATTTCAGGGTATATTTTGTATATTGCTTGTTAACTTTTGCTTACATTCTACATGAAATATTTTATGGCTATGCCATAAATAAAAATCAAGAGTGAATAATTATGTGTGTTAATTGGAAAAATTATGTCTGTAAATTGGGATATGTCAAATTTGGAAAATTCTACCTAAAAAAGTTATAGCATTATTGAAACATTGGTTTTCCAACTTTTTAATATTGAGCATTACTGAAGAAGTTAAATACATAAAAATGTACATCTGGTGTATTAAATTATTAATGATATCTGGGATGTTTAGTGGTCCATATAATGTTAATTGAAGATTATGGTATGATATTTTGATAATTGTGCAATTATTGAATAATTATTGTGAATCATTGATAATAAATTTTTATTTCTTTTGAATTTAATTTTTGTTTAATTTAACCTCATGTTTGCTGAGCTTTTTTTTTGAGTGAGTGAGTGATTGTTGTTTAATGCCAATTCAGCAATTTTTCAGCTATATCATGGCAAGAAAAAGTTAATTTTCAATGAGATGATGATGAGGTCTGCTTTGTACTAGACCAACATGCTTAGTTGAATTTTTATAGTGGTAGCTCACTGAAACAACAGTCTGCAGGTAGAGATTTCTCCCCACTAGGACACATTATCCTGATTCTGAGCCAACCAGTCTTTGCTTTGCTCTTTCTCCTTAATGATACATGCTCAACGGAGAAGCAACAAATTCCAATTTTATAGTCTTTGGTTTGACCCGATCTAGACTCAAACTGACAATTGACAGTTTTATCTGGCATCAAATGAGTTATATACATTTTGTATGTACATTGTGTATCTTTATTATAGATTGTATTATATTTTACCCCTAAATGTTAAGTAAGAGCACACATGGTGATTATCTCCCCTTGTTTACTTTTTCTCCCTATATTTAAAGAAATCGTGTTCTATTAATAGCTTTTTCTTTTGAAACCACTTGGCCAAACAGAAACAAACTTTTGAGGAATGTTCCTTTAGTGGGCTCTATAAGAATTTATGATTTAGGGTACCAGTCTAAAATTAAACAGAGCTAAGAATGCTGATTTGATTTTGATTTTTGGTGTTTTAACACCTCTTTCAGCTATATTATGGCGACCAGTTTTAGTGGTGGAAGAAGCCAGAGTACCCGGAGAGAACCACCGACCATGGGCAAGCAACTGGTAAACTTTATCACTTGCGACTGCGAGTCGAGTGCACCCTTTTTTGTAATTTACAAAGCCGGGTGCGAACCCATGCCGTATTGGTGATAGGCTTGTATGAGTTATTAGTTAATCCAACTACATAACTCACTGAGCCACCTGGGCCCTGCTAAGAATGCTCTTCTGTCTTTTATGGTATCAATTTTCAATTACATAGTTTTTGTGCTGATTAAAAATTCAAGATGGCCACTATGTAACAATGTTTTTTTTAATATCCAGACTGAAATATTTCCAAATGAGAAATAATATATATGCAATTGTATCCACGACATAGAAATATTGCATAAATACTATCCAAAGGCACATATTTGCATAGGATATTTATCCCCACAAGAAAATTCTCATCAGAAATGAGGAGCACTTCTTTGGGATAAGATTTACATTGACAGCTTTAGTAGGACATATTTTTATTTAGGATCGTATTGGAAAAAGAATTATAAAAATAATAATTTTTAGCAGAAACTACAAATGTGATTTAACCCAATTTGTACATGTTATAATCATTGTATGGTGCCTTGCAAACTTTATGTTTTTAATGTTGATTAGAAATGAAAGATGGCCATCACCGCAGGACAAAGTTGATAGGGCCCTTTGAGAAATATGCTTTAAAATTTTTCTTCTGAAACAATTGAACCATTTGAAAGGCAACTCGAATGGTTATCAACAAAATTCATTGATCAAAAACCAAAGCATGAGCCAAGACAAGAATAATATTCTTCTCCCTAATACATTGTAATAAATTGAAAAACAAAAAATACCACACTGTCAGAACAAATCCAATAGAAAAATTGTAGAAAGATGCAAAATCAATAGTCCTAACACATATATACATGATCTCTAACACACATACATGACCTCTAACACACATATACATGTACATGACCACACACTTTCCTAGCTTGGTACAGGTACTTCAATAAAAAGTGGCAGAGTTAAACTAGTTTTATGGGCCCAAACCTCCTCTCTTAGTGAAATGATATGATCATGCAAGCGTTTTCCACATGTGAATAAAATGCAAACCCTCAAATCCTGGGCGAACAGCGTTGTTATTAAGAACATAATAATCTTGAACATTATACATTTATTTTTCGTGTCACAGAAGTTGCCATATGTATAATATTAGTTCTCTTTAATGAGAGCAGATGACCTCAACCAGAATTTAAATATTACATAGACATACATGTATCAGTGAAACAAGAGTCAACTTTTAACCAAAATCTAATTGCCAATACCATCTGACATTAATGGGAAAAAAAGCAGAAAATAAACGACAGTGTCTTATAAGAAGTAGGAACTGCTTACCCTTCACGAGCACCTGAGTTCACCCCTGTTTTTTTGATAGGTCTGTGTTGCTCGTTTTTAAAGTTTTTTGTGTTGTTCTATTATGTGTCTTTGGGTTCTGAGTTCTGTGTTGTGATGTCCTTACGATTTCTGCATAAAAACAATATTCTGTTCATCTTAACCTCCAGTTGTTTGTAGGAGGGCTCATGTCTTATTTATGTTATATGTGTTTGTTTACATATAGTGGTGTCCAACACATATTGTGTTGTGTTTTTGTTTTGTTTTTCTTTGTCTTGGGTATCCCATGTTGCCAGTTTCTCAGGATTGTCCATTTTTTTTATTGCCCCTTCGGTATTCTCTAACATTTATTTCCTGTTAATTTTGTATATTACGTAATTAAATAATATGAAACCGGCACGGCCTTAAATGCTCGCGCATCTGAAAATTATCTGGCAATTTCATCAAAAGTGTCGAGATTTTTTGGGCCGAGATATATTGGGGACGACTTTTTTTAGGGCCGAATCTAGTCTCATTCAATCGAGCTGTCGTTCCTTTATTCGAGTTATCGTTCCTTACGAGAGAGGGTACGAGACTTCAGGATCACCTTAGCGCTTTATGTTAAGAAGATCTCCATTAGTTGAGTGTGTTAGTGTGTTACCCGGAAACCGGTATTTACAAAACGTAAGGAACGATAACTCGAATAACAAATACAAAACGTAGAATTTTTTTTTCTTCGACAATATGTTCAGCCATGTTTGTTAAAAAATCCTAAGTATACATTTTATACCATAAAGAGCTCGCTTAAGCTCGCATATTAATAGTCGCACCTTCATTTATTTGTGTTTATTAATAAATAGATTATAGGTTATCGGTACTTATCACTAAAGTGGTGGCAATTATCATCAGATTGACAGCAAACTACAACATACTTGTACACATGTTGCCAATAGTCAATAATTTATGTGCTATTGAAGTACTTTCTGCACTTCTTATTTTTATGCCCCTGCGATGAAGAGTCGGGGCATATTAATTTACCCCTGTCCGTCCGTCCGGATATAGATACATGGTTTGTCCGGCTATCTCCTCCTACAGTTTTGGAGCTACAGCTTTAATATTTTGTAGGATGTCTATACACATAATGGAGGTGTGCATGTCCACAGGATTGTGATTTTCTTCAAATATTCTCAAAATGACAGGTAGTTGGACTTGAGTCATTTTTTTCTTACTAGCTGCATAAAGGGAACATGGTTTGTCCAGTTAACTCCTCCTACAGTGTTAGAGCTACAGCTTTAATATTTTGTAGGATGTTTATACACATAATGGAGGTGTGCATGTCCACAGGATTTTGATTTTCATCAAATATTCTCAAAATGACAGATAGTTGGACTAAGTCATTTTGTTCGTCTGTCCGGATATAGATACATGGTTTGTCCGGCTATATCCTCCTACAGTTTTAGAGCTACAGCTTTAATATTTTGCATGATGTTTATACACATAATGGAGGTGTGCATGTCCACAGGATTTTGATGGTCAGGTGTGTGCATGTCCAAGGATTTTGATAGTCAGGCAGGGGCATCATTTGTAATAAGACATACTTCATTTTTTTTAAATCACTCCTAACAAAACAACTTTGTCCATAATTATCAAGTGCGGGGGCATACTTCTTTTCTAGTTTTTTTTTTTTAAATATTATGTTCATCCTCGGATCTCGCAGTTTTTCGCTATGTATGAAATTAAATATGCAGTACATATAAAATACATTCTCTATCATGTACAAAACAAAAAACACAAAATAGTTTTTTAATAAAAACAGGGATGGGATAAGGTTAATATGATAGATTGAATCAATAAAATCTATTATTTGTTATTAAACTAGTGGATTATAATAGAATGGAATGTTGAAAGTTGCGTTAAACACCATAAATGGATTTGTTATACAAATACAAAAAAAATATAATTATATAGATCAGATTAATAAAATATATAGAATTAGATGTTTGGTGGGTCTTTTTTAAAGTATATACATTAACATCTATTATTATACAGCTATAATTTTAATCCAATCAAAAACACTCATTTAAGACATGTGACTGTACATTATTTTTCCCGTATTGTACAACCGGAAGCTGTATTTTTTCTGTATTGGACGTTCCGATAAGTCCGTATTTTTTTCGTATTGTACATTATGTAAGGGAAGTAACTCGTTGATCAGTTATTTTGCTGTTTTTAATTCAGTTTTAGAGTTTACAAGATCTGTATTGATACAGAACATTTTCCTAACAAAATACTGTTATGCAATTGTTCTATTTAGACTGTATTAATAGTTAAACATAAAATTGTTGTTATAGTATTGATCATTTCAGCTGTATAATAAATAGGTCATTATACAGTATTATGTACAATATGGAAAGATATTGTACTCATCTGTATTGTATTGAAAACCTGTATCGTCCAATACGGGTTTTCAATACAATACAGACTCGTACACTATATTTCCATATTGTGCATAACACTGTATAATAACCTATTAATGACATCCAGTTTAGGGGCAAGTTGGGGGTCATATTTTCAATTGACCAATCAACAACGAGCTTTCCAAAACTTGAGGTATTGAAAATAGCTGTTGTCTGTTTGGACTGTATATTTAAGAAATAAATCATGGAAGCCAGAATGTGTTGGGAGTTTTAACATGGGTTGGCGGATATTAGTATTTTATCCCGAGCCAGAAGCGAGGGATAAAATTTACTAATATCCGCCAATCCATGTTAAAACTCAAAACACATTCTGGCTTCCATGATTTATTTCGATTCTGATATGTCTAAGAGTACAAATACGTTAGTATACTTTGATTGGAAGACGATAATTTATATTTACGTTTGCGGAAAATGTCGCACACAATTTATGTTGCCAATGGAAAAGTCGGTCACATTCACCGGCACATGTGCTAATGAGATTATACCGAATGGATAACTCGCTCGTTGGTTAACAAAGCAGAAGAATTAACTATTTTGCATAGGGATTAAAAAAATGTTACTGCCAAAAAATAATAATCCAACAAACATCTAATTTCAGTTACTGATAGATTGTTGATCAGATAAAAGTTATATAACAAAAATCTTATCTGATGAAAGTTGTATTTGATTGATTAATTGGTGTTTAACGCCAACTTTAGCAATATTTCAGCTATATCGTGGCATTAAAAAAAGTTGCATTTGGCACCAAATGTTTAGATAACATCTGGAAGTAAAACTAACTCTGGGAAAAAAGAGTTGTAAATTACAAAATATGCATGTTAATTATATTTCAAAATACAACAAAAGACAATAATGTGTAAGTTCAGAAATTCAAAATAAAGTTTAACAACCAATAAATATACCACAATTACAAACAAACACTCCTTAATACAAGGTAAAAACAGAATCTGATTAAAATCACATCCATACAACCTTTTAAAAATCACACAAAAAATTGTGTTGAATCCGTGTCTGAAACGGATTGATAGTGTTTGATCATTGTGCTTAAAATGTTGGCAAGATGGGCTATAATTTATTGTCTTTAATGTTCTATTGGTTTTAATATCTACAAAACTAAAGAAAGTATGTGTGCAGATGACATATTTTCATCACTTTTCATGTTACACCATTCTTATGAAATACTGAACATACTTAAATGTAAAGCCAGTTAAAATTCTATGTCAAGTCTTAAGAAAAGCTTGAATATATATATATAATGTATATACCACTGGGGTAATCAGAAGCCATAAATCAAAGGACAGACAATACAATAACCAAAAGAAAAGGTACAAATGATCAAACAATGATCTACAAAATACTACACAGGAAAAAACTGAATATTAAACAAAACGAACCCAACTAAAAATCGGGATAAACTCTATTGTTCCGGAAGGATGAGAAGATCCTGCTTCACAAGTGGAGCGAGTCATGTTACTCTTGTTACAAAACCCAGTGGTAAAGCTGAAGTCCTGCATGTAATCGTATGAACTAAACAATGAAGCATCAGCATGATTTTCTGTCTGTTGACTTTCTCATTGGTTGTAATTGTAATACAATGTATGTAATTTGATTGGTCTATAACATTTATGATGGAGTTCGTCCTTGACATTAAAATAGTTAATCTTACATGCTAACGACCACACAAGCACAATTCTGTCTCGTGAAGATGTTTCAAACTATCCTCAAATCGTCCGATACCATTTATAACCAGGTTAGTGATGTGACCTCACGTGATGTATCAAACTACATGTATACTCAAATAGTCTAATACCATTTATAACCAGGTTTGTGATATGACCTCACGTGATGTATCAAACTATGCTCAAATAGTCTGATACCATTTATAACCAGGTTAGTGATACGACCTCACATGATGTATCAAACTATACTCAAATAGTCTTAATACCATTTATAACCAGGTTAGTGATACGACCTCACATGAACCTTTGATGTTTTATTCGTCTCTATTTCAATCATTTACTACAACGTTAACACTATCAGGAGTTTTTCTTTTTGTAAATAACGTCTGTTACAGTGCCATCATCTTTATGCATACGTATCAGAGGTTCGTATCCCTTTCCGATCATGAACTGATTCAATTCACCAACAGTTCCTGGTTGATTAATGTATTCTACTGTAAGCATTTTTATGTTGATTTTATCAAATGGTATTGTTTGCAGGACGCGCAATTCATCACCTTCGACATCGAGGCTGAAGAAGTCGACTGTCGTCTGGTTGAGTGCAAGCAGTATTGAATAGAGAGGGAAACATTGAATTTCTACAACATTCTCTTTAATCTGCCACTCTTTTAACCAGTTTTGTACAGATGTATCGTGGATCACTCTTCCTAAATTAAATGCCTTGTTAAATCTTAGCTGCAAGTAAAATAAAAACTAAATTAACTTGATGGAATGTTGATAAGAATCAAGGATAGCAACAATGGCTTCTTATATATATTCAGATATATTCAGCCCTTTAAAAGCTGTCGTCCTAAATATACAGTAGATTGAATATTGGTGTTGCCGTCGTGGTCGAGATCGTATGGTAGTTGGGTTTTTAACTACCTATTCAATCAGTACTTATCACCACTAACGTTGTGAGTTCGAACCTTGCTCAGACGAGGTGTACTCAACTGGATACATTATGTGATAAAGTTTGTCAGCGACTTGCAATGGGTCGGTGGTTTTTTCCGCGTACCCCAGTTTCCTCCACCAATACAACTGACAGCCACGATATAACTGAAATATTGTTGAAAGCGGCGTTAAACACCATAACCCTAACCCTAATCTTTGAATATTGGATCAACAGGTCAAAAAGTATGTGCCTATAATTCCTGCAAATTTCCATTTAATCAATATGGATGTTTCTGGCCTAAAGATTTAATAACAAAAAACAATCTCAAACTTGTCAAAATAATAACATAGATATCCAATTTATCGTGCAGGACACGTTTCTGGAATAACCTGCTTCAGGTAGTTCTATGTCAACAGACTGGAAAACCAAACAATAATAGTACAACAAATATAATAGATATTTCTAAACTTCCTTCTCAACTCAGTGTGCTTCTGCTTAGTGTACTTCTGCTGCAATCGGAACTGTATTAATTTGTCAGCCCTGACAAAGATACTTACCTACAATACATGGAGCTATTGGGCTTACAGTTAACGTTCTAGTAAATGATTGAAATAGAGACGAATAAAACATCAGAGGTTCAGTGAGGTTGTATCACTAACCTGGTTATAAATGGTAAATTCAATCAGTTAAGTAGAACTGTCCAGATAATCGTTTTAAAAACGATTCTCGGTTCGTCTTTACCCCAGTTGTTTATAGGAGGGCTCATGTCTTAGTTACGCTATTTGTGTTTGCTTGCTTTTAGTGGTGTCCAATGTGTTGTGTTTGTCTTCGTCTTGTGTATACCCAATGTTTTTTTATTGCCCCTTCGGTATTCTTTAACGTTTATTTAAACTATACAATTAAAATATAGTCATGTAACTAGTATTTACTTATATACATGGCCAGCATTTTTCAGTCATGGATTATCTATAGTTCATCAATGCATAGCTTTTATTTAGTCCACAGTCCATGGATAAACATGCCGCCCCACCCGGACACTTTGTCCTGATTCCGAGCCAACCAGTCTTTGCTCTTTCTCCTTAGTGCTGCGTGATTAGTGAAGAAGCAACACATACCAACTTTATAGTCTTTGGTTTGACCCGACCGGGGCTCGAACCCGCGATCTACATCACTGGAAGCGAGCACGCTAACCATTACACCACTGATGCGGCTTTGGATAAAGTAAGAGGTATACAATTCCCTCCAGCCTTCATGTAATTCCACTTGTTAAATTGTAAATATGTAATGATATGTAAATATATTTTTATCAATATATAAATTCAAAATTTATAGTCTCCACGCCGGGATAATTTCACTCGATCCTTCGAGTCTATCCTGTATTTGGAAGAAGAAGAAGAGATCTTACAGGGATTTGCTATGAAACATCCAAAGGTGGACAAATACATGGATTCAAACGGGTGTGTATTGTAAATCATACCTTTGCTGGATAAGTGTATGGATTTAAACAAGCGTTCATTGTGAAAGCTTTTCTATTTTTAGTTTTAAGGGCGGCGTAGTTAGATGGATCTGCTTCTATTAATAATCCATTCCATTTTCTGTGCCTTTCAAAATATAATGAGTTTGACCCTTTTTCACCATTCAGTGCTCCGCATTCAATGTAAAATCCACCTTCCTGAAAAAAATATTTTGAAAACAGTAGAATTGTCAGTTTCTACTTCCACCAAATACTGACAGCCTTCAACAAGTTGAAGATTATGTCAGAGGTTACACATGACAATTAAAAAGGGTTTAATGTATTTATAAGTTTCACATGAATTAGCATTAAGAGCAAAAAGCCTCGAATGTTTCAACTGAGCGACTCAACATTATCAATTGATGCAAACAAAATATACTGATGACTATCACACATTTTCTTATGTATACCTATATGAGTAACATGGCGGATGTCTTATAAAAGGCGGGAACTGCATGCCCGTCGCGAGCACCTGGGTTCACCCCAAGTTTTTGGTGGGGTTCATGTTGCTCATCTTTTTAGTTTTCTGTGTTGTGTTTTGTTTTGTTTGTCTTTGTATTGTGTCTTGTGTGCCCAATGTTTCCAGTGTCTCTTGATTGTCCATTCGTGGTTGCCCCTTCGGTTTTCTCTAACGCATCACAGATACTAGAATACACATGGTGACTCTGTTTATTAAACATGGAGAGACGAATACAAGAACTTCAACACCAACAAATTCTTACCATAAAACCAAGTCTACTATCAACAAAGGGAGCTTGACCATTGGAAAAATCTAATTTGTCAGGATAATCAAGACGATATGGACTGATTGATGGCGGTTCAATAAAATGTTCCCTGATGATCCGGATAAGCCGTAAATCTTCCATATCAGCTTTTTCCTGGTTGAGAATTGTCATTATTTCTTTATCTGTTGTGTCTCCTTCAAACGGGGAATAGATTGGTTCTGATGACTGTGGTAACAACATGAATATCAACAGAAGAGTCAACAATAAACTGAAGATTCCAATGAATATCCGTGTTTTGTTGGAATATAGCATGGCTGTCATTTCATTTCTTGTCTAATTTAATTGTTGTGCTTATAATTCTGTAAAGAAAGGAGAATAGCAACATTAACTAGGGCCTCCGTAGTCGTGATCGTATGGTAGTTGGATTTAAAACTACCTATGCAATCAGTGCCTATCACCACTAAAGTTATGAGTTCGAACCCCGTTCATGGTGATGTACTCGATACAACATTATGTGATAAAGTTTGTCAGTGACTTGCGACAGATCTGTGGTTTTCTCCGAGTACTCCGGTTTCCTCCACCAATAAAACTGACCACCACGATATAACTGAAATATTGTTGAAAGTGGCATTAAACACCATAAACCAACCAAACCAACCATCAACATAAACTAAGAGAAATTCGTTTAATTGATTTAAAAGAAAATATTCACAATAAAGTTTTTTAGTGAGGATTTTAAGTCCAGATTTTGTGATTGCATTGAAGATTATAAGAACAGATTTTTGAAGATAAACAAAAGGGATAATCAGAAGCCGTAAATGGAAGAAAAACATACAAAAATAACCAACAGAAAAAGGACAAAATGATAAACAATGATCTACAAAATACTGCACACAAAAAAACCAACAAAGACTGAGCAACATGAACACAACTAAAAACGTGATGGGAGATTTCATGTGCTCCGGAAGGGTTAGCAGCTAGTGACACCCGTCATGTTACTGTTTTAACGAAATGAGCATCGTCTGAGATGGAAATCGGGTTGGACGTCAGTATACGTAATTAAATATAAATAACATTAATAAAACATGAACTCCTGAATCCGAGTCAGTCCACCAGTCTTAGCTCTTGCTCCTTAATGTTGAGTGCTTAGTGGAAAAACAGCAAATATACCAATGTTGTATTCTTTGGATTGACTCGATCGATAGGGCCTTGAACCCGCGATCTACGGCACTCGAAGCGAGATCGCTAACCATTGCATCACCGGTGTGGTTATACGTATCGTCAGCTGAATCAGTTGAAAAATGGATAAATGTGAATAAAACATTAAAAAGTCATATGCACGTATAGCCCTAGCCACTGTAGGAGGGGTTCATTACACAAAGTAGCTACCCTTATTACCCCCACCCACCCACCTGAAGATTAATGCAGATGTTGTCTCTTTATTTATGATAAATTGTACCTTTGAAATATCTTTTATAAAAAAAACATGCTCAACTACATTTAGTTATATGTTCAAATAAGTTATGTGTGCAATCGTGGTACTTTACTAAAATGAACACGATTTCTGACGTAGAAAGCATGTATGCAGCGCAGTCTTAACGCATGGGCACGATGGGCAGTTGCCCGGGGCTCCACGAGCATAGGACTAGTCGAGGTATGTTGTGTATGGCATATTATTTAATGTTTAAACACTGAGTTTGTGGGAAGTACCAATACAATAAATATGTTTAATTTTATCGACCATTTACATTTTTATTCCTGTGTGGTTGTGTAGGTAGGAGCCCCAGTGCACTGTTTTTCCCGGGGGCCTATTGTGCTGTTAATACGGCTCTGCATGTATGGACGATTTTTTGACAGAGCTATGAAATGCAAATTAGCAGAAATCTAGACAAATAAAGGTCGAACAACCGTGTACATTTGTTTTACTTAAATTTTCGACCCATGCTTTCACGTGACAGGTAACTTCTCTATTATGAACTTTACATTACAATATATTTTGTGTCTGTTCGTTCAAATATCATTTGATGTTTGTTATGCTAATTATATAGGCACACCCTTTACAGCGATAAGTAACCCGCGGATGAATCAGCATTACGTGGTGTAGTCCTGCAACGACAGGCTTCAGGTAAGTCTAATATTTTTTGTTTTATGTCGTTAAAACAGCACGTTTTCAACATCTTTTGCAGTTTTTCTTGTGCTTTCTCTACATACAAGTTGTGTATAAACTACTTTAAACTGAATACTTTAAATTGCCAATTTTCATCGTAAATTTGCGTTTTCCACGAAAATTGCTGAAACAAGCTCATAAAACAGCGGAACGGCTGATTAAAAGTCTATAATACACACCCAGTCTGAACTCACAATCTATTCTTGATTTTATACTAGCATGTTGTTGGATAAAATTGTCCTGTTTCGAAGATATGAATGTGTTTTTATGCATGGTACAAGATTATCGGGAATAAGCTGCCGCGGATGAATGATCAGTCCAGAGGCGTAGCTGCATATACGCTGTGACGCCATGGCGTGCACATCGGCAGGTTAAAAAAAGGAAATAAATTTAAAAAAAAATGTATTGTAACTTTTAACAGTCTAATTAATATACACGTGTATCGCTAATAAGACGTACTAGTTACTTTTGTATGGTAATTATGTGATAGACAAGTCGAGCGGACGCATTGTATACCTTTAAGACGTCAATATCCAGTTGTGGTCCATTCGTTAGAACGCTTACAAAGCCGGGCAGTTTCTTGCATCCATCATGCGGTTTCAGTTTATCAATAGCGGAACATATTTTACATAGCACCGTTTATCTGTCAACATTCCTCCAAGATACCGATTACGACATTCTTGAAGCAATCAAAGAATCCAAGACCGTGATTGAAATGCTAAGAGCTGAACGACTGGACGAATCGGTTTAGGACGAGTTGTATCAGTCTGCGCTTAACTTAGCCAAATCTTTTGATATATCTGATAGTATGCCCAGGCGAGGTGGTAGACAGACTACCAGAGCCAATCACCCCGCGGAAACGCCAAAACAGTATTGGCGAATTTCTTTGTACTATCCATTTTTGGACAATTTGGTTACGAACTTGAAACACGTCTCCTTAAATCGGAAAACCGCTTCCATGCACATCATCTACTGCCCCGTGCTGTAGACAAATTAACTGATGATCATTTTGCTACAATATACGAGGCATATCAGGCTGACATTTATTTGTCATTAGAGGTTTTCAGGAGAGAAGTAGCCAGATGGTGAACCCACTGGGTCATTACTACACTTTGTACCACACTTGATTCTGTAAATCCAGTTCTCTATCCTTCTATAGATACAATATTAATAAAACTATGTGTTTTGTTAACCATGCCAGTAGCAAGCGCTACTGCTGAAACGTCATTTAGTGTACTGAGGTGTTTGAAAGATTATGTTAGGTCGACCATAAAGAATGTCAGGCTATCTTCCCTTGGATTGGTGGATATACATCGAGATTTTGAAATGGACTTGTGCAATGGAGGTGTTCGTATCTGCTAAGACACGAAGGGCAGAATTTGGACAATTTTAAGAAATTCAAAGCCATTAAAATTGTGCTTGATTCTATGTTATATGAAACCCTAAAATGGCCCCAGATCGCACCATTTTGCATCTCGTCAAAACAAAATCCCAGACCTCCTCCCCCTCCCAAGAATTATGGCGTGCACACTAGTAAGCCTCAGCTACGCCCCTGATCACCAAATCATTTACCGAGTTCTACACATCCCATTATTTTTTTCAATTTGATAAAGATCGTTAAACAAAACCTCCCACGTTACATCGATGTGGCTTAATACACAGATTGAAATACAAGTCCTGAATAGATTCAGTATTGAATAGCTTATCTCTCACCTGATGTTGCCTCGAAATAAAACAAAAAAGTTCAAGTGTTAATAAAATATAGATAAATCGAGATCTATATATATAACAATATAAGGATAGTAAGAATAAACGATATTAAATAGCGATTTTTTATATGGATTTTTAAAACCACGCTGTGTACATGCTATTTATAACATGTGTGTAACCATGGATTTATATAGTATACTATATAAATCCTTGATCTTATATCAGAAAATACACCCAATCAGTAAAGATAGATACTCACATGTCGTTTGTAAATAACGAGACATCCTCACAAATACACAATGCGATCGATATGTAACAAAGGGGAGACAATTACGATGTGTATATTGATGCTAACGAATAGAATCTTTTTATTGTCAAATTAATGAGCACATGTTTTATTATCACTTGTTCTCTTGCTGAAATATAACTTCCTAATCACTGGTGGAGATTCCCTTTAATCATATCTTCCTGATTTTAATAAGCCTCGTAACCACGCTCTGTCGAAAGCTTTAGCGGGGATGATTCTGAATAGGAAATAAAATAACTAAAAATAAATGAAAAATAGCTGAAAACCTTTCAAAAGGTCCATTTTTGACCCGATCTGACCGTGCCCTGCAACTTTCGGGGAATAAATTCTGAGGAAAATAGCTGAAATCAGTTTTAAATACCTGAAAAAAATAATCCCTGCTTTACTCAGTCACATCACAAAATATCAAACATATAAGTTCACGGACTACTACATGTACAAATGTAGCTTAAAGGGTAGAATCTGTTGGTTACAGACCATTACTCATAGGACAAAAAGTTAACTGACACTTCTAACAGGTTCAAGTTATATCCATTTAAAGAAATGAATGGTCTTCGTGGGAGAACAGATTAAATAGGTCACCGATTTGTTACAGTAGAATATTGATTGATTGATAATTTGCTTAACGTCCAGCGAGCAGTATTTCAGCTTTATTAATGACAGACACAAGTTCAATTATCTATAATATATATATAGAAATGAGGGAAGGAATGTGTCAAACGCCTCAACAACACATATCCAGAAATCATGGGTAGTTTGCTCATGTGCATATCCAAGATGGCGGTTTCTTCAAGACAAGAAATTTTTACAAAGATTTCTTAAAGAAATATTTTGTTCGGAGGTGCGGGAATTTTTCTGAGGTGAAATATTTGACATTACACCGGTAGAAACAAGCACAGAAAATTTTAGCTAGATGTATAAATTATTCGCGGTTCCCACTATTTTAAAAACAAGGCATATTTCTGTGAATTCTAATATGGATATCACTGCAGAATTCAAGTCTTAGTCGACTTCTGACCATTTTTTTAATTGTTTACCATGGATGCACACTATTTTCTGAACATATATTTTCGATCTTTTACACACATCATCGAGTTCCTAATGATCATATGATGACAATTAATTTTGATACGATCACAAATAATTATTTGAAGTTATTTATGTGATCAAAACTGATGAAATATTATAAAAAAAAAAATAGATAAGAGTTTTCATCAGCGTTCATTGATCAGCGTCTTCCAAATGTGGTTCAACGTTTATTTGCTGACGTCATACGTGACGCGATTTGGCTTATGAATATTCATGAGCAAAAGTACCCATGATTTCTGCCTATGTTTGACTGCCAATGAAAAAGATTGGAGAGTTGGGTAGGGGCGAAAAATGTAGTCTTTTGTAGCGGCTACAATGTGCCTACTCTTTTGTCGAAATCTACAAAGGTCTTTAGCGTACAGGAAGCGTGGCACTCTACAAACACCGTGCCCACTGTGGTCTACAAGCAGAGGTCTTTAGCGTACAGGAAGCGTGCCACTCTACAAATACCGTACCCACTGTGGTCTACAAACAGAGGTCTTTAGCGTACAGGAAGCGTGGCACTCTACAAACACCGTGCCCACTGTGGTCTACAAACAGAGGTCTTTAGCGTACAGGAAGCGTGGCACTCTACAAACAGTGCCCACTGTGGTCTACAAACAGAGGTCTTTAGCGTACAGGAACCGTGGCACTCTAAAAACACCGTGCCCACTGTGGTCTACAAACAGAGGACTTTAGCGTACAGGAAGCGTGCCACTCTACAAATACCGTACCCACTGTGGTCTACAAACAGAGGTCTTTAGCGTACAGGAAGCGTGGCACTCTACAAACACCGTGCCCACTGTCGTCTACAAACAGAGGTCTTTAGCGTACAGGAAGCGTGCCACTCTACAAACACCGTACCCACTGTGGTCTACAAACAGAGGTCTTTAGCGTACAGGAAGCATGGCACTCTACAAATACCGTACCCACTGGTGGTCTACAAACAGAGGTCTTTAGCGTACAGGAAGCGTGGCACTCTACAAACACCGTGCCCACTGTGGTCTACAAACAGAGGTCTTTAGCGTACAGGAAGCGTGGCACTCTACAAACATCGTACCCACTGTGGTCTACAAACAGAGGTCTTTAGCGTACAGGAAGCGTGGCACTCTACAAACACCGTGCCCACTGGTGGTCTACAAACAGAGGTCTTTAGCGTACAGGAAGCGTGGCACTCTACAAACACCGTACCCACTGTGGTCTACAAACAGAGGTCTTTAGCGTACAGGAAGCGTGGCACTCTACAAACACCGTACCCACTGTGGTCTACAAACAGAGGTCTTTAGCGTACAGGAAGCGTGGCACTCTACAAACACGGTTCCCACTGGTGGTCTACAAACAGAGGTCTTTAGCGTACAGGAAGCGTGGCACTCTACAAACACCGTGCCCACTGTGGTCTACAAACAGAGGTCTTTAGCGTACAGGAAGCGTGGCACTCTACAAACACCGTGCCCACTGGTGGTCCACAAACAGAGGTCTTTAGCGTACAGGAAGCGTGGCACTCTACAAACACCGTGCCCACTGTGGTCTACAAACAGAGGTCTTTAGCGTACAGGAAGCGTGACACTCTACAAACACCTTACCCACTGTGGTCTACAAACAGAGGTCTTTAGCGTACAGGAAGCGTGGCACTCTACAAACACCGTGCCCACTGTGGTCTACAAACAGAGGTCTTTAGCGTACAGTAAGCGTGGCACTCTACAAACACCGTGCCCACTGTGGTCTACAAGCAGAGGTCTTTAGCGTACAGGAAGCGTGCCACTCTACAAATACCGTACCCACTGTGGTCTACAAACAGAGGTCTTTAGCGTACAGGAAGCGTGCCACTCTACAAATACCGTACCCACTGTGGTCTACAAACAGAGGTCTTTAGCGTACAGGAAGCGTGGCACTCTACAAACACCGTGCCCACTGTGGTCTACAAACAGAGGTCTTTAGCGTACAGGAAACGTGGCACTCTACAAACATCGTGCCCACTGTGGTCTACAAACAGAGGTCTTTAGCGTACAGGAAGCGTGCCACTCTACAAACACCGTGCCCACTGTGGTCTACAAACAGAGGTCTTTAGCGTACAGGAAGCGTGCCACTCTACAAACACCGTACCCACTGTGGTCTACAAACAGAGGTCTTTAGCGTACAGGAAGCGTGGGCACAGCCGCTCCATAAGCAATGGTGACCTGTTTACACGGTGGTCGTGGTATCCTTGCATAGCACCATGGTTAAAAATTTCACGGTCATGGGGAAAAACTCCATAATCAACCAATATTGGGTAGGAGGTAGTACACTATTAAAACGATTAAAGATGCGTATCATACGACCACAGACGCCAATGTTTTCTAGTCATCTGCTGTATATGGATATTTGTTTAAAGAAATAAACCTACGACAAGAAGAGTTTGAAAATCCCAAAGGGGTAATCAGAATCCATAAATCGAAGGACAGCCAAAAGAAAAAGGGCAAAAGGACAAACCACGATCTACAAAACATACACATAAAACAAAAGATCGAGTAACACGAACGCCACTAAAAACCGGAGGTGAACTCAGGTGCTCCAGAAGGAATGATAAGCAGTACCTGCTCCACTAGTGACACTCGTCGTGTTAATCTAGTTAAAAACCCGTGAAAATTGAGAGAGTTCTAACGGGCTTTTTGATTGGCTGAACAATCTGTTTCAGCCAATCAAAAAGCCCGTTAGAACTCTCTCAATTTTCATGTCTATGGCGTTTGTCAAGGATGCCAATGGGATTTCTTTCAAAAACAGACTTAAAGGACATATAAATCGGCGTAAGGTAAGAAATTTTATCATAATTTGAATGAATGAAAGTATTTAGCTAGTCAAAATGACTCGTTTACGCATGGGAAAGTCTGTACACAGATGGGAAGTGGTCATCCCAGCGTTTGTACGACTTCGGATTTTCACGCCGTTTTGTTTTGGTTCGTGTATGATACCTCAGCAGTTCGGAGGCCTACACTAACAATTGGGGTCTCTTTGGAAAGGAAAATTACTTGACTTCTGACTGGTGGAAACATTTTTTGAAAATATTAAGGCGTTCCGAAGTTACGATCAATTTAACACGACGACTTAAAAAAATGGAAGCAAGTGAGTTCGCCCCCTTGTATTATTATATAGTATTTTTTTTTTTTTTTTTTTTTTCGGACGCACCTAGCCCCTGTGACAATACACATATGATACGATTGCGAGTAAACTGAAAAAAAATCCGCGAAATGTTATTGACGACTTTGGAACATAACCAACATGACGTCATTGACGTCATGTGAAGACTTCCAGTTTGAAACGTAAAGATTAGACGTTATTTGGCTTCGTGTACGCTTCAAGTTTGATCCAATTTAACTAAAATAAAATTTCAAGGTAAGCTTTTTAATTATTTTTGTGTATTGTTGTAAATATGACATGTAGGATTTCACTTGGTAAATACCAGTTACAATTATCTTCCGGTAATGTGTTGCCATGGGATCCATTCCGACTACTGGTCGGGGAGTAGTTCTCGCCATTTGTTACGTTTTTTATCCAATATTTCTAAGAAGCAGTCGAGAAACCTTTGTTTCACCCCATTATTATTTTGCATGAACCATAACGATTTACCTACGAAATAAATTTTCATAAAGGAGAGTGCACGCTGATCGGGGATCCATTATTACGATGTTGCGTTTTTTAACAGAATATGGGCGCAACAGAAGCAATTCTCGCCAACTTTCAGAAATATTGTTTTTTGTGAAGCTAAGGCATCAAAGGGAAAGATAAAACAGCATTTTTGAAAATTAAAACCCTTTCTTAAAAAAGTTTACCGGTTTTTGTGTTAGTTTGTAGAAAACTCTGATAATTATTCATCGCTGTGTAAAGGCTGTCATACCATCCCCACGCCGCTCCCCCATTCCGTAAAATACATCCTTTTACCTGATAATTTTCATTTTATTGATGAAAAGTAATAAATCCAGTTTTTCTAGAATTAATATTAATATTTTGTCCATGTATTATGCCCAATGTGATAATATAGGATCCATGTATTAAATTAGCGGTCAAGGTAATTTATGACGTAAACAGTGCATGCGCAGGTGGCCATTTGCATTCACATGGAATCTATTTTCATTCTGCAACCGTGAGTATTTTGGATTGTAGCAGTAGGACAGCCAGCGTGACAGGAGAGCTCCAAAGTCAAGTCCCAGTCACGTGACTTTCGCTTCATTTTTGATGAAAAATGACGTTCAACCCTTCGCTTAAAATACGTCGGTTTACAATAAATATTTATGCTTGAAATCAATTAAAATATATGGAAGATGTCTATGGATAAATAGAAAATTATTGTATCACTTCAGTTTTTATTTATATTGTGTACAAACATCGAATTTTGCTACTTGAAGTGGACTCAATTTCAAAACAAATGTCAAGGTGGTTCTATTTAAAAGAGAAAATTTAATTAAAACAATATGATGGCTTTATGTAACATACATTGCCTGAGGAAATCATCTAGGATCATTGTCATACCGACAACTAGTGTCAATGTCTTGTGGGGTGCAATTGTTCCACTTAGCCCTACACCCACCTTGATCGGATCGACCATTTGCCAAACATCGAAATTCATTGTCTTTCGGAACACATCGGTGGTATTTCTTAACATCAACAATAAACGACACATAAGCGTACATCCGAAAGAGGATATTTGGGAAAGGGTTGTCTATTTTTATGTCTTTTTTTAATTTTCTTGTATTAATACCGTATTTTTCAGTTTAATTGAAATAATTTTATTGCAATATTGTTTTAGACATTGTGCATTTTGTAATTTAGACTGGGGAATTACTATTTATCATCACTTCAAATTAAAAAAAAAATCATCTATGATACTAGACTTGCACAGGGGATAATTTCAATTTAATTTAATTTCAATACTTTGTAACAGGTACAAGATAAATAGAAAGAAATAAATGTGTGGAAAAAATAAAAGCATGTAAACAAAAATTAAGTGAATTGAAAAAATATGAAAATATTATAAAAAAAAACATGTAAAAAAATTAATAAATTTTTAAAAATCTAAAAAAAAAAGTGAAAGCTTGAGACAAAAAGGGGCATACAAAATAGTATTCAGATATCTTAACCCTTCCTATTATATCGAGGCAAATTTTTTAAAAAAAGGTGTAAGCAAATATTTTTCTTGGAATTAGGAAATTTCATTATCTGAATGAAAGCTACCAAGTTTTATGTTTATCTCACAATGTCAATATCAATGTATTTGGAATATTCATGTGTTTGACACAACTACAAACTAGTTTTTATAACATATACTGATGGTTAAGTTGTAATAATTCTTTCCCCTTGACATTCACAAAATGACCAGCACTTACAAATATGAGTACTTAGGTTGCAATAATTCTTTCTCCAGGACATTCACAAAATGACCAGCATTTACAAATATGGGTACTTAGTTTGCAATAATTCTTTCTCCAGGACATTCACAAAACTACCAGCATTTACAAATATGGATACTTAGATTGCAATAATTTTTCCACCATGACATTCACAAACAGAATGACTATAGCATTCACATAAAAGACAGACACAAAATGACTAACATTCACATAAAAGACACATACAGAATAACTAGCATTCACATAAAAGAGCATATTGAATGACTACCATTCACATAATTTTAAGACATATACAGAACACTTGCATTCACATGAAAGGACAAACCAGAATTCCAAATTTCACTAAGTAAATTAAATGACTAGAATAGAATGAATATGTTTTCTGTTGGTAAAATAACCAAGTATTGGTTAATATTGTTTAAAATTGAAGTTAAAAAAATTATTTTATTTGTTCCAATGACTGGAAAAAAGTTAATAAATGGGCACATTTTGAAAAATTCTTTTCTGTAAAAGAAAATTTATAAATTTCGGCATTAATATTCATAGATAAAAGATAATTATATTTCTCATAAACAACAGGCAACATAAGTACCTTTTCATCTAAAAAAAAGTATGAATAACAAATTCAACAACATGTTGGAGTGTATACAGGTCTAAATGTCTGTAGAAACTTGTTCAACAACTTGGTTCTGATTCAATATATCTATAAGAAATTGAAAAGTTTGAGATTTTGTTTCAGCTCCACTTTCTGACCTAGAAAATGTGTTACAACTGTTATAACAATATGTACCACAATATAATTTATCTTCTGAGCCAAATTCTTTACAGAAATTTAATTCGTTCTTGAAATGTTTAAGACAAGTCCTGGTTTTCAATTGAAATTGAAATAAACCTTTTGACTTTCAGATGAAGTTTCACAAATTACACAAATTACACAATCAAAAAGTTCTTTTCTGAATGACTTTATTATAATTTATGACACAAGGTGTCTTGAAAACTCATGGCATTTGTTTGATGATGTACTTTAAAAATAATTGGAATGCTGGTCCATTTTTTTTTACTTCATGGATAATTTAGAAGAAAAAAAACATATATTGATTTTCAAACCTGTATGAATATATATATAAGACTTATCATATATTCTTATTTTTATTTATTCAAATATTCAACCAATAAACATCACAGGAAACTTTGCATTTATACTCATAGAATCTGAAACTAACAGAAAATAAACATCCATTTTATTTAATAGAATCTGTAACTTTGCCCCTTTGGTATCTTCAGACTCTTCTTGTTAAAAAAAAATAAACATCCCATGTCCAGTCTGTATATATATATCTACCTACAATGATCTAAAACTAACTAAAACTGTAGGTTGTCAATACCATTGACACTGAAAAGTAGCATGTACACACATCAATAATTATTTCAGGAAAACAGACTGAAAATGAAAAAAAAGGGGGGGGGGGTGTAAATACTTGACATGAACTAAATATGTAGCCTTATGCTATGCCATGTTAATCTAGAGTGAATTTAACATAATCTTTCACCATTCTCTGCATGACAAGATCATACATTATAATGCAGACCTTTTTATTTCTAAAATGTATTTATTAATTATGTCAATATTTTGACATGTCCATAAATGCCATGGAACGAGTCAACGAAAATGAAAGATTCGTGTTTAAACAGAAACAGTCACATTTTCATCCTAATAGATCGATCAATCTATGAAAAAAAACAGAAATATTTGGTTAGAATCTCGAAATATTGTGCTTCTTGTTTACATCCAAATATGGAATTCTAGTGACGAATGATGGGGAAATATGCAAATAATCAATACTGTAATACGTGATTCTAGCTATTTTTACCAAATTTATTAATAAACAGCCAATGGGATGCAATTGTTCCACTTAGTTAAAGAGTCTATTTTTAGCGCCATTTTTTTTTTACAGCATTTCATCAGCAGCGGTATCCCGAGTTCCAACGTTGATTTCAAGCAAACGATATCATAAATACACGTATTCACGCGTCAGTCACGTTACAATTTTATTTAAAAAATGGATTCAATAAAAATGAATACTTCTTTCGGTTTTATTTATGAAGATATTCAGTAAAAACACATGGGGTGTCGACGTAAACAATGCATGGCAGCTCACTTGTAAAGCGTCATGTCTAAAAAAAAAAAATAGAGTTACGTCCCTTGATTTCGGGATTTGACTTTGCATTGTTGGAGGTACGGAATCTGTGCGTGGCTTCCCGACTGTAGGGATGAGTAATAAGGCAAAGTGTGACACTTTTTAGAAAGATCTTAAAGATTTGTAGAGATAAATTGGAAATATGGTGTCACTATATTCTCCGATGATCATTCCATGTGTTTTTCTATTTTAAGAGTACCAACACACGTGACCCCCTGTTGAAGTTATGACAGAATGTGGGGTGCAGTAGGGTTTTTACCCGATTTAAACGATATTTCACAATGAAATTCGATAAAAATTAATACGAAGGATTGGAACGGCGTCCTTTAATGATGGGGAAAAAATCAGACGAAAATTCGCGAGCGCTCGCACTAAATGAGACAGTTGGCGAGAATTGCTTCTTGGCGAGAACTACTCCCCGACCAGTATACTGTTTTCGTGCCTTAGGCACGAAGACTTTTGAAATTTTGTTCGTAATGGTGGTGCCTTCGGCAGGACTAGTAAATTAATTTTATTATATCAATATAAGATATGCCTTCGGAACGAAAACTTAATGTTTCTTTGTCTATGAAAATAAAGGGCGAATCAACTTCCGTCAAGGTGTTGCCATGGGACCCATTTGCAACATTAAATGTGGCCGTGCTGATTTATTATTTTGTTCATATCGGGTGTGCCTCCGGCACGACGATTTTATTTCTTTATTCGTAGTGTTCGTGCCTTCGGCACGACACAAAGTTTATTATTTATTTCTTCTTTCGGTATACAGCTATCCATCCACTGGATGATCATTTACAAAACCTTCAATGACAACTCTGCCTTCTTCAAGTTCGAAAGTAAAACTCTGTTTTCTATTTGAATGATATAGTGGTGCCCAAGGCACGAAAACGTAAGTTTTAATTCTCAATGCAATTTTATAAGGTCATTATTTTATTTTATTTGTTTCGTGTTGGTCGCAGCTTCGGCACGACAAAGATGTTCAATTACGAAAACAGACAAATGGCTTAAGCTCCTCACACTTCCGCTTCCGATTTCAAAGTGTTTACAAGTATCAACCATGTTCGCTTCGCTCACAGCTGGGTTGATAAAAAAAACCCAAAAGGATAAACAACGATAAATAAAACATTACACTGGAAACTAAAGATCGAGAAACACGAACCCCACTAAAAACCGGGTCGAACTCCACGTTTGCTTTCTCTTTTAAATGTCCGAGGTTTCTATCTGAACATAAAGTTGTTCATTCAATCATTGTCGTCGTCTGTTTCAAAGGAAGTTTACTTCCGCTGCAACTCTGGTAAAGAGTTGTCACTTCGATCGGGTAGGTTCAACCTGCACTCGTCGCAACTTCGGCTGATTCCGTACCTTCATCATATTGAGGGAGAGAAGCGGACTCACCCGAGGTTTGCCGATTGGTTCAACATGTGCACGGCAGTTAGTAAAAGTGGTAACCCGGGCCCAAATTCGTATTTTCTTTATTACATCTTTGTTAAGGCATTAATTTTAATAAAATTTGAACATAATGCATAAAATTATGTATTTTATCACATTTTTTAAACAAATATAAAAAAAAATAGTTTTTATACGAAATATCGGCAATATAAGTTTTCCAAATTAGTAAAAGTTGTAACCCGGTGTCGTAAAATTTTTAGCTACCCATAAAATTGGAAAAAAAAATTTTTGGCGTAAAATCGTGATTTTTCACACGAAATACCCCAAAAATGTTCGTGGCATTTTTTTTAAGTGCACCCCCCCCCCCCCCCCTAACTTGAAATCCTGGATCCGCTCCCTGGATCTGTACACAATAAACAATAGATATTAGTGGTGTTCGTAGTTGAAAAACAAAATGCTACCTATATGGCTGTATAGCATGTGATTAAGTTACAAACTATCTTTTTTCAATTTACCATCGCGATGTATCATTTTTACAGCTATTAAAAAATAGATTGGTGGACTATATATGGTAGAATTTAATATTTATGTGATGTTCAAACAATGCAAATTATTCTTTAACTTAATAAGATCATATAAGATAATTATTAATCACACTTTTATTATTGCTAACCGTGTTACCCTCTTGAAATAAAGAAATTAACCCATTTACTTACTTATTGACACTATCTTCTGAATTCAAGAAATAAATAAAATTATGTTCCATATATGTTTAATAATGAAAGTTGGGAACTTTGTTTATTACAATATTAAAGAACTGGTAGCTATTAGATTAATTTCAATTCGAAACTGAAACTATTTGCACACTCTTGATGACAATTTCTTATTTGGATTTTGTAAAAATAGAACCCTAAATCATAAATTTCCAACAGAATGTGGAAGATGGCAAAATATGTGTACAGAACATGGTTTGACCCGATCGGGACTCGAACCCACGATCTACCGCATTCGAGGCGAGCACGCTAATGATTACACTACCGATGAGAGTCTTTGGTGAGCATTTCTGGTCTGTTTCTCAGCGAATACATATATTTCACTTTGTTGTCGACTGTCCCTTATATGAAAATATTAGAGTAAAATTTTTTGATAAAGTTATTGACTTATGTCCAAATTTTAGATACATGGACACATCATCAAAATTTGTCTGGCTATTTACTAATGAACATGAACAAGTTTTGAAAAAATTAGGTAGTTTTACAGAGGAATGTTTTTTGCTGCGAGGACACAATTGATCCTATAGATATCATTAGGTTAGGTGAATTATTATAGTTATTATACATGTTATATTATATTAAATATGAATTGATTTATGGTGGTATTTGATAGGCTCTGATCTGGCCGTGCAGTCACTGAACATAAATATGTTTTCCTGTTTTTTGTGTGTGTTTACATGTATGTCTCCAATCATTTCAATCATTGTATCAAATTGTTTGCCCCTTGTGGGCCCTTAATTGGCAATACAAAATTCTTATTCTTATATTGTCCAGGGGCGGATCTAGGGGGGCAAATTTTAAAAAATTGCGCCGAGCGGAGGGAGACGCGAAACATTTTGGGGTATTTCGTGTGAAAAATCACTATTTTATGCCAAAAAATCTTATTTTTTCAAATTTTAGGGGGGGTGCCGAATGCGCGCCGCCCCCCCCCCCCCCCCCCCCGGATCCGCCCCTGTTGTCTACATAAATGACAATAGATAACGTAACAATACAAAATACATTGCGTAACGCACGGTCAACTTTTCGCGCTTTCACAATCCTTCGGCAGAAGATACATAAAAAGCGACTTTTTGAGTACATGTATATAAACAAATTCATATTTCAAACCAAAGATTATCAACTGGTATTTGTTGCTTATAATGCAAAGCACGCAGAATTAAGGAGAAAGAGCAAAGACTGGTTGCTTCGGAATCAGGATAATGTGTCAGAGTGGAGCGACATGTATATCCGCGGACTGTTGTTTCCGTTAGCTAACACTATAAAAAAAAACTAAGCGTGTTGGTCTAGAAAAAAAATAGTGTAAGTTTCTCGGCGTCGCTCGACATGAATCAGTTACCAGAAAAACTATATCTTGGTCAAAATCTTAAGCAATATGTAATGAAAGAAGCTGTTATATAAAAAATGCTTAGGTACAGACAAAACAGATGTCACACTAATGAGGAGCGATGGACAGATCACAGCTGACACAAAGCAAAAATCCAACATCCCCAACAGTGTCAGTCCGTATTCACCGGAGAATCACAAGACAACATCCCCGACTGCACCAAAACCCACATCATAAAAACAGCACTCCCAATATCTCTACCAGGTGTAAAAGAAACTCCTACATAACATCAATACCCATAGATTTTGTGCTCCCAAGACTATTAAATTATTTGGCTTTCCAATCTTTTGATCTTGAGCTACCTGATGAAGGTTATTCCAGAAACGTTCATGTACACTAAATTTGATATCTACGTTTTTATTACCTCTTTTTAGCAATGTAGCTATCTGAATGTTTTCTTTGAAAACAAGATACACTCATTGTTTAATATGATAGATACAAAATGTATGTAAAATTTCCAGGTAAATTAGTTACCTGTATCTCTTATGAAAATTATGTGTACAGAACTAAGTCAGATTGATAAAAGGTGCATTCATGTTGGGTTTTTGAAATTCTTTTTGATATTTTTGATTGGTTTGTTTTGTTTTGTATTTGTTTGTTTGTGATAACAGATTAATATCTAATTTTATTTCTGTTTTTTTTCTGTTTTGAGGATATAACTTCAGAAGGGCCTACAAATTTATACATCTTGGAATAACAGTAGTACTTTAGGGTGCCTGCATCCTAATTTCTTATGTACATGTATCTCTATTCTTTATCAATAAATGTTTAGAGGTTTGCGTTTGTATTGAATCTGGGCCTTGATGGGAGAGAGGTTTAAAGAGCTGCCTACACCTCATTTATCTTTCACTGCACTGTTCATCACTTGGATGATGTACTCAACCTTTAGAAAGTAGATTGCCAGACGCTGGTACAACATATGAAAATGTCTGTAATGTCATTGAATATAGCCCAAATAAATATTTTGCATCATGCTGGTATGTTTTGTAAGTACAGATACTTGTATCACACATACTTGCCAATTTAATAATTAAATAACAGCCATATATACATGATAATATCTCACACACAAAGTATCTTAACACAAGTTATTTCTTAAAGATTTTATTGAAAAACTCAGACAGGCATGGTGGAACATTAGCATACATATAATACAATACAATATATAGAATAGAGGCTCAGTAGGTTGAGAATATTTTTTAGAAATCAACCAATCAGCAACAAGAATTGCCTCTGGTGGACATGTTTGTTAACGGATCGGGACGAAATGAGCATTCTTTATAGAGGGCCTTCCATAGCTGCTACCTATCAAGTTTCGGTTCATTGTGCCAAGCGGTTTCAGAGGAGAAGATTTTTTAGAATCGACCAATCAGCAACACGAATTGCCTGTGCTGGCCATGTTTGTTAACAGATCCAAAATGAGCAATCTTTATAGAGGGCCTTCCATAGATGCTACCTACCACGTTTCGGTTCATTTGGCCAAGCGGTTTCGGAGTAGAAGGTTTTTAGGGAATCTACCAATCAGCAACACGAATTGCCTGTGCTGGCCATGTTTGTTAACGGATCCCAAATGAGCAATCTTTATAGAGGGCCTTCCATAGATGCTACCTACCACGTTTCGGTTCATTTGGCCAAACAGTTTCAGAGTAGAAGATGTTTTAGGAATCGACCAATCAGCAACAAGAATTGCCTGTGCCGACCATGTTTGCTAAGGGATCAGGACTAAATGAGCAATCTTTACAGAGGGCCTTCCATAGATGCTTCCTACCAAATTAGGTTCATTTGGTCAAGCGGTTTCAGAGGAGAATATTTTTTTAGGAATCGACCAATCAGCATCAAGAACTGCCTGTGGCGGTCATGTTTGCTACGAATTGAGCCGAAATGAACAATCTTTATAGAGGACCTTCCATATATGCTTCCTACCAAGTTTCAATTCATTTGGCCAAACGGTTTCAGAGATTTTTAGAAATTGACCAACCAGAAACAATAACTGCCTATGGCTATTCGATTTCAGAGGTGAAGATTTTTTAGAAATCAACCAATCAGCAATAAGAATTGCCTATGGTGGCCATGTTTGTTAATGGATCATGACGAAATGAAAAAACTTTATAGAGAACCTTGCATAGATGCTTCCTACTAAGCTTCAGTTCATTGAGCTAAGGGGTTTCAGAGCAGAAGATTAAAATGTGAAAAGTTTACAGACGGACGACGGATCAAATGATCGCAATAGCTCACGTTCCCTTTGACAACGTCTGCTCAAAAGCTTTGATGAATACCAGAGTACAACACAAATTCTAACACGACGTCCTTCTTACGCTTTGTAGACAAACGAGCGATTTATCGATGGTATAATCTCGTTCACACGTGTGCCGGTGAATGTGACTGACTTTTCCATTGGCAGCATAAATGGTGTGTGACACTTTCCGCAAACGTAAATATAAATTACCGTCTTCCAATCAAAGTATACTACCGTATTTGTAATCTTAGACATATCAGAATCGAAATAAATTATGGAAGCATGAATGTGTTTTGAGTTTTAACATGGGTTGGCGGATATTAGTAAATTTTATCCCCCTGGCTCGGGATAAAATACTAATATCCAACAATCCATGTTAAAACTCAAAACACATTCTGGCTTCCATGATTTATTTCTTAATTAGCGGGTCATTTTAACTGAGCCTGAATTACTCACCTAGTCACTTATACAGTTTATGTTCAATAAAGTATAGATTTTGTTAAAAAAAATATTTTATAAATTTCGAATTTAACAAATAAATATATGATTTTTGATTCTGTCACATCTCTCCAACAGTAAAAGTTACAACAAATCAGCGGGGAACCTCCAATGTAACGAAGGAATGCGAGGTAGCTAATTTTCATGGGCAAACTTCTGTTGCTTATGCTTATGTTTGAATGGTGCCAGGTAGTTTATTTTCATGGATAACACTTTGACACCTGTGTCATACATTGAACAGATGTAAGGTAGCTTATTTTCATGGAAAACGTCATGACTCCTATCCAATGTAACGAAGGAACGCGAGGTAGCTAATTTTCATGGGCAAACTTCTGATGTTTATGCTTATGTTTGAATGGTGCCAGGTAGTTTATTTTCATGGATAACACTTTGAAACCTGTGTCATACATTGAATAGATGTAAGGTAGCTTATTTTCATGGAAAACGTCAGGACTCTTATCCAATGTAACGAAGGAATGCGAGGTAGCTAATTTTCATGGACCATGAAACGAAGATATGAGAGGTATCTAATTTTCATAGGCAAACTTCTGTTGCTTATGCTTATGTTTGAATGGTGCCAGGTAGTTTATTTTTATGGATAACACTTTGACACCTGTGTTATACATTGAACAGATGTAAGGTAGCTTATTTTCATGGAAAACGTCATGACTCCTATCCAATGTAACGATGGAATGCGAGGTAGCTAATTTTCATGGGCAGGTATCTAATTTTCATGGACCACGAAACGAAGGAATGAGAGGTAGCTAATTTTCATGGGCAAACTTCTGATGCTTATGCTTATGTTTGAATGGTGCCAGGTAGTTTATTTTCATGGATAACACTTTGACACCTGTGTCATACATTGAACAGATGTAAGGTAGCTTATTTTCATGGAAAACGTCATGACTCCTATCCAATGTAACGAAGGAATGCGAGGTAGCTAATTTTCATGGACCATGAAACGAAGGAATGAGAGGTAGCTAATTTTCATGGGCAAACTTCTGTTGCTTATGCTTATGTTTGAATGGTGCCAGGTAGTTTATTTTCATGGATAACACTTTGACACCTGTGTCATACATTGAATAGATGTAAGGTAGCTTATTTTCATGGAAAACGTCATGACTCCTATCCAATGTAACGAAGGAATGCGAGGTAGCTAATTTTCATGGGCAGGTAGCTAATTTTCATGGACCATGAAACGAAGGAATGAGAGGTAGCTAATTTTCATGGGCAAACTTCTGATGCTTATGCTTATGTTTGAATGGTGCCAGGTAGTTTATTTTTATGGATAACACTTTGACACCTGTGTCATACATTGAACAGATGTAAGGTAGTTTATTTTCATGGAAAACGTCAGGACTCCTATCCAATATAACGAAGGAATGCGAGGTAGCTAATTTTCATGGGCAGGTAGCTAATTTTCATGGACCATGAAACGAAGGAATGAGAGGTAGCTAATTTTCATGGGCAAGCTTCTGTTGCTTATGCTTATGTTTGAATGGTGTCAGGTAGTTTATTTTTATGGATAACACTTTGACACCTGTGTCATACATTGAACAGATGTAAGGTAGCTTATTTTCATGGAAAACGTCATGACTCCTATCCAATGTAACGAAGGAATGCGAGGTAGCTAATTTTCATGGGCAGGTAGCTAATTTTCATGGACCATGAAACGAAGGAATGAGAGGTAGCTAATTTTCATGGGCAAACTTCTGTTGCTTATGCTTATGTTTGAATGGTGCCAGGTAGTTTATTTTTATGGATAACACTTTGACACCTGTGTCATACATTGAACAGATGTAAGGTAGTTTATTTTCATGGAACACGTCAGGACTCCTATCCAATGTAACGAAGGAATGCGAGGTAGCTAATTTTCATGGACCATGAAACGAAGGAATGAGAGGTAGCTAATTTTCATGGGCAAACTTCTGTTGCTTATGCTTATGTTTGAATGGTGCCAAGTAGTTTATTTTTATGGATAACACTTTGACACCTGTGTCATACATTGAACAGATGTAAGGTAGCTTATTTTCATGGAAAACGTCATGACTCCTATCCAATGTAACGAAGGAATGCGAGGTAGCTAATTTTCATGGCAGGTAGCTACTTTTCATGGACCATGAAACGAAGGAATGAGAGGTAGCTAATTTTCATGGGCAAACTTCTGATGCTTATGCTTATGTTTGAATGGTGCCAGGTAGTTTATTTTCATGGATAACACTTTGACACCTGTGTCATACATTGAACAGATGTAAGGTAGCTTGTTTTCATGGAAAACGTCATGACTCCTATCCAATGTAACGAAGGAATGCGAGGTAGCTAATTTTCATGGGCAGGTAGCTAATTTTCATGGACCATGAAACGAAGGAATGAGAGGTAGCTAATTTTCATGGGCAAACTTCTGTTGCTTATGCTTATGTTTGAATGGTGCCAAGTAGTTTATTTTTATGGATAACACTTTGACACCTGTGTCATACATTGAACAGATGTAAGGTAGTTTATTTTCATGGAAAACGTCAGGACTCCTATCCAATGTAACGAAGGAATGCGAGGTAGCTAATTTTCATGGGCAGGTAGCTAATTTTCATGGACCATGAAACGAAGGAATGAGAGGTAGCTAATTTTCATGGGCAAACTTCTGTTGCTTATGCTTATGTTTGAATGGTGTCAGGTAGTTTATTTTTATGGATAACACTTTGGCACCTGTGTCATACATTGAACAGATGTAAGGTAGCTTATTTTCATGGAAAACGTCAGGACTCCTATCCAATGTAACGAAGGAATGCGAGGTAGTTAATTTTCATGAGCAAACTTCTGATGGTTATGCTTATGTTTGAATGGTGCCAGGTAGTTTATTTTCATGGATAACACTTTGAAACCTGTGTCATACAATGAACAGATATAAGGTAGCATATTCTCATGGAACACGTCATGACTCCTATTCCATGCAATGAAGAAAGGTCGAGTAGCTAATTTTCATGGACAAGCTTCAGATGCTTATGCTCATGTTTGAACGGTGCAAGGTAGTTTATTTTTATGGATAACACTTTGAAACCTATGTCATACACTGGACAGATGCAAGGTAGCTTATATTCATGGAAAACTTCATGACTTCTATCCCATGTAATGAAGAAATTATGCTGACTAGTCTTTGCCTTTATTCTTTTACGCCATGTGCCAATATAAATTGTATAGTTTTTGGTTTGATCAGATCATTGATCGAAACCACGATCTACCGCACATGATGCGAGTACTCTTAACTATTTCACCACAGGAGCGTTATTGCTTGTTATAACTAAGCGTCTTATTTCTTTGGAATAGATATAGTATAAACATATTTTATTAATTAATTCAATATTACACATTATGATAATACACATATAAATGGAATAGATATACACATTTTTGTATATATGCAAAGCAGAAAATGCATTATGTACAGATAAATAATATGGTGATTGATATATAGAAACTTGTTCATGTCACTACAAATATATAATTTTTTTTAAATATTATTATACTTGAATTTATTTATATTATATATATATATATATTTACAACCCCGCGGGAACCCCGGTGCATAGAAATGGGACCGAGAGCTTCTTCGGCTTGAAGGGGCGTCCGTCGGTTGTGCGAGATGTATAAATTCACAACCAACCAACGAGACGTAAATAATACCGAGGTCCCGTGTTGAGAGATTGCCATCCTCTTCGCACGTTAAAGAACCCAGTGTACTGTAACAGCTCATTATGAGCATATGAGACCTGTTGCACTGGCTAAATTATCCGTCCCTACCTAGTACTGACACCTTTCTTTGTTTCGAGTCCCGTGGCGTTTAAATTTTTTAATGTTCTCGTCCTGAATATAGCTGAAAAAATGCTCGCTGGACGTTAAACACCAATCAATCAATCAATCAATCAATCATATATTTTATATCGAAATAACTTATTTTCATCCAGATTTTGCTCCATGTAAACAAGGATTTATATATATATATAGTCGAGGGAAGAACAAAAATTTGACAGCTCAAAAATCTAATTCTAATACTGTTTGGTTTAATTTTCAGACGTATATATATATACATTCTTGGTAATTAGTATTTTTGAACGAAAAAAGGGGGGTGGATGTAGGCGAGGAAATCTATTTAATTAAATAGATTTATCCCAGAAATGGATAGCAAACTCCTATTTATTCATTTACACCAAGGATTTATATATATATATATATATATATATATAAATCTATTTAATTAAATAGATTTCCTCGCCTACATCCACCCCCCTTTTTTCGTTCAAAAATACTAATTACCAAGAATCTATCAAAACATGGTAAAAGGGGAATAACTGGCATAGTACTTTTAATGTATTATTAAGGTAGCTAATTTTCATGGCTATCATTTGGAACACCTTAGTGGTTTACGAAAATTTAGTTCCGAACGTCAAAAAGTAGCTAATAATTATGGTAGCTAATAATTATAGGACACCGGGCCAAGACGAAATTTTCAGTTAATCAATGATTGCACCTGTATTACTTCTTTAAAATTCTTGAAATTTTGTAAAAACATACTTCAATACAACAACAACAAATATATTTTATCAATTTAAACAAAAAAGTTTTCTTTTTTTCTCCACGATGCAATATTAATATATTAAGATTTGTAAACAATTATATTGAGTAGTAAAAAAGATATAGACGATCATATCTTTTCAGGTCAATTTTCAAGTACCCTCAAAACAATGCATCACTTCCGGCCCGGGTTACAACTTTTATCAGAATCTAAAATGCTCCCATAATGACAAAAGAGAACATTACCATTGAATTTAAAATATTTTTTACATTTCTTTAATACTGAAAAATGTTCATTCTTAATATTGTGAAGTTTTAACGAGAAATAAAGGTGTAATCATCGATTAATAGAAAAGTTTGCCTTGGCCCGGGTTACAACTTTTACTAACTTCGAAAACTTGTATTGCCGATATTTCGTATAAAAACTATTTTTTTTTATATTTGTTTAAAAAATGTGATAAAATACATAATTTTATGCATTATGTTCAAATTTTATTAAAATTAATGTCTTAATAAAGATGTAATAAAGAAAATACGAATTTGGAACCGGATCCGGGCCCGGGTTACCACTTTTACTAACCACCATATTTAATACTTTTCAATACAAATCACACAGAATGATTTGCCTTGGTCTTCTTGCATGATAAGCTGATTCATCTGTACTCCCAAGCCCTAGCAGTTTTACGTCGGCGGCATAGAGAATCCGTTTCGTAGAAAAACAATAGAAGTGTTTCCATGCGAGGTATAGAAAAAATGTACGGTGCGTATATTTAACTTTATTCTGTTTGAAATTTGGGGATTTCTGTAATTCGAAGTACCGGTTAATTGTTTATTGCATGTCTTGTTTGGTTATGTGGCAATAAAATTAATTATCATTATAAATATAATTTAAAGAAAAACAGTAAATGCAATTTTTATATTTTTATTTTGAGTAGTATTCGTATGTCGATTCTACTAGTATATGGGAAGCTGTGCATCTCTTAAAATGTGGACTCTATTGGGGTTTGTTTGTAAACATTTGTTTTATTAATAACTCCTTTTCAGTGAACGCATTGATTCTAGACGAAGGAAACTTTGAAGATACAGGCAAACGACAAGAGTAACCAGAAGGTCGTATACCAACGAATGTTATAAAGAAATATAGTGGCCAAATAAAACAACAACAACAACAACAACAACAAACAAGTGTCCACTTTTGAGAAACACGAACCCTTATCAAATTTTGTACTGAACTTGTTAGTTACATGAAAGTTTGATAAAGTTATATTTTAAACAATTTTCTATATTTCAATTAAAGTTTTAATTAGTTTTGCATGATTAGATTTTACTTAGTATGTCTTCCATATTGGATTTTCGTGGACTATATTTTTGTGCGGCTTAACTTAGCTTAACTTCCGGCAAACAATTTAAGAAGAATTTCTACTATGTACGTACGAGGTTATTTGCAGGGTAGCGAGAATGGCCGAGTAGTTACGATTGGTCCCACAGCACAGTCGTGGTGTTGGGTACCAGACAACTCGGCCCGCGGACAACTCGGACCGAGACAAGTCGTCCCGGAAGCGAGGACTAGTCGGCCCATAAGCGAGGACTAGTCGGCCCGTATGTTAAGACAACTCGGACCATATGAAAAGACTACGCAGACCATCAATAATTATTGTTGTTTTATTTATTTTTTTTAATAAAATTGACGGAAATCATAAAGATACAGTAATCTGTCAAAAGTATTGGGAAATGTTAAAAAAAAAATCCCTATATAATCAACCAAAACCATATTTCATTTCAGTAATTTATGGTCTCAGTTTGCAATTGCAATATGGAAAACTTGAGAAATCTTTAAAATGTCAAAAAGTGTGGTATGACTTCTTTTGAATTTTTGTGTTTCCTGTCTGTGTATAATTGAGCAATAGTGGCCATCTGGTCGTTGCTATTTGTTAACAAATATTCCCCATTAGTAGGTGTGTATTAAATTGGTAATAAAACATTGATCAGTTAATTATAATGACAATAACTAATGTTTCAACTGATGATCTGTTCGATGGAACTTTCCAACAAAAAATCCTAGTTGTGGATAAAATGATTTTCAAAACAAAAATTAAATTAGAAAATTAATGAACCGAATTTTAAATAAATAATTAAGAATATCTTAAAATATCCTTTCAGCAACTAACAATAATTTGACAGGCATGTATTTAAAAGAAATTATGTAGCCGCGAAAATACAATGCATAAAAAATTAAACTTTGAAACAATGGACAACAAAACCCAATTTTGACAAAATCCTGTTAACAGTTTAATTTTTTTAATTTTTTATATTTATCAAAGACAACTTGATATTACATATTGTCATCTTTAAGATATAATTTTTTTTTAATTTATGTTTTGTTTAATGACACCCATTTGCAACTTATCCAACAACCATGAAGCTTATACAAACAAAAATAATACATAATGCTTATATGAAATTTCATAATTAATAAGCTCTAAATAATTTTTTCTTAAATTATTTATTTTTAATTTTTGATATTAATTTTATTCCTGTAAATGATACGTAGTAGACCATGTTATGAGAACAAAATCACGTCCTAATCACATTTTTGGTCACCAGTAATATTATCATTTAATAAATAATTCATTTTCACTAAAAGATAATAATTGTCTTTTAAATAAATAAATAATTATACACTATACAATTATAGTCTTTTGTTGAGGTCAATACGAGTTTTTATGAACCTTAAAAACGATATTCACCGAAGCCTTTAGCTGAGGTGAATATTGATTTCTAAGGTCCATAAAAACTCGTATTGACCGATACAAAAGACTGTAATTGTTTTATTACATTAATCGAAAACGAAAGTCAATACGAGTTTTAATCAAACAATATCAAATTTTACGGAATGTCAGGTGACAGCATGATAGCCAATACAATTGTTTGAATAAAATCATTATGTAATAAATATAGATATTGAACAATATTATAAAGCAATAATACGGTCCGAGTTTTCTTAACATACGGGCCGACTAGTCCTCGCTTACGGGCCGACTTGCCCTCGCTTATGGTCCGAGTTGTCTGGCATCCAGTTAAATGCACATATTCCAAAGCCAGCAGTTTAAAGCAAATCTAAAACAATTATCACAGTTTATTGTAATGGATTCTTGGGCAATCCCCAGACGGCTCTCCCCCTTTTCGCAGTGTTAGTTCCGTTTCTTCATTGTTGTCTGTATTTTGTCTCAATAAAAAGAAGAGCGTACCAGTGTCCCCCGCCCTTTAACTTTGTCGAATGCAGTTTTTGCATCGAGGAGTACAAGATGTCCATTTTGCTTTTCGTCGGTTAATATTCTGTATGCTTCTTCGACAGGTAGAGCAGCATTCATGGGGGACGATCCTTTCGTAAACCCTCTTTGCGTTGGATTTTGCATATTATGGATCAATGGTTGTATTCTATCTCTGATCACTGCTTCGACGATCTTACTAATTACAGGCAGAACTGTTATTCCTCAATAGTTGATGGCATCGTTTTTGCTTCCGACGTCAAACGCTGCACACTTTCATATTTTGCGAGTGTTTCATCAAGTGAAACAATGGATCGGTGAGGCTGACAATATGGAAACAAAAGATTGGGGATGGTCTATTGAACACAACATGTGCGTGCCAATCAGATCGAGTTTGCCACCCGCTCCAGATGAACTTCTAAAAACGATATATCGCAGATGTAAGGCAAACTGTGATTCAAAACGCTGTAACTGTAGAAAGCATGGTCTGGAATGTTCTGTCGCTTGCACTGAATGCCGAGGGGATACATGTAGCAACATGTCTGCATGCGAAGATCAGGACTCTGATTCAGACGAAGTTTATGCCTAATGTTGATATTTGAAAGATACATGTATTGCTAACTTATACGATATCAGAACTTTCATTTAATTTTTTTGGTGGGGATTTTTGGTGAATTTTGAAATTTTCCATTTTCGTTCATCTATGTATGTATGTATGTATGTTTATGGTGTTTAGCCCCACTTTCAACAATATTTCAGTTATATAGTCGCTGTCAGTTTTATTGGTGGAGGAAACCGGAGTACCCGGAGAAAACCACCGACCTGTCACAAGTCACTGACAAACTTTATCACATAATGTCGTTAATCTAGGGAAGGAAAATAAGATGTTTCTATTTTTTTTCATTAAACAAACACCAACTGATTGTTAACAATTGACATTTAATTATATTTCAAAACATTCTTTATTAATCTGTACCGAAACAGTCATGATTTAATTTATTCTGCCACGGAAAATATAATTTTTTCAAAATTTCAGTTTTCAGCATTTTTACCAAAAAAATAGCCACCTGGGGAGAATATGGATAGATTTTTTTTATTTTGTTTGAAAGAATATTCAATAATAACAAGATATTTCTAGAGAAATTGGTAATATTCTGCAAAGTAGAGTGAACATGTGAAATTTCCAGTTTTCAGCGATTTTTCTTCAAAATCCCTTGTTTTTACCCCAAAAATTGCAAGAAGGCAACTTGGGATTTTCGGCGACTTTTTAATGTGTTAATGAGGACACTCCCAGCTTCAAGATGAGCCCAAGAAACCTTCTGTTGCAATTTGTTCTAGGTCACGCCTTTTCTGGCGTATATAGACTGGACTAGTTGGGTCACCTCTTGAGCATGGTTGGATCCTGATCCTAAAGGTCGCAATTGACGCTACAGTTCCCCGAGAACTGAACTTTTTCTCTCTGGTGCTTTACTGTCTCACTGTACTTTCTCTTTGTACTGGAGTATTGAGTTGCTTAGGCTCAGGATCAGGGTACAGGGCTTGCTAGTTCTGGGAAGCGCCCTGTACTTTTGATGAATTCCTCCAAGAATGTTAATTTCTTTTGTTGTTTCTCTTTATTGGAGTCTCTAGTCAGGAGATGAAGTAGGTCAAAACTCTGCCAGCAGTATGGATCCTCTTTGCGCTACCGGTCTCTTGAGGCTGATTCCTTCGTTGTCACCTGGATATAGCACTGCTCCAGATCCACATGGTCCAGGGTTACCCTGACATGAGCCATCTGTAAAAGCGACTATTGTGGTGTCTGTTGGGTCTCCAATAAGATCTGTTACCACCTCTTTGCTTTCCTCAGTCTGTTCAGCTGTTCTGTTTTTTGAGCCACCTAATCGGCTCCTGTAGCTTGGCGCTCTCATCATCATGACATCCACCCCTGCCTTGTATGTGACTTTTGGCTCTATGAGTTTAATGTGTACTTTTGTTGCTTTGAACATATCTACTGATTGGTTGATTGCCTTCCCAAATGGTGATTCTTGTTCATATATATCATCCCTGCTGAAATATTCCTCCAATTGTTGTTTTACTGGTTCAGCAATGTTTTTTGACTGGATCTTGGCAATTTCTCTTACTGCTATTTCTTCTATTCTTAGGTCAACTGGTAGTATGTTGCCTTCTACTTCCATTGCCTCTCTTCCTGATGTTGCTGGTAACCCCAAGCATATTTATAATCCTTTTCTCTGGATCGCTTCTAATTATACCCCCCCCCGCAAGCAAAGTTTGGGGGGTATATAAGAAACACCCTGTCCGTCCGTCCGTCCGTTCGTCCGTCCGGATATATATACATGGATTGTCCGGCTATCTCCTCCTACAGTTTTAGAGCTACAGCTTTAATATTGTGTAGGATGTTTATACACATAATGGAAGTGTGCATGTCCACAGGATTTTGATTTTCATAAAATATTCTCAAAATGACAGGTAGTTGGACTTAGTCATTTTTTTCATACTAGCTGCATAAAGGGAACATGGTTTGTCCAGCTAACTCCTCCTACAGTTTTAGAGCTACAGCTTTAATATTTTGCAGGATGTTTATACACATAATGGAGGTGTGCATGTCCACAGGATTTTGATGGTCAGGCGGGGGCATCATTTGTGTCTTACAGACACACTTCATTTTTAAAAAATCACTCCTAACAAAACAATTTTGTCCATAATTATCAAGTGCGGGGGCATGCTTCTTTTCTAGTTTATGTACTGTCTGCAGGCAGACATGACGCTCCACTCTGACACGTTAACCGGTGCTTGCTAACTGCCGAAGCAGCTGATATCAAGTTTATAGTCGTTGGTGTGACATGTCTGGGGTTCGTAAGAAGATAATATTGACACAAATATTTACATTAAGTTGAAGTGGTCTGACTCCACAAAGATCAGATAAAGTCTCTTATGTTAAGTGTAGATCTATCATTACTACATTAATATGACAAAAACAGGTCAAATTCAATATTAACAAGTTCAGTTGTATGTAATGCATTCTTCTACATATTGTCCCGTTGTTTTGTTAACAGGTAGATATGGCACATGTTTATTCCCATTGTTTTTTTAGCAGGTAGATATGACACATGTTTATTCCCGTTGGTTTTTTTACAGGTAGATATGACACATGTTTATTCCCATTGGTTTTTTTCAACAGGTAGATATGACACATGTTTATTCCCATTGTAGTTTTTAACAGGTAGATATGACGCATGTTTATTCCCATTGTTTTTTTAACAGGTAGATATGACACATGTTTATTCCCATTGTATTTTTAACAGGTAGATATGACACATGTTTATTCCCATTGGTTTTTTAACAGGTAGATATGACACATGTTTATTCCCATTGTTTTTTTTAACAGGTAGATATGACACATGTTTATTCCCATTGTTTTTTTAACAGGTAGATCATCGTCGGTAACCCACCGTTGATTCCGATACGTTCCTCTCTCTCCATCACCCGTTGGTCAAATCGCTTGTAAACATTCGTACTCATGAATAATTCATAAGTCTTCGCATTACAAACTTCAAATGCGATTCAACCAATCAAATCGTTCCTTTCATAATGAGTTTGGTTAAAAGTTAAAAATGTCGGACCTGTTGCAAAAATTTGGAGTGAAAGAATTGAGGGACTTTCAACAAGAATCTGTAGACAATTTGCTTGAGGGAAAGGATGTTTATTTGTCAGATTTTTACCTCCGATACCAAAGAGTTTCACTTTCATAAACGTGATTTTGATTGGTTAATTCGAAACTTTGAATATTCATGAGTACGAATGTTTACAAGCGATTTGACCCACGGGTGATGGAGAGAGAGGAACGTATCGGAATCAACCGTGGGTTACCGACGATGCAGGTAGATATGACACATGTTTATTCCCATTGTTTTTTTAACAGGTAGATATCACACATGTTTATTCCCATTGGTTTTTTAACAGGTAGATATGACACATGTTTATTCCCATTGGTTTTTTAACAGGTAGATATGACACATGTTTATTCCCATTGTTTTGTTAACAGGTAGATATGACACATGTTTATTCCCATTGTTTTGTTAACAGGTAGATATGACACATGTTTATTCCCATTGGTTTTTTTAACAGGTAGATATGACACATGTTTATTCCCATTGTTTTGTTTACAGGTAGATATGACACTTGTTTATTCCCATTGTTTTGTTAACAGGTAGATATGACACATGTTTATTCCCATTGGTTTTTTTAACAGGTAGATATGACACATGTTTATTCCCATTGTTTTTTTAACAGGTAGATATGACACATGTTTATTCCCATTTTCTTTATTTACTATCTGCCATATCGTCCGTGCGGAAAGGAATTCAATACTACAGCCTTAGCTAATTTGCATATATATAACGTTTATGTAAAACATTATACTGTGAAGAAATTTAACAACAGTAAGGAAATCAGTAAGGTTGACACAGAGTGATACAAAAAAGGGAGCTAATAAGTCTTCTACCCTTCACAGCAAAACAAAAAACAAAAATTAAAAGATATGACCCAAAAATGAAAAAGGAAATTGGACAAGTACAAGAAAAGAAAAGAAATTGTTACCACAATATATTATCACTTGAATCATTGTTTATGTCATAATATATCAATATCTATTGTCAGGAGTGCAACATTTTTTCCAAAAAAAACCAATGATATTTAGACCAGTATGTTTAAAATTAAAAGTTGTCCAAACAATTTCTTAGTATTTTTCCAGTCTATAGATATTGCATTCAAAGTTAAACCCTTTTCATCACATTTTAATAAGTTTTTGAATAACAAAATTATATGTCATAAAAACTAATAATCAAGACAAAATTTGGGACAAAATTGGCAGGTATTTAGCATTATAGATACCATATTATATTTTTCAAATGCCCATATCTTGCATTATATTTTGTTCATTTTGTTTAATTTATGCATCATTGTCAGGAGTGCAACACCAGACAAAAATATTTTGGGATCATTGATTATTTAATTGTATATTCAACTCCATCCTTTTTTTTTATCACCAGACTGTGTCAAATTTTGAAAATTTGGTAGTATTTTGCCTTAATTTTATTTGTTCATTAAAAAAAAAAAAACTTTTTGAGACAAGGTTTGAAAATGGCATCAATTTTCAACAAAAAAGGCACATTTTTCTAAAAATAAAATAAAATACTAACTTCTTATGCATTTTTTTCTGCTACATAAATTATATGATGCACTTCTCATTTATTGATAATGAAAAGAAAAATATAATTTCAACAGAAATATATTTTATAGCTTAAGATTATAAGAATTTGCTGTTATTTTTTGGGGGTTTATTTTCCTCTAAATAAAATGTTCTTACATTTATTGTTTGTTTATTTGAAAAATCCAGTTGGTTTTACACACTTCAATGTGTATTAGACTACATATGATAAAAAAAAATCCCATTTAGAAGTTAGTTTAATTTTCACTTTTTGTTTCATTTCTTTGCCGTTTTTTTTTAAACAGCCCCTTTCCGCTAAGAACATGGTATTAAGGGGTAAGAGCAAAGACTGGTTGGCTCGGGATCAGAATAATGTGTCCGAAAGAGTGGCATGCATACCCGCGGACAATTGTTTTAGTGAGCTATCACTATATAAAGATCCAACTCAGCGTGTTGGTCAATTACAAAGCGTACATCGTCATCATGTCATCAAATGTAACTTATTCTAGCTCCATGATATAGCTAAAAAAAATGCCCATTTTGACGTTAAACGATAATCACTCGCTCATATTTCCTACACTTGAGCAAGAGAAAGTTAGAATTAGATTAATCAAAATTTAAGGGAAAAAAGGAAATATCCCCATAGTCCATGCCATTCAGACCCTAGCTACGACACTGATCCTCCAATGAGTGTTGTGGAGTTGATAAATATTTTAGGTTTGCTCAGTGTCGTCTTTAGGGGCGGATCCAGGATTTGTGGTTAGGGGGGGCGTGAGTATGTGAGGGTCTGGGGACTGCTTAAGGTCCCCAGCAGGTCCAAGGCAGAGCCCTGGTAGGGGGCCAGGGGGGCGAAGCCCCCCGGAAGCTCTGGGGTTTGAGGAATTACAGACGTTTATTTGAACGACAATTTTGAACCAACCACACCATTTTTATCAGACCAAAAAAACTTGACTTTGAGTCTTAATTTTGTCGGATAATTGTTAACAGTATGTTTTTGTCAGATTATAAGAAGGCATGCCTTATAAGAACCTAAAGTACAAATTTTCTTTAACAAACGTGATGCGAATTGTTCAACTCATGACTGATCGATCACGATATTTTAACCATTGGTTTAGTTTTAACGCGTTCCTCATTTCACTAATTGATCTGTACTTTCGGTGCTTGTCCTTTCGGGTAGTTCTAGTTAATGCTGCCCGTCCGGATGGAGCTTTTTTTTTCCGTCGTTTGATTCATTCATTGAAAACGTATGATTCGACCGTTCTTGTTTATAGACAAACAAAAGCGGATACTGTCAATACATGAACTTTTTATTGATTTCTGATTAACTAACGTAACTAAATTAGATGATCAGAATCGTTTCATGCAGCATTAATGTTAACATATTAGCCTTTGTTTGTCTATAAACAAGAACGAATCATACGTTTTCAATGAATGAACCAACGGCAAAACGAAAAGCTTCATCCGGACGGACAGTATATACTGATCATTTATCAATGGGTAGAGCTTTTTAGAATGATATCCCAAATTTACTCCTAATATCATTACTATTCATTTTGACTTACAGCTCACGAGTTAACCATTCATGAAAAAGTTGTTTGTTGAACTGCTTAATTAACGTTGTATAACATATGCTTTGCGAATTTTAGGGGGGGGGGGGGGGGGGTGCACGCCTCGCACGCCCCCTCTAAATCCGCCTCTGGTCTTAATAGCATCATAGGCCCCCGGGCAAAGCAATGCACTGTCGAAATATCTAGATCGGAAAACCATATATATTTTCATTAATTAATACATAATTATATTTCAGTTATCATTTATTTTTTTACATTTGCGAAATCAATCATTGGTATTTAAGGCAAGTGTTTAAATAACCTTCATATTTCTCGGGAATAGACTGCAAGCACGTTTTTGACGAGCGTTACTGTATACAGGTAACATGTAAATGTGTGGATAGTTATTTGGCACTGAACGGTGACACAGGCGCTCGTGTTCGAACAAGATGAAATAAGGAAAAAGAGATGAAATAATAAAGAAATTTTATTGAAAATAAATTTCGTTAACAATTAGTTAAAAAAAGGGGGATGGAAATTCCGTGCCACGAGCGCCTGTGGACGGCGAGATGTTGGAAATACAAAGTACACATATTAAGGTGATTCGGGATTGTCATGGACATGGAATGGACATGGAATCGGATTTAGCTATTGTATATAACTCACACCGTAAGTAGAATTTTATTTTTTTCTCGGGAATTCACTTGATGAAATTGGTTCATTCATAGCAAATCTCATCACTGAAAATAACAAATAATTGTTCAACATAGCACACAGTCAGACGTCTCATAAATTTCATTAATTAAAGGTTCTTTGGAGAGACCATTTTTAATAATTTGCACTGTCGCAATATTGGCGCAGTACAAGAGTATATTTTTCCTTGACAACTGTTTTCCCCACAAAACAGTAGAAACTACTATAGGACTGATACAGTTCTAGAAAAGCAATAGAAGCAGGGACGTCTTGACAGTATTATAGTCGGCACAGCCCACTTGGGTATCATAAAATTAGCATTCTTCTTCTTCTTCTTCTTCCAATTTAGGAACCGGATTCACACGTGAATGTATAAGGTTCCGCGAAAACTTTGCGCAGTGTCGGGCAACACAGCAGCCTTCTCCCGAATGTTTACAGGTAAAAACGATATACAGGTGGGCGCCTTGAGGGCGCTCCTGAATCCCTCTACTGTGTTGGCCGAAGTTGTATTCGCTGGCAAGTTGGTTCCAGTCCCTGATGGTCCTGGGGAAGAACAAATTACCGAAGGCCTTACTGCTCGTTCTTTCTTGATAAAGGCGATCTTTGCCTCTAGTCCTGCTGTCGTTGGATTGGATATATCGGTGGCTGTCTATATCAATTAATCCATTTTTGATTTTATACAGCATGCATAGTCTTAGTCTTTCTCCTTCTAATTTTTCCCACTTCATCCACTTCAAGGATTCTACCATTTTAGTAACACAGCCAGGTGTTCGGTCTGTGTAATTGTTGAAAACGAATCTTGCTGCTCTTTTTTGTACTTTTTCAAGGTTGCCAATCTTTTTCCGGTTTGTCGGGTCCCATACTGAGCTTGCATACTCCATTGTTGGTCTCACCATGGATGTATATGCTGCTGATTTCACTGGTTTGGTGCAGTCTTTTAGCATTAATTTTGTTCATTATCTATAGTAAAAAATATTGATATATTGAAGTTGAAAGTTTACAACCCTAAAATATATTTGAAATATATTTGAAAGTTTAGCAAGTCCAGCGGTACGTAGACATAAATTATATATACTTTATATAGGAAGTGGTCCCTGTGATCCATGATAAAGGGCTTGCCACGACAGATTTAAGAAAAAATCTAATAAAACCCCCATGATTTACTACACCTAAAAAGGTTAGCTCCTTTCTGCCGCCATCTCATGTTGTAGATGAGATTGGGGTCTTAATTAATATATTTGAGTGGAAAATTTACGATCCAATCGTATATTAGAGAACTGAACATGTCTACCCATTTCAGCAGCACGTGGACATGCATATACAAAATGTACTTTTAAATAGAAAATGACTCCTCCCCCTCCGTGATGAAAGGCAATTCTACCTCACCATTTATATATTGGAAGTGTAATGCTACCAACGTAAAGTTTTTATTTTTAATTTAAGAATAAAATATGAATTTGTATAATTAGTTTATGTATTCAAAAACATAATTTGTTTGTTTGATGTGTATTGGAGTAAAGTATTCACTATTTTTTCCCTTGGTATTTGTAAAGCACGCGCAAGAATTTTCGTCACGTGTTTTGTCCCTATATAAGAAAAAGTTTTCTAAACGCGCTAAATCTTTTTTCAAACAAACCATATTAATATCTCTATTATATATTGTAGAAATCAGAATGTCCAATTGTGTAGAAATGGCGAACCAAGTTGTTGTCAAGAGGAAAGCTCTTCCCAAACAGTAAGTCAATTTATTAATAATCAGTAAGTTGCCGAATTTTAAAATAAATAAATAAAATAATCGCAGATATTTAAAAATTTTGTATTTAGAATAAATATTTTCACCTAAAATACATTATTTAGTCCTCAAGTGTAACTCAATTACCTTAATCATAAAATCAACATTTTTTACTAACCAAAGACAACAAATCTAAAATCATAAACACCCAGAACCCTCCCCCTTTTTGCAATATGATTGATTGATCAGTGATTGGGAAAGGCAGGAGCCATGGGCCGTTTGATACATACAGTTTTGTAATTCTGTGTAGATGCCCCATACAAAAATTAAAAGGCTCTTAAAATATTTTAGTTTTTACAAAGACTACACTGAAATGGCCCATTGAATGTTGTGATGGGGCCGCAATGGCCCATAATCGTTTCCTCTTTCCTGATCACTGATTGATTGATTGATGTTTAACGTCCAGCGAGCAATTTTTCAGCTATATTCAGGATGAGAACATGTTTACAATCAATCAATATGTAGGTTGAAAATGGGGAACGGATAGGCCAATGGGCAAACAAACATTTAAACGCCACAGGACTCGAAACAAGGAAAGGTGATGGTAGGGACGGAGAATTTAGCCAGTGCAACAGGTCTCCTATGGACCACTGTTACACTGGGTTCTTTAACGTGCGAAGAGGGTGGCAATCTCTCAACACGGGACCTCAGTTTTATTTACGTCTCATCCGAAGGACGGGTTGGTTGTGAATTTATACATCCTGCACAACCGACACTCCCCTTCAAGCCGAAGAAGCTCTCGGTCCCATTTCTATACCCTGGGGTTCCCGCGGGGTTAACCCCTTTTAGAGGACTAGTGCCTCTAGGACGGAGAAACCTGGTGCCTATTCTACCCCCGGCACACTCTCTGGGAGGGGGTCCTTTTTGCAATAAAAATAGATAATTCTTAGATTAACAATTGACGATTAAATGTATTTTAAGTGAAAATTAAGACTATTAGTTACTAAAAATTAAATAAACAAAACGGGGAAAGCGTTATTTCCTCACAAATGTCTGTGTGGGGGGTAGGGGGAAATGGGGCAATTTACTCCCCATCTAGCCTCTTTCTATGACATATCCTATCTGGAGCGAAGTCCCATCTGATTGGAGACAGGCCAATGTCATCTCTGTCTTTAAGAAGGGTGAGAAATACCTTGCAAGCAACTATAGGCCCATATCTTTGACTTGCATCTGCTACAAGGTATTAGAACACATAGTTAAATATGTATGCCCAACATGGTGAAACATCTTGAAATTCATGACATCTTAAGTGAACTACCAAGAGAAGCTGTGAGACACAATTAATCTCCCTTACACAGGAGATAACCAACCATCTCCACTATGGAATACAAAATGACTTATTAATTCTTGACTTTTCTAAAGCCTTTGATAAAGTGTCCCACAAGAAACTACTATTCAAACTTGATAATTATGGCATAAGAGATACTACCATAAAATGGATAGGATCCTTCTTAAACAACAGAATGCAGCAGGCTGTTCTTGATGGGTAGTCATCCAGCTAACTTCCAGTTGTCAGTGGGGTACCACATGGTCTGTCCTGGGACCCCTTCTCTTTCTCACGTTTATAAATGACCTACCAGCAGCTGTATCACAAACTCGTCTCTTTCCTGATGACTATATTCTGTATAGACCAATTAGGCACTTCTCCAACTGAAACACTGCAAAATGACTTGGATAAGCTAGCACAATGGGGCATGTAATTCCACCCTTGCAAATGTAACTCTATAGTCTGTCACACGATCTAAACACCATTCAAATACAACTACATCTTAGAAGGACACATTCTTGAATCAGTAGATACAACAACATACCTTGGAATCGCCATCTCGTCCAACATGACCTGGAATGCACTGTCCACATAAACAACATAGAATCAAAAGCACAGAAATTATTAGGATTTTATTTTAGAAGAAACCTCCAAATAAAGAATGAGCATACTAAGAGCATGACACATAAATCCTTAGTTAGCTCAAACCTGGAATACTACTCGACCATCTCGCCACACACTAAAAAACAGAAAAGCAAAATATAAAAGATTCAACGCAGAGCAACCAGTTACAAAACAGGTAGATTCCGTGACATCTATGCTGGACCCCCTAGAATGGAATTCCCTAGAAACATGCAGAAACATTGCCAAAGTCTATGCTATACATAATTACACACAATCTGGTTGCCATCAATCCAGACTTCTATATCTCTTCTCAGACATCACTCACACGACACAGTCAGTCTTCGATACAAGTCCTTTAGCACATCCACTGACTACTTCAAATTCAGCTTCTTCCCTCATACAGTTGTCCTTTGGAATGCATTACCACCTGATAGTGTCTCTGCTTCTTCTTTGGATCAGTTTAAATCACAGATCCAAACCCACTACAACTAAACAGTTTTCCATTATATATGTAAATAGGTTGCTTTTTTAAAATTATTTATTAATTGTAAATATATGGTCTGTTCACGCCGATGCATAGTCGTCACAGTTGACGGAGCATTGTATGATGTAGATGTAGATCTTTGTGAAATATTTTACCAGTGACAAATTGATTTATGTGACAGCGATTGTCCAAGTTAAAATCTCCATATACCTGATTAAAATATGTTTACACTAAGTGGAAATGACCGATTTAGGTTCATTTAAATATTTACTAAGGGAGCACTTAATGTCCTATATTTTACTTGAAGACAAATTGAATAAAAACAATTGAATACATTTAAGAAATAAATCATGGAAACCAGAAGAGTTTTAACATGGGTTGGCGGATATTAATATTTTAAAACACATTCTGGCTTCCATGAATTATTTCGATTCTGCTGTCTAAAGAGTACAAATACGGCAGTATACTTTGATTGGAAGACGGTAATTTATATTTACGTTTGCAGACAATGTCGCACACAATTTATGCTGCCAAATTCAGGCAGACGATAATTCATCAACATGTACATTTACGACGCGAAAGTCAGTCACATGCACCGGCACATGTGCTAATGAAATTATACCCAATCGATAAATCGCTCGTTTGTTTACAAAGCGAAAGAAGGACGTCGTGTTAGAATTTATTTGTTGATTGATTGTGCCTTAACGTCCAGCGAGCAGTATTTCAGCTATGTTAATAATAAAATAAAAACTATTTAGAAATGAAGGAATGGAGGTTATTAGAGTTATGGTGTTTAATGCCACGTTCAACAATATATCAGTTATATCATGGCGTTAAGTTTTATTGGTGGAGAAAACCACTAACAATTTAAACTTTATCACATAACATTGTGGTTTATGGTGTTTTTCAGTTATATAATGGCGGTCAATTTTATTGGTAGAGGAAACCGACAAAACAGAGTACCCCGAGAAAACCACCGACCTATCGCAAGTCACTGACAAACTTTATCACATAGTGTTGACGACCCCTTATAGCATTGTATTGAGTACACCTTGCCATGAGCAGGATGCGAACTCGCAATGTTAGTGGTGATAGGTACTGAATCCAACTACCATACGATCATGACCATCTGCAATGGTAGGGACGAAAAATTGAGTCTTTTGTTGTAGTTACAATTCCTAGACCATTTTTAAACCTTCACCAGTACCGTTAAAATACTTGCTGTCTATATTAGATACTGTTCTCAACACAACACACTCTACTGATAATTATTTGTTTTTGGTTTTTCATGCTTCAACATATTCTTTTTTTATGGAATCTTGATATTTTGTTTTAAGTAAAAAAATGAAAAAAATAAATAGCACAACATGTTTATGGTGTAAGTTAATTATATATATAAGGACTACCAGCATAAATACAGCATTATTAATTTGAAAATGCAGTAAAAGTACACCTGAACCTGAAAGCATTGTAAATTTGGCCCCTGTCCATTGTGATGTTTTAACCTGACAACAACAACCCCCCCCCCCCCCACCCCAAAATCAAGGGAGTATTCCTATCTGCATCAGATGGGAATGTGCTGGGCAGCTCTGTTAGGGATTAGCCTTTGGAACCATTACTGAGTATCCATTTTTATTAAAAATGTTTAAAATGTAGGTTGCCATAGCTGTCAAGTTGAAGGTGCATAAATGCTGTCTTATAACCACAAGTACCCCACTATTGTCACTTTAGACAGGAATTTCATCACCCCCTCTCCCTTCCAAACAATTAATAATATTTGTTTTTAATTGAATCTTCTTTCTTGTAATTTTACCCATATTTCATGTTTACTGTTTGTTATACAATTTTATGTCACTCCAAGTGAATGCCTATCTTAATTAGAACTGGATGTTTGTTGGATCTTTTTTATTTTTTTCCATTGGTGATACATGCATGTTTAACAACATTCTGTTAGGATCGTGATTCATCTATGACCATCCAATCATATAAATATATTTGAACAATTGAACAACAGATCATGGCATGTACTAACTAGTATTTGATTTTGATAACTAAAGATTTATTAGCCTCGTCACTGATTGATCTGTTTAAAAGTATGAACCCACACTGGATGTTCACATATAATTAAGGGGCATATATCTCAGAAACTACAAATGTCTGATATCTCAAATTCAGACTTGTATTTTATCCCTTTAAACCTAGTTTTAAAGTTTTATGTCTGTATAATATATTTAGATAATAAATGTAAAAACAATGATGACTGCATCATAAAAAATCATCCAGCTGATTCACAAATTGTTTTTTATATACATTAATTTCTAAACAACCCTGCATACCTTAGGGGTCAGCTTCATGACCTTCCTTGCAACCCAGCTGTTAATTTCTTTTTGCATATGAAACAATGTTGATGAAGAATTTCATTTCTTTTTCTTTTTCCGATGCAAAAGAAACTGAAGTCAGAAGAAAATACTATTTATCTGTTTGATTTTGAACCCAACATTAGAGATTTTCAAGAATCAATATAATATTTGCTGCAAAGCATCATTATGACATGTAGATTTAGATTGTTAAAAAATCGCCCCAGGATCTGTGGTTGAAAATTGAACATGGGGGAAGAAAAAAAAATGTGTACCAGTAATTGAATACAAATCTATATGCACAAATAAAGACTACCGGTACTAACTGGGTCTGTAAGGTCCCAGCTGTTAAGTCCAAAGTTTGTGATAGGCTGTATTAGAATAAAGTTTAAAATAGAATTCCAAAGAAATAGAAATGAACATGTGGAGCAGGAACTGCTCACCCTTCCAGAGCACCTGAGTTCACCCTCGGTTTTAAGTGGTGTTCTGTTACACGGTCTTATGTGTAATGTTTTGTAGTTTGTTGTTTGTCCTGTTGTCTATTTTTATTTCGCCATTGTGTTGTCTGTCCTTCGATTTACAAATCTTTAAACTCTTCTTGCAATTGTAGTTGGCATGAAATGTCCTTGTGATATGTAGATATACAAACTTGCACAAATGAAGACCTCTGTCTGTGGGGTCCGAGCCTTTGGGGTCCAAAGTACATGTATATATAGGCTAGATTAGAATAAATTTTATTATTGCATATCAGGATAAAAATCATACATTTAATTGGCTGAACGCTCTCCACGTGACTTTCACTATTCCGCGAAATAGACTGGAATGCGGATATAGACCGGTCCAAAAACCGTGTATAGACTGGTACTACTGGTCTATACACAGATATTTGTTTGTTTATATTTTAATAAATTTTAATTTTACTTATAATCTCATTTTATTTCTCATTATAAGTTGAACACCATTCAAGCAATTGCTGTAGTCAATTCAATTTAGGTAATAACGAAGGTGATAACGCCTAGGGAAACCTTCAATGATCCTGATTAAAATTTTCTATGCATTTATATTGTATGTCAGATTCTGGTCTTCAATGCAATAAACACAATAATTACTGATATGGAGTGCAATATTAGTAGCTATTATATAAATATAGTATTCCCCAGAACTAGAAATGACATGTAATTGTAAATTGCATGACATTTGATTTACAAATGGAGATTCAATCTAGTACAAAAGAAGGCACGATGGTCTTTAGGTTCCTTTTCTAAGCAAATTAGGTTTATTTTATCAAAACCACATTTAAATTTTATCTATAAATTTATTTATGGTATATATATAGAAGGTCATTGTTACAAATCAGTAATGGTCAAGGGGAGATAACTCCATTCTACTTTCAAAGGTGTTGGCCCATGCACAGAATCACTTGATTCTCTTATGCAATTCGTGCTCGGCCACTAAATATCAAAGGATACTTTGGGATAATTTATCCTACAACCATCAAAAAGCACAACATCCATCAATGATTAAGACATAACCATTATTTTGAAAATCTTCTGGCGACCGTTTCACTAAAGGTCATAAGTCGTAAAGATAGACCTAAGTGTACTCGAGTTACGACCGTTTCACTAATAGGTAGGATTTACAACTTATGATAAAAAGTGATCGCAAAATTAAGTGGTGGTAGATGAGATACTGTAAGTCGTAAATCGTAAACCTATGTGCATGTAGCAAAGATGACCACGTTGTTCGTATCTTTTTTTCAGAAATAGAGACATGTTAGATAAGACATTGCGGATTTTTCCCGATAAACTCAATCCAATTTTATTTACTAGCACAGGGCAACAAATAAATAGAACCTGTATCAAATCATTATTTAAACCTAGTTCTGTAATTCTTTTATACTTTAAATAATTTCTTGGAGAATTATTAAACGGTTCTCATGAAATTGTTGAATGCGAAGTTTATGATAAATTACAACTTTCATAGGCAACAATGCAACCATTTTATAACAGAGGGAGGAGGTTGCTGGGATTTTCATGCTTGATTGATTTTTTTTTCATGTCAGTAGAAAACCATTTTTTTCACACATCGGATAGATCAAATTTTTTTGTACATACATGAGGCAAAATCAATTTTTCAAAGATTTTTTTTACAAAAGATTTGCTAGTAAATTCAAGCACATATTTATCAAAAGACGCCTTGTAGGGCTCCAACTTTACAAAAAGAGATGAGAAGTCTGCATACATTAATCAGAACGACCAGAACATTTATTATGTCTCCCCTTCGAACGAAGGGAGTCATATTGTTTTAGTCTGATTTTTTTCTTCTGCTTCTTCTCAGCGAAGCTTGTCCGGACCATAACTTTTTTGTCTTTCCAGATAGATCAATTATATTTGGTATGTGGGTGCATGACCATAAGTCGGTGTGTCACATACCATAATGACCTTCGTGGGATCTTTGACCTCAAGGTCAAGTAATTGTTTTTTAAATAGTATTTTCTTGTCCAGGCCATAACATTTTTGTCTTTCCAGATAGGTCAATGACATTTGGTATGTGGGTGCATGACCATAAGGCGGTGTGTCACATACCGTAATGACCTTCATGGGACCTTGACCTTTGACCTCAAGGTCAAATAATTGTTTTTTTAAATAGTATCGTTCAACTCATAATGTGTAACTTATTGTTGTACAGATGGCCGCATTAAGGGGAGACATAAGTTTTAGGTATCTAAAACAGTTCTTCCTAGTTTACCCCGATTTTGTGTGTTGCTTAGAAACAAATTTTCTAAACTTGATGAGCTTTTCTGTAACTACAAAGAGACGGTTTATGTTTTAGTCACAAATCACAAGTCAAAAACTGCTGTTACTGAAAATAGAAATGTCTTCAATTGTCCATTGCTGCTTTAGTATAAGTCAAAATGAGCTCAACTTTTAACTGCAGCTACATGGCAAGGAGTAGTTTAACATATATTGTGGGTTTTTCTGTGAAATTTTTCTTTCAGCCGATTTATATACCGATTATGTAAATTAGGCATATTTTGATAAAAGATCACATTTAAATCTTCTCCTCTGAAACGGCTGAACCAAATTAAAACAAATTTAGCTGGGATGGTCCTTGGGTGGTCCCCTTTCAATATTGTGTCCGACAGCCCCGCCCTCCATTCAAAATGGCTGCTGTTACTAAAAATAGAAATTTCTTCAATTGTCCATTGCTGCATTAGTATAAGTCAAAATAAGCTCAAATTTTAACTGCAGCTACATGGCAATGAGTACCGTATTTTACGGACGATAGGTCGATATTTTTTTTCCTCAACACGCTGGCTTCGACCTATCGTTCACATCGACCTATACAAGGATGAAGTTAAAAAACTCTGGAATCCCTAAAAAAAATCTCGATAAAAAGGACGATTTTGCTGTAGGTTTTTTTTTCTGAATAAGATTGAAATCGTCGATGTTCTTGGTGTTGTTTTTGTTTTAAATAAAGCAATAAAAGTATACTACTAATATGGGGTGCAATTCCGGGAAAAAATGTTCAACATCTGAAAAAAAAATCAATATTGAATGATTGAAGTGTTAGCGAAAATCAGTTCAATATTGCAATTGTATTGTATATTAAAATATACAAATGTATACTATAAAAAATGTATGTTGTTGAAAAAAAAATCACAGGTTGGATCGTTTTACAATATAAAATTATTATCACAAAATATCAAAATATAGCTATAAGTAGCTTTTCCATGAAACACAAGCATGCGCACGAGGTTGTAGTAAAAAATGGCGGTTGCATTACATCTCGCAATAAACGTGGAGAACAAGCTTTTTTATACTAAATATACTAGAAAATAATTATCGATTTCGTTAAATTAGAATGTTCTACACTTGAATTGGTCAATTAGGAACAAATAAAATAATCACCATGAGATAATCAACACAGGTGAACATCAGTCGGCACTTAATTATCCTGATCAGCTGATTGAAAATTTACTGGACGAGACGATCACATAATTTGTGTACTATTATTGATTAAACACAGTTTAAAGGTATGTCAATAAAACTGCACAAGGTGATACATTGTTTTGACAGCTTCATTATTTTATTGTATGAACATCCGTTTACCATCTATTTTGACACCCACAGATGGCCTGATTTGAATGTCATCGATGTCTGGCTTTACAAACTAGACTCCTCATTAAAAAAAAACACAACCAAAACACAAGTTTAAAAACAAAATTTAATTTAATTTAACTTTCATAATTATTTCGTTTATGACACATAAGAATAGTATTCTTGAGCTAATACTTACAGATACTTACCGAAGAACATCGTTATAGGACAAATGCTTGCCGATGTACAAAAAAAAATAACCCGTTCCATGTGACGATACTTACCCAAGTTATCATCGGCATCCTCGACCTATGGAATGCTTCAACCTATCTTAGTATTCCCCCAAAAATTTAGCCAAAAAGAAGCAATTCGACCTATCGTCCCCATCGACCTATAGTCCGTAAAATACGGTAGTTTAACATATATTCTGTGTTTTTCTGTGAGATTTTTCAGCCAGTTTATTCCGTTTTAGGAATATTATGAGATAAAATCACATCTAAATCATTTGTTCAGAAGTTCGAGTTGAAATGATCTTTGGGTGGCCCACTTTCAAAATTATGTGTAACACCCCCATTTTCTATCAACTTTAGATGTCAAATTGAAAACCAGGCGAGTGATTACAGGCTCCTGGGAGCCTTAGTTGGTTGAAAAATCACCAATTGAGATAATTTTTAGCTATAAGGATCAGCAAGTTAAGAGTTAAACTTTCTTCTTTAAATCCAAGCAAAAATTGTTCTTTGTGAAATTCAATATTGTGAAAATAGCGTTTAAGACAGTCATAGAAAGCTCTCAGGAAAGGAAATATCAAAGGACAATTAAAAAATAAATGTTCAACCATTTCATCTTCAATATTACAAAAGGAGCACAATTTTGTGTCTTTAATATGAATTTTAAATAAAAAGGTATTAGTAGGTATAACTCTATGTAAAAACTTATACTGAAAATTGATCAGATATGTATCCCTACAACACTTTTTAAGAATTCGAAAATATATAGACCAGTCTGCAATGTCAATCCCAAGTATTTCTTCCCATTTCAAAAATTTTTGAATGGGAAGATGAGTTAATGTCTTCAGTAAAGTAATATATACAAACTTTAAACTTTTTGTATTTATTAGTCTGTCTAAAAAGTCATCTTTTGGATGAAAATGTTCTGTATTGATATTATCAATGTGTCCTTTTAACACTTTAATATCAGTAGGAATGTTTGAGATTAATGTGTAATATCGAATGAAGTTGTTACTTTTAATTAATGTTTTAATCTTTTCAAAAGTCAAGAAATTTTTTGTAACAGTATCCATGATATGATTTAAGCTTGTTACACCTGCATTTCCCCATCTCATATAAAAAGGGAAATCATCAATTGATACAAAGTTAAGTAGATCAAGAGATAAACACTCCTTTATATTCAATTTTACAAGTGGCTTTGCTAAATACAAGCTATAAAAGACATCTTTCCAAAATGTAAGGAAAAAATTCTTTCACCCCCATAATATTTTATATTCGTTGCCATGATTTTTTGCCAGCCACCTTTTAAATTGGAAAAGAATCTTTTTATCCAACTTATTTTGAGATAGGCATTGAACTGTTGTAAATGTATCATTTTTAACCCTCCATCTTCAAAATCAGCTATGAGTATATTTCGTTTGATTTTTTCTGGTTTTCCATCCCATATAAAATTTAAAAATTGTTTATTTAGATCATTAAACAGTGATTGTTTTAAATTTGGCAGTGAGGTAAGTAAATGAATAAGTTTTGGAAGTGCAAGTGTTTTTATCACGGTTACCTTCCCAAGAAGGGTGAGCTTTCTATGTTGCCAGCTTTTTAATATTTTTGAAACATCTATAATTTTCTTTCTAAAATTTAGGTCAAGCATAGAACTGAGATCAAGAGAAAAATCTATTCCAAGTAGTTTGAAATTGGATACAGACCAGTTCAATTTGAAATCTGGACAAAGAATTTGATTGGAATACCTCTTATTTCCCACCCACACTACCCTTGTTTTAGAAGTATTAATTTTCAGACCTGAAGCTTTAAAATAAGTTTTCAAAACAAATCAGGGTCTCCCTAAGTGATGTCTCACAACCATCAAGTACAAGGAATGTATCATCTGCATATTGACTAATAAGTGATTCAGTATCATTCACCAATGCTCCTTTTATTTTGGGATTTGATTTAATTTGTAAGGAAAGCAACTCAACACCAATAATAAATAAATAAGGAGATAGCGGATCGCCTTGACGACAGCCTCCTTCCAGATTGAAAAAGTTTGATATATGTCCATTATTTATCATACAACTTTTAGAGTCTACATAAAAAGTTTCAAACCATTTGCAAATAGAAGGACCAAAATTAAAACTGTTTAAAGCTTTCTGTAAAAATTTCCATTCAATAGAATCAAAAACTTTTTCGAAATCGATTAATAATAATAAACCATCCATATCATTTTCTTCTAAATAGTGCATTAAGTCATAGAGAAGATGAGTATTTTCACCCATGAATCTGTCTTTTATAAAACCTTTTTGAGTATCACTAATAATACCACCTAAAACTTGTTTAAATCTATTTGCAATTGCTGCAGAAGCTATTTTTAAATCTGTATTTAGTAAACTGATTGGATGCCAGTTGCTCATATATCACCTATCTTTACTCTCCTTAGGAATACAAGTAATAACTCCTTGAGTCTGAAATTGAGAGAAATGGCCTGTTTCATAGACAAAATATAATGACCGAAAAACAAGAGCAACAATATCGTTCCAAAAGAATTTATAGAAATCTACTGTGAAACCATCTGACCCAGGGCTTTTGCCATTTTTCATTAATTTAAGAGATTCACCACATTCCTTGAATGATAAATTCCCCTCCAAAGAGTTTTTTTGTTCATCACTTAATTTGACATCATGCTGGAAGAAAAATTCATTATCTACACATAAATGATTGAATGAATACAATTTCCTGTAATATTGTTCCTGTTCAAATAGAATTTTTGATTGTTCTGAAATATGATTACCTTTTTCATTGATAAGTTCAGAAATGGTTTTGTTGATAGAGAACTTTTTTTTTCTAATTTACAAGTGTGGACACAGAAATGTGCTGTCCAAAAGGCAAGTGTGGATGTCAATATTTCATATTATTAACTTTTAAAAAAAAAAAATCATGGACACAGGGTCCTGGATTTTTTTTAATAAAAAACTAATCCTGGATTATTATTTTTGCTTAAAATCCGGTCCTGTGTTTTTATTTCAAATTTTCATCATAGCCCCCCCTCCCCCCTCGGATATAAAATTGTATCATTAATAATAAATTAATAAATAATAAATTCAGATTTTCTATTTAAAATAAATCTGATTTACAAAACCACTGATATTTGTTCAATTTTTAATGCTGATTTAAGCTTTAGTCGCAACAAATTTTTATTTTTCTCTTTAAACTGTCGAAACATAGCATTTATTTAACTGTAAAATTCACAAATAAAATTCCCCCCCTTTTTTCTTGTTTAAATTAATGATTAACAATATTCCAGAATCAAACAAATGAATAAATATAACAGATTTCTTTTACATACATCTTTTTACCATGCAGAGTCAGTGTGTTTTAAATCGGTCATCCAATCAGGACGCTCATTATTCTTGTCCAAGATAAAAATTTTACCTGTGGTTTCAGAGTAGAAGATTTTTAGAAATCGAACATAAAATTTCCCCACTTCAACTCGTAAATTTACATAGAAATCAGAGATATTTCGTCATAAAACTTCACACATGGTTTTGTCTATCATATTTCTTGAAGACAAACATAAAGTTATATTGCATTTATCAATATTTTATGAGTATCAACAGTTTTTTTCAACACTGTATCTGTTTCTCGATACAGCCGCAACTTCAACTCGTAAATTTACATAGAAATCGTAGATATTTCGTCATAAAACTTCACACATGGTTTTGTCTATCATATTTCTTGAAGACGAACAAAATTTTTTATTGCATTTATCAATATTTTATGAGTATCAACAGTTTTTTCAACACCGTATCTGTTTCTCGATACAGCCGCCCGATTACAGTGACCCGTGACCCAGATTAGCAGGTTCCAGCAGTTTTTTCTTAATACTGTTGTTATTCAGAGCATCTTTCCCCATTCTCATGCCAATTGGCCCGAGATCGAAGAAGTAAACCCTCTACTATATCCTGCCTCCAATTTTCTAATTCCCCCTTTTTCTGATTCAAAGATGCCTGAATAAACTCAGTAGGATTCAAATTCAATTGATTTTCTAAAATTTGTATGTCATTCTCAAGTTTTAATGTTTTTTCTTTTTCATCTCGAGATTTTCTTATACTGTAGGTTATGGAAACACTTCTGATTTTCATTTTCAATATTTCAAAAAACACCTGATCATTACATAATAATTCAACATGAAGAAAATCATCAATATTTCCACCTGAGTAGTATTCAGATAATGTATCTCTAATGCATGTTTTAACTATATCAATATAATTTGAGTCCCTCAATAATTGGGAGTTAAATTTCCAGTAGCCCTTTCCCCGATTAGCAGGAGAGGCAGAAAAATTAAAAACAATGGCAGAGTGGCCAGTTCTATAGCCTGGAATTATTTTGGTATACTCCATGAGAGAAAAAATTTCTTCTGAGACGAGAAAGTAATCAATTCTGCTTTGTTTAGTAGGAGAGGTTTGATGCCATGTGAACTTTTTATCCACAGGATAACAAGTTCGCCAAGGATCTAATAATTCAAATGTTTCTTTAAGTTCCTCTATTTTCTTATGCACATTTTTGTTTCTGTCATGTATTACATTATAAGTATCATCAGATTTATTCTGTACTACATTCCAGTCACCACAAAATAAAAAGCTAGTATTAGCAAATCCTGCAGACTTTTGCAGTATTTCAGTAAACAATTCAGGTTTGTCAGTGTTGTAACCATATAAACAAACTAGTGTTAAACGTTGTTCATAAACAGTTAAATCTAAAATAATATAGCGACCATTCTGATCTAATATAGAATCATTAACCTTAAAATCAAAACCATTTCTGAACATAACACTTACTCCGGCACTTTTACTATCACCATGACTAAAAAAGCATTTACTACCCCATTCGTCCTCCCATTTGACTGCTACATCTTTGGTACTGTGTGTCTCCTGAAAACAAACTATAGAGATTCTCCTTGCCTTGACCCAATTAAATACATCTGACCTCTTTTTAGTATTTGAAAAAAGACCCCTTACATTCAGACAAAATTTGTATATGGTTATTCATTATGTTATATTAACATGTAGATATACCAATAAGAGCAAGTTTAGTAAACATGGATAGATTTGAATAATTTCTTGCATGTGGCTTGTAATTATCCCCCGCGATAACGGTGAGGGATATAGTAATAACGGCTGTCCGTCTGTCACACTTTCTTGTTTACGCGATAACTTGAGTAAACATGGATGGATTTGAATAATTTTAGAGATGTCTGCCATTTTCAAAATGGCTGCCAAAACACGGCATAAAAAATGGGCGGTAAAAATTCAACATTGTCCGATATCATCAAAATTTTATGTGGGTAGATAATGATGTCCCGACATCGAAAAATTTCTACCGGTCGCCATATTCAAAATGGCCACCACAATACCGCAAAAATTCAACATTGTCCGATATCATCAAAATTTGATATGTGGGTAGATAATGATGTCCCGACATTGAAAAATTTCTACTGGTCGCCATTTTCAAAATAGCTGCCACAATACCGCACAAATTCAACATTGTCCGATTTCAACGCCATTTCATATGTGGGTAGATTATGATGTCCCGAATTGATTCCTGACATCGAAAAATTTCTACCGGTTGCCATTTTCAAAATGGTCGCCATAATACCGCACAAATTCAACATTGTTTGAATTCAACGTCCTGAATTGATTCCCGACATCGAAAAAAAATTCCGGTCTCCATTTTCAAAATGGCCACCACAATACCACAAAAATTCAACATTGTTCAATTTCAAAGGTAGCTTTTGATTTATTTTTTAAACCTGTTGTCAGTGGCTGGTTTGGGAGACTCCATAATCGTTAGATTATAATCATATCTTGTTATCATTATCTTGGATGGGTTCTTACATGGAAATATTTGAAGCAAGGGTTTTTGGGGGAAATCTTAGTTTTTGGTTGAAAAATCACCGATTTTGAGAATTGTATCTTGTTTACGCGATAACTTTAGTAAACATGGATAGATTTGAATAATTTTTTGCATGTGGCTTGTAATTATCATTATCTTGGATGTGTTCTTACATGGAAATATTTGAAGCAAGGGTTTTGAGGGAAAATCTTAGTTTTTGGTTGAAAAATCACCAATTTTGAGAATTGTGTCTTGTTTACGCGATAACTTTACTCCATCCTTCAATAAAGTATGTTATACATTAAGACTGCAAGGCTGCTTTCTATAAATATATAAAACTAAATATTATGCAATTTGGGGGGATGCGTCGCGCTAGGCGGTTCTTTTATTTCTTTTTAAGGTACATTTGTGAATGGTGATGAAAAGAATGATCTAATTGGAAAATTTTGTATATTTGTTTAAAGGCAGAATTGATTTTTTTGTTTATATTTAAAGTTGCCAATATTCGATGTTTTATTCTAATAAAACGTTCTGAACAAGAGGCCAGGTTTAAAAAATATGTTATAATGTCGTAATTAGTGAAAAGAATTTGAATGTCTGTTGGTGAAATCGCCATTAACACACCTAATTATAAGTCAGCTTCTTTTCCGAAGTTTACCGGACACTGATAACTGCTATAAATAACCAGAAAGCATGCACAGGTAAATTTAAGAAATATATCTATGAAATTGGATCCCGGGGTAATCAGTTAATATTATGTAATGGTAAGAATGACACTTAAAATCGAAAATATGTGATAAAATCACTTAAAATCGAAAATATGTGATAAAATCAATAAAAACAAACCCAAACTCTGCAAAGGGGCCCGATAAAGGGAAAATTGTAAACAAATTGAATCGCATATTATTGACAACACTTGAGTTGTTTTGATTATATTTTTTTAGAAAGAAAACAGACATGAAGATCATTATTTTAGTTTCTAATTTGAAAGAGATATCACCTAGCATTTAATCCTGGAAGAAGAATATATATAAAAAAAAAAAATACAACGCAATTCTACTGTTAAAATATGATTCGGCCGGGGGAAAAATACTAAATTATGCTTATGTGTTGAAAAATGGAGTAGATCGGTATAACATCTTTTTTTAATTTTTACACAAAGCTGAATTATCCTTTTTGTGTCGTTTTCGTCCATGTTTTATTCATTTCTATGATTCGATTCAGTGTGCCATGTGCTTCTTCGTCAACAATCAATTTTGCACATGCACAAACGCTTTCCCGAATGAATTCACTGTCAGGTCGTATGAATATGCGCGGGTCAACATTGAATTCTTTGCGGGACGTAAGAAAATCAAACAACGACGTATTTCCTTTGTTCTAGGCTATTTACGTATGATATTATGAAAAATTTCAACTGCAATTAGTATAAAACATCGAATATTGGCAACTTTTAATATAAAAAAAAATCAATTCTGACAGCCTTTAACTTTTTTGATTTGTTTTAGAAAACTAAAAATATAGTTTTTCAGATAACAGAGACAGAAATTAACAGGGGCCCAGTTGCCCATGGCCCCTAGATTTTGGTATGGGCTACTAAACTTTTTCCTATATAAATTTAGTTAAACATGTAGACATATTTTTTATCAAAAATCTTGTCTGGGCTACCAGCTTGAACTTCCCAATTTCTATTCCTGGATAAGCTTATTGGAGAAATTTGTTGACGTCTTTTGTTCAATTTACATAGTGTACAATATGTGAGTGCTGGGATAGCTGATGTTTATTGATAATACTTGCTACTATTTTTGTTACTCTTGGTTTCTTTTGGATTTGACAGTTGTGACATCACGATGGGTGCTAATATAATGGAGCAGGACATGCTAATTCTTTCAAAGCATCTGGTCTCATGCCTGGTTTTTAGCATAATTTAGTGTTTTATCCTTATGCTTGTACTGTTATAATCAACTTTCTTAAAATTAAATATATACAATATGTATAAAATTAATTTCAATAAATAAAATCATTATAAGGGTTTGTATTAGAATATTAACATTTAAAAAAAAAAAAAAATCATTTTGAATAAATGTTGAAAAACTGGACTAATATATTTATTTTAATATAAATTTAGCATATATATTTCTTTAATTTTGATATGAATTCAATTTTAATAAATACAATTATTTATATACTTTTATAAAATATAAAGTATGGTTTTATATTAGAATTTGTATATTTAAATGTAATATCAGAAAAAAGCCAATAATGTATCTTTGTGTTACTGATAATGAATTGTGAGAACAGTGAAGTATTAAGTAATCAATTCTTTGATGGAGATAATATGTTATCACCAAACAAATATGCTGGCCCCTTAATCCATTTTAATTACAGCTGTCAATGTCTTGATCTTTTTGAAAGTTTACCTTTGGGAAATCAGCCGTAATTATGTATCTGGATTGCTACTTAACATTCCTTTTAATTTGGATACCCTACAGTTAGAATCTCGTGGCCACATGATAGTATGTCCTGGACACATGCTAGTATCTTGTGGCCACACATTGGTATCTAATGGCCATGTGATAAATATATATATCTGCATGTCCCTTTCATGCTTCCATAGTAAACATTCGGAAGAAAAATAATGATAAAAAAGTAAAAATATTAATACAATTTGTAAGTTTTACTTGAATTTCAAAAAAAATTTAACACATTAGTAAAGACAGTTTGAATTCTATTTTTTATTTCACTATAAAAACTGATCTACAATGAGTTGAGTCCACTGCATCGCATGCCTTCAATCAAGCAGCATCCCTTGACTTCAATCAAACGATCATTTGGTTTCCATATGCATTTCCCCTTTCAGATCATACAATCTGTTAAATATGGGGAGAGACGCAATATCAAACATTACAATTTACATGATTTACAATGCATAGTTTGAATAGACTCATCATCATCACATTGAAAATCAACTTGTTCTTGCAATGATATAGCTGAAAAATTGGTGTTAAACAAAAATCACTCACTCACTGAAATAGATTCATTTAGTAGGAAAAAAATGTTTCAAATATATTTTCATTAGAATATTGGGTTTATTGACATTGGCTCAAATCTAGTTTTTAATGGCCCACTTTTTTAAGAGGAGGGGCCATTAGACAATTTTTCCCAAATCCCAGAATGAACTCCGTTAAAGCCATATACAACATCAATTTTTAGGGACAAAAATGCATATGTCTGGTGAACAGATGTATATCGAAGACAATTACTTCTTGTTTTATTATGTGCCTCGAAAATTATTTATGTATGGGTTAAACAAAGGCTGTCCATGTTTTATGCACATTTATAAACCAAAGCAAAGCTGAGGTCTTGAAATGTTCATAATAAAGACATGGACAACTGTTGTTTGACCATGTTAGAACATAAACACTTCTCTGAGAATGTTAGAGTACATTGAAGGTCAATAACACTTAGATTTTTACTCTTAGAAATGGCTTAATATGTGTAGTAGTTAGACCAGCATTTTGACAAAAATTCATAAAGTTTTTTTTTCAATTCCCTAGAGTTTAAAAAGGACAAAGAAACAATTATATCATTTCCTGCATATAGAGCATTTTATTTTCATTAAATCAAGATTTATCACTCTTTGCTCCCCCCATAAATTTACAAAAAAATACATAATGACATCAGTCAATGCTTTGTTCTTGGATGTGACAGCTGATATTGCTTCGTGTTAACAAATCTTTGTGTCAATTAGAAGTCTCAGAAGTCATCAATTGTATCTTATTCTTATATGTAAATTTGATATATAAACTTTTAAATTCAATATCCATTTAATCTTCAGTTTGAGAGTTTCCTTAACAATTTTTTTTTTTTCAGGGTGAAGCCTGTACGTCAGGGCGAAAGACGCTCGAGGCGTAAGTTGGGATTAGCCCCAGAGTATAAGGCCGAGGACCTTCCAGTTCGGACCAGGCGTCGCAGGGTTTTGGTACAAGCTCCCGAGCCTGTACCAGTGGTACAGACACCCGTGTTTGTTCCAGTGGAGGCTATGCCCGCTGAATTACCACGGGATTTGCAGAATCCTGTGGTGGTTTCCCCTGTTGCCAGACTTGTTTTTTCGCCTACACCAGCTGTTAATTCAGCAGATGTAGACGATGAAGCAATGGCTGCTATAGGCCAGCGGGTTGTAGCTGAAGCACCCTGTGTAGCTTTTGAGGTGGTAGCAGAAGAGCAGGTTTTTGAGGCCATCCCAGTTGTTCCTATTGCCCCTGCTCCCCAGAGAGGTTGGACTCGGTGGTGTGTAAGGGCTGCTCTTGCTGTCGGCAATATGATTGTCAATGACGGGCATGTTTTCTTTTAAGGGGCAAAATTTCTAAATTCAAAAAGGGGTTGCAATTTTGAAAACATTTCGGAAAGATCATGGTTCAGTCTGTTGTAGCAAAGATTTGGAATTTCTCACCATTGTTATGTTTTTATAATAAAGGTTATAAAAGGGGAGATAATTTTTTTTTAGATTGCTTCACAGAACTGATTTGATCTGATATTTATTTAAATTGTCAAAATTTTGTTTTATTTAAAAAAAAATCATATTGTCTGTTGGTGGTTAAAGTTATGTTAAACATCTGATCATGGTACATTAGGTCAAATGTCACTCTGAAGAATTCCATTAGGTCAATTGGGTTAGAGTTTTGGTGTGTAATGCCACTTTCAACAATATATCAGTTATGGCGGTCAGTTATATTGGTGGAGGAAACCGATGTGTCTGCAGAAAACCACTGACACTTTATCACATAAAGCCATTATGTCGGTTGTCCTAATATTGAGCACAGATAAGTCGATGTAAGTTGTAAATTTATATCGCCACCCCACCCCACCCAAACACAGTTTCCAAGGCCCTTTAGTGTGTGTTAATCTGCCCTGTCTTCTCCCAAACCAAGTTTCTAATGTTCTTTGTTAAAGTTGTGTTAAAGCCCCCTCCCCACTTGTCTGTTCTTGGTTAAAGTTGTGTTTAAACATCTGATCATGGTGTCCCAGTGTCCAAGGTCTTATACTCTATTTGTAAATAGGTCTATGTATATATGTATAGTGTAAATATATTTTTGTATATACTGTAAATATGTAAATATGTTTTTAATCATTAATATCATGTATTTAGTATGTGATATTGTTACATTTCTGTATGCATCATTAAGATATTGCAAACCTTCATTTGGAAAAGTGAAGGATGTCAACGTTTAAAATAATTTTTTTAATAAAAGCTATTATTCCTAGACTTTTGGTTAGTTCCAAGTGTAAAAAATGATTTTTCTTTCTTGTGTTCATTAGATTCCACATCCCGTCTCATGAAAATACTGATTTTCCGAGAATCTTTACCCATTATGAAATAGCTCAAAACTGATCGGTGTCCGTGTGAAGACGATCGATAACATCTTCTTAAAGATCTAGACAGCAGAACTCGTACCAAAGATAATGAGCATTTTGAATTAGAATTAGATTTATCATAGAATTATGTATGTTCCCGAGATCATTTATGTACTTGTACTTCAATAAAAATAAATTTTGATAATTTAATAAGGTTTATGAGTGAATGTTGCATGCAAGAAACGGGTGTATAAAAGAATTGAATGATAGATAAATAACTTTTTCCCAGTTAGGTTTCACATTTAATAAAGGCACAATAGTGCCAAAAATACAATAATTTTTATATCGTCAGTAATTAAATGGATTAAGTATTTTGAAGTACTAATGGAATGGATCTCAAATGTGTTAGTTCTTGAGAAACTAGTTCTAATTGAAAATGCATGATCAAGGAGAATAAAAAGGCACAAACCAAGGTAATAAAGTTTATGTATCATGGACGACTGTACATGTAGGAGTTCTTTTTTTTTGTCAACTGAACAATATATCTATCAAGGACATGTGTGGTATCATTGTGGTTTACGTATCCTTAGAGTTTGATAAACATCTCACACCTCAACATCCATGTGAGACGACCTTTTCCCTAAATTTGAAACTTTCAACTATATAAATGTATGTATGGTTTAAAATGTTATCAGCTATATCATGTACTACCTGTATGCAGGCTATTTCCCATCAAAAATGTGTACTCCAGTATTTTTGTCAACTACATCATGATCCCCTGTAAAGATATGTGTATGGCAAGTGTTGGTTTGTGATGTTAGTATGATGTTCGACAGGACTGCTTTTACAAAAAAACAAAAAAACAAAAAAAAATTGCATGGAAAAAAAAATTGCATGGAAAAAAAAAATTGCATGGAGAAAAAAAAAAAAAATTGCATGGAAAAAAAAAAAAAGAAAAATTGCATGGAAAAAGAAAATTGCATGTACTAATCTACTTTTGTTTTTCAGGTTTATTAATCTATTTTTATTTTTTCAGAAGTAAAAGTGGCCTGCATCAATTCTTTTGACGAATTGTAAATAAAATTTTAATTAATATTTTTGTTTGATTTGGATCTTTTGTAAATTTAATATGATTTTGTAAACAAGTCTCATTTAAAGTAATAGTTTTGGCGAAGTGCAAAATTGTTTAAAATTAAATTTTTTATTTGTTTCGAATCTGTTGTAAATTTATTATAATTTTGGAAACAAATCTCATTTCTGGTGACTTTTTTTTTAAAAGTAATAGTTTTGGCGAATTGTAAAATTGTTTAGAATTAATTTTTTTGTTCGTTTTGGATCTTTTGTAAATTTAATATAATTTTGAAAACAAATCTCATTTCTGGTGACTAAAGTAAGTTGTTTATGAAGATTTGCTATTAATGGCAATTTTAGATTAATTTTTAACAAAAAAGTTAATTTTTTTTTTTGAATATCCATAAAAAATGTGTTTTAAGATACACTCACGCAGACACCACAACCAATTGAAGATGGCATCAAAGCCACTGAAACTACAGTCAACAATACTTTTGGTAGGTTTAAAATTTAAGAGGTTTTAAGAGGGACAAGAAGAGTTTGAAGATACCAAAGGGTAATCAGAATCCATAAATCGGACAGAATACACAATGACCAAAAGAAAAACAATGATCTACAAAACACTACACAGAAAACGAACAATCAAGAACCACGAACCCCACAAAAACCGGGGTTGAGCTCAGATGCTCTGAAAGGGTAAGAAGAGTTTGGAGATACCAAAGGGGTAATCAGAATCCATAAATCGAAGAACAGACTACACAATGACCAAAGAAAAAAATACAAAAGGACAACGATCTACAAAACATGTATTTAAAACTAAAGATCGAGTAACATGAACCCTACTAAAAACCGGCTTTAAAAAGTTGAGGTAACTCTATCAAGGACATGTGTGGTATCATTGTGGTTTACGTATCCTTAGAGTTTGATAAACATCTCACACCTCAACATCCATGTGAGACGACCTTTTCCCTAAATTTGAAACTTTCAACTATATAAATGTATGTATGGTTTAAAATGTTATCAGGTAGTAGCAGGCTATTTCCCATCAAAAATGTGTACTCCAGTATTTTTTTCAACTACATCATGATCTCCTGTAAAGATATGTGTATGGCAAGTGTTGGTTTGTGATGTTAGTATGATGTTCGACAGGACTGCTTTTACAAAAACAAAAAAAACAAAAAATGCATGGAAAAAAAAAAAGAAAAATTGCATGGGAAAAAAACAAAATTGCATGGAAAAAGAAAATTGCATGTACTAATCTACTTTTGTTTTTCAGGTTTATTAATCTATTTTTATTTTTTCAGAAGTAAAAGTGGCCTGCATCAATTCTTTTGACGAATTGTAAATAAAATTTTAATTAATATTTTTGTTTGATTTGGATCTTTTGTAAATTTAATATGATTTTGTAAACAAGTCTCATTTAAAGTAATAGTTTTGGCGAAGTGCAAAATTGTTTAAAATTAAATTTTTTATTTGTTTCGAATCTGTTGTAAATTTATTATAATTTTGGAAACAAATCTCATTTCTGATGACTTTTTTTTTAAAAGTAATAGTTTTGGCGTATTGTAAAATTGTTTAAAATTAATTTTTTTGTTTGTTTTGGATCTTTTGTAAATTTAATATAATTTTGAAAACAAATCTCATTTCTGGTGACTTTAAAGTAAGTTGTTTATGAAGATTTGCTATTAATGGCAATTTTAGATTAATTTTTACAAAAAAGTTAATTTTTTTTTTTGAATATCCATAAAAAATGTGTTTTAAGATACACTCACGCAGACACCACAACCAATTGAAGATGGCATCAAAGCCACTGAAACTACAGTCAACAATACTTTTGGTAGGTTTAAAATTTAAGAGGTTTTAAGAGGGACAAGAAGAGTTTGAAGATACCAAAGGGTAATCAGAATCCATAAATCGGACAGAATACACAATGACCAAAAGAAAAACAAAAACAATGATCTACAAAACACTACACAGAAAACGAACGATCAAGAACCACGAACCCCACAAAAACCGGGGTTGAGCTCAGATGCTCTGAAAGGGTAAGAAGAGTTTGGAGATACAAAAGGGGTAGTCAGAATCCATAAATCGAAGAACAGACTACACAATGACCAAAGAAAAAAATACAAAAGGACAACGATCTACAAAACATGTATTTAAAACTAAAGATCGAGTAACATGAACCCTACTAAAAACCAGCTTTAAAAAGTTGAGGTAACTCTGTCGTGCACAAGTAGTATAATAGTAATCAGAATCCGTAAATCGAAGAACAGACGACACAACGACCAAAGAAAAAAGTACAAAAGGACAAACAACGATCTACAAAAGATACATATGAAACTAAAGATCGAGTAACACGAACCCTACTAAAAATCGGCTTTAAAAAGTTTAGGTAATTCTCATGCACAAATAGTTTATTATCTACAGAGATTTGAAGGTGTTCTGAAAAGGGTAATCCATCTATGGAGAATTTAGCACACTCCAATAAGCATAAACATCCAATAAGCATAAACATCTACATAGAAATTAAGGTGCTCTAATAAAGGTACCGGTCAACTTTCATTTCTTTTTTTTGCACAACATGCATACAGTGTACCTTGTTATTTCTTTTTTTTAAATGTTGTCATCAATTTTTCATTCAATTAATTTCCTTAAAAACTGCTTGTTTGTAAGATTTACTGTTGCTACCAAACAGTTGGAAGAAAGAAGCATACAGCAGACGAATACCAAATCTTTATCCATGGCATACATGAGGTATATATTTTATTCTAGTAGACGGTAACAAATTAGTATTGTGTACAATATAACATACGGTAATGATGAAATGATAAAAAATACAATTTACAAATTTATAACTAATGTGAAATAAATGAAGTTTTCGTAATTTTTCTCTGATAGTGTGAATTGATCATGTTATTTGTTGAATACCAATTTTCGTGGTTCCGGTTTCATAAAACCATGATATTTAATGAACCACGGAAAAGCATATGCAACAACTTTAGAACAAGAGAAGTTTGGAGTAAAGGTGCAGTCACATGATACAATTTCCTGTCTGGTTATTCTTTTCAAAAGACTTTAGCAAAAACATTTCAACATCAGTTGGTTTCCTATTTCCATCTGACATTTTGAGAAGAATTTTATTGTGAGAACAGTGACAAAAAAAGTCATATCAGAATCAAATTTAAAAGTTAGACTGTGTGGACACTTGACCTTACCTGTGCCACAGATGCAGAATTTCTCGGAATTTAGACAGTTAATCATTACATGCGACTGCACCATATGAATTCAAATGTCAATGAATATCTCACTATCCATTTATCTACGAAAATGAATGAAATCACAATAGTTATGAAATGCAGTTTTTGAAATGTAAATGTGCGAAATTAACAGAATTTTACCAAACTTATAGTAATGTAACTTTAGCTTCATTTATTCTATCTAAAACTGCGAGTCTCACTGAAAATGTGCAAGATTTTACAGGACAGAACATTCTTTGTCATATTAAGTCATATGTATACTTAAAAAAAAACTCGGCAAATTAAAAGTTGATCATAAAATTAAGATAATTCAGCAATTTTTTCTAATTATTTTATAGAATTATTGCTGTAATTAATCTAATAATATACATTTATGGCCCTTGTTGTAGGGAGATACAAAGGTTTGTTTACCCGAAAAAGTCATATTTCTCGAGGGCAAAGCACACACAACAACGAAACATTTTTTTAAAACTATTTTAACGTTTTATTCAATTCGTGTAGTTGTTTATGTTGATGGTTACATCGTAGTTATCCAAAAAATGAGGATTGAACATTCCACAACATGAGAAATTTTCTTTTATGTCCATTTGTATGGTGTTGTTTGTTGTCCAAATTAGTTTTTTTGACGATATCCAGGGGTTGCCATGGAGGCATGCGGCAGCGGGATACATGATTTTTATTTCCCTGGAGCATGCGGTCTAGGGATACATGAAGTTTTGTCTTCCTGACATGTAATGTATTCTAACTAATCGCAGACATTCTTATATCTATGAGGTATAATAAGAAGTATTGTCACGTCCATGTCAAGGTCACCAAGAGATATAGGGAATACACTTTTCTGGTGTTTCAAAGCATTGTCCAAGCTTTTGAAAATCAATTGTTTAAATTAATAAATGCTGCATGATTTTACATTTCAAATTACCATTTATAATTTATAATTTTATTTAAGCACTGAAACATAATCCAATCCCATACTCTCTCCCATGGAAAGTGGATGATGTCTAACCATGGTATTTATTCAGTAAGTATTGATAAAAGTCATGATACAGATCCTTGTAATATTAAATATTTGCCATCATAGATTTCCACAAGTACATGTGATATTTACTGTCAGTGAAAAAACCCCAAAATACATGCATCATAATTTGTTTTTCTTTTACCCTTTATAAATAAGCTTGGCAAATTCTAGTCACAACACAACATACTATGACAGGTGCTTGGCAGTACCAGATGAAGCCAGCATACCCAAATGTATGTTGTCTTGCTAATGTACGATTTGGGATCATATAGAGATGTACTGTATACATCATGTGATAAAAGTTTTGTCAGTTTGAAGCTGGTCAGAGTACTCCAGTTTTCTCCATCATTTAAACTGACTTGCCGTGAGATTACGTAATTGGAATGTTGTTGATAGTGGTGTTGTTTAACACCCATAACACTAACCTGACTGTTTTTTCAATGTGGTACAATAGTCTCCCTAATAGAAGGGCACTCCCACCAAAAGGCCACACCTCTTATTATAAGCCTTATATCAGGTGTACTGGATAGTAAAATACTACAAAATTGTCCAACCTCAAGATTCAATCCTTATCAGGCAATTTTGTTTTATTGTATAAGGGGTAGCCTTATTAGCCGGCATCTACTGTATATAAAAACTGACTCAATGGTGTATATAAGGTTAGGATACACATTTTAAGTGTGGTATATCATGAATTTTATCCTCTTTTGGGACAAACCAAACACTATAAAATTGGTATTTATTGAAAGAAAAATTAAACAGTGATGGAAATAAAATCCACCAATATCAACAAAACAAACAACTACATCTCTTTTCAAATGATTGAAAAAAAAGACCACAACATATGTCGATGGAAATCCAGTTCCTGGCTTGGGACTGGTACAAAAATGTATCAGCAGTAAACTGAAGAATGGGATCACCACCCTCTGCCTTCTTGATAATTGGATCTACAATGACAATACAGATAAAAACAAACAAAAAATGTCTGCTTAGCACGAAGGATCAGGTAAAGAAAAAGAACAAAGACTGGTTGACTTGGAGTCAGTATAATGTGTCTGACTTCAGACACGGGTTCTCTGGACTGTTGTTTCTGTGAAATAGCACCAAAATCTAACTTTGTGTGTAACGGTTTTGTTCAAAGAAGACATCATTATCATCTGGTCAACAAGAAACATGTTCTTCCTTTTGGTCACTTGGAGTAACAACAATCACTCTCTCAATATTTTGGTTACCGCTATGCCAATACAAAATCATTGCAACAAGACCTAAAAAAAAATAGGCTTTTATCAGTTTTGTTGGTGATAAAATATTGATATTTTTTTAATTTCAGTACTGGAATGTAGTCTTTTCCCATAAGAATATACAATGGGAAGTAGACGTTGTGTAACCATGGAGTTTATTAGGTGAGTAATCGTATATACCATTATTATTTTAATAACAATTTGAGATTGCTTTGGAAATGAAGGTTCTAGCTTGTGACAGGCACAAAAAAAGCTAAACTGGTATAAATAATGAAAACTTCCAGAAATGTGCATAACATAAGTACAATATAAGTGAGGTTTTATAAAAAAAAAAAAAAAAAAAACCCACATTTTATTGAAATAAAGATAATGCCATTGTACATGTCAGGAGAGGACTTGTATTTTGTAAAGTGACCAGTAGTAAGCGTAAAACTTGTAATTATAGGTTCCAGTTGACAGGGCATGAATAACATATAAAGTGAACACTGTTATCTGGGGAGGACTTGTAATTAGAGGGCCCAGATATGAGTTGCATCTGACCAGATTTTGGAAATGTTTAGCGAGTGCAGATTTCATTAAAGATTTAATTTGGAGGGTCCAGTTACTGAATGCGCATGTGTTTTTTTCTTGCAGTTTATTAGCACCATGGAAAATATTATTGTTTATTTCATGTGGGATTTTTCAAGTTCTGATACCTTTTATGTTTTCAGTGTAATGTACCGAGCCATGGATGAAAGACAAAGGCACAGATGAAGAGGTCACAGATGAAGAATGGAAGACAATGTGCAAAGATCACAGATGAAGATGGGATGAAAGACACAGGCAAAAATCATGATTTCAAGATATTTGACACTGACAATTAAAGTGAAAATAAAAAAAAACACTCATTTCACAACGAATGTATTAGAAAGGAATATCAGAACTAATTTTTTTTTGTAATATTGTATATTTTTGTAGTTATGTATATCAAGTATGCTATATGAGATTATGAGATATAAGATTTCAAAATTTTAATAAAATTGTAAATATAATCCCCTAAAAAAAGGGGGATTGAATAAGAAACGTCACATTTCTATGCTTAAGGTTAAATTATATTTGTTTTCTTTATTTTTAAAATTTTGTTTTGGTAGAAGTGGTGCGTTTCTTTGTAACTTATGGTCTTGCTAGAAACAAAAACAGGCTCTGTAAAGGATGGGATAACAGAATTGTACAAAAACACACACAAATGAATAAAATAAAAAAAAAGAAACCAAAATGTAAGCAGAACCTGTTCTTTTAAATTTTGGAGGGAATTTAATAAACAAAAAGTAAAATTCTAGCCAGACCATCAATCAGTTATTTTTGTATATGTGAGAAAAAAAAGACTACATTTTAATAAAATTGTAAATATAATCCCCTAAAAAAAGGGGGATTGAATAAGAAACATCGCATTTCTATGCTTAAGGTTAAATTATATTTGTTTTCTTTATTTTTTAAATTTTGTTTTGGTAGAAGTGGTGCGTTTCCTTGTATCTTATGGTCTTGCTAGAAACAAAAACAGGCTCTGTAAAGGATGGGATAACAGAATTGTACAAAAACAACAAAAACACACACAAATAAATAAAATAAAAAAATAAAACAAAATGTAAGCAGAACCTGTTCTTTTAAATTTGGGAGGGAATTTAATAAACAAAAAGTAAAATTCTAGCCAGACCACCAATCAGTTATTTTTGTATATGTGAGATAAAAAGACTTCAACATTTTAATATTATTGTAAATATAATCCCCTAAAAAAAGGGGGATTGAATAAGAAACGTCACATTTCTATGCTTAAGGTTAAATTATATTTGTTTTCTTTATTTTTAAAATTTTGTTTTGGTAGAAGTGGTGCGTTTCTTTGTAACTTATGGTCTTGCTAGAAACAAAAACAGGCTCTGTAAAGGATGGGATAACAGAATTGTACAAAAACACACGCAAATGAATAAAATAAAAAAAAAGAAACCAAAATGTAAGCAGAACCTGTTCTTTTAAATTTTGGAGGGAATTTAATAAACAAAAAGTAAAATTCTAGCCAGACCATCAATCAGTTATTTTTGTATATGTGAGAAAAAAAAGACTACATTTTAATAAAATTGTAAATATAATCCCCTAAAAAAAGGGGGATTGAATAAGAAACGTCGCATTTCTATGCTTAAGGTTAAATTATATTTGTTTTCTTTATTTTTTAAATTTTGTTTTGGTAGAAGTGGTGCGTTTCCTTGTATCTTATGGTCTTGCTAGAAACAAAAACAGGCTCTGTAAAGGATGGGATAACAGAATTGTACAAAAACAACAAAAACACACACAAATAAATAAAATAAAAAAATAAAACAAAATGTAAGCAGAACCTGTTCTTTTAAATTTGGGAGGGAATTTAATAAACAAAAAGTAAAATTCTAGCCAGACCACCAATCAGTTATTTTTGTATATGTGAGATAAAAAGACTTCAACATTTTAATATTATTGTAAATATAATCCCCTAAAAAAAGGGGGATTGAATAAGAAACGTCACATTTCTATGCTTAAGGTTAAATTATATTTGTTTTCTTTATTTTTAAAATTTTGTTTTGGTAGAAGTGGTGCGTTTCTTTGTAACTTATGGTCTTGCTAGAAACAAAAACAGGCTCTGTAAAGGATGGGATAACAGAATTGTACAAAAACACACACAAATGAATAAAATAAAAAAAAAGAAACCAAAATGTAAGCAGAACCTGTTCTTTTAAATTTTGGAGGGAATTTAATAAACAAAAAGTAAAATTCTAGCCAGACCATCAATCAGTTATTTTTGTATATGTGAGAAAAAAAAGACTACATTTTAATAAAATTGTAAATATAATCCCCTAAAAAAAGGGGGATTGAATAAGAAACGTCGCATTTCTATGCTTAAGGTTAAATTATATTTGTTTTCTTTATTTTTTAAATTTTGTTTTGGTAGAAGTGGTGCGTTTCCTTGTATCTTATGGTCTTGCTAGAAACAAAAACAGGCTCTGTAAAGGATGGGATAACAGAATTGTACAAAAACAACAAAAACACACACAAATAAATAAAATAAAAAAATAAAACAAAATGTAAGCAGAACCTGTTCTTTTAAATTTGGGAGGGAATTTAATAAACAAAAAGTAAAATTCTAGCCAGACCACCAATCAGTTATTTTTGTATATGTGAGATAAAAAGACTTCAACATTTTAATATTATTGTAAATATAATCCCCTAAAAAAAGGGGGATTGAATAAGAAACGTCACATTTCTATGCTTAAGGTTAAATTATATTTGTTTTCTTTATTTTTAAAATTTTGTTTTGGTAGAAGTGGTGCGTTTCTTTGTAACTTATGGTCTTGCTAGAAACAAAAACAGGCTCTGTAAAGGATGGGATAACAGAATTGTACAAAAACACACACAAATGAATAAAATAAAAAAAAAGAAACCAAAATGTAAGCAGAACCTGTTCTTTTAAATTTTGGAGGGAATTTAATAAACAAAAAGTAAAATTCTAGCCAGACCATCAATCAGTTATTTTTGTATATGTGAGAAAAAAAAGACTACATTTTAATAAAATTGTAAATATAATCCCCTAAAAAAAGGGGGATTGAATAAGAAACGTCGCATTTCTATGCTTAAGGTTAAATTATATTTGTTTTCTTTATTTTTTAAATTTTGTTTTGGTAGAAGTGGTGCGTTTCCTTGTATCTTATGGTCTTGCTAGAAACAAAAACAGGCTCTGTAAAGGATGGGATAACAGAATTGTACAAAAACAACAAAAACACACACAAATAAATAAAATAAAAAAATAAAACAAAATGTAAGCAGAACCTGTTCTTTTAAATTTGGGAGGGAATTTAATAAACAAAAAGTAAAATTCTAGCCAGACCACCAATCAGTTATTTTTGTATATGTGAGATAAAAAGACTTCAACATTTTAATAATATTGTAAATATAATCCCCTAAAAAAAGGGGGATTGAATAAGAAACGTCACATTTCTATGCTTAAGGTTAAATTATATTTGTTTTCTTTATTTTTAAAATTTTGTTTTGGTAGAAGTGGTGCGTTTCTTTGTAACTTATGGTCTTGCTAGAAACAAAAATAGGCTCTGTAAAGGATGGGATAACAGAATTGTACAAAAACACACACAAATGAATAAAATAAAAAAAAAGAAACCAAAATGTAAGCAGAACCTGTTCTTTTAAATTTTGGAGGGAATTTAATAAACAAAAAGTAAAATTCTAGCCAGACCATCAATCAGTTATTTTTGTATATGTGAGAAAAAAAAGACTACATTTTAATAAAATTGTAAATATAATCCCCTAAAAAAAGGGGGATTGAATAAGAAACGTCGCATTTCTATGCTTGAGGTTAAATTATATTTGTTTTCTTTATTTTTTAAATTTTGTTTTGGTAGAAGTGGTGCGTTTCCTTGTATCTTATGGTCTTGCTAGAAACAAAAACAGGCTCTGTAAAGGATGGGATAACAGAATTGTACAAAAACACACACAAATGAATAAAATAAAAAAAAAGAAACCAAAATGTAAGCAGAACCTGTTCTTTTAAATTTTGGAGGGAATTTAATAAACAAAAAGTAAAATTCTAGCCAGACCATCAATCAGTTATTTTTGTATATGTGAGAAAAAAAAAGACTACATTTTAATAAAATTGTAAATATAATCCCCTAAAAAAAGGGGGATTGAATAAGAAACGTCGCATTTCTATGCTTAAGGTTAAATTGTATTTGTTTTCTTTATTTTTTAAATTTTGTTTTGGTAGAAGTGGTGCGTTTCCTTGTATCTTATGGTCTTGCTAGAAACAAAAACAGGCTCTGTAAAGGATGGGATAACAGAATTGTACAAAAACACACACAAATAAATAAAATAAAAAAATAAAACAAAATGTAAGCAGAACCTGTTCTTTTAAATTTGGGAGGGAATTTAATAAACAAAAAGTAAAATTCTAGCCAGACCACCAATCAGTTATTTTTGTATATGTGAGATAAAAAGACTTCAACATTTTAATAATATTGTAAATATAATCCCCTAAAAAAAGGGGGATTGAATAAGAAACGTCACATTTCTATGCTTAAGGTTAAATTATATTTGTTTTCTTTATTTTTAACATTTTGTGTTGGTAGAAGTGGTGCGTTTCTTTGTAACTTATGGTCTTGCTAGAAACAAAAACAGGCTCTGTAAAGGATGGGATAACAGAATTGTACAAAAATAAAAACAGAAAAAAACACGTGTAAATAAAATTTAAAAAAAAAAAAATGTAAGCAGAACCTGTTCTTTTAAATTTTGGGGGGAATTTAATAAACAAAAAGTAAAATTCTAGCCAGACCATCAATCAGTTATTTTTGTATATGTGAGATAAAAAGACTTCAACATTTTAATAAAATTGTAAATATAATCCCCTAAAAAAAAGGGGGATTGAATAAGAAACGTCACATTTCTATGCTTAAGGTTAAATTATATTTGTTTTCTTTATTTTTAGCATTTTGTGTTGGTAGAAGTGGTGCATTTCTTTGTAACTTATGGTCTTGCTAGAAACAAAAACAGGCTCTGTAAAGGATGGGATAACAGAATTGTACAAAAAAAAAAGCACGTGCAAATATAAATAAAAATTAAAAAAAAAAAAAATGTAAGCAGAACCTAAATTTTGGAGGGAATTTAATAAACAAAAAGTAAAATTCTAGCCAGACCATCAATCAGTTATTTTTGTTCTAGTTATGTCATGTCAGTCTACTTGGTTTAAAGCACTTTAAAGTTTTATACTTTTCAAAATTCCAAGTCTTTGAGTATATTTTTTGTCGAATTTAATTTACATTTACATAAAAAAAAACATTGTCAAAAATTAATGAGTCTTTCAAAATTTTTTAAATTGTATTTGGTAATCTATTTTTTTAGCTTTAAACCAGGTAAGTAATGAATTAACTTTTTTTTTTTTGCTGTAATAAAATGTGTATAAAAATTATCAAGAGTTATTGCCCTTTAAATATTTTGAATTTGAATGTTTGCTTATAAAATTGTATAAATATGAATGTTGTACTATTACAGGAATATGGAAGCAAGGTTTAGCATATTTTGTGGTAAAACCTATAAAAGATGGTTTGGTCCTGACTTTTAGTCCTCTAATAGTCCAATTATTCCAATAATTATCATAGGTGCAGAACTCTTTCTAATTGTTGTCATAGTACTTACATTGATTCAAAAAGTGGAGATTCAGATGTTTTATCTTTAACATTTAATTTTTTTAAATCATTTTCAAAAATAATTCCATTTTAAAAATTTCAGTAAAAACTTTAATCTTGAATTATTTTAAAAATAAATTATAAGCTGATACATTTTTGAGAGATGAGTAATAAATGTTTGTTAAATTTATTTATTGTCTTGCTTGTTTTGTTGTAAGCCTCAGCTAACCGAGCACTGCATTTCTCCATCTAACAAAGCATTACATTTCCCTATCTGACTGCATTGCATTCCCCCTGCACTTTAATAGTCGGCTTAAAAATATAAATATTTATTGAAAGCCGACTATTAACATGAACAAAATGAGCAAGCTGGTTGGCATAATAATTTAAATATTTGTTTTAATCTTTCAAAATGTATCATTTTAGTCCTACTTTTGGTGATTTTTAATTAAATGATTCAATAATTCTCTAAATTTCCAAAATTAAGATAAGTGCAATTATATGCATTAATTCATTACTAATGTAAATATTTTCTTTCTTTTTTTTAAATTTATTTTCTGTTTTTTTGCAATCTGTTTTGGCATTTTTTATTGTTTTTTTTTTTAATCGGAGATCTGTCATGACACAAGACCATGATAAGTAGTATACAACAATACAAGAAATCGGGAACGCCAATGATCATTATACAAATTCTGACATGACATAAAAATATTGTATATATAAATTTTGTATAATTTGTAAAAGTATTCTATATGTAAAAAAAATGTTGTGCTCCCGTGATGAAGAGTCGGGGGGCATATTAATTTACCCCTGTTCATCCATCCGTTCGTCCATCTGGATATAGATACATGGTTTGTCTGGCTATCTCCTCCTACAGTTTTGGAGCTACAGCTTTAATATTTTGTATGATCTTTATACACATAATGGAGATGTGCATGTCCACAGGATTTTGATTTTCTTCAAATATTCTCAAAATGACGGGTAGTTGGACTTGGTAATTTTTTTCGTACTAGCTGCATAAAGGGAACATGGTTTGTCCGGTTAACTCCTCCTACAGTTTTAGAGCCACAGCTTTATCATTTTGCAGGATGTTTATACACATAATGGAGGTGTGCATGCCCACAGGATTTTGATTTTCATCAAATATTCTCAAAATGACAGGTAGTTGGACTTCATTTCCTTCTTACTAGCTACATAATGGAAACATGGTTTGTATGGCTCCTCCTACAGTTTTTGACTTGTTTTTTAATTTCTTATGGTCGGGCGGGGGGCATCATTTGTGTCTTACAGACACACTTCATTTTTGAAAAATCACTCCTAACAAAACAACTTTGTCCATAATTATCAAGGGCGGGTGCATACTTCTTTTGTAGTTATGGTGTTTAACACCACTTTCAACAATATTTCAGCTATATCCTGGCAGTTCAATTAGTTGTAGTTGTGTATAATTAGAGGTAGTTATAATATTGTCAGTCATTGAATGGATATACAATTTTAAACCAAAGCTTTTCCCAATGGACGCCATTGGTTTTAATGCTGGGTTTAAGTATATCAAGGTGTATATACATGTATTGCCGATTTGTCATATTTAACTTTATTGTATTAAATATAATTGTATAATATATCTAAATATTTGTTGTATTAAATAGACGGCTAAGAAAAAAAAGTTGAGACATGCATCGAGCTGGTCATTAAACTTTAGTTTTTGTTGTGTTTTTCATGATAAGGGTGTGCTTGAATGAAGATAAGACCTTTAAGGGTTGTGAGGTATTATCCGTAAACTTCTAAATTTTAATTTCTTTCCTGAAACCACTGGACCAATTGTATCCAAACATGGTAGGAGTTGATAGTTCTTTAAAAAGTATTTAGTTCACCAGGGCTGAAATGAACTTTTCCCATCACTTTGTGTCTGTTTGTCATCCGTTAACTTTTCGCATTTTTGATCTTTTCAACAACCACTGGGTCAAGCTGGACCAAACTTTGATGTGATACTTTTTGAATGCTCCTCTTCCAAAATTATGTCTGGTAACCTTGCCTAATATTAAAAATGGCTGCCATGGCTTCTGATTGGTTGAAAAAGTGGTAATCTTTGAAAATCTTCAGAACCATGGGACGTGATTGAAACCAAATTTTTAGTCAAAATGCAGGAACTGCTCATCCTCTAGGAGCAGATGAGATCATCCTCAATTCAGATCATTGTTTTTACCCAGTTGGATATACAAATTACAATATGTTGTGTCTTCTAATTCAAATTGATTTTAATTGAATTTGTCAAGAAATACTAGCAAGTTTTTTTTATTCAGAAAACTTAATAATCATGCCGTTTTCTGTACTAGACCTAATATACCACTGCAGTGGTGTTAACTCATGGGCATGATGTGCAGTTGCCCGGGGGCCCACGAGCATAGGTGTCGCATGCTAATCTATGGATGATGTATATGGCATGTTTTTCAATGTTTGTAACTTATGGTCTTGCTAGAAACCAAAACAGGCTCTGTAAAGGATGGGAAAACAGAATTGTACAAAAACAACAAAAATAAATAAAATAAAAAAAAATAAACCAAAATGTAAGCAGAACCTGTTCTTTTAAATTTTGGAGGGAATTTAATAAACAAAAGTAAAATTCTAGCCAGACCATCAATCATTTATGTTTGTATATGTGAGATAAAAAGACTTCAACATTTTAATAAAATTGTAAATATAATCTCCTAAAAAAGGGGATTGAATAAGAAACGTCACATTTCTATGCTTAAGGTTAAATTATATTTGTTTTCTTTATTTTTAACATTTTGTGTTGGTAGAAGTAGTGCGTTTCCTTGTAACTTATGGTCTTGCTAGAAACCAAAACAGGCTCTGTAAAGGATGGGAAAACAGAATTGTACAAAAACACACACAAATGAATAAAATAAAAAAAAAGAAACCAAAATGTAAGCAGAACCTGTTCTTTTAAATTTTGGAGGGAATTTAATAAACAAAAAGTAAAATTCTAGCCATACCATCAATCCGTTATTTTTGTATATGTGAGAAAAAAAGACTACATTTTAATAAAATTGTAAATATAATCCCCTAAAAAAAGGGGGATTGAATAAGAAACGTCGCATTTCTATGCTTAAGGTATCATAAATTATATTTGTTTTCTTTATTTTTAAAATTTTGTTTTGGTAGAAGTAGTGCGTAGTGTGTTTCCTTGTATCTTATGGTCTTGCTAGAAACAAAAACAGGCTCTGTAAAGGATGGGATAACAGAATTGAACAAAAACAAAAAAAAACACGTGCAAATATATATAAAATTAAAAAAAAAAAAAAAAAAAAATGTAAGCAGAACCTGTTCTTTTAAATTTTGGAGGGAATTTAATAAACTAAAAGTAAAATTCTAGCCAGACCACCAATCATTTATTTTTGTATATGTGAGATAAAGACTTCAACATTTTAATAAAATTGTAAATATAATCCCCTAAAAAAAGGGGGATTGAATAAGAAACGTCACATTTCTATGCTTAAGGTTAAATTATATTTGTTTTCTTTATTTTTAAAATTTTGTTTTGGTAGAAGTGGTGCGTTTCTTTGTAACTTATGGTCTTGCTAGAAACAAAAACAGGCTCTGTAAAGGATGGGATAACAGAATTGTACAAAAACAACAAAAACACACACAAATAAATAAAATAAAAAAATAAACCAAAATGTAAGCAGAACCTGTTCTTTTAAATTTTGGAGGGAATTTAATTAACAAAAAGTAAAATTCTAGCCAGACCATCAATCAGTTATTTTTGTATATGTGAGATAAAGACTTCAACATTTTAATAAAATTGTAAATATAATCCCCTAAAAAAAGGGGGATTGAATAAGAAACGTCACATTTCTATGCTTAAGGTTAAATTATATTTGTTTTCTTTATTTTTAAAATTTTGTTTTGGTAGAAGTGGTGTGCTTCTTTGTAACTTATGGTCTTGCTAGAAACAAAAACAGGCTCTGTAAAGGATGGGATAACAGAATTGTACAAAAACAACAAAAACACACACAAATAAATAAAATAAAAAAATAAACCAAAATGTAAGCAGAACCTGTTCTTTTAAATTTTGGAGGGAATTTAATTAACAAAAAGTAAAATTCTAGCCAGACCATCAATCAGTTATTTTTGAATATGTGAGATAAAGACTTCAACATTTTAATAAAATTGTAAATATAATCCCCTAAAAAAAGGGGGATTGAATAAGAAACGTCACATTTCTATGCTTAAGGTTAAATTATATTTGTTTTCTTTATTTTTAAAATTTTGTTTTGGTAGAAGTGGTGTGCTTCTTTGTAACTTATGGTCTTGCTAGAAACAAAAACAGGCTCTGTAAAGGATGGGATAACAGAATTGTACAAAAACACACACAAATGAATAAAATAAAAAAAAAATAAAAATAAAAATGTAAGCAGAACCTGTTCTTTTAAATTTTAGAGGGAATTTAATAAACAAAAAGTAAAATTCTAGCCAGACCATCAATCAGTTATTTTTGTATACTAGTACTAGTAGCTGAAAAGTTGGTGTTTAAACAACAATCAATCACTCTGTCACTCATGAATAATTTATACATATTTTATTGTCACTCCTTAAAAGGAAGTATGTTGTTCATAAAATAATGATTTGTTGGTATAATTTGATGAACACAACTCAAAAAATTATAACAGACCTGTTAAAAAATTATTAAATAGAATAAAACGGCAGAAAGTGAATTAGTGAGTGAGTGATTGTTGTTTAACGCCAGTTCAGCAAATTTGCAGCTATATGATGGCGAGAACAAGTCAATTTTCAATGAGATGAAGATGATGAGGTCTGCTTTGTACTAGACCAACATGCTAATTTGGATTTTTATAGTGCTAGCTCACTGAAACAACAATCCACTGGTAGACATGTTGCTCCACTCGGACACATTATTCTGATTCTGAACCAATCAGTCTTTAGCGGAGAAGCAACAAATTCCAATTTTATAATCTTTGGTTTGACCCGATCGGGTCTAGATCTCGAACCCACGATGTACTGCACTCGAGGCGAGCATGTTGACCATTACACCACCGATGCGATTATATGAAGAAATTCATGTAGAATTGTAAATAAAGAAATAAAAATAAAAGCCATTGAATATTGAGTTCAGCTGAAGTCCAAATCCAATTTTGGGCATTAAATCTTTTTTCATAATGTCTGACTGAAAAGAAATTAAATACAGTCAAACATGCATTGGTGACCACCTCTATTAAGCAAAAACTTGTATTATGTGACCTTAATCTTTATTTCCCTTCACAGTGCGTTTCATATCAATTAAACCTGTATTAAGTGACCACTTGCCTTATGTGACCATATTTCACTGGTCGCTTTGAAGGTCACAGAAGATAGATTCAACAACTCCTGGTTTATGCAATGACCCAAGACCCTGTGGGAAGGTTACTTGGAGACCACTGTATTTTCTGTACCTTCCTCTTTAGATTTTATCTTTACATGTGATTTTGACTATTATTTTTTTAAATTTTCAAATAAGAGTACAGGTGAATATGCAGTCAATAGTTTAGAAATAAAAACATTTCATTCCCATAAAGGGGGAGGGCATGGTCATATGGTAGTTGGATTTATGACTACCTGTGCAATCAGTGTCTATCAACACTAATATTGCGAATTTGTATCCCACTCATGGCAAGGTGTACTCGAATTAACATTATGTGATAAAGTTTGTCAGTGATCCTCCACCAATAAAACTGTCCACCTGGATATAACTGAAATATTGTTGAATTTGGCATTAAATACCAAAACCTCCTAACCCTCCATCATATTGGAATATTTATATATAGATAATGAATATTATTAATTTTTATCGACAATTAAATTTTTTTTTAATAAATATTACTATAACAAATAAAAAACGATATATAAATTTGTTTCTTATAGTTAATCCTTTTGATAGAAAATATTATATTTAAGATTTCAATTTACAGTGTGTCAACCAAAATACTGTGTCCACACTTGTTTGTAATATACACCTGTTCAACTTTCCCTTCTCTACATGCTGTGGTCATCTCGTGCTTCACTCTGTGTAGCCCTTTATTTTATTTTCATAAATAATTTCAGTGTAAATCGGAACGAGTCCATTTAACAAGATACAGCAACACACCAGGCAGCTCTGTAATTAAATATCACTCTGATTGTTGTTCTTCACCTTAGTCACTGTATGGCATTCAATGGCAACAACTTACAACACATTCATTTTTTATTTAAAAAATTACTTGAATTTTACATTATTATTTTTTACAGATGTTTAGAAGATTGTATATACCATTGCCATAACAGAAATATGTATGGTGAATGTATAATATTAATATAAGTTTATGAAGATTATTTTCAGTTTATAGGTATTTATATATGATAATTACATTGTGTTATGAACAAAAATTTCAACAGTGAAGTTAAAACATTCCATTAATATCGAGCAGGAATAACACACGTCCCATTTCCAATCATGCAACATAAAAAAAAACATGATATGGCATTGGAAATGCAGGTCCTGCCTTGGGACAGACACAAATAAGTGGTGGGATTCCAACACTTACATCTTAATAATTGAATCTCCAACAGCAATAGATATAAAATAATAAAAAAAAATCCACTACTTCACTTCCACTGAAAAAGACCATGCACTTGAGAATAGCACAAAAATGTGGCAGAGTTAAGCACTTATTATAGGGTTAGGGTTATGGTGTTTAACGCCAATTTCAACAATATTTCAGCTATATGGTGGCGGTCAAATTTATTGGTGGGGTAAACTTAAGTACCCAGAGAAAATCACCGACCTGCCGAAATCACTGACAAGAAGAGCTTGAAGATGCCAAAGGGGTAATCAGAATCCGTATATCGATGACGAACAGACAACACAATGGCCAAAAGAAAAAGGACATAAGGACAAACAACGATCTACAAAACATACACATACAAGTAAAGATCAAGCAACATGAACCTCTCTAAAAACTGGGAGTCAACTCAGGTGCTCCAGAAGGGTAGGCAGTTCCTGCTCTACTAGTGATACCTGTCGTGTTACTCTAGTGATAAGTCATGAACGAGAAAAGGACCTGCAAGTGCTTACGACAAGTGGAACATATCTGTGGTCATTTGTGACATAGACAAAATTTATCACATAATGTTGTATCGTCATGAGCAGGATTCAAATTAAAAAAACATAAGTGGTGATATGCACTGAGTACACAGGTAGTTGTAAATCCAACTACCATATGATCACGACCACGACGGCCCCCACATAATAATAATTGGTTCACAAATGACAATACAGATATAAATAAACAATAAAAAAAAACAATCGCAGATTTCCATTAATATATTATTTGTTGATGTTGGTTGAATTTCTTTCAATAATACACTGAATTTCAAGTATTTCCTCACATGACTGGAAACAGTTGCCACTAGTTATGGACAAACTTTATGGTGTAAAGTTGCTTTGAGTATGGTACAGGCAGCAATTAATCTCACAACTTAACGGGTCATAGGCATGTATTCCATATCATAAGATAACTGTCATGGTGGCCTCTAGAAGGATTCATTTATAGTGTGGCAGTCAGTTTTATTGGTGGAGGAAACCAGAGGACCCGGAGAAAATCACCGGCCTGTCGCAAGTCATTGACAAACTCTATCACATAATGTTGTATCAAGTACACCTCGCCTGAAAGGGATTCGAACACAACTTCAGTGGTGAAAGACACTGAATGCATAGGTAGTCTTAAATCCAACTACCATACGATCATGACCACGACGACACCACGACACCGGCAGTAAAAATATATTAATTACTAGTCAACTTATTCACACTCTAAATTAGCATCTTTCTCAATTATAATGAATTTAAATGGACAGTTTTAAAATTATTGTAACTTTTCAAATTTCTCCTAAAGTAAAGAGTTTGTACACTTTTATTATAATGTAAATTAATTATTTATTATAACCCCCGCAAACAAATTATACCCCTCCTCCTAAACGGCTTATTGGAGTTTTGTGAAACTTTACACAGTTGTAGTACACTACCTGCAGATGTGCATGAAGGAATATGGTTGCTGTCCAAAATTTAAATGGGGAGATAATTCAACTTATACTTTCACGAAAAGGGGGGGGGGGGGGGGGGGGCATGTACCTTGTAAGCGCAACTCCTACTAAACTGCTTATTGAATTTTTATGAAACTTTACACAGATGTAGTACACAACCTGCAGATGTGCATGAAGGAATACCGTTGCTGTCTAACATTTAGAAGGGGAGATAATTCAACTTATACTTTCACGAAAAAGGGGGTCGTGTACTTGTGGCGAACCCTAGATGTATGTTCTTGGTTAGTTCATTTTTCATAGGTAACTTGCTAATATATCTGTATTCCAAAGTTTGAACATCATAGTATTGCAAGCGGGGGGTATCAGTCATTGAGGTCACTCACAGTTCTAGTTTTTTCATGTTCTCTGTTGGTGTTATTTGCCAGACTGGGCAGCCATATTCTATGATTGTTCTAACCAGGCTGTTGTATATTCTTAGTAGCTTCGTTCTTGAGATGTTTGCCAAACCTTTTATTTCTCTTATTATATGGATGGAATTGTTGGGTTTTTCTCTCTACATGCATGATGTTAGATACGATAACGTAACCCTCACATAGCCAGAAATGATGGGTACTTTGTTCCAGTTAGGAGCAAAAGCGGACTGAGGGTTACGTTATCGTATCTAGCATGATGTGGGTGTCAAATTTGATCTTCTCATCTAAGATAATTCCGAATAGTCTGGGTGTTAGATTATATTTGAAACTGTAGTGGTTGGAAAGATGGAAAGTTTGGTCTTGAACCAATATTGTTTGAAGGTAAAATGTCATCTGACTTTTTACAGGACCTCGTATGCACATGCAAAGGAAGATCCGTTTGTAGTAAAGGGTGTATTTCGGATTACAATGGTGAATGAAACATGTATATTTTGTGGTTTTAAACGTTCAAAATGTCTAAAAGGGTGTTGTTATTTATGAATCACTGCACTTTAATAAAACAAAACTACAAGGGTTCACATGAGATGTATACAATGCTCGTAGCTATTTAAGGGTCCGTATATTCACCCAAAAACACCACAAAAACGAATTGAATCTTACACAAACATTTAAATAAACAAATGTGAAATTTATGTTTGTATGTGTATTTATTGGGTACCACGACTTACCGAAATCTCCCTAGAACTTACCGAAATCCCCCCTGTGTGTGGAAGAATCCCCCCAGAAGTGATATATATAAATACAACTTATTTAGGTTCCTATGCAGTTTTTAAATAAAAATAATACGCTTTGAAAGTTGTAGAGCCGATTTAGTGTTGTCAATATAAATTCAAATTCAAATCATTTATTGGATAAAGCATAGCTAAATACATGTACTTCATAATCACAATGTTGCGTAATCGAATACAATCACAAACATATATAAACATAGAGATAACACATAATATCATAATATTAAGTCTTCATATAAGACTATAATCTTTAGGGATGAACACATCAGTCAGATAATAATATCATAATGTTTATTATCATTTTGGGAGTATAATAATTAAATAAGATTAAAATTATTATTATCATTTGAAATGTTTGCCAGTTACTTGAGGAAAGTTAAATATTTTTAAAAGTTGAATCTCTGAGTGAGTAGGATTCTTTTAAATATAAGCAAATGTTATTTAAATCTTGAACTGAACTAGGATTGAGGAGACGGTTGATTGTCACTTCTGTAGTTTCATTAAATTTCCTATTAAACAGTGTAAAGAATTTATCTCTCACTGAATTATATATGGGACACTATTAAAAAGTGATGTTCATCTTCAACCTTATCTTTACATGCTTTACAGAATCTCTCATTAGCTGGTATTGTGGGTTTGCAATATCTGCCAGTTTCAATAGCAAGGCTGTGTGCACTTAATCTAAGTTTTGTTAAGAAAGAGCGCACATATCTATTAATATTAAATGTTAGATACTTTTGTATTTCAAAAGTTGCGAGGATTTTACTGAAAAATCTCAGTTTGCCTGTTTCGCTATTTCTTATATGTATTAACTGGTTCATAAGTTTACCAGAATAATAGGTACTCATTTCCTTACTAAATTGCACAAGAGAGAGATCCAAAGTATCTAAACTAAATATAGTTTTCAGTTGTTCTACAGATTTCCCCCAAGAAACACAGTTTTGAGGGTGTAACTGTTTGTCTTCGTCAAATGCTGATCTTAGTAAATCATATACATGATATAAGAAATGTGCATATTCCAAGATGGCGGAAATTTCTAATGGGGGATAACTCTATTTACCTGTGACGTTAGCACTGTTTATGCGTACTTGTAATATATAATAACAAAATTAATATGAAACCGGCACGGCCATGAATGCTCGCGCATCTGAAAATTATCTGGCAATTTCACGCTCATCCAGTGCATCAAAAAAGTGTCGAGATTTTTTGGGCCGAGATATATTGGGGACGACTTTTTTTTAGGGCCGAATCTAGTCTCATTCAATCGAGCTGTCGTTCCTTTATTGGAGTTATCGTTCCTTACGAAATCTCAAAAGTTAACTTCCGCGTAGAAACAAAAATTCTTGTCAGTATGTCAGAAGAGATTTAATAAATTAAAAAATATCAATATAAGTAAAACAAGCTAACGAAATGACTTTTATTACACACGGGTTCCGGGTCTCAGTGGTATCTGACGTACGAGACTTCAGGATCACCTTTGCGCTTTATGTTAAGAAGATCTTCATTAACCTTTGCGCTTTATGTTAAGAAGATCTTCATTAACCTTTGCGCTTTATGTTAAGAAGATCTTCATTAATTGAGTGTGTTAGTGTGTTACACGGAAACCAGTGTTTACAAAGCGTCGATTTTTTTTTCTTCGATAGTATGTTCAGCCATGTTTGTTAAAAAATCCTAAGTACACATTTTATACCATAAAGAGCTCGCAGGGGGGCAGGGAATTTAATGGGAAATTTAGTCGTCATTACTTGTAATAGGGGGCAGGGATTTTAATGGGATATTTAGTCGTCATTACTTGTAATTATGGATTCTTTAAATTTAATAATGTATCTTTTCTTTATAATTTATTTTGTTTTAAGATACAAATATCATGTAATTAAATATTAAGACAACATTTATATGAGCATGGTTTTCATAATGTCATTATTATTCCTACACGGGGTTCTTTCGATGTTCCAATAATTTTTTTAAAGTCTGTCATCTGCTCGTAACTGTACAATATAATGGACGGTACGTTATTTTTAGATTGTTCAACCTTTTGAATAAATGGATGGTCTTTCACCATGCTTAAAACGTTCAAAATGTCATCGGCAACATTGTTCCCATTACTGGTCGCACTTTTACCCTCGGTTCTGTACTTTAAATCACGGAGTTGTTGCAAGTCTCTTGGTGCATTTGCTTCATCTTTGAGAACCATTTCTTTGTACACTTGTCTGGGCTTTTTGGTTTTCAACTCTTGTGCAGCGTGTTGGAGTACGTCAGGATGGGTTCTTTTGTAAGGTCCGTTGTCCTTTTTGGAATTGCCATAGGAACTGTCCATCTGTTTAACAACACTGATGTACTATACTATGTCCCTTGCTATCAGCTTGGTACACATCGTTGTCGGTGTTACAGTCTACACATCATGTCATCATCGTTGGTATAGTCGATGTTAACTGTTTGGTCGCTAGAGATTTCCTCTGGCTGGTCTGAGATGTCGTTGACATCTGGTTCTGGTTCTGAAGAAGGTGGAGGAGCATCGTCGGTAACCCACCGTTGATTCCGATACGTTACTCTCTCTCTCCATCACCCGTGGGTCAAATCGCTTGTAAACATTCGTACTCATGAATAATTCATAGGTCTTCCCATTACAAACTTCAAATGCGATTCAACCAATCAAATTGTTCCTTTCATAATGAGTTTGGTTAAAAGTTAAAAATGTCGGACCTGTTGCAAAAATTTGGAGTGAAAGAATTGAGGGACTTTCAACAAGAATCTGTAGACAATTTGCTTGAGGGAAATGATGTTTATTTGTCAGATTTTTACCTCCGATACCAAAGAGTTTCACTTTCATAAACGTGATTTTGATTGGTTAATTCGAAACTTTGAATATTCATGAAAACGAATGCTTACAAGCGATTTGACCCACGGGTGATGGAGAGAGAGGAACGTATCGGAATCAACCGTGGGTTACCGACGATGGTGGAGGAGTAGCTTGAGCAGTTGGAGAAGGTGGAGGAATAGCTTGAGCAGTTGCTCGTAAAACAAAGTGGTTTGGTGTCCAAGATCCTGTAATTGGTTTTGAAGGGTCTGTTGTTGTGTTGGTCCACAATACTGTGACATTACTTTTTGGTTTTAAATTGTTTGGAGTGAAGTCTGTATTTAATACTTTGTGTACGAAGTTAGATGCACCGTTGATAGGAGGATAACTAGCTGTGATGGTAATACCATGGCGTCGGACGCGGCCATCATGGTCCAGGTGGATGTTGAGACACATTTGGATGCAAGTACGAACACGAATCTGCACGGAGTAATGTTCATGACCATACAATGACAAAGATACAGCATTGAAGAAACAGTTGCCATTTGCGGTAACACGTTTTGGTATACGGTGGTCATTGACTATGTACTTCTGCATGATTGCATAACTGTTGTAGTCTATCGGTAGTTGACTCAGGTCAGTGTTGACTGGTTCTGGTACTGCTTCTGCTGACATAATTGCTGATTCTCGTCGAGCTGTGTACAGTAGGTAGTCAAAACTGGATCTGGCAGCCTGGAAGAAAATTAATAGAAATGTAAAATATTTATCTTATGAATTGTTTAAATAATGACAAAAATTAGGCCCCTTCTGTTTTCCTTGTGGTTTCATTGCAAAATTAATAAATTGTATTAACATAAGCCCATTACTGTGTATTAAAAGCTTTATTTTGAAAAAGAAGTTCAACTATTTTGACTTGTAAAAATAATTTATTTATGAAACGATTCGAAAATATACGTTTGCCAAATGTGCAAACAATTACACAGTCTCACAACTCCCTTGATGAATGCTCTTGAAACTTAACAAAATGTTGAGATTGATGGATCTTCATTCACTTTGAAGAATTTTCTTATTTTTGACATATGACAAACACATTTAGGAATGAAAACCTCCCTTTCAGATCATATTTCAATAAAAATACAGCGTTTTATCAATAACTTTTATTCTGGTCAAAAACACTGCTTTTACCGAAATAAAAATCTGACTTGAAAGAATTTTTGTATTTTAACCGAAATATAAATCTTACTAAGAAGAATTTTCTTACTTTTGACCTATGACAAACACATTTAGGAATGAAAACCTCCCTTTCATATAAGCTCCTTTAGTTTTATATGAAAAACGATACAAAAATAAATAAAATGCTTATTGAAACGTGTGGGTAATAAATCAATTAGACAGAAGTATTGTATTTAAAATTACACTGGACATGCGTTAGTAATAAACAGATAAAGCGTGTTAATTACTTGAATCAACAATGAAATAAACAACTACTGTGTGTACCACATATGGCATGAAAATAACTTCGATAGAGCCCAAAGTTTTGCCATTTTTTATTCAATTTCAAATTGTCGTAACTAAATTCGTAGAAATTCGAACAAAAGTTACCCAAGCTCTTATTTTCCAAAGAGAAAGCCATGCACTTTTTTGTTTCTACAAATATTTCCTGCTAGTTTATCCAATCAAATTACTTGAATTGTTTTGAAAATTGGCTCAACCAAAAATTTCATTTTTGATTAACATGAACAACCTTAAAAGTGAATTTTTTATGAATATAATTCATATGCAAAAATGACGGGTAACGAGTGTTTCCAAGAACTTTATAATAAATGTATTAGGCTAAAACAATTATAGGTGTATAATATTGATGTACGAGATCAGATGTTGCTCCTATCAGCTGAATTGTTGCATTGTATTGTATTTGTTGATCTTCTTGTTGTTAGTGCTGTAAAATGTACATATAATTATATGTAATAAAATGTATTTTTTAACAATTATAGAGTGTTGTTTTCTTATTCAACTAGATGGAAATCATTATTTAATGGATGACTCATGAAACACCAATTATTTCTATATGGTACGAAATGGTCATAATGTATCTCCTTCCATATGGTACGAAATGGTCATAGTGTAATTCTATTTCCAAAATGGCTACTGAACAATATTACATATGGTACGAAATGGTTATGGTGCAAAATACATAATTCGTTCCAGTTAACCCAAGAAATAATGAAAATGTTGTTTCATTTAGTTTCAATACATTTCACAATAAATTGGTATAAATGGATAAAGTTATTAAATTCTTATGTGAATTTAAGAATTTTTAAAAAATTTCCTGCTGGATACATAACTTTAATATAAAAAAATATGATGAAAATGTTTTTAAATATAAGGACACACGCTGTATCTTTTATTCTTTATTTTAGTCAAATAAGTAGATCTGGATAATTTACTACCAAAAATGACTCGTTATTTCAATGTGAAAGAGAACCTATACAAATGCAGTTTTTGAGGTATATACCTTAAAATGACATGCTCTAAGAAAAGATTTGCTTGAGAAATTATCAATTAAATAATTACCAAATTAAGTCTAAGAAGTCCAGATGAATAGGAGTAGGTTGGTCCTACTTCTTCTCTCAAACAGTTCAAACAGCAGAAGGTGGAATAGCTGGTATTAACCAAGACGTCTATGTCGGACAGGGAAAGTTGTTGACAATCATAGTGATACCATGAATTACAGGAGTCGCAATGTACTGAGTTCTCGGTACAATTCTGTCTGCACTCACCGCAAGGCCAGAAATCGGACCTTTTTAAGTTTGAAATTTTGCGTTTTGGCATTTTTGTGGTTATACGGAAATTAGATATATTTAACAATGTAAGAGCGCTTTTTGGAAGTTAATTCTTATTCCATCAATTTATATCTTTTTGTAATTCTATCTAGATTCAGGAACCAATCGTGAATTTGACCAATGAGATTAACAGGAAATAAAATACTGTCCAATGATATCTACAGGAAATAAAATGTTGTCCAATATACAGGGAATACCTGTCATTTCAGTAATTTATGGTCTCAGTTTGCAATTGTTATATGGAAAACTTGAGAAATCTTTAAAATGTCAAAAAGTGTGGTATGACTTCTTTTGAATTTTTGCGTTTCCTGTCTGTGTATAATTGAGCAATAGTGGCCATCTGGTCGTTGCTATTTGTCAAGAAATATACCCCATTAGTAGGTGTGTATTAAAGGACGAAGTCCTTCTAACGGTAAGCTGTCCGATTTTTTTCCTTCTATATTGATAGCCAAATATCTGTTCACCGGAAGTTTAAAAAATAGATCAATTGATAATTTAGAAACGCAAAAGAAATATATTTCAATGAAATATTCTCAATTCTTTAATTATTTACTCTATGCAAAATCGAAATAAACTTGAAATAAAATTCTAATAAAAAAATCTCTTTCTACGAAACTCCCGATGAACGCCATAACAAATAAAAGATAATAGCTTCACCGGGCGCAATTACGAACGAAATAAAAAGTATGTCCCTTAATTGTTCCTTCAAAACATGAATTACAAAAATGCTTTTATAAATAGATACAACGCTAAATTACTCGTGTTTTGGGAGAAAATTATTCATGCGCAGTTGTTGAATGTTGCAGACGACGGGTTTTCATATTTGTAAACAGAAAACGATCGACAATTGCACTTTGAATCTATCGCTAAAATTCATTGAGGTACGCATATTTTGTTATCTTATGCCTGTAATTGGAAAGAATATGATCTCCTGGTTCTATGCATATGTAGAACACATTGAAATTAAAACAAAAACAGTCAATATAATACATTTTCCTTACCTGGATCTATCCCAAAATGTCAAAATCCGTGATGTACCTAATTATTCATTGAAGAGTCCAAGGAATTCCGAATGCAAACTGGCACACATTTATGGTATGAATAAAGGAAAGGTTTTTATGTCATGTGTATTATATACAAATAGATATGTGAACGTAAATGAATGAATGCTCTTTCAATTTTAACAGTTGTCATTAAATAATTTACACTAGAAAGGTTATTATGATGTCGTTCGAAATTGTGTCCGGATCTAGGTCACAGAGTGACTAGAATGGGGTCATGAACATCTGTTCTAAGTTAAAACCCGTAACAATGCATTGAATAATATATGGGCTATGATTCAAAAGGAATATTGGTGTTTAATCTGAAATATGAACATGCAATCAGCTTCATCAATTTGGTCAAATTTATTATCAAATGCCACGGTCAATATCATCGAAATTGTTCGTAATTGCGTCCGGTGAGGCTAACGTGTACGGATCATCGTATTATTGATATTTTAGGACTTCGTCCTTCAAACAGGTTGCCTGTCTCATATTAAATTGGTAATAAAACATTCATGAGTTAATTATAATGACAATAACTAATGTTTCAACTGGAACTTTCCAACAAAAAATCCTAGTTGTGGATAAAATGATTTTCAAAACAAAAATAAAATTAGAAAATTAATGAACCAAATTTCAAATATATAATTAAAAATATCTTAGTACTTCAGCAATTAAAAATAATTTGACAGGCATGTATTTAAAAGAAATTATGTAGCCGCCAAAATACAATATAAAAAATTAAACTGAATTAATGAACAACAAAACCCAATTTTGACCAAATCCTGTTAACAGTTTAATCCTTTTAAATTTTTATATTTATCAGACAACTTGATATGCCTTGATATTACATATTGTCATCTTTAAGATATAATTTTTTTTTTATTTATGTTTTGTTTAACGACACCCATTTGTAACTTTTCCAACAACCATGAAGCTTATACAAACAAAAAATAATACATAATGCTTATATGAAATTTCATAATTTATAAGCTCTAAATAATTTTTTCTTAAATTATTTATTTTTTAATTTTTGATATTAATTTTATTCCTATAAATGATATGTAATAGACTATGCTATGAGAACAAAATCACGTCCTAATCACATTTTTGGTCACAAGTAATATTATCATTGAATCAATAATTCTTTTTCACTAAAAGATAATAATTGTTTTTTAAATAAATAAATAAATAATTATATAATACACATATAAATATTGAACAATATTATAAAACAATAATACGGTCCGAGTTGTCTTAACATACGAGCCGACTTACGGGCCGACTTGTCCTCGCTTACGGGCCGAGTTGTCCGCGGGTCGAGTTGTCTGGCATTCGTGGTGTTATATATATTGTATGAACAAATTTGAAAATTAAACCGAATTTTCAAGGTAGAATTACTTCAACTTTGACTATAAAACACTGCCTTAATAATTTCATACTCTAAAATATTTGCATTTCGGTTTTTTGGTGTGTTTTTTTTGGTTTTATTTCTTTGTTTTAATTTTTTATTTTTTTTTGCTTATTTTTCTTTTTGCCAGATTGATGTCTCGTAGTGCTGTTGTATCCAAACAATCATCCTTCCTATAAATAGTTAGCATATCAAAACTTGGTCACATGTTATAAGGAAATTGATAGCCCCTCCCCTTATTCGTATATGACTGTTATCTGTTGTTTCCTCTGCTCATTTAGTTCATGTTTATTGAAAAGTTATCAGCAGTACTTGGTATAATATATAATATTAACCTCACAGACACTGTAATGGAACGTGTTCTTTATATTTTCACTTTGTTCGTCACAGGGGCGTAGTTGAGGCTTAATAGTGTACACGCCATAATTCTTGAGAGCGGGAGGGGGTTTGGGATTTTTATTTTACGAGATGCAAAATGGTGCGATCTGGGGCCATTTCAGGGATTCATATAACATAGAATCAAGCACAATTTTAATGACTTTTGATAGACAAAAATTTCTTAAAATTGTCCAAAATCTGCCCTTCGCGTTTCAGCAGATGCGAACACCTCCATTGCTTTGTACAAGTCCACTTCAAAATCTCGGTTAATATGCATCAGTCCAAGGGAAGATAGCCTGTCATTCTTCATGGTCGACCTGACATAAGTTTTCAAACGTCTCAGTACACTAAATGACATTTCAGCAATAGCGCTTGCTACTGGCATGGTTAACAAAACACATAGTTTTATTAATATTGTATCTATAGAAGGATAGAGAACTGGATTTGCAGAATCAAGTGTGGTACAAAGTGTTGTTGGCAAATCATTACGTTTAGTAATGACCCAGTGGATTCGCCATCTGGCTACTTCTCTCCTGAAATCCTCTAATGACAAATAAATGTCAGCCTGATATGCCTCGTACATTGTAGCAACGTGATCATCAGTTAATTTGTCTACAGCACGGGGCAGTAGATGCTGTGCATGGAAGCGGTTTTCCGATTTAAGGAGACGTGATTCAAGTTCGTAATCAAATTGTCCAAAAATGGATAGTACAAAGAAATTCGCCAATACTGTTTTGGCGTTTCCGCGGGGTGATTGACTCTGGTAGTCTGTCTACCACATCGCCTGGGCATACTATCAGATATATCAAAAGATTTGGCTGAGTTCAGTGCAGACTGATACAACTCATCCTAAACCGATTCGTCCTGTCGTTCAGCTCTTAGCATTTCAATCACGGTCATGGATTCTTTGATTGCTTCAAGAAGGTCGCTTTCGTTATCTTGGAGGAATGTTGACAGATAAACAGTGCTATGTAAAATATGTTACGCTACTACCAAAGCTATAATAAACTGAAACCGCATGGTGGATACAAGAAACTTTGTCATCGCCTTGGTTTTGTAAGCACTCTTAACGCATTGACCACAACTGGATATTGACGTCTTTAAGGTATACAATGCGTCCGCTCGACTTGTCCAACACATAATTACCATACAACAGTTACTAGTACGTCTTATTAGCAATAAATTAACTATATTGATTTAATTAGACTGGTAAAAGTAACAATACATTTTTTTTCATTCTTTTTTAACCTGTCGATGTGCACGCCATGGCGCGACAGCGTATATGCAGCTACGCCTCTGTCGGATATTTTATTTTTATCTAATAATAGGACAAATATAGGATATGTTTGTAAATAGAGTTGGACAAATATAGAATATAGGACAAACCGCACCGAGAGAGTTCCCCTTACAAAAAAATTACAAATAGATATTTTAGATTCTATAGAGAAGGATATGGCTACATATGGAAAAAAATGGTGATTTCTTGATTTGTGGAGATTTTAATGCCAGGGTCGGAACTAATTCTGATTGCATAATTCAGGATGATAGTAAATTTCTCCCTCTTGGTGACAGTTATACAACTGATAAGAAAATTTTGAATCGTCGCAATAAAGATTTAAAAATTGATAAAAGGGGGAGGGATTTGCTAGATTTCTGCATTGGTCACCAGTTAAGAATTCTTAACGGTAGAATATTAGGTGATTTATTAGGGAACTATACATGCTACACGCCAAATGGATGTAGTACTGTTGATTATGCTATAGTGTCGGAGAATGTCCTTGAAAGCATACTATATTTTAAAGTTAATAACTTTTTGCCTACTCTATCTGACTGTCACTGCCCAATAGAATGGCAAATGTCAGCAAGTTTTATGGAGTCAGTCGCTAAAACTGAGACCACCAAGAATAGTTTTCCTCTGAGGTACATATGGTCAGATGACTCGGCACATGCTTTCCAGCAAGCTTTGGCATCAAACAAAATTCAATCTTTTGTATCAGAATTTGTTAGTATTACATCAATGAATGATGACAACAGTATAAATACAGCTTCTGAAAAATTAGGGAATATATTTGCTCAAGCTGCAGAAATGTCGCTTAAAAAACAGAAACCACGAAACAAAAATAAACCTAAGAATCCAAAGTGGTTCAATGGTAATCTACAGCAACTGCGTTAAAATCTGTTCAGTTATGGCAAAGTATATACCAAATATCCTAAAGATCCAGCTGTAAAAAATAATTTTTACCAATTATATAGGGAATACAATAAAATTAGGAAATCTGAAAAAAAGTCTTTCAGACAAAACTTATTAAAAGAACTTGAAACTTTGCATGATGACAATCCAAAAAAATATTGGCAATTAATAAATGAATTGCAAGGGAAATCCCAAAATCAAGATGGAAACTGCATTTCTGCTTCTGATTAGACGTCACACTTTAAAAATCTGAATGAAGTGAAGGAAAAGTTCAAAGACCGCATTAAAGAAATAGACCAAAATGTTAAACATCTGGAACAAGAGCACTGTTTTAATGAACTTGATTTTGCCACGACTAAGTCAGAAATAGCTAAAGCTATTGCACAAGTTAAAGCAAACAAGTCACCAGGAGTTGATTGTATATCTAATAGTATGATAAAAAATTCTACATCATCAATTCTGTCATGTTTTTCAAAGCTTTTCAATGCCTGTCTTAATTATGGCATTTATCATGAAAAATGGGCTGAAGGGTATATTATGCCCTTGCACAAGGGAAATGATATTTATGACCCTGGTAATTATAGAGGTCTTACAATTACTAGTGCTATTGGAAAACTCTTTAATAGAGTCTTGAATGAAAGACTAGTAAAATTCTTACAAAAGCATAAAATTATAAGTGATTGCCAAATTGGCTTTACTAAGCAAGCCCGGACATCTGACCACATGTTCATAATCAAAACCATTATTGATAAGTATTGTATTGCAAAAAACAAAAAGGTATGTGCCTGCTTTGTTGATTTAAAAAAGGCCTTCGACACAGTAATTCATGAAGGAATCAAACTAAAACTATTAGAAATAGGTAGTGGATCATTATTCTACAACATAATAAAAAATATGTATGCTGTAAGTAAATATTGTGTTAAAATTGATGACACATTAAGTGATTTTCCCCCTACACAATTAGGGGTTAAACAAGGGGACAATATTAGCCCCAACTTATTCAAGATATTTATAAATGAACTTCCTAAATATTTGGAAAAGTCTTCTGATCCAGTTATCCTTAATGATAAACCTATACACTGTTTAATGTATGCAGATGATATTATTTTGGTCTCAACGTCCGCACCAGGACTACAAGAAAAAATAGGTATTCTTGGCAAATTTTGTGATGACTGGTGTCTAACAGTTAACATTCAAAAAACAAAAATAATTGAATTTAAGGCTCAACTTAAATTCCGTTATCAGGTTAGGCCGTTGGGGTTCATTTCGGTTATAGCTACTACGGTAGGGTTATTAAATATACATATGTAGCGTTACCCATAATGCACTTTGCTGCGTACGTTGGAAATCGTTAGCTGGATAGATAAATTGTCAAAGTAAAAGTTCATGAAGATTTCAAGAGCAAGTCACGAAATTAAGTATCGATTTATATTGTATTATAAAATCAATGAAAACATAATTCGTACACCTTTGCAGATGTGATTTATTCCCCGATAAGCGCAAGGGCAAGCAAGGGATGCTTGCCAAAATCATTGAAAATGTCGCCACGTGACGTGCACACAATCGTGGCTACTCGGCCATTCTCGCTACCCTGCAAATAACCTCGTATGCATTAGGCGTATAAATCGCACTACTTTTCACATGTCAGTTACATGAAAGTTTGATAAAGTTATATTTTAAACAATTTTCTATATTTCAATTAAAGTTTTAATTAGTTTTGCATGATTAGATTTTAATTAGTATGTCTTCCATATTGGATTTTCGTGGACTATATCCTTGTGCGGCTTAACTTAACTTAACTTCCGGCAAACAATTTAAGAAGAATTTCTACTATGTACGTGGGAGGTTGTTTGCAGGGTGGCGAGAGTGGCCGAGTAGTTGCGATTGGCGTACACACACACGCACACATAATAATAATAATAAAATAAATGATGCACTTTAACTTACTTATCTAAGACAATGTTAAAACATCACAGTCCTGCAAAGTCCGGCCACAGTATGATAAAAAAAAAAAAAAAACTTTGCGAGACATGTGCTTTGTCAGCTTCTGAGCTTGTGGGGAGTATGCACATTTACTGCAAAAGACAGCGATTTTCTATAATTAACATACACATACATTTGTAGTTCAAATATTTTATGAAGCGTAGTGACTAGTGTTGGTATTTGTGCACACTCGAACTGGTCTTGCATAATAGAATGCGAAAATCAACAATAATTGCAAGTCTTAAGAGAAGTATAATATCTATTTGCTTGTGTTATTTGTCAATTTGATGGTTCACCACTTACATGTAGTTTTCAGCTATTAAAAAAAAATAAATAAATAAATAAATAAATATGCATGGTGCAATTGGGTTATTAGGTCACTTGAGAATTTGCTCACATTCTTTTCGTATTGGTAAACTGCAACTGCTGGTGTTTCACTCAGTATATAATAAGAATAAGAATATTTATTATTCCAATCAATGGGGACAAGCAAATTGCATACATTGATTATTGTCATTGCAGGCAATTATACATATACAATGTATATTAAAAAAAAAAAAAAAAAATATATCTATATAAATACAATGTTTCTTGTCGGGTTCAGAGCCTTAAAAAAAAAAAAAAAAAAAAATATGATAATAATAATAATTAATAATATAAATAGAAAGAAAAAATATTTCAGTATCATAAACCCTGTTTCAGTTTTCTTGTCTCGAGGCACTCTATTATATAGTTTCCAAATATATTGATTGTTATTGAAAGATCTTCATTGGTAACTAAATAATAGAATATGTTTTACTAATGTTACTATGTACATATAAATTTAAGCATATTACACAGAATAACGATGTTGCATATAATTAAATTTAATTATTAGATATGTTTTAGTATATAACGTGGTATACTGATGTTGCATATACATGTTATCAGATAAATTTCAGTATATAAAGTGGTACACATGTATACCGATGGTGGAGAAACATGATAATCGAACAAATTTCAGTATATAATATGGTATACCGATGTTGCAATAACACGATTATCGGATAAATTTCAGTATATAACATGGTATACCAATGGTTCCGAAAACATGATTATCAGATAAATTTCAGTATATAATGTGTTATACAGATGGTGCATAAAACATGATTATCAGATGTTTAATTGACATGTACTAACCTTATTATCAGAAGTTTAGCTGATATGTACAAATACATTTTGTACTTATCTTATTATCAGATATTTAGCTGTCAGATATGAACTTATCATATCAGATGTTTAACTGATGTGTACTTACCTTATTTTCAGATGTTTAACTGATATGTACTAACCTTATTATCAGATTTTTAGCTGATAATTACTAACTTTATTATCAGATGTTTAGCTGATATGTACTTATCTTAATTTCAGATGTTTAGCTGATATGAGCTTACAAAAGAAATGTACCTTATTATCATATGTTTAGCTGATAATTCCTAACTCTATTATCAGATGGTTTAGCTGATATGTACCTACCTTATTATTAGATGTTAAACTGATATTTACTTATCTTTTATCAGATGTTTCACTTATATGAATTGTCTTATTTTCAAATGTTTAGTTGATATGAATTTATCTTCTTGTCAGATCAGATCTTTAGCTGATAATTACTAATCTTAATATCAGAGGTTTATCTGATATATATTTATCTTACAGTACTTTCAGTAATTCAGATGTTTAGCTGATATGAACTTATCTTAATTTCAGATGTTTAGCTGATATGAACTTGCCTTATTATCATATGTTTAACTGATAATTACTAACCATATTATCAGATATTTAGCTGATATGTACTTATCTTACTATCAGATGTTTAGTTGATATGAACTTATCTTATTATCAGATGTTTAGCAGATATGTACTTATCTTCTTATCATATGTTTAGCTGATATGTACTTACCTTATTCACAGTCTTCGAAATTAGACTTTCGAATTTACTGCCCAGAAAACTTCAAAATTAGAATATTTTTATAGATTCTATTGAAAAAATTTGGCAAAAGTCACTGGTCCGAATCAATTTTCACTGGCCATGGGCCACCGGACCAATGCTAAAGTCGATGACAGTTATTATCAGATGTTTAGCTGATATGTTATTATTCTACTTATCTTATTATCAGAGGTTTAGCTGATATGTACTTATCTTATTATCAGAGGTTTAGCTGATATGAACTTATCTTATTATCAGATGCTTAGCTGATATGAACTTATATTATTATCAGATGTTTAGCTGATGCAAACTTACCTTATTTCAGATGTTTAGCTGATAATTACTCCTATTATCAGATGTTTAGCTAATATGTACTTATATTATCATCAGATGTTTAGCTGATATGTATTTATCTTATTTTCAGATGTTTGGTTGATATGTACTTATATTTTATTATCAGATGTTTTAGCTGATATGTACTTTTATTTATTATCAGATGTTTTAGCTGATATGTACTTATATTATCATCAGATGTTTAGCTGATATGTATTTATCTTATTTTCAGATGTTTAGTTGATATGTGCTTGTATTATTATCTGATGTTAGCTGATATGTACTTTTATTATTATCAAATGTTTAGCTGATAATTACTAACCTTATTATCAGATGTACTTGTTTAGCTGATATGTAATTATCTTATTTTCAGATGTTTAGTTGATATGTACTTATATTATTATCAGATGTTTAGTTGATATGTACTTATATTATTATCAGATGTTTAGCTGATATGTACTTATATTATTATCAGATGTTTAGCTGATATGAACTTATCTTATTTTCAGATGTTTAGCTGATATGTACTTATATTATTATCAGATGTTTAGCTGATATGTACTTATATTATTATCAGATGTTTAGCTAAATTAACTGTTTAGCTGATATGTACTTATCTTATTATCAGATGTTTAGCTGATATGTACTTGTCTTATCAGATGCTTAGTTGATATTAACTTATCTTATTATCAGATGTTTGGCCGATATGTATTTATCTTACTATCAGCTGTTTAGCTGGTATGTACTTATCTTATTTCAGATGTTTAGCTGATAATTACTATCCTTATTATCAGATGTTTAGCTGTTATGTATTTATTTTATTTTCAGATGTTTAACTGATAAGAACTTATCGTATTGTCAGAGGTTTTAGCTGATATGAAATTACCTTATTTCAGATGTTTAGCTGATAATTACTAACCTTATTATCAGATGTTTAGCTGTTATGTATTTATCTTATTTACAGATGTTTTATTTCAGATGTTTAGCCGATAATTACCAACCTTATTATCAGACGTTTAGCTGTTATGTATATATCTTAATTTCAGATATTTATCTGATATGTACTTGTCTTATTTTCAGATGTTTATCTGATATGAACTAACCTTATTATCAGATGTTTAGCTGATATTTACTTATCTTATTATCAGATGTTTAGCTGATATGTACTTGCCTTGTTATCAGATGTTTAGCTGATAGTACTTATATTATTTTCAGATGTTTAGCTGATACGTACTTTGATTATTTTCAGATGTTTAACTGATATGCACTTGCCTTATTATTAGATGTTTAGCTGATATGAACATTTATAGCCAATTTGGCTTGGAATCTATTTGTTATTGAAGTCAGAGTTATATAGCACAAGTTATTTGAATTGAGCCAATTTGGCTGATTAGTTTAGTTTAGAATTACACATTTATAGCCAATTTGGCTTGGAATCTATTTGTTATTGAACACAGAGTTATATAGCACAAGTTATTTGAATTGAGCCAATTTGGCTGATTAGTTTAGTTTGGAAATTAATATAAGTGGAGTTGTAAGAATTACACATTTATAGCCAATTTGGCTTGGAATCTAATTGTTATTGAAGACAGAGTTATATAGCACAAGTTATTTGAATTGAGCCAATTTGGCTGATTAGATAAGTTTAGTTTGAATATTTTATTACAAATATTTGTTCATAGCACAAATAATTTTGATTTTAGAGCCAAATTGGCAGATTAGTTTAAACATTTTATAAGAGTTATTTGGTGGCAAGGTTTAAGTGGCATGTCAGTTACAAGATTGAAGGATCAAATTAGAACCATGAATAGATTTGATCCTGCACATAGCAGGTAAAGATATTGGTTTATAAAAAATTGGTCAATTACGTGCCTATGTCAAAGAAATTATCAGATGGATGGGCAAGATAATGCCAAATACAACTATAAATTGATCTCAGATTCTGCCACGTCTTCATTGGCGATACTCAAAACCAGGTAGCCATGTCTAGATGCAGATAGAGTGAATAATGCTAGCATCATTCATATTATGAGGTGGGGGCTGTTGCATACGTCACACAAACATTAAACTAATAAGACTTTCCCTTCGCAGGATGGTGTGCACCTAACTCCTTTGGCCACCGAGCTGTTTCTTATAACATTCAAGGGACTATTGAACTGTTTGTTACTTATGGAGGGACCATCTGTACCTTTCCTATGTAATATCAATTTTAAATCAGTACTTGGAACTTATTAAAGAAGTTTATTCATGAAGATAATTTTGTATGTTTGCATTCATTATGGAACTTAATTCTTGGTATTGGGTTTTTGGCCAGCAGCGAACCCCCATTTCATGGCGGTTGACTGTCTTGAATTATGGTTCAGACAGTCAATATGGCGTTTTTCGCTGCTCATGATTTAACATTGTTGTAAAGTTGAAACGGTCTTAGCTACTCTTCATGTACTTTGATATACAATGTAGTACTAACGTTGAATTGTCGGTGTTACAACAAAACCAGTTGACATTATCAGCTGAAGGTTGAAAGTTGGTTGATATAAAGTTGAAACGTTGAATGGCTTGTGAACCCACAGCCAATACAAGTTGATAGTTGATATAAAGTTGAAACGTTGAATGGCTTGTGAACCCACAGCCAATACAAGTTGACAGTTAATATTTTTGGTTGCCATAATCTGCGGTAGCCATTCGTGCCGTTGTGTTAATTGTCATCACCTGTGTACCCACAGTGATATTTTTGTATTTTCTGTTGTATTGTTGTTTGTATATATCTACATTGTATATTCCTATATTAAACTGTGGCCAAATTCGCCAATACCAAGCTTACATATCTGTTAGTGTTTTCATACGGCCATACAGGATAATTGAATTTAAGGCTCAACTTAAATTCCGTTATCAGGTTAGGCCGTTGGGGTTCATTTCGGTTATATATAGCTACTACGGTAGGGTTATTAGATATACATATGTAGCGTTACCCATAATGCACTTTGCTGCGTACGTTGGAAATCGTTAGCTGGATAGATAAATTGTCAAAGTAACCCACCCACCCACTACCTTAGAATCTTTTGAATGGATACTGCTGTTTTTCTTTTATATAATTTCAGGTTTTCAGGTCATCATTTTGAACTTTTGTCGATGGATATATCTGGACAACAGGATTGGAGTCCCGACCCGTCATCGTGAGGATGTGTCTAACTTACTGAAGATTGCGTTCAAGGTTGGAGTTAGTGATGTACTTCCGTTTGGGTACATTCATACATAGATTGTCATCTACACATTGGAGTTCGTGAGGATTTGATGAACATTTACTAGGCATGAAGCACTGCCCGTTTGGATTCGTCGTTGAAGGCATTTTTCGCTGCTCATGATTTAACATTGTTGTAAAGTTGAAACCGTCTTGGCTACTCTTCATGTACTTTGATATACAATGTAGTACTAACGTTGAATTGTCGGTGTTACAACAAAACCAGCTGACATTATCAGTTGAAGGTTGAAAGTTGGTTGATATAAAGTTGAAACGTTGAATGGCTTGTGAACCCACAGCCAATACAAGTTGACAGTTGATATTGGTTGATATAAAGTTGAAACGTTGAATGGCTTGTGAACCCACAGCCAATACAAGTTGACAGTTGATATTGGTTGATATAAAGTTGAAACGTTGAATGGCTTGTGAACCCACAGCCAATACAAGTTGACAGTTGATATTTTTGGTTGCCATAATCTGCGGTAGCCATTCGTGCCGTTGTGTTAATTGTCATCACCTGTGTACCCACAGTGATATTTTTGTATTTTCTATTGTATTGTTGTTTGTATATATCTACAGTGTATATTCCTATATTAAACTGTGGCCAAATTCGCCAATACCAAGCTTACATATCTGTTAGTGTTTTCATACGGCCATAAGGATAATGGTTTTTAACAATGCAGGCAGACTATCAAATGTGCAATTTAAACTCAACAATACTGTACTTGAATGTGTCAACAGGTACAAATATTTGGGTCTAACTTTTTGTTCATCAGGTTCATTTATGTATGCACAAGAGGAACTTTATAATAAAGCTTCGAAAGCATATTTCAAACTGTCAAAAGACCTCCTTTCATTAAATCCTGGGCTTCATACAAGTATGCATGTATTTGATCACACAATTAAGCCAATATTGCTCTATGGCTGTGAAATTTGGGGAACATTCAACACTTTCTCTGCAAAATTCAGATATGGGATGCAGAATTTATCTTTTGACCAAATTTATTGTAAGCAAAAAGCTGAACTTTTGCACCAGAAATTTTGCAAGTACATACTAGGTGTACACAAAAAATCAACAAATTTTACTGTTCTAACAGAACTTGGTAGATTTCCTCTTCATTTTATTGTCATTAAAGCAATGATTAGATATTATGATAGACTTAAAAAAATTGAAGAAATGTTTCCTCTTTTGCATGCAGCATATAAAGAATCTATATCAATTGATGATTCAAATCATGCTTCTTGGTTTTCTTCAATAAAATGTATTAGCAATAAAATAGCTGAATCTTTGGATCTGAAAAACAATAAGATAAGCAATGCAATTTTAAATAAGTTTTTCATTAATGAATGGAACAAAAATAAAGAAAAATTCTCAGATGACAAATTGAGCACTTGTATAACTGTAAAAAACAACTTTGGTTTTGAAAAATATCTTGACAAAATAAAGAATTTTGAACAGAGGAGAACTTTGACTAGATTTAGAATCTCTGCTCATAAGTTAGCCATAGAAACTGGCAGATACAAGGGAATTCCCCGACACGACAGAATTTGCACACAATGCACGGATAATACTGTAGAGGATGAGAGACACTTCCTAATGTTCAAATAAATCTATGCTCACTTCTTTGATTTGTGATTCATCCGCTGAGACAGGACAATACAACTCTTTTATTTCACGTTGTGAAATGCTAAATACAAGCTGTGTTTTAGGTTGTTGCTTAATCACGTTGTTTCCTTGACATACGAGGCGTTTCTGTATCACCATCATAATCTGATTCCTGGTGTGTTACTATATCATTGTTATGTGATACATCCTTAAACAGATACAGTCACTACTTATTAATTAATTCTTGTAAAGAGAACCCGTTGGGTAATGTTATTTCACCTGTATGTCCTAAGACATATGGAAAACAAGGGTATGTTTCATTTCGACTTTAAACTGCAACATCACTTCTAGTATTAGGTTGACATCTTGACAATGGGGGGGGGGGGGGGGGGGGGGGCAGTGTCGAGCTCGTGATCTTATGGTAGTTGGATTTACAACTACCTCTGCAGTCAGTGCCTATCACCACTAACGTTGTGAGTTCGAACCCCTTTCATGGCGAGATGTATTCGATACAACATTATGTGATAAAGTTCGTCACTTACTTGCGACAGGTAGGTGGTTTTCTCCGGTACTCCGGTTTCCTCCACCAATAAAACTGACCGCCACGATATAACTGAAATATTGTTGAAAGTGGCGTTAAACACTATAAACCCAAACCCTCCCGACAATGAATCAGGTACTATCAGTTGTTCATCAGGTTTATATTGAATCTCAAAATTAAATTCCATCTTTCATAAATTGCTCTGATTAAACCAATACCTTTACTTGACGTTTCGACAGCTAGGTAAAAAGGTAAATCGTATCTAGGGAATATTTCAATTCGTCAAAACTACGTGATGTTTCCTTTTCTATAAAAATGTCACACCTTTACGTAGAAGTTTGTATCAACAATTTACTTTAACGCCCTAATCACGAATATATCTCTGGAACCAGTTCATTAATCTAAAATATCGCTCTCAATGTGATGGTCTTATCCTTTCTTTTGATATTTCGTGTCCTAAAAATGCAATTCCTTTGTGCAAAATTACATTCCTGTGGCGATAGCTTCAATGCAGCTGAATAAAATCGTCAACAAATTCCTGTAAATCTTTCAAAGACTGTTAAAAAATTTCAGAACCCCCCAGACATCATCCAAGTAACATAATGTGTTTCGAAAAGATAAACCATTCAATACTTTATTCTTAAGAAGCTGAAAACTGTTTGGTGAAGTTTTCAAACCCATAGGTAACCCATTAAATTTAATTGTACCAAAACAAGTATTGAAGGCCGTATACTTGGTAGACTGTGGCGAAATGCGCATTTGAAAAAAACCTGATCTGAAGTCAATGGAAGATATGTAATTTGGAATATGCCGTGTAAATGATCCCGTTAATTCATCCACATTCGGAATTGTATATAGAAAAGCTGGTGCATTGGAATTCAGATATCGAAAATCTACACAAAACCTAGACATTAATAGACTCCCCTCATTTGAACCTGTTTCCAACCCTGATTTTGGTCGATTTCTCCTTGAAACTAAAACAATGGGACTTGATATGGGTATATGTTCTTTTTCATTTACCGGTGCAATTATTCCTTGACTTAACAGTTCATCAAGTTGATGACGCAATACGTCCCTCTTGTGAGGTGGCAGTTTATATGGTCTTTGGTGTTTAGAAACTGCATCAGGCTTCAAATGTATCTGGTGTTCTACCAGATTAGTCAAGCCTAACTTTGGGTTTTCTTTAGTGACAAATAATTCTTTGTTTTTAATCAGAAGCTCATTTAATTGTGACTTGTTGGGACGATAGCAAATCATTGGCTTCCATATCGAAATAAGACAAACATATTTTTAAAAGCTAACATCAATTTTATATAATACAACACAAACATTAAGTACATTAGGTGACATATGAAGCAAGTTAGCCTTTACAATCAGATATTATTAAAATGTACATGGGTATATTTTTTAATAAAAACTGAGGAAATTCTTCCTTAAAAACTAGAGAAAAACCTTATTATGGGAAAAACTCTAGAACAGCATTAGTTTCCTCAATTCCATTAAACATTATGGAGCATGTAATCGCTGACCTGGTTTTCATTTTCAGACTTCAAAATTTTACACAAGAAGTCGAAATATATTATATAGGCAGTGTATATTCCCTATTTGAAATTGAATAATGATGTGAAACAATTTTGTACTTGTGTGAATAAAATAAAACAAACTATCATAGATTTATTTTTAATAGTGGCAGTGATTTTGGATGGAAGGGTTGGGCTTTTACACATATCTTGATAGTGAACCAATGAAAGTTCATTACAGGAACATTTGAATCAATGGTTTCTGGGGAGATTTTAATGTGATTTTGCATAATCAGTATAAATCGAGGGAAAGAAAATTTAAATAGAATAACCAAGAAGATATGTTGAAGTTGAACTAATCATTATCATGAACGAAATATCTCACTGTAAACCTGGAATATATGTGTCATAGAACTGATGTTCAAAATTGAGCTCATTATAACTTAAAATAAGGTAGTAATGGACAAATGAAAAAATTAAGATTTTTACAAATGGTGGTCATGGAAAGTGGTGTATGTCTTGCAAGTATCATATCAACCAAGTTTGATTTAATTTGGTTCAGTGGCATTGGTAGAGAAAATTAAATTCTTATAAAACATTATACAAAACATATGTTGAACACTGTGGGAAGATTTATTCACACAAAATACTAGGGAATACTTATGTTGAACACCGTGGGAAGATATATTTACATAAAATACTTGGGAATATAATATGTTGAACATTGTGGGAAGATTGATTTGATAAACACATTACTTTGAATACTTTATGTTGAACACTGTGGGAAGATTTATTTACACAAAATACTGGGGGAATACTTCATGTTGAAGTCTGCGGGAAGATTTCTTTCCACAAATTACTGGGGAATACTGTATGTTGAACACTGTGGGAAGATTTATTTACACAGATCACTGGGGAATATTTCATGTTGAACACTGTGAGAATATTTATTTACATAAAATATTGGGAAATACGTTATGTTGAACACTGGGAAAATTTATTTACACAAAATATTGGGAAATATTTTATGTTGAACACTGTGGGAATATTTATTTACACACAATACTGGGAAATACGTTATGTTGAGCACTGTGGGAAGATTTATTTACACAAAATACCGAGGAATATTGTATGTTGAGCGTTGTGGGAAGATTTATTTACACAAAATACTGAGGAATATTGTATGTTGAGCACGGTGGGAAGATTATTTACACAAAATACTAGGGATTACTTTATGTTGAACACTGTGGGAAGATTTATTTACACACAATACTGAGGAATACTTTATATTGAACACTGTGGGGAGATTTATTTACACAAAATACTGAGGAATACTGTATGTTGAACACACTGGGAAGATTTATTTACACAAAATACTGAGGAATACTGTATGTTGAACAATGTGGAAATATTTATTTAAATAAAATACTTGGAAATACGTTGTATTGAACACTGTGAGAAGATTTACTTACACAAAATACTGAGAAATACTTTATGTTGAACACTGTGGGAAGATGTATTTACACAAAATAACGAGGAATACTTTATGTTGAACACTGTGGGAATATTTATTTAAACAAAATACTGTGGATGACTTTATGTTGAGCACTGTGGGGAAATTTATTTACACAAAATACTGGGGATTACTTTATGTTGAGCACTGTCGGAAGTTTTATTTACACACAATACTGGGAAATACTTTATGCTGAGCACAGTGGGAATATTGATTCACACACAATACTGGGGATTACTTTATGTTGAGCACTGTGGGAAGATTTATTTACACACGATACTGGGGATTACATTATGTTGAACACTGTAGGCAAGATTTATTTACACAAAATACTGAGGAATACTTAATGTTGAACACTGTGGGCAGATTTATTTACACAAAATACTGAGGAATACTGTATGGTGAGCACTGTGGGAAGATTTATTTACACAAAATACTGGGGATTACTTCTTGTTGAGTTGAACACTGTAGGAATATTTATTCACATAACATAATGGGGATTACTTTATGGTGAGCAATGCGAGAAGATTTATTTACACAAAATACGGAGGAATACTGTATGTTGAACACTGTGGGAAGATTTATTTACACAAAATACTGAGGAATACTTTATGTTGAGCACTGTGGGAAGATTTATTTACACAAAATACTGGGAAATACTTTATGCTGAGCACAGTGATAAGATTTATTTACACAAAATACCGAGGAATACTTTATGTTGAGCACTGTGAGCAGATTTAATTACACAAAATACTGAGGAATACTGTATGTTGAGCACCATGGGAAGATTTATTTACACAAAATACCGAGGAATATTGTATATTGAGCACTGTGGGAAGATTTATTTACACAAAATACCGAGGAATACTTTATGTTGAACACTGTGAGAAGATTTGTTTACACAAATTACTGAGGAATACTTTTATGTTGAGCACTATGTGAAGATTTATTTACACAAAATACTGAGGAATACTTTGTTGAGCACTGTGGGAAGATTTATTTACACAAAATACTGGGAAATACTTTATGCTGAGCACAGTGGGAATATTGATTCACACACAATACTGGGGATTACATTATGTTGAACACTGTAGGCAAGATTTATTTACACAAAATACTGAGGGATACTTAATGTTGAACACTGTGGGCAGATTTATTTACACAAAATACTGAGGAATACTGTATGGTGAGCACTGTGGGAAGATTTATTCACACAAAATACTGGGGATTACTTCTTGTTGAGTTGAAAACTGGGAATATTTATTCCCATAAAATAATGGGGATTACTTTATGGTGAGCAATGTGAGAAGATTTATTTACACAAAATACTGAGGAATACTGTATGTTGAACACTGTGGGAAGATTTATTTACACAAAATACTGAGGAATACTTTATGTTGAGCACTGTGGGAAGATTTATTTACACAAAATACTGGGAAATACTTTATGCTGAGCACAGTGGGAATATTGATTTACACACAATACTGGGGATTACTTTATGTTGAGCACTGTAGGAAGATTTATTTACACAAAATACTGAGGAATACTGTATGTTGAGCAGTGTGGGGAGATTTTTTTACACAAAATACCGAGGAATACTTTATGTTGAGCACTGTGAGAAGATTTAATTACACAAAATACTGAGGAATACTGTATGTTGAGCACCGTGGGAAGATTTATTTACACAAAATACCGAGGAATATTGTATATTGAGCACTGTGGGAAGATTTATTTACACAAAATACCGAGGAATACTTTATGGTGAACACTGTGAGAAGATTTGTTTACACACAATACTGAGGAATACTTTTATGTTGAGCACTATGTGAAGATTTATTTACACAAAATACTGATAATACTTTATGTTAAACACTGTGATAAGATTTATTTACACAAACTACTGAGGAATACTTCTTGTTGAACACTGTGGGAATATTTATTTACATAAAATACTGGGAAATACTTTATGTTGAACACTGGGAAAATTTATTTACACAAAATATTGGGGATTACTTTATGTTGAACACTGTGGGAAGATTTATTTACACAAATTACTGAGGAATACTATATGTTGAACACTGTGGGAAGATTTATTTACACAAAATACAGAGGAATAATGTATGTTTGAGCACTGTGGGAAAATCATTTACACAAAATACTGAGGAATGCTAGCTGTATGTGGAAAACTGGGAAAACTTATTTACACAAAATACTGAGGAATATTTTATGTTGAACACTGGGAATATATATTTACACAAAATACTGAAGAATACTTTATGTTGAGCACTATGGAAAGATTTATTTACACAAAATACTGAGGAATACTGTATGTTGAACACTGTAGGAAGATTTATTTACACAAAATACTTGGGATTACTTCTTGTTGAACACTGTTGGAATATTGATTTATATAAAATACTTGGAAATACTTTATGTTGGCCAATGTGGGAATATTTATTTACACAAAATACTGAGGAATACTTTTTGTTGAGCACTGTCGGAAGATTTATTTACACAAAATACAGAGGAACACTATATGTTGAGCACTGTAGGAAGATTTATTTACACAAAATACCGAGGAATACTTTTATGTTGAGCACTATGTGAAGATTTATTAACACAAAATACCGAGGAATACTTTGTTGAGCACTATGTGATGATTTATTTACACAAAATACTGAGGAATACTTTGTTGAGCACTGTGGGAAGATTTATTTACACAAAATACTGATAATACTTTATGCTAAACACTGTGATAAGATTTATTTACACAAACTACTGAGGAATACTGTATGTTGAGCACTGTGAGAAGATTTCTTTACACAAAATACTGGGGATTACTTCTTGTTGAACACTGTGGGAATATTTATTTACATAAAATACTGGGAAATACTTTATGTTGAACACTGGGAAAATTTATTTACACAAAATACTGGGGATTACTTTATGTTGAACACTGTGGGAAGATTTATTTACACAAAATACTGAGGAATACTATATGTTGAACACTGTGGGAAGATTTATTTACACAAAATACAGAGGAATAATGTATGTTTGAGCACTGTGGGAAAATAATTTACACAAAATACTGAGGAATACTAGCTGTGTGTTGAAAACTGGGAAAATTTATTTACACAAAATACTGAGGAATATTTTATGTTGAACACTGGGAATATTTATTTACACAAAATACTAAGGAATACTTTATGTTGAGCACTATGGGAAGATTTATTTACACAAAATACTGAGGAATACTGTATGTTGAGCACTGTAGGAAGATTTATTTACACAAAATACTTGGGATTACTTCTTGTTGAACACTGTTGGAATATTGATTTATATAAAATACTTGGAAATACTTTATGTTGGCCAATGTGGGAATATTTATTTACACAAAATACTGAGGAATACTTTTTGTTGAGCACTGTCGGAAGATTTATTTACACAAAATACTGAGGAACACTGTATGTTGAGCACTGTAGGAAGATTTATTTACACAAAATACTTGGGATTACTTCTTGTTGAACACTGGGAATATTTATTTACATAAAATACCTGGAAATACTTTATGTTGAGCACTGTCGGAATATTTATTTACACAAAATACTGGGGATTACTCTATGTTGAACACTGTGGGAAGATTTATTTACACAAAATACTGGGAAATACTTTATGCCGAGTACTGTGGGAATATTTATTTACACAAAATACTGGGATTACTCTATGTTGAACTGTGGGAAGATTTATTTACACAAAATACTGGGAAATACTTTTTGCTGAGTACTGTGGGAATATTTATTTACACAAATACTGAGGAATACTTTATGTTGAACATTGTGGGAAGATTTATTTATATAAAATACTGAGGAATACTGTATGTTGAACACTGTGGGAAGATTTATTTACACAAAATACTGAAGAATACTGTATGTTGAACACTGTGAGAAGATTTATATACTCAAAATACTGAGGAATACTGTATGTTGAGCACTGTGGGAAGATTTATTTACACAAAATACTGAGGAATATACTGTATGTTGAACACTGTGGGAAGATTTATTTACACAAAATACTGAGGAATACTTTATGTTGAACACTGTGAGAAGATTTATTTACACAAAATATTGGGGAATAGTGAATGCTGATCACTGTTGGAAAATTTATTTACACAAATTACTGAGGAATACTTTATGTTGAACACTGTGGGAAGATTTATTTACACACAATACTGAGGAATACTGTATGTTGAACACTGGGAAGATTTATTTACACAAAATACTGAGGAATATACTGTATGTTGAACACTGTGGGAAGATTTATTTACACAAAATACTGAGCAATACTGTACATTGAACACTGTGGGAAGATTTATCTACACAAAATACTGAGGAATACTGTATGTTGAACACTGTGGGAAGACTTATTTACCCAAAATACTGAGGAATACCGTATGTTGAACACTGGGAAGATTTATTTACCCAAAATACTGAGGAATACTTCATGTTGAACACTGTGTGTTGAACACTGTGGGAAGACTTATTTACCCAAAATACTGAGGAATACCGTATGTTGAACACTGGGAAGATTTATTTACCCAAAATACTGAGGAATACTTTATGCTGAACACTGTGGGAAGATGTATTTACACAAAATACTGAGCAATACTTTATGTTGAACACTGTGGGGAGATTTCTTTACACAAAATACTGAGGAATACTGTATGTTGAACATTGTGGGAAGATTTATTTACACAAAATACTGAGGAATACTTTATGTTGAACACTGTGGGAAGATTTATTTACACAAAATACTAGGGACTACGTAATGTTGAGCACTGTTGGGAGATTTATTTACACAAAATACTGGTGATTACCTTAAGTTGAACACTGGGAATGTTATCATAAACTACGTATTGACACCTTGTGCTTAAAACTGTGAGAGGGGCTGTTACCATAACCTACTGATGGTCACCTTATGTCTAAAACCGTGTGAGGTCCTGCTAACATAAACTACTGATTGACACCTGGTGCTTTAAGCTGTGAGAGGGACTGTTAACATAAACTACTGATGGACACCTTATGCTTAGAACTGTGTGAGGGGATGCTAACAAACTACTGATGAACACCTTATGCTTAAAACTGTGAGAGGTCCTGTTAACATAAACTATTGGTGGATACATTATGCTTAAAACTGTGAGAGGAACTGTTAACATTAACTACTGGTGGATACCTTATTTTTAAAACTGAAGGGAGTTGTTAACATAAACTACTGATGGACACCTTGTTTGATACTGTGAAAGGGGCTGTTAACATAAACTACTGGTGGTCACCTTATGCGTAAAACTGTGAGAGGGGCCGCTAACATAAACTACTGGTGGTTACATTATGCTTAAAACTGTGAGAGGGGCTGTTAACATAAACTACTGATGGATACCTTATGCTTAAAACTGTGAGAGGAGCTGTTAACATAAACGACTGGTGGGTACCTTATGCTTACAACTGTGAGAGGGGCTGTTAACATATACTACTGGTGATACTTCATGTTTAAAACTGGGAGAGTGGTTGTTAACATAAACTACTGATGGACACATCATGCTTAAAACTGTGACAGAGGCTGCTAACATAAACTACTACTTGATATATTATGCTTAAAACTACGAGGAGGGCTGTTAACATAAACTACTGATGGCACCTTATGTTTAATACTGTGAGAGGGGCCGACAGCATAAACTACTGATGGATACCTTATGTTTAAAACTGTGAGAGGGACTGCTAACATAAACTATTAATGGATATATTATTTTTAAAACTGTGAGATAGGCTGTTAACATAAAGTACTATTTAAGATACAATTAAGTAACCATGGATACTAAAAACCAGAGTCTCACAGCATCCAATGAGCATGTAATCACCTCGCCTGCATTTCATTTTCAGACTTCAAAATTTTACACAAAAGATCGAAATATGTAAATTAAAACAAGTCAAAATTCAAACTGCATCTGAATTCCTAGCTTGGTTTCATTTGAATCAATTGTGTGCTTTTATATATATAAATCAAAATTAGCACAATTTGCTCAATCTGTACATTAGTTAAATGGGCACTCCTCCGACGGAAAACCTAGAATATATGTATCACAGAGCTGATATTCAATTTTGAGCCCATTGTGACTTGAAATGAAGAAGTGATGGACTTTTGAAAAAAAGTAAAGTTCATTGTGACTTGAAATGAGGCAGTGATGGACATTTGAAAAAAGTAAAGACAGACAACGGACGACAAGTGATTGCAAAATTGAAATTGTTACTAGATTTGACACTGATTATTTCTTCTTATAATCTTTTAAGAAACAATAAACAGTTTAATTATAATACAAATTTTCACAATACAAACAAAAACTTGTTCTTAAAATATCTAGCAACAAAAACAATTGAGAGCAAAATAAATTACCCTTTTATTGTATTACATGAAATACTGGTGGCTACCATATAATGTTGTAAACTGCGAATATAGAAAACACATTGTGCTAAAAATTAGCATCTGTTTTATATATGACAATTTTGTGTACAAACATTGAGAACATTAGTTGACATGTGTAGCAAGTTAACCTTTATAATCAATATTAATCAAATATACAAGACTGTGTCTTTTATTAAAAACTGTGGAAACTCTGCATTAAAAGCTAGAGATAAAAACCCAGTATTGGAAAAAAAACTCTAGAAAACCATTAGTTTCCATAATTTCATTATACATATACCATTACATTTGTAATAACTATTTAAGATACAATTAAGTAACCATGGATACTAAAAACCAGAGTCTCACAGCATCCAATGAGCATGTAATCACCTCGCCTGCATTTCATTTTCAGACTTCAAAATTTTACACAAAAGATTGAAATATGTAAATTAAAACAAGTCAAAATTCAAACTGCATCTGAATTCCTAGTTTGGTTTCATTTGAATCAATTGTGTACTTTTATATATATAAATCAAAATTAGCACAATTTGCTCAATCTGTACATTAGTTAAATGGGCATTCCTCTGACGGAAAACCTAGAATATATGTATCACAGAGCTGATATTCAATTTTGAGCCCATTGTGACTTGAAATGAAGTAGTGATGGACTTTTGAAAAAAGTAAAGCTCGTTGTGACTTGAAATGAGGCAGTGATGGATATTTGAAAAAAAGTAGACAGACAACGGAGACAACGGACGACAAGTGATTGCAAAATTGAAATTGTTGCTAGATTTGACACAGATTATTTCTTCATAGAATCTTTTAGGAAACAATAAAAAGCTTAATTGTAATATAAATTCTCACAATACAAACAACAACTTGTTCTTAAAATATCTAGCAACAAAAACAACTGAGAGCAAATAAATTACCCTTTAAGTGTATTACACAAAATACTGGTGAATACCTCATTTTACAAACTGTGGGAGAGTTGATTTTAAAATATACTGGAGAATACAATACATATTTTGCATAGTTTCAGGAAGGTCTGTTGTAAACTGTATGAATAGTTATAAATTATACAAAAATCTAGAAACATCTTGAGCACTACTAGTATATGAGATACCTAGCTCCAATGTAATAATTCTGTGAAAGCCTAAGATTTTGTATTTAAAATAATAGGATTTACCGAAAATATGTATCTTCTAATGAAAGTGTGACTAAAATGAAAATTTCAAAAAAAAAAAAAAAATAGTCTTGAATGTCTCTGTGAATTGAGGTGCACAACATTATTATGTATAAATATGGTCTTTAAAGTTTCAGGGAAATATAACACAAAATAAGCACACTCTGCTGAAGATGACAAAGATTCAAAAGATGGAATAATTTGAGAAAAATTCTTAAAACTTCTGTAATATACCATGAATAACTTCAATATGTATGTAATTATTTTGTAGCTTCATGGAAGTTGGACCGGTGCCATAGGAACAATAGTTGATTACACAAAATAGGTATCTCTTTTCCCTACTCACATTTTACCATACAATAGTATGCATCCTGGCAAAAATGGACACACTTTGTACATAAAATGTAACATTCACAACTGTACATTAATCTTTAGATTATTAGTTTCTTTTAATCAACCATTCTATTTCTGTATAATTTTATAATGAACTTGATCAAAAGGTCAGTGATTCAGTAAAATGTCAGTTTAAACATATTTCATTGTCCAAAAACATGACAATAGGATCAGATACAAGTTTTACAACTTAGAACATCTTCTCCTTTATATAAACAATATATATATGTAGTTGAACATATATACAAAAAAGCTACAATTACAAAGACATGAAATGTACCAGTGAAACAAGATTTGCTATTTGCCCAATGACAAATCAAACCCATCTTAACTATAATTGGACCTTGTACAACACTGAAGAATAAAGAAAAAGCAATAACTTTGAACTGGATAAATAGTGCTGTAAAGTTAGGGTCTCTTAGAATTCAGTTACAAAACATACAAGCCTGAAGTTATATATTAAATAAAATGTTGGTACTTCTAATCCTACATTACAGATAAATATTGCATTTCATATAAATATTCTGAATAGCACATCATGGAGATGAATGTCATTATCTATTCTTATGCTAAAATGATGTTATTGAAATGGAGAGAAAGAGATATATTCCACAGTATTTTGTTCAAAATTCATCATTAATAAAACCGAAAGGAATGATGTCATTTTGAAACAAATAAATATTAAATAGCTATCCATTTTTCTGACAAATATTGTGAAACTATTATAATATCATTAATATTTTCTTCATTATATTTCCATATGATATATTGTACATGTATATTCACAACTGCTGCATTTAATTATATGTCTTGCACATTTTGAAAGTCATCATCTAATTGTATTCTCATGTGACAGTTTATTATATCTTGAGTAAAATAAAGTCTTGAAATCTTGTTCATAATTTAAACAAATTACTTCTGAATAGAGAACTAATCAATTAGACATACTAAGGAATAATGAAAAAAGTATATCTAATATGCAAACTTGTACAATTATTATAATGATCCAACATTATGCTAATTAAAAACAACCAATCAAAAGTCAATTGACATTCAAGCATGTCAAATTTTAATATATCATGTTATTAGTCATCATAATACAAACCAGATATAGAAAATACATACATAACCACAATCTTAGAACACAAAGTTATACAACAAGGAGTTTGGCGATCAGATTCCATATCAATGAACAAATCTTGTGGTAAGAACAATCTCAACCAAAGTACACTATGAACCATACATGTATTATTTGTGGTTTTCTGAACAGTTAGCTGTTAACTGGTAACAGGTATATTGTGAAAAGGGATATGTACAGTTCAGTGACATTATATATAGTGTTGAACCATACATGTTTAGTTTTTTAATAAGTTTAATGGGGAATGTAAAGCTGTGAGTTATATAGTGTTGAGCAATACATTTTTAGTATAGGAGGTTTTTAATCAGTGAAATTTGGAAAGTACAGATCAGTGACATTAGCTGAAGTGTTGAGCCATAGTGTTAGTAACCATACATGTTTAGTTTTTTAATAAGTGAAATGGGGAATGTAAAGCTGTGAGTTATATAGTGTTGAGCAATACATTTTTAGCATAGGAGGTTTTTAATCAGTGAAATTTGGAAAGTACAGCTCAGTGACATTAGCTGAAGTGTTGAGCCATAGTGTTAGTAACCATACATGTTTAGTTTTTTAATAAGTGAAATGGGGAATGTAAAGCTGTGAGTTATATAGTGTTGAGCAATACATTTTTAGTATAGGAGGTTTTTAATCAGTGAAATTTGGAAAGTACAGCTCAGTGACATTAGCTGGTGTTGAGCCATAGTGTTAGTAACCATACATGTTTAGTTTTTTAATAAGTGAAATGGGAAATGTAAAGCTGTGAGTTATATAGTGTTGAGCAATACATTTTTAGCATAGGAGGTTTTTAATCAGTGAAATTTGGAAAGTACAGCTCAGTGACATTAGCTGAAGTGTTGAGCCATAGTGTTAGTAACCATACATGTTTAGTTTTTTAATAAGTGAAATGGGGAATGTAAAGCTGTGAGTTATATAGTGTTGAGCAATACATTTTTAGCATAGGAGGTTTTTAATCAGTGAAATTTGGAAAGTACAGCTCAGTGACATTAGCTGAAGTGTTGAGCCATAGTGTTAGTAACCATACATGTTTAGTTTTTTAATAAGTGAAATGGGGAATGTAAAGCTGTGAGTTATATAGTGTTGAGCAATACATTTTTAGTATAGGAGGTTTTTAATCAGTGAAATTTGGAAAGTACAGCTCAGTGACATTAGCTGAAGTGTTGAGCCATAGTGTTAGTAACCATACATGTTTAGTTTTTTAATAAGTGAAATGGGGAATGTAAAGCTGTGAGCTATATAGTGTTGAGCAGTACATTTTTAGCATAGGAGGTTTTTAATCAGTGAAATTTGGAAAGTACAGCTCAGTGACATTAGCTGAATTGTTGAGCCATAGTGTTAGTACGGGGGTGGTGTGTGTAATTAAGTGAAGCATGTGTTAGTAATGGGGTGGTGTGTAATTAAGTGAAGCATAGTATATAGAAAACCATAACAAAGCATGTCTGATACATTTTTTTCAAAGTAGACTTTCTGACCACATTTATCTGTTCATTATATAGCCATCTGATAATAGTGCACAAACTAGCTATGAAAAGAACTTTGTGCGCTAATACCGGAGCCAGTATATATTTTTACCATAATTAGTAGTCAAACCTGCCTTAAAGGGCACCTCTATATAACAAATCAATGTATATAAAGGACAATCTCATTCTCTCCCATTAATGAATAGTGCATATAATTTTAACCTCTATATAAAGGGCAACTGCTCATAAAGGCCACATTATCAGGTTCCCTTGAGTGACCTTTATATACAGGTTTGACTGTACATATAAAAAATGTCACTTTTTTCATATCAACTCCATCAATTAAAAAAAATCAATTGATTCAACCCAAATGAGACAAACATTTTATAGATTTAAAAAGTTGAAATGTGATCTTCATAATTAAAAAGAAGATTCATTATTAATTTTGTTATTTTGTACTCCTAGTAAAAAGTGAGCAATTGTTGTAGAAATTTGGCTTGCTTAACCTGTATTTAAAAATTTGATGTGTGCCAAGTTTCTCATTCAAATATTGAACTTCATTTTTTACTATAATAAGTCTCAAAGGTTTGAACATGTTTACAAAACATACATCAGAGTAATAATATATCACAAATAACTGATACATTAACAAAAATAGTTCTTTATCATGTGATCTTTTATCATTACATCTTATGTTTTATCATAACATCTATCCATGTATAGCTAACTGTTAATCATGTAAATGTATACCATAACATCTGTCTATGTATAACTAACTGTTGATACAGTACATGTATACCATAACATCTGTCTATGTATAACTAACTGTTGATCCAGTACATGTATACCATAACATCTGTCTATGTATAACTAACTGTTGATCCAGTACATGTATACCATACCATCTGTCTATGTATAACTAACTGTTGATCCAGTACATGAATACCATTACATCTGTCTATGTATAACTAACTGTTGATCCAGTACATGAATACCATAACATCTGTCTATGTATAACTAACTGTTGATCCAGTACATGCATACCATTACATCTGTCTATGTATAACTAACTGTTGATCATGTAAATGTATACCATTACATCTGTCTATGTATAACTAACTGATGATCCAGTACATGAATACCATAACATCTGTCTATGTATAACTAACTGTTGATCCAGTACATGAATACCATAACATCTGTCTATGTATAATTAACTGTTGATCCAGTACATGTATACCATTACATCTGTCTATGTATAACTAACTGTTGATCCAATACATGTATACCATTACATCTGTCTATGTATAACTAACTGTTGATCCAGTACATGTATACCATTACATTTGTCTATGTATAACTAACTGTTGATCCAGTACGTGTATACCATTACATCTGTCTACGTATAACTAACTGTTGATCCAGTACATGTATACCATAACATCTATCTATGTATAACTAACTGTTGATCCAGTGCATGTATACCATTACATCTGTCTATGTATAACTAACTGTTGATCCAGTACATGTATACCATAACATCTATCTATGTATAACTAACTGTTGATCCAGTACATGTATACCATAACATCTGTCTATGTATAACTAACTGTTGATCCAGTACATGTATACCATTACATCTGTCTATGTATAACTAACTGTTGATCCAGTACATGTATACCATTACATCTGTCTATGTATAACTAACTGTTGATCCAGTACATGTATACCACAACATCTGTCTATGTATAACTAACTGTTGATCCAGTACATGTATACCATAACATCTGTCTATGTATAACTAACTGTTGATCCAGTACATGTATACCATAACATCTGTCTATGTATAACTAACTGTTGATCCAGTACATGAATACCATAACATCTGTCTATGTATAACTAACTGTTGATCCAGTACATGCATACCATTACATCTGTCTCTGTATAACTAACTGTTGATCCAGTACATGTATACCATTACATCTGTCTATGTATAACTAACTGTTGATCCAGTACATGTATACCACAACATCTGTCTATGTATAACTAACTGTTGATCCAGTACATGTATACCATAACATCTGTCTATGTATAACTAACTGTTGATCCAGTACATGTATACCATAACATCTGTCTATGTATAACTAACTGTTGATCCAGTACATGTATACCATAACATCTATCTATGTATAACTAACTTTTGATCCAGTACATGTATACCATAACATCTGTCTATGTATAACTAACTGTTGATCCAGTACATGTATACCATAACATCTGTCTATGTATAACTAACTGTTGATCCAGTACATGCATACCATTACATCTGTCTATGTATAACTAACTGTTGATCATGTAAATGTATACCATAACATCTGTCTATGTATAACTAACTTTTGATCCAGTACATGTATACCATAACATCTATCTATGTATAACTAACTTTTGATCCAGTACATGTATACCATAACATCTGTCTATGTATAACTAACTGTTGATCCAGTACATGTATACCATAACATCTGTCTATGTATAACTAACTGTTGATCCAGTACATGTATACCATAACATCTATCTATGTATAACTAACTTTTGATCCAGTACATGTATACCATAACATCTGTCTATGTATAACTAATTGTTGATCCAGTACATGTATACCATAACATCTATCTATGTATAACTAACTGTTGATCCAGTACATGTATACCATAACATCTGTCTATGTATAACTAACTGTTGATCCAGTACATGTATACCATTACATCTGTCTATGTATAACTAACTGTTGATCCAGTACATGTATACCATTACATCTGTCTATGTATAACTAACTGTTGATCCAGTACATGTATACCACAACATCTGTCTATGTATAACTAACTGTTGATCCAGTACATGTATACCATAACATCTGTCTATGTATAACTAACTGTTGATCCAGTACATGTATACCATAACATCTGTCTATGTATAACTAACTGTTGATCCAGTACATGAATACCATAACATCTGTCTATGTATAACTAACTGTTGATCCAGTACATGCATACCATTACATCTGTCTCTGTATAACTAACTGTTGATCCAGTACATGTATACCATTACATCTGTCTATGTATAACTAACTGTTGATCCAGTACATGTATACCACAACATCTGTCTATGTATAACTAACTGTTGATCCAGTACATGTATACCATAACATCTGTCTATGTATAACTAACTGTTGATCCAGTACATGTATACCATAACATCTGTCTATGTATAACTAACTGTTGATCCAGTACATGTATACCATAACATCTATCTATGTATAACTAACTTTTGATCCAGTACATGTATACCATAACATCTGTCTATGTATAACTAACTGTTGATCCAGTACATGTATACCATAACATCTGTCTATGTATAACTAACTGTTGATCCAGTACATGCATACCATTACATCTGTCTATGTATAACTAACTGTTGATCATGTAAATGTATACCATAACATCTGTCTATGTATAACTAACTTTTGATCCAGTACATGTATACCATAACATCTATCTATGTATAACTAACTTTTGATCCAGTACATGTATACCATAACATCTGTCTATGTATAACTAATTGTTGATCCAGTACATGTATACCATAACATCTATCTATGTATAACTAACTGTTGATCCAGTACATGTATACCATAACATCTGTCTATGTATAACTAACTGTTGATCCAGTACATGTATACCATAACATCGATCTATGTATAACTAACTGTTGATCCAGTACATGTATACCATAACATCTATCTATGTATAACTAACTGTTGATCCAGTACATGTATACCATAACATCTATCTATGTATAACTAACTGTTGATCCAGTACATGTATACCATTACATCTGTCTTTGTATAACTAACTGTTGATCCAGTACATGTATACCATTACATCTGTCTATGTATAACTAACTTTTGATCCAGTACATGTATACCATTACATCTGTCTATGTATAACTAACTGTTGATCCAGTACATGTATACCATAACATCTGTCTATGTATAACTAACTGTTGATCCAGTACATGTATACCATAACATCTATCTATGTATAACTAATTGTTGATCCAGTACATGTATACCATTACATCTGTATGTATGTCTTCTGTCTGTTGACTGTTTGTTGGTCTGGGTCAACTTATGTAGGCCTATAACATTTCATGTTATCCATGTTGTAAGAGGGCTGGTCTCTCTTAGCTGTTGGTCCTGAAAAATAATGAAAAATGTTAAAAATAATATCCTTAGACATTTTCAGAGCAATTCTACAATGATGTAATGTAACATACTGTATGATTTCACTTTTCTTGTATTTTACCTCTTTTCACATATGGTCGGTCCTACACAAATTATGTCAAGCAGTGGCAGACATCTTGACATTCTGAAGCATAGGAAAAATTATAATTATGATACTGTAAGGGGTCATCCAATGATTATTATGACACTGTAAGGGACCATCCAATGATTATTCATGTACAGTTTTGGGTCAATCAAGAGTTTTGTTTTTGAAATTTATTCATTTTTAAGTAGGGTTCTATGCTGAACAAAGTCCTGTGATGTTGGTCATCTTTGATTTCCGATCAACACAAAAGTATCTGTTGAGAACCATCCAAGGGATGTTTCGTCCAAGTATTATTTCAAATGGTTTAGTGGTTTCTCAGAATAATTAAATTATTTCTCCTCGCATTATTCCCCTTTGATTATCTAATTAAATAGGTTGTATATTCAATGGTTATAGTTCGTTTGACTTCTATAAATCTCCAGAAATAAAATCTTAAAAATTCATTTTTTAAATCAACAATTATTTTGCGGTTGTATGCACATATATATCAATAAAGTATGATAATTAATTTCAAAATGTTTGGCCAATTAATAAAAAAAAAATTGTCCATTAGGTCTCCATAGAAAAAAAAACAGCAGCAGACAATCTAAGGAACATTCCAAACCAACCAAGTTTTATTTCAATGGTAGAGTGGTTTTGGACATGGACAATTTTTTTAAATATTTTTCTCATTGACACGCAGAACAGACATTTTCTGTTCCAACTTCCTCTATTTTTTTCTTTATATCTGGGCTAGGATCCTATGAATTGGTATAAATTCCTGACTGTGAAACAAATAAAATACATAATGATGAGAGAACACCTGATAGAATACCCATGTTTCAGTTGGTATTGAGAGAGCAGGGCCCGGGTTGTTCAAAACAGTGGATAAAGTTATCTGCTGGATAAATCATCTATCCAGTGGACAACTTCTGTTGTTCAAAAGTTGTCCACTGGACAAATGTGTTTTATCCTGGACAACATTTGTCAAGTTTAATTGGGTACGGATAAAGTTTTATCCAGTGGATAAATATGATCGCCAATTGAAATTACATTCAAATTTTTTTTGTCATCATGAAGTTTATTCTGTTTAATTTCAAGAATAGCATTTCCCTTTTTTGGAAATAGATTACACTACACATAACAGGAACTAAGATAAATAGATAGATTTTAAATACAAATGTAAATAAATAAATGTTAATACAATATAAATAAAACAAAAATGAGGAGAGAAAAAAACCACACACACCTTCAGAACTGATTTCGGATTTAATTTGTTGCCAGCGCAAGTAAATTAAAGAGAGGTGTAAAAGAAGGGACTGGTTGGTTATTTTAGTCTTCCATGATCTTGCATTTTTCTTCCGAAATATTTTCTGTTGGTTTTTGTGTGCCGTGAATCGTTACGAGGACATTTTCTGTGAATCGTTTTGAATCTAATTTATTTTACATTCTTCATGATATACGCCTCTCATCTACGTTTTTAATGAACCTTTTTTTTTCAATGTGGTCTTCTGTGTTTGTTCATTGTTGTTTTTTTTCTCTACGGTGTTGTCAATATTACATGAATTACTGGACACATCCACAGTCCAATTGCCGACAAAATAAACCCGACTAGCGAGGATGTATAAATGGTAAAAAATACCTTTTCAATTACATTGGGTTACAATTTTTTTTAATATGAACAGAAGAATTTATTTAACGTGCCTTCAATTGACCAGTAAAAAATACTTTTGATGAATAGATGAATAGTGATGAGGCCCCCCCTCCTTTTATTAGTTCAAAAGTGGAAGAATGGCTTATGATGATATTAGTGATGGGCAATTGTTTACTAGATCTGTTTGCTGTTTTTGATTTAGATTTGGAAACGATTTGAGTTGATAATTCTTGTTGCTTTTTTGTGTTTTTTTTTTGTCTCTCAACAGTTGGAGTTAAATATTATTTATTTTATTTGTTTTGACAACAGTATGAAAAAGGTCATTCAGTGTATGTGTGTAGATTTCTGTGAAAATATCCGATCCCAAGACATGTACGTTAAATTTCCCAAGATCCAATCAACATATTTTGTAAACCATGATATTTACTGTATATACATGTACATGTAGGGAGTATCCTAGTCCCAAATATGTCACTTATTTCAGGCCAGCCCACTTCAATAGATTCCATGTCTTCCAGAACACAATTTGGATTTCATTGTTGTAAGACACTATTACATTACATCATTAAGTACAATAATTGAACTGGATCACAATAAAATATTTCTAAAGTTTTGTAAAATTGTATTTTTCTTAAAATAAATATATCTTCCTATTTTTGTATACATACATAAAAAATCTGAACTATTCAACACAACATGAATGACAAAATGACACACCCTTTAATTAATCTTGCCCTTGCTTCAATGTCGATAAATCTTTAGGAAAGAAATGAAGCAACTAGCTTCAATTTATTTGTACAATATTATAATTTGGATTATTATTTCATGATCTGAAAAAAATAAATAAAAAGGTTTCTCTTAAAAAAATCCTGGTCTAATACATTATGTAGGCAAAACTAAATAGAAAATAAATGTGTGATTAGTCACAATTTGTCTAACAAAAATTTGATTACCATATGACTTGAACAAATTCCATGGAGACATAAATTCCCAGCTCCAACACAAAGATAACAAAATGATTGGTCATATATCATTTGCAAGATTGTAACAAATAAATTGAACTGTGTGAAAAATAACTTGAAATGTGAAAAATAACTTGAAATGTCGCTGAACTTAGCAGACTTGTTTTTTTCATTTTTGGTCTGGATTGCTTTAAGAGAGGAAGTGCAAAACAAGAACAATATTTGATCTTGTCATGTAACAAAATTGCTCATAAGATGAGTTGATTCCAAAGTGACACTGGTGCATGGTACGTAAGGTCAGAAGTAGGTTAAAATGTGACTATTGCTCTGTTGAGCTAAAATAAACAGAAACATTTATCATACTTGTCTTTATTTAAAAAAAGATGGATAATCATTCTTGTTTACATAGAATACCATTAAATCATATTTGCACATGCCATAGGTTATTCTACCCTCTATATAGTTATCAAAGGGCTTCAATGTGTATGGTATAAAAAATATACAAACTTTTGTCAAAATAAACCATTTCACAAAATACATAGTCTTTATCTTAAATTCTTTCACCTACATGTACTTGCCTGAAAGCCAAATTTAGAATAATTTTCTATTTATTCAAACAAATTCTTTCATAATTTTCACTTGTCCGAATCCAGTTTTACTTGTCCCGGGCTTCGGGCAAGTGGGTTAGCATGAAGACTGCACACACATTAATATTTCTTAGAATTGATCCTAAGTAACAAACCTGCAAAGAGATGACCTTAAAATATGCTACACATAAGTCTAAAGGCAGAAATATATTTAAAAGTAGAGTGCTATCAATTTTACACCAATTTAACAGGATTATTGGTTTTAGTAATAATTATACCACGGTTTTCTAAGTTAAGTTAAACGTTTAAACAATCGAACACAAAGCGTCAGATTGTTCAACTCGAAACACTGAGGTATAAATGATTTGTAACATGAAGCCATGTGCAATATCACATCCAGGTCATTGATTATTGCACGGCTCTCTGAGAGTAATAAAACAATAGTCCAGATTTAAAGTGTGCAATATCTCTTATGTGTGTGTATTATTTCATAATTCTAACTTCTTAGCTGTTGCTTACATTCTGGTATATAAACCCAAAAAGACCAAAGGAAAAGAATGGATTCATGTTACAACAAGTATTTAAGGCATCTAAAGTATGCAAATTTTGTTAAAAAAGATGATTGGGTTTCTGGGAGTAAAAATAAACATTTGAATACAATTCAAAGTACCGTATTTGGTTTTGTATAATGATCACCATTTTGGCTAGCCAGAACCAGTTTTAATAAATCAGATTATCAGAAAGTTTATTGAGTTATTAGTCTTTAATCGTCACTTTCAGCCTGAAATACCACCTGTGACCTATATTAACAGGGATGATTTTTTTCAGTTTCTTAACTGATTTCAGCTATTTTCCTCTGAAATTTTTATTCTGAAAGTTGCTGGACATGATCTGAACAGGTAAAATATGGAGGGTTTGAAAGGGGGTGTAGATGGTTTCAGCTATTTTAATTGATTTTCAGTTATTTCATTTTCTAACCAGAGCCTATCACCAATACGGCGTGGGTTCGTGCCCGGCTTTGTAAATTACAAACTAGAGGCTCCCAGGAGCCTGTAATCACTCACCTGGTTTTCAATCTGACATCTAAAGTTGATAGAAAATGGGGGTGTTACACATAATTTTGAAAGTGGGCCACCCAAAGATTATTTCAACTCAAATTTCTGAGCAAAAGATTTTGATGTGATTTTTATCTCGTAATATTCCTAAACGGAATAAACTGGCTGAAAAAATCTCACAGAAAAACCCATAATGTATGCTAAACTACTCCTTGCCATATAGCTGCAGTTAAAATTTGAGTTCATTTTGATTTGTAATAAAGCGGAAATTGACAACTAAAGAAATTTCTATTTTTAGTAACATCAGCCATCTTGAATGGAGGGCGGGGCTGTCGGACACAATATTGAAAGGGGACCACTCAAGGACCATCCCAGCCAAATTTACTTTAATTTGGTTCAGCGGTTTCAGAGGAGAAGATTTAAATGTAATCTTTTATCAAAATATGTCTAATTTGTATAATCAGTATAAATCGGCTGAAAGAAAAATTTCACAGAAAAACCCAGAATATATGTTAATCTACTCATTGTTATGTAGCTGCAGTTAAAATTTGAGCTCAATTTGATTTATAATAAAGCAGCAATGGACAATTGAAGAAATTTCTATTTTTAGTAACAGCAGCCATCTTGAATGGAGGGTGGAGCTGTTGGACACAATTTTGAAATGGGACTACCCAAGGACTATCCCTGCCAGGTTTGGTTTAATTTGGTTCAGCGGTTTCAGAGGAAAAGATTTAAATGTGATCTTTTATCAAAATATGCTTAATTTGCATAATTGGTATAAATTGGCTGAAAGAAACATTTCACAGAAAAGCCCGGAATATATATATGTTAAACTACTCATTGTCATGTAGCTGCAGTTAAAATTTGAGCTCATTTTGGTTTATACTAAAGCAGCAATGGACAATTGAAGACATTTCCATTTTTAGTAACAGCAGCCATCTTGAATGGAGGGCGGGGCTGTCGGACACAATTTTGAAAGGGACCCACCCAAGGACCATCCCTGCCTAATTTGCATAATCGGTATAAATCGGCTGAAAGAAAAATTGCACAGAAAAACCCAGAATATATGTTAAACTACTCCTTGCCATGTAGCTGCAGTTAAAATATGAGCTCATTTTGACTTATACTAAAGCAGCAATGGACAATTAAAATTTCATCCTCCCTTTATTCTATTTTCAGCTTGGCGGCCATCTTGGTTGGAAGTCGGGATAACCGGACACAATTTTGTTAGGGGGCCATCCAAGGACCATTCCACCAAAGTTTGGTTCAAATTGGCCCAGTGGCTTCAGAGGAGTTGATTAAAATGTGAAAAGCTAACGAATGGACGGACGACAGACGACGGACGCTCAGTGGTGACAATAGCTCACATGATCCTTTAGGTCAGGTGAGCTAATAATCATGGGAGTTGTCCACAGGACAAAATTTTAGCCAGTGAATAGCTATCCAACCATTGTCTTTGCTTTTGATCAGCCAATTTTAACCACTGTCTAGCTGTCGACTGGATAAGTAGTTGTCCAGTGGACAACCTTATCCAGTGGATAACTTTATCCAGTATTTTGAACAACCGGGCCCAGTTTGACAAACTGGAAAAGAAATTGATCCATTGTTTGAATACAATTGCCTTTGTTTGCACCTGAATCCAATTGTTGGACATTTAAACTCTTTGATGTATATCTGGAAGAGAAGTCAATCACTTATTGATTAAAACTCCCATAAAAATTCAACTCATCTGGTAAAGGATTTTGATCTTCTTTGATGTTAAAAAAAAAGTTTACTTCCGATACATAAAAAATATGTAAATAAAAAATGATACCCTCCCATCCCCCCCAAATAAAAGAATAAAAAAACACAAAAGAAAACAAAATCATAGAGATTTTACTTTCAAAGAACAAATTTCAACATTTGTTTTATGGAAACATTAATAGTTCAAACAGTAAACCAGATAATGTACCGGTATTATGTATTTTATTTGTTACTTGCCATAAATCCACAATAGTGATGCAGGATTTTTATTTTTAATTTCAAATACAGGATTAACCCCTCATAGAAATAGATTATCATGGGGGGAAATTAGACATCCTTTATCACAAACATTAAGTACCCATTCAATATTAAGAGGTGGCTGACTTTTTACTTATATTTTCTTGCTGATTGATTTAGATTTTTGGTGTTTTAACAACACTTTCAGTAATATTTCAGCTATATCATGGCGACCAGTTTTAGTGGTGGAAGAAGCTGGAGTACCCGGAGAGAACCACCAACCATGGGAAAGCAACTGGTAAACTTTCTCACTTGCAGTTGCAAGTCGAGTGCACCCTTTTTTGTAATTTACAAAGCCGGGTGCGAACCCATGCCATATCGGCTTGTATGAGTTGTTAAGTAATCCAACTACCTAACTCATTGAGCCACATGGGCCCTCTACATTTTCATCTAAACAATTCCTATTTCCCTATAAAATGTTTGACTGGTATCAATATTTGTGATGTTTTTTATATTTGTACCTACTATATTTCTTTGTGCACTTGTAAGTTGATCTCTTAATTTATTATGGGTGGAATCTACCCCAAATATCCTAAAATTATCAAAAATGCTAGTAATTTTCACTATTTTTTTAAGTCTTTTTTTTTTCCCCAATTGTTTTCATTATTGATATACTCTGCATCCCAGTCTTCTATGATTTAATTGCCACTGATAAGTAGTTATGAAGATAACAATTAAGAATCTCAGTTCTCACATTGGCTGTAATAAAACTCATATAATGTCTTACTATCTATGAATCTAGAAATTTTAGCGAGGGGCACCTGTTTAACAACTGTCATTCCTGCTAATTAATGTATTTTGGATTTCAAACCCTCTCCCCCTTTTTCCCCTTTACACTTTTAAACCTGGAAATATTCCTCCAAAAAATGAAAGAATAACAAAGCTGCATGATAAAAGTGACTGTGACAACCCAAAATAAACAAGACTTACCAAGAAAAAACATAGTTTAGGTTGTAGACAATACATACCTTCATTCTGAAGAGAAATCCCATAGAGTTCTCTGTTATGTTCTAGGACAACTGTTGAGTATGTTGCACCACAATCCAAGAATCTGTACAAAGTAAAAGGTTAAGATATCATAAACATACATAGAGATAAAATATGAATTAAATAAACAATTATTCTATACTGCAATTGAAAACTGAGTTGTTTTCCCCTCTCAAATTTAATTCATAATAAAGTGATTTCTTGTGTAAAATACCATTTTTTTCTATTCAATAGTTTGCCATTTTAAGTAGAGATAAAAACAAATTAAATTACATGCTCGAAATGTTCAATTCAAAGTTTAAAATACTGTAATATAATAAAAACAGATAACAATCCATCTTTAAGACTCCAAATTCATGAGTAAAAAATCTGCACTAGTCAATGGGTCAATGGGAGGTAACTCTATATTTTTTTTGGTCAAATAAATCGCTATTTCAAGGGTAATTTAGTGACTATTTTTTTCAATTTCAGAACCGATTAAAATTCACATTGGACAGTTTGCATAAAGAGAGGAGATAGATGTGGAATTACATATTCTATGAGCACAGGCAAGCCAATCCTCAGTATCAGGGTATATTATTGTGGGATTTAGACAATAAAGAAAAACGTGGTTGGGGGAATAGACAAAAAGTAAAATACAACAAATATAGGTACATATCTCAGCTGTATACTCTATAAAATATAAAATGAGCTAGAGGAAGGAAGACCAGGACATAAACCCTAAAAAATAAATACCGTTGCTCATGTTGGCCCGAGTTATTCACTAATAGAATACACAGGTTTCAGGAAAATACTTCTCGACTGCCATATTCCTGCTCTTAGTGTATCGAGTCTACAAAAATAAAGAGCAAATAATGTGTGAAATACAAAACATTTTATGAAACGAATATGTCTCCCCTCCTTATATAGTTTTTTTTTGGTCAACATTGTCTCCTCTCCTTATATATTTTTTTTTGGGGTCAAAATTGTCTCCCCCCTCCTTAGTTTTTTTTTTTGTCAACATTGTCTCCCCTCTCCTTAGTTTTTTTTTTGGTCAACATTGTCTCCCCTCCTTATATAGTTTTTTTTTGGTCAACATTGTCTCCCCTCCTTATATAGTTTTTTTTTGGTCAACATTGTCTCCCCTCCTTATATATTTTTTTTTGTCAACATTGTCTCCCTTCCTTATATAGTTTTTTTTTGTTGTTCAACATTGTCTCCCCTCCTTATACAGTTTTTTTGTTAACATTGTCTCCCCTCCTTATACAGTTTTTTTTGTTAACATTGTCTCCCCTCCTTATATAGTCTTTTTAAATACATAAAATAAACAAATAGAACATTTAACAACCTACAGGATTACTAAATTTTGTCAACATGAATGAATTATAAATATAATATTGATTTCTAGTTTTAATTTCTGTGATTAAAGTGAGAAACAGAATGAATTGTTTTTTCAGTAAATATATAGATATAGCCTGGAAGATCATTCTGTGACTGAGAAATGTAGAGAAGAGCAATGCTTTACTTGTATCCCAAGTGTAGTGTTTGATAGTCTCTTATGATCACTTACATCCATATCCTTTCTTACTAGTAATTTTTTTATTCAAATAATTCTTATGAAAATTAGAGTTATCATTCTTTGTAAAAAAAATATCTCGGGGGGGGGGAAACTGCATCAGATATTGATATGAATGTAAATGAATTTATAGTTCATGCTTATCCTATACAAAATGAGGAATTTTTATTGAGGTTCTCACATTTAACAAATTATTTGGATCGTTATGTAGCTTCAGTTAGGCAGAGTAGACTTGTAAATTTAAAAAGTATCCCAAAAGAGAATTTTTACTTACCACTCTCTTCTCGATGCAATTTCTTTTTAATCTTTGACATCTTCCCCACCCTGTCCCTCCCCCCGAGTGTAGCTCCTGACACTTCGGTCATTATCTCCCTTGTCGAACTACGCCAGCGTTGTAGTTCAACTTAGGAGATCACGACACCCCAAAAATAGGACCCCAGTGTAGCTGCCGACACCTGTTCCTCCCCACCGCCCCCTAGTCAAGGTACACAGAGCATAGTACCCAAGAGACGTGGCCCCCAAATGAAACTCCTGTCATTTGGATATTGCCTAAATGCACTCTGACCTGGACATCTAAGCATAGGGGGACGTTCATAGATGTGAACCCCAAACACACCAGGCTTAACTTTGTATGCTTTAGTTTGTCCAAGGTCCAAGAACAAATAGTTCCACCTACCTCTTCCCAAGATCAAATTGTCCTCTGCATAGAGGTGGGTGCATCAAACAAGACAGGTTCCAACTGTTCCTTGGAAAAGGTCATTGCATTTGAACATGTCCTCTGAACAGAGGTGGTTGCATCAGAACAAGTCAAATTGTTCCCTTGATCGAGGCAATTGTCGGGTCTGGTTATGTACAGTAGAGAATTGCAGGAATATTTTAATATGTAGTTGAAAGTTTCTTGTTTGCAAATCAATGTGAATCTGTCCAATTTTTTTAAAGTTTATATTGGTTTTTCTGCCAGATATCTAGTTATAAATAGACGAGGGTCATTAAATACCAATCCTTCCTAATTGTACCCATCACAAGCCAGGAGATACAATTTCCTTCAGCCTTTCATGTGTTTTTTGCACTTAGTGTTTGAGATTTGCAAGTAGTTGTGTGTTGTTATAGCTATTTGTAAACAACCATTAGCATTTGATGTGGTTTTTATGTTGTCATGGTTACTAATATTGATAACCATTAGCATTTTATTTTCAATGTATCCTGAACTTAAAATAAAAAACTGCAAAAAGAAATCTTCAACTTATGCATTTTATTTTTATTCACCTTCATATTATTTAATACATTATCTACAGATTATTATTGCCATATTTCAGATTTTCAAACCCTGATATTAAAACTGAACAAGATATGATTATAATCTAATGATTATGAAGTCTCCCAAACCGGCCACTGACAACCGGATTAAAAAATATATTAAAAGCTACCTTTGAAATCGAACAATGTTGAATTTTTGCGGTATTGTGGCGGCCATTTTGAAAATGGCGACCGGTAGAAATTTTTCGATGTCGGGAATCAATTCAGGACGTTGAAATCGAACAATGTTGAATTTGTGCGGCATTGTGGTGGCCATTTTGAAAATGGCGACTGGTAGAAATTTTTCGATGTCAGGAGTCAATTCGGGACATCATAATCTACCCACATATGAAATGTCGTTGAAATCGGACAATGATGAATTTGTGCGGAATTGTGGTGGCCATTTTGAAAATGGCGACCGGTATGCGACAGGTAGAAATTTTTCAATGTCGGGACATCATTATCTACCCACATAAAAAATTTTGATGATATCGGACAATGTTGAATTTTTACCACCCATTTTTTATGCCATGTTTTGGCAGCCATTTTGAAAATTTTGAAACCCAGAATTGATCCTCTAATGGTGACCTATTACTATGTCAAATCTTATTTCTCTATCATTATCCATTTAGAAGTTATCAACATTAACGTACGAAATTTCTACTTTCCCCATAGGATTCTATAATAACCCCCACCCCCTTTGAACCCCTCAAAATATGACTTTGACCCCCTTTACCACAAAGCTGAAAACTTTAGGACCAACTAGAAACATATATCTATAACTCCACCAAGTTTTATGAAATTCTGTCCAGGAGTTCCTGAGATCTGCCGTGGACAAGTTCATGTGCCACGGAAAGAAAGGAGGAGGAGGAGGAGAATAATAATAATAATAATAAGAAACGGAGCAAAAACAATAAGTCTCCAAACCTTGTTTGGGAGACTTAATAATACATAAATAAAACTTGTATCTGTCTGCATCAATGGATTTAAACAACATTCAATAAATCATTCATAAGTCAAAATACAAATATGATTAAAGTTTTCCATCAAATAAAATTCCTTTAGATTACAGGGATTTCTTCTATTTTTCTTGGCATTCTTCCAAGCAACAAATGGTTATCTTCCAGACTTTAGGAAATAAATGATGTTGGCAATCTTCCAGACTTTAGGCAGTAAATGATATTGGCAATCTTCCAGACTTTAAAAACATCAGTATTTTCTATAAAAACAAAATAATATTATATTTATAGTTATCTAAATAACATCCTTTCATGTACATTAAATTGGAAACTGGAAACAGTAGATTAGTGGTAAAACATGAAACAAGTGTAGACAGATCTATGTCTCACCTGCCCCCTGCAAATTGCTTGTGCGAAATATTTTTTTAGACAATAAATGAATGTACTGTGCCACGAATCTGTACCAGGTCCATCATCAAAGTACAGTAAAACCTGTATTAAGAGGTCACCTTTGTTTCAAAGAAAAAGTGGCCTTATAAGAAAGGTGACCTCTTAGAAGAGGTTAAATTCATATTACATTTTCTATGACGCGACAAGAAAAAGGTGACCTTTAAATACAGGCGACTGCATGGGCAGGTTTGACTGCATAGACCAAATATGGTGAACCTAGGTTGTAGAAACTTGCCCAAGGCCAAATAAACAAATGTGTGTTTACGGTCACATGTCAAAAAATTCTAGGGTCGGTCGGTCAGCATTAATTTTTATTTTTTTATTTTTCTATTTATTATCGGCAAAACCGGAAATAGTCGTTCCCGGTCAGCCGTCATTTGTTGAAGCTGTTTTATGACGAGTTACACAGTTTTTCTACCTTCTTTGCTCTCAATTTCGACAAAAAGCTAGCGGTTGAATTAATAAAACATTGCTGCTGATTAACAACAAAAAGATTATCTGAATTCTGTGTAAAAATTGATAGGGTTGCTAGCAAAAATTAGGGTCGAATAATTGCCAATAAAAAAGGTTAGGGTCGGCGGCTGAAAAATAGGGTCGGTCAGGTGACCGTAAACACACATATTTTTTTATTTGGCCTAATCAGCAAAACTTAACATAAATTTAACAAAGTCAGCAGACTGAAAATGAGGTGAAGGGCATGGTGAACCTAGGTGGTATGGTACATGTAGTGGAGAAACTGACCTAATCATGTTTAACAACACCGGTAGACTGAAAATGAGGTCAAAGATAGGTGACACATGTAAGTCTGACAGGTACCTTCCATGATAAATGTTTGGACCAAACATGGTGAACCTAAGTTGTAGGGGGTGGAGAAAGTGACTCCATAATGAAAACTTGATGTAAATTTTATAAAATCTGTAGATCATGAAAATGAGGTCAATGTTAGATGACATATGCCCGACTGATATGTAAACACCATGATAAATATATGGATCAAGTACAAAATGTATGATGAACCTACATTGTATGGTAGTGGAGAAAGTGACCCAAGCATGAAAAATTGATGCAAATTTATCAAAGCCAGTAGACTGAAAGTGAGGGTCAAGTTCAGGTGGCACATGCCTGGTGAACCTAGGTTGTATGGTAATGGAAAAATGACATAATCACAAAAACTTGGCACAAATTTAATAAAGTAAGTAGACCATGAAAATGAGGTCAAGGTCTAGACTAAGAAAAATTATTATATTCAGTTTTAGATAGATTTTCAGTTGTAACCCATTAAAGTAGGGTTAGGAGTTATGGTGCTAAATGCCACTTTCAACAATATTTCAGCTATATCGTGGCAGTCAGTTTTACTGGTGGAGGAAACCAGAGTACCAGTACCAGGAGAAAACCACCAACCTACCACAAGTCACTGACAAATTTCATCACAAAAAGTTGCATCGAGTGCACCTCGACATTTGAACTCACAACTTTAGTGGTGATAGGCACTGATAGCACAGGTAGTTGAAAATCCAACTACCATATCAACACAACCATGACCTCCCCAAATTAACGTAGGACTTCCAATTTTTTTTTAAATGAGCATTGACATACTACCGAAAGCACTCGACACAATCCATTCAGAATTTGGGCCCCTATTAGAACCCTTTCTGAAATAAAACGAAAAACAATCATGGCCCACCAACAGCCCATTAATATAAACACTTCACAAAATTACATTAAAATTCGCTGAAAAATAAAAACTTTCAAATTTTGGAAATTTGCACATTTCTTCGTATTGTGTGTTCTTAGTTGCCAGTTTCTCTGGATTGTCTGTTTTTGATTGGCCCTTCGGTATACTCTATCATTTATTCAGCCTCTTTCGATCAAATTTATCTAAAAACCATAAAAGATATCTCTAGCAAATCCATCGAAAGTTCTCAACACAATCCATTCAACAACAAAAAACAATTGGATGAAGAAAAAAAATTGTATGCACCTTTAAAATACACAACATTTCAAAATTTTGACCCCTTTTTCAAATAAAATAGCCAAACAAATGTATGGCCCATCAATAACACATAATGAGAAACACTGCCAAAAAACTACATTAAAATTGGATGAAAGTTTAAAAAGTTCATTTTTGTTTATCCCCCCCCCCCCCCCTTTTTATGTCAAAAATGGTAATATGCATGTTTCTGATATGAATTTTGCTTAGGAATGCATTAAAAAACTCTGAATGATTAAAAACATAAATGAAGATAATGTTACCCATGTTACAACTGGATATAAACTATGGCTTCCATGAATTATTTCGATTCTAGTAGGAAAAATCTAACTTATTTTTTAAAGTGGAAATCAGTAATGGAAATGCATTTCATAGCAAAATCCACTAATCTTCATGCTTACAGTTGGTTTTCTTTTATATATAACTACCTACTTTGATGCCATTAAGTTACTGATATTTTCCAATTTGATGACATTTTGAGAAATTATCAACTAAACAAATAAAATTCTCACAAAATCGTAAATAAATCAGTAACCAGCTTGTGTTAATGTCATCAGCATTCCTTGTAAACTATGTCACGGGAAAACGCTAAATTACAACAGTCAAAGTCAATAGATGGTTGTCTAAGTATTTATTCCGGGAAAATATAGAGGTGAAAAAAACAATATGGGCATTTTTATGTTTGCATGCACCATGCTCCTGTATGAATACATGAATTCAGTGAGGAATGATGTTTGTAATTTGTTCGTCAATACACATGTGCTAATTAAAATACATCGTGACTTTTATCATTGTATTATTTAGAGCCAATGAAGGACATCATGTTAGAATAAATAATATATACACATATATATGGACACACCCTTTTTGATAACTTTGGGCCTCTTGTTTCTTTTGTGTATTTCTGATTAACAACAAAAAACATAAACTTTGAATGGGATCATCCAATGAAAATTCCTACCAAGTTTGGTTTCAATTGGCCCAGTGGTTTGAGAGAAGAAGATTAAAATGTAAAACTTTGTGGACAACGGACACTAAGTGATGGCAATAGCCCTCACATGACCCTTTGGGTCAGGTGAGCTAAATATTCTCTGCATTAAATGTATAATAATTTAATTTGATTTGAATACTGCAATCTGATTGGCTAATCCGCTTGGAGAAAATGTTGGTTATACTTGATAACCTGGGTTGGTATTATGGCGTCACCAACATATTCATTCGCCAACGACAAATTCAAATAGTCACATGAAATAATCGCAATTAAAATCGAGGAATCAATAAATTTTGTTGTAAAAATTAAATTATAAGGAATATTTGAACAGGTTATACTTGTATAACCTGGTTTGGAACAGTTTACGCTTTTCATAAACCACTTTGCAGTTTATTAAGCATAACCTGCCCCAAACCAGGTTATATTGTATAATCTGTTCAAAAATTCCTTAAATACACAACAATGTAAACAAATTATCTACCTGTCAAAGTTTCTGTAAACAGCTTGATGCTGGAGGCAGTATATGTCTGTAATATCACATTAGAACTTGATACAACTGCAAAGAAATAAAATATATTAGTTTTGCTGTAAACCTTCACATCTTAAATATCAACTCCAATTATGTGTATCCTGTAGTACTCATAATTTGTATAAGATGGCACCATATAATGTACAAGAACAAGGGGAGATAATAAGCAAAATTGTATGAACAATAAACAAAAACGAAAAATAAGCAATTTGTACATGATAAAAATGCCAAAAGGCCAAAAAAAAAAATGTGTGTTTCCGATTACATGGTCTTCAAAATTAGGGTCAGTAGGTAGGGATGATTATTTTTTTTTTAAACTTACAAGTATGCTCCTTCCTCTAAAATCACACAAACTTGTTTGTTTCTTTCTTACTACAGCTTATTAATTATTTGACATGCAGTATAGTACCTTCCTATGGTACCGAGGGTTCTATCATACCACGGTATTTACGTTTCACGCGATTGTCAGGGCTTCCACTACTTTCAAATCAGAGGGAGAAGTGACTTCTCTTTCAGGTGCTGACAAAAGAGAAGTGAGAGACAACAGGGAGAAGTGGTGAGAGTAGAGGGAGAAGTCATAATATTTCTCTAATTGTACCACTTTTCACATTCACAGGGCATTATCGTGGCATTCGTATGTTATAATGTACTTGTTATGCATTAAGGTATATTCAGTAGTTGTTTAATTCCTTGTTTTTGTTAGCATATCATCTCTCTGATTTACATATGTCCTTGTATTTGATTTTGTTTGTTTGTATTAAGTAAACCCTTTTCAGATTCTTTGTTTTGTCTTGCAAAGATGATAAATAAGGGTAATAACAAAATTACCGAACTCCGAGCAATCTTACAAAGGGAAAGTCAAAACTCATAATTATACAAACAGAAAAAATCAGTCAACAACCAGAAAACTGTGAAAACCATAATGACCCTGACTTGGTACAGGCATTTCTAAAGAAATGGTGGGTTGAATCAGATTTTAAATCGCCAAACCTCCCGCTCTCATTACGGTTCAAAGGCTCCGGCTGTCACTATAACAGTATTTAAATACAGGAACAAAATAGGTAAAATAGTTGTCAAAACAGTACCATATTCAGTGAATGTAAATGTCAAAAACACTTTCACGCCACATATTGATAAAAAAAAAAATTTGACATTTTTCTTGACTTCTTTATCTTTATACATTTTCACTATATGAAAATGCATCGCTTATAATCGTTTCTGTAGAGACGGAATATATTTCGACAAGATCTTGGTATCGGAATATAAACTTTTTAAGAGATCGAATAAGGCGAATCTTTTTAAGGCACATATATGATAGTGTAACGTGCAGGGGGTTGCACGTCACTGGCGTAATCCGGTTCATACCAGAGTTACTCCTCTGGATTCAAGTGACGCTCTGTATATCGTGTTTTTAGCTTATACAGTTAAACCTATGGACAATGTTGTGCGTTTTCGGCACCTGTGCGTTTTACGCACGCACCTATTGTTAGCTTAACCTGTGCGTTTTACCCTCGCACCTATTGCCAGTTTAACCTGTGCGTTTTACGCACGTACCTATTACTGGTTCAGCCTGTGCGTTTGTGACGACTGCACCTATTACTAGATAAACCTGTGCGTTTTACGCACGCCACTATAGCTAATTCAACCTGTGCGTTTTTACAGCACTTGTGCGTCAGTCCTGTGCGTTTTACGCACGCTACTATAGCTAATTCAACCTGTGCGTTCTTACAGCACTTAACTATAGTCTGTGCGTAAAGCTGCTAATCAAGTAACCAAGAGCGAATACTAGTATTGCATAGGGTTATTTGAACAAACATGTAGCTCGACAGAGCAACCCAAAGTGACAAGACACGCTGTGACAAGCCTTTATATACCCTGTTTTGGACTATACCATTTTATACAGACGATTCCAAAAGTCTGCATCATCAAAACGATTGTATATAACCCAATGATAATCATAAAGCGTGTAAAAGATCAGACTATTTCCGTGCATTATTTCATATCCCGACCCGTTTATGACTGTTACTTATCGTATTAATTATAAACATTATGGAAACTAAAAATAGAAACTATTCGTATGCTTAAAAAATGTCTTATTTAACCAACCACTTGATAAATAAAAATGGTCTACTGTTTCAAAAGTCGTAAATTAATTATTTGCATGCCAACTTTGTATATTAAACAATTAAAACAACATACACCAAAGGGGAATTCGTGGAAGTGGGGAAGGAAATTATACGGTCAAGTGCGCAAATTATCACCTATTTATAGCCTTAATTTATTTTTAGAATTTGCATACACATTTTAAATACGTGTTAACTAATTTTGTCACAATAGTCAACTATTGTCCAATAAATAATAAATAAATAAAATTTATTTCGACATCAGCATTGTCTCAAACAAGTCACACATAGATAAAATGACAAAACATTAGATAAGATAAATATATGCCCCAAAAAAAATACAAGCTGTGAAATCGCTAATTATTTAATCAAATTTTAATGAGTGTATATTATTTACATTGCTTCTCTTTAATCACTGATTGATATTAATTAAGAAACTAATCATATCCACAAAGTTAACAATCCCTTTGGATAGCCGCCATCAAACTCCAAATAAATGAAATGAAACAATACCGACGTTATTTTCCCCCCGAGTACGGATCCGTAGTACAGTTTTTATATTCGTAACTGTTTCGATTGTCCAAGTGGTTTAAGAGAAGAAGCGTTTTGAAACATTTTTCCCATAGGGTCCAATGTTAAACTAAGTCCTGCCGTAGCCGCCATTTTGAATTTCATATCGGAACAAAAAACCTAAAGTTTGTAGAGGATCATCCAAGGAACATTCATGTAAAGCTTGGCTTTAATCATATTTGTAGTTTCTGAGAAGAAGGCATTTGAACATTTTCCCATATTTTAGAGGACCTTCCAATGATCATTCCTGGGCAGTTTGGTTTAAATTGTCCAAGTGGTTTCAGAAAGGAAGCGTTTTGAAACATTTTTCCCATAGGGTCCAATGCTAAACTAAGTCCTGCTGTAGCCGCCATCTTCCATTTTTTATCGGAACAAAAAACCTAAACTTTGTAGAGGACCATCCAATGAACATTCCTGTCTAGTTTGGATTCAGTCTGATCTGTAGTTTCTGAGAAGAAGGCATTTGAACATTTTCACATAGGGTCCAATGTTAATCTATGTCTTGCGGTGGCGGTCATCTGGGATTTCCGATAGGCATAAAAAAACCTAAACTTTGTAGTAGAGGACCTTTCAATGATCATTCCTGGGCAGTTTGGTTTCAATTGTCCAAGTGGTTTAAGAGAACAAGCGTTTTGAAACATTTTTCCGATAGGGTCCAATGTTAAACTAAGTCCTGCCGTAGCCGCCATTTTGAATTTCATATCGGAACAAAAAACCTAAAGTTTGTAGAAGACCATCCAATGAACATTCATGTACAATTTGGCTTTAATCATATTTGCATATTATTGGTCCTGGCAGCCATGTTGAATATTCGACTGGAAAGAAAAACAGCAACTTTGTAGAGGACCATCCAAGGAACATTCCTGCTAAGTTTGGTTCCAATTGGCCCAGTGGTTTCGGAGAAGAAGCTTGAAATGTGAAAAGTTTACAGACAACGGACGCCAAGTGATGGCAATAGTTCCCATGGACCTTTGGTCCAGGTGAACTAATGAAAAACATAAAAAGAACACAATTCTATGCTTACCTCACACAAGGTACAAAGGTCCTCGGTGATCTTATGATTTGATCTATATGTTGTACATTATTGCCAATACTAATTGTGGACACATCCAATGAACCTGAATAACACAATTTAGAACTCATTACTACCATATGTGTCTTAAATTAATAAATTAATTGATATGCAACTACAATATTGACACAAAAATAAAAAAAAGTAAAAAGTCACTCATTCTTAGGATAACATGTTTACTGTTTATTACATAAAATTATCATTTAAACTGTTTTTATCATGAAAAAATATCTTTTATTCTCAAAGGGTGCGGGTGGCTCAATGAGTTAGGTAGTTGGATTACCTAACAATTCATACAAGCCTATCACCAATACGGCATGGGTTCACGACCGGCTTTGTAAATTGCAACCAGAGGCTCCTAGGAGCCTGTAATCGCTCACCTGGATGAAAGTTGCTTTCAATAACAACGCAGCTGCACTGTGGTGGCCATCTTGGTGGGAGAGTGCGACTGCCGGACACAATTTTGGAAAAAGACCATCCAATGACTATTCCATCAAAGTTTCTAATTGAGCTACTGGTTCCCGACAAGATGGTTTTTATGTGAATTTCATCCCCCCTTTTTCTATTCTTGGTTGGAAGTCGGGATCACCGGACACATTTTCAAGCGGGGCCACCCAAGGACCATTCTACCAAAATTTGGTTGCAATTGGCCCAGTGGTTTCTGAGAAGATTAAAATGTGAAATGTTGACGGACGGACGACGGAAAAACGGAATATATGTTAAACTACTCCTTGCTATGTAGCTGCAGTTAAAATATGAGCTCATTTTGAAGGGCGGGGCTGTTGGACACAATTTTGAAAGGGACCCACCCTGCCAGGTTTGGTTTAATTTGGTTCAGCAGTTTCAAAGGAGAAGATTTAAATGTGATATTTTATCAAAATATGCCTAATTTGCATAATCGGTATAAATCGGCTGAAAGAAAAATTTCGCAGAATATATGTTAAACTACTCCTTGCCATGTAGCTGCAGTTAAAATTTGAGCTCATTTTGACTTGTACTAAAGAAGCAATGGACAATTAAAATTTCATCCCCCCTTTTTTCTGTTTTTAGCTTGACGGCCATCTTGATTGGAAGTCGGATCACCGGACACAATTTTGGAAGGGGGCCATCCAAGGACCATTCCACCAAAGTTTGGTTGCAATTGGCCCAGTGGTTTCTGAGGAGAGGATTAAAATGTGAAATGTTGACGAACGGATGACGGATGAAAAGTGATGGCAATAGCTTACATGGCCTAAAGGCCAGGCGAGCTAAAAAAGGGTGCACTCAACTCGCATCTGCAAGTGACAAAGTTTACTAGTTGCTTGCCCATGGTTCTCTCTGGGTACTTCGGCTTCTTCCACCACTAAAACTGATCGCCATGATACAATTTTTTGTACAACTGAAATATTGCTGAAAGTGGCGTGAAACACCAAAAATCAATCAATCAGTCAATCTTTTATTCTCAATAAACCATCATTATTAAATACTGGCATAGGGTTCGGTTTATGGTATTTAATGATTTTGAGAATGTACTTGTTTTAGCAATAACTATAATATAAACTATTTGTTTTAAAAACTATTTGGCATAGAACTTTCAAATACAACGAGTCTCAGATGAAAGAGATCTTCTAAATTATTTTTGTGGAAAATTGTAGTTTTTGAGAATTGGATCTTACTGATGCAACAAATTGAGAAACTAGAGGCTCAGGTGAGCCTGTATCGCTCACCTGACATAAATAAGCCCTCTTAAGAATGTCTGCATGCCGAATACATCTAAGTTTTACCATTCAAATCCCATAGGGTTCTATAACATGCTCATGGCAGCCATCTTAGATGGAGGTTGTGGTCACCGGACACAATTTTAAAAGTATAATACCCAAGGACCATCCATGCCATGTTTGCTTTAAATTGGCCGACTGGTTTCAGAGGAGAAGACTTTTAAACAATTTTCCCATAGGTCCTATGTTAAAACTATGTCCACTGACGGCAGCCATTTTGGACCGAGATCTGGGTCACTGAACACAATTTTGGAAGTTGACCACCTAAGGACCATTGATGACATGTTTGCTATATTGGCTTACTGGTTTCAGAGGAGAAGATTTTAAAACATTTTTTCCCCATAAGGTCCTATGTTAAAACTATGTCCGCTGAAGGTGGCCATCTTGGATGGAGGTCAGGGTCACCGGACACAATTTTGAAAATTGACAACTCAAGGACCATCCATGCCATGTTTGCTTTAAATTGGCTAACTGGTTTCAGAGAAGATTTTTAAACATATTTCCCATAGGTTCCTATGTTAAAACTATGTCCGCTGATGGTGGCCATCTTGGATGAAGGTCTGGGTCACTGGATATAATTTTGAAAGTTGACCGTTTAAGGACCATTCATGCCATATTTGCTTTAAATTGGCTTACTGGTTTCAGAGGAATTTTTTTTTTTTAATTTTTCCCATAGGGTCCTATGTTAACAATCGTAACTACTCGGCCATTCTCGCTACCCTGCAAATAACCTTGTACGTACATAGTAGAAATTCTTCTTAAATTGTTTGCCGGAAGTTAAGTTAAGTTAAGCCGCACAAAAATATAGTCCACGAAAATCCAATATGGAAGACATACTAAGTAAAATCTAATCATGCAAAACTAATTAAAACTGTAATTGAAATATAGAAAATTGTTTAAAATATAACTTTATCAAACTTTCATGTAATTGACATGTGAAAAGTAGTGCGATTTATACGCCTAATGCATACGAGGTTATTTGCAGGGTAGCGAGAATGGTCGAGTAGTTACGATTGCTATGTTAAAACTATGTCCGCTGACGGTGGCCATCTTGAAAGTTGACCACCTAAGGACCATTCATGACATGTTTGCTTTAAATTGACTTACTGGTTTCAGAGGAAAAGACTTTTAAACATTTTTTCCATAGTTAAAACTAAGTCGAGTCACGACGGCCTTCTTGATATTTCCGATCGGCAAACGATTCACAAGTTTAGTACAGGACCACCCAATGATCATTCCTGCAAAGTCACAATTCAATTGGCTTTGTGGTTTCTGACGAGAAGATTTAAAAAATTTCAGCCAATGAGAACACATTATGGACCAAATCAGCACCAAAAACAAAAATCTGGTAGAGGACCATCCAATGAACATTTCTGGCAAGTTTGGTTCAATTCTCATCAGCAGTTTCAGAGAAGATTTAAATGTGAAAAGCTAACGGACGGACGACGGACGCTTACCCATGACAAAAGCTCACATGGCCTATGGCCAGGTGAGCTAAAAAAAAAAACATATTTTTCGGTACGATATGAATTGATATGAGCAGCATTTTTGGTGAAAATTCTAGTTTTTTTTGTTGTTGAAAAAACAAGAATTTTGAGAATTATGTCTTATTTACACAATAATCTTCTGCAATAAGCACTGATGTTCACGAGAATCTATATCACTCACCAGATTGTATCACATTTTGGGATTAGTGGAGAATGTAAATATCATTTTCAATGTCGGTCCTTAAGCATATTGTAGCAGGGCTTCAATGCATCAGTGATAATAAGTCCAGCTTGGGTTCGATGCTTTTATTGGAATATAACAGTAACCCTACAAATATACAAATAACAAACATAAATACATGACAAGACAGATCATCACATAAGATAATACACAATCAAAGGGAGAAAATTCTCTATGATTTATCAAAGAATATAAAATAAAACATTTTTCTACAAGTTATCTTCTATGAGAAAAATAACACAATATACAAAATGTAGCTTACTCTTCTAATAAGTATACAATAAAGTAAATTATTCTGTCTTTGGTAAATAACCAAATAATTGCAACTTCAAGACAATTGGCATTGCATCATCTCAGAATTAGTTTCAGCATAGTTTATACACTCAAAAAATAAATCTCTATGTGAGAGAATATATGACACAAATAAAAATGACAAACACTATTACACTCAGTAAACACAATTCACTGAATACACAAACGTATAAACATGCAAATAAATAAACAATCAAATACACAAAGCTTACCCTATATATGGCACAAGGGCACCAGAAGAATGGATCACTCTAGGATCTTTGTAAGTCTACATCATAATAAATCCTGAATAAAATAAAAGGGCCATTGATAAGTCAAAATGACTTCAGAACATATTAAATATAACAAAAGCATCATCTTGAATAAATTAATCACCTGATATAAGTTGTATATCAAAGTTTACAGAAATTCAACACTTGTAAAAATATAAAATAATAACCATGATAACATTCCTCTCATTCTAATATTATATGAAATTAGAAAACAAGTATACTCAGATTCATACTTCAATCTCAATATGTGCATTCCCACTATTTCATACTAAGGTGAAAATTAGAAATAATAAAATGAGTAAACAGGAAGATCAATTGACTTTGGCAACCACAATACTGGAATACCAGTATTGGCCACAATACTGGTAATGGTATAAAAATTCCAGTATTATACCAGTATTGTGACTTGGTAATTAGATAGTATTATATGAAATAAATATGTCTCTACAATACATTTAATAAGGTATGAACATAATTGTTTGTTTTCAAGAAAATTGTTTAGAAACATAATTTTTAGACAATAATCAATATATATATTTTTTAATTTTATAAACTTTGGAAAAACCAATATGTTAACTTGTTATTGGAAGAAAATAGTTAAAAAAAATGATTGACAGAATTAAAGGGTAATTTACGAAGATTACAAAAGAGATACTATTAAAAATATATAGAAGTATATTGAGAAATTTGGACGTTAGGATAGCTCATTTTAATTTGTAATTGCACAACAGTTTAGATTCTTTTTTAACTATTTTGGTAGCCCTTAAAATGACCGTTTTGCCACTTTGGGACTTGAAACTGCTGTAGCTGTTTACAGTTTACAAAATAAAACCACTTTAGGCACTTAAGTTTAATCTGAAATAAAAACCTGTCTTTACAGTACTGGTATACAATTTGTATACCACTGGTATGACAATACTATTCCAGTATTGTGGTCGCCAAAGTCAATTGATCCCATAGAATAGTAGTACATGTGGTCCAAATTAATTTCCAGTTTGAAAATGTTTGAGTAAACCAAAATGTCTGACTTTTGTTTCTGTTGTGCTCTATCACACGTGTGAGGAAAAGATAATCTACCAATAGAAAGTCTGTATTTTCCCTCCAAAATTAATGTGTAATGAACCATGCAATTTACTGTACTGTATCAAAGGACGTATATTATCAAGGACGTATATACGTCCTTGACTGTATATAGTTCTATTTTGTAATTTTAATTTCAAAAATATTATAAACCTTAATAACATGAGTAAATAATATCATTATAGCATATAATGATTTTCAGTATATTGACAATGTACAACCAAATACTAGAACTCTATTTATATTGTCGATGAAGTGGTTCGTTACAGGGGCGGATCCAGGATTTCGAGTTGGGGGGGGGGGGGGGCACATAAAAAATTGCGCCGAGCGGAGGGAAGCGCGAACATTTTGGGGATATTTCGTGTGAAAAATCACGATTTTACGCCAAAAAATCATATTTTTTTCCAATTTTAGGGGGGGGGGCGCGACCCGTCCCCCCCCCCCCCCCCGGATGCACCCCTGCGTTATGCGTGAAATTGTTCTGTTAATCATGAGAGGCAATACCCCCATTCCTCTACTTTATATCGATGTGTTTTAAACAATATTTGTCGATTTGAAACTAATTATGTTTACTCAATAAACGGAGGAGGGGCTTTCCCGATTAGCAGATCTATTGAACTATTTTTGTCTTTATTTGTTATACGTGGGAATGGTCCTAATGAATATCAAATGATATATTTCAACTAATTTGAATATGGACTAGAAAAGTTGAAAGAGTTCAGTGGCGGATTTAGAGGGGGCGTGCGGGGCGTGCGCCCCTCCCCCCCCCCCCCCCCCCTAAAATTCGCAAAGCATATGTTATACAACGTTAATTAAGCAGTTCAATTAATAACTTTTCATGAATGGTTAACTCGTGACCTGTAGTAAAATATTCTTACACATTGTAAATACACGTTGGATGTGTTCGCTGATTCATATATGTATTCGCCGTCAGTAGTTCAAAGATTATTCCATTCTGATTGGTTCCGAAGTACCAGACATCAACTATTTTCTCACGCTAATTAAACATTATTTCTGCAGTCAATTTTGCAACTACATGTACACGTGCTATTTAGAAATTATAAAATGGACGAAAATTCTAGGCCAAGAAAACAAGCAAGATTGGATACATTTGTGATTCCTCGACGAGACGAGAAAAGTCAAAGGTAAACTAAAAAGTAAATTTAACAGTTGATCTCATTTATAAAACATACAACGAAAACCTATAACAAGAGAATCAGATAATGAAACTGAGACAGTGTGGAGAAACTTGAGTGTCCCATGAAAATGGTCACTTCTCTTTAAATAATGGTTCAAATAGTTCTTGAATTCGAAATTCTGCAATTTCATATGAAAACAAAAATATAAGTTTGATTTGTATACAAATACCCGAAAATGTTGACTTTTACTTTTCAAGTAAAGATCAGTAAAAATACGCATTGGTATATTGTACATTAAAATACAAAAGTAACATATTAATAAAAAAAAAAAATTAGCGGCAATTTATTTGTAACAATCTGCATCTGCCCGAGGTATCTGCACAAGAAAGTGTGAACAAATCCTTTGTCCGGGTACGTTTATATTATTTATATCTACCAATGGATGTCTGTACAATTTTTTTACACATTTTTAACCAAAAATTCTGACTACAATTTATCTCACACCTGATTTCCGTAAACATATTTCTCGAGAACTTTGATACATTTTTTTTGTTTGATCTGTTAGTGTAATGAGGTTTTTGACGCCTGTTGCTCAAACACTTGATGTCCGTCCGTCCGTCTGTCCGTCCGTCCGTCTGTAAGATTTCTGCAATTCGCAACTCCCCTGACTGTAACCACGCAATTGATTGACGTTAAACTATATAATGTACTTGAAATACATTGTAGTTGTCCACAATGGTTTTTAGATTTTTCATTGAAGGCCGGGTGGAGGGGGTAGGAGGATGATTCTTCAACCCCCAACTCCTAAATCAGGGGCGGATCCCCCCTAAAATTGGAAAAGATATGATTTGTTTGCGTAAAATGGTGATTTTTCACACGAAATACCCAAAAATTTTCGCGCCTCCCTCCGCCCGGCACAATTTTTTAAAGTGCGCCCCCCCCCCCCTAACTTGAAATCCTGGATCCGCCCCTGGAGTTTATCATGCTTTATTTCTGTGTAATTTGTAAGTATAGTTATGACTACCTTACCTTACCTCTTACCTCTGGATCTTTAACCCCCACTTATTGTGTTTTGTGTGTATGTTTGCGTATATTGATGTCCAGCATTTTGCTGTTGCTCATCTTTTTAGTTTTCTATGTTTTGTGTTTTGTTTTGTTTTGTCTTCGTCCTGTGTCGTATGTGCTTACTGTTGCCGATTTCTCTGGATTGTCCATTCTTGATTTCCATTTCGGGTTTCTCTAACGTATATTTAGCCTATTAGAATTCAGTGAGTGAGTGGTTTTAGTTTAGCGCCAACTCAGCAATTTTCCAGCTATATCATGGTGAGAACAAGTTAATTTTCATGAGATGATAATGAGGTCGGCTTTATACTAAACCAACACGCTTAGTTGGATTTTTTTTTATAATGTTAGATCACTGAAACAACAGCCCGCGGATAGACATGTCGCCCCACTCGGACGCATTATCCTGATTCTGATTCTTTCTCCTTAATGCTGCGTGCATGGCGGAGAAGCAACAAATACCAATTTTATAGTTTTTGGTTTGACCAGATCGGGGCTCGAACCTACGATCTTCCGCATTCCATTTGAGGGGAGCACCGATGTGGTTGGATTAAAATTGGTATTAAACATTCAGTTTACATACTAGTAAAACTAATTGCTTGTTAATATCTATTAAAACTCGTCTATGACCATTTTCACTTAAGCAAAAATGACTTCATTGTCAGTTACCTACGACTGATCACGTTTCCATGCTTTCCACTCACCACACTCGGGCCAATTCATATGATAACCAACGTTTCGTTTTTGAAACTAATATGTATTTTAGTAGCTTCCATTATAACATTACATCAGTCAAATTTTTCTCAAATTTCCCTATTAAGCCGGATTGAATATATTATTAAAGAAACTATCTTACTTGTCAATGTAACATTTGTTGGGTATAACTCATGCGTAATTTCGACCCGTTCCTCTCCTTCCATTTTAATTTATAAGGAAATGCTTTCCTTTAAAATGTGATTTGATTAGCTGTAAATCGGCGTGTCAGAACTAATCATTTTGAATATTTTTAAATGACCTGACTGTGACTAAATCCAACTTCATATAATTAAATGTTTGTTGTATCTGTGTTCTTTCTTTTGTGATACACCCGACAAAAAGAAACAAAAAAAACCCCCAAATACAATAAACATATAAGTTTAATTAGATTGGAATAAATCATGACTACAAGAATTTTTGTTTCAGTTGACTTGTGTTATTACTGTAATAAGTTGCCTTTTTACATCTGTAATTAATAGTAGATTGATCTTTTTGTCAGCTGAAATTATCTCTAAAAACCAGTCTGGATTTAGAAAAGGTTTCTCTACTAGAGATAATATATTTATTATGCATGCTCTTGTGTCTATTTATTTTTCATTGGGGAAAAAACTTTATTGTACAAAAGGGAAAAGGTAATGGTTAATGTTGGGGAAAAGGGGTTAATTATGTAAGCATGGGAAAAAGGAGGAGGGTTAAGACTTAACCCTTCCCCCACCCTTAACACTTCCTTCCCGCTTTCCCCAATCTTAACCTTTCCTCTCACGCTCCCCTTTACTTTTTACCTTTCCCACCGTTAACCCTCTCCCTTTTCCCACCATTAACCTTCCTCCTTTACCTACCCTCCTTTTCCTCAACCCTCCCTATTTTCACACGCTTAACCTTTACGCTTTACCATTCCCTACTCCTAACCCTCCCGCTTTCCCTACCCTTATCCCTTCCCTCCCAATCTTAACCCTTCCCCTCCCGCCCCACTCTACCCACTCTTATCCCTTGCCCTACCGCTCCTCATTACCCAACCTTCCCTTGACCCACTTTTAACACTTCCCCTCCTGCTTTGTTCACCCATAACCTTCCCCATTATCCACCAATCCCCTTTTCCCACCCTTCACCTTTCCCTACCCTTATCCGTTCCCGTCCCGCTTTCCCTACCCTTAAACCTTCCCTCCCGCTTTCCCCACTCTTAACCCTTCCCCCCCTTACCCACTCTTCCCGCCACCCTTAACATTTTCCCTCCCGCTCCCCAGTACCCAACCTTCCCCTTGCACCACTCTCACACTTCACCCGCTTTGTCCACCCATAACCTTCCCCATTACCCACCCTTCCCCATTTCCCCTCCCACTTTCCTTACCCTTAACCCTTCCCTCCCGCTTTTTCCACCCTTAACCGTTCCCCTCCCGTTTTCCCTACCCTTAACCCTTCCCTCCCGCTTTCCCCACCCTTAACCGTTCCCCTCCCGATTTCCCTACCCTTAACCCTTTCCTCCTGCTTTCCCCACCCTTAACCGTTCCCCTCACGCTTTCCCCACTCTTCCCCCATCCTTAACCTCCCGCTTTGCTGTAGGGCATGTATACGGTTAGTTAATTTATACTCACTTGATAATAGCATAAATTCAATGCTAATTTTCTTGCAGTATGAAAAGGTAAATATATTGTAAACATTTCTGAAATAAGATGGAAATTATGGATGTTTATGTGTTCAGTTTGTGCAAGGATTTATATACTATATAAATCCTTGGTTTGTGATTTCATGGATTGCTATACTTTTCTTGAATGAAGCCAAGTGCGAGAATGATACACGCATGTTTATCGTTATTTTGATACTTATTTAGTGGAAATTCACGAAACAAATCGAAAAAGGTACACATTGTTGGTTAAAGACAAATGATACCGAGAGGTAAACCTTAGTGTAAATTAATAATGACAAAGTCCAGAAGCACAATCAGCTGATGATATTAATGAGGTAAGATTTCTGTCATTCTATAGAGAATCAAAATACCCGGTAAGATCTTTAGGTCTAGAACTTTTTCACTTTATACCAACGTTTACGTGATCTTTTTTAGAGACCAAGATGTTTGATTCGCAGTATCCATTATATTGTCATAAGTGAATCAGTTACCACCTTTCATGCAAGTTAATATTAAAAGGAAAATAATCAATTAACTGACTAAAAAGATGAAAACGATTAAAAACAAGTTTGATGCATTATAAACATGTATGCAAATGGGTAGGTGATCTTATTTATTTTTAGAATTCATAGCTATGTCATGTCATTTGTTTTCTTTACAAGTGAACACATGCAAAATGTAGGTCAAGTACCTATTGACATCAATTATAGTTATTCTCTACAGCAGGTATTGGTCTGACATCAATTATAGTTATTCTCTACACCACGTATTGGTCTGACACCAGTTATAGTTATTCTCTAAGCCAAGTATTGGTCTGATACAAATTATAGTTATTCTCTACACCAAGTATTGGTCTGATACCAATTATAATCATTTTCTAAAGCAAGTATTGGTCTGGGATAGTTATAGTTATTCTTTAAACAAGTATTGGTCTGACACCAATTATGGTTATTCTCTAAGCCAAGTATTGGTCTGATACCAATTATAGTTATTCTCTACACCAAGTATTGGTCTGACACCAATTATAGTTATTCTCTACACCAAGCATTGGTCTGACACCAGTTATAGTTATTCTCTACACCAAGTATTGGACTGACCAGTTATAGTTATTCTCTACACCAAGTATTGGTCTGGCACCAATTATAGTTATTCTCTGCACCGAGTATTGGTCTAGCACCAACTATAATTATTCTTTACACCAAGTATTGGTCTGGCACTAGTTACAGTTATTCTCTAAAACAAGTATTGGTCTGACACCAGTTATAGTTATTCTCTACACCAAGTATTGGTCTGATACCAGTTATAGTTATTCTCTATACCAAGTATTGGACAAATACTAGTTATAGTTATTCTCCAATCCAAGTATTGGTCTGACACCAGTAATAGTTATTCTCTACGCCAAGTATTGGTCTGGCACTAGTTACAGTTATTCTCTAAAACAAGTATTGGTCTGACACCAGTTATAGTTATTCTCTAAGCCAAGTATTGATCTGATACCAATTATAGTTATTCTCTACACCAAGTATTGGTCTGACACCAATTATAGTTATTCTCTACACCAAGTATTGGTCTGACATCAGTTACAGTTATTCTCTACACCAAGTATTGGTCTGGCACCAATTATAGTTATTCTCTGCACCGAGTATTGGTCTAGCACCAATTATAGTTATTCTCTACACCAAGTATTGGTCTAGCACCAATAATAGTTATTCTCTACACCAAATAAAGTTTCCGGTTTTTCAGGATGCAACAGGTAGCTCAGTGATATAGCGTTCGCTTTGCATGTGAAAGGCCCAGTTTCGATCCCCGACATCTCCACATCTATATTTTTGCTTCTCTTTTCATTATGTTTCCACTGTACAGTCAGTTTTCAATGTACAGATACTAATTGATGAAAAATTGTATGCATCTCAATGCTGATTGTTTCAGATTATTGATGAATCCCTACAATAATAATGGTTTTATGTATTTTATTTTAAGAATAAAAATAAAAATATGATTTATCACTTAAAACTAAATAGAGCGGTTATAATTAGTTCCATATGGTATGTTCGCTGTGACTATTGTTGTACAGATGGTCGAGTTGTCACTTGGAAGATGTGATAACAAATTACATCGACCTATCATCACATTACGATAGTGTGAAATGTTATAAATTATTATTATTATTTACAATATTTATATAGCGCATTATCTAATTAAAATTACCCTTAGCGCTAAGCATGGTAAAAAAAATAGTACAATAGAACTGAACATAGAATACATGTATAACAACAAAATAATTAACTAAAAGAGAGATTAAAAATTGACACACATTAAAAAGGGGGGAATGATAAATATAAAAATAGAAGTTGTTAAAAAAAACATGTAAAACTGTCAGTGTAAGAAGTTTACATAAAATCATAATAAGCAATTCTAAAAAGATCAGTTTTCACATTTTTCTTAAAAATTTCCAGGGACTGTTCATTTCGGGTTTCACTAGGCAGGTTATTCCAAAGTGTGGAAGCTGTATTGTCAAATCGTTTATCACCATAAGTTTGTGTCCTTACTCGTGGTTGTTGAATCATCATGGCGTTCTCTTACCGTAGCGACCTTTATGGTTGATAAAAACTGATAAGTTCTTTAAGATATATCGGAGCTTGGCCATGAAGAGCTATGAAAGTGCATACTAATAATTTGTATTGGATGCGATACTGCACCGGAAGCCAGTGAAGTGACATGAGAACTGGTGTAATGGGATCATGTTTCTTGCTACAAGTTATCAATCTAGCTGCTGTATTTTGAACACGCTGTAACTTCGAGATTATGTTGGGTTTTTACTCCATACAACAAAGGGTTGCCATAGTCCAAACGTGACGTTACAAGCAAGCAAACTAATGTTTTGCACGCATCTTCGGAGGTGTACGATCGATTACGTTCGATGTTGCGAATTTGAAAGTAGCATGGCTTTGTAATTGCACTTGCTTGTTTTTGCATGCATAATGTCCTGTCGAAAAATATGCCGAGGTTTTTAACAAATGAAGCATTGGTTACTATAGTTCCGTCGAAAGAGAGACAGCATTCTGAAAATTCCTTCACACGGTGTTTCGGTGCAAATACAATAAGTTCTGTTTTGTCTTGGTTTAATTTGAGAATAGTTGAGCTCATTCCAACACACTAACGTCTGGATATATTTTTCCAGTTATCAAGTGGTTTGATTACAAGGTACACTTGGATGTCATCGGCATAACTGTAAGGACTAAAATTATGGCGTCTGCAAATTTCACTGATTGGTTTTGCAAAAATACAGTACAATCTGGGCCCTAAGACAAGTAACTTTGCGCCACGCCACATTGAAGATGCATTGAATTTGACACTACTGAACCAACAGCGACACGTTGAGTTCGGTCATTCAAATAGGACTTCATCCACGTCAGAGTTGCGCAGGCCGTTTTAACAGCATTATAGTCTTCCTGGCAAAACAGTGCACTGGGGCCCTACGTACACAACCACTCATAGGAATAAAAATGTAAATGGTCGATAAAATTAAAAATATATTTATTGTATTGGTACTTCCAATAAACTCAGTGTTTAAACATTAAATAAGATGCCATATACAACATACCTATATTAGCATGGGGCCCCCGGGCGAATTTTTAAGACATTTTATGACAGTTGGATTTGTAATTAATTTTCGAACACGCGGTAATATGTTTCTTTCGTCTATATATGTGACAGAAGGAGAAATGGGTCCTTTTTAGTGAAAGTGCCTCCGATATCCTACGTTATTTTCACCTGTTGCGAAAACATTGTTGAAGTGTTTGAGAATTTGACAACATGCTTTTGAACGATGGACACATCGTTGTTTAGCGGACATTTAGGGGCATTTGACGCACTGTCACATTTAATATTATCCTTGCAATAACTAATGCTACAGGTAAAACATTTCGTTCGAGCGACAAAAATGGCGTCCAAATTTCGGGTCCGACATCCTACGTTATGACGTACATTCTCCCCCCTGTATATTGACACTACCGTTGTATGTAGGATTTTAAATACAATTCACACTAGAATAAGACATAGATAAAGTAACTTGAACGCTGATCTGTTCCGTGTTAATTTGGCTAATGGTCAAGGCTGTATCTGTGGTTGTGCATTTGAAGCTGCAGTTCATTTTATTCTAGAACGTTGTATTTGCAACGAAGCCGACTAGGGAAGAATTGAAATTAAGACTAGTTTTTCTTCGTGAATTAACAATTGAAGCTTTACATTTTGGCGATGACACCTTAACTGATATGCACAATCAGCAAATGTCCAAAATTTGTGCACCTGTACCTCAAACGAACAAAACGTTTTACCCACTTATAATCATAACACTCCTCGATCCCCTCTCTAAAAAGAAATGCTTACATAATCTGGTATTATTTCATGCTTTTTGGTTTTCATTTTTCATAAGTGATATGTCTACTGAAATCTTGTATACAAATCCTTGCTGAAATTATAACTAAAACCAAATATAGAATTATTAGTGAAATTTTCAAATGACAAGAATTTATAATGTTGTATATTGTATTCTACTATATCTTGTGTCCAATCCAATTGTTAAAATGTTTAACAATAAAATATGTTTAAGTTAATCTAATGTAATAGGGGTTTGTGGTATTCCGTGCAATGATGGGTGCCGATGATAGAATTAGAAATAAGATGGGAAAATATTTACCTATTTACATCTGTATAGATAATTACAGAAAAAAAGTAATTGAAGAATAATTACTTGAATAAAGGAATGAAAAGTGTGATATTTTATTGAGATAATACATAAAATACACTATGTTTATAAATACCTTGGAAGTTTTGCAAGCATAACATTTTCCGGATCCATATCCGAAGACAAACAGACATTTATTATAGAAGTAACTAGTTCCGGTTAGAGTGATTACTTCCGGTGTCCTATAATTATTAGCTACCATAATTATTAGCTACTTTTTGACGTTCGGAACTAGATTTTCGTAAACCACAAAGGTGTTCCAAATGATAGCCATGAAAATTAGCTACCTTAATAATACATTAAAAGTACTATGCCAGTTATTCCCCTTTTACCATGTTTTGATAGATTCTTGGTAATTAGTATTTCTGAACGAAAAAAGGGGGGTGGATGTAGGCGAGGAAATCTATTTAATTAGATAGATTTATCCAAGAAATGGATAGCAAACTCCTATTCATTCATTTACACCAAGGATTTATATATATATATAGGATGTAGTCGAGTGGTCTAGGGCGCTGGACGTAAGGCTAAGCGAATGGTGCTGCAGTGTATCAATGGTGTGGGTTCAAATCCCGTCGAGGGAAGAACAAAAATTTGACAGCTCTAAAATCTAATTCTAACACTGTTTGGTTTAATTTTCAGACGTATATATATATATATATATATATATAAATCCTTGTTTACATGGAGCAAAATCTGGATGAAAATAAGTTATTTCGATATAAAATATATGATTGATTGATTGATTGGTTGATTGATTGATTGATTGATTGATTGATTGGTGTTTAACGTCCAGCGAGCAATTTTTCAGCTATATTCAGGACGAGAACATTAAAAAATTTAAACGCCACGGGACTCGAAACAAGGAAAGGTGTATGGGTAGGGACGGATAATTTAGCCAGTGCAACAGGCCTCATCATGAGCATACTGCTCATAATGAGCTGTTACAGTACACTGGGTTCTTTAACATGCGAAGAGGATGGCAATCTCTCAACACGGGACCTCGGTTTTATTTACGTCTCGTCCGAAGGACGGGTTGGTTGTGAATTTATACATCCCGCACAACCGACGGACGCCCCTTCAAGCCGAAGAAGCTCTCGGTCCCATTTCTATACACCGGTGTTCACGCGGGGTTGTATATATATATATATATATATATACAATATATAAATAAATTCAAATCTAATAATATTTAAAAAAAAATATATATTTATAGTGACATGAACAAGTTTCTATATATCAATCACCATATTATTTATCTGTACATAATGCATTTTCTGCTTTGCATATGTACAAAAATGTGTATATCTATTCCATTTATATGTGTATTATCATAATGTGTTATATTGAATTAATTAATAAAATATGTTTATACTATATCTATTCCAAAGAAATAAGACGCTTAGTTATAACAAGCAATAACGCTCCTGTGGTGAAATAGTTAAGAGTACTCGCATCATGTGCGGTAGATCGTGGTTTCGATCAACGATCTGATCAAACCAAAGACTATACAATTTATATTGGCACATGGCGTAAAAGAATAAAGGCAAAGACTAGTCAGCATAATTTCTTCATTACATGGGATAGAAGTCATGAAGTTTTCCATGAATATAAGCTACCTTGCATCTGTCCAGTGTATGACATAGGTTTCAAAGTGTTATCCATGAAAATAAACTACCTTGCACCATTCAAACATAAGCATAAGCATCAGAAGTTTGCCCATGAAAATTAGCTACCTCTCATTTCTTCGTTGCATGGTCCATGAAAATTAGCTACCTGACCTTTCTTCATTGCATGGAATAGGAGTCATGAAGTGTTCAATGAAAATAAGCTACCTTACATCTGTTCAATGTAAGACACAGGTGTCAAAGTGTTATCCATAAAAATAAACTACCTGGCACCATTCAAACATAAGCATAAACATCAGAAGTTTGCCCATGAAAATTAGCTACCTCGCATTCCTTCGTTACATTGGATAGGAGTCATGACGTTTTCCATGAAAATAAACTACCTTACATCTGTTCAATGTATGACACAGGTGTCAAAGTGTTATCCATGAAAATAAACTACCTGGCTCCATTCAAACATAAGCATAAGCATCAGAAGTTTGCCCATGAAAATTAGCTACCTCTCATTTCTTCGTTGCATGGTCCATGAAAATTAGCTACCTGACCTTTCTTCATTGCCTTACGAAACATACCTGAGAAGTTCAGAAAGAAAAGTTCGGGAAACGTAATTATATATCAGTATTGTAATGTAATATGTCGCACGTGACCTACTTTCGCTTTGCTGCCACTTAGGTGTCCATTGTCAACAAAATCTGAGGATTATCTGTCAGTATGGAGGTGTAGATGATAGGAAGATCTAAAAAACGGGTTTTCCTTGAAGAAAAATCATCTCACTACGCAAATTAGTAAGCGATTTGCGTCCTATCGACATTTTGACAGGGGAAATAGCGATTGAAGTGACAGGGGTAGTAGGAGTGAGTCCGGCCTTGTGGTATTTTAGGTACATAGCGAGCATATTTTTGACTCTACACAAGCGCCTGTGCTGTATGGACAATGTAAACATACGCCTCTGACATCATACGGGTCACTAGTTCACGAGTAATGAATATGCATATTGGCGGCTCCGAAACTGATACCTGGACGATATTTCCGTGACACTGCAATCAGGTAGTTCAAAATGCAAAATTATATATTTTGCTACAAAGTTACACTAAAGTTGTACTAAAGTGCTCAAGTTTACTGTATCTAAATGTAGGAATATGGTTGTTGAGAAATTTTTTAATATTGACTTATTTTTTAAACCTGTCAGTTCTGTTGATTAGACAACAAATGGGCCGTTAGTAAAAGTATAAACGTGGTAACCCGGGTGCTTGTGTAGCTTTCGAGTTGATCCGGCCTGAAAACTATTCGGCCTTAAACAAATGCGGCCTTAGTTGATTCGGCCTTGGTTAATTAATGCGGCCTCAGTTAAGAATGATGTGTATCTATGGATATATATGATACATACAATAAAACGACACATTGTGATGATTTGAGTAAATAATTAAGTGATGGTCCTACTACTACATAGTCTGTGTTGCCACTGGAAACAACTGACACACTCTAAAGCATACTGCTTTGGATGGACGTTCTGCTCACACACAATACAAGGAAACGACATAGTTGATAGTTTTGAAAACAGTAGGACCATCCACAGGTACTTGTGGACAGGACCCTATGTTGCTCCCTTTTTTTTTAAGATATAAGTGTGCCCTTATAATCATACTGCCAGTGCAATTATACGACTATTAAACAAATGATAATTAATTGCAAGAGAACATCTAAGGAATTTCGCTTGTTGACAGCTTGGTATATCAACCTGAATTGTTTTTCTAATCATCAACTTCAATGGAAATGATTTCCGTCATTATTACCAAAAATTACTAATTAAAAAATTGTTAAAATAATAACGATTTATTATGGCTTTTCATATTGAGTTGCGAGTAAATCTTGTGAAAACACTACAAGTTCCAATATTTTATTCATCATATCCATGAATATTTAAATAATATTTTAAATTTAAATAGAACTTTTATTTTTTAATTATTCTTTTCCATTTGATATAAGGCCGGATTTGCCGTAGGCCGCATAAATATATGATAAGGCCGGAACATCCATTTGATATAAGGCCGCATCAACTAAGGCCGAATCTGTCATAAGGCCGAAACAACTTGTAAGGACCCGGGTCCGGTTCCAAAAACCCGGGCCCAAATTCGTATTTTCTTTATTACATCTTTATTAAGGCATTAATTTTAATAACATTTGAACATAATGCATAAAATTATGTATTTTATCACATTTTTTAAACAAATATAAAAAAATAGTTTTTATACGAAATATCGGCAATATAAGTTTTCGTTGTTAGTAAAAATTGTAACCCGAAAAAACCCGGGCCCAAATTCGTATTTTCTTTATTGCATCTTTATTAAGGCATTAATTTTAATAACATTTGAACATAATGCATAAAATTATGTATTTTATCACACTTTCTAAACAAATATGAAAAAAAATAGTTTTTATACGAAATATCGGCAATATAAGTTTTTACCACACTTTTCTACCACCTAAAACACAACAGGATAGTTCCACTCTCAATCCCTGTTGAGTTTAAACAAAGACACCATAGACTTTTACTTATCTTGATACTCAGTGGTGACATTTCGGTAAATCCTGGACCACCCAAACATCCATGCGGCTATTGCTATAAGCCAGTTGCGAAAAATCATCGTGCTGTTTTGTGCGAGGCCTGCAACTACTGGAGCCACATCAAATGTGCTAAGGTTTCACCAACCGAGTATATATTGTTGAGTAATTCTGATGAGCCATGGCTATGCGGTGAATGCAACTCCTTCAAATTCACTGATTCATTTTTTGACAATTCGTTACAAAATGCAGATATAAGCTCTCTGTCGTTATCTTCAGAAGGTTCAAATATTAACATTTTCACCGAACTAATAGATGCCAGAAAGAAACATACGAAAAACTTTCTAATTTGTCACCTGAATATAAACAGTCTGAGATACAAATATGATGAAATCAAAGATATTTTATTAGATAAAGTTGTTGACTGTCTCATAATATCAGAAACTAAATTAGATTCATCTTTTAAAGATTCCATATTTGAGGTTGATGGCTACAAACTTCAGCGGAGAGACCGTACTGACCACGGAGGGGGCATAGCTACTTTCATGCGTGCCGACATACCAGCACGGAGACGTTTTGACATTGAATGTAAGACTCTTGAAAATATTGTGTATGAAGTTACTCTTGATAAAACCAAATGGTTAATATATGCTATTTATAGACCTCCATCAATGGCTAATGATATTTTCACTAACCATATGAACATTTTATTAGATAAAGGTTCTAAATTTATAGAAAATTACATGGTTATTGGTGATCTTAACTATGATATTTTGACTCCTGATAAATCGCAGGTACTTGATGATTTATGTGATATTTTTGATTTAAGAAATATTATTAAAAATCCTACATGTTTTATGAAAGGATATGAACCATCATTAGATGTTATACTTACTAATAAAAACAATCTTTGTTTTAAGACACTAAATTTCAATACTGGAGTCAGTGATTGTCATCATATGATATCGACATTTATTAAAGGTAATACACCAAATTGTGTAAACAGCAAGATACAATATAGAAGTTTTAAAGATTTTGATGTTAATAAATATATTAGTGATCTAGATAATACTGTTTATCTACATGATTCTAGTGAGTGTGTAGATGATATAAACACTATGTATAATGATTTTGAAACTAAAGTCTCGCAGGTCATTGATCATCATGCACCCATAAAGTATAGATACCCTCGAAAAAACTCAGTACCGTATATGAACAGAGAGCTGAGAAAAGCCATATACAAAAAACAAATGCTACGATCGAAATTTGAGAAATACAAAACAAATAAAACCTGGGAAGCATACAGAAAACAAAGAAATCTTGTTACCAAACTAAAAAGAAAATCTATCAACACATATTTTCAAGAAAGATGTACTGGTGGACAAAAATCTAAACATTTTTACACCACAGTCAAACCATTTCTATCAAAAAAATCTACAGGTAGTCAACAGAAAATTGTTCTAGTAGAAAATGATAAGATTGTGAACAACACTAAAGATATATGTGATACCTTTAACACCTTTTTTGTAAATGTTGCAAATGACATTGGCAAAGATGTTATTTTTGATGGAAATAGTCACCCTAGTATATTGAAAATTAAGAACAATACACAACATAATACACTGTTTGATTTTAAACCTACAGATGTTGACACTATAAACAAACTGGTTAGCAAAATAAACATCAAGAAAGCTACTGGTGTAGATCAGATCTCATCTAAACTTTTACGCGCTGGTGCACCTGTACTTAACAAGCATATAACAACACTATCAAAACCAGTGTTTTTCCAACCAGGTTAAAAGAAGCTCAGGTTGTTCCACTACATAACAAAAATGACCCTTTAGACAAAAAGAACTACCGGCCAGTTAGCATCTTACCCACAATTTCTAAAGTTTATGAAATGGTTTTATCTGACCATCTAACTGATTTATTTGAAAATATTTTTCATACTTTTTTATGCGCTTTTAGAAAGGGTCATGGTTGTCAGACAACTTTGCTGAGACTCCATGAAGATTGGAAAACAGCTCTAGATAAAAATCAGTATGTGGCAGCAATTCTTATGGATCTTTCGAAGGCTTTTGACTGTCTGCCACATGACATTCTCCTTTGTAAGCTGTCTGCATACGGCCTATCTCCGAAATCTGTGGAATTACTTAGAAATTATTTAACTGGTCGTAAACAACAAATCAAACTTCAGGGAGATCTCAGCAGTTGGGCTGATATACAAAAAGGGGTACCTCAAGGATCTATACTTGGCCCCTTGTTATTTAATATTTTTATTAACGACATCTTTTATTTTATTGAATATGGTACATTGTATAATTATGCTGATGATAACACCTTGTCTTATGTAAATGATAATTATGAGAAATTAATTGATATACTTGAAAAAGAAAGCTCAGTATTGATAGACTGGTTCAAATTCAATTGTATGCAGGCTAATCCAGATAAGTTTCAAGCCATTGCAGTTGGCAATAAGACACATGCCAAGACACCAGTATTTAAAATAGATTCAGCTGAAATTACTTGTGATGAAGTGGTAAAATTACTAGGAATAGATATTGATTACCAACTTAATTTCAATTATCATATTAAAAATATATGTCGTAAAGCTTCTCAACAGTTGAATGTTTTAAAGCGCATTGGTTGTTTCCTTTCAAAATTAAATAAATTAACAATTTTTCATACTTTCATTTTGTCTAATTTTAATTTTTGTCCTTTGGCGTGGCATTTTTGCAATAAAAGTAATACCTCTAAATTAGAAAAAATCCAGGCGAGGGCTTTACGATTTATATATGAGGACTATGAGAGCACATATGATGAGTTATTAGAAAAAGCTAAAGTTCCATCTCTGAAAGTTAGAAGAATGCGTACCATGGCTATTGAATGTTTTAAGATTTTAAACAAACTTTCACCATCTTGTTTACATGATTTAGTTGTTTTTAAAGATTGTAAATATAATTTTAGATATTCCAATATTGTAGATATACCTAGGGTACGAACATCTACCTACGGTAAGAATAGTTTTAAATATGCAGCAGCTGTTTTATGGAATGACCTACCTGATGATTTTAGAAAAATTTCCAATTTTAATCAGTTTAAGAATATTTTAAAATCTTGGAATGGAAATGTATGTAAATGTTCAGCTTGTGCTGACTTTTAAATTTGTTTAAATTTCTACCATCTAGGTCATATCCAGTTTTTATTTATTGTACTTATAAAATTTTTATGCTTTGCTCATAATATCAGCTTTTAGTTGTTCATAGTTTGCTACATTAGCTCTTGGTATGCTTAGCTTATAACATCAGCTTTTAATCTGCTTTTTTTATTATCTTATAACTGTTAGTATTTTACATGTAGTGCTTACTTAGTCTTGTATTTTAGCTGTATGTTGCATGCTTGTTATTTGTTATTTATTATGTGTCTGTGTATGTCGGTTAAAAGCTCAACAGAGCTTATGTTGTATGTTGTTTTAACCATGCCGACTCTAAATAAAGCTTATTTATTTATTTATTTATTTATTTATTCGTAGTTAGTAAAAGTTGTAACCCGGGCCAAGACGAAATTTTCAGTTAATCAATGATTGCACCTTTATTTCTTCTTTAAAATTCTTGAAATTTTGTAAAAACATACTTCAATACAACAACAACAAATATATTTTATCAATTTAAAAAAAAAATATTCTTTTTTCTCCACGATGCAATATTAATATATTAAGATTTGTAAACAAAGACTGGTCACGTGACCAACAAGGACAGGTAATTGGGTGTACAGGTAAATATTGAGGAGTTCGCCAGTATCAATTTCGGATACTGCCCAGCTCTGCGACGTGGACGCCTCCTCAAAGAGCCATAATTTTGAGAAAAAAAATGCCAAAGAATAATTTTGTAAAAGTCATTTGGGAGGTGTGGTTACTGTAACAATTTATGAAAAAAAATGTATTTTTTTAAAATATCAATATCTTCTTTTTTATATTAAATTAAGGTTTACAAATTATAACAATTTTCTTTACAATGGATTAAAAATTCTTAATTTAACTAAACTATATTTTATCTATATCTTTATTCTCATACAGCCAAATACAATGGTACAGAGAAAAATAACAACATAATAATAACATAACAAGACTTTTTACAAAATATACATAGGTTAAGGAACAACAGTGGGTAAGCCAGGAGTACAACAGACCTTATTGATATGTTTGATAAATATACATAATTTTCGTAACAGCGATTGTTTTTTGGTAGATAGAAGTTCAAAGAATTTGACAACATTATGTCTTTTCATAAAATATTTTGGAAGAAGCTGCTTGCATTTATCGTTTAAAGAGGAACACTCTAAAACATAGTGGTATTCAATGCCTAATTTCTGACAATTACATAAATTACAGTATCTGTTTTCTCTATCAATATTTCTCCATCTACCGGTTTCAATCGGTAGATAGTGATTTGTTGTCCTAAATCTACACAGTCTGATTGCATCACCTATATTTAAAATATTGAAATATTCCTCGAATTCGAATTTGGTTATAAAAATCTTATAATTTAATTCTTTTGAAGAATCTGACAGAGATGTTTGCCAATTCTGTACAAACTGATCTATCAATCGCTGTTTCACAACACATTTTAACCATTCTTTATTATTAACATTTTCTGTTTCCCATATATATGTAAATCCACACTCATTTAGAATTGTTCTGATAAAATAAACCCAATTTAAATTGGTATCACCATTTTCATTCAAATTTCTAGAAAGCCTATAAAATACATTTGAAAATTTAGCCTGCTTACCACTTAAAAGTCTTGCCCAGTATGAAATTGTCCTTACTTTTATATCAATATCAATTGGATACCTGCCTAGCTCACCATAAACCATATAGTTTGGAGTAGAGGACTTTAAATTTAAAAGTATTTTGCAGAATTTCAAGTGAACTCGTTCTAGTACTTCATTTTTGCCAAATCCCCAGACCTCGCAACCATATAAGAGAATAGGTTTTATCATTTTATAAAGAGTTAAAAATTAAAATTTTTGCAAAGAAATTAACAAAAAAAATGAATATTGTTTTTCTTATCTTTTTTTAAATATCAATATCTTCTTTTTTTATATTAAATTAAGGTTTAAAAATTATAGCAAGAAATTTACAATGGATTAACAATTCTTAATTTAACTAAACTATATTTTATAAAGAGTTAGAAAATAAAATTTTTGCAAAGAAATTAACCCAAAAAAATGAATTAAACATATTGTTTTTCTTATCTTTTTTTAAATATCAATATCTTCTTTTTTTATATTAAATTAAGGTTTAAAAATTATAGCAAAAAATTTACAATGGATTAAAAATTCTTAATTTAACTAATCTGTATTTTATAAAGAGTTAAAAAATAAAATTTTTGCAAAGAAATTAACCAAAAAAAATGAATTGAACATATTGTTTTTCTTATCAATATCTTCTTTTTTATATTAAATTAAGGTTTAAAAATTATAACTAAAAAATTAAAATGGATTACAAATTCTTAATTTAACTAAACTATATTTTGTAAAGAGTTTAAAATTAAATTTTTTGCAAAGAAATTAACCAAAAAAAAATGAATTAAACATATATTGATGGAAAATATAAAAATCATCTCATTCAAGCTTTTTGTAAGTCCAGCTATGATAATGTATTGTTTTTTGCACACAAAGTCTTTAAGGAGTGGAGCTACAGTTGCTGCAGGTAAACGATAAACTACCAGAAAAAGTGTTCGAGTTGTTGCTGAGAACGCAACCGTAATGGTACCAAGCAGAACATCTATCGCAACATACCATATCTTCAAACAAATTTGGCAAATTACACCTAGCTGTACATTCTTTTTCTATCGAAAAGTTCACACTTGTGTTTTTTAAACTTAAAACTTTAGTTCTTGTTGGCTTCGTCTTAGGGAATGGTGAAAACTGTTGGCTTTCTATACACTTAATCAAATGATCACGCATAGTGTAAGTGTCAAAATTCACATTGTCTCTGCCAATAAAGTTGTTAAAACAAAATTCTACCATGAACGCGATTGCAAATACACCACAGTCTATCGAGTTTTTTTGTTATTGAACATTAGGAATTTTAACAGGAACTACTGTTTTACCTTTACTGTAAATCATTGACATTTGAATTTCTACAGATGTTGTAAGAGTTTTACCGTTCATACTGTCTAATACATAGATTGTTCCATTAGGGTCTTGACACGAAGTTATCCAATGGTCACAAGCGGTATGGTGGATTTGAACAGATGGTGAAGGTTGGGATCTCATTTTATGTTGATAAATCCATTTGTTATTTTCAAGCACAGGAAATCTCCATGTATTTTGGAAACCAGTAATGCATGAGAACTGAGATTGATTTACACTTTGACAAAAGTTCATTGTCTGGCAACAGAGTTTCTTGTCAAACTTTATGTCTGTTTTTTCTTTAAAAGTTAATTCATGACCGTTAAATTCTTGCCATAAACGACCTCTATGTATTGGCGACTGCCTAACTGGACTTGAAGAAGATGGAAGAGAAGGTGACGGAACAGACGGTATTGATACTGGCACAGACTGTGGTGGAGTCGGACGAGAAGGTGTAGCACTAGATGTTACGGGTGTCGGTGAAGAAGGCAGTGCTGTGAAATTGAAATCGTTTACTGTAGTGAAGTTTTCGGTTTGTACAGAATGTTGTTCACTATCGCTAAGAGATGGCAAATGTTCGAAGCGAATTTTCTTAGCTGCAGATGGTTTAATACTCGGCGAAGCTTTACATTTTTTTAATATCGATTGAGGAGTAGAAATTGGAGTTGAAGAGAAAAAAGACTGTTTTTTGGCAGAATCCGGTGCTGGATTAATAACTGATAGTTGATCTTCATCACAAGGTCCTGGTTGCTTTTTACCTGCTTTTTTATTAGGGCATTTACGGCTATTCTTACGCAACTGTGTCAGATTATACACCCTTTTCTCGTCTATGTTGTCCAAATTCAGTGTCATGCGAACTGCTATTATAAGATAACACGTGCCTAATGACGGACATAGGCATTTCTGTTGCGGAAACATCTCAACGGTATATTTGTCACCCTTTAGAGCCTACAACAACGAAAGTACCTGCTTCTGGCACATGGTATACTCTCTTCTGCCTTACTGTTGCTATTGCCAAAGAACGTTGAGAGGTACTTTCAGCTGTAACTATGTCTTCCGATGTAGCATCTGTTGTAGCTTCGTCAGTATTGTCAGTGTTCATATCCGTTTGAATAGCAGTAGCCAATTCACCTTTCACTAATTCAACGATTTCATCTGGGCGACAAATGTTAGTGGGAAATACAACATGATTACGGTCCATTTGTGCTGATCGGTGTCTATGTTTTAATGTAAGATTTCCAAGTTCACAAAAACCGCGCAAAAGTTCATTCACATAATAATTCTGGAGATAATAGAAGGATAACGCAAGACTGTTTAATGGTTTTTCCTTCCAATCAGTTAACCGTTTTATCAATGAATTCATGCTTTCTACAATATTGTTTGTCACTCCTGAGTACGGATCATAAATGTTTAAATCTTCTAATATCCAACGGATGGCATTATTGATGAAATCTGTTTTCAAGTGGTCTTCAAAGTAAATAACAAAAGCTTCACTCCATGTAACAGACAGACTGTCATATAAGTCATTAAAGTTCTCTAACGCTTCACAGTGAAGAAGTTGTTGTATATTTGACGTGTAAACTGATATATCGTCTTGTACGGCATTATGAGTCTTTAGCCAGTGAACTACGTCTCTTTTAATGTGATTCCAGCAAAACACATGCTTACAGTTTGAAAGATAGTTTTTAAGAGCCTTAGCGATGCTTGGTTCACGGTCTGTAACGATAACTGGTGTACCTTTAGATAAGTTGGGCACTAAAGATTTAATAGTCCTGAAAAAACGGTCATGTAATTCCCCTGAGCGACGATCATGAATCATGAATGCGACCGGAATGATGTTGCCTCTTTGAAACATATCATGTTTAACATGTTTATAAACTAATACAGACACGAAAAAGTCACCCAAATCAAATGTTGTATCATATGAAACTAAAAGTGGTTCATCTGATTTCACAATGAGAGCCTTATTAAAGTCATTCAGAATGTCATCTACAGCAACTATGCAGCACAAATCTGGAAAAATGGTAAGTTCTTTTAGAAAGTCTTGAAGATGATAACCGAGTTGTATAACGTTGTAGAGTTGATCATGACTAATTCTGTTTTTCTTTCGCACAGTTTTTGTAACATTACGGATTTGACCAGTGTTACAAGGATTGGCAACACCTTGATAAGGTCCAGTTGTTTTAGTCTTAGTAGTCATTTCACGGTACATGGTCATAGGCTGGGCAGTACTGTTGCTTTCAATATGTTGAAGAACGGACGGTAAAGTCCTACGGTAGTCCCCATGTCGTTGATCTTTTTGATTACCATGCAGTCGTGGAACGTACTTCGATTCGTCACCAACGTAGTGAACTAATTTAAACGGAGAGTCTTTTATAAAGTATGCACGTCGTATAAAGTCTTCACACCCTTTCAAATCACCAGAATGTTGTCTTAATGTGTATTTTCGGGCGAATACAATTGGATTCTTCTTTGGAACACCATATCCACCTTTATTAACCCAAGGATAACCGTCACAAGACCAACTGTTCTGTCTAGCTTTGTTATTTCCATCACTTATGAGAAATACTTGTCCGCCTTTAGGATGTTGAGGAGGTATGTTGGAAACCTTATCCATGTCCGGTTGTTTAAGGATAGAGATGACCTCGGCAATCGGTAGCTGATTGTTGGATTCAGTGTAGACGATGGCTGAAATCTCCTCAGGCCCACCACCAACATGAAAAATAGAAACTACATCATTAACTGAGTATGAAACAGGGGGACTGTCAGGAACTGAAACTGTAACTGGGGGACTGTCAGGAACTGAAACTGTAACTGGGGGACTGTCAGGAACTGAAACTGTAACAGGGGGACTGTCAGGAACTAAAGCTGTAACTTGGTGACTGTCAGGAACTGAAACTGTAACTGGGGGACTGTCAGGAACTGAAACTGTAACTAGGGGACTGTCAGGAACTGAAGCTGTAACTGGGAGACTGTCAGGAACTGAAACTGTAACTGGGGGACTGTCAGGAACTGAAGCTGTAACTGGGGGACTGTCAGGAACTGAAACTGTAACTGGGGGACTGTCAGGAACTGAAACTGTAACTGGGGGACTGTCAGGAACTGAAACTGTAACAGGGGGACTGTCAGGAACTAAAGCTGTAACTTGGGGACTGTCAGGAACTGAAACTGTAACTGGGGGACTGTCAGGAACTGAAACTGTAACTAGGGGACTGTCAGGAACTGAAGCTGTAACTGGGGGACTGTCAGGAACTGAAACTGGGGGACTGTCAGGAACTGAAACTGGGGGACTGTCAGGAACTGAAGCTGTAACTGGGGGACTGTCAGGAACTGAAACTGGGGGACTGTCAGGAACTGAAGCTGTAACTGGGGGACTGTCAGGAACTGAAACTGTAACTGGGGGACTGTCAGGACCTGAAACTGAACTAAGATGACTGTCCCTGAGCTGCATCAGTAATACACCCTGTGTATTAAGGCCTGTACCATCGAGACCTGTGCTCCACCAACTGTTACCTACATTATGCAAAAGAGGTCGATTAGTAGTCTCTAAAAGGAACTGCTTAAAGGGAGGAACTTGCTGAAATTTTAAAAGCAATAGATTAGTCATGATACTCTTCTTGATGGAGAACCAGTGACGAGAAGTTGCAATTCTGTGAGACAGAATTTTGCACTCCCAAGCTGTAGCTGCTGTAAAAACCAACCTAGCCATGAAAAAATCCTTGTGATGAAAGCCTTTGTATACTGGTAAGCATGTTCAACACTAGGAAAAGTCTTACCTTTGTACCTAATAGAACAAGGATAAAAATTAGATAAAATACTATGTGCTCCCTTGAACTTAATGGGCCTGGTGGAACCTGTAACATAAACTGCTGCTGGCCTGGGGGGGACCTGTAACAGAAACTGCTGCTTGCCTGGGGGGACCTGTAACAGAAACTACTGTCGGCCTGGTGGAACCTGTAACAGAAACAGCTGCTGACCTGGGGGGACCTGTAACAGAAACTACTGTTGGTCTGGTGGAACCTGTAACAGAAACAGCTGCTGACCTGGTGGAACCTGTAACAGAAACAGCTGCTGACCTGGGGGACCTGTAACAGAAACTACTGTCGGCCTGGTGGAACCTGTAACGGAAACTGCTGCTTGCCTGGGGGGACCTGTAACAGAAACTACTGTCGGCCGGGTGGAACCTGTAACAGAAACTACTGTTGGTCTGGTGGAACCTGTAACAGAAACAGCTGCTGACCTGGTGGAACCTGTAACAGAAACAGCTGCTGACCTGGGGGACCTGTAACAGAAACTACTGTCGGCCTGGTGTAAACCTGTAACGGAAACTGCTGCTTGCCTGGGGGGACCTGTAACAGAAACTACTGTCGGCCGGGTGGAACCTGTAACAGAAACAGCTGCTGACCTGGGGGGACCTGTAACAGAAACTACTGTCGGCCTGGTGGAACCTGTAACAGAAACTACTGTTGGCCTGGCTGTAAATAAAGATAAAATGTTAGAAGCATATGAAACTGGAGATAAAGCTGGAAAGTTGTCTATGGTAAACAAAGGTACGCTCATTGGCTGTAGAATCTGAAAAATAGTAAGAAGAGCGTCCCTATACGAAAAGGATACAGTCTTTGTGTCTTCACTTGGTGTAACTACAGGTCGTGGAGTGGCAGGTCTGGAAACAACTGGTCTCTTCTGAGCTGCATGGAGGGAAGCACGCACTGTAGAGATAGCCTTCTCTAGGTCAACTACAACTTGGACAGACCCTCTCAAGCTGAAATGGAGACCATCCTTGCACAACAGGCTTCGCTGGATGACACTATCAACTACAAAACGAGGATGGGGTGTATAGGTAAGCCTAGGCAGACTTGACGCTATATACCTCAACCTCTCGTTGATGTATCCAGCTTTCCTGTTAAGCAGGTTAAGCAAAGGTGCTTGGATGGCCACACCATTTTCAACTCGATATAGGTCTCGCCCACGAGGTAGAATACCAGAGACGATAATCTCACACCTGAAAAACAAAGATAAATTTAATAAATGTCGTAATATAATATAATTTTTATTATTAATTCATATAATTGGCTGTTAAATTATATTTTGTACATTTTAGAAAATATCTATCATTATGTTAACCTTACGTTGGGTTTAAGTACCAAATGTTTTCCACCAGCTGTTGGTACTTCTGGAGGATGAGTGCTGGTGGGTCACCGTCTACAACATCACCGTCACTGGTACGTCTGGAGATGTTGTTGGCACCAACATGAAGTACTACAATCTGAAAAAAAGACTATAATTATAAACAAATAATGGGGGATAAGAATCCTAAACATATAATCAATGTGAATACTTCAAGTTAAGAATAAGACATAAATTTAAATTATAAAAATAAACCATACTTAACACTTTTGTTTTTTAAATATTAACTATTATTTCAGAGAATCTTATAAACAATAAGTACCCTGTAATGGCCAACTTGATCAGCTATCCTGGACCACATCTGCTCGATCTTGCGACCTGGAAAAAAGACAACATTAATGTTAGGCAGTTTTAAAAACTGATCAAAATACCTGGCCTGGCCTGCAACCAAAACTGGAAACTGGGCCATACCTGAAAACTAAATGCAAAAATCTCAAATAAAATTCTTTGAAACAACGAACTTTATTTAGACAAAAGTGATTGTAATACGTATCTTAAAATATAGCTGCTTTGTGGTTATCACTGGCAAAGATTTGTCAAGAGACTGGTGATATATTTACTAAAACCAAGTTATATACTTTTTTCTTAGAAGCTGTTTATTTAGCAATGGCTTGTTGTTTGCCAAATGTTAAAAAATAAAAATTATCATACAAAAGTTGGCTTATGTTTACTTATTGTTTCTTAATTAAAAAAAAAGATGAAACGGTTAATTTGTGAAGGAGATAAAAGAAGCACCCCTTTGATGGTTGATTAGTAATAATTAACAATTATTGAATGTATACATATGTTTTTATTGCAATCAACTCAAATTAGATATTGTTTCATAGAGGACATGGCTTCTTTGGTCAGTTGCAAATAACAGGCTTGGGTCTTTTATTTGTTGGCTTGTGTTTGACCCTTTAAGAAAGGTAAGACTCATTAATTCATTGATTAGATAGTATTCTTATATAATAATAAGAGTGTCTTTATATAACTACTATTTTAAACTGTTAAAAATAAAAATAAAAAATTCAAAGTACAATTTCATACAATCCCATCATATTAAACAAAAAGTTTAATATATCTCTCTATACCATATATTTTTGAAATATTATATTTATACAAGTAATTCTGCAAGAATTAAGACGAATGTACTTTTGTAAACTGATTCAATACAATTTATCACTTACAGCCCGGGTTACAACTTTTATCAGAATCTAAAATGTTCCCATAATGACAAAAGAGAACATTACCATTGAATTTAAAATATTTTTTACATTTCTTTAATACTGAAAAATGTTCATTCTGAATATTATGAAGTTTTAACGAGAAATAAAGGTGTAATCATTGATTAACTGAAAATTTCGTCTTGGCCCGGGTTACAACTTTTACTAACTACGAAAACTTATATTGCCGATATTTCGTATAAAAACTATTTTTTTTTTATATTTGTTTAGAAAGTGTGATAAAATACATAATTTTATGCATTATGTTCAAATGTTATTAAAATTAATGCCTTAATAAAGATGCAATAAAGAAAATACGAATTTGGGCCCGGTTTTTTTCGGGTTACAACTTTTACTAACTACGAAAACTTATATTGCCGATATTTCGTATACAAACTTTTTTTTTTTATATTTGTTTAAAAAATGTGATGAAATACATAATTTTATGCATTATGTTCAAATGTTATTAAAATTAATGCCTTAATAAAGATGTAATAAAGAAAATACGAATTTGGGCCCGGGTTTTTGGAACCGGACCCGGGCCCGGGTTACCACTTTTACAAACGGCCATGTGCACTAAGTACCGATTTTCTAATAACTCTAGTTAACCAGTATTGGGCGAAACGAAGTAGGTCATATACTCTTCAATAGTAAGGTTAATATACTCACGAGTTATTGGAGTTATCATAATAACCAACCTAACTACCCGAGACCAACAGAAAAACTGTCAACATGGCAGGTACTGGTGTAACTCAGAAGGGCATTGCTTTGTTTTTAGTGGGATTAGTCATTGGCTTTATATTGACATTTTTATTTGCACAACAAACAAATCGTATAGGTTATTCACAACAAGAACCACATGGTGCATTTATTCCAAAAAGTCCACATAGCCATGGGGAGATGGATCAGTTTAAAGGTCCGGAAGAATCGGTGGATTGGAATGAAGCACATTTCCATAGTCACGCAGGTATGCAAGTAGCTCCTTGTATAAACAAATTTGACGTTGGGTTACACAAACCGTGTCATTTCATAGCGAATCTCGGTGACCCATAGCTGTTTCACATTGTCATTGACATTGTTTAAGCCTGTTACAGTACACTCAAGGTAGGGTGGTCAAGCCAAAAATTGAAATGCTAATAAATCATCCAATTATAGATTAATATGACAGTACATACAAAATGGGAAATTTTGGTACAAAAATTATTAAAATCGGTTGAGCTGTTCAAAAGTTATGGCCTTTTCGGTGAGCCAAAAGTGGTCGATTTTCTGTTTTTTGGAAAAATGTTAAAAAAATGACATTTTTGGACCAAAATATATTATTTTCACTACCTAATAGGTTATCATGCTTTCTTCTATAGTAATGTATCCTTCTTATGCTTCAAAAAGAGATATTATACACACCTGTAGGTGTTATATGAAAAAAATGTCACAGAATTTAAAACATTGAAAATAGCCTTTGGGCTTAGTTTTTTTAATTTATGTGTCAGCCGTCTGCTTGTTCAAACTACCAGGTTTGTGGTCAAATATCTTCAAAAACCTTTAACTTGCAAGGCTGAAACTTGCAGCACTGTCCACAAAGTGCCCAGTCTCTAGGTAAAAATATCAAGAATATCATTTATTCAATTAATATATATATTTTTTTAATATTATTTCCTTTGCGCAGGCCTCCATAATTTTAACGTCAAATTTTATTCGAAAAATCAAGTTTTTGGTCATAAAAAATCTGAAAAAAGTACTAGAATTTTTCTGAATACTGATTTTGGTAGGGAAAAGAACCCTCTAACAGGGAACACCTATATATATCAGCAAAACAAATTCTCAAAGTCTGTAGCGCCAGAATTATAAACTCCGCAGATTAATATTTTGAGCTCCATAAAGTGTAAAAATAAGTTATTTTAGGGAATTAATTATATTTTGTATGTTCAAATTGATATTTTTATGGTAAACAACCTCAATATCCATACATCAATGAAGTTATTATTACAGTTTGTGTAAAAACTGCCATTTTTTCCATTGAAAAGGTCAATTTTCTTTGTTCAATAAAAATTTCAGATAATTCCCGAAATTGATACAATTTCAATAATTGTCGAATATTATAATATTAAATGTTCAAGTGTTTGGTATTATTTTGATCCTATAACTGTATTCTACAAGGAGAAAACTATCAGCAACCCCAATTCTGACACTGGTATGAACTATGTCCTGGTTCATTAGCCCTCTACCTGGAAATTTAGTAAAAATAATATTTCAATTATGGCCCCATATTCCATGAAAAATCTTATTTGGATTATCAGATATGTTCTCTGTACAATTTATAAGCCAGCCTTGAAGTTATTTTATCTTTTAAACATTTAATTAGCACATTTTATACATGATTTTCATTTTTTTGTCTGGGAAAAACCTCAAATTTGACAATTTTAGCTGATTTAACAGTTCATGCGATTAGAAAGTCCCAAATTTTCAAAGTTATCATTTTTATTGTCACAAATCAATAAACTGTTATCTTCTACTATTATTTATAATCTTAATTCATAACAGTCCTCAATGTCACTCTCTTTTCCTTTATATACTATAATTTTACATTTGACGACTACAAATAGTGCTGTGTCCCAGTTCATGACCAACTTATTCCAAATGAAATCTTTGTGATTTCTTTAAATTGTGTGTTTTGTGATCCTATGCATATCCTATGCATATTTGATTAACTGAATCATAATCAACAGCATCAACTTTCAGAAGTGTCATTTTAATGATTTAAAACTCTTAATGATCTACTGAGATGCCACGATCACACCTGTAAAATAAAAATAAACATTTAAAATATGTTATACAGAATAAAAATAAAGAGCTAAAAATAATTGATCTTTTCCAGAAATAGTTTATCATACATGTACAAATGAAAAAAGCTTTAACCCAGTCCGCAAAGTGACGTTGGTCCAACGTCGGTTAACGGTCGTCTCTGACGTTGGTTTGACGTCGAATGCCAACGTTGGCCCGTCGTCATTTTGCTCATCGGGTCGACGTTGGCGCGACTAATTGGCCCGACGTTGCAATGTCTTATTTCCAATGGTTTCCCGACCAATATCCAACGTTCAAATACTGTGCATTGGTCGGCAACACGTCTGCCCCGACGGTATGTTTGATCGTTGGGCCGACGTCAAATCAGTATAATCCAACATCTTTCTTGTATAACCACAAAGCAAACCATCACCTTATTTGTAACATTTAGTGTACACACAAACGTTAGGGTGTATTAGTCTTGTATGCCTTTCTGATTCGTGTAGTACATAGCTTGTTCAATACTTATTGAATAACGGTACACTGCCGTCACTTTACTCCAAAAATTAGAACAATTTTGATGTCGTTTGTCTTACTTAATCTTTTTAGGAGGTTAATACTCCTTTTACTCATTTATAAACGTTAAATTATTACTAGGGGGCCCGGGTGGCTCAATGAGTTAGGTCGTTGGATCTAACAACTCATACAAGCCTATCACCAATACGGAGTAGGTTCGCGCCCGGCTTTGTAAATTACAAAAAGGGTGCACTCGACTCGCAGCCGCAAGTGATAAAGTTTACCAGTTGCTTGCCCATGGTCGGTGGTTCTCTCTGGGTACTCCGGCTTCCTCCACCACTAAATTTGGTCGCCATGATATAGCTGAAATATTGTTGAAAGTGGCGTTAAAACACCAAAAATCAAATCAAATCATAAATTGTTAATATCAATTCGGAAACCCTTTATAATTAATGTGCCATTAAATGAGAAGAAAGCACAGTTATGCATTTTTATTTACATGTTCTTGCCTTCCGGCCGCCGTTTCAGCCAGTTTTTTATTACACCTTCAATTCTGTCATCCGTTTCGTTTTTAGTCGTGTTGTTCTTTCGTACTGCAACTGTAAAATAAGAAAATAGGATTTAGAAAAGATATCAAATGTATCTGTTAAACTAGCGATGGTTAAACTCGATAAATTAATGTAAAATGAAATGAAACATGATTTAAAAAAAAGAGGTTAGGGATTTTTAACTTTGAACACTGCTCTTGGAAGGCAAATTCAAACAGATTTAGTTTTTAAATCAGCAAGGCTTCCATTGACGAAAACATTCTTTAAATAGTGCAGGTTTTATTAGATTGTTGACACTTCTAGCTATTGTCTCCACGCTGATCAAGTCGACCTTGCATGTTTTGTAAAGGTGTAAAGATTCAAAAAGTAACAAACTGGTTAGGGAATTATTTTTACCTTTTACGATGCTGCATACACTTAGTGCCTCGAATGAATTTTTAACCCCTTTCCAGTTCAGGGTGATGGCAACATCTGTGGTCATCAGGGCGTTCAGAATCCGTCTCCCACAATCTCTTACATTGTCTCCACCAATTCTACCCAAATAGCTTATCTACAAAGTACCATAATTGTTACTAGGATATTATCAGAAAATGATTTAAAAAGATACAGTTGCAGTATTGATACAAATTTGTTCTGATTTGTTTTCTAAAAATGTTCAATGACATTGCATGTTCAAATAAAATGAAAGAGGCATTAGCTACGATTTTGACCCAAAAAAAAATGTTTTGGAAATTGGTAAATAGCTTTACAATGATGAAATAAAGGTAACTATTTCACATTAGGCAGCTTATCGTATCACTTTTCGCCTTTTGAGAACGAAAATTACCATCGATTTATTCCTTGCAAGCAAATAATTTGAAGTCGCTTTCTCTGTATGCAACTGACCTTACTAGTGACAGGTCAAAACGAATAATTTGTATTTTGTCGCTTATTATAAATTATAAGACATTCATCTACGAGAATAAAAATAAATTTGAGTTAAAATATCATAACTATTATGTGTGCAGCCTCACTACATGGCCAATACTTTTAAACCGTTTACCACGAATTACGTTTACATGAGTAATCATTAATCACTTTAAAATATTCCCACAAGTATATTTTATATTTGATACACAACATCTGGGGATTTCGTGTAAAGCAAGATCAACATCTGTTCGGTTTGGGATAAAGTAATAAGTTGTAATGTAATACCGCATCTACTATTTCACTTTAGTGCTGCATTTGTCTTATAGTTGTCACAGGTGCTCACAAACACCTGTCATAGTTTGTGTCTTATTTACATAGTTACACATACATATACAATATTGGTCTGTTGACGGTAAATATAGAATTTATTTGACAAGGCTGAGAAACGGGGTGAAAGACGAGCTTCTAGCGAGTCTTTCTCCCCGTTTCGCGCCGAGTCAAATAAATTCTATATTTACCGTCAACAGACCAATATTGTATTTATCCTGCAATCCACGATGTCCTAAAAAATAATCTTAACTCGTAAAAATGCATTTTTTAATGCAACGGAATCCTCACTATTTGGCGTAGTAAAATACCAGATTTTTTTTGCTGACAAAAATTCGCGAACAAATAGTTCTCAAAAGGAAGTGAAATAACTTTATTTAAGTGAAGATTTATTGATTACGGTGAAAATCTATATAGAAAATTGATAGTTTAGAACCTGAAATATATATATTTAATATGTTTTTCATAGATATGAAAACACATTAATTTAGCGATCATACGTCACATGCGGTCATACTTAAATACGCCTGCAGTAGTAACCAGGTAAATATATACGCCTGTGTGAAAAGGTATACGCCTGCAACTATATGGTTCACTTTTATTTTTATTTTTTTATATCAAATAATAAACATCCGATATATTCCTTTTACTAGTTTATATTAAAAAAAAATAAATAAAAAAGAACCATATAGTTGCAGGCGTCCACCTTTGTATGACACACAGGCGTATATATTTGCCTGGTTACTACTGCAGGCGTATTTAAGTATGACCCACACAGTTTGTAAACATGTGAAAGCAATACTTCTTCTTCTTTTGGTATACAGCTATACATGTATAGACGATTCGAGCATGTTTTAAGTAAACTAGGTAGAGTAGAGAAAACAGAAAGATTAATCATTTATCTCAACAAACTGAACTGATTCACGGAAATGTATTTAACAACGATGTCAAACACTCAAATGCTCAGTTATTGGGATATTTAGTCATTTGTGAAAATTGTGTACACATTCACCATTTGTTATGGATGACCACGCCGTAAAACATAGAACTAATTTGACTTGACATATTTGTATTGGAACTGTAAAAAGGAACATCGGGATTGCTTCGACACGAAACATCAGAAGTGCTACTGGCTGTAGAATTTGTGGAGGTTTTACGAGGTAAGTTTGCTGAAAAACATTTCTGTTAGTTTCACTTTCAGTGTTGCTGAGGATGTTTGATATTTTCTTGTGTCTTTCCTCACTCAATGTTGAGTAATTATTAATAAATGCCACATTGTTATGCCCTGATATTTGCATAATATCTATCCCCTCCACATTGTTTTCTCTTAACTTCTGGACGGGATAAGATATTTTCTGGCACTGATTGATTAATGAATGTCTAATTTGCAACTATCCTTCATTTTTTTCATGAGACTGGAAAGTTTTCTTTCATGCACTTTTCTACCTGTTTCTAAAGCTCGTACAAATAAATTATGTATTTTGCGACAATGCAAGTATATAAAGGAGGAGAAGCTAATACCAATCTTCTGGACTTTACATAGGTTTCAATAGAAAATTGGAATTTATTTTTATAGAATAAAATAAAACTTTCATATATACATGGTAAATTGAAGAAAATCAAAATAGAGATCTGATTTAGTGTCAACAAGCACCAGATATGATTTTAATTACTATATTTAACTTCTGTTTGTATATCATAATCAAATGAATTAATATGCATTGAAGTCTACATGTATGTAGAATCCCCACCAACTATTTTCTTCATATCAAATTTGCTATTATTAAACCATAATCCATTGATTGGTAAATTACATAATGCGATGTCACTAAGGAACCAAGAATATTATGGACATAGGTGTTGTGACCAGAAAAATATTAGAGTGAAGGATATATTTTTCTGGAATGAACAATATTTACATGATAATGTTGGTTGTTGCGAGTAATGACTAATGTGCGAATATATTTTCTGAGTCGGATCATACAAAAATGCATTATGAAAGCTTGAAGTTTCAAATATTCAAACATTGCTAATTTAGTCTGCATTTTGTTCCCTTTTTCTTGTTATTTTATTAGTAAATATATAATAACATGTATTTTAATTATAATCAATGCTATATTAATGTCTTTCAGATGAATGGCTGGATTAATGGTTTAACAGTGTACAATGTACATGTGAAGTTTGAAATAAGTGCAAAGACTATATATGAAAGAAATAATTGCATAAAAACCTATGAACGTTTTATAAAGATCTGATTAAACAAAGGACATTTTTCAAGAACTATCACTCAGTTGTTGCATACAGGCTAGGGGTATGCAAATCAGTTTCAAATGGAATTGCACAAAATAAAAAATGTACTGTAATCCTGATCAACAGTGAGTAGAATTCCAGCAGATAAAACACTAGTTTCAACTGACAAATCATACAACTTTGTTGGAATTTTGCAAAAGAAAAAAATGTTTTAAAAAAAGATGCAAAATGATTGGAGGAAGTGACTGAATACAATTATTCCAAATGGTTAAAACAAATTATATAGATATTTTGTGGTGTCATAAAGAATTCAGAATATAAAAAATTATCTATAATTTTAAAGTGACTTGATGCAATAGCAGGAATATGTGTTATTTTCACCTTGAAGAAATCTACTATCTGATATGTTGAAGTAATTGATGTGAATTAATTGAACATTTAATATTAAGAAATTTTATAATAAAATATATGTAGTAATCTTAGAGTTTGATGTTCAAACTGTACTGAGTTATTTAACCATATACCGTAAGTGTGTTTAGTAAAGATTGTGGTGTGTGACTGCCCAGAACGTTTCTGTTATAAAGGATGTTAATTTCCTCATCTGTTGGAGGGCATGCCCTCTTTGGTTTATTCCCTTTGTCCTGTAGTTTTAGTTGCTTTTGTTTTGTTTTCAAAGCTTCCCTGTCAAGTTATAAATGATTCGGATTTGTTTAAGATTTTTGTTTTGTTTTTTATTGACTTCTAGGATTTTTTTTATCGTAAAATATGTATAAAATATATGAAATTTTAGAATTATTAGTTTCATTTTGTCGGTTTGTAAATTTACAAATAGTGAGAACGAAAACATTTATTAGAAAAAGACGACGTCGATTATTGACATTGGTTACGGTTAATATTTTAACTCCTTCACAGGGGAGCAAAAACACAAAAAAGTAGTTCCGGAATCTATGTGCGGGGCTTAAAAGTTTATTCGTAGGTTTAAAAGTTTATTCGTAGGCTTCAAAAGTTTATTCGTAGGCTACGAATAAAGCAAAAATTTATTCGTGTGGTATATTTGTACAGCAAATGTACTGATTGCAGGATAAAAATATATACACGACATACACATTGACTATAATATAAATGCTTAGACAGCATCCAATTGACCTCTTAAATATTAAATTGCATTAATTCCCCAGATTCCTTCATAAATATGGTTGCTATGGCAACCTTTTATGTATCTGACCTCTTCCCTTAGTATTAAACAATATATTCTATCAGCTAAACTGTCTTGATCATTACACACACGCAATAAAACTATAGCATTAAATTTCATGTTTGACCTTTGAGACGGTTACATTTATATAGCAATAAACTTTGAAGAATGTGACCCACCAGATTTATATTTTAGTAAATTGTAACTGCATAATCGCTCTCTGAATAATTTCAATTTCTTAAACAAATTTGAAAAATAACGTATCAAATTCAAAATATCCCTAAAAGTTTTATAAAAACTCGATTTAAACTTCTATTTAAAGTTTTATTCAGAAGGGGGAAGTGTTGCAAATTAACTTCGCCTTTCTTAATATATTACTTAAATTTTGACAAAATTAGGCTATAATTAACCCATTTTTTTCAGTCACTACTTGCAGGATCTATCATCACTCCTATATTTAAAATAGCTGGATCACCACAAGCTAAATAAATCAAAAGCCATTTTGGTTATATAAAAATCTTACTCAGCCTTTTGTAGTCTTAATAAATCGTTGCTAACAAAATTCCATATAAATCAGTTACACGTATGACTTAAAGCATAAATAAAATTAAGAGATAACGTACACGAGTTTCTGCTAGCCGCGAGTCTCAAAATGAAAATGGCGTATGCGGTTTAATTGGTCGCGCGGGAAAACCACAGGAATCAGTATCGATGTTGTTAATGATGATAAATGAAATCCCCACGTACTAGATTTCATTTCATGGCCGTAACGCAATGGAGGCAAATGCCTCACTTTTGAAACGGCAAGTGTAACCTTTTGAAAGCAAATAAAATCTTTTTTTTTCTTCAAAATTTGTCTAAATTCACCCCTTTTGCCTCACTTTATTCAGACCCGGTCTACGGCCGTGCATTTACAATCATTGTTTTGTGTGTGTGTTTTAAATACGGGTTTTAAATCTAGAATTAAGATATAAACAATCATACGTCAAATATTCAAACCAAGCGTCGGCAAATAACCTAATGCCGACCGTCGTTTTGTCAAAGTTAACCCAACGTTGGTGAAAAGACGAGAACCCAACCGTTGGTCTGTCAAATCTAACTCGACGTTGGCGAGGAACCGAGAACCCGACCGTCGTTATGCCATATCTAGCCCAACGTCGGCTGAAGAACGGAAACTCGACTGTCGCTTTGCCTACACTAATCCTACGTTGGTTCAACGTCGTCAAGCCGACGCCGACCTACACGACCTTTTACCGACGTCACCCTGCAGACTGGGAATACAATGCACTCTTCGACTAAAAATTATCTTTATGCATATATGCTAGGTGGCAAATAGATTCTAAATGAAAAATAGCATTATTCCAGAAATGTTTGCTGCATGCATCATAAATGTTCTGTCATACCAAACAAGTTTGCACACAGTAATGGTGTAATGAAAAAAATGTAATTAATTAAACTTAGCATATCACATGCACTGCCACTGATTACATTGTATATTGCCAGAATGTTAATACATTCACATACTGTAATGTATGCATTAAGCATATATTTCATAAAGCTTCCCTAATAGCACTGAAACATAATAATTATGTTTTATAACAATTTAAATAAATTGTTTCAAAAATGTTGCATGGAAATTCATGTTACTATTTAAAAACAATTGTCCTATGTATTGCTACAATATACACTAGGAACTTAATGAGAAATGCATAAAAAGTTTTCATGTAGACAAATTTCATTTAAAACCAAAAAATATAAAAAATCTTGAACATTTCACAAAAGATCCCCCCTTTTCTAAAAATATCAAAGAATATCGGAACAACTCCTTTATATAGATGTATTAATAAATCCCGATAATTTCCGAACAGGCATGATTACGTCACCAAAGCTTTGCTTGGATAAAGTTATTTATAGATTGGGAGAATTTGACAACTTTATATTGATGCTTGCCGTTTTCGCCATTTTTCGAGTAAAATAATAAAATCGTGAATTAAATCCCATCTCTTTTTCATTTATCGAAGCAAAGATATATATTTATTCAGTTCGTGTAAAGTTTCTGTGCGTTTTTTGTGCATCTTTTGTTTTCAAAATTAACCCCCATTTGATCCGGTTGAAAACGATATTTCTTTTGAGAATAAAACTATATTTTAGAAGAAGTTTTGTTACTTACCGTGCATGATTGACCTCCGTGGTCTGAATACATCAATGCTAGATAATTATTGTATCAATTGGTAGAACAATACGTCGGTAAATTCCATTTTTCTTTGGTACAACTCTGAAATTGTCCTGGCCAAGATGGCGGAAGACATACATCCCCGGTCATGCGCCACACAACGTCCGATAACTCTTCCCGCTCAACTCTGATTGCAAAGTCAGAAAATATGGACCGAACATCCAATGATTTCCGGGAGCTATTACTGCTTATCCATTGAAACCTTGGCGACATATCTTTAGAGGAAGGTCCAGATTTTTGATATCTGACTGTTAACTTTTTGCGGAAAAGCGGTAAGCGAGTTTAAAACATTGTTTTGTAAACTTTTATATTTTACGTTACTATTTTGACTTTTAAAAAATTCTTAACAGTCGGATTGGTAAAATTGAAGACTTTCTGCAAATTTTAAGCCATGCATGAAGAATATTGGTCCAGGGATAGCTCCCGGAATTATTTTTGAAAATGGGCTGTTCGTTGACACATAAATCAAGATGGCGTCCGATTTTCTCGAAACGACTTCACTTTGGACGTTCAGTAGTAGTACCCAATCATATTTTTAATGCTTATAACTACCAAATTAATGAAGATCTAGGTTTCAAGTTTTATCTGATATGTTTTTTATCACGAAATAATAAATTTTAGGTGTTTTTCTAATGAAATGAAAAAGGTGAAAATTCGGGTTTTTCTACTTCGACAGAAAATAATAACGCTATCGACGACTACGTTTGTCCTCCCTACTCAAGGACATATTGTGGTGGATCACCTTCAGAGACGGACTGCCTGTCATGTCTGACTTGGAGTCTACAGGTGTTTGTTGATTGCACACCTGTTGTGTAAATATCTGATAGTGGCTAAATTGGGGGTCGTAAATTTGTACCTGAAGGTGATAAAGCTATGACTTACATGTACCTGTTCTTGTATTTATTTAATCACACATTACAATTTTAATTCAATAATTTTAGACAAATTAAAAAAATAATTATGTTTTTTTTTCAAGTATTCATGGCCATGTTTGTGAAAAAAGATGAAGAAAATAAAATTAGTTATTCTCATTTGTTTTCTTTTTACCAAAAAAAAAATGTAATTCAATATTTATAAATACTGATAAAAGACAATTTTAACATCAATATACTACTTGAATTTTTACATTTTTATCACCTTACTTTGATCATTTACATTAAAAGAATTATTAGTTTCAAATTAATCAAGCTGTCTTAAAACAAGTTACAGATGGTTTTTTTACAGGTAAAGCTACTAAATGTGTAAAATAATTTGTATTTTTTCTAATAATGAAGAATGAATGAATAAAGATGATTATTAAAAATTAAAGCAATGAATGTGTATTTACTTTAAATAGTAAAGAATGATTTATCAAAATTGATTGCACAGAAAAACTAATATGGTTAAAAATCATATAATCCACTTAATTTATCACTTCAAAACTAGTCCTATAGAAGTTTAATAAATATGTTTTTTTTTACACATTCATGTACACATATAATTGCAAAATAAAGGACCATAGTCAGACAAAATGATTTATTCAAACAAATTTGTTTTTGGTATGTCAAATAGTATTTCAAATTTAAAAGAGAAAGAGACAGTCAGATGGGGGCTGGGGAAAAGCTAACATTAATTTGAGAATTGACAACATTTTTTGTTACTTTTTGAAATAGTTGTGTAGCCCTGAAAAGGGCTGTTTTTCTTGTGTAGTCCTGAAAAGGGCCGTTTTCTGTAAACGTTGTTACTGCTGTTTGATGCCAGTGATCTTTGCCTGGAATTCTGGTTGCTGAAGCTTTTCTGCAAAGTACTTGAGCGATCTGTGTCAGGATCTTTCAGGGAAAACTTGTTTCAATTTTGGTTTTTGATTCCCGGATTTGTCTGTTTCACAGACTTCGATTTTTTTCCGTATTTTGTATTATTTTTGTCACTATAGACAGCTTCCTTAGTCAGTTAGTGATCCGTATTTTGTTGTTACTTCCATTGTGGCAAAATTTGATGACTTTCAGAAGTATGATCGTTTTTTTGTTTTACAGATGTGTCATTTGCGTCAAACATTTACACCTACAGCTGAATCGTGTATTTTCGTTCACATAATTTTACAAGAGACTGAAGAGTGTAAAATGTGACCTAAATTTACATGTACATGTTTTCGGTTCGCAAGTAAATTTCAGCAGATTTTATCTTAAAAATACAAAACTTTTTAATGTTGTTTGATGTGAAGGTTTGCAATTTTTAAACTTAAATCGGCTGAAACTTATTGATTTACCCAACCGATATAATAACACCGCAAGATTAAATCTAAAAATAGATAGATTCCAGGTAAATAATGAATATTCAAGAGATGGGATTGCGAACGGAACAAATACACATCGAAATTTTAAATCATATTTCACACACTTGTAAAATTATGTGCACGAAAAAAACACAATTCAGCTGAAGGTTGAAAATATTGAAAACGCAAACAACACGCATATAAAACAACAACAAAAAAACGATCGTACTTCTAAATGTCAGCAAATTTTGCCACAATGGAGTAGTGTAGATTCAGTGAGAAAAGACCGCTAAATAAGGTCTAAAAATAGATAGATTCCAAGTAAAAAATGAATATTCAAGAGATGAGCTTAGAGTTGGAAAAAAACCACGGAAATAGAACAAATTGTAAAACATATTTAGTGAAGGACTACTGATTTTCATAAAATTCGACAGAAATAAATTATTTTCTACATGCTTCCACAAACAAGAATAGTTTGATTCTAATAAATATTGATGACCCTTGACCCCTGTCTCATTTTATCCAAACCACGCTACATGAAAAAGAAATTTTATTCAAAATTAACCTAATCAGGTCATATCCTGTCACAGGTAGCTGCAATAATGTAGCTCCTGTGACAAACTTGTGTCTCGGCAGAGTAAGCGAGCATTTAGGGTTTTATTATTAGAACTATGTCACAGGTAGCAATTAAAGGCAATTAAATATTTAATCTTGTTAACTACACATCTACACCTGTTGGCTCAACTCTTTAGTTTTATGACCCTTTTTATTGCACCTGTCTCCATCCGACCTGTTGTCTGACATGTCAAATCCGACATGTCGGACGTCGGACATCTATCACAATATGTCCTTGAATGTACTGTAATTGCAACTTTTTCACTGCAGTTCTCACTTCTTTTTCCAAATACAAGACTAAACTCTAAGGCTAGAGTGTGTAACTTGAGTGATGCTAGATCACAAACATTTGAGTGAGTGATTGTTGTTTAATACCAACTCAGCAATTTTTCAGCTACATTGTATATCATGGCAAGAAAAACTCTTTAGTTTTATGACCCTTTAATTTTCAATAAGATGATGATGAAGTCCACTTTGTACTCTACTCATACCTGTTAATCCTCCCCCTTTGCACGGGAGTCTCCTGCATGGACTGGGTCTCCCGCACACACCTTTTCCTCCTGCACGATCTCCCTCCAACACAAAATTTGTTTACTTTCTTCAGTCGCCATATTTGTTTACAATCGTTTGGCTATTTCCATCAATCGTCGAGATGTTTCGTATCAATTTTTATCGAGTGTCTCTAGACTTTTCGTTCAGGAATACGAAACTGATTGTTGTTTATGTAATCAAACGGATAACAACACCAATTAGAAATGTACATTCTCGGTGAGTACTTTTCAGATTTAGCTTTAAATAAGATTTGTTTCTGGCATTTTATAACGATGTCTCAATCAACTAAGAGAAGGTGGAATTCGGGACCTCGTACTCCTTCGATATCAAGGAAAAAGAAATACAATTGTAAATTCCTAGACGAGTGGAAAAAAATCACACCAATGGTTAGTCAAGTTCGTTGGGAAATGATCTGGTGTTTTGCATTCTGTGTAGTTCCAACTTCAGTGTTGCTTCAGGGGGACTGTATGATATTAAGAGACACTCAGAGACCAGTTTACACAAGAAAGCAGTCACTGCTACTAACAAAACCCCCCAATTGCTTTGAATTCAATCCAGGTGACAGTGTTCTGAGAGCAGCAAAGAAAGCTGTTCTAACATACCAGAGTAACATAAGTTCATGTAATTATAACTAAGACTGTCAAGCTATTAATAGAAGGGTCAACAATAAATTTGTATACAATGAATGTGTCTTTATATACCATTTTACATCATTGCTTTATTATCATTCAACTACAAGGTACAATTTTGTGCGTTTAAAGGGGACGTGCAAAATCTCCCCCTTAGAAGAGTTGGCAGGGGGGAGATCTCCCCCCTAGTAGTTCCCAGAGGTTAACAGGTATGTCTACTAGACCAACATGTTGAGCTGGATTTTTAAAGTGCTAGCTCACTGAAACAACAGTCTGCAGATAGTCATGATGCCCCACTTGCACACATTATCCTGATCCAGTCTGCGTTTTCTCCTTAATGCTGCGTGCTTAGCGGAGAAGCAACAAATACCAATTTTATAGTCTTTGGTTTGAGCCGATTGGGACTCAAACCCATGATCTACCACACTATATATATATATATATATATACCGGGTATATAGTGGAGTTTAACGTGTACTTGATAGACTGTCCACAATTCCTTAAATGTTAAATATTTCAAAGAGTTAAAATTCTGTTGCTTAACATTGAACATTTATAATCGGGTGCAGGTCATTTCGTAATCATAAGGACGTTTTTACACACAGTGTATGGATGCCAGAATGTGATTTCTGTATAGCCTTATCCTTGGTAATGGCCTGATGGCTGGAACGTTGGATTACGAGCAAGAATATTGGTTATTTATTTATTTATTTGTATTACAGAAATATTATCAAGATCATCTGATGCGTGGCAGGCTGAACCTTTATTTTGTGAAATGTCCAAAACAGCTTTCTTTCAGTTTTGTGTTGTCTAAATATACATTTGCATGTACATACAATTCCATAAAATTGTCTTTGTCTTATATTTACAGAAGAGTCTAATTCCATTGCTAAACAATTTGAAAAAGATATTAGCATTCTATGTTGGGTCATGACAAATCCCAGTAATCACCAATCAAAAGCCAAGCATGTGAAGGCCACTTGGGGACATAGGTGTTCAAAGCTGATATTCATGAGTTCAGAAGAAGACAAAAAGCTCCCTTCCGTGGCATTACCTGTGAGTGAGGGGCGTGAAAATCTGTGGGCGAAAACAAAAGAAGCTTTTAAATATTTATATAAAAAACACTTAAATGAATATGACTGGTTCATGAAAGCTGATGATGACACTTATGTTATTGTGGAAAATTTAAGATACTTTTTACATGATAAAGATCCTAAATCTCCCATTTATTATGGACGTAGATTTAAACCATATGTAACGCAAGGTTACATGAGTGGTGGGGCTGGATATGTTTTGAGCAGGGAATCGGTAAAACTTTTTGTTGAGAAGGGAATAAACGTTGCTAACAAATGCAGGACAGATGCAGGTGGTGCAGAAGATTTAGAAATGGGACGCTGTCTAGAGGCAGTAGGTGTCAAAGCAGGTGACACTCGAGATGAATCAGAACGGGAAAGATTTATGCCATTTATACCAGAACATCATCTAATTCCAGGAATTCTACCTAAAGACATGTGGTATTGGAGTTACAATTATTATTCTGCTAAACAGGTATGACACATACAATAGACCTTTTGTACATTTCCGACTTCTTTGATTCTAAAAATATACCTTTTTAGTTTTACATGAGTTATTTTGCCTTTCATGCATATTATTTCCATAAACTGTTCAAAATTTTAATATTAGAGAGGTTAAGCAAACGAACGTGTACTTCTACGTCTAGTTAGAGGTACCTGTAAACGTCATTGTAATGCGATTTTGCGTGCAGTTAAGCAAGCATCACGTGTACATGTAGAACCTCGATGTTATAAAAGCGCTGATTAGTCAGCTTTAATTCATAAACCAGTCAGTTTCATTGTTTTATATGTTGTGTTTGAAATTATTATGACAGAAAAAGTCATATTGGCTGCATTAGAAAATGATGATGACTTGCTATTGCTGTCATCGCTTAAGGAAGAAAAAGTTCTTGCATATCAAAAGCTTGACATTGACAATTTAACAAATGATCAATGCCGCACAATGTTCCGATTTGAAGGCATGGGAAACAATAAACTTCACACACAAAGCTAGGACCTGTGATCTCATGTCAAAATTAAAAAAGCAATAAAAAGAGCACCCCTGCATAAATGATGGAATAGTAAAAATATGCAGGTCGCAGGGAAGTGCCCCCTCCACCCCCCCCTCGAAAAAAAAGACACAAAATCTTCAAACGCGATCTTGAACGAAAATCTATGGTAAGTACTGATAAAACATGTTACACTCTCTTATGATATCAATGTTTATAGAAAATGTGCAGACGCCATTGTGGCATTTTCGAACGGGCACCTGTTCCCTCCCCCCTTATTCCTCGTTTCGGTTAAAATCGATACATGATGTAAGAAAACCTCAAAAATCGAACTCGTATAGAACAATAGATGCTAACCACAGGCGCTTGTATAGAGTCAAAAATATGCTCGCTATGTACCTAAAATACCACAAGGCCGGACTCACTCCTACTACCCCTGTCACTTCAATCGCTATTTCCCCTGTCAAAATGTCGATAGGACGCAAATCGCTTACTAATTTGCGTAGTGAAATGATTTTTCTTCAAGGAAAACCCGTTTTTTTTTATATCTTCCTACCATCTACACCCCCATGCTGACAGATAATCCTCAGATTTTGTTGACAATGGACACCTAAGTGGCAGCAAAGCGAAAGTAGGTCGCGTGTGAAATATTTCCGCCTTTCGGTCGTTCTCGGGTTTTATCATATATAATTACTAAACACTAGAAACATGACAAGGCGCCAAAATATGACTGACAAAATGAATGAAAACTTCAGTGCTTCTTGGTATGCAAATAATACTAAAAATAAGGCATAGGAAATAATTGTATTTAAAAAACATTATAATTATACAGTAACAATACTGATATATAATTACGTTTCCCGAACTTTTCTTTCTGAACTTCTCAGGTATGTTTCGTAAGGCAATGATAAAACCCGAGAACGACCGAAAGGCGGAAATATGTCGCACGTGACCTACTTTCGCTTTGCTGCCACTTAGATGTCCATTGTCAACAAAATCTGAGGATTATCTGTCAGTATGGGGGTGTAGATGGTAGGAAGATATAAAAAACGGGTTTTCCTTGAAGAAAAATCATTTCACTACGCAAATTAGTAAGCGATTTGCGTCCTATCGACATTTTGACAGGGGTAATAGTGATTGAAGTGACAGGGGTAGTAGGAGTGAGTCCGGCCTTGTGGTATTTTAGGTACATAGCGAGCATATTTTTGACTCTACACAAGCGCCTGTGTGCTAACTATGCAGAAATTTTAGTTTCTTTAGCAATAAAAAGTCATTTTACGGGATCTGTAAGGTGGTATGAAGCACAGGAGTCGGAAGTTCTATCAATAATAAGGCATAGAGGGGCACCTCGAAGATCGCTGGGCAACTATAAAAAAACAGCGATCTTCGAGGTGCCCCTCTATGCCTTATTATTGATAGAACTTCCGACTCCTGTGTATGAAGATCGCATTTCTTTTCCAAATCAATGCGGCTTTTCCCAATTTATTTTGAGACGGAAAAAGGGAAATAAACCTTCAAACATCACCTACGGCTGCAGAATAATTTGAATATACTTAAGTTGAAAAATATATAGCACTTCATTCATCAAGTTTATCGGATGATGAAATATATTTCACAAGTTCTTACTTACGTGTATCTGCCGTCTCACACGTTGACGCCAACTTGTAGATTTGCCGCCCAGCGCAAAATGATGATGTAATACGCATAATTTGTCGGGGATTCCCCGGTCACACGTACACGTACCCATACACGTCCGCTTGCTTAACCTCTCTATTGTACATGTAGCAACTTGTGAATTTTCTATTTGCTATAAAATTATCCTCTGATTTTTTACAAGGTTCAAATGTCTACAAATTATGGGAAAATCATATTCAAATTTGTTGTCCTAATCCATTGCTCTTGCTACAGTCTATATACGCCAGAAAAGGCGTGACCTAGAACAAATTGCAACAGAAGGTTTCTTGGGCTCATCTTGAAGCTGGGAGTGTCCTCATTAACATATTAAAAGTCGCCGAAAATCCCAAGTTGCCTTTTTGCAAATTTTGGGGTAAAAACAAGGGATTTTGAAGAAAAATCGCTGAAAACTGGAAATTTCACATGTTCACTCTACTTTGCAGAATATTACCAATTTCTCTAAAAATATCTTGTTATTATTGAATATTCTTTCATACAAAATAAAAAAATGTATCCATATTCTCCCCAGGTGGCTAATTTTTTGGTAAAATTTCATTAAAAAAAAAAAAAAAAATTGCTTAAAACTGAATTTTTAAAAAAATTATATTTTCCGTGGCAGAATCAATTAAATCATGTCTGTTTCGGTACAGATTAATAAAGAATGTTTTGAAATATAATTAAATGTCAATTGTTAACAATCAGTTGGTGTTTGTTTAATGAAAAAAAATAGAAACATCTTATTTTCCTTCCCTAGATTAACGACATTATGTGATAAAGTTTTTCAGCGACTTGTGACAGGTCGGTGGTTTTCTCCGGGTACTCCGGTTTCCTCCATCAATAAAACTGACAGCGACTATATAACTGAAATATTGTTGAAAATGGGGTTAAACACCATAAACATACATACATACATAGATGAACGAAAATTTCAAAATTCACCAAAAATCCCCACCAAAAAAATTAAATGAAAGTTCTGATATCGCATAAGTTAGCAATACATGTATCTTTCAAATATCAACATTAGGCATCAACTATTCGTCTGAATCAGAGTCCTGATCTTCGCATGCAGACATGTTGCTACATGTATTCCCTCGGCATTCAGTGCAAGTGACAGAACATTCCAGACCATGCTTTCTACAGTTACAGCGTTTTGAATCGCAGTTTGTCTTACATCTGCGATATATCGTTTTTAGAAGTTCATCTGGAGCGGGTGGCAAACTCGATCTGATTGGCACGCACATGTTGTGTTCAATAGACCATCCCCAATCTTTTGTTTCCATATTGTCAGCCTCACCGATCCATTGTTTCACTTGATGAAACACTCGCAAAATATGAAAGTGTGCAGCGTTTGACGTCGGAAGCAAAAACGATGCCATCAACTATCGAGGAATAACAGTTCTTCTTGTAATTAGTAAGATCGTCGAAGCAGTGATCAGAGATAGAATACAACCATTGATCCATAATATGCAAAATCCAACGCAAAGAGGGTTTACGAAAGGATCGTCCCCCATGAATGCTGCTCTACCTGTCGAAGAAGCATACAGAATATTAACCGACGAAAAGCAAAATGGACATCTTGTACTTCTCGATGCAAAAGCTGCATTCGACAAAGTTATACATTCACATCTGTTCCGGCGTATGTACCACGCGGGAATTCAGGACAAAACGTGGACTTTTATTAAAAGCTTGCACCACAATGCGGAAAGCTGCATAAAATGGGCAGGAAGCACGTCCGATTGTTTTAAGGTCGGTATGGGAGTCCGGCAAGGAGGTATCCTTAGCACTGATCTCTCTCCATAAACTATATATCAACCCACTATTACACTGTCGTCAAAGAGCTCCGGTCGGAAATGCTCTGTCATCTTCCGGTACAAGTCAAATAGGCATGTTTGACATACAGGCGACGACAAAAAGTAAGTATTATGATCATATAGTATTATTATATCTTGAATCCAAAAGATGTCGTTATCGGTCGATTATTTTTGCTTGTTTTTACCTATATATTACTGTAGTTATCTTTATCGATTACTCAGATATAGATAAAATGATGGACATAAACAATGAAAAATGCTAATAATGAGATTGAAATCATCAAATAAAGCTATAAAAAGTAGTTTATATGTGTAATTAAAGTACACAAACCCTTTGTAATGCTTATATACAGGATAGTTTGCACTGGCGTGCTACCATGAATAGTTTTAGACTTACTACAGTGTAAAACACAATGATTATTTACGTATATTCGTTCCGGCTCTGTCAGCCACTACTTTCCGGTTGGGTCGCAAAAATTGTGTTTAAGTAGAACCGGTTTTGTCTATGTAAAAAATTGAAAGAATAGCAAAAACAGCTCAATATCACAATTATGTTTCTTTCTGTAATTTATTTAAGGTTCATTATAACACTTGTCAAGGGTATGTTCGACTTGCAAATTGATAAAAAGAAAAAAAAAAAAAAAAAAATGTCTTCAATGAATAAAAGTTGTGAAAAAAACCAACAACAGCACATATTAAAAATATTTTACATGTGGATGTTTTGTATAACATTAAAAGGAAGAAATACAAAACGGTTTGTGCAGAATTGGCATTCGCCAAGTCACCTTCGACAGAATGGTCATGATTTTGTATAGAACTTTTAATTATTCTTCTTTATTTGCTATGCAGTTGAATTATTGCAATATTCAAAGAGTGTTTGATCAAAAGTAGGAACTCTCACTGTTTATATAGATATCAAGTAACTCTTATTGTTTTGGATTAATTTTTGTTTTCAAATAATATATTGAAGGACAATAAAAAATATTTGATTAAAAAAATTAATAAAAATTAAATAAAAATAGGGAACCGCATCGGTAGCGTAATGGTTAGCGTGCTCGCATAGAATGCGATAGATTGTGGGTACGAGCCGTGGTCTTGTCAAACAAAAGAATATAAAATTGGTATTTGTTGCTTCTCCTCTAAGAACGCAGCATTAAGGAGAAATAGCAGAGACTGGTTAGCTCGGAATCAGAATAATGTGTCTGAGTGGAGCGACATATCTACCCAATGACTGTTATTAGCTCATCTTGCCAAAGACAATGTGAGCTTTTACCATCACTTAGCGCCCGTCGCCCGTCGTCTTTCGTCCATTAACTATTCACATTTTAATCTTCTCCTCTGAAACGCCTCAATCAAATGAAGTGGAGCTTAGTAGGAAGCATAAAGCGGCTTCTCCTCTCAAACTGCTTAGCCAAATGAATATGGGTAATAACAAAATTACCGAACTCCAAACAATCTTCCAAAGGGAAAGTCAAAACTCATAAGTATATAAACAGACAAAATCTGTACACATTATTTCACTAAAGCTAGATACAATAAAAACCGAAACTTGGTAGGAAGCAACTATGGAAGGTCTTCTATAAAGATTGCTCATTTCATCCCGATCCGTTGACAAACATGGTCGCCACAGACTCCCCAACGGCTATTATACTGATAGGATTCATCTGTAAAGAAAATTTAATGTATAGCAGATACTAGTAAGTGAATGTTGAATGTAAAGATACACAAACATCTGTATGGCGCTCACAATATAATATAAATGTAGCAATCAAATTGTCTGAAGCTTATACAAATAAATAGAGGATAATCGCAAGATTGAAACATAAGATGTTTTAATAGTATTTCTTCGCTGCCCAGTTAATGTTATTTTTTTTATCCTGCACTTGTTCTATTCGAGTAGTCACATTGCATTGACCAGATATTTTTTTGCTATACATTTGTATTTGGTTTCTGACCAAGATATTTTTTTCTGGTACTTGATTCATGTTGAGCGATGGTAAGAAACAGTAACAGGATTTATGCTTATAAAATGATAAGCGCGGACTTCACAGAGGACACAGTCAAAAGCGATAAGAACAACGCTTGTTTCTGCTCTTTTTAGACAATTTGACAGTTTCTTTGGGGCGATAGATACAATATACGTACATTGTCGGAAAATATATAATTCATTTCCACTCGCTGCGAAACAGGTAAGAAAAACTCGTCAAAACTCGTATATATAAATTTTATATTTTCGACAATGTATATATATATTGTCTATTTTTTTCTCTCCCTCGTTTCACTCCTCAGAAAATATTTTTTTATTAACTAAAATAACGTAATATAAATAAGACTCGAGACAGTGTAGGATAGTGCGTTCGTTACAAGATCGCATAGCATTTATTATAAATATATATCAACATAACAAATTCATTGAGTCTGTCATTTCTATTTCCCCCCCGAAAAAAAATGCAAAATATATACGAGTGATTGAAATTCTTTTGGCATTAATATTGGTGGATGGGCGGGTGTCTATAACATCCAAAGAACGAACCTTTGTCGTATTACAACTTGTAACGAACGTTGCATTAATCGAGTACACCTAACATTTTCTTTGTATACAAACTGCCAAAATCGTCCGTGCGGAAAGGAATTCAATACTACAGCCTTTGTTAATTTGCTTATCTGTAATGTTAATGTAAACATTATACTGTGAAGAAACTTAAATATCGTATCCATGAAGTTATTTCCACAGAGTGACTTACTTCGTTATCAACGAGTATAAAATCAAAATATTGCCTTATAAAAAAAATCTCCCACTACACAATCGATGCGCCTGGACAGCTACTTAAAGTGAGTGTAGCGTATTGAGCACCAACCGTGATGTCAGTGCCACATGAAGCATAAAAAAAATCAAGTGTTCGCGACAGTAGCAATTTAACATAGAAATAACGATTTGTTTTATTGTACAAAGTAGCTGAAATTAGCAGCCATGGCAAATATTCATACTATTGATCAGTATTTATCGCCTTTGAGATATTTCCTAATCATAACTATCGTTAAATTGCAATATAATGCTCAATAACAATAAGATCAGTGGTATTTACATACTGACAAACCCGGCTATTTTTAAATGACCCAACCGGTTTGTATACGTGTTTACATTTTGACCAATCCGGATTTCAAAAACATCTGTTGACATCATGTTTTAGGGTATAACTAGTTACTAATTGACTTTTCATCAACAAAATAGTATTTTTAAGTAAACTCAATCATTCATCAATATTTTTTTCTTTTTGGGCAACATTTAATTCATTCGTAAATGCAAGATATAGCGATATTTCAGTTGATTGTAATGATTTTGAAGCCGGATTCCTTATAAATTATATAAAATGATATTTGGACAAAAAATAAAATTAATAATAATAACAATCATAAAGCATCATAATTCAAAACATTATATACACAGTATATTCATAAATACTTACGATAATTATCTGTGTCTTCTTTAAAAATCCCGCATTAAAATATCCCGGATGTTGACCAAGCATTTTCGATCGGAGCTCTTTGACGACAGTGTATTAGACCGTTTGCAAGATCTGAAAATAGGAAACATCAACGTTAACAACACAGGATGTGCAGACATCGCACTACTCAGTACTCAGCTCAGTGATGCACAGATCATGGTCAACATGGCTCTTGACTTTGCTAACCTCGAGGGATATGAATTACAACCAAAGAAAAGTGTAGCAATCCATATTAGAGGAAACAACAAACAGTGCGAAACAACCAACGAGAAACTTAATATGGGGAATATCACCATGCCCGAGGTGGAGCAAGCTACTCATTTACGTATCATCAGAACAACAACGATGAAACACAATATCCAAACCAATGTTGATGAAAATATAACTAAAGCAAGACGTAGTGCATACAGTCTATTCGGATGTGGATTTCATGGACACAACGGACTGGATCCCGAGTCCCTACTACACATCTACAAAACCTACATAACACCAGTATTGCTTTACGGTATGGAGCTATTATTACCGTCTTCAAAACCTCTTGAACAACTAGAACTCTTCCAGAAAAGGATACTAAAACAAATCCTGTCATTACCGATGAGCTGTCCGGACTCAGCCGTTTATATACTAACTGGAATTCTACCAATAGAAGCACAAATTCATATAAAAGCCCTCACATTCTTCAATAACGTCTGTCATCAGGGCGAAAAAAACACTGAGAAAAAGCTTGCAAGAAGACAACTAACCGTGAAGGAGGAATCTAGTAACAGCTGGTTTATGTCAACAAAATACTACGAAAATACGACCTGAAAGAGGCGTACAACTATTTGGACAATCCTATCAAAAAATCACGATGGATCTCGTTGGTGAAATCAAGAGTGAATGACAACTGGTGTACCCAGCTAACAACTCTAGCACAACTCTACAAAGGGCTGCAATATCTTAGTAACCACAACCTGAGCAAGTGCAAAATACATCCTATTTTGAAGCACAGATGCTACTCATGATACCTCATCATTAGACATCAGTAAAATTCCAGTAAAATTAAGACTCGTCACCGCCACCGGGACATACGTGCTGCAAACAAAACGCATTAAGTACTACAGAAATGAAACTGACCCAACATGCCTTCTATGCGGAGCAGCTGAAGAGAATGTACTACACTTCATTCTCCAATGTGAAAAACTACAGTCGGAGAGAGTAGCTTTACTGTCCGAGATCAACGCTATATGGCAAAATGAGTTCCAAAATAATGAAAATTTTGAGCGAAGTTGACCAACTACAACTGCTAATGGACAATACAATCAAGGTGAAACCTACCAAGAAAAACTCAGCCAGCGTAGCCAGACTCGAAGGTCTATCAAGGAGATTAATGTTCAAATTGCATATTAAGAGAACGAAGCTTCTGGAGAGTGATAGAGACAAAATACAGACAACAATGAAGAAACAGAACTAACATTGCGAAAAGGGGGAGGGGAGAGCCGTCCGGGGATTGCCCAAGAATCCATTACAATAAACTGTGATAATTGTTTTAGATCTTAGATTTTGAAAGATGACGTTTTAGATCTTAAACTGTAGATACGATTCATTTTAGGAAGTGACAATTACTTTTTAAACCTCGAACCAAACCGAAACAAATAGATATTAGATTTTAACCATACGAACAGAGACTTTTAGATTTTAAACAGTGATGCGTCTTCTTAAATTTTTCCAATACATGCAACATGCATATTTTATACGTAATGTCGGGACAATCGTTGTGGATTGTTTTAACTTGATTTGATAAACTTTTATATCCCGTGTGAATAAGCCTGATTTTTAGTGTACATAAATTTTATTCATGGATACGGAGGTGATGGGATTTTCACTCACACAGCACTGTACAGCGCACCGCCACCCAACACACGTTTAACATACAGAGGTAAGGTAAGGTAAGGTAAGGTAAACTGGCGTTCCATAGATTTTTTTTTCGTCCGCATATACCTATTATGGAAATCCGCGAATATATGATGCCAATTCGATCAAACACTTGAATAAATATCTCTGTCTAATAGTGGTGTACCGATCATTGGAAACATCGACTAATCAGTCGGACGTCATCATATGATACGATGATCGATTCTTAAACCTTGTGGTCGATTCTGATTCTATAGTGTCTAAAATATATATGCTTAACTTTGTTCTTTGGTTGGTTTTTTTTTCTGTCTCCATACTGACAAAAATATTGCAGTTTTATCCCAGCTGTTTTTTTCCACCTCATACTGACAAACATCTGGCAATTTTGTCCAAGCGTACTTTTGACACTCAGTCAATACACATATTTGGACTAGTCTATTATTTATCTACTTCCCGGAAAAGTCCATTTTATATCAGGTGTTTCACATATGGAAAACGATCTTTTGATTTGTTCTAAGTTAATGTTTACAAATGGAAATATTGTAGTTTGTAAATATATTATTTGATTTTATTCAAATCTTACTTTTGTCAAACACATATTTGGACTAGTCTATTATTTATCTATCTATATCAGGTGTTACACATATGGAAAACAATCTTTTGTTTTGTTCTATTTTAAAGTTAATGTTTACTATTACTAATGGAAAAATTATAGTTTATAAATTTATGATACAATTTTATTCATATCTTTACTTTTGTCAATCATATGTTAGCCTATCTTCGTTAACGCGATAGCGCTCTTAGTTTTTGGCCGATCAACATAATTTTTTGTAGGAAGCATTATTACATTCGCAATTCAGATTAATTTTTTTTTTCTTGTAAAATCATGGTTTTTTATAGAAAAAGTACATATTTTGAGAATTATCTTCGGTAACGCGTTAGTGATCTGAGTTTTTGGCCGATCAACGTCATTTTTGGTAGGAAGCATTATTACACTATTATTTAGAGCGATTTCGAAATTCAGATTAATCTATTGTTTTTTAGCTCACCTGCTATTGCCATCACTTTGCGTCCGTCGTCGTCATCTGTCGTAAACTTTTTCAAAAATCTTCTCCTCTGAAAGTACTAGACCAATGGAAACCAAACTTGGTCAGAATCATTACTAGGGTGTCTAGTTTCAAAATTGTGTCCGGTGATGCCGTGCAGTGTCTAATATATAATAACACATTTTTACACAAAATTTAGCCGAAAGTAATTTAAAAAGGCTTTACAAAGCTCTTTTTGGGTTGAGAATGGTGCATTATGGGAATTACGTCTGCTCAATTTGAATGTCATAGATATTGACCTGTTTGTTCACTTTTCATGGGTGTTTTGGTAAAATTGAACATACTTGTTGTAGTAACTTCATAGAAATATATTATATTATTATTACGCTTACCTAGATATGGATGATAATTCCTATTTTCATTGCTTTCCGTCTGAGTTGTATTTTCCTGAAAATCTCTGATTCGGCTATGGAGGATCCGTAGTGACAAAACGATAGAAGTAAAAAGTACTCATTTTTTATCTTAATTTCTGTCTTTAATACATAAAGTGAAAATGCTGGCGTATATATAATTTCTGTTGCAATTTGTTTTGGGTCTACAGGTCTATTGACTGGACTATAGACAGGGTACCATTTTGCCCGTTGTAAGGGTAATAATTCTTGTAAAATCAAATCAGGAATCACCATAAGGTTTATTGATCTATAGCATAACATCATGGTTGTTTTACATGTACAACCAAATCATTAAAAAAAAATTAATGAGCTTTAATCTAATACCGGTTTATTTTTTGAAGATTTTTATGGAACAGTTCACCCTGGGTTTTTGGTGGGGTCTATGTTGCTCATCTTTTTAGTTTTCTGTGTTGTGTTGTGTTTTTGTGTTATGTTTGTCTTCATCTTGTGTCTTGTGTATCCAACTATGCCAGTGTCTCTGGATAGTCCATTCTTGATTGCCCCCTCGGTTTTTAGTTCACCTGACCAGTGACCCAAAGGGTCATGTGAGGTATTGCCATCACTTGGCATCCGTCGTCCGTCCGTTAACTTTTTCATATTTTAATCTACTCCTCTGAAACAACTGGGCCAAATGGAACCAAACTTGGCAGAAAGCATCTATGTAAGGTCCTCTATAATGTTTCTTTATTTCGTCCCATTCCGCCAACAAATATGGCCACCAAGGGCAATTCTTGTTTCTGATTGGCTAATGTTAAAAAAATCTTCTCCTCTGAAAACTGCTGGGCCAAATGGAACCAAACTTGGCAGGAAGCATCTATGTAAGATCCTCTATAAACTTCTTCATTTGGTTCCATTCGGCCAACAAACATGGCCACCAAGATTAATTCTTTTTTCTGATTGGCTAATGTTAAAAAAATCTTCTCCTCTGAAACAGCTTAGCCAAATGGAGCCAATCTTGGCAGGAAGCATCTATGTAAGGTCCAAACCTGGCATAGATGGTCCCTGTGTGTGTCCCTTTCAAAATTGTGTCCAACAACCCCACCCTCCATTCAAGATGGCTGCTGTTTTTTAAGGTAATGATTATCTCCCTTTGAAATTTGCTTCAGTATCATTCTATTGTCAGATGAGCGATACAGGCTCAGTGAGCTGAGCCTCTAGTCTCTTAACGTTTATTAAATCTGGAGACGCACTTGACAAGCACCATAAATAACTGAAAAGACATGATAATAGATTTCTTTTATTAATACAGAGTTACTTTGTAATGATGTTGAGTACCTCAGTATATGTACATGAACACAATTTACCTGTCAAAGGAAAATGTTCAATCAAAAATCTTCCTTGTATACATTTAAACCGCATCGGTGGTGTAATGGTTAGCACTCGTCTTGAGTGGAGTAGATAGTGGGTTCGAGCCCCTGTTAGGTCAAACCAAAGATTATGTAATTGGTATTTGTTGCATCTCCGCTAAGCACACAGCATTAAGGAGTAAGAGCAAAGACTAATTGGCTTGGGATCAGGATAATGTTCCGAATGGAGAGGCATGTTTACCCATGGACTGTTGTTTGCATGTACTAGCACTATAAAACTCCTGCTAAGCATGTTAATCTATTACAAAGCAGACATCATTATCATCTCATCGAATGTAACTTGTTCTTGTCATGATATGGCTGATAAATTGCTCATTTGGCGCTAAAATACAATCACTTACTCACACCAGGCCTTTAAAAAATATTTACAGAACAAATTTGATAACCATTTGGAAGTAATCTTTTTTGACTAATTACTAAATTAAGAGGTCATAAACTGGGTTATTTTACCATTATATGGGGTTCCTGGAATATGTTGTAAAATTAGACAATACAGTAAAATTATAATTGATTTTTTTTTTGCAGGGCCCAGGATGTTGTAGTGATTATGCCATTACTTTTCACTATGTTCCACCAAATATGATGTACGTTTTAGAATATCTGATTTACCATCTTAAACCTTACGGCTACGGGCAGGTTATTACTAAAGTACAACAGTGTGGACAGGAAGCAGATTCAAATAAACAGAGTGATATAACTTCACATAAGTTACAGTCAGTAGTAAAGACTAATAGTGTGGTCAAAGAGGAAGACAAAAAAGATACAATATCACTTGTTTCAAAAACTATTAATAATTTACAAAATGAAGACAATACATTTCTAGTCAAAGAAAATATAAGACAAGGAAATGGTTCATGATGTAAATTTTATTTATAAAAAATTATTGGTATAACAGCAGGATGTTTTACAAGTTTGTCATATTCAGGTTTAAATTATGTATATTCAAACCTGCCTTTACGGTCACCTGCAGTAAACGGTCGGTTAAAACCCTCCCGACCAGCTTTACCTGTAATTTTATATCAAATAAGCTGTGACCTTACTAACACGGTCATCAGTCACAGGCATGTCATTTCAGTGTACCAACTATTAATTTTTTCAGTGTACCAACTATTAATTTTTTCAGTGTACCAACTTTTAATTTCTTCAGTGTACCAACTATTAATTTTTTCAGTGTACCAACTATTAATTTTTTCAGTGTACCAACTTTTAATTTCTTCAGTGTGCCAACTATTATATTTTTCAGTGTGCCAACTTATAATTTTTTCAGTTTACCAACTATTAATTTTTTCAGTGTACAAACTATTAATTTTTTCAGTGTACCAACTTTTAATTTTTTCAGTTTACCAACTATTAATTTTTTCAGTGTACCAACTTTTAATTTTTTCAGTGTACCAACTATTAACTTTTTTCAGTGTACCAACTATTAATTTTTTCAGTGTACCAACTATTTTTTTTTTTTTTTTTTTCAGTGTACCAACTATTAATTTCTTCAGTGTACCAACTATTAATTTTTTCAGTGTACCAACTATTAATTTTTTCAGTGTACCAACTTTTAATTTCTTCAGTGTGCCAACTATTATATTTTTCAGTGTGCCAACTTATAATTTTTTCAGTTTACCAACTATTAATTTTTTCAGTGTACAAACTATTAATTTTTTCAGTGTACCAACTTTTAATTTTTTCAGTTTACCAACTATTAATTTTTTCAGTGTACCAACTTTTAATTTTTTCAGTGTACCAACTATTAACTTTTTTCAGTGTACCAACTATTAATTTTTTCAGTGTACCAACTATTTTTTTTTTTTTTTTTTCAGTGTACCAACTTTTAATTTCTTCAGTGTACCAACTATTAATTTTTTCAGTGTACCAACTATTAACTTTTTTCAGTGTACCAACTATTAATTTTTTCAGTGTACCAACTATTTTTTTTTTTTTTCGTGTACCAACTACAAAATGTATTAATTTTTTCAGTGTACCAACTATTAATTTTTTCAGCATGCCAACTATTACATGTATATTATTCAGTGTGCCAACTTATAATTTTTTCAGTTTACCAACTATTAATTTTTTCAGTGTACCAACTATTAATTTCTTCAGTGTACCAACTATTAATTTTTTCAGTGTGCCAACTTATAATTTCTTCAGTGTACCAAATATAGATTTCTTCAGTGTACCAAATATAGATTTCTTCAGTGTACCAAATATAGATTTCTTCAGTGTTAATCAAATATTAGTTTCTTTAGTGTATCATGGCTAGTGTATATGTAGTCTTAAACTGTCTTTTATTGCTCAGAGAATGGTTGCCAATAAGATTGTTGGAACACCAATCATAAAGTAATTTGGTGTATTTGTATATAGGCAGTATATAGAAAATTATTAAAATGTATATAAAATATATAAATACTGTATGATGCACTTTATTAAAGGGAGATAATTAACCACAACTTTTTCTACGACTTCAAAATGTTTGCCTTTTTTTTTCTTTAATAATACATGTACCATATTGTGGTATATTGTATTGGTAATTAAAATTAGATGTTGCTTGGATTTTTTTAGCGATACATTAACAACTAAAAATATTTCGTATGGGGTCACATCAAGGTACCTTAATTAAGCTTTCATTCAACTTTGATCGTCCAATCATATGCAGTCTGACACCAGCTCTTTCTCTCTCTCTCAGAATGTGCTTGATTTTTAATACCTGTGGAGATTCGATAGGTTCGTCCATGAATTAGTGGTGCTGGAGTAATGTTTTATGAATCAGTGCAATGTTGTGATGAGTTATCTCCCATTTTATAATATCAATTAATTGTCAATTAATTATATTTCTACAATGCACATTGTATACATAGTGGTGCTTATATATGGATAATTATGATAATTGAATACAAAAAAGCAGAAAAAAATCAAATATCATTTATCAATAATGGTCCATGGTGCTTGTCTGATCCAAAGTTATTTATTTTATATTTTACCACATTAAAAATAATTCCATAGTCAATTCTTGCTCGATTTGATAAAATTTTTATCAACAAATGCAGAATTTTATATAGTTTCATCCATTGATTTCAGCTTAATTTTATAATTTAAGAATTTCAAGAGGTCATGAATTAAACACAAAACTGAATTACAAACAAAACAATGGTATAATGAAAGTACTTTTGAAGACAAATAACTACATGTAAATTTCGTGTTTAAATTGTGAATATTTGAACACTACGAGTATGCTTGCAAAAAAATTTGAATATATTACAGAAAATTAAACAACCTACATTTTTGCTTTTGTTGATACAACTTTTTTTTAAATTCAAAGAAGAATTGATCTGAGGACTTTGTTGTTGTTGGAAAATTGTGATTTTAAATGAAATATATAGTACAGAATTACATCGGCAAAACTTTCTGCATTTCTGTGTATGCAAATTATGATGCTATAGTTATGTGTTAAAACTTACAGCCCATAATTACCAATCACTAACATGCTGTTTAATGTTTTGTTGTTTTGGTAATGTTATCAGTATTATATTTTATGTATGTTAAGTGTGTTTGTTTGTGTGTCAAAACAATCGTCTTTTATTTATTAAACACAACAGGGTATTGTTTAGTGTAGATGGTATATGTTAACTTTGTGAAGGGGGGAATTTTCTTCCTTGTTTTTGTTTTATTTTTTTCTTCAATCAATGAAACTGACTGCCACAATATAACTGAAATATTGTTGAAAGTGGCATTAAACACCATAAACCTAAACCTACTCCAGAGTAACAGGGGAGTTGTGGCCGTGATCATATGGTAGTTAGATTTACAGCTACCTATGCAATCGGTGCCTATCACCACTGATGTTGTGAGTTCGAATCTCGATCAGGGTGAGGTGTACAACCAAAAGCAGCTAATTAATGTTTCTATTCAAAATCTGTAATCGTCCATGGTATGACTGTTACAGTGATCTCTAGTCTATTAAATGCATTTTGACAGAATTGTTCAAGAAAATTAAATCTTTATTATATCAACTATAGCTGTAGACCTAATTTCAAAAACCAAATCATTGTTATCTTGGGAGAATAGCTGTAGACCTAATTTCAAAAACCAAATCATTGTTATCTCTGGAGAATAGCTGTAGACCTAATTTCTAAAACTAAATCATTGTTATCTTGGGAGAATAGCTGTAGACCTAATTTCAAAAACCAAATCATTGTTATCTCTGGAGAATAGCTGTAGACCTAATTTCTAAAACCAAATCATTGTTATCTCTGGAGAATAGCTGTAGACCTAATTTCTAAAACTAAATCATTGTTATCTCTGGAGAATAGCTGTAGACCTAATTTCTAAAACTAAATCATTGTTATCTCTGGAGAATAGCTGTAGACCTAATTTCTAAAACTAAATCATTGTTATCTCTGGAGAATAGCTGTAGACCTAATTTCTAAAACCAAATCATTGTTATCTTGGGAGAATAGCTGTAGACCCAATTTCTAAAACCAAATCATTGTTATCTTGGGAGAATAGCTGTAGACCTAATTTCTAAAACCAAATCATTGTTATCTTGGGAGAATAGCTGTAGACCTAATTTCTAAAACCAAATCATTGTTATCTCTGGAGAATAGCTGTAGACCTAATTTCTAAAACTAAATCATTGTTATCTTGGGAGAATAGCTGTAGACCTAATTTCTAAAACCAAATCATTGTTATCTCTGGAGAATAGCTGAAGAGCCTAATTTCTAAAATGACTGTATTTTATTTCAAAGTACATTTGTACTTTTACTGTCACCCTTTGTTTTAAAAGTATTAGAAATATCTCTACGTTTGATGTAGATAATTTAATTGCCAAATGTTGCTTGCCTACCCTGAACTCTACAAGCCTGAATGGAACTTTAAATGTGTACACAATTTCATTATAGATCATGTAATAATTAATTGAAACTCTTTCAATAAAAATGTAGATTATTTTATTTAGTGCCCATGACACACTTCTAGAATAAACTTTCATCAGGTACGCTTCAAGTCAAAGGTCAAATTGACAATAAAGAATTGTGACAATCACATGTTTCTACGCACTTGATCAGATACATTGTACATTTTACTTACCTTCATGATAATTATGACATCATTTGTTCATGTTAAAATACAGGATTTTCATTATCTTTATAGAAGTGGACAATAGTATTTGGATGGTTCTAATTTCCCCTATGCTTTTCAGGGGCCATCGTGGTCGTGATTGTATGGTAGTTGAATTACAACTACCTGTGTAATTAGAGTGCTAACCACCACTAAAGTTGTGAGTTCAAATCCCACTCATGGTGAGGTGTACTCGATACAACATTATGCTATAAAGTTTATCAGTGACTTGCGACAGGTCGTGGTTTTCTTTGTGTACACCGGTTTCCTCCACCAATAAATCTGACCGCCACAATATAGCTGAAATATTGTTGAAAGTGGCATTAAATACCTTAACCCTAGTGCTATACATTTCATATAAAACTACAATTTTTCAAATACTTATTCTGAAGTCAATTCATTTCTGATTTAAAAAGCAGAAAAATATATAGTTTATATATGTAATAGTTATTTTTAATTAATTTTTGGAAGCATGTTTTTCAGATCAAAGACTTAAATAATTTGTTTACAAAAGTACTATTGTGTTTTGGACAAAATTAATTAAGTTTTGTATTTTAAATTAGATATTCTCTAATCTCAAAATGTCTATCTTATAAAATTATATTGTTGTTATAGAGTAAAATTACATTTAATTCTACTTTTGTTGATACAATTATCAAAATCGGTCATGAATTGACCTCAGGATAATTTTTTGATAAATTGTTGTTTTATTTTAAGACTTTTGTCCACTATCTATAGATTTTCTAAAAATAATTCAAAAGCGTGTTATTAAATTAGATAGATAAAACTTACTATCCAGGCCTAGTCTTAATATAGTATAATAGTTTGTTATCTAGTCAAACATAACATAGACCAATTTATTTGGTATAAATTGTATGTGTTGCTCTAAGCATTTATTTGCTTATATTATTTACTAGGAGTAAATATATGAAATGTAACAATTTAAAAGAATTTTATATAGATGAAAGTTAAATAATTTAAACAAAATTGATGGAATAAATAAAAAATATTTTTTAAAGAGATGAAATGTAATAAGTTTAAGGAATTTATAGATGAAAATTAATGTAGCAATTTTAAGGAATTCATGAATGAAATGTTATAATTCTAAGTAATTTATAAATAAAATGAACCATTTTAAAGGAATTTATAGATGAAACATAACAAGCTTAAGGAATTAATAAATAAAATGAAATTTTTAAAAGAAATTAATAGATGAAATGATATAAGTTTAAGGAATTAATAGAAGAAATTCAACTATTATAAGAATTTTATAGATGAATTTTAACACTTTAACAAACAATTGTGGTCCATTTTTTAATGAATGGTCTGAGTTTCTATCATATTTTTCTGGTATTTCATCTCCAATATTTTCATTGCACATATATCATGTAGGTTCCTCCACAGGAATATTGTGCCATCGTCCGGTTTCAATAGGAATTTTCAAGTTAGAAGTTCTTAATTTTGTTTTTAAATGGAATTTTTATCAAATATTTTTGCAAATAAAAATTGTTCTTGAATAAAATTTTCATCAAGAAAATACTTGCAAGACATCATACATGTAATGTTTCTAGTAACTTTTACTTTAACAATAATCTACAATCAAAATCATATTGGTTGACAAAACTTATCCCATTCCTCAAAATTTGGAAGCATGATTTAATTATGTCATATCGAGGCCTAATTTTACCCTTCACAGTAGGTCCTGATAATGTAAATTTATTTCAAATGTCATATGTTCTGGTAGTCCTATTTTCTTATGAAAAAACAAATGTCAAGATGTATATTTTGTTATATAAAATTCATATTGTTGTTTCAGGGCATTTAAAGTAACATCAAACAATGCACTTGTTCTTTCACGACATATTGAATGTTTTATATAGCAGTACTATACAATTACTGCACTTGAACGAGATCAATATTATTCAGTTATTTAATGGTTGCGGGTGCAATAGACTGGAATATTTTCCCAGAGGTCCTGGGAATGACCAAAAGTTCTATTGCATGAGGCCATCGGCGAAGCTCCAAAAAACCTCATATTGATCAAGTTCAAGTGTAGTAATTGTTTTATTGCATAAGATTCTTGAAAATTTGGAAATTTTATGTTTTGAAATTTTTGAAATTTTGGAAATTTTGAATTTTTTGGAAAATTTTGACCTTTTTCTTTGTATATTGTATGGGTGTTACTAAATGAGAGGGTGACAGTAATTTCATTCATTGATTTTGCATGAGAGTGCAATGTATAATATAGTAGATATCGTAGATTTTGAATATCAAAATAAGACCACGAGTGACCGAAGTACGCATGATAATGATTAAACGAGTGGGTGGAATTTGTTCCGTCCACGAGTTTAATCATTAATGCATATTCGGTCACGAGTGGTCTTATTTTGAAATTCAAAATGTATGATTTAGTTATACTGTTTATTATATAGACTTTTTCAACATTTCTGATATATTATTTTTGTTATTTGTATATTTCATTCTATGCGTGTGAATCTACGAGCAATGATACTAAGGGGTTCAGCTGGGTCTGCCATCTTGAAAATGTGAAATCCTACATGTCATATTTACAACAATGCACAAAAATAATTAAAATGCTTACCTTGAAAACTTATTTTAGTTAAATTTGATCAAAATTGAAGCGTACATGAAGACAAATGACGTCTAATCTTTACGTTTCAAACTGGATATCAATGAAGTACGTCATGTTGGTTATGTGCCAAAGTTGTCAATGACTTTTCGCAGAATTTTTTCAGTTTACAATCGTATGTGTATTCGCCGTAACAAAACCACCACACTTATAGTTGTGTAAAAGTAGTTCCAGTGGGAAAAAACTGATATTTCACATGTGAGATACCGGAATTTATTTCACAGATAAATCCCCATAATTCACACCTATCTATATAATAAGATTTTTTATCGCACAGAAATTGCTTTTTGCTAATCAATATGTTAGAAAATGGAATGTCACGTGTATTGCTTCTGGCCAATAGAAAAACAGTAAAATAGAGCCTTATGTAATAAATAATGTTATTGTGTTGTATAAGATTCATATTGTTTTTTTCAGGACATTTAAAGTAACATCAAACAATGCACTTTATTCATTCACGACACATTGAATGTTTTATATAGCGGTACATAATGTTATTGTATTTTATTACCTAATAAAGTGTATTTTTCTGTTTTATTGAGTCAAATTATAGTATTATATATTTTTCGCTATTAAAATGGGCCTGTCGATCTATTGCACTCCTGATGAACTATTGCACTGTGCAATATTCTGCACTTGGCGTCTATAGCACCGACCCGAGTTGACCTTTGAACACGATTTCTGTTATTTAATGGTTTCAGGTGCAAATGGACTGGAACATTTGCCCTTTGGTCATTCCCAGGGCAAATATTCCAGTCTATTGCACCCACAATCATTAAATAACTGAATAGTATAAAATTCATATTGTTTTTCAGGGCATTTAAAGTAACATCAAGCAATGCACTTGTTCTTTCACGACACATTGAATGTTTTATATAGCAGTACATAATGTTATTGTGTTGTATAGGATTCATATTGGTTTTTTCAGGACATTTAAAGTAACGTGAAGCAATGCACTTGTTTATTCACGACACATTGAATGTTTTTGTATAGCGGTACATAATATTATTGGTGTGACAATGTTATTTTATAGATTGGGTGTAAATGTTTTGTTAGAATGATATTGTATGCAGTGAAAACTGTCTAAACCGAACACCTTTGGGACCATCATTTTTGTCCTGCATAGACAGGTGTGTGGATTATACAGGTTAAATTGACAAAATTATCAAATATTATATTGGGATTTATTGGATGTTTGCTTTAGACACAATTCTTTTTTATTTAGGCAGGATTCTAGTTTATTTAGGGTTCAGTTTAGATGGGATTCTGGTTTATTTAGGGTTCAGTTTAGACAGGATTCTGGTTTATTAAGGGTTCACTTTAGACAGGAATCTGGTTTATTTAGGGTTCAGTTTAGACAAGATTCTGATTTATTTAGGGTTCAGTTTAGGCATGATTCTGGTTTATTTAGGGTTCAGTTTAGACAGGATTCTGGTTTATTTAGGGTTCAGTTTAGACAGGATTCTGGTTTATTTAGTGTTCAGTTTAGACAGGATTCTGGTTTAGTAAGTGTTCAGTTTAGACAGATTTCTAGTTTAGTTCGGGTTATTCAATTTAGACAGGTTTCATCGTATTTTGTTATTATATCACAAGGATGAATCGATACTCGTTTTCATTATAATCAAAGTCTTCCATTTAATGATTATAAAATGACTGCTTTTACTATTTTAGTGGTGCAAATTATGAAATAGGCTACAATGGGAAAACATTCAAAAGACTACGATGAAAAAAAACATTCAGTAGGCTATAGTAGAAAAACATTCAGTAGGCTATAATAGAAAAACATTCAGTAGGCTATAATAGAAAAAAAACATTCAGTAGGCTATAATAGAAAAAAAACATTCAGTAGGCTATAATAGAAAAAAACATTCAGTAGGCTATAATAGAAAAACATTCAGTAGGCTATAATAGAAAAAAAACATTCAGCAGGCTATAATAGAAAAAAACATTCAATAGGCTATAATAGAAAAACATTCAGTAGGCTATAATAGAAAAAACATTCAGTAGGCTACAATAGAAAAAAAAAAACATTCAGTAGGCTATAATAGAAAAAAAACATTCAGTAGGCTATAATAGAAAAACATTCAGTAGGCTACAATAGAAAAACATTCAGTAGGCTATAATAGAAAAAACCATTCAGTAGGCTACAATAGAAAAACATTCAGTAGGCTATAATAGAAAAAAAACATTCAGTAGGCTATAATAGAAAAAAACATTCAGTAGGCTATAATAGAAAAACATTCAGTAGGCTATAATAGAAAAAAACATTTAGTAGGATACAATAGAAAAAAAACCATTCAGTAGGCTATAATAGAAAAACATTCAGTAGGCTACAATAGAAAAACATTCAGTAGGCTATAATAGAAAAAAATCATTCAGTAGGCTACAATAGAAAAACATTCAGTAGGCTATAATAGAAAAAAACATTCAGTAGGCTATAATAGAAAAACATTCAGTAGGCTATAATAGAAAAACATTCAATAGGCTATAATAGAAAAACATTCAGTAGGCTATAATAGAAAAAAAACATTCAGTAGGCTATAATAGAAAAAAACATTCAATACCCTTCTTAAGAACCAGGAATTGCATTAGTCTTTAGCATGAAGCAGCATTATGATAACACTGTGGTAATAAAAGAATGGCGGACGTTGCACAAGATCTTCTTTGCCAAACTACTTTATCATGAAGTCATTTCATTGGAATGCGGGGAAAAACACATCAACGTAAGCAACATAAACTATGCGACTGTTCGATGTTCATTCATTCATATTATGTCATCATCATATCACAAATTCAGTCATATTATCATTTCCAAGGACATAGTTTCAATATTACCGGCAACTGTACGGTCCACATTTCTCCAAAGGATTATATAGGGACATTGAAAGTGATTAAACGGTAACTTGACATAGGTGAATGAATGGCAGCAAATAACATGATGTCATGTACAAAATGGTGTCTCCCTCAGAGTATTGTACATATGTTAATTTTAATTCGACCCTTGTTATTTGTTTTTATTGAAATGTTAGATAAACTTATTACATACCGGTACATAGTGTGTTGGTACAAGACTATGTATCGGGTCTTGCCTAATGTGTGAGCTAACCGTATCACAACTCGTCACTATCACGACTCATAGTGATATTGGTTCACACAACAGACTCGATCTGATACATAGGCTTGTACCAACACACTATGTATGTAATGGGTATATATCCTTTTAGAAAATGAGGTACAGGTTTGTGTGTAGCTGATGTGAATGATTTGTACTTTATGTGAGAAAGTTAGTTGAAAGTAACATCCAGCAAACATTTAATCCATTAAAGCATTAAAAATATTTTGTTTTGTCATGGAGATGTAATCAGACCAATTTTATATAACAATGCATTTCTATGTTAGTTTTATTTATTGTTTGAAATCTTTATTATATAATAATTGTTTTTAAAACTCTCTAGACCAGTTCCCTGAAACATACATATTCCTCAGTAACCATGACAACATAGCATTATACTCTTATTTGTTTTGATCAAAAGCAACTTGTCTGTCTGTGATATGTTCTTATATGCTTTAATACTTAATTCTTGTTTGTTAATACCATTATTAGCCAAATAAAACTGCAGGAGAGGTTCAGGGAGTACCAAATAAAACTGCAGGAGAGGTTCAGGGAGTGCCAAGATTTTGGATAATGCACAAATGTAGATAATATGTGGCTGTTTACGCTAAAAGATCTGACCATTTTCTTGCATTTTGGTAGGTCAAATATCAGCCATGTCACAAAATTTATATCAGATTTTGTCAATCAGATATTTTTTTGTTAAGGTATGACACTTTGAGAACATGCCATTTTTACTTGCCTTCTTTGAATTTGATTTGGTGCATTAATGTGGCAATCTTTTTTACAATGATTTGATTTAATTTTTGGTGTTTAACACCACTTTCAGCAATATTTCAATTATATCATGGCGACCAGTTTTAGTGGTGGAAGAAGCTGGAGTACCCAGAGAGAACCACCGACCATGGGCAAGCAACTGGTAAACTTTATCACTTGAGGATGCGAGTCGAGTGCACCCTTTTTAGTTCACCTGGACCAAAGGTCCAGGTGAACTATTGCCATCACTTGGCGTCCGTCGTCTGTAAACTTTTCACATTTCAAGCTTCTTCTCCGAAACCACTTGGCCGATTGGAACCAAACTTAGCAGGAATGTTCCTTGGATGGTCCTCTACAAAGTTACTGTTTTTCGTTCCAGTCGGATATTCAATATGGCTGCCAGGGCCAATAATATGCTCTTGATTGGCTGAAATTTCAAAGATCTTCTTCTCTGAAACTAATGAACTGACTGAACCCAAACTGTAAAGGAATGATCATTGGAATGTCCTTTACCAAGTTACTGTTTTTTATGCCGATCGGAAATCCAAGATGGCCGCCATCGCAGGACATAGATTAACATTGGACCCTATGGGAAAATGTTCAAATGCCTTCTTCTCAGAAACTACAAATATGATTAAAGCCAAACTGTACATGAATGTTCATTGGATGGTCCTCTACAATCTTAAGGTTTTTTGTTCCGATATGAAATTCAAAATGGCGGCTACGGCAGGACTTAGTTTAACATTGGACCCTATGGGAAAAATGTTTCAAAATGCTTCTTCTCTGAAACCACTTGGACAGTTGAAACCAAACTGCCCAGGAATGATCATTGGAAGGCTCTCTACAAATTTTCTGTTTTTTATGCCGGTCGGAAATCCAAGATGGCCTCCACCGCAGGACATAGATTAACATTGGACCCTATGGGAAAATGTTCAAATACCTTCTTCTCAGAAACTACAAATATGATTAAAGCCAAACTGTACATGAATGTTCATTGGATGGTCCTCTACAAACTTTACGTTTTTTGTTCCGATAAGAAATTCAAAATGGCGGCTACGGCAGGACTTAGTTTAACATTGGACCCTATGGGGAAAATGTTTCAAAACGCTTCTTTTCTGAAACCACTTGGATAATTGAAACCAAACTGCCCAGGAATGATCATTGGAAGGTCCTCTACAAAGTTTCTGTTTTTTTATGCCGATCGGAAATTCAAGATGGCCGCCACCGCAGGACATAGATTAACATTGGACCCTATGGGAAAATGTTCAAATGCCTTCTTCTCAGAAACTACAAATATGATTAAAGCCAAACTGTACATGAATGTTAATTGGATGGTCCTCTACAAACAATGCGTTTTTTGTTCCGATATGAAATTCAAAATGGCGGCTACGGCAGGACTTAGTTTAACATTGGACCCTATGGGAAAAATGTTTCAAAATGCTTCTTCTCTGAAACCACTTGGACAGTTGAAACCAAACTGCCCAGGAATGATCATTGGAAGGTCCTCTACAAATTTTCTGTTTTTTATGCCGGTCGGAAATCCAAGATGGCCACCACCGCAGGACATAGATTAACATTGGACCCTATGGGAAAATGTTCAAATGCCTTCTTCTCAGAAACTACAAATATGATTAAAGCCAAACTGTACATGAATGTTCATTGGATGGTCCTCTACAAACTTTACGTTTTTTGTTCCGATATGAAATTCAAAATGGCGACTACGGCAGGACTTAGTTTAACATTGGACCCTATGGGGGAAATGTTTCAAAACGCTTCTTCTCTGAAACCACTAGAACAGTTGAAACCAAACTGCCCAGGAATGATCATTGGAAGGTCCTCTACAAATTTTATGTTTTTTATGGCGATCGGAAATCCAAGATGGCCACCACCGCAATACATAGATTAACATTGGACCCTATGGGAAAATGTTCAAATGCCTTCTTCTCAGAAACTACAAATATTATTAAAGCCAAACTGTACATGAATGTTCATTGGATGGTCCTCTACAAACGTTAGGTTTTTTGTTCCAATATGAAATTCAAAATGGCGGCTACGGCAGGACTTAGTTTAACATTGGACCCTATGGGGAAAATGTTTCAAAACGCTTCTTCTCTGAAACCACTTGGACAATTGAATCCAAACTGCCCAGGAATGATCATTGGAAGGTCCTCTACAAAGTTTCTTTTTTTTTATGCCGATCGAAAATTCAAGATGGCCACCACCGCAGGACATAGATTAACATTGGACCCTATGGGAAAATGTTCAAATGCCTTCTTCTCAGAAACTACAGATATGATTAAAGCCAAACTGTCCATATGTGTGTACATTGGATGGTCCTCTACAAACTTTACGTTTTTTGTTTCGATATGAAATTCAAAATGGCGGCTACGGCAGGACTTAGTTTAACATTGGACCCTATGGGAAAAATGTTTCAAAACGCTTCTTCTCTGAAACCACTCGGATAATTGAAACCAAACTGCCCAGGAATGATCATTGGAAGGTCCTCTACAAGGTGTGTGTTTTTTTATGCCGATCGGAAATCCAAGATGGCCACCACCGCAGGACATAGATTAACATTGGACCCTATGGGAAAATGTTCAAATGCCTTCTTCTCAGAAACTACAAATATGATTAAAGCCAAACTGTCCATATGTGTGTACATTGGATGGTCCTCTACAAACTTTACGTTTTTTGTTCCGATATGAAATTCAAAATGGCGGCTACGGCAGGACTTAGCTTAACATTGGACCCTATGGGAAAAATGTTTCAAAACGCTTCTTCTCTGAAACCACTTGGATAATTGAAACCAAACTGCCCAGGAATGATCATTGGAAGGTCCTCTACAAAGTTTCTGTTTTTTTATGCCGATCGGAAATCCAAGATGGCTGCCGCCACAGGTCATAGTATTAACACAGAACCATATGGGGAAAATACAGAAATATATTCTTCTCTGAAGCTATTGCACTGATTGAACCTAAACTGTGCATCAATCATTGGAAGGTCCTTTACAAACTTTGTGTTTTTTATGTTGATCGTAATTCCAAGATGACTACCACTGCAGGACATAGTTTTTACATAGGACCAATTGGTTTTTTTTATTACCAGGTGAACGATACAGGCTCTTGAGAGCCTCTGGTTTGTAATTTACAAAGCTGTATCATGCCATATTGGTGATAGACTTGTATGAGTTGTTAGGTAATCCAAATATCTAACTCATTGAGCCACCCGGGCCCTTCTTTTTTACATTGTCTCAGTAAATATTATATATTTGTCTAGACTTTTCGCAGTAAATATTATATATTTGTCTGTGACTGTATGCATGTAGCAATAAATATTATATACCGTTATTTGTATAATTGTCAGTAAATATATATTCATGTGCACTCATATTTGCAATAAAAAACTTTAAAAAAATAAGTATACAATGAAATTAAGAACAATTACAATATTTGATATAAATATATCCACAATATATCGATCTAATAATTTTGTCTCATCAATTACTGGTGTAGAGAAGTATTTATCTTATAACGTGTGTTTCTATATTTAGTTGCTATGGTTATGGAAATATAAATAAAAAATTATATGTTTTTGTTTTTTATGTATTTGTTATTATTATTTTTGAAACATTTGCAAAGACAAAGTCAATGCTCGCTTTGAGTGCGGTAAGACGGTGCAGGTAAAACCAAAGACTAGACGAAAAGTTTGAAGATACCAAATTTAAGGGGTTATCACAAGCCGTAAATCGAAGAAAGGCAGACAATACAATGGCCAAAGGAAAAAGGACAAACAATGATGTACAAAAACCTAATGATCAGGCAACATGAACCCCACTAAAAACCGTGGGTGAACTCCAGAAGGGTAAGCAAGCAGTTCCTGCTCCACTAGTGGCACCCGTCATGTTACTTTTGTTACAAACACAGTGATAAGCCATAAATGAGGAAATGGCCGAATTATGATTAAGACAAACAAATCATATCCGTGGTCATTTGTGACTCAGATATTCCATAACGGTTAACCAAGTCATGGTGGAGACCGTAAAACTTTCGAAGTGATGATTCAACTTAACAACTAGGAACCCTTTAGCTAGTTTGGCATTAAACAACAATCACTCAAATATTGTATATTTTTTGCAGAATTTGTTTTGGTTAGTATGTTTGCTCCAAAGACTAATAATAACATTTTTTTTTAAATTACCAAAAATAATTTATTAAATATCGAAATGAACCAAACACAGTAATCACACAAACAGACAATAAAATCCTTAACTTCCAATGAAGATTGCTTTGTTTTAATTTGTTGTGAATGTCTTTTACTTGTTTTCTTGTGGTTTCTATATCAGTGCTGTTATCAATGATATATGTGGCTTTTGCAATTTTATCAGCCAATGGCATTTGAGAGTTAATTCTCTGCTGTGCTTCCTCCAGGGACAATTTGTTTCTTTTCATAAGTCTTTCTATTTGTTGTTCCTCTGAACTGAAACAAATTATAAATTATATAGTAGCTTATCAAAACTAATCCAGTACTAAATTTAGGGGCTGTCGTGATCGTATGGTTGTTGGAATTATAACTATCTATGCAATCAGTGCCTATCACCACTAACGTTGCGAATTTGATTCCCGCTCAGGAGAGGTGTACTCGATACAACATTGTGATAAAGTTTGTCAGTGACTTGTGGCAGGACGGTGGTTTTCTCTGGGTAATCCGGTTTCCTCCACCAATAAAACTGACCCCACGATATAACTGAAAGATTGTTGAAAGTGGTGTTAAACACCATAACCCTAACCCCTAAATAAATTTTCATGGCTCAGTCTTAACAATATGATATCACGTTTATACTTGACATTTTATATACTTTCATGATTGAGTGATTGATTATGATTTAACGACAACTAAGCAGTTTTTCAGCTATATCATGGTGAGAACAAGTTACATTTCTATGAGATGATGATGTTCGCTTTGAAACAACAGTCTGCAGGTACACATATCACCCCACTTAGACACATTACCCTGATTATGAGCGAACCAGTCTGTGCTCTTACTCCTAAATACTGCATACATAGCAAAGAAGCTGCAGATACCAATTTTAAGATGTTGAGAAAGTTTGCCTTCCCAGCTTGGAGTAAGATGTTGCAATTGATAAAATTTGCCTTCCCAGCTTGGAGTAAGATGTTGCAATTGAGAAAATTTGCCTTCCCAGCTTGGAGTAAGATGTTGAGAAAGTTTGCCTTCCCAACTTGGACCTAGATATTGAGAAGTTTGCCTGCCTAATTTGGTGGACCTAGATATTGAGAAGTTTGCCTGCCTAATTTGGAGCAAGATGTTAAGAAAGTTTGTCTGCCCAGTGTGGAGCAAGATGTTGAGAAAGTTTGCCTTCTCAGCTTGGACCTAGATATTGAGGAGGATTGCCTGCCTAGCCTGGAGTAAGATGTTGAAAAAGTCTGTCTGCCCAGCTTGGAGCAAGATGTTGAGAAAGTTTGCCTGCCCATCTTGGAACTAGATATTGTGAAAGTTTGCCTGCCCATCTTGGAGCTAGATGTTGAGAAAGTGTGCTTGCCCAGCTTGGAACAAGGTGTTGAGAAAGTTTGCCTGCCCAGCTTGGAACAAGGTGTTGAGAAAGTTTATCAGCCCAGCTTGGAGCAAGATGTTGAAAAAGTTTGCCTGCCCAGCTTGGAGCAAGATATTGAGAAAGTTTGCCTGCCCAACTTGGAGCAAGAAGTTGAAAAAGTTTGCCTGCCTAGCTTGAAGCAAGAAGTTGTGCTTTTCCAGCTTGGAATAAGGTGTTGTGAAAGTTTGCCTGCCCAGTTGGAGCAAGATGTGGAGAAAGTATGTCTGTCCAGTTGGAGAAAGATGTTGAGAAAATCTACAAAGTACTTAAACATGTGCTCATCTTTTATTTTGAAACTCCAGCCTTGTGCACTACTTCACTTTGTCAGTTTATATATTGATTAAAAACTGCTGAACTGACCAATCAAATTTTTATTCATAGTATTACTACTCTTGCATTCGAATATCGAAGGGGTCGTCATGATCGTATGGTAGTTGGATTTACAACTACCTATGCAATCAGTGTCAGTCACCACTAAAGTTGTGAGTTCGAATGAAGTTCATGGCAAGATATACTAAATACAACATGTGATAAAGTTTGTCAGTGACTTACGGCAGGTCAGTGGTTTTCTCCGGGTATTCCATTTTCCTCTACCAAAAACTGACCACCACGATATAACTGAAATATTCTTGAAAGTGGCATTAAACATTGTATAACCCAAATATTGAAAATAAATCATGAGTAAATGGACAATGCAGTAATTCAAGAATGTGTGTTAGTGAATCACTGTCGACTGTCGTCACTCCGTCACAAGTGATTTGTTAGTGAATCACCGTCCGACTGTCGTAACTCTGTCACAAGTGATTTATTAGTGAATCACTGTCGACTGTCGTCACTCCGCCACAAGTGATTTGTTAGTGAATCACTGTCGACTGTCGTAACTCCGTCACAAGTGATTTATTAGTGAATCACTGTCGACTGTCGTAACTCCGTCACAAGTTATTTGTTAGTGAATCACTGTCGACTGTCGTCACTCCGCCACAAGTGATTTGTTAGTGAATCACTGTCGACTGTCGTAACTCCGTCACAAGTGATTTATTAGTGAATCACTGTCGACTGTCGTAACTACGTCACAAGTGATTTATTAGTGAATCACTGTCGACTGTCGTAACTCTGTCACAAGTGATTTATTAGTGAATCACTGTCGACTGTCGTAACTCCGTCACAAGTGATTTGTTAGTGAATCACTGTCCGACTGTCGTAACTCCGTCACAAGTGATTTATTTTTGATATTCGGAATGCAAAGGTAGTTATACTATTTATTATATAGATTTTACAGTTTTGTTTGTGATTATTATACAGTTAAAAAGGCTATTTGTTTTTCATTGTTGGACGCTCACTGATAATTTTCGATTGTGACAACATTGGTCCTGTGACATAACAGTGAAATAAATGTTTTTATTTCACTGGTGAAATACCGGTTTTAATTTCACTTGGAAATCTTAATATTTCATGTTCTATGTAATAATTTCATTTCATATAAATTTTCTGAAGACTTACCAAGATACCACAATGATATATGATGAATATGGCACTAAATTTCCAGTCTCAAACAACAATGGAAGGTCCAATATCACAAACTGTCTTCCTGTAACATAACAAAGGGAGATCACTCTTTTATAATTTCCTAGCGAGTTGATTTTAGATAGGTATGCTTTTTTTTGGGGTGTTTTAACCCAACTTTCAGCAATATTTCAGCTATATCATGGCAGTTTTAGTGGTAGAAGAAGCCGGAGTACCCTGAGAGAACCACCGACCATGGGCAAGCAACTGGTAAACTTTATCACTTGCGGCTGCAAGTCGAGTGCACCCTTTTTGTAATTTTTATGATTTACGATATTTGATATTTAGTTTACTTAAAGCTATCTGTAATTTATTATGAAAAGAAAGTTTACGTTGTTTGTGTTTGTTTGCGTCTCAAATCAATGAATATAAAAAAAATATTATACTGAACAGAAAGAAAGATAGGTGACAACCTATTCCTAAATATTTGACAAAAACAAGGGTTTTCTAGAATTTGTTTACCGAATTATCTCCCTTACCACATTCGAGGCAAGCAAAATAACAATTACACCACTGATGTGGTTTTTTTTTGTATTTTGATTTCTTAATATTTTCATATTGGAGTAGCAATTGAATATTAGTTAACAGTCCTCACGATGAGCACCAGTCCTCTGGATCAAGACCAGTAAAACTGTGTTCGGACCGGTAAATTTTGAAGTTTTTATTTAGAACCATATAGAAATAAATTCCAGAATTTGATTCAGACCAGTAAATTCAAATTTTCATTTCGAGTACATAATCTGGTAACTATTACATATTGTATTATCAAAGAATTTGATGACTCAATTTTCATCTTCGCAGACTTTTACTTTACTTTTTATAATAACAAAATGTTTCAACAAATATGAATTATCAATGATCTATAGCTTATACATGATTCGAATTCAATTAAAATTATAACATTTTATTTTCACTGGCTAATGTTTGCCATCAAATTCACAGTTAGTTGGTAGGTTGTAACTGGGAGTTCTAGAGTCAATGAACCACTAAGCATCACCATGTAAACCCATCAAATCCAATATCATACAATTATTCCATAAATTAGAGAGTATACTATAAAGAAAAAGAATATGCATGTCCTTCCATTTAAAGTGGAAAGTTTCATATGACTAGAAATAACTATCACTATCATTGCCGTTCTTCATCTCAAAGTCACTGTAAAGTCTTCAATGATGAGAATGACCCATACCAGCTATTTGATCGAGCAGTTGAATTAGCAAACCAAACTCCCTATCCGAAACCTTACAGCCAACAAATACAGATCATTACCCTAGTAGATATACATGTCTAATTAAAAATTAGCCTCCATATCATTCCGACCCTAGCTACGCCACTGTGTGATGTTCCATGGTCTGTAAAAATATCTTTAAAAATATCCCATGGGGGCCTCACTGAAATTAGAAAGAGATGTGGGATTCGATGGTCTGTAAAAAAATCTTTAAAAAAATGCCCATTGGGGGCCTCACAGAAACAGGGGGAAAAGATATGAGGTTCGATGGTCTGTAAAAAAAATCTATGGTAATCTAGGTATGTTGTACATTTTCCATTCCATACCTGAAACAAATGCTTTAACAACTTTCCACAACATAGATTTGTATATTTCTGGATGAGTGATCGAGTTAAGAAGTTTCCGCTTGGTTTGATCAGTGAAAATTATTTGTCCTAATTTTTCCCGATTTATTTCACCATTGGTCTGGATGATATCATCTCCAAATCTTCTCTTGATTTCCTTCCATGCTTTAGTTCCAGGACACACCACTACAAACAAAAATTAATAATAAAATTTCATATTATCTTTTTAAATAAAAATAATAATTAATACATTGACATAAGAATTAAAAAGGGCTGTTGTGGTCGTGATCGTATGGTAGTACGATTTTCAATTCCCTTTGAAATCAGTGCCTATCACCACTAACTTTGTGAGTTCAAATCCCACTCAGGGGAGGTGTACTCGATACAACATCATGTGATAAAGTTTGTCAGTGACTTGCAATAGTTCTGTAGTTTTCTCGGGGCACTCCGGTTTCCTCCAGCAATAAAACTGATCACCACGATATAACTGATATATTGTTGCAAGTGGTTTTAAACACCATAACCCTAACCCTAATCCTTAAAATTAAATTTGGGTTGTGGGTACATAGCAGTAAACAATTACTTACATTAAACTCATTAAGAAATGGCACATTCTCAAACCTGTTAACCTCTGGGAACTGCTAGGGGGGAGATCTCCCCCTTACCAACTCTTCTAAGGGGGAGATTTTGCGTGTCGCCTTTAAATGCACAAAATTGTACCTTGTAGTTGAATGATAATAAAGCAATGATGTAAAATGGTATATAAAGACACATTCATTGTATACAAATTTATTGTTGACCCTTCTAGTTGACAGTCTACTTACATGAACTTATGTTACTCTGGTATGTTAGAACAGCTTTCTTTGCTGCTCTCAGAACACTGTCACTTGGATTGAATTCAAAGCAAGCTTTGTCTTAGTTTTGTTTTGCACATATTAAACAGCAAATAGTGTCATTGTTCAGATCTGACCTCATATCAGTTTGTATTTTTTTTAACATTGAAAAAATTCTCTCTGGGTCAGCATTGCTGACAGGGATCACACAACAAGCTTTAGCCAATTTGGATAAAACTCTAAAGCTAAGTTTATCAGTAAATGGTTCGTTATGATCTGCCATTAGCCCCCAAAAGGTGTCAATTCCTGATTCAGTTGACAGTAGTTCATCTTCTGGTGTCAGTTGGTATTCAAGAAACTGAGTGTCTCTTAATATCATACAGTCCCCCTGAAGCAACACTGAAATTGGAACTACACAGAGTGTAAAACACCAGCTCATTTCCCAACGAACTTGACTGTAACCAGTGGTGTGATTTTTTCCACTCGTCCTGGAATTTACAATTGTATTTCTTTTTCTTTGATGTCGAAGAAGGAGTACTAGGTCCAGAATTCCACCTTCTCTTTGTTGATTGAGACATCGTTATAAAATGGCAGAAACAAATCTTATTTAAAGCTAAATCGGAATAGTAGGTCACAGAGAATGTACATTTCTAATTGGTGTTGTTATCTGTTCGATTACGTAAACAGTAATCAGTTTCGTATTCCTGAATGAAAAGTCTAGAGAAACTCGATAAAAATTGATACGAAACATCTCGATGATTGACGGAAATAGCCAATTGATTGTAAACAAATATGACGACTGAGGAAAGTAAGCACATTTTTTGTTGGGGGGAGATCGTGTGGGAGGAAAAGGTGTGCACGGGAGATTTATGTCTCCCGCGTGGGAGACCCAGTCCATGCGGGAGATAAGGCTCTTACGCGGGAGACTCCCATGCAAAGGGGGAGGGTTAACAGGTATGACATTCTGCATCCACATATTTGTTTTTTAACACGGAATAATTAAATCACTGCATTCTTATTAAAGATGACCATGAAATGCCAACGCTTAAAATAAAATTTATAATGAAATCCAAACACATTGTAAATGACCATAAACACTAGCTACCATAGTCATTTTCGAACAACAATAAATTCATGTGTGTGTGTTATATATATGTATATGCTGCCACATTTTTGTGCCTGTCCTAAGCCAGGACATGGATTTCCAATGCCACAAGTCCTGATATTTTTGTGTTCAATTGCTTGAGGTTTGAGGTAGTTGTTTGCATTGTTGATATTCAATATCATATTGGTGGATTTGTTTACTACATTTGTATCAGGCATCACTCATTCACTGTTTAACTTTCATTTCATTATTTACTTAAAAATTAATATTGTATTTGTAAATATCAATGTCAGTGACACTTTTATGTGTTTCTTTAACCTTCTCTTGCAATAATGTCTGCGTCTAATATTGTACATCCACATTCTTCTGAAAGAATCTTAGATACTGTGCTTTTTCCTGTTGATATTCCACCTGTCAACCCAACCAAAAACATGTTGTTCCGGAATTTGACCCCTTTATTAGATTTACCAGCATTAAATCAATCACGAGCTTGTCAAAGATTCGAATCAAGAAATAATTTAAGAATATATCTATTTTTAATTACTTTTCATATCAAATAATCATAGGTGATTTTATTACACTTAGTTTTTCACAATTAAATTATAAATATACAAAAAAAAAATCTTCACCACTTATTTGTATGATTCGAATAATAACGACTTGAGGAAAGATACAAGTTGTAGTACAATCCAAGATGTCAGCGCCCATGTCTAGTGATTTAGAATTAATTCCGAATCAACATATTCGACAAGAATTGTGTGTAACCCGGCCTGCTTACAGAGATGGGCGAGATCCTAAAGCAGTCAAAGTAAACAATTGATTACAAAATGTTTTGTTTGCACTTAAACATGAATAGAACAAACAAACAAACAGTCAGTCAGTCAGTCAGTCAGTCAGTCACTCACTCAGTAGAATCAACCCAAACTCAAAATCAGTCATTATTGTTGGAGGAGATTTTAACCTTGGACATATGGATTGGGAAACCTTAAGTGTATTCCCAGGAAAACCAAATCAAAAGCAACATCAACAGTTTTTAGATATAATAAATGACAATTCACTTACTCAAGTGACAAGTAGTTAATAAAACAACAAGCAAAGACAAAACATTAGATCTTATTTTAACAAACTATCCAGCAACAGTTTATAAAATAGAAACATTGCCTCCCATTGCTGACCATGACATTGTTTATATAGAATGTATAACTTCTTTAAGAAGATGCCAACCAAAACCAAGAAAAATATTTAAATACTCCAAAGCAAATTGGGAAAATATAAACAAAGACTTGGGTAACTTAGTGAAAGAAATAAAAGATAAATATTCAGACTCTGATGTCAACACAATCTGGAACTTACTAAAAAATGAAATACACCGATCAGTGACAGAAAACATCCCTCAGAAAATGCTTAAACATCGAAAGAACCTTCCATGGATAACTAATGAAATAAAAACAAAAATGTCAAAGTACAAAAAGAAATATAAAAAATACAAACATAGTGGCAAGTGTAAAGATTCTAAACTTAAACAAATGAAAGCAAACATACAAAAAGAACAGAGAACAGCATATTGACAGTACATAGAAAAAATTATATGTAATATACCAATGTAACGTGTAAACCCTAAGCGGTCAATGGATTCGTACCGACTTAATCGGGATTCCAAATGCTAAAATACACTAATAATTCAAATGTCACATTAACACAATGCAATGTGCACAAGCAAAATGATACCACGAAAATGGCACATATATAATAGATTCGAATTGATAACTTTTATAACATATATACACTATCAAATTGCACACTCAATTTGCTATTAGCAATATGATACTTCCTACACCGTCAGGAATCTGCAATTGTATATCAGAATATCACTAATCCAAACGCACACGGCAATCCAATGGAATCAATTGCACAAGAAACACAAGATATACTACAATTGCTAAGTACACACTTCCAACAAATATATCAGTCACTATAGTTCCATTTGCACACATGCAAATCACACAAATAACCATAAACACTTTCCTTATACCTTGATATATTTGAATTCCGGAATTACAGAATATTAAAAAATATTCACTATCACATGGAATCACTATTTAATCCAAGGAATAATATATAACACTTACCAAACTCTCTTAGTTAAAACACAAGATGTTGCTAGTCCAACAATGATCAACACACTGACGCTGATACCTGGATTCGGTCTCCTTATATACCCTGGGCGACGTGGACTAGTCTATTACTTATCTATGTAAGGGTGGCACACGACGATACCACAAAGTACTAAGCATTACTGTTCAAGGGATAACAGGTTATTTTCCGGTTCTCCAAAGAAAGGATGAACATACTGTTTAGGAAACAATAACTTTCCGTATATACAAATAAAAGCTTCTATCCCCACAACATAAATACCCCTGAACGGTAAAGTGGACTGTCTTTTAGTAAAGTAATCTTTTGCGTGAACATAAACATGATGAAGGTAGGAATCAATCAAAACAGAACATTTTATAATCTTTCTCGTACGAATACAAGTATCCATAGGCATTTTCGTCACACCAGTTGATGATGACAAAACACCAACATCCTCAAAGAGTCAAAAATCTGAAAGTTCAAACATAGTAACATTACGACAAAATGGTCAATTACATTCTGACACTAAAACTAAAGCAAACATTCTTAATGAACAATTTCAAAAGGCATTTACACCAGCAACTGATGACCCAATACCAAACAAAGGGCAAAGTCAACATCCACAAATGCCTGATATTATCATCACTGAAAATGGAATTAATAAGTTGTTACAAAATATAAATATCCACAAAGCATCTGGACCAGATAATATACTTAAAGAGTGCACTACACATATAGCACCTATTTTAACCACATTATTTAGTTTGTCACTCAAAACCAGTAAAATTCCAGATGATTGGAGATATGCTAGTGTCTGTCCTGCATTTATAAAAGGTGATAAAAACAACCCTATAAATTATAGACCGATCTCACTCACATGTATTATCTGCAAACTTTTAATTCCAATTTTCACACCATAATCACTCATAGTAGTTATCAAATGAATATAGGTTTAACCTTTGATTCATTGTTTATTGTATATATGTTAGCTTTATGTATTAACTAAATTTAATACGACGCTCGGCCAAAAATCCTCAGTAGTGAAGGACGGCTAGAAATGTAAAGAAGAAGAAATAAGTGTTTGTTTATTATTATTAGACCACAGCCACAGTGGCTTGTTACCAATCTTTTTTATCCCTCGACTGACAACTCTTAAAAACCAGAGTTGTCAGTCGAGGGATAAAAAAAAAATTGTAAAAAAATCAAGCCCCTGTGGTTTATACTTTAGTTTACACATATTTTATTTCTCAAATATTGGCTTTTAAAACACCATTTTCCTCTTAGAATTTAAAGATAATTTTCTGCTTACATGATAAATTTTCTGGTTTTTTTTTAACATTTTTGCCCAAAGAAGTGTGGGACATGTACCCCTTTGCCACCCTACATGTACGGACCATAATCTCGTTGAGATTAGACCAGAAGAAATTTTCTGCTCTGTATAGGCTAGAGATACAGAGCAGAAAATTTCTTCGGAAGTCAAATCTCAACTAGATTACATGGACACCTACTCCCTGCTCTCATTAATATTATATGGAAATTATTAATACAATATGACAAAGACGATTTTACTTCAAGTTCAATTTAATATTCATTGAAAAATTATTTTATTGGTCTCTTAGTTTATTGTATTAATGAATACTGGTGAAGGGTCTGTGAATTAATCTGGCAGGGTAGGTAAGCTAATCAATATTTATCATGTACCAGTAGATACAGTGTTAAGACCCCTAATCATCATTGATACATACTATTTTCCCAACTACATAAAGTAGATTTTTTTTAATAGAATCGTGACATTTCCTCCATTCAAGGTAAATTTAAATGTCATCTACCATAATTAAGCGACTCTAAATTTAATACGATAATCTTTATAGAAACATATTACTTGTTTATGTATATTTTAGGTATACACGGTCAACCAAGAGTCACGTTATTTGTTATTTCAAGGTATACCTGCTTTGGGAACTACACAAGAACTAATAAAGTTATGTGCCATTCACGGAGCTGTAGAAGAATACCGATTGTTGGATGAATTTCCTACTGTTGATAAATTTATGGATGTTGTTCTGGTGAAATTTAAGAGAATCCAGTCTGCTAGGTATGAACAGTCGAACATGTTTTTATCTTACAAAGATTTTTGAACTTCTGTGATCCTACTTTTACTAATAATTTGTCATATGATAAAAAAACTGAAATAATTAGAAGAAAATTTCAGCTTACTGGACTAAAACTGTTGTAAGCTTTTGCCAACATTTACCATGGCTGTTAACATTGTTTCTTAAATTTTTTAACATTCTAATTTTCTCATTAATTGCCTCTGTAATTTTGAATTGATCAAAATATCAAATTTTGTTCAAATTGTCGATATGTTTTTCACAAAATGCACATTTTAGCACAAAAAACCAAAAACAATCTATGTTACACCCTTATACACAAGTTTATGTTAAAGAAATGAAATAAAACAAACCTTATGAAAATTGGACAATTGCGGAATTGGTAACAAAGGAGAATAAAAAGGTAATTGGTTGGCAAATGGTATTTTCACATTTTAACTGCTTTCTTAAGGAGTGTCTTGTCTCTTTAGTTATATGTCTCTGGTATACCATACCATTTTATTAATGTAATTTTGTACATTAGAATATTTTGTCAACCATTACACAAAAAACTATATTTCTAGACATGCAAAAAAGAAGTTAGATGATTGGTCATTTTTTGGAGGTGTTCTTCATGTTACATATGCACCTGAATATGAAAGTGTTGAAGAAACAAGAGAAAAATTACAGGACAGGAGGAAAGCAGTAGCTGCTAGACTGTGGATTCTGGGTAAAGTTTCTATGTACATGTAGATGACAACTGATTTACACATTCCCGATTTAATTATAAAATTAAACGTTTTTTTAGGATTATTTCCCTAATGGAAAGGTAAAAGGAAAAGGAGTCATTTTTTTAACTGGCCATATCCAATGTAAACAATCTTTGTCACCAAGAAGCTTGGAATTGAGGGGGAATTTTCAAACGCACAGATGATCATATATTTGAGAAGACACTGAAAATAGAGTTATCTCCCATACCCCATTCCATGCAAGCGTAACAGGAAGAACAAAGAATATTGTTAAAATTTTCTTATTATTTGTAGATATTTGAGTGAGTGAGTGGTTGTTGTTTAATGCCAAATGAGCAATTTGTCGGTTATATCATGGTGAATAAAGTTACATTTCAGTGAGATAATGATGATGTTTGCCTTGTACTAGACCATCATGCTTAATTGGAATTTACAGTGCTAGTGTAAGACATAATTTTTTCCGGTTGAAATTTTATCCAGTGGAAAGTATTTAATATTAAATTTTATGTTACGGTAAATATTTTATAATAAAATACTTTCCATTGCTATAAAAAAGTATCCTAGTGTACAATATACAGGTACATAATATTATTTCCGATGCTGATTATTAAATCATGAGATGCTTCTGTAATATTAATTCCGACGATTAATGATAAATCATCTGAACCATCAAATGAGATAATCCGTATAAGGTATGTAATATTATGTCCGACGCTGATTATTAAATCATGAGACGCATCTATAATATTATTTCTGACGCTCATTGATAAATCACCCGATCCATCAAATGAGCTAATACGGATAATATTTTGTATTATGGTATGTAATATTATTTCCGATGCTGATTAATAAATCACCTGACCCATCCGGAAAATATTTTATAAATAAAATTTACAGGTAAATATATATATACGAAAAATATATTATAGCCAGAACACTCAATTTAAATGACAGATTGAGTAATCTTCAAACCCATTATAAAATCAATAGAGTCATGTAAGTTTAAATATATTAAAAATTTGATTCATTGGTAACGGTCGAAAAGTTATAATGTGCAATGTTATCCACGGATATATTTTGATATTAAATTTCTTCCACCTCATCTGGAAAATATATAATAGCATTGGAAGAAATTTAATATTGAAATATTGTCCAAGGATAATATTTTATATTAAAAATAATCTGCCGGAAAGAATGTTATGGAGGATAAAATAAAATGTTACACTAGCTTACCAAAACAACAGGTAGATAAGTCGCTCCACTCAGACACATTATCCTGATTTCGAGTCAACCTGTCTGCTCTTTCATTTAAAGCTGTGTGCTTAGCGGAGAAGCAACAAATACTAATTTTATAGTCTTTGGGTTGACCCGTGCTCAAACCCACAATCTACCACACTCAAAGCAAGCACGCCAACCATTACACTACTGATGCAGTTCCCAAATCAACAGATCCGTCAATTTTCAATACAGTAGTTCCCCCTTACAAGTCCACCCTTTCTGCAATGAAAATGTGGCCTTATTAGAGGGATGGTCTCTCTTGAGGGGGAATGTGGCCTTATTAGAGAGATGGTCTCTCTGGAGGGGTACACTATAGTAATATTTTACTGTCTTAAAATTGATATTGGGCCTGATAAGAGGGTAGTCTTTGGTAGGAGGTTCTACTGTTCTAAGACACTCTTTATAAGGAATGATTATAGATTTGTTTTACACCACAATTGAAGGCATGTATTATTAAAATAGTACATTTTTTTATATTTTATTATTCATTTAAATGGTGATAAAGCAGAAACTTCAGTATTTTGAGTAACACAGTTCAAACACCAAACAAATTCTACATTTTAAATTAGGGGATGTATATGTAATATGTAAATGAACATGAAAGAAAATTCATCCAAAACTCAGGAAAAAAATAAAAATGTCCAAGAATGAACCTCAGCAAATTAAGCGTGGAGAGATTATTGGATGTGAAGATATATATAATCAGGGAAAATAGGTACACGACAGAGGCTTCACAACAGCTTTATTGTATTTTTAATCTCACCAATCTAATTAAAATTAGCTCTCTGCACTTGCTCATGCTTTTTCCTGGCTGCTGCGTACGACACAGCTGTCAAACCAAAAAAAGAGCTAGTGCAGAGATCTATTTTTAATTAGATTGTAATCTCATTAAATTATTGCATATTTCATGTTACATAATTTTTCTGTTTACTTTGCAGGTAAAGAACAATCCAGTAAGGAGAGGTCAATGGCATTAGAATGTACAAGTCAACAAAATCAACAGGAAATAGATCAAAGAAATTCAAATAAAACTTGTGTGAGGGAGAGAATTGAAAGTAGAATTCCTTCATTACATAACAACCGGAACAATTTGAACCAAAATAACACTGCTATAGGAAACACAAATGATATTCAAAATTATAAAGTGTGGCAGAATCAAACATCAAACAGTAATCAATCTACAAGTTACCATGACAACAGTATATTGATGCAATCACAGAATAATTCTCAAAATGAACAGAGATATGCAAATTATAATCCTGGGAATTATTCATCATCTGAACAACAGTTACAAAGTCATGATCCATTACCATCAACATCTGGTTACTATAGTAACAATATTTCAGAGCAGACGTTAGTTATTCCTCCTCCTCCAAAAAGGGAGGAATTTTTAAATTTTTCAAAATTAAAGAGATCTGATCAGAAATTTGAGTTTGCTCGAGTTCCCACAGCTAATGCTTCATTTCCTTTAAATTTTGATGCAAGAAATAATCCACAAGAAAATTTAGAAGGCAATGTGAAAAACATGGACCATGAAATCATCAGTGAAAGTAATATTAAGTTAACTGAGAATCCATTCCACAAACATGCACCTGCCTTCAAATCCACATCTCACGGAAAACAGGGAAATTTGAACCATCCTAAATATCATAAAATATTAGAGAATGTTGGGATGAAAAATGAGACAATTGTTGTTAAAGAATTTAAAAAGACTGGTTCAACTCCAAAATTTATACCTCGCCAAACAATGAATTTATTGAAAACAAAATCTGAACTTCCAAAAGATATAACTTCAAATGATGAACTAGGAAAAGAAATACGAAAGAATGCAATAGTTTTAGGGAGTACTCAGGGACCAGCATTAGTACCCGAGGAATATCAGAAACCAGAAAAAACACCAACAGAAAAAGCTGTAGAAAAATCTATTTCAGACATTAGGAAAAGGATGTCAGTAGTAAGTGCTATAAATAGATTTTACTATTCATGAGTTATCTGCCTTATAAATTATACTAAATCACCAAAAATCCTACCTGTATTTATTTAGTACAAAAATTACCTGTGCTGTTAATAGATTTTACTATTCGAGAGTGAAAATAAACGATTTATTTCACATGTGAATTACAGGGATTTATTTCATGTAGAAATCTCAGTAAATCACACCATCTATATAATAATTATATATGATTACTAATGTTAACGAGGCTGGGATAAGGTACCGGTACTGTTTGTATTTTTAACAAATGTACAGGTTTAAATAAAACGCAGGTAAATTAAAAAGAAAATTTATCCAAATATACAGGACTGGGTGGCACAAATGTCAATTAAGTTAATAGTAAATTAAAATTTAATAGTCAATTAAACCGTTAATTGTAATAAGTTACGGTAATAGCGTTGCTTGACTGTCAATTAGACTGTCTATTAGTTAATAATAAATTAACCTTCAATTCTAACATGACGTCCTTCTTTCGCTTTGTAAAGAAACGAGCGATTTATCGATTGGGTATAATCTCATAAGCACATGCGCCGGTTCATGAGACTGACTTTCCTGTCGTAAATGTATATGTTGATGAATTATCATCTGCTTGAATTTGGCAGCATAAATTGTTTGCGACATTGTCTGTAAGTGTAAATATAAATTACCATCTTCCAATCAAAGTATACTACCGTACTTGTTTTCCATTCGATATTTTCTTGCGACATTATATACTATTGACAAAAATCTTATGGTGTGAACACAAAAGTCGAATCAAAAAATAGTTTCAAAATCGGATGGGGTTCTATTTCCATCCGACAATCTGATGAGAATTTTATTATAGAAGCAATTTTATCTGATTTTAACTGAAGTATCAATTTTACTGTTCACTTATTCTCCGATTAAATTTTTTTGAGGGTCATTTTGTTCTGTTTCAGCATTTGCAACATTTTAAAAGAATTTAAAAAAAACCTAATATTTGATATGTCTTCGATGATAAGTATTCTGCTGTGCTGGCGTGACCAGACATAATACGTTTCACAGATCTTCTGGGAGACTCCTGGAGTTTGACTTTATTTTTGGTCAATCTCAAGGCTACCGGATTGAACAAAAATCTGATGGATGAAGATTGCAACCCCCAAAAATAAAACTTTTATGAAAGGCCATGTGAACTTTTGCCATCAATTGTAGTCCATTAACTGTTCTCCTGAAACTGCTTAGCCAAATGAGCCCCAACTTGGTAGGAAGCATCTATGGAAGGTCCTGTATTAAGATTTGCTCATTTCGTCCTGATCCGTTAACAAACATGGCTGCCATAGGCAATTCTTCTTTCTGGTTGGTAGATTTTAAAAGATCTTCTCTGAAGCCGCTTGGCCAAATGAACCGAAGCTTGGTAAGAAGAATCTATGGAAAGTCCTTGATAAAGATTGCTCATTATGTCCCGATCTGTTAACAAACATGGCAGCCATAGGCAATTCTTGTTTCTGGTTAGTCAATATATCTAAAAGTCTTCTCCACTGAAACTATTTTTCCAAATAAAGCAACATTTTACAAGAAGCATCTATGGAAAGTCCTCTAGATGATTTCCTTATTTCATCCCGATTGGACAAAAAACATGGTTGCCATGGGCAATTCTTGTTTCTGATTGGCTGAATTTTTTTAAAATCTTCTGAAACCTAAGGTAACAATGAATTGTTACTCTGTAGGAATGATGTATGGGGGATTCTGTACAAAATTTCCATATTTCGTGCTGATCATACAACTAATATGGCCACCATAGGCAGTTCTTGTTTGTGATTGACCAATTAAACATATTATTCTCTAAAACCCTTTAAAATTGAAATTTGGTATGAAGCTCCTATGGAAGGTTCTGTATAAAGTTTCCTCAAAACAAAATGACAGGTGAGTGACACAGGCTCAGCTGGCTGACTCTCTAGTTATTATTATTAAGCTTAAAGATAGAAAATTATTGATGTCATACAGATCCTTTATATCTGATACTTCTCTATTTCAGTTTTCTTCAGAACAAGATGATGCCAGAAAAAGACCAAAGTCTCAGTGAAGAACATAAACTTGTTGTTTTGAATAAATTGTTAAGTGTACAAATTTTATTGATAGTCATATATTATGATATTATTTTATTTTCATACCGAGGGGCCGTCATGGTCGCGATAGGATTTATTGCCGATGCATTCAGTACCTATCACCACTAACATTGTGAGTTCGAACCCTGTTCATAGCTTGGTGTACTGGATACAACATTATGTGATAAAGTTTGTCAGTGACTTGCGGCAGGTTGGGGCTTTTCTCCGGTTTCCTCTATCAATAAAACTGACCACCAGGATATAACTGAAATATTGTTGAAAGTGGCGTTAAAACACCCTAACGCTAACCCTAACCATACTTTCATACCCCGATATCACCTTGCTCAGCTATTTACAATACCTCATATCATGGCTGCTTGAACGTTTATGAACTCAGTTGCTCACCCAGAATTATCATTGACATAATTTCCGATTTTATCACCAGATTCTCTACCACATATTCTTTAAAATCTTAAAATTGGATGTTTGAAATAGGATATAATTATTATTATTATTTCACTTTCTTGCTATGTTTCTCAAATATCAGCTGATCAATGGAATTTCATCCTAACTGGCTAGGAAATTAAAGCTCACTGGTCATTAAAGATTCTTATTTCGTCTCAGTTTATCTTTTATCAAGTATTGATTTTTCCATCACTTTTTTTCTGTCATCTAAGGCACATTTTACCATTTCACATTTTAATATTTTCAAAGAAACAACTGAGAATTTGAAAAGAGTGAGTGATTGTTGTTTAACGCCAACTCTGCAATTTTTCAGCTATATCATGTCGAGAACAAGTTAAGTTTTCAATGAAATGATGATGAATTTGAATAGAAACTTGATAGAAGTGATCTATATAGACTATATACATACATTGTCGCCCAATATAAAATTTATTTATATAAATTTTAAAAACAGGAAAAAAAGTAATCCTCTGGCAGTGAGTGCAAATAAATGTTGTATTTACAGAGGAAGAAAAGTAATCCTCTGGCAGCGAGTGCAAATAAATGTTATATTTACAGAGGAAGAAAAGTAATCCTCTGGCAGCGAGTGCAAATAAATGTTATATTTACAGAGGAAGAAAAGTAATCCTCTGTCAGTGAGTGCAAATAAATGTTATATTTACAGAGGAAGAAAAGTAATCCTCTGTCAGTGAGTGGAAATAAATGTTATATTTACAGAGGAAGAAAAGTAATCCTCTGGCAGTGAGTGCAAATAAATGTTATATTTACAGAGGAAGAAAAGTAATCCTCTGTCAGTGAGTGGAAATAAATGTTATATTTACAGAGGAAGAAAAGTAATCCTCTGTCAGTGAGTGCAAATAAATGTTATATTTACAGAGGAAGAAAAGTAATCCTCTGGCAGCGAGTGCAAATAAATGTTATATTTACAGAGGAAGAAAAGTAATCCTCTGGCAGTGAGTGGAAATAAATGTTATATTTACAGAGGAAGAAAAGTAATCCTCTGGCAGTGAGTGCAAATAAATGTTATATTTACAGAGGAAGAAAAGTAATCCTCTGGCAGCGAGTGCAAATAAATGTTATATTTACAGAGGAAGAAAAGTAATCCTCTGTCAGTGAGTGGAAATAAATGTTATATTTACAGAGGAAGAAAAGTAATCCTCTGGCAGCGAGTGCAAATAAATGTTATATTTACAGAGGAAGAAAAGTAATCCTCTGGCAGTGAGTGCAAATAAATGTTATATTTACAGAGGAAGAAAAGTAATCCTCTGGCAGCGAGTGCAAATAAATGTTATATTTACAGAGGAAGAAAAGTAATCCTCTGGCAGTGAGTGCAAATAAATGTTATATTTACAGAGGAAGAAAAGTAATCCTCTGGCAGTGAGTGCAAATAAATGTTATATTTACAGAGGAAGAAAAGTAATCCTCTTGCAGTGAGTGCAAATAAATGTTATATTTACAGAGGAAGAAAAGTAATCCTCTGGCAGCGAGTGCAAATAAATGTTATATTTACAGGGGAAGAAAAGTAATCCTCTGTCAGTGAGTGGAAATAAATGTTATATTTATAGAGGAAGAAAAGTAATCCTCTGTCAGTGAGTGCAAATAAATGTTATATTTACAGAGGAAGAAAAGTAATCCTCTGTCAGTGAGTGGAAATAAATGTTATATTTATAGAGGAAGAAAAGTAATCCTCTGGCAGCGAGTGCAAATAAATGTTATATTTACAGAGGAAGAAAAGTAATCCTCTGGCAGTGAGTGCAAATAAATGTTATATTTACAGAGGAAGAAAAGTAATCCTCTGGCAGTGAGTGCAAATAAATGTTATATTTACAGAGGAAGAAAAGTAATCCTCTGGCAGCGAGTGCAAATAAATGTTATAATTACAGAGGAAGAAAAGTAATCCTCTGGCAGTGAGTGCAAATAAATGTTATATTTACAGAGGAAGAAAAGTAATCCTCTGTCAGTGAGTGCAAATAAATGTTATATTTACAGAGGAAGAAAAGTAATCCTCTTGCAGCGAGTGCAAATAAATGTTATATTTACAGAGGAAGAAAAGTAATCCTCTGTCAGTGAGTGGAAATAAATGTTATATTTACAGAGGAAGAAAAGTAATCCTCTGTCAGTGAGTGCAAATAAATGTTATATTTACAGAGGAAGAAAAGTAATCCTCTGGCAGCGAGTGCAAATAAATGTTATATTTACAGAGGAAGAAAAGTAATCCTCTGTCAGTGAGTGGAAATAAATGTTATATTTACAGAGGAAGAAAAGTAATCCTCTGGCAGCGAGTGCAAATAAATGTTATATTTACAGAGGAAGAAAAGTAATCCTCTGGCAGTGAGTGCAAATAAATGTTATATTTACAGAGGAAGAAAAGTAATCCTCTGTCAGTGAGTGGAAATAAATGTTATATTTACAGAGGAAGAAAAGTAATCCTCTGGCAGTGAGTGCAAATAAATGTTATATTTACAGAGGAAGAAAAGTAATCCTCTGGCAGTGAGTGCAAATAAATGTTATATTTACAGAGGAAGAAAAGTAATCCTCTGTCAGTGAGTGTGTTTGTCCTGTAATGTCAAAATGTCCAAGACAAATGCCAAATTGGCTGAAAAAAGCAGAAACAAGTGTTGTTCTAATCGTTTTCATTGGTGCCCTCTATGTGCTCTTATACTGTTACTCTTTCTTATAACCAGGTACCAGAAAAGCTATAATTTTGGTCAGTGACCGTATATACCGGTAGCAAAAGTTTATCCAGTCAATGCTATTTGACTGCTCAAATAGAACTAATGCATGATAAAATTTGTTCTCTACTGATTGAAAATCTAGAATGGTCATTAAAGACATCATAGTTTCTGGATAACTGATATTTGAGGACTATTAAAGGTATTAATTATACTGTGGTGATCTGGTCTCCAATATGGTACTCATGTTAACAAATTCTTTTCGGAAATTAAACAGCCATTTTGATGGAAATTAGTTTTTAAAATTGCACTGGTTAAAAAATTCTTTTTATCATGTTTTTAGAGAAATTTAATTTCTATGTGATCCTCAATAAATTTCGAAAATAAAAAATTCTGTACGATTGGACAGAATGGTCAATAGATGGTTTTCCTGAGGGAACCCAAGGAGCATAGAAATCGGCCAAACTTTCTCCATTGTGAGGTAGAACACCTGCTGAAGTGGCCATCCACTAGTTGTGCGAGACAAGTCAAGTAAATGATTTAACTTTAGGACGGTCTGTAAATGAGTGTCTCATTCATGGAGAATACCATGTTCCTCAAAGCTTGTTGCAGCAGCTCCTAATTAGCAAATCATTGTTAGGAGTGATCGTTGGTGGCTATTGATTGAAAAGCAAAAATTTTCAACCCATCCATTATAGTATGGTAGTTTGATTTGCAACTACCTATGCAATCAGTGCCTATCACCACTAAGATTGTGAGTTCGAATTTCGCTCAAGCGAGGTGTACTCGATATAACATTATGTGATAAAGTTTGTCTGGGAATTCCGGTTTCCTCCACCAATAAAACGGACCGCTACGATATAACTGAAATATTGTTAAAAAAGGCATTAAACACCATAATACTGAACCTTGTTGCACATAAGATAACTTGTATTAGCAAATCATTGTTAGGAGTGATGGTTGGTTGCCATTGAAAGGCAAACTTGTTCAAACCCTATCCATCATCATTTTGCTGTGGCAGTCTAATTTTGTAAGCATATAAGCCCTTCCTAGTGCCATTTTTTTACCAACACGATTGCTGAAATACTGCTCATGCAACGTTAAACAATCCATCTATAGAAGGTTCTCCAAAAGATTTTTTATTTGGTATTTATCAAACATGCAATATGACCATCATAGAGCAAAAATAGTGTTATATTAGTAAGAAATGATATTTACGTAAATAAACATGAGACTAACCAATTTTACAAGTGAAAGAACTGCATTTATTGTTGTTCTACATTTCAGTCACAGTTACGTCTTCAATAATCACCACAACTCATCCCTTACAATTTAGTGTGAAGTGATCCCTAACCTGCAGTCGAGTGGTACTTTTTACTTCCACTGATAAATGCTACATCTGAGCATTTTTGTCGTTTTGATATTATTTGGGTTCATGGCGAAGTGTACTCGATACAACATTATGTGATAAAGTTTTATCAGTGACTTGCCAAAGGTCGGTGGTTTTCGCTGGGTACTCCCTTTTCCTCCACCAATAAAACTGACCGCCACGATATAGCTGAAATATTGTTGAAAGTGGCGTTAAACACCATAAACCAAACCAATCCTCGATATTATTTGGTGTACAGAATTTAATTTCCCAGACGCAGCATTTTCAACAAGAAATTTGTGTTTGAAATATCAAGACAATTGTTGGTTTGAAAAGGTAATGAGAGCTTATGTTTGTTTGTTGTATACCGGTATGTACCAACTTAAAATAAAACTTTTGAACTTTGAAACAAAACTCACTGGAATTATCTATACCTGGTCCTCACATTGTGATGACCTAACATCCAACATGGCCACTAAAAAGCAAAACACATTTTGTGATTGGCTGAAATTTGAACTGAAACTGATCATCAGTTATCTCCATGGATGAGTCAGACACAGGAATAATCTTGATGGTTGGTTAGGTTTGATTTATGGGTGTTTAACAACACTTTCAATAATATTTCAGCTATATTGTGACGGTCAGTTTATTTGGTCAAGGAAAACAGAGTACCTGGAGAAAACCACTGATCAGTCGTAAGTCGCTGACAAACTTAATGTATCAAGTACATCTCGCCATGAACAGGGTTCGAACTCACAACTTTAGTTGTGATAGGCACCGATTGGACAGGTAGTTGTAAATCCAACTACCATACGACCACTACGACAGCCCCTAATCTTGATGGACTACGATATACTTTTCTCATATTGTGTGAGTGAGTGATGATTGTTTAATGCCAAATAATTAATTTTTCTGCTATATCATGGCTAAAACAAGTTGCATTTTGATGAGATGACGATATCAAATTTGTACTAGACCAGCAGGCTGATTCAGATTTTTTTACTACTAGTTCACTGAAACAACAGTCTGTGGATAGACATGTCGTTCCACTTGGGACACATTATTCTGATTCCGAGCCAACCAGTCTTTGCTTAGTGGGGAAGCAATAAATATCAATTTTAAAGTCTGGTTTGACTGGACCAGAGCTTGAACACACTATCTACCACACATTGACCTTTACACCAGAGCTTGAACACACTATCTACCACACATTGACCTTTACACCACTGATGTGGTTCTTATTCCTTAAAGCTGTGTGTTTAGTGAAGAAACAGCAAATAATAATGTTAGTCTTTGGTTTGGCCACGATGTGAGCATGCTAACCTTTACAACGCCGATAGTCTTTGGTTTGGCCACGATGTGAGCACGCTAACCTTTACAACACCGATAGTCTTTGGTTTGGCCACGATGTGAGCACGCTAACCTTTACAACATCGATAGTCTTTGGTTTGGCCACGATGTGAGCACGCTAACCTTTACAACACCGATAGTCTTTGGTTTGGCCACGATGTGAGCATGCTAACCTTTACAACACCGATAGTCTTTGGTTTGGCCACGATGTGAGCATGCTAACCTTTACAACACCGATAGTCTTTGGTTTGGCCACGATGTGAGCATGCTAACCTTTACAACACCGATAGTCTTTGGTTTGGCCACGATGTGAGCACGCTAACCTTTACAACACCGATAGTCTTTGGTTTGGCCACGATGTGAGCATGCTAACCTTTACAACACCGATAGTCTTTGGTTTGGCCACGATGTGAGCACGCTAACCTTTACAACACCGATAGTCTTTGGTTTGGCCACGATGTGAGCATGCTAACCTTTACAATGCCGATAGTCTTTGGTTTGGCCACGATGTGAGCACGCTAACCTTTACAATGCCGATAGTCTTTGGTTTGGCCACGATGTGAGCACGCTAACCTTTACAACGCCGATAGTCTTTGGTTTGGCCACGATGTGAACACGATAACCTTTACAATTATAGTCTTTGGTTTGGCCACGATGTGAGCATGCTAACCTTTACAATTATAGTCTTTGGTTTGGCCACGATGTGAGCACGCTAACCTTTACAACGCCGATAGTCTTTGGTTTGGCCACGACGTGAGCACGCTAACCTTTACAATTATAGTCTTTGGTTTGGCCACGATGTGAGCATGCTAACCTTTACAATTAGTCTGGTTTGGCCACGATGTGAGCATGCTAACCTTTACAATTAGTTTTTGGTTTGGCCATGATGTGAGCATGCTAACCTTTACAATTAGTCTTTGGTTTGGCCACGATGCGAGCACGCTAACCTTTACAACACCGATAGTCTTTGGTTTGGCCACGATGTGAGCACGCTAACCTTTACAACACCGATAGTCTTTGGTTTGGCCACGATGTGAGCACGCTAACCTTTACAACACCGATAGTCTTTGGTTTGGCCACGATGTGAGCACGCTAACCGTTACAACACCGATAGTCTTTGGTTTGGCCACGATGTGAGCATGCTAACCTTTACAATTAGTCTGGTTTGGCCACAATGTGAGCATGCTAACCTTTACAATTAGTCTTTGGTTTGGCCATGATGTGAGCATGCTAACCTTTACAATTAGTCTTTGGTTTGGCCACGATGCGAGCACGCTAACCTTTACAACACCGATAGTCTTTGGTTTGGCCACGATGTGAGCACGCTAACCTTTACAACACCGATAGTCTTTGGTTTGGCCACGATGTGAGCATGCTAACCTTTACAACACCGATAGTCTTTGGTTTGGCCACGATGTGAGCATGCTAACCTTTACAACACCGATAGTCTTTGGTTTGGCCACGATGTGAGCACGCTAACCTTTACAACACCGATAGTCTTTGGTTTGGCCACGATGTGAGCATGCTAACCTTTACAACACCGATAGTCTTTGGTTTGGCCACGATGTGAGCACGCTAACCTTTACAATTAGTCTTTGGTTTGGCCACGATGCGAGCACGCTAACCTTTACAACACCGATAGTCTTTGGTTTGGCCACGATGTGAGCACGCTAACCTTTACAACACCGATAGTCTTTGGTTTGGCCACGATGTGAGCACGCTAACCTTTACAACACCGATAGTCTTTGGTTTGGCCACGATGTGAGCACGCTAACCGTTACAACACCGATAGTCTTTGGTTTGGCCACGATGTGAGCATGCTAACCTTTACAATTAGTCTGGTTTGGCCACAATGTGAGCATGCTAACCTTTACAATTAGTCTTTGGTTTGGCCATGATGTGAGCATGCTAACCTTTACAATTAGTCTTTGGTTTGGCCACGATGCGAGCACGCTAACCTTTACAACACCGATAGTCTTTGGTTTGGCCACGATGTGAGCACGCTAACCTTTACAACACCGATAGTCTTTGGTTTGGCCACGATGTGAGCATGCTAACCTTTACAACACCGATAGTCTTTGGTTTGGCCACGATGTGAGCATGCTAACCTTTACAACACCGATAGTCTTTGGTTTGGCCACGATGTGAGCACGCTAACCTTTACAACACCGATAGTCTTTGGTTTGGCCACGATGTGAGCATGCTAACCTTTACAACACCGATAGTCTTTGGTTTGGCCACGATGTGAGCACGCTAACCTTTACAACACCGATAGTCTTTGGTTTGGCCACGATGTGAGCATGCTAACCTTTACAATGCCGATAGTCTTTGGTTTGGCCACGATGTGAGCACGCTAACCTTTACAATGCCGATAGTCTTTGGTTTGGCCACGATGTGAGCACGCTAACCTTTACAACGCCGATAGTCTTTGGTTTGGCCACGATGTGAACACGATAACCTTTACAATTATAGTCTTTGGTTTGGCCACGATGTGAGTATGCTAACCTTTACAATTATAGTCTTTGGTTTGGCCACGATGTGAGCATGCTAACCTTTACAATTAGTCTGGTTTGGCCACGATGTGAGCATGCTAACCTTTACAATTAGTCTTTGGTTTGGCCATGATGTGAGCATGCTAACCTTTACAATTAGTCTTTGGTTTGGCCACGATGCGAGCACGCTAACCTTTACAACACCGATAGTCTTTGGTTTGGCCACGATGTGAGCACGCTAACCTTTACAACACCGATAGTCTTTGGTTTGGCCACGATGTGAGCACGCTAACCTTTACAACACCGATAGTCTTTGGTTTGGCCACGATGTGAGCACGCTAACCGTTACAACACCGATAGTCTTTGGTTTGGCCACGATGTGAGCATGCTAACCTTTACAATTAGTCTGGTTTGGCCACAATGTGAGCATGCTAACCTTTACAATTAGTCTTTGGTTTGGCCATGATGTGAGCATGCTAACCTTTACAATTAGTCTTTGGTTTGGCCACGATGCGAGCACGCTAACCTTTACAACACCGATAGTCTTTGGTTTGGCCACGATGTGAGCACGCTAACCTTTACAACACCGATAGTCTTTGGTTTGGCCACGATGTGAGCATGCTAACCTTTACAACACCGATAGTCTTTGGTTTGGCCACGATGTGAGCACGCTAACCGTTACAACACCGATAGTCTTTGGTTTGGCCACGATGTGAGCATGCTAACCTTTACAACACCGATAGTCTTTGGTTTGGCCACGATGTGAGCACGCTAACCTTTACAATTATAGTCTTTGGTTTGGCCACGATGTGAGCATGCTAACCTTTACAATTATAGTCTTTGGTTTGGTCACGATGTGAGCATGCTAACCTTTACAATTATAGTCTTTGGTTTGGCCACGATGTGAGCACGTTAACCTTTACAACGCCGATAGTCTGGTTTGGCCACGATGTGAGCACGCTAACCTTTACAATTATAGTATTTGGTTTGGCCACGATGTGAGCACGCTAACCTTTACAACACCGATAGTCTTTGGTTTGGCCACGATGTGAGCATGCTAACCTTTACAACACCGATAGTCTTTGGTTTGGCCACGATGTGAGCATGCTAACCTTTACAACACCGATAGTCTTTGGTTTGGCCACGATGTGAGCACGCTAACCTTTACAACACCGATAGTCTTTGGTTTGGCCACGATGTGAGCATGCTAACCTTTACAACACCGATAGTCTTTGGTTTGGCCACGATGTGAGCACGCTAACCTTTACAACACCGATAGTCTTTGGTTTGGCCACGATGTGAGCATGCTAACCTTTACAATGCCGATAGTCTTTGGTTTGGCCACGATGTGAGCACGCTAACCTTTACAATGCCGATAGTCTTTGGTTTGGCCACGATGTGAGCACGCTAACCTTTACAACGCCGATAGTCTTTGGTTTGGCCACGATGTGAACACGATAACCTTTACAATTATAGTCTTTGGTTTGGCCACGATGTGAGTATGCTAACCTTTACAATTATAGTCTTTGGTTTGGCCACGATGTGAGCATGCTAACCTTTACAATTAGTCTGGTTTGGCCACGATGTGAGCATGCTAACCTTTACAATTAGTCTTTGGTTTGGCCATGATGTGAGCATGCTAACCTTTACAATTAGTCTTTGGTTTGGCCACGATGCGAGCACGCTAACCTTTACAACACCGATAGTCTTTGGTTTGGCCACGATGTGAGCACGCTAACCTTTACAACACCGATAGTCTTTGGTTTGGCCACGATGTGAGCACGCTAACCTTTACAACACCGATAGTCTTTGGTTTGGCCACGATGTGAGCACGCTAACCGTTACAACACCGATAGTCTTTGGTTTGGCCACGATGTGAGCATGCTAACCTTTACAACACCGATAGTCTTTGGTTTGGCCACGATGTGAGCACGCTAACCTTTACAATTGTAGTCTTTGGTTTGGCCACGATGTGAGCATGCTAACCTTTACAATTATAGTCTTTGGTTTGGTCACGATGTGAGCATGCTAACCTTTACAATTATAGTCTTTGGTTTGGCCACGATGTGAGCACGTTAACCTTTACAACGCCGATAGTCTGGTTTGGCCACGATGTGAGCACGCTAACCTTTACAACACCGATAGTCTTTGGTTTGGCCACGATGTGAGCACGCTAACCTTTACAATGCCGATAGTCTTTGGTTTGGCCACGATGTGAGCACGCTAACCTTTACAATGCCGATAGTCTTTGGTTTGGCCACGATGTGAACACGATAACCTTTACAATTATAGTCTTTGGTTTGGCCACGATGTGAGCATGCTAACCTTTACAATTATAGTCTTTGGTTTGGCCACGATGTGAGCACGCTAACCTTTACAATGCCGATAGTCTTTGGTTTGGCCACGACGTGAGCACGCTAACCTTTACAATTATAGTCTTTGGTTTGGCCACGATGTGAGCATGCTAACCTTTACAATTAGTCTGGTTTGGCCACGATGTGAGCATGCTAACCTTTACAATTAGTCTGGTTTGGCCACGATGTGAGCATGCTAACCTTTACAATTAGTCTTTGGTTTGGCCATGATGTGAGCATGCTAACCTTTACAATTAGTCTTTGGTTTGGCCACGATGCGAGCACGCTAACCTTTACAACACCGATAGTCTTTGGTTTGGCCACGATGTGAGCACGCTAACCTTTACAACACCGATAGTCTTTGGTTTGGCCACGATGTGAGCACGCTAACCTTTACAACGCCGATGAGCTTCCTTCTACAATGAAACAGTGGCATTGTAAAAGGGGTGGCCTCTCTTGAGGGGTACAATTTAGTAGAATGTTACTACCTCTATGGATCTGAAATATGACCTGATAAGAGGGATGAACTTTGGCAAGAGTTGTCTTATAAAAGGGAGACTACTGTATATAAAATGGAGACAGCAAAACAAAACTAATATTTTTTTTTATTTATCAAAATATAGAATTTTGATTATACAGAATTCTGGTACAAAGCCTCTTATATTACGTGACGGCAGCCAAAACACTGTACACAAATATTAACAATGTTTTAATGAATCATTCTGAACATAATCTGATATTACCGGTATAAAGCAGATTCTTGTTACAATTTTTTAGTATCCCGTTGAGAACTAGCCATTATCTAGGGTCTACTATTCTGGTTCAATGCAACTTAATTCTTTTGAGTAGAACAACATATTGCTTTTCCTGGTTGGTTGGTTGGTTTTATGGTGTTTTAACACCACTTTCATGTTTTTCCAGGTAAACACCATTTACAAATATTGTATTTTATAGAATATTTTAATTCGGTTAAATAATTATTTTTTGCTATTTCTTAATTTTCATAATATATTTAGTTTTAGTCTTCCAGTAAATAACACTACTACTCTACATCACAAATTCCAACATTAAATGATGACATTCATATAATGTTTATATGTAAACAATTTGTAAGTTTATGGGACCCATTTATTTTAAAATGAAACCTTCCATACTTCTAAGATTCAAACATTGATGATATTTCTCATTTTCTCCCACTCTCGATGTGAATTTTTTTTTAAATACAAAAACCAGTTATCTCCCTTATCACATATATTCCTCCATCTTGGAAATGTTGCAAATAAGAAGAATAAAACATTTAAAAAAACAAAAACAAAAATCTAGCAACAAAAATGGTAATAAGTAACATATATACATATAAAAATCAGATTTTTTAGCAAATTCTGAGCAAATTAAATATATTTAAACACTTAAAAAGATGTATTTCATCTACATTTACATTTCACTTAAAGGTATTGTTTGGGGAGGAGGGTAGGTTGATAAATCAGAAAATACTGAAGAAATCATATGTATATCACTGACAAATTTGATCAAATAATGTTGTAATGACTCCCACTTGCAGGGGGTCGAACTCGTAACTTTAGTGGCAATAGGCACTGATTGCATAAGAAGAGTTTGAAGATACCAAAGAGGTAATCAGAATCTGTATATCAAAAAAGAACAGACAACACATTAGTAGATATTAAATTCAACTATCACATGATCACGACCACTGACACTCCATACAACCTTAATAAAATCGTTTTCAATCTTTTCTACAAGAATAAATAGGTTGTCTAGAATCCCAAAATCCATTAAATACTAATGATAATTGAATGAGGTTATCAAGGGGAGACTGAGAGTAAATAATTTAAGAAGGATATAACAGTAGATTAAAATATATATTTTTTGTATAAACTTTAAAACTAATTATAGCTAAATTTATTGAAATTTTATAAGAGTACTTTTAAGGATATCTTATTACTGAAAATTATCATTTACAAAAAAGTCTATCATTATTTGAATTTGGTTTTGTTTGATGGTGTTTAACTCCACTTTCAACAATATTTCAGTTACATCATGGTGGTCAGTTTTATTAGTGGAGGAAAACGGAATACCCAGAGAAAATCACCGACCTGTCGCAAGTCACTGACAAACTTTATCACATAATGTTGTATCAAGTACACCTTACCATGAACGGGAGTCGAACTCACATGTTTAGTGGTGACAGGCACTGATTGCATAGTTAGTTGTAAATCCAACTACCATACGATCACAACCACAATAGCCCCATATATTTGAATTTTGAATTAAGGTCTTCAGGACTAGATGACATCATATTTGGACCACTTTTCACCCCCAAGTGACCAACAATTTAACTTTTAGGGGGTGGGCTATGTATTGTTTTTACCATGAAAATTCAGTAATTTTTATCCAAATTTCACCCAAATTTCTCCTTGTATATTGAAAAATAATATTACACGAACATCTTTTTTAAAATTTTAAATATCCAAATGGCCTTCATGTAGTCTTTGCAATGTACTTTTACAAAAAAAAAAGATTACTTAAATTTTTGCTTCATAATGATATTTTAAGAGGTTGTAGAGAATAACAGTTGTGACATAATTCTTAGGTATGTAGAAAATGTATTTCTGTCAGGTCTGTTAATGATAACCACGATTTTAGTTCACTAGTAAGATACAAAGCCTTAATGAAGATACAATATCTACGTCATTTGTCTCAAATTTTCTCAGAATACTACAAAACTTGCATAAAACTGAAAATTTGCCATCATCAAAGAGTTAAGGTTTTTTTTTAAGAAAACAAAATATATACGTAGGTGTGAGAGAAGGCACTTTAATTTTTATCTAACGGTTAAACCTCAGCATAAAGAAATTATAAGTATTATATATACCATGGATCTTACGAATTAACTTATTTAAACCAACGAATCCGAAAGATGAGTTGGTTTAAATAAGTTCATGAGTAAGATCCATGGTATATATAGTTTGTAACAGAAATTACATGATTGACAGATCTATGACGTCAAAATCATGGAATAACAGATCTATGACGTCAAATCATGGAATAGCATCAAGATCTTTTTGTAAAAGTTCACTATTTTTAAGTTGATTACTGCATTAAAAACATCAAAGGAAAAATGCGTATTTATGTTACAAATACTAGTTATCATTTAGGGATATAATAAAATATATTGGAGAGGTTTATGTGAATTTTGTAATTTGGCCTTTTTTAACAGTTAATGCAAATTAAGCCAGTGTTTATTATTAGGATCCTGTATGTAACATGTGTTTGAAAATCTGATCCAAGATGGCCACTGTTAGAGTTAGGGTTGTGGTGTTTAACGTCACTTACAACAATATTTAAGCTATATTGTGGTGGTCAGTTTTATTAGTGGACGAAACCAGAGAGTACACAGAGAAAACCACTGACCTGTCGCAAGTCACTGACAAACTTTATCACATAATGTTGTATCGAGCACACCTAACCATGAGTGGGATTCAAACTCACAACATTAGTGGTGATAGGCACTGATTGCACAGGTAGTTAGTTGTAAATCCAACTACCATACGATCACGACTATAATGGCCCCCTTGATGACCTTTTGACTTATTATACAACATAACAATTTTGTGGTGATCATAAACAAAGTATAAGTTCAAATCATCGTAAATCAAGCCGTAAATGACAAAAACTAGTCAGTTTTATCAGTGATATAGCTCAGACATTGAATAATAATTAAAAGTCAATTAAAAAACATTGTAAAGTTTTTGCATGAGAAATCTTAAAGGTTTTTTTTCCAAGGTAACAATGAAATAAAATTTATACAAAAATTCAATCAATAATCAACAAACAGAACAATAATCAATAACAACAAATATCTCTTAACATTCTCTCCCTCCTTATCAAGGAGTGCATAAAAAAGAAATGATTTTTCAATACTGTATAAAAGTTCATATGTATAGAATTTGTATTGGGGTATATGCATGATCCAAATCTTTGTGTGTAACATATCTATTAAATTTTTTTTCGTTTCAAAACAAACATATTTACCATTCTAATTAAAATTATTATCCAAATCTTTGAGTGTAACGTGACTATTTTTTTTTCCGTTTAAAACAAAAATACTTGCCATTCTAATTAAAGTTATGATTCAAATCTTTTGAGTGTAACACGACTAATTTTTTTTTCCACTTAAGACAAAAATATTTGCCATTCTAATTAAAATGAAGTGATTGTTGTATCTTTTTCTTTTTAACTTAGAGATACACTAACATCTAACAATATACCGTTTGGGGTCACGTCAGGTAACCTTTCATTTATCTATGATTGACCAATGGGATAAGAGCTCTTGGTGTGTACTCAGTTTTAATATCAAAAGATTTAATAGGCTCATCACTGATTTGGTAAATTGAAAATATGAGCCCTGATGTAACCTTATACAGGTTATTGTTAGATGGTAGTATATTGCTTAAAAATAAAAATAAAAAGATACTCCAAACATCTAATTTCAATTAGATTGAATATTTTCACTCTATATCATATTTTTTGATATGTAACACATTTTCATTAATCTGTTTTGATACATTTTAATTCAAATTAAAAAACCAAATTTAACAAAAAAATAAAATTTTAATAATAAAAATAATTAAACATTTGGTTCTAATGAATATCTTTTGGTCATGGATACCCCCAACATACAGTTATCTTCCTTTCATTACAGTCAGGTTATCTCCCTGTCTTTACAGTCAGGTTATTAATCATATAATCAGTGCACTATATAAGTTCTAAATCTGTCAATCCATATAGTGTGGTTTTCTATCCCTTGACGTAGCTCTCATTCTGTCATTTGTTCTCTGTCTCCCTGAATCTGTTAACTTTTATCTTTATGGCTTACTGGAGTACCTAAAACAAAAAACAAACTAGTATTACTGTGAGCACAGCTCACTAAGATATACCCCCCGCTCCCCACATCTGTTCAACCTATTTCCATAACCAAAACATTACTGATTGTTCCGACCAAAAATGAAAGGGACCTTCCTCTCTTCACCGGTAAGCTGCTGATAAAATTTCAAAAACATTCGGAGAAACACTACACAAGTTATCATACATGTACGACATAGGGTAAAAATCCTATTTTCCGTCATATCAAGTCCAATAACTCTGGAACGGCAAAAGTGAAAATCGTCAAAAATGAAAGGGATCCTCCTCTCTTCACCAGTAAGCTGCTGATAAAATTTCAAAACATTCTGAGAAACACTACTCAAGTTATCATACGACATAGGGTAAAAATCCTATTTTCTGTCATATCAAGTCCAATAACTCTGGAATGGCAAAAGTGAAAATCATCAAAAAGAAAGGGATCCTCCTCTCTTCACCAGTAAACAGCTGATAAAATTTTAAAAGATTCTAAGAAACACAACTCAAGTTATCGTATGACATAGGATTTGTCTACAGACGGACTGACAGACGGACGGACATGGTGAAACCAGAATACTCCCCTACAACTTAGTTGCGGAGGGTATAAAAAATATGACTCCCATCAGATAAATACTAAGAAAACTAAACAGTTTAGTAGTTTAAAGTTGGCAGACTAATTAGATGCAGGACTCTCACTACTTTCAAGAGGGAGAAGTGACTTCTCTTTCAAAGAGCTCACAGGGAGAAGTGACTTCTCTTTCAAAGAGCTCACAGGGAGAAGTGACTTTTCTTTCAAAGAGCTCACAGGGAGAAGTGACTTCTCTTTCAAAGAGCTCACAGGGAGAAGTGACTTCTCTTTCAAAGAGCTCACAGGGAGAAGTGACTTCTCTTTCAAAGAGCTCACAGGGAGAAGTGACTTCTCTTTCAGAGAGCTCACAGGGAGAAGTGACTTCTCTTTCAGAGAGCTCACAGGGAGAAGTTGAAGTCAACAGAGAGAAGTGGGGAGACTTCTGGGGAAAAGTTAAGGGCAATTAATCAAAACATCCGATGTATATCTGAAAAATAACACTTCAAGGTTAATATAAGTTAACAGGTCACTGTGATCCTGTCCTATAATCAACCATGATCTTTAATCCCATCACTCCACGAGGATGGGAGAAATACAACATATTTGCTTTAGCTTTCAATTGTATAATGGAACATATCCAAAGCTTCAATACAGTGATGATAAATTGAAGCAATTTTGTTTATATCTTGTAATACTAACCTAAAATGTCTGTTTACATTATGTGTCGGCTTATATATAGTGTTATTTGTTGTATTGAATTTTTAAGATTTTTTTTGTCTGGTTAAGATGGTTAAGAGCATCAGTCATCTTAGTGTACTGATTAGAATGGTCGCCTCAAGTGGGGTCGAGCCCTGGTCAGGTCAAACCAAAGACTATAAATTTTGTATTTTTTGCTTACAACATTAAGGAGTAAGAGCAAAAATTGATTGGTTCAGTCTGTATAATGTGTCTGAGTGGAGTGACATATCTACCCGTGGACTGTTGTTTCAGTGAGCTAGTTGGTCTAGTGTCTGAGTGGAGTGACATATCTACCCGTGGACTGTGGTTTCAGTGAGCTAGTTGGTCTAGTGTCTGAGTGGAGCGACATATCTACCCATGGACTGTTGTTTAAGTGAGCTAGTTGGTCTAGTAAAAACGCTTACACCATTATCATTCTCATTGAAATATAACTTATTCTGATCATGATAGAACTGGAAAATTGTTCACTTGCATTGTGTGTACTAAATTAGGGTTAGGTTTATGGTGTTTCACGCCACGTTCAACAATATTTCAGTTATATCGTGGCAGTCAGCTTTATTGGTGGAAGTAACCAGAGTGCCTAGAGAAACCCACCGACCTGTCGCAAGTCACTGACAAATTTGTCCACATATTGTTGTATCAAGTACATCTCGATTGAGCAGGTTTCAAACTCACAACTTTTGTGGTGATAGGCAGATTCCACAGGTAGTTATAAATCCAACTACCATACAATCAGGACCATGACGGCCCTGAGCAACAACTGAATGACTCAGGGTCATATTGGAGAGACATATCTACTGGATCTACGTGGACTGTTGTCTAAAAGAATATTAAAGCTCGTTTTAACATATATTTTTTCAACTCGTGACGAAGGTTTTTTCTTTTCAATTTAATTGTAAAAACAATCCAAAATACTTTGCATGCTCATATAATCCCTAATATCGCTAAAATATCACTTAAAAGGGTCGAAATGAATTTTTGTCCAGGAAGCAAAAATTCAATTATTGGAAAAACCCAGAGAAAACCCACAAGATATGACAGAATTATCAACGAATTATGTCACTTTTACAAAGTTTCATTGATAAAAACCGGGGTTAATGTTTCATAAATATCATTTTTCATGAGATACAAAAAATTACCAAAATGAGCTTTGATATCCCTTTAAGTGAGCTAGCACTATAGATATCTATCTAACTGACCTAGTACAAAGTATACATCATTATCATCTGACTGAAATATAACTTGTTCTCGGCATGATATCAATTTGGAAAATAGATCACTTGCATCGTGTGTAATAAACTAGTTGTCTTATGTATTTTCAATACAGCTATCTTGTTTAAAATACTATAAATCTATTGCATGTCAATATCCAGGTTCTAATTACTTTATAAATCTCTGAATGATCTATTTCCTATAATTATCATACAACTCTTGTAAAATATCAGATTCATAAAAAAATTGAATAATAGTCATGCCTATAGGAAGTGCAAAGGTTCGTGCTTAGAAATTCAACAGTTTTTAATAAGCCTAAATGAGGCCCCTCTGGGAGATAATTATGTTTTCAATTTCCTTGATTAAATCAAAGGGCCCTGATCTAGCTTATGCTTGATTACAGCTATCTAATACAATAAATTACCATTGGGATTGATTTTTCATTGTATTACGGACAGGTCAGGATCTACGATATTTTATCGTATGCCATTCTATTGTGATTTATTGTAACATTCCACCTATAATATAGTATTGTCTACAACAGAACCTGTAATACATCTTTATATTGTAATTATGATGTATTGTCATGTATCAGCAATGGATTGCCCAGTCTACAATTTTATCCATATAATCCACAATGACGTGGAGATAATGATCTTTACATGCACAATATATCATAATTAGTTATTTTAGAGGATTTTCACGTCTGGTTGAAAATATGACATTACTTGTCTGAACAAGAGAAGTTCAGACCAACAGAGATAATAGCTTTTGTCATAAGAAGAGTTTGAAGATACCAAAGGGGTAATCAGTATCTCTAAATCGAGGAAAAGACAACACAATGGCCGAAAAAGGGACAAAAGGACAAAAAACGAGCTACAAAACATTACACAAAAAACTAAAGATCGAGTAACATGAACCCCACTATCAACCGTGGTGAGAATTCAGGTGCTCCGTAAGGGTTGGCAGTTCCTGCTCCACTAGTGGCATGTCATGTTACTCTAGTTACAAATCAGAGATAAGTCATGAATGAGGAAAGGACTGGGAAGTGTTTATGACAAGTGGAACATATTCGTGGTCATTTGTGACACAGATATTCCGTGGTTAACCAAGTCATGCTGGCGACCGTAAAACTTTGTGATGACTTCATAATAAATTCAAAAGTTTTGTTTCAGAACAAAGAATGTTCAGGAACTTTCCCATAATAAACTGAACCCCTAACCATGGGTCTTATTGAGGTCTAAGCATAATGTAGGATCTGCTGATTTTTCTTGAGTGTGACTTGGAAAATTAAAAATATTGTGACTTAAAAAAGAAGAGGGTATATAGTAGCGTATGATGTATGAAATGACTAATAAATAAGTCCAGGAACTCTTGAAAATTGTAAACTGATAAAGAATGAAATCCAAATTTAACATTTTTCTAACATTCTATCTTATACTTCGTACCCAGGACGGGTTTAACGAAATCACAATTTTTACAACAAGATTAGATATGATTGATTGATTGGTGTTTAACACCAACCTTAGTAGTATTTCAGCTATATCGTGGCGTGATTAGATACGATATATATTGCTTTTGACAAATGTGAAATGTGAAAGTCACAAAATGTTCAGTGGAGACACAGGAAACACAAAAAAAAATACAAGCGGGATCGAGATGAGACCCCCCTCCCACAATGCAGCATTTTTATGACACGTCTAGCTAGAACTGATATTTGCTGCAAGACCAAAGAAAGCACAGGATGCTCAACCGAGACAAAAAATATCTTAAATACATAGAATACTGGCCTGGGCGAGTTGATTTTTTTTCTTGGTTAAGGAAGCAAACAGAGTAAAGCAACTACACCATGCCAGGCCTTTCTAAAAAGGGGTGGTACCAGGTACTTTTACCTGCCTAAGATGGTCTTTGGTACCCTCTGATTTTAAAGAGTGTTGTATAAGATATTCATGAAAATTGTTCAATTTTTAATAAAAAAGTACCGCCTGTAAATAGTGAAGTACTGGTAGACTTGAAAAATATTGAAAGCCCTGCATGCACGCCATGGTTTATTGTTTTAACATTAAAGCCATTAGATTTTGGCATTAAGAAACAATCTGTTCTTATTATGCCATAAAAGTTCTATAGAATTCTATTAATAAGTAGTAAAATGTAATATAAGTTATGAAAATAAACTCTAGATAATTCATCCTCCATTACTATAGATACTAAAAATAAACTCTAGATAATTCATCCTCCATTACTATAGATACTAAAAATAAACAGTCTTACTACATTATATTATTCCCCTGGTTAAATACAGTAAAATCTTGCGATTTCTACTTTGAAGAGACAAAGTAGAAGAGACGTAGTATTAGAGTTATCTCTGATAAATTATACTATAAGTTACTGACTACGAAAAGACCATTTTACATTTCTTGACCAAAAAGATGCTAAAAATAAATAAATAACCATGCCATGCAGTTTTATACAAGACATTTTGGTAGAGTTTGTGGGAAAATTACAGATTTTTCATGTGCAAAAAAGAAAAAATGTTTAGTTTTTGTCTCATGTGAAAAAAAATCTTTGGCTGGGAGAAAAAAATATAATCCCCCTACCATCCCCACAACAGTTAAATGTTCTGTCCCCTATTTTTTAATCTTTGCTTTGTCCAATGAAACTGGTTGTCAATGTTCTAGATAACAAATCTTGATTGTGCTTTGTCAGAACAAATTAAATAATTTTTTGTTGTAATACATTTATCTTAATTTATATTTAACCATTCTTTATGTTAATACCATATTTTTAACCATACAAGATCCTATTTTTTTCCAGAAGAAAACAAAGTGTGTCTTATTATTTAATGGCACAATTTATTATATATGAATATACAGTATTCAATAATGAGGAGTAATCTCTATATACATGATATATTAGCCTCCCTAATATTAATAACCACAGCAAATTTAACAAGTTAATGAACAATACATTATTCTAAGATAACACTGAATAGGTCTAATATAAATCATAATTATTTAATATATAGAAAATTATTAAGACAAATCACTGTCTACCATGTTTCAACATTATCATGGGATCATTTATTGAAGTGTTGTCAAAATTAATGAGACTGTATCCATGAATGGCAGTGTTGTATCATTATCATTGCATCATATCTACCAGCATTTAATCTGGTTTTCACTATAAAGATAGACTTGTAAATATTAAAATAAAGACTTTATGATGAAAGTTGATATGATATGAGTTAATTAAATATCATGTGAAGCACCTGGGACCTTGATTTCCCAACTGAAACTTAATAGCCTTGTAAGGGAACAACCATTTAACTATGTTTTAGGGGGTGGTGGATGCCAGTAAAAAAAATTCACAAAAATATACTATTATTTCTTTTTTAGACAAGAAAAATCAGTCTTTTTTTTTCAAATGTTACCAAAATTTTCAGTTAAAAATTGCAGGGTCAGATTATTTATTTTGTTGCATCTTTCAAGTTAATTAATTTGTTTCTATAAAATATGACAAATGAATTTTCTTTTTATAGAAAAAACCCCACATACCCCCTCCTTTCCAAAGTTAAATGGTCAAACCCAAATATTATGTCTAAAAGAAAGATGGTCATCCTTTTTAGCAATTGTCTCCTAGTACTATCCATACAAGTGATACATGTACTTGCATGTGTGAATTGTCAACTCCCATTTTAAGTAGATACAAGTGTCTGTGTAATTGTGTACCAGTTTCTACTAAAGCCCCTTTAACAATATTTTTTGCTATAAGTAGTGATATATGAAATACCTTATCTGACACGTTCTATTGATTACATGTATCATGATTAGTCAATATAGATTCTCCTTCTGCATGCTACCAGAAGATTACAATATTTCTCTGTGCGAGAGCTTTACAATTTGAAAATTTAATTATTAAGAGTATAGAAATATCGTAATCCACTGGTAACAGAAGGATAATCTATTTCTCCAATGACCAAAATTGTCAAAAATATTTTCTAGTTGTTCATTTCCATCGTAATTGACCGTCTAAGGGAAATTTGCAGGAATTCTGATGCAGAAATTTAGTCACCATGGTGATTGAAAAACTTAACAAAAATTAACTAGCTAAGAATAGGAGAAACAAAGATATATATTTTCATAGCAGAAAATTTATTTAAAAGGTATTCACAGTAGTCTCCCCTTTTATAATGTCATCTCTTTTGCAATTAAAAAGTAGCCTTATATTTAAAGAGGAATGGCCTCTCTTGAGGGAGGAAATTTATTATCAAACAATTAATAACAATTAATACCATTGACTACCAGTATGTTTATCAAGGATATGTCAAGGTGACATCAGTGCAACTTCGTCATATTAGAAATCAATGATAATTTTGTCATATCACTCTACATATAATGGCATGGCGGTCAGTTTTATCTGTGAAGGAAACCGGAGGACCCTTAGAAAACCACTGACCTTTCGGAAGTCACTGACAAACTTTATTGCATAATGTTGTACACCTAACTCTGATCGAGATTCGGACTCACAACATCAGCGGTGATAGGGACTGATTGCATAAGTAGTTGTAAATCCAACTACCTTACGATCATGGCCACGATGGCCCCTTAGTGAAGAGTCAACTAACTGGTTTCAATATTATTGGTTTTCTTAAAATTTTCAAGGTCAGAACAAACCCCATTTAAAATTCAAAGGGCAGTAACTGGTATAAACACAGCATTTCATAGTTAGGTAAGATTAATCAAGGTGAACATATTTACACTATCAATACCCTATATATACTACTATGTATTGCTTGCCTGATCATAGTTAATCAGGAAACCTAGCACTACCTACAGGGCATCACCTGACAGTAGTTAATTACAAAACACCTGTGTTAATATCCAGTGGAGATATCAATGCATAATTAAACGAAAATCAGGTAAATCAGATCAGTGAATGTTTGACCATGATCTATCACATTTATATATCATGCGTCATGCAGTCTTTACTGATTTTTTTTTCTTTTTGTAAACTAAAGTAGTACTAATCACGAAATTTGGAATATGCCATATTACTTTCGTTGAGATGAAATTGCTGTAATTATGATGTATTCAGGTAGTTTTCTTATCAAGAAGACTAATCCTATCGTAAATGAAAGGTTTCCTGGTATAAATAATCAATGTGGGAAAAATCTTACTTTTCCTTGATTAATCTTATAAAATGTTAATTACAGCATAGTGAAAGAGACAAGGGACTCTATTTCAGACATTTTATATTTTTGCTTCTTTGATTGTTGGTTTAGTTAGTTTATGGTGTTTAATGCCACTTTCAACAATATTTCAGTTATATCGTGGTGGTCAGTTTTATTGGGGGAGGAAACTGGAATACCCAGAGAAAACCACTGATCTGTCACAAGTCACTGACAAACCTGATCATATAATGTTGCATCGAATACACCTCGCCATGAGTGGGATTCAAACTCTCAACGTTAGTGGTGATAGGCACTGATTGCATAGGTAGTTGTAAATCTAACTACCATACCATCACGACCATGACGAACCCTCTTTTCCTTGATTAATCTTATAAGATGTTAATTACATCATATTGAAAGAGACAAGGGGCTCTATTTCAGACATTTTAGATTTTTGTTTCTTTGGAGTACTATAAGAAGTGTAATATATATGAAGTGGCTTTTTATCATAACTTTTGCCCATTAGACAATTTATGTTTTTTATAGTCAAAATATTTTTGTAACTTATCATTAAAAAACGTAATTATATACCAGAAAAGGAAACTTGCTGTCGGCATGTAATTAACATTGTAGCTTTTATCAATGAAATGAATTTTCCAACAAGACAGAATTTATGTAATGTCCTTACACAGTGTCAAACTTTATCATATCAAACTAGGATAAGTACATTTCTTGTGTAAAGTTGAGTTTGTCAGTGACTTGGGACAGTGGTACTACGGTTTCCTCCACCAATAAAACTGACCACCATGATATAACTGAAATATTGTTATAACCCTAACTCTGTGAAAAGTTGAAGTTAACAATATGGCCCATTCACAATAAAATTTAGCCTGTTATTAATTTTATACTCAGCTAAATTCTAATCAAAATTTTAGGTGGCTTCAAACTTCTTTGGACCCATTCCCCTCCTCCAAAATAAAAAGCATTTGCATGATCTGAATATGATTTGACAGCAGCTTCAAGTATTTCACAAAAAGCAAAACAAAGAGTGTGGACACAATAATTTGTGCTAGTTAGGTTTATGGTGTTTAACACCACTTCCAACAATATTTCAATTATATCATGGCATTTAATTTTATTGGTGGAGAACCGGAGTACAGGGAGAAAACTACTGACTTGTTTCAAGTCACTGACAAACTTTATCACATAATGTTGTATCGAGTACACCTCACCATAAACAGGGTTCGAACTCACAAATAGCCACTGATTGCACAGGTTGTGACAAATTCAACTACCATAGGATCACAACCTCTAAAGTTGTGTTTGCAAATTTAATCCTGAAACTATAGATAAGTCACTATGACATAATAATATAATAAAATACTTATGTCAAAAGTATCGTTTTACCGGCCAGATAGACTGTTTGATTGTTCTACTTAAAATTCATTCAACAAACATCCGTTACAAGAAACAAACAGATTCATCACAAGCGGGGACCGTTGTAATTGAGATCTGATTCAAATGTGTTTCAAATTGAAAATTTCATGGGAATTTCATTTTCTAGAATTTATCAAATTTAATTTTGTTCCCCGGACATTGTGTTGCAGAATTAATTCATTTTAACAGGATATTCTCATTAAAGAGCAATGCTTGCAGTATTTCAAGTACTTTCTGTAAGAAAGAAAAATTTACAAGTTCACCTCTTTAATATGGCAGTGCTAAATCAAGATTATGATTATATAAACATTGATTTAAGGTAGCACTATACAAAGATTTTTTCCCTCCAATCTTCCATCTGAAAACAGCTGTAACTTTCTTAATATTGCATCAAAATTAACAAATGAGGTACGATTTGAAAGAAGAAAGATATATCTTTCCACTGATTATAATATTATGATTATGCAACAATTACATAATTAATTATTATGCAATTAGTTGCAAAATCTTGATGTGTGCACTTGACCAAAATTAGCTGTTTCATGTTTATTCAAATGGTAAAACTTTTTACAATTTCTTAATCAACACAGCATGACCTCCAAAACTACGTCTCAGATTTTTCCTGTGATGTTTCAATCTCTCTTAAAGCCCCATTATGTGTATACAGCCTGACTTCATAAGATTTCACCAAATTTAATTGTGCGTAGAATTTGTTCTATTAATTCTATCAGAAATCCCAGATACAGTTTTGCAGATAATAGGTCTAAGAACAGCATATACCAAAACTAAGCCTCTAGGGGTACCAATGCAGCAGCTAATTTCATTTAAAGTCGACATTTTATGTCAAAAATTGTAGTGGAAAAATCCCAAAAGTTGTAATTTTCCTCTTGGTACCCCATTTTCTTGAATAAAAGTCACAAATGTGCCATGGGAACACTTCAGGATTGACCTTGAATCATAAATCAACAATGATTTGACCAGAAAGATAGAATTTCTTCACAAAAACTCTAAATATAGCTGGAAAATGCACACCCTGTGCAGTAAACACATGAAATTGGCGGGAGAAGTTACATCACTCTGACCTAGCTTGAGGTTAACTGCCTACTGATAAGGTCAAAACTCCACCTCCACTGACTAGAGGTGAACCACTAATTATAACAGGAATCACCTGGAACCTTAGTTTGCTCATTATGTGTATTCTTCTCTTTTAGTTGGATTTTACTAAATGAAAATTATACATTAGATATTTTGAAATAAATTCCATTGCAAATAACTAATTTATTTCTTTTGGTATTGATGAAAAGTTAGCTACATTCATGCTGCTTTCCCCTTCATTTAATGGAATCTTCTCTTATCTCAAGTATTACTGGTCAGTGGTCATAAAACTATCAATTTATCCAATAGATAAACAATTAAGGACTGCCCACTTGTTTTTATCATCTCTGATTCAAGCACATGTGTTTGTTTACAAAACTAACTAAAAGTAATGCTCATTAATGGTACTTAAAATCCACCTGTGATGTAAATCTATTGTCTAAACTCTCCATTATTTTCAAGGAATGGAGAGTTATGAACAATGTGGACAGGGGCGGAGTTATTGTTCTCTTTATACTTTAGATAATATACACAGACTTTTGTTTTGTTACAAGATTAATAATTAATACAATTAATAAAGTACAATGGGTGGATTTTAAGTTGGAGAATGTCCTCCTATCTCTCCATTCCTTAAAAACAATGGGCCTCGGCCCCTCGGCTCCATTATTTTTAAGGAATGGAGAGTTACTTGGACATTCTCCTATACATCATATCTGAATTATTTTTTTAACTGTGTATCAAGAATATTATAATAAAATAAAAATTGATTTAAAAAATTTTGATGAAAAAATATCAATTTTTGTTTAGTGCTAAATCTTTGATTGAAATAATCGTTGTTTAATAGCATTTAATATTTACAAATGGGCTCTTCATGTATTAGAAATCAGCTTATACTTTTTATATTTTTAATGATTTTATAACATATTCTGTTATTTCAATTGATTTTTTAGTAAAAATGTTTTCCGTTCAATTGATTGAAATATCAGATCTGAATTTTTTTTTTTTTTTTTTTTCCATTGTTGTAGTATCTTTACTTTAATGAGAGAGTATCTTGAAAAGACAAAAATATTTCTTCTTTTAATGCCTTCTGGGGTATTTTTTTTCTTTCTATTTTTATCTCCTTCTGGTCTTGTCAATATTTAATACATCAATTATATAAATTGTTAACAAACATTTCTTTGATCTTTTTTTTTCCAAAATGCAAAGATAAAAAAGCAAACTTTAATTATACATGCATAAAATTGGTGCCTACGGAAAAATGATATAGAAAAAAATAAATAAAACATATTATATCATTATTCAATACCCTGTGAAAAAATATTGATGCCAACAGCATCCAATTTGTCATTTAAAAAAAATAAAGATTAGCACACTCTATTTATACCAGTTAAATACCACTTATACTTTCTCTACATGGTCAAACCTGTTTTAAGAGGTCACTTTTGAAACAAAGAAAATGAAGCCTTATAAGACAGGTGACCTCTTAAGAAGAGTTTGAAGATTACTAAAGGTGTAATCAGAATCCATAAATCTTAAAAGAGGTTTAATTCGTATGAACATTTCTATGCCAGGACAGGAAAAAGGTGACCTTTAAATGCAGGTGTCTGCTTAACAGAGGTGACCACATGGGCAGGCTTAACTGTATTTAGATATATACGATTTACTTTAATGTCTTCAATTATTACAAATTAAAACCTGCAATATTTCTTTTTAAGTTTTCTTTTATTATATTATACACATCGTCATCTTTCTAATTAAAACCTATGGTGTACAGTGTTTCAGCTAGACTTTCAAATCTTCAGGACAATTGCCAGTTTTATCAAAATTTCTTCAGGACATTCTTTAATAATTAAACTAAATTCTTCAGGACAATTTGAGAAATAGGTGGGCAAATGTCCTGAGACCGGTGCCTAGCTGAATCACTGGTATAGTATCTCTTGAATTCAAATTTGGATAATTTGGCAGTATATATTGAGTATATTGACTGCAGAAGTCTTAAACAGCCTAAGGAAGTCTGTGACTAAAAATATGAAAAGGGACCATAATATTTTTTTTAATTATGGTACATGAGTGGACCTCCAACTGTATTAAAGGTAACATGGACTAGTTAGTCAAGTACATATTAATTATTGAATACCAACTACAAATTTTATAAGTTTGTTATCCCAGCATGCATTGTATGTAATGTCTGACATCAAAGGAGATGTTATTGTTTACACATAACTCTGTAATCTAGATTGTAGATATAATTATTTACTTAGTGGATGTCAAATGAGGACAATCAATTACCACACACTGCCCATCTTCATTTTTAAGTGTTTAAAAATAGGATCAGCAACAATATAAGAGTCTGACACAACATGATAATACAATAAAGCAATAAACTCTGGATAACATAAGAAATTTCTGCATAATTCTTATTGTTCTGGTTTTTGTTCTTTCATGTAATGTTAGTAGATAAGTCAAATGTAGTTACCTTTGAAATGTTTGTAAACATGCCAGAAAATGTCTTAATTGGATTATAAAAATTACTACTCATTACATCAACGTTTACTTCTCATCAAATAAATTACAAATACATGTAGGATATAATAGCTACATTCTTTCTTTTCTTGTACAAAAATGATTTCTTCATTGATTAATTATGAAAAGAAAAAGAAAGCTTAAGCTTAAACAGCGATGGGTCAACAATTCCGCCAATATCAACAAAACAAACAATCACCCCTGACCGTTACTCACTGAACACACACACACAAGGAATTTGATACTTTTTTTGACTTGACAACAAGACTTTTAGCTGTCAAACAAATGTAATCAAGCAAAAAAGATGCTCTCTTAACAATTACAAAACAAAATAAGAGAAACATTCATTTTTGCACCTTATGGCCTCTTGTAGCTATGGTTACAATACCCCAAATCAATACCAATCTTTATTCAGTGTCAAGCATCATTGTGTTCAAAATTCAGAAGGATCGGTCAACTACAACTAAAGTTATCGTAGGGAAACCATTCTTGTTTACAGACGGACGGACGACGACAGCCCCATAGCATAATACGACCACAAAAAAAGCTACACAGTTGATGCAATTTTGCTTAACAGGTGCATCTTGCTATAATAACTCAATGTTTCAAGAGAACATTATTCTCATTATCTAATAAAGAGAATGTTCCTTTTTCACAGACTTGTTCCTATTAAACCTGTTATACAATCAACAGATATATCTTCAGTTTATTCATGTATCAAACATTTTTTTAGCATAAGAGTTTGAAGATACCAAAGGGGTAATCAGAATCCATATATCGAAGAAGAACAAACAACACAATGGCCAAAAGAAAAAGTACAAAAGGACAAACAAGGATCCACAAAACATACATATACAACTAAAGATCGAGTAACACGAACCCCACTAAAAACCGGGGGTGAACTCAGGGGCTCCGGAAGGGTAAGCAGTTCCTGCTCCACTAGTGGCACCCATCGTGTTAATCTAGTTACATAAATTACATTAATTTTATTTCTTTATAATCAAAACATTTTGTGTGTTCTAATAGTCAGATGTGCTTCTTAAGAAACACTAAAACTATTTAACTAATTTGTACAAGTGCAGCCTTCATCCGTTGATTGTATGGTATTTGGTTGTACGTCTACTACTGCAATCATTGCTTATCACAATTTTCACTTCTTCTTGGTGTACTTGACACAACCTCTATGGCAAAGTGTACTTAATACAATTCTATGACAAAGTGTACTTAATACAATTCTATGACAAAGTGTACTTAATACAACTCTATGACAAAGTGTACTTGATACAACTTCTATGGCAATGTGTACTTGATACCTCCATAACAAGGTTTACTTGATACGATCAAGGTGTACTTGATACAACCTCTATGGAAAGGTGTATTTGATACAGCCTCTATGACAAGGTGCATTTGATACAACTCTATGGCAAGGTGTACTTGATACAACTTCTATGGCAATGTGTACTTGATACCTCCATAGCAAGGTTTATTTGATACGATCAAGGTGTACTTGATACAACCTCTATGGAAAGGTGTACTTGATACAACCTCTATGGAAAGGTGTATTTGAAACAGCCTCTATGACAAGGTGCATTTGATACAACCTCTATGGAAAGATGTGCTTAATACCTCTATGGCAAGGTGTACTTGATACAACCTCTATGGTAAGGTGCACTTGTATAGCCTGTGGCAAGATGTACTTGATATGACCTCTATGGCAATGTGTACCTGATACAACCTCTATGGCAAGGTGCACTAGATACAACCTCTGTGCACAGTATCTTGACGTTTTATCTGGCGAAATAGAGAAAAATCTGTATAAAATCTGTATATTATATATATAAAGACACAAGTAATGAAACAAGTTTTATTTAGCCTATGTGGTCATAGCTTCCGGTTCGGCAGCAAATAAAGTTGACAATAAAACTATTCCAAAAACGGAAATGACCTGAAAAATTTTCCGGGTTCAGGAGCTGACACAACATGCTTTTATGCACCCCCTTCCTTTTGCAACCTTCTGCCATTCTTTTTCTTAAAGGCAGTATGTAATAGAAATAGTTGACACTATGTGTACACATACCAAGCTAGTAGGTCCAAATATTTAGACATTTCATTTCATTTCAATCTACCAATTTGAAGTGGCCGCCAATTTTTTTTGTTATTACCTCCCTTTTCGGTAAATGCTAGAGTATTGTTACAGTTGGTATCTTACAAAATTATATACAAAAAACATTAAGTAAAAATAAACTACGATTGCTACTTACCGTCAATTATTTTTTGATAGACGTAAAGCAAATAATTTATTTGTCAACTTTATTTGCTGCCGAACCGGAAGTTATGACCACATAGGCTAAATTTTAAAAACAAGAACGTCTGTCTGCTGTGAAATAAGACAAATAGATAGGGAACAAAGCAATGTTTGGTACAAATAAACTATGCATGAAAGGGATTTACCTTCCAACATTCCAACGTAGCATTATTTTACAGGCGAACGAAGGATACACAAAATTTACACAGTTAGACAACCTTTGGAGGGAAAAACTTGTTTCATTACTTGTGTCTTTATATATATAATATACATTTTTTATACAGATTTTTCTCTATTTCGCCAGATAAAACGTCAAGATACTGTGCTCTGTGGCAAGGTGTACTTGTCCCAATCTCTATGACAAAGTGTACTTGATATGACCTCTATGGCAAGGTGTACTTGATACAACCTCTATGTCAAGGTGTACTTGATACAACCTATATGGTAAGGTGTATTTTTAAACAGCCTCTATGGCAAGGTGTATTTGATACAGCCTCTGGCAATGTGTACTTGATACAACCTCTATGGCAGGGTTTACTTGATACTACCTCTATGGCAAGGTGTACTTAATTCAACCTCTATGACAAAGTGTACAAGAATGTACTTGATACAACCTCTATGACAAGGTGTACTTGATACAACCTCTATGGCAGGGTTTACTTGATACTACCTCTATGGCAAGGTGTACTTAATTCAACCTCTATGACAAAGTGTACAAGAATGTACTTGATACAACCTCTATGGCAGGGTTTACTTGATACTACCTCTATGGCAAGGTGTACTTAATTCAACCTCTATGACAAAGTGTACAAGAATGTACTTGATATAACCTCTATGACAAGGTGTACTTGATACAACCTCTATGTCAAGGTGTACTTGTCCCAACCTCTATGACAAATTGTACTTGATATGACCTTTGTCAAGGTGCACTTGATACAACCTCTATGGCAAGGTGTACTCGATTGAACCTCTATGGCAAGGTGTACTCGATTGAACCACTATGACAAGGTGTACTTGATACAACCTCTATGGCAATGTGTACCTGATACAACCTCTATGGTAAGATTTTCAAAAATATCCTATGGTTGTCTCCATCAATTAGTCCAAGGAACAAAATATCTGTCTACACACCAACACTCTTGTATAGAGGTACATGTGCCTTGTATCTTATAGAGATGCATGTGCCTAGTATTTCATAGAGGTATGCATGCCTTGTACATTAAAGAGGTGCACATGTCTAGTATTTGATAGAGGTACATGTGACTTGCATTTTAAAGAGGTACACATGTCTAGTATTTTATAGAGGTACATGTGCCTTGTATTTTATAAAGGTACTCCAGTGCACTATTGTTTTTAGTCATATGACAGAATTTCCACACTAAACTTTAATGACAAATTACAAAACTATTATTAGACATCATTTATTGTCTATGTCTAGTAAGTAAGTAATTAAAATTAAATAAAAACATGTAATAACAGATGTCTGTGGAAATCATGATATATCAGTATACTATTTCTGTTATTTCACATTAAATCAAGCTAAAATAATTTCATGTACATGTATATCTGTTTTGTAAGGTTTTAAACCATTATTAATATAACCCGTGAAACATGGCTGGTTACATTTCTGTGGCTGTCCCATACCAAGATCTTTGCTTCCATTATAGCCTTTGTTGTTTGTAATATTTGTGGATAAGGTTATTGAAAGTGGTGTTCAACACCATAAGCCACCCACCCACCTTCAAATACTTTTGGGGCCATTGTGGTCGTGATCGTATGGTAGTTGGATTTACAACTACCTATGCAATCAGTGTCTATTACCATTAAAGTTGTGAGTTCTAACCCTGTTCATGGCGAGGTGTACTCGATATAACATTATGTGATAAAATATGTCAGTGAGATGCGGCATGTCTGTGGTTTTCTCAGAGTACTCCGGTTTCCTCCACCAATAAAACTGACCACCACGATATTACTGAAATATTGTTGAAAGTGCCGTTAAAACCAATCAACCAAATACTTTTGTCTACTATCAATAGATTAACTTCCATCCTCTCTTGTTGTTTTGAGAGGTTAAGGTGAGGTTGTTTTTGGATGTTAATGTGAGTCAGAGGACTTGGTCTTGTTGCAGTTCCTGGAATTATTGACCATTAACGATATCTGTATAATTTTATGACACAGAGACAATCAATGTCAATTTTAAGTACAGGCATATTATTTTTATCATTATCATGACACAGATTTCTTTATTCATTAAAAACTAAATTCTCTCTTATTAAAAATGCAATGCCTTAGGTCTGTGGATTTTTCCCGGTACTCTGGTTTCCCCTACCAATAAAACTGACTGCCACGATATAACTGAAATATTTTTTAAAGTGGTGTTAACAACATAACCCTAACCCTATTAACTAGAGGCTCAGTGAGCTGAGTCTGTGTCGCTCACCTTTCATTCTGCTTTGAGGAAACTTAATACAGAACCTTCCATAGGTGCTTCCCACCAAGTTTCGGTTTATTTGGCTAAGCAGTTACAGAGAAGAAGATTTTTTAGAAATCGACCAATTAGAAACAAGAATGGCCTGCGGCAGCCATGTTTATTAACGGATGGGAACTAAACGCACAATCTTTATAGATGACCTTCCAAGGATGCTTCCTACCAAGTTTTGATTCATTTGGCAAAAGCGTTTCAGAGAAAAATATTTTTTTTAGAAATCAACCAATCAGAAACAAGAATTGCCTGTGGCGGCCATGTTTGTTAATGGATCAGAACTAAATCAGCAATCTTTATAGAGGACCTTCCATAGATGCTTCCTACCAAGTCTCAATTCATTTGGCCAAGCGGTTTCAGAAGACGACTTTTTAAAAAAATCAACCAATCAGAAACAAGAATTGCCTGTGGTGGCCATGTTTGTAAATGGATCGGAAATAAATGAGCAACCTTTATTGAGGACCTTCCAAGGATGCTTCCCACCAAATTTCGATTCATTTGGACAAGCGGTTACAGAGGAGAGGATTCTTTAGAAATCAACCAATCAGAAACAAGAATTGCCTGTGATGGCCATTTTTGTTAATGGATCGGGACGAAATGAGCAATATTTATAGAGGACCTTCCAAGGTTTCTGTTCATTTGGCCAAGCGGTTTCAGAGGAGAAGATTTAAAAAAAAACGGCCAATCAGAAATAAAAATTGCCTATGGAGGCCATGTTTGTTAACGGATCTGAACGTAATGAGCATTCTTTATAGAGGACCTTCCAAGGATGCCTCCTACTGAGTTTCAATTCATTTGGCCAAGCGGTTTTAGAGGAGACAATTTTTTAGAAATCAACCAATCAGAAACAAGAATTGTCTGTGGTGGCCATGTTTATAAATGGATCGGAACTAAATGAGCAATATTTATAGAGAACCTTCCAAGGATGCATCCTACCAAGTTTCGATTCATTTGGCCAAGCGGTTTCAGAGTAGAAGATTTTTTTTAGAAATTAACCAATCAGAAACAAGAATTGCCTGTGGTGGCCATGTTTGTTAACGGATCGGGACGAAATGAGCAATCTTTATAGAGGACTTTCCATAGATGCTTCCTACCAAGTTTCACTTTCTTTGGTTGAGGGGTTTCAGAGGAGAAGATTAAAATGTGAAAAGTTAACAGACGATGGACGCCAAGTGATGGCAAAAGCTCACCTTGTCTTTGGCAAGGTGAGCTAAAAATACAATGCTCTAGGCAAGGATTTATATAGTAAGAAGGATATGAAACTCGTATTTTCTCGCTTTATCTCGCGTGGCGAGATTCTATGCTACTCGCGTTGATTTTTTCTGTATCACCCCTCATACACGTAAAATAAAAAAACTAGAGGCTCAGGTGAGCCTGTATCGCTCACCTGACATAAATAAGTCCTCTTAAGAATGTCTGCATGCTGAATACATCTAAGTTACTATTCAAATCCCATACTGCCATAGGGTTCTATGTTAAAACTATGTCTGCTCATGGCAGCCATCTTGGATGGAGGTCGTGGTCACCGGACACAATTTTGAAAGTATACTACCCAAGGACCATCCATGCCATGTTTGCTTTAAATTGGCTGACTGGTTTCAGAAGAGAAGACTTTTAAACAATTTTCCCATAGGGTCCTATGTTAAAACTATGTCTGCTGACGGCGGCCATTTTGAACCGAGATCGGGATCACTGAACACAATTTTGGAAGTTGACCACCTAAGGACCATCGATGACATGTTTGCTATATTGGCTTACTAGTTTCAGAGGAGAAGATTTTAAAACATTTTTTCCCATAGGGTCCTATGTTAAAACTACAGTATGTCTGCTGAAGGTGGCCATCTTGGATGGAGGTCAGGGTCACTGGACACAATTTTGAAAATTGACCACTTAAGGACCATCCATGCCATGTTTGCTTTAAATTGGCTTACTGGTTTCAGAGAAGAAGATTTTTAAATATATTTCCCATAGGGTCCTATGTTAAAACTATGTTCGCTGATGGTTGCCATCTTGGATGGAGGTCGGGGTCACAGGACATAATTTTGAAAGTTGACCGCCTAAGGACCATTCATCCCATGTTTGCTTTAAACTGACTTACTGGTTTCAGAGGAGAAGACTTTTAAACATTTTTTCCATAGGGTCCTATGTTAAAATTAAGTTGAGTCATGGTGGCCATCTTGAATTTCCGATCAGCAAACGATTCACAAGTTTAGTACAGGACCACCCAATGATCATTCCTGCAAAGCCACAATTCAATTGGCTTAGTGGTTTCTAACAAGAAGATTTTTAAAATTTGGGCCCTGGCAGCCATGTTGGATTTCTGATCAGCGCCAAAAACAAAAATCTTGTATATGACCATCCAATGAACATTTCTGCCAAGTTTGGTTCAAATCTGTTTTGTGGTTTCAGAAAAAAAGATGAAAATGTGAAATTCCCATAGGGTCCTATGTTAAACTAAGTCGAGTCATGGTGGCCATCTTGAATTTCCGATCGGCAAACTATTCACAATTTTAGTACAGGACCACCCAATGATCATTCCTGCAAAGTCACAATTCAATTGACTTAGTGGTTTCTGACAAGAAGATTTTTAAAATTTCGGCCAATGAGAACACATTATGGACCCTGGCAGCCATGTTGGATTTCAAATCAGCACCAAAAACACAAATCTGGTAGAGGACCATCCAGTGAACATTTCTGGCAAGTTTGGCTGATTTCTGTTCAGCGGTTTCAGAGAAGAAGATTTAAATGTGAAAAGCTAACAGACGGACGGACGACGGACGCTTACCCATGACAAAAGCTCACATGGCCTATGGCCAGGTAAGCTAAAAAGTAGAGTTTCATACATCTAAAAACATATCAAAAATGATAAAACAAAGCAACTAATCATGCCAAGTTTTGTGGTATACATTGAATACACTCTAAACTACACATTTATACACTTTGGTATGTTGATTTCATGTAAAAAAAAATGAAGTTTATTGATTTCTAAATAGGCCACCCCCATTTCTGCCCAGAACGCCGCCATTTTGACAAATGATGTAAACAATCCTTAATAAATACAAATCGAGAGCACTGTTTTCAATAAAACTCCTACTTAACATTGAAAAATATTATATTATCACAAAAATGACGGCTCCGCTTCAATATTCGGTATGATGAGTGAAGAGGAGCTTGAAATTTAAATTCGAGCTTTGACAGCCCATGAAGGTCAAAAGGGCAAATCGATTAATATCAATTATTGATGAGATACATGGGTGATACATCTACAAAAAGTCAATACTTTATCAATGATTGGTATTTAGAACAAATATTTTCACTTTATTCCTGTAATCATGGTTTTATATACTTACAAATACTAGTTTAAAATGTTGAAGCGATGAAAATTTCCACCGTTAATCAAGGCACGTGCATCGTCAACGAATTGCACTATGGGTAATCTCGCCACGCAACATGCTTACATACAATCTACGTTAAATCTCCCGAGATTCATATCCTTCTTACTATATAAATCCTTGCTCTAGGTTGTAAAATACATATATGGGTGATTTTCAAAAAAATGAAGACTTTTCATTTTCAGAGAATAATTTGAATATTAAATGATATGAAAGAAAGGTAAATATCTTAAAACAAGCACAATGGTAACAGTTATCTTCATGAAAGGTGTCATGGAGATTGCTCTTCCGGTTAAAAAGTTATCCTCTAAAAACTGGTCAAATTTGTCAGGAGTGTGACGTTTTAGCGTGACAAACTTTAAATTGCCTTAACTTACCTCGATGATAGAAAAAATGAAATAAAAAATATATTAAAGAAAGATGGTATTCAATAATTTCGTACCATTTTACTTCAAATATCTAGATGCTTTGTGACCCTATGATTTTGCGACAAAAAATTATTCTATTTTTTTAAATTAGTGTACGTGAATAAATTTAACTTGGAAAATTGTACAAATGTCAAATTAAACCTTAATAGTTTTTCATTGTTGAGACTAATTAGTTCAGAAAAGTCAAAATATGTTGTAAAAAAACATTATTTATAATAATTTAGTAGTATTAGACTGGATGAATATGATAGTTGTAAAATTGGGCTTAAATAAGGAGAGACACAAAAAATGTCAGGAGTGTGACATTTGATCTTAGTTGTATAGTACTATGTTGTATGCTTTAATAGTTCACAATTTTCTTTATTTTCCAAAAGCTCCAGACCCAATCAAAGAAAAAAGTTGGAAATAGCTCTGATATATGACATAGCATAGCTAGGAAATCAAAATAACTAATGTCAGGAGTGCGACACTTTTAATAGGCATATCTTTTAAATAAAAAAAATAGTAAACCATGCTTCTACAAACTTCCACAATGTTTTCAATTTAATTGCATATAAACAATAAGTAATAATTATAGTATTTTTGTATATTGCATGACACCTTTCTCATAATAAGTGATGATAAAGGGTTATATTTTCTTAAAACATGTCAAAATATGGATTTTTTATAAATGAAAAATTGATGTATGTTGCTTTAGATAAACAGAATACTTACTTTAATATATCTTGCCTTTCATAAAACATTTTCATTCTTTTGATATAGCATTTTTGAAAATTTATAAATAATTTTTCATTCAACAGTAATACAGTGTATGTCACACTCCTGACATAAAAACATTAAATGTCAATTGCAATTGCAGTAGGAAGTTTTTTTGCAGAGTAAATTATTGAGAAACATGGGGAAACTAATTTGAAAACCACTAAAAAATTATTTTATACTAAGAAAAGATGATCTATTACTAGTTTTAATAAATTTCAAATCCATTTTAACCATTTTTAATAAGATAAATTCCTAAAGGGCAAATAATTAGCACACTCATCATTAGAAAAAGCAAAAACATAATTTTGAATCTTCTTTTAATATTTACTGTTAACTGTAAGAAATATAAGCTTTTGAAGAAATAAAACTTTTAGTTTGGAAAGAATAAGTTGGTTATATTATTTTCAAGAGGGAGTCAGGAGTGTGACAATTTTATTTAAGAAATAGATTATTTTGTAAGCATATAGTCTCCCATAAAACTGCTTGTAATTATCTCGGGGAATTATTTAATTCTCAATAAGCACTATACTCTTGAAAAGATGTATAAATGGTTGAAAATTGAGTTGTCATTTTTTATAATTATGATAGTATTATTTAGAATATGATAAAATATGATTGAAATAACATCATAACAATGCAAAAATGAAATATATTCAAGGGAAACCTTTTTTCAGTCAAAATAGATTATGTACTACTACATAAAAAAAGTTATTGTGACCAACAATGATTGCATTTAGCTTGATACTAGGTGTATTTAACTTTTAGAAAAATGTGTCAGGAGTGTGACAAAACACCAAAAAATGGACAGTATTTTCATTTGGTTACCTCTAGTTTATACCACCAATGATCAACTTAACTTAACTTTTGTTATATTTATTAGGCATATATAAATAATTGATTTACAACTATTAAGACTCATTAGATCATATTTTTTATGCTTGTATGAAAACTTTAATTACCAGATTTGTTAAAATATATAGTAAAAATAGTGTTTCTTTGATATACTGAAACTGTTTTCTCATGATATATACAAAGTTTGGTACCAAAATGTGCCTATTTCATATCATTATCAAATGGAAATACATTTAGGTCTCTTACCATACCCAAAAGAAAATGATACCTCTGAGGAAGTAAGTCTGTATTTGTTATCATTTTAACACTTTGTTGCTAATGAAAGTTGAAAAAAAACATTTGTCTTCATATATTGCACTGAGCAACTGAATCTGAAAAATATATCATATTGACATTATTTTACGACCAAAATTATGTCAATTTGTCGAATTTGAAATTTCACCCTCTATGTCACACAAAGTCTTTATTTTTTTGAAAATCACCCATATACAGTATGTGAGGCAACTACACTAACGGTACTTTGATTTTTTTCTGATTTAACAATAAGCTCACATCACCCTTATCAAAGAAGGAGTCAGAAGATTTACAAACAAACAAAAGAATAAAATAAATAACATGTTGGTAATAGGAGGACAAAAGATATACAGATTACAGAGCTTATAAATTAGAAATTCTTGTGAAATACCAAGTAACACAGAACACTAATAAGTCATGTGTATTTCTAATAAAGATTATCAACAGTGTGTAAGATACCACCCATTAATTAAAATACCATCCTATAAAGATCAAAGGTTATTATATACACAAACAATTTCTCCCCAATACTGCGAAACTACTTTTATTGGTTGGCAGCATTTTTCGTGGTTTCTACAAAATGCATTGATCCCTGGGTTATTGAATTCGTGGTTTCAAACACTACAGGCAACAATCAATTGGAAAATTGTATTTCGTTGGATTTTTATTTTTGTGGTTGAAATGGCACATGAAATCAGCAAAAACTAGAATGGTATCATAACGTTTCCAAAGACCATTCAAATAGGCCAACGTCCCTACAGAAACTAATAAGGCCTGTCAATGCCGAGATCGTAGGATAGTTTCATTATTGTAGTGTGTTAATCACCATTAATATCGTGAGTGTCGATTCCAACCTGAAGCAGTGTGAACTAATATTAACTTCCGGTGATAAAGTTTGTCAGTGACTTGTGGCAGTTGAGTGGTTTTCTCTGGGTTACTCTCATTTCTCCACCTAATAAAACTAAAAAAAACATTATTGAAAGTGGGATTACACACCAATAAGCCAATCACCCCTACTCATAACTTACGTTAGACATGGTTGTATTAGCCCTCCTCCCTCTAAAAAAATATTAGTGTTTTCACTAACACTACTTAATATATAGTGCTTACCCTTCACTAACACTACTTAATATATAGTGCTTACCCTTCACTAACACTACTTAATTAATATATAGTGCTTACCCTAAAGTTTTTATTTTCATTTTTGGACAAGCAATGTTTAAATTAGATCCTTGTCCTGCATAACCTAGGTGTAAATTTTTTTTTAATTTCCTACCTTTTTTTTTTTTCAAGAATGTTAACTGATACACAGGTAATTATTTTTTTTTCAAGAATGTTAACTGATACACAGGTAATTATTTTTTTGGCCTTTAATGTCTCATAGATTGATTTGTTCAAATTTTCAATTTCATCTGAGTACACTGTATTTCATATTCAATTAATTATTTTTATACATACCTATATACATATTGCCTTCTCAAGATGCCAATGGACCCAAACTGTTAGGGATGCCTTTGGACCTCATTCCTTGTGAGACTATTGGGTAGGACACTAGCCCGGCTCCACCTCCACCTTGATGCATGGACACAGCAGCCATGGACATGTTGTTCTGTGGAAGAGAGACCGGAACATTCAATGGTAAATTTCCAGGACCGTTTGCCATTTCCCTCGCTAATCGCTGCTGCAATGCATGCTGATTAACTAATTCACTATTAAGTGCTATTTGCTGCGCTAAACTAGTTGCTAGATGATTTAGGGATTGGGATGGTTGTGCCGCCACACCATTAAGGGCTTGGACATTTGGTCGGCTAACTCGATATCGTGCATTTTGTTCTAATAATACTTCATTCGTTGCCGTTAGATCAGCAACTTGTTTTTTAAGTTCGTCAACTTTTCTACGTAACATGGCGTTTTCCTCTTCCAGTAATTGATAACTATAAGGACGGGCAGGAATTGGATAGCGAGTGTCAAATCCGTTATATCCATCAAAGTCTCTTTCTGTTCGTCTTCGTTTACCTGAAAAACCCTCGTACCCTTCGTAACGGTCCGATTCATCGTAAGGGTCATACATCTTATTATTTCTTTGATCGTGTCGCTTATCTCGGTCATAATCATCCAAACCAACATGTCTATATTTACACTTATTTCCCCTTTTGCAATTTCCTTTTAAATTGTCTTTGCATATTGGAACTTCACCTCGTAAGAGTGGAATGTCTACATTGGGAGGAGCTCCCATACCAAGAGCTGCCGCCTGCTGCAATCGTACAGGCAATTGTCCAGTTTGTTTAAAATGTTCTTCTTCTTCTCGTGTTATATGAAGAAATTTACAATTTTGTCGTCTGCATCCTGTATTTTGAAAGTCATGACAAATTGTTATATCTTGTTTTCGCCCTAGATTGCGAGCTTCATCTGGGTTAGGATGCCTGTATTTACATCGTCTTCCTCGCTTGCAAACATTGCGCAAATAATCCCGACAAATGTCGTCTTGATCCTTTCCATTTGCATATCGTGAACTCTCCTCACTGCCACTTTCACTATTTTCCGACATTGTTACAAGTTAGTAGTAAAGTTTTATACAGAACACAGATAAGAAATATATTCCAAAGTTAATGAAAATGCACTATTTTTTTTTTGCTAGGTATGAGCTTGAACTGCTGGGCACATCGCTTCATCCACTGTTAGAATCTGCAAGTAAAACAGATAAGTGTGATGTACGTTGGCTTCGGTTTGCATAACCAACAGTAGCAATTTGTGAGCGCAAAATGCATGAAAAGTCGCAAAGCTTATGATAATGTTCAAATGTCAAAATACAAAAATGATGACGTGTATCATGCTGCACTATATGAAATCTTATGTATATACTATATGTAGTTATGTTTCATACACATTATATCAATTTCCAGTTGCTTACAGATAATTTACTAATACAGTCAAACCTGCCCAAGAGGTCACCTCTATTAAGCAGTCACCTGTATTAAAAGGTCACCATTTTCCTGTCCATCATAGAAAATGTCATATGAATTGAACCTGTTTAAAGTGGTCACCTGTCTTAAAAGACCACTTTGTCTTTATCCCAAAGGTGACCTCTTAATACAGGTTTGACTGTGCATAAATATTATTTATCAAAAGTAATCAGCAGTATAATACACAAACTAACTTTACCATACTTGGCTGTGTATAATGTGCATTGATGTATAATACACACCCAGTCTATTGTCCAACAATTATCCATTGTTTAATACACCCCTTCTAGGGTTATGGTAATGGTGTTTAACGCCACTTTCAAAAATATTTCAGCTATATTGTGGCGGTCAGTTTTATTGTTGGAGGAAACCAAAGTACCCGGAGAAAACCACAGACCTTCCGCTAGTCACTGACAAACTTTATCCCATAATGCTGTATCGAGTACACCTCACCTTACACCCCTTCTATGATGTAACAATTATACATTGGTTTACAATACAGCACTACTAACATCCAACAACAGTATGGGAAAATGTTTATAAAAAACACATTTTTCTATCCTTTTTTTTAAAAGAAAAAACTCTATTTTGTTCCATTTACGATAATGGGTAAATGTGTTTTTATACAAGTAATTAGGGGCAAAAAATATTATATTATATACATAATCTGTAAAAAAAAACTATAAAAAAAAACATGTGTGTAAAAATATTAATGCTAAAAAAAACCACAAAAAACCTCACAATATCTGTAAAAATAATGCTAAAAAAACAAAAAACACATTTTCTGTAAAAAAATATACTGTCAAATGCATGCACATTGTATTCTCCTAACACAAAGTACTATTCTATGGATCAGCATCCATTAATAGAGCTATTAACTAATTTAACATATGATGTTGATAAAATTTATGAACCAGTTGCAAATTTTGTATGTCACACATAAGTAACAGATGATAAGAGTGTAATAGTGATTCTTTCCCAATGCTAAGAGTGTAATAGTGATTCTTTCCCAATGCTAAGAATGTCATAGTTCTTCTTTACTAATGCTAAGAGTGTAATAGTGATTCTTTACTAATGCTAAGAGTGTAATAGTGATTCTTTCCCAATGCTAAGATTATAAAAGCGATTTTTTTTTAACACAAACAGTATTTTCTTTCCAGTTGCATTAAATTCCTAAGGACAATATTCTCCAAAAAACTCCCTTGAGATTTGAAGTAGACTGATTGAATAAAATGAATCAAGTATATTTTCTCTGCCAGGTAGAGCTGAACAGGTAAATGGGAATCTCTACATTTAAAATACAATTAAAATCATGCTTACACGAGCAAGGGTCATAACTCTGCCAGCAACAGGATCATTACATTTCGATAAACACAGGGCTAACTCATGACCCCAGCCGTGGTGGCTGTGATCTTATGAGTTGGATTTACAACTACCTATGCAATCAGTACCTATCACCACTATCGTTGTGAGTTCGAATCCCGCTCAGGAGATACAACATTATGTGATAAAGTTTGTCAGTGACTTGCGACAGGTCAGTGGTTTTCTCCGGTTTCCTCCACCAATAAAACTGACCACCATGATATAACTGAAATATTGTTGAAAATGGCATTAAACACCACAAACCAGCTCATGACCCATACATCTGTTTGAAAAGTGTCATATAGCAAATTGTTGCTACATTGATGAGATCAAAAACAAGGAATTTAATTGATATTGATTCTGATAAGTAATTACTTTCAATCAGAAAGTATGAAAATTCTACAAATGTTTTAAAGAGGAGAGAGATTTTGTAAAAGTATTTACACACATTCCAATTACCTATGTACACAGGGCTATTACAATCAAAGTGTGATATTTTCTCCTTTGATCTATTTCACATGAAAATTATGTTCAGCATCAGAAAAAAACAAATTATCCTAATTTTTACAGCATGTGTCTGTCTTATTTCTATGTCAAGTTAACCTAAATCCTGACGACATCATTTTTTATGTAACATTACAATCAGTAAATATTAGCACTAGATTCATATTCTGTCACACATGATGTAAAAAGGGGGGAAGGGAGTCTGTGAGCTTGAGTTCCCGTTTGTGGTGGTGTATTTTTTTCATACAATTATATGGGATTCATTTTATCAATGACATGGGGCAGGTCAATGGTTTTCTCAAGGTACACGCCTTTTACATTACATCTTTCATTCCTACACAAAACAAAACAAAAATTCCCTTTTCTCAAGTCTTAACAACTAAAAAGTAACACGATTTTTGTTCCCTCCCACCCCACCCCCCTCCTAAGTCTAAAGTTTTCTTCTTCTACAGTACATCTCTTATTCCCACACAAAACAAAACAAACTCATTCTGTTACATCTTCGCTAGCCAAGGGTTACGATCCGCTCTACTCATCTTCACCCTTGGCATCGTTAGACTGATTTTCGTAATTCCCACGCACTGCCACCTGCTGGATTTTGACAGCTATGCCCCTTGTAATGATGTCATTTTCAGCCAATCGACACGAGGCTTTCATTTCTTTTCACTTGAATGCCCTGAAAATTGACTCGAAATTATAATAGGCAGTGTCTCCTCGTACAAACTTTTTTGTACGAATAGTGTAACGGCTAATCGTACAAACTTTTTTATACTATCAAAATCGTGCCGGACTGACGATTTTTCGCATTTTTATTTTGTTGACATTTTTCCTACAGAACATGTGCTTTTTGTAAAGCCCGTTCTGATTGGTTGCAGCTGCCACTAGCTGCATTACATATAAACCGTCACCGTGTGACCTCGAAAATCCGTCTAACGATGCCAAGGGTGAAGATGAGTAGAGCGGATCGTAACTCTTGGCTAGCAAAGATGATTCTGTTATAATCAAGCTCTATCTTAGATTTTATGGACATTTCTAGTTGTTTTATGATTAAAATTGAAATGTAAGCTGTGTAATAAAACTACAAATCATTTTCAGAGTCTGTTGAATTACATGAAAAATGTAAATTATAGATGATATTATCCTGCTATACATCTTGTAAAAGTGAAACTTCCTTAACTGTAAACACAGCTTTATAGAAGATATTACTTAATTACAAAACACAGCTGATCTACAATATAACAGGGGTCTAACTCATCTGTAACCAGCCAGAAAGTCAATTCATAATGTTTGTTTGTATGTTTGATGGTGTTTAACTCCACTTTCAACAATATTTCAGTTATACACTGACCTGTCACAAATCACTGAGAACTTTATCACATAATGTTGTACACCTTGCCCTGATTGAGATTCGAACTCACAACATCAGTGGTGATAGGCACTGATTGCATAGATAGTTGTAAATCCAACTACCATACGATCACGGCCACGACAGCCCCCCAATTCATAATGTTTAAATATTTCAAGAAAACAGTCACATCTTTTTTTCTTTCCTTCATTTTGGGTCTTACTCATCCATTAACAGCCAAAAAATCCTCAAATTCATAATGCTTAAAAATTTCTAAAAAAGTGTCACACTTTATTTTTTCTTTCATTTTGGGTCTAACTCATCTATAACCAGCCAAAAAATAAATTCACAATGTTTAAATATTTCAAGAAAATTCATAATGCTTAAATATTTCTAGAAAAGTGTCACACTTTGTTTTTCTCTCCTTCATTTTGGCCTTTAACAATATTCCATTAACATCGTGGCTGTCAGTTTTATTGGTGGAGGAAAGCAGAGGATCCATAGAAAACCACCGACCTGTCACAAGTCACTCACAAAATTTATCACATAATCTTGCACACCTCACTGGATGGGAGTCGAACCCACAACATCAGTGGTGATAGGCACCGAATGCATAGGTAATTGTAAATCCAACTACCATATGATCACGGCCACTATGCCCCCCCCCCCCTTTTATTTTGGGTCTAACCCATCTGTAACCAGCAAAAAATCATTTCATAATGTTTAAACATTTCTAAAAAAGTGTCACTATTTTTTTTTCTCTCCTTCATTTTGAGCCTGGTATTAATTTAGAAGTACAGATAAGTGTATATAGTTTTCTTCTGACAAAACTGACTGGATTCCATTCAAAAAAAGACAAAAATTTATGTTGGGTAGAATCTCTATAAAGATGCCAGATGTCAAGACAATATATGTCCACAAGAATCTTGTATATTATTCCTAATAATATAACAATAATATGTGTAGAAGGGCAAAATCTATCTACTAGCAATGTATGAAGGTGAGAATAACACAATAATGACAGGCTTAATGTAGAACTTGTGTGGAAGGAAAAACAATACATGTATCACTATTTGATTGGAGGGGGGACAGGGGGAGAGGGATGGTAACACATGTTGAAGGCTTAGTGTAGAACTTGTGTGGAAGGAAAAACAATACATGTATCACTATTTGATTGGAGGGGGGACAGGGGGAGAGGGATGGTAACACATGTTGAAGGCTTAGTGTAGAACTTGTGTGGAAGGAAATAAAATATCAATATTTGACAGGAGGAGGGGGAGAGGTGGGGTGTGGAGAGGGGGTGGTAACACATGTTGAGGGCTTAGCCAGTTAGTTCCAACTTATGTGGAAGAAAAAAAACTATCAATATTTGTCAGGAGGGTGAAAGGGGAGGGTGGTAATACATGTTGAAGACTTAGTGTAAAAACTTGAGCCCAAGGAAAAAAACTATTAATAATTGAAAGGGAGGAGGGTAGCACATGCAGTTGAAACACAAAGTGTACAACTTGTGAAGTAAAAATGACAGAATTCTCAACTTTTGAGGGTAAATTTAAAAAAAACACACATTGCTAAGACTTACTGTATAATCTAGTATAATATGTCTTCCACTGATCTCATACAGAATAATATATACCCCCACAGTGACAATTATTTTACCAGGTGAAGGAGTAAGAAAATTAACAAGCATCATATGGTAAGACTGTTATATTATATCACCAATTTGTCTGTTTTTTTCATTACCTTAATATCCCCAAGATAGAGAAGTCAGGTGGAAAAAATCAAGATTCCTCAACTTGTCACTAATTTGCTTCTTATCTCTGATGATCCTAGCGGGTATTATAAGACAAGGGAGGCGTTGTTACTTTTTTTTCTTTTGATAGCTTTGATAGCTACAATGTGAAGTTATAAGAAATCTTGTTCAACTCTAGTAACAGGGTGTTTGGCTTATCACTTGTATATGACCAGAATAGAGAAAATCTGTCTAGCCCAATTAAATCAGGTATGGTATATGGCTACTATAGTAAAGTGGTAACTGTTATTTTTGATAGAAGTTAAGATAAAAATGTTAAAGAGAAATAAAGCTGTCTGAAATGAAGGTCGTGACTATCTGACCTTAAAAAACAAGTCAAGTGTAACCAAGTGGAAAATTAGGTTTCCATGTAAATTTCACATATAGAGTAAAGCCTGGTATACACGATACAAGTTTTGCATCCAAGTCTCCATTCAAGAAAACTTGGATCAAGAAAACTTGAATTCAAGTTTGTGTATACACGACGCAAGAAATTTTGATGAATACACACAAGTTTTGGCGAGAGATACAACAAACAAAATGTCATTTTTGGGAGGAGAGGAGGGTGCTGCCCTTTGTATTGCATTATTATGTACAATTGTACTGCGAAGGAGATTAAGCTCCAAAAAAGAGGTCAACATGGGCTCGTAAATGGCTTCGAAGGCAACGATGGGATGTATTTCTATGAAGTCTATTAGATCTTCAACATTTCATTAGTCCATGTAACTGTCTTTTTCCTGCATTTTGGAGTTTCCTCTTTTCCCGCCATCTTTGCACAACACGTGTAGTTGTTATTATTTACATTCACAAATTGATGCTGATAAGGATTCTATCTTCTGATTGGTCAATCTCCATCCAAGTTCCATCCAAGTTGAAAAAAAATAGGATGCATTTCTATTCTATCCAAGTCCGTTCAAGTTTTTTGATTCAAGTTTCTTGTATGGTATACACGATCAAAAAACTTGAATTCAAGAAACTTGAATGGAGACTTGGATGCAAAACTTGCATCGTGTATACCGGGCTTAAGTTCTATCTTGCAAAATATTCATTTCTAAAAAGAAATTGAGCATGAAAAAATTTATTGTATATGTAATTAATTAAATTGTAGTTTATACATAATATTTCATTTGGTTCACATTATGTTTTTAAAAAGTTCTTTTTTTTTCAAACACTGATTTGTAGGAGTTTTCTCAAGAGCTGTATTGCTAATTAGTTTACCTGACCTGTATCAATAGTAATTTATCTCAGAGGGGGATCAAGCAATTCATTATTGTTTATTAACAATTAGCAAGGTAAACATTGGAAAAATGTGTATCCATTAACAGAAGTTGATCTATGAATTCTTTTTTTGTAAATTGCAGCCATTTCCTTGTTTGTCACATATTTTGATCAGAATTTTAAAATTATAGAAAATGTGTTGATTTCTCAAATCTTGAGTCTTAAAAATCATTGCACCAGTCCTCAAAATGAAAATTTGAATTTACAGGTCAGAATCAAATTCTTTAGGATGCATAATGCATAATGTCAAGTGTGGATTTCACCTAATTTTAAATCTAGGCAATCAAAACAAGCTGTGTTAGTTAAATACTACACTAGGAGAGTAAGTTTTTAATTAAACTTTAATATAAAACATACAATACTTTCTGGATTATTTTCAAAAAGAAAATAGTTTTTTTTACTTGAATATTACTCAACATAATGCAAAAACAGTGAGTGGATGTAAAGCTCTTCAAATAACAGAAGGTTTATTTCTTAGAGAGCCATGTGCTTCATAAAACAAAGAAAATTGGCAATCAGGTTCATTAGGGGAGGGAGTGTGATGTTTTTTCAGTCTATTATCTATATTGCTTTATAATCAATAGTGGGGATCATTAGCAGGGGAGACCTTTATCTATTTCTAATATTTACGGAACATAAAATCTACCAGGTGTATAAATTTAATTTTTATAGTCATAAGCGGTTTTACAGAGATTGCTGTAATTAAGGATTGGTGTATCTTCTTCCTAGGTATAAACTTTTTGTGGATTAGAGGAAAATGATATGTTAATTGGCAATGTAAAGAGCTCAATAGAGCTTATGTTTTTTTGTTTGCTTGTATATATATATGTGCCGACTTTAAATTAAAATATAACAAAAAAAAATTATTTAAAAAAAAATTTAAAAACTAATTTTTTATTTTTTTTTATTTTTAATTAATATTCTTACTAAATGTTTTAGTATGTGGTCATTGAATTTCATACTTTGGTAAATGTTTAAATGGGCATTATCTGCCAAAATCATAAATTTTTGTTATCCATAAAAACTATCAGATATGATTGATGCCTTAATAAAACGTGTTTCTGTAACTTATACATGTTATGAAATGTACGTGCATCCGGGAAAAAAAGGTGCAACTGCTCGTGTTTTGAGATCATCAAGAAATGGACGCCATCTTATTAATTATCGGCATTGTTTACAGAGTTTGCCGAATCGTCATTAAATCAGTACAACAATGCACTTATTTCTTATTTTCTGTGAATCTGCTTTTAGTCAGCGTTAATTACGGACAAAGAACCATACAAGTTTGCAGTTAATAAGCGACAAAATACAAATTATTTGTTTTTACCTGTCACTAGTAAGGTCAGTTGCATACGAAGAAAGCGAGGTAAATTATTTGCTTGCAAGGAAATAATAAATCGATGGTAATTTTCGTTCTCAAAAGGCAGAAAGTGATACGATAAGCTGTTTAATGTGAAATATTTACCATTTATGTCCTTTATTTCATCATTTTAAAGCTATTCACCAATTTCCAAAACATAATTTTTTTGGTCAAAATCGTAGCTAATGCCCCTTTAAAATTGGTATCCAACGATACTGTGTTCATACCATTATGGACACACAAATCTTGCAATTAACTTCTGTGAACAAAATTAAAGGGCTAAAATCTAGAAGAAACATGCAAAAAAATATAATTATAATTTTCAATGTAGAAAGTCTTTGTTAATTTAACCTGTATATACCAGGTACCTGTCTATTCTGAACACCAAAGTTGGTCCTAAGAAAGGTTCTGATTAGACAGATTTCACAGGTATCATCAGGATTAGGGTTAGTGTTATGGTGTTTAACGACACTTTCAACAATATTTCAGTTATATCGGTCAGTTTTGTTGGTGGAAGAAGGTATCATCATCAGCTTGTAGAGCAATGTTGAATATCAGGTTTTATCTTAAGATTTGTTATTAACATTTACACATATGAAGTTAACATTAAATGCAAGCTACTTACCAGTAATTCATGTGTTTCACAAGATCACTTAAAATGAACTTATCTCATTATAAACTTATATAATCATCTACAACATAATATTTTTTTTACAAACAAAATAACTTATCTATGCAACATCAAAGAAAGTACTTATGTATGTATCACAAAATAAAATTTCATGAAAGTATCTATTCAAGTTTTGATATTAAATAAGCAGTCTGCAGCATAGAAAAATAATTTTATATTATAGAGGGTTTGGTTTATGGTGTTTAATGCCACTTTCTACAATATTTCAGTTATGCTGTGGCAGTCAGATATATTGGTGGAAGAAACCGGAGTACCAGGAGATAATAACTGACCTGTCGCAAGTCACTGACAAACTTTATCACATAATGCATGGAATACACCTCACCATGAACGGGATTGGAACTCACAAGATTAGTTGTGATAGGCACAGATTACACAAGAAGTTGTAAATCCAACTACCATATGATCATGACCACCATGGTCTCTTTTGTTTTATAAATAGCATAACCATCAGTTTAAGAAGCTAATCTTATACAGGGATCATTGAATGAGCAATATTTTCAAATTTTGAAAAAAGGGAGAGAAAAAATATACCAAAAAAGCAACATTTATCTGAGCATCAACTGATTGCAGTCTTCATTTTTATTTTCAAGAGCAAGACCAAAACTTTGTATATTGCACCACCAAGCTCGAGACAATGAAACTGACACCCTTTCAAATGACTGTAATTTTTTTGGCCCTCTCTTGATAATGATTTATATTGGTTTAATTAATTTTAAAATGTGGCTATTTTGATATACAATGTATATGGGTAACATCGCTATTTCAATAGTTGCTCAAACGAAAAGTGGGTCTTTTGATACAGTGACATCTTTACAGATTTCTCTATTTAAGCTTAATCACAGTGATCAACAGATGAAGAACAACGACAAAAGAGCTACCCCTTAAAATCTGTTTTTATGTAATTTTCAAATTAATATTCTCCTATGTCCATATAAATCATCATTTTTGCAGAATTTTGCAGTTAATTCATAGGTGAGGGATTTTAAATTGTGAAATGAATCTGATACTGAATGCAATGCTTCATCATAGAATTATAAAAAGTAAACAAAATAATTAATACTAATTTATTTGTTAATTTAAAAAAAGATGGATACATTTTTTGAGAATTTTTTTTATTTTTTTTTTTTAAATATTGATGATTTAAATGAGCTTTAAATTTAAAATTTGGTAAATTTCTATTTACAAAATGAATTAAATTAACTAATGAATGACAGCTTTTTTTTTTACATAGCACTTTATTATCAAAAAATTATTAAGAAGATAACATAGTTTGAAAACTTAATAAAAACAGTGGATACTATAAATTTCCTTTTTCTCATTTATCAGTGAAACAACTTACTTTGCTTTACTTAAGAGAAATCCTTTTAGAAACATTTCCTTTAAATGAATGCTGTATTTCCTTAAGAAACACCTTCCTGGACAGAAAACAGCAGACAAACTAAATCTGTCACACTAATGTAGAATGAGTTTGACATTCAGTATGTAAGCCTATCTTAAAGCTAAATGCTTTCTGCAGTGCTAGCTATAAACAAAGGTTTGAGTAATTATTTCAACAGAACTCATTACCGAGTCTGTACAACAAAGTTTGAGTAATTATTTCAACAGAACTCATTACCGAGTCTGTACCCACTTGGGCCACTATGATGAAGAAAAAAAATATATATTGATTCATACAAATGTATGTTGTTTTTTTTTTACTTTGGTGCTCGGTAGATGAAAAGAAATTGGAAAACGGGTCGATACTGGAATGTCTCAATGATTGGCACTTAAAAATCTTTTTATTTCAGGTACAAATTAAGTAGGAGAAATAACAGGTAAAATATTAAAAAACTTCATTTCATGTGTCAATGAAAATTACATTTTCGATTCATCTATGAAAATTGATTCCCATAAAAATACAGTAATTTACAGTTCCTGGTAGCAAGAAGGTTCAAGTGTTTTTAAAATAATTTCTCCCTTTTATTAAAGGGGCTGTTATGGTAGTTGGATTTACAACTATCTGTGTAATCAGTGCCTATCACCACTTGAGGCCATTGTGGCTGGGATTGTATGGTAGTTGGATTTACTACTACCTAGCCAATCAGTGCCTATCACCACTAAAGTTGTGAGTTCGAACCCCGTTCAGGGCGAGGTATACTCGATACAACATTATGTGATAAAGTTTGTCAGTGACTTGCGATAGGTCTGTGATTTTCTCCGGTAATCCGGTTTCCTCCACCAATAAAACTTACCGTCACGCTAAAACTGAAATATTGTTGCAAGTGGCATTAAACATCATAACTCTACACATCAAGTATTTTTAAACATAATTTCTCCCTTTTATTCATCACTTTTACAATATACTTTTATGTGAGGAATACAGTGACAGGTAGATGAAGAATAACAATGAAAGACCTGTTAATATTATCTGTTTTTAATCTAGGGTTTTGATTGACATTTTTTAATATTTACATAAATCCACACCCTGTTCAAACTTTTAAACTTTTGAAATTGATGAATAAAGGAAAGATTTTAAATTGTGAAACTGTAAATAATGTAAAGCCTTATTTTTACAATGCTTGTTTCCTTACCTAATAATCCTATCTCTGTTCTTTAATGACATGTTCTAACGTGTACATAAATCCACTTTAATACCTGCTCAAACTTTTAAACTTTTGAAATTAATGAATAATGGACAAATTTTAAATTGAGAAACTGTATATAACAGAGTAAATGTTTCTTTACTAAAGACTACAATGCTTCATCAAAAGATTATAAAATGAAGTATCCCTCTTTGAACTTTATAAAAAACACTACCCACAAATTAATGTCAATTTATTTGTTCATTAAGAAAATATGGAATCAATCTTAATGAACCAAATGAAAGTTCTTAGTTAAAATAAGGTTCATTAAAATATTGATATGCTTCAAATAAACTTTAAAAAAAAAAAAATTTTGAAATTTTCTAATTTTTTAAAATTACTAATGGACTATTGGATTTTAAAATAAAGATTTTATTATTTAAAAAAAAATATTGAAAAATTGTTGCAATGCTTTGAAAACAAAACAAAAAATGAGTGGTTAATTTTTTTTTTTTATTTCTCAGTGAAATAACTTACTTTGAACTTAATATGGATCCTTTTGAGAAACATTTCCTGAAATGAATACTGTATTTCCTTAAGAAACGCCTTCCTGGACAGAAAACAGCAGAGAAACTAAATCTGTCACACTAATGTAGAACGAGTTTGACATTCAATTTTGTAGTTTACCGTAATAACTAAACACTTCGCTTGGATAAAAGTTTGAATAAATTCTTTCCATAAAACTTCTGATACCGCGAGTTTGTAACAACTAAGATGATGAAGAGAAAAAAAAGTCCATATTGATTCATATATATTTTTTTCACTTTGACGCTTGGGGAGATGAAAAGAAATCCAAAAAACTGATCAATATTGGAATGTCTGGCTGATTGGCACTTAAAATCTTTTATTTGCAGGTGTAAATTTCATGGGAATCGAAAGATACATAATTTAGGCTTTGTAAAGTGTACATTACACCACATTTAAAGGCAACATCAACAAAAGCCTTATGTGACAGAAATGTCAATTTCGAATTTTTCCCCCATTAATTGATAACCATTTGGGGATATCTAGTATTTAAAGTGGCATTTTATGAAAGCTAATTTCCATAACACAGTAAACTGTTACAAAGAAATAAATAAGAACTTGACTTGCGTGCTTCCTTTTATACTTTTGTACAAAGGGAACAAATTCTGCTTTATTTCACTTACCGTTAATAAATTATTCGATGCATACAAGTTTTAATTTCTTTGTAACAAACACTTCATTAGAATTTTGAGTGTAAATAAAATTTGAAACATAATGAAAAGGATGAACTTTAAAATGTAACGACACTTTATTCGAATTTTCAATGTATTTTGTAAATACAATTTGCAACATAATGAAAAGGATGAACTTTAAAATGAGCTCAAAGGAAATTAAATTACAATTTCTGCAAGCATAATTGAAAATGAAAAATTAAACTGTATAATTGTCAACAATAATATAATCAACCACAATAACACGAACTTGTGACTCTTCTGGCACACGACATACATGCTCAAACATCTAAACACCAAAATTACTGCAACAGAAGGGGACAAAAATATAGGTCCTGGATTGAGACAGGCACAGATAGGTGACAGCATTAAATTGGACAATAAAACCTAAATAGAATAGAACACAATGGCCAACAGAAAAAGGACAAAAAGACAAACAATGTCAATGGTCAACAAAACGCCACAGAAAACTAAATATTGAGAAACATGAACCCCACTAAAAATGGAAATGAATTTTCATTCCTATCCATTAGATTTACTGATTTCCATGGTTACAGTCAAATTAAACTACCGTATTTCTTTTACTTTGGAATTTTAAACTATTTGTATGACTTGATAATATGTTATATATCCAGTTTCCAAGATCAAGAAAATGTTTCATATACTTTTTAACATAATTGTTATTGCAAAAAAAAATACAAGCATATACAAAGTGTTGTCGCTTGATACAACCATATTGAGTGAATAATTTTTGGTACATTTGGGTCACTTGTTTGAATAAACGATAGAGAATACCGAAGAGACAATCAAAAATGCACAATCCAGAGAAACTGGCAACACAGGGAAGAGCTAGAATTCCCTGATTCAATTGGCACGTTTAATCTGTAGTAAGGAACATTATGTTTAAATGTCAAAACAATCGGTCAGATAGAACTTATTGTTATAAAAAAAAACAACTACACGCCCATGCCATAAATATGACCGCAAAAATGTTTTGGTCACATAAAAATCATTGGTGTAAAGCCAATGTATCGATGACTCAATACAACGAGAAGATTTGACAGAAAATAAAAAATAAATAAAAAGAAACTAGAGGCTCAGTGGGCTGAGCCTGTGTCGCTCCCCTTTCATTCTGCTTTGAGGAAACTTAATACAGAGCCTTCCATAGGTTCTTCCCACCAAGTTTCCATTCATTTGGCCAAGCAGTTTCAGAGAAGAAGATTTTTAGAAATCAACCAACCAGAAACAAGAATTGCCTATGGCAGCCATGTTTGTTAACAGATCGGGATGAAATTAGCAGTCTTTATAGAGGACATTCCATAGATGCTTCCTACCAAGTTTCGGTTCAATTGGCTAAGCAGTTTCAGGGAAGAAGATTTTTAGAAATCCACCAATCTGAAACAAAAATTGCCTGTGGCGGCCATGTTTGTTAACAAATCGGGACGAAATGAGCATCTTTATAGAGAACCTTCCATACATGCTTTCTACCAAATTTCAGTTCATTTGGGACAGCGGAGAAGATTTTTTCTAGAAATCAATCAATCAGAAACAAGAATGGCCTGTGGTGGCCATGTTTGTTAACGGATTGGAATTAAATCAGTAATCTTTATAGAAGACCTTCCAAGGATGCTTCCTACCAATTTTCGGTTCATTTGGCCAAGCGGTTTCAGAGGAGAAGATTTTTTTAGAAGTCAACCAATCAGAAACAAGAATTGCCTGTGGCGGCCATGTCTGTCAACGGATCGAAACAAAATGACCAATCTTTATAGAGGACCTTCCATAGATGCTTCCTACCAAATTTCAGTTCATTTGGGAAAGTGGTTTCAGAGGAGAAGATTTTTCTAGAAATCAACCAATCAAAATCAAGAATGGCCTGTGGCGGCCATGTTTGTTAACGGATCGGAAATAAATGAGCAAGGTTTATAGAGGATCTTCCAAGGATGCTTCCTACCAAATTTTGATTCATTTGGCCAGGCGGTTTCAGAGGAGAATTTTTTTAGAAATCAACCAATCAGAAACAAGAATGGCCTGTGGCAGCCATGTTTGTTAACGGATCGGGACGAAATGAGCAATCTTTATAGAGGACCTTCCATAGATGTTTCCTACCAAGTTTCGGTTCATTTGGCCAAGCGGTTTCAGTGGAGAAGATTTTTAAAAATCGGCCCATCAGAAACAAGAATTGCCTGTGGCGGCCATGTCTGTCAACGGATCGAAACAAAATGACCAATCTTTATAGAGGACCTTCCATAGATGCTTCCTACCAAATTTCAGTTCATTTGGGAAAGTGGTTTCAGAGGAGAAGATTTTTCTAGAAATCAACCAATCAAAATCAAGAATGGCCTGTGGCGGCCATGTTTGTTAACGGATCGGAAATAAATGAGCAAGGTTTATAGAGGATCTTCCAAGGATGCTTCCTACCAAATTTTGATTCATTTGGCCAGGCGGTTTCAGAGGAGAATTTTTTTTAGAAATCAACCAATCAGAAACAAGAATGGCCTGTGGCAGCCATGTTTGTTAACGGATCGGGACGAAATGAGCAATCTTTATAGAGGACCTTCCATAGATGTTTCCTACCAAGTTTCGGTTCATTTGGCCAAGCGGTTTCAGTGGAGAAGATTTTTAAAAATCGGCCCATCAGAAACAAGAATTGCCTGTGGCGGCCATGTCTGTCAACGGATCGAAACAAAATGACCAATCTTTATAGAGGACCTTCCATAGATGCTTCCTACCAAATTTCAGTTCATTTGGGAAAGTGGTTTCAGAGGAGAAGATTTTTCTAGAAATCAACCAATCAAAATCAAGAATGGCCTGTGGCGGCCATGTTTGTTAACGGATCGGAAATAAATGAGCAAGGTTTATAGAGGATCTTCCAAGGATGCTTCCTACCAAATTTTGATTCATTTGGCCAGGCGGTTTCAGAGGAGAATTTTTTTTAGAAATCAACCAATCAGAAACAAGAATGGCCTGTGGCAGCCATGTTTGTTAACGGATCGGGACGAAATGAGCAATCTTTATAGAGGACCTTCCATAGATGTTTCCTACCAAGTTTCGGTTCATTTGGCCAAGCGGTTTCAGTGGAGAAGATTTTTAAAAATCGGCCCATCAGAAACAAGAATTGCCTGTGGTGGCCATGTTTGTTAATGAATTGGGACGAAATGAGCAATCTTTATAAAGGACCTTCCATTAGATGCTTCCTACCAAGTTTCAGTTAGGGTTTCAGAGGAGAGGATTAAAATGTGAAAAGTTAACGGACGACAGACGCCAAGTGATGGCAAAAGCTCACGTTGCCTTTGGCAAGGTGAGCTAAAAAGTTACTTCAAATATTCAACTTTCATAGTCAAATAAATGCATTCAAGATTACTAAAACAAGAGAAAAATCTTATAACTCCAATATTGGATAACGGACAAAAAAATAGTACTGTAGTCAAACCTGCAGTAGTGACCACCTCATATCAATTAAACCTGCTTTAGTGACCACCTCTCAGGCTCTGTTAAGCAATAACTTGTATTATACGACTGTAATTTTTATTTCCCTTCACAGTGGGGAGTGCATATCATATTAATTAAACCTGTATTTAGCGATCACCTGCCTTATGTGACAATATTTCACTGTTCCTTTGTCACATAAGGCAGATTTGACTGTAGTAGTCCTTTTCTTTGCACTTTCTAATTATAAAAAAAAACTCTAATTAACTGAAGATTTTGTAGACTCTCATTAAAAGATTGAATAGTATCAATTATTCACAGAGAGATAGACCTGATGGCTCTTTATAGCAGTACAATCTCGTTAATGAGTTTAATTTAGGTATTATAGACTTTTATCACCTGCAGTCTTAACAAACAATGGGGATCTAACATCCTTAATTAACAAACAACAAAACTACTGCAGCTTGGTAAGAAAAAGGCTCATAATGTAATACCTAAAACAATTTAAAGTCTTTTATCACCTGCAGCCTAACAAACAATGCCGATTTAACATCCTTAATTAACAAACAACAAAACTACTGCAGCTTGGTACGGTAAAAAGGCTGATCATCATTTTTCATTTTTCCGATGGGCGTTAGTTATGTATCACAATATTCACAGGTTTATTTGCTTATTCAACAAAATTAATTGCTTGGTAAGGAAAAAGACTGATCCTGCTAAGCTTAAGATTATTTTTCCACTGCACGTTATGTTTAGCAATATTTATGGGTTTATTTGCTTGTTGTATATAATTGTTCAGGGAACACACATAATATTTTTCTGGTTAAAAATTTCTACGTCAAATTAAATACCTCATCGCTTATCAAATAACGAATAAATCTAATAAGACAAAAATTACTTAAATCTAATTCTTTTCATTATAACTGATTAAGATGCATCTCATTTTCATAAAATTCTGTTTCTGAAAAAGGACAGAAATTATTAGAAAAAAAAACAAGATTGCCATGCCATAGCCAATGTCCCCCGACTATTTACATAGATCTGTGTATAAATTACTTTCATTAGTTCCTATGACTGAAATGGACTAATCTTTAAAGAAGCTTCTAAATTTTGATTGGCAGATTGACAGTCGAACAGGAAAGACAAATGCCCTTTATTGATGAGTGGATTTCAAGGAATTGCAGATTAACAAATTTGAATAGCAAACAAAATAATAAAAAAGTTCCACGTTTTTGCAACAATCATTCAAACTATTTAAAACAGCAGGTGCTCATCTCCATACACTATTTTTATGCCCTTAAAATTTAATTGGATTCTACAAAATTAAACGTAAATAACTCGCCATTTTCAAATCGCTTTTGTCACTATCACATTCCTCATGTGGGGAAAACCCTACATATCAATTTTAGTTGAAATTGGAGCACTTCGAAATTTTACGCATTTTGGTGGCCATCTTAAAAATGGCTACCAAAATTACCGCCATTTTGAAATCGCATTGGTCACGATCACATTCCTCTACAAACCCTTAAATATAAATTTTCTTTGTAATTGGAGCATTGGAGCACTTCGAAATTTGTTATGTGTTTTGGCAACCATATTGAAAATAGCTGCCAAAATGGCCACCATTTTTAAATTGCATTTGTCACTATCACATTCCTCAGGTCGAAAATCTTCTAAAAATCAATTTTCGTTGAAATTGTAGCACTTTGAAATTTTGATGTGTTTTGGCAGACATCTTAAAAATGGCCACCATTCTCACAATTTTTTTTTCAAATTTTACTCAATTTTGAACTTAAGCTAGAGATTTCTAATATAATGCTTGTGTGTAAGTTTGAAATCAATTGGTCAACAAATAAAAATCTTGGAGCGCTTACAACATATCTCGGACGGAAGGACGCCCGCCATTTCCATATCCCCTGCTCCGCTTTGCGGGGGCAGGGGACAAAAATCAATATTGAATTACAAACAACAGGGTTTGTCTCATTTTTTTTCTTCTTTTGATCAAATTCTGTTTCTGAAAATGGACAGAAATTATTAGGAAAATTTAAAAAAAATTCAATATTGAATTACAAATGGCAGGGTTTAAATAATAAATACCTGTATATTTCATTGTGAATCTGATACAATACAAACATGAAGTTTTTAGTAATTTAAGCCATTGTAAATATTAGAAAAGCTGGGAATTTTACATATGGTCAAATGGCAAATTATATAATTGTAGTTTTAAATGTCATTTAAGTTACAATAAAAAGTACAATCATACTAATTAAATTCTAACGATTTTTAACTAAGCTGCGAAGATACCTGCATTTGGACAATTTTAATATATTATTTTACTCCTACAATCAAATAAAACCCACTTGCGGCAGGTCGGTGGTTTCCTCCGGGTACTCCAGTTTCCTCCACCAATAAAAGTGACCGCCACAGTATAACTGAAATATTGTCGAAAGTGGCATTAAACACCATAACTTTAATCCCGCTGAAGATTATCTAACTAATTTATAACCTTGCTAATTCATGATCTATCTCCCGTGGACAATTGTTTTCTGTCTTTTTGAGTTTAACGCCCACATTACAAAAGTGACAATGAAATGAGACAAATTTGTGAAAATTAGAATTGCTATGAAAAAAATATTACATTTCACTAAAAAATATTTTAAAAGATCCACATGGCATTGGACTTAGTTAAAATAGAGAGGTTTACCAATAACTGAAATACGATGACAAAACCTTCTTAAAAACACTTTATTTTTTATCCATGTAAAATTTCTGTAAATTTTTTGAACGGTCAGATGAGACATTTGTAACATTTATTGATTGCTTTAACATTCAGTAAGAATAGCTGAAAGCCAAAGGATATGGATGTAAATGAACACCAGAGACTATCCAACACTTAGACACAAAATAATGTAAAGGAACAGTGCTTTTATGGTTGTTCTACTTTTTGCAGTCATAGTAGAGTCCTCAATAATGAGCATAACTCATACCCTAAAATGAGTGTGAAACGGCCCCTAGCTTGCAGTTGAGCGGTAAACGGCCCCTAGCTTGCAGTTGAGCGGTAAACGGCTCCTAGCTTGCAGTTGAACGGTAAACGGCCCCTAGCAGTTGAGCGGAATTTTTTACTTACATCAATAAATGCTACATCTGGGCATCATAGTAGTTTTAAGGTTATTTGGTGTATACAATTTCAGTTCCCATGGATATATCAACAAGAAAACAAAATATGGGTTAAATAATCTTACAAATACTGTCATCATTGTGCCTGACATCACATTACTGGGTCTAATATTTAAAACTGGGTTTGTAAATAGTTGTTTCTTTTATTCATTATGAAAGTTCATGAAGTATGACATTTCCATTGGGTTTTTTTTTTTATCAAAACAATAGCAGACATGGAATTTATTTGAAGATTTCAAAACGAACATGGTATAAAAAAAAATTTGGAGGTCAAGTTAATAGTCAATGATATCAGAAAAAAAAATCACCTTCATCTAAAAAAAAAATTATTAACGGAAAAATAAATCATCTCATTTCATCCACAAAAATTTAAATAGTATAAATGCCAGTTGCCCTCCTCTACATCTGTGATTCCCCTTATCAAATTGACCTTTATTTACTTCATGGTGTTTTTAAAGCTTCACAACAAGGGGGATTAACTTATTTCAGTGCATCAAATTTATTAAGTCAGTATAATTGAATGGTACTTTGTAAACTATGCTGTAAAGATGTAAATATAATCACAACATTATTGAGGGGTAAAGTGTAATGTAATATATTTATATAGAAGAGTTTGAAGATCCAAAGGGGTAATCAGAATCTGCAAATCGATGAAGGACAGACAACAAAATGACCAAAAGAAAAAGGACAAACAATGATCTACAAAACATATACATAAAATTAAAGTTCAAGAAAGGGAGGCTCCACTAGTGGCACTCATCTAGATATGGAAGGAAATATTAAAAAAAATACAGTGAAACCAGTCTTGATTAAATATAAATAAAGTCCCAATACATGTATTAAGGAAATCTTTGTCAATTTAACCTGTATAAAATGAACACCTGTCTATTCTCAACACAATAGTTGGTCCTAAGGATGTTCTGTTTAGACAGGTTTCACTGTATTTGAAAAATTGAACGAGCGAGTGATTCTTGTTTTACGTTAAGTGACCATTCAGGAACATAGCATAACACTGTTGCTGCAGTTGTCACCTTAAAGCAACTGATTGCACATGAAATAGGTAAGGCTCTCTGAAGTAGGTTGGGTTTAAGTTTAGGCTTGTGGCGTTTAACATCACTTTCAACAATATTGCAGTTATATCGTGGCGTTCAGATTTATTGGTGAAGGAAACCGGAGAAAACCACCAACCTGTCGCAAGTCACTGACAAACTTTATCGCATAATGCTGTATCTAACACACCTCGCCATGAATGGGGTTCGAACTCACAACTTTAGTGGTGATAGGCACTGATTGATCAGGTAATTGCAAATTCAACTACCATAAGATCATGGCTATGATGGCTCTTCAGTAGCCCAGCAACTGACAGCACATGAATCCTTAAAATTTCAGTAGCCATGTTGTCTTGACAATTTTCATGGGCCAAGGTAAAATTTAAGTTGACTTGGGTTACTGTGCCTCTGTCAGGACTTGTCCTTGAAGCAATTGTTTGAGCTATATAAAGACCTGGACAGTTTTTGATGAGATGATGACGATGTAATAGACCACACTAAGCTGTATTTTTATAATGCTTACGTTCACTAAAACAACAATCTACAGGGAGACATGTCGCTCCACTTAGACACATTAGTGTCATCATCATTTAGGTAGATGGATACAAAGTACCCAGAAAAAATATACAGTTTGTAAACTTTCTGACAAATGATAAATTGCCTAAAATTAGCTGAATTAATTATGTGACTATTATGTCCTCTATTACCATACAAATGTAAACATAAAAATAACAGGATTTTTGCAAATGTAAACATAAACATAACATGAATTTTCAAGGAAAGGGGGTGGGGGGTATATGTTGTTCAATAAACTTGCCTTGTGTCATGGTTTTGGGGGAATGGGTCATAATCTGGTCTCTGGTAGTCACAGTTCAACTGAAATCTCAATTTTCAACAAAAATTGTCCTTTTTGGCTTCTAAAAAGGAGGGGACCCTCCCCTAACCCCCTGCCTATGACTTTGGTAAATAGGGTTTGTCTTTTTCTAGTTCTTGTAACATCATGCAAAGAACTTTAAAGAGATAAAGAGTGTGTGGGTTTATAGTGTTTAACGCCACTTTCAACAATATTTCAGTTATATCATGGCGGTCATTTTTATTGGCAGAGGAAACTGGAGAACCCGGCGAAAACCACCGACCTGTTGCAAGTCACTGACAAATTTTATCACATAATGTTGTATCGAGTACATGTCGCCATGTGCGGGATTCAAACTCACAACGTTAGTGATCAACATAAATATTAAGGTAAGTAGATGAATGGAATCCAAGGTCTACCCTTTCGAAAATTTGATAACAGACTTTTTGAAATTCGTCGGACCGTCTGACCGAGCGGGCAGAAAATCACAAGGACCGGCAATACTGCCAAGTATGCCGGTCCGGGTGTCTGACAAATTTTTTGTTTGTGTATTTTGTTTTGCACCAGAAATCGGAAATGCAACTGGTATGCCAGAACGATCACAGTCAACTCGGAATTATATTCTGCTTCAAATGACATTTACTTCTTAAACATGCAACTGTTTCCATGGTAATTCTATTAATCATTGTATTTTTATAGTTTAAACTGGCTGTGATGCATCAACGCAACCATTTCGACCACCATTTCGTGTGTTTATATTTGAAAATATGGCAGGTCGGGTTTTTATTGTTCCCATCTGATTCCGTTTAAATTTTAGAATTTTGTAAATTCCGGTCCTGCACAATTTCAGTAGGTCCTGCAGAAAATTATTGGGTGCAGGACCTAGATGCCCTGCATATTGATTTTTTTTCTCTCTCAAAAAGTCTGATAACATCAATCACATACTGGTATCTCATCAATATATGTTTTCTTTGTCAAGTAAAATATTTGGACAGTAAAGTCTTGGTATTGCAAGTCCAGATTCTATTTGTTTAACAAGGGATGTTGATATGGAATCTGCATCTAGAATTAATTTTCAACCTATAATCTTTTTATGCAAAGATTATCAAAATAATTTGAGCTTTGTTACTCTTGGTAAAGTTTTTTTATGCAGAGATTATCAAAATAAATTTGAGCTTTGTAACTCTTGTTTATCTATTGTTTATATTATTTGAATGTATGATACAGATGTGTTTATATTGTTTACAAGAAAAAGCTAGACGATATACATGTAACAAAGGGTAATCAGAAGTCGAAAATTGAAGATGAACAGACAATACAATTGCCAAAAGAAAATTACAAAAACAGAAACAATGATTTGCAAAACACTGCACAGAAAACTAAAGATTGAGTCACCCAAACCCAGTAAAAAAAAAGGGTGAACTCAGGTATTCCGGTATTCGGGAGAGGTAAACAGTATTTGCTCCACGAATGGCACCTGCCGTGTTACTTTGTGTAAAATATGGTTTCAAGTCTTGAAAGAAGAGAAAGGAGGACGGGACTGAAACAACGACAAAGAAAACATGTATATGGTCATCGGCTCAAATTTTTGGGGGGTAAAAGTGTTAATAAATAAATAAATAAAATTTGTTACAATATTAAGAATTACAGGGTTAGATTTTAAACACATATTGTGATGTTTAGTTGCATAGTCTATAGAAAATTAAATGATCTCCCATTTCATTAAAGACATATGGTCAAATGTATCAATTTATTTTTAATAGTGATGAAAAGAAAGCTTAAACAGTGATGGTCAACACTTCCATCAATATCAACAAAACTAACAATTATTTCTCAACACAAATCATTAAACATAAAAAAGATCACGACATATGACGTTGGAAATCCAGGTCCTGGCTTGGGACAGGCACAAAAATGTGGCTTATTGTTTACATAAACAACTGATAAAATGACATATTTAATACATCATAAATGACAAAAATATAAAATCTGTGTTTTTTTTAGGAAATAAAGCAGTTATTTATAGATTTGTTTACTGGAAATCTAATTAATTATGCATGAGGAGGTGTTCCAAAACTGTGAAAGAATTTACAGGTACTGACCCACGTAAACAGGCAATAGTAAGGCTAATCAATAAAAAGAACATAGATATCTAATTTAGTGATAACAACACTTTCTGTCATCAGGAACGCTTGGTCAAAAGATTGGAAAGACAAAAAAATCAAGTCTTTGGGAGCAAGTAAACCAAAGGGCTTAAACAGGATTGGCTGAGGTTACCTGTGCCTGAGGTTACCTGTACCTGAGGTTACCTGTACCTGAGGGAGATTGATCTTAGTATTCATAAATTACTTTATTTATTCAAGTGAGCATTATGTTTTAGTTAAAAAGAAATAAACCGGTTTTTTTCCCCATTTTGATCAACAATTTGAAATCGAAATAATATAACTAAATACCAGAACACGGATATGGTCTATTACATAATATAACTAAATACCAGAACACGGATATGGTCTATTACATAATATAACTAAATACCAGAACACGGATATAGTCTATTACATAATATAACTAAATACCAGAACACGGATATGGTCTATTACATATTTTATTTTATTTCAATGTATTGAAAAGTTAAAAAAAATAAAAAATAAATACATGCACATGAAACGTAAAAATAACTTTTTTTTTAATCAAATGCATTTTTTGCTGTTTTTTTCTCATTTGTTTTCATGTGAAAGGATGGTACTTGTATTTTATTATCAACTTTATGAAAATTATGTAACTACACCTCAAGTGGGCCCCCCCCCCCCCCCCCCCCCCCTTTTTTTCTTTTTATAGAAATAAAGAAAGCATTCTTCTTTTTATATACAGCATAAAAACATCAATATGAATAAAAATAATAGGAGAACATACATACTAGGTTATTAACTTATTATAGTTCTATATATAACATATAGATCAAAGTTAAGAAATGTTTGATGAATAACAAAAACAGAGTTCAAAGGGCAATCCAATCAAACACTGATGATCATGACATGAGGAAGTCTAATAGAGAGAGAGAATTCCTACTGTTTGATAAGAACTGTAAAATAATCATAAAGTCATCTTTTATTGATATAGATAGGTAAATGATATACCTGCTACCTGGTGTAACCTCTCGTTAAGGTAAAAAATAATTATCTTGACCTCAATAGTTCACACAAGTTTTATAGTCAGCCTTCAGGAGGTTTGGTAAGATTGCAGAGAAAGATGAGGTTAAAGGTCATATTTCATGAATATCAAAGTCATAGTCTATTAGCTTATTGTATAATGTTATGAAAGAAGATAATGTGCAACAAATAACTGATTTTCTCTTCTTAACTTATACAAGTACATGTAACCCTTTAAAAAATTTTAGCAGCAAAACTCACCCCATTATCAGTCCTCGAAATGAAAATTAGAATTTACTTGTTACACATACCATACAAGTCAGTCTATTACCTTATTGTATAATGTTATGAAAGATAATGTAGCAACATATAAGAGTGAAAAACTTTCTGTTTTCCTCTTCACTACTTATATATAAGTACATGTAATGTAGTCCATTCAAAAATTTTAGCAGCAAAACCCACCCCATTATCAGTCCTTGAAATTAAAATTTGAATTTACTGGTTTGAATCAAATTCTTGAATTTATTTCTATATAATTCTTGAAAAAAAAAAAAAAAAAAATTACTGGTCCGAACAAAGTTATACTGGTCTTGGACCGGAGGACTGCATTATTGTAATTGACATACAATTATTTTTTTTAATTATAACATTGATTGATTGTTGTTTAACACCAAGTGAGCAGTATTTCTGCAGTGTTTACACAAGTCTAGAAATAAATATAAATCTTGTAGGTAAAGAGTTAGGATTATATTTTAGTCATTGTATATGTATATTCTGTTAAAATTACAGCCAATTGTTCAGTAGATTTCAACAAGAAATCGAGTTAGCTGGGATAATATATGGCAAGAACTAATTGTGTATGTATACCATATTATTTATTTATCCGTAACTACAAGCTATAATCCTAATTCATGATGGTGATCAGCATTGTCAGCGGTTCTTTAACCAACTTCTATAGATCAAGTTCATAGTGAACAAACAAATTATGGAACTAAATTTTCCTTTATTAAAAATATTTAATAAGTGTAATAATTGAATCTAATATGTGAAATCATCAAGCTAGTTTGCGGTGAGTGTCTTAATGAGTACAAAATCGTTTTCATCATGATAACAGGGAGACACTGGTTATAGAGACTGTTCTAACTTGTCATTTAGAAATCTTATAATTATCTTGTCACTGAAAAATTATTTTTTCCATCAGTTAATGTCCCAGTATAAATTGTTGAGGGTGAAATTAAATTTTTTTTTTATCAGTGTGAACTATCAATACATAAAATTTTGAAAAGTCGAAAAGTTGTTTTTAATTATATTGTTTGTTTGTCAATAATTTATTTCCGTTTTAAAACAATAAATATAAAATTTGAATGTTACAAGTCGGTTACATAAATTTATAGGGCTATTTCCCACCCCCTCTCTCTTCTTAAACTCACCAATCAGAAAATTATCCACATTTTATCTCTCTGCAAGAATCATTTTAAATTAAAATCATAGTGCATTTCACTAGTCATACTGTTTGTCAGTTTTTTTTTCGTGGCGGGTCAGTGATTTATTCACCGGTTTTGGTTTCTTGCACCGATAAATTTTATGGGTCACGATGTAACTGAAATTTTGTTGAAAGTGGCTTTTAATGACACATCCTGAAGTAGAACTGTTCATAGCTATAGGCATTTAGTCATTCTCTTTAATAAATGACAAAAATAAATATACATGATCTTTAAAAAAAAAAAAATAAGTCTAAAATAATGGGAAAAAATTGTTTCATTACTGGTAACTGACACAAATGAAATTAAAATGTAACATACATCATAAAGTTACTGTGAGGGATTTTCATGGCTATAAATAACATTTCATCAATCAATTTTTCAATTTCCATCTTATTGAACAAGTGGGTCATTTTGTTTCTACTTTAGCTCTATTTAACCTAATTATGTAAGTTAAAACTTCCTGCTCTAAACAATGTCACACAAGCTATACCAACAAATCGTCTTACATTTTGTATATACTTGTCCATGCTGCTAATAACCACATCAATCGACATAAATCTAAATCCAGGACCAGAATCTACAGTATTTCTCTGTGGCACCCGCGAGGAACCTATGACATGGGAAGATAAGGCCATCATGTGTGACACCTATAACCAGTGGTATCATACCACCTGTCAATCTGTCAACTTGCAAACCTATAACATGCTAGCTGAGAACAACACCATAGCTTGGGATTGCCTTATTTGTGACTGCCCTAATTACAGTTCAGTATGCTTTGAACTAATATTATCAACATTAAATTCATTCAGTGTCCTGCCTGATACATCACTACACAGTCCACTTCCATCTGACCATATTAAACCTGTTCATGCATCCACACCAGAAAGGAAGAAGCAAAATGCAAACTCATTCAACGTACCACTCAAGATGCTAACGATAAATTTCCAGTCCATCAAATCTAAACAAGGACTAGTTAAAAATCTCATCGAGAGCACAAAGCCAGCTATTGTCATAGGAACCGAAACATGGTTAGACCCAACAGTAACCGATAACCAAATATTCCCTCCAAACTACAAACTCTACAGGAAGGATCGCAACATGCAGGGCGGCGGAGTGCTCATAGCAATATTCAATGACATTCTAAGCACACCAGTACCTGAACTTCAAACAGACTGTGAGATTGTATGGGCTAAGATTAGTCTTGTTGGTAGGAAAGACATGTATATTGCCTCATACTATAACCCTAAGACATCCAATGAGGGTAGCCTTGACGAACTTGGTCTCAGTCTTGAAAGAGCCAACACAATGAAAAATGCCTTTATAGTGGTCGGAGGGGACTTCAATCTTCCAGGTTGGAATTGGAAAACCAGAACCCTCAAACCAGATTCAACATACATGTACCAGAAAAACCACTACAAATTTGGTGACATGCTGGATGATAAAGATCTCATGCAACTGGTTGAAGAACCAACAAGAGGTCCAAACACACTAGACTTAGTTGTCACGAACAATCCATCACATTTCACTCGCACCCAAGTAATACCCGGGGTATCAGATCATGACATCGTCTTTAGCGAGATAGACACCAAACCATTATCCAGGAAACAAAAACCAAGACAAATACCATTGTACAGAAAGGCTAACTGGGTAACCATGAAAGAAGAAATAACTGAAACACATAAAAATATACAAAAACTGGAAGCCAATGGTGGAACAGTTGAAGAACTCTGGTTATTGTTCAAAACCAGGCTAAACCAAAGTGTGATAGACCACATCCCTAACAAGACTGCAAAGCAAAAGGATAGTCTTCCATGGATCACACCAAACATCCGTAAACTCATTCGTCGTCGGGACAGATTGTATAAAAAGAAGAAAAAATCAGCTGATCCCAAAATTACATCAAAGTTCAAAGAAGTGAAGAGAATGATACAGAGGAAGCTCCGTAGAGAATGTTGGAAATATATTGAGAGCATCGTAACACCCAAAGAAGATGATGAAAACCAACACAGCAGCATGAAACGTTTCTGGACATACATCAAACATAAGAGATCTGAAAGCAGTAGAGTTGCACCCATTCATATTGATGGAATACTACACTCTCACCCAGTAGACCAAGCGAACGTCCTGAATAAACAGTTCCAGTCAGCTTTCTCCACCAAAGATACATAGTCCAGATGAGTTCAACACTCGCTGCAAGATGTCGGGCCAATATCCCTCTGCAGACGAGCTTGATATCACCGAAAATGGAGTTCTGAAATTACTTACAAGCATAAATCCAAATAAAGCAGCTGGACCAGACAATCTAAACCAATTACTAAAGGAATTAGCGACAGAGATAGCCCCTATCCTTACGATCATCTTCAGGAAGTCATTTGATACAGGGGAGGTACCATCAGACTGGAGAAATGCCAACGTAAGCCCGGTCTTTAAAAAGGGAGAGAAGTATAAAGCAGAAAACTACCGGCCAATATCACTCACATGTATCTGCTGTAAGCTCATAGAGCACATAATTACCAGCCATATTATGAAACATGCTGATCGTCACAATATTCTCTACCCACTACAACACGGTTTCTGCAGTAAAAGATCATGTGAAACCCAATTAATAGAATTTGTGGATGATATCACCAAAAACATGAGTGCAGGAAAACAGACATTCTCATAATGGATTTCTCCAAAGCATTTGATAAGGTCAGCCACAGACTACTACTACACAAACTAGAACACTATGGAATCCGAGGGAACATCAACAGGTGGATCGCTAGTTTCCTATACAACCGCACACAAGCAGTAGTAGTGGATGGAAAGAGCTCAACACACATTGATGTAGAGTCAGGAGTACCACAAGGATCCGTACTTGGGCCATCATTATTCCTGCTTTACAACAACGGCATGCCTGAGGGAATAAAATATACCGTCCGACTATTTGCTGATGACACAATAGCGTATCTCACCATATCATCTGACAAGGATTCTAACGACTTGCAGAACGATCTAGACCAGCTCGCATTATGGGAAACAAAATGGAAAATTTCCTTCCATCCAGACAAATGCAATGTGTTAACCATCAGTAAGAAAAATAATATGATACCAACATCCTACAAATTACATGGACACACTCTCAAAACTGTGGAAAGCGCTAAATACCTAGGCTACACATCTACATCAGATCTCCGATGGAACGACCATGTCATCAATATCTGCAATAAAGCAAATAGAACTATCGGATTTCTAAAACGCAACCTGAACATAGGTTTTACCACAGTAAAGCAAAACGCATACAAAGCATTGGTTCGTCCATTAGTAGAATACGCCAGCCCAGTTTGGGATCCTTACCATCAGACAGAGATCGATCGAATAGAAATGGTCCAAAGAGCAGCAAGAAACATTTGTATGTAACCAACAGCCACAATAATAGATCAAGTGTAAACCAAATGCTAGAACACCTTGATTGGAAATCCTTGGAACAAAGAAGAAAAGATGCAAGGCTAACAATGATGTACGAGATCACCAATGAGAAAGTAGCTATTCCGAAGGAAGGACGTCTAATACCACCCAAACGACTGTCGAGAAACATGCACGACAAGAGCTTCCAGATACCACCAGCAGCCAGCGACTATAGGAAGTATTCGTTCTTCCCATGTACGATCAGGAACTGGAACGCCCTCCCTCCTGGGGTAGTAACAGCGCCGCCAGTCGAGGTCTTCAAAGCCTCACTGACAAAGCTGAATTAAATTCTTACATTTTTTGGGGGGAGGGGGGTGGGGTTCGTATGTGCACCTAAGTCATGGCATTATAATCAGCTAGATGATTGTGGCCATTACCAGGCAGAAACAGAAATGTAAATAAAGAAAAGCACACAACTAAAATCAGAAATATATCTACATGTATATAGGTATCTGACACACATTAAATCAAAAGTAATCAAATTACTTATAAAGGGTTTAAATATAAACACAAAAAATAAAATCAGAAATATATCTACATGTATATAGGTATCTGACACACATTAAATCAAAAGTAATCAAATTACTTATAAAGGGTTTAAATATAAACACAAAAAATAAAATCAGAAATATATCTACATGTATATAGGTATCTGACACACATTAAATCAAAAGTAATCAATTACTTATAAAGGGTTTAAATATAAACACAAAAAATAAAATCAGAAATATATATAGGTCTCGGACACAATCAAATCAAAAGTAAAAAATTACCTACAAGGGGTTTAAATATAAACACAAACCTTAATAATTACATAATTTAACCTAATTATGTAAGTTAATACTTCCTGAACTAAACAATGTAAATAAAGAAAGATACACAAATAAATCTGAAATATATATTTATATAGGTTTCTGACACACATTTAAATCAAAAGTAATCAAATTACCTAAAAAGAGGTTAAATATAAACACAAACCTTAATTGTCAATTTCCTGATAAATTGTTTTCAAATTCCAGTTAGATAAATATAATGCCTCCTGAGACTTCCTACAAGTCCACCATCTGGTCATATTACAAGCATGTCTAATACACTATTACACCTGTGAGACTATTGATCTTTTACACCTGTAATTAATAAGAACATCAAAGTTCACACTGTAATTACAGGTAATATTAATGTACCTATATCCAGGTATTTACATGTAAAATTATGACTTATTGTCATGTTTTCCTGTATGCTACCATTAATCAATCACTTACTTTTGTGTATTGTCAGGGTCAAGTTTTTTTTGTCAGTTACCCCAAGGGGAGATAATTATTGGTGTCGCCTCAAGTTTTGACTTTTAATTTTGTATTATCTAAATTTAATCACAAGGTACTACAGGGTTTATTTTTATTAACATTACTATGTTTAATGGGGCATGTCCATGTTTTTAACTTTTTTCCTTTTACAATTTTAAACATTGAAAATGAAGAAAAAATAAATAAAATGTTACAAAAAAATGTAAATAAAATTCAATTGGATAAAATATATATTTAACACCCAAGATTTGTACCCTATTCAAAATGTTTAATCTCCTTATTTGTACATATTGAGTATGATATTAACACAATCAACTCAACAAATAAACATTTTTCTGATTAGGAAAAGAGTTTTTGGCTTTATAAAAACTTTAATTTTAAACGAAAATTAAAACCCATTTGACTTTTATAACCTTGGTTTATTTTAAAGATTTCACCACAAATTGTGGTAATTACACTTGTGCAGATGACATAACAATAACGATACAACAGAAGATTTAGCTGCAATCTTTACAAACAGTTTTTACAATGCCACAATTATTGTAAAAATAATTAAATTTTCAATATTTCAATCAAACGTGAAATTCAAACTCAAAGATAATTCAAGTGGAAAAGATAAATTGAGTTGCTTCAGAAATGTAAAAAGATGTTATGATATGGGTGTAACAAGGACATTTATCACTGTAAGGCAAAATCTGGGGTTTAAATGGAAAAATATTTAAGAATTGAATGCATTTTTTTTTTAGTTTTATTGGCATGTAAAAGTGTGTCTCTGTCCACGCTTTTAAATGCCTATAAAACTACAAAAAAATGCATTCAATTCTTATAATTACATTTAAATCACACCAAAATTTAACATAGTTGAATTTTTTGTTGTGAATTTTATTTGTGTTAGATTATTTGCTGTTGGAAATTACTACGCCATTGATTGTTTACATCTGACGTCTCATGGAGGCACGTGCAAGTTCGGGTTTGAGTTTTATTGGGATGTAAAACATCTCTTTTATAATCATGTGACCACTTCATAACCAATCATATTGTAACATTTCAATGAAAAACGGAAGTAATGTAATTATTTATACGTAATAGGTTTAGGTTTATGTTTATGGTGTTTAATGCCTCTTTCAACAATATTTCAGCTATATCGTGGCGATCAGTTTTATAGGTGGAGAAAACCCCCTTTTTTACGTAATATAATGCACAATTATTCAGTGAGTACAAACCCATCTTGCTACTCGTGACTGGTAAAATGGAAAAAAATATACTCAGGATAAGAGCAAGTTCAACACTATATAAATTACTACTAATCTCCATCTTTAAAGACGGGTCCTTAACAGACAAAATGAAAATCTGGTGTTGGTCCAAGGGTCCTTAACAGACAAAATGAAAATCTGGTGTTGGTCCAGGGGTCCTTAACAGACAAAATGAAAATCTGGCGTTCGTCCTATAAGTATCTTGGTTGATAAGAGTATGACAGGGGTCCTTAACAGACAAAATGAAAATCTGGCCTTCGTCATATAAGTATCTTGGTTGATAGAGTATGACAGGGGTCCTTAACAGACAAAATGAAAATCTGGCCTTCGTCCTATAAGTATCTAGGTTGATAGAGTAAGGTGTAAATTTATGTCAACTGCAGAAAAAATTACAATGTTTATCTCTGCAACAAACCTTTTTTACACCTCTATTATTTTCCACTGTAAATACTACGACAACACATAACGACATGTTCCATTGATATTTCTATTCGTAATCATATATTAGACAACGTTCCGTTAACAAACTAAATCGTTACTTTTGTTTGGATGCCTTCTTGTACCTGATAGTCTCTGAATAACAAATATTTTGAACCCCGCAATAAACATATGCTACAAAATACCTATAGTTAAAAATTTTCAGCATCCATGATCATTTCGTCGTGCAAGCTTTTATGAATTACAAAGCTGTATGATAACGGCTTAATCAGGTGAAAACTCTAGCGATCATATCGTTTTTCTCTATGAAATATTAAATCTACAAATCAAGTATCATCAGGATTTTTCTAAACTAAAATATCCTTTGATGAGAAGAGAAAAGAAGATTAAATATGGAACATAATACCATTGAGAGATTACCAGACTGATACCAAATAATCCAGTTATATTTTCTATACACAGTACTTCCTGATACTAATTTTTGATTTGGTTTAGGTTTATGGTGTTTAATGACATTTTCAACAATATTTCAGTTATATCATGGCAGTCAATAATGATTTTTAATATCACTAAAGTATTAAAATAAAATAACAAATAAAATGTAAGAATGTTTCCATTGGACATGGATGTACCCAGTAATTAAAGTAAACAGGAGCATATCCCAGGAACAACAAAAGGTATAATCACTATAATTGAACTTGACCTGTGTATTGTGGTCAAAAACATTGTTTAATCAATCAAGGGAACTTAAGTTAATGCAAGGCAACCTGAGAAATTGGTATTTTTCAGAAAATCAAGGGGCATAACTCCAGAGCGGAAACTGTTAAAAAAGTCCAAAATGGACCATGGCCTGCCTTTATGGCACATGACCTGATGCATAAATTTCAAATGATATGCCTATGGGGAACAAATTATAAATCAGAAAATCTGAGAGATAACTTTTTTTTCTCGGAAAACCAAGTGGATTAAGTCCAAAATAGAAAGTGTTCATTTCTTTGAATTGTTCTTAAAGACAAAAAAGTATTTGTATTGTACAAGTGTTTCGTGGCCAACATTCATATTGTAAACAAGATTGTGTATTCTTATTCTTATTTGTTCAATAAATAGGGATGATTCTGGCTATAAAATAATATAATTGAAAATCAATGGAAAATAGTTGAAAAACCATCTACACCCCCATTCAAAATGGTCATTTTTTACCTGTTCTGATCGTGTCCAGCAACATTCGGAAAACAATTTTCAGAGGAAATTAGCTAAAATCAGTTAAATAACTGAAAAAAAAATCATCCTTATTATAAAAGAGATGGTTCTATCTTACCTGTAATCTACACTTAATCCTTTACCATTAATTAGATTGTATAAAATCTTAATCAAAATTGACAACTAGTTCATTATCACCCTTGATATTTTATGAAAAACCGGGAAATTATTTAAGAATGACTTGATAAATTATGCCATAACAAATGGCACAATGCTATCTGCGCTGGAAATGATAAAACAGGAGAATTAAGGATTAAATCAGCCATTCAACATACTTAGCCAGGATTTTCATTTGCAGGTTTCCTTTCATTATTCAGTAGCATACTGCAAGAAGTGTTATTTATAATCCGTCTTTTAAAACGTAATTTTCTTTTTCGAAAAACAACGATATTACAAATCTTTTCAATACACATCTCATAGTTCTAAGCTTAAACAAACTGTAATTCAAAAAGTTGCCAATCAAATACTGTTTCTTTAAATCAGGATTATGTCTTAATATTTCTATCAAGTTAATTAATCAAATTCTCTTTCAAGTTCAAAAAGGATAGATTTGTCAATTTTAAACAAATAATAACCATACTAAAAAGACCTGTCTGATGTCAGAAGATAAAGAAGGGTAATGGAAATATTATACTCGGGAGGGATTTACGATAAAATCACATTATCGTCAAATCTTGAATTAAATATCAACTGCATTTGTGTGTACGTGTGTGTGTGATAAAACAGCTTTGTTAAAAGTATTCTTAATCCAAGAAAATTCATATGGTGCTCCTTTTAAAACTCATGTCTTGTCTGTTTATATTTTACTGACGGACAAAGATTTGAATGCTGTATCATCTTCAGTCACTTAACATGGGTATATGGGGAAGAGCCACTAAATGACTCCAAGAAAAACACAGTTACTCTCTCTCCATCATTTAACTTGGAATATGGGGAAGAGCTGGTAATGACTCAAAAAAAAGCAGTAAGAAGACAAACAAAGACAAACAATTTTCAACGTGAACAAACAGACCATTTCAAAAACTGGGGTTAAAACCAAGACTTTTTGATGTAAGAAAGCCCTACAAGGTTTAATGTACTGACCAATGAAACCTCTGGCCTTGAGTAGGTGTCTAGAAACCTTCACACTATAGAACGTTATAGAATCCTAAATTGTCCGTCCCTACCCAACTCTCCATATTTTTCTCAGTGGCAGTCAAAAGTCATTGATCTAGATGTCCCGTCCCCTCATTTCCATATACTTTTTTGATACTTGTCCTGAATATGCATGAAATATTTGGCACTGGACGTTAAGCAACAAACAATAAAAAAAAGACAGTATAAGATGTGTATTATTTTATATGCATATACTATATTATATAAAAATATACATGTATTATAAAACACTTTGATCTGCATTGGCAGTTGCCATTATACAAGTATTAATTATCATGCATTTAATATGAAAATTAATTATATATGAACTTACTTAGTATTACTTACATAGATAGAAGATATATTCCACAAAATGCCAACGATACAAAATTCCACATTATTTTGTATATCTAATTCCTCATTCCCAAAGTTAAATATTTATTTTTCTAGTAAACTATAGAACATATGTGCATTGAAAGATGTATGTACCTAACAATTATTACTCATAACAACCAAACAGCTAGTATATTATATATTATATACATCAACCTTATATTTTGTACCTGTGCTCTGATGGGGAGAAAATTATCATTACTTGTATGTGGTACCAGTAGACATGAAAATGCCTAACTCACTACTTTCTTAATTTCCTAATTATCTAGACAAAGAGAATTATATCTTTCATCGTTTTGACAAACTCTAATAATTTTGCCATATCAATTCTATTATTCAGTTTGCACCAAAAACCACTAACCCACCAAAGTAATATCGTTGTTTTTCGAAAAAGAAAATTACGTTTTAAAAGACGGATTATAAATAGCACCCAATTTTTCAGCAATATCATGGCGAGATTTTGGAAAACTGAATCTAAATTTTTTTTTCTTTCTATCAGCATATTATGATATAGCTGAAGATTGTTGAGTTGGCGCTTTTTTTTTCTTTTTTCCTTTTTTTTTTTGGACACTGAGAGAAAAAAAAAGAGAACTTACCTGAAAAAGAAAATCCCTTAAAACTGGGATTACCCCGTAGCATCAAAGGAAAGAAAAAAAAATCTGAGGCAAACAAGATGAACTCAATTTTAAAACTGAAGAATATCATGTTTGATAGGAGATACCGTTGTATGTATACTGATGAAAAGAAATCACCTCTATTTATATCTAAACACTTCATTTTTTGTTAATTTCATGTCGACTTATTCCATATTCAAGGTGATCGTTGTTCTGACGGAAGCATATATAGTCCATGTGTCACATGGATCTTCATCTCAGATTATCAGATTACATCTTATATAATGTCAAATACCACGGTAGTTTTTAGATATTCAAATTCTATCTTCTAAACTTCAACTTCTTTTAAAGATTTAAAACATCTAATAACTTGTAAATGGATTGTAAAGAAATGAATATCGTTGAAGTTTAGCTAATTGTCAATCTTTCTTTTTTAAATGGATTACGATTTCTTATAAGTGTTTTGCCTTATTTGCATATTTGCAATCAACTTGGTCAAAGCAATGACATATTGAAACATATACAACAACAATTATCTAACAATATGTTACAGTATGTGATTGACTGTTGTTTAATGCCAAATGAGCAAGTTTTCAGTTGTAGGGGTATGGTGTTTAATGCCACTTTCAACAATATTTCAGCTATTTCGTGGCAGTCAGTTTTATTGGTGGAGGAAACCGGAGTACCTGGAGAAAACCACCGACCTGCCACAAGTCACTGACAAACTTAATCATATAATGTTGCATGAAGAGCACCCGACATAAGCGGGATTCAATTTCACAACTTTACTGATGATAGGCATTGATTGCATAGGTAGTTGTAAATCCAACTACCATATCATATGATCACGACAATGACAGGCCCTTATCAGCTACTATATCATGGCATGAACAAGTTAGTTTGATGATGATGTCCACTTTGTACTAGACTAAAACACTTAGTTAGATATATTATAGTGTTATCTCAATGAAACAGCTGATGGTTAGACATGTCACTCCATTCATACATGTTATCTCAATGAAACAGCTCATGGTTAGACATGTCACTCCATTCATACATGTTATCTCAATGAAACAGCTCATGGTTAGACATGTCACTCCATTCATACATGTTATCTCAATGAAACAGCTCATGGTTAGACATGTCACTCCATTCATACATGTTATCTCAATGAAACAGCTGATGGTTAGACATGTCACTCCATTCATACATGTTATCTCAATGAAACAGCTCATGGTTAGACATGTCACTCCATTCATACATGTTATCTCAATGAAACAGCTGATGGTTAGACATGTCACTCCATTCATACATGTTATCTCAATGAAACAGCTGATGGTTAGACATGTCACTCCATTCATACATGTTATCTCAATGAAACAGCTCATGGTTAGACATGTCACTCCATTCATACATGTTATCTCAATGAAACAGCTCATGGTTAGACATGTCACTCCATTCATACATGTTATCTCAATGAAACAGCTGATGGTTAGACATGTCACTCCATTCATACATGTTATCTCAATGAAACAGCTGATGGTTAGACATGTCACTCCATTCATACATGTTATCTCAATGAAACAGCTGATGGTTAGACATGTCACTCCATTCATACATGTTATCTCAATGAAACAGCTGATGGTTAGACATGTCACTCCATTCATACATGTTATCTCAATGAAACAGCTCATGGTTAGACATGTCACTCCATTCATACATGTTATCTCAATGAAACAGCTGATGGTTAGACATGTCACTCCATTCATACATGTTATCTCAATGAAACAGCTCATGGTTAGACATGTCACTCCATTCATACATGTTATCTCAATGAAACAGCTCATGGTTAGACATGTCACTCCATTCATACATGTTATCTCAATGAAACAGCTGATGGTTAGACATGTCACTCCATTCATACATGTTATCTCAATGAAACAGCTCATGGTTAGACATGTCACTCCATTCATACATGTTATCTCAATGAAACAGCTCATGGTTAGACATGTCACTCCATTCATACATGTTATCTGAATGAAACAGCTGATGGTTAGACATGTCACTCCATTCATACATGTTATCTCAATGAAACAGCTCATGGTTAGACATGTCACTCCATTCATACATGTTATCTCAATGAAACAGCTCATGGTTAGACATGTCACTCCATTCATACATGTTATCTCAATGAAACAGCTGATGGTTAGACATGTCACTCCATTCATACATGTTATCTCAATGAAACAGCTGATGGTTAGACATGTCACTCCATTCATACATGTTATCTCAATGAAACAGCTGATGGTTAGACATGTCACTCCATTCATACATGTTATCTCAATGAAACAGCTGATGGTTAGACATGTCACTCCATTCATACATGTTATCTCAATGAAACAGCTGATGGTTAGACATGTCACTCCATTCATACATGTTATCTCAATGAAACAGCTGATGGTTAGACATGTCACTCCATTCATACATGTCATCTCAATGAAACAGCTCATGGTTAGACATGTCACTCCATTCATACATGTTATCTCAATAAAACAGCTCATGGTTAGACATGTCACTCCATTCATACATGTTATCTCAATGAAACAGCTCATGGTTAGATATGTCACTCCATTCATACATGTTATCTCAATGAAACAGCTGATGGTTAGACATGTCACTCCATTCATACATGTTATCTCAATGAAACAGCTGATGGTTAGACATGTCACTCCATTCATACATGTTATCTCAATGAAACAGCTGATGGTTAGACATGTCACTCCATTCATACATGTTATCTCAATGAAACAGCTGATGGTTAGACATGTCACTCCATTCATACATGTTATCTCAATGAAACAGCTGATGGTTAGACATGTCACTCCATTCATACATGTTATCTCAATGAAACAGCTCATGGTTAGACATGTCACTCCATTCATACATGTTATCTCAATGAAACAGCTGATGGTTAGACATGTCACTCCATTCATACATGTTATCTCAATGAAACAGCTGATGGTTAGACATGTCACTCCATTCATACATGTTATCTCAATGAAACAGCTCATGGTTAGACATGTCACTCCATTCATACATGTTATCTCAATGAAACAGCTCATGGTTAGACATGTCACTCCATACATGTTATCTCAATGAAACAGCTCATGGTTAAGACATGTCACTCCATTCATACATGTCATCTCAATGAAACAGCTCATGGTTAGACATGTCACTCCATTCATACATGTCATCTCAATGGAACAGCTCATGGTTAGACATGTCACTCCATTCATACATGTTATCTCAATGAAACAGCTCATGGTTAGACATGTCACTCCATTCATACATGTCATCTCAATGAAACAGCTCATGGTTAGACATGTCACTCCATTCATACATGTCATCTCAATGAAACAGCTCATGGTTAGACATGTCACTCCATTCATACATGTTATCTCAATGAAACAGCTCATGGTTAGATATGTCACTCCATTCATACATGTTATCTCAATGAAACAGCTGATGGTTAGACATGTCACTCCATTCATACATGTTATCTCAATGAAACAGCTGATGGTTAGACATGTCACTCCATTCATACATGTTATCTCAATGAAACAGCTCATGGTTAGACATGTCACTCCATTCATACATGTTATCTCAATGAAACAGCTCATGGTTAGACATGTCACTCCATACATGTCATCTCAATGAAACAGCTCATGGTTAAGACATGTCACTCCATTCATACATGTCATCTCAATGAAACAGCTCATGGTTAGACATGTCACTCCATTCATACATGTCATCTCAATGGAACAGCTCATGGTTAGACATGTCACTCCATTCATACATGTTATCTCAATGAAACAGCTCATGGTTAGACATGTCACTCCATTCATACATGTCATCTCAATGAAACAGCTCATGGTTAGACATGTCACTCCATTCATACATGTCATCTCAATGAAACAGCTCATGGTTAGACATGTCACTCCATTCATACATGTTATCTCAATGAAACAGCTCATGGTTAGACATGTCACTCCATTCATACATGTCATCTCAATGAAACAGCTCATGGTTAGACATGTCACTCCATTCATACATGTCATCTCAATGAAACAGCTCATGGTTAGACATGTCACTCCATACATGTCATATCAATGAAACAGCTCATGGTTAGACATGTCACTCCATTCATACATGTCATCTCAATGAAACAGCTGATGGTTAGACATGTCACTCCATTCATACATGTCATCTCAATGAAACAACTTATGGTTAGACATGTCACTCCATTCATACATGTTATCTCAATGAAACAGCTGATGGTTAGACATGTCACTCCATTCATACATGTTATCTCAATGAAACAGCTGATGGTTAGACATGTCACTCCATTCATACATGTTATCTCAATGAAACAGCTCATGGTTAGACATGTCACTCCATTCATACATGTTATCTCAATGAAACAGCTGATGGTTAGACATGTCACTCCATTCATACATGTTATCTCAATGAAACAGCTCATGGTTAGACGTGTCACTCCATTCATACATGTTATCTCAATGAAACAGCTCATGGTTAGACATGTCACTCCATTCATACATGCTATCTCAATGAAACAGCTGATGGTTAGACATGTCACTCCATTCATACATGCTATCTCAATGAAACAGCTGATGGTTAGACATGTCACTCCATTCATACATGTCATATCAAAGAAACAGCTGATGGTTAGACATGTCACTCCATTCATACATGTTATCTCAATGAAGCAGCTGATGGTTAGACATGTCACTCCATTCATACATGGTATCTCAATGAAACAGCTGATGGTTAGACATGTCACTCCATTCATACATGTCATCTCAATGAAACAGCTGATGGTTAGACATGTCACTCCATTCATACATGTTATCTCAATGAAACAGCTGATGGTTAGACATGTCACTCCATTCATACATGTTATCTCAATGAAACAGCTCATGGTTAGACATGTCACTCCATTCATACATGTCATCTAAATGAAACAGCTCATGGTTAGACATGTCACTCCATTCATACATGTCATCTCAATGAAACAGCTGATGGTTAGACATGTCACTCCATTCATACATGTTATCTCAATGAAACAGCTGATGGTTAGACATGTCACTCCATTCATACATGTTATCTCAATGAAACAGCTCATGGTTAGACATGTCACTCCATTCATACATGTTATCTCAATGAAACAGCTCATGGTTAGACGTGTCACTCCATTCATACATGTTATCTCAATGAAACAGCTCATGGTTAGACATGTCACTCCATTCATACATGTTATCTCAATGAAACAGCTGATGGTTAGACATGTCACTCCATTCATACATGTCATATCAAAGAAACAGCTGATGGTTAGACATGTCACTCCATTCATACATGTTATCTCAATGAAGCAGCTGATGGTTAGACATGTCACTCCATTCATACATGGTATCTCAATGAAACAGCTGATGGTTAGACATGTCACTCCATTCATACATGTCATCTCAATGAAACAGCTCATGGTTAGACATGTCACTCCATTCATACATGTTATCTCAATGAAACAGCTCATGGTTAGACATGTCACTCCATTCATACATGTTATCTCAATGAAACAGCTGATGGTTAGACATGTCACTCCATTCATACATGTTATCTCAATGAAACAGCTGATGGTTAGACATGTCACTCCATTCATACATGTCATCTAAATGAAACAGCTAATGGTTAGACATGTCACTCCATTCATACATGTTATCTCAATGAAACAGCTCATGGTTAGACATGTCACTCCATTCATACATGTCATCTCAATGAAACAGCTCATGGTTAGACATGTCACTCCATTCATACATGTTATCTCAATGAAACAGTTCATGGTTAGACATGTCACTCCATTCATACATGTTATCTCAATGAAACAGCTGATGGTTAGACATGTCACTCCATTCATACATGTCATCTCAATGAAACAGCTGATGGTTAGACATGTCACTCCATTCATACATGTCATCTCAATGAAACAGCTGATGGTTAGACATGTCACTCCATTCATACATGTTATCTCAATGAAACAGCTCATGGTTAGACATGTCACTCCATTCATACATGTTATCTCAATGAAACAGCTCATGGTTAGACATGTCACTCCATTCATACATGTTATCCTAATTCTGAGCCAACCTGTTTTAGCTCTTACATTTTATATAATATAATGCTGCATATCTTTAACAGAGAAGCAACAAATACTAATGTTATACTATAGTCTATGGTTTGAATTCCTGATCTACCACACTCAAGGCGAGCACCCTAACTATTACACACACAAAATCCTGGGGATGCACTCAGGTGCTACAGAAGGGCAAGTATGTAAGCTGAACCCTAAATAAACCTAGAATATTGTGTGGAAACAAAATATCAAATTTCTCCACTGTGTAAATTTAACCTGTGTAATCTGAACTCCTGTCTATTCTACACACAATAATTGGTTACATTGGTGCTCAGATTAGAGAAATACCATTACACTAATTCATTTAATAGTGAGAACAATGATTTGAGTTTCAATATAAATAAGGTTAAAAAAAAAAAGAAACCCCATAGATTTTTACTTAAATGTCATCAATCAATAACATACATAGTATAAAATATCATTAGAAACCACCCACTCAACCAGCAAAATATGGCATTTCAAGATAGACGCTCCGTTTTTTATTCATGAAGCGAGATATTTTAGAGTAGCGTAAAAAAAGAAGGTCTCTAAAACCAACGGGGTCGCAATCGTATGGTAGTTGGATTTACAACTACCTATGTAATCAGTGCCTATCAATTATTTGCGACAGGTCAGTGGTTTTCTCTGGGTACTTCGGTTTTCTCCACCAATAAAACTGGTCGCCACGATATAACTGAAATATTGTTGAAAGTGGCGACAAATTTATAGAAAATTTGCACAAGTGTTGCTGTGTCTCTCCTGTGATGTAACAACGGTGACAAAGGAAAAGACAGAAAGCTGATATCTAAGTAGTCAATTTTCATCTTAATTATGCAAAAAATGCAAATGCAATGTCACATGATATCTGATATCTGATGAGTTAGGTCTGAGGTATCATGAATGTTTCATATTTAAATTGTTGTCCTCCAGAAATTGTGTTAATTCTCATCACCATTTAAAAGATTTACACTGTGAAAAATGTTATAAATAAAGCTATATCTAACTTATAAATACACCCTATTTTATTTAAATATAGTCAGTGTACTCTAGTCTATTGATTTTAGAGGAATCACATTTTGAAATGACTGAAGCAGCCCTGGAACTTTCATTTGGAAGATTTTTGCCTCAGAGAATGTTTAACCTCTACCAGATACAGACCAACTTCAAGCAATAAATATTATGCATAAATTTATTCAAATTTTCCAGGTTTCAATTTTTTTTGTTTTGTTCTGAAACACAATAGAAAGTTGTTATACCATCTAACTTCCCTAAGCAAAAAAAAAAATATCCAAACTTTTATACATGAAATGACTGGTAACATACTCAGTTTACAGTATATAATATGGTATTTCTTTGTCACAACACTTTTGCATATAAAGTTAGACAATAAATCGATCACATGTTGTCATATATAAACTTGTAATTCATATCCAAGATGATTAAACTGTCATCTGGCTTCACAAGAAAAACTATAAAATCAGGTCAATTGTCCTTGATACTTAAAATGCAAAAAAACATGCACGATAAGTTTGTTGTTTAATTCTCATTGATCTAAGTAAATAACAAACCCCTCCCTTCCCATACACACCCACCCTAATAGCAAAATTGTGAATAAAGTTAGAACACACACAAAAGATCCACTCACCCTAATTGTATTGTGAATAAAGTTAGAACACCGAAAATAATATATAGAAAAAAAATTGACCAAATTAACAACACTACACACATTAAGATGAAGAACAGCAATCAAATTCTGTTCTAATATTTAAATTATTTGTAAGGATAATATTTGACCCTTTTCTCACTCATTCTATTATTTTTATATCATTTTTGGTAAATACAGCAGCAATCTGTACCAGTATGTTATTTTCTGTATTAAAAACATACCGGTAATGTATACAGTCCCCATGATGAGCACCGGTCCTCCAGCACAAGACCAGTAAAACTTTATTGGAACCAGTAAATTTTTCAGCTTTTTATTAGTGGTTCAGTTAGGCACCGGTCTCAGGACATTTGTCCACCTATTTCTCAAATTGTCCTGAAGAAATTTATAAACATTAATTTACTTATTAAAGAATGTCCTGAAGAAATATTGATAAAACTGGAAATTGTCCTGAAGATTTCAAAGTCTACCTGAAACACTTTTATTTAGAACTATATAAAAATAAATTCAAGAATTTTATTCAAATTCAAATTTTCATTTCGAGGACTGTTTATATAATATTCACTATACTATGCATTTTATCGGTAAATATGAAATTTATTTGTACAAGCTTTAGAAACTGGTAGAAAAGTGAGTCTATGGCAAGTGCAAATAAATTTTATCTTTCTGACAATTCTGCAATGTCAAAAAGACCAAAAACAAATGTCAAATTTGACTACAAAGAGCAGAAACAGGCATCATTCTAATCATTTTCAATGATGTCCTCTATCACATCCACATTTATATTGTTTTCATTAGTTTTACATGAGCAGGTACCAGAAAAACTTTTAATAGGTCCATGACTAAATAACACTAAAGTTTATTTGACCTCATAATAGGGGCCAGCATGGTCGTGAACGTATGGTAGTTGGGTTTACAACTACCTATGTAATCTGTGCATATCACCACCAACGTGAGAGTTCGAATCCCACTCAGGTGAGGTGTACTCGATACAACATTATGTAATAAAGGTTTTTTTAATTTACTTGAGGCAGGTCTGTGGTTTTCTCCAGGTACTCCGCTTTCCTCCACCAATAAAACTGACCAGCACAATATATCTGAAATATTGTTGAAAGTGGCATCAAACACCAAAACCGTAATCTCTCTTTATTAATACTCAAAATCATACAATTGCTGAATAAATCCCATACAAATAATCAACAGTACAAGCATGCAGCTTTCAGTTTTTCTCGTAAAAAAAACTTCTAAGCCAGTCCACGTGCATTACCAACAGTAAAAGAACAGTCTATAACAAGGGATATAAATTACTATGATTATCTCTATCATGTCCAATCTACCAACTGCAAATTTTGACATGTCTGAAAATCATGTTAAACATGCTTCAATGATATTAATTGGTGAATGTACAACTGATATGATACCTCATCAATTATAATTATGATCAGGGGAAGTAACTCATCCATCACTCAATCAATCCCATAATACAATAGGCAGCTAGATATGGTAGTTAAATCAGGACTTCCTGAACTGTGAGGTCACAATAAATTTAACCTTGGTAGATTATATTATTTTTAGTAGAAAATCTAGAAATTATTGACAATATTATTAACAAAGATATTTTTTATATTGATTGTTTTTGACAAGCTGAAGCAGCTATTATGACTTAATATTTTATCAATTTTCCCCCAAAAAAAGATAAAACTCAAAAAGCTGGAAGAAAAAAACCATGAATATGCTTGCCAGAGTACCAGGTATTTATTCTAGAAAAAAAACTGCCCAGGTATTCTTGAATTTAAAATAAAGTTTATTCTTATTAATTTAATGATAAAAAAAAATATCTTTGTTTCATATCTTAACAAAGGATAAGGGATGACTGAGACCTACATGGACTGATGTTTGATTTCTTGAAATTAAATGTGGTAAAAATACAAATAAATTTAGTCGGGTCTTTCAATCATCAATGAATAGTAGATGATATCATAAAAACATTATAAACACCTGAATGTACAGTCAATGAATAGTAGATGATATCATAAAAAACATTATAAACACCTGAATGCACAGTCTATAAAACATTCTGTTCTAATGTATACATGTACATGTCTTTGATTTTGAAGATAAATCCAATTTAAATGTTTGGGTGTGTTTGCTTAAGTAAGATAAAAAGGGTGTTTGATTAAATAGATTCAAATAATCATTTGATAGACTGACAAGGTCTCTCCCCTGGCTCATATCTTACTTTCCTATATCGAAGTGACAACAGTTTGAGACAGATTAATCAGTCTTTCCATTTGAATGACCCGTAACACTTTTTTTTCATGTCTTCATTGCATATAAAATATGTATATAATATCATATAAGTTCCTTATGTAATTAACGATTGATCTCAATTTTTTTTCGGTTCATGAAGAAATAAACTAAAAAATGTGTACCGCAAAGCGGGTTACACAAGGGTACCCTGTGTACCACATTTTTTAGTTTATTTCGAATGAACCGAACAAAAAATTGTGATCAATCCTTATAAATTAATTCCTAATTAATTTTTTTCTTGTACTAAAAATATTTTGTTGGATAATAATTGCTTAAAAAGAATTAAAATTAAAAAAATTTCCCAATTGAGACCCCAACATGTGACATTCGCAGTCTTCGAAATAAGGCGGTAGTCCGAAGCCCGTGGCGTGTAAAATTGTACACGGGCGTATAAAATGAGTAGTTCCACAAGTCCGACGGGCCTGTGAAAAAAAGTCATATAGTTTCAAAAGTTGATTTCATAAGATATTGTGTGTAGATATTTAGTTTATTGTTCTCCGTTTTCAGTTGCTGCCGAGTCAATGCAAAAAATGGGTAGGCCTTTTAAGAATTTCCGATATTCGAAATAGATTTAGGTGTGTGTCTGTTTTTTGCAATTTGATTGGTCGATCTTTTTCCCATCATGTAGGTTTTAAAAAAGGACAAGAAGCAGGACTCACGTTAGAGGGCGAAGTAGTTGCGTTGTTAAGGTTGACTTCGATTTCTCGTTGGTCAAAAGCGAAGTTCAAGTAGCCTTGTAATTTTGAAGAGTTGCCCTATGTTGCCCGCATATTTTTGCCACGTGCCATTTATGAAAATATTGACATCGTGTTTATTGAATTCTATGTTATTCATTAAGTATTTTGAAAGTGACTTTCTTGAAAAGTAATCCATTTCGGTTTAAAGAAACTTTAATTTCGTTCAATATCAAATAAAAATGGCACCACAAGAAATGGGGCGCAATCAGACCCTGTGCTACGGGAAATGTTGATCGAAGCTACTTTTAACCAAACAAACTTTTGATTATTTTTTTTCTCAATCCTGTGACATAAAGTCTGAGTTCTCGTATATAATATGTTCATATTTGAGAAGGTTGGTCATTCAAAATTCGTTGAAATGCACGGAGACACTTCAGATTATTTTCGATCCGCTTCCAAATCCGATCGGTATTTTTTTTTATTAATTGTGATCTATTTATAGAACTGTTGCTGACAGACCTGTGTCTACGTTAAGGGTTAATACCTCTGCAGTTAGAAAATAGACTTTGAACTACAGTAGTTTTGTTCCATTGTTGCACTCTGATTTGAGGTCTGACAAATAATAATTACAATCTTTACTTTAAGTTTAACCAATACTGATATGGGATTGAAAGATTTAGATAAGCTTGAAGAGTTACAGTGGTCCAGAAGAGACTTACATCTAGAGAAAAGGAGATATCAACTAAAGAAAAGACAATAAAAGAGAAAGAAAAAGATCTTAATGAGGTAACCTTGAAATTGGCTTCAGCTCAAACATATATATTAAATCTTGAGAAAAGGATAAATGATATGGAATCATCTATATTGTATAAGAAAACAGGCCCGAATATAACTACTTCCAATGATGATAGTGATAGACTTATCTCTATAACACTTGAAGGTCGTTTAATTGAAATTGAGCACAAACTGAGTGAAACATATAGAGCTCCACCTTGTTACCAGGTTCCGAATATCGTAATAAACAACAATATTGATGGCAACAAAAGTGAGACTGCTACAAGCAAATATGAGGTAAAACAGAATACAAACTGTACACAAACTCAAACCGATAGTGTGAACTTAAACATGACCCAAAATAGTACCTATAATGATGAAAATTTAGTTGATGACAATATTAATTGTCAGCCTCACCCTAGTGCTGTAAACCTATCACATATATTAAATCTCAATCAAATGAGTTCTGCTGATATATCCTATCAAAGGAACCAACAAAATCCCGAAAATAAGTCTTATACTTCGATCCCTGACAATAAACAAAACCATTTTTTAGGGAAGCGAAAACAGAATCGACCATCATACCCGAATCCTCAGCACCAAAGACCGGCGATACAATATTACACAGGTATGCCACTATATCAACGTTCAATGTGGAGAACTTCTCATCCAATGCCGTATACCTTCAACAAATTTTAAATAGATCTGACATTGTGAGCATCCAAGAACATTGGCTGTTCACCTTTAAGAAACAGAAATTAATCGACTATTGCTTGGAAAATAACTATATTTGCTTTTTGAAATGTTGTGATGAAATGGAACCTATATCACCAAAAATTAGGACAAGGGGATTTGGCGGGAGTGGAATTCTATGGAGAAAGTCTTTGGACCCTTTTGTTACGAAACTTAGCGATGGGTGCGAAAGAATCTGTGCAATCAAGATTGATTGTGAAGATATATCTATTTGTATCATCTCTGCATATATGCCTACAAATAATGGTAACCATAGCGATGACTTGTACAGAAAATGTCTAGACGAGCTTTCCGAAATAGTAGCAAAATATGACTCTTGTAACATTGTGTTAACTGGTGATCTAAATGCATCTTTTATTAGACCAAAACCAACAGTTAGAGATAAACTCTTCATGCAGGATATTGTGGAAATGGGATTTATACTGCCAGAAAAATACCCAAGGGATAGTACCTTTCACCACTTTAACGGTTATAGTGTATCTCAAATTGACTATATTTTACCTTTTAAACATTGTGATTTTATAACTGATATAAAGATACACCATAGAGAAAGCCTGAATACCTCAACTCATGATCCTGTCTCGGGGAGATTCATTATAAAGCCATATATAAATGCATGTCAAAATGAAGAACAACCAATCAACTTTAAATAATTAATTGTATGATTTGACTAAAAATGTGCTTGCAATGGTTTTTTTTTTGCAAAGGACTGGGAACTATAAGGGCCAAAATCGGCCCCACCTCAGATGTCAATAAAACAACAACAACAACACTCCTAAGAAACTGTTGCTATCAGAATCTGCTGTAAGTTGTCTTTTACGTGTAAGGAGTGTGTCCTTTACATCCCGCGCTAAGGGATGTATTAAAATTGTTCATCATAGCTGTCTGGTGTCCCTTTCACATAAAGTCGGCGTTTTCCTAGAGGAAGCCATTTGTTATTTTATTTATGCCAAATTCGCAGTCATGTTAGGATTCTAATAATAATAGGTTATTATACATTATTATACAGCTATAATTTTAATCCAATTAAAAACAATATGGTTGTGATCATCTTCCGTAATTAAAATCGTCAAAATGAAATACAACCGAATTAATATCAAATGGTGTCTTGTTTCAACCTCATTTAAAATATACCTTGACATTTTTTCATACTTGTATATCATGTGCACGATCTTTTATTACAACACTATTTCACTCAAGTGTACATTTTTTTCCTGTTCTAGTTAAAGGACTTTATCAAACAGAATCATACAGTTTACATGTAATGCAGTTAATACGCATTTAAGCCACAGAATAATATTTCTATTTTCCACACCTTGTGGTGTGGGGTCGCTATTGTGCATGCGAAATATTAATTGCAAACCCCATTGACTGGCTATTTGCTGCCTGTCTAGAATATTTTTTTTTTCTCGATCAACAGTTCAGAAGCTAGAAAACGATATGATGAATAGTGTCTGTCAATCATGCAAACAATAACTTATGCACATGACAGAACGCATTTTCAATGCACTACATACACAAACTTTTGATCCATCATTTGTCCATTGGAGGTTGATTTAAGAGAATGGAACTGATAGAAGTTAAAAGTTTAATTTGGGCACAAAAGGGGAAACTTTATATAATTTATGAAAATGTGATGTAACATATGCGCCAGGGATATTTCCCAAAATTCTTTCAAAATGATATAAACTGTTAATATCTTCCTGGCATTGATGAAATCAGATATGTTCGTGGTAGCCCATCACAAAATACTGTCAGTTCCCTTTTAGCGCTCTCGCTAACATTAAATTTTTCCAAAATAAATAACAAATCTTTAATTTTTTGTCTTTCTTCTTCAGACAAATCTTGGTATGAAGATTTGCTGGACGACGGATTGAAATCGACTTTAACAGTCTGCCCATCAGTACTTTCTAATTTTAAGTACTGGGGTACAAGGCCATATGACTCTACAAACCAAAGTGCAGTTTCAAGCTTCGATTTAAATTATTTTAATTTCCTTGATTTGTTATTTTCGATAATTAACGAACATATGTTTATAATTAAAACACACTAAACAAATTAATACAAATAATTAAATACATATAAAATCATAGAAATAATTCATAAAATATCATATTTATTCAAGAAATTTACATTTTTTATTTCATTAGTCCGTTTTTGTTATGGTCCGTTTTGGTAATGGTCCGTTTTGGTTATGGTCCATTTTGGTTATAGGATGAAACATCCGGTAGCGAGTGTCAATATACGTTCGTGCTATATTTGCATTCCCTAGCTTTCTATATATAGTTGGACCGTTGAGCAAATTGGCATATACACATGTACTGTACATATTTCTTCTGCTGAAGGCTACACAAATACGACTTTTTGCATTTTGTGTGGTATTAATTCAAAGCATAGTGATATTTAAAAAAAAAAGGGGGGTACATATTAAAAATTATCACCAAATTATATGTCTCACGCAATGATGACATCACAAGTTTTTGTTATAAGAGTCTTATAACAATATTGGTTGTGATGATGATGAGGAGGAGGAGGTGGATAGTGATGATATGGAATATACTGAGGATGCTATTGACAATATGATTTTAGAATTTTCAGGAGTTTAATATAAACATGAATCCAAAATAAAGTGTCTTTTTGTGTTTTTTACTTGCATTCTGGTCTTACCTAATGCACAATTGACATGTCCACATAATATTTGGTACATCATCATGTTTTGAGTTTTGGTGGTTTGAATTAATGGTCATTAATGTAGTTTTCAAATTCGGGCCTGTAGAATTGATGGTGGGCCTGTAAATATTTGAACTTACAGGCCCGGTGGGCTTGTAAGGTAAAAAGTTAAGTGTGAAGACTGCATTCGGTTAAAAATTGTATCTATGGAAAATAACATAAATTTGTTATCCAATCAAAATCTCTTAAATACATCAAATTAATTTATTAAGTAATATTTATACCATGCAAATCTTGAGATTGCTTAACTTGGAAAACTATGGTATAAATGATTTGTAACATGAAGCCATGCAATATCACATCTAGGTCATTGATTATTGCATGGCTCTCTGAGAGTAATAAAACTACAGCCCAGATTTAAAGTGTGAAATATCTCGTATCTGTGTGTATTATTTCTTAGTTCTTAGCTGTTGCTGGTATATAATAAACCATAAAAAGATCAAAGGAAGAAGAATGCATTCATGTTGCAATTTATGTATGTATAGGAGAAGACATTTTATAAGTTGTGAAATTTGTATCTTAGGCCTAAATTAAAATGTTGTTTGTTTGCCGTCAGCCGACCGACCCAAAAAAATCTGCGTGACTCAAAAGATTTTATTGCCGTTTTTAAAATAGATTTTTTTTTATTTCCGAAATTTTCGTTCCGGTCTGTTCTCGTAGTCTTTCCATAGTTCGTGTCAATAACAGCTGTGAATATTAAATACTTTTTAAATTTTACCTGTACAAAGACAAATACGAACGTCAAAAACCTGGCCCTAAATGAAAATAACAAGATATCCATCAAAGTCAATGATCTAGGCATCTAGGACATAACTCATGCAAATGATATTGCAGCTTAGGACCGTTAGATAGCATGCTGAACTGACTGATTAATCCTGCCCTATTTCTGTGTCTGTCCTCAACCAGAACCCAGATATCAAAAACGTAATCAAACATTACAATTTACAAACAATAAATAAATAATATAAATTTCTGGTTACATATTATAGGCAGCTAATTGTCAAATAATTGAAAATAAAAGAAATAAATATATTAAAGTAAAGAAAATAGATATTCTAAAATAATTCTATTCATTTTTTTTTCGAACAACACGAGAGTTGGAATAATTTTTTTTTTGTCGCGCAAAGCGCAATTTTTTTTCTCCATAATTCAACATTAGGTTATATGACAAAAACTCTGAATCAGATTATTTTTTTTTCCTCCACCAAAATCAGAATATTTTTTTCAGCAACATTGGGAATCTGAATATTTTTTTAGAAAAAAAACATACCCCCCCCCCCCCCTTCAAGGTAAATGGTCGTGTCGCCAGTTGTACTAATGAAAATATGGAACACATATGTAGTGCCAAGATTCCTGTATGGCCTTGAAGTACAAAACCCCACAAAAAAAGATATTAAAAAGCTTGAACAACTGCAGCGAAAAGTCTGTAGGCAGTTTCAGTGCTTACCTGAAAGAACCTCATCTATAGCTGTCTATGCATTGACGGGAGCAGAACCAATAGAAGTAACACTGAATAAATATTGTATAAACTTATTTTTTGGAATTGTCAGGCTAGACTCAACAATTGAGAAACAAATGCTACTGTGGGAGTCCGCAAATGCCAATGCAAATGATACATTGTTTATCAACATAATAGCTGGAGTTGCACAATTTTTAGTTTTCCGTGAAGTGTTTTGTAGATCATGGTTTGTCCTTTTTCTTTTAGCCATTGTATTGTCTATCGAGTACGGTAGATCGTGGGTTCGAGCCCCGATAGTTGCAAACCAAAGACTATAAAATTGGTATTTGTTGCTTCTCCGCTAAACACACAGAACAAATGCAATATAGCCCAAAAAGTGCAAGGTTCATGTATCTAAATCTGAAACAGAAACATGCACAGATGTCTATTTAGCTTCATGCATGCTCAGTATTCATACTGTATACTTAATATTTTAAACATACAAAAAATGTATGTCTGGTTCAGAAAAATAAAATAATATACCTACCTACCTACCCACACAAAAAAATCTGAGTCGGAGAATGGCAAACAAACAATATTTTAATTTAGGCCTTATCCAGTTGTTTATTGAACAATAAAATGTGCTTAAAATTTAATTTTGATACAAAAAACACTTTGAAATTGACAAGTTTGTGTATTCCAAGCAAGATCAAGTCAATGGCTTATGTTATGATGTCAAAATATTTCTCAAAAATACAATTTCAAAATGTTTGTTGTCAACAACACAAGTCAACAATGATGACGTGTGTCAAAAGCCATCTGCTCCTAATCAAGTAATATCATAAATATGTCATTACTAATTTAGAAATAAGGATGGATTTGAGAAATGTCTATTATATTTTTGAAGAAAAATGGCTCAAAAAGAATTTTTACATGTTAATTACTCATCAAGTGGTAGAGGATAATTTTGAGCTCAGTTACAACAAATACACCATGCCTCTTGTGTTTTAAGGAAGATAAAAGAATTGGAAAACAATTTTTGTATTAATAGGTGACTGTAGCACATCTATAATACCATTTCCTTTGACTATTACTTTATTTGGTGTGTGGGTGAGTTTATGGTGTTTAATGCCACTTTCAACAATATTTCAATTACATCGTGGCGGTCAGTTTTATTAGTGGAGGAAACCAGAGTACCTGGAGAAAACTACCAACCTGTCACAGGTGACTGATAAGCTATATCACATAATGTTGTATCTAGTACACCTCGCCACGAACGGGGTTCAAACTCACAACTTTAGTAGTAGTGATAGGCACTGATTGCACAGGTAGTTGTAACTCCAAATACAATACGATCACGACGGCCCCTACTTTATTTGTATTATAGATCTAATTGTCATATATTATGGGAAGCTGTGCATGTATTGAACAATGTCATATAAATAAACAACCAGAGGCTCTCAAGAGCCTGTATCGTTCACCTGGTAATAAAAAAAACCAATTGGTCCTATGTAAAAACTATGTCCTGCGTCATCTTGGAATTACGATCAACATAAAAAACACAAAGTTTGTAAAGGACCTTCCAATGATTGATGCACAGTTTAGGTTCAATCAGTGCAATAGCTTCAGAGAAGAATATATTTCTGTATTTTCCCCATATGGTTCTGTGTTAATACTATGACCTGTGGTGGCAGCCATCTTGGATTTCCGATCGGCATAAAAAACAGGACCTTCCAATGATCATTCCTGGGCAGTTTGGTTTCAACTGTCCAAGTGGTTTCAGAGAAGAAGCATTTTGAAACATTTTTCCCATAGGGTCCAATGTTAAACTAACTCCTGCCGTAGCCGCCATTTTGAATTTCATATCAGAATGAAAAACGTATATTTTGTAGAGGACCATTCAATGAACATTTATGTACAGTTTGGCTTTAATCATATTTGTAGTTTCTGAGAAGAAGGCATTTGAACATTTTCCCATAGGGTCCAATGTTAATCTATGTATTGTGGTGGCGGCCATCTTGGATTTCTGATCGGCATAAAAAACATAAAATTTGTAGAGGACCTTCCAATGATCATTCCTGGGCAGTTTGGTTTCAACTGTTCTAGTGGTTTCAGAGAAGAAGCGTTTTCAAACATTTCCCCCATAGGGTCCAATGTTAAACTAAGTCCTGCCGTAGCCGCCATTTTGAATTTCATATCGGAACAAAAAACGTAAAGTTTGTAGAGGACCATCCAATGAACATTCATGTACAGTTTGGCTTTAATCATATTTGTAGTTTCTGAGAAGAAGGCATTTGAACATTTTCCCATAGGGTCCAATGTTAATCTATGTCCTGTGGTGGTGGCCATCTTGGATTTCCGACCGGCATAAAAAACAGAAACTTTGTAGAGGACCTTCCAATGATCATTCCTGGCCAGTTTGGTTTCAACTGTCCAAGGGGTTTCAGAGAAGAAGCATTTTGAAACATTTTTCCCATAGGGTCCAATGTTAAACTAAGTCCTGCCGTAGCCGCCATTTTGAATTTCATATCGGGAGAAAAAACGTAAAGTTTGTAGAGGACCATCCAATGAACATTCTTGTACAGTTTGGCTTTAATCATATTTGTAGTTTCTGAGAAGAAGGCATTTGAACATTTTCCCATAGGGTCCAATGTTAATCTATGTCCTGCGGTGGTGGCCATCTTGGATTTCCGATCAGCATAAAAAACACACACCTTGTAGAGGACCTTCCAATGATCATTCCTGGGCAGTTTGGTTTCAATTATCCAAGTGGTTTCAGAGAAGAAGCATTTTGAAACATTTTTCCCATAGGGTCCAATGTTAAACTAAGTTCTGCCGTAGCCGCCATTTTGAATTTCATATCGGAACAAAAAACCTTAAGATTGTAGAGGACCATCCAATGAACATTCATGTACAGTTTGGCTTTAATCATATTTGTAGTTTCTGAGAAGAAGGCATTTGAACATTTTCCCATAGGGTCCAATGTTAATCTATGTCCTGCGGTGGCGGCCATCTTGGATTTCCGACCGGCATAAAAAACAGAAAATTTGTAGAGGACCTTCCAATGATCATTCCTGGGCAGTTTGGTTTCAACTGTCCAAGTGGTTTCAGAGAAGAAGCATTTTGAAACATTTTTCCCATAGGGTCCAATGTTAAACTAAGTCCTGCCGTAGCCGCCATTTTGAATTTCATATCGGAACAAAAAACCTTAAGATTGTAGAGGACCATCCAATGAACATTCATGTACAGTTTGGCTTTAATAATATTTGTAGTTTCTGAGAAGAAGGCATTTGAACATTTTCCCATAGGGTCCAATGTTAATCTATGTCCTGCGGTGGTGGCCATCTTGGATTTCCGACCGGCATAAAAAACATAAAATTTGTAGAGGACCTTCCAATGATCATTCCTGGGCAGTTTGGTTTCAACTGTCCAAGTGTTTTCAGAGAAGAAGCATTTTGAAACATTTTTCCCATAGGGTCCAATGTTAAACTAAGTTCTGCCGTAGCCGCCATTTTGAATTTCATATCGGAACAAAAAACCTTAAGATTGTAGAGGACCATCCAATGAACATTCATGTACAGTTTGGCTTTAATCATATTTGTAGTTTCTGAGAAGAAGGCATTTGAACATTTTCCCATAGGGTCCAATGTTAATCTATGTCCTGCGATGGCGGCCATCTTGGATTTCCGATCGGCATAAAAAACAGTAACTTGGTAAAGGACATTCCAATGATCATTCCTTTACAGTTTGGGTTCAGTCAGTTCATTAGTTTCAGAGAAGAAGATCTTTGAAATTTCAGCCAATCAGAGCATATTATTGGCCCTGGCAGCCATATTGAATATCCGACTGGAACGAAAAACAGTAACTTTGTAGAGGACCATCCAAGGAACATTCCTGCTAAGTTCGGTTCCAATTGGCCAAGTGGTTTCGGAGAAGAAGCTTGAAATGTGAAAAGTTTACAGACGACAGACGACAGACGACGGACGCCAAGTGATGGCAATAGTTCACATGGACCTTTGGTCCAGGTGAACTAAAAATATAGTTGGCATCAGAGATACACAAGACGAGTTGCTATTGTAGCAGTCAAGTATGAGAAATGTACCATTATGTAAACTACAGGGCCCCTCATTAATGGCACATGGGTTTAAATCCAAAATGTAAAAAAAAAAAGAGAAAAAAAAAAGAGATTGTTTTATTTTAGGTTTTTCTTGAAAAATTGATGAGTAAAAGAATTGAGAAATATTGTTACCGGTATCTGAAAAAAACCAACAAACCTACACTTCCCCACTTCTTCAACAAAATTTTTTGTTGCATTTTCTTTCATACATTTTTTTTGTACACTTGGCAAATCATGTTAAATGTCAATAGCTAGTTTTCAAATTTCAAGGCAATCCACAACAAAGTCAAAACATCATTTTTCATACAATGAAGGGGCATAACTCTCAAATGACAAATGTCTGACATCTCAAAATCAAACTTGACATCTAAACTTATCAAAATTACAAGTCAATGTTCTACAGCCAATAAAACAAAAAACAGAAATAACTCAGACACGACAATTGTTGTATATCCCAAATTCAAACTGGACCTGTATTTTATTCATCTACAGTAAGTTTTAGAATTTCAAGTCCATCTGATATCTAAAACTTAAGATATTAAATGACTGGAAACAGAAAGCTGATGCCACATTCCCATACTCCTGCCATTCATCAAACTGATAGCCAAATTCAACTTTTTGACACAACTCGGGTAAAATGTCTTGACCTAGGGTAAACAAAAATATAGATGGGAAGATTTAAAGTGGAGTTTAAATACCTTAATGCCTTTAATATTAATTGAATCTCTATTTTTAACAATGACCTGTGACAATAAAACCCCCTGAAGAAAGTCAAATACATTTTGTATATAAAATATCAGTGGGTTTTATACAATTTAATGGGTAACGTTTAAAGTTTACACTCCCCTACACCATTACCACAACCAAATATAGAATTTATTTCACCACTGACCTTGTGATTTTTTTAATGATACAGGTCAGATTAACTAGGTCAATGATAAATATAAATAACTACATTCCTTATCCATTAAGTTAAATTACAGTTTTAATTAATGGTTTCAAGCCAATACCTCCAGCAAAATAGTTGCAATTGACATTTTGAAATTTAAATTCAAATTAAAAGTTATTTTTAGTTGATTGATTTGATTGCTTAACTTTGATATTGATGACCAGAATGAGAGCGAAATATGGCATAGAGAGTGTGGGGGGGGGGGGGGGGGGGGGGGGGGGTATGGAGTTAATGCCACTTTCAACAATATTTCAGCTATATCATCATGGCGGTCAGTTTTATTCGTGGAGGAAACCCCACTACCCAAACAAAACCACCGACCTGGCGCAAGTCACTGACAAACTTTATCACATAATGTTGTATCAAGTACACCTCTCCTGAGTGGGATTCGTTGTATTGATTCCCATTAGTTTTCTTTTTTTTATAGAAAGACTGTTTGGCTCGGAATCAGAATAATGTGTCCGTGTGGGGTGACATGTCCATCCACAAACTGTTGTGTCAGTGAGCTAGCACTATAAAAAGTCAACTAAGCATGTTGGTCTAGCACAAGGCGGACATTATCATCATCTCATTGAAAATTAACTTATTCTCGCCATGATATAGCTGAAAAATTGTTGAGTTGGCGTTAAACAACAATCGCTCACTCACTAGATACCATTCATCATCAGTTTTGTTCTTATCACATTCTGGGTCCCTGTTTGAATTGTACTGTTTCCATTAGTTTTCTTTTTCTTATATCTATATATATTTGTAAATGTCAAACTTCAAAGGGATGTACTTACTTCAAGTACCGGTATACTCTTGATACCATGGATATTTACTATTATAACAACTTTTGTTTTCACAAGAAACTCAGATGTCAGCTAAAACAATTATTTCCTAACCACATTCAACAACTTAAAACATTCTAATTCCATTAAAAAAGCATTAAAAACAAAATAATTCATATTTTCTTAACACAAAATTTATTTAGCAACAATTCATATTTTTTAATTTGACTTTTTGGACCTAATTTAAGTAAAGACAATAGCACCTTATTTTATTTAGCAACAATTTATATTTTTTATTTGACTTTTGTGGACCTAACTTAAGTAAAGACAATAGCACCTTTTAATGTAAGTTTTAAATCTGCAGACAAGTGTAATGATTCCCCTTAGATAAATATGTACCGGTAATGAATTTTAATCAGAAGATCTAAAAGTCGTATCACTGAAATCTTGTACAATAAATTGTCTCTACTTTCTACTATAAATCATTCTATACAAAGGTTTATAAAAACAGTTAAAGTAGAAATCTGAAGACAGGAAATGTTTATCTTCATGGCAACTGTTTTTCTGATAAAAAATGATAATTTCATGAAGTGTCCATTTTAATTACCAGTAGTATCAGTTTTGTGATCTAAGTTTTTTCCCCCTTTTTTTTCTGGATCTCTATTTTATGGGATTTAATTAAACTAAAATATTTGCAGACATGTAGTGGTTGTGGTTCATAGTGTTTAACACCACTTTCAACAATATAGTACTTATATGAGGAATGACCTTATAAGAGGGGGACAATATAGTACTTATATATTTACCATTTCAGTGGATTTGAAATCTGGCCTGATAAGAACGGTGGCCTTTGGTGGGAGTGGCCTTATAAGAGGGGTGGCCATATAAGAGGGGTGGCCTTTGGTGGGAGTGGCCTTATAAGAGGGGTGGCCATTGGTGGGAGTGGCCTTATAAGAGGGGTGGCCATTGGTGGGGGTGGCCTTATAAGAGGGGTGGCCATTGGTGGGGGTGGCCTTATAAGAGGGGTGGCCATTGGTGGGAGTGGCCTTATAAGAGGGGTGGCCTTTGGTGGGGGTGGCCTTATAAGAGGGGTGGCCATTGGTGGGAGTGGCCTTATAAGAGGGGTGGCCATTGGTGGGAGTGGCCTTATAAGAGGGGTGGCCATTGGTGGGAGTGGCCTTATATGAGGGGTGGCCATTGGTGGGAGTGGCCTTATAAGAGGGGTGGCCATTGGTGGGAGTGGCCTTATAAGAGGGGTGGCCATTGGTGGGAGTGGCCTTATAAGAGGGGTGGCCATTGGTGGGAGTGGCCTTATAAGAGGGGTGGCCATTGGTGGAAGTGGCCTTATAAGAGGGGTGGCCATTGGTGGGAGTGGTCTTATAAGAGGGGTGGCCATTGGTGGGAGTGTCCTGATAAGAAGGGTGGCCTTTGGTGGGAGTTGCCTTATAAGAGAGGTGGCCATTGGTGGGAGAGTCCTTATTAGAAGTGAACTACTGTAATACTATGTTCGTACTCTTATAAGTTTTCATTACGGATAAAAATTTAATCAGAATAATAACCGAATCATGCATTTCAAATTCAGTCATTAAACACAACATGCCCAAAAATAAAAGATTTCAGACAACCAATCGGAGGTGATACCAAATTGAATGATCAATTTTAAATGTATAAAAATCGGCACATTAACTGTGTACATAAATAGACATAAAAAAATTGAAACTTTATTAGTGTACATAAATAGACATATAAAAATCGGCACTTTATCTGTGTAAATAAATAGACATATAAAAATCGGCACTTTATCTGTGTGCATAAATACACATACATGAATAATAAAAAATCAGTAACGCACCAAAGGTGCGAAAGCCGAGTTGCGAACATATGGTTGAACAATGCCTAGTTATATAATTCTGAACCTTGAGATATTGTGTGGAAACAAAAAAAGTATCAAATTGATGTTCTATTTTTAGAAGTTGTGACCTTGACCTTTGACCTACAAATCTCAATATCAATAAGCTTCCTCCCCTCACCATCAGGCATGTGTGTACCAAGATTCATTTAGATCCGACATTTCTTTCTTAAGATATCGTGCGGAAACAAAAAAAGTATCAAATTGTTCTTCTATTTTGAGAAGTTGTGACCTTGACCTTTGTTCTACGATCCTCAATATCAATAGGCTTCCTCCTCTCACCACCAGGCATGTGTTTACCAAGTTTCATTTAGATCAGACATTTCATTCTTAAGATATTGTGCGGAAACGAAAAAGTTGACGCCCGGACAACATTCATCATATTATAAGCCAAGTTCGACTCGACTTAGCTAATAAAAATCAGCACTTTATGTGAATCGGTACATAGATAGAAATTGTACACTGGTATTGGAATATAAAGCTTTGATGTGCAAATAATTACCACTACAACATAATTGTCTTAAGCAGACTATTAATTTTGATGGCTTAGGTTCATTATGACATAAAGAAAAGGTTGTCTTGTAAAAAACTTCAAAAACAAAGGTAAAAAACATGAATTTTCAAAGAGTATAATTTTACACATGAATACTGGAGTAATTCTAAAATTGTTGAGCCATAGCAATCTAGTCTCTGATGTTTAAAAGATGAATGATATCTACAGGAAACAAATAAATTTTACTCTCTGATGACATTTATACAAATGCTTTAATAAAAACGCTATGACTATTTTTAATACATGTACCAGTATCACACCAGGGTTACAGGGTATATTTGAATAGGAGTTCGGTATAGGGTTTATGGTGTTTAATGCCACTTTCTACAATATTTCAGTTATATTGTGGTGGTCAGTTTTATTGGTGGAGGTAACCAGAGTACCCGAAGAAAACCACCTACCTGTCATAAATCAGACAAAAATTATCCTGAGTGGGATTCGAACTCACAACATTAGTGGTGATAGGCACTGATTGCATAGGTAGTTGTAAATCAAACTACCATAAGATCATGACCACGATGGCCCTCTAATATTTGAATAGGTGGTAACATGTAACTTGTTTAATAATTAAGTCACACATTTGATAATATATCCTTAGCACCAGATATTACAATTTATTCTTTCTGATGTTGTAGTTTGGAGGTTATTGAGCCTCATCATGAATCCAAATATTTTTGGTAGACAGGCATAACTGTAATAATCTCCACACAAATGATTCTGTAATACTTTGTCTTGCTTACAAACATCATTGAAATGAAAATTTCAATTTCATTGGTTAAGATCAAATTCTTGAATTTATTTTTATATACATGTAGATCTAAATAAAAACTGAAAAATTTACTGGTCCGAACAAAGTTTGACTGGCTTTGAGTCTGAGGACCGGTGCTCATCGTGAGAACTGTACATGTATTTACCACTAGTTTATTCCAGAACAAATCCCTTTATAATAAAAACTAAAACTTAATAGTCACATAGATAAAGGTAAATTTCTTTCTTTTCATCTCTCTTTGTTACACCTGTGTATTGATAAATTGATAAGTTGTCAAAATTATGATTCAGTAGTAAAAACTTTAAAAATGAAGAAAACATAAATCTACCAGTAACAATGTTCATTTCATAAATAAACTGCTAGTTTTAAAACATAATAAATTTAAAACATTATACATATGCAAAAAAAAATCCTGAAAGTTGATCAATGTCTGAGGTCATCATATCTTATAACAAGGAATGTGTGCATCACAAAATACGCCCATCTATATAAATTATCAAACAGTATAATGGTAATTCAGTCTAACAACTAATCATGTGAGCAGGAAAATTAAGTCCTTTGAGGTTAGCAAATTTGTGGCATTCCACCACTTTTATGCCATTACTGGCATTAGGTTAATATGCAACTATATATTTCTATCAGGATATATAGGTAGAAATATTGTATTGATTTACCTGGTGAGACTAATGACCCCAAAATAAATAGGGTTCTTCCCCTTCCACAGGGGAATCATGTGGCCAAGTATGGTCAAGATCCAATATACAGAACTAAAGTTATCGTGCTGAAACAATCCTGTTGTCAAAAATTCTATTTATAGTAACAGTGACCTTGACTTTTTACTTTTGACCTAATGACCCCAAAATAAATAAGGTTCTTCCCCTTCCACAGGGGAATCATGTGGTCAAGTTTGGTAAAGATCCAATATACAGAACTAATGTTATCATGCGGAAACGACCCTGCTGTCAAAAATTCTATTTATTGTAACAGTGACCTTGACAAAAATTCTATTTATTGCAACAGTGACCTTGACCTTTGACCTAATGATCCCAAAATAAATAGGTTTCTTCCCCTTCCACAGGGAAAGCATGTGGCCAAGGTTGTGGCCAAGGTTGGTAAAGATCCAATATACAGAACTAAAGTTATAATGTGGAAACGACCCTGTGGTCAAAAATTATATTTATAGTAAGTGACCTTGACCTTTGACCTAATGACCCCAAAATAATTAGGGTTCTTCCCCTTCCACAGGGGAATCATGTGGCCAAGTTTGGTAAAGATCTGATATACAGAACTAAAGTTATTGTGCGGAAACCTGTGTGGACGCCAGCCGCCAGCCATACCCAATCACATAATATGGCTCTCTGGAGATGGGCAGATGGGCGTATAAAAACTAATCATAGGACACCATCTATATATATATATATATATATATATATATATAAACAGAGAGTAATAAAAATGTCTTAAATTAATTCTACTAGAAATTTAATCCATCAACCAGAACCTGACATTTATCTGTTAAAACAATATTGATTATGAAACATACATTTCTCCCCATCAAAATCACCAATTTTTGTCTATGCAAATTAATACATGTTTTATATAGTGTTGAACTATTAGATAGCAATATGTATGTATTCTTTTACAAGACAAACATTTATTACAAACAGTTAATAGATATAGAAAACACAATAGGACACATCCAGAGATCTAACTTGAAAAAGTAGCAGTCATGTACACCTCTAAGTGGATTAATGAACCAATTTAATACATGTACACCTCTAAGTGGATTAATGAATTAATTTAATACATGTACACCTCTAAGTGGATTAATGAACCAATTTAATACATGTACACCTCTAAGTGGATTAATGAACCAATTTAATCCATGTACACCTCTAAATGGATTAATGAACCAATTTAATCCATGTACACCTCTAAGTGGATCAATGAACCAATTTAATACATGTACACCTCAAAGTGGATTAATGAATTAATTTAATTGATCTACACCTCCCAGTGGATTGATTAATGAACCAATTTGATCCATGTACACCTCCAAGTGGATTAATCAATCCACCTACAATTGTTAGTGAATTAAGACCCAAATCAACCCATCAACTTCTCCCAGACACCTAAAGACATCAGACATAAATCAAACTATAGATTGATTTGAGTAGTTGCTTTACATGATTGATTGATTGGTGTTTAATACCAATATTAGCAGTATTTCAGCTATATCGTGGGATGGTTTACTTTGATCGATTGATTGGTGTTTAACTCCAAATTTAGCAGTATTTCAGCTATATCTGGCATAGTTGCTTTACAGTATCTCTCAGCAGGTTAGCATGATATCTTAATGACCAGATGTAAGGTTGGGTTCACTCCACCTCTATAAATATTGGAGGTAATTAATCCACACCTGTCCTGTCAATGTTTTAAACCATATTTGCATCAAGAAGAATGTACACCGTTTTGTGGGTGATTTGTAGTTGTGCCTTCATACAATAGTGTATATCCAGTTACAGTCATGTAAAATAATGTTCACAGTTTGTAAACAATATCTACTTCATCGTAAATACAGGTCAGATTTTGACCCCGTTTTCACATGAACGAGTATAAGAATTCAGGAATATTATACCCCATTGAAAATTATAATGTAGAAAACTTCAGATTTTGACCCTTCTTTCACATGAATGAGTAAAAAATTCAGGAAAATTATACTCGAAATGAAAATTATAATGTAGAAAACTACGTTAAAAATTACGTTAAAAATATAACATTATTCTGAATGTACTGAAACAACCTCACAAATGTATTTAATTCTTATCAACTTACTAGATAAAAAGATTAAATTGTAAGTACAATCAAACCTGCCCATGGGGTCACATCTATTAAGTCAAACCTGCCCGTGGGGTCACCTCTATTAAGTCAAACCTGCCTGTGGAGTCACCTCTATTAAGCAGTCACCTGTATTAAGAGGTCACCCTTGTCTTGTCCTGTCAAAGAAAATTTCATATGAACTGAACCACTTTTAAGAGGTCACCTGTCATTTAAGACCACTTTTTCTTTGTCCCAAAATGTAACCTTTAAATACAGGTTTGACGGCAACACATGATAAAATTGTTAACAGTAATTAGAAGAAGTGAAATAAGAGTTTAGTTGTGAGGTACATCAACATTTACCTCATTACTGAGGGGTTTAATGCTATTTTTAATAATACAGTAATCTTATAAGGCCATCCCCTCTGTAATGAAATAGTGGTATCATAAATAACAGGGGTGGCCTCCCTTGAGGGGGACAATTTAGTAGTATTTTACTCTCAGTGCATCAGAAATATTGCCTAATAAGAGGTGTGACCTTTGAAGGAAGTGGGCTTATATACGAGTTGCCTGATAAAAGAGAGGGACTACTGTATTTCCCTTATATCACACCTTCAGTTTTATTGGAGGAAACCGGAGTACCTAGAGAAACTCACTGATCTGCTGCAAGTCACTGACAAACTATTATATAATGCTGCATCATGTACACCTGGTCAGGTCACAACTTCAGTGGTGATAGACACTTATTATTTTTGCATATGTAGATGTAGATCCAATTACCATACCAACATGGTTGTGAGAGCCCTAGTATGGGAGTGAAACTCAATAAGCCACAAGTCACCAATAATCTTTCTCACATATCAAGCACACCTCACCAGGGGAGGTAATCAAACAGAGCAACATTATGCCACAAGTCACTGACAAACTTTATCACATATCAAGCACACCTCACCAGGGGAGGTAATCAAACAGAACAACATTATGCCACAAGTCACTGACAAACTTTATCACATATCAAGCACACCTCACCAGGGGAGGTAATAAAACAGAACAACATTATTGGTGATAATAAGGCTGTATAGATAAATGATCAACTGCTGAAGTAAAGAATCTATCGTATCTTTCTATCATAGCTGGTCGTTTACTTATTTACTCAGATCTGGTGTTGATCTTACAAGAGAGTAACCTCTCTCTTGTTGAAAGTTTCTTCGGTTTTTACATGTCAACTGTGATTGCATAAGAAGGAAATATCTCTCTAATTTACATTCTTGTTATGATTGGCTGATGATAATCTGCAATCTCAAATCTGTTATAATCTTTTCAATTAACTTACCAAATTTACATAGAATATGCCAAACCATATACAAATGTATAAGATAAATATTTCCTAAGAAAATAATGAAAACTGATTGGAATCTTTTTCTCAACAAGAATTATTTATTGTTATAGCTTGTATCCTTGTTTTTATACAATCAAATCCTGACAGAAGCTAAACACAAGTGTTTCTAGCTTTATAGCCCTCCCAATTACTGGTAGACAGATGATAGGACATGATGGGGCAGGTTCTATACAGAATAGATATATCAAAGTCAAATAGATAAAACACATATCAGACAGACACTTCCCTGTTTGTTATTTACATGTGTTAACATAGTCTCAGACCCATGTAAATAGCAAACAGGGGAGGTAATTCAACAAGATTAAATAATATCAAAGTGTTAACAAACTACCAGATATATCCTAGTACAAGATGAAAAGGGGAAATAAAAAATACAAACCAAACATTAGAGTGTTAACACACTACAAGAGAGCCTGTCATTGAAGACAAAGGGGAGGTAATAAAACAAGATTAAATAACATCAGTGTTAACATGCTACCAGATAAATCCTCGTAAAGGATAAAAAGGGGAGATAAACAAAAAAATACAAACCAAACATTTGAGGGTTAACACACTACAAGAGAGCCTGTCATTGAAGACGAAGGGGAGGTAATAAAACAAGATTAAATAACATCAAAGTGTTAACATGCTACCAGATAAATCCTCGTAAAGGATAAAAAGGGGAGATAAAAAAAAAAAATACAAACCAAACATTTGAGGGTTAACACACTACAAGAGAGCCTGTCATTGAAGACAAAGGGGAGGTAATAAAACAAGATTAAATAACATCAAAGTAATATGAAACAGGCACGGCCATGAATGCTCGCGAATCTGAAAATTATCTGCCACTTTCACGCTCATCCAGTGCATCAAAATAGTGTCGAGAATTTTTGGGCGGAGATATATCGGGGACGACTTTTTTTAGGGTCGAATCTAGTCTCATTCAATCGAACTCTCGTTCCTTACGAGATCTCAAAAGCTAACTTCCATGTAACTCGAATAATACTGCGCCCTCTGTCGGCACTATCGCTAGTTAATGTAGCGACCAGCCGGAGCGTAATATAAGGACTGGATAATAAAACAAGATTAAATAACATCAAAGTGTTAACAAACTACTAGACAGATCCCCCTAAAGGATGAAAGGGGAAAAGAGGGAAATAAAAAAAAATCTCCTCCCCTGTGAATTAAGATATAGAGACAAGACACAGTAATTAAATTTATAAAATGACAACAGTTTATTTTCATATCTATTGTTTTCATTGTAAAGCAATTAAGATGTCTATACACCACTGTATTTGACACTTTAAGTTGTTTTTCTTGTACTTGTACATCAAAACAATTTAAATGAATAAAATGAATTTATTTATAATGTAAATGGGTATTTAATACCTAACATGTTATACTGAGAAGATCTGTCAACCAGTCACTCATCTGTCAGGTCTATCATCAAGGGCTAAAAATCAAATTTACAAACATACAAAACATTAGTACAAAGAGTGAACAAGTTACAAACACACAAGACATTAGTACAACGAGTGAGTGAGACTAAAAATCTAACTAACTTACTTACTTACTTACTTACGTGAGTGAGTGAGTGAGTGAGTGAGTGAGTGAGTGAGTGAGTGAGTGAGTGAGTGAGTGAGTGAGTGAGTGAGTGAGTGAGTAGTGAGGAGTGAGTGAGTGAGTGAGTGAGTAGTGAGGAGTGAGTGAGTGAGTGAGTGAGTGAGTGAGTGAGTGAGTGAGGGAGGGAGGGAGGGAGGGAGGGAGGGAGGGAGGGAGGGAGGGAGGGAGGGAGGGAGGGAGGGAGGGAGGGAGGGAGGGAGGGAGGGAGGGAGGGAGGGAGGGAGGGAGGGAGGGAGGGAGGGAGTGAGTGAGTGAGTGAGTGAGTGAGTGAGTGAGTGAGTGAGTGAGTGAGTGAGTGAGTGAGTGAGTGAGTGAGTGAGTGAGTGAGTGAGTGAGTGAGTGAGTGAGTGAGTGAGTGAGTGAGTGAGTGAGTGAGTGAGTGAGTGAGTGAGTGAGTGAGTGAGTGAGTGAGTGAGTGAGTGAGTGAGTGAGTGAGTGAGTGAGTGAGTGAGTGAGTGAGTGAGTGAGTGAGTGAGTGAGTGAGTGAGTGAGTGAGTGAGTGAGTGAGTGAGTGAGTGAGTGAGTGAGTGAGTGAGTGAGTGAGTGAGTGAGTGAGTGAGTGAGTGAGTGAGTGAGTGAGTGAGTGAGTGAGTGAGTGAGTGAGTGAGTGAGTGAGTGAGTGAGTGAGTGAGTGAGTGAGTGAGTGAGTGAGTGAGTGAGTGAGTGAGTGAGTGAGTGAGTGAGTGAGTGAGTGAGTGAGTGAGTGAGTGAGTGAGTGAGTGAGTGAGTGAGTGAGTGAGTGAGTGAGTGAGTGAGTGAGTGAGTGAGTGAGTGAGTGAGTGAGTGAGTGAGTGAGTGAGTGAGTGAGTGAGTGAGTGAGTGAGTGAGTGAGTGAGTGAGTGAGTGAGTGAGTGAGTGAGTGAGTGAGTGAGGCTAAAAATCAAACTTACAAACATACAAGACATAAGAGTGAGTGAGTGAGTGCTGTTTAACGTAAAGCCAGCAATTTTTCAGCTATTTTATTATACATGGTGAGAACAAGTCATTTTTTTATGAGATAATCATTCTATCTGTTTTGTTTGTACCAGATTAACTCATACCAGAGTTTGATTATTTTAGTGCTATTGCTCACTGAAGCAACACAAGTCTACCTTTATTTTGTGCTAGGAGGTCTTTGTGTCGAAACGTCAGAAGGATCGGTCAACTAACTATAGCATAGAAACCATTGTGTCTACAAAGAGACGACAACGACGACGACAGACCCATGCCATAATACAAAATTGACCCACACATTTTTGCGGGTGAATAAAAATAATAGGTTTACAAAAAGAGTGTCATTGAAATTACTTATTATATTTACTATGCAATCAGTGTCTATCACCACTAACGTTTTGAGTTTGAATTCTGCTCATGGCGAGGTGTACTCGATACAACATTATGTGATAAAGTTTGTCAGTGACTTGCGGCAGGTCAATGGTTTTCTCCGGTTTCCTCCACCAATAAAATTAACCGCCACTATATAACTGAAATATTATTGAACGTGACATTAAACACCATAATCCTAACCCTTAATTGCCTGTAATCAAAACTCTATTTACTCGATTAGGAGTCATTTTTAACAAAGGGAGCTATATTGCCATCATTATTTTCTCCTATTGATTTAAAAAAAATATAAATATGGTAATCTTTCTCGTAATTATTCAAATGGTTTATGACAAATTGTAATAACTAACTTTAAATAATTCAAGTAAATAAATATCATCAATTCCCCGATGTTTTAAACACTGATCAGCTGATCTGACAAACATAACACGTTTAAAGAGACAATTTTTTTTTTTATTTAGCATATTTTGGAAATAACGATTTACAATTACTTATTTGGTTAAAACTCTGAATCTCAGATAGTTTATAATATAGGAGATAAGAATTGTGAATGATACCTGAGGGGTTCCAAACAGAATGTTTTTTTATGAATGAATAAACATGTGATATTCGGCAAGCATAAGAAGAGTTTGAAGATACCAAAGGGATAATCAGAATCCATAAATCAATGAAGGACAGACAACACAATGGTCAAAAGAAAAAGGACAAAAGGGCAACAACAATCTATTAAACTAAAGATTGAGCAACACAAACCACACGGGGGTGAACTCAGGTGCACCGGAAGGGTAATATAAGTTAATATATGTTAAGCCACCCACCCATCATTGGTTAGGTAAACAAATAATGATGAATTAATATAATACTTTGTCAAAAAGAAGACATTATACTGAGATAATCATCTTAAATTTACGAAATTATGGAAGGGGCGACTAGATTTCTGGTATTTCAAGTATGAAACAGTAGTCTCTCTCTTATAAGACTACCCTTTCTACAATAAAAATAATGTCTGTGTACAGTGGCAACACCCATGGATCAGTTCTATTTCTCTCAGTCAACAGACTGTGGTCTAAGGAGAGGTTAGGCGATATGCCATAGCATTGACCACACTTTAGACGGTTTTCTAAACAGTCACCACATATGAGATGGTCTTCGCAAGCAGTGGCAACACATGAGACGGTCTTCCAAATCAGTGGCCACACATCAGATGGTCTTCCTAAGCAATTATGCCACATGAGATGGTCTTCGAAAGCAGTGGCCACACATCAAATGGTCTTTCAAAGCAGTGGCCACACATGAGAAGGTCTTCTAAAGCAGTGGCCACACATGAAGTGGTCTTCCTAAGCAATTGGACCACACATGAACTTGTGCTCTTCCAAGGCACTTGTCACTGCAGTAATTTTTGTCCACTTAATATGCAAAAAATATGGACAATTGTATATCTCCTTTAAAAATGGAATTTAAGAATGAATGCTTATTTCATATATGTTAAACTCAGTTAATCACTTATAAACTTTACATTAATTCCTTGGCACCTTTGAGTGAGCATACAGAGATTACACAAACTCATAATAATTACCTTTAATCTTATATATAATAACTTATTTATCATTTGTGGTTAATATAATATAAAAATAATGTCTACCATTGACATTTTTGCATCTTGTGTAGTCCAATTTCAAAATAAATAATAAATTTCAAAATAAATAATAAATATATATGTGTGTTCAACAAGACTTTCCACAATATCTCAGCTACATCATGGCATGCATATTTATTGGTGGAGGATTGAACAAGAATACCTGGAGAAAACTGCAGATCTACCACAAGTCTCAGAACAGCTTTATCACACACATACACCCAAAGTTTGGGATCCTATTAACCAGTGTAATCCAGTAACATTATTGTTCCAGGACTTGGATTTCCAATGTCATGGTAATTTTTATATTCAATATGATTTAATGGCGAGAGGTGACTGTTCGCTTTGTTCGATATTGGTGGAATTGTTGACCATCACTGTTTAAACTTTCTCTTTATAACTTTGCCCGAGAGGCACAAATAGAACTCACCACTCTTGTGATCATAGACACTGATTGCATACCAAAAATAATAAATCTAGAGACAATATCTTCAAAAAACAAAAACCTATGTTAATAGGTAATGAGTAGGTTACAGGTATTTCTCTCTCCCATTTTTAGGATTAATTTGTCTTAGTATGTTTTTAATTAATATGGTAAACACCGAGTAAGAGTCAATGACTGATTAGGTGTCAGTGGGGTTACCAGAAACACCTGATTTCATAAAAATCTAATTAAAACTCTAGATAAATAATTAAGTTTATTGTTTGTTTGTTTGTTTGTTTGATGGTGTTTAACGCAACTTTCAACAATATTTCAGCTATATCGTGACGGTCAGTTTTATTGGTGGAGGAAACCGGAGTACCAGGTGAAAACCACAAACCTGCCGCAAGTCACTGACAAACTTTATCACATATTGTTGTGCACCTCGCCCTGATCGTGATTCGAACTCACAACATCAGTGGTGATAGACACTGATTGCATAGGTAGTTGTAAATCCAACTACCATACGATCACGCCCACTATGGCCCCTGAAAACACTGAGTAAGAGTCAATGACTGATTAGGTGTCAATGGGGTTACCAGAAAAAACAATTTTATAAAAATCTAATTAAAACTCTAGATAAGTAATTAGGTTTAAACCATATCCTCATTGAAAAACATGTTTACAAGTGGTTTCATATTGAGATCGCTATCTTCTCTTATCGATTTTTTAAATTTACAAAAATGGAAATCCTTCAAGTAATTATTCAAATGATTTTTGACAAACTGTAATAACTAATCTCTAAATAATTCATGTGGATAATTGTTGCTGATTCCCTGAAGTTTCAAACGAATAACAGCTGATCTTACAAACTTAACACGTCACTTAAAGATGCACTTTTTAGCATATGAAGACAATTTATGAAGTGGTTTTTTCGACTATGTACTGTCAACAGCATTAAAAGACACATTCTATTCAAAACAGTACGGTAATTTAATAACCAAGATTCTTGAAAAACAACGCCTAAATCATACCAGAGTTGGTCTTCCAATTGTCATACAAAGCTTGGTCTTCCAAAAGACAGGATATTGAAGAGTTGGTTTTCCAAAAGAGAGGTCATACAACAAATCGTCTTACAAAAGATACACAAGATAGTCTTCCAAATCAATGGTTTCCAAAACGATTGGCTTTTCAAGTAGTCCAGAGGCTACTTAAGATGTCGCATTTCAAATTTAAACCTTTTTCAAACCATTTTATCTTTACGTCAACTAACATACAACAAGAATACTGAGTCAATAACCTCTGATGCTGGACTTTTAGTCTCCATCGGTATCATCTGCCCAATACACAGTGTTTCAGCAATGAAAGGTTTTATAGGATATATTCATTATTGAAATTTCCAGTTTTTAGATACTAGAATGATTATTAAACTAAGATCCATCTCTCTCATACATAGGCTACCCTTAGTCATTTATACTTATCCTGTTTAGGCTCTTTGATTTTCTTGCTTCTACAAATTTTTAAATTATTTCGTTTTCTAATCTTTTGACTTTGAGCGTTCCCGATGAAGGTTATTCCAGAAACATATCATGCACATTATATTAAAAGCAACAGTTCCCCTATTATAAGGCTACTTATTTTGCAGAGAAAAATGTGGCCTTATAAGAGAGGTGGTCTCTCTTAAGGAAGACAATTTAGTGGCATTTTACTATATCAGTGTATCTGAAATCTGGCCTGATAAGAGGTGTGCCCTTTGGTAGGAGTGGCCTGATAAGAGGTGTGCCCTTTGGTAGGAGTGGCCTGATAAGAGGTGTGCCCTTTGGTAGGAGTGGCCTGATAAGAGGTGTGCCCTTTGGTAGGAGTGGCCTGATAAGAGGTGTGCCCTTTGGTAGGAGTGGCCTGATAAGAGGTGTACCCTTTGGTAGGAGTGGCCTTATAAGAGGTGTGCCCTTTGGTAGGAGTGGCCTGATAAGAGGTGTGCCCTTTGGTAGGAGTGGCCTTATAAGAGATGTGCCCTTTGGTAGGAGTGGCCTTATAAGAGGTGTGCCCTTTGGTAGGGGTGACCTGATAAGAAGTGTGTCCTTTGGTGTAGGAGTGGCCTTATAAGAGGTGTGCCCTTTGGTAGGAGTGGCTTGATAATAGGTGTGCCCTTTGGTGGGAGTGGCATGATAAAGAGGTGTATCCTTTGGTAGGAGTGGCCTGATAAGAGGTGTGCCCTTTGGTGGGAGTGGCCTGATAAGAGGTGTGCCCTTTGGTAGGAGTGGCCTGATAAGAGGTGTGCCCTTTGGTAGGAGTGGCCTGATAAGAGGTGTGCCTTTTGGTAGGAGTGGTCTGATAAGAGGTGTGTCCTTTGGTGGGAGTGGCATGATAAGAGGTGTGCTCTTTGGTAGGAGTGGCCTGATAAGGGGTGTGCCCTTTGGACAAAGTTGTTTTGTTAGGTGTGATTTTTTAAAAATGAAGTGTGTCTGTAGACACAAATGATGCCCCCGCCTGACCATAAGAAATTAAAATTATAAACAAGTCAAAAGTTCTTTAACACATGTATGATCTCTATCATACTCAACTTGTATACAGATAGTACCTTTAATTTTTCATTCCTGATATGTAAATATAAAGGTATTACCTGTGGTGAAATGGGTTTAATTCTATCTAGAATCAGCTTAGTCGTGGGGCATAAAAAAATGACTAAGTCCAACTACCTGTCATTATCAAATATTTGATGAAAATCAAAATCCTGTGGACATGCACACCTCCATTATGTAAAGCTGTAGCTCCAAAACTGTAGAAGGAGATAGCCGGACAAACCATGTATCTATATCCGGACAGACAAACAAAATGACTAAGTCCAACTACCTGTCATTTTGAGAATATTTGAAGAAAATCAAAATCCTGTGGACATGCACACCTCCATTATGTGTATAAACATCCTACAACATATTAAAGCTGTAGCTCCAAAACTGTAGGAGGAGATAGCCAGACAAACCCTGTATCTATATCCGGATGGACGAACGGACAGACAGGGGTAAATTAATATGCCCCCTCCGACTCTTTGTCGCGGGGGCATAAAAAAAACAAAATCAAACAATTTTTTAATTTCTGACCAGAGTATAATAAGTTTCTTTGCTTGAATGAAGTTGGAGTGAATCCAGAACATCTACTTCAAGTGTCTCTCTATAGAATACAGCCAAGTGGAGTGATTCAAGAACCTGTAATGGCATATCTCTCTATAGAATACAGCCAAGTTTATTATAAAGCAATAAAAATGTCATAATATAGATAGAAAATACCTTACAAGTGAAAACTCTTACTACTGTAGGAATCATATTGATGTAAAATAAATCTGATCTTACGATTTAAGGGAGAAATCAATGATAATAGAAGAAAACAAAGACAAACACTGATTTTGCATTTAAGGGAGAAATCAATGATAATTGAAGAAAACAAAGACAAACACTGATTTTGCATTTAAGGGAGAAATCAATGATAATTGAAGAAAACAAAGACAAACAACTTACTTACTAACACAGATTTAAAAACAGATTGTCACAAAGGAGATGTCTTGAAAATTTCCTTTTTTGTGGATACAGGTTTTCTTGGTTTGATGGTTTATAAATATTCAAATTCATAGGGTTTTCAAACTAATATAGATTTAAAAACAAATTGTCACAAGGGAGATATCATGAAAATTTCTTTCTTCCTGGATACACGTTTTCTTGGTTTGAGGATTTATATTATATAAATATGTAAATTTTTAGGGTTTTCTAACAATTATCCATGTTTTCTTGGTTTTAGGGTTTATAAATATGTAAATTTGTGGGTTTTCTAACAATTATCCATGTTTTCTTGGTTTTAGGGTTTATAAATATGTAAATTTGTGGGTTTTCTAACAATTATCCATGTTTTCTTGGTTTTAGGGTTTATAAATATGCAAATTTGTGGGTTTTCTAACAATTAAAGCTTTTATTGAAGAATTTAAATTCCTTTATGACTTTTAAATTGATGGATTGATAACATTACAGATTAACAAATATTGATACTCCATGAATAATGATTTCACTTCAGTGTACTGATCAATTAATCCAATAAGGTTTTTTTTCCATGGATCGACTGGCCTAGTTTATAAATCATCAAATAATACAGAGGCCGCTGTGGTCGTGATTGCATGGTAGTTGGATTTACAACTACCTATGCAATCAGTGTCTATCACCACTAAAGTTGGGAGTGAGACTCCCGCTCATGACGAGGTGTACTCGATACAACATTATGTGATACAGTTTTTTCTCAGTACTTCGGTTTCCTCCACAAATAAAACTGGCCACCACGATATAACTGAAATATTGTTGAAAGTGGCATTAAACACCATAACCCTAACCGCTCAAATAATACATGTATATATATATAAATAAACAATTCTATACTATCAAGATATACAATTATTCAACTCAAATCTTTTCAGATTTTTTTATAATTTTTTTTAGTCTCCATGTAAGTGACTGAGTAAGGGATTGTTGTTTAACTCTAAATAAAGTGAACAATTTTCCAGCTATATCCTGATGAGTTACTTCATGATAAGATGATGAGAATAAGTTACTTCATGATAAGATGATGAGAATAAGTTACTTCATGATAAGATGATGAGAATAAGTTACTTCATGATAAGATGATGAGAATAAGTTACTTCATGATAAGATGATGAGAATAAGTTACTTCATGATAAGATGATGAGAATAAGTTACTTCATGATAAGATGATGAGAATAAGTTACTTCATGATAAGATGATGAGAATAAGTTACTTCATGATAAGATGATGAGAATAAGTTACTTCATGATAAGATGATGAGAATAAGTTACTTCATGATAAGATGATGAGAATAAGTTACTTCATGATAAGATGATGAGAATAAGTTACTTCATGATAAGATGATGAGAATAAGTTACTTCATGATAAGATGATGAGAATAAGTTACTTCATGATAAGATGATGAGAATAAGTTACTTCATGATAAGATGATGAGAATAAGTTACTTCATGATAAGATGATGAGAATAAGTTACTTCATGATAAGATGATGAGAATAAGTTACTTCATGATAAGATGATGACATCTGTTTTGGACTAGACGTACATGCTGAGTGGGATTGTTATAGTGCTAGTTCACTTACAAATCAGTCCACAGATATGAGCAAGAATATGGTATTTGAACCGTTTCTGATAACGATAGAAAACTGTTAAAATTGGATATTTCTTTGATATATGTTGTAATTCTATGGCCAAATGGTTGGCTGGTGTTAGATGAATGGTGACCATTGATATATTGTAAATATTTTAATATGAATACAAATTATTTTTAATGTCCATCTTCGTACTTTTATGCGTCGTTTCTTATCGTTATTTTCGTCTCCGAACTCCGAACTGCGTAACGGAGTTGGATTTCCACACAACTGTGACATACAAAAATGTAAGCTAGCCGTTAAAATATTGACAAACATTGATAATGAAGAATGGAGAGAAGAAAATTTTGAGCAGAGTAAGTATTTCTGTTACAGGTGTCATATATTGCGCGTTACATTGGTTTCCGATTTCGTAATGCTATTTTAAGTTGTGTTATCTCCTTTTTGTAACAGTCGCCATAACAACGATTAGCATAAATAAACTCTCCTGAGATGTTTATATAGATTAATCACAGATGTTTACATTTAAGCTTTTCATTTTATATTCTTTTTATTCAATCATCCACCTGTTCCGTTATGCGTTACATGTCATCCAAAAAGAAAAACGTTAATTTAAAGATTAAATAAATTGGTATGATTTACAATTTCCGCCCAATTGAACTTCCGGTCACAAGTGAACCACGTGTAATGGAAGTGTGATTTTCGGAACATTTATACAATTTTTGTATGATAATATTATAACTTCGATACAGTGCTTGTGGTATCCTGTCGCGTTAAAAAATAAAAAAAAATATACTACTTTTAATATTTAAAATGGTATATAAATGCATTAAATAACCAAGAAAAAACCCAAATGGTCTTAGATGGTGCCGTTTCATACATTTTTATCGTGACAGGAAACCAAATGTTTAGTTACCATAACTTGTAATAAACATTTGGTTTCCTGTCACGATAAAAATGTTTAAAAAGATGGGTAAATATTTTTCCCTTGATATCACTTGTTTCTTTTGTACAGTGTTGATATAATCATATTCCACGTGTGAAATATTTAAGTTTTAGTATTTAACCATTTGGATACCAAAAGAAACCAAAAGTTCAAATACCATATTCTTGCTCATATATATGTCGCTCCACTCGTACACATTATCCCAACTCAGTCAACCAGTTTTAGCACTTGCTACTTAATGCTGTATGCTTAGCACAGACAAAAAAATATCAATCTTATTGTCTTTGGTTTGACCTGTCTGATTAAGGATAGAACCACCAATCTACCACATTCTAGGCAAGTATGCTAACAATTATACCACAGAGGAGGTTTTTATGGTTTATGGTGTTTAACGCCACTTTCAACAATATTTATGGTGTTTAACGCCACTTTCAACAATAACACAGTTATATCTTGGTCAGTTTTATTGGAAGAGGACACCGGAGTACCGGGAGAAAAAACCACCGGCCTGTCGCGTTATCTATTTTTAGAATATTATCTATAAATTAATTGAGAAATACTGGTATCTGATCACATCTCTAACTATTTCCCTTTACACACTTGTGAAAGGACAATACATAATCTTCGAAATAAATAGAATTCTTTAACATTAGATTCACATTTATTTCATTGTCACAGAGAAAGTTTAAATTCATCTCAAAGTTAATTGAAAACCTTGCTTTAGGCGGGCAGTGAAAAATAGCAATATTCAATGGCAATAAAATTTAAACGTGAATTGAAGCATATTGTTGATAGCTTTATCATGTTTTCAAATTGTTCTCGAACACAAATTTAGAAATAACGATAATTGGAGTTTCTTGATTTGAATTCAAATTAAATGACATGAATCGTAACAAGATACATTGCTGTAACAATTACAGAAATTTGACGGAATCAATAACATCTGACCATTTTTTCCATAATTATAGAAAATTAACCCAATCGACAAATCAAGGAACAGTGAGCATAAATATCACATTTCCCAAACTTTGTGTCAGAACATTGAACGAATCAATTTTATCACAATGATAAAGGGCTACGCCGAGGGAGGCATTATACAACCGAGCATATATGTAAGACTCAGATCGACGTCCAGTCTCTAATCGACGTCCAATCCTCAAGTACATGTCCGATTTATACGTCACAGTTATCTGCATCTCACTCCTCAGATCTATTCTCATATCGGCGTCCAATGACATCACTGATGTATGCTTCAAATGGCGTCACACTCGTTAGGAGAGGTTTTTGAAGAAATGATGGAGAATTTCTTAAAATCTTATTGTGTTTATTCGGGCTCTATTGACTGTAATTTGAAAAATCAAATCACAAAAAAGATCATGAAATAACAGGTTAAAAAATACGCAAAACAAAACTATCATTACAATTATTTCTCAATTTACAGTAAGTCACTTTTGTTTCTATTTTTTTTTTTTTTATTAAAACAGGAAAATGAGTATAAAGGTGGGTTTATATTCCGGATGCGATGGATTTGCGATGTCGCTTTCAACATCGCTACCCAATCGCAGCGACAACGCAAGTCACCGCTAGCGAAAATTTTCGGCACAAGGATCATCGCTAGCTGTCGCAGCAGAGCTTAAATTATTTTAACTTTCTAGCGATATCGCTACCGTCGCTGAGTAACTATCATCTGAAATCATAAAAAAATATTATCAAAATCACTAGGCAACACGAACTAAAAACGATAGTAGCGACGCGACAAAAAAGCAATGATTTCACTTCTCCATTGCAACAATTTTATTGCTCGTCGCATCGCTTCCGCACCCAAAGTATAAATCCACCTTTATAGTAAATATTTATAGGCTGCACAAATATTAAAAATCAAACATGGAATAGATTTGAGAATTTGGAAAGGACGCCGATTTGATAATACCCTTAAATCGGACTGTGATTTGCAATAATGACGTCAGTGGACACCGATTTGAGGAGTGGACGTCGATCTGAGTCTATCATATAAATCCCATTTCCCAAACTTTGTGTCGGAACATTGAACGCAGCAATTTTATCATAATGATAAAGGGCTACGCTGAGCCGAGCAAAGCATGATACAACAGCAGCATGCTGACAAGGAAAAATTGAACAAGAGTATATCAAAAACAAGTGTGGACACAGTATTTTGCTTGACTAGTCGGAAAACCTAACATTTTCAAAACAGGGTTAGGGTTATGGTGTTTAACGCCACTTTCAACATTATTTCAGCTATATCATGGCAGTCAGTTTTATTGGTGGAGGAAACCGGAGTATTCTGAGAAAAATACCTACCCACCACAGGTCACTGACAAACTCTATCACATAATATTGTATCAAATACACCTCGCCTGAGTGGGATTTCGAACTCACAGCGTAAGTGGTGATAGGCACTGATTGCATAGGTAGCTGTAAATCCAACTACCATATGATCACGACCATGATAGCCCTCACATTTTTAAAAGAAAATTTCAGTTCGTCATATGAGCATTAAAAAAAAGTCACATTATAATAAACTGATACAAGATGTAACTGTATACCAAATTATATTACTTATCTATTTTGTACAATTCTTATTACATACAAATATACATAGTCACAAAACTTGACATTTAAAAATAAAAAGATATTATAAATCTTGGAACTATGAAAAATAAGGACTAGTCACATGACACTAATCAATGTCAGGATCCTACATTGAAATAACACTCCAAATATTCTGAATCTACAAGGTATACTGATCATAAGAAGGGCCTACACATCTTTAAAATTACACAAATACCGAAGAATGTGTCCACAGGACATGGATGTCAACAGTTCTAGCTAAAGGAAACAGGTGCATAACTCCAGAACGGAAAAAGTTTTAAAGTCCGAAATCGAACATGGCCTTCCTTTTATTATTTGCTTCAGGGGAGCTTAGGTTGTTGAACACTAAAACCAAATGAGGAACATAGACAGACTTAATGCCCCGGTGCCTAGTGTGGGGTCATAAAAATTATGAAGTCCCTGAATCATAAATGGGTCAGCAAAAGTCACATGATACATACCAGTCTAATGATGTAAACCCAACAATTAAACTATACAATAAATATCATAATTTGGTTTACAATTTGTGTTTATTATTAAAATGATCCCTAAGAATATCAAGCACAATTCTGTGACGAAGACTACGATATATATACACATAAATATATTTTAAATGTACGTTTATCTGGCATTTTCATAGGGCAATAGAGGGTAATACTGTTCGATTGTATTTTAACAAATAATGTTCTGACATTTTAAATAGTCCTATATACATCACAGATTGTGTTATGTCACGTCACAACATTCATTCTTCAATCTTACGTCACGTCATGTAACCATAACTCTAAATGGTCCTTATTTTTTTATTCTTAAAAAATAAAAAAATAAGGACCATTTAGAGCTACAGTTCCACAGATATCACGTCACAACATTCATTCATCAACATCCATCACCGTACAAATACGATTGTTAATCTGCTTTTTTTTTTGCATGAAATTTTTGTTCTGAAGTGTAATTTTCAATGGTACAGATTCCTGCAATATGATACTAACATATTCAACATCAATTTGAAGTATTCCCCTGCGGAATTTTTGAAATTTATTTGAGAAGACGTCAAAGGGGTTTTCCCACAATTCCAAGCTGAAGATGTCATGAAAGTAGAACCAACTGACTAAAGTACATCTTATATCACATAAATATATGATACAATGTTTGGTATCTGATGGGTTGTATCTAATGGTTTGGTTTGGTTTGGTTTATGGTGTTAAACGCCACTTTCAACAATATTTCAGTTGTATCGTGGCGGTCAGTTTTCTTGGTGGAGGAAACCAGAGTACCTGGAGAAAACCACCGTCCTGCCGCAAGTCATTGAGAAAATTTATCACATAATGTTGCATCACAACGTTAGTGTTGATAGGTATAGGTTGCTATAAATCCAACTACTATATCATCACGACCAAGACGGCTCCTCTGATATGTTAGACAAAATAAGATACCAAATATCTATCACTTCCTATTTCCTGAATGTGGATATTACTGACCAGACACATTCCCAACATTTTCAAAATTAAAAATGTATATAGTTACGGTCAGTGAAAAAATCATTTACATGAGATATAAATCTTATTATGCAACTATAGTGAAACCTGTCTAAACCAAATCACCTTGGGACTAATTCTTGTGTTCAGAATAGACAGGTGTTTGGTTTATACAGGTTAAATTAACAAATATTTCCTACAATGGAACTAATTATTCAAAGTTCGATTTATACAGAATTTTGTTTTATTCAATTCAGATTTGACAGGTTTCACTGTATATACCAAATAGCATCATTGTCAAGAAAAAGATTTAATTTGATTTGATTTTGGTGTTTAATGCCTCTTTCAACAATATTTCAGCTATATCATGGCGACCAGTTTTAGTGGTGGAGGAAGCCGGAGTACCTGGAGAGAACCATCGACCATGGGCAAGCAACTGGTAAACTTTATCACTTGCGGCTGCGAGTCGAGTGCATCCTTTTTTGTAATTTACAAAGCCGGGTGCGAACCCACGCCGTATTGGTGATAGGCTTATATGAGTTGTTAGATCCAACGACCTAACTCATTGAGCCACCCGGTCCCCCTCAAGAAAAAGAAAGAAAGACATAATCAGATACTTTAAAATCATTAGAGTGACCTATGCTTAAATTTCTATGTAGAAGGTACAACATCTGAATTAAGACTAAACAAAATAGTCAATTTGTTTTTAACTGTTATAAACAAGTGCAACCATATATAAACAAACTAACACTGCACATTACTCATACATTTGTTTCTTTAAAAATTAATCACAATCTCCATTTTCCCAATAGAATCATCTTGCACCCCCCTCCCCCGCCCCTTCCCAAAAAAACAAAAACAAAAAACACCTAATAATATTAGATGATATATGCTTTCTTCCATAGAAGTTATGATGACTCTCCCTCCTCCCCCACAGTAGAAATTTCTACAAACAATTTCCTGGACTGTCATATCTTTTTAACAGACCCTACTAAGGCATTACTCTATAACTAAAGTAATACAATTTACTCACCGTAAGACTTAGAACATAGTCGCTTAGATTCTCTTCACAACAACATATACTGTCTTCAATAATTTAATTAGAATCTGCAAACAAGAGCAATCATCACTCAGTAAATAAAAGTGATATATCCCTGATATAGGACAATGAATTCTCCCTACAGACAGAATCACTGTAATAAGACTGATATTCCTGACTTTATCACAATGCTATATTCCCACGAGACTGTCAATAAATGTACTGGGTTATAATCAGCCATGATGTACAGTACACGTTATGTTGTAGTGTATAATATATTCTAGTGCTATTTGATGCATGGATGCCTAGGCTAATATATTGTATGTAGATTTTTTTTTATTAAAAGGGAGATCAGAGAGAGACATTTCACTGTAACAGGTGCTTGATGCATCAACAAGAAAAAATATTCAAAATACTTGTGTTTTTCGCTAAGGGAATTACATATTATGGTAAATATGCATGAATTCATCTGATTTTTATCTTGTACATAAGGTTTGATCTGTTTACTAGAGACATTTTTATAATTAAATACAATTAGCCCAGATTTTCATAGTACAGGTGTATGATGCATAAACCAAAAAAAAAATTCAAAATAGTCAAACCTGCCCATGTGGTCACCTCTATCAAGCAGTCACCTGTATTTAATACTATTAAGAGGTCACCTTTTTCTTGTCCTGTCATAGAAAATTTCATATGAAACGAACCTCTTTTAAGGGGTCACCTGTCTTATAGGGTCACTTTTTCTGTGTCCCAAAGGTGACATTTTAATACAGGTTTGACTGTACTTGTGTTTTCCGTTAAGTGAATTGCGTATTTTGGTTAAACATGCATGAATTCATCTGATTTTTATCTTGTACATAGAACTTTTTTTTATCTATTTACCTCAAAGTGATATTTTTGATGAAATACAATTAACCAAATTTTCATAGTACAGGTGTATGATGCATAAACTAGAAAAAAAAAACTAGAAGTGTCGGAACGACATTAATGTCCCAGCTGTGAATATTAAGGACAGGCTCGCAAATGTTTCACTGTTTTTTAATTCCCTCAGTAATAGGCTAAGAATAATAAACTATTGTTTAAGATCTGTATCCTCAAGCCTCCTTAAATTCACAAGATTTATTCAAGGAAACAATATTGCCTGAACAAATCTTGATATGATCAGAGTTGGCCAAAAATCATTCAACCGGAACGAATTTCAAAGCTGATCTGTAACTTATGAATCTACACTCTCATACCAAAAATCAAGTCAATATCTCAAATCATAGTGAAATAAAGAGGTGACAACCAAATATTTGGTCAAATTTCAAAGCCCAACGGCTGTAAGTTGGCCAAAAATCATTCAACCGGAACGAATTTCAAAGTTTATCTGTAACTTATGATTATACACGTTCATACCAAAAATCAAGTCAATATCTCTAAGCATAGCGGAAAAAATTGGTGACAACTAAATATTTGGCCAAATAGTGCAAGGGACATAACTCGGCCAAAAATCATTGGACTGGAATGAAATGTAAACTTGATCTGCAACTCATCATTATACACTTATATAACAGAAATCAAGTCAATATCTCCAAGCATAACAGAAAAAAACAGTGACAACTAAATATTTGGCCAAATTTCAAAGTCCAAGGGCCATAACTCAACCAAAAATCATTGGACTGGAACGAAACGTAAACATGATCTGTAACTTATCATTATACACAAACATACCAAACATCAAGCCAATATATTAAAGCATAGCGAAAAAATCTCCAAGCATAGCGAAAAAAAGTGGTAACAACTAAATATTTGGCCAAATTTCAAAGTCCAACGGCCATAACTCGGCCAAAAATCATTGGACCGGAACGAAATGTAAACTTGATCTGTAGCTCATTATTATACACTTATATACCAAATATCAAGTCAATATCTCAAAGCATAGCGAACAAAAGTGGTATCAGCTGTTTTATTTCGGAATTACGGACATGGGTAACACTATATGTCCCAGCCACTTAGTGGCGGGGACATAAATATTCAAAATAGTCATACCTGTATAAAGAGGTAACTTTTGAGACAAGGAAAAAGTGTTCTTTTAACACAGGTGACCTCTTTTTTTAAATGAGGTTCAATTCATATGAAATTTTCTATGACAGGACGAGAAAAAGGTGACCTTTTAATACAGGTGACTATATGAACAGGTTTGACCGAACTTGAGTTTTTCCTAAGAGAATGCAAATTTTGGTTAAATACGCATGAATTCAGCTGATTTTATCTTCTACATAGGGTTTCTTCTATTTAGATACTATAACGTTATACAATTAGTCAATTTTTTATACTGTAGGTGCTTGATGCATAAACCAGAAAAAAATATATTCAAAATACTTGTGTTTTTCATTAAGGGAATGCATAGGGTTAAATATGCATGAATTCAGCTGATATCTTGTACACAGGGTTTCATCTATTTACTACAGACATTTCTATAATTAAATGCAATTAGTCACATGTTTATACTGTTATAAATCCCTTGATCAAAACACTTGAAGTAATGGTTGAATAATAGACAACATTCATAGCTACCTGTATCAAACACACTCAAATTATATTTTTATTAAATTTAAAGTGGCATTATCTACCAAAATCGTAAATTTTTGTTATCCATAAAAACTATCAGATATGATTGATGCCTTAATAAAACGTGTTTCTGTAACTTATAAATGTTATGAAATGCACATGCATCAGGGAAAAAAGGTGCAACTGCTCGTTTTTTGTGATCAATCAAGAAATGGACGCCATCTTATTAATTATTGGCACTGTTTACAGACTTTGCCGAATCGTCATTAAATCAGTACAACAATGCACTTATTTCTTATTTTCTGTGAATCTGCTTTTAGTCAGTGTTAATTACCGACAAAGAATCATGCAAATTTGCAGTTAATAAGCGACAAAATACAAATTATTCATTTTTACCTGTCACTAGTAAGGTCAGTTGCATACGGAGAAAGCGAGGTCAAATTATTTGCTTGCAAGGCAATAATAAATCGATCGTAATTTTCATTTTCAAAAGGCAAAAAGTGGTACGATAAGCTGTTTAATGTGAAATATTTACCTTTATTTCATCATTTTAAAGCTATTTACCAATTTCCAAAACATATAATTTTTTGGGTCAAAATCGTAGCTAATGCCACTTTAAATAATGCAGAATTGTCTAAATAAGCCTAATTTACATTAAAACCCAGAATAACCCAGAATATATGTTTAACAGCTTTTCATTTAAATTTCAGCCAGCTTTCAATATAGAAATCATGGGCATTTTACATTTTTCAATATAGAAATCATGGGCATTTTATATTTAGTACCAAGGTCATATAGACGTACCTGAAAGTTGGGGGGAAGACACCCTCCCACCCCCCTACTCCCCTCCTATGCCCCTGGGATCCCGGTCATGCCTCTCTTGATAATTTGATCTCCAAAGTAAACATAGATATAACCAAACAATGAAAAACATGCACCTTCCACTCAAAAAGCCAACATACTATCACAAAGATAAATGCCAACATAAACATGGACACAGAGTACAATAGCAGGGTCAATGAATGCTGTAGTTAATTGACTACTAGCTAAGAACATAGGTAGAATATAATAATTCTTAGGACAAAACAGTCATCACCCTTATACTTCAGTCATAACTAATAACAGATTTAACATTAATTAATCATAATCTAGGATGCCAGTTAATAACATTACATATAAACAGGATATGCTTACATTCACTGAAAACCATTTGACAATGCATAGTCATAAAAATCACTGCTTTTCTTCTACCAAACACTAATAAAAATTCAGGTTGTCACACTTTTCAGGGTTAGGGTTTTGGTATTTAATGCCAATTTCAACTATATTTCAGTTATATAGTGGCGGTCAGTTTTATTGGTGGAGGAAACCAAAGTACCCAGAGAAAACTGACCTGTTGCAAGTCACTGACAAACTTTATCACATAAAGTAGAAGCAATTACACCTCACCATGAGTGGGATTCCAACTTACAACTTTAGTGGTGATAGGCACTTGAAGTCATATTACCACTGATAATAAAATTCAGACTAGTTGCGGAACCATATGATAGCTCTTTTTCTTACCATAGAAAAGCTACGGTTCCGCAGCTTAATCAGGCTAACAACATGATATAAAATGAAATAAATACAGTCAAACCTGCTTTAGTGACCACCTCTATTAAGTTACAGTCAAACCTGCTTTAGTGACCACCTCTATTAAGTTACAGTCAAACCTGCTTTAGTGACCACCTCTATTAAGTTACAGTCAAACCTGCTTTAGTGACCACCTCTATTAAGTTACAGTCAAACCTGCTTTAGTGACCACCTCTATTAAGTTAGTCAAACCTGCTTTAGTGACCACCTCTATTAAGTTACAGTTAAACCTGCTTTAGTGACCACCTCTTTTAAGTTACAGTCAAACCTGCTTTATTGACCACCTCTATTAAGTTACAGTCAAACCTGCTTTAGTGACCACCTCTATTAAGTTAGTCAAGCCTGCTTTAGTGACCACCTCTATTAAGTTACAGTCAAACCTGCTTTAGTGACCACCTCTATTAAGTTACAGTCAAACCTGCTTTAGTGACCACCTCTATTAAGTTACAGTCAAACCTGCTTTAGTGACCACCTCTATTAAGTTACAGTCAAACCTGCTTTAGTGACCACCTCTATTAAGTTAGTCAAACCTGCTTTAGTGACCACCTCTATTAAGTTACAGTCAAACCTGCTTTAGTGACCACCTCTATTAAGTTAGTCAAACCTGCTTTATTGACCACCTCTATTAAGTTACAGTCAAACCTGCTTTAGTGACCACCTCTATTAAGTTACAGTCAAACCTGCTTTAGTGACCACCTCTATTAAGTTAGTAAAACCTGCTTTAGTGACCACCTCTATTAAGTTACAGTCAAACCTGCTTTAGTGACCACCTCTATTAAGTTAGTAAAACCTGCTTTAGTGACCACCTCTATTAAGTTACAGTCAAACCTGCTTTAGTGACCACCTCTATTAAGTTAGTCAAACCTGCTTTATTGACCACCTCTATTAAGTTACAGTCAAACCTGCTTTAGTGACCACCTCTATTAAGTTACAGTCAAACCTGCTTTAGTGACCACCTCTATTAAGCAATAACTTGTATTATGTGACCTTGATTTTTATATCCCGTCACAGTGCATTTTATATCAATTAAACCTGTATTAAGCGACAATTTGTCTTATGTGACCATATTTCACTGTTCCCTTGGAAGGTCACATAAGACAGATTTGACTGTAGTAGAAAAAAAACTGTTACATAAGACACACAGATACATTGTCCTACAATTGTGTAAACATTCTGTATTACGCCACTCGACCACCATTCAACGATAAATAAATACTATTAGCACTACAAACATTACCATTCTTTAACGTAACGATCAATTTGACTCGACAATGGATTTCTAATTCACAACAAATTTAACATCATTTCTCTCTACTAATATAGTAATGATAAACTGATAATGTGTCAACATAGAGACTTTCTTCATCAATAACACTACTTTATTGTGAGGTAAGGGAGATTAAATGAGAAAATATAATAAAAACAATACAATGAATAGAGATGAAGATATTAAAGGCTATATAGAGCCATTAATAAGATTCACAGAGAGTAAGAATGGGTAGATATGACAATTAAAAGTGTGATACTGTATACAGAGCTATTAATAGATTTACAAAGAGTAAGAGAAACAAGAAAGAGGGAAAATATAAGACAATTAAAGACAATACTTTTGAATACAGAGCTATCAGTAGATTTGCAGAAATACTGCTCATGTGACACTTAAAACAACAATTAATCAATCAATCAATCAATCAATCAATCAATCTATCTATCAAATCACAAAAAGGAAGAAGTTTCTAAAAGATCCTATTTGAAATCTACTGGCAGAATGAGCTTTGCTATCAAATATTTTGATTAGTTGCTTGGTATTTAATGCAAACATTAGCAGTATTTCAGCTATATTGTGGGATGATTTGGCAGAATGATAGCTGATTATATAATATTAGGGCAAGAAATCCTTGGATGACAGTCAATAATTTATAAAGGGTAATATAAATCACTGGTTCAGTAAAATTCTTTATTGGGTAATGACACCTCTTTACAAAATGCATACCGTAATATCCAGGCACTGCCAACATATTTACCCTGAAGTTACATACAATTGTTTTTTTCAATGAAAATACAATTCTGTGGAGCGCTAAGATGTCTCAAATGTTATTATTCCCATAAGATTTCATCCTATTATGTCTACTTGGTCGTTTGATGAAAATATCCTGATTGTCAATATTTTTATGAATGGAATTCCTGATCTGTTTATGTAAATTACCCACATTTTTGTCACATTATGTGTGATGTTTCAGCACACAACGTTGAGTGGCAACAAATTTTTACCCTGATTTTTCTTCTTATTAAAGTAAAGCTTCCTCACTCAGGCGAGGTGTACTGATACAACATTATGTAATAAAGTTTGTCTGTGACTTGCGACAGGTTTTCTCCAGTTTCTTCCACCAATAAAACTGACAGCCATGATATAGCTGAAATATTGTTGATAGTGGCATTAAACACCATAAACCTAACCCCTAACACCTACACTTTGACAGTTTTGAGGTTCTTTCAAAGGTAACAACTTCCCTATTTTGCAAAGAGTGTATCAACATTTTTCAAATTTTAAATAAACTTTAAAATTAAAAAAAACATGGGTGATAAATTTCGCTTTCTCCGTTTATATCTGTAGATATAGAGATTGTAGCACCTTCAGTACCACTGTAAACTCTGCAGATTCGCCTCAGCAAATACTGCACCACTTCAGACAGGACATTAAAATCTTGATATATGAATGAACAAAACCTATAATATCTCCTTAAGACTTCCACATCTTCACATAACAATGAAGGAATACTTGATTTCACAGATAAAGGAGGAGTTGTGTCTAATCAAATCAGGGATAAAAGATAGCAGAAAACAGATGTCTCCCTTGTTAACTGAGGATGTACAATACCTTTATTATGTATAAAATATATAAACATTCTTCAAATAAAAGTAGAGTCCACATTTTACATGCTACTGAATTTGTAAAATTTCATAGGTGTATACAATCTAATTAACATTTGATGTTTGTTGCATCTTTTATCTTATTGTTTGGCAATACATTAAGGAGAAAACTGTATTGTATTTTAAGCTTTGCAGACGTAAAACCAAGATGTACGTCCACAAAGCTTCGTGTATCTTCAAGATTGATAAAATTTAAAACAAAATCAAATTCTAATTGTTTATTGATGAAAACCATATGTTGGCTGGCATCAAAATAAGCTTACAAGATAGGGATTTTAATTATTTTTGTGCATTGTTGTAAATGTGACATGTAGGATTTCACGTTTTCAAGATGGTGGATCCTTTCAGCTAAACCCCTTAGCTACAACTGGTAGATTGAGAATTTTACATAGAATAGTAACCAATCAAATTCAACGATACAAACAATTTGCATTAGAATAAGATCTAATGACATCCTGCATGGGTCCATATAAATTTCAACCTACCAATCAGTGTGAGGCTACCAGTTCCTGAGGTATTAAAAAACCAAACACATGACGAGAGCTGTTTTTCCGATTAGTTAATATATTTAATTGTCTTGGTTATGATTGGACGGTCAACTATGAATAAAAGGTCAGTTGACATGACCCTACACAGGATGTCGGTAGATGTTGACATATTGCGAAAAAAAAAAAGATACATCAAACATCTAATTCTAGTTACATTGAGATCTATAAAGCCTGTTTTTCATTTTATCACAAAAGGAGGAGTATATAAGTGAACAGAAAAGAAAATCCAACCAAAAACTTTAAGAAACATGACTTTTATTGCCGTTCCTCATCTTACTATCACTGCTCATTTCTAATAGAAATATTTTGTTGATGCATTACTGTCCCCCTCTTATAAGGTCACCCTTTCTGCATTTAAAAAGTGGCCTTATAAGAGGGGTGGCCTCTCTTGAGGGGGGATAATTTAGTAGTATACTTTACAATATTAGTGTATTAGATATCCGCTCTGAGAAGAGGGGTATCATTTTGTGGGAGGGGACTTCTGTACACCAAAATAACATTTTTATATGAAGTAAAAATAGTATTACTGGATGAAATCTTAATTAAAAGTACACAGGCTGCTTGACCAGTTGGAAGTGTTATAGGTATACCATGTTACTGTGCCCCTTTTACCTTCCTCAATACCTATTGCCTGATCAGTTTACCAAACTGTTAACCAAGAAGGAACATTCATACAGTCTCCTTGGTCATTTCAGTTCAGCAACTGCTCAGCCAATCTTACAATTTCAAATCCTATTAGGACTTCAAATTGTAGTTTGGAAACAGTAAAGAATGAAAGTATACTCACCTCGTAAGTTTACTGGCTGATTGAGTGATAGAAACTGTGTGTATACAAAATACTTACTTACTGTATAAGAGGGTAATTTCATTTTTGACTACTTGCAAAAAGCTAAAATTGAGAGAGAAAAAAACTTCTTCAAAGATGCACCGCATAATTCAGAAATAACTTTATTTTCAAAACACAGATTGATTGAACAAATGTACAATTGTGGTTAAAAAAATCTTCACAATAAAGTTCTTCTATTGTAAAAATATTTTATGCAGAAAAAACTCCAGAAAATGAATAACCAGACTTTAAGGTACTAAAATGTAAATTCATATCCCATAACATTAAGATAAAATTAGATAAAATAATAAAATGTAACAAATAAAGTTGTTAACCAATTTAAATTCAATTTCCAAACTTCCAACCTGACAAAATAATAACTATAAAAAGTGTCCATAAAGCTTCACAATACTAATTTGCAACTGTCTTAAGACTTTGGTTAAAAAGTCCATTTCAAATAACATTACTTTGTATTTTGGATTATTGACAGTATCATTGAAAGTATTAGGCAAAGTAAAGCCCCCCCCCCCCAAAAAAAAACCCCATTACCTGTGTTTCTGCTAATGGTGTGAAACCAGTAATTAATTTCTTTAACATTTTCTACTAAATTTGTGTTTTTTCGAGCCTACCTGGTCATTTTATCTTAAGTTTAACATTTCCAAGACCATATATTTTCTGAAACGTACATGATTCCTCTACATCCACCAGAAATTCAGTATTTATAGGTCATGCATCAAATCCTCCATAGAGGTATTGCAATACAACTAAATCCATCAAATTTGGACTCAAAATAATTCCTATCTATTTAACGTCAATTAACAATATTAATTCTAATATGACGTCCTTCAAACGCTTTGAGTCCCAATCTGTGGTAAAAATAATATTAATCTATGACCGATTAAATTTATGACGTCATCGACAATTTATAACGATATTTTACCAATTTTTACATATTAGAATCGAAATAATTCATGGAAGCCATATGTATATATTGTTTTTACCACGGGTAGGCCTTTATGTCAGCTTTTTACCCCTTGCTAACACTCAGGGTAAAACTTCGTGACATAAAGGCCTACCCGTGGTAAAAACAATATATACATATGGCTTCCAATTCCATGATTTATTTCTTAATTATTCCATTCCATTCAGTAGTTTTCATAATACTACAAAGTGAAAGGAACTTTTTTCTTTAAAAGGGACTACTTTCGTATATGTTCTAAGCTCTGATTGGTGAATTAATGGTTTGACACCTAATCCTACCCACTATAAATTTTAGTGAGCAAATATTTCAAGAAATTTAAAAAGCAACAAACAAAAAAAGAAAGAAGATTGAAAGTTTTTCCTAAAAAATTCAGCCTAAATTTGTCAAATATAATGTTCTCTTATATAGAGAAACAAATTTTTAGACATGTTCTGTAAAAAAGTTTGGAACTCCTTTCATGTGCGAAAATATTAGATAATACAAAAAAAATTATCCACGACATCGAGGGCATGTCAGAGAAGGAGCTGTATTGAGAAGTGTTTGAAGATACCAAAGGGGTAATCAGAAACCGTAAATCGAAGAAGGACAGACAACACAATGGCAAAAAGATAAAGGACAAACAACGATCTACAAAACATTACATTAAAAACTGAAGATCGAGCAACACAAACCACACTAAACACCGTGGGTGAATTCTGATGCAAGAATGTACTTGCAAGGATTATGAAAATCAATTTAAACATTAATTAATTATTTTACGTATGAGTCAGTGTATACTGTAAAGCCAAGAAATTAATGTCCACTGAACTCAGAAAGAAATTGTATTGTCAGTAGATTAAGACCCCTAATGATCTTAGGACCACAAAGTCAGACTTGTCATGTTATTACATATGTATGACGGACCACTGGGGAAATTACAGGATTATATCATTACCACAGTATCTTAGTGTAGTTATCTATCCTTAATTACTGTGCCATCAAACATGAATACAGTCAAATCTGTCTTTTGTGACTTTCCAAGGGAAGAGAGGTCTATGGTCACATAAGAAAGGTGGTCACTTAACACAGGTTTAATTGATATGAAATGCACTGTGAAGGTAAATAAAAAATAAGGTCACATACACTGTAATACAAGTTATTGGTTAATAGAGGTGGTTGCTAAGGCAGGTTTTACTGTATATATATATATTTATAGAGGTAGGAGTATTGTACTTTCATATACAAAGTCTAATTAAAGCTAGACGATTGTTACGATTTTTTTTTCATTTTTTTTATCACAGAATCCACTAACATTAACATCTAACAGAATATGGTATCGGGCCATCATGTCTGATTTCACAGTTCAAGTGACCAATCAGCAGCCACTAAGCAAAATCTCAAGGCATTGTGCTGAGGTCACAGTTCAAGTGACCAATCAGCAGCCACCAAACAAAGTCTCCAGACATTGTGTTGATGTCACAGTTCGAGTGACCAATCAGCAGCCAGCAAACAAAATCTTCAGGCATTGTGTTGATGTCACAGTGCAAGTGACCAATCAGCAGCCACCAAACAAAATCTTCAGGCATTGTGTTGATGTCACAGTTCAAATGACCAATCAGCAGCCACCAAACACAATCTCCAGGCATTGTGTTGATGTCACAGTTCAAGTGACCAATCAGCAGCCACCAAACAAATTTTCAGGCATTGTGTTGATGTCACAGTGCAAGTGACCAATCAGCAGCCACTAAGCAAAATCTCAAGGCATTGTGTTGATGTCACAGTTCAAATGATCAACCAGCAGCGAGCAAACAAGCTAATGATTGGTCAAATTGCTACTGAATGTTCTTATTCTGATACTCTATCTTTCTCCATTTTTTCTTAGATGGTAAACTGTACAAGTGGGTATTTTGCACATGCTATTATTATCTGATCATGAGATTCATATTTAATCATTTTTTTAAATAATATTCCTTAGAATATGTAAAGGATAAATTTAATCAATATTTCATAAGTTTTTACTGATGCAATTAAATTAGCACAAACATTATCAGTACAACAAAAATACTCTCTTCAAACAGAAATATTTGTGAAATTATTAAAATATTCTACAAAAAACATAGCTATCTAATTAAAAGTACACAACACAACATGTTTCTAGAATAACTCTCATCTGGTATGCTTATAAAAGATTGCACAGCAAAACAATTTAAATCTTCGGGTGCGACCAAACCAAGGATAGCCAAAATCGGCTGAGGCCATTTAACTGTATTATCAAACTGATGGGTATATTAATCTATCTGACAATTAACATTTATTTTGTTCAGAATTATTTTATATTCGTTTTTCCCCATTACTTATATAACTGTTATTTAAGGATCACGACCTGTTCTGACCTCTTATATCCTAGATATATCTTACACAGTAGCACCAAAAGTTGTAATACATTTGTTATTGTGTCAATCATGCAGTTGTTCGTCCCTGATAAAACACTTAACAATGATGTAAAGATGGAGAAAAGATTTATACTGGGCATTGACCTTTATCTTCTACATAAGAGCAGTGTTGTGCCAAAATTTTTTTAAATAATTATTGTAGCAGCTAATACCGAAGCCAATGATCTAAACAGGATACCCAAAATCGCCTAAATGCCTGAGGGAGATTGGGTTAGGGTTATGTGGTTTAAAGCCACTTTCAACAATATTTCAGTTATTATGGTTGTCAGTTTTATTGGTGGAGCTGGGGGCGGCCGAGTACCTGGAGAAAACCACCGACCTGTTCCAAATTACTGACATACATATGTACTTTAATAATAAAGTTGCATCAAGTGCACATTAAATCATTATCATAGCAGCTTATAATTATTTCTCATGTGATAATGACGTGATTAACTTAGCGTCACTTTCAACAATATTTCAGTTATCATGGTTATCAGCTTTATTGGTGAAGCTGCAGGCACCGGAGTACCTGGAGAAAACCACTGACCTTTTTCAAATTACTGACATACAAAATGTACTTTAATAAAGCTATATCACTGACATACTTTAAAAAAAAGTTGTATTAAGTACACTTCAACAGGGGAAGGATTCAAACTTGTATCTTTACTACTTTAGTGGTGATTGGCACTGATTGCATCATAATTGATTCTTTTCTGTGTCAAGGTCATCTACTTTGTGAATGATGCATGATGCATTATTATCCAAGATACATTTTGTATTTCCACCAATGAAATTTCACGTACTGTAAAACAAATTCTAAGAAATGAGTAATATACTTAAAAGCAAAGCTTAACCATAGTCAGTTGATAAAATGCAAGTCACGATGACCTATATATATTCTGTGTCAATGGATACAATTTTTATAGTTGTGTATGGCAGTTGTAATATTTAAGATACATGTACATGTAAAATATGACCAAATTTGAAGATTGGTATCTAATTCAAACAAGATCTCTTATTTGCACCCCTCAATTTACTATTACACTTGCGAGTGACCCTATGTATCATTCAATGAAAATTATTGTAAGACTATCAATGAGTAATTAAACTGTTTTGCATGCTACAATCTATCCTATTGGCCTAAAAAGGTTACAACCATAATTATCACCTCATTATATATTCTTGACATAAGGTCACTAGCATGTGGCCCGTAATGAGGTTTTCTCAGATCTCCATTGCCTGATTAGGCCTTTGGTTTACTTGCTCTCAAACACTCTTAGGTGTAATACCACTAAACATGGGTACCAGTCGAAAAGAACGTATGGGAAAGTAGTACATGAACACAAAATGGATTCCTACATTGTTGGATAAAAAATAAACCCTATTAGATACTGCAAAATACTGAATTTCAGCAGAAACCTACATATTTTAGGATAATTTTAAGCCCATATTTGATGTCCTTGTGGTTTTAAATAAAAAATTGATTGCGTTGGAAAGAAACTACCTGAATATGTGTTAAATCGAAAGTGGAAGTAGGATTTTTGACAGTAGACATCTTCAAATACTTTAAAATGATTTGACTTTCCAATGTTTTAATTATGAGCATACCTGATGAAGGTTGTTACAGAAACATGTACACACTAAATTAGATAAGCAATGTTTTTATATTCAATATAATGGTTTACTGTCAACATAACCTAAATTTCTATACAAAAATATACAGAGGTAGGTAGATCTAAAGCCACACAGAGGTAGAAATAATCAAAAAGATCAGATCAAAGAGGCTGTTGATAACCTCATCTAATAGTAAGATAACATCATAGATATTAACACCAGTCATACATAGCTGAAATAGAGGCAATACAACACAATGGATATAAGTTCTAAAGCTGTCAATCATAAGAAATCGGCCATCAATCATCGCTGGTTACACTTCATTCTGATGGTATGATTAATGAATCAATGTAAACAATGCTGAAAATGATTTCTGACCATGAGTCAATATTGCTATAGATTACTGCCCCTGATTTCTGAATTATCTCTCCTGTTTGTTTATTGTACAACAACCTTAAAATCTTGTATTTTCTGAAATACATTTCAATAAAAGCTTATTTTGTACATTTTAAAGTAAAAATGAGTGTGATGTACTTAAGAAATGTACCATGTTGTATCCTTCAACCCCCCTCTGTGTATGTCAAATATTTCTTGTTCCCAAGATTAGAAAGATATTTGTTTGTATGTGCCACTTTCCTAATAAAACTCTAATCAGAGTTTTGGAAATTTTTTAATGACTGCAGGACAATAGGTCGGGTCCTACACTATATATCAGTTTCTGCTGGACCTACTAGTTTTCTGCCAGACCTAAACACTTTAACAGAAATTTCTGAAAGCATGTAATTTTTATTCCATACCAATCTACATGTATTGGGCATATACATAAGTGTTATTAAGATTTCTGGTTTCTCCTCATTTACCATACTTTGTACATATTGTACATGTCATGACATTTTCATCATGGTCATATTTTAATCAGGGACGACCTTCGCACTATTTTGCGTTGAAAATCCGTTCAGACCTTTTCTCCTTTTCATATTTAAATTTTTATTCTGCATTTGTTGCACTGTCACTTGTGACTTGTGCCGGCCTTTTTAATCCAGGACGAGCATCCTTTATAAATTTTATGGGCCACAACATTTCTTTGAAGGTGGTAAGGACAGAGCTCCAGATAATTTTCAAGTCCAAAGGGTAATTACCCCCTACTTTTGAAAATGATGCGTATTTGCATATTTCCTTTGCACTGTTGTACTCTCTACTTCAGAAAAGATTGCTTACATGTACACTTTTAAAATTATGTTTGACACAAGTGTTATTCAATAAACACAGGATGCAAGTGAAATGTATATCTCTGTTTAATTTGACACAATTGTGTCATGTTTATTAATAAAATGTTGTAAATATTTTGTTTTTTGCTCGTCGACTTCGGCAGTTTTCACAGCCGTGTTGATAATGTCATCAATGATTCCTTTAACTATACTGTCACTAGACACAGATGAAACTGTCAGGAACTTTTAAAAAAGTATATAATTTTCCGTAGCGCACTTATTCATGTTCTTGCTCATTTTCAACGAACAACGTGTTCCCAAATTCACTTTCGTTTTAGTTCTTAACTAAACTGCATTTATTTGTAATATTGACCGCGATTGGATGATTTATCCTAAACATCCAATCAGATCTCTTTTGACATCGATGCTTAGAAAGGCAAACATTCGGTACCCCTCGGATGTATACACTTTCTCTTTCGAAAAGTATAAAGAGAAGTAATTACGGGGAATTTCTCAAAGTCAAAAATGTATTGTTTATGTACACGATGTATTATCGTCAACAGCGTACAAGTACGCTCCGAATTTGGAAAGTTTGCTTACACAGCAATATGTATGCGTAAATGTACACTCTGATCTGATAATACATGCGTTTTTACTCGTTTTCGTAGCGTAAAAAACGCAAATACGCAGCTTATCTGGAGCTCTGTAAGGACATAAGATATTAAGATACAAATCGTCATCGGTACCTTCGTTCAGCGAAAAATACAGTAGTAGAGAAAATAAACATTTTAAATCCTTGCCGGTAAAATCAAAAAATCAAAATTCAAAACGGGTAAAAGGTTTTGATGATGGTGAAGTAAATAAACAATCTGTTACAAAAATAGAATCGCTTTTCTTAGAAATCGACATCATCGCCTTTAAACAATTTCCATTGGTCTGAACTAGTTTTAAGTTCTATATTTGGTAACTGTCGGCTATCACGAGATTGTACGCGATATTCTTTAAAGGGATTCCCCTAATCCCACCAATCAACAATAATGTTACATAACGACTGCAGATAACTTTGTTTACCGGATTTGCTATTTATGAAACCTGGACAAATAGGACTGTTATATTTAGAACCAAGGTTGCATAAGAAATCTGTTAAATAAAAAATCAATAACCACAGGACATGTTTGGCAAAGCCATTACATACAAAACAACGAAAAAATGTTTGGTGGACAAAATGACCGCCAAGTATGAGGTTTCTGTCGGACCTGCCGAAAATCTGCCCCCTTCGGTCCGACGAATTTCAAAAACTCTGTCCAATACATGTCTATACAAATACATTTTCCCCTATATATCTGATCAAAATATAATTATCATCACTCATTTTATGTCATAATCATAAAATCAATTTCTAAAATTGAAATTTTTTAATCATCAAGAGGCTGATCTATGCCTGTAGTACTCACATGGTTATCATTTCCATAAATTGGTCGATTATCGTGTGAAAAAAAAAATACAGTCAAAAACTAGGACTTAATACAGTAAATAGAATAGATCCACTTATCTAAATCAGCTATGCAGTTTTTCAGAAGACTTTTATACCTTTTCCACCATGGGTATCTACATAACAGAAATGGCAGAAGCCATCTTAGTTTTCCGATCGACATAAGAAACGAAATTTAGTACTTTTCTTCCTCTTGATTAAGCAACATTTAACTGTTTGTATGTTTTATACCAACCGTTCCGTACCGAATACTACAGTGAGTGAGCTATTGTCGCGGCACAACACAGTGAGCCATTTTTAAAGGATAGACATGCTGTTGGCACTCCACTCTGACACATTATCCTGATTCTGAGCCACACAGTCTTTGGTCTAAGTACTCCTTAATGCTGCATGCTTAGAAGAGAACCAACAAATACTAATTTTACAGTCTTTGGTTTGACCAGATTGGGACTCAAAACCAATGATCTACTGCACTGGCTTCAAGCATGCTAATCATTACACCGCTTCAAGCATGTTAATCATTACACTGCTTCAAGCATGCTAATCATTACATCGCTTCAAGCATGCTAATCATTACACCGCTTCAAGCATGCTAATCATTACACCGCTTCAAGCATGCTAATCATTACACCGCTTCAAGCATGCTAATCATTACACCGCTTCAAGCATGCTAATCATTACACCGCTTAAAGCATGCTAATCATTACACTGCTTCAAGCATGCTAATCATTACACTGCTTCAAGCATGCTAATCATTACACCGCTTCAAGCATGCTAATCATTACACCGCTTCAAGCATGCTAATCATTACATCGCTTCAAGCATGCTAATCATTACACTGCTTCAAGCATGCTAATCATTACACTGCTTCAAGCATGATAATCATTACACTGCTTCAAGCATGCTAATCATTACACTGCTTCAAGCATGCTAATCATTACACCACTTCAAGCATGCTAATCATTACACTGCTTCAAGCATGCTAATCATTACACTGCTTCAAGCATGCTAATCATTACACCACTTCAAGCATGCTAATCATTACACTGCTTCAAGCATGCTAATCATTACACCACTTCAAGCATGCTAATCATTACACCGCTTCAAGCATGCTAATCATTACACTGCTTCAAGCATGCTAATCATTACACCGCTTCAAGCATGCTAATCATTACACCGCTTCAAGCATGCTAATCATTACACCACTTCAAGCATGCTAATCATTACACTGCTTCAAGCATGCTAATCATTACACCACTTCAAGCATGCTAATCATTACACCGCTTCAAGCATGCTAATCATTACACCACTTCAAGCATGCTAATCATTACACCGCTTCAAGCATGCTAATCATTACAATGCTTCAAGCATGCTAATCATTACACCGCTTCAAGGATGCTAATCATTACACCACTTCAAGCATGCTAATCATTACACCACTTCAAGCATGCTAATCATTACACCGCTTCAAGCATGCTAATCATTACACTGCTTCAAGCATGCTAATCATTACACCGCTTCAAGCATGTTAATCATTACACTGCTTCAAGCATGCTAATCATTACATCGCTTCAAGCATGCTAATCATTACACCGCTTCAAGCATGCTAATCATTACACCGCTTCAAGCATGCTAATCATTACACCGCTTCAAGCATGCTAATCATTACACCGCTTCAAGCATGCTAATCATTACACCGCTTAAAGCATGCTAATCATTACACTGCTTCAAGCATGCTAATCATTACACTGCTTCAAGCATGCTAATCATTACACTGCTTCAAGCATGCTAATCATTACACCGCTTCAAGCATGCTAATCATTACATCGCTTCAAGCATGCTAATCATTACACTGCTTCAAGCATGCTAATCATTACACTGCTTCAAGCATGATAATCATTACACTGCTTCAAGCATGCTAATCATTACACTGCTTCAAGCATGCTAATCATTACACCACTTCAAGCATGCTAATCATTACACTGCTTCAAGCATGCTAATCATTACACTGCTTCAAGCATGCTAATCATTACACCACTTCAAGCATGCTAATCATTACACTGCTTCAAGCATGCTAATCATTACACCACTTCAAGCATGCTAATCATTACACCGCTTCAAGCATGCTAATCATTACACTGCTTCAAGCATGCTAATCATTACACCGCTTCAAGCATGCTAATCATTACACCGCTTCAAGCATGCTAATCATTACACCACTTCAAGCATGCTAATCATTACACTGCTTCAAGCATGCTAATCATTACACCACTTCAAGCATGCTAATCATTACACCGCTTCAAGCATGCTAATCATTACACCACTTCAAGCATGCTAATCATTACACCGCTTCAAGCATGCTAATCATTACAATGCTTCAAGCATGCTAATCATTACACCGCTTCAAGGATGCTAATCATTACACCACTTCAAGCATGCTAATCATTACACCACTTCAAGCATGCTAATCATTACACCGCTTCAAGCATGCTAATCATTACACTGCTTAAAGCATGCTAATCATTACACCGCTTCAAGCATGCTAATCATTACACTGCTTCAAGCATGCTAATCATTACACTGCTTCAAGCATGCTAATCATTACACCGCTTCAAGCATGCTAATCATTACACCGCTTCAAGCATGCTAATCATTACACCGCTTCAAGCATGCTAATCATTACACCGCTTCAAGCATGCTAATCATTACACCGCTTCAAGCATGCTAATCATTACACCGCTTCAAGCATGCTAATCATTACACTGCTTCAAGCATGCTAATCATTACACTGCTTCAAGCATGCTAATCATTACACTGCTTCAAGCATGCTAATCATTACACCGCTTCAAGCATGCTAATCATTACACCGCTTCAAGCATGCTAATCATTACACCACTTCAAGCATGCTAATCATTACACCGCTTCAAGCATGCTAATCATTACACCGCTTCAAACATGCTAATCATTACACTGCTTCAAGCATGCTAATCATTACACTGCTTCAAGCATGCTAATCATTACACCGCTTCAAGCATGCTAATCATTACACCACTTCAAGCATGCTAATCATTACACTGCTTCAAGCATGCTAATCATTACACTGCTTCAAGCATGCTAATCATTACACCACCGCTGCAGTTCCTTCTACTATACATTATCTGAATCTAATTATCATTATTCATGTTATGTCATAAATATACAATCAATTTTCAAAATTTATGTCTTTTAATCAAAAAGTTCAGTTTAAGTCAAATCTGATTTTCTGATATCATGGTTACATTCTTCTCTGGAAGTCTGATTAAAATCTTATAATAAATTTTAAGTTATTGTATTTAATGTGTACAATTCCCGAAATCTGTCATCTAAACAAAAAGTATGTTTTTATCCATGATTTTTTGTTCAATTTTCTCATTGATTGACATGAATCAATTTCTTACTTCAGTTATTAAAAACAAGAAATTGTGAAAAATGAACGAGAACCGTTTGTTATCCCCTAGTGCTATACAGGGGGATAAAAAAAGTTTTTTTTGTTTTTTAATAAGAATATGAGTTAGCAGGTTTGGTCTCCAAGGAAACAAGATAGAAACTTTTAATTTCTCATGAATCATTAACAATCAGTTTGATTTACAGGAAGCAACATAATTTTCTGTTAATGAAGATAAGCATTTTTCATTTTTTTACAACAACTCAGGAATGAAGATCCCTAAGAAATCCATAACAAAAACGTAATAAAGTATGGATGGATGCTTCACTCAATAGTTATAGATAAATTCATCAAATTGGCAGAACAATTTGCTATAGAGTATAATAGACTTTATTCTTGGACTATTAAAATACTGGTTATATTGTGCTTAAACTCATTAATCTTAAAGCATTGCATGTTAAAATCACAAGACTTCATCACTATTTTCATATTGAAAATAGATTAAAGAAGGTCTTAATGTGAGTTACTGATAATCACTGTTGCTAAGTTCCTGAAAGACAATAACTTCACTACTTGAACTTGCTCTCCTTACCAACATGTCCTAGCTTGTTAGGGAAACACCATTTACACCATTTAACTTTGGGGAGGGGGGGGGAGGGCTGTGTTTTTTGGGGTTTTATTTCTGTCTTAAATTCTATTGGGGAAAAAAATAATTGACCTGAAAGACAGAAAAAATAAATAATGAGATCCTACAGTTTTCAACAAATAAAAAATTGGGGCAAATTAAAAAAAAAAAATTACTGATTTTTCTTGTCAAAAAAAATCTGATTTTTGAATTGTGTGAAAAAAAAATTCTAGCTCAAGACTCAAGAGGGAAGCACCCCACCACCTTCATTTAAAAGAAAATGAGCCTCCCTCCTTTGAAAGTAAAATGATCGATCCCTGAGAATCAAGGTCTTAAAATAACTACAATGTAGTTCACAGTTAGCACAGTAAATATTATATTTGTCAATGTAAACAAACCCAGATAATCAATTTTCCCCACCAATTTTTCATTTTTCTATAATTATGAGGGAAATTAAGCATTTATACTGTTTATTTACTCCTGTGACAAATAATATCAATAAAGTGTAAAACATCATTTCATCCTTTAAGCAATAAATTGAGCTTACAACTCCTCTCATTACAGACAGTAAATGTTGATTTAGTTTTTAGTGATAAATCTTTAAGTCAATATTTATAATAGGGAGAAATTTCCCTATTCACTGATAGATTAGTCTATAATTAAACAAAATATACACAAGTGTAATTCTTCTGCTAACAGTCTGTTGTTGATAAATCTTTTTTGAATGGTGGATTACTATTTGACCAGTAAACCTCAAGAGTAAACCTCAAATTTCGAGTTTAAAACCTTTTCCGGTGTGGATAAAGTTTGCTATTTAAAAGTCTAATGAATACTGCTATGACATGTAACCTTGAGAAGTAACGGGTACATATTTGCAGAATGTAGGGGTTAAGAGTTATGGTGTTTAAGACCACTTTCAACAATATTTCAGCTATATCATGGCGGTCAGTTTTATTGGTGGAGGAAACCGGAGTACACCTCGCCTGAGCGGATTTGAACTCACAACGTTACTAACGATAGGTACTGATTGCATAGATAGTAGTAAATCCACCTACCATACGATCGCGACCATGACGACGCCCTTCAGAATACAGATTTCAGTTCATCAGTATGAATTATACATAAGATTCACAATATAAATGTTTTTTCTAATGTTAGAGTTAATTTTCTGGCCTTGCTATTTTCAATTTATGCCCTTAACACAGGCTTATAAGAATTTTATTTTAATATTAGTAAAGATGTACATTTGTCTTTTTGAAATACATGTATACAATACAAATATACATAAATACAGGTTAATAATCCATTGTTAGGTTTAACAAAAATGTTTTGAAAAATTTATTTTAAGTAAAGTTCGGATTTTCCATCTCCACAGACTTTTATTGACAAAATAATTATGTGACTGGCTATTTACATGTCAAAAATAAAATAAACAAACAAACTGATAGATTCCAGAATTTTACCACAAGGCAGAAAATATGGTTCAACAAGTCAAACTATACATTATTAATTATTAATTCAATATAACTTTAATTAAATTTTTTGTCAGAAATAATATAACTAGAGGCTCACATGAACCTGCAACGTTCACCTTTTAGAGAATTAATAATTGTCTATTGACCTAAATTTTAATAGACCATTGGACATAACTGTAGATTTTAATCTTCATATCACAATTGCACCGCATCGGTGGTGTAATGGCTAGCGTGCTTGCCTCTAGTGTGGTAGATCGTGGGTTCGAGCCCCAATCGGCTCAAACCAAAGACTATATAATTGGTATTTGTTGTTTCTCTGCTAAGACGAGTTGGCTCGCAATCAGGCTAATGTGTCCGAGTGGGACGACAAGTCTATCCGCGAACTGTTGTTTCAGTGAGCTAGCACTATAAAAATCCAACTCAGCGTGTTGGTCTAGTACAAAGCGGATCTCATCATCATCTCATTGAAAATTAACTTGTTCTCTCCATGATATAGCTGCAAAATTGTTGAGTTGGCATTAAACAACAATCACTCACTCACTCACTCATATCACAATTCTGTTTCATGCTAAATACATTTCCATTCCTGGTTCTTAAGAAGATTATTAAGTTTTTCTCCTATTGAAGCATATGTTAATCTATAAACCACAAGGTCATTGGACTTCAGACCCTGAGACCTAAATTTGTGAAAATTTGAATCATCATATCACAATTCTGATATGTGCTTAATACAAGTACATTTCCATTCTTGGTTCTTAAGAAGATTATTGAATTTTTCCCCCCATTGAAGCATATTTTAATCTATAAACCACAAGGTCCTTGGAGTCCATAGACCCTGGGGCCTAAATTAATGCAAACTTGAGTCGTCGTATCACAATAACGATTAAAACAATTTTCCTCATTACAGTATAAGTTAATCTTGTAACCCCAGAGCTTTGATTCCACAGACCGTAGGTCCTGATATGAATCAGGCTAAATATGCATTTCACAATGATGCTTTATTCCAAATACATTTAAATGTCCATTAATGCCACTTCTTGAGAATACTATTTTTTGAATATTTTCTCCATTGCAACCTAAACATAAAACTATGGACAACAAGGACTTGGACCCTATATACCACAGGGTCTTCATATGTACAAGTTTCCCTGGTATATCTGCATATCATAATGTTGATTCATGTATATTACTATTGCATTTCCACTTTTGGTTTAAAGAAAAATAATTGTTCCTTGTTAAATTTTGGACCCCCAGAGCTCTAACCTCAAAGCATAAGAACTAAATTTGTACAAGGTTTACAGGTATTCTCCATTTCACGAGGAAATTTTGTGTCAAATACATTACCATTTACATTTTTGTTTTAATATCAAGAATACTGTTTTAATTTTAATTCTATTGCAGCTATCTTACATATAATTTAGGATCCCTTTGAGGGTTCAGACTCAATACAACCTTCGTTTATAAAAGCTTAAATCTGCATAATTACAATGATACCAATCATAATTGTATTCCCATTGCTTGTTATTAAGACAATGATTTTTTACTGTATCCTATTATGATTATGTGACACATTAATATTGGACCCAAGGGATCAGGCACCATAGACCTTGCATACTTTGTTTTAACAAATTTACACATCACAATGATACTGCACAACAAATATTGCAGCATTTATACTGCTGGTTCTTAAGAAGGAATTATTAAATGATTTACTAAATGTTTTCCCTTTTAGACCCCTACTACTAGCCCCTCCTAATAGAGGATCAATTTCATTTGTGTAAACTGAATATCCTCTTAATAAGGCTCATTCTTACCAAGGTTATTTCCATTAAGTTGATCAGGTTGGCAGGAGATGATTAATATGTGAAATATATGATGGATGAAAATTGAGGGATAACAGATGATAGACATCAAGTGGTACTAAAAGGTCACTCATCATTCAGGCCAGGAGAGCTAATATAAAAACTTTATAAATCAGTGTTCATTCACAACTTCTTCAATGTTTCAGCTGAGAATGTCACTATCGTGTGGTGGTGATCGTATGGTAGTTGAATTTACAACTACCTGTGCAATCAGTGCCTATCATCACTAATGTTGTGAGTTCGAATCCTACTCATGGCGAGGTGCATGCGATACAACATTATGTGATAAAGTTAGTCGGTGATTTACGACAGGTCAGTGATACTCTGGTTTCCTACAACAATAAAACTGACCACCATGATATAACTGAAATATTGTTGAAAGTAGCATTAAACACCATAACCCCCTATGTTCTGTTACATCTAGTCCATACCATATATGTTTGTGTATAGTACATTTAGTATCAAAGCATATGGATGTAAATGAACATCAAAGACTATCCAAAATTATACAAACTAAGTAAATAGGTAGAGTGGTCTTATTCCTTTTCTACATTTAATAATCATTATGTATGAGTTAATATTCACACCAGTTCTTTGAATTTTTCAATTATTTATTGCAACAATTTAGTATGAAACTCATCCATGCTGTTGCTAAGGAAAAACGTGTCTATAATGTACAGTTAATAATGGTAGTCTCATCATTATTAATGTAATTTACATAATTTATACAATTTCAATAAAATTGCAGAAAAAATGGATAAGATGCATGGTCTTCTATCATGTCTATATTCAATTGTTGTGTTGAATTTTCTGGTGTTGATAAAATATCTAATATATACACTGAAATTGTGTGATTTAAAATACTTCAAAATTCAGGAATGTGTTGATTGGATAATAATATTAAGTTGATCAAAATAAATTGTATAGCAAACACTGAAACAGCTCATTATCTGAAGACGGAAGGTAGTAAAAAAAATAACCTGATTTCCTACCCAGAGATCTTCTTCCATTTTGCCATTACAACTGGCATAAATAAAATCACCAAAGCAAACTTGAGCTGTCTATTGGATCAACTTTTGGTATTAAATACCAATTTATGTGACTTTTGTGGATACCACTAAACAACAAAATTCAGAGCTCCTCAATGGTAGAAGTTAAGTATGAGAAATAAAATTTTATATCCATGATACCAAAGGTCAAATCTAATTCATCTTTCAACATAAAAAAATATTGACATCCAATAATAATAAAGGAAACAGAGAATTTTGCAAATTCTAACAATTTCAAAAATAAAAGAAGAATGTGGTCATAGGACACAGATGGCCTTGACCTATAGTTATTAGGACACAAATGGCCTTGACCTATAGTTATTAAATATAATATAAGAGTTATCCCTGGTGCAGAAGATAAACAGCTTTCTGTAGGTCAAGAGAAAATAGTTAGATCATGAAAATCACAAAAATTGCCATTTCAATCAATTAAGGGACATAACTCTATAACCACATATGACATGTTAGACAAAATAAAACTTGATATGTGTATCGCAGACAAAATCAATGTGTAAAAGATGTTTGGTCAAGGGAAACTGAAATTCGAGTACGAAAACTAGGGGGCGTGGCAATCGTGATCGTATAGTAGTAGGATTTACAACTATTCATGCAATCAGTACCCAACGCTGGGAGTTCGAATCCGGCACATGGGGAGGTGTACTCGATACAATTGTCAGTGACTTCGGTCGAACCCTTACCCAATCTGATCCTCCCTCATCCATTTAGCTGATATAGGCTATCTTGTTTAGGCCCTTGCCTAACTAGGCTATCTTGTTTAGGTCCTTGCCTTACTAGGTTATCTTATTTAGGCCCTTGCCTTACTAGGCTATCTTGTTTAGGCCCTTGCCTTACTAAGCTATCTTGTTTAGGCCCTTGCCTTACTAGGCTATCTTGTTTAGGCCCTTGTCTTACTAGGCTATCTTGTATAGGCCCTTGCCTTACTAGGCTATGTTGTTTAGGCCCTTGTCTTACTAGGCTATCTTGTATAGGCCCTTGCCTTACTAGGCTATGTTGTTTAGGCCCTTGTCTTACTAGGCTATCTTGTATAGGCCCTTGCCTTACTAGGCTATCTTATTTAGGCCCTTGCCTTACTAGGCTATGTTGTTTAAGCCCTTGTCTTACTAGACTATCTTGGTTAGGCCCTTGCCTTACTAGGCTATCTTGTTTAGGCCCTTGTCTTACTAGGCTATCTTGCTTAGGCCCTTTCCTTACTAGGCTATATTGTTTAGGCCCTTGCCTTATTGGCTATCTTGTTTAGGCCCTTGCCTTACTAGGCTATCTTGTTTAGGCCCTTGCCTTACTAAGCTATCTTGTTTAGGCCCTTGCCTTACTAGGCTATCTTGTTTAGGCCCTTGCCTTACTAGGCTATCTTGTTTAGGCCCTTGCCTTACTAGGCTATCTTGTTTAGGCCCTTGCCTTACTAGGCTATCTTGTTTAGGCCCTTGCCTTACTAGGCTATTTTGTTTAGGCCGTTGCCTTACTAGGCTATCTTGTTTAGGCCCTTGTCTTACTAGGCTATCTTGTTTAGGCCCTTGCCTTACTAGACTATCTTGTTTAGGTCCTTGCCTTACTAGGTTATCTTGTTTAGGCCCCTGCCTTACCAGGCTATCTTGTTTAGGCCCTTGCCTTACTAGGCTATCTTGTCTAGGCCCTTGCCTTTCTAGGCTATCTTGTTTAAGCCCTTGCCTTACTAGATTATCTTGTTTAGGCCCTTGCCTTACTAGGCTATCTTGTTTGGGCCCTTGCCTTACTAGGCTATGTTGTTTAGGCCCTTGCCTTATTAGGCTTTGTTGTTTAGGCCCTTGTCTTACTAGGCTATCTTGTTTAGGCTCTTGCCTTACTAGGCTATCTTGTTTAGGCCCTTGCCTTACTAGGCTATCTTGTTTAGGCCCTTGCCTTACTAGGCTATCTTATCTAGGCCCTTGCCTTACTAGGCTATCTTGGTTAGGCCCTTGCCTTACTAGGCTATCTTGTTTAGGCCCTTGTCTTACTAGGCTATCTTGTTTAGACCCTTGCCTTACTAGGTTATCTTGTTTAGGCCCTTGCCTTACTAGGCTATCTTGTTTAGGCCCTTACCTTACTAGGCTATCTTGTTTAGGTCCTTGTCTTACTAGGCTATCTTGTTTAGGCCCTTGCCTTACTAGGCTATCTTGTTTAGGCCCTTGCCTTACTAGGCTATCTTGTTTAGGCCCTTGCCTTACTAGACTATCTTGTTTAGGCCCTTGCCTTACTAGGCTATCTTGTTTAGGCCCTTGCCTTACTAGGCTATCTTGTCTAGGCCCTTGCCTTACTAGGCTATCTTGGTTAGGCCCTTGCCTTACTAGGCTATATTGTTTAGGCCCTTGCCTTACTAGGCTATCTTGCTTAGGCCCTTGCCTTACTAAGCTATCTTGTTTAGGCCCTTGCCTTACTAGACTATCTTGTTTAGGCCCTTTCCTTACTAGGCTATCTTGTTTAGGCCCTTGCCTTACTAGGCTATCTTGTTTAGGCCCTTACCTTACTAGGCTATCTTGTTTAGGCCCTTGCCTTACTAGGCTATCTTGTTTAGGCCTTAGCCTTACTGGGCTATCTTGTTTAGGCCCTTGCCTTACTAGGCTATCTTGTTTAGGCCCTTGCCTTACTAGGCTATCTTGTTTAGGCCCTTGCCTTACTAGGCTATATTGTTTAGGCCCTTGCCTTACTAGGCTATATTGTTTAGGCCCTTACCTTACTAGGCTATCTTGTTTAGGCCCTTGCCTTACTAGGCTATCTTGTTTAGGCCCTTGCCTTACTAGGCTATTTTGTTTAGGCCCTTGCCTTACTAGGCTATCTTGTTTAGGCCCTTGTCTTACTAGGCTATCTTGTTTAGGCCCTTGCCTTACTAGACTATCTTGTTTAGGCCCTTGTCTTACTAGGCTATCTTGGTTAGGCCCTTGCCTTACTAGGCTATCTTGTTTAGGCCCTTGCCTTACTAGGCTACCTTGTTTAGGCCCTTGCCTTACTAGGCTATCTTGTTTAGGCCCTTGTCTTACTAGGCTATCTTGTTTAGGCCCTTGTCCTACTAGATTATCTTGTTTAGGCCCTTGTCTTACTAGGCTATCTTGGTTAGGCCCTTGCCTTACTGGGCTATCTTGTTTAGGCCCTTGCCTTACTAGGCTATCTTGTTTAGGCCCTTGTCTTACTAGGCTATCTTGTTTAGGCCCTTGTCTTACTAGGCTATCTTGTTTAGGCCTTTGCCTTACTAGGCTATCTTGTTTAGGCCCTTGTCTTACTAGGCTATCTTTTTTAGGCCCTTGCCTTACTAGGCTATCTTGATTAGGCCCTTGCCTTACTTGCTTCCATGGACTATTGACTTGTTTGGCTTTCCAATATTTTGTGTGCGAGTCGCTATGATGAAGGTTATTCTAGAAACGTGTCATGTGCACTGAATTTGATATCTAGGTTTTTATTAGAAAATTGATGTAAAACAGTAAAACAGGGACCCTTAATGTGCAACCCTGTGTCATTAAGGTTATGGTAAATATGTGTGTGTGTGGGGGAGGGGGGGGGGGGGGAAGGTTATTAATAAACAAGTGTGGACACAGAAATGTGCTGTCCAAAAGGTAAGTGTGGATGTCAATATTTCATATTATTAACCTAAAAAAAAATAAAAATCATGGACACAGGGGTCCTGGATTTTTTTAATAAAAAACTAATCCTGGATTATTATTTTTGCTTAAAGTCCGGTCCTGTGTTTTTATTTCAAATTTTCATCATAGCCCCCATCCCCCTCCCAAGAGTATCATTAATAATAAATTAATAAATAATAAATTCAGATTTTCTATTTAAAATAAATCTCATTTACAAAACCACTGATATTTGTTCAATTTTTAACGCTGATTTAAGCTTTAGTCGCAACAAATTTTTATTTTTCTCTTTAAACTGTCGAAACATAACATTTATTTAACTGAAAAATTCACAAATAAAATTCACCTCCCCCCCTTTTTCCCTTTTTTCAATGATCAACAATATTCCAGAATCAAACAAATGAATAAATATAACATAGACTTCTTTAACATGCATCTTTTTACCATGCGGAGTCAGTGTGTTTTAAATCGGTCATCCAATCAGGACACTCATTATTCTTGTCCAAGATAAAAATACATCGCTAAAATTACCTGTGGGTGTTTCCCCACTTCAACTCGTAAATTTACATAGAAATCGGAGATATTTCGTCATAAAACTTCACACATGGTTTTGTCTATCATATTTCTTGAAGACAAACATAAAATATTATTGCATTTATCAATATTTTATGAGTATCAACAGTTTTTTCAACATCATATCTGTTTCTCGATACAGCCGCCCGATTACAGTGACCCGTGACCCAGATTAGCACGTTCCACCAGTTTTTCCTTAATAGTGTTGTTTAACTATATTATGATGTCAAAACAAAGGGTTTTACCAGAAACATGTCATGAGCACTGAATTTGATATCTAGGCTTTTTCAACAATTTTATTTTCAAATCTTACCTAAAATCTAAACCAGGAGAGTTAGAGCAGGCATGTATATGTGTGTTAGTGGTATCGATTTTGCTTCCGTTTCTACGATATTCTGATGAGATTTTGCTTCCGTTTCTACGATATTCTGATGAGATTTTGGAACTTTTCTGATGCTGTGCTATTTTTTTCATGTTATTACCTGCAATCTGATAATTTGTAAAGTAATACAAGTATAAATTACATCTATAATTGTGATTTACGTTTCGCCTCATTAGATTAAACAACACAAAGAGATATGGTCCTCATTAATTCCTAAAAACAAATCAGGTTAAAAAAAAATCAATATAAAACTGGAGAAGACTCAATGATGCTTCATAAATTGTTCTACTGAAACCAATTATGATTGACAAATAGTACAAGGGTATATACCCTTGTACTATTTGTCAATCATAATTGGCAAGAATTCTATATCAAAATCATGTCAACGATCTTTTCTGGGCTTAAAAGAGGTCAAAGTTTCAGATTTATGCATATCTATGTTGTTAACTACAAAATTATTTTAATTTTGTAAAAAATAAAGATTTAAAATAATTCTGGTGTGTTTTCTTACTAAGTTGTACAGTTTCAAAATGTCACAACTGGCGTAAATTTGGTAACACAAAGCATGGCATTTAACACCCTGCTTGTAAACTTTGCTGTCTGTTTACTCTGTAAATTTAAATTGCTAAACTGACTTTTTATGCGTCAGACTTCCATTTAGACATGTAAGTTTTCCAGCATTATAAAGATATTTGTGTGGAGGCTTTATTGTTTTCTAAATACTGCAGTGAAAAAGGACTATATATGTAACACATTCCCGTCAAAACAGTGTTACATACAATAAATGGATGCCGGGGGGTACATATTTTGCAGAATATGATTGGACATGTCGTAATCAAGTCGGTTATTTATACGGTTCAGTTTGCGATTTAAAGTTTTTCCGTATAGCGGCAAGTAAAAAATATTTACAGCTATGAGTAAACCTATTGAATTTTCTGTCAAATTCGTGTTACATACACTAGTATGCAAGCTAGCCAAAAGTCAATGGACAGAAACACACCCTTATAAACCACAGGCACTCATGGCACGGACTTACCACCCTCCTTTTTTCTAACTTTCTGTTTACAAATTTATTTTCAATAAAATTTCTTTATTTCTTCATTATTTCATCTCTTTTTACTTATTTTAACTTGTTCGTGTCAATATTCATACAATCTTATGCTAACATCAAATTGCTTGTGTCGACCCTATAGATACTAATAATCCACAGGGCATGCAACTCGGCAGGTTTAAAAATCGTACCCCTGCTCGCTTCGAGTACATTTATTGCACCTTATGTCCATTATATCATTCAAACTAGGACATGCATCCATTCCTAAAAGACGCATCTTTTTGCCCCTGTTTTTGTTTTGTGCATACGATAGCTCAGTTCTCCAGAATTTTAAGATTTTTCACACATTTATTACCAAATTTTTCGTATAAGGACCCACGGATGATGGAAGTGACGTACCACTGCATTAACTTCAACGATAGGGTCAGAAAAGTCCAAAAATTTATTATACAAGAAAGCATGCTGAAAAACTACTAATATTTTCAGAAACTACATGGAATTTGCTATCTTTTCAGGTTGTAACTTAATGAATGTTTGCCCTTTTATTTTTTATTGCTGATGTCACACTTTCAGGTACCGATAGCAAATTCTTGCCCATATACAAATCAGATAGCTGTGTTTGATACCATTCACTGATGGTTGGTTTGGTTAGGATTATGGTAATGGAGTTTAATGCCACTTTCAACAATATTTCAGTTATATTATGGCAGTTAAAAAATTAGATGGAAACTTTTTCCTTCAGAATTTCAGCCTAGATTTGTAAAATATATTGTTCCCTTATATTGAGATACAAATTTTTAGACATGTTCTGTCAAAAAACTAGGAACACCTTTCATGTGTGCAAATAATAGATAATACAAAAACTTATCCACAATATCTAGGACATGTCGCAGACAGAGCTATATTAAGAATTCTGATGCAGGAATGTACATGCAAAGATTATGAAAATGGTTATGGCTATGGTGTTTAATGCCACTTTCAACAATATTTCAGCTAGATCGTGGCGGTCAGTTTTATTGGTAGAGGAAACTGGAGTACCCGGAGATAACCACTGACATGTTGCAAGTCACTGACAAACTTTATCACATAATGTTGTATCGAGTACAACTCGCCATGAACAGGGTTCAAACTCACAGCTTTAGTGGTGATAGGCACTGATTGCACATGTAGTTTTAAATCCAACTACCATACGATCACGACCATAACGGCCCCACACTGACTCTGCTTTTGTAATGTCCATGTTTATGTTGTCATTCATTTTTGTGATAGGGTATTTTTGAGTGGAAGGAAATCAGCATAGTTTTTTTTTCAGTTTATTTCCATGTATTGCCGTTAGGTATCCAGTTATTAAGAGGGGAAGGTTGGAATCCCATTTTATCGATTTAACCCTGCCACATTTATGTGCCTGTCCTATTCCAAGGCATGAATTTCCAGTTCTATATGTCATGGTCCCTATTTTGTGTTCAATGATTTGAAGTAAGAGGTTGTAGTTTATTTTGCTGATATTGGAGAAATTGTTGACAAATATTATTTAAAAATTCTTTTCAGATGACTTTTCCATGAATGGTGGTCACCTTGTTTAACATTCATTTTCTTAAAAGATGATATTGGATTCATTCAAAAAAATAATTCCTCATATTTCTAGTTTAGGTAAAAGAATATTTTTTGAAAGGGGAAAGTAGCCCTAATTTTCATCTATTCAGAAAAAATTAGTTCAATGGTAAGTTACCATGGCAACAAATATTTATATGATGTTGTTTTAAGCATTCACTTTCTACTAAGGGAACAACCATTCAACTTTTAAGATGCAAAAAATAAATAATTGATTTGACCCTACAGTTTTCAAGAAGAAATTTCAGTAAAATTTGAAGAAAAACTACTGATTTATCATGTACATAAAAATTTATTCTTTCAAGATAATATTTTCTGTTTGCAAAAAAGGACTACATCATTGTCAAGGTTTGGCCCTAAAATAAGATACAAACCACAGTAAAATAAGTCTGAAAAAGCTCCCTAAAGCCTCTTATATCTGATGAATGGCAGTGAAAATCTTTACAATTACAGAAAATATGGCAAAATTATACAATTTGTCATAATATTTGTCAGCCACCTTATTGATTCTTGTAGAATTTTTCTATAATTATATATTTCTGATCAGATTTTTAAAGAGTTGGTTAATGACTGAATGTCCAGATAATTAAAACTATTTATGTTATATCAAAATCAATACAAACATTAATATACAACTACTTATATAGAATTAACTTTCCTTTGTAAACTGATTTATTGAGGGGCCTTTAATAGGAAAGAAAATAATTTTTTTGTTGTATTTCAACATTTTTCACTCTCATTTAAAAAAAAATTGTTTACAGATATTTTAATATTTTAATAACGAAAATAAAATTCAACAGCTTTTTTTTTTATTGTAAAGCAGCTGTCTGGATTTCGAATATCTTTAACACGTAACTGTTACGGAGCACCTGAATTCACCCCCGTTTTTTTGTGGGGTTTGTGTTACTCGATCTTTAGTTTTCTGTGTAGTTTTTTGTACATCACTGCTTGTTCTTTTGTCCTTTTTCTTCTGGCCATTGTGTTGTCTATCCTTCTTCAATTTACGGATTCAGATTACCCCTTTGATATCTTCAACCTCTTCTTACATCACTAAAGAGTCAGAAAGTACATGTATCATATTAATCAAACACCAATCTTTTTTTTCGGTTACTGGTACTCTTGATTAATTCAATTGATTTTTTCCTTTAAGAACTTACAACAATTCTATACCAGGAATTCCAGGATATTAGAAATGAGAACTAAAAATACAAACAAATTAATTACGGTTAATGTTGAAATTTTTTAAAAGTGTATTAGATAACAGATACTACTTGCTCGAAAATCAATACACAATCTAGCCCTTGGGAATGTAAACAATGTTTTCCTTCATGTATACAAGTACATGTATATATATATATATATAAACTTAAGGAGGAAAAAAAACAATCACTCGGTCTTATTGAGAATAAATTCACAATACAGGTCATATGGTCTAGTCTATACAAGTATATATATTAACTTAAGAGGAAATTCACAATACAGGTTCGCATGGTTTGTTTATTGAAGCATTACAAAGCTATAGTTCCACACAGTGCTTCATCAAACCATTTCCTCTGATGGTTATTTCAGTATGGTTCAAATCAATTATAAACAAATAGATTAAATAAGATTTTCTTATAGGTTATGAATACAAAGCTATATGGATAATAAACACCAGAGGGGCTGTCGTGGCTGTGATCGCATGGTAGTTGGATTTATAACTACCTATGCAATCAGTGCCTAACACCACTGATGTTGTGAGTTCGAATCTCGATCAGGCGAGGTGTACAACATTATGTGATAAACTTTGTCAGTGACTTGCAACAGCTTGGTGGTTTTCTCTAGGTCCTCCAGTTTCCTCCACCAATAAAACTGACTGTCACGATATAACTGAAATATTGTTGAAAGTGGCATTAAATACCATCAAACAAACAAACAAACAAACATAATAAACGTCAGAGAAATCCGAAGGGGCAATCTAGAATGGACAATCCAGAGAAACTGGCAACATTGGGTACACAAGACACAGAACGAAGACAAACAAAACAAAAAACAAAGCACATTTGTTGGACACCACTATACACAAACAAACACAATAAGACACATACAAGAACACGACAGACTATCCAACTTTAGACACAAATTAAAGTAAAAGGATCAGCGCTTTTATTGCTGTTCTACATTTCACAGTCACTGTAGGGTCTTCAATAATGAGAACGACTCATACCTTAAAATGAGTGTGAAACGGACCCTAGCCTGCAGTTGAGCAGTACTCTTTACTCTGCCGATAAACCCTACATCTGGGTATCTTTGTCGCTTTAGTGTTATTGGGTGCATAGAATTGTATTTCCCTATGCTGGGTAAATATAAACAAGAAAACAAAAAAACTTGTGAAGCATTCTTACAAACACCGTAATATAACATTAATGTAAAGTTTGGGTTAAATCAGCTGTGTACTACTTTTTCTTTTTGAGAAGGATTTATTGTTGGCCAGTACAGTGATCTTTGATATGAAGACTGAAATGTGACATTTACAGACAGATTAAAAAAAGATGACGGCAGCTCACATTGCTCTTTGGGCCAGGTCAGGTTTCCATACATTACATGACGTACATGACGGAGATGTGTTTAAAATTTTGACCGATTTCAGTTCTGATGGTTTGTATAATGAGTGCATGATACAGGTACACATATATATTCTCTCAAGATGAAACAAAAATCAATTAATTTTATTCGGTTGAGAATTTGACCCCTAAAAACATTTACCTTTTAAAAATCATTTAAAGTATCGTTTTAAAACAAATACACGTATTATGTTTACTGCTTAAAGGCCAAAGAAAAAAATTGTTTGCTTCCACTAACATTATTGAAGAAAACAGGGTTTGAAGGCTAGAAAAACTTGCAATTTTTTATTTAATTCTTAACTATGTTACACATGACAAGGCTCTGACTAAAACAGTGTTTATCCAAAAATTGAAATAAAAACAAAGATATTTTTTTTTGGCCCAAGTCAAAAACAGCTTTTTCATGTGATCTCATAATAGCATTAAATATAATAAAATAATTGCTGCATTAAACTACAGGATTCACATTACAATATTAAATCCCAAGCTGACAGACTCGGGACTAATGGTATATTATTTAATACATAGGCTTTACTCACAGCTGGTCATGGTTTATTGAATATTTCAACATGGGGTACCATTTACATACCTGTTAACCCTCCCCCTTTTCGTGGGAGTCTCCCGCGTAAGAGCCTTATCTCTCGCATGGACTGGGTCTCCTGCGCCGGGAGACATTAATCTCCCGCATAAATCTTTTCCTCCTCCACGATCTCCCCCCAACAAAAAAATCAAGTACAATAAAATCTTGACCTACATTTTGCTATCAATATTTCTGGAAATTCCCCATTTGGAACTCCCGCGCTGATGAAAAACGCCGAGAGATACGAATGGTAAAGGTGTTTAAATGATATCCGGTTATTGATCTGTTTGACACCTTTACAGGTAAATTGGGTCATGGAGATTAATTAAGGTGTTGATGAACCAAAAAAATGCCAAAACGTATGCTATCACCCAACGCACCAGCAGCAAAGTGACTTTTTAATTTTAGTGCTCTATGACTTTATTGTTCAGAACATTCTGTCTTCATTGTTATTGCTTTGTTATAACCTTATGATTATGAATGATAATGAATAAATTATAAATACAGTTTTTATCCTTCATTCATCATAGAATATATTTTATTGCCTAATCATAGAGCCCACATGAGGCATCATTAACAATACAAACATTCATGATTGATAAATGAGACATACACATATGAAACACTACTAATAAGACAGAAATGTAAACAATATATATTGAAATGGGATGCAGTTGGTTCAATACTGAAACAAACAAAAAGAAAACATCAATTAACAATAAAAACATGCATCAAATACGTTGATAAAAAATCTCTAGTTATGAGACCAAATCTCCAGCCAAAAATTTACAAATCTCCAGTTGTGGCATAGCAACTCTATCACATGTATGCAACTACAAGGTACAATTTTGTGCGTTTAAAGGTGACGCACAAAATCTCCCCCTTAGAAGAGTTGGTAGGGGGGAGATCTCCCCCCTAGCAAATCCCAGAGGTTAACAGGTATGCATTTAATAAAATGTTAGTTTGCACAAACCTGACCCATGAATGTTTTGGACATGGGTATGTAGGTAGTGAATTGTTTCCTTCTCAAATTTGGAACAAGATACCTTATAGATTACAATGAAACTTGGTAATCACCAAAAATTAAAAAATTAAAACATTTGTTTAAAAAAAAAAAAAAAAAATTGAGTAAGCACCTTCTTTTCTGGTAGCTATGTTGCACTGGAACAAATAAACAATTTATTAATTATGTTTAATAATAATATAATGTCCAGGAGCATATTAGAATTGAATATAGTGGCAGTCGTGATCGTGATTGTATGGTAGTTGGATTCACAAGTACCTGTGCAATAAGTGCCTATCACCTCTAAAGTTGTGAGTTTGAATCCAACTCATGGCAAGGTGTACTCGCTACAATGCTATGTGATAAAGTTTGTCAGTGACTTGCAGCAGGTCTGTGGTTTTCTCCTGGTACTACCAATAAAACTGACCCACCACAATATAACTAAATTATTGCTGAAAGTGGCATTAAACACCGTAAACGACTAACCCTAAAATTGACTATAATATCATGTATCTGTTTATATTGGTAATTTGACAAATTTTTAATTCATAATCTTTTTACAGAGAAGCTGTCATCTAAATTTTTTCATTTTCTAATTGAAAAATTATTACATTTTCTAACTGAAAAAAAATATTACTTATCTAGAGAATTGCTGCTATAATTGATATATCTAAGTATCCCAATACATTAAGGAATGAACTAAAATAAACACACAGATGTCCTTATAATTGTTTTGTTTTCTTCAGATACTCGGAAGCCATTTTTAGAACTAGCACAACTGGGAATTTGATTGTGTGAAACATGTACATCAATAATTTTAAAATAAAGCCTATTTTTCTGTCTGGAGATGAAACATATGAAGTAATTTGAGTCTGACAGTATTGTTTGTACCTGACAATATTTTTATATTATCTACAAGATAAGTCTATTTGATAAATGTAATTTAGTCAAACAATTTGTCTTTCCTTCCAACTTTAGTTGAAGTAATTACATCTTAAATCATGAAAATCAATAAGAGTTCTAAGGATAAGCTTAGTAATTAATTGTCATACCCAACCTTACCACATTCATCTGATACTCCCAAGGGACAATATTTAATCAGCAGAGGGGAGATGTCACAAAGTAATAAGTAGGTGTCAGATGACCCATTCATTTAACACAATTAGGCAATTTATTATCTGCTTTGAAGAAACTTTACTTGTATCAAATTACAAGCCAAAGAATGGGTTAAAATATGATCCCCACTAATTTCAAAACGTCCATATCACGGACACCTTGGACAGTGTTTCTCCTGTTTTCAAACGCTTTTCTGACAGCAAGTATACATTTTTTTTAATGATTGAAAAATAAGGTGTAAAAATAAAGGGACATAAACCTACCATTATATAAATCCAATAAAAAAAAAAACTTTTCTGACAGCAAGTATAATTTTTTTTTTAAATGATTGAGAAAAAAATAAGTCGTAAAAACAAAGGGACATAACTTACCATTATATAAATCTAAATCCAATAAAAGGAAGAGGTATTTTTGTAATCCAATTAGAATTATATCAATTTAAACACCTCAATGAAACTGTCAATTATTCATAAATCATTAACTTTAAAGTGTTGATGCTAAAATGACATAAATCCACCAAGAGAAATGAAATCAATAAAAGACACAACCAAGTCAAAAGATTTACACAAACGACTATAATGTCTATCATCATTTATTGAGTCTTGTTTGGTAAGTGCTTGGTGACAGGCAAGCATAGTTCTCTGTGCTTAGAATACATCTGGGATTCAATGATGTACAACTCTAATAGTTATTATAGCAGATTGTAAAGAGGGTTATAAAGGGTAAAAAATCAGGGGTAGAGAGGAGAAATTGTTTGGTCTTTATTAGTTGTTACAAACTGTTACTTTTCATTATCATTGGGGGGGGGGGGGCTTTTTGTCAGGGGGGCTTTTATCCTGGAGGTTTTGTCCGTGGGCTTTTGTCTGGGGAACTTTTGTTCTGCTCCCATGGAACTGTATTTATTCCACTTCAAAATACATTAGCCATGATATATTCATACTTGTATGAGGAGCTTCAAACTCCTGCTGTATGGTAGCAAAGTGTAAAACAGAGCTATGGATCAAGATACATGGGGAAAGAGATAACAACAGGTGTCTCAGAATAAAACATGGGAAGGTATGAGCAGGTTGGAAAGTGATTAAAACAGGTACAATGTGAGCTGTCTCAGAATAAAACATGGGAAGGTATGAGCAGGTTGGAAAGTGATTAAAACAGGTACAAGGTGAGCTGTTTGCTAAACGGTGACACATCAAGGTAGCAAGGAGCAGAAGAGAAGGGATTATATGTGTACCAGGTTGAGCTATGGGACGTTCCTTACCAAAATAAAAACATACTATAGTGTGTTGTAATTGATGGTTTAAGGGAGTACCACCACACCATTTTCACAAAAAGGAGGAGGGGGGGGGGGGGGGGGGGTGTTGTGATCGTGATTGTATGGTAGTATGATTTATAACTACCTATGCAATCAGTCACTATCACCACTAACATTGTGAGTTTGAATCACACTCAGGTGAGGTATACTCGATATAACATTATGTGATAAAGTTTGTCAGCGACTTGACCACAGGTGGTTTTCCCCAGGTACTCCGGTTTTCTCCACCTCCACTATATAACTGAAATATTGTTGAAAGTGGCGTTAAACACCTTACCCCGCCACCAAAATGGATAGCTGCCTATAAGTAAATAAACTTTGAAGAAAAAAAACATTGTGAAAAAAAGGAATGGTATATTTTGTCTATGGCACCTAGTTTTTGGATCATAAGGACACACAATACCAAAAATTCTGGTTAGTTCTATCAGATATGGTAAAATCATATAAACATTTTCAATGAAATTATTTTTAGAAAAAATAAAAAAAACAGTAAAAATAAATCTTATGAAAACAGATCTGTAAAATGCACAAGTTCAAAAAAAAATTATAAGTGTTTCTGCTAATTCTACCGATCATAATTTTCAGTGACCACTCATAAGTATTTATTGACATTTTTGTACGAGCAACTGTTAAGCTCAGATCCTTGTCCTATATAACCTAGGTAAAAAAAAAATGAAACATTTTACTACCTACCTACCCTTTGTTTTCTAGAATGTTAGTAGAAACACATGCATTTTTTTTTTTGGCCTAAAGAGATGAGTTTCATCTATATTTAATTAATTTCTTTTTTTTTAAACTATAAATAATTAGTATGGTCACATATGGTTGTTGTCTTCTCATAATGCACACACCGATGTGTCACTAGATTAATCTCTAAATGCGATTATTTCGATTACTTCGTAACTCTCATTATTTTATCGTTAGCAGCAGTCACCACCAAGGACGAGGAAACACAAATGAACATCAAGATTTCCGAGGCAATTTTTCATTCTAATAAGAGGTCTTAATTTACCTTAATTATCCCGTTTATTTACGAATGCGCATTAATTTATTTCATCCTTCATCCCGTTAGTAAAACTGACTTTTACAGAAATAATGGATTAAAATTTGCAACAGATGTATTCAAAGCCTTAAGCAGATCAGCATCACCACATGGAACTTCTAAGTGGAAAATAATCCTTGAAAACAATTTACACTGACAATTCCTTAGTGGTAACAGGACTTTAAATAAACAGAAGTCTTTCTTACACTGACAATTCCTTAGTGGTAACAGGACTTTTAATAAACAGAAGGTTTTTTTACACTTACAATTCCTTAGTGGTAACAGGACTTTAAAATAAACAGAATTATTTTCAGAAACACAAATTGTCACATTTCTACTTCTTCCTATGAATCCCATCATTTATCTAGACATATGTATTGTCATATGAGATCAAATTATCAAGAGGATTGGAATCCCATTACCCCGGTAACCAGTATAACCCTGCCACATTTTTGTGCCTGTCCCAAACCAGGACCTGGATTTCCAATACCAGGTATGTCATGGTCTTTTATTATTATGTTCAGTGGTTTGCAATAACAAGAAAATGTTGTTTTTTTTATATTGGTGAAATTGTTGACCATCACTGTTAATAAACTTTCTATTCATAAAATATGTAGAATAAGTAATAATATCACGACAACAACATGTATGAACATCGCTGCCACCAATTGCAAAAGGAAGACAACAATACCTAGATATAAACAACACAAAAGATATCCATGGACTCATTATACTCTATTGATATTCCCATTTCCCCCCATACATCTTCTTCTTTCAGCATGTGAAAAGACGGAAATGACCTTTCTGTATTTAATTGAACAGTTGTCATATTGAAAAGAAAGAAAATTTATTGTTCCCGTTTCTACAATTTGACCGAACGTAATTCTTCACGTGGTGTACTAAATTTTTAGCACATGTACTCGTGAGTATTTAAAAACAGGGTTGACTGATGATCACTTAACATCCAGCCAGCAGTATTTCAGCAATATTCAGGACGATTTAATAACAGTAAATTGGTCTTAATTAATATTGAATGAATATAATATCAAATAAATTTGGGTCTATTCCACATTAAAATGTTTCATCACAATGAACAAAGGAGTGCCCATTGTTGACTATTATTACTAAACATTGTTGACTATTATTACTAAACATTGCTGCTATTTTAAGCCTAATATTGTGTGATATCCATCATATCAACAGAATTCACGATAAACTGAAAAATTGTGGAAAGTTGTGTTAAACATCCATAACACCATACCCCTTTATAAAGTCTAGGCACTGGCGATGTTCCCCATAGTTCTAACTCACAGAGATGCTAAGTGTGTACCCAAGTGGCAAATAGGGGGAGCCCTCTTGATGGGATGGGGAAAGGGGGTGTCAGGTTATGGTACAGAAAGCCTGACATTATATCATAGTGGGTAACATGTTTGCAAAGTCTACCGCTCTCCTTGCGCATTATGGAACTTTTTTTGTAGATTTTGAAAAAAGTGTAGGGCCAAAAAAAAAATATGTGTGTTTACGGTCACCCGACCCACCCTATTTTTCAGCCGCCGACCCTAACCTTTTTTTTCAGCAATTATTCCACCCTAATTTTTGCTAACGACCCTATCAATTTTTACACAGAATTCGGATAACCATTTTTGTTGTTTAATCAGCAGCAATGTTTTATTTATTCAACCGCTAGCTTTTTGTCGAAATTGAAAGCAAAGAAGGTAGAAAAACTGTGTAACTCGTCATAAAACAAATGACGGCTTACCGGAAATTTCGAAAATGAAATGATGGAATCAGATTCCGGAACCGGGCACGACTATTTCCGGTTTTGCTGAAAGTAATCCCGACCGACCGACCCTAGATTTTTTTGACATGTGACAGTAAACACACATATATTTTTTTTTGGCCTAGGCAAATTCATCATCACAATTATCTGTTAAAATCAGTTTCATTATACCACCAGGAATCTTAGTTAAGGTGTACCGGTACTAGTCTACATATAACTCCAGATATCTCTGAATTGTCCATCACTTAACATGATTGCTGAATGCATCATTAAACAAATGTTCTTTACATGAATTACTTATAAGATGATAATTAAGTTATCAATAAAAATATTTTGTTTTACTTAAGGGAATATGTATATACAAGGTGAGAAAAACTAGACTTCTCAGTGGAATTATCTTGAGGAAATTCTCACAGATTATTGAGTTATAGAGATATTTTGTAGAACACTTTTCAAAATAGGGCATTTCTTATGGTGTCAGCTATTCCTAATAGGAACAAATACTCTTGCCAGGAGATAAGTAACCGCTGGCCTGATAGGAAATACCAAAAATTATTTGAACCTGTCAAAAAGACCTTTTGTTTTCAGTTATGTTAACACTATATATTGAAATTCTGTACTTTCGAATAAAATGCAGCTTGAAGAAGCATACAAACTACTGATTCAGAACTTTATTTGGTATATATTTGTATATTTCATCAAGTACCATTTTGTGTCTAAAACATTATTTATGAAAACATAAGCAAGGAATTCTGTGAGTCTAGAATCCCACAACAATGTATATGTATATTTATATATTCCATAACAAATTATCAGATCTGAGAGCACAGTGGCACCTCTTATCTACTGTCATGTAAATTATAATATTAATTTTTGTCCAATTACATCATCAAAGTTGTTACCTACAGGCAAGACCAGGTGAAACTCAGGTAAACTGTCAAATTATCTTGTTATTTGTAATTAATAAGTAACAAAATGACAGAATTTATCTGTCAATCAGTGCAAAATACAACCCATTATGACATATTAGGGTCATAACTTAAGACAGATGAAAAATAGAAAAAAGCAAAAAAATAGAAAATCGAGGCCAAGTGAAGATGTTCCTGAACAACTTCAAAATTATCTTCTAAACCTTTTAAATGATGGTTGGTTTGATACTCTATGGTGTTTAACGCCACTCTCAACAATATTTCAGCTATATTGTGGCAGTCAGTTTTATTGATTGAGGAAACTGGAGTACCCACAGAAAACCATCCACTTGTCGCAAGTCACTGACAAACTGTATCACATAATATTGTATCAAGTACACCTCGCCATGAACGGTGTTTGAACTCTCAACTTTAGTGGAGATAGGCACTGATTGCACAGGTAGTTGTAAATCCAACTACCATACGATCACGACCACGACGGCCCCTCCTTCTAAATGAATATTAATAGTTGTCCCTCTCTCACAAGGCAACTCACACCGAAGATTGCCTCTCTTATCAGGCCTGATTCAGACACAATGAGATAGTAAAATACTACTGAATTTGTCCTCTTTAACGGAGGTCAACCCACTTATAAAGTCACTTTTTCATTGCAGAAGGAATTTCCTTTATAAGAGGGGAGACTACTGTGTGTCATACAGGGAAATTCATAACATTATATTACCAACATAAAATTCAATGGACTCTTTATGGAGAACCATATAATTCAAAATGATATGTAGTGAAAATAAAAGTGAAATTCTGTAATTTTATAAAAATCTACGAAAGAAACTGTAATTTTAATTCAAATTTGAAAAACAATATAATCATAACATGCAGTGCGGCAGGTCAGTGCTTTTCTCTAGGTAGTCTGGTTTATTCCACCAATAAAACTGATCGCCACGATATAACTGAAATATTGATGAAAGTGTCGTTAAACACCATAACCCCCCAACCCCCACTCTTCCTTTAGAAAATTTTGAAAGTAACCATAAAATTTCCCCCATTCGTTTTTCTACATGGTGTTTCTTGTTTTTTTAATTCAATTTTACAAGCATTGAACGATGTGCCTTAGTGATCTTATTTTCTCTTTATCCCATTAAACCCCTAATCATTTTATAAACCTGTTTATTCTTAATCATTCAGCCAGAAGGAACGAGATGATCAAGACATGTAATAAAGTATGGCAAAAATGGCTACACTATCAAAACAGGAAGTAGCAAATGGTCTTTAAAAGGATGGTGAGCTAGCTAACAGATAAGAATTCACCGTCAGAAATATATCACAAATATATCACGGCTATGTTGAAAAAGCATATTCCCCGAAGAGTTAACGCACAACATAACAGTGACACACACTGTATGATAATCAATTATGGGACAATAAAACGATAAACACCGACGATTTAAAATGTCAATTCATTTTCATTATCTCTGTGTCAATACATAATTACTCCCATTTCGTAGAGTTTGGTATCACGTCGAAAGCGAAAATGTATTGTTAATTACATTTTACAATAGGAAGATGAATCTTTACATTTCTATATCAAATAAAACCTATAACTGACGAAATGGTTTCTCCGATTTCTATCTGATTTCAGGAGAAATTTATGCTGAAAATTTGTTTACATTGGTACAATGACAAGGAGGATACGAGAGTACATTTATTCTTCAAGTTACACACAATGGTTACATGTTATATTTATATTTAGATCTAGCAGTTTTCTTCATAATTGTTTTACATATGGCATACAGTTCTCATGATGAGCACAATTCTTCCAACCCAAGACCAGTAAAACTTTGTTCGAACCAGTAAATTTTTCAGTTTTATTTTAGAACTACAAACATGTATATAAAAATAAATTCAAGTATTTGATTCGAACCAGTATATTCAAAGTTTAATGTTAAGGACTGAGCATAGTCAAGTTTGACAGTCCGTCTTAGGGCAATGGACCACATAATCCCTTTAAAGGGCATTAGGAACCCCTTTATAAATAGAATTACACATTAATTTTTCTGTTTTCTTTTTTTACTGATATTCCTCAATGTCGAGTGCTCAGCAGAAAAGAAAAAAATATTTGGATAACCATCACACACGCTAGACACATTATCCTGATTCAAAACCAACTAGTCTTTTACTGATGCTCCTTAATGTCAGTTCCTAAGCAAAGAGGGGAAAAATTATCTTCCCTCTCCTAAAAAAAGTATGATCAACCTGCAACAGGAAATTCTAACTTTGCAGAAACTGATAATTAAGGCATGCCAAATAGAAACAAAAACTGAACTAGGGCCTACACCCAGATCTGAAGTATTCAAAAAAACAAACATTTTATAAACACAGATTTAATCATCAGCATCAACAGTGCATTTTAAGAAAGTGAACTCAAATAAAACTAAGTAATGCACTTTTAATATATTGTAGCACATTTTCTCAAAAACTCTCTTACATAATCCTCTTATTATTATATAACAATGGAAACAAAATAAAATTTCGTAAACAGATTTACATAGATAACGGTAACATGTGGTGTTTATATAACAATGATTTATCTTCAGAAATAAGGCGTGGTGCTTAAATTAGCTAATTTTAATACAGTATAGTATGAGAATTATGGGAACAGTGGGATTATGGGGGTTAAACTCAAGTGTTAACAATATGTCAGTAATAGGAAAGGCAGAAGATAGGAAGAAGTGATAAAAAATATTGTAAATGGATATAGCCTTATTTAGAAAGATAAGCATATGGCCAAACATTTTTAAAAAGGAAAAAACAGAGGAATGGTTTGGTTTGGTTTATGGTGTTTAACACTAATTTCAACAATATTTCCGATATATCGTGGTGGTCAGTGCTATTCATTGGTGGAGGAAACCGAAAATTGGTGACTGGCACTGATTGCATAGGTAGTTGTAAATCCAACTACTATATGAACATGACCCCTCCCCCCCCCCCCCCCCCCCCCCCACCTCAAATAATCTTTAAAAACGAAAAAACAGAGGAATGTGTCCATATACTGTATAGTGGTAAAATTCATGGAAATTAAAATTTGCTACTATGAAGGTCAAATTTTGCAATTGTGTTCATGTAAAAAAAAATCAACATTTAAAATGAGTGTATTTTCACAGGTTTTTATTTTCACCAATTTATTGTCCTCATGAACCCTCGCGAAAATAACCACATATACAATAGACACTGATGTCCTGGCTTTAAACTATGCTAGTTTGTTATACATGACCAAACAAAGAGTACCCCTTTATGTAATATCTATCAATTTCCTTGGGGACAGAAATAGGACCTAGTTTTATCAGTGCAAGGTATATTCTTTTAAAAAGGGCATTTCCAGTTGTTATTCCAAATAAGTTTAACACTGGCACATTTTTTAACCTGTCTCATGCCAGAATCTAAATCTCACCTGTGGTTCAGGTTATTGTGCCACAAGTCACTGACAGACTTTATCACATAATGTTGTATCGAGTACACCTCACCTGAAAGGGATTCGAACTCACAACGTTAGTGGTGATAGGCACTGATTTCACAGGTAGTTGTAAATCCAACTACCATACGATCACAATCACGACGACATCTTGGCCTTTTTTGTTTTAAATAAATAGTGAATGGAAAACTTATTCTTCTATAGACTATTAATAAAAAGAATTATGTCATTTATCTGTCTAATACCAACTTATCACCTCATATAAGCCCAAAAGGCTCAACCTATTTCAGTAAAATGTGATAAAATTCCTTTTCAAGAAATGATATTGTTCTTATATTTCCATTTATTATGATTTAAGAGTGGCTTTTTATCCATTTTAAGAATACAAATCTCCAATAAAATCTATTTATTTCTGTTGTCAATGATCTAAGGAGCTCTCTTACCTTTTTCTTCGTGATCTTTTAATGCTTGCAACACAATATAACCAGTATATTCTCTAATATGTTTTTATTTTCCCTCTGTCAAATATAAAATAATAGATTTAATTAAATAATTGTTCATACATCATTAAATTCTTGCAAACTCCTTAATCTGTTCGTGGACGTAATAGTATGGTAGTTGAATTTACAACTACCTGTGCAATCAGTGCCTATAACTACTAAAGTTATACGTGTTCAAAACCCGCCAAGACAAGCTGTAACATTATGTGATTAAGTTTGTCAGTGACTTGTGACAGGTGGGTGGTTTTCTCCGGGTACTCTGGTTTCCTCCACCAATAAAACTGACTGCCACGATATAACTGAAATACTTTTGAAAGTGGCATTAAACACCATAAAACAAACTTTAATCTATTTTAAGGTATAAAATTATCTGTCTCCCTTTTATAAGTTAACAGGGTCTCTCTCATTAGAGATCTATTACTACATATACCGACTGAGAATTAACACCAACTAATTTACGATCTTGTCAGAGAACACAACTCTCAAAGGCCAAATTTTGACTGTGCTAGTCTAAAAAGAGGGAACCCTGTTTGGTGGTGTGATGGTTAATATGCTCACCTTGAGTGCAGTAGATCGTGGGTACAGGTTAAACCAAAGACTTTAAAATTGGTATTTGTTGCTTCTCCACTAAGCATATTGTTAAAAGTGGCAATAAATACTATAACCCTACCCCTATCGACAAGAGAATAAATGTCCATAATGCAAAAACAAGTGGCTGTATGATATAATTCATTCATTCAAATTATTTTAGTCATTTTACAAAACCAATTTTCAACCATCTTAAGAAATACAGAACACTTTCAGACCATTATGAAACATGTTTATGACAATCTGTGCTTAACATTAAAGTCAGAGAGAAAGTTTAAAAGTTACACATTTCAGCTATTATCGTTGACATATAACCTCTGCTTGGAAACTATTAACGAACTTTTATGTGGTATGTTCAGAGTATAATTGTTCTACTCAAGCAATCTTTGTGTATGTGCTTTTTTTTAAATGTCTTAATGCAGGAAAACTCAATATTTGGTGATTCTAAACTAAATTTGTGTAAGTTAAATACTTTAATGTTTCAATAATTGACAAGGTTATTGTCTTTTTATTGTACATTAGGAACAATTTCATTAAATATGGTTGCCATTGGAAATTGTAACAAAAAAGAGGCTCCATGGAGCTTTTCATCACTATACTGGTTTAAATTTATTAAAATGGAGAAATTATCAGTGCATTATTTTATGGGGAGAGGTGAGGGTTATGGTGTTTAATGCCACTTTCAACAATATTTCAGGTATATCATGGTGGTCAGTTTTATTGATGGAGGAAACCAGAGTACCCAGAGAAAACGACAGACCTGCTGCAAGTCACTGAGAAACTTTATCACATAATGCTGTATCGAGTACACCTCTCCATGAACGTAATTCGAACATCCAACTTTAGTGGTGATAGGCACTGATTGCACATTATCTTATATACCGTGAATTCATTAAATTTATGAATATCAATTGTCATGCTTTTAGGACAAATTGTATATTCGTAGATACGTTAATTTGTGGATCCCCCAATATAATCAGTACATATAAACATGTACATATGGTGACAAATATTCGTTGAATTCTTCATTTCTTACTTTGATACTATTCACAAATCCACATATAATAATTGATTCACAGTAAAAAGTCATAGGATGTTACAAACAAAAATAGAAAATCATTCCTCTCCCCCTTCTTTCCATGGTTATTTCCACGGTCATTTCTTACTCAGGTTTTAATTATATAATTCTGATATAACTTTAATTTCAACAATAAAGAGTCCCTTTTTACTGATTTCTTCTTACCCAGAAAGGTCATGCCATTGGTACATTATTATATATCATATTACGGTACATACTGATTGGTGTTTATTGTCACATTCAGTCATTTTTCAGCCATATCTTGACTACCAGGTTAATTGGAGAAGGAAGGATGCGACAGTTATAACTAACTAGTAGGTGTCTCTGGAAACCTTAACACTTGATGTAGGTATACAGGTATGATTCTACGCAGTGCCGTCTTAACGCATGGGGATGCTGGGCAGTTGTCAGGGGGCCCCACGAGCATAGGGGCCCCATGCTAATCTATGTATGTTGTGTACGACATGTTTTTTAATGTTTAAACACTAATTTTGTTGGAAGTACCAATACAATAAAGTTATGTTTAATTTGATCGACATTTACAGTTTTATTCCTGTGAATGGTTGTGTAGGTATGGGCCCCAGTGCACTGCTTTGTCTGAGGGCCTATAATGCTGTTAAGACGATGGCCCTGATTCTACGACAGTAGTATTAGGCTTGTGGTCAGAAATCAACAACCTTACCAACCACTCAGGCACTTACATTTCTATGCAATACACCGCACAACAACCTAGTATATTTTCATTGTCTTAGTAACCTATTTTTTTAATCAGGATAAAGTATCTGTTTTTTCCAAATTTTAATACAAATACAAATACTTAAAACATGTTACAATCATGTGATCAACAAATTTTGAAAATTTATCACTTTAGCACCCTCGTTTCAGGAATGTTTTGAGCCAGAATAAAATTGTTTTCCCTTAGTTTGTCTTTTGACAAGGTTTCTGATAATATATGGAAAGATACATAAACCAAACTCTGAATAAAACAGAATCCTCTATAAACCGAACTTTAAATAAAGTCCTAATGTAGGAAATATTTGTTAATTTCACCTGTGTAAACCAAACACCTGTCTATTCTGTACATAAAAGTTGATCCCAAGGTTTGTTTTAAATAGGTTTCTCTGTCTAGGTGGCACGGTCTATTTGAATTCTAGACATTGATAAAATCTCTCAGCAAGACGAAAATTTTGTCATTCAACAAAGTGTTTAATTTTTTATCACTTTGTTTTGTGTACTTGTTGTTTCACAAAATTTTGTAGACGTTTATATGTATATATACATGTATCTATCTAATCATGTATATTATATACTAACCGACACACATATTTTGGTCTTAAGACTAAATCAGAGACTACATGGAGCCTATAATCCCTCACCCGGTTTTTAATATAGCTGCCTTCAACTTGTCAATATCATGAAAACATAAAAACTTACAGAAAAGGAGGGAAAATCTTTTTTTTTTCTTCATTTATTTAAAAAATATATAAAATATCTATGTACAAACATGTTGTATTATATATAATAAATAAACAATTCAATATTTTTTAAGTAGTAATTACAATTCTATTTCACCATCTTCACAATTCTATTTCAAGACCTCCATAATTCTATTTCAAGACCTCCAAAATTCTGTTTCACGACCTTAACAATTCTATTTCAAGACCTCTATAATTCTATTTCACGACCTCCATAATTCTGTTTCACAACCTTCACAATTCTATTTCAAGACCTCCATAATTCTATTTCAAAACCTTCATATAATTCTATTTCAAGACCTCCATAATTCTGTTTCAAGAACTCCATAATTCAATTTCACGACCTCCATAATTCTATTTCACGACCTCCATAATTCTATTTCAAGACCTCCATAATTCCATTTCACAACCTCCATAATTCTATTTCAAGACCTCCATAATTCTATTTCACGACCTCCATAATTATATTTCAAGACCTCCATAATTCTATTTCAAGACTTCCATAATTCTATTTCACAACCTCCATAATTCTCTTTCACGACCTCCATAATTCTATTTCAAGACTTCCATCATTCTATTTCACAACCTCCATAATTCTATTGCAAGACCTCCACAATTATATTTCATGTTGTCCATAATTATATTACAAGACCTCCATAAATCTATTTCACGACATCCACAATTCTATTTCAAGACTTCCACAATTCTATTACATGACCTCAACTATTCTATTTCAAGACCTCAACAATTCTGTTTCACAACCTCAACAATTCTACTTCAAGACCTCAACAATTCTATTACAATACCTCTACAATTCTGTTTCACAACCTCAACAATTCTATTTCAAGACCTCCACAATTCTATTTCAAAACCTCCACAATTCTGTTTCATGACCTCCATAATTCTATTTCACGACCTCCATAATTCTATTGCACAACCTCCACAATTCTATTTCACGACCCCCATAATTCTGTTTCAAGACCTCTACAAATTTTAATGCAAGATCTTAACAAATATCCTAAAAATTTAATGACAGGAGATGCAAAACGATTGAGGAGGTCTTGAAAATATTCAGGACCTTCAATAATACACGTAATTTCACAAATTCTATTCTCATTTAGTTTTTTATTAAATCTATTTTAAAGACCCTTAATACATGTACATATTTAGTATATAAATAGATAGAAATTGAACATATTGATAAACCAATAACAGTATCGTGTGTCTCTCATCCTTAACTTACAGTTTGAGAGAGATGTAAAATGTTTACCATTAGAAGAAATAAAGCAATCAATACTGGTCTCCGTATTTTAGTATGTAATCATAACAGAATTTGAAAAATAAAAACTTACAGATTTTTTAAATATTGAATGTTACTCCATTACTATATTTTGACGAATGATCTCTCTCGATATCTGAAGAATTTGAAAACGAAAATCCATTAATATTTAACATTGGTAGGCAACTTGTCACGAAAGTCATAGGACAGCAAAGATACTTGATTGATTGATCAAAAAGTCAGAGAAAAATTACAACCTGATTTCCCTTTTACTAGGCCAAACCATATGGTAAAACAAATCAATTAGAGAACAATATAACATCATTAGTGGATCGTACTACTTTATATATAGGGGATGTATGGGAATGAAAAATGCAGAAATCACTTTGTACCTGAAAATGTCTATGGTAACATTTCAATGAGATTTATTAAATGGAGAATGAGCAATTAAAAGACAATTTAAGCATGCAAAATTAGTTATATCTGTTGTTTTCATTGATTTTAACTCCACAATCAATAAAATACTGAAGAAGCCCTCTTTCTGAATTAATGAGGCAATAACTGTCATCATCATAAAACAAAACAAATACAAAATAAAATAAAATTTCGCAATTTAATTATTAATTTAATTTCATTTATTATTTGCTAATTATTATGAAATATGGCTTCTCTTTTCATGAGTAATTTCATACATGGGTAAATAGTTTTGTATGATTGTGCTTTGCAAAAATCAAACTGGTCATGAAACAAAACAAAAATAAAAATTTACAATTTTATTATTAATTTAATTTCATTTATTATTTCTAAATTTTATGAAATATAGGTTCTCTTTTCACATGTGATTTCATACATGGGTAAATATTTTTGTACTGTATTGTACTTTGCTAAAATCAAACTGGTAAACTAAAACTGATGATTAGCTAACAAATTTAAATACAAATGTAAATTAAATTTATTTTAATGATTTTTGTACAATGTTAATATAGAAATAGATTTCATATTCATATAAAATTTAAGAAATATGATTGTTTTACGACATTTATTTGGTATTGAGTTCTTAAATTTGGACAAATTGTGAAATTATTAGCATAAATTGTCACTAAATAATTCATTATATTTCACTTTTGTGATCATGGGAATAATCTGAAAATGTCAAGTTTTAACACAGAAATTTTAAACCTAATTACTGAAATATCGTGGGAGACGATGACCATTATCATTGAAACATAATTACTGCATCAGTGGTGTAATGGTTAGTGTGCTCGTCTTGAGTGCGGTGGATAATGGGTTTGACCCTGACCACGTCAAACCAAAGATTATAAAATTGGTATTTGGTATTTCTCCACCAAGCACGCAGCATTAAGCAGAGAGAACAAAGACTGGTTGGCTCTAAATCAGGATAATGTGTCCGAGTGAGCCGACATGTCTATCACATAATGTTGTATCGCCTGAGTGGGATTTGAACTAACAACGTTAGTGGTGATAGGCACTGATTGCATAAGTAGATCCAAGTAATATATGATTACAACCAAGACGGCCCCCATAAATAGGAATATTGACAAGAAAATCACCCAAAAAATCTACAACAACTACATGCATTACAAAACATACAAATGTACTTTGCCTTTTTGGTACTAATAATACTTTGCTATAAACCAGTACAGTTATAATTGATAGCAAAGTATCTCAATTTTTTAGATTAAAAATGTGAAGAATTTTTTTTTTTATATGCCGTCATCTGAAAACCAATGTTCACATACAGTTAAACCTGCTTTAGTGAACCTCTAATAAGCAATAACTTGTATTATGTGACCGTAATTTTTATTTCCCTTCACAGTGCATATCAATTAAACCTGTATTAAGAATCCACTTGTCTTATGTGACCCTGCTTCATTGTTTCTATTAGGTCACATAGATAAATGACTATATTAAGACAATTGCATTGTGTTTAGTTTAAACATATTTCTATTTGCTAAATATAACAAACAGGGATCGGACACAAGTTTTTCCAACTTATGAAGTCTTCTCCCGAATACAATAATTTACAATATGGATTAGCATGCGCAATTGTGTGTGTTACTGTATATGCAAAATGTTGACATAGTCATTGCAAAATTGACAAAAAGTTTATTTTATAGGTATTATAAGACAAAATATCCAATTAAATGGCACTTATAGGAACCTATATTATTTTAGGAATGACAGGAGGTCTGAGACCCATGCTATATATGCAGAAAAATGTTGACATAGCCATTGCAAAATTGACAACATGCTTATTTCATAGGAATCATAAGACAAAATATCCAATTAAGTAAAGGACTAGCACTTCATACAAAAAATGTGCCTCAGTCCATGCTTTTACACGCCAATAAAACTACAAAAAAGTGCATTCAATTCTTAAATAACATCATTGTTTTATGTCCATCATTACTAATAACTTAATTTAAATTCTCTTTGATATTTTTTATTTTTTTATTTTATTGATAATTTTGACTCCAATCGGTGACTTATGAAAGATTTGGCACTGATTGTGATATCAAATTTTAATATCTTAACACAAGATAAAACAGTCATGCACGTAAAACGGGTAATATTTTATGCATATAAAACGGCTAATATTTTATGCAAGTAAAACGGGTAATTTCACAGGAATTATAAAGACAAAATATCCAATTAAGTAAAGGACCCTTATAGAAGCCCCTATTCTTTTTAGAAATGATAAGAGGTCTGAGACTCATGCTATAAATCAGGAATGATTCTTGTTAGAAAATAAAATAACTGAAAATCAATGAAAAATAGCTGAAACCATCTACACCCTCTTTCAAATGGTCCATTTTTGATCTGTTCTGACTGTGTCCAGCAACTTTCGACAATTTCTCTCTAGAGGAAAATAGCTGTAATCCGTTAAATAACTAGAAAAAAAATCATCCCTGTTATATGCTGAATATACTAAACTTGGTGAGATGTGATTTCTCATATCATGTTGCATTGAATATAGAAAACAGACAGGGAATTTGAATCTTTATCCCCTGTTAAGATCCCGAATAACATATAATATTCCCTTAGGAATTATAGGAGGTCTGAAACCCATGCTATATACCGGTATGCAGAATATACTAAACTTGGTGAATTGTGATTTCTCATATCATATTGCATTGATTATTTGATCTTTAGAGCCGATTGCTATATAAATTTTCTCTTTGTTTTGATTTGCATTTATGGTCAATAAGGAATAAATAAATCTCATTTTCTGACTTAATGAGGCAAATAACTACATAAAAACAAATCCAGTTCTACTATATAAATTTTTTATGTGTTTATTCATCTTCCAGTTGGAAAATTTTAGAATATGCATACATTGTAGCATTATAGAAAATTAATTACGGCTTACAAACAAGCAAAACATTTTTTGCTTGTTTTCAGCAGAGTACAAATAAAACTAATATCTGTGACACTGTATGCATATTGTAGGGATTGGGGTGATTATTGCTCATGCCAAGTGAGCAATTTTTCTGCTATATTGTGGCAAGAACAATTTTATTTTTGACAAGAGGATGATGATATTTGTTTTGTGATAAGAGTAGACCTGAGTGGATTTATATAGTGCTGGATCACTGAAGCAAATGCCTACAGATAGACATATTGCTCCACTCAAATACATAGATCTTCCAAGGGTGAAGAAGGGTGAAATGGTTTGAAACCCGTGGCTAGCAAAGATAAAAAAACAGATATTTTCTGTAGACACTGGCATCATAAGGACTATTGTAACCTGGTTTTTTCTATGAGAAAAAAAAAATGGCTAAAATTGATTTTTGCAGACTTTAATTTTATCAATGTAAATTACATTATCAATAATATTTTATTCATAAATATGTATTGATCAAAGTATTCATATAAATTGAAATTTGTTGTAGCAACTAAATTATTTAAATTGTAACACAACATACTGATTTTTGCAGTGGCCTTTGTCTGGCTACTCTTTACACTGCTGAATTGTTGTAAAGAAACAAATATTGCAATCCCATAATTTGCTGACAATTTGGCTTAGGCACATAATGTTCCTAGCAGCCTATAACACAATCTATAGGTAAATATACTTGATGATAAAAAAAAATTATCAGGCAATGCAAGGGATCCTTTAATTTTTGTTCTTTACAAAAATGAAAACAACAAGTGATCCATCAAATATCTAATTTTAATCAGACAGAAAATATAAATTATAAATATCTTCCACCCACTGTCTCAACTAATGATTTGCATTTTTTTGTGTTGACGCTGACAGCAGCCAAGTGTACATGTATCTTGTATTACTGTTACATTAGGCATTAACATATAAGGAAATAAAAGTTCATTAACATTTCATTATAAAAAAAAAATTAAATCGTAACAATGCATGTATATTTGTGTGTTATCACGACAGCAAATAGTAACGTGAACAAGTTCATTAATTATTTAAGAATTTTGGTTTGAGGGCTGATAAAAATACAACAGCAAAATGATAAATACTATATTACAAAAAAATGAAATACAAATATACCTATTATAAAAAAAATGATATGGGAATTGAAAATAAATATTATCATATATTTTGTAGCACTTATCTCTTATGTCTGATAATCATGTAATACAAGAATAGAATTGCTAGATTTCCTGACAGGATCAATTTGGAAGCCATTTGTTATATAGTAACATTTTCTAATAACCACAAATAATTCTTATACATAGGAATGATAGAATGATTTGGGTTAGGGTTATGGTGTTTAATGCCACTTTCAACAATATTTTAGCTATATCGTGGCGGTCAGTTTTATTGTTGGAGGAAACCGGAGTACCCGGAGAAAACCACTGACCTGCCGCAAGTCACTGACAAACTTTATCACATAATGCTGTACAACTTGCCATAAGCGGGATTCAAACTCACAACATTAGTGGTGATAGGCACTGATTGCACAGGTAGTTGTAAATCCAACTACCATACGATCACAACCATGACGGCCCCCATAAATGATTTGGGCATGGCTATATGAGTCAATTTATATATAAATAGATTTGCTAAATGCAATTTGCATGGTACAATTGAATGCTTCCTTCAATTGACAATAACTGAAATTTTACAGTTATTGGTATATTGAATGCTTCCTTCAATTAATTTTGCCACTAACAGAAATTTTTCAGTTACAGTATATAGTAGAAACCAGGTTTGAATGGTGGAAGCCAGAGTTCCAGAAGAAAATACAGATTTTTACAGTAACAAAGTAATCACTATGGCGACCATCTCTGAAGGTGAATGGGTTTGTCAAACACAATTCTTAGAGGACCACCCAAAGACTCTTCTAACCAAAGATAAACTTGTTAATTCCACTTTTACCAGTGAAAAATTCAGGTAAATCAGATGAGAAATGATTTCAAGAGAAAAAATATATTTAAATAGAAAATAAGTGGTTTTATATGAAATATATACTGGTAATATCTACTGAGGTGCAGAAAGATTTGATTTGATTTTTGGCGTTTTAATGTCACTTTCAGCAATATCATGGCGATCAGTTTTACTGGTAAACTTTATCATTTGCAGCTGCGAGTCGAGTGCACCCTTTTTTGGTAATTTACAAAGCCACGCACGAACCCACGCCGTATTGGTGATAGGCTTGTGTGAGTTGTTAGGTAATCCAACTACCTAACTCATTGAGCCACCTGGGCACTAGGTAATATCTAGGTGCAGAAAGACTTTTGACTCGTGAATGTACATAAATAATCGGTACAATATTTTTTTTCAAACTTGATAATTATATAATTACATTACTTCCGTTTTTCATTGAAATGTTACAATATGATTGGTTATGAAGAGGTCACATGATTATAAGAGATGTTTTACATCCCAATAAAACTCAAACCCGAACTTGCACGGGCCTCCATGACGACATCAGATGTAAACAATCAATGGCGTAGTAATTTCCAACAGCAAATAATCTAACACAAATAAAATTCACAACGAAAAATTCAACTATATTAAATGTTGGTGTGATTTAAACGTAATTATAAGAATTGAATGCATTTTTTTGTAGTTTTATAGGCGTGTAAATGCGTGGACCGAGGTACATTATTTGTAGGATGTGCTTCGGTCCACACTTTTACACGCCAATAAAACTACAAAAAAGTGCATTCAATTCTTAAATAACATCATTGTTTTATGTCCATCATTACTAATAACTTAATTTAAATTCTCTTTGATATATTTTTTTTTTTAATTTTATTGATAATTTTAGCTCTCATATCAGTGACTTATGAAAGATTTGGCACTGATTTTGATATAAAATTTTATTATCATAACACAAGATCAAACAGTCATGCACGTAAAACAGGTAATATTTTATGCATGTAAAACAGCTAATATTTTATGCATGTAAAACGGGTAATATATTCTTTTACAACAATAGAAATATATTAAAATACAATAAAAACATTTATATGTATCATACTATTATTATTTCTTTAGTGTTGAAACTTTATCCTTTTCTAACGCCATGTAATTTCAGTTTTCAGTCGATGATTCTTCAGGAACCTCATAATCTTCTCAACAGTCGTTTTTTTTATCTTCTCACAAATTTATTTCTATGAAGATTTTTCTATTTTTTAATTTTTTATTGCACCATGAATAACATTATTATTCTTGATTTTAATTGTTTAAAAACAATCAAATTTAGATATACAATATAAAATAATTATCAGTTTTATAACAGAAGGGTGGGCATGGATGGCACAAGTGGTGAAGGTTGTTGATTTTATAACAGAATAAGAAGGCAGACATGGATGGTAGGAGTGGCTAAGGTCGTTGATTTTATAACAAAAGGGCGGGCATGTATGGTAGGAGTGGCTAAGGTCGTTGATTTTATAACAGAAGGGTGGGCATTGATGGCATGAGTGGTTAAGGTCATTGAATTTAATGCATTTATAGCAGAAAGGCGGGCATGGATGGCACGAGTGATCATTGATTTCATAACAGAAGGGTGGGCATGGATTATGATAGCATGAGTGGTTAAGATTGTTATCCCCTCGCCAACGAAGTTGCAAAGGGATATAGTAACGCTACCGTCCGTCCGTCCTTCCGTAACATCCTTGTGACCACTCTAGAATCAACATACTTCCATGGATTTTGACCAAACTTGGTACATACATAGTCCTTAGGAGAGTCTGGAACCCTATTGATTTTCAAGGTCATAGGTCAATGGTCAAGGTCACCAGGTCAAATTTTTACCGTGTAACATCCTTGTGAACACTAAAATCAACATCCTTCAATGGAATTTGACCAAACTTGGTTCATACTTAGTCCTAAGGAGTCTGGAACCCTATTGATTTGCAAGGTCATAGGTCAAAGGTCAATGTCACCAGGTCAAATTTTTACCGCAAAACATCCTTGTGAACTCTAGAATCAACATCCTTCAATGGATTTTGACCAAACTTGTACATACTTAGTCCTTAAGAGAATCTGGAACCCTATTGATTTTCAAGGTCATAGGTCAACGGTCAAGGTCACCAGGTCAAATTTTTAGGCAAGGGGATACGCCACGCTTTGCGTTGCCCTTGTTGATTTTATAACAGAAAGTTGGACATGGATGGTACAAGTGGCTAAAGTCGCTGACTTTACCTGAACACAAGCTTAAGACTAACAGCCCTAACATGGATTCCTTCCCAGATACCCATCTCAAGTGATAAGTTTTCCAAGAAGGGTTTTACCTGTCAGTTCAATATAACTGTCCTCATTTTCCTAAGACATAAAGTCTGACAATCACGATATATATATATATATATATATATATATATAGAATAACAGCAACTATGAAGGTCAAAATCCACATTATCTCTAATATCACAGCAAGTTCGATAGGACAAGCTGTGATACTAGTGAAAATGTCTGTCGAGACCTTCAAAACTGACCTTATTGTTTTGATCTGCAAATTACCCATAAAAGTCTAGAAATTGCTGAAAATGAAGATAAACTCCAATAACCTTAGCTTGACCTTTAAAAGAAGATTGACAGAATCAGCTGGTCAGTCTCCAACATGGTACACAGGTAGTGGAGTTTTACTATATGAAATTAGCACCTCATCCAGGCCAAATAGTCAAACCTGTATTAAGAGGCCACCTTTGGGACAAAGGAAAAATGGCCTTATGACAGGTGACCTCTTAAAAGAGGTTCAAATGATATGAAATTTTCCATGACAGGTCAAGAAAAAAGTGACATGTTTAATAGAGGTGACCTTATAGGCAGGTTTGACTGTATAATACATTTTTCTCCTTCCTAAGAAAATAAATAAAAACCTTCATCTTAGGTTCAAATTATACATCATGGTAATACATTATAAAGATAGCTTACATTATCTTTTAGGTAAGGCAAGTTAAAAATATAATTTTAAAATTTAAAGTAATATGAAAGGCAAATATCGTGGCATTTTTGGATTAAATATTTTCACTTTAGTATGTCACTTAATTTTAACTAAAATCAACTGCATAACATTAAAAATCCACTTAAAAGCAGATTTTAAGAGCAAATCGTAAAATATTTGACAGCAGATAATTCTGTTTTCCCCGTACAGTAATGCAAAGGATATGCGCGTGACCCAAGATTTGAACTCTTTCGGGGATATTATCGCTCATGCACAATGTTCAGTTGATGAAAAAAAATTAAAAATATATACCGTGTGTACCACATAAGAATAATTGCAAAAAAAAATTGGTTCACATGACATGAAACAGACAGATGATCCTCAATAATCATTGTCAGGAATGTGTGCGTGCTTACCTCAGCTTCCATGATTGTTTATCTTTTCTTCATGAGGTCATGATCGGCAATCATCGGACCAAAACTTTTCTTCACGAGGTCATGATCGGCAATCATCGGAACAAAACAACCGAAAGTTAATCAGTCTCCACAACAATGACGAAGGACGATAAACATGCACACAGATTTGCAGATTTCTAGTTGTTGGGAACATATTTCGACTTGAAACATGCATGAATAGCTTAGTAAAGGTACCGCCGTATTCCAAATTGAATTTTCACCCAAAACTGGTGTAATATTACTTTAAATAATGATCAGAGCCAAAATTATCAATAATTTTTTTTTTTATTATTTCAAAGAGAATTTAAATTTATAAGTTATTAGAAATGATGGACATAAAACAATGATATTATGTGATTATCAAATTAAAAAAATATGTAATTTATCAACAATGGGCCTTTTTTTCACCTGCTTCTTGAAAAAAAAATTCTCATGGGAGAAAAAAATATTTAAGAAGTCGTTTGAAAGCTCTTTATATTTTTTATTTGCCTTCTGAAGATACAAAGAACTATAGTCCTTATTTTCTTTTACTTTAAAGTATTGGAAAACAATTATTCACCCTGACTTATAATTAGTTTTACGATTTGACTTGTCTAAAAAAAAAAAGACTAAATCATAAGGCAAACTTAATAGTTTTACAATACAGTTTTAATGTAATTTGTCCCCATGATAATGTTAAGAAAAGTTTTAAGTATTTTCAAGTGAAATCAGTTGTTTCTGTTAATTCAGTTTTTTCCCTTAATTTTATAAATTTAAATTTTAAATGGAAAATTATCACTGAATCAAAGTGAACGACAAACTAAACATGTGAATGTATTTATATAAATTTATATTTAATGAAATACAAGACAAGACTTACACATTTGTTTTGTCATTCTTGTGCCAGTATTTAAAACAAAAGAATTCTACAACACAAAAATTCCAAGAACTTTTATTAGTTGTAAAACAAACCAAATTAAAGGTTGTTTTTGTAACAAGAACAAATACACAAAAAAGGGAAATTAACTCCTTCAAAAATGGTCCAATCAAACTCCTGTAACCATATACAAATCTTCATATTGTAATAAGCAGGCATGCACAGTATTAAGGAAATGAGAAAATGCAAGAAATCTCGCATCATCATTGCATGACCACCCCAGGACAAATGCATGGCTGTGAAACAAATAAGATTTGGTCATAACAACAGAAAAGAAGAGAGAACAATTTATATAAGTGCTGCATCACTTGTTTTCTGATCCCTATGTATGTACTATTGTTATAACTCATGCAATTTATTCAATAAATATTGTTTACACTAACAGAAAAGAAAAGTATAGACAGTTTGGTAGGGACGAACATTTTTAACTTTTAGTTGTGGATACAATTCCCCTACTCCTTTTAAAAATCTACAAAAGAGGACTTTAGTGTACATGGCACTCTCCCAACATTATTCACTATGGCCTGTGCTCATGCTTTTTCCTTATTATAACCTGATGGTCTGATTGATTCATTGATTGCTGTTTTATGCCAACTTTAGCAATATTGTAATGTTATGATCAACTTCAAAAGTACTCATAACATGTTCCATATTTCTCTAGACAGGGTTTTGAGACAGAAAGCATTAAGGTTTTATTATATAATTAACAAACACTCAAGTAATAATTACTGCCAAAATATAATAATTTTGGTTTTTTTTAGAAGAGAGCCAATTAAATTAATTAGATTTTAAATATATGCTTGGTGTTAAAACAGAAGGGGTACATTGCTTGTGCTTTAAATCAAAGGGAGATTACTCTGTAGAGGTGAAGTTTCTCCTTCAAGGGAGAGGTGGAATGTTTAAAATTGGCAGGGTACTAGTATGTATGAAAGAAAGTGAAAATGAAAGTACATAATATAAATATCAAATAGTCAAAGTAGAATTTGCTTCCTAGTCTTTCATTAAAAAAAACCACGTGACACCCTGGTCAAGTTACTGAAGTGGTGGTGTATGAGATTTTCTAAAAACAGAAGACTATACAAAGAGTCAGAAAGTTTACAGATTTCTATACAAACAGTCAAAAAGGTTACACACTTCTATACAAACAGTCAGAAAGTTTACAGATTTCTATACAAACAGTCAAAAAGGTTACACACTTCTATACAAACAGTCAGAAAGGTTACAGACATCTATACAAACAGTCAGAAAGGTAACAGACTTCTATACAAACAGTCAAAAAGTTTACACACTTCTATACAAACAGTCAGAAAGGTTACAGACATCTATACAAACAGTCAGAAAGGTAACAGACTTCTATACAAACAGTCAAAAAGGTTACAGACATCTATACAAACAGTCAGAAAGATTAAAGACTTCTATACAGTCAGAAAGGTTACATACGTCTATACAAACAGTCAGAAAAGTAACAGATTTCTATGCAGTCAGAAAGGTTACTGACTTCTAAACAAACAGTCAGAAAGGTTGCAGACATCTATACAAACATTCAGAAAGATTACAGACTTCTATATAAACAGCCAGAAAGGTTACAGATATCCACACAAACAGTCAGAAAGGTTACAGACTTTTAAACAAACAGTCAGAAAGATTACAGACTTCTATACAAACAGTCAGAAACATTAGACTTCTATACAAACAGCCAAAAAGGTAACAGAGGTCTATATAAACAGTCAGAAAGATTACATACTTCTATAAAAACAGTCAGAAAGGTTACAGACTTTTATACAAACAGTCAGAAAGGTTAAAAACTTCTATAGTCAGAAAGGTTACAGAATTGTATACAGTCAGAAAGGTTACAAACTTCTATACAAACAGTCAGAAAGGTAACCGACTTCTATTCAGTCAGAAAGGTTACAGACTTCCATACAAACAGTCAGAAAAGTTACAGACTTCTATACAAACAGTCAAAAAGGTAACAGACTTCTATACACAGTCAGAAAGGTTACATACTTCTATACAAACAGTCAAAAAGGTTACAGATGTCTATACAAACAGTCAGAAAGGTAACAGACTTCTATACAAACAGTCAGAAAGGTTACATACATCTATAGTCAGAAAGGTAAGACTTCTATACACAGTCAGAAAGGTTAGACTTCTATACAAACAGTCAGAAAGGTTACAGACTTCAATACAAACAGCCAGAAAGATAACAGACTTCTATAGTCAGAAAGATTACAGACTTCTATACATACAGCCAGAAAGGTTACAGACATCTATACAAACAGTCAGAAAGATTACAAACTTCTATACAAACAGTCAGAAAGGTTACAGACTTCTATAGTCAGAAAGCTTAAAAACGTCTATACAGTCAGAAAGGTTACATAATTATATACTAACAGTCAGAAAGGTTACAGACTTCTATACAAACAGTCAGAAAGGTAACAGACTTCTATAGACAGTCAGAAAAGCTACATAATTCCATACAAACAGTCAGAAAGGTTACAGACTTCTATACAAACAGTCAGAAAGGTAACAGACTTCTATACAGTCCGAAAGGTTACATACTTCTATACAAACAGTCAAAAAAGTTACAGACTTCTATACAGTCAGAAAGGTAACAGACTTCTATACAAACAGCCAGAAAGGTTACAGACATCTATACAAACAGCCATAAAGGTAACAGACTTCTACACAAACAGTCAGAAAGGTAACAGACTTCTATACAAACAGTCAAAAAGGTTACAGACTTCAATACAGTCAGAAAGGTTAAAAACTTCTATACAAACAGTCAGAAAGGTAACATACTTCTATGCAGTCAGAAAGGTAACCGACTTCTATACAAACAGTCAGAAAGGTTACAGACTTCAATACAAACAGCCAGAAAGGTTACAGACATCTATACAAACAGTCAGAAAGGTTAACAACTTCTATACAAACAGTCAGAAAGGTTACAGACTTCTATGCAAAGTCAGAAAGGTAACAGACTTCTATGCAGTCAGAAAGGTAACAGACTTCTATACAAACAGTCAGAAAGGTTACAGACATCTATACAAACAGCCAAAAAGGTAACAGACTTCTACACAAACAGTCAGAAAGGTAACAGACTTCTATACAAACAGCCAAAAAGGTAAGACTTCTACACAAACAGCCAAAAAGGTAACAGACTTCTACACAAACAGTCAAAAAGGTAACAAACTTCTATACAAACAGTCAGAAAGGTTACAGACTTCTATAGTCAGAAAGCTTAAAAACTTCTATACAGTCAGAAAGGTTACAGAATTATATACTAACAGTCAGAAAGGTTACAGACTTCTATACAAACAGTCAGAAAGGTAACAGACTTCTATAGACAGTCAGAAAAGCTACAGACTTCCATACAAACAGTCAGAAAGGTAACAGACTTCTATACACAGTCAGAAAGGTTACATACTTCTATACAAACAGTCAAAAAGGTTACAGACATCAATACAAACAGCCAAAAAGGTAACAGACTTCTATACAGTCAGAAAGGTAACAGACTTCTATACACAGTCAGAAAGGTAACAGACTTCTATACAAACAGTCAGAAAGGTTACAGACTTCTATACACAGTCAGAAAGGTAACAGACTTCTATACAAACAGTCAGAAAGGTAACACACTTCTATACAAACAGTCATAAAGGTAACATACTTCTATACAAACAGTCAGAAAGGTAACAGACTTCTATACAAACAGTCAGAAAGGTTAGACATCTATACAAACAGTCAGAAAGGTTAAAAACTTCTATACAAACAGTCAGAAAGGTTACAGATTTCTATACAAACAGTCAGAAAGGTAACAGACTTCTATGCAGTCAGAAAGGTAACAGACTTCTATAGTCAGAAAGGTTACAGACTTCAATACACAGTCAGAAAGGTTACAGACATCTATACAAACATTCAGAAAGGTTAAAAACTTCTATACAAACAGTCAGAAAGGTTACATACTTCTATACAAACAGTCAGAAAGGTTACAGACTTCTATGCAGTCAGAAAGGTAACAGACTTCTATACAATCAGTCAGAAAGGTTACAGACATCTATACAAACAGCCAAAAAGGTAACAGGCTTCTACACAAACAGTCAGAAAGGTAACAGACTTCTATACAAACAGCCAAAAAGGTAACAGACTTCTACACAAACAGTCAAAAAGGTAACAAACTTCTATACAAACAGTCAGAAAGGTTAGACTTCTATAGTCAGAAAGTTTAAAAACTTCTAGTCAGAAAGGTTACAGAATTATATACTAACAGTCAGAAAGGTTACAGACTTCTAGTCAGAAAGGTAACAGATTTCTATAGACAGTCAGAAAAGCTACAGACTTCCATATAAACAGTCAGAAAGGTTACAGACTTCTATACAAACAGTCAGGAAGGTAACAGACTTCTATACAGTCAGAAAGGTTACATACTTCTATACAAAGTCAAAAAGGTTACAGACTTCTATACAGTCAGAAAGGTAACAGACTTCTATACAAACAGTCCGAAAGGTTACAGACATCTATACAAACAGCCAAAAAGGTAACAGACTTCTATAGTCAGAAAGGTAACAGACTTCTATACACAGTCAGAAAGGTAACAGACTTCTATACAAACAGTCAGAAAGGTTACAGACTTCTATACACAGTCAGAAAGGTAACAGACTTCTATAGAAACAGTCAGAAAGGTAACACACTTCTATACAAACAGTCAGAAAGGTAACAAACTTTTATACAAACAGTCAGAAAGGTAACAGACTTCTATACAGTCAGAAAGGTAACAGACTTCTATACAAAGTCAGAAAGGTTACAGACATCTATACAAACAGTCAGAAAGGTTAAAAACTTCTATACAAACAGTCAGAAAGGTTACAGACTTCTATACAAAGTCAGAAAGGTAACAGACTTCTATGCAGTCAGAAAGGTTACAGACTTCTATACAAACAGTCAGAAAGGTAACAGACTTCTATGCAGACAGAAAGGTTACAGATTTCTATGCACACAGCCAAAAAGGTAACAGACTTCTATACAAACAGTCAGAAAGGTAACAAACTTCTATACAAACAGTCAGAAAGGTAACAGACTTCTATACAAACAGTCAGAAAGGTAACAAACTTCTATACAAACAGTCAGAAAGGTAACAGACTTCTATACAAACAGTATATAACCAATAAATCCTAAGATCTATTTGAGCAATATTTGATTATTTATACAATGTACAAACTTATAGTATGTTAATTTTCACTTTCAGTCCATTAAAGATGTAAACAAACGTGACAAATAATGCTCTTCTACATAATAAAAAACGCATTTCTAACCATTCTCATGACTATTTATGATCAATAATTCGTCCAAACAGAAAAAATAAAAATAATCGCATTAAGCCCATAAATGTTACTAATGAACTTATCAGAGGCTTTTAAAGAAGTGAAATGGTGTGATGAATGATAGACACACACGGAATTCAGTGATCAATTATAACACCTTTATATCGAATAATCGTATAAGACATAGAATACTAGGGGTAATTTATCTTTATCTGTGATTTTTGTTATCCCTTGGTTATTATTATTACTTAGAAACCATTAAAAACTATTAAAAAATATCTAACATAAAGTTTTTTTTCAGATACAATAAGTCAGTAGTATAGTAAGAAAGTGAATAGTTGTTGTTTAACACCAAATGCATTAAAAACTAAAAAATAAACATCTGACAGAGTTTTTTTCAATATATAGTATGTTTGTAGTATAGAGTGATTGCAATATAACACCAAATGAGCAATTTTTCAGCTGTATCATGGCGAGAACAATTTATCTGCGATGAAATGATGATGATGTCCGATTTATAGTAGATTAACACACTTAGTTAGAGTTTCATAGTGCTAGCTCACAGAAACAACAGTTCGGGGGGTAGACATGTCGCTCCTTTCACGCGTTATCCTGATTCCCAGCCAACTAGTATAAATTTGCACTTACTCCTTAATGTTACATGCTTAGCGAAGAAGCAACAAATACCAATTTCATAGCCTTTGTTTTGACCTAAACCCATGCTTCAACCCATGATCTACCTGTGACGAGCACTCTAACCATTACACCACCGATGTGGTTCAACTTGATGTGATACAGCTTGTTAGTTTACAGTTTGTAGTATAGAGTCTACCAAACATCTTCTAGTCTTAACTTACACACAACAATTTATTGGTGTTTTAATTCTCTGCAGTAAAAAATCTGGCATAAGGACTAAACCATTTAATTTTTAGTGGAGTGGGTGTATGTTTAGTTTCTCCGATGAATTGAAGGCCACAAATTGCACATTCGAGGAGGTAGATAATATTTTCCGTCTTGCAGTTGGCATTGCAGTATATGATGAAGTCTTCTCCTGTATGTGTGCTGCTGAATTTTTGTGTGCATTGGATGTTTTTGCACGTCATACATCGTCTCGAATCACATTTTTGACACTGGTCATTGTAGGCAGATCGAGGGGAGATGACAGCTCTCACCAAGATATCTTTCAAACTTTTGGGTTTCCTGAAAGCCTTCAATACATCGGAGAAACTAAACAACAACTTAGTAAACGCTTGAATGGCCACAGAAGCGATGCACATTGCAAACCTGACCTTCCACTCAGCAGACATCTCAGATCGACAGGCCACCATGATTCTCTCGGCAAACTGAAGGTCACCATAATTGACCATAACCACAAGTGGGATGATAAAAGCAGACAGGAAAGGGAAAGCTTCTCGATTAGAAAACTTAAGACCTTTTCACCGAATGGAATCAATGAGAAAAAGTAATATCCTCTCTTGACTCCTATTTTTGTTGGTTTCCTCCAGTCATATTAGGACATACAGTTTGCTCAATTGGCCCAAAGTATATATTCCACACTGTGGTGGGACGTTTTTTTTAATGAGTTTGGGTATCATACCGTTTTCAAAAATATTTTTGACAGTGCTATTTGATACATTAACCAATAATGTCTCATTTTTATTTTTATTTCTAATTAAACATTTATTTAAATGTGTAGCCCTATTGTGTATTTATATTATTGTTATTATACTTTTATTTATTTATATGTGGGATTTTAATTCTTTTATGTATGTATTTTCATATGAGTAACATCTCTTTTGTCCCGCACATTGACCATCAAATTTTTTTTTTGGAAATTGTAAAGTCGCCATATTGGTTCGACATTTTATTCAATTAGACATTGATAAAGTCCCTCGGTGGGACGAAAATTTGGTCATTCAACAAAGTGTTTAATTTTTTATCACTTTGTTTTGTGTACTTGGTGTTGTTTTACAAACCATTTTAGACGTTTATAATTTATTTTACTTGTATAGTATCGTTATACCGTAACGATCCAACACCCCGTAAGATTGATCGTTGACTGGTTTTTCAGACGTTGTACATATATATATATATATACAATGCTTACCATTTTATATTTCTAAAATCATAGACATTAAAGTTATATAATATTACATACACATCAAGCAGAAAACTTAAGACAAGGCCCACTACCAGTTAATTTACTTTGAAAAAATAGGCAAGATGATTGTTAACATATATGCTTGACCAAAGTAATTCATTGAGTGAAGACTGTGTTTGATTCCTGTCAAAATCAAAATCCTTTTAATTTACGAATCTCCTCGATATCTACTGAAAAAGATATTAAGCAGAGGTCGACATGAACTGGTTTACTTTCTCTCTCTGTTTAATTGCAAAAGCATCTGACAATGATTGTCAGTAATAGCCTAACCATAACTAAGTTTCTGTAAATAGCAAGTATTATAGAAAACTTTCCGCTGCACGCTTCGATGGCTAGTTATAACTACAGGCATCATACTGTCTCTACCTATGGATAATGGCAATTGATTGAGAAAACCTTTCATTTAGTATCATTAGAGTATTCTAGTTTAGCCGTAAAAACGATAAATTACACCAGTTGAAGTTATAATCAATTTCATTAAGATGTGTTCTAATGGGTGACAATACCCACAATTAACTTCTTAGACGCTTGACAAAATTATTGAATTTTACATCACAAACACTTAAGAAATTTGAATATGTGATCTTATTACGGGTATTTTTTTGAACAAGCGCAGCTAATTAGGAGATATCATCTCTCATGCAAGGATGATGAACTGATATTAGTCAGTAGACTTCCTGCCGATGTCAATTTGTAAAGGATGTTTACTAAAATCTTGCTTCCTTTTATGCATTAATTAAAACTTCTTGTAGAAATTAGGGAGACTGTATAACATTTTCATTTTCATTTTCATGACAGATATCTTAGGTTCAATAAGTTTGTGATTTTCATGACAGATATCTTAGGTTCAATAAGTTTGTGATTTTCATGACAGATATCTTAGGTTCAATAAGTTTGTGATTTTCATGACAGATATCTTAGGTTCAATAAGTTTGTGATTTTCATGACAGATATCTTAGGTTCAATAAGTTTGTGATTTTCATGACAGATATCTTAGGTTCAATAAGTTTGTGATTTTCATGACAGATATCTTAGGTTCAATAAGTTTGTGATTTTTACGACAGATACTTTAGGTTCAATTAAGTTTGACAAGTAAAATATTGAAGTGTTCATTATACTGTTCAATCATATGTTACTGTGAAATAATTATTAATCATGAGGCTCTAATTTTTGTGGATTTCATGAAGATAAAAACCCCACAAAATACAATTTTTCCATTGATTGTTGCCAGTAATATTTGAAACTATAAATTCAAGAACCCAAGGATCAATGCATTTTGTAGGAACCACGAAAATCGGTGCCAACGAATAAAAGTACCTTCACAGTATATGTTAAAGTTATGATCTTTAAAAGATTTATTTTCGGTACTTTTTTTTTTTTATTAAATACAATCATTATATTTCAAAGTGGGAATATTTACCTCAATAAAGACATAGTAGAATTGTTCAATATATATAATACATGTAATGTATTTAATTTATTTCGTGCTCTATTTTCAGCATCTCGTTCGAAGTTTTTGAGAAAAACCTTTTTAACATTAGCAGATAGTCTCTTTTGTACTATTTCCTACAGTGGTGACCATCTTTGATTTCTGATTGACCAAAAAAAAAATAAAAAATTACATAGGACTACTAAATGAACATAAAAGCCAAGTTTCTTTTCAATGGTTTAGTGGTTTCAAAGAAGGAAAATTTAAAGCATTTTCCCATAAGGTCCTCTGTTAAATTTTGGATTTCAGATCCACATAATAAAACACGAAATTCATAAAGACCATACAAAGATAATTTTGTACAGTTGTGGATTCAATCAAATTTGTAGATATCAGAAAAAGTTGGTTGGTTTGGTTGGTTTTATGGTCTTTAATGCCACTTTCAACTATATCGTGGCGGTCAGTTTTATTGGTGGAGGAAACCAGTGGACCCAGAGAAAACCACCGACCTGTCACAAGTCACTGACAAACTTTATCACATGATGTTGTACACATCCCCCTGATCGATTCGAACTCACATCAGTGGTGATAGGCACTGATTGCATAGGTAGTTGTAAATCCAACTACCATAAGATCACGGCCACGGGAGCCCCTCAGAAAAAGTGTTTGATATATTTGACAAAAAGGTTAAATGTTGAACTACTTGTTTTCTTGGCAGCCATCTTAGATTGCTGATCAACATAAAAAAAAACCCACAAAATATCCAAAAATAATTTGCTTTTCATACTAAATGATATTATATCCCTTTCCACTTTTGGTTATGACCTTTGACCCTTAACCTCAAAGGTGTCCATGGCAAAACTGAAAATCAAATTAAATTGAAAAGAAGGGTTGGTAGCCTAAGAGGAGTTTGAAGATACCAAAGGGATAATCAGAATCCGTATATCGAAGAATGACAGACAACATAATGACCAAAAGAAAAGGTAGAAAAGGACACACAACGATCTACAAAACATACATATAAAATTAAAGATCGAGTAACACGAACCCCACTAAAAACCGGGGGTGAACTCGGGTGCTTTGGAAGGGTAAGCAGTTCCTGCTCCACTAGTGGCACCCATCGTGTTACTCTAGTTACAAACTCGATGATAAGTCATGAATGAGGAAAGGATCCGAAAGTGTTTACTATAAGTGGAACATATCCGTGGTCATTTGTGACACAGATGTTCCATAAGTGATAATGTTCAGATTTGATCTATCAAGGGTACTTAAGGCCTGTTTTTTAATTCTTAACCATAAACCTGGTTTTAAACTTTTTTATGGTCGAGTGTTTTTTTACGGTGTGGTTTTAACCATGCGGTTAAATGGTTAAAGAACATTTTAACCGGGATCGACGCACGGTTGAATATGTTTGAACCTTGTTAATTACCAGTATATGTTTGTAATAGGAACATCTATGTATTATAGACCCATTTCCAAGTTGTTTATTGACATTCTGCATTGTTGTATTTGTTTATAAAGAATTAAATTATTTTATTTGCTGTTTTTTGTGTTGTTTTTGTTTTGTTTGTGTGTTTAAGAGTTGAATTGTTTTATTCGTTAATGAAGCATTAATTTTACTTTGTTAAAAAATAATCAATGAACTAGAAAATTTCTCTTCAACCATTGCATTTTTTATCTATCTTAGACATGTTTATGGTTCATGATTTAAACATGTTTCAGTTTGTTTTCAACCATAAACAAGTTTGAGAATAAAAAAAACAGGCCTCTAGTTAACTATACATTAGGAAAAAAAATTTCCTTCTCATTTTCATTTTACACTCTTCCTTGAATGAAACTCAATTAAAAATAAATTAAGTAATGTATCATTGTTAGATGAAGCTGAGTGTAACTTTGTTACATTGATACATGATTGATCACGAAATCTACCATTACTGTCTTCTTCATTAGTCATAAAAGTCATATAGTGCAATACAGGGTTTGACATGATTAACGGTTGTCCGATTGGCCGGGGCAAGTGAAATGCGTCTTCGGGCAAGTGAAAACGGCACCCAACTTGTCCGAACGGGCAAGTGAAAATGATTCTGTGATATGTTCAATTCCTGAAGAGCAAAATGATTAATATTGAATTATTCAGTGTTGGAAGTTGCGGCGAATTTTACCTAAACATTGCGTCGTATGTATCGTGTATTTTACGCCATTTTGTTTTATTTTGTTTCCCTTTCTCAAATAAAGATTGTGTTATTTATATTAGCCAATCGCGAATGCCTAATTAGGCAGCAGCACTGCATCAACATCGTATTTATTTTTGCCGGCCAATGAAAAGCTAGAGTTATTTGCGGTGTTCTAATTTTAGAAAATTATCCCTGATGTGTATTGCCTTTACGATCAAAATATTGAAAGCGTGATAGATTACTGGAATAAAAATTCAAACAAACTATAGTCGTTGTCAGTCTATGATAAGGAACATTTATATTTAAATTTTCTAACAAAAATATTTCAGAAATCCTCATCAATCACCCATATTTATAAAACTGTCATATTCCCGCAAATTGATAGGTACGTCTACTCAATATCTCAGACTCAGTCCCAGAATTTGGTGCTAATATGGCACAAGTAACCCTCGGGAAATCATAAGGTGTAAATAATTAATATGAGGGGTTATTCTACTCTATGATTATGAACGGTCATTGTAGATTGCATAGTTCTGCACTACATGCATATATGGCACTTAAGAATTCGGGCTAGTAGTTTACAGTTTCGGGCAAGTAAAATCAATATGGCACTTGCCCGAATGGACAAGTTGGTCAAAAAGTTAATGTCGAACCCTGCAATAACGTGTAATAATAGTACAATAAAGTCACCTGTCAGTCTGACTTGAGAAATTAAATTGACTATGACCACAGCTATAACCTTTCCTAATATAATTACAAAAATACAAACTATCATAAATTTCCCTCTCAAACTATTCCTTGTGGCAGATGCCATATTTCCTTTCTCTCATTTCAACAAAAACTCTTTATCGTGACATATCTTTGCACTATAATAAATAATATTTTCTCCCTCCAATATGATAGAAATGGATCTACGATGCCAAATAAAGCTACATTATTGAAAGTCAAAATTGATCCTGATGTGTAGGAACAATTTATCATTTTGTTTCTAAATTATCACCATTTTAATCAAATTGAAAAGTATTCTATGTCTGCTGAAACAATGAGATCAGTCAAAGTAAATCTGATAAACCACGATAAATACAGAATTAAGTAAATTGATGGTTTTCTGATAAATGTTTCCATGAAAGAAAAACTTTATACAATTACCTCATAAATTTTCCTAATTCTTCTCTTAATTCAAAAAACAGTTCCATAACCTTGTCTTATTGTTAGAATATTTTTTTTATTATCAATTTTGATTCAATAAATACCTGGAATCATATAATAAATTGTCATCTTTTAGATCAAAACAGGGTAATTTATAAAGCTTCACAAAACAAAACAAAACAAAACGCATAAAAATTTATAGCAAATATTTTCTCGGTCAATGGTAATATATTTTATTCTAACATGATGTCCTTCTTTCGCTTTGAAGACAAACGAGCGATTCATCGATGGAATAATCTCATTCGCACATGTGCCGGTGAATGTGACTGACTTTTCCATTGGCAGCATAAATTGTGTGCAACATTTTCCGCAAACGTAAATATAAATTACCGTCTTCCAATCAAAGTATACTACCGTATTTGTACTCTTAGACATATCAGAATCGAAATAAATCATGGAAGCCAGAATGTGTTTTGAGTTTTAACATGGGTTGGCGGATACTAGTAAATTTTATCCCTAGCCTCTGGCTCGGGATAAAATACTAATATCCGCCAACCCATGTTAAAACTTCCAACACATTCTGGCTTCCATGATTTATTTCTTAATTATATAATAAAAGGTCAAAACATATTGGTTAAGTTGAAGTCATCACTTCGAAAGATTTACTGTTGAGACTTGGCTGACCGTTACGCAATATCTGGTCACTGATGACCACGGATATGTGTCACTTGTCGTAAATACTTCCTGGTCCTTTCCTCATTCATGACTTATCATCGGGTTTGTAACAAGAGTAACACGACAGGTGACACTAGTGGAGCAGGAACTGCTTACCCTTCTGATGCACCTGAGTTCACCCTCAGTTTTTAGTGGGGTTCGTGTTACTCGATCCTTAGTTTTATGTGTAATGTTTTGTAAATCGTTGTTTGACCTTTTGTCCTTTTTCTTGTGGCAATTGTGTTGTCTGTCCTTTTACAGATTCTGATAACCCCTTGGTATCTTCAAACTCTTCTTATAACAAAAGATGGGGGGGGGGGGGGGAGTCAATAAAAACTTATTTTATATATTTCTTTGTATGATCTAACTCCAAGATTTATGTACGGAAAAATAAAATATAAAGAAAAGTGCAAATCTAACTACAAAGGAAACAATGTTTTAAAAATCAGTAACGCACCTTTGGTGCGAAAGCCGAGTTGCGAGCATGTGGATGGACAATGTGACCTTGACCTTTGACCTGCAAACCTCAATATCAATAGGCTTCCTCCTCTCACCATCAGGCATGTGTGTATCAAGATTCATTTAGATTCGACATTTCGTTCTTAAGATATCGTACGGAAACAAAAAAAGTATCTAATTTTTGTTCTATTTTTAGAAGTTGTGACCTTGATCTTTGTCCTACAAACCTCAATATCGATAGGCTTCCTCCTCTCACCATCAGGCATATGTGTACCAAGTTTCATTTAGATCCTACATTTTGTTCTTAAGATATCGTGCGGAAACGAAAAAAGTATCGATTTTTTGTTCTATTTTTAAAAGTTGTGACCTACAAACCTCATTATCAATAGGCTTCCTCCTCTCACCATCAGCAGTGATTGGGAAAGGCAGGGGCAATGGGCTGTTTGATACATACAGTTTTGTAATTTTGTGTAGATGCCCCATATAAAAATTAAAAGGCCCATAAAATATTTTAGTTTTTGCAAAGACTACACTGAAATGGCCCATGGAATGTTGTGATGATGGGGCCGCAATGGCCCATAATCATTTCCTCTTTCCTGATCACTGCATCAGGCACATGTGTTCCAAGTTTCATTTAGATCCTACATTTTGTCCTCAAGATATCATGCGGAAACGAAAAAAGTATCAAATTTTTGTTCTATTTTTAGAAGTTGTGACCTTGACCTTTGTCCTACGATCCTCAATATCAATAGGCTTTCTCCTCTCACCACCTGGCATGTGTGTACCAAGGTTCATTTAGATCCAACATTTTGTTCTTAATATATCGTGCGGAAGCGAAAAAAGTATCAAATGTTTGTTCTATTTTAAGAAGTTGTGACCTTGACCTTTGTCCTAGAAACCTCACTATCAATAGGCTTCCTCCTCTTTCCGTCAGGTATATGTGTACCAAGTTTCATTTAGATCCTACATTTTGTTCTTAAGATATCGTGCGGAAACAAAACAAGTATCTAATTTGTGTTCTATTTTTATAAGTTGTGACCTTGACCTTTGTCCTACAAACCTCAATATCAATAGGCTTCCTCCTCTCACCAGCAGGCATGTGTGTACCAAGTTTCATTTAGATCCTACATTTTGTTCTTAAGATATCGTGCGGGAAACGAAAACAATTATCAAATTTTTGTTCTATTTTTAGAAGTTGTGTCCTTGACCTTTGACCTACAAACCTCAATAGGCTTCCTCCTCTCACCATCAGGCATGTGTGTAACAAGATTCATTTAGATCTGACATTTCGTTCTTAAGATATCGTGCGGAAACGAAAAAAGTAGCAAATTTTTGTTCTATTTTTAGAAGTTGTGACCTTGACCTTTGTCCTACAAACCTCATTATCAATAGGCTTCCTCCTCTCACCATCAGGCATATGTGTACCAAGTGTCATTTAGATCCTACATTTTGTTCTTAAGATATCGTGCGGAAATGAAAAAAGTATCAAATTTGTGTTCTGTTTTTAGAAGTTGTGACCTTGACCTTTGTCCTAAGATCCTCAATATCTATAGGTTTCCTCCTCTCACCACCTGGCATGTGGTGTACCAAGTTTCATTTAGATCAGACATTTCATTCTTAAGATATTGTGCAGAAACAATTGCACCGCCCGGACGCCCATACGCCCGGACACCATTCATCATATTATAAGCCGAATTCGACTTCGTCGCAACTCGGCTAAAAGTTGACTCCTTTTTCATACCTTGTGTGTGTGTGTGTGTGTGTGTTAGTATGTAGGCAAATGTTTATTTAAGGTCTGTTATATTATTCAGCTACCACAATTAATGGTGGAAGAAAACTAGGACAAAAATAAAGAACAAACTGAAACTTTGACTATAACTTTACAGTATTACTATATCAAGTATCAGAGGAATGATACATGTACAATGTACCATGTTCAATGAAATTTTGAAAGAGAACCACCCAAGAATCATCCCTGTCATCATATTTAGTGAGTGAGTGAATGAATGTTATTTAATGCCAAATGAACAATTGATTATTCAGATTGTCATTGTGTTTATGCCTTGAAAAGGAAAAGGAAATTTAAGTGTCAATTTTGTACCATTACATGTAAAAGAACAAAGAATAAAAGACCTTTACTCAATGGCATGTGGAAACCTAAAAAATTTAAGTTTGTACATGGTATCTATAATAATATGACAAAAAGAACAATAAGGCAAGAAGACATAACATTCTGGTATATACAAATAAACATGGTTACTAAGTTACGATTGTCAGTAAGTTTATCAATGATTTGTAAATCTTCCCTTTGACCTTTTCATATGAAATTTCTATCATCAAGGGACAAACGTGATATGAAAAATTATCGTTGATTTCTATGTGTAACTAGGGGACGTAGTCCTTTCACTTTGACATACATTCGTCAATTGGCTTTGCTCAAAATGGACTTCTCATTGCATCTCGCATCGAAGATAAATTTTCTGCAAGAAATCTATTATCACGAAACAAAACAATGAAAGTATAAATATTTCCCTTAACCAAGCTGGATTAGAGTGACAATAAATAATCTCCTTGGGTTCTGATGAACAACTTTTAATATCTCTCTTGTGCAGCTTGATAAGGGAGATAACTCTCCTATATGTTTTTATGTTTTATTCGTCATGTTCTCACAAGGATATTAAATTCATAGTAGCCTTCAAGTCTGACCGAAAAGCACTAAAATCAAATTTTATTTTCAAAATGAAATAGAAAATACAGAATCATGTCTATAAACATGTTTAATCATTAACATTTTCTAAAATCGTTAATTCCCATGTTTTCAAAAGTTAAAACAAAATATTAAGCTATTTTACAATGAAAAAAAAGGGCAATTTTATAATGTCATTTACTTTGAACATAAACCGTTGAATAGCATTATGTCAAATACAATAACGACTAAAGGACATTAAATTCCAAGATAATATGCACTTTAGAGGAAAATCAATTTTCAAAAGCTGTAACTATTTTAATGTTTGGAGTTGATTCACATCATTAAGACTTTTATGGTGTTTCTAGAACAACCATTTGATGTACTGACAACAACAAATCCTAATACATTACCAAACGTCCTATTTTTATTTTTGTCTAGGCCAAACGTCCTATTTCTATTTTTGTCTACCAAACGTCCTATTTTTATTTTTGTCTATCAAAGTTCCTATTTTTATTTTTGTCTACCAAAGATCCTATTTTTATTTTTGTCTATCAAACGTCCTATTTTTATTCTTACCATGTAAGTTTGTATAGTTTTTAGACATGTAACACTATGAATTTAAATCAAACTAGGAAGAACTGTTTTAGATACCTAAAACTTATGTCTTCCCTTAATGCTGCCATCTGTACAACAATAAGTTACACATTATGAGTTGAATGATACTATTCAAAAAACAATTATTTGACCTTGAGGTCAAAGGTCAAGGTCTCACGAAGGTCATTATTGTACGCGACACACCGCCTTATGGTCATGCACCCACATACCAAATATCAATGACCTATCTCGAAAGACAAAAATGTTATGGCCCGGACAAGAAAATACTATTTAAAAAACAATTATTTGACCTTGATGTCAAAGGTCAAGGTCCCACGAAGGTCATTACGGTACATGACACACCGCCTTATAATCATGCACCCACATACCAAATATCATTGACCTATCTGGAAAGACAAAAACGTTATGGTCCGGACAAGCTTCGCTGAGAAGAAGCAGAAGAAGCGGAAGAAAAAATCAGACTAAAACAATATCATATGTCTGCCTTCGTTCGAAGGGGAGACATAATTATCAAGAGGGGAGGATTAGGGTCCCATTAACTGGTTTAACCCTACCACATTGTGTGCCTGTCCCAAGCCAGGACCTGGATTTCCAAGGTCTTTTTCATGTTCAATGAGTTCAGGTGATAGGTAATTGTTTGTTTTGTTAATGTTGGTGGAATTGTTGACAATCTCTTTTAAAACTTTCTTTTCATAACGCTAGGAATCAATTATTCCACAGCTCTACATGTATCATGGTACATTTGTCAAATGGTGTTTAATGCCACTTTCAACAATATTTCAGCTATATCGTAGTGGTCAGTATTATTGGTTAAGGAAACTGATGTACCTGAGGAGAAAACCACTGACCAGTCGCAAGTCACTGACAAACTTTATCACATAACATTGTATCGAGTACACCTCGCCTGAGCAGGGTTTGAACTCACAAATTCAATAATGACACACTGATTGCATAGGTGGTTGTAAATCCAACTACCATACGATCATGACCATGACGGCCCTCAATATGTACAAAACTGTTTTGCTATATACTTAGAATACATAAGCAGAGTATCCTTTTTCATGTGCTTTGAATTGGAGTCAAGTATTGAAGTAATCCACGCGACACAAAATGTGTATGGTCTTTATGGAAATATTTCTGGATCTATCCACATGCACAAATATAAGAATCACCAAGAAAAATAAAAGTTATGACCAATTCTTTCACAGGTATGAAACCGCTTATTTAGATTATCTGAACTAAGAAAAGACTGGAAAACGAATTTTACATTTTAACCCATGGGCTCCTATATTATACTACATTACACTGCAGCAAACAAAATAGCCGACGGTCAAGGATATCACCCAATGTTAAATCATTCACACCCTATTGCATTTCAAACCATTGAAAGTTTTTTTCTTAAAATAGTGTTTTGAGACTTAGCAAATCAAATCTAAGTATTGGCTAATGTGGCCATGTTGAATTTTGGATCAGCACCAATATCACAAATTTTTGTTGAGGCCCCATTTCTTTGTGCTAAATATCTATATTTCCATTTGGCCTAGAAGTTTCAGAGAAAATGAAACTACGTGACAATGACACCTACGACAGACAAAAATTAATGACCAGCGAAGTAAAAAAAAAAAATTTCCAACTCGCGATACTGTATTAAAAATAGTAAATTATGTAGACATTCAATAAATATACATACCAGTACTTTTCCCAAAAATCTGCAAGGAATGCTTGAAATTAACCAATCAGCATCCAGTCTGTAAACAACTGTGATCAGGTGTAACTTTGTCACTTTCTCTGTAATTACAAAAAAAAACAATTCTTTCTTAATTAACGAACCCCATACCTATTAATTAGAACTTTTATTATTCCTACATTCCTGGTATCATATTAAATGTTTTTCAAAGTAACAGAAGTTTATATATATATCGTGTCGTGACATCTGCTCGGCCATGCAATAAAGTCGGTCACTTGCTTTGATTTACAATTCTCGGGCAGCACGAGACCGATGACGTCATTCTGTATATTCATAAGGTACATAAACACTGAGGGAATTCTTTTAAACTTCAAAATTACAAGATGAGATTAAAACAGATAAGATTGAATTGAATAAATTCCATGCAAGTAAAAAAGATCCTTTTGACTAATGTCTTTTTTTCCTGATTATTATGCTTGTTAAATATGTTTTAAGCGATGGTATTTCCCAAGCATTTTGACCTTTCCGGTTTGTTGATGTAATCGTCTTCACAGATCATGACCTTTTCTGGAATGTAGGCCAAGCAAATTGTATTTTAAAATACTTTGAAAATATGATGATTGGTCATTCAGATTCCACCATTTTCTAGAAAATGGCTGATTTTACCGGGAAAATACATACAAGTGCTCTCCATTAGTCACAAAATGGCACATTATTTTGCATTTCCACTGTTGCTTTAATAACAAATATACCCCTTACTTCTTGGGGTAATGAACTGATATTCACAGAGAAGATAGAAAAAGAATTAATTTAACAGTAATAATCAAAATTTATAGCATAAATTGAACAGAGAATTAAATTAAACCAGACAGAAAAATGAGACTATCTGGGGGGAAAAAAACTGTCATTATTAAAAATAGCATCAACAAAACTGTATTGTTACCACTCTGTGATAATAAATGTGATTGAAATAAACAGAAATCAGTCATTAATACAAAAATATGGCAGTATGTAGTCAGTCTAATATATTGCATTGACAAAAACAAAAACACCAAATTCACTGGATTAAATATTTTATTATATGGGTGAGCAAATTCAATGTTTGCATCAAATAATTAATTTTTAATACTTCAATTTCAAACTATTTAAAAAAAATATCTTTTGAAATTTTTCAGACAAAACAATTACACAGAAAAAGCTAAAATACTATACTTTCTTAATCTGGTTTACTTTTTAAGCTTGGTTGGCCTATGACAAAATCACGTGATTTATTTACCACTGACCGGCCTTATGTGACATAATATGACGCCATTTGGAAAAAGGGTAGTAAACAAATATGGGTCAGTGTGTCATTATTATCTATCTTTTTTTCCATGGAACTTTACACATGTGAGCAAGAATAGATGAGGAACATAATTAAAAAGAAAAAAATGTTTACTTTTCAAACATGAAAAAAATAATCAAACATTATCCAATGACTGGCCGACTTATTGTCACATGGAGATATTATATGTTATTCAGCTATCAGACAGGGTATATAATGTGACATTCCCGGCTTATGATCTATATTCCCTGAGGCGCAGCCGAAGGGAATATAGAGCATAAGCCAGGAATGTCACATTATATACCCTGTCTGATAGCTGAATAACAAATATATTACGGATTTAACCATTTTTTTTTGTTAAATACAGAACCAAACTGTCGTATAAAAAATTTTTGTAATTTGTTTTTATTTATTTTTTTTTGTTTGTTTCCTTTTTGTTTGTTTATTTTAATTTTCCTTTTGTTTTTTTTTACCACGTACATAGTCCCAATTCATATTTAAAACCCTATTAAATATTTTGCATCTTTTATTTTCATTTTCCGTATTTCTAGATGTCCCTTTTCGTACCTCTGACATTCTTTGTTCAATGACGTCAAATATTTGTCACGTGATATTTTATGTACTGAGGTGTCTCATAAAGGAAAATCTTGTTCAATATTTCTAAATCAACACAATTTCATATGCAGTAAATTTGATAAACTTTAAAATTATAACATTAATATATTACATAACAAAACAACGGGTTTGTGAAACAATTTCAAGAATTAAAATGTTAACAATAAGCAAAAACTTGGTGTGGCCCCGTGACCTCGAAAGTTTTAAAGGCGGAAACTTTAACACACTTTAACTTGTTGATTGTTATGTTCAAATTTGTAATGGTACAGCCATGGAACATGGGAGTTTGCTGAATTGTTCTGGTGTTTGTGACGGAATTAACTGGAATCACAAAATAAATCATCATAATTTACATCCAAAATGTCAACGACGTCCGTAACCGACGATGAAACATGTGTATTGGCTCTCATTTGAACAATTGATGTTGAACTTGAACTGTTTTGTGTCGGCGGCATGAGTTGCAACCGGGAAGTACTGTGCGGTGGCATTATTGAGGATAGTTGAGATGGTTGCTCTCCACGAACAGAACTTGTGATAATGTCTCCCATAACTTGTTTTTCCTTTGATGAAACACGTTGATATACTGCAACTGACGAGGCAGATTTGTGTCCGGTAACTGCCATAATTTGTGCCATTGAACAGTTTCTTCCAAGGATAGTTGCACCCGTTGCACGAATTGAGTGGTTGGTGTAGATTTGTGAAAGGTATATTTTAATTTTTTATTGAAGAAAAGAATATCTTTTTTGTTCATACAACCGTTTTAAGTTTAAAAACAGCATTTAATTTGGTAAAAATACAATTGTTATTCCGTATTATGATATTGATTCAGTGAAGCGTAAATATTTCTGTTTTTGTCAACCACCTTGTTATTGTTTTTTGGGGCCCAAATGAGGGAGACCGAAAACGTACATATATACCCCGTCTGTTTTCCGAATATATGCTGACATTCAGGGTTGAATAACCAATGAAAATATGTGTAACAAACTAAATTCGTAATATATATATTTATCCTGCAATCAGTACATTTGCTGTACAAATATGCTATACGAATAAATTTTTGCTTTATTCGTACTAGACGAATAAACTTTTCATCCTACGAATAAACTTTCCTGGTACCCTGTAGCTATGTACAGCGGAGGGCGCAGACAAGTATGAAACTGGTACTAATGTAACGCGAACCACGAAAAAGACAACCTTGACAACATTTATGAAAGACAAGGAATGACGCTTGTTTCTGTCCTTTTTGTTTAAATCTGACAAGTTTTCCGACTTTTTTGACATTGCAGGATAAACACAATATACGTACATTGTCGCTAAATATAAAATTCATTTGTACTCGCTGCAAAACAAGCCTGAAAAGCTCGCCAAAGGCTCGCTATTCTGCCTGTTTCTAAAGCTCATACAAATAAAGTTTATATTTACCGACAATGTACGTATATTGTATATATATATATATACATGTATGTCCAATTTTGCGAATTTTTTTATCAACAAAAGTAGAAGTTATCTATCTATTATCATTGATTTGTTTTGCGAGAATGAATTTCTCAGAACAATATCACATCAAAGGCGAAGCCTGTGATGTGATATGCTATGAGAAGTCCATTTCAAGCAAAACATATGAATGAAACTATGTTTATAAAGGATTTGGAAACATGATATCATTATAATGTCATATTAGACCAGAGGCTCTCAAGAGCCTGTATCGTTCACCTGGTTATAAAAAAAAACCAATTGGTCCTGTGTAAAAACTATGTCCTGCAGTGGTAGTCATCTTGGAATTACGATCAACATAAAAAACACAAAGTTTGTAAAGGACCTTCCAATGATTGATGCATAGTTTAGGTTCAATCAGTGCAATAGCTTCAGAGAAGAAGATATTTCTGTATTTTCCCGATATGGTCCGGTGTTAATACTATGACCTGTGGTGGCAGCCATCTTGGATTTCCGATCGGCATAGAAAACAGAGGACCTTCCAATGATCATTCCTGGGCAGTTTGGTTTCAGAGAAGAAGCGTTTTGAAACATTTTTCCCATAGGGTCCAATGTTAAACAAGTCCTGCCGTAGCCGCCATTTTGAATTTCATATCAGAACAAAAAACGTAAAGTTTGTAGAGGACCATCCAATGTACACACATATGGACAGTTTGGCTTTAATCATATTTGTAGTTTCTGAGAAGAAGGCATTTGAACATTTTCCCATAGGGTCCAATGTTAATCTATGTATTGCGGTGGCGGCCATCTTGGATTTCCGATCGGCATAAAAAACATAAAATTTGTAGAGGGCCTTCCAATGATCATTCCTGGGCAGTTTGGTTTCAATTGTCCAAGTGGTTTCAGAGAAGAAGCGTTTTGAAACATTTTTCCCATAGGGTCCAATGTTAAACTAAGTCCTGCCGTAGCCGCCATTTTGAATTTCATATCGGGACAAAAAACGTAAAGTTTGTAGAGGACCATCCAATGAACATTCATGTACAGTTTGGCTTTAATCATATTTGTAGTTTCTGAGAAGAAGACATTTGAACATTTTCCCATAGGGTCCAATGTTAATCTATGTATTGCGGTGGCGGCCATCTTGGATTTCCGATCGACTTAAAAAACATAAACTTTGTAGAGGACCTCCCAATGATCATTCCTGGGCAGTTTGGTTTCAATTGTCCAAGTGGTTTCAGAGAAGAAACGTTTTGAAACATTTTTCCCATAGGGCCCAATGTTAAACTAAGTCCTGCCGTAGCCGCCATTTTGAATTTCATACCGGAACAAAAAACGTAAAGTTTGTAGAGGACCATCTAATGAACATTCATGTACAGTTTGGCTTTAATCATATTTGTAGTTTCTGAGAAGAAGACATTTGAATATTTTCCCATAGGGTCCAATGTTAATCTATGTCCTGCGGTGGCGGCCATCTTGGATTTCCGATCGGCATAAAAAACAGAAACTTTGTAGAGGACCTTCCAATGATCATTCCTGGGCAGTTTGGTTTCAACTGTCCAAGTGGTTTCAGAGAAGAAGCATTTTGAAACATTTTTCCCATAGGGTCCAATGTTAAACTAAGTCCTGCCGTAGCCGCCATTTTGAATTTCATATCGGAACAAAAAACCTTGAGATTGTAGAAGACCGTCCAATGAACATTCATGTACAGTTTGGCTTTAATCATATTTGTAGTTTCTGAGAAGAAGGCATTTGAACATTTTCCCATAGGGTCCAATGTTAATCTATGTCCTGCGATGGCGGCCATCTTGGATTTCCGATCGGCATAAAAAACAGAAACTTGGTAAAGGACATTCCAATGATCATTCATTTACAGTTTGGGTTCAGTCAGTTCATTAGTTTCAGAGAAGAAGATCTTTGAAATTTCAGCCAATCAGAGCATATTATTGGCCCTGACAGCCATATTGAATATCCGACTGGAACGAAAAACAGTAACTTTGTAGAGGACCATCCAAGGAACATTCCTGCTAAGATTGGTTCCAATTGGCCAAGTGGTTTCGGAGAAGAAGCTTGAAATGTGAAAAGTTTACAGACGACAGACAACAGACGACGGACGACGGACGCCAAGTGATGGCAATAGTTCACCTGGACCTTTGGTCCAGGTGAACTAAAAACAGTGATATTATGTTAAAATCACTCTAGTTGCTTGACAATAGATATCATCGCATGTAAAGATCAAAAAGAGAATGCACAAATCGTCGATAAATATATTTAGTACCTAACATATGAAAATGCTGTATTTTGATTTGGATAATCAGTGTGTACTATTTTTGAACAGTACACTTGACAACGGGTGACTATACCTAGCGACAGGAACTATACCAATTTCAAACGATTTCCCGCAGGGACTATACCTGTGGCATAGATTTTCCCACGTAATTTTTATATATTTTTGTCAAGATTTATCTCCCTTAAAATAGACTCACGCTGTAATCTGCTGTCAACTTGGACAGGTTTGGCAATGCAAATATAATGTTACATTGTAAATTTTATTATTATTATGTTGAATTTGAGTGTGTTTTTCTTTTATGTCTAGAATGGGATGTTATGTACTAAATATATTATTGTCTTTTCCCTCGAGAAGTTTTCCTATAGTGTTGTCTGGCGAGGTATAGTGCCCTCGCGTTGGCTCAGGCACTATACCTCACAAGACAACACTATAGGAAAACGGTTCCCTCAGGAGTAGACAATAATAGAATAATAGACAGTGAACAAAGTATTCAGCCCCTTCCAATTTTCTTTACATATTGTATATTTCATATAAAACTACAAATTTTCAAAGAATTATTATTAAGTCAATTCATGTCTAATTTTGACAATTTTTTTTATCAACAAAAGCAAAAAATTATGTAATTTATATTACTTATTTTCTAATAAATTTTTAGAAACATGTTTTTCAGATCTTCATGATTTAAACATGGCCTTAAATTATTTGACTTTAAAGTAAAATACAGAATATGATACAATAGAAATCATTTATTTTATTTTCTACTTCAAGATTTTTGTCCACTCTCTGTAGATACATGCATGATACATTAAAAGATTGATTGATTGATTGGTGTTTAATGTCAACTTTAGCATTATTTCAGCTATATCGTGGCATGACCAAATTATATATATATTAAAAGAAGTAAAATACTGAAAATGATACAATAACAATCATTTATTTTATTTCCTACTGGAAGATTATCCTTACCAAACCATTGATTACGCTAGTCTCTACAGAATCATACCATAATACTATAACATTGTATTCCTAATAGAATTACAAGGCTATTGTTTCATGGAGAAAAAAAAACATAATTCTTTCTACCTGATTTAATTCTCGTGATTGCCTTCCATAACAATATTGTTTTCACTGGTCCAAGCTGATTTAATTGAGAACGATTCAATACGTTTTTATTATTGAAGGTTCGATACATTCAATACAATAAGATCTCAAAATAGAGCTAAGTAACGTCAAGTTTTCACAATACTTGTCAATGTAATTTTCCGTACTTTTAAACAGTATCAATATCGGATGTATACAAGCATGTCAGGTTATAGCCAAAAAACGGGACGGTATTGTTTGGTGTTCTAGGAAGCTATACTATACATGTCAATCTAAAATGAAATTAAATTAACTCCCTTTATCGTCAATTGTAATTGAATTGGATATAATCATAGGAAAATTTCAGTAATGTATAAAATTAATTCATAGTGAATGCAATACGGCATCAAAATAAGGGTTGTTCCATATTTCCAATCCTCAAAATGTAAATTTTGATTGACTGGTCCGAATCAAATTCTAGAATTCTTTTTTATATATTTCTAAATAAAAACTGAAAAATTTACTGGTCTGAAACAAAGTTTTACTGGTTTTGTCACTGATTACATAACTTTTGTGAAAAAGTGTAAAAAAGACTAAATATTATATTTGTAATAGTGTATCCTTGTCATACCACCCCTCTTTAATCCGCCATTCTACCTCGTCACCATCAAATTTTCCAAAATCATATGTAAATATGTCAATTTCTCACTCGATATATTGCCAACCTTGAATATAACCAAATAGTAGCTTGGTCCAAAAGGTGAAGATATAACTATTGTGTACTGTGCATGGAAAGGACAGTCCACTGGGGAGGGGGAGACAAAAAAACAACATTCTAATGGCCAAAAGAGAAAACAAATCTTGCGTCCAATTCCTGTATTTCAATCAAAGACATTATCAGGATAAAGCCAAAAACAAACCTGTACTGATGCAATGGATATTTCCCATGAATAAATCTCCCAAGACAATTTTAATATCAAATCTATATATTGTTTTTGTATTCCATTAAATATACACCATAAAATCATCTTTATTTGAAAATCAATTTTCTTTTCAGATTTTATTAACAACCAAAGATCCATTTTTTTAATATCATTGATTGGGGTATATAGATTTCTCTTTTTAAACAGAAAAAAAAGTTTGAACCATGGCCATTTTTTCAACATAGGAAAATTAAAATTAAGAAGTAATTCATGGAAGCCGTTATTTGTTGCCAATTTTAACATGTGTTGGCAGAAATTAGTATTTTAGACCAGGAATTATTTTGATTCTAATAGTAATATGTCTACCAGAACATATTTGGAAGTACACTTTGAAGAAAGACTGTAGTTTATGTTTACAGATGCGGGAAAGGTCACACACAATTTATGTCTTCCATCTTGTCAATTTCAAAGAAGTTTTCACTCGTAAATTAAATTGGAGTGTGTAAATAAAAAGAACAATAAATCAAGAAAAAGGAAATGATATTTTCATATCAGATTTTAAACAAATGTGTACAAGACAAGAAATGAAGAAGTGTGCCGTGTGCATTAAAATGTAACTAGAAAAACCCACTAACCTTCGTTTTTGGAGTCTTTGTACTGACATTTTTCAATTTGATGGCATTTTAATTTTAGCAACTTAAACAAGTGAAATGCTCAAAAAATCGTAAAATAAATCAGTAACCTGGTGTCAATGTCGTCAGCATACTTGGGAAACAACGTCACCAGAAGACAAAAATTTACAAAAGCCAAAGTCGATAGATGGATATCTTTAGTATTTCTTCTGGAAAAAATGATTTTGTAGAGAAATAAAGCAAACATTTTAATGTTTGTATACATAACGGTCCTGTATAAATACATGAAATCACATAGGAAGTATGTGCTTCATTTCACATTTGTCAGACAATACTCATGTGCGAATTAAAATCTATCTGGAGTTTTATCACAGCATTGTTTACATAGCCAATGATGGGTTTTTTTTAACGTCCATTTAAGGTGTGAAACCTATAATTAATTTCTTTAATATTTTCTACTAAATTTGTGTTTTTTCGAGCCTGCCTGGCTATTTTATCTTAAGTTTAACCTTTTCAAGACCATATATTTTCTGAAACGTACATGATTCCTCTACGTTCTGTAAAAATTTCAGGGGATGTTTAAAGTCTTGCAGTGAAATGCCAGGCTATGGAAAACACCTACTCTAAAAATAGCTCTGTCATCCCCGGGAAATTCAATATTGATAGGTCATGCATCAAATCCTCCATAGAGGTATTACAATACAACTAAATCCATCAAATTTGGGCTCAAAATAATCCTTATATATTTAACTTCAATTATCAATTTTAATTATTCCATTCCATTCAGTATTTTTCACAATACAACAAAGTGAAAGGAACTATGATCTTTAAAAGGGACTACTTTTGTTCTAAGCTCTGATTGGTGAATTATTGGTTTGACACCTAAAGAGCAACAAAACTTGCTTCTCTAACCCTTTGTTGGCCTTATTTCTATTCCTTAGGCAATATCAACCACAAAAAAACTCATAAGGTATGTGGCTCTCTCATATTCGCAAGAATAAGTGTGCAAATGCAAACGTACCCCCTTGAAGATTTTTAATGAAAATATCTTCATTTACAGCTGTTGACTTCAGATTGTGTAATATACCACAACTTACTTATTCTCTTATATATTAGTTATTAAGCTAATTTATAACATAATAAGCAATTTTAACACATATCTATGCCTCGGTTCTATATTAAATATCTAAATACTATGAAATGTTTGCACTTAAGACCCCCCTCCCCCCTTTTGTTTGTCTCATAAAATGAGTTCACGGCATTCTAGACTTTGTTAATTTATATTTAACCCCATAAATTATGTAGTTTAAGACATTAAATAAGTTTTTGTATCTAGATCTGCAGTTGAAATTGCATCAGATTTGCAAAAAATATGATTTATTGATATTCAAGTTTTGGAATTTCTTATGTCGCCCGACAGTAATTTCCCCAAAAACCCAATAAATACTTGTTTCCGCATAATTTTTTTCACTGTACAAGGAAGCAGGATGTTTAAATGTACTTTTACAGCCAAATATTAATTTAAAACATGAAATCCAAACTGACAATTTGAAAAATTAACAGAAAATGCAAAGCAGTCAATATAATTTTCCTGAGATCGCTTAAATTACCAAGTTTTTACTACATAATTTTCAATTAAAACTGCTTTCTACAGCCTCATATTGTTTCATAAGTACATTTCACATGTATTCTAACTGAAACTACCAAAATTTATGAGTAAAAATTTGTAGGATTGAAAAAAATCCAATAATGATATCACCATATTCTATATTTGAAGTCGACTAACTGGCACATGATGATTTAAAAAATATCCTTAATAGCAACCATAGTTTCAATATTATATGCCCTTCTACTGCAAAAACACATTCAATCACATATTCCCATTAATTATAAAGTCATAAATAAAAATAAAATGAGTTGCAATACCCTCTGTCCAGGTATATCCAGTGTTTGGGAGCAATATTCCAAAATATTACATAAGGCCACCCTTAAAATATTGTTTGTTCTAAGCTCTGATTGGTGAATTATTGGTTCGACACCTAAACATGATATAAATACAGGGTTTGACACTAACTTTCAAGGCATACTAGTCCGAAGGACTACTACCTACAGGGCATTTTTATATCTTTTAAATTATGATATAAATAAAGTCTTGGATGATATAAAATATACAGCAGTTGTTGTAAAGTTAACAAGAGGCTCGCCTGAGCTTGTATCACTTGCCTATAAAAAAGTGTGCAAGAAACATTTCTATAATAACCTTCCTCAGGTACACTCAAAGCCAAAATATTCGAGAGCTAAATAATTTAAAAGTCTTTGAGAGCAAGAAAATCAAAGGGCATAAAAAGCATAGCATTTATGAACAGTATGAATATTAGATAGATGAAATTGGGTCTACAGTTTCATGAAAGAGAAGTGTTCTCATCGTTCAAAAGCCAAATTGTACTAAGTTTTACTTACAAGGTTTCTTTAAGCTTCTATGACATAGATAACAGAAGGCTTACTGAAAAATGTTCCATTTAGAATTTAAAAAAACTCTGTTTTCAGACTGCTTTTTTTTTTAAGCCATAAAAGTTTGTACATAAATACATTTTCATCAATATCGTCTGGGGAGAGATCAAATAAAAAATAATGTACATTAAAAATAAAGAAATTGGGTCTACAGTTTCATGAAAGAGAAGTGTTCTCATCGTTCAAAAGCCATATGATATAGTTAACAGAAGGCTTACTGAAAAATGTTCCATTTAGAATTTTAAACCAGAGGCTCCCAGGAGCCTGTAATCGCTCACCTGGATCAAAGCTGCTTTCAATAACAACGCAACTGCACTGTGGCAGCCATCCTGGCGGGAGAGCACAACTGCCAGACACAATTTTGGAAGAGGACCATCCAATGACTATTCCATCAAAGTTTGGTTTTAATTGAGCTACTGGTTCCAGACAAGATGGTTTTTATGTGAATTTCCCATAGGGTCCTATGTTAAACTAAGTACAGCTGTGCAGCCATCTTGGTCAGAGGGCGGGACCACCAGACACAAATTTGGTTCAGCGGTTTCAGAGGAGAAGATTTAAATGTGATCATTTATCAAAATATGCCTAATTTGCATAATCGGTATATATCGGCTGAAAGAAAAATTTCACAGAAAAACCCGGAATATGTTAAACTACTCCTTGCCATGTAGCTGCAGTTAAAATTTGAGCTCATTTTGACTTACACTAAAGCAGCAATGGACAATTAAAATTTCATCCCCTCTTTTTTCTATTTTTAGCTTGGTGGCCATCTTGGTTGGAAATTGGGATCACTGGACACAATTTTGGAAGGTGGCCATCCAAGGACCATTCCACCAAAGTTTGGTTGCAATTGGTCCAGTGGTTTCTGAGGAGAAGATTAAAATGTAAAATGTTGACGACGGACGACAGACGACGGACGAAAAGTGATGACATTAGCTCACCTGGCCTAAATGGCCAGGTGAGCTAAAAACTGTTTTCAGACTGCTTTTTTTTAAGCCATAAAAGTTTGTACATAAATACATTTTCATCAATATCGTCTGGGGAGAGATCAAATAAGAAATATTGTACATTAAAAATAAAGCAATTTTCTATCTTTTCTTGGTCCTTCATGATCAACTTTACAGACTTATTACTACATAATTGATCTACTGTAAAGTTCTTCAAGTTTTTATTCCCCCACAGGGGATTTGACAGATCTTCGAGAGAGTCCCCTTCAAAAAATAATTTGAGAAAATTACAAAAGGAGACAAAGTTCTTCAAGACTTAAATCTTCCATGATTAACGAATATGAAGTTGCTAAAACAAATCATGTCAGATCTGACCCTTTTATAAGCATATACTAACACATCAACATGTAAGAAAATTAATCAAGTCATTTTCTGGACAGTTATGATTGGTTCTCATTCCTAACATCCTAAACCAATTTGTTATAACAGCATCATCTTGAATTTAATCTCCCAAACTTACATGGTATTATTAAAATCGAGAAAGCAAACAAGCTCATTGGAACTCTTATTAGCAACTGTCATATTATATATGACAGCAAGCATCAAGGTGCACGGATCAGATTGATTTTTATATCGTATCACAGCGTACAAGTGTCTATTTTGCCGCAAGGAATTTGCAGTATTCTGGGAGTTTTTCACTATGCTAATATTTGTACAAGCTGACTATCACTGAACTAATTAGGATATTGAGACAGTTTATTACTATAGCCTAAAGTAGCAATCTTTTTAAACATATATATATATATCATAGCATGATGATGATGATGAGAAAAAATAAAGAGTTAGTAAATCATTAGATAGAATGCATAGACAACTTTAATTGTTTTATTTTTTTTAATAGAGGAATAAGAGACATATCATTTGACTTTTAGAGGGGTGATATGTTTTTCCCCAGAGCCAGAAAAAAAAACGAAACAAAAATCAAGATTTTTTTTTTGCACATGAAAAATCAGTAATTTTTATTCAACTTTCTTTAATTGTATTACCGTATTTTTTTAATTTTTAATAGAGGAATAAGAGCCAGATCCATTTACTGGTATTTTCAGGAGGATACGTTTTTTCCCCAGAGCCAGAAAAAAAATTGCCAACGAAACAAAAATGAGACTATTTCTTTTTGCACATGAAAAATCTGTAATTTTTCTTCAATTGTTACTAAAATTTGTTGTTGAAAACTGCAAGACCAGATTATTTAATTTTTGCATCATACATGTCAAAATACATTTTCTGTCAAAATTTGGCAATTTTTTTTTTAAACAAAGTCCCTCCCCCATAAAGATAAATGGTTGTTCCCTTGTTGGGTGGAGAAAAGCTACCTGCTGAAAAACATTCACAAAACTCCATCACATAAAATTACATCATGTATACCTCGCGACCAACACGAATCACACTCACAACTTAGGTTTGGTTTGGTTTAGTGTTTAACGCCACTTTCAACAATACTTCAGTTATATCGTGACAGTCAGTTTTATTGGTGGAGGAAACCCAAGTACCCGGAGAACTCAAGTTAGGAAAAAATTAGGTATACCGATTGTGAAACATATGACTGCAGCCACAATGACCCCGTACAAATTAAAATAATGGTGTAAAGATGTAATAAATAGGTCTATATAGATCAATATTTCAAGTATAAGTAAAATAAATTCAAGGTTACAAATTTTCTAGTTTAAAATACCTTTGAAATAATTTTCATAACTGCTATAGTCTATGGGATATTTTTTCCTGGTCAATAAGCTTCATGGACCTATTTTACTGGTATCTCTATTCCTTCCAGACAAAATTCACACAAGGAATTATTCCACTGCTTTTTTTTTGACAACGGTTTAGTATCAAGGTCAGGTACAGACTAATTACCAACCATATTGTCTACATACAAATGCATTTACAACCTTCCATCAGACTAGTTTGTCAATTGCAAACACGATTCAACAAAAGAACGAGAATTTGACTACAAACTTGTGTCAGATCAAGATAAGCCTCCTTTTCAGTAGACACAGGAAATGTAATTATAGACCTTAACAAAGCATACTAAATTCAGTTAAGCTTGCAATATAAATAAGATAAATTTGATGAATTTACTATGGTACCAGCTGCTGAAATAAACCATATAATCCAATTAGTGTATTGGTTTGGCTTTTATTTATATGAAAGTGATGTTTTCGTTAAGGTTAACCAAACAATAGAAAGCCACATACCATATAATTAATTGCAATAAGTTGAGGGATAAACAAATCCCAAACAGCGCAAGGTCGGAAAAATTAAGATAAAATAAACGTTAGAGAATACCGAAGGGGCGATCTAAAATGGACAATCCAGAGAAACTGGCAACACAGGGTACACAAGACGAAGACAAACAAAGCAAAAATACAACACAATATGTGTAGGACACCACTATACGCAAACAAACACAAAAAACGTAAATAAGACATGAACCCTGCTACAAACAACTGGAGAAAAAATTGTAATCTCCCACTTATACAGCCACTCTCAACAAAGGCCATTAGTCTTATAATCAGACAAGATTTCAGATGCACTAAGACAGTAAAGTGCTACTAAATTGTCCCCTTCAAGAGAGGCGACCTCTCTTATCAGATCCCTTTTTTCATTGCACAAGAGGCACAACTGTACATGTATTGTGTGTATAAAATGAGTGAATTTATTTTAGTTAAATAGACGAAGTCATTTATATCCTACCCATTTATATCATAGTAGGACACCAAAAATATTTTACAACTGATCTCAATTGGCAACCAGTCATAAGAGGATCCAGTTGAAAGAGAGTAAAATTTTAACGAGTTTTTAACTGCATCAAATTGGAGTTGTAGTATTACACAAGTTGAACGGTTGTTTGTCATTTTGCATACTTTACTATCAAAGTAAACAAGTTGTTTCAGACTAATGATTGGTCAAATAGTAAAGGCTAGGCAGATCTCAATGAAAAACATTTCAGAATGATAATACATTGGACAAGTTTTATATTCATAATAAGGTTAGGGTTAGTGTTTAACACCACTTTCAACAATATCTCGGTAATATCGTGCCGATCAGTTTTATTGGTGGAGAAAACCACAGACCTGTCGCAACTCACAGAAAACTTTATCCGTAATATGGTATCGAGTACACCTCGCCATGAGCGGGATTCGAACTCACAGCACTAGTGGTGAAAGGCACTGATTGCATAGATAGCTGTAAATCGAACTTCCATACGATCACGACTATGACGGCCCCTACATGTAGTAGGTGTAGATTTGACGCTCAACATGTAGATCATGTACATTACATAGACATGCATAAGTTTTAATGGATAACTTTCAAGATGCAACTTTTGTGGACTCAACTACGTAATTAAATTCATTATTTTCATTATCGGTAGTTGATTGTAAAGTTTAATGACCGCAAGGCTAGGAATATCTGCCACGATGAACGGGAAAATTAATCATTAACTAAGTAGAGTACACCAGAACAAGGGTCATATTCTTATAGAATTGCTAACAACAGGCATGTGAACATCAGAATGATAATTTGGTCAAATTAAATAATCTACATGTATTTCTTTTGTAAATTGCATAAATTGTATTCAGAGTATCAACAAGTAAATATTGTAGATTAGCCCAAATAAAAAAATATGTGTGTTTACGGTCACATGTCAAAAAAATCTAGGGTTGGTCGGTCAGCATTAATTTTTTTTTTTTTTTTTTTTATTATCGGCAAAACTGGAAATAGTCGTTCCCGATTCCGGAATCCGATATTTCAAAATTTCCGGTAAGTCGTCATTTGTTGAAGCTGTTTTATGACGAGTTACCCCAGTTTTTCTATCTTCTTCGCTCTCAATTTCTACAAAAAGCTAGCGGTTGAATAAATAAAACATTGCTGCTGATTAAACAACAAAAATGGTTATCCGAATTCTGTGTAAAAATTGATAGGGACGCTAGCAAAAATTAGGGTCGAATAATTGCCGATATAAAAGGTTAGGGTCGGTGGCTGAAAAATAGGGTCGGTCGGGTGACCGTTAACACATATTTTTTTATTTGGCCTTAACACTGATAATTCATAATATTAAATATATATACCCTCTGTATTTAATTGAGGCATTTTATTTGAACACTTACATTGTTTCACATGTAACACACTACATTTACCGAAGTAAATACCATCTTAAATTTAAATGATTTTGATTTATTCTGACTTATTGTGCTTAACGCCACTTTCAGCAATATTTCAGCTATATCATGGCGACCAGTTTTAGTGGTGGAAGAAGCCGGAATAAACGGAGAGGACCACTGAACATGGGCAAGCAACTTATAAACTTCATCACTTGCCGCTGTGAGTAGAGTGCACCCTTTTTTGTAATTTACAAAGCCGGGCGCGAACCCACGCCGTATTGGTGATAGGCTTGTATGAGTTGTTAGGTAATTCAACTACCTAACTCATTGAGCCATTCGGACCCTAAATTTAAATGATGTACTGTAATAACATAAATAAGGAAAAATTTACAAATATTTTTTTGATAGGTGCACTATATACATTTAAAGAATGATGTGTTCAATGTAAAAGTAGCTGTTTACAGGACTTTGATTTGCCTCACAGTCAACATCATTATTTAACAATCAGGTATACAAATGTACCTATTAAAAGGGAGACAACTCAAACATATTATATTAACAAACTTGAGTAAGCAGTATTTACAAAACTTGTCTGTTTTCTATAATTAGGGCAATAATAATGACACAGATTACAACAGACAAAGAATGTATCTTTTCTGTTTATCATGATTCAATATGTCAATTTGGCAAACATTTCAACACTTGTCTTTTGTGAATGTTTTATCAATTATCTCTATTTCTAAACTCTTTGGTACAAAATCGTTTATTTTTCTTTCTTTTCATGTTTGACTAATCAAGACAGAAAAAAATGACATAAAAAACTGCACTACTGTAACTCTTATTTCTAGTATTGGTTTTTTTTCTTATTTCATGAAGGGCAATTTTCCAAAAAAACAAAAAAAAATGAATGAGGGCAAATCAGAACTATGAAAGTACCTGTACATATACATGTGCAGTAAAACCTGCCTTATGTGACCTTTCAAGGGAACAATGAAATAGGGTCACATAAGACAGGTGGTCACTTAATACAGGTTTTATTAAAATGAAATGCCCTGTGAATGGAAATTAAAAGAAAGGTCACATAATTCAAGTTATTGTTTAATCGAGGTGGTCACTAAAGCAGGTTTGATTGTACTTTGTAATTCGTGCCTTCCTGATTCCTACAGTACACTGTCTACCGGTAACTAAACTTAGATCTTTAAGTCACCTCTATTAAGCAGTCACCTGTATTAAAAGGTCACCTTTTTCATATCCTGTCATAGAAAATTTCAAATGAATTGAACCTCTTTTAAGAGGTCACCTGCCATATAAGGCCACTATTTGTTTGTCCCAAAGGTGACCTCTTAATACAGGTTTGACTGTACTTTGTACTTTACATTCGTTTCTTCCTGATTCCTATGCTGTCTAGCGATAACTAAACATAGATCTTTAAGTCACCTCTATTAAGCAGTCACCTGTATTAAAAGGTCACCTTTTTCATATCCTGTCATAGAAAATTTCAAATGAATTGAACCTCTTTTAAGAGGTCACCTGCCATATAAGGCCACTATTTGTTTGTCCCAAAGGTGACCTCTTAATACAGGTTTGACTGTACTTTGTACTTTACATTCGTTTCTTCCTGATTCCTATGCTGTCTAGCGATAACTAAACATAGATCTTTAATCATATTGATGTTATACATCAAGATTTTTATGTCCTGATTCTAAATACTAAAATAGAAACTTATTATATATATATCAATACTTTCCGTTTTTAGATAAAAATAAAGACCATTTTCATCATTATTTTTTACTCAAACCACAAAGATCCTAGGAATGATAATTTTTTTTAGAAATTCTAAGATCTACATGTACATGTATATCTAGTTTTTATCTCCAGAAATCAGACCCAGTTCTACATTACAATATGAGTGTCGTGCTATAATTAGTTTTATATATTGATCTTTTTCCACCCACGTTTTCAGGATTTCAGGTTTGATGGTCCTAATGAAAAACATGTCAATCATCATTAATTTCCTATAGCAAAATACCAATCTTGTGTCGGTCTTTAGCTAAATCTGCCCATATATTGCTGGTCATGTTGACAGGACCGACACATTTCGCGTACTTTGCGTTTTTACATTCTCATGCCATAAACATTTGAATAAGGGACCAATTGAGGCTGGGATCTGATGTTTCAGCAGATTTATTTTTTCTTTGCAAAAAATTGTGACTAGTATAAAATCTAACATTTTTTTTTCTGTTTTACTGATTATTGCCCAAAAAAATATTTTTAACTCTAGTTTTGAAAAAAAAAAAAAAAAAAAAAAAAAAAAGCAATAGATTGTTTGCCAATATTCTTATGAGAAAAAGTTCCTTTATTTATTTCAATGTGAAGAATATGATATTGTAGAAGTTATTGTGAGGGGAGTAAACGAAATGTTTAATAGGAGAAATGAGTTGATTGATAAATAATTTTTATGATTTCTGTAAAGGACATTTTTGTGCATTGTTTAACTAGAGGCTCTGTGTCACTCACCTTTCATTCTGCTTTGAGGAAACTTAATACAGAACCTCCCATAGGTGCTTCTCACCAAGTTTTGGTCATTTGGCTAAACAGTTGAGAAGACACCTGTATTTAGAAATCGACCAATCAGAAACAAGAATGGCCTGTGGTGGCCATGTTTATTGACAAATCGGAACTAAATGAGCAATCGTTATAGATGACCTTCCAAGGATGCTTCCTACCAAGTTTCGATTCATTTGGCAAAGCGGTTTCAGAGGAGAAGATTTTTTAGAAATCAACCAATCAGAAACAAGAATTGCCTGTGGTGGCCATGTTTGTTAACGGATTGGAACTAAATGAGCAACCTATATAGAGGACCTTTCACGGATGCTTCCTACCAAATTTTGATTCATTTGGCCAAGCGGTTACAGAGGAGAAGACTTTTTAGAAATCAACCAATCAGAAACAAGAATTGTCTGTGGTGGCCATGTTTGATAACGGATCAGGACGAAATGAGCAATGTTTATAGAGGACCTGCCATAGATGCTTCCTACCATGTTTCGGTTCATTTGGCCAAGTGGTTTCAGAGAAGAAGATTTTTTTAAATCGGCCAATCAGAAACAAGAATTGCCTATGGTGGCCATGTTTGTTAACGAATCGGAACTAAATGAGCAATATTTATAGAGGACCTTCCAAGAATGCTTCCTACAAAGTTTCGATTCATTTGGCCAAGCGGTTTCAGAGGAGAATATTTTTTAGAAATCAACCAATCAGAAACAAGATTTGCCTGTGGTGGCCATGTTTGTTAACGGATCGGGACGAAATGAGCAATCTTTATAGAGGACATGCCATAGATGCTTCCTACTAAGTTTCAGTTCATTTAGCCACACGGTTTCAGAGGAGAAGATTTTTAAAAATAGACCAATCAGAAACAAGAATTGCCTATGGCAGCCATGTTTGTTAATCAATCGGGACAAATTGAGCAATCTTTAGAGAGGACCTTCCATAGATGCTTCCTACCAAGTTTCACTTCATTTGGCCAAGGGGTTTCAGAGGAGAAGATTAAAATGTGAAAAGTTAACGGACGACAGACGACGGACGCCAAGTGATGGCAAAAGCTCACGTTGCCTTTGGCAAGGTGAGCTAAAAAATGATGGTAATTCGTTGCACAAGGTGTTAGTTTCATGAAAATATAGATCACTATTATATGTTGTATTTTGATTGATATATTTATATCATTTTTAAAATGTACCACCTCCTCATACCAAATGTCGTCAGGGAGACATGCGTTTCAAACATGTATGTAGTTTGATTGGATTTAGTAATAGTTTCTTTGTTTTGTATTTAATATGTTGTTTTGGTAACAATCCTTTGTATATGGATTTCACACCAATAAAAATTATGTTCTGTTCTGTTCTGTCTAGTATCGAAAATCGTCCATCTTCTGAAAATTTGAAAATTAGTGAAAAATCTTTTTAGAAAATTAAATGCAATAAAATCTTGACTACAGTACAGTCAGAGACATAGTCCTCATTGAAAACCAGGAAGGACTATCAGGAATTTTGGCCCAATAGGGCTTCGTAATTTTTTTCAAAACCAACTTACCCACGGGTAAGTGCACATAAAATTAGTTTGTTTTTGCCCGCAAAAACTTATGTCTCCCCCGTCCCACAAACTGTAGTCATAGGTAAAAAATTTATTTGGGTAACAAATAAAATTAAGCTTCAATGAATAACAAAAGAAACCTGTTTTTAATTCATGAAACACAAAAAAAAATTGATCAAAAGTACTAAAGCAAGGGTTACAAGTACTATTCCATATTGTCATGGCAAAGTTCCCCATTCCAGAAAATTGCTCAGCCTATGTTCCAATGATTTTAAAGAAGTTTTGTTCTAAAATCAATGGATTGGTGATGAAAACTTTTTCAGGGAAATAGTGACATTATGATAGACTCTTGTACATATATATATGAGTTAGATTGCTGTCAAATTATAATATTAAGTATATATGTACCATCTACACACGCTTATACACATGTCTTACGTTTATCCCTAGATTTGCCTTACGAGAAAAGGTAACACTACGACTATTGAAGCTCCTTTTTTAGGGAGTGGATGTGGTCGAGTGGTCTAGGGCGCTGGACGTAAGGCTAAGCGAATGGTGCTGCAGTGTATCAATGGTGTGGGTTCAAATCCCGTCGAGGGAAGAACAAAAATTTGACAGCTCTAAAATCTAATTCTAACACTGTTTGGTTTAATTTTCAGACGTATATAATATTTAGTATTAACCTAGTATCCTTAGTAACTTTGAGATCCAGTGGGACAGATATATTGTATGGTTGTCACTTGCTTCTAGACGTTTGTATAATATACTTTATTTCCTGTGACTGTATAATGAATTCTTCATTATCCTATACAATATATTAAAAATTGCTGAGTTAGATTGCTGTCAAATTATAATATTAAGTATATATGTACCATCTGTTAAATATGTTGTGTCGCAAAATATGCAAAACTCGTTTAATTCGTTTTTACGCTTTGTACCTTTGTCAAACCAGTAATATAGAAATCTAGATCTACAACTAAATTCTCAACATTAAATCCAGAACTGGCAGAAGCTCCAGGAAAGCTATCTCACCCTTTACAAGCTGCAGTATGTGTCCTATGGCAAGGACAGTCAACAAAGTACACACTAGGGTTTTACACCAGTACCCTACCTTTAATTGAGTTTCTTTTACCCATATTCACAGAGGCATTTATATCTACGGATAAAGCTACACACTTATCTCATGGTACATGTATCTGATTTTGTGTTATCACATTGTCGCTTTATATCAGCTTCACCATGATGAGCACAACTAAATTCCAGAGAACAAACCACACATAAAAATGTGTTTGAGAGCTTGAAGCTTTCTCTGGATTTTTGATACATCACTTAGAATAAAATTTTGTATTATATACAGCAGCTTTGCTGAGCTTTTTGTGCCACTTTCTGCAGGACTGTCTGGTTCATCCGCAGTTGAATATTCACGCTCTATTTAACTAGTTACTTTTAATCTGGTTCTTTGATACCGTAAAGTGTACGGCAAGCAGATGTGAAATACATTTAAAACAAATCGCTAACAGATCCAAATTTCTAATTTAGCGAACCAGTTCTGTTGAGGCAACTTGATCATGTTTACTGAAATTTTCCAATTTGTCGATTTTTGTGTTGGCGTGAGAATAATAGGGGTGAGCGTGAGAATAATAGGGGTGAGCGTGAGAACATGATTTGATGCCTTGAAGCGTGAGACTTCAACTTTAAGTCATCATGATCACCTCGAAAATTTTATGGGTCGCCACCATGACTTGATTTACCGTTATGGAATATCTGTGTCCAAATGACCACGGATATGTTCCACTTGTCGTAAACACTTCCCGGTTCTTTCCTCATTCACGACTTTTTTAATATTACCGGGTTTGTAACCAGATTAACACGACAGGTGCCACTAGTGGAGCAGGAACTGCTTTCCCTTCCGGAGCACCCGAGTTCACCCCCGGTTTTTAGTGGGGTTCGTGTTACTCGATCTTTAGTTTTATATGTATGTTTTGTAGATCGTTGTTTATCCTTTTGTACTTTTTCTTTTGGCCATTGTGTTGTCTGTTCTTCTTAGTTATCTTTAATAATAAAGAAGATATACGGATTCTGATGGCCCCTTTGCCTTTGGTAACTCTTCACAAGTATGAACCATGCACGGACCACCATGTCATATTACGTATAATTTGGCAAAATTGGCAAAGTTATTTCTGGTCGCAGGGAGATTGAAAATGGAATCGGGGATGTAGTGCACCCCCCTTTTTTTACCTTCGAATAAGTTATGCCTTAACTTCATTATTTATCCTCTTGCATCGCATACCTCTAAATTCTCATCTTTTTCGTCTATCTTCTGTGCAAAGTCATTGCTTTCACTGTTGACTGCTAACAAATTTTAAAGTAGCGGTTTATAAGTTTTATAATAATACCGCGCCAGCAACGTTTGCATGTTAAAGTGATGATTCGCAAACGTATCCATAAGTGTTAAACTCAATTAATTCCGGGAATATTATTCTTTAGAATTGTGTACTCAAGATTTTAAGATTATATTATGAAAACAAACATATTATTGTTGAAAAAGGAAGGATATATTGATTTATATTAAACTAAACTATTTTACATTAACACTTTACTTCTAAAAAAAAATAGTTATTAATCACATGACTATAAATATGGCAGACCAAATGTCATCCACGGGAAATTTTCTAAAAACAGAAGATATATTCGATGAAGATGGTGATGATGACATTATAGCTTCAAAGGAATGGGGAAATGTCCAATCGGCACTAACGAAGGCTAGTTTTGTTTTATACTAAATTCATCTACATAAAACAAAATTAGTCTATAACCGGTTACTTACATTTTTTGTATAAGTTATAGTTATACTATAGTTATACTAAATTCAACTCAAGTCGCCCCTCATAAACTCGTCCCTTTATTTCTATCAACTAATCTCCACCTTGAAAAATGATAATAAACTCTCCCTATATGAATAGAATAGAATAGAATAAGTTTATTAACCAAATGAGAGAGAACATATACATATATATCAGGTGATTCATCACCAATCTGCAAGAGACACCTTGAGTCGATGCTAAAAGGAATAAAGTCCTACTTGTGTCTAGTGCAGACCGGCCATGTTGATGTGGAAGGAATATTGTTTGGAACATGGAAAGGGATCAGAGCTTTTGGATAACCAGCAGTGAGCATCAAGGGATGATGCCAAAAAGAATTTTTTTTTTCTCATGCTCAATGCAGGTCATCCAGTTTGCAGATCTCCAATTCCATTTAATCAAATAGTTGTTGATAAAAGATATTGACAAAGATATCTGAGTATAGTTGGGTCTTCATTATTTAAGATCCATATGAGTTTACATTTGTCATCTAAATTTTGAAAAATTTTGACACTCAGATGTCAAATATGTAGTAAAAATGTCCCTATGGTTTGCATGGCAAGTACAATGAAGTAAATAATGGATCTCATCTTCTACCTGACCCGAAGTGCACCTGCAACATATGCTGTTTTCCCGGAGAGTACCCTGGTATCTTCCTATTTCTATTTGTAATTTGTGAGCTGATATTCTTAATTTGGACAACCTTCTTCTCTGCTCAAAATTTTTAATGATTGACAAATAATTCTCATATCCAAAATTGGTTTTTATTTTTAAATAAGTTCTTAATTTTCCCTCTTTAAGTGAATGGGCTTGTTTTGTCCACAATTCCAAATAGTGTTGTTTTACAATTTTATTGCATTTATATTTAAAGGTTGATGTTTTGTCTGTCAAGAAATTAGTTAAGCTTGGCATATTTTGCAAAATATGTTTTACAGAGCCATACCATGCCTTCATATACATTTTTAGTACATTTATATGCAGCTTTAAGAAGTGGGAAAGATGAATCCAGATTTTCAAGTCTATGCCAAAATCTTAAAATTTGCTTTAATATATCGAAATGAAGAGGGAACCGGCCTAGTTCTGACTGTACTGCAAGATTGGTGCTTTTTTTATGCACTCCCAAAAGAAATTTACAGAACTTGAAGTGTAACTTTTCACAATGTAGTTTAGAAAAAATTTGGTCTATTGGAATATTTCCATTTCTAAACCGTGAGGTAAACGGGTTAAAATAACCCCAAATGTCACAGCCATATAACAGAATCGGCTTAATAGTGTGATCAAAAACGTGAATTGAGGTTTTAACTTCAGGATTGTGGACTAGAAAATCACTCTTCAATTTAAAAAGGGCCTTTAAGGCTTTCTGATAAAGTTCATTTTGAGCAAAGTTGAAGGAGCCAGAGTTGTTAAACCATATTCCTAAATATTTATAACGAGATACACATTCTAAATTATTATTCTGAAATACAAACTTATGTGAAAGATGTTTGCCCGCCTTGTTAAAAACCAAAATTTTTGTTTTTTTAATATTGATATCAAGACACCAATCAGTACAAAATGCAGAAAGTTTGTCTAATTTTTCTTGCATTCCTTCTGCTGATTTGGATAATAAGACAATGTCATCAGCATACATCAAACAATGGATTGGGGAATTATCTAAAATGACTGGGTCTTTTGTGTTACTGAGATAACTGGGAAGATCATTAATAAATATTTTTAAATAAGTTAGGGCTCAGGTTGTCCCCTTGTTTTACTCCCAGTTTGGTGGCGAAAAATTCTGTTAATTTATTGTTTATCTTGACACAAGATGTACTATAACTGTACATGTTTTTTACGATATTATAAAATCTTGAACTAACCCCTATTTCTAATAACTTGAGTTTAATTCCTGTATGTATAACTTTATCAAATGCTTTTTGAAAGTCGACAAAGCAGGCAAACACCCTTCCATCTTTAGTTTTACAATACTGGTCAATTATACATTTTAAAATAAACATATGATCAGATGTTCTAGCTTTTCTAGTGAAACCTATTTGACAGTCATCAATAATATTATTTTGCTTTAAGAAGGAATCTAGTCTTTCATTTAAAATACTGTTGAAAACTTTGCCAACTGAGCTGGTAATAGTAATACCTCGGTAATTGTTGGGATCTGCGGCATCACCAGATTTATGTATTACAGAGATATAACCTTCAGCCCATGACTGTGGATATTTGCCATGAGACAGACAGGAATTAAATAATTTTGAGAGACATGGCAATAGTACTGTTTGGCTCTGTTTTATCATGGTATTGGAAATATTATCAAGACCTGGGGCCTTCTTGTTTTTCAGCTTTGATATTGCTGAGGTGATCTCTTTTTGGGAAATAACATTATCTAAATCATTATAACATGGTATCTTTTCAAGGTCATCAAGTCTTCTCTCCAACTGAGATAGTCTTACTTTATATGATTCTTTAAGTTCTCCAAGTGATTGGAAATGGGACAACCACTTGGATGGTGCTACAGCAGAACTATAATCCTTATTTTTTTTGTTTTTGAGTTCGTTAATAATATTCCAATACAATTTTGGGTTATCGTCATGAAGAGACTGAAGCTGATCAATCAGAGAGTTCTTGTACTCCCTGTATTTGAACTTCCTCAGTCTGGAATATTGCTTGTCAAGTTTGAAATAATGCCCTCGTACTAAAGGATCATGTGGGAATTTACTGTAGACTTTCCCGTAATTTATTAACTTCCTCCTAAGTGACTTAAGATCTGTATCATGCCATTTCTTATCTTTGCAACTTTTTTTACTCTTTGTACCCCGTTTGAGTGAAATTGAGGCGGCTGAAATAAATATATTTGATAGTTCTGCTGACACATCATCAATTAAGATTTGTGAATTATTAATATCTTTATTTTTAGAATTTTCTATCTTTTTCTGTATATCTGGAGATAAAAGGGCTGCCTGGAATTCAGCTATAGAATCATCCGACCATATAAAATTACTACTTTTGTCATACAGTTTAACCTCATCAGCTATTATATCAATAGTAAATTTTGCTGACATTGACCATTCAATTATACAATGACAATCTGATATTGTAGGTACAAAATTATTAACATTAAAATACAATATTTGATCCAGAATACTCTCCGAGATTAAAGTATAATCGACAATACTTGTACCATTTGCCATGTAGCAAGTGTAATTGCCACATAAATCACCAAGGACTCTACCATTTAACATTCTAATCTGATTAGAAATACAAAAATCAATAAGTTCCTTTCCCCGTGTGTCTAAAGTGGTATCTTTACTCTTACGGCATCGGATTTGCTTATCAACAGTATAGTTGTTAAAAAGGGGTGTATGTGAGTTATCATCGTCTATGATAAAGTCATCAGAACTTGAGACCCTGGCATTGAAATTACCACATAAAAGGATATTACCATATTTCTTGTATTCAACTGTTTCGTTTTCTATGCATTCCAGAATATCATGGTTGAGCCCCTGGGTATATGAGATTGGTTCAAGACAACTTGAACTATGTACAGAAAAGGAAAAGACAACTTACATTATTGGCATTAATCTTGTTGAGAATTTCTTCGGAAGTCAAATCTCAACAAGATTAACTGTTTATATGAAGACTACTTAGACCATACAGGCCTCTACATTAACATATTTTTCAACTTGTCCCTTCGGACAACTAAGGCCAAAAAAAAATATATGTGTGTTTACAGTCACCCCGACCCACACTATTTTTCAGCCGCCGACCCTAACCTTTTATATCGGCAATTATTCGACTCTAATTTTTGCTAGCGACCCTATCAATTTTTACACAGAATTCGGATAACCATTTTTGTTGTTTAATCAGCAGCAATGTTTTATTTATTCAACCGCTAGCTTTTTGTCGAAATTGAGAGCAAAGAAGGTAGAAAAACTGTGTAACTCGTCATAAAACAAATGACGGCTTACCGAAAATTTCGAAAATGATAAACCGGAATCGGATTCCGGAACGACTATATCCAGTTTTGCCGATAGTTTATAAAAAAAAAAAAAAAAAAATAATGCCAACAGACCGACCCTAGATTTTTTTGACATGTGACAGTAAACACACATATTTTTTTTGGCCTAACTAAAAAAAGTACTTGTCCGACTCAATCTTTTAGTTGTCCGAAAAAATTAATAAAAATTACAAAAACTAGAGAATAATTATCCAGGGCTCCAACTACTTTCAAATTAGAGGGAGAAGTGACTTCTCTTTCAGAGAGCTCACAGGTAGAAGTGGGGAGACTTCTGGGAGAAGTCAATTGCGATTAATCGAAATTGTTTCGCGACCCCTCAAACGTTACCCTGCCCAAATTTAGTAAATAGTTAAAGCTTCCTGAACTGATTTGTTAAGGACATATATTCAATGTCACATTTTTATTTCTGTCTACCTTGATTGGAGTCTTGCATACCTGTACATGTACCGCTATTGTATTTTGCACAAAAGACAAGTTTAAATTTGGTGCCAAATTGATATCCGATAATTTTTACGTGTTCGTTCCGGAGTGATTCTTGTTCTTATATTTCAAATATTGATATTTCCGTTCATTAAAGCGTTTCTGAGATTGCGACTTTAAGCTTGTCAATGTCCTTGAACTTCATCAAAGCATGATAAATGATATCAATAAAAGAGTTTTGATCTGGCGTTTCACTTTAGTTTTAATCAAAATAAATAATGGACAAATTGGAGATCAAACAGGACTCTTTTATACAACAAACCCAGTATTTTATACCAGTGGAAATATATTTTTCCGTCGTACCGGCACGTTTGGGAATCTGATTTTTTCACTTGTCCCGTCGGACAACCGTAATACAAGATCTACTTACTTGTCCGACGTCAGTTTTCACTGGTATCGGACAAACGTTAATGTCGAGGCCTACCATAGGGTAAAGACAACTTGGACTTTTGAGAAACCTAACTTTGCTAGTTAAAAAAAAAATAGATCACTTTATGATCAAATATGAAGGTAACTCGAATCAGGTGACAGGTATACATAACATGTAATAGAATTTAAACTGCTATGACAAATGTACAGAGTTGGGTCGAGATGGAAAACAGTGAGCCATTTAGAATTATCAAATCTGAAAGAATACAACGTAGTAGTTCTAACTTTGAAGATGACATTTTAAATTCAGATTTCTGGAGATCATATTTACCCTGTACATCATTTAAGTATAATAAAATAACCTCTGACATATGAACTGATTAAAATAATGTAAGATTTTATCATATGAAACAAACCTCCACAATCAGATGCATGCCACAAATTTTCATTCAAATTCATTTTGATACATCGTCGGTAACCCACAGCTGATCATCACCATGGATCAATTCATATAAACAAACTGGCATTTCAGATTTGTTCAATATTAACAGATCTGTATTTATTAGTTTCCATAGTGATATAAAACTACCTATTAGATGGACTTCTTCCGTTGAGTGGCCTCCGTCATCTGATTGACTATTCTGCCACTTTGGGTGTGCATATGTAAAAACTAACAATGTGTGTGGAATATTTACAGTGTTATGAGATGGACTGAACAGATTATAATGAAAGATAAAATCATACCGCTCTATATAGCATTTATTGTTGATATTTGATAACCCATGGGTAATTGCAACCTGTTGATCTCCTCTTATCATTTTAATTTGCAAGGAAATTATTTTATTTTATAAAAACAAAAGTGTGACTTGATTTGCAGTAAAACAGTGGATCAAAACTAATCAAAATGTTATAAATGACTCGTGAATAATTTATGACTATGTCAGATTTCTCTTGTCAGTTGACTCATGAGTAATGAGTAGAGAGTCTTGTTACTTGATCAGCCATTGGTTATTGACCATGTTTGGGATACAGATGTATTCTAATTTATTATCTATTTATATAGGGAGGCTATAGAGAAGGATTAACATCTGGTAAAGAATCCAAACTACAAAATGGATTTAATGAAGGATTTAAAGATGCAGCTCAGACACTGTATTCACTAGCAATGCAAAGGGGAGATTTAAGGTATTATAAATACAATATGTGTCAGAATTGTAACAAATGCCAATGGGCATATATATATGAAAACAACTTGTAAGATTTTTTTATTTATGTTACACACATTAATTCAAAACTTGAAAATTTCAACAGGATCTTTTTTTTTTACCTTTTCAAATATAGTCTCACTGTCATGTTTTATTTTGTATCTAGATCTGTATAATGAAATAAATAAGTTTTGGCCTAATCAGCTCAAGTTTTCTTGGTTTTAAAACTGGTCAACATTTTAAAGCAAAAACATGCATTTCTATATTAAAGTGTAAGTCAAAGATTTAAAATGTTTCCTGAAAAATGGGAATAAATCAAGTCATCAATAATTGTGGACTGTCCTAAGCTTGAGAGACATATAATTACTTCACATTTGCAATACAAGCAGTGGAGGATCCAGGTTTTTAATTTAAGAGGGGCATAAAATTAGGCAAGGTGCCTGGGCGACTCTTGGAACCATGATATAACTGAAATATTGTTGAAAGTGGTGTTAAACACCATAACCCTAACTCCACTACCTACTACCATACAATCACAGTAATGGTGGCCCAGTAGATATTAATTTGCAAGGAAAATAGATGTACAAGTGATAAAACTTTACTGTTGTGAAAGTGTAGGAGGTCAGGGTCAGACGTTATGTTGTTTGACGCCATGTGCTCTTTCAACAATATTCCAGTTATATCGTGGTGGTCAGTTTTATTTGGTGGAGGAAACCGGAGTACCTGGAGAAAACCACTGACAAATTTTATCACATAATATTGTATCGAGTACACCTCACTGTGAGCGGATTGAAACTCACAACTTTAATGGCGATAGACACTGATTGCACAGGTAGTTGTAAATCCAACTACCATACGATCATGACCATGACACTCCCCCCTGTGAATGTGTAGCACTTATACGTAGTTGTTAGTCACATTGATTTCATTCCAATCTAAACATGAAATGTACAGTCTTTGATTCATCCATGTTCATTTTATACTTTTTTAGTGCCAGACTTTCATTTCAAGGATCAGATGGACAAGATGAAAGTTCTTCAGAAGATCTTCAGAAAAACCTGGATAGAATAAGGAAACTTGAAAATGATCTTATAAATGCATCAAAAAATAAAAGTATTGAAGAGATGAAAGTGCTAAAAAATCAACAGTTCTGATCCAAAGTAGAAAATAAGCAGGAAAATTATTGAAAAAAGTGGTATACCAGTTATGCTGGCCAGAGCTACAGTCATATGTCCAAGTCCTCGTGCAGAAAATGATATATGAAATGGGATACATTATGGAAGTAACATTCAAGGAGAAGAAAATCTTTACTGATTTGGTTTCTATTGTTACTAAATTAAACAATTGTGTACTAATTACTTCATCTGTTTAAGAAAGAAAACAGAACCAAAACAATATGTACACAAATAAATAATGAATGTATCATGAATGCATTCTTTTCCTTTGATCTTTTTATGGTTTATATACCAGAATGTAAGCAATAATACATGCAGATACGAGATATTGCACACTTTAAATCTGGGTTGTAGTGTTAATTTAATGAAAGCAGTGCGATAATCAACGATCTAGATGTGATATTGCATGGCTTCATGTTACAAATCATTTATACTTACGAGTGATTGAAAAAACCTAGATGCTCAGCCAATCGGAAAAACAGTGGTATAAATATTACATGTAATTGTACCATAGTGTAATTATCTTGTTTACAGTTTTAGAAGTTGGGTGTTTTAATGTGAATTTTATGTACATGTACTGTATTTGAACTACATACATTGTACATACATGTAGTTGAACATGGTTGAAATAAGTTTCTAAATTGAGATATCTTTAAAAGATACAGATTTTCTTGGCATGAATTGTTCTTGAGGGGGAAGGTCAATAAAGTGTCAGCCAATCAGAGACTAGGCCAGACATCTTAAATTTCAAATTGTTCCAAAAAAGTAACAAGAATTCCTAAAAAGCTTTAGAGCAACATTTCTGGCAAGTCTGGTGACTTGGAATGCAGTAGCTACAGTAGTTCTGGAGAACAAGTCCAAGATGTTATATAAACAATCGGAGACCATACTGGTAGAGTTGCTCCAAAAAGTAATGAGTTTCTTAAGAACCCCTAGAGGAACATTTTTTTAAAGTTTGGTTACTTGCCAATCAATACCTGGTTTATTTGGAGAGGAAATCATAAATGTTTCTGCCAATATAGGGCCAGGGCAGTCATCTTGAATTTTAAAAGATTCTGGTTTGGTTTATGGGGTTTAACGCCACTTTCAACAATATTTCAGTTATATCATGGCGGTCAGTTTTATTGATGGAGGAAACCATAGTACCCAGATAAAACCACTGATCTGTCACAAGTCACTGACAAACTTTATCACATAATGTTGTTATATCGAATACCACCTCGCCATGAACGTCGTTCGAACTCACAACTTTAGTGGTGATCATATGCACTGATTGCAGAGGTAGTTGTAAAAAAACATACAATCAAGGCCATGACAGCCCTGTTAAAAAGATTCTGAACAATAACAACACAATAGAGGAACATTTCTGGTTAGTCTGGTGTTTTGACATGCAGTAGTTGTGGAGAACATATAGCAAATGTCAATGTAACATACAGCATAAAGAGACAAGTGTGGCCATCTTGTATTTGGAGCTGCTCTGAAAAGTATGATGCACATCTTGGATTTCGATTCAATACGAAAAATAACAACACTTCTTCAGAACCCGTGAAGCCAGAACATTTCTGACAAGTCTGGTAACTTCGCATGCATGTAATTGTTCTGGAAGAAAAGTAGAAAATGTCTCGGAAAATCAGAGGACAGGGTGGGCATCTTGGCTTTTTCAATCATTCTTAGAAAGTAACAATGCTTCACCTGAAACCCTAAAGGATAATTATACCCCCGCTCCCCGGAGGGGAGGGGGGTATACTGTTTTACCTCTGTCCGTCTGTCCGTCCGTCCAAGATATTTTTCGTCATATTTTTCTCAGCAACTATCAATGGCAGAAATCTGATATTTGGTCCCAAGCTTCATATAGGTATGCCATATTGTGGGTAGCATTTTTAGACCCGTCAGATTCCTACTTCCTGTTTGCCGACTTAGTTTGTTTTTATACACATTGAACATATATGCACATTTTTCGTCGCATTTTTCTCAGCAATTATTGATGACACAAATCTGATATTTGGTCACAAGCTTCATATCGGTACCCCATATCGTGGGAAGCATTTTTGGACCCATCAGATTCCTACTTCCTGTTTGCCGACTTTGTTGATTTTTATACACATTGAACATGTATGCTCATTTTTCGTCGCATTTTTCTCAGCAACTATTGATGGCAGAAATCTGATATTTGGTCACAAGCTTCATATAGGTACTCCATATCGTGGGCAGTGTTTTTGGACCCGTCAGATTCCTACTTCCTGTTTGCCGAAGAGTGGGGGTATCATACGTGAGCATTAGCTCACAGTTCATCTTGTTTTTGGCAAGTTTGTTGACTTCACATGCAGTAGTTCTAGAAAATAAAGTCGAAAATGTTTCAGCCAATAAGAGACCAAGACGGACATCTTGGATTTGGAACCACTCTGAAAAGAAATGATACTTCTTCATGGCCATTTAATGAATATTTCTGACAATATCTCGATCACTCAAAGACTATGGATTTCTGCTAGCTCCAAAAAGATGCAACATTTCTTTGTGACCCTAGAGAAACATTTATTGGTGACTTAGGTAAGTTACTATGCATTGGTTCCGAAGAAATCGAAAATTTTAAAGTTGATGACATAAGGTCAAACAGACGGACACTTTTCCATCTAAAAGGCTCGTGTACAATGAGTACCGAGGCTCACTGGCTCAGACTAGCTAAAGCAGTTTGTCGTGTATATCAACATCAGCATACCCCTCTTGTAAGATAAGTCCAACCTATATCATTATTACAACGACCACCTCTATATAGGCAGTCCTTCCAGAGTCTTAGTGGTGTAGATCAAACGACAAGCAAGTCATGTATGCCAACTAAATGTAATGTATGAGGGACATATCAAACAGGCCAGAGAACTATTGACAACAACAGGACAAGTTCAACCCCTCATCCAAAATTTGTAAGCTATCAAAATACAGGAGATGCACCACAGTACCAATAAACTCATTGAAAGATAAATGTATGCATTCTCAACCATTAAATGAGAATAACCCTAACTATCAAGCTAACATATCTCCAATACAACCTATAAACTCAAGCAAAAGCATCCACCGAATTACACACTAATATATATAATCATGACCTGAAAATACTGATACACATAACCAAATCTAAGATTAAGCAACCGGTCATACTTAAATACTATATGATTCACTTTTATATAATTGTATAAACATAAAATACGATGAACTCTACAATAGTTCCCTTGTTAACAGCAAGACACAATCCTTTTTCTGGAAATCCTGAGTGTAGAAACTCAAGCTCCGGAATAATCGTATTAACCGAGAGAAATATATTCCGTATGCAGGTGTTGCTGGAATGTTGCTATACACAAATGGAAAGTTCACAATGGGAACAGTTGCAATCATCACTTTTAAAGTTTCGTTTCCAGCCGGCCCTTATTGTCAACTTCTATGTCTATTTTAGGATATGCAGCAGACTTAGGTGTATCTGTGGTATGGTTTATTAATTCAAGTTCAATTAAATAGATCAACATGTTCAATTATTCAATGAAGTGAGTGAGTGATTGTTGTTTGACGCCAACAATTCTTCAGTTATATCATCGGTGGGAACAAGTTAATTTTCAATGAGATGATTATGAGGTCCGTTTTGTATTAGACCAACACGCTTAGTTGGTTTTTTATAGTGCAAGCTCACTGAAACAACAGTCCACGGATAGACATGTCGTCCTACTTGGACACATTATCCCGATTCCGAGCCAATGCAACCAGTCTTTGCTCGTTCTCCTTAATGCTGTGTTCTTATATATATATATACCATTTTATAATCTTTGGTTTGACCGATCGGAGGTCGAACCCACGAGAGGGCCCGGGTGGCTCAATGAGTTAGGTAGTTGGATTACCTAACAACTCGTACAAGCCTATAACCAATACGGCGTGGGTTCACGCCCGGCTTTGTAAATTACCAAAAAGGGTGCACTCGATTCACAGCCACAAGTGATAAAGTTTACCAGTTGCTTGCCCATGGTCGGTGGTTCTCTCCGGGTACTCCGGCTTCTTCCACCAATAAAACTGGTCGCCATGATCTTCCGCACTCGAGGTGAGCGCGCTAACCATTACACCACAGATGCGGTTCAATTATGTATAAGATACAGTACTGTTGAAACAAAAGAAGCGACCCGTATTGGATATAACGGGTTTGTTGTTCAGAATGAGTTCTCATTTGAAGACCGATGTGCAATTAATTCAACGAAAAAAATGCATCAAAATTGGAGGAAAAATAGAAATTCTATATACCTTCCAAATATACTAATTTTTTTAATTTCGGTCCCATTTTGAAATAAATACAAACATTTTTATGATCCATCAATAACCCACTAAGACGAATATGTTGATGAAAATTATAAAAAAACCAAAATACAAATATGAAATTTCCTCTTTTATGTCAAAAGGGTGATTTTTCTGAATGAGATTTTCCTAACAGTAACATCCATTTTTGCACATTAGAGCCCCTTGTTTGGAAACTTGAATGGCTACAATACCCTTAATATTTAGTGCTATGGATCATTTAATCTCGTTGAGATTAGGATTCCGAAGAAATTTTCTGTCTGTATCTTCATTTTAGAATCCTAATCTCAACGAGATTATGGATGATTGTGTTCAAAATTCAGAAAGATCCGCCAACTACAACGTAAGCTATCGCACGGAAACCACTCTGTCTACAGACGGATAATCACAACGATTGACAGCGAACAACCGAAAACTTTTAGCAGTCATTATATAAAAACGAAACTAATTAACGATATCAGCCGACACCGTGAAATGAATGAGAAGACACGTACAGGAAAAATGTATATTATATACAACGTCTGAAAAACCAGTCAACGATCAATCTTACGGGATGTTGGATCGTTACGGTATAACGATAATATACAAGTATTTATATTGAAAAGTTGCGATTAAAAATCAGTTAAAATATTTTCAGAAACAAAATCCCAGGAAAGTTTGGAGATGCCAACAGGGTAATCATTATAATTAGCCGTAAATCGAAGGACAGACGATACAATGGCCAAATGAAACTAGAGCCCATATCGTTCATCTGAGCCTGCATCGTTCACCTGAGCCTGCATCGTTCACCTGAGCCTGTATCGTTCACCCGAGCCTGTATCGTTCACCTGAGTCTGTATCGTTCACCTGAGTCTGTATCGTTCACCTAAGCCTGTATCGTTCACCCGAGCCTGTATCGTTCACCTGAGTCTGTATCGTTCACCTAAGCCTGTATCGTTCACCCGAGCCTGTATCGTTCACCTGAGTATGTATCGTTCACCTGAGTGTATCATTCACCTGAGCCTGTATGGTTCACCTGAGCCTGTATCATTCAGCCGAGTCTGTATCGTTCACCTGGTCATTCATACAATTTATGCACAATCAAGTCTAGATTTCAGAATTTTTTGTTTATTCTTGGTCCTATGTTAATCTTTAATCCTTCAAGATAGAACTGTTGGTCCTCTCATATCTCTTAAACGGTAAAAGCTGATCTCGTTGAGATTTGACTCTCGGAGTTATTTTTTGCTCTTTGTCTTCCACCAAATCTCACAACAAGCTCTAAAAAGAGAGACACAAAGAAATAACTTCGAGAGCCAAATCTTAAGGAGATTAGCCTGGTAGCCATGCTGCTTATGGCCCAGTTAGGAATGGATATATAAAAAGTCATGACGTAGATACAGTTCAGTCGTGTCAGATGTATAATGGCCTTTGCTAATTTGAATGTTTAAGGTCATTTTAATCGTTGCAAGTCCACATGTATAGGGTAAATTATTTGTTTAGTTTGATAGTTTGACTTTGATGGAAAACAATATCAATGAGTCCTCCAATCTGGCTCTTAGAGGGGCGGGATTGTTGTTTTTCTCCGCACCAGACTAAATTTGTTTGACACGAATGAAAACCAGATTATTGGTTTTTTTTACATGAAAATTGGTATTTGTTGCTTCTTCGCGAAGCACATAGCATTTAGCAGAAAGCGCAAAGAGTGGTTGGCTTGGAATCAAGATAATATATCCGAGTTGCGAGACATGTCTAGATCTACAAATGTATGCACGGAATTGTTTAAGTGAACTAACACTATACAAATCAAACTAAGCGTGTTGATCTATTAGCCTACTTCATTATAATCTCATCAAATTTAACTTGGACATGTTCTCGTCATGATATAACTGAAAAATTGTTCACTTGGCGTTAATTAAGCAACAATCCCTCACTTAACTCAAATGAATTCAAATTATCAAGTTTCTCGTATAGTTGAATTAAATACTTTATGAAATAATTGTCAACTGCAACCTGAGAATTCGACACTTCATGCACGATCAGTCAGTGTCCTGAGAGGAGTATAGGAGTGAACCGAAAAATGGGGGACAAGTTTTAGGAGTGAACCGCAAGGTTGTTCGGGGCATGTTTTTGGAGAATACCGAAAAGTGGGAGAGGGATGCAAGTTTTCAAAACTGACAAGCAAAACATATGCCAGATAACAATCTCTTTTGCTCCCATATCAAAACTAAGTTTTTCATAAATTTTAGCCAAAAATGTGGTTTGGGAGGGACCAAATGATAACAAGTGCCCCAATGTTCCTTTCCGGTTCATCCGCACGCGAGTGTACTAATTATGTTCAGTTGAAAATACTTACTTACTTAATGATACTTAATGATGGTTTCCGGCACAGGATCCTATTGGTTCCTCTTCGCCAGACTCGTTCGTTATTCTGATATCGTTTACATTTCTATTTGCGTGACTTCTGGTTATTTCAGATTTGTAGTCCAAATAGTAAATGTCTTCATTTTTCCAGTGTTTGTCTAATTTATTCTCGAATGCATTTATTGAAGATGCATTTGTTATGTTGTCTGGCAGCTTATTCCAATACTTGGCATTCTAACTGAATATGAATTTTTCCTTGCCGCAGATGCAGAATTGTGTTGCTATTTATTCTTGTGCTGGATCTTATGCTAGAATCTGATGTCTTTTTGAGAAATCATGAGCTCGCTTCTGGGTCATATTTCATATATAGTATTTTGTATGCCTCAATCATATCCCCTCTGATACGTCTAAATGCTAATGTTGGTAATTTAAATTTTTATCCCCCCGCGATATCGGTGAGGGAATATAGTAATAGCGGTGGTCCGTCCGTCCGTCCGTCCGTCCGTCCGTCCGTCCGTCTGTCCGTCCGTCACACTTTCTTGTAAATATGGATAGATTTGAATAATTTTTTGCATGTGACTTGTAATTATCATTATCTTGGATGGGTTGTTACATGGAAATATTTGAAGCAAGGGTTTTGGGGGAAAATCTTAGTTTTTGGTTGAAAAATCACCAATATTGAGAATTGTGTCTTGTTCACGCGATAACTTTAGTAAACATGGATAGATTTGAATAATTTTTTGCATGTGGCTTGTAATTATCATTATCTTGGATGGGTTTTAACATGGAAATATTTGAAGCAAGGGTTTTGGGGGAAAATCTTAGTTTTTGGTTGAAAAATCACCAATTTTGAGAATTGTGTCTTGTTTACGCGATAACTTCAGTAAACATGGATGGATAGATTTGAATAATTTGTTGCATGTGGCTTGTAATTATCATTATCTTGGATGGGTTCTTACATGGAAATATTTGAAGGAAGGGTTTTGGGGGAAAATCTTAGTTTTTGGTTGAAAAATCACCAATTTTGAGAATTGTGTCTTGTTTACGCGATAACTTCAGTAAACATGGATAGATTTGAATAATTTGTTGCATGTGGCTTGTAATTATCATTATCTTGGATGGGTTCTTACATGGAAATATTTGAAGGAAGGGTTTTGGGGGAAAATCTTAGTTTTTGGTTGAAAAATCACCAATTTTGAGAATTGTGTCTTGTTTACGCGATAACTTCAGTAAACATGGATAGATTTGAATAATTTTTTTGCATGTGGCTTGTAATTATCATTATCTTGGATGAGTTCTTACATGGAAATATTTGAAGCAGGGGGTTTGGGGGAAAATCTATATTTACATCAGAGGTTTACACAGTGTTCGAAGTGGAGTACTTTCTGTATATTATTCAGATCATGCTGCAATATACTCCATCCTTCAATAAAGTATGCTATACATTAAGACTGCAAGGCTGCTTTCTACAAATATATAAAACTAAATAGTATGCAAGTGCGGGGGGATACGTCGCGCATTTATGCGCTAGGCGGTACTTTTATTTTAATCGCTCAGGATAGTTTAAGTTTCTTAGCCCCGGTATTTGTTTAGTTTCTCTCTTTTGTACACTCTCTATTTTGTCGATATGTTTCTTTTTATAGGGGGCCCAGACTGTATTTGCATATTCCAGATGCGTTCTAACTAGTGTTTTATATATTGGTAAGAAGGTCTCATCATTTAGGTATTTAAAGGTTCTTCTAATGGCTGCAAAAACTGAGTTTGCTTTAATTACTTTCTCACATATGTGTTGTTCAAATGATAGTAATGAATCTTTTGTTACTACAATGTCCTTTTCCTCATTAACCTTAGAAATATTTTGGTCCAAGAGCTGATATTCTCTGTTCCCCTCATTTGTTGTTCTTGTGATATTCATATATTTGCACTTTTCTGGATGGAACTTCAAAAGCCAGTTGTTACTCCAACAAAATGACAATATAATATTCAGAGAAGTATTTTAGAAATGATATCATATAACATTCTTTCTATTTCCTTTCTATATTCTTTTTTTTTACAGTAATGTGTAACCATGCATTAGTAAGATTTGATCAAACAAAGAATTGCACACATGGCTAATGCAAGTAAGTGAATCGAATGTTATAATTTGAGTTCCAAATAATAGCCGTGAAAGGGACGAACAGGTAACGGGGCGAAACGACTCGATACCTAACCCGAATAATCCAGTCGTTATATTACTCTCCAGCTAGTCGCTGCGATAGTGCCGATAGAGGGCGCAGTATTATTCAAGTTACCAATCGGCAAACCTCGGGTGAGTCCGCTTCTCTCCCTCAATACCTCGGCTGTAATACGATATTTGATATGCGTCTACGCGTCACATTTATTCGCCGGAAGACCGTATCACTTCAATCAAACATTGCGCACCGCGAATAAGTTCTAAAATGGCGACAATAGTTGAGTTTGCTTTGAAAAATATTGGTCTTTGATGAAGGTACGGAATCAGCCGACATTGCGACGAATGAAAATATATTATTATTGGACGAATATTCGAAAGTGAAATTATTTTAATACCTCCTTCATTGAAGATTTCCGAAAGTAGTTCCAATGGGAGCTATCGTAATACAATCGTACAATCGTAACTACTCGGCCATTCTCGCTACCCTGCAAATAACCCCGTACGTATATAGTTGAAATTCTTCTTAAATTGTTTGCCGGAAGTTAAGTTAAGTTAAGCCGCACAAAAATATAGTCCACGAAAATCCAATATGGAAGACATACTAAGTAAAATCTAATCATGCAAAACTAATTAAAACTTTAATTGAAATATAGAAAATTGTTTAAAATATAGTTGCTCGGCCATTCTTGCTACCCTGCAAATAACCTCGTATGCATTAGGCGTATAAATCGCACTAATACTCGGCCATTCTTGCTACCCTGCAAATAACCTCGTATGCATTAGGCGTATAAATCGCACTACTTTTCACATGTCAGAACAATCGTAACTACTCGGCCATTCTTGCTACCCTGCAAATAACCTCGTATGCATTAGGCGTATAAATCGCACTACTTTTCACATGTCAGTTACATGAAAGTTTGATCAAGTTATATATTTTAAACAATTTTCTATATTTCAATTTTCCATATTGGATTTTCGTGGACTATATTTTTGTGCGGCTTAACTTAAGTTAACTTCCGGCAAACAATTTAAGAAGAATTTCTACTATGTACGTACGAGGTTATTTGCAGGGTAGCGAGAATGGCCGAGTAGTTACGATTGATCGTAATACGGACGAGGTATGATGAAGGTACGGAATCAGCCGAAGTTGCGACGAGTGTCAAGTTACTCGATACCAAGTAAACGGGATGGTCTAAAAGCCGGAAAATGAAAAAAATCATACTTTTTCTATCATATCTTCTGAATGCGTATAGGTAGAATAATAATTTGAACGGATTTTTAAAGCTTATAAGAAGATTTATCAGATGATATATAATTAATTTAAATCAAAATTAATTTTAAAGCCAATATGATGGTCGGAAAAAAAAATTGGTAAAATTTTCAAACCAAATTTACGACTTTGAACTCAAATATCTCGAAATTTATATAACCCAGTCAAAAACTCTTTATTGATTTCCAATTACATTTTATTTATAAACAAGATGATATAATTTATATATATATAATTTCAATAAAAATGGCAAAAACTGTGGCCGGAAAGATATCTGGTGTGCTAAATCGGAAGTCATTTTTTCTAATTTGAATGTGTATTGCATGAAATTGAGGGGACCAGGTCAAATTTTTTTTATTGATTTCAAAAGACATTTCATTCATAATTATAATGGTGTGAAGTTTATTTTAATTATTTCAAAAGAAAAGCCCAAAACCGTGGCCGGCCATCATATTGGCTTTAAAATTAATTTTAATTTAAATCAATTATAGATCATCTGATAACTCTTCTTATAAGCTTTAAAAATCCGTTCAAATTATTATTCTACCTATACGCATTTAGAAGATATAATAGAAAAAGTATGTATTTTTTCATTTTCCGGCTTTTAGTCCCTCCCGTAAACAACCTTGAAAAAAAAATGGCTGCCCCATGAAATCAAAGCACGTATACGCATAAAGCAAGCTGTGGTGTTTATTTTCGATATTTGTCCTCTTTTTATCATTCTGAACTACAATGGGAAGAGAAATAAAAAACTTCAACTGTTTTAGGCCTATTCGTGGAACTGCAATGCAAACACCGTTCAACATATTTTTTATAGGAGTAGCATTTGTATTTCTTGGAACTGCTGGTATTGTAAGGTCTGTTGTCATTAAACATTCAAGGGGTTAGAACTATTAACAATATATAGGGTAGTTCCCTCATATGTCGGACACTTTCTTTCATCTTTTTTATATTTATTTATTTATTTATTTATTTATTACAAAACGGTCATAATTTAATTATACAATATCCACAATGTGACATTGGATAACACATCAGGCAGAATTTCGCTCATGAAACGGACACATTTATCGTCAGTTACCGTAAATTCGTACAAATTTTCACGTGCGCCATACATGCTACAAAAATACATTTTTATGTCACTTTCGCCGAAATTCAAATAGCCTTGAAAAGAAAGAAATTAGCTGTGTATATTTCAAAGGAAGAAAATGCGTATCAAGCATGTATTATGATTATATGTTTATCAAACATCTTAAAACCTACTGTTTTCCTTAGTCCCAAATAAATCAAAAGTTTATATCCATCGTTTTTCCATCAAGCACATCGCACTTTAAATATCCCTCCTGATATGCCATTTTTGTTGTCTTCAGCATCTGAATCACAAGTGCGTTTATTGTGTAAACAGGCCAAGCAAATGATAAATTGCGCTTAAAAATTGCTTGTTCCTTATACCGTACACAGCAGTTTTACGAAAATGTCGTCAAAATCGCGATAAATCATGAACTGACGTTATGGACAGCACAGATGAACAGCACAAGAAAAAAATCCTCTAAAGCACCATAAATTCAATGACTGTTAAAATAAAAGTTATTAACAACAAAAATCTAAATCTGAAACATAAAGACAACAACTTACAAATACCAATAACACTTCTGAATCTGATTCTGAGGATGAAAATCAAATAAGAGGTGATGAAAAGTGCTGTGTAAGCAAATTATTCATCCCAAAAGAAGTCAGAGAGAGCCCATGTTAAATATTCACGAAATGGCTACAATTTGACCAATGCAAACACTGGGTTCATTTGATCTACTCTACTGAAAAACGTGTGATCAGGAAAGGAGATGTATTTGTATTCCCCTATTGTAAGATTGATTAGTACTGAAATCATGCTATCTTTATTAATATTTAATAGAATGATTAACTTGTACTTCCAGTTTGTTTAAAAAAAAAAATTTAAAAACAAGGACAAAATTAAAACACACAAACATAACAAAGTTTAAAAACAAAGAAATCAAAATTAAACCGAAGCAAATTAATGACAAAAACAACAAAAACCATTAAATTTTCAACATACATTTTTATCATGTCAAGATTTGTACTGATAAGGGATACATGTTCATGATGACAAAAAACCAATCTGTAAAACAAATTAACATAAATAAAAACGTTTTAAATCATTACCAGATTTATTGGAAACGATCTCAACATATACATAGTCTAAAAACTATTATTGCAATAGTCTTAACCTAATTTTGGTAAGGTGTACGAAAATAAGGTATGACGTCACCTGTTCTAAAAATGGGGTCACATGTAAACAAACACGTACATAGATGTCAGAAGATACATTAGAATCCCATATTATTTATGGATTAAAAGACAAATATTTGCTTAATAGAAAAGTGAATTTGGCTTGATAAAAAGCAATTCTGAAATGTTTTTTTTTACATGAACATTATTATGTGTACGAATAATGGGGACTCTAGGATACCATAACACAAACACATCAAAATATACAACAATACAACAAATCTAGCATATTTTTATTTGTAATATATTGGCATATGTTTTCAATAAAACATTAAACTTTAATTTAAATATATTTTATATGTATTTATTTTGTTTTAAAAATTTATCGATGAGAATGAAACTACTGAAGCTGGTCATTTTGTATTATGTTGAACATGATCTCCGAGCCAAAGGTAAATTTTATGCTCCAAATCTCACCCCTTTTCAGGAGCTCTATAAATCATGCAGACATTTACTGACGATCAATGACATTACGTTTTGATTTAGTTACGTCTGTCGTAACCTAACTTATGCTGAATATAGTGTGATCAAGTAAAAGCATCATGTCTTTTATCACCTATTTAATAATAGTGAGTAAGTTTTTGTTGATTAACACCAACTCAGCAATTTTTCAGCTATATCATGGCGAGAGCAAGCTAATTTTCAATGAGACAATGATAAAGAGATCTGCTTTGTACCAGACCAACACGCTAAGTTGGCTCACTGAAACAGCAGTCCGCGGATAGACATGTCACCCCACTCGAACACATTATCCTGATTCCAAGCCAACCAGTCTTTGCTCTTTATCCTTGCTTAGTGGAAAATCAACAAATATCAAAGTTATAGTCTGGTTTGACCCGACAAGAGCTCAAACCCACGATCGACTGCACTTGAGGCGAGCACGCTAACCATTAAACCAGTGATACGGTGCCTATTTAATAATTAGATTGATCTACATTGTAAAATACTAAAATTATGTCCTGTATATTTTTTTTATTATTTTTTTCAATTTGCAAGAAATAAGTGAAAAATTATATATACTCTGTCACACCAAAATTGAACCATTTTTTCCATGATATGGTGGTACTTATTTTTATATACCCATTAATTCCTTATGCCTTTTGCATTGAAAATCACATAATATACTGCATCACAAGGTAAATCTTCTATGACACACGAATGACTACTTATATTCAAAGCGATTCGAATGAATATATTATATCTGGGTCCTATGGTACCATGATACATGTATGTAGATAATTTTGGAAAAGGGCGATGAAAATTGGTTGAAATAACGCGTGAGTACATGATATCATAGAACCTGTGGTACCATAGGATCGAACTAGACATTATGAAATTTAAGTTGTGCAAAATTTAGTCTCTCAGATGCACTTTAATTTGATGCAACAAAGTGGGTAGTTTTCATTGCCGACCGTTTCAGTAAATTTGACTTTGAGAGACACAGAGTATATATAGTTTGTGAGTTTTATGCTTCTGTTCCATCTGATTCTTGTGAAAAAAACTTTGACGCTACTAGCCTGTGTCTATGATAGTTGTAACTTGTATCGGAACACAAATCTTTTTATCTATATAAATACTATCTTAAATTACAAAATTGATGGAAAGTGTTATATTACTCAAAATAATACATAAGGGCCCGGGTGGCTCAATGAGCTAGGTAGTTGGATTACCTAACAACTCGTATAAGCCTATCATCAATACGGCATGGGTTCACGGCCAGCTTTGTAAATTACAAAAAAGGGTGCATTCCTCTCGCAGCCGCAAGTGATAAAGTTTACCAGTTGCTTGCCCATGATCGGTGGTTCTCTCCAGGTACGCCGGCTTCTTCAACCACTAAAACTGGTCGCCATGATTTAGCTGAAATATTGCTGAAAGTGGCGTTAAACACAATAAATCAAATCAAATCATAATAATACAAAATATTACATGGAGAGAGTGATTGTTGTTTAATGCCATTACTCAACAATTTTTCAACAATATCATGGTGAGAAGTCAATTTTCAATGAAATGAAGATGAGGTCCGCTTTGTACTAGACCAACACGCTTGGCTGGATTTTTACAGTGTTAGCTCACTGAAACAACAGTCCACGGATAGACATGTCGCCAGACTCGGACACATTATCCTGATTCCAAGCCAACCAGTCTTTGCTCTTTCTCCTTAGTGCTGCGTGATTAACAGAGAAGCAACAAATATCAATTTTATCGTCTATCTACCACACTCGAGGCGAGCATGTCAACCATTACACCACAGATGTGGTTATTGTATGGAATAAATTATACACAAGATAAAATATAAATAATAACAATAATTAGGACTAGAATACAGTTAGAATCATAAAGTGTTACTTTGAAGTCAGATTTGTATGCAGTTTTTCTATTATTTGAATTTCTTTGAAAAATTTCTGTCTGGAGTATGGCAACATATTTTGTGTAGCTTCTACAATTTCAGAGATATGAGAGGACCAGTAGTCTTATTTTAATGGATTAAACATTAACATAGTGTGAAATTTATAAAAAAAAAAAAATATTCTGAAAATCTAGACATGATTGAACACATTTTGTATTAATGAACAGGTGAGTGATACAGGTTCAGGTGAACCTCTAGTTATAATCAATTTTGTAATATATTGTCTTTTTAATGATTTATATGTAACAAAGAATAACCTTGTAAGTTTATAACTTGTGTCTGATTCATTGCCTGTATAATTGCCTGACAATAAGATATGTTTAAAGTAAAAAGTACAATCAATTAAAAAAAATCCAAATATTTTTACAGCTATTTGTCACCAAACAAACACAAGAAGAAAGTTGAAAGAGAGGGAAAGTCTTATTCTGAGGAGCTTGTTCGTGAGGTAAAGGAGCACAGATTGTTAATGAAGAAGAAGAATCAAAAAGTCGACTCCACTGATTTCAGTACATAGACAATAAATTTGATATAGACAGTAACAGTTACTATTTATTTGTAAGCTAATGACATTTACTGGTAGTTGACTCTTGTGACAGTTGTGTGGTAAATTGTATTTTGGTGCCAGTTTAACACAAGCCTGACCAGGTTCAGAAACTATATCTAAAAGTGACTGATCACACACGCGAAAACAAAAAAACAAAGAACAAAAAGACTTTCAAATTCCATTTGCCTTCTTTGTTCTGCCTCATATGTAAATAAATATGTTTTAAATAAATTTGATGGCATAATGTTCTGGTTATTTTTTTTTCAAATTTATTTTATTTAAATAGTGACTCGATCTGCATAACTGAATCATGAGTGCGTCCAATGAAAATTCTAGATCCTATAAATCAAAACTTTCTCTTCAAAAGAAATTTAAATTGGACATACCAGTGGTTTCAAATCAACTTAATGAGACTAGTGATTTTAGATCAGTAGAGAAAATGCAAAAATTTGTCAGTGGAGTTACTGTTCCTGGCAGAAATACAAGAAAAGGAAAATCTACTAAGAGAGCTTTAATTGTCGATGATAAAAAATACGTTAAAAGTAAAAAAGAGATGACAAGTCAAAAAGTTGAAGGGAAATGTGAAATTCTTGCCAAGGAGGAAAAATTGAATAAGATAAAAGTTGAAAGTGCCGTTGTGGATCATAAAACTAGAAAAGAACTTGATACGGTTCTTGATGAAGTTAAGGAAGAAAGTTCTTCAGTCTATAAAGAAGTGACAAATGATGATGTTAAAGATGTTATAGAAATAGATTGTGATGAGGAAGAGACTAAGGGAACATGTTTAGCTTGTGGAGATGATTATGGATCCCAGGAAATGCAGGCTCATGTACAGAATTGTTTAAAGGCCAGATTTCAAAGAGGAGGTGCCAAAGGTACAATTATATTACTTTATTTTCTGATCATAAAGTCATTGCTCAATTTACATATTGATATACAATGCACACTGTATTTAGTTCAAAAGAATCATATGACCTATTGTCATCACAATGTGTCCTTCTTCTGTTGTCATTGTTCATTTTCATGATACATGGACATCAGAAATTGGACTAATACCCAAAATCTTGAACCTTTATTTTCAGTTGATGTTGATGAGTTTTTTTTTTACATGCTTTACAATTTATATGTTTTTTTCAAACAGACCGAGAGATTTGACCTAACTTTTATGGTTTCAGAGATAAAAAGTCCCAAATGGAGCCAAAAGTTACTACTAAATACTAGCGTATTTTTTGAGTATTATTTTTATGTGTTTTTTTTTCTGTTGAGTTCCTGCTGTCTGAAGTATCCAACAGATTTGTTGTAGCTTTTACAGTTTCCTAGGCATGACAATATATGAGGGATCAAAATGGAACAAATCCCCTAAAGTCTGATTTTAATGAGTTTAAGTTAAACATATAATCCTATGAGGATATGTTAAAATGAATAAAATTGTTTATTTAAAAAAAAAACTAGACTTGATTGAGCACAAACAGACCATGAAAAACAAGGTGAGCCTCTGGTTTTACAACCATACCACAAATACCATGCACTAAGGATAATTTGTTTTTTTGCCAAATCCAAGTAAAACTATTTCTATTTTTAGATAATGATAATCCTTCAGACCAGAAAGTTAAAACAGAGGAGGATTGTTTCTTTTGTCAGATCTGTCAGAAGGATTTGTCACGTCTAAACTCTCAGAGACGTACCCAACATCTTAATAGATGTATGGATAAGGTAGGTTACAAATTTCAACAGTTTTACTAGATTGGTTGGTTTATGGTGTTTAACGACACTTTCAACAATATTTCAGTTATATCGTGGCGGTCAGTTTTATTGGTGGAGGAAACCGGAGTACCCTGTTGCAAGTTACCGGTGTACCCAGATAAAATCACTGACAAACTTTATCACATAATGTTGTATCAAGTACACCTCGTCATGAGGGAAATTCGATCCACAACTTTAGTGGTGATAGGCACTGATTGCATAGGTAGTTGTAAATCCAACTACCATATGATCACGACCATGACAGCCCCTGTTTTACTAGAAGATGACCTTGATTGATACATGCAGATTGTAAGATTTTTCAGTTTTGTTCATTAATTTTTAACTGTTGAGAATTAATTTTTGTATGGTTGATTTTTCAGATACTGGAAGTCGTGGTGACAAATGTCTATAGTGATGAATCAAGCATTGTTTAACCCAATCAAATTTTCAGTGCTGGTTCCCAGTTGGAATCTATATTTCCATCTGTTTCTGATTTTTTTTTTTCTCTTGGTGTTGTGAAGTGTTGAGGAAGGAGCTATGGTGTTTAAAGCCACTTTCAACAATATTTCAGTTACATTGTGACAGTCAGTTTTATTGGTGGAGGAAACTGGAGTACCCAGAGAAAACCACCGACCTGCCGCAAGTCACTGACAAACTTTATCACATAATGTTGTATCGGGTACATGAAGTTTTGATGTGAGCCAGAGGAGTGATTTATTTTGTTATGGTTGATTGAATTGTCAACCTGCACTACTTTCTTTTCTATTCATCATTGATTTCTGTAGGAAGATGAAGACAAAAAAGTAAAGGAGTTAGAGAAGAAAGCTTTAGAGGATGCCAAGTTGGCTGTGTTAGATTGTCCTATGTGTGGCAGACCATGTAAAACAGACAATGTAAGTATAATAATGTACTGTGAAACCTGTCTAAACTGGAATAAACTGGAATCCTGTATAAACTAAACATTAAATATAGGCATAAGGTAAGAAATATGAAAACAGGGGTCTGTTGTTGAACTTGTGATTAAGCTAATCATATGATTAGCCATAATTACAAGATTCATTCCTAATCACATACTTAGCTAATGCAATGATTAAATTTTGTTGCTGAACTCCTTTTTGATCAATGTATTAACTAATCATATTTAATCATTGAATTAGCTAATTATGTGATTAGGAATGAATCATGTAATTATGGCTAATCATATGATTAGCTTAATCACACTTCAACAACGGACCCCGTCTATTCCGAAGGCAAAAGTTGGTCCTAAAGAAGTTCTGTATTGACTGGTTTCACTGTATTATTAAACTTTCCTTTGTTTTTAGTAAAAATGTATTTTCATTAGACAAGTAATTTTGCAACGTTTTATATCGTGACGTGACATCTGCTCGGTCATGCAATAAAGTCGGTCACTTGTTTTGATTTACAATTCTGGCGCAGCACGAGACCAATGACGTCATTCTGTATAATCATAGCGTACATAAACACAGAGGGAATTCTTTTCAACGTCAAAATTACAAGATGAGATTAAAACAGAGAAGTTTGAATTGAATAAATTCCATGCAAGTAAAAAAGATCCTTTTTGCTAATGTCTTTTTTTCCTAATCATTATGCTTGTTAAATATGTTTCCATCGATGGTATTCCCCAAGCATTTTTATTTTTCCGGTTTGTTGACATAATCGTCATCACAGTTCATGACCATTTCTGGAATGTAGGCCAAGCAAATTGTATTTTAAAATACTTTGAAAATATGATGATTGATCATTCACATTCCACCATTTTCTAGAAAATGGCCGATTTTACCGGGAAAATACATGCAAGTGCTCTCCATTAGTCACAAAATGGCAGATTATTTGGCATTTCCACTGCTTCTTTAATAACAAATATACCCCTTACTTCTTGGGGTAATGAAATGAAATTCACAGAGAAGATAGAAATAGAATTAATTTACAGCAATAATCAAAATTTATAGCATAAATTAAACAGAGAATTAAATTAAACCAGACAGAAAAATGAGATTATCTGGGTAAAAAAAACCTGTCATTATTACAAATAGCATCAACAAAACTGTATTGTTACCACTCTGTGATAATAAATGTGATTAAAATAAATTGAAATCAGTCATTAATTGTTTTACAAAAATATAGCAGAATGTAGTCAGTCTAATAGATTGTATTGACAAAAGCAAAAACACCAAATTCACTGGATTAAATACTTTATTATATGGGTAAGCAAGTTTAATATTTGCATCAAATAATTAATTTTTAATACTTCAATTTCAAACTATTTAAAAAAAACATCCTTTGAAATTTTTCAGACAAAACAGTTACACTGAAAAAGCTAAAATACTGTTCTTTCTTAATCTGGTTTACTTTTTAAGTTTGGTTGGCCTATGACAAAATCATGTGCTTTATTGACCTTTGACCGACTTTATAGGACACCATTTGGAAAAAGGGTAGTAAACAAATATGGGTCAGTGTGTTATTATTATTGATCTTTTTTCCATGGAACTTTACACATGTGAGCAAGAATAGATGAGGAACATAATTAAAAAGAAAAAAATGTTTACTTTTCAAACATGAAAAAAATAATCAAACATTATCCAATGACTGACCGACTTATTGTCATACGAGAATATATGATTTAAACAAGATATAATATTTTCAATGAAACCTGTCTAATTCGAACTCTGATTAAAACGATATTCTATTACTTTTTCGTGAATTACAACTTCCAAGTATAAAACAAATTGACCTGGAAAACTTGCCAAAAAGATGATAAAAAAAAGTGTCGAGAAGACATATTTGTCCTATACACTGTTTGGAAAATCTCACAATGCTTTATGGCAGAAGGAAACTAAGTTTTATTTAACAGCCTTATTTAGTGAATAAAGTGGAACATGCAGAATAAAATAGATGAAACATGCCACTGTCTATTGACATTTTGTCAGTTTCATATACAGTCAAACCTGTTTTAAGAGGTCACCTTTGAAACAAAGAATAATTGGTCTTTTAAGACAGGTGACCTCCTTAAAGAGGTTCAATTCATATATGAAATTTTCTATGACAGAGCAAAAAAAAAGATTACCTTTTAATAGAGGTGACTGCATGGACAGGTTTGACTGTATCATATAAGTTTATTTTGTTTTGTTTTTTTCAGGCAAGAAAGGTGCATGTAAAAAAATGTGGTCAGAAACTTGGTGTAACAACAGACCAGGTGTTAAAATTGATGAAGAAGCAGGAGGAAGAACATCAAATGTTAATTGCTGCAGGAGTTTTACCCAAGTCTGCTCTGAAGTAAGTTTCCATTACTGGGTACCAGCCTAACTTTGAAATCGGCCATTCTTTGTTTACAACTTGTTGACAAAATATCTAGTTAACTTTGTTATACAAAAGAACCAGGAATTATGATTCTTTTTTCTCCATTTCTATAATACTGTGAATTCATTTTTATTCAATGAATACTATTTTTCGTTGGTTTCATCAAACGGCAAAATTTAGTGTACAGCAAAAGGCATGAATAACAAGAGAAGTCATTGTAAGTATCAACATTGTAGGTCCCTTTAACGTCTGTACAAGTGTATCTACTTGTTAGCTCAAGTAGTTGACAATAACAGGATTATACAATATTACATGTATATAGAAATCTTGTCATATATCCACTCAGGTCAAACCAAAAACCTCTATATGGGAGGGTGGGTGACTTGCAATTTAGTGGTATTTAACTATCGCATTGCAATTGAAATCTGTCCTAATAAGAGGTGTGACCTTTGATGGGAGTGAACTTATGTGAGGAGGGGGGGTCTACTGCACTGTACAATGATGTACACCAATGTTATTGTTTTTGTGTTCTTTTAGTATTCTAGATTGTAATATCCATTTCAGTAAACTACAAAATAAGTCCAGCTCAAGTACAGTATTGACTAAAACCAAAAAAGTTGCCAAAGAACCAAAAAGGTAATAAAAGAGTTAGGATTGTATGAAGATACATAGGAAACACAGAGATTTCTACAGGTGGTTTCTAGGGGTGGTCGTGATCATATGGTAGTTGGATTTACAACTACCTATGCAATCAGTGCATATCACCTCTAAAGTTGTGAGTTCTAACCCCGTTCATGGTGAGGTGTACTGGATGCAACATTATGTGATAAAGTTTGTCTGTGACTTGCGACAGGTTGGTGGTTTTCTCTGGGTACTCTGGTTTCTTCTACCAATAAAACTGACTGCTGCGATATAACTGAAATATTGTTGATAAACCATAAACCTAAACCTACAAAATAAAGTAAAATAAATATGAGCTGAATGCGTTCATCTCTGCATACTTCAACAAGTTGAAAATTACTTTGACATAAATTTACTTAAAATCATTATTTCCTAATAAACGCAGAATATAATAAAATCATAAATTATTATAGACGACAATTAAATGACCAGAAAAAAACCAAAACAAGACAAACAATAATCAATGTGAAGAAATACAGATAACTTCATAAAAACCAGGGGTGAATTCAGGTGTTCAAGAAAGGTAAGCAGTTCCTGCTCTACATGTGACACCTGTCCTATTACCAAAGGTAACAACTGATAACCAGGAATCTCTTGCGTACAGCATTTTTATTTCAATATTTTAAAAATATCGTTAATTTGTACATTTTTCCTTTGATGTCACTAAAGGATATTGTCAATATCGACACTGATGTTGTAAATATTAGTCTGTGTGATGTTAAACACATTATGATGACAGTACAGATAAGAATAATAACACCCTTTTTGAAAGTCTTGGAATACACTACCGCTAGTATTTCGGCTTTCCGTATTAGATTCGCTGCTATACTCAACCTTCTTGTCTACCATTATTCAGGGGCCGTCGTGGTCGTCATCGTATGGTAGTTGGATTTACAACTACCTGTGCAATCAGTGCCTATGTCACCTCTAAAGTTGTGATTTCAAACCCTGTTCATGATGAGGTGTATTCGATACAACATTATGTAATAAAGTTTGTCAGTGACTTGTGACAGGTCGGTGGTTTTCTCTGGATACTCCGGTTTCCTCCACCAATGAAACTGACTGCCACGATATAACTGAAATATTGTTGAAAGTGGCATTAAACACCATAAACCAACCAACCAACTAGTAAAATGACCGCCACGATATAACTGAAATATTGTTGAAAGTGGACTTTAAACACCAAAACATAACCTAATCTCTACAATTATTCTATTTATATAATTGCAGTCACTTTGATGCAGATCTACAGATGGCTATGGCTATGTCAATGTCAGAAAACAAAGCTGTAGAGAAAACAGTGAAGGAACTAAAGAAAGGAAGAAAACAGAAAGGGTTGGTATCTGTTTCTGGAATTATAGTAGATAAGGCTACTAGAAACATTCGAGGAGGAGGAATGGGTGGGGGCACTTCTTTTCAACTTTTCAATAGCCACAATTCATAAAGTTGATGAAAGGGCCATCATGGTCGTGATCATATGGTAGTTGGATTTACAACTACCTATGCAATTAGTGCCTATCACCACTAACGTTGTGAGTTCGAATCCCGCTCAGACGAGGTGCGCTCGATACAACATTATGTGATAAAGTTTGCCAGTGACTTGCGACAGGTCAGTGGTTTTCTCCAGATACTCTGGTTTCCTCCACCAAGAAAACTGACCGCCAAGATATAGCTGAAATATTGTTGAAAGTGGTGTTAAACACCATATCCTTAACCCATATTAAACAACCTAACAGGCTAAAGTGACCTTCTACTGTGCCCCCCCCCCCCCCCCCCCCCCTATTTTCAAATTCTAGCTAAAACACTGTATAACTTTGTACCTTTATCCAGTTATGTATTACATTTAACTGATAATCTTTATTCTTTAGATCAAGGGAGCCCTCCTTGCTTGTTGCTCTGACTGATGAAGAAAAGAAAAGACGATTGTCACAGAGAGTTTCCAATATGCTGGTTCCACAGGTAAATATACATGTACGGTAAAGACGATTGTCAAAGTCAGGTTCGAATATACTGTTCGTTAATTGTGTAGTTTCATGATAATTTTTATCAACCCTTTAAACTCTTTTTATATTTTGAACATCATTTCCATTTAAAGAAGGAGGCATGTATGGCTGAGTTGTTACGGTTATTGATTGTTGGGTACCAAGCTAACACCACTGACATGGGTTCACACTTAGACATCTTAAGTTTGGGAATTTGCCTTCAGGGAGATTGGGAGATTTTCATCGACGTTTCATGATAAGGCGTATGCACATTTTTTTCACTTTTGTTTTGGCTGTCAAAACATAAAAATGGTTTAATATTTATTGTAATGACATATTTGTGGTAAATATAGCAAAGCAAAATTCTTTTATCCAATCATTTTGGAACTGTCACGTGAATTGTCTCGACAGAGAGGACACCATTTTTTTCTGTATCTAATGTAATCAATGAGAATTCATCATCTTTACGAAGTCTTGTATGTTCACGCATTATCTTAAAATCAACAAACGGAACAACTTCCGGTTTACTTCCGCAAAGAAAATATTACATGAGATTTTTTGTTCAATCCTGGAACCTCTCGGAGGATTCATGAAACTTAACTTGTCTGTTCATGCACTATGCTCATCTCATGTGTTAAGCTTTCCAGAAACCTTCAAGATTTGAATCTTACATAAGGCCAAGTGATTGGTGTTGCAGTGTATCAATGGTGTTGGTTCAAATCCTGTCAAGGGAGAAGACACAAAAAAAATAACAGCTCAAAAATCTAATTCTAACACTGTTTTGTTAAATTTTCAGACATATATAAATATTTAGTATTAACTAGTATTTCAAGTAGCTAATATATTTATACGTTTGTACCTTTTCTTTGGGTCAGAATGTAAGTCATTGGCTTCTAAAGACCCCTCATCATAGTCTGGTGTTAATTTCCTCCTCTCATGATGGTTTAGACATGAATTGACATATCGCAACTAATAAAGGTTTGCGCATTAACACATATTAAAACGTAAAAAATATATATATAGACTGCCATTAACATGAACATGTGAATTTATATGGGTTCCAGTATTCAGCATTTAAAGCAGATTTGAAGGCATTTACAGACTTTGAAGTGACTAGAGTTTGGTAACTAACGTATTTACAGTTGAAGAAACCGTATGAACTGTGTTAATGTCAAGTTTGGTCTGCTGGGGCCCAGGGAGGAATCCCCTTCCCTAGCACCTCAACTACTTTCTCTCGACGAATTGCCCAATTTCTGTTAGGAAAGTCTTTCTTAATCTTAGCAAGTTGAGATCTTAGTTCATCATTTCTTTCTCTTTGTTTTTTGGTTAAATCTCTACCTATCCTATCTTTTTATGGGCCTGAATCTTAGTGTTTTTTAACATGAAAGCACTGCGCAAAAGTTTCATCCTTTTAACCTCATCTGTGACTTTGAAGCGTAAAAGACGGTGTTTACCGGGACCTCTCTTCCATTTCGCTCCTAACCTTGTCAACTCCTCGACTACTATATCATTTACTCCCAACGATTGGCTACACAAATCAGTAACAAATTCTAAGTCATTTAATCTAGGGTCACCTTACTCATTCTCAGGAACACCAAAGAAAATTACATTGGACTGACGTTTTACTTCTTCACTTTTATCATCAATGATTTGGCTCACTTGTTCTGAAACAATTTTAGGCAAATTGTCGATCAGCTCAGAAATATTTTTATCAACTGATGCAATTTTCTCATTACAATCTACAACACTTGTCTTAAGGGTAGAAACTTCCTTTTCCAACTTTTCTTGTCTCTGATGCATCAAAGTTAGCATTTTGCAAATTTTTCGGGATGCCCCTTTACAACCCTTACATATCCACTGAATGCTATCATCTGATTTTAATAGGAAATCATAATCAAGGATGGGTACCTTTTGACGCTTTATATGGTACCAATTTTCACAAATTGGACAACTTAAAGCCTTTTCATTAGTAATCACATCTTTGCCACAATCATGGCATTTGTCATTTTTATTGGATTTCGGCGCCATATTGGATTTTCTGATCACCACGTGGTTGGTATAAAAATTGGTCAAATCAAAATTATGTTGTTGTGGCTCTCTAAAAATTATGCTTAAAATAAAAATAGTATTGAGGGGTCACTCATGGCTAAGTATGTCTCTAAATGAATCAGTTTCTGTGCATTAATAATAATGATTTCGCCAGTGTTGCCGCTCTGCTAAAATATTGCAGCCATCTTCCTGCACATGTGCAAAACGTTGTGAATTTGAATCCCACTCATGGTGAGGTGTACTCGATACAACATTATGGGATAAAGTTTGTCAGTGACAAGTTGGTGGTTTTCTCCAGGTACTCTGGTTTCCTCCACCAATAAAAACGATATAACTGAAATATTGTTGAAAGTGGCGTTGAACACCATAACCCTAACCTAATATATACATGAACACTTCTTTTTACATTTCTTATACATGTATATTTATTTTATCCTCTCAGGAAGATGATGAGGTCATGGATTTGACACCAAAATTTGCAGACAGTAATATAGAAAATAAATATAGTACAGAGAATACACAGGTAACATTTAATTGTACAGAGAATACACAGGTAACATTTAATTGTACAGATAATACACAGGTAACATTTAATTGTACAGAGAATACACAGGTAACATTTAATTGTACAGAGAATACACAGGTAACATTTAATTGTACAGAGAATACACAGGTAACATTTAATTGTACAGAGAATACACAGGTAACATTTAATTGTACAGAGAATACACAGGTAACATTTAATTGTACAGAGAATACACAGGTAACATTTAATTGTACAGAGAATACACAGGTAACATTTAATTGTACAGAGAATACACAGGTAACATTTAATTGTAGAGAATACACAGGTAACATTTAATTGTACAGAGAATACACAGGTAACATTTAATTGTACAGAGAATACACAGGTAACATTTAATTGTACAGATAATACACAGGTAACATTTAATTGTACAGAGAATACACAGGTAATATTTAATTGTACAGAAAATACACAGGTAACTTTTTTTTTTTTTTTTTTTTTTTTTCCAGTTCATTGAGGTTTTATTTTATTAGATATATTTATATGGTTAACATGTTAAATTGTTTTATGTTTTAGATTGTAAAGCGCTTAAGAGTAATTTTTAATTAGATAATGCACTATATAAATACTGTAAATAATGATAATAATAATAACATTTAATTGTACAGTGAGCCCTGTCTAAATGAAACATCCTTGGGAACAACTTTTGTGTTCAGAATAGACAGGTGTTAGGTTTGTTCTTGTTAAATTAACAAATATTTCATACATTGAGACTATTTAAAGTTTGGTTTATTCAGTGATGGGTTTTGACAGGATTCTCTGTATCACACATTTCTGCACCATGGCTGACCATGCCTTAATACTTTTACACTTGTCAATCATGGGAAACTTGAAAGAGTGGACCCAAGCAGTGTAGGAATAACTATGCGAGCGATACAGAGTCAGTTGTTCCGATAATTGTGAGATGATCATTGACACTTGATTTTGTGGTTCAATATTGTACTCATTATTACCATAGTAAATTTGTCCTTCCTGGGTCATTATCTGTGACAATTGGTTTCTTAGATACTAATGAATTTACAATGATATATTATTGCCATGATATATCACAAACATTTCTTAACACTCACTTATTGCAACTACTTTGAGTGTTGTAGATAATGGGTTCGAGCCTCAATCGGGTCAAACCTAAGACTATGAAATTGGTATTTGTTCTTTTTCCGCTAAACACGCAGCATTAAGAAGAAAGAGCAAAGACTGGTTGGCGCGGAATCAGGATAATGTGTCAGAGTGGAGCGACTATAGCTAGCACTATGAAAATTCAGCTAAGCGTGTTGGTCTAGTACAAAGTGAACCTCATCATCATCACATTGAAAATTAACTTGTTCTTGCCATGAAATAACTGAAACAATGCTGAGTTGGCGTTAAACAACAATCACTCACTTACTTACTGCTCATCTATTTCTTTGAACATGTGGCACACAAAAAGAAAATATTTTTTTATCTGTTCAGATACCTAAGCTTTGGCACAGATGTAGTTTGCAAGAAGAAAACAAAGAGAATTTAAAGAAAGACTTGTTTTATGTGGAATGTCTGGTACCTCCCATAGAGATCAGCAAGGTCATAACAGGGTCAAAAATCAGACGTATGTCAGAAATACCAGGAAGAGAGACCTCATTTATAAAACCGAAAACACCAATAAAAATAATAAGGAATCAGGTACACCCAACCTCTTGGTATTACAGTAGTTCCTCTCTTGTAAGGCCACCTCTTCTGTAATGAAAAAGTGTCCTTTCAAGAGGAGAGGCTTTTCTTGAGAGGAGCAAATTAGTTGTATTTACTATCATAGTGTATTGGAAATCTGACCTGCTAAATGAGGTGACCTTCGGTGGGAGTGTTCTTTTAAGAGAGAGACCACTGTACATTGTAAGAGTTGACTGTATCATTTTGTAAATTTATTGGGTTTGAGTTATGGAGTTTGACGCCTCTTTCAACAATATTTCAGATATATCGTGGTCGTCAGTTTTATTAGTGGAGGAAACAGGAGTACCCAGAGAAAACCACCCACCTGCCATAGGTCACTGACCAACCTTATCACATAAAGTTGTATCGAGTACATCTCACCATGAGTGGGATTCAAGCTCACAAATTTAGTGATGATAGGCACTAATTGCATATGTAGTTGTAAATCCAACTACCATACGATCATCACCACAATGACCCTTTTAATTTATTGGAGTGTGAAGGAAGAGAGAATGACGATCCACAATTTATATCAAGTAGTGAAAAAGATTTATAATGAAATGAACACATATCTCTTTCACACATCAAAGATTATATAATAATAAACTGGAAATAAATCTATCAATGACAATTTGTCCTGGATTTTTAAATCATTGAAAATCATGATTTAAAACAAAAAGAAGTATTTTATAAAAAAAAAAAAAAAAAAAATGTTGCGCAATTTTGTCTTTCTACACATGATAATTTGTGTTACATTGACTGAAATAATTGTTTATCTGCCAATTTATTTCTATTTAATTTGACAAAAGTTCAGGTAATTGTTTCATAATATTTTTTTCATTTTTAAAGCGACTTTTAGGGCAAAATATAAAACCTATAAAATATATACCCTGTATTGTTGAGATACATATGACAACTACCATAATTTGTTTAAAACATATAACGTATCGGTGGTGTAATGGATAGCATGCTCACCTTGAATGTGGTAAATCAGGGATTCTATCCACAGACTTGATTCAATGACATAGCACTATATAAATCCAACTAAGCCTGTTGATGTTGGAGTAGTACTAAGTGGACATTATTAACTTACCGATATAAACTTGTTCTTACCATAAGGGTAATAACAAAATTACCGAATTCCGAACAATCTTACAAAGGGAAAGTCAAAACTCATAATTATATAAACAGACAAAATCAGTCAACAACCGGAAAACTGTGAAAACCGTAATGACCCTGACTTGGTACAGGCATTTCTAAAGAAATGGTGGGTTGAATCAGATTTTAAGGTGCCAAACCTCCTGCAGAACTAGCAGCAGACAGTACCCAGACTTCAACAGACCTGACACAAACATCAAGTCCAGATTTAGACTAGTGGATTCTGTCCTGAACAACCATGTTATATCTGTAAAAATTATTCTTTTGGTGTTAAACAACAATCACTCACTCACTTGAAACGGGCAAAATATTCAATTAAAAATACATTTTTTATAGACCACTATGCATGGAAGTTTACCAACAGACGGCGGCACTCCAGAAGATACAATGGTGGCCTCTACTCAGACAGCAGTGCTATTAGCAGAACTAGCAGCAGACAGTACCCTGACTCAAACATCAAGTCCAGATTTAGACTGTAGTGGATTCTGTCCTGAACAACCATTATCTGTACAGGTAACTGTTATATACTTTCATAGATTAAAGCAATTAACGTTAACATGAAAATAGGACAATCAATAATAGACAATCTAGAAACCCAGGTATTAGGCACAACACACAGAACGAAGACAAGCAAAGCACAGTACGGAAGACTCAAAAGATGAGCAACAATGACCCCCACCAAAAAACGAGGGATGAACAAATTTTAAATCAGATGTTCTAAGACAAGCAAGTATCCATCCATCTAAGGGTACCAACAAGTGATAAATAGATGTTTCTTTTTGGAGTGAAACAATTACTTTTTAATAGTAAAAGATGTTGTTGTTAGTGAGCATAAAAAATACTATCTGATACTCAGGTAAACATCATTTTTTAACACAATGATCGTTGGTGCAGAATAAAGGTTGTGAATGATTTGGGGGACTGTAACCAAACCCCTGTTTTCAAGCAAAATACCAAAAAGAGTGTTTCCTGTTTTTTGTATGTGCAGCATTGGCTGTTCATCTGATCTGATCATCAAGTTATTTTAGTGAATTCCTTAGGAAAATCCTTTTCAGGGAAATGCATAGTGTTACTATGTAGCTATTACCATTTTTGACATAAAGGGGTCAAAAAGGGGGCAATTTCAAAATTTTTACTTTTTTATTTTTCATCCAATTTTAGTGTGTTATTTCAAATATCTACAAAGCTATAATAATTTGCATAAAGTGGAAGAACAAATTGGATTATTTATCTCATGCAATCCTCTTTTTCAGGTTTTGGAAAACACATTTAATACAGGGACCCCTGTCTAAACCAAACTCTGAATAAAATGGAATGCTGCATAAATCAAGTGTCAACCAAACACCGAACACAAATGTTGGTCCTGAGGAGGCGTGGTTTAGACAGGTTTCTCTGTATTGGTTGTTTTATTGTGGCTGATACATTATATGAATTATAACCACAATATAGCTGAAATACTGCTATAGTTGGTGTTAAACACCAATCAATCATGTGTATTATTTTATTTCAGCCTAAGCAAATGCCCAGTCTAATAGGATTACAGAATTCTATGCTAACTATGGTAAACAACCCAAAACACAGTGACTTACAGATTCGTTCAGCGGGTGGAGACACAGTATTCTGTCATAAAGTTGTTTTATCTTGTCGATGTCCTAGATTACTAAAGGTTTGTCAACTATGTTATTGTTTTATCAAGATTTTTTTTGGAACTCAGTTGCAAATAAACAAATATATATTTCAATTTTACAAATAAAAATATTTCCTGGCATCTCAAAATTGATATCTTTAACATAGATATTAAATAGAGCAGTGAGGTGGCATCATGAATGTCTACTTTGTGTTAATGATAGGACAATAGTCTATGGGTGGCTGGTTCAAGATTCAAGGAGCTTTATTCAAGCCAAGTTTAAAAAAAAAAAAATCTAATGCAATTGGTTATGTAACAAGCAATTTCATTGGTCAATTGCATTTACACGTCAGAGTAAATTTTACATTTTACCTTGTTGGAACTGTGTCAGAATATTGTTTTGAAGTGACACACATTAAGTTTGTTATTAGAATTATTTAAGCTTAATAACATTTTAGAGTTGATATTTTTGGCTATGATTACATAATAGATCATTGAATATTTTATAAAGCGTTTGATTTCTGGTGGAAAATGTTTGTAACTATGGAACTATTTTGGTGGATATGCTATGTGAAAAAGTGCAATGAAATTGATTAATAACAGCTGATAATTGTAAACAAATGTTATTGTAATTTCATTAGAATGGGAATAACCATATTGTATTTGAAGTGTTACCGACGTAAATCATTGGTTTTGTTGTCGCAAATATCCAATTTGAAACAGTAAAACGCCAACACTTCAAATACTAGTACAATACAGTTATTCCCTAATTTCCTGTTTACTTTTTGTTGAATCTCTGTTGATAAAAAAAGTAGTTAATATTAATCATATTAATCAACTTTTTAGGAAGAAGAAAATGGTGAGGTTCCATTAAGAGATATTTCTACTGATTCTGTTGTCAGCCTGATGAAGTATATTTATGGTGGACAAATATCTGTTACAGAAAGTTCTCTAAAAGATTTACTTATGCTAGCTACTAGGTAAATATGTTGTATCTTTTCCTATGTACATCGATAAGAGTGAGTGAGTGATTGTTTGTATAATGCCAAATAAGCAATATTTCAGCGAGAACAAGTTACGTTCAGTGAGATGATGATGAAGTCCACTTTGTACTAGTCCAACACGCTTAGTTGGATTTTTATAGTGCCAGCTTACTGAAACAACAGTCCGCGGATAGACATGTTGCTCCACTCGGACACATTAGCCTGATTCCGAGCCAACTCGTCTTTGTTCTTTCTCCTTAATGTTGCGTGCTTAGCAGAGAAGCAACACATGCCAATTTAATAATCTTTGGTTTTACCTGATCGGGCCTCTAACCCACGATCTACCGCACTCGAGACGAAGAGGCTAACCAATGCACCACCGATGTGGTCGAAGTAGAATTTAATAAGGAAGTAAATTACAGGACATAGGGAATTAATTGTATTTTTTTTATTTTTTTATTTGTCGAATTAATTGAAATTGAGTATTCATATTGGGGCATAGCAAACTACACTATACATATTACCTTTTGGAAACGGGCAGATGAAACAGCAGTCCAGTTCCACTCAGAATTATTATCCTGACTTTGAGCCCATTAGTCTTTTCTCTTGTTATTCAATGCTGCATGGTTAACAGAGAACCAATGAACACCAATTTTATGGTTTTTGCTTTGACCTGATCGGGGATTAAACCTACCAACTACCACACTTTTACACGTAATCCTACATGATGTCAGGGAAAATGTTCTGACACCCACCATCCTCCATAGAATAATATAAATTGAATGAAATGCAAGTGGATGTAAGCAACTATTTACTCTTTTTTTTTATTTGGTTTCTTTATTTTTTCATCAGATTTGACTTGTCAGAGCTTCTGTTAATATGTAAAGAATTACAGACTAATTTATCATCAAATAGTCCTGAGAAGGTAAAGATATCTCAAAATAAAATGTCTGTAGAAAGTTTACTCAAACAATTATGGAGTGATTCTGAGGATAGTGAAGAAGACGAAGAGCTTTGTAAAGAAGATTTAATTGATGAAGTTCAAGATCAGACAACAGGAAGTGATAACAGAGTTGTCTGCTCCCAGAATTCTTCAATTATTAGTCATCAGTTGATAGAAAATATGGATGCTCACATTTCTTCAGAAGATTGTGAAGAAGAAAATGATATTCTTATAAACAAAACATTGTTAAAATGTAAAACAAAATTACCTTTAGAGAGAAATCTTCATAGTCCCAATAAACCATTACATCAAAAACCAAAGAGTGGGTCATTGATATTTGAGAATGATGAATTAGTAGTTTATAGCAATGTAAGTTCTTCAATTGGCAATACACAAGAGAAAAATGATACAAATGCAACTTCAGGCTCGTTAAGGCGTTCTACAAAGACCATAAATTCAAATAAAAATTTAATGAATTTTAAAGTTAGTCCAGTCAGTTTAGATGAAAAATCGATAGATTTGGATGTTGATGAACACTTAGTTAATTTAGAGAAAAGTCCTGCAAATTTAGATGAAAATGTAGTGAATTTGGATAAAAGTGGAAATTTAATGAATGTAGATGAAAATTCATCTAATATCGATGAAAATGTAATAAAATTAGATGATAGTGGAAATTTAATTAATATAGATGAGAATTCGTCAAATGTAGATGAAAATGCAATGAAATTACACGTAGATGATGAAATGGAAAATTCTTTTGAATTACCAGTGATACACATCTCTCAAAAAGACGAACATATTAATAGTTTTGATTCCAGTTTTGATCAACTAGATTTGACCTCAAGTTTGACTAACAGTGAAAATTTGATAAACACTGACGAAAATGGAGGTAACTGTGTTAAAAATATCAGTTTAAAAGATGATTTATTATCAGTGGTAAGTGATTCACAGAAATATAAATTTGTTGGTCAGAATAGAAATAAAAATAACAATAGTTTTGATTATGTTGAAACAAAACAATTGTGTAGAAATGAAAGTCCAAGAAAAGTAAGAAATAGAGAAGAATTCAAAGACAGGAAAAATAAAACTGAGTTATCTCCTCTTTGTAAAAGCAACAACATTCAAAAATCAAAAATGGATGAAAGATTTGACGAGAGTAATGATGATTTGATTATCATTGACGACGAAGACAGTAGAAAGCAAAGCAGTTTAAGTACTAATGATGACCTGGATAATTTAATGACCGGTGAACGTGAGAATGAAACTGATTTACAGAAACATACGACTGGAGAAGAATTGATGGACAAAACTTGTGACAGCGATACAGGATTCAACACCAGCTTGAATATTTCTGGTGGAGATTTATTTGCAAGCCCCTCTCCAACGATTCAAAGTAAAAAGATTAGACAAAATGTGATTTCTAAGGAACCACCAGTCGTAGAAGAAAATTGTTTTCAAGATAACATTTCTTACAATCCAGAAAACATTGTATCACCAGCATTTGGAAAATCTAAAAGGAAAGCATATGAAAGGGACTCAACTAGAACTAATTATCCATTACCAAAAAAGTTGAAACTTGATGATGAAAAAGATAAACAGGATGTTTTAATTATTGGAGACAATATGTCAGAATTATCACAGAAAAACATGGGTGTGTTGTCATCAAATTATTCACAATCTCCAAAATTTAAACAAACGGAAAAGAAAAAATGGAAATTTACGTCAAAAGTTAATATTATGAAAAACTCAGATATAACCTTTTCTGGTTCAGCCTGCAATGATCATAATTCACCACTAAAAGATCAATGTAATCATAGTGTCCATGAAAACAGCATTGGTGATAATGTTGACGAAAAACAGGATATCAGTAGGTCTGCAGTAAATTTCTGCACAAAGGAAATTGATAAAATTTCAGAAAATTCAGAAACTGAGAGTGGTGTTGATCATTCTGTTGAGGATGATTTAAATGACAGTGGGTTCAATTTGACACAATCGGTAATGTGTAAAAGTATAGGTGGAGAATCTGAAAATGGTGACAGAAATTATAACGACGAAATAAATCTGATCGATGAAAAAGAATCTGACAATGAAAAGAAACAGAGTGATGTCACTGTGCAATATAATATGACAGTTTCCATGGCAACAGATGACGATGTTTGGGATGATTTTGATGACTGTGGCGGTGGGGTTGATGGATTTGATGGACTCGTTCCCAATGTTACTCCAGCTAAGTCTCAGTCACAGGTAAGAGATAATTGTTCATACTACTGTGAAATCATTATTAATCATGGGGTTCTAATTTTTGCTGATTTCGTGGTCAACTTAAACCTCTCGTTCAGCTGCGCTTTACTCAGGAAAAGACAGATTTTCTCTCACTTGAGAAGATATCCCTGATGTTATTACTTTTTGTCTGTAGACGGGCCGTTGTGAGCATGATCGTATGGTAGTTGGATATACAACTACCTGTACAATCAGTGCCAATCATCACTAAAGTCGTGAGTTCAAACCTCATTCATGGCGAGGTGTACTGGATACAACATTATGTGATAAACTTTGTCAGTGACTTGCGACAGGTCAGTGGTTTTCTCTGGGTTTCCTTTACCAATAAAACTGACTACAATGATATAGCTGAAATATTATTGAAAGTGGTGTTAAACACTAAAACCCTAACCCTTTGTCTGTAGTCATCTTTGTCTTTCATCTTCATTGTTGTCTTTTAACTATACATGTAATATATTTTTTGTTTTATTTCATAGCTGTTTTATATTTATGAAAGATTGTGTTTCAGGATACTTTTAAAACACCTACAATGAGTAAAGAAGAAAAACGGAAAATGAAGCAAAATTGGGTGGCGCCATCTCCTTTTACTCCTATGCCTAATTTTGACACAATGGATACACCACAGATTAAGGTTAGTAATTTGTTAGATAGCCCATGCTAACATTACCTTTTTCATGATTCTAATGAAAGGAGCCAACATTGCAAGTGACATATTACATCTTTTATTCTGTATCACTGCTGACGTAGATAAATATATTTTAAATACCCTGAATAATACCTGGGTCAATAATGAATATATCATGAAAATTGATCCCGGGGTCAATATACCATATGACTCCAGACTTGAAATAAACTCCCAGTGCAGGAAATCTTTGTTAATACAACCTGTATAAAACAAACTCCTGTCTATTCTAAGCAAACAAGTTCATCCCAACGAGGTTCGGTTTTAGACAGGTTTTACTTTTTTGGTTTGCTTGCTCCCCAAAAATGTTAGATTATTTGGCTTTCCAACCAGAAAAGCATTGTTCACACTGAATTAGATATCTCCATTTTTTATTATTGTATATGATATTCAGTATGCTCTCACGAAAGAACTGAGGTCCGTTGTTGAACTTGTGATTAAACTAATCATATGATTAGCCCTAATTACATGATTCATTCCTAATCACATAATTAGCTAATTCAATGATTAAATATGATTTATAGTTGATACATTGATTAGAATAGAGTTCAGCAACAAAATTTAATCATTGCATTAGCTTAGTATGGGATTAGGAATTATTTATGTAATTAGGGCTAATCATCTGGTTAGTCTAATCACAAGTTCAACAACGGACCCAAGGTTTTAACAAATTTTATGCTGAAGCTTAAAAACAGAAGGTGTTTAACGTTGTTTAAATAGGTTTATTTTATATTTCTACAGAAAAAGGTGCAGAGTTATGGAGTGAAGCCTGTTGGTAAAAAAAGAATGATTAAATTACTGACTGATATTTACCAACAAACACATCAGTGTAAGTACATGTGTATATCAATATTCCATTGGTTAAATATACTAATTATTACAAATACCGGTAAAAATAAAAAACAATATCCAGAACGTCGAAAGAAACGCTGGTGAATACGGGTGGGACATTTAAATCCCGGGTCTTTTAAGCAACCGCCGGGTGACAACGCTTTCATCGGGTTATGGGTGGAATTCCCTGGTGTGTCACTTAAATTTAAAATATTGATGTATCCTATTATGGAAAGAGTTTTTTGTTGTTTTTACAGATGAAACAGACAGCGAGTTTGAAGAAGAAAGATGTGAAAAAAATACAGAGGTTAAAAATGAAGATGACAAAGATGAAGATGATAAAGATGATTTAGATAACAGTCAGGAATCACAATACAGGTACAGTCAAACCTACTTTAGTGACCACCTCTATTAAGTTACAGTCAAACCTATTTTAGTGACCACCTCTATTAAGCAATAACTTATTGTGTGACCTTAAGTTTTATTTCCCTTCACAGTGAATTTCATATCAATTAAACCTGTATTAAGGGACCACCTGTCTTATGTGACCATATTTCACTGTTTCCTTGGAAGATCACATAAGACAAGTATGTGCACTCAATATTGTGTTTCCTCACATATAATGAAAGTAAGTTGAGGACCATTTCTGGCATCATGGGCCTCTTTTTGAGGGAACTGGTAGGACTAGAATCTTCAAAATCAATCTGAACCTTTATTCTGTGCCAAGGATCATTGTGTTAGATTTCAGAAGATTGCCAGGATAGAACTTATAATTTATTGTGGAAAAATAATTTTGTCTTTGGACAGAAAACTGACGATGATGACACACCCATGTGATAGTATGTCTCAATAAAATTTGTGGTCGTTTAAAAAGCACAAATTTAATTGTGAAATAGAAGATTTGATTGATTATACCCCCCGCAACGAAGTTGTAGGGGGGTATACTGGTTTCACCATGTCCGTCCGTCCATCTGTAGACAAATCCTATGTCGTACGATAACATGAGTTGTGTTTCTTAGAATCTTTTAAAATTTTATCAGCTGTTTACTGGTGAAGAGAGGAGGATCCCTCTCATTTTTGACGATTTTCACTTTTGCCGTTCCACAGTTATTGGACTTGATATGACGGAAAATAGGATTTTTACCCTATGTCGTATGATAACTTGAGTAGTGTTTCTCAGAATGTTTTGAAATTTTATTAATTATTGCTTAACGTCCAGCAAGTAGAATGAAATAAATGAGGTGTGTTATGCAATAGAAATGTAGATATTAAATTTAGTGCACAAAACATGTTTCTGGAATAACTTTCAACATGTTTTGAGAAACAGTGTATAACCAGAGTAACAGAATTTAATAAATAAATAAACCACCTGTGTTAACATTATGTTTGGACTAAGGTATAGTAATTTTCATTGTATATTCCAGTGATTTGATAGAAGAAAGTTTCTTTCGATCAACAGAAGATGAAAATCAACCACTAAAGGTATTATATGTGTACAGAGTTGTATTTGGTTTGATTTACGGTGTTTAACACCACTTTCAAGAATATTTCAGTTATATCGTGGTGGTCAGAAACTAAATCCAACTACCGTACAATCAAGACCACAAGAGCCCCGAGTTGTATTTGGATTCTAGTATTTTTTATTTGTATAACTATTACTATTTGTAAAAGTGGACTACACATCTAATTGGTATTGGGGGACGTCGTGGTCGTGATCGTGTAACTGTTGGATTTACATCCAACTACCTATGCAATCAGTGCCTATCACCACTAATGTTGTGAGTTTGAATCCTGCTCATGGCGAGATGTACTCTATACATCATTATGTGATTAAGTTTGTCAGTAACTTACTGCAGGTCAGTGGTTTACTCTGGGTACTACAATTTCCTCCACCAATAAAACTGACCGTCACGATGTAACGGAAATATTGTTGATAGTGGTGTTAAACATCATACCCTAACCATCAAATTGGTATTGTGAGTGATTGTTGTTTAGCACCAAATAAGCAATTTTTCAGTTATATCATGGTGAGAATGAGTTACATTCGATGAGATGGTAATGATGTCCGCCTTATACTAGACCAGCATGCTTAGTTGAATTTTTATAGTGCTAGCTTACTAAAACAACAGTCTGTGGATAGATATATCGCTCCACTTGGACAAGTTGAATTTTATAGTGGTAGCTTACTAAAACAACAGTCTGTGGATAGATATATCGCTCCACTTGGACAAGTTGAATTTTATAGTGCTAGCTTACTAAAACAACAGTCTGTGGATAGATATATTGCTCCACTTGGACAAGTTGAATTTTATAGTGCTAGCTTACTAAAACAACAGTCTGTGGATAGATATATCGCTCCACTTGGACACCATTATTAACATTGAAGCAACAAATAAAAAATTTATAGTCTCGTTTGACCCGACCGGGATTCGAACCCACTATCTACCATGCTCCAGGCGAGCCAACTATCCATTACACCTCTGATGCTGCTCTCTAATTGGTATACACATGTATATTTTGTGCTATTTGTCAATGGACAGTTTAAATTATATTTTTATAATATAAAATATCTGTTTTAAATAATATGAAGAAAATTAAAGCAGAGGTCTGATTAAGTGTCAACAAGGACCAGAGGCAAAATTAATAACTATGTATACGTAGCTATGTATAGAGATGTCCTTTAAGGCAGGTTTGACTGTATTTAACTGTAGACAGATATCAGATAATTTATTTTAATTGAAGTCGTATTTAGAATCGTGAGGAAACATTTTCTTTATGTCATAAGTGCTAATCATTGATTAGTCAGTTACATTATGTGATGTCATTCTGTCATACCGATGCAACAACAAAAATTGAAGAAAATTGCTTTTTGCTACTGTCCATTAATATCACTGTTAAAAACGGGGGGCCGTCGTGATCATGATAATATGGTAGTTGGATTTACAACTATCTGTGCACTTAGTGCCCATCATCATTAAAGTTTTGAGTTCGAATCCCACTCATGGCGAGGTGTACTCAATACGTTATGTGATAAAGTTTGTCACTGACTTGCGGCAGGTCAATGGTTTTCTCTGGGTACTCCGGTTTTCCCCACCAATAAAGCTGGCCACCACGATATATAACTGAAATATTGTTGAAAGTGGCACTAAACACCATAACTCTTAACACTAAAACAGATTTTTACACACAAATATGTTGGGTTTTTTATATGCCCGTCTTTTAAGACAGGACGTATTATGGTATACCAATGTCCGTCTGTCCGTCCGTCCGTTTCACATGTCTCGCTCTAATTTAAGAACCCCTTGGCCAATTCACTTCAAATTTCACAGAGTTATTGGAATTGATGGTCTTACTTTATGTTGAAATTTCGAATTTTCATTCCAGAGTAATTTTTTTTGAGTTATGGGACTTTATTCATCAAATTGTAGGCGATTTTTCGTATGTCGTGCTGTAAATTGAGAACCCCTTGGCCAATTCACTTCAAACTTCACACAGTTATTGGAATTGATAGTCTTACGGTCTGTATACTTTTTGGTGAAATTTCGATTTTTCATTCCAGAGTTATGGGACTTTATTCATCAAATTGTAGGCGATTTTTCGTATGTCGCGCTGTAAATTGAGAACTCCTTCGCCAATTTATTTCAAACTTCATACTGTTATTGGAATTTATAGTCTTTACTGATTTCTCAAAAAATGTGTCGTATGTATAAATGTTCCAATTCATGTTTATGGTGCATCTGTTGGTGAAATTTAGATTTTTCATTGAAGAGTTATGGGAAAGAAAGTCTTTACAAATATTGTATTAATGTTGACGACGGGCGTATCATGCGCTCTTGGCACAGCTGTTTATTTACTTTAAAAAAACAATTATAATACTATTTCAGCCTGGAGAAAAAAATCTAGAGGAAAAACTTATGGATTTTCTAAAACACAAACCAGATATTCAAATTAGAATTCTAATGTATGAGGTAAGTATTATATTTAATGTTTAAGTGGTTAGCTCTTTTTATAGGTTTATTTTCAGTATTGTATTATCAGTAGTTACCATCTTATATAATGTGATACAACATTATGTGATAAAGTTTGTCAGTGACTTGCGGCAGATTGGTGGTTTTCTCTGGGTACATTGGGTGAAAATGAATAAAATAATGTCTCAAAAACTAAAGCTGATTGAACAAAATTTGTGCATGAATAACAAAATGAGGAATACAGGCTCAGATGAGCCTCTTGTTTCTTCAGACATACATATCATCCTTTTGAAGTATGTAAACCTTAACATGGAAGACATCTAGTTTTACTGCAGGATTTCTTCCATATTACTGATTATTTTGAAGTATTAGATATTTAGAATTATAGTACATATACAATGTATGTAGTAACATTTTAATTCATCCAAAATAAATGTGGAGGGTTTAGCTAATGCAGTATGAATATAATGATCTTTAAAGAGCAGATTCTACCTTAGCTAGTAGTCAGTTAACTATGAGCATTATTCTTCTGTCCATGTTTATTATCCCCTCGCCAACGAAGTTGCGAAGGGATATAGTAACGCTACCGTCTTTCCTTCCGTCCTTCCGTAACATCCTTGTGAACACTCTAGAATCAACATCCATTCAATGGATTTTGACCAAACTTGGTACATACTTAGTCGTTAAGAGAATCTGGAACCCTATTGATTTTCAAGGTCAAAGGTCAAGGTCACCGGATCAAATTTTTACCGCATAACATCCTTGTGAACACTCTAGAATCAACATCCTTCAATGGATTTTGACCAAACTTGGTACATACTTACATTTGTAATCTTTAGGAGAGTCTGGAACCCTATTGATTTTCAAGGTCAAAGGTCAGTGTCACCGGGTCAAATTTTGACAGTGTAACATCCATGTGAACACTCTAGAATCAACATCCTTCAATGGATTTTGACCAAACTTGGTACATACTTAGTCCTTAAGAGAATCTGGAACCCTATTGATTTTCAAGGTCAAGGTCACCGGGTAAAATTTTTAGGCGAGGGGATACGCCACGCTTTGCGTTGCCCTTGTGTTGTCATTTATTTTTGTGATAGTATGTGGTCTTGTTGAGTGGAAGCGAATCTATGCAGGTTTATTATCATTTGTTTGCTAGTATATATGTATTGCTATTGGAGATCCAGTTATCAAGAGGGGAGGGTTGGGTTTAGCCACTGCCACAATTTTGTGCCTATCCCAAGCTAGGATCTGGATTTCTAGCATCATATGTCATGGTCTTTTTTATGTTCAATGAGTTGTTGATATTGGTGGATTTGTTGAGAATCACTGTTTAAACTTTTTTTTTCATAGCATGTTGTTAACAGATGTCTTACATTTCAAGTTTAAAAAATTGTACGATATTATAGGGTTATGTTTGTGATAACAATTTTGTTCATATTTTAGCCCTTGGAGCTTGAAATATTAAAACAGAAAATTACAGAAGCAGGAATCAAAGTTTCTATGGACAAACTGAAAGAATTCTTAGATGAAAAGGTAATACTGAAATCAGGGAGTGAAAACACAATTCAATGTTAATCAATGTAGACTGGTCACAAATTACTTTGAACCGCATCGGTGGTGTAATGGTTAGCGTGCTCGCCTCGAGTGCGGTAGATCGTTGGTTTGTGTGCCTCTCGGGTCAAACCAAAGACTATGAAATTGGTATTTGTTGCTTCTCCGCTAAACATGCAGCATTAAGGAGAAAGAGCAAAGACTTGTTGGCTCGGAATCAGAATAATGTGTCCGAGTGGATCGACATGTCTATCCGCGGACTGTTGTTTCAGTGAACTAGCACTATAAAAATCTAACAACTAAATGTGTTGTAGTACAAAGCAGACATCATCATATCATTGAAATGTAGCTTGCTCTCACCATGATGTATGTGTTGTAGTACAAAGCAGACATCATCATATCATTTAAATGTAACTTGCTCTCGCCATGATGTATGTGTTGTAGTACAAAGCAGACATCATCATATCATTGAAATGTAACTTGCTCTCACCATGATGTATGTGTTGTAGTACAAAGCAGACATCATCATATCATTTAAATGTAACTTGCTCTCACCATGATGTATGTGTTGTAGTACAAAGCAGACATCATCATATCATTGAAATGTAACTTGCTCTCACCATGATGTAATGTGTTGTAGTACAAAGCAGACATCATCATATCATTGAAATGTAACTTGCTCTCACCATGATGTATGTGTTGTAGTACAAAGCAGACATCATCATATCATTTAAATGTAACTTGCTCTCGCCATGATGTATGTGTTGTAGTACAAAGCAGACATCATCATATCATTTAAATGTAACTTGCTCTCACCATGATGTAATGTGTTGTAGTACAAAGCAGACATCATCATATCATTGAAATGTAACTTGCTCTCACCATGATGTATGTGTTGTAGTACAAAGCAGACATCATCATATCATTTAAATGTAACTTGCTCTCACCATGATGTATGTGTTGTAGTACAAAGCAGACATCATCATATCATTTAAATGTAACTTGCTCTCACCATGATGTATGTGTTGTAGTACAAAGTAGACATCATCATATCATTGAAATGTAACTTGCTCTCACCATGATGTAATGTGTTGTAGTACAAAGCAGACATCATCATATCATTTAAATGTAACTTGCTCTCACCATGATGTATGTGTTGTAGTACAAAGCAGACATCATCATATCATTTAAATGTAACTTGCTCTCGCCATGATGTATGTGTTGTAGTACAAAGCAGACATCATCATATCATTGAAATGTAACTTGCTCTCACCATGATGTAATATGTTGTAGTACAAAGCAGACATCATCATATCATTTAAATGTAACTTGCTCTCACCATGATGTAATGGAAAAATAATTATTTTGGTGTTTAGACAAAAATTACTCACTGCTCCTAAGAAATCAAATGGTTTTGTTCAGATGAAACAAATTGATTTCATGTAACAAAAATTTTGCTATGCAGATTATTTGTACGAGCTTTAGAAACAGATAGAAAAGTGAGCAGTTGGCAAGCTTTTCAGTCCTGTTTTGGAGCGAGTGCAAATGAATTCCGGGTCTGAATAAAGTGAGGCAAAGGGGGTGAATTTAGACAAATTTTGAAAAAAAAGAAGATTTTATTTGCTTTCAAAAGGTTACACTTGCCGTTTCAAAAGTAAGGCATTTGCCTCATTTGCCTCCATTGCGCTACGGCCATGCAAGTATTGATATCCGATAATTTTTACGTGTCCGTTCCAGAGTCATTCTTGTTCTTATATTTCAAATATTAATATTTCTGTTCATTAAAGCGTTTCTGAGATTGCGATTTTAATTTTGTCAATGTCCTTGAACTTCATCAAAGCATGAAGGAACGATAAATGATACAATAAAATAGTTTTGATCTGGCATTTCACTTTAGTTTTAATCAAAATAAATTATGGACAAATTGGAGATCAAACAGGGCTCTTTCATACAACAAACCCAATATTTTATACCAGTGGAAATAGATTTGTCCGTCGTACCGGCACGTTTGGGAATCTCTGTTTTTTTCACTTGTCCCGTTGGACAACCGTAATACAAGATCTACTTGTCCGACGTCAGTTTTCACTGGTACCGGACAAACGTTAATGTCAAGGCCTGTACTGTTTCTTACTGTTGATCAACATGAATCAGGTACCAGAAAATTTATAACTTTGTCAGTGTCCGTTTAAAGCATAAATTTATCCAGTCAATGCTATTTGGCTGCTCAAATAGAACGAGTGCAGTATAAATATATATGACTAATGATTGATATTATCTTCCAGTTTTGATAAAAAAAAAAATGACTTTACTAGTCTTTGATTACCTATATTAGATGTACATAACAAATAAAAACATTTTTTATCGTAACCATGGTAATTTTAAAATTTCAGTGCATTACGTTTACGATGAAAAATATGAGAAAAAGTCCCAGAAAGAAGAGAAGGAGTCCAAAGAAAAGAAAATCTAAAGAACGAGACAGTCCCACTAAAAGTCCCTCAAAGGGACGGGGAAGAGGAAAGAAAAAACTAAACCCTTGTTAAAAGTATTGATGTTGTGGGCTATCAAAAATACATTCATGTATTAAGAGGTCACCTTTGAGACAAATATACAATATCGGTGTATTGACGGTAAATATAGAATGTGATGAGGCTTAGAAACGGGGGAAAGACGAGCTTTTAGCGAGTCTTTCCAACCATTTCTTACCGAGCCACATAAATTCTATATTTACCGTCAATACACCAATATTGTATTTATCCTGCAATAAAATTTGCAAAAATAAATGTTATTTAATTTGATAATTTAAAAAAAATAACGGAAACCCCAATTGATACCTCAATAGTAGTTCCGGTAAGGGGCATGGCTTAATACTTTATTAGGCTAATGTAAAAAGTGTTATTATGACAGGGGTGTGGCTTAATAACTTTATGAGGTTTGTGTGAAAAGTGTTATTATGACAGGTGTGTGGCTTAATAGCATTATTAGGCTAATGTGACAAGTGTTATTATGACAGGTGTGTGGCTTAATAGCTTTATTAGGCTAGTGTGAAAAGTGTTATTATGACAGGTGTGTGGCTTAATAGCATTATTAGGCTAGTGTGAAAAGTGTTGTTACGACAGGTGTGTGGCTTAATAGCTTTATTAGGCTAGTGTGAAAAGTGTTATTATGACAGGGGTGTGGCTTAATAGCTTTATTAGGCTAATGTGAAAAGTGTTATTATGACAGGTGTGTGGCTTAATAGCATTATTAGGCTAATGTGACAAATGTTATTATGACAGGGGTGTGGCTTAATAGCATTATTAGGCTAATGTGAAAAGTGTTATTACGATAGGGGTGTGACTTAATAGCTTTATTAGGCTAATGTGAAATAGAGTGTTATTATGATACTGTCATAATAAAGCAACAGTGTATTTCAACCTATTTATTATGACAAATAATAACCCAATTGCAGGATAAATAAAAAGTAGCCTTATAAGACAGGTGACCTCTTACAAGAGATCAATTCATATGAAATTCTCTATGAAGGGTCATATTAAAAGATGTCCTTTTAATACAGGTGACTGCTTAATAGAGGCTTGGGTATGTTTGACTACATAGAAATGGAAATATCCTGGATTTTTGACATTAGGAAATTTTAGAACTGTTAACATAAACATGTAGTAACCCTTATTGTTTTATATGACTTATTTGTGAATTAGGTTATAAGTACACATGTACTTGCTATTAAAGAATGAATTAGATATCTATAAATTCATTTTGTGAATATATTGTATGAGCTATATTTATTTATTTATGATAAAAAAATAAAGACATTCTTGATAACACTTATCTTATTATCAATTTAAAATATAAACGTATCAGTAGTGTAATGGTTAGCATGCTCACCTCGAGTGTGATAGATCATTGGTTGGAGTTTCGATCTGCTCTCATCAAAGACTATGAAATTAGTATTTGCTGCTTTTCAGCTAAGCACACATTATTTAAGAAGCAAAAGCAAAGACTGGTTGGCTCAGAATTGGGATAATGTGTCCAAGTGGAGCAACATGTCTACCTGCAGACTGTTGTTTCAGTCTGCTAGCACTATGAAAAATCCAACTAAGTGTGTTGGTCTTGTACAAAGCAGACATCATCATCATCTTATCTAAATGTAACTTGTTCTCGTAATGATATGGCTGAATAATTGCTGATTTGCCATTAAACAACAATCACTTACTCAATGTAAAATAGAAAAGCAGTGATGTTTGATAATTTCAGCTGACACACAACACTATGAACAGCTGCTTGATTGTAAACCCCTATTAAAACACTATGTACAGAAGGTGTTGGAAAAGGCCAGGTGGTGTCATGGTGGTCATGCTTGCCTCGGTTGCAGTCGATCGTGGGTTTGAGCCCAGGTAGGGTCAAACCAAAGGCTATGAAATTGGTATTTGCTGCTTCTCGGCTAAGCATGCAATATATAAGTAGTAAAAATCAGGATAATGTTGTCCTAGTGAAGCAACATGTTTACCTGTGGACTGTTGCTTTAGTGAGCTAGCACTATACAATATTTATCTAATTGTGTTGGTCTAGTACAAAACGTACATGATCATCAACTCATTAAAATAAAACTTGATCTTGCCATGATATAGCTGAACAAACAAAGTGTACATCATCATCAACTCATTAAAATAAAACTTGATCTTGCCATGATATAGCTGAACAAACAAAGCATACATCATCAACTCATTGAAATAAAACTTGATCTTGCGATGATATAGCTGAACAAACAAAGCGTACATCATCATCAACTCATTAAAATAAAACTTGATCTTGCCATGATATAGCTGAACAAACAAAGTGTACATCATCATCAACTCATTAAAATAAAACTTGATCTTGCGATGATACAGCTGAACAAACAAAGCATACATCATCAACTCATTGAAATAAAACTTGATCTTGCCATGATATAGCTGAACAAACAAAGCGTACATCATCATCAACTCATTAAAATAAAACTTGATCTTGCCATGATATAGCTGAACAAACAAAGCATACATCATCAACTCATTGAAATAAAACTTGATCTTGCCATGACATAGCTGAACAAACAAAGCATACATCATCAACTCATTGAAATAAAACTTGATCTTGCCATGATATAGCTGAACAAACAAAGCGTACATCATCATCAACTCATTAAAATAAAACTTGATCTTGCCATGATATAGCTGAACAAACAAAGCGTACATCATCATCAACTCATTGAAATAAAACTTGATCTTGCCATGATATAGCTGAACAAACAAAGCGTACATCATCATCTCATTGAAATAAAACTTGATCTTGCCATGATATAGCTGAACAAACAAAGCGTACATCATCATCAACTCATTGAAATAAAACTTGATCTTGCCATGATATAGCTGAACAAACAAAGCGTACATCATCATCTCATTGAAATAAAACTTGATCTTGCCATGACATAGCTGAACAAACAAAGCGTACATCATCATCAACTCATTAAAATAAAACTTGATCTTGCCATGATATAGCTGAACAAACAAAGTGTACATCATCATCAACTCATTAAAATAAAACTTGATCTTGCCATGATATAGCTGAACAAACAAAGCATACATCATCAACTCATTAAAATAAAACTTGATCTTGCCATGATATAGCTGAACAAACAAAGCGTACATCATCATCAACTCATTAAAATAAAACTTGATCTTGCCATGATATAGCTGAACAAACAAAGCATACATCATCATCAACTCATTAAAATAAAACTTGATCTTGCCATGATATAGCTGAACAAACAAAGCGTACATCATCAACTCATTGAAATAAAACTTGATCTTGCCATGATATAGCTGAACAAACAAAGCATACATCATCAACTCATTGAAATAAAACTTGATCTTGCCATGATATAGCTGAACAAACAAAGCGTACATCATCATCAACTCATTAAAATAAAACTTGATCTTGCCATGATATAGCTGAACAAACAAAGCGTACATCATCAACTCATTGAAATAAAACTTGATCTTGCCATGATATATTTGAACAAACAAAGCATACATCATCATCAACACATTAAAATAAAACTTGATCTTGCCATGATATAGCTGAACAAACAAAGCGTACATCATCAACTCATTGAAATAAAACTTGATCTTGCCATGATATATCTGAACAAACAAAGCATACATCATCATCAACTCATTAAAATAAAACTTGATCTTGCCATGATATAGCTGAACAAACAAAGCATACATCATCAACTCATTGAAATAAAACTTGATCTTGCCATGATATAGCTGAACAAACAAAGCATACATCATCATCAACTCATTAAAATAAAACTTGATCTTGCCATGATATAGCTGAACAAACAAAGCATACATCATCAACTCATTGAAATAAAACTTGATCTTGCCATGATATAGCTGAACAAACAAAGCATACATCATCAACTCATTGAAATAAAACTTGATCTTGCCATGATATAGCTGAACAAACAAAGCGTACATCATCATCAACTCATTAAAATAAAACTTGATCTTACCATGACATAGCTGAACAAACAAAGCGTACATCATCATCAACTCATTAAAATAAAACTTGATCTTGCCATGATATAGCTGAACAAACAAAGCATACATCATCAACTCCTTGAAATAAAACTTGATCTTGCCATGCTATATCTGAACAAACAAAGCGTACATCATCATCAACTCATTAAAATAAAACTTGATCTTGCCATGATATAGCTGAACAAACAAAGCGTACATCATAATCAACTCATTAAAATAAAACTTGATCTTGCCATGATATAGCTGAACAAACAAAGCGTACATCATCATCAACTCATTAAAATAAAACTTGATCTTGCCATGATATAGCTGAACAAACAAAGCATACATCATCAACTCATTGAAATAAAACTTGATCTTGCCATGATATAGCTGAACAAACAAAGCGTACATCATCAACTCATTGAAATAAAACTTGATCTTGCCATGATATAGCTGAACAAACAAAGTGTACATCATCATCAACTCATTAAAATAAAACTTGATCTTGCCATGATATAGCTGAACAAACAAAGCATACATCATCAACTCATTAAAATAAAACTTGATCTTGCCATGATATAGCTGAACAAACAAAGCGTACATCATCATCAACTCATTGAAATAAAACTTGATCTTGCCATGATATAGCTGAACAAACAAAGCGTACATCATCATCTCATTGAAATAAAACTTGATCTTGCCATGACATAGCTGAACAAACAAAGCGTACATCATCATCAACTCATTAAAATAAAACTTGATCTTGCCATGATATAGCTGAACAAACAAAGTGTACATCATCATCAACTCATTAAAATAAAACTTGATCTTGCCATGATATAGCTGAACAAACAAAGCATACATCATCAACTCATTAAAATAAAACTTGATCTTGCCATGATATAGCTGAACAAACAAAGCGTACATCATCATCAACTCATTAAAATAAAACTTGATCTTGCCATGACATAGCTGAACAAACAAAGCGTACATCATCATCAACTCATTAAAATAAAACTTGATCTTGCCATGATATAGCTGAACAAACAAAGCATACATCATCATCAACTCATTAAAATAAAACTTGATCTTGCCATGATATAGCTGAACAAACAAAGTATACATCATCAACTCATTGAAATAAAACTTGATCTTGCCATGATATAGCTGAACAAACAAAGCATACATCATCAACTCATTGAAATAAAACTTGATCTTGCCATGACATAGCTGAACAAACAAAGCGTACATCATCATCAACTCATTAAAATAAAACTTGATCTTGCCATGATATAGCTGAACAAACAAAGCGTACATCATCATCAACTCATTGAAATAAAACTTGATCTTGCCATGATATAGCTGAACAAACAAAGCGTACATCATCATCTCATTGAAATAAAACTTGATCTTGCCATGATATAGCTGAACAAACAAAGCGTACATCATCATCAACTCATTGAAATAAAACTTGATCTTGCCATGATATAGCTGAACAAACAAAGCGTACATCATCATCTCATTGAAATAAAACTTGATCTTGCCATGACATAGCTGAACAAACAAAGCGTACATCATCATCAACTCATTAAAATAAAACTTGATCTTGCCATGATATAGCTGAACAAACAAAGTGTACATCATCATCAACTCATTAAAATAAAACTTGATCTTGCCATGATATAGCTGAACAAACAAAGCATACATCATCAACTCATTGAAATAAAACTTGATCTTGCCATGATATAGCTGAACAAACAAAGCATACATCATCAACTCATTGAAATAAAACTTGATCTTGCCATGATATAGCTGAACAAACAAAGCGTACATCATCATTAACTCATTGAAATAAAACTTGATCTTGCCATGATATAGCTGAACAAACAAAGCGTACATCATCAACTCATTGAAATAAAACTTGATCTTGCCATGATATATCTGAACAAACAAAGCATACATCATCAACTCATTAAAATAAAACTTGATCTTGCCATGATATAGCTGAACAAACAAAGCATACATCATCATCAACTCATTAAAATAAAACTTGATCTTGCCATGATATAGCTGAACAAACAAAGCATACATCATCAACTCATTAAAATAAAACTTGATCTTGCCATGATATAGCTGAACAAACAAAGCGTACATCATCATCAACTAATTGAAATAAAACTTGATCTTGCCATGATATAGCTGAACAAACAAAGCATACATCATCATCAACTCATTAAAATAAAACTTGATCTTGCCATGATATAGCTGAACAAACAAAGTGTACATCATCATCAACTCATTAAAATAAAACTTGATCTTGCCATGATATAGCTGAACAAACAAAGCATACATCATCAACTCATTGAAATAAAACTTGATCTTGCCATGATATAGCTGAACAAACAAAGCGTACATCATCATCAACTCATTAAAATAAAACTTGATCTTGCCATGATATAGCTGAACAAACAAAGCGTACATCATCATCAACTCATTGAAATAAAACTTGATCTTGACATGATATAGCTGAACAAACAAAGCGTACATCATCATCTCATTGAAATAAAACTTGATCTTGCCATGACATAGCTGAACAAACAAAGCATACATCATCATCAACTCATTAAAATAAAACTTGATCTTGCCATGATCTATCTGAACAAACAAAGTGTACATCATCATCAACTCATTAAAATAAAACTTGATCTTGCGATGATATAGCTGAACAACTGCTTACTTAACATTAAACAACAATCACTCATTTAATGTAGATATATCTATGGTAGAGGTATGTGTAGATTCATGTATTCTGGAACTTCAGAAAGGCAAATGAAGAAAAAAGTATGTAAATGAACTTGAAAAGCATTTTGGATTCAATGATGACAATAAGCTTGTGTTTAAAGATGATCATTTAAAGGCCACAGAAATATCCATATCATAAGGAGGGAATTCATCAATCAGATAATATTAAAATTGAATAAAGGATTTCTAAAACAAGAAAGTACCATAGTTTAAGCTTTGGTGTACTTGGAATGAGACAGTTTCAATGTAGAGTTGAATTAGAAAACTGGAGCAAAGAACAAGCAGAAATTCTGCTATAACACTTTGGACATGAATAACAAAGTAAACGAGACGATGTGGCACAGCCAGTGATAAATGTTGAAGTAGTTAGAAAGGAGTGGGGCTTTGTCAAGCCACTGGTTGTTAGATGTTGAGATCCCAAATTTAATCTAAGTGAGCTTTGGGGTTTGATCAACAGCTATCATAAGTGTGAATTTCCTAATTTGTTGAAATTAGCTGCATTGGTAGTTTCTGATCATATACACACAGCAGGCATGGGTTTAATTCACAATATAAAATAAAGACATACTTGAGAAATAGAATCTCTTCTGAAAAGGTTGATGACTTAATGACAATAAGCTATGTAAGGGACAGGCACTATTAGAGTTCAATAAAACCACCGAACTGCCGGAAGTCACTGACAAGCTTTATCACACGATGGTGTATCTAGTACACCTCATGATCACCATGAGCGGGATTCGAACTCACAACTTTAGTGGTGATATGCACTGATTGCATAGATAGCTATAAATCCAACTTCCATAGGATTATGACCAAGGATGGCTCCAAGAGGTCCTGATCAGTAACACTGTGACTGGTGACAAAATAAAACTGGCTTCAAAATGAACAATAACAAGTCAACAGCTACAAATTTAATTAATCTATAATAAAACATTTCAGCATCAATATTTCTTCTTTATAATACATTTGTCATAAAAAAATATATATAAATATTTTATTTTAAATGGATAAACATGCATTAGTCAAAATCAAATATGCATATAAACATGTGGATGGATATGAGACGTGACAATCATACCTAATAAGGCAATTTGGAAAAGAACTATATATACATCAATTAATGAATACTGGAAAGATCAATTAGTGAAAGATGCTACAACAAAATCTACACTAAAACTGTTCAACTTTGAGGAATTTGAAATTGGTAAAATACGTAACATTTGGAAAAGTTGTGGTTCTGATTTATATGCAGTTAAAAGAGCATGTGTTAAATCTAAAATAGTTTGCGGAACATACACACTTCAAGCTGATCGAGCTAGATTTAATGGACAAAAAACTACCTCCATGTGCCCTCTTTGCTTCAAAGAACCGGAAGATACAAAACACTTCTTATTAAAGTGCATCATACTAAACGATACACGATCAAAATTCATCAAGAAATAAAGGTAATAACAAAATTACCGAACTCCGAACAATCTTATAAAGGGAAAGTCAAAACTCACAATTATATAAACAGACAAAATCAGTCAACAACCGGAAAACTGTGAAAACCGCAATGACCCTGACTTGGTACAGGCATTTCTAAAGAAATGGTGGGTTGAATCAGATTTCAAGGCGCCAAACCTCCCGCTCTCATCACGGTTCAAAGGTTCCGGCTGTCACTGTAACAGTATTTAAATACAGGAACAAAATAGGTAAAATAGTTGTCAAAGCAGTACCATATTCGGTGACGTAAAAAAACTGAGGGATCTGTTAGAATTGAAATTATTGAAACCTCTCGTATTTGAACTATTTGAATGTGATGATAATCTTCTGCAGTTAATAGTTGACTGCACTAAGTTCCATTTTCTGAATGAATTATATACCGATATTGAAAGATTAACCAGTAGTATGTGCTTTGCGCTAGACCTGAAAAGATCAAATTTAATTGGGTAGATGTTTAAATGAAGTCATGGATTTTATGTTAGTTACAGAGGAACATTATTGTGTTGAACAGTGGTGACATGAGAGTGATGGAGGTGTATGTATATAATCCTTACGTATGGATGATTTTTTTTTTTTTTATATTTTACCATAACTATGGGCATCAATGGATGTATTTTAGATTTTACCATAAAAATGTGCACCGATGATATGTCTTTTAGTCTTTACCACAATTATGCGTCTTAGGTTTTACCACAATTACGAGTTTTAGATTTTACCACAATTATGTGAATCGATGAATGTGTTTTAGATTTTACCACAATTATGTGCATCGATGGATGTGTCTTAGATTTTACCACAATTATGTGAATCGATGGATGTGTTTTAGATTTTACCACAATTATGTGCAACGATGGATGTATCCTAGATTTTATCACTTTTTAATGTCTTGAATTTTACCAAATCTATGTGTCTTGATTTTACCACACCTATGTGTCTTAGATTTTAACACAATTATGTGCATCGATGGATGTGTCTTAGATTTTAACACTATTATGTGCATCGATGGATGTGTCTTAGATTTTAACACAATTATGTGCATCGATGGATGTGTCTTAGATTTTACCACTATTATGTGAATCGATGGATGTGTTTTAGATTTTACCACAATTATGTGCAACGATGGATGTATCCTAGATTTTATCACTTTTTAATGTCTTGAATTTTACCAAATCTATGTGTCTTGATTTTACCACACCTATGTGTCTTAGATTTTAACACAATTATGTGCATCGATGGATATGTCTTAGATTTTACCACTATTATGTGCATCGATGGATGGGTCTTAGTTATTAAACGATATATACTTTTACATGTGCGTGCATAAAAATGTAAATAAGAAAGCAAAGTGCGTGTGTTATGACATACTCTTTTTAAAAATGTTCCACATCCCGTATAAAATATAATGTGATAAAAACGTAAATAATATAAAATACGCTTCAATAATGGATGAAGATCCGTTGAAGAAGTGGTTCGCCTGACAAAGGCGACAGCATACAGAGAAGGTAACAGGTAACAGTAGGGTAGTGGGTGCTTAAAAAGGCCGCTAGTTTTCGAGTTTGGGTTAATAGTATGACACACGGCTAATTTTTCATATTTTGACGTAAAAATTATTGTAGTTTTTATTTATTTATGTCGTCGTAACCCACAGTGGTCACATTTTCATATTTTTTACGTTTTCTGAAGGCACCCTCTAACTGTACATTTTACAACAAAATTTCAACACGAATAAAATGAACATCAAGACCTGTAAGTTATCAAATCAAAGTGCTTGACACAAAGACAATATGCTAATTATATCATCAAAACTAAAAACGGGAAACTTAACACCTTTTTATTTTTTTTTTTTTTTTTTTAAGTTTTCTCGTATCTACATACATGTATTACCAAAATGTTACCCTATTTTCAAGTATAGAATGATGTTCCGAAGGAATTCTAGAATATTTTAAATAGAAGTAAATCCATCCTTATTTTTAAAGTTATCATTCAATAGAAATTAGCAATTAAAGAGATCTGATCAAATTTAGCCTGTGGCAAACACGGATTACCACGTGTCGGTATTCGATTTGTGGTTAACACAATCCAGTCATTATTCAGTACGTGTACTGAAACAGTATATTTAACATGTTGTCTTCTGTTTGGCGTGTGATTGTGTCTTTTAGTAGAATGAACTTATTGCAATACAATGAGCGAACAACTATGTAGTTAAATTACGCTATTTTTGATATTTTTGTATTTTCGTGAGTTTTAGCATATTTAAAATTGACCCCACACAAATTTTACAATATTTATTTTGACCCCCCCAACATATCCAGAAATTGATGGTACTTTCCTTATAAATATTCATCATATTTAAATTAGATTTTGATCACGTGACTGCAGTTTCAAGCTTGATGGATCGTTTATTAGATTTGTCCAAAAATAGCCTACAGTACGGAAATCCAATGTGTCCGTCAATGATTCGAAAATTAAAAGTTATTGTTTATTTCCGCAAAGTTTTTCTTCTGTCAAAATTCAAATATTTTTGTTTTGTAACGATTTTAGACATGTCTTTCATATCGCGATCATGCAAAAATGACCATATTATATTTAATGTGGGAACCCCGAGTTTAGAAGCTAGAAATATAAGGTTAGTCAATATAATTACATATATTATTAAGGAATCTAAATTAATTTCAGAAAATATGTCGCCAAATGTCATTCATTGTTAAATTTTGTGTCACACGCCACCAGTTTCATGTATTTCAGACATTCTTACATAGACTCTTAAGGCCAAAAAAGGGTTCGTCGCTTCGGATTTTCATTTAGTCCAGGAACCTCGAATATTTAATTCTTTTCATTAATTTTTATTTCATTTAATTCAGCTTGATTCAATGTATCATTTTCAAGTTCAGAAAATGACACACATGCAATTATGAATGATATCGTCTATATAGATCATATGAAAATTGCAGCCGTCCCGGTGTCGCCATCTTAGATATGCAAATGAGCAAAGTACCCATCATTTCTGGCTATGTGAAAAAATGGACAAATAACATAGTATTAATATATATCTGTGAGAAGACTACATCTCAAGAATATACTTCTATATGACCATTGCTAAATACCCATACATTATATTTAAATGGAAAATTATTTATATAGAGAATAGATAAAAAAGAACTGAGCATTTGCAGTCTTGACATGCTCTCAATGCTTAGCATAATTTTCTCCTTAATAGCATTACTTTTATTCTGCGGCCATCTATAGCTTGCAAGCTGTTCAGTATGACTCTCACTTATTGTTGGAGGCCACATTGTAATCTATTGTTGCTTTATAATTTGATAGTTGGACTTCTGTAGTGTGGTCTCATTGACATTTATGCAACATTTTTTTAGTTTTCATTAAGTGAAACATTGATGAAATAATTCAAACATTTATTCCTAGTGATTTAAAGATTAATATTAATATACATTTTTTGTCCAAAGCAACACATAAAAACAGTACGTTTTCTTAAAATATTAAAGACAACATGAACAAAGTCATATTTTCTGATTTCACCCTACAGAATTCCCAATTATTTAAATGAAGATACATGAGTAGTATATGGGTACGGACAAAGTCATATTTGTGGGGGAACAATGGGGAGCAATCGGAAGTGATATCACCGGAAGTCACGTGACCGGAAGGCGCATGACCGGAAGAGGCCCTGTCCGGAACCAGAAGTATGTTATGCGCATGCGCAACAGGAAGTTTAGCAATACCCCTAGTGGGACTTTTTCACCGGAAGTGACGTCAGTGATCGTGTGCGCATGCACAACCGGTACATTTTGCATTACTACTAGAGTAGTAGTATAAGTACATGGCTACCTGTGACCGAAGGTCACCCGAAGGGGTGGAAGGGTGTGCGCATGCCCAACCGGAAGTTGGGCAATATCATCGGAAGTTGGCTACATAATGTTGGTTGGGGTGTTCTCTACGACGTCCGCGTCTACCCCTTTCCCTGGTTATCTGCCCCTTAGAATCCCTAATTTTGAAACTGGGTGGGAACCCCTCCATTCTCGTAGACATAGTAGAAAATTAAACTTGTTCTACAAAATACGTAATAATGATAGTCCTTTATATTTATACGATTGTTTACTGCCTTTTATACGAGAGGAAAATGAATTAAATTTGCGCAACCAAACCGAATTTAGAAATCCATTCACTAGATTACAATTATTTGCAAACTCCTTTTTCCCTTCTACTATTAAATCATGGAATAAATTAAGTCCACAATTAAGAAATGCACCTACTCTAAATAGATTCAAACAAGCAAATAAAAATCATACAATAAAACCCCCCAAATTTTACATTGCCGGATGTAGAATATTAAATATAATTCACACTAGACTGAGACATAGATCCAGTAGCTTGAATGCTGATCTTTTTCGTGTGCATTGGCTAATGATCCAGGCTGTATATGTGGGTGTGCATTTAAAGATGCAATTCATTATATATTAGAATGTTGTCTTTACAACGAAGCAAGAGAAGAATTGAAATTAAGACTAGTTTTTCTTAATGAACTTAAAATTGAAGTCCTACTTTTTGGCGATGACACCTTAACTGAGATGCAGAATGTGCAAATTTTCAAATCTGTACAACTTTACATCAAACGAACAAAACGTTTTACCCATTTATGATCACAACCCCACCCCCTCCCAAATATATATTTGATTAATTAATCAATCAATCAATCAATCAATCAATCAATCAATCAATCAATCAATCAATCAATCAATCAATCAATCAATCAATTTCATCTCAGATACCAGTATGGTAAAACATGCTTATATTATATAATTTCATGCTTTTTGTTTTGTATTTATTTTTTTTTTGTTTTTTTTGTTGTGTCTCGTTTTTTTTTCATTTTTCAAAGAATTTATTTATAATGTTGTATATTGTATTTTACTATTGCTGACGCATGTACTATTGTAGTTATTTATTATGTGGAGAGGACCCTTGTAAATTGTTATAATTTGTGTCCAATCCAATTGTTATAATATTTAGCAATAAAATATGTTTAATCTAAATCTGCCCCTTTTATTTTTATTATTACATATAAAGTTTGTTGTTTTCGGATATGTTGTGTAGTACTCCAAGGATGGTATTTTTAAGACTCAAATGAATGAAATGTGTGATATTTTCAAGTGTTTCGTTTTGTTTTTGTTTGTAACGTGTTTTGGGTGGAATTTCAACGCTATCGTGGTGGTGGAGGAGGGGGAGAGAGGGAGGGCGGCGGAGGAGGAGGGAGGGAGGGCGGAGGAGGAAGGTAGGAGGAGGTCTCTTTGGGTGTAATTATGACTAGCACAGAAATCAAGCTTCATATTTTATTGTTTACTTTAAGTTCAAGTTCTGTTTCTCAGTCTCTTTCATTTAATCTTCTCCAGTCACTTTATTGTCCTCAGTTCTGGCCCTCTGTCTTCAAATAAAGGTATGGTCTTTTTAAAAGACTCAGGGTCACTCCTCTCTTCGTAGGATGCAATGTCCATTCTCCATTATGCACGAAGTACTTCCTGATGTGAATTCTCAGTTGAGGGGCTTTGATGATGACGTAGACGTCTTCTCCCAGGTCATATCTCCAGTCCACGGGTTCTCCGTCTTTCACTCAACTGATCAAATCGTCTACCACTTGCATAGCACTGTACAAGACTTTCCACTGTGGTAATGATAAGCTGACACCGACTTTGGTAGGAATCGTATCGGTTTTCCAAAATCTCAGATCCACTCTCTTACTGCAATTCCATTCTGTGAGTTCTGCGCATCTTCCACCTCCTAGGGGTACTTTGACCGGAATGTTCAATGCTTTGGTCTGGTCTTTTGATTTTGATTTACGTGACATGTCGAATGAAGTGTGAGTCTCTGCAGTCGATTGGTTGTTTCTTTTTGTATCCTGCTTTCTGATTGGTTCTTTTTTCTAGGTTCTGATTGGCTAATCGGCCGGAAATGGCGACTTCTGATTGGTCAGATTTCCTGGCTGTTGATTGGTTGACGATGGAACACATCTTAATCCTTCTACCATCTTATATCTTAAAAAAACAAAAACTACTTACTCTTCGCGAAGCACATGAGTTCACTCGATGTGTTACTCGATCTTTAATTTTATGTGTATGTTTTGTAGATCGTTGTTTGTCCTTTGTACTTTTTCTTTTGGTCATTGTCTTATCTATTCTTCTTCAATATACGGATTCTGATTACCTCTTTGATTATCTTCAAACTCTTCTTCATACCCGGTGTTTAGTGGGGTCCGTGTTGCTCATCTATTTAGTTTTCCTGCATTGTGGTGTGCCCAATGTTGGCAGTGTTTCTTGATTGCCCTTTCTGGTTTTTATAACATTTCTTTAATGACCTTTTCGATCTCAGAGAATAAAAATATCAAAAATTTTCATAGAAATCATCAATTTTAGTCTACCTCCGAAATAAAGAAACATCTTAACTGTGATTTCATTTTGTCATGACATAGTTGAAATAATTCGAATCGTAGCATAGGCATTGTGGACAAAGACGCAGATATATAATTTAGTGCGTTTCTATGACACTCTTCATCAAGTACACTCATAGACAAAAGATTGGAAAGCTAAATAATTCAAAAGTCTTGTAAAAATAGCAAAAATCAGCTAAGTTAACTATGGCTGAGTGAGATTGACTTCAATTTTAATAAATTATATGATTTGGGAAATGTACATTTAAAATATTAATATATCTAATAAACCATATCCGTGACGAAACACTGACTTAATGGACAGATGATACCCTCGGAAACTAATAGTCCACATACCAAAGTGATCGACTAAGTGATGGTAATAAAACCGTTGATATGTAATAAACCATGTCAGTGCCCAAACACTGACTACTGGGGCGGATGACAACCTCGGAGATTAATAGTCCACTTACCAAAGTGTTTGATCCAGTGATTGCTATAGAAACGTAGATATCTTATGAAACTGTTTACTCGTGTAGTGGCATAAATCACATGTGGATTTTGAAAAACTCTAAAGATCTTTTGGATAACCTTAAATCAAGATCTTTCTCTCAGGTATCCACCATCAAAACTTTTGATTTTTCAACTCTATATACCACCCTACCGCATGACAAATTAAAAACCCGCTTAAAAGAAACAATTCACAAAGCTTTCAGTCATAGAAACTATGGTTCAAAATTTGTTGTGTTAGGCTACAATTCCACATATTTTTCAAACAAAATTCAAAAAGGTAAAACATGCTACTCCGAGGAACAAGTGATCAGTTTGCTGGAGTTCCTCATCGATAACATATTTGTCTCCTTGGAGGGACACTGTTTCAGCAGGTCGTCGTCATACCAATGGGTACAAATTGTGCCCCTCTTCTAGCCGATTTATTTTTATACTCATATGAGTCAGGAGTTTCTTCAAAAGCTTGTAAAAGATAAGAAGATTCATGAGGCTAGAACCTTTAATTTCACATACAGGTATATTGATGACGTTTTATCTATCAATAATTCTAGATTTGCAGAATTTCATCCATTGATATATCCTCCAGAGCTGGAAGTTATAGAGACCACCGATACAGCTTCGTCCGCATCATTTTTGGACTTATACCTCGAATTTGACGACAGTGGTCAACTCAGTACTAAAAATTATGATAAACGGGACGACTTCAATTTTAAAATCATAAATTTTCCAAATATGTGCAGCAATATACCAGCTTCTCCTGCATATGGTGTTTACATCTCGCAATTGATTCGCTATGCAAGGGCCAGTAGCAATTATTCTGATTTCCTGAAACGTCATCTTCATCTGAGAAACAGGCTACTGGACCAGGGCTATAAAAAGATTCGCCTTATTCGATCTCTTAAAAGTTTATATTCCGATACCAAGATCTTGTCGAAATATATTCCATCTCTGCAGAGACGATGATAAACGATGCATTTTCATATAGTGAAAATGTATAAAGATAAGGAAGTCAACAAAAATGTCAAAAATATTTTTTTATCAATGTGTGACGTAAAATTGTTTTTGACATTTGCTTCACTGGGTTTGGTACTGCTTTGACAACTATTTTACCTATTTTGTTCCAGTATTGTTATAAATATTGTTATAGTGACAGCCGGAACATTTGAGCCGTAATGAAAGCGGGAGGTTTGGTGCTTTAAAATCTGATTCAACCCACCATTTCTTTAGAAATGCCTGTACCAAGTCAGGGTCATTACGGTTTTCACAGTTTTCCGGTTGTTGACTGATTTTGTCTGTTTATATACTTATGAGTTTTGACTTTCCCTTTGTAAGATTGTTCGGAGTTCGGTAATTTTGTTATTACCCTTATTTAGTGCGAACGGTGCGAAAATACATGTACCTGTATAAGCCGAAGCCCGATTAAACTGAAATCTTGTATAAACATGGCATCATATTTAGTACCAATGTGTAACATTTACAAATTTAATCTGTTTAATCCGGATCATCGCTCTGTTTGCTGTACAAAAAGTAGGTCTAAACGGTGGTAGGTTTTGTCAGGTTTAACTATATGCAGAACAAAAGAATAATTTAATTTGATGTTAATTCTGCTATCTGATTGGCTGATCCGCCTGGAGCAACATTGGTCATACTTGATTACCTGGGTTGATATTGTGACGTCTCCAACATATTCATTGGCCAACGACAAATTCAAATAGTTACATGAAGTAATCGTATTTAAAATCGAGGAATCATTAAATTATAAGGAATATTAGGAATATGTAAAATTTTTGCACAGGGTATACTTGTATAATCTGGTTTAAAACAGTTTACGCTTTTCGTAAGCCTCTTCGCTTCGCGGTTTATTAATCGTATACTGCTCCAGAACAGGCTAAATCGTATATATATAACCTATTCAAAAATATTCCGGTCACGTGACTTCCGCTGACGTCAGTTCCGGTCACGTGACTTCCGGTTGCTCCCCATTGCCCCCCCCCCCCACAAATATGACTTTATCCGTACCCATATACTACTTACATGTACATGTATATGAAAAATGTCACCTATATACATGTACAAGTATAAGCTACACAATGTTTAATATCTATCTTTTGTTGACCATATAAACATACTTCAAACATGCTCATGCACCTTACTTGCTCATTCACTTTCATCTGTTTCATTACCAGTCAATTCCTGATCACTCTCACTTCCATCCATATCTACCTCTTCCATGCTCTCATTTTCACCATTCACATTTTAATGGTTTTCAAATAACTTCCAATATCTTTTTTCAACAATAGGGCACACATTATCCAGGATTATACATTTTCCTTCAAATGTAAAGAAGTTTGTTTCTAATAAGACAAAAAGTCCCTTTGCATGTTTTAGACCTACTGTCTGTACACAACTTACGTCAATGTTATTAGTAGGCTGATCATTGTTTTTTCCTAATAAATCAATCAGGTTTTTCACATTTTTTAAATCGAGATATTCTGCAATTCATCTAGAACTGCTAATCCTAGAAGTGAGCGGAATTCGAATTTAGAATATTGTGGCACATATAATAAGCCGTTTAGCTTATTCCGATTATCTGCAATAGTTTTTGTGCTCTGTGCGGATATCCGTATATTGTTTTCCGAATCTATAACAACATCAGTACTTCTTTGCAGAGAACGGCTGTAAGATTTCTTTGGTTCACTACTTATTGGTAATTGTTTTGAGTTCATTTTCAATCAGAATCTTTCATTTCAAAATACATGTGAATAAAATTCCAGATAATTATAGCTATATTGATATTTATAAATCCTAGTTAGATACTTCCCAAAGTTGCATTACTAATTATTTAAACGTTATATTGAATATCACCCCTTACTCTCATGTCCTTCACACTTAAGTGTTTAGAACTGTTTAGGTTTTCAAAATTATTTATTCATTTATTTTGTTTGGTTTTTTTTGTTACTTTTCCTTTTTTTTTTTACAACCAAATGTTTTAAGGATAAATTGACCGCCCCTAAGCTGAGTGGTTTTAAAAATTGACCCCCACAATACCTATATAAAAAATTGACCTCCCTAAAATTGTCCAGCCCCTCCACCTGATAAATAATGACTGTTCCCTAAGCTTTGCCCTTCTAGTCCTAAAAAAAGTAGGAATGAAGTTGAATGGAACAAATGTATTATATGCCAGGTCTCTACCCTGAGAAAAATGTGAAATGTTAGTAAAAATAGCCTCATAGAAGCAAAGGAAGCAAGAAGAGATGGTGTTTTTTTTTAGAGTAGTACATTCTGTTTCTGATATTAATAATCTTATGAGTGATGATACACGTATGCTGTACCACAGGTTTTGCTATAAGACGTACACAAGTAGACGAAATTGCGGTTTCTTCAAGGTTGAGTCGGCGGGCTCTGATCATAAACCAGACACATCGCAGGTTCCCTTGTTGAACGAACAAACCGATGACACGTCTACAGACATTGTACTGTGCATATTCTGTGGAAAACATACTTTTAAAAAAGACAGAAAAACTCCACAAAATCAAAACAGCCGAACGCCTTCAAAATGTGAAAGACGTAACAGAAGAACAGAATGTTGTTGCATGCCATTCACGCAGATAAAGTGTTTGCAGAATCTGGCGTCAAAGGTAGGATAATTATTAAATCCCCTGATACTGATATTTTAGTCTTGTGTGTTCACTATTTTTCTAAGCTGCAACATACACAGGAGTTGTGGTTCCAAACTGGTACAGTTTCCAGTACTAAGGACAGGCGGCGTTATATCCCAGTACATGAGATTTGTAGCCCCCTTAGTCCCGTTTTCACCAATATCCTACCAGCTGCTCATGCTGTAAAGGGTTGTGATACCACTTCATTGTTGTTTGGTATAGGTAAGCGGAGTGTCTTCAAAGTTCTAAAAGAAAACCCAGACAACTTTAAAGATCTGTCAAACCTGGCAGACTGTGACGTTGATGTTTCAGTGACCGCAGCACGAAAACTGGTAATAAAACTGTATGACTCAAGAGGGAAAATTAAAGCTGAGGACAAAAACTTGAACAAATTAAGAACAAGGTTAGCAACAGTGAAAAGGGCATGTTTTGCCAAACTTCCTCCTTGTGAAGCTACCTTTAAGCAACATGTTCTTAGAGCGTCACTCCAGACTTATGTTTGGTATCGTGCCATCTTACAAAGCCCCCTCCTAAGAGTTCTTTGCAGTTTGGTTGGGAAAAAGACATGAATCACTCCTTCCTGTCTACTTTCAAGGTCAAATGTCATCTGACTTTTTACAAGATCTTATTTGCACTTGTAAAGGTAAAGCAGTCTGTTCAAGTGGTTGTGTGTGTTTTGAGCAAGGATTGTCTTGCACCAACATTTGTCCGTGCCAAGCAGGTGAAATATGTCGCAATTCGAACATACAAATGTCCAGAAATAAAAGCATAGACGACGACGATGTGGACTTATTACAGTTAGATGTACAGGAATTAAATTGTTAAGTGAAGTCTTTAAATCTGTTAAAAAAAAAGCAACAAAAAACCCCCAAGAAAACCCCCCCAAAAAAACCAACCTGCCAGATGGTCTCTGAGCTTGACGTGGTTGGTGGGCTTTAAAACCAGCAATATACCGAGTCCTCCTTCTTACAAACCAGATTTACCACTCATAACAAATCTTTTACAAAACATTGTGGACTAACGTCACCTCCCCCCCATTTTACATTTATTGTTTAATACTTTAATATCATACATTCCGGTTCCATGGGATTATTTTCCATTAAATTATTTTCATCCAATGTTTATTAACTAAGTTTCCCGCTAGATACTGAATGTTTCGTTCACTGCTTGTTCAGTACTTGATGTAGTCTTCTTTTTTTAAACTGTTTTTATAAGGTATAAACTTGCAGCTCGCGATACAAATGAGTTCAGGAAAGGGGAATGTTATGCTCTAGAAAATAATTTCAGCATATATTGCATACGATTCTAACATAAAATAATAAAAAAAAAAACGATAAAGATTAAGGTCAAGGTCACTCCTAACTTTTAGTAGTGAAGCATACTTATTTTTTTACCTTTCCGCAGTTACGGTACCTTGACACCCGTAAAATACAAATTAAAGCATAAAATTATATGGGGTTATAGACCTTGATCATTTCTCAACCACTTCCGCTGTTTTTTGTATAAAATTAACGAAAAATGTACGCAAGAAAGATATTGTTAAAGTCTGATAACATTTTTTTGAAAAATACGCGGGTTTGACCTTTGACCCAAATTATCTCATAACGTGACCACACTAGATAACGACGACATCGATATTAAGATGAGTCACGTTCTGCTCTTTCCAAAGATATATAATTTATCCGTGTGTCATACTATTAAGGCAAATCGGCAAAATTCAATACCCTGCTACCCTACCTACTATCATTGAATCAATGAAAATACAAATAACAATTGTTTATCTTTAACAAGCTGCAGGAAGACCACCAAAACTGCACTTATTTATAAATATATTTACATATAAATGAATTAATTATATATATAATTGGACCGCTAGATATGACCCTTATGTTTTACAAAATGACCGGATTTTATGTCAAGGGGCCCATGGAATGAATAATTGACCTATACACTATCCAACATCACCACTACATACCATGTAGTATAACAGATGAACAATGCTTTGACATCTCTGGGGTGCAACTGCATGCTCTGGAGGATCCTTTCTGTCTTTTCGTAATATACCGTGATATTGTACACAGGGCCGTCTTAACAGCATGATAGGCCCCCGGACAAAGCAGTGCACTGGGCCCCATACCTACACAACCACTCGCAGGAATAAAACTGTAAATGTCTATAAAATTAAACATATATCTATTGCATTTGTATTTCCAACAAAGTCAGTGCTTAATCATTAAAAACATGCCGTACACAATATACATAGAATAACATAGGATCCCTATGATCGTGGGGCCCCGAGCAACTACCTAGCGTATCCATACATTAAGACGGCACTCATTGTACGATATATATGTGACTTTTGGTCAAACATATTTTAACTGTCCATAGCATTCAAGTCTTTGATTAACATATACTCGCATGGACACTAGTACTGCTGTACCTAGCGTTAACTTGAAGCGATATTTACATTTTTTCCCCAAATGAACTATCAAATAGAAAACCTGATTTAATATATTTTGACATTTTTACTCCCTCTCTATTGATGGATTGGTCTTGAACCGGGATGAACTCGTGTGCTCCGGAAGGATTTGCCTGTGTTCTTTCTCTACTAGTGACACCTGTCGTGTTGTGTTCCTGTTAAACCACACGAACATCATCTTTATTTTTGAAAGCGTGCTGGACACCAGTATGCGTAAATAAATACAACTAACATGAATAAAACATAATACAAACGTGAGTAAAGACGAACCGAACATCGTTTTAACACGTACATCGTAGCTACATCACAACATGGAACTAAAAAAGTGAAAACGTGTAATTTGGCTACAAGAACAACACGAATCCCTCTAATACATGTAAAAGAAGGGGGAGAAGTTATGTGTTCCGGAAGGGTAGGGAGTTACTGCTCCACTAGTGGCACTCGTCGTGCTACTCTTGTAATCAACTTGTTAAATTCCCTGCATTAAAATTGACGCTCTTATGGCGACTTATACATGTATTTACCATCTGACTGTACATAGTCATAGTACAAATGCCATACATTCGTGAACCCTTTCCATCGACGGTCCGTCATGGTCTTGATTGTACGGTAGTTTGGTGTTAGTACTAATATTGATAACTAAACTAAAAGTTCAAACAGACCGTGAAATTATTCACGAGTTAAAATATATCAGAACTAGTTTATTGTTACAATGTAGTACTAATGCGCTGCATAATATTGATAACTAAAATAAAAGTTAGAACAGACCGTGAAATTAAAATTATTCACGAGTTTAAATATGTTAGAACAAATCTTAATTTAATCTTAAGTGCCTTCACTTTTATATTGATTTTCTTTCAATTTACAACAAAGAAAAACCTATTTAATATTTCGTACAATTAATATTTATAATGATTCACCAAAGACATGATGATAATTGACTTATACAACATTAATTAAATCTGTCTGGGGTTGGCTAGACCGCTATTTTATAGTCCGAAGAAATCAGACGCTTCACGTCTTATACTTGTTAAACAACCTTATTCAGAAAAAAAAATGCTGAGATGTGCTAATCTGGGTCACGGGTCACTGTAATCGGGCGGCTGTATCGAGAAACAGATACGGTGTTGTTAAACTTAGAAAATATTTATAAATCCAGTGATATTGTGTTTGATTGCCTGTTAGTCATATCCATCATTGTATTTTTGTATTATATGTTATTGTTTGTATTCCTCTTGTTACACATGTATTGTGTCAGAGAGTATAATAAAAAGTTTGAAAGCTTGAAGTTATGTCAACGAACCAAGTTCACGCTAAATCAGCATGGATTTCAGAAAATGTAGACAAGTCTACTGAATCAAATGTAAGTAGTCCTACATTTATTTTTCGAGTTTGATTGATTGATTGATTGACTGATTGATGTTTAACGCCAACTTTCAGTATTTCAGTTATATCGTGGCGTTCGAATTTGAATCCAATAAAATTATCTTATAGAAGTATTCCTAACGGATAGGGTACAACACATTCTATCTGCTCAACCGTAGATATACACTTTTGTTTTTACTGTAAAACAGGCCATTAAGAGCTAAGGTTCAGCAGCGACAAATGTACACACTCGTGTCGAAAACTAATGCATTATTATATCCCTTCTTATACGAAATACATTGGAATTCTATTGTACTTAACAAATTGCTGTTCAAGCGAACTAAATTTAAATGCTCGGTTCATATGACATTAACGTGTTGGTTAACTTTGATATTTTCATAGAAGAATAATTTAATATTTTCCTTTAAGTTATTAATTCTATTCTTAACAAGATCAGTGTAATTCAGAAATAATTACCGGTAACCATATATTTATATTGATTTTACCACGGGTTGACACTTTATGCCGAATATTTTACCACGGGTTGACACTTTATGCCGAATATCTTACCACCAGCGGTAGCATTTTTCCAACGATTTTTGAAATGACAACCGAAAAGGGGTTTCAATATATGCCGATGGTAAATATATTTTGATGTTACTAAATCTTATCATTCATGAACATTATTTGCAAAGGAAGGGAAAAACCTGCAAATTTCACTTTGACGAGGAAGCGCGAATGATACAATATAAACTGGCTATTTTCAAAGGCGAATGTGCCATAGTGGTAGACATGGTAGACGCCACTTTCAACAATATTTGAACTGATATAAAAAAAACAACCAATCGTCACAGTTAGTAAGAAATTCAACGAAACTTTATGTTGTTGAGAAGTTGTGTCAGACGATAAACATTAGTGGTGATAGGTACTGATTCGAGGGTTGGGTTATAGTGTTTAACGCCACTTTCAACAATATTGCAACTATATCGTGGCGGTCAGTGTAATTGGTGGAGGAAATCAGAGTACTCGGAGAAAACCAAGTCACTGACAAATTTATCACATAATGTTGAGCGGGATTGGAACTCACTTAGTGGTGATAGGCACACATGCGGTCATAGTCAAGTGGTCGGAATATAAATATTAGTATCAGGTAGGAAATATCTTTCCGATCGTACAATATATTCAAAAATTTCAAAACACAAATTCATTGTAAGAATTTTTACAGGATGTTCCGGGGAACAGGCCATCGTTAACCAAAAGACTTCGAGAACACGGAGAAAACTCGAATGTTCACGGCATATCACATATCCTGACACGACGTACAAGGTTCCGAAGTGCCATATGGGTTGTTGCATTCCTTGGATTATCGGCCTTTGCCGCATACCAGTTGATGAACATCTATTTCATTTATAACTCGTATCCAACACAGACCAATGTTAAGGTAGAATTTAAACCTCTACCGATGCCATATATAAGTGTTTGTAATATGAACCCTATACGTTTGTCGAAAGTGGATTTAGTCACCAATCCACTTTTAAAAAGCATTCTCCGTAATGTGAGTATTGTTAACTATTCAATTAAACAAAGATAAAAACAAACAACCAAACAACCAAAAACAAACAAACAAAAAAACAAAAACAAAAACAAAAACAAACCAAGCAAATAATGTTTTTCTAATTAAAAAAAAGAAAACAACGAAACAAACACCAAAATCTAAATTCATAAAGGCAAAGACGCAAATACACAGAAAAAAACATTTGCTAATAAACCGAAGTCAGACAGTCCTTGTATTAATTGTATAAATCTATGACAGAAAACAATACACAGACATAAATATATATTTTGCAGGTTTTAGAGATTTAATGAAAGTTATGATACATCTAATTAGTCATAAAATGATAAAATATGTTCGGAAAATTATGTCTTGTAAAGCCCCAGCAATAATTAAATTGTTTCATGTCGTCTTTACCGCACAAATAACTTGACCTCCCCTCAACATGGATTTATGTCACTAGCATAAGGGTTATACCCAACAGAGGAAATAACTATATATATAGCTAGGAGGTTCGCTCGGGGCTTGTGTTGTTGATTTCTATAGATAAAAAAACGCTAGAAAAAACCCAAGTGGTAATCAATAATGGACAATCTAGAGACACTGGGGACAATGGGTACACAAGACACAGGACACGAAGACATACAAAACAAAAAACACAACACAGAAAACTAAAACGATGAGCAACATGAACCCCACCAAAACCCGGGGGTGAACACAGGTGCCCGGGAAGGGTAAGCAGTTCCTGCCTCTTATAAGACACCCGCCAGGTTACTTATATAGTTCAGCCCTGTAAACATCTTTCCGGTAATAGAGGAAAGAAAAATGTCATACTTTCTGAGATATATGCTCAACATATCTAATATCAAGGGGCCGTCGTGGATCGTGATCGCATGGTAATTGAATTTACAACTATCTGTGCAATCAGTGCCTATCACCACTAACGTCGTGAGTTCGAACCCCGTTCATGGCGAGGTGTACTCGATGCAACCTTATGTGATAATGTTTGTCAGTGAATTGCGACAGGTCGGTGGTTTTCTCCGGGTACTCAGGTTTCCTCCACCAATAAAACTGACCGTCACGATTTAACTAAAATATTGTTGAAAGTGGCGTTAAACACCACCATCCTAACCAAACCATATATAATATTTTTCAGTATGATATATCATATCATATATCACAGTATAGAAGGAACTACCAAGCAGTTTTAAATGATGATTCTTCCTATTATAATTATGACTATGAAGAACATGATACCGAAGATATCGCTCACAACATAACTCTCAGTGACACTTATATTACTGACCAATTGTATCTAACATTAATGCAAAGCCTATCATGGTAAGTAAATAGAGTTAAAATGTAGCTGATTGTTGTAGGGTTAAAGTTATGATGTTTAGCGCCACTTTCAACAATATTTAAGTTAAATCGTGGCGGTCTGTTTTATTGGTAGAGAATACCACCGACCTGCCGCAAGTCACTGATAAACTTTATCACATAATGTTGTATCGAGTACACCTCGCCATGCGCCTGATTGTTGTGTAAAAGTTTGAAGATACCGAAAGAAGTATTCCTTAGCCGTTAATCGCAAGAATGACAGACAATACAATGACTAAAGGGTAAAGGTCAAAAAGACAAACAATGGTCAACAAAACACTCCAGAGAAAATTAAAGATTGAGCACATCATCTAAAAAAAAACTTTACTACGTATTGTTGATTTTGTTTTGGACAGTTTACATAGAAAGGTATAACACACGAAGATTGTGTTTATCAATTTACATATTTAGAATGATTTTATTTAGAAAATTACACAAGTTAAGTAGATCTATATACATTCTTTATGTTCGTTTGATCATTGTGAATTATCACCACAAAAGTTGTGAGTTTTAATCCCGTCCATGGCGAGGTGTACAAGATACATTATTATGTGATAAAGTTTGTCAGTGACTTGCGGCAGATCGGTGGTTTTCTCTGGGTACTCCGGTTTTCTCCACCAATACAACTGACCGCCACGATGTAACTGAAATATTGGTGAAAGTGGCGTTAAACAAAATCACCCTAAGCTCCATAACATTGGGAATTAAGACATAATATATAATCACAATTTGATATTTGTACGTGTTTTCGCTAACTGTAAACTTATAGTCAGTCATATTTTGTCTCAAATCGTGTTAAACTAAGAATATACTTTGAGCAGGGGATGTCATAGGGAAAGGGTACGGAATCAGCAAATAATGATGCTAGCAAATGGCTGATTTTACCATTCGAGGTATCTCGGGATTTTATAATTAGTAAGGAAATTCTCGTCTAATTCTCGTATATCGAGAAACTTTTCATTGGATAATTTTTTGACGTATTTGAATTGTGTATGCAAATATAGAATCGACCGAAATAAATCGGAAAAAAACGAAGTATAATTGTAATATACGGAAAATATCGAAGGAAATTCTGCAATATATTTATAAGAAAGTGGGCGTTGATTATATAAATAAATCCAAAGGTTCTTCAAGGTAGGTATATTTAATTTAAATAATTGCAACTATAATATTCATATAAATATGAAGTTTAAAAAGTTATTGTTTAATAAGGGTAATAACAAAATTACCGAACTCCGAACAATCTTACAAAGGGAAAGTCAAAACTCATAATTATATAAACAGACAAAATCAGTCAACAACAGGAAAACTGTGAAAACCGTAATGACCCTGACTTGGTACAGGCATTTCTAAAGAAATGGTGGGTTGAATCAGATTTTAAGGCGACAAACCTCCCGCTCTCATTACGGTTCAAAGGTTCCGGCTATCACTATAACAGTATTTAAATACAGGAACAAAATAGTTGTCAAAGCAGTACCATATTCGGTGACGTAAATGTCAAAAATATTTTTACGTCACACATTGCCAAAAAAAATATCCTTGACATTTTTTGACTTCTTTATCTTTATACATTTTCACTATATGAAAATGCATCGCTTATAATTTTTTCTGCAGAGACGGAATATATTTCGACAAGATCTTGGTATCGGAATATAAACTTTTTAAGAGATCGAATAAGGCGAATCTTTTTATAGCCCTGGTCCAGTAGCCTGTTTCTCAGATGAAGATGACGTTTCAGGAAATCAGAATAATTGCTACTGGCCCTTGCATAGCGAATCAATTGCGAGATGTAAACACCATATGCAGGAGAAGCTGGTATATTGCTGCACATGTTGGAAAATTTATGATTTTAAAATTGAAGTCGTCCCGCTTATCATAAATTTTAGTACTGAGTTGACCACTGTCGTCAAATTCGAGGTATAAGTCCAAAAATGATGCGGACGAAGCTGTATCGGTGGTCTCTTTAACTTCCAGCTCTGGAGGATATATCAATGGAAGAAATTCTGCAAATCTAGAATTATTGATAGATAAAACGTCATCAATATACCTGTATGTGAAATTAAAGGCTCTAGCCTCATGAATCTTCTTATCTTTTACAAGCTTTTGAAGAAACTCCGACTCATATGAGTATAAAAATAAATCGGCTAGAAGAGGGGCACAATTCGTACCCATTGGTATGCCGACGACCTGCTGAAACAGTGTCCTTCCAAAGGAGACAAATATGTTATCGATGAGGAACTCCAGCATACTGATCACTTGTTCCTCGGAGTAGCATGTTTTACCTTTTTGAATTTTGTTTGAAAAATATGTGGAATTGTAGCCTAACACAACACATTTTGAGCCATAGTTTCTATGACTAAAAGCTTTATGAATTGTTTCTTTTAAGCGGGTTTTTAATTTGTCATGCGGTAGGGTGGTATATATAGAGTTGAAAAATCAAAAGTTTTGATGGAGGATACCTGAGAGAAAGATCTTGATTTCAGGTTATCCAAAAGATCTTTAGAGTTTTTCAAAATCCACATGTGATTTATGCCACTACGCGAGTAAACAGTTTCACAATATTTCTGTTGTCCCTCTATTACTGCAGACAGAATCTTTGTCAGGTGAATAGACAATTCTTTCGTCGAACCAGTTGATGATCCCGCTATGTACCTTTCTTTGTATGGTGTCGTATGGAGTTTAGGTATCCAATATAAATAGGGTAAATCCTCAGACTCTTTACCAGAGGGAATGTTTAAAGAGGTCATATATTGATAACAATTTCAAAATATAACAATTAAATGCAAAAAGTTGAATTAACAATAATTATTGGGGAAAAAGCTTTTTAAGGAATTGAATAAAGGGAGATAATCATAGTACTGTATAGTATTATAATATTACTCGCTGGTAAGATTTGGCCTAAAATTTGATTATATTTTACATCACATCCAAAATTTTACAAGAAGACGTATGTTGAATGTAAAATAATACAAACCTCCTTGGGAAATTATCTATTTCAAACAATTACATCCATATTTTGTCACAATATATCCATCAATAAATGTCTGGCAAACTCATTTACCTAACACGATACACACTTCAGCACCCCTCTATATTTTGTAATGGCTGAGTATATAGCCAAGGGAGATCATCATTTCCATGACCTGCTTTGATGAAATATGGGGTTTTAGCACAATGTCTGTAATTTTTTAATTGGCGCCGATTTCGTATAATTTATTTGTTGAAATATGTCTTTTTACAGTCACGTCACGAAAACGTCACTTTATGAGCAAACTATAAAATTACAAACTTCATGCTATTACATGATTGATTGGTGTTTAACGTCGACTTGAGCAGTAGTTCAGCTATACCGTAGCGTTAATGCTATTACAATATCTTATTAACATAATTATCAAATAAATTGGACATTTGTATTATGAAAACAGGGATGAACGAAGACACATAGGCCACCAATTTAAAGATATGATTGTTTTCTGTGATTTTAGAGGATCAAACTGCGCACAGTAAGCTATGTTATTTAATGTAAACACATTGTATATTATGAAAAAAGGAGCACTGTGATTGTATGGTAGTTTTGAAATTTTTAAATAACATACAAATGTACACCATGACATTTGTCCTCTTTTTATTTAACATTAATACACCATTTCAATAACATTCATATGCATACTAGACGTCTGATTTAGAGTTAGGTTGAGGGTTTATGGTATTTAACGTCACTTTCAACAATATTTCAACTATTTCGTGGCGGTCAGCTTTATTGGTGGAGGAAACCGGAGTACCCGAAGAAAGCCACCAACCTGCCGACGTCTGATTGGCACTTTGGTTGTATTGCTCCCAAAACTTTAAATTATTTGGTTCTCCAATCTCTTGATTTTGATCGTACCCGATGAAGATTATTCCGGAAACGCGTCGTGCGCACTAAATGTGATATCTACGTTTTTATTAAATTTGAGATATATAAATTAATATTAATTATATTAAATTATATTAAAGCACCCAGTTTTATATTTTGAATCCTTTGTATGCTATGAAAAATTATGAGTAATATGTCACAGGGAATGTTGACCACCATGTTATTTACCAATGGTTCAGTTGTACATGTATTAATTGAGTTAATGATAATAAATTTGCTTCTGGAAGAACATAGAAATAGGAGTGGACTTTTTCGAAAAAGCATGTCAAATAAAAATTGATTTGTATACGTTTACGATGCAATCTGTTTCGTTTCATTAGATTTGCGATTCCGTTCCTATCAGCATATTACGGGAACTGTTACACTGTAGATACGTCTAGCTACATTGCTGGAACAGCAGGACCTTCCAGTGGTTAGTATGTAATTACTTAAGTTTGAAAAACCAGTTAAAAGCTAATACAAGAAGAGTTTGAAGATATCAAAGGGGTAATCACAATCCGTAAGAACAGACAATTAAAGCATTGGCTTTTGTTCAGAATTTTTTCTTCCTTTGATCTGTCAGGTGTTGGATTTAATTTGGTAATTGTCAGGAAATACATTAGGGCTATGGTTATGGTGTTAAATGTCACCGTCAACAATATTTTAGCTATATCGTATTCGTCAGTTTTTTTGGTGGAGGAAACCGGAGTACCGGAGAAAACCACCGACCTGTCGCAAGTTACTGACAAACTTTATCATATAATGTTGTATCGAATACACCTAACCATGAACGGGGTTAGAACTCCCAACGTTAGTGGTGATATGTACACAGGTAGTTGTAAATCCAACTACCATACGTTCACGACCACGACGGTCCCTAAATAAATCTAATAAATCGGTTGAAAAAACTAATTTAATACAATTAAAGCATTGACTTTTGTTCAGAATATTTTCTTCCTTTGACCTGTCATGTGTTGGGTTTAATTTGGTAATTGTCAAGAAATATATTAGAAATACACAGGAACTTAATAGTACAGTCAGCGTCAAGCTAATTCATCGATTGTAATTAAGCACATTGCTACATGTTAATTAAGAAATAAATCATGGAAGCCAGAATGTGTTGGGAGTTTTAACATGGGTTGGCGGATAAATTTTACTAATATCCGCCAACCCATGTTAAAACTCAAAACACATTCTGGCTGCCATGATTTATTTCGATTCTGATATGTCTAAGAGTACAAATACGGTAGTATACTTTGATTGGAAGACGGTAATTTATATTTACGTCTGCGGAAAATGTCGCACACAATTTATGCTGCCAATGGAAAAGTCAGTCACATTCACCGGCGCATGTGCGAATGAGATTATACCACCGATAGATCGCTCGTTTGTCTACAAAGCGAAAGAAGGACGCCATGTTAGAATATTTAATATATCATCACTATGTAATGACAGTACAATCTATAATTGAAGTTTTGTGTGTTGTCCTATTATATGTCTTTACGTTCTGAGTTCCGTATTGTGATGTCCGTTACGATTTCCGCATATAAACGATATTCGGTTCGTCTTTAACTCCGGTTGTTTGCAGGAAGGCTCATGTCTTGTTTGTGCATAGTGGTGTCCAACACATAATGTGTTGTGTTTTTGTTTTGTTTTTCTACGTCTTGTGTATCCTATGTTGCCAGTTTCTCTGGATTGTCCATTTTTGATTGCCCTTTCTGCGTTCGCTAACGTTTATATAATGACACATCACGGTCAATTGGGGGGGGGGGGGGGGGGGGGGGGTCTATGGCGCTAGACGCCACTTTCAACAATATTTCAGTTAGATCTTGGTGGCAAATTACGGTCAAACATCAAACAGAAGCGACATATGAGACAATCATGGCGTTCGTTGGAATCTACCCTAATGCTTATTTATAGGGGGTTAAGGTTAAGGTGTTTAACGCCACTTTCAACAATATTTCATTTGTTTCGTGGCGGATGCTTATTTACAGCAATTATTCCTTCTTGTGAATTTTAGGATTGACAATGATTGTAAATTTAGAAACGTTTGAAACACTAGACATTACAGAAGGATATGGAATGGTCTTGATGTTGCACGAGACGGGAGAAATCCTTTTCCCGGAAAATGACGGAATCGTGTTGTCTGGTGGATCAGAAACACATATTAGAATGAAGCTGGTAATATAAAACATACACTTATTTAATATTATCAATTATAGACGATATGCTAACTAAATAAGTAAATAAGTGTTAGTTACCTATAGCTAATAGCTTTCTGTTGGTTTTCGATAAATACATCACAGTTTTTAAACTCACTCACCTCGGCCTTCATCTGAGTACTCATGCTGAAACGGAATCCTGTTATATCCAATAAATGCCGCTTCTTTGTTTCAATAGTACTGTATCTGTTACATAATACGAAACATACTGGAAAATAAACTTTTCCGCCAGGTGAAACTTAAGCAGGCTCTACGATATTTTACCTTTCACTGTCAGTAACGCTGAACTGCATGAACTATACTGAACCAATCGCAATCCAGAGAGTAAAGCCTGGGTTTGCAATATATACATACACTTTTAACAAAAAGATTGTCACCTGACTATGGTATAAAGAAACAGTAATTTATTTTTACCACTAACTTTTCTGTTATATATCTTTATAATAAGGGTAATAACAAAATTACCGAACTCCGAACAATCTTACAAAGGGAAAGTCAAAACTCATAATTATATAAACAGACAAAATCAGTCAACAACCGGAAAACTGTGAAAACCGTAATGACCCTGACTTGGTACAGGCATTTCTAAAGAAATGGTGGGTTGAATCAGATTTGAAAGCGCCAAACCTCCCGCTCTCATTACGGTTCAAAGGTTCCGGCTGTCACTATAACAGTATTTAAATACAGGAACAAAATAGGTAAAATAGTTGTCAAAGCAGTACCATATTCGGTGACGTAAATGTCAAAAATATTTTTACGTCACACTTTGATAACAAAATATCCTTGACATTATATTATATTTAAAGTTATTTTTTACAATGTATCATTTTCATTTCTAAGTTTAAAAAACGTTTCTGTATTTCACGTGGTTTTCCGTCTTATTCTGTACCTCTGTACAAAATTATTATGTGATAAAGTTTTGTCAGTGACTTGTGACAGGTCGGTGTTTTTTTCCGGGTACTTCGGTTTCCTCCAAAAATAAATTGAGAGGTACTTTATGCTTCTGTTGGTAAGTGCTACTTTCTGGGTATCTGTGTCGTTTGGATGTAATTGGGTGTATATAATTTAATATGCCAGATGCGGGGCTACCAACGAGAAAATAAAACAGGGGTGAAGCAATCTAACAAATACCGTCATCATTATGCCTGACATCACACGATGAGGCTACAGAGACAGACAGAAAGTTAATCACATCTCATCTTGATTTACAGAAATACATCAACAGGAAAGGTCCCCCTTATAGTGAATGTAAAGATAGCACGTCTGGTGGTAATGCCTATACGTTTTCTGTAAGTGTTACTTCGTAAAGATAGAACGTCTGATGGTAACGTGTGTGCGTTTTCTATAAATGTTACTTCGTAAAGATAGAACGTCTGATGGTAACGTGTATACATTTTCTCTAAGTGTTACTTCGTAAAGATAGAACGTCTGATTGTAACGTGTATACGTTTTCTATAAATGTTACTTCGTAAAGATAGAACGTCTGATGGTAACGTGTGTACGCTTTCTGTAAGTGTTACTTCGTAAAGATAGAACGTCTGATGGTAAGGTGTGTACGCTTTCTGTAAGTGTTACTTCGTAAAGATAGAACGTCTGATTGTAACGTGTATGCATTTTCTGTCAGTGTTACTGAGTAAAGATAGAACGGCTGGTGTTAACGTGTGTACGTTTTCTGTCAGTGTTACTGAGTAAAGATAGAACGGCTGGTGTTAACGTGTGTACGTTTTCTGTCAGTGTTACTGAGTAAAGATAGAACGGCTGGTGTTAACGTGTATACGTTTTCTGTAAGTGCTACTTCGTAAAGATAGAACGTCTGATGGTAACGTGTGTACGTTTTCTGTAAGTGTTACTTAGTAAAGATAGAACGTCTGATGGTAACATGTGTACGTTTTCTGTAAGTGCTACTTCGTAAAGATAGAACGTCTGATGGTAACGTGTGTACGTTTTCTGTAAGTTTTACGGAGTAAAGATAGAACGTCTGATTGCAACGTGTATGCATTTTCTGTGAGTGTTACTGAGTAAAGATAGAACGTCTGATTGTAACGTGTATGCATTTTCTGTGAGTGTTACTGAGTAAAGATAGAACATCTGATTGTAACGTGTATGCATTTTCTGTGAGTGTTACTGAGTAAAGATAGAACATCTGATTGTAACGTGTATGCATTTTCTGTGAGTGTTACTAAGTAAATATAGAACGTCTGATTGTAACGTGTATACATTTTCTGTGAGTGTTACTGAGTAAAGATAGAAGGTCTGATTGTAACGTGTATGCATTTTCTGTGAGTGTTACTAAGTAAAGATAGAACGGATGGTGGTAACGCGTGTTCATTTTCTGTATGTGTTACTTAGTAAAGATAGAACGTCTGATGGTAACGTGTGTACGTTTTCCGTTAGTGTTACTTAGTAAAGATAGAACGTCTGATTGTAACGTGTGTACGTTTTCTGTAAGTATTACTTAGTAAAGATATAACGTCTGATGGAAACGAGTATACGTTTTCTGTAAGTGTTGCTTAGTAAAGATAGAACGTCTGATGGTAACGCGTATACGTGTTCTTTAAGAGTTACTTAGTAAAGATAGAACGTCTGATTGCAACGTGTGTACGTTTTCTGTAAGTGTTACTTAGTAAAGATAGAACGTCTGATGGTAACGAGTGTACGTTTTCTGTAAGTGTTACTTAATAAAGATAGAACGTCTGATGGTAACGAGTGTACGTTTTCTGTAAGTGTTACTTAATAAAGATAGAACGTCTGATGGTAACGCCTATACGTTTTTTAAGTGTTACTTAGTATGGATAGAACGTCTGATGGTAACGTGTATGCGTATTCTGTAAGTGTTACTTAGTAAAGATAAAACGTCTGATGGTAACGTGTATACGTTTTCTGTAAGTGTTACTTAATAAAGATACAACGTCTGATGGTAATGCCTATACGTTTTTTAAGTATTACTTAGTATGGATAGAACGTCTGATGGTAACGTGTATGCGTATTCCGTAAGTGTTACTTAGTAAAGATAGAACGTCTGATGGTAACGTGTGTACGTTGTCTATAAGTGTTACTTCGTAAAGATAGAACGTCTGATGGTAACGCGTATACGTTTTTTTAAGTGTTACTTAATAAAGATAGAACGTATGATGGTAACGTGTACACGTTTTAAGTGTTACTTAAGGGGGTACCATACACTACAGGGAGACAACTCTTTAAAATCAGTTCAACGTTTTGATCATATGATGTTTGTATGCAGATTTCAAGCATCTCGGTGATCAAAACCACAGAGAGAAAAGCTGCTATGTGGCTAGTGAATTTATAGCTCTGAGTCTGTTGGTTGGAATTTGTTAAAATTTTGATCTTTATTACAGTGGATATATTCAAACACACTGCCAACAAAATAAGAAAATTAAACAAGCAGATACAATTTTACCTGAAGTGTATGGTACCACCTTAATAAAGATAGAACGGCTGGTGGTAACGCGTATACGTTTTCTGTAAGTTTTACGGAGTAAAGATAGAACGTCTGATTGCAACGTGTATGCATTTTCTGTGAGTGTTACTGAGTAAAGATAGAACATCTGATTGTAACGTGTATGCATTTTCTGTGAGTGTTACTAAGCAAATATAGAACTTCTGATGGTAACGCGTATACCTTTTCTGTAAGTGTTACTTAGTAAAGATAGTACATCTGATGGTAACTTGTATACGTTTTCCGTAAGTGTTACTTAGTAAAGATAGAACGTCTGATGGTAACGTGTATACGTTTTCTGTAAGTGATACCGAGTAATGATAGAACGTATGATTGTAGCGTGTATACGTTTTCTGTAAGTGTTACTGAGTAAAGATAGAATGTCTGGTGGTAACGTGTATGCGTATTCAGTAAGTTTTACTTTGTAAAGATAGAACGTCTGATTGCAACGTTGTTACGTTTTCTGTAAGTGCTACTTAGTAAAGTTAGAACGTATGATTGGAACGTGTATGCGTTTTCTGTAAGTGTTACTGAGTAAAAATAGAACGTCCGGTGGTAACGTGTATACGCATTCTGTAAGTGTTACTTAGTAAAGATAGAACGTCTGGTGGTAACGTGTATATGTTTTCTGTGAGTGTTACTTATTAAAGATAGAACGTATGATGGTAATGTGTATACGTTTTCTGTAAGTGTTACTTAGTAAAGATAGAACGTCTGATGGTAACTTGTATATGTTTTCTGTAAGTGATACTTAGTAAAGATACAACGTATGATGGTAACTAGTATACGTTGTCTGTAAGTGCTACTGAGTAAAGATAGAACGGCTGGTGGTAGCTCGTGTACGTTGTCTGTAAGTGTTACTTAGTAAAGATAGAACGTATGATGGTAACGCGTATACGTTGTCTGTAAGTGTCGCTTAATAAAGATACAACGTATGATGGTAACGCGTATACGTTGTCTGTAAGTGTTACTTAATAAAGATAGAACGTATGATGGTAACGTGTATACGTTTTCTGTAAGTGTTACCTAGTAAAGATAGAACGTATGATGGTAACGCGTATACGTTGTCTGTAAGTGTTACTTAATAAAGATACAACGTATGATGGTAACGCGTATACGTTGTCTGTAAGTGTTACTTAGTAAAGATAGAACGTATGATGGTAACGCGTATACGTTGTCTGTAAGTGTTACTTAATAAAGATACAACGTATGATGGTAACGCGTATACGTTGTCTGTAAGTGTTACTTAATAAAGATAGAACGTATGATGGTAACGTGTATACGTTTTCTGTAAGTGTTACTTAATAAAGATAGAACGTATGATGGTAACGTGTATACGTTTTCTGTAAGTGTTACCTAGTAAAGATAGAACGTCTGATGGTGAAGAGTTCCAGTCCCGTTAATGGCGAGGTGTACACCATTATATGATAAAGTTTTTCAAGGACTTGTGCAGGTCGGTAGTTTTCTCCGGAGAATCCCGTGTCCTCCAGCAATAAAACTGACCGCTACTGTATAGCTGAAATATTGTTAAACTGGTGTTAAGCACCACAAACCATAACCTAATCTGATACATGGAACCTTCTTAAGGATACACTATTACGTGATGCATACTTCTGATATAACGACGTGAGGAATATAATAGGACACATGGAACTTTCTAAAGGACAAAATATTACATTATATGTAGTTTTGACGTAAATAATGCATCCCGGGATTCCCTTGGGGTTGTAGCTAGATATTGACGTCATACTGTTACGTCAAGTGAATCAAGTTTGAAAATTTTAATCAAAATGCTTCACAGCTTTTAATTTCGTACAGTCATAAAATAGAAAACAATAATTTTGAAATTGTACATTAATCAAGGAGAGAAGTTCATGCTATGACGTAAAAAATAAATATTTGCAGATGATAAAAAAAATGTAGTCCCTTTGGATCTGTTGATACTTAAAAGTCTAAAAGTATAATAGTAATAAAGTCAAACGAACCATTACACATATTGTCAACGGTAACGACTGAATAAATAGTTTAGTAGGACAGTTTGCTGTGGTCTGATATAATTAGGAAGACTTTATGGTACTAATAAAACATAAAGCTTAAATCAAGATAAATCCATTGTCATCCATTAACATTAAATATTCATATATTTTTGTGTTTCAGATCGTTGTGATATTTTGGTGTTTAACTCTACCGACCACCATTACTAATTGTATTTAATATTTTATTATCTATTCTTCAATTAACACTTAATGATGGCGACAATCTCTTTTACATCTAACTTTTTTTGTTTTATTATATACATGTAGTGGGCTCATATAGCATTTCACCTTGTGTTCTTGTGTTTGAAGAATGACTCGTTCATTACACATAAAGGACAACTTGTAGTAACTCCTTATATGAGTAATAACGTATAAGGAGTGATCGTTTGTGGCCCGGTGAAAGGCAAAATGTTTGCGATCGTATCTATTATATACCCTCCTCTTTTTCTGTGACAGTCTCAATTTCCGTAATAGTCTCATCCTTCTGTACGTTCTTTATGTTATTGGATGACCACATTGATATATTTACCAAACATTCGGACATAAATAGTATACCAACGTTTTCAGTACGCGTACACTCTTTGTCATTAAATGTCCACATTATTAAAATATTAACAACGCATGCGGACTTCTGCCTGTCAATATTTTCAGAAGGCTATTAATGGCATCAGATGATGACAAAATTAGAATGGCTATATACTGTATATTGAGATATACGACTATTTAAAATTATCTTAAATTATATAAAAAGTTCTAAATATTGTTTTAGGAATGCTTACAAGGTTGCCTAAATACTATATATCGATTTGAGTGTGGCTGTGATTTAACAACAGTTTTATCCAATTATACCATTAACAAAGTATATAGATATTGCAGAGGAACAGCTGACGGTAAGACAATGTGTTTCTTAGACAAGAAGAGTATGAAGATGCCAAAGGGGTAATCAGAATCCGTAAATCGAAGAAGAACAGACAACACAATGGCCAAAAGAAAAAGTACAAAATAAGTCTGAAAATACCAAAGGGGTAATCAGAATCCGTAAATCGAAGATGAACAGACAACACAATGGCCAAAAGAAAAAGTACAAAATAAGTCTGAAGATACCAAAGGGGTAATCAGAATCCGTAAATCGAAGATGAACAGACAACACAATGGCCAAAAGAAAAAGTACAAAATAAGTCTGAAGATACCAAAGGGGTAATCAGAATCCGTAAATCGAAGATGAACAGACAACACAATGGCCAAAAGAAAAAGTACAAAATAAGTCTGAAGATACCAAAGGGGTAATCAGAATCCGTAAATCGAAGATGAACAGACAACACAATGGCCAAAAGAAAAAGTACAAAATAAGTCTGAAGATACCAAAGGGGTAATCAGAATCCGTAAATCGAAGATGAACAGACAACACAATGGCCAAAAGAAAAAGTACAAAATAAGTCTGAAGATAACAAAGGGGTAATAAGAATCCGTAAATCGAAGATGAACAGACAACACAATGGCCAAAAGAAAAAGTACAAAATAAGTCTGAAGATACCAAAGGGGTAATCAGAATCCGTAAATCGAAGATGAACAGACAACACAATGGCCAAAAGAAAAAGTACAAAATAAGTCTGAAGATAACAAAGGGGTAATAAGAATCCGTAAATCGAAGATGAACAGACAACACAATGGCCAAAAGAAAAAGTACAAAATAAGTCTGAAGATACCAAAGGGGTAATCAGAATCCGTAAATCGAAGATGAACAGACAACACAATGGCCAAAAGAAAAAGTACAAAATAAGTCTGAAGATACCAAAGGGGTAATCAGAATCCGTAAATCGAAGATGAACAGACAACACAATGGCCAAAAGAAAAAGTACAAAATAAGTCTGAAGATAACAAAGGGGTAATAAAAATCCGTAAATCGAAGATGAACAGACAACACAATGGCCAAAAGAAAAAGTACAAAATAAGTCTGAAGATACCAAAGGGAGGTAATCAGAATCCGTAAATCGAAGACGGACAGACAACACAATGGCGAAAAGAAAAAGTACAAAATAAGTCTGAAGATACCAAAGGGAGGTAATCAGAATCCGTAAATCGAAGACGGACAGACAACACAATGGCGAAAAGAAAAAGTACAAAATAAGTCTGAAGATACCAAAGGGAGGTAATCAGAATCCGTAAATCGAAGACGGACAGACAACACAATGGCCAAAAGAAAAAGTACAAAATAAGTCTGAAGATACCAAAGGGGTAATCAGAATCCGTAAATCGAAGACGGACAGACAACACAATGGCCAAAAGAAAAAGTACAAAATAAGTCTGAAGATACCAAAGGGGTAATCAGAATCCGTAAATCGAAGACGGACAGACAACACAATGGCGAAAAGAAAAAGTACAAAATAAGTCTGAAGATACCAAAGGGAGGTAATCAGAATCCGTAAATCGAAGACGGACAGACAACACAATGGCGAAAAGAAAAAGTACAAAATAAGTCTGAAGATACCAAAGGGAGGTAATCAGAATCCGTAAATCGAAGACGGACAGACAACACAATGGCCAAAAGAAAAAGTACAAAATAAGTCTGAAGATACCAAAGGGAGGTAATCAGAATCCGTAAATCGAAGACGGACAGACAACACAATGGCGAAAAGAAAAAGTACAAAATAAGTCTGAAGATACCAAAGGGAGGTAATCAGAATCCGTAAATCGAAGACGGACAGACAACACAATGGCGAAAAGAAAAAGTACAAAATAAGTCTGAAGATACCAAAGGGAGGTAATCAGAATCCGTAAATCGAAGATGAACAGACAACACAATGGCGAAAAGAAAAAGTACAAAATAAGTCTGAAGATACCAAAGGGAGGTAATCAGAATCCGTAAATCGAAGAAGAACAGACAACACAATGGCGAAAAGAAAAAGTACAAAATAAGTCTGAAGATACCAAAGGGAGGTAATCAGAATCCGTAAATCGAAGAAGAACAGACAACACAGTAGCCAAAAGAAAAAGTACAAAAGACAAACAACGATCTACAAAACATACATATAAAACTAAAGATCGAGTAACAAGAACCCTACTTTCTTAGTTTTGTGCTGGATTCAACAGATCATGTTGTTGGTGTATTGTAACCCACAAAAAAACCGAGGTTGAACTCAGGTGCTCCGGAAGGGTAGGCAGTTCCTGCTCCACTAGTGTCAAATTTCTCCATATTACAATGTCTTATTATATTGACAATCCTTGTGTTTACATGTGGATTTTCTTCTTGGCATTTCAGAACACCGAATTCACAGGCAGTATTTTTTCTTATCACTGTTCGTGAAGTAGTAAATCTTGACTTTGTCTTATACTATATTATGAGATATGCTCTATGTACATATATTGGTGGTCACTCCGATGACACGTATCACCAATATTAGGTCGTTACATCAATTTCGTTTTGTGTCGTTGCAGTACTGGGTTAGAGTTAGGGCGATGGCGTTTAAGGTCACTTTCAACAATATTTCAGTGATATCGGGGTAGTTAATTTTATTGGTGGAGGGAACCGGAGTACCCAGAGAAAACCACCGACCTGGTGCAAGTCATTGACAAACTTTATCACATAATGTTGTATCGAGTACATCCCGCCTGAGTGAGATTCGAACCGTTGTTGTATTGCGTTTACATTTTAGTTGTCTATTGTATATATAATGTTGATAAGATCAGGAGTAGGACTTCTTTTTTATGTGGTAGTCTGAGTTGTTGGTACCTTTGTACTTTACTAACGTACTTCTTTGATTTTGCAAAAACACACATACAGTAAACATAATGTGCTCATTTTTATTATCCACTCATTTTCAAAAGGACAACAACCATCTACAAAATATACACATAAAACTAAAGATCGAGTAACACGAGCCCCATTAAAAACCGGGGGTGGACTCTGGTACTCCGGAAGGGTAGGCAGTTCCTGCTCCACTAGTGGCAAAAAATGAGTTAGCGAACTGACCACTGATACCTCAGCAATGAGTAGGTATCTGACACCATAACATGTGATGTGGCTATTGTGGTTCGAACCCACGTTAGTTGTGTTAATCCTAAGGTCAGAAATAATCGACATTAACCGCTTCGCCAACTCATCTCTCTTTATTCTATGTAGGGTTAGGAGTATACAATATTTCAGCTATATCGTGGCGGTCAGTTTTATTGGTGGAAAAATCCGGAGTACCCGGAGAAAACCATCGACCTGCCGCAAGACACTGACAAACTTCATCACATGAGTATTGTATCGAGTGCACCTCGTTTGAGCGTGATTCGAACTCACAACTTTAGTGGTGATAGGCACTCTATAATCCACATATCAAAAGACAATATAACAGTACATGTACTTGGAAAATGTCTGTAACATGTATTCCTTCCTAACAAATACGGACTGCGTTCAACAATATATACTCATTAATACTTTTCTACAGATTTAAAGTGTTCCATGAAATGGTATAAAACGGTGTTGAAAGATACAAAGACCTACTGTGACTGTCCACCGCCATGTAGGTAAGAATGATTCGCTTAGTATATTAGGAACTGCTTATCCTTCGCCGTCATTAATTGTTACATATAGTTATATATCGTGCCTGTAGATTGAAACAACAGTCATATACAAATAACAAGACAAATGTTGACATATACATAAAAAAATCAAATGCGCGTCATATCATGAAATGTATCGTGATCTACTTTACCTCGGTCTAAGCAAAAGTGTTATGGTTATGAGTAAAATACTTAGGAGATAACTGTATTGTATTTGACAATTTCACGGCATCAATTGGAGATTTGATGGTCGCAAATTGAGTTTACTGGTGACGAAAATTGACGCCGTAAAATTGTCAAATACAATACAGTTATCTCTATTCTAATGTAATCATGTGTATAGATGTGCATTGCCACATTATGGACCAGATGACGTAAGCAGTAATCAGCTAAAATTCTAAAAATATTTCATGCTATTTCAATCGTGGAATTGATACCTAACTCGAATAATACTGCGCCCTCTATCGGCACTATCGCTGGATGAGGGCTTGAACTCTCCTTGTGATAAAAACGCGTCAGCTGCTCTCTGAAAGAGAGAGCCAATCAGTGATAATTATTTGCCGAGTATGCGCAAGGCGGTTCTTTCAATTTCCGGTAATGTTTACAAACAACAAGAAATGGAGATCGGCAAATTGATTTACGATGTTTAATTCATTATTTAGTTTTTCTACATTTCTTCTCTTTTCACCTTTTAGATTAGTAAGGTCAAACACGTGGGTACAATGAAAACATTTGACACCTGAACGCTCCATTGACCTATGTTTACAAACAAACATTTCCTAAGCTCCTCTTTCTTTTAGTGCCAAAAGTCACCACGCGCAGTTTATACCCAGAATGTATTGCTAATTTGAAACTTCCGATTGACGCGTTTTATCGAGAAAGTCGTTCAGGCGTTAATATAGCAAAGCGTAATATAACGACTGGATCATTCGGGTTAATTGATACCGTGAACATTACACCATTAAATCGACAATTAATGCCGTGAAATTTTTAAATACAATACAGTTATCTCCATTCTAATGTAATCATGTGTATAGATGTGTATTGCCACATTATTGACAAGATGACGTAAGCGGTAATCGGCTAAAATTCTACAAAATATCTCATGATATTTCAACCGTAGAATTGATACCTTGAAAATTACAGCATTGTCCAATCACAAATCAGGAATATTAAACAACAACATTAAAATTATATATATCACTAAGTGTACTGTGAAATTATTATTAATCGTGGGGTTCTATTTTTTTTTTTATAGATTTCGTGATTCACTTAAACCACAAAAATCAAAATCCAACGAAATACAATTTCCCCTTTAATTTTGTTGTCTGTAGTGTTTGAAACCAGAAATTCAAGAACCCAGGGAGAAATGCATTTTGTAGAAACCACAAATATTGGTGCCAACTAATAAAAGTACTTTCACAGTATACCAAGAAGGGCAACAACGAAATTTTACCCAACTCACTTCAAAGTCTTGTATATCTCACAACTAATGTCGGACAGAAATATCTAAAATTGCACACATACACTATCATATTTCAAGAAAGAACGTTTCCTTACCTTCACTGGAAAATATATGTTTTTAAATTTGAAACTCAAAATACAGCCATATGTAGGAATTTCTTTTAGTGGCGCACATTTTGTAGACGAAAGGTCGAAGGTACGCATTGGACCCATGCCACTGCCCATTGGTGGATACGCCCACAAGTAAGCTTATGAGAGTTAGACAGGCGAGAATGTAAGTGGTTCTAAAGAAAATATCATTATCATATTTAACAACAGACGATTGGCGACAGCCAATCCCATGCCATTTGTAGGGAGAACCCCAGTGCTCCCTGTCTGATAACGCATCTACTTGTCATCTTATGAGTTTTATCATGTTATAGGGAAAATGTGTATACAACATCTGTATCTTCAAGAACATGGCCAACAGAATCCTATAGGGTAAGTGAAATGTAATGGTAAAATTTCAACTGCAATAATGCGTGTTTTTCGCACCTATCAAAGGCTTTCAGAAAACAAGTAAAAAATGAAATCCATCTGATTGCAAAGGAGGGTCGGTGGTTGATTTATGGTGTTTAACGCCATTTTCAACAATATTTCAGTTATATCGTGCCGAGCAGTTTTCTTGGTGGATGAAATCGGAGTACCCGGAGAAAACCACAAACCTGCCACAAGTCACTGATAAACGTTATCACCTAATGTTGTATCGAATGCATCTCGCCTGAGATATTACAAAGGAAATCAAATGAATCTACACATGTTAAGATGACACTTTTTCAATGATTTAAACTTATGTAATTGTTCATAATAACAACAAATGGATCAGACACAAGTTTTACAACTTAGAAATGTCTTCTCCGCTAGTGACATCAATTTACAAATAATCAGAACAGCATTAATTACATAATAATAACATATTTGTTCAGAATATGAAGACGAATAAAAAAAAAAAAAAAAAAAAAAAAAAAAAAATCATAGCACCCTGCAGAATAATATGCTTAATTGGAATACCATGACTGTTTAAACACATGTTATATTCAACCATTTTACCAAATGGTTAACGGAACATTTCTATTTAATTGTTATTATGGGATTTTCTAATGGGATTGTGTTTTTAATGATGACGACACACGTTTTTTTTTAATTTAAAGGCCTAACTTATGCAAAAATGACAAGAATTCTTCAATAAAGCGAAAATCAAAAAATCCCACACTGTCGGAAAAGTTCCAAAATCCAATAGAAAAATTGTAGAAAGACAAAATCGATCTCCTAACACACAAGAACATGAGGTTTTTGTCTAACCAAAATCATATTCGAACCTTACTAGACGTTTTCTTTTTTATTTTTGTTTTTAACCAAAATCATATTCGAACATTTCTATACGTTTTGTCCTACCAAAATCATATTTGAATATTACTAGACGCTTTTCTCCAACCAAAATCATATTCGAACATTATCAGACGTTTTTGTTCTTCCAAGATAATATTCGAACATTACTAGACGTTTTCCCCCTGCCAAAATCATGTTCGAATATTACTAGACGTTTTTATTTCTACCAAAATCATATTCGAACATTACTAGAGGTTTTTCTCCAACCAAAATCATATTCGAACATTACCAGACGTTTTTGTTCTTCCAAGATAATATTCGAACATTATTAGACGTTTTCCCCCTGCCAAAATCATGTTCGAATATTACTAGACGTTTTTATTTCTACAAAAATCATATTCGAACATTACTAGACGTTTTTCTCCAACCAAAATCACATTCGAATATTACGAGACGTTTTTGTTCTTCCAAGATAATATTCAAACATTACTAGACGTTTTCCCCCTGCCAAAATCATGTTCGAATATTACTAGACGTTTTTATTTCTACAAAAATCATATTCGAACATTACTAGACGTTTTTCTCCAACCAAAATCATATTCGAACATTACCAGACGTTTTTGTTCTTCCAAGATAATATTCGAACATTATTAGACGTTTTCCCCCTGCCAAAATCATGTTCGAATATTACTAGACGTTTTCATTTCTACAAAAATCATATTCAAACATTACTAGACGTTTTTCTCCAACCAAAATCATATTCGAACATTATCAGACGTTGTTGTTCTTCCAAGATAATATTCGAACATTATTAGACGTTTTCCCCCTGCCAAAATCATGTTCGAATATTACTAGACGTTTTTATTTCTACCAAAATCATATTCGAACATTACTAGAGGTTTTTCTCCAACCAAAATCATATTCGAACATTACCAGACGTTTTTGTTCTTCCAAGATAATATTCGAACATTATTAGACGTTTTCCCCCTGCCAAAATCATGTTCGAATATTACTAGACGTTTTTATTTCTACAAAAATCATATTCGAACATTACTAGACGTTTTTCTCCAACCAAAATCACATTCGAATATTACGAGACGTTTTTGTTCTTCCAAGATAATATTCAAACATTACTAGACGTTTTCCCCCTGCCAAAATCATGTTCGAATATTACTAGACGTTTTTATTTCTACAAAAATCATATTCGAACATTACTAGACGTTTTTCTCCAACCAAAATCATATTCGAACATTACCAGACGTTTTTGTTCTTCCAAGATAATATTCGAACATTATTAGACGTTTTCCCCCTGCCAAAATCATGTTCGAATATTACTAGACGTTTTCATTTCTACAAAAATCATATTCAAACATTACTAGACGTTTTTCTCCAACCAAAATCATATTCGAACATTACCAGACGTTGTTGTTCTTCCAAGATAATATTCGAACATTATTAGACGTTTTCCCCCTGCCAAAATCATGTTCGAATATTACTAGACGTTTTTATTTCTACAAAAATCATATTCGAACATTACTAGAGGTTTTTCTCCTATCAAAGTCATATTCGAACATTACCAGACGTTTTTTCCTTTCAAGATAATATTCGAACATTACTAGACGTTTTTCCCCTGTCAAGATCATGTTCGAATATTACTAGACGTTTCTATTTCTACCAAAATCATATTCGAACATTACCAGACGTTTTTTCCTTTCAAGATAATATTCGAACATTACTAGACGTTTTCCGCCTGCCAAAATCATGTTCGAATATTACTAGACGTTTTTATTTCTACCAAAATCATATTCGAACATTACTAGAGGTTTTTCTCCAACCAAAATCATATTCGAACATTACTAGACGGTTTTCTCCAACCAAAATAATATTCGAACATTACTAAATGTTTTTCTCCAAACAAAATCACATTCGAACTTTACTAGACGCTTTTTCCCTACCAAGATCATATTCGAATATTACTAGACGTTTTTCTCCAACCAATATCATATTCGAACATTACTAGACGTTTTTCTCCAACCAAAATCATATTCGAACATTACCAGACGTTTTTCTTCTTCCAAGATAATATTCGAACATTATTAGACGTTTTCCGCCTGCCAAAATCATGTTCGAATATTACTAGACGTTTTTATTTCTACCAAAATCATATTCGAACATTACTAGACGTTTTTCTCCTACCAAAATCATATTCGAACATTACTAGACGTTTTTCTCCAACCAAAATCATATTCGAACATTACTAGACGTTTTTCTCCAACCAAAATCATATTCGAACATTACTAGACGTTTCCCCGTCAAAATCATGTTCGAATATTACTAGACGTTTTTATTTCTACCAAAATCATATTCGAACATTACTAGACATTTTTATCTAACCAAAATCATATTCGAACATTACCAGACGTCTTTGTTCTTCCAAGATATTATTCGAACATTACTAGACGTTTTCCGCCTGCAAAAATCATGTTCGAATATTACTAGACGTTTTTATTTCTACCAAAATCATATTCGAACATTATTAGACGTTTTTCTCCTACCAAAATCATATTCGAACATTACTAGACGTTTTTCTCCAACCAAAATCATATTCGAACATTATCAGACGTTTTTCTCCAACCAAAATCATATTCGAACATTTCTAGACGTTTCCCCGTCAAAATCATGTTCGAATATTACTAGACGTTTTCATTTCGACCAAAATCATATTCGAACATTACTAGACATTTTTATCCAACCAAAATCATATTCGAACATTACCAGACGTTTTTGTTCTTCCAAGATAATATTCGAACATTATTAGACGTTTTCCCCCTGCCAAAATCATGTTCGAATATTACTAGACGTTTTTATTTCTACAAAAATCCTATTCGAACATTACTAGACGTTTTTCTCCAACCAAAATCACATTCGAATATTACGAGACGTTTTTGTTCTTCCAAGATAATATTCAAACATTACTAGACGTTTTCCCCCTGCCAAAATCATGTTCGAATATTACTAGACGTTTTCATTTCTACCAAAATCATATTCGAACATTACTAGACATTTTTACCAAACCAAAATCATATTCGAACATTACCAGACGTTTTTGTTCTTCCAAGATAATATTCGAACATTACCAGACGTTTTCTGCCTGCCAAGATTATGTTCGAATATTACTAGTCATTTTTATTTCTACCAAAATCATATTCGAACATTACTAGAGGTTTTTCTCCTACGAAGATCATATTCGAACATTACTAGAGGTTTTTCTCCAACCAAATTCATATTCGAACATTATTAGACGTTTTTCTCCAACCAAAATCATATTCGAACATTACTAAATGTTTTTCTCCAAGCAAAATCACATTTGAACTTTACTAGACGCTTTTTCCCTACCAAGATCATATTCGAAAATTACTAGACGTTTTTCTCCAACCAATATCATATTCGAACATTACTAGACGTTTTTCTCCAACCAAAATCATATTCGAACATTACCAGACGTTTTTCTTCTTCCAAGATAATATTCGAACATTATTAGACATTTTCCGCTTGCCAAAATCATGTTCGAATATTACTAGACGTTTTTATTTCTACCAAAATCATATTCGAACATTACTAGACGTTTTTCTCCTACCAAAATCATATTCGAACATTACTAGACGTTTTTCTCCAACCAAAATCATATTCGAACATTACTAGACGTTTTTCTCCAACCAAAATCATATTCGAACATTACTAGACGTTTCCCCGTCAAAATCATGTTCTAATATTACTAGACGTTTTTATTTCTACCAAAATCATATTCGAACATTACTAGACATTTTTATCCAACCAAAATCATATTCGAACATTACCAGACGTCTTTGTTCTTCCAAGATAATATTCGAACATTACTAGACGTTTTCCGCCTGCCAAAATCATGTTCGAATATTACTAGACGTTTTTATTTCTACCAAAATCATATTCGAACATTACTAGACGTTTTTCTCCAACCAAAATCATATTCGAACATTACTAGACGTTTTTCTCCAACCAAAATCATATTCGAACATTACTAGACGTTTCCCCATCAAAATCATGTTCGAATATTACTAGACGTTTTCATTTCTACCAAAATCATATTCGAACATTACTAGACATTTTTATCCAACCAAAATCATATTCGAACATTACCAGACGTTTCTGTTCTTCCAAGATAATATTCGAACATTACTAGACGTTTTCCGCCTGCCAAGATTATGTTCGAATATTACTAGACGTTTCTATTTCTACCAAAATCATATTCGAACATTACCAGACGTTTTTTCCTTTCAAGATAATATTCGAACATTACTAGACGTTTTCCGCCTGCCAAAATCATGTTCGAATATTACTAGACGTTTTTATTTCTACCAAAATCATATTCGAACATTACTAGACGTTTTTCTCCAACCAAAATCATATTCGAACATTACTAGACGTTTTTCTCCAACCAAAATCATATTCGAACATTACTAGACGTTTCCCCATCAAAATCATGTTCGAATATTACTAGACGTTTTCATTTCTACCAAAATCATATTCGAACATTACTAGACATTTTTATCCAACCAAAATCATATTCGAACATTACCAGACGTTTCTGTTCTTCCAAGATAATATTCGAACATTACTAGACGTTTTCCGCCTGCCAAGATTATGTTCGAATATTACTAGTCATTTTTATTTCTACCAAAATCATATTCGAACATTACTAGAGGTTTTTCTCCTACGAAGATCATATTCGAACATTACTAGAGGTTTTTCTCCAACCAAAATCATATTCGAACATTACTAGACGTTTTTCTCCAACCAAAATCATATTCAAACATTACTAAATGTTTTTCTCCAAACAAAATCACATTCGAACTTTACTAGACGCTTTTTCCCTACCAAGATCATATTCGAATATTACTAGACGTTTTTCTCCAACCAATATCATATTCGAACATTACTAGACGTTTTTCTCCAACCAAAATCATATTCGAACATTACCAGACGTTTTTCTTCTTCCAAGATAATATTCGAACATTATTAGACGTTTTCCGCCTGCCAAAATCATGTTCGAATATTACTAGACGTTTTTATTTCTACCAAAATCATATTCGAACATTACTAGACGTTTTTCTCCTACCAAAATCATATTCGAGCATTACTAGACGTTTTTCTCCAACCAAAATCATATTCGAACATTACTAGACGTTTTTCTCCATCCAAAATCATATTCGAATATTACTAGACGTTTCCCCGTCAAAATCATGTTCGAATATAACTAGACGTTTTTATTTCTACCAAAATCATATTCGAACATTACTAGACATTTTTATCCAACCAAAATCATATTCGAACATTACCAGACGTCTTTGTTCTTCCAAGATCATATTCGAACATTACTAGACGTTTTCCGCCTGCCAAAATCATGTTCGAATATTACTAGACGTTTTTATTTCTACCAAAATCATATTCGAACATTATTAGACGTTTTTCTCCTACCAATATCATATTCGAACATTACTAGACGTTTTTCTCCAACCAAAATCATATTCGAACATTACTAGACGTTTTTCTCCAACCAAAATCATATTCGAACATTACTAGACGTTTCCCCGTCAAAATCATGTTCGAATATTACTAGACGTTTTCATTTCTACCAAAATCATATTCGAACATTACTAGACATTTTTATCCAACCAAAATCATATTCGAACATTACCAGACGTTTTTGTTCTTCCAAGATAATATTCGAACATTACTAGACGTTTTCTGCCTGCCAAGAATATGTTCGAATATTACTAGTCATTTTTATTTCTACCAAAATCATATTCGAACATTACTAGAGGTTTTTCTCCTACGAAGATCATATTCGAACATTACTAGAGGTTTTTCTCCAACCAAAATCATATTCGAACATTACTAGGCGTTTTTCTCCAACTAAAATCATATTCGAACATTACTAAACGTTTTTCTCCAAAAAAAATCACATTCGAACTTTACTAGACTCTTTTTCCCTACCAAGATCATATTCGAATATTACTAGACGTTTTTCTCCAACCAATATCATATTCGAACATTACTAGACGTTTTTCTTCTTCCAAGATAATATTCGAACATTACCAGACGTTTTCTGCCTGCCAAAATTATGTTCGAATATTACTAGACGTTTTTATTTTTACCAAAGTCATATTCGAACATTACTAGAGGTTTTTCTTCAACTAAAATCATATTCGAACATTACTAGACTTTTTCTCCAACCAAAATCATATTCGAACATTACCAGACGTTTTTCTTCTTCCAAGATAATATTCGAACATTACTAGACGTTTTCCGCCTGCCAAAATTATGTTCGAATATTACTAGACGTTTTTATTTCTACCAAAGTCATATTCGAACATTGCAAGAGGTTTTTCTCCAACTAAAATCATATTCGAACATTACTAGACGTTTTTCTCCAACCAAAATCATATTCGAACATTACTAAACGTTTTTCTCCAAACAAAATCACATTCGAACTTTACTAGACGCTTTTGCCCTACCAAGATCATATTCGAGCATTACTAGACGTTTTTTTCCAACCAAAATCATATTCGAACATTAGCAGACGTTTTTCTTCTTCCAAGATAATATTCGAACATTACTAGACGTTTTTCTCCAACAAAAATCACATTCGAACTTTACTAGACGCTTTTTCCCTACCAAGATCATATTCGAACATTACTAGACGTTTTTCTCCAACCAAATTCATATTCGAACATTACCAGACGTTTTTGTTCTTCCAAGATAATATTCGAACATTACTAAACGTTTTTGTTCTACCAAAAGCACATTCGAACATTACTAGACGTTTTGTTTCTACCAAAGTCATTTTCGAATATTTCTATACGTGTTATGTCCTACCAAAATCATATTTGAACATTACTAGACGTTTTTTCCTCACAAAAACCATATTCGAACATTACTAGACGTTTTTGTTCTACCGAAACACATTCGAACATTACTAGACGTTTTTCCTTACCACAATCATTTTCGAATATTACTACACATTTGTCGTTTCTACCAAAAAGCACATTCGAACATTACTAAGGGTTTTTGTCCTACCTAAAAAATATTCGAGCATATCTAGACGTTTTGTGTCCTACGAAAATCATATTCGAACATTACTGTACGTGTTTTGTCCTACCAAAATTATATTTGAACATTACTAGACGTTTTTTTCCTACCAAAAGCATTTTCGAATATTACTACACATTTGTCGTTTCTACCAAAAGCACATTCGAACATTACTAAGCGTTGTTGTCCTACCAAAATAATATTTGAACACAACTAGACGTTTTTTGTGCTATCAAAATAATATTCGAACATTAGTAGCATATCTTATTGATTCGCCGACATACTACCCTTTGTTTATTACAGACTTATCTATTATCTAAGGTGTGCGGAAATAACGAAAATTGTACATTATACCACGAATTTATTTCGGATTATCAGCTAACGTAAGTTTATATAATCTTAGATATACAAAACAACATGTTTGAGGGTAGGGTTGGGATTCCATTAACACCGGATTAACTCCGCCACATTTTTATGCATGTCCCAAGCCAGGACCTGGATTTCCAACGTCGTATGTCGTGGTCTTTGTTGTGTTCAGTGACAATAAAAACAGGATTTGTTTTCTCAGTAGTCTTTACATTGGTTGATTTGATTAAATAATTTAACATTTAAGAATGTAAATGATATACATGTATTATGATATCAAATGACAGAAAATAATACAAAACAGAGATCAGCAGAACAACGAGTTGGCAATAAAACAAAGACACAACAGAAGTCATTGTAGCAGTTCCCGAATATCACAAACTTTAGGAGTTAATAAGGCATGTAGGAACAGACCAGAAAAAGATACAAAGTATGTCATTTGAGAACGCGAATATATATGTAATAATAAAATGAGGAAGTCAACCTGCAGAAAAATCCTCATATACATGCGTGTGTGTGTGTGTGTGTGTTGCCCATTGGTTAATGTTTAACGTCACTGAGAAGTGGTCAGCGATACCCGTGGTGAGAACAGGTTTACAAACAATAAATCCAGTTAGAAATGGCCTCGTGTAGCGGTCTAAGGATGTATGTTCTGATTGTCGCACCTAAGAAAGACGGGTGATATGATCGGACAGTTAAAACTTGCAACGGGCCAATAAAGAGTACTCTTAACAGAAATGGCGTTGAAAATAATATATACGTTATGCATTCGTGTATTTTGAGATGGCTTGTAGGATATATCCACGAAATAAAGAACATTCCTTATTTTGTGGTCCTCGTATAGTTTTTTTTTCTGGCCGGCGCTTGTTGTACAAAACTAGTTTTGTACTCCTATAACTTTACATTACTTATTAAGTATATACTGTATCACATTTTGTAATTTGTAGTGCAAACTTTTTACAGCTGCAGCTGTATTTTGAAGACTTAAATCATGAAATAATTGAAGAGGTCCCAGTATATGATGTGAGTATTTTATAATATAATGTAGTATGCTCTAGGGTGGGGCATATAATGCGCCAAGCGAGTGGGGACATATGAAGGACAAATATGATCAAGATCCTGCATCTAAGTACACATACTTGGAATCTTGCGAAGATTTTGGTATAAAACCTAGCTTTTCCTAGAAATTATATTTTGATAATGCCATAGAATGCCTTGCAGATAATTGACAAATTAGAATAACTCGTTACCATTGTAAGGCAAAAATTTTTTGAAGCTTTTCAATATCCCCCAGTACATGTGACAATCAGAACATTCACCCATAGGTGCACCAGGTGGCCAATCTTATACCTACATAACTAGTAGATATGGCAATCAGAACATTCGCCCATAGGTGCACCTGGTGGCTTATATTATACCTACATAACTAGTAGATGTGGCATTCAGAACATTCGCCCATAGACGCACCCGGTACCCAATATTATACCTCCATGACTAGTTGATGGTAAAGGTGTTCTTCTTATCTTGAATAAATCTGGAAAACCACGACACATCATTTAGTGAGAAGTATCTGAAATATATCCATTAGTCTCTCAGAGGTAATCAAGAAATTGCATTCAAACGAAAAACAATTATATAGTACAGTTAAAATGAGTATTGAATGATTGATTGGTGTTTAATGCCAACCTTAGCAGAATTAAAACTATATCATAGTGTGAACAAATTTTATAAATTTCCTCGTTGAGATGAAGAAACACATATTGTTGTGGTATTTTTGTGTTCAGTGATGAGTTCAGGTAAGATGAGAGGCGATTGTTCATTTTGTTGATATCGATGGAATTGATGATCATCGTTGTTTAAACCTTCTTTCCATATTTTTACATTCACATTTAAGATATGTAACCTCTTATATTTTCAGGCAACTCAGTTACTCTCAGACATAGGAGGATCAGTTGGTCTATGTCATGGTGTTTCCTTGCTGTGTATTGTAGAACTGATCGAGGCCATGCTTGAAATATGTGGAGCCGTATATCGCAGAGTTCGTAGGAGATACAGTGGATAATTTATAAAATGTTATAACAGTGATTCTGATTGGATTATTTAGTTCATTTCTTTGACTTTTTTATTGCTATAATATACTGAACCCAAAAGAAACGTTGCATAAATTAAAGCATCAATTAGATTTATTTTGAAATATTACACATTTAATAACAAATATCGGAAAGTCATTTCAAGCAGACTTTTCTAAGCATAACAAGTTTCTAAAATGTTGGTTTTTTCGGATACTTTTGTTAACAATACATCACAGATTTAGCAGGAATGAGTAACGAAAATCAGTATCAAGTATGTCATCCATTTGGATAGATTACAGAAAGACATCCCATGTACATTTACTGAATGAGGAGGTTATTAACTGCCATATGAATACAAATCCAAACCTTCAAGAAGGATGCATCAAGTTTAGCTGCAGTTGTCGGCCTTGGTTGAACTTCATTAATTCTTCTTTGTATCGCATCTCTCATATGTTCAATCGGGTTTACGTTCGGAGTAAAAGCAGGCCACGACATAACCTGTATGATGCTTTGCAGCTCTTGCAGAATGAGCATGGGCGTTGTCATCTTGGAAAGTGAAAAACAATGACAACACGTGAGGTCTCAGAATTTGGTCTATGTAGCGAGCGACAGTAACTCCATTATCTCTGCTTGAGCCGATGTTCTGAAAGATGACGGGTCCAAGTTTGAAATTTAGACCGATTCCATTCCACACCATGATGTTTGTTCCGCCCCACGAGTCTCTTTCCATGATGCATGCATTTGCATAGCGTCCAGCATGACTTCACAAAACCCGTGTTCTGTCATCTGCGTTGGATACTTTCATCTGGGAAGACGATATTCCTCCACTGCTGATGACGCCAGTTTTGGCGTTGCATAGTTCACTGTAGACATTCTTGACGATGACGAATTATAAGAATGTGCTCTCTGGCCAGACGACGACATCTAATGTTCTTGGTGATAAATCGACGTCGGATAGTGTAATCATTAATTGGTCTCTGGTGGTTGCCAAATGTCTGTCCAACTTCGTACATAGATGTAGTTCATCTATTATGCATATGCTATCAAAGGATGTACCTATCATGACAAGCGTTGCAACTCTAGGGCAACCACTACGCGCTCGCTAAGTGTTACTGTTTTTGTGTGGTGTTATAGCGTTCCATTAGATGGTGCGTACATTACAGTTAAATGTCAGTGCTACGAATTGAGGTCGTTGTCCATACATTCAATCTTCCAATAGCATGTTATCGTTGTTCACGACTTAGTCGTGGCATTCATCTTACGCTCAATAGCGGTACTGACAACCTGTGAATTTCTGAGTCTTAAATAAGCCAAATTCAATAGGATTCCATGCTTTTAAACCCGACCAATGAATGTCTCGAGACCCAATATCTTCGCCTCAGTTAATGTACGCAGTCAACCGTAAATGTTTTTAATATGTAGTCGGGTTTCATTATACAGACGACTTGCCTGTTCCTCATAAAAAAGTCACAAATTTTGTGTTATAAAAAACATTCTCAAGAACCAGCAATTAAAAAATGCATTTTAATACATATGTTCTAATTAAATGGGAAAATCCCCAGAAATACACATAGTTCACAGAGAGTGGTATCATCTTGTTGTTTTTCTGCGACGTAGCTAAGGTTGACCTAAATACAGAGCATGCTTTCCAGCGATATTGATTTTATGTAATTGTCTGCTATTTCTGTCTACTGTTATAGGTAACCAATCAAAATTATAATCTCTAAGATATCGTCAAATAAAATACAATATCAAAATTTTTTAGGTTCTGTTTTCCAATTATTTCCTTCATTTGGTTGGTTTGGTTTATGGCAATATTTCAATAATGCCATTTATTAATATTAATGCCAATATTTCAGTTATATCGGGGCGGTCAGTTTTATTGGTGGAGGAAACCGGAGTATCCCGAGAAAACCACTGACCTGTCTCAAGTAACTGACAAATTTTATCTCTTAATGCTGTATCGAGTACACCTGGCCATGAACTGGGTTCGAACTCACGATTTTAGTGGCTATAGGCACTGATTGCACTATTCACTTGGTAAATTGATTGACCTTCACTAAGATTCAAAATCCCATGCAGGGCCATTTGTAACTATATAAAATGTAAGTATTTATTCTGGTATAGTTTTTCTTCTTCAAATTTTGTATCTGAAAAAGGTACAAATTGATTTAAAAAGTCATAATTTTGACAGCACATTTACATCCCGTAATTCCCGGATATCGTTGTATTCCATTTTAATACGCAATATTCGAATAATCAGGGTTTTCAAAATGTTTGCATAGAGCGTTAAATAATTCCTAAAATTATACGAGACTTACTTTGGTTAAAGTTGAAATATAATTGGGATTATATGAGCCATAGACTCACTGGAGGGCTAAAATGAGATTGTGATGTGCATGTACGTAAATCAGTTTTTAAAACCATCAGAAAATTTCGGGTAGGTCACTCCACGAAATAGTCTGGACTGTTATAGAAATGAAGACATGAACATGTACCTCGTACATGAAGTAGGGGGTGGCATTTTAGCCCTCCAGTGAGTCTATGACTCATAGAATCCCAATTATACTTCAACTTTAACCAAGGTAAGTCTCGTATAATTTTAGGAATTCTATTTTGTCATATCACTTCCGGTCAAAAATGAGACTTCAAAGCCTGTGACCGTAAAACCAGAAAATGTCTGATTCTCATAAATGTAATAAAATATCACTTACCAAATTATGAGGTATTAGACCTCCTCGAAGATCTGAAAATTCCATTAACAAAATTGTCCTCATTAACAATTTCTTTGTTATAAAAAATGGCAAATGTCTTTTCTCTACTCCATCCTGCTTTTTTCAAAATCACATCTAATGGTACAGAATTCACATTAGCTTTGGCTGCAGAACGGACACTATGTGGACCATCAATTTTAGTATCTACTCCAGCTTTAGATAAGATTATCCTAATCCATCTTGAAATAGTTTCCTTAGTTACTTCTTTGTGAGGTTTTGCAAAGCTCAAAAATAACTTGGAACAATTATTCCTATACAAACGAGTTCGTTTCAAATATTCCTTAATCACAGAATATATACACAATCACCTATCTGGCGAGTAAGCTATAAAATGGACAAAGACTTCCCTCTGACTAGGACGACTTTGCTTAAGAATTCCGTCATATTTAAAAACGTATTCAGTACTTAACTTTTTTAAATTATCTACAGACAATAAGTGTATTGACTGGGTTCTAGCAGCTCCTGTCAACGCTACTAACATTGTTAACTTAAGTGTCAGATATTTCAAATTCAAACTTCTAACAGGTGACAATTGTCGAAGCACAAGTAATACTCTGTCAACATTCCAAGTACAAGAATATCTTGGTACTGAGGGTCTCAAATTATAAACACCTCGGAGATAACGAATTACCAACGGACTTGTTCCCACTAATACTCCATTTATTTTAATTCCAAAAGTTGATAAAGCACCTCTGGTTGTGTTTAAAGTACTAGAACCTAAACCGAGGTCAAATAGGTATGAAAAATATTCTAAAATATTATTTATATCAGGTTGAAATTGATCAACTTCTCTTTCACGACAATATCGAATCCATCTTTCGATGCACGATGAGTATTGTTTCTTAGTTCCTATTTTCCAGGAAGACATAAGTATTTCGATTGTCCTTTTAGTAAAACCTTGTTTTTGGAAATGTTTCCGGACACGAAACATGCAACTAACACCAGACTGTCCTTCAACAGATGTTGATGTTGTTTGTTGTGATGTAGATATAACAATGTCTCTCTCCTCTTGAGAATACAAGGTGTGTCTATCAATAACTGCCTTATCTGAGAGAACCATGGTTGAGTTGGCCATAGTGGAATAATTATTATTGCTTATGCTTTGTCCATTATCAACTTCTGTGTGTAAGAACCCACTAATCTAAAAGGAGGAAAAAGATAAACACAATTAAATGTTACCCAATCAACAAGAACAGCATTGCTATGCTTAGCGTAAGAGTCTGGTTTAAATGCACAATAACACTCAACTTGATTATTCAAACGGGAGGCAAAATTATCTATATCTGGCTTGCCCCAGACTTTCACAATTGACTCAAATACAACTTCATTCAGTTTCCATTCTAATTGATCATTAAAGGATCTAGACAAACAATCTGCCTCAACATTAAATTTTCCTGGAAGATGGGTGCAAGAAATCCATACATCATTATCTATACACCAAGCCCATATAGACTTAGCTATTTCATTGTAATCAGCGGATTTACAACCACCCATATTGTTTATGTACGCCACTGCAGTTGAATTGTCACAAAAACTTTTACATGCTTGCCCTTTATTTTATCTTTAAATGACTTCAGAGCAAAGTAAACAGATAACATTTCTAAGTAATTAATGTGTTTCTTTGCCTCAGTGATTGACCAGCGACCACGTGTTTCCTTACTTTTAAAACAGCACCCCAACATATTGATGCATCTGTTTGCATAGTGATGTCAGGATTTCCACGAGCAATAATTCTGACCTGAGCATAAATATTCTCAATCCACCAGAAAAGGTCTAATTTCATTTCTGATGTTATGTGCATAAAGGCATCAAAATTTCCTCTAAAATTTTTGAGTGCTTCAATCTTTGTTCTCTCTAAATTTCTGTAAAACAATTTTCCATAATCTACCGCAGAAAATCTAGAAACAAGTAAACCAATTACTCTAGCTACCTCTCGTATTGAGGTTCTTGTTTTCAATGAAAGGTTTTCACATTCTTTTTTGATTAAATATCGTTTCTCTTTAGGTAAAATTTCTAACATCTTTTCAGAATCAATAATATTACCTAAAAATGTTATTTGCTTACTTGGCTTGAAAACAGACTTATCTTTATGAATAATAAAGCCTAAGTTCTCCATTAATCCTACTGTTTCCTTAGAATCGCCAAACAGCAAACTATCGTCAATATACCCTATGTTGACATAGCCTAAGCTTCTCAATTTTGCGAAAACTGGCTTCAATAATTTTGTAAACAATCTTGGGGCAGATGCCAGACCGTTTGGCAAGCAGGTATATTGAAATATTTTATCTCCCCATTTAAAACACAAATATTTTTGATGCTCTTCAGCAATGTGAACACTGTAATAGGCATGTCTTAAATCTACAGAAGCCATAAATATACCGTTTTTCACAAGTGAAACTACTCTTTCAAAAGAATTCATTTTAAAATGATGATATACTACATCTTCATTTAACCTTTTTAAATTTAATATTATCCTAAATTCTCCATTCTTTTTAGGTCGAATGAAAATTGGAGATAAAAATACATCTTTATCATATTCAATTTGCTTGATAATGCCATTAGGCAGTAAATTTGTATAAATTTCATAATCAATTATCTCCTTTAGATTAAAATGAGTTCGTCCCAACGAAAACCTTTGTTGTGGACACATATCACCAACAAATTCAATATGACAGTGTTCAACAATATCTAAAATTTGTGGATCAGAAGTAATTTTCTCCCATTCAGAGATAAACGATTTCAATCTACCTGCTTGAAATTCTCCATTAACCTGCTCATTTAGTTCCTCATGCCCCCCTCTTGGGTTTTGTGAACCCCCAGGGGTTCTGTCAACATCTTTCTGATGTCTATCATACGATGGATTTCCTGTGTCTGTGCCACGGCGTCTACCACCACGGCCACCTCTTGGGTATCTGCGAAATCCAAAGCCTCTACGACCTCCTTGTCTACGACGAATATGCGACTACCCAATATATTGCAAGTTTCAATCTCTTTTGCTGACTTCGACACATCATCACCAAAAAGAAAGTTGATGTAAGGCAAAGAGTGGGCACATAAATGAACAGAATCCCAGCACAAATCAGGTTTTATCAAATCCCTCCTGAGCAAATTGATTTGTCTGTTGCAATGACCTAATAAAGCTAACGAGTCATTATAATTATCTATCCATTGGGAATTACCGCATGACTCATCGTTAGCCATATCATTTACAGTTCTAGTCATAATTATGGCAGACGTAATAACTGACTTCTTAATGTACTGTAATTTCTTATCAATCTGTTGAGTAGAGGGAGCTATAAGGTCCCAAACTAGCTGATTTGTGCGAACCACAGTCAGACCAGTACAATGGCATCGTCTTTAGTCAACTCATTATATTGCTCCTCGTCCCTGCCATTGTGAAGCAAATCTGTTACATTTTCAGCCAAAGTCTGATCAACATCATCAGAACACACCTCTTTAATCTTAAAACGTTTTGACATCGACGAGAGCCTACTTAGTGGTTTATCGTCATCAGCTTTACGTTTTCCTGAAGAAATAACAGATTGTTCATCTTGACCTGAACAATCATCATCATAATCTACATAATCATCTTCACTATCCTCATTATAGAGTTCAGATTCTAAAGAGTCAATTCTGTCAACCAATGACTGAATTGTGACATTTTGAGCTTGCTGTCCAGATTGAATATTCTGCAAAAGGTTCATAATACCACTATCTTGGCCCACATTAGCCTGTGACATACTAGAACTAGCCGACTTCCCCACTGAGAAGTGCGTTTACCAAGGCCAGAACCTGAAGCAATCGCCGTACTCGGTCTACTGCTAGAATTAGAAACCATGTGTTTCGTGCTTGTGGAACTCTCAATGTCTTCCCTACTTTCGCGATTTTTCCCCTTCTTATTAACACAACCTAAATCGTTGTGGTCTAAATCCAAGAGAACATCGTCTTGATCTTTCTGTTTCGCTTTATTTTCTACCATTTTTCCGCCATTTCCCTAGGCATGTGCTCTACGACCAATTTAGAGTAACTACCGACAATCAGCAAACCGTCGTAAAATGTCGCAAAATGGTATGTAAATAAAGTTACTACGTAACTTTAAACAATCAGAGCCAACCTCGTTGACTTAATAAAAATATTTTTATTTGTTGACTGACTTGAGAAATAACGTCCGATCAGTACAAATGCAATCAACACACTGATTTGCGTACATGCGCAGCACAATCCCATTTTTGACCGGAAGTGATATGACGAAATAGAATTGTATTTACAAAACACTAAAAGAACATTTCAAATAAGCCTAATATCATGATGATGTCATTTAATTTATTACAGCGTGAAGACAACGATTTACTTTAGAAAGTGTAACAATGATTGATTGATTGCTTTGTGCTTAGCGCCGTCTTTAGCAATATTTCAGCTATATTGTAACGTGAACATATTTTATTATTAACTTAGACACTAGAACGTTTGTTATCTAACTACATGTATATTTTTATGCAACAATGTAACAACTATTTATGCAATATTTTCATAATATCAAGCACCAGCATGATTGAGTTATTATTGCTTAACGTCCAGCTAGAAGTATTTCAGATACATTCAAATCAAGAACAAGTTCAATAATATATAAAAACTATATAGAAATGAGGGAATGGGTGGCTCAACCGGGCTCAACGACTTTTAGTTACCATTGACAAAGTATGAAGAGTTGAGTAGGGATGACAAATTTAGTCTTTTTATAGCGCTACAATGCTCCTACAAAAGAGGTCTTTAGAAGTACAGTAAGCCTGGCATTCTGTAGCGACTACAATGCTCCTACAAAAGAGTTATTTAGCAGTACAGTTAGCCTGGCATTCTGTAGCAGCCACAATGCTCCTACAAAAGAGGTCTTTGGCAGTACAGTACGCCTGGCATTCTATAGCGGCTACAATGCTATTACAAAAGAGGTCTTTAGCAGTACAGTTAGCCTGGCATTCTGTAGCGGCTACAATGCTCCTACAAAAGAGGTCTTTAGCAGTACAGTAAGCCTGGCATTCTGTAGCAGCTACAATGCTCCTACAAAAGAGGTCTTTAGCAGTACAGAAAGGCTGGCATTCTGTAGCGGCTGCGATGCTCCTACAAAAGAGGTCTTTAGCAGTACATTAAGCCTGGCATTCTGTAGCAGCTACAATGCTCCTACAAATGAGGTCATTAGCAGTACAGTAAGCCTGGCATTCTGTAGCGGCTACAATGCGCCTACAAAAGAGGTCTTTAGCAGTACAGTAGTCTGGCATTCTGTAGTGACTACATTGCTCCTACAAAAGAGGTATTTAGCAGTACAGTAAGCCTGGCATTCTGTAGCGGCTACAATGCTCCTACAAAAGAGGTCTTTAGCAGTACAGTAAGGCTGGCATTCTGTAGCTGCTACAATGCTCCTACAAAAGAGGTCTTTAGCAGTACAGTACGCGTGGCATTCGATAGCGTCTACGATGCTCCTACAAAAGAGGTCTTTAGCAGTACAGTAAGCCTGGCATTCTGTAGCGGCTACAATGCTCCTACAAAAGAGGTCTTTAGCAGTACAGTAAGGCTGGCATTCTGTAGCGGCTACAATGCTCCTACAAAAGAGGTCTTTAGCAGTACAGAAAGGCTGGCATTCTGTAGCGGCTGCGATGCTCCTACAAAAGAGGTCATTAGCAGTACAGTAAGCCTGGCATTCTGTAGCGGATACAATGCGCCTACAAAAGAGGTCTTTAGCAGTACAGTAGTCTGGCATTCTGTAGTGACTACATTGCTCCTACAAAAGAGGTATTTAGCAGTACAGTAAGCCTGGCATTCAGTAGCGGCTACAATGCTCCTACAAAAGAGGTCTTTAGCAGTACAGTAAGGCTGGCATTCTGTAGCGGCTACAATGCTCCTACAAAAGAGGTCTTTAGCAGTACAGTAAGGCTGGCATTCTGTAGCGGCTACAATGCTCCTACAAAAGAGGTCTTTAGCAGTAGAGTACGCCTGGCATTTTTTAGCGGATACAATGTTCGAACAAAAGAGGTCTTTAGCAGTACAGCAAGCCTGGCATTCTGTAGCAGCTACAATGCTCCTACAAAAGAGGTCTTTAGCAGTACAGTACGCGTGGCATTCTGTAGCGTCTACAATGCTCCTACAAAAGAGGTCTTTAGCAGTACAGTAAGCCTGGCATTCAGTAGCGGCTACAATGCTCCTACAAAAGAGGTCTTTAGCAGTAGAGTACGCCTGGCATTCTTTAGCGGCTACAATGTTCGTACAAAATAGGTCTTTAGCAGTACAGTAAGCCTGGCATTCTGTAGCGGCTACAATGCTCCTACAAAAGAGGTCTTTAGCAGTACAGTACGCGTGGCATTCTGTAGCGTCTACGATGCTCCTACAAAAGAGGTCTTTAGCAGTACAGTAAGCCTGGCATTCTGTAGCGGCTACAATGCTCCTACAAAAGAGTTATTTAGCAGTACAGTATGTCTGGCATTCTGTAGCGGCTACAATGCTCCTACAAATGAGGTCTTTAGCAGTACAGTAAGCCTGGCATTCGATAGCGGCTACAATGCTCCTACAAAAGACGTCTTTAGCAGTACAGTAAGCCTGGCATTCTGTAGCGGCTACAATGCTCCTACAAAAGAGGTCTTTAGCAGAACAGTAAGCCTGGCATTCAATAGCGGCTACAATGCTCCTACAAAAGAGGTTTTTAGTAGTACAGTAAGCCTGGCATTCTGTAGCAGCTACAATGCTCCTACAAAAGAGGTCTGTAGCAGTACAGTATGCCTGGCATTCTGTAGCAGCTACAATGCCCCTACAAAAGAGGTCTTTAGCAGTACAGTACGCCTGGCATTCTGTAGCGGCTACGATGCTCCTACAAAAGAGGTCGTTAGCAGCAGTACAGTTAGCCTGGCATTCTGTAGCGGCTACAATGCTCCTACAAAAGAGGTCTTTAGCAGTACAGTAAGCCTGGCATTCTGTAGCAGCTACAATGCTCCTATAAAAGAGGTCGTTAGCAGTACAGTAAGCTGGCATTCTGTAGCGGCTACAATGCTCCTACAAAAGAGGTCTTTAGCAGTACAGTAAACCTGGCATTCTGTAGCAGCTACAATGCTCCTACAAAAGAGGTCTTTAGCAGTACAGTACGCCTGGCATTCTGTAGCGGCTACGATGCTCCTACAAAAGAGGTCTTTAGCAGTACAGTAAGCCTGGCATTCTATAGCGACTACGATGCTCCTACAAAAGAGGTCGTTAGCAGTACTGTACACCTGGCATTCTGTAGCGGCTACAATGCTCCTACAAAAGAGGTCTTTAGCAGTACAGTAACCCTGGCATTCTGTAGCAGCTACAATGCTCCTACAAAAGAGGTCTTTAGCAGTACAGTACGCCTGGCATTCTGTAGCGGCTACGATGCTCCTACAAAAGAGCTGGTTAGCAGTACAGTTAGCCTGGCATTCTGTAGCGGCTACAATGCTCCTACAAAAGAGATATGTAGCAGTACAGTACGCCAGGCATTCTGTAGCGGCTACAATGCTCCTACAAAAGAGATATTTAGCAGTACAGTTAGCCTGGCATTCTGCAGCGACTACCATGCTCCTACAAAAGAGGTAGTTAACAGTACAGTTAGCCTGGCATTCTGTAGCGGCTACGATGCTCCTACAAAAGAGGTATTTAGCGGTAGAGTAAGCCTGGCATTCGATAGCGGCTACAATGCTCCTACAAAAGACGTCTTTAGCAGTACAGTAAGTCTGGCATTCTGTAGCGGCTACGATGTTCCTACAAAAGAGGTCGTTAGCAGTACAGTTAGCCTGGCATTCTGTAGCGACTACAATGCTCCTACAAAAGAGATATGTAGCAGTACAGCACGCCAGGCATTCTGTAGCGGCTACAATGTTCCTACAAAAGAGATATTTAGCAATACAGTTAGCCTGGCATTCTGCAGCGACTACAATGCTCCTACAAAAGAGATATTTAGCAGTACAGTTAGCCTGGCATTCTGCAGCGACTACAATGCTCCTACAAAAGAGGTCTTTAGCAGTACAGTACGCCTGGCATTCTGTAGCGGCTACGATGCTCCTACAAAAGAGGTCTTTAGCAGTACAGTAAGCCTGGCATTCTGTAGCAGCTACAATGCTCCTACAAAAGAGGTCTTTAGCAGTACAGTACGCCTGGCATTCTATAGCGACTACGATGCTCCTACAAAAGAGGTCTTTAGCAGTACTGTACACCTGGCATTCTGTAGCGGCTACAATGCTCCTACAAAAGAGGTCTTTAGCAGTACAGTAAGCCTGGCATTCTGTAGCAGCTACAATGCTCCTACAAAAGAGGTCTTTAGCAGTACAGTAAGCCTGGCATTCTGTAGCGGCTACAATGCTCCTACAAAAGAGGTCTTTAGCAGTACAGTAAGGCTGGCATTCTGTAGCGGCTACAATGCTCCTACAAAAGAGGTCTTTAGCAGTAGAGTACGCCTGGCATTCTTTAGCGGCTACAATGTTCGTACAAAAGAGGTCTTTAGCAGTACAGTAAGCCTGGCATTCTGTAGCGGCTACAATGCTCCTACAAAAGAGGTCTTTAGCAGTACAGTACGCGTGGCATTCTGTAGCGTCTACGATGCTCCTACAAAAGAGGTCTTTAGCAGTACAGTAAGCCTGGCATTCTGTAGCGGCTACAATGCTCCTACAAAAGAGTTATTTAACAGTACAGTAAGTCTGGCATTCTGTAGCGGCTACAATGCTCCTACAAAAGAGGTCTTTAGCAGTACAGTAAGCCTGGCATTCGATAGCGGCTACAATGCTCCTACAAAAGACGTCTTTAGCAGTACAGTAAGCCTGGCATTCTGTAGCGGCTACAATGCTCCTACAAAAGAGGTCTTTAGCAGAACAGTAAGCCTGGCATTCAATAGCGGCTACAATGCTCCTACAAAAGAGGTCTTTAGTAGTACAGTAAGCCTGGCATTCTGTAGCAGCTACAATGCTCCTACAAAAGAGGTCTTTAGCAGTACAGTATGCCTGGCATTCTGTAGCAGCTACAATGCCCCTACAAAAGAGGTCTTTAGCAGTACAGTACGCCTGGCATTCTGTAGCGGCTACGATGCTCCTACAAAAGAGGTCGTTAGCAGCAGTACAGTTAGCCTGGCATTCTGTAGCGGCTACAATGCTCCTACAAAAGAGGTATTTAGCAGTACAGTACGCCTGGCATTCTGTAGCGGCTACGATGTTCCTACAAAAGAGGTCGTTAACAGTACAGTTAGCCTGGCATTCTGTAGCGGCTACGATGCTCCTACAAAAGAGGTATTTAGCGGTAGAGTAAGCCTGGCATTCGATAGCGGCTACAATGCTCCTACAAAAGACGTCTTTAGCAGTACAGTAAGCCTGGCATTCTGTAGCGGCTACGATGTTCCTACAAAAGAGGTCGTTAGCAGTACAGTTAGCCTGGCATTCTGTAGCGACTACAATGCTCCTACAAAAGAGATATGTAGCAGTACAGTACGCCAGGCATTCTGTAGCGGCTACAATGTTCCTACAAAAGAGATATTTAGCAATACAGTTAGCCTGGCATTCTGCAGCGACTACAATGCTCCTACAAAAGAGATATTTAGCAGTACAGTTAGCCTGGCATTCTGCAGCGACTACAATGCTCCTACAAAAGAGGTCTTTAGCAGTACAGTACGCCTGGCATTCTGTAGCGGCTACGATGCTCCTACAAAAGAGGTCTTTAGCAGTACAGTAAGCCTGGCATTCTGTAGCAGCTACAATGCTCCTACAAAAGAGGTCTTTAGCAGTACAGTACGCCTGGCATTCCATAGCGACTACGATGCTCCTACAAAAGAGGTCTTTAGCAGTACTGTACACCTGGCATTCTGTAGCGGCTACAATGCTCCTACAAAAGAGGTCTTTAGCAGTACAGTAAGCCTGGCATTCTGTAGCAGCTACAATGCTCCTACAAAAGAGGTCTTTAGCAGTACAGTAAGCCTGGCATTCTGTAGCGGCTACAATGCTCCTACAAAAGAGGTCTTTAGCAGTACAGTAAGGCTGGCATTCTGTAGCGGCTACAATGCTCCTACAAAAGAGGTCTTTAGCAGTAGAGTACGCCTGGCATTCTTTAGCGGCTACAATGTTCGTACAAAAGAGGTCTGTAGCAGTACAGTAAGCCTGGCATTCTGTAGCGGCTACAATGCTCCTACAAAAGAGGTCTTTAGCAGTACAGTACGCGTGGCATTCTGTAGCGTCTACGATGCTCCTACAAAAGAGGTCTTTAGCAGTACAGTAAGCCTGGCATTCTGTAGCGGCTACAATGCTCCTACAAAAGAGTTATTTAGCAGTACAGTATGTCTGGCATTCTGTAGCGGCTACAATGCTCCTACAAAAGAGGTCTTTAGCAGTACAGTAAGCCTGGCATTCGATAGCGGCTACAATGCTCCTACAAAAGAGGTCTTTAGTAGTACAGTAAGCCTGGCATTCTGTAGCAGCTACAATGCTCCTACAAAAGAGGTCTTTAGCAGTACAGTATGCCTGGCATTCTGTAGCAGCTACAATGGCCCTACAAAAGAGGTCTTTAGCAGTACAGTACGCCTGGCATTCTGTAGCGGCTACGATGCTCCTACAAAAGAGGTCGTTAGCAGCAGTACAGTTAGCCTGGCATTCTGTAGCGGCTACAATGCTCCTACAAAAGAGGTCTTTAGCAGTACAGTAAGCCTGGCATTCTGTAGCAGCTACAATGCTCCTATTAAAGAGGTCGTTAGCAGTACAGTAAGCTGGCATTCTGTAGCGGCTACAATGCTCCTACAAAAGAGGTCTTTAGCAGTACAGTAAATCTGGCACTCTGTAGCAGCTACAATGCTCCTACAAAAGAGGTCTTTAGCAGTACAGTACGCCTGGCATTCTGTAGCGGCTACGATGCTCCTACAAAAGAGGTGGTTAGCAGTACAGTTAGCCTGGCATTCTGTAGCGGCTACAATGCTCCTACAAAAGAGTTATTTAACAGTACAGTAAGTCTGGCATTCTGTAGCGGCTACAATGCTCCTACAAAAGAGGTCTTTAGCAGTACAGTAAGCCTGGCATTCGATAGCGGCTACAATGCTCCTACAAAAGACGTCTTTAGCAGTACAGTAAGCCTGGCATTCTGTAGCGGCTACAATGCTCCTACAAAAGAGGTCTTTAGCAGAACAGTAAGCCTGGCATTCAATAGCGGCTACAATGCTCCTACAAAAGAGGTCTTTAGTAGTACAGTAAGCCTGGCATTCTGTAGCAGCTACAATGCTCCTACAAAAGAGGTCTTTAGCAGTACAGTATGCCTGGCATTCTGTAGCAGCTACAATGCCCCTACAAAAGAGGTCTTTAGCAGTACAGTACGCCTGGCATTCTGTAGCGGCTACGATGCTCCTACAAAAGAGGTCGTTAGCAGCAGTACAGTTAGCCTGGCATTCTGTAGCGGCTACAATGCTCCTACAAAAGAGGTATTTAGCAGTACAGTACGCCTGGCATTCTGTAGCGGCTACGATGTTCCTACAAAAGAGGTATTTAGCGGTAGAGTAAGCCTGGCATTCGATAGCGGCTACAATGCTCCTACAAAAGACGTCTTTAGCAGTACAGTAAGCCTGGCATTCTGTAGCGGCTACGATGTTCCTACAAAAGAGGTCGTTAGCAGTACAGTTAGCCTGGCATTCTGTAGCGACTACAATGCTCCTACAAAAGAGATATGTAGCAGTACAGTACGCCAGGCATTCTGTAGCGGCTACAATGTTCCTACAAAAGAGATATTTAGCAATACAGTTAGCCTGGCATTCTGCAGCGACTACAATGCTCCTACAAAAGAGATATTTAGCACTACAGTTAGCCTGGCATTCTGCAGCGACTACAATGCTCCTACAAAAGAGGTCTTTAGCAGTACAGTACGCCTGGCATTCTGTAGCGGCTACGATGCTCCTACAAAAGAGGTCTTTAGCAGTACAGTAAGCCTGGCATTCTGTAGCAGCTACAATGCTCCTACAAAAGAGGTCTTTAGCAGTACAGTACGCCTGGCATTCCATAGCGACTACGATGCTCCTACAAAAGAGGTCTTTAGCAGTACTGTACACCTGGCATTCTGTAGCGGCTACAATGCTCCTACAAAAGAGGTCTTTAGCAGTACAGTAAGGCTGGCATTCTGTAGCGGCTACAATGCTCCTACAAAAGAGGTCTTTAGCAGTAGAGTACGCCTGGCATTCTTTAGCGGCTACAATGTTCGTACAAAAGAGGTCTTTAGCAGTACAGTAAGCCTGGCATTCTGTAGCGGCTACAATGCTCCTACAAAAGAGGTCTTTAGCAGTACAGTACGCGTGGCATTCTGTAGCGGCTACAATGCTCCTACAAAAGAGTTATTTAGCAGTACAGTATGTCTGGCATTCTGTAGCGGCTACAATGCTCCTACAAAAGAGGTCTTTAGCAGTACAGTAAGCCTGGCATTCGATAGCGGCTACAATGCTCCTACAAAAGAGGTCTTTAGTAGTACAGTAAGCCTGGCATTCTGTAGCAGCTACAATGCTCCTACAAAAGAGGTCTTTAGCAGTACAGTATGCCTGGCATTCTGTAGCAGCTACAATGGCCCTACAAAAGAGGTCTTTAGCAGTACAGTACGCCTGGCATTCTGTAGCGGCTACGATGCTCCTACAAAAGAGGTCGTTAGCAGCAGTACAGTTAGCCTGGCATTCTGTAGCGGCTACAATGCTCCTACAAAAGAGGTCTTTAGCAGTACAGTAAGCCTGGCATTCTGTAGCAGCTACAATGCTCCTATTAAAGAGGTCGTTAGCAGTACAGTAAGCTGGCATTCTGTAGCGGCTACAATGCTCCTACAAAAGAGGTCTTTAGCAGTACAGTAAATCTGGCACTCTGTAGCAGCTACAATGCTCCTACAAAAGAGGTCTTTAGCAGTACAGTACGCCTGGCATTCTGTAGCGGCTACGATGCTCCTACAAAAGAGGTGGTTAGCAGTACAGTTAGCCTGGCATTCTGTAGCGGCTACAATGCTCCTACAAAAGAGATATGTAGCAGTACAGTACGCCAGGCATTCTGTAGCGGCTACAATGCTCCTACAAAAGAGATATTTAGCAGTACAGTTAGCCTGGCATTCTGCAGCGACTACAATGCTCCTACACAAGAGGTATTTAGCAGTAGAGTTAGCCTGGCATTCTGCAGCGACTACAATGCTCCTACAAAAGAGATATTTAGCAGTAGAGTTAGCCTGGCATTCTGCAGCGACTACAATGCTCCTACAAAAGAGATATTTAGCAGTAGAGTTAGCCTGGCATTCTGTAGCAGCTACAATGCTCCTATTAAAGAGGTCGTTAGCAGTACAGTAAGCTGGCATTCTGTAGCGGCTACAATGCTCCTACAAAAGAGGTCTTTAGCAGTACAGTAAACCTGGCACTCTGTAGCAGCTACAATGCTCCTACAAAAGAGGTCTTTAGCAGTACAGTAAGCCTGGCATTCTGTAGCGGCTACGATGCTCCTACAAAAGAGGTGGTTAGCAGTACAGTTAGCCTGGCATTCTGTAGCGGCTACAATGCTCCTACAAAAGAGATATGTAGCAGTACAGTACGCCAGGCATTCTGTAGCGGCTACAATGCTCCTACAAAAGAGATATTTAGCAGTACAGTTAGCCTGGCATTCTGCAGCGACTACAATGCTCATACAAAAGAGGTATTTAGCAGTACAGTACGCCTGGCATTCTGTAGCGGCTACGATGTTCCTACAAAAGAGGTCGTTAACAGTACAGTTAGCCTGGCATTCTGTAGCGGCTACGATGCTCCTACAAAAGAGATATTTAGCAGTACAGTTAGCCTGGCATTCTGCAGCGACTACAATGCTCCTACAAAAGAGATATTTAGCAGTACAGTACGCCTGGCATTCTGTAGCGGCTACGATGCTCCTACAAAAGAGGTCTTTAGCAGTACAGTAAGCCTGGCATTCTGTAGCAGCTACAATGCTCCTACAAAAGAGGTCTTTAGCAGTACAGTACGCCTGGCATTCTATAGCGACTACGATGCTCCTACAAAAGAGGTCGTTAGCAGTACTGTACACCTGGCATTCTGTAGCGGCTACAATACTCCTACAAAAGAGGTCTTTAGCAGTACAGTAAGCCTGGCATTCTGTAGCAGCTACAATGCTCCTACAAAAGAGGTCTTTAGCAGTACAGTACGCCTGGCATTCTGTAGCGGCTACAATGCTCCTACAAAAGAGGTGGTTAGCAGTACAGTTAGCCTGGCATTCTGTAGCGGCTACAATGCTCCTACAAAAGAGATATGTAGCAGTACAGTACGCCAGGCATTCTGTAGCGGCTACAATGCTCCTACAAAAGAGATATTTAGCAGTTCAGTTAGCCTGGCATTCTGCAGCGACTACAATGCTCCTACAAAAGAGATATTTAGGAGTACAGTTAGCCTGGCATTCTGTAGCGACTACAATGCTCCTACAAAAGAGGTATTTAGCAGTACAGTACGCGTGGCATTCTGTAGCGGCTACGATGTTCCTACAAAAGAGGTCGTTAGCAGTACAGTTAGCCTGGCATTCTGTAGCGGCTAGAATGCTCCTACAAAAGAGTTATTTAGCAGTAGAGTAAGCCTTGCATTCGATAGCGGCTACAATGCTCCTACAAAAGACGTCTTTAGCAGTACAGTAAGCCTGGCATTCTGTAGCGGCTACAATGCTCCTACAAAAGAGGTCTTTAGTAATAGAGTAAGCTTGGTATTCTGCAGCGACTACAATGCTCCTACAAAAGAGGTATTTAGCAGTACAGTAAACCTGGCATTCTGTAGCGGCTACAATGCTCCTACAAAAGAGGTCTTTAGCAGTACAGTAAGGCTGGCATTCTGTAGCGGCTACAATGTTTCTACAAAAGAGGTCTTTAGCAGTACAGTAAGCCTGGGATTCTGTAGCGGCTACAATGCTCCTACAAAAGAGGTCTTTAGCAGTACAGTAAGCTTGGTATTCTGTAGCAGCTACAATGCTCCTACAAAAGACGTCTTTAGCAGTACAGTACGCCTGGCATTCTGCAGCAGCTACAATGCTCCTACAAAAGAGGTCGTTAGCAGTACAGTTAGCCTGGCATTCTGTAGCGGCTACAATGCTTCTACCAAAGAGGTCTTTAGCAGTACAGTAAGCCTGGCATTCTGTAGCGGCTACAATGCTCCTACAAAAGAGGTCTTTAGCAGTACAGTAAGTCTGGCATTCTGTAGCAGCTACAATGCTCCTACAAAAGAGGTCTTTAGCAGTACAGTTAGCCTGGCATTCTGTAGCGGCTGCGATGCTCCTACAAAAGAGGTCGTTAGCAGTACAGTTAGCCTGGCATTCTGTAGCGACTACAGTGCTCCTACAAAAGAGGTCGTTAGCAGTACAGTTAGCCTGGCATTCTGTAGCGGCTACAATGTTCCTACAAAAGAGGTCTTTAGCAGTACAGTAAGCCTGGCATTCTGTAGAGGCTACAATGCACCTACAAAAGAGGTCGTTAGCAGTACAGTTAGCCTGGCATTCTGTAGCGACTACAATGCTCCTACAAAAGAGGTCTTTAGCAGTACAGTACGCCTGGCATTCTGTAGCGGCTACAATGCTCCTACAAAAGAGATATTTAGCAGTACAGTTAGCCTGGCATTCTGCAGCGACTACAATGCTCCTACAAAAGAGATATTTAGCAGTACAGTTAGCCTGGCATTCTGCAGCGACTACAATGCTCCTACACAAGAGGTATTTAGCAGTACAGTACGCCTGGCATTCTGTAGCGGCTACGATGCTCCTACAAAAGAGGTCGTTAGCAGTACAGTTAGCCTGGCATTCTGTAGCGGCTACAATGCTCCTACAAAAGAGGTCTTTAACAGTAGAGTAAGCCTGGCATTCGATAGCGGCTACAATGCTCCTACAAAAGACGTCTTTAGCAGTACAGTAAGCCTGGCATTCTGTAGCGACTACGATGCTCCTACAAAAGAGATATTTAGCAGTACAGTAAGCCTGGCATTCTGTAGCGGCTACAATGCTCCTACAAAAGAGGTATTTAGCAGTACAGTAAGCCTGGCATTCTGTAGCGGCTACGATGCTCCTACAAAAGAGGTCTTTAGCAGTACAGTTAGCCTGGCATTCTGTAGCGGCTACAATGCTCCTACAAAAGAGGTCTTTAGCAGTACAGTAAGCCTGGCATTCTGTAGCGGCTACAATGCTCCTACAAAAGAGATATATAGCAGTACAGTACGCGTGGCATTCTGCAGCGACTACAATGCTCCTACAAAAGAGGTATTTAGCAGTACAGTACGCCTGGCATTCTGTAGCGGCTACGATGCTCCTACAAAAGAGGTCGTTAGCAGTATAGTTAGCCTGGCATTCTGTAGCGGCTACAATGCTCCTACAAAAGAGGTCTTTAGCAGTACAGTAAGCCTGGCATTCTGTAGCGGCTACAATGCTCCTACAAAAGACGTATTTAGCAGTACAGTAAGTCTGGCATTCTGTAGCGGCTACAATGCTCCTACAAAAGAGGTCTGTAGCAGTACAGTAAGCCTGGCATTCAGTAGCGGCTACAATGCTCCTACAAAAGAGGTCGTTAGCAGTACAGTAAGCCTGGCATTCAGTAGCGGCTACAATGCCCCTACAAAAGAGGTCTTTAGCAGTACAGTAAGCCTGGCATTCTGTAGCGGCTACGATGCTCCTACAAAAGAGGTCTTTAGCAGTACAGTAAGCCTGGCATTCTGTTGCGGCTACAATGCTCCTACAAAAGAGGTCTTTAGTAGTACAGTAAGCCTGGCATTCTGTTGCGGCTACAATGCTCCTACAAAGAGGTCTTTAGCAGTACAGTAAGCCTGGCATACTGTAGCGGCTACAATGCTCCTACAAAAGAGGTCTTTAGCAGTACAGTTAGCCTGGCATTCAGTAGCGGCTACAATGCTCCTACAAAAGAGGTCTTTAGCAGTACAGTAAGCCTGGCATTCTGTAGCGGCTACAATGCTCCTACAAAAGAGATATTTAGCAGTACAGTTAGCCTGGCATTCTGCAGCGACTACAATGCTCCTACAAAAGAGGTATTTAGCAGTACAGTACGCCTGGCATTCTGTAGCGGCTACGATGCTCCTACAAAAGAGGTCGTTAGCAGTATAGTTAGCCTGGCATTCTGTAGCGGCTACGATGCTCCTACAAAAGAGGTCTTTAGTAGTACAGTAAGCCTGGCATTCTGTAGCGGCTACAATGCTGCTACAAAAGACGTCTTTAGCAGTACAGTCTGCCTGGCATTCTGTAGCGTCTTCAATGCTCCTACAAAAGAGTTATGTAGTAGTACAGTAAGCCTGGCATTCTGTAGCGGCTACGATGCTCCTACAAAAGAGGTCTGTAGCAGTACAGTAAGCCTGGCATTCAGTAGCGGCTACAATGCTCCTACAAAAGAGGTATTTAGCAGTACAGTAAGCCTGGCATTCAGTAGCGGCTACAATGCTCCTACAAAAGAGGTCTTTAGCAGTACAGTAAGCCTGGCATTCTGTAGCGGCTACGATGCTCCTACAAAAGAGGTCTTTAGCAGTACAGTAAACCTGGCATTCTGTTGCGGCTACAATGCTCCTACAAAAGAGGTCTTTAGCAGTACAGTAAGCCTGGCATTCTCCAACCACGTTATCCATTAACCTGATAACCCCCCTCCCCCAACCAGAGGGCCCCCTCTATCCACCACCTGGAGACGCTCTGATCAATAATAATGTTTGTGAATCTTACAAAAAATAGTCGTATATAAAACATTAATACAATGTACTTAAATATTCACAAAACATGATGCAGGCATTTGTTCTACAATATAAAAGTTTTTTTGTTTTTATAATAAATAAAACCATAACATTTTCCAAATATACTTTTCCAAAAAACATTTCAAAACCTTCTAAAATGTCATTATCATTACCTTGGGTTGTGTAGCAAATTGAAAAACAATTTCCAGATGTGGAATAATTATTCATTTAATAACCTATTTGAACCTAATGTAAAATCATTCTGAAATAATGTGACAATTATCTTCCCCGTTTATACGTTATACACTATAAACGTCTACAATTACAACATATAAACAAAAAACAGACAGGCGGTTTTGTTCAGCAGTTACTGACAGCAGTTATTAAGACGTCAACAACCAAATTGTATACTATAAATAGTACGTGTGTGTTTTTGTGTATTGCCGACGGACAAAATGTGTAGAATTGTGTTTTTTGTTGTTGTGATCCTGGTTGCATTCAATGGTAATACAACTTCACAGGTATGATTGCAATATTTTGTCTGCATGTTCCATCGAAAACAAGCATTCTTAGAAATTAAGCTATGAGGATATCAATTCAATTGCATGTGTTTCTAAATTTAATAATAAAATTAGTTCACGCCACTATATAGCTCAAATATTGCTAAAATTTACGTTAAACATCAATCAATCAATCATGTGTTTCTCTTAGTTAGAACATAAATATAGAATAAGCAAAGTTTAAAATTTATTCGTCTTCCATAGTTTTAGATCCTGTATAAATGACAGGAAAGCTACCGTCTTCAATAGAGGAGTGGGTGAGGGAGTTATTATTGATTAACGCCAGCAATTTTTCAGCTATACGATGGCGAGAACAAATTAATTTTCAATGAGATGATGATTAGGTCCGCTTTTTACTAGACCAACACGCTTAGTGGATTTTTGTTCATAGTGTTAGCTTAATGAAACAAACAGTCCGCGGATAGACATGTCGCCCCACTCGGACACATTTTCCTGTTTCCGATCCAAACAGTCTTTGCTCTTTCTCCTTAGTATTGCGTTCTTAGCAGAGAAGCAACAAATACCAATTTTATTGTCTTTGGCTTGACCCGATTGAGACTCAAACCCACGATCTATCGCTTCATTTTGTGTGCCTGACTTATTATGTCTTAATTTGATACGTTGTGCATAAATATTCACGAAAATGAATGTCAACTAAATTATATCATATATTCAACGTAGATAAAATTGATTTACCAACAGATGTATCATAAAGTTTAATAGTCAGAGGTTCATGGAAGTCTATGACCTGTTTGTCAACAGCTCACAATTGAAAACTATTTTTGTTTGATTCTAATGGAATTAATAATCTTTGAGAAATAAACCTGCAAATTATCACATGCATCAAATTACATAATAGTTGTAGCTTCAGAATAGAAAATAAAGAAAGGTAAATTGCTTCTGAAAATCAAGAATATCCCACAGCAGCCATGTATGTTACAAAACCTAGGAACTAGAAATCTTAGAAGCCCTCGCAATCATGATTTGTACAAAGTTACAAATTAGTTGGACTTGATTATAAATGAAAAAAAAAGATAATATTTAAGCTTCAGCCAATCAGAAACAAGTATTCCCATTGCAGTTATGTTTTCGTGGAATTAAGACGAAATAAGGCATTACTGTAGAGGACTTAACAAATATGATTTGTGCGGTGCGAAGCCATACATAACTTGTAGAATTGTAGTTTCAGATCTGATGAGACTATGTTCAATGTTGCGATCAAATGAAAAGCAAAAAAATATCAAACGGTCAGAACAGTTCCAAAATCTAATCGACAATGATAAAAACAGAGAAAATGAAAATCAATACCTCCGAGAAAAATATGCCTGACCGCCCATTTTCTTTGTTTGGTACAGACCCTCCAATAAAAAAGTGACAGCTAAACAAGAATTGCCCATGTCGGCCACGTTTTATTGCCGATACATACGAAATGTGGAATTTTCATGGAAATCAGAATAAACTTTATTTGTACCAGCTAGCAATTCAATTGGCCTTGCATTTTCAGAGGACAATAATTTAAAATTGCCATCAATCAGAATCAAGAATTGTCCAACACAATTATTCTATAACAGTGGCTGTAATACAATCACTCCCCTGATTCATCACAAACTACCGGTATCAAGATACAAAATAGGCAACGACATAACTTAGGTTCATGTCACCAGCCAAATTAGAGGAAGTGGAAAATATTGTTAACTTCGGCAACATTAAACACAGGGATAAAAAAAAATGTTGCATTTTGTGCTTTTAAATAAATTATCTTCCGTACATTTGATGTCTTTTTAGTTCATCAGACCTAAAGTTTTGGGCGGGTTTCCTATCACTTGGCTCCGTTGTCTATTTTTCACTTGTTGGTCTTTCAAGTACCACTTCGTCAAATAGAACCTAACTTGTATATGATCTTCCTCGGATGGGTCCTCTCTAGAATTGTCTCAGGCAACATGATGGGGATCAAAGTTATGATGGGTTTGACAATTAAAACACAACAGAACAACTGGCAGTGTGGTCCTCCTTTAAAATTGTTTTCTTTGGAGCCGTGCACTAACCAAAATGACCACCCTGGCTGAATATGTAAATTAGCTGAGGTTTCTTTAAAAAATTAAACAAACAAACAAACAAACAAACATTTCTCATATCCATGGGGGAAATTGCCATTGCCTGCATACACATAAACAATATCTATTATGTTACAGTGAAGTGTTATGATTCTTTGATTACATATCAGAATTATAAGTAAATCTGCTGGAAATTTGAGTTTTTGGGGATGGTGGGGTGGCGGGTGGGTTAATGGCACTTTCAACAATATTTCAGTTATATCGTAGTGGTCAGTTTTATTGGTGGAGGAAACCGGAGAGCCCGGAGAAAACCACCGACCTGCCGCAAGTCACTGACTATTTTCATAAAATAATGTATCGAGTACACCTCGTCTGAACTGGATTCGAACTCACAACGTTAGTGGTGATAGGTACTGATTGCATGGGTAGTTATAAACTACCATATTATCACGACCACGTCGGTCCCTTTGAGTGCTAAGGTATTAAGTATTGGGAGCACAGTGAATTCTATAGAGTTTTTATTCAGGATCGAAAATGGGGAGATGCTCGCTATGTTAAATTGAAAATTTTTTTAATTTGTATCTTCATTTATTTGGGTATTGTTTTAAATCGAAATTGCCGAGTTATTCTTGACAGTGTTTTGCGTAGAAAAGAAAATAACAACAATAATAACAATAGGGATGTACATGTTGAAAGACGAAAAGCATAAGGCAAAATATTAATTTTTTTAAACAGGAAGAACGGTATAGTTATGATTGTAATCACCATGGTGTATTTGTTGACGGGAAATGTGATTGTGAATCTGGATATTACGGCAGAGTGTGTGAATGTGATGAAAGTGATCCAGAGGCATGTTTTAGGTACCTGTAATGTACGCGGTGATGCTTTGATAACATTTGAAAACAAACGAGCGATTAATCAGATGACAACATCTCATTAGCACATGCGCAGTAAACATCTAAGCCAGGTGATAAAATATACACAGTTGTTTACGTTTTAGACATCTATATTTACTGAAAATAATCAACATATCCAAAATTAATAATATGCGACGTGCAATTAAAACATGCAAACACAAACATGCAAACACAATATTATTGTTACGGATGCACCATCAATACGCTGACTGTCCCGTCGTAAAAGTATATGTGACTGACTTTCCCGTTATAAAAGTACATGTCGATGGGTTATCGTCTGCAGGATATTAGTAAATTTCCGCCAATCCATGTAAAAACTCAAAATACATTCTGGCTTCCATGATTTATTTCTGAATTGAAATATGATAAGTATGAAAAGCAACAATCAATTTGATCGTGTGTGAAGTCATTTCACAATCACTTTGTGAGGTCATTTCACAATCAATCTGTGAGATCATTTCGAACAGGAAGTTTAAAAAGTGATGTTCAACAATTCCACCAATTTCACAACCAACCACACAACATCAAATCATTGAATACAAAAAAGAGACCACGGCATATTGCATTGGAAATCCAGTTCCTAGCTTTGGACAAGGTTAAACCGCTTAATGGGTTCGCAACCCCCTGTTGACAACTTAATGACAAGTAGACATCCAACAGCAATGCAGATATAAATAATCCATAAAAAATGCACATATTCGTTCTACTGAAAAAGACCATTCTGTGTATTTATATATGTTTAATTACACCTTATATAATAATCCTGGATTTTGATTGGTTAATAGCCGGTGTATTTTTCGTGTATTTTCATATTTAGGATTAATTTCGTTTATTTTTACCGCTGCGGGGGTATTACATGAGGATTTAACTCTTTTTTTTCTGTGTGCCGTGGTATTTGGGAAAACGTATTTCGCTTTTTTACCCTGACGTGCTTCAAACCGCCAAGTTCATTCGGAATATTTCGTCTTTACCTTTATACGTAAGGTAACGTGATTAATCAAATTTGAAACCCGGAAGTGTTCCGATGTAAACGTAAACCAGTAAAAAAATGTCAGACGACAACAGCAAAAAATAAAAAAAAAATTCCTCAAAAGGTTTATAACAAGTTAAAACGTTCCTGAAACAAACAATAAAAACAGAATATTCATGAAAACGACAAGCAACAGGTATTATTTATCTAGCCATTGTTCTAAATAATATTCGGCGTAATTAAACAGATATATCATATTGGGTTTAATTTATTTAGTTTAAACGTATTTTATTTGTCACAAAATAACAAATTGGATAGGACACATGTACAACGTACTTACGAGGTCTTCTCCTACATACAATTTTACAACAATACTAAGCATGCAAAATGAACATAGTTTTAAATATTACTGATATTTAGACGTTTATACCAAAATTTGAAAGAAGAAAGGAGAGTAAAAGTAGTAAAAATTTGAGAGAAAGAAAAAGGTTAAAAGGAGAGTAAGAATAGTAAAGAACATTGATAACATTGATAACAATACAAGGATTGAATGGATGTGGATTTGTTGAAAAAAAAATTAATTATCTAAATGTACATTAAACAATCAGGAACCGTTCTGACTTTCTTATATAGTCAAACACTTTCGTTAATACAAGTTCATTCTGTTCATTTGTAAGGGTTGAGTTACCAAAAATTAGCAGATTAAGATCCAAATGGCAATCATTAGGTAACCAATCCAGACAATTCAGTAGATCATTACGAATTCCATTGTACAGGGGGCATTCAAAGAAGTAATGGTAGGAATCTTCTCGTATGGCACCGCAGCTACAGGATGGGTTAGATATTATATTAACTTTAAACAGATCATAGTTTAAAAATGTTGCCGAACATCTAAACTGGGTAAGCACTATATTCAATTTACGTGGACCATACGAGTAATATTTCGGAATATTTACACTATAGGAGTTTGACAATTTCTTTAGTTCACTTTTAAAATGGAGCATAGATCCAACGTTCCTTATGGACAAGTCCAAGTTATTCCACTGTCTGATGGTCGATGGACTGTATGAGTCGTTTGTAATGGAAAGTCTGCAGAACGGAATGATTATATCATATTGGGAGGGGTATTTGCGAAAAATACCAGTCTTTCGCAAATACCCCTCGCAAATATGATATATCTGTTCAGAAACCATATATAGAGAACTTATGTTATTAAAAATATCATAGACTTTCGAAGTGGATAGATATTTTAACAATTATTTACGTATTGTTTCCGTTTCTATTTAGAGACCTAATACCAAATGTGATGACTACAGCTGCCTTTACCATGATAACGCTTTATGTGGAGGTCAGTAAACATTAAAGTGAGAGAGTGACTGTTTACATGCCTTATAGAAAGGGAGTCTGTTTGTTAAATGAATAATTATTGTCTATCTTCAAATGAGGTGGGGTCCTTCGTTTGTTGAAAGTGGCGTTAAACACCATAACTCATCAAATGAGGAATACTCGATAGAACATTATGTGATCAAGTTTGTCAGTGACTTACCGCAGGTCGTTGGTTTTCTCCGGGCACTCCGGTTTCCTCCAACAATAAAACTGTCCGTCACGATATATCTGAAATATTCTTGAAAGAATGTTTGAATGTAATCCTTGTCTAAACGTAGATGATTATTTTTTTTAATTATAAGTTAATTGATTGTTTTAGGGCCTACTCATGGTATTTGTGAATGTGGCGTATGTAGATGTTTAAAAGGTTTCACTGGAGACAACTGTGGCTGTTCTACCAATAGTGATGGCTGTATTTCGTCTGATGGTGTAAGTATTCTGTGTGTCTGGTCTGCACAATCCTGGATAGTAATCGTAATAGCCGGTATAATAGTGCATTCTTATTTCAATACTTGATTGTTCTCCTCTTTACAGTACCTTATCTAAGAATAAAGGGTATATTTGCTTTCCAATGATTCACACTAATGCATCACTCAGGCACAGGTGACCTTTAGCTGATTTTGGCTATTCTGTTTAGACCCTTTGGTTTTCTTGTGCCCAAAGAATTATAAAATATTTGGTTTTCAAATATTTTGACTTTGAGCGTACCTGATGAAGGTTATTCTTTGAGCGTACCTGATGAAGGTTATTCTTTGAGCGTACCTGATGAAGGTTATTCTTTGAGCGTACCTGATGAAGGTTATTCTTTGAGCGTACCTGATGAAGGTTATTCCAGAAACATGTCGTGCACACTAAATGTGATATCTACGTTTTTATTTCATTAGCAGATGACGGAAACCACTTCAATTTATTCACCAATAGATAGGGATGTACTTTACAATTTCCAACTCTCTTTTAAACTTGGATGTTCGAAATCTATCTCCACGCAAAGGATTCTGGGAATTCTACATCAATCACTATCACTTATGCCACACTATTGTTTGACGATATGAGAGATAAGCCACGCCTTCATTCTATATACTTGTTTACGATCATTACAGCCAGATGACAACGTAGTCCAGTCAAATGCCATAAATATGTAATCCCGCAGTAGATGGGAGGAGCCTATTTATGACACGTGATGTAGGTTATAGCTGAGTACAGTTATATACGGTAACAGTTAAATTCTCTGTGCGCAGAGTGGTTCGAATTATCCAAATTGTTCAACTATTTGTACCGGAATAGTAACGAAGTGTGCGATCAAATTTAGTTGCGTATGTTATCCACGTTCTTCTGATTATGATGAGAAAATATCATCTATATTCTTCATTTTCACTTTTCTAAATATAGGTGATGTCTTGCCATTGAACTACACATAGATTCAGTGACCAAATACTCTTTTATATCCTAACGAATACGCAGTTGAAAACAAAACAAACATCAGTATGTCCATTGTATAACGTAAAACATAAATGAGCAATTGCAATTTGCAATGAACAGTGTAGGTAGCTTGATTCCCTGATTGTTTTTCATTGTCAATTGAGCACCATGTCGAGTACGTCCATGACTAGAACAAGAATACAAACAATACATTAGGTAGGTTAAAGATGGTATTGTGATAGGAAAGGGACCGTCGTCGTCGTCATCGTATGGTAGTTGAATTTACAACTACCTGTGCAATCAATACCATTAACGTTGTGAGTTCGAGTACCACTCAGGCGATACAGCATTGTGTGATAAAGTTTGTCAGTGACTTACAGTTGGTCGGTGGCTTTCTCCGGGTACTCCGGTTTCCTCCAGCAATAAAACTGAACACCACGATATAACTGAAATATTGTTGATAGTGGCGTTAGACACCATAAACGAAACCAACCTACTGTGATAGGTGTGTGTGCGTCAGGAAAAAAGAGTATATAATGGATAGGGTCCGGACATGTTGCCTTATCACATGTCAACAAAGACCATTCTAACAAACTGGTGGTTACAGCTGCTGTAGATTGTCGTCTACTTGTATTCTCCACACACGACGTACTTATTAATGACCCATCCTTAGGGCGAGATGTGTATTTGATTGGTCGCACACGTTAGTGATTGCTTCCTTCGAAATGTCTTATCCGCAGAGGAGAAACTATCGTATTTGTATATCCCAGGGTTCCAGCGAGCGAGGTGACAAAATCGCTAGACTTAACTCTGAAAAGGTCAATCTGACATGTTCCATGCCTGCCACGCGTCATGTATGACAATAACACACACCTAATAAAATGTACGCCACCATATGAATGTTATAATAACCAAAATAATATTGTTACCGCATCGCAAATGTATAAGAACCTCTCAAGCATCATTGGTACAATAAAAGTTTGAACATACCAAATGGTTAATCAGAAGCAATAAATCTCAGACGGACGGACAATGTAACGACTTAAAGAAACAAAAAGACAATAAGACAAACGACGGTCCAAAAACAAGGTATAGAAAACTACATTGTGAGCTACACGAACGTAACTTAAACATCGAGTGAACGGAAGATAATAGATGCTTGCTTTCTAATATTTTGAGTTCGTGATTTTAATAATAGTTAAGCTCTTAGCTTTAAAGCTTGTGATGATTGTATCAATGTTAATTTCTGTAAGTGTAACACCGTAATATTATCAACATAATTACCATTGTATTAGTATCCATTTAATTTGTTTTCTTTACGTTTTTCCATTTCTATAGTAGCGATACTGCCTTATTATAGTATATGTAAACCTTTGATATATTCCAATCATCACATACATCATATTTTCCAGTCATTGTGTGGCGGTAGAGGGGAATGTCAGTGTAATAGATGTGTCTGTCAATCTAGATATAAGGGTCCGACATGTGAAGACTGCAAGGTAAATTCAAAAAAGTAATTGTCATTCCAAATACTAGTAAGTAATTGTCATTCCAATTGAATTTTGGAACTGTTTTGATGGTGTGGTGTTATTTTTCTTTTGAGTATTTCTATTTTCTAAAAGACAATATTCATACGTTTAACTGTTCTACCACCTAATACGCCTGCATATTGGTCTTGATGTCATTCCAATTGGATTTAGGAACTGTTCTTACGGTATGGTGGTATTTTTCATTTTAGTATTTTTATTTTGGTGGTCGGGATCGTAGGGTAGTTGGATTTATAACTACCTATGCAATCAGCGTTTAACACCACTAAAGTTGAGAGTTCTAGTCCCACTCAGGTGAGGTGTACTCGATAAAACATTATGTGATAAAGTTTGTCATTGACTTGCGACAAGTCAGTGGTTTTCACCGAGCACTCCGGTTTCCTCCACCAATAAAACTGACCGCCACGATAAAACTGAAATATTGTTGAAGGTGGCGTTAAATAACATAACCCCCAAGATTTACAATATTCATACGCTTAATCGGTCTACCATCTAATAAACTTACATATTGATATGTGATGGCGTAAGGCCGTAATTCCCTGTTTTAGTAGATATGTTTGTTGTAATAGAAAGCTTGAAATCGAAATTATTAATAGTTTAATTACTCGTTACTCATTGATTTTAACACGTGGATATCAAAATATTTAGGTGCCGTCGTGGTCGTGATCTTTTGATAGTTGGGTTTACAACTACCCATGCAATCGGTACCTGTAACCAATAATGTTGTGAGTTGGAATCCGCTCATGGCGAGTTGTACAACATTATGTGATAAAGTTTGTCAGTGACTTGTGGCAGGTCAGTGGTTTTCTCCGGTTTCCACCACCAATAAAACTGACCTCCACGATATAACTGAAATATTGTTGAAAGTGGCATTAAGCACCATAACCCACCACCCCCAAAAAATCAAATTTCCAGCAGATTTATTTATAATTCTGATATACAATCAAAGAAAGATAACACTAGCAATTCACTGTTACATAATAAATATTGTTTATGTGTATACAGGCAATGGACAGATGACTTAGGAAAACGGATATCATTTTATTGTTGAAAGTGGCGTTAGACACCATCAAGCCATAACCCACCATTATTCACTTTTGTCTCCGTCACCATTATATAATTCAGTGGCTTGGTACTGGTTTTAGTTTGTTTTACAAATAATAGTGGCGACCGTAAAATTATCTATCGAAATGATGACTTATGCTTAAAATTAAAATGATCTTTTTTGTCGTAAAGTGACGGTCGTAACCTGCCCCTTCACACTGTAAATTTCTATGTATAGATCAAGGTATGAAGTCTTTTACTCAGGAATGAAAGTAATACTTCAGAAATAAGACCATCATATTCTCTGACAATCATTGGTAACAATAACCACTTTTTTTTCTTTTTCTTTTTTTTATGTAAGAAGAGTTTGGAGATACCAAAAGGGCAATCAGAATCCGTGAATCGATGAAAGACAGACAACACAATGGCCAAACGAAAAATGACAAAAGGACAAACAACGATCTACAAAACATACACATAAAACTAGAGATCGAGTAACATGAACCCCACTAAACACGGGGTGAACTCAGGTGCTCCGGAAGAGTCAGTAGTTCCTGCTCCACTAGAGGCACCCGTCGTGTTAATCTTGTTACACACCCGATGATAAGTAATGAATGAGGAAATGTAAATCAAATATGAACTGACATAGAATGGCGTATATTATATATCTGGCATTGTAAGTTCCACATGTGATATATTTCAGGGCTGTGCCCCCATGGTTTGTCATGAATTAAGGCGATGTGTACAATGTATTGTCTTCGGGACGGGTCCACTACGAGATAACTGTCAAGAATGTCAAAAGAGGAACTATATTCAAATAAGTGATGCTATCCCAGGTATATTGTAGCTAACATAAGAATATCGACATACTGCCAGCGTTATTGTTTCTGCGATGTATATAGATAGCCTTTGGTGAGCTTTTCTGTTCTATTTCACAGCGAGTGCAAATAAATTATATATATTTTTCGACAATGTACGTATACTAATATTGTGTTTATCCTGCACTGTCCAAAAGCCCAAAACAAGTGTTAAATTTTCTAGCAAGAGCAGAAACAAACATCGTTTTAGTCGTTTTTTGGTGACGTCTGCTGTAAGTCCGCGCTTATACTGTTACTGCTTCTTATCGTCGCTCAACATGAATCAAGTACCCAAAAAAACCAAAAAAAACCCCCAAAAAACCCCAAACAAATAAACAAACAAACAAAAAATACAAAAACAAAATCACAAACAAAACAAAACCAAATATATTTTGGTAAGTGTCAGTGCGCAACATATAGTTATCTGAATGAGCAAATAGAACCAATTCAGGATAGCACGCTGTTACATGTAACCCCTTAATTTGTTAGTTTATATTGAATGAGTGCTGTTGTTTAATGCCAAATCAGCATTCAACTATATCATGACGAGAAGTAATATCATTTAGATGAGATGATGATATTTCCGCTTTGTACTAGAACAACACGCTTATAAATAGTGTAAGAAAAGTTTGGCTTGCAACAGGACTCTAACTACCATTCTTAGCAACTTATGGCCGCTTCAAACTCTATACAACTGCATATTTATTTCTTATTTACAGAGTTGCGCTAAAACGGATACGATCATCTCGACAATTGAAATCTTACCCTCGGTGGCTGAGATTTCCGGATATGTACTTTTACCGGTTTTAGATTTTACTAATCTGCCATTCTAGACCATGAATGAATATTGTTATCATACATATGTAACTCTGAAAAGGGAGACAACTAATTAATTCATCTAACTCTGAAAAAGGTGACAACTAACTAACTAACTCATCTAACTCTGAAAAGGGAGACAACTAACTAACTCATCTAACTCTGAAAAGGGAGACAACTAATTAACTCATCTAACTCTGAAAAAGGTGACAACTAACTAACTAACTAACTCATCTAACTCTGAAAAGGGAGACAACTAACTAACCCATCTAGCTCTGAAAAAGGAGACAACTAACAAATCTAACTCTGAAAAGGGTGACAACTAACTCATCTAACTTTGAAAAGAGAGACAATTAACTAACTCATCTAACTCTGAAAAGAGAGACAACTAACTAATTCATCTCTCTCTGAAATGGGAGACAACTAACTCATCTAACTATGAAAAGAGAGACAACTAACTAACTCATCTAACTCTGGAAAAGGTGACAACTAACTCATCTAACTTTGAAAAGAGAGACAACTAACTAACTCATCTAACTCTGGAAAGGATGACAACTAACTAACTCATCTAACAATGAAAAGGGAGACAACTAACTAATTCATCTAACTCTGAAAAGAAAGACAACTAACTAACTCATCTAATTCTGAAAAGGGAGACAATTAACTAACTAATCTAACTCTGAAAAGGGAAACAACTAACTAACTCATCTTAATCTGAAAAGGAAGACAACTAACTAACTAATCAAACTCTGAAAAGGGAGACAACTAACTACCTCATCTAACTCTGAAAAGGGAGATAACTAACTAACTCATCTAACTCTGAAAAGGGAGACAACTAACCAACTCATCCAACTCTGAAGAGGGAGACATCTAACTAACCCATCCAACTCTGAAAAGGGAGACAACTAACTTATTAATCTAACTCTGAAAAGGGAGACAACTAACTAATCTAACTCTGAAAAGGGAGACAATAAACTAACTCATCTTACTCTGAAAAGGGAGACAACTAACTAATCAAACTCTGAAAAGGGAGACAACTAACTACCTCATCTAACTCTGAAAAGGGAGATAACTAACTAACTCATCTAACTCTGAAAAGGGAGACAACTAACTAACTCATCTAACTCTGAAAAGGGAGATAACTGACTAACTCATCCAACTCTGAAGAGGGAGACATCTAACTAACCCATCCAACTCTGAAAAGGGAGACAACTAACTTATTAATCTAACTCTGAAAAGGGAGACAACTAACTAATCTAACTCTGAAAAGGGAGACAATAAACTAACTCATCTTACTCTGAAAAGGGAGACAACTAACTAATCTAACTCTGAAAAGGGAAGCAACTAACTAACTCATTTAACTCTGAGAAGAGAGAAAACTAACTAATATATCTCTCTCTGAAAAGGGTGACAACTAACTAACTCATCTGACTCTGGAAAGGATGACAACTAACTAACTAATCTAACTCTGAAAAGGGGGGCAACTAACTAATGTTCTTATTCAACATAATTGCAGCTGGATACAACAGTTGCCAGTATAAGGACGAAGACGACGACTGCTTGTATTTCTTTTCATACGACTATGATGAGTTCAATCGTATAGAAGTCTCCGTACAGAGGACAAAAGGTTTGTTTTTTCCTCGCTGATGTAGCATACATTACAGCGGAAGGTCATAATTTGCATTACCATTTAATATTTTAGTATCAATAATTTGTTGTCACCATCTGATTGTGCATGCTATCAATAAAACATAGATGTCAAACTTAGTGCAAACGAAGCTATTCTGTAATAACCTTCATCAGGTACGCTCATAATCGAAAGGTTTGAAAGCCAAATAATTAAAAGTTTTGGGAGCAATAAAACAAAGGGTCGAAACAGGATAGCAAAAATCAGTTATGGCCACCTTATGCCTGAGGGAGGAGAACCTTAGTTTTATTAATAATTGCATTATTTAGGAACTGTATATTTCAATAATAAATATATCTAATGCACACTGTTCTGATAAATCTGGCAATAATCAGCAACATAGTAACTGAGAAAAAAGAAACACGTGCTGTAAACGACAAACATGATCATACTAGATATCTGTGTCTTGCCTAGGATAGAGATATGAAGATATGCTTAGTGGCATTTCAACAATATTCTTAAGGAATTGATAATTGAACTACAAAGCATTTGGCCTAGATTTACGTGTATGTAACCTTTATGGGTGCTTTGTGGAATGGTTCTCTGAAGATTTGTAAATTGTGGCCATACTTAAGTCGCTAAAATCTAGTATGAGAGATTTATTGTAACTTTACATATTCTTTAGTAGTGAACTTGTATTTGCGGTGTCTTAAAACGGAGGCTTCAAAATTAAAATTTATGAAACTTGATTGTCGTCCATGATATTCAGTGCATTCAACTTTAGAAATTTCAAAATAGCTGATGTAGCCATAGAAACAACCCATATAATACCCCATTCCAAATATGGTGATAGTTTCATAGGATTTCACATGAATAGTCAAGATACTATAAGGGATAATACTAGCCAAAACAATTAGTTCAACAAATATGTGCGCCGTAATCATGGAAACAAAAAATAGCTGTTGCTTTCAGAAACCGAGAAAACTATCAGATCTGTTAACTTGAAACGTTTTAAAAAGGGGGAGATAATTGCTTTGCATGAATTGATGACGTAGTATGGGCCATTTTTGTTTCGGTTATCACAGACACAGTGAGAATTTGTTTTATTTGCTTTTGTATATATACAGTATATTGGTTAAATGAATTAATATATTAAGTATCTATTTTTCAGAATGTCCAGCCCCACACAACCCACAAAACAACTCAGCGACCACTTTCGTTTCTATGACAACAATATTGGTTTTTATTCATATGTTGTTCTTTTAATGAAGAAAAATCTAAATGTTATGTGTATGCTTAAGTTGAATAGTATGTATTAACGGTTTATTAGTGTTTATTGATAAACACTGAATAAACAATCTAATCTTGCATGCCTTAGGGTAATGTGTACCCGGTATTATTAATTACGGTTTGATAGTGTTTATTGATAAACATTGCATAACCAACCTAACCTGGCAAAGCTTTATGGTTATGTGTATGGTTAATGATGGGTTAAAATTGTTTATTAATAAACTTAATTGTCATGTATATCGATAGTACGATATTTATATGTATGCATTTGCAGTACGATGTGTATTTTGTATATTTGCAATGTCATATATGAACATATATACATAAAACTTTTACTGGAACATGTAAATATGAATGTCTCTTTCAATTGGATCAAATAAAATAGCTTGCATGCACCTTTTTAAGATTAATTTCTATTTATACATTTATTAAATGCATTCGCTTTATATGGTTATGGTGTTTAACGCCACTTTCACTTATATCGTGATGGTAAGTTTTATTGGTTGAGGAAACCGGAGTACCTGTAAAAAACCACCGACATGTCGGAAGTCACTGACGACTTTTATCAGATAATGTTGTATCGAGTACACCTCAGCTTTGTTGACACCAGTAACCTTAAACGTTAACCGACATAAACATGACTAAATCGACGGGTGTCCTATAAGAAACAGGAACTGATTACCCTTCGCGAGGAACTGGATTCATTCCCTGTTTTTGGTGGAGTCCGTGTTGCTCATTTTTTTTTAGTTTTCTGTGTTGTGTGTTTGTCTTCGTCATGTGTCTTGTGTGTGTCTAATCTGTCAGTGTCTCTGGATTGTCCATACTTGATTCTGGATTATCCATACTTGATTCTGGATTGTGCATACTTGATTCTGGATTGTCCATACTTGATTCTGGATTGTCCATACTTGATTCTGGATTGTCCATACTTGATTCTGGATTATCCATACTTGATTCTGGATTGTGCATACTTGATTCTGGATTGTCCATACTTGATTCTGGATTGTCCATACTTGATTCTGGATTGTCCATACTTGATTTTGGATTATCCATACTTGATTCTGGATTGTGCATACTTGATTCTGGATTGTCCATACTTGATTCTGGATTGTCCATACTTGATTCTGGATTGTCCATACCTGATGGCCCTTTTGGTTTTCTCTAACGTGTATTACATATATTTTGTACTCGTTACGATGCTATATGGTTTATGATTGTGTAATTGGTTACCTATGTATAATCATCTGTCACTGAGGAATGAAAGTGGCATCGGTGGCTAAATGGCTTAGGTAGCTGACAACTGAACACAAGCCGAGTACCATTTACATGGGTTCGATCCACGATACTCATTGAAAGTCATAACATTTCCAGACACCAATCGAGAGGCCGTCGTGGTCGTCATCGTATGATAGTTGGATTTACAACTACTGTGCAATCAGTGCCTGTCACCATTAAGTTGTGAGTTCGAATCCCACTCGTGGTGAGGTGTACTCTATACAACATTATGTGATAAAGTTTGTCAGTGACTTACGACAGGTCGGTGGTTTTCGGCGGGTACGCTAGTTTCCTCTACCAATAAAACAAACAGCCATGATATAGCTGAAATATTGTCGAAAGTGGCGTTAACAGACACCATTACCCATAACCCAGATACTAACCAATGACCGGGTGACCATTACAAATGTCTGGGAGAGGGGGACTTTCCTCCCTTATGCGGCGCGTATTGGCGATGTAGCTGAGAACTGGCAACAAGTGACAGAAACCACCAATAACTTTAATGTGTACTTACAAACGTCACAAACAGTTTATATTTCACTGTTTGTGGTTGTTATTCACCTAATCTATTTTTAATCGTTTTAATATTCTATTCTATTCTACTCTTTGGAATTGTTCTATCGAAATTTATTTAAGAACCGCGTCGATGGTATAATGGTTAGCATGCTCGACTCGATTGGGTAGATCGTGGTTTCGAGCCCCGGTCGAGTCAAACCAAAGACTATGAAATAAGTATTTGCTGTTTCTGTTATAAGCACGCAGCATAAATGACTAAGTCCAACCACTGCTTGGCTTGTAAGGAAGGTAATGTGTCCGAATGGAGCGACACGTCTACCAGAAGACTGTTGTTTCAGTGAGTTAGCACTATAAGAATATAACTAAGCATGTTGGTCTAATACAAATCAGACATCATCATCATCTCGTCGAATATAATTTGTTCTCGCTTTGATATATCTGACAACAATGTCTCATTTGACATTAAACAGTAATCTCTCGCCCCAAAATATATTTATAGAATATACATTTCATTTTTATGCATCAGTCAATTTCGGTGCAACATCATTTATATTACCTACTTAAAGTATATGAAGTGTCTACAGTGATGCTTTATATTAAAACTAATTAAATAAAGGAAGTGAAATACAATCGGCCATTTGAAAAAGTTACATAGCATAAAAACGGAAACTCATTTCGTGTTGAAATATTATATTGCGAATAAAACTCTCAGTTTAATATATCTGGAGGTGTTTAGTGTAGATAAACTTGCTGCAGTATATATCTGTGGATTAAGATTGCCATACTGTGATGGGCGATTAATATATTTATCTTACATGAGAGTTAAGAAAACATACACCTAGCATAAATCTACACAGTCTGTTGCTGCCATTCATACATTTTTTGTTTGAATTTACTACTAGAAGACGCCCCGTGTAATTAATCAATCTTGATGGATCTACTCTGTTGGACATTAATTTTATTTTGTGTCTTTGTGCTGACCAGAGGGGAAAATGTAGAGGTAAAATAGAATAGAATAGATAACTATCCAAATGTTTACATTCTTAAGAGATAAGTTTTAGCAAACTGACGTGTTGTTTTAAATTTGAAATGAAAAGTAGCATAAATCTGTTATAATTTTGTCCTTAGCCAACATAGATATATTTATTATTGATATTTACAATTCCTGAATAATGTAGTTATTATCAAAACTAAGGTTCTGCTCCCTCAGGCATAGGTGACCTTCGTCGATTTTTGCTACCCTGTTTAGGCCCTTTGGTTCTGTTTCTAACAAAACTTTAAATTATTTGACTTTCCAATCTTTTGATTTTGAGCGTAACTGATTAAGGTTATTCCAGAAACGTGTCGTGTGCACTAAATTTGATGTCTAGGTTTTCATTATTTGCACTTCTTAAGAGATAAGGTTTAACAAACTGACGTGTTGCTTTAAACTTAAAATAAAAAGTAGCATAACTTTGAAATCTCTAATAATTTATTTTATTTAGTCAATATTAATGAATAACACTGACGTGTTTTATTAGATATTTTGACATTTAAAAGTAACAGTTCCTAAATAATGATTAGTCAGTGACTTACGGCAGGTCGGTGGTTTTCTCCGGGTATCCCGGTTTCATCTACCAATAAAACTGATTGTTGAAAGTGGCGTTACATACCATAAATTAAAGTAATATTACACCAGTTTTGGGGGAAGAAATTTTCCCCCTGAAAATTCAATTTGGAATACGGCGTTACCTTTACTAAGCTATTCATGCATGTTTCAGGTCGAAATATGTTCCCAACAATTAGAAATCTGCAAATCCGTGTGCATGTTTATCGTCCTCGCCATTGTTGTGGAGACTGATTAACTTTCGGTTGTTTTGTTCCGATGATTGCCGATCATGACCTCGTGACGCATGGATGCTGAGGTAAGCACGCACACATTCCTGACAATGATTATTGGGGAATCTGTCTGTTTCATGTCGTGTGAACCATTTTTTTTGGTGCAATTATTCTTATGTGGTACACACGGAATATATTTTTACTTGCATCCGACATTTTTTTCATCAACTGAACAGTGCGCATGAGCGGTAATCTCCCCGAAAGAGTTCAAATATTGGGTCACGTGCATATCATTTGCATTACTGTACGGGAAAACAGAATTATCTGCTGTCAAATATTTTGCGATTTGCTCTTAAAATCTGCTTTTGAGCGGATTTGTAATGTTATGCAGTTGATTTTAGTTAAAATTAAGTGACATATTAAGTGAAAATATTTAATCCAAAATTTCCACGATATTTGCCTTTCATATTACTTTAACCCTAACTCTAACCGATCCTAAATAATGTAATTTATTAAAACTAAGGTCATTATAGATATCACGGACATAGATAATTTTGACGATTTTGACCCCCCTTTGGTGTATTTGCTCCTAAAAGACTTTGAAACTATTTTGTTTTTCAATCTTTTGATTACTAGCGTACTCGATCAAGGTTGTTCCAGATAAGCGTCTGTGGATATGGAACAGTTATCATCTACTTTTTACTGATAAACGTAATTTATAATCTTGTTTTTCTTTATTGTTGATTAAATCTATCTGCCATTATTTTGAAAAATAGACTCCATCACAAAGATCAGACGAAACATATATTTAAATTGGTATCATTGATATCAATATTTCAATGTTCCCCACCGGATTTTAGTGGGGTTCGTGTTACTCGATCTTTAATTTTATGTGTATGTTTTGTATATCGTTGTTTGTCCTTTTGTCCTTTTTTCTTTTGACTATTGCGTTGTCTGTCCTTCTTTGATTTACGGATTATAATTACCCCTTTGGTATCTTCAAGCTCTTCTTCTACCATGCAGCCTAAACATAATTTGAAGATTATGTAATATAAAATCAGATTAGATATATTTCAATCTTAGTGTCTGCATATCATTAGTGTCTGTCGTATATATCAACACTACTTGTAAACGCGATGATAATAAATACCATGGCCGAATACAGACACGTGGTTTGTATTACTAAGTTAAATTTAAAACTGACTGTAATATGTTATGTTGTAACAGAATATCACGAAGATTAGAAATAAAACCAACTATGAAATGTATAAATTTTGTAAAAAAAACAAGTGTCATTCATCGTGAAAGTTTCAACCAGGGAATGTGTTTCCTCCACCAATATAACTGACCGCCACGATATAACTGAAAAATTGTTGAAAGTGACGTTAAACACCATAGCACCCTCTCCCCTGTTTCAACACATTTTGAATCACAGACCAATAATACATGTCACCTGTGATGTTCACTAGTTAACACTATTTTTTTTTTATTATTCAGCCAGAATTCTTTATTATTTGTGCTTAGTAAAAAAAACTGGTGATGTGCATTTTATTTGATCGCGTTTCCTGATATTACAAAATCTATAAATTATTTACAAACAAGATCAACTTTAATCTATTTGTACAGGATTTTTCTAATTTTTCACTTTCTTTCCGTTAAAACGCCACTGTGATAGATTATAATGTCAAAAATGACATCACCGGAAAAGTGTGCGTTATGGAAGCAATCCTTTCCCCTAATATTCACAGATTTCACGCTAAATCTCGCGAACAAATAATGTGATTGTTTTGCGCCATATATTGTTGAATGACCCCAGGCCAATCTTGACATAACTGAAATATTGTTGAAAGGGACGTAATCACCATAAGCCTAGCCAAGCCAATCTTGAAATCGGTAACTAGAAGCTGATTTGACGATGTTTTGATGGCGGGTGCACGATGTGTTTGCGATTCAATACTATTGTAGTAAAGTACGACGACATTATCACAAATAGTGCAGCTAGATATGATATTGTATTCAATTTGGCGCATTAATGTCAATAATTACCCCCCCCCAAAAACAAACAAAAAAACAAACAAAAACCAACAAAAAAACAACAAACAAAGAAACACAAACAAGTAAAAACAACAACAAACAAACACAAACAAAAAAGCAAAAAAAAAAGCAAAAAAGAAGAAAGAAAGAAAGAAAGAAAGAAAGAAAGAAAGAAAGAAAGAAAAAAAGGAAGAAGAGTTTTCGATGCCAGATGTTTGATCCATTTATCAATCATCGCTGCTATAACCGTCTGTCACACATTGAGATGTTTTGTGAAGGCGTTACTATTATTCCTTTCAATGCTCGTATGTATTTCCCCATAATGCATTGTTTTATCGACGATGACACGTGCGTCCTATACCGGCAAATGCATCAAGTTAAATCATAATCACTAATATATGTTCAGTTTTGCTTCCAAGATTTGGAGTAGCAATATGATTGGATGAGGAAAGGTCACATGAACGTGACCTCTTTATAAGATGTTGTTAGATCTTTTACACAGTGAAAAAGGAAAAAGGGGGACGAGTGAGGAGATCTAATTCTAATTAAATAGGAAGTTACAAGTTATATCCACAATAAAGACGGGTAAAACGAAACAACGATTACATGTATAATGATTCAACTGACAACATGTCTGCGAATATGTGAGACACATAAATTTCATCCATGCCTGTAATACATGTGGAAAGATTAAATTTTGTGAAAATTGGTATCCCTATGAAAGAAATGAAATCGGTGATTAAAACGTTTTAATTATGGTATGCTGATTCTAATGATTAAAACGTTTTAATTATGGTATGCTGATTCTAATGATTAAAACGTTTTAATTATGGTATGCTGATTCTAATGATTAAAACGTTTTAATTATGGTATGCTGATTCTAATGATTAAAACGTTTTAATTATGGTATGCTGATTCTAATGATTAAAACGTTTTAATTATGGTATGCTGATTCTAAGAAGTATAACTATAATCCAGTCTGTTTACAGAAATATAATTGATTTCCATAGAGTAAATATCGTTGTCAGAGACATACAAAAAATAGATTAGCTTTAAACTTTAGGCAGTGGAAACTATGTTTTTGGGCTAACACAATCTGTTTATATTATTAAAAAACGTCGCTGAAAACTCGGATACCACGTGAGGACTACACAATACAAATAATATTTTTATGCAAATACATGTTTTATTGTAATGACACATTTCTTATAATTCTTTGTAATAATTATTGTCATCGTAAAATGTCTTGCACGATGACGACCGTAAACGTTTTATAGCGATGATTTCAATCTGGGAACAACGTAGCTTGTTTGGGTAATCAGAATATCAGAATATCAGAATATAATGGGCACAAGCCATAGAATGATGTATGTGTTGTGAAATGTAAGCTCCATACGCTTGTGCTGCTTTTATATTGTTACTGAGAAAGGGAAGTTGACTATTGGATAAGTGAGGTCACCACTGTTGTCGTAAAGTGCTGTTTTTATTCTTCCCCCGTTTTTCGATTTCAAGCATAAGTGGTCCACTTGAATTTAGAAATGAATGCTAAATTTAGCTATAAATATATACTATTTTTGATTTGATTTATCAGAGCAAAATCACATCGAAGGCGGAACCTGAGATGTAATATGCGATGAGAAGTCCATTTCGAGCAAAACATGGTATGTTTATATAGCATTTGATAGCGTGACGTCATTATAACATCATATTAGAAAATAACGACATTATGGTAATATCAGTAAAATAATAAAATAAAATCGTAGATATCAAATTTAGTGTGCACGACATATTTCTGGAATAACCTTCGTCAGGTACACTCAAAGAATAACCTTCATCAGGTACACTCAAAGAATAACCTTCATCAGGTACACTCAAAGAATAACCTTCATCAGGTACACTCAAAGAATAACCTTCATCAGGTACACTCAAAATCGGAAAATTGAAAAGCCAAATAATTTAAAGCTTTAGGAGCAAAAAGACTAAAGGCCCTAAACAGGATAGCCAAATTCGGCTAAGGTCACATGTGTCTGAGGGAGCAGAACCATAGTTTTATTAATATTTACAGGCTTGATAATAGAAATCATCGCATGTAAAGATCATAGAGAAATGTACAAGTCATCGATAAAACTATATATGATGACTTACCCCCTGTTACCCTCTTGACATTTTCAAACTCGAAAATATTTAGGTTGAAAACTGATCTGCTTCATAGACATTAATCAATATTTAAATTACCATGAGAAATGTTATGATTATTTTCACAGGACAATATCGTCAACGTTATATCATTCTGTTATGATTCATTACGATTTATAATTATTAATAATCATATTTACGTTAAATTCTAGGTTATGATGATAGTTTATTCTGTTTATTTAATCTATATTTTTTAGAATAGACGTCAGCTCTGTACAGACGATAAATCCCCATGTTTCCTGTGAGTATTTTTACAAAACAACAGTTACCGTCTATTACACTACCACACATTTAGATTTAGACGTAATAACATTTATATATACTGCCAATAATTATACCTACAGGTTTGAGGTTAAGTTTCTTTTCAAAAAACGCCTACAGAGCAAACAATAAACCAATGTTTAAATTATGGTTTGACTACACAGCCTCGGGTTGTTGCTGTGTTGCCAATAGTGCAGTTCAGATACGTCATCAAATAGGATGTTCATTCATAAACAATATGCTAAAATTAAAAAAAGTAAATGCAGAATAAGCTACTAATTATTTTCTGTTAGACTTACAGGTTCAATTTTTAAACTTACAATTTAAAATTTAAGTAGGTGCCAAAGATTGCATAGCAACAAAAAAAATATTTTTTTAAATATAAACCCCCCCCCCCCCAAAAAAAAAAATTCATAAAAGAACATAGCATAAACAACAACAAAAACAACACTACAGAGCATATTGATGCAAGAACACGACGACACACAAGACACGAGATTAGTATATATACCACTGTGAAGGTTACCGGTATTGTTCAATTACAGGTTACAGGCAGACATTTTGAAACGTTTTGTATAGACTTTAGCAAAAACTGAATGAGTAGTTAAGAATGGACAATCCAGAGACACATGTAGCATTGGACACAAAACAGATAACGAAGACAAACAAAAACAAAACAGAAAACTGGAAAGATGAGTAACACGGACCCCACAACAAACGGGGAGTGAACCAAGGTGCTCGCGATGGATAGGCAGTTCCTGTTCCTTATCAGACTCCCATCGTATTACTCAGTCAAGTCCGGTAAATCTTGTCGGTGTTAAAGGAGAGAAAATGATTGCAAATCGACGCGAAATGTTACATATGTATCAATGTGATCTCGCTTACTTTCTTATTCATTACTATACAACATCTTTGTCATTTTTACACACTACCATTTATGAAAATGCATGATTATCAATGGAAACTAATAACGCACGTCACATGTTGGTGCATTTTTAATTATATGAAATATTTAACTTTTAGATCAGGTTCAACAGAGATATGTTCTGGTAGAGGTGAATGTGTGTGTGGGAATTGTCAGTGTAAGTCAAGGAGAGGTGACTTGCCTCTAATATATACAGGGCGATGGTGTGAATGTGACGATTCAAGATGTCCATCATTTAACGGTGCGGTCTGTGGAGGTAAGATGCTTAAAAATACGAAAAATAAATCTTTCGTATATCTTAATTACCTGTCTGTGTTTGCAACCAAAGATGGAACACGGGCTATAGAGGGAAAGTAGGGATATGGTGTTTAACGCCACTTTCAACAACATTTCAGTCATATCGTGGAGGTCAGTTTATTCGTGTAGAAACCAGAGTACCAGGAGAAAACCAGCGGCCTGTCGCAAGACACTGACAAATTTTATCACAAAATGTTGTATCGAGTACACCTCACCAGAGCGGGATTGCAAAATACAACGTACTTTGCACGTTAATGAGAAAAGTTTGAAGATACCAAATGGGGTAATCAGAAGCGTAAATCGAAGAAAGACAGACAGCACAAAAGAAAAAGGACAAAAGGACAAACAACGATCTACAAAGCATTGCACAGAAAACTAAACATCGAGCAACACAAACCCCACTAAAAACCTGGGGTAAACTTAGGTGCTCCAAAAGGGTGAGCAGCTCCTGTTCCACATGTGACACCCGTCGTGTTACTCTTGCACCTTCTTACTAATATACAAAGCCTCTTAATGAAACACTATGGTAGGAGTTGTCGTTGGTAACCAGTTGCGAGGCAAACATTTTAAACCCTACCTATTACCAGTCCTTTTACTTGTAGAAATCAAAACATCAATCATAGACCCATTCTAGTACCACCTTATTCCCTATATGATTTATGTTTTAGGAATAACAATGTAGATATCTAATTTAGTGTAATAATATTCATCAGGAAGATAAAAAGATTAGTAACAACATCGGTGGTTTATTGGCAGTGTGCGCATAGAGTGCGGTAGAACGTGTTTCCGAGTGTTGCCAATTTAAACAGATGACTTATTAAATTAGTAGTTGTTGCTTCTCGACAACGCACACCGCATTAAGGTGTAAGAGTATATACTGTTTGGCTCGGAATCAGGATAATGTGTCCGAGTGGAGCGGCATGTCTATCCGCGAATTGTTGTTTCAGTGAACTAAGCACTAATCCAACTAAGAGTGTTGGTCTAGCACAAAGCGGGCATCATTATCATATCATTGAAATGTCAGGTGTTCTCGTCATCTTATTGATAATAATTTGCTGATTTTGGCGTTAAACACCATTTACTCACTCACTCAAAAGATAAATAAGCCAAATAATTTAAAAGACTTTGGGAACAAATATATGGCTAAAATACCAATCAATTGCAGTTATTGTTTAGGCGAGCGATATAATCCCCTTCCACAATCTCCAAACATAAATGTATTGGTAATTATTTCTATTTGCTTTAAAGCTGTAAGTATCACTGAATATTATTTCATCCATTGTCATGTGATAGGAATTGTGGATTTTGTATATTTCAGGGAGCGACCATGGGGTATGTGACTGTGGATTTTGTAAATGTTATAAAAAATTTACTGGTAGAAACTGTGGATGTCCTACCAAGACAGACAAGTGCAAAGCAAAAGATGGGGTAAGTATCCCGTTAGAATTAATTTGGAGCAGAGATGATCCAGATGTAAAAGTAACAAGCGCACAAAGATGGCGGTAATACAAAACAACAGCGGTGTGAGTTAATACATATCAAAACAACAAATGCCTTAGTGAAAATTTCATATAGCCAGAAAAAGAAGCACATTTATAGGTTTGTTTGAGTGATTGATTATTGCTTAACATCCAGTGAGATTACTTCAGCTTAATTCAGGATGAACAATATATAGAAACTATATAGAAATGACAGGATAGGTCAACCGGGGCAACGACTTGTGACTAAACACTGGAAAAGTATGGAGAGTTGATTAGGGACGACAAATTTAGTATTCTGTAGCTTCTATGATGTGCCTACTCTTTTTCGAAATCAGCAAAAACTGTCTTTGACGTGAAGAGAGTGTGACACTCTCCAAACACGTTACCCAGTACGACCCATGGCCAGGATCTCCGTGTTATAACATGACAACCCCCTATCCACCCCATGGCAACTCACTGAGCAGCTCTGTGGGTTTGAGTCCATGGAAACCTTCACCAGTATCGTATCCAGCATTTACATGTTTGTATTTATAGCATGTCTGCAATTAGTTGATGTACGGAATTTGTGTATAGATCAAACCTATTATGATTTATTGCGAACATAAACTTTCTGACTTAATAACGTAAATAGTCGTCATCTTTGACATGAAGCATACACACATTCTGGGAAAAGGTACGCTTGATAAGTTATCGAATATCTTTGTTTAAGATGTGATGTTATGGGATTTTAATTGACTGTTCTTATTAGAATCCAAAAACCTGGTATTGGAAGTAACAATTTATTCTCAGAAATTGTTGGTTACTGTATGGCAGAGTGAATAAGTTCGCCCGTTAATTTGCCTTAGAATATAACGGATAGGGTCGTAAAGAAAAGTTTGAAGATACCAAAAGTTAAAAGCCGTACAGTTAGGAAGGACGATTCAGACATTAAAGCCAATATAGCAGCGAGCCTGCAAGGACTAGATGTGATACTAGTGACTGGAATACTTGATCACATATGTCAAGACTTTCAAAACTGACGCCAAACAATACTAGTAATTTTCAATATCATTGTCAATCCGTTGATACTGATAATATGTCTTGGTGAGACCATAGGGAAAATGTATAAATTACCGACAAAATGTCTTTTCTCTTTGTAGTTCATATTTACGTCCCTTATCTGAATAAACGTTAGAGAATACCGAAGGGACAATTAAAATGGACTATTCAGATAAACTGGCAACATAGGGTACACAAGACGAAGAAAAAAAACCAAAGACACAACACAATATGTATCGGACACCATTATACACAAACAAACACAAATAACGTAAATAAGACCACAAACAACTGGAGGTAAACACGAACACAATATGGTTTTTATGTGGAAATGGTAACGGATATCACATCACAGAACTAATAACGTAAAGACACACTTGAAAAAATATACTACAGATCGTGCTTTATCTCTGTCATGAACAGGGATTGTGTTACTGGCATTAACTGTAATAATAATATGAGATGAGGAAACGCATTCTTCTTAAGCTTTTAGACACTTCCGGTTAAATAGTAGCAGTTGATCAGAATTCATCACAAGCACGTATCTTACAAACGAAATCCCCTATACTTCATTATTATATAGCTTTAAATTAATCAAAGATTAATTGTTTTTATTTCAGAGTATTTGTGGTAACCACGGTGATTGTAAATGTAATAAATGTCAGTGTGATAAAGGTTATGGTGGACAAAATTGCACAGAATGTCAGGTAAATAGTGTTATCCTATAGTTGTTACCAGGGCCGGCATTAAGCCAATTTGAACTATTGCTCCTAATTGGGCCACGCGCGTAAGGGGCCCCGTGCTGAAGTTATCTATTCTCGGCTGTTCAGGTACACACAACAACACACAGGTTTTACAGAAAACAGCAATTGGGTTCCGCGTCTCCTAAGGCCGGTCATATAACTTGTTACCATTTAAAAGCTAAATAAAAGTGTCAGATAAACATGGGCTATATTCTGCTATTAGCCTTTCACCTATTCTGACACCACTTTTCACATGCTTTAATGTAATAATTATTAAAACTAAGATTCGCGGCCATCAGGTATAGGGACCTTAGACGATTTTATCAGTCATATTTAGACCTTTTGGTTTCATCGTTCCCAAAAGGCTTATGAGCCTACCTCTGATGAAAGTTATTCCAGAACCGCACTAAATGAAACATCAACGTTTATATTTTAACTGCAGATTCATGTTGATAGATAAAATGTCAAAATATACAAACAACGGATGAAAAACTACAGTAATACAATGCAAGTAGGAGCACCGACCATAACATATTAATGGATGTAACGATATCTAAGAAAGCAACATGTAAAAGAAAACCGGAAATGTGATTATGTGTTCCGGAATGGTTGCAACTTCATGTTCCTTTTAAGCGCATCGGTGATGTAATGGTTAGCGTGCTCGCCTCGAATGTGGTAGATCGTGGGTTGGAGTCGCGCTAGAGTCAAACCAAAGTCTATAAAAGTGGTATTTGTTGCTTCCCCTCTAGGCATGCATCACTAAGAATAAGAACAAAGACGGGTTGGCTTGGAATCAGAATAGTGTGTCGAGTGGAGCGACTGTTGCTTCAGTGAGCTAGCACTATCAAAATCCATCCAACTAAGCGTGTTGGTCTAGTACAAAGTGGACTTCTTCATAATCTCATCAAAATGTAACTTGTTCTCGCCATGATATATCTGACAAATTGTTCAATTGGCGCTAAGCAATAATCTCTAATAATCCATTCCTGTTCCTTTCATGGTACTCTTAATGAAGTCGTAATTCCAAAAGATAGGTAACAAAACGGATTCTTCAAGTTTATATTGGAACCATATTTGTAGTAATACAATTTTTTCTACTGCAGGGTTGTGATACATGTGAAGCGAACAGAGAATGTGTTGAATGTATAATATGGGGAAGTAAACAAAGCAAAAATAATGGCAATTGTAAACAAACATGTAGCAAACTTAATATAAAAGTTGTTGACCAAGTAGAGGAAAATGATAATTTACACAGTAAGTACCCATTGTGCCCATTGTGCTGCTAAATTAATTTGATAATGTCTTGTGGGTTCACGCCCGGCTTTGTAAATTACAAAAAAGGTGCATTCAACTCGCAACCGCAAGTGATAAAGTTTACCAGTTGCTTGCCCATGGTCGGTGGTTCTCTCCGGGTACTCCGACTTCTTCCACCACTAAAACTGGTCGCCATGATATAGCTGAAATATTGCTGAAAGTGGCGTTAAAACACCAAAAATAAAAAATAAATAAAAATCATGATAATGTCTTAAATGTAGAATAATTCCAGCTTGATTAAACGCTGACGTTTGCTTTTGTTTGTTCGTGTATTTTGTTTTACATTTTTCCTTTGCCGATACACTAAACTTCTAACAACATCCTTTTTAGGAAGTCATGTCAGATAACATTTCATTCATCTTTGACCATGCAATCATATGCATGATAGTTAAATGTATTGGCCAATCGGACAACAGCCCTTCGCGTGTATCTGGTTTATAGAAAGAAAGCACAGCCTTGACTGGTCATTTAAAATAATGAACCCTGATATGAACCCAAATGAGACATGGTTGGAGGTTATTGTATCGCCAAAATAAATAACAAGATACAATAAACATGTAATTTTTATAAGATTGATTTAACTATATCTTGTAATCAATCATATTACGTAAAACGGTTGTCAAGTACGAATTTTATACGAGATTGTGTGTGGATGGGCCATCGTGGTCGTGGTAGTATGGTCATTGGATTTACAACTACCTGTTTGATTCCCGCTTATGGTGATGTGTACTCGATACAACATTATGTGATAAAGCGTGTCAGTGACCTGCGGCAGGTCGGTGATATGGGTTCCTCAACAAATAAAACTGACTACAATGATATAGCTGAAATATTGTTAAAATTGGCGTTAAACACCATAACCATAACCCATACACAATTTTGTAGTAAATTGAAATACAAGAAACAACCATTTTACAGAAGGATATTATTATTATTCATTATTTTTGCCTGCTACAAAACACTTACACCCGTCACAACAAAACTAGAATTTAAAGGCCATAGAATATACATTTTAATTGTGATAGCTTTTTATTTAAATATTTAAATATTTAAATACTGTTACAGTGACAGCCGGAACCTTTGAACCGTAATGAGAGCGGGAGGTTTGGCGCCTTAAAATCTGATTCAACCCACCATTTCTTTAGAAATGCCTGTACCAAGTCAGGGTCATTACGGTTTTCACAGTTTTCCGGTTGTTGACTGATTTTGTCTGTTTATATAATTATGAGTTTTGACTTTCCCTTTGTAAGATTGTTCGGAGTTCGGTAATTTTGTTATTACCTTTATTTGGTATCAGATATGATGTTGTTTGATCAGTTCGGTATAACAAGACGACACAAGAAGGAAAATACCATGCCAAACACTGTCATATTATACAAGAGAGCATACGCTAGGTTTAGTGGTAGTTCCTTTGCCCTATTTTTACTGTTTGTTTATATTGGTTTTATCTTGTCGGTCCGGATTATTTGTGCCATAACTATTATTATTGTCTCATAGTTGTATGTTTATTATATTTTACAGAGACCGAAAAACTTTGTAAATACAACGATATGATGTTTCTGTTGAGGAAAGACGGGAAAAATGGTATAAACATAAAGGCATCCCGGATGATGGGTAATATAATTTGATTAATAGGAACGCACATAATAAACTATACATGAGAACGAATACGAAACATAAGAAAAGTTGGAAAGAACACATAGTATAAAAGAGGCTGTAAATCGAAGAAGGGCAGACGAAACAATGGACAAAAGAAAAAGGACAAACAACGATCTACAAAACATACACATAAAACTAAAGATTGAGTAACACGAACCCCACTAGAAAATGGGTATGAACTCAGGTACTCCGGAAAGGTAAGCAGTTCCTTTTCCACATGTGACACCCGCCGTTTCACATCCATTACTATCAAATGTCAGGGTTGGATCATTAATAACCTTTCTCGAGCGTTTTAATTTATTTAAAAATTATTATATTGTTTTCTCCTTTGGGTGAGTATTTGCTGAAAAAAAGTTATAGAAAATAGTGTCTTCATTCAAACTTTTCGGCCAAAAGGCCTCCATCAGTGTTTTATTCTACCAAATCTGTTACATGATGATGATACATCTGAGATTCGACTCGCAGCCGCAAGTGATAAAGTTTACCAGTTGCTTGCCCATGGTCGGTGGTTCTCTCCGGTTTCTGCCACCACTAAAACTGGTCGCCATAATATAGCTGAAATATTGCTGAAAGTGGCGTTAAACACCAAAAAATCAAATCAAATCAAATCAAATCTGAGATTGGAACAGTTCAATAGAATAAAACACTGATGAAGGCCTTGTGGCTGAAACGTTTGAATGAAGAAAGGATTTAATTTATATTTTAAGTTTCTTTTCTGAAATATGCCACTTTCATGCCGAAATGACAGGACAATTGATCTTAAATGAAAATAGATATCTGCAACGAAAGAAATCTATTTTGATATTTATATGAATTATCTCCCTTACATCATGTATGTCAGTTTAACTGAAAGGTGAACTTTCTGTAGGGATCTACCTTTGCCGTGGGATATAGCATGACGTTTTGCTATAGGAATAAGCTTTTTTGAACGAGACAGTACCCTACATATTCCTAAAAGTTTCTGACATTTGTAATATTCTCGATTCAAACCGCAAAGATTTTCAAATATAATTGATATGGGATATGTGTGGAATGACAAACTAGGAAGTGATTTCACAGAATTGGTACATTTGTAGATTCAGCTCAATCACTGCATTTCTATGGAATAAATGGAATAGCTTTTTTAACAGACAAAGAAGAATGAAGCGATACAACCACTTTATTGTAAAAATGAAACGCAATTTACACATTAACATCATAATATCATATAACGATGCATTATCAGTTCTGACGTCCTGTGGTATTTTTGTTCTTCATTATCAGTTCTGACGTCCTGTGGTATTTTTGTTCTTCATTATCAGTTCTGACGTCCTGTGGTATTTTTGTTCTTCATTATCAGTTCTGACGTCCTGTGGTATTTTTCTTCGTTATCAGTTCTGACGTCCTGTGGTATTTTTGTTCTTCATTATCAGTTCTGACGTCCTGTGGTATTTTTGTTCTTCATTATCAGTTCTGACGTCCTGTGGTATTTTTGTTCTTCATTATCAGTTCTAACGTCCTGTGATATTTTTGCTCTTCATTATCAGTTCTGACGTCCTGTGGTATTTTTGTTCTTCATTATCAGTTCTGGCGTCCTGTGGTATTTTTGTTCTTCATTATCAGTTCTGACGTCCTGTGGTATTTTTGTTCTTCATTATCAGTTCTGACGTCCTGTGGTATTTTTGTTCTTCATTATCAGTTCTGACGTCCTGTGGTATTTTTGTTCTTCATTATCAGTTCTGACGTCCTGTGGTATTTTTGTTCTTCATTATCAGTTCTGACGTCCTGTGGTATTTTTGTTCTTCTTTATCAGTTCTAACGTCCTGTGGTATTTTTGTTCTTCATTATCAGTTCTGACGTCCTGTGGTATTTTTGCTCTTCATTATCAGTTCTGACGTCCTGTGGTATTTTTGTTCTTCATTATCAGTTCTGACGTCCTGTGGTATTGTTGTTCTTCATTGTCAGTTCTGACGTCCTGTGGTATTTTTGTTCTTCATTATCAGTTCTGACGTCCTGTGGTATTTTTGTTCTTCATTATCAGTTCTGACGTCCTGTGATACTTTTGTTCTTCATTTTATTATCTTGTTGAAAATTTAATTTTCCTCTTAAAATTTGAAATTCATTAAGAATTAATTAATACTAGTTTTACTTTGTTGTGCTTTTATTATCGGTATCATTAATTTCGTAGACTGTAGTAATGGACCGGGTGGCTCAATGAGTTAGGTAGTTGGATTATCTAACAACTCATACAAGCCTATCACCAATACGACGTGGGTTCGCGCCCGGCTTTGTAGATTACAAAAAGGGTGCACTCGACTCACAGCTGCAAGTGATAAAGGTTACCAGTTGCTTGCCCATGGTCGGTGGTTTACTCCAGGTACTCCGGCTTCTTCCACCACTAAAACTGGTCGCCATGAGATAGCTGAAATATTGCTGAAAGTGGCGTAGAACACCAAAATTCAAATTCAAATGTATAGAGTAGCGAAGCCATAATAGGACATATACAGCTCATATCAATTTGGAAGTGCAGTTAAAGGGAACGAATATTGGGGAATGCTCCACTTACATTACAACGTTTTCTTACATTCTATGCAGTTTACAATTCTAAATAGTTGTTAATATACTCAATAAGTTCGCTATATTATTTTGTTTTAATTTCATTTCAAGAAAATCATAAATACATAAATTACACAGATAATTTCAAAAATCGTATGTGAAACCTTGTAATGTTTCAACTGACCTGAATATTAACGAGTGACTTGTGGTATTCTCCTGTTCCCTCCACCAATAAAGCTGATCGCTACGACATAGCAGAATATTGTTGAAAGTGGCGTTAAACACCATAACCATAACCCTTGAATATTAACGGTAAAGAGAGTGATTAATTTCATGTCTAACCTAGTGCTTTTATGATGATACAGTCATGTATATTTCATCGCAACACAGGTGTGTCCGTCCAAAGCCTTGTCGTAGATAAACACAGTCTTCTGTTTTCATTGCTGTATAAACGTTAGAGGATATCGAAGGGGAATAACAAATGGATAATCCAGAGAAACCGGCAACACAGTGCACACAATACGAAGAAGAACAATACAAAAACGCAACACTACTATATACGTAAACAAATGACGTAAATAAGACAAACAACTGGAGGTAAAGACGAACCCAACATCGGTTATGTTTGTCTGCGGACTTGCTCATTTACCTTGTTTCACATACATACAATGTACAATTTGCATAAAGATAATGAATATTCCTTAACATTTTTTCCTGATTTGAACTAATATCATGGTATTTCAATATGTTTTGAGAGCTATATTATATTTTCATTCATAGTTTCAGATGATCCTGGTAATAGTGGTCAGATGACGACGTCCTCATTAGTGTTGGCTTATATTTTAGTTATTACGACTGTTTTGTTTTTATACCACCAATGATTAATTGCTAAAGATCAGGATTACAATAACCAGTGTCACAGACAGAATAGTGACAATGTTGAAAATGCACAGAAATCAATGACTTTTATCTTTTCGATGCATCTTTATTCCGCTTTGATATATATATATATATAATCGGTATATATGCTTAAAGTCATTTTTAATTTAATTATTTGAAAAAAAAGGTATACATTTTGGACCTGTCCAAAGGTGGTTACCATTCCGGAAGTAATATTAACAGTGAAATCGTTTACGACATGTGATCTGAAATTAAACGGATTTCATCGGAAGGAAAGAACTTTGCTTACCGGAAATGTAGGACGGTCTGGGGCATTAGACATACACTAGAATGTCATTGCCATGAAGCCAGTATATTTCTTAATTAAATTGTAATTCATCCCAGTTGTGTGGAACCTACAAAGGATAAAATTTACGAACACACGTTGTAACTGGTGCACATGTCTATTTCAAGACGCATTAGTCCTTGATCGTCTTGACCTTTCTCTATGTAATACTCATTTGTCCTTGGTCGTCTTGACCTTTCTCTATACATTGTATAATACTCATTTGTCCTTGTTCATTTTGACTTTTCTCTATGTTATACTCATTTGTCCTTGGTCATTTAGATACGTTATATAACTTATTGTGTTAGTTTATTTTGGTTAGATAATATTGTCAACATAAAGGAAAAATACATTTCAGTTCAAATAGAAAAACTTTGTAATGATATATTCCCTTAGTTTAGATTAAGCATATTGTATTGCTCATAAGAAATTGCATTGATCAGACAAGTTATACATATTGCAAGTACACAATATGTTTTTCATAGAATACGATACGATAGACACAATTGATACATGCATATTATTTATACAAAGGTTTAGTAAATGTAAGCTAAGCAAGAGAATACAAATATTCATGACATTTTACAATAAAAACATATGGTATATGTGTAAGAAACAAGCAACAGCCACATATTTAAGATTCTATCAGACATTCAAAAAGATTCAAATACTTAAAAAAGAATTTTCTTCGGTGGATAACTCCAAATGACCACAAATTCAATGTTAACTTCATTTATATCAATAGTCCGATTTAAACAGTTCAGTAAATTGTTTCTAGATGTTGTGTTGTGTATAATGAACACTCCAAGAAATGATGATTCGCATCTTCGTGACAAGCTCCACATCTCCAAGCATCATTCAACTGTATAAAGAAATGATAATGAATACATCAGTTTGGTCCAAATATGTTACTTAGTACTTATTTCTGCAATGGGATTTACCTTGCATTTGTCACTAATTTGACGAATTAGACCCCTGGGTGCAATTTCAACAAACCTTGCATTTTATGTTTTCCAGGAATATTTTAATAGGGAACAAAGGAAAACACAGCATCATACTCGAGGAGCATAATAAGACAAAATATGGAATGAAAACATGTCAAAATAGTCTAGTTATATTCAACAATAATTATTTAGTTCATCCTCGCAAGAGAAAATTGCTTGTTTTTTAATATAAAAATTTTGTTCGCTCTGTTTATATTTACGTTGTGCGCGTTACTTTTTCATTCACATTTGATTAATTTTAATCCATTTAAAAAAAAGTTATATTCACAATTGTCATCCCATCCCTCTGATTTAAATAAATGTCATTAAGCTTTTCTGTTTGTTGATTATTACTGATTCCATATCATGTTGATATTTAACTTTTGTGGTTTTAATTCTATTTCCTATCTTAATGTCAAGATTCCCTTAGCGAAGCAAGCATTAAAAGTTGTGTTATCTATATATATTGAGCGTACCTGATATAGGTAATATTCCAGTAACCTGCCGTGCACACTAATTTATAAATCTACATTTTATATTATTTACTACATGTAGGTTTATATTATTCAATAGCTATATATGTATATAGATTATGAAAAGTTTTAAGATACCAAAGGGTTATTCAGAAACGGCAAAGGGAAGAAGAACAAACAATACAATGGCCAAAAGAAAAGGGACAAGCAATGATCTACAAAACATTACATAGAAACTAAAGATCGAGCAACACGAATCCCACTTAAAACTGGGAGGGGGGGGGGGGAATCAGGTTTGTGGTTACTTAGCTGAGATAATCTACTTTATCATTTCTCCATTGGGTTCGTTTATACTTGTTTCTACAAAGGCGGTAATTTTTTTAATTTTCCACATTAGAATATATAAACTTTGTATGATCTTGTGTCATCTTGGATTTATGATCGGAAGAACGATTTTCTAGAAGATCAGCAATACACCATCCTGGGGAAGTTTCCATTTAAATGGTTGAATGATCTGATAATAAATTAGAAATAAGATAGTTTTACAATCTTAGTTAGTCTTTGTAATGTGGTGGCGGTCATCTCGGATTGTTCATCGAAATAAAAAAATAATAATTTTGTAATCGACCATCCAATGATCATTCGATCATTCGTGTACATTTTAGGTTAAAGAAAGTTTGTAGATTCTGAAAAAGGGTCTATTTATTTTCCCATGGTGCCCTATTTTAAACTAAGTCATACATAAGTTGCTATCTTGGAATTCCAACCGGCACCATCAATCTATTTTTCGTAGAGCCACTACTTAAGAAACAATCTGGACAAGTTTCGTCTTAAATTGTTCAATTGCTCTAAAAAATAGATCATGATACAATTTTTCCGTAAGTTCATATCTTAATAATTGCTCGGTGGTGGTTGCCATCTTGGAATTGGGATTTCGCATGATAATGCGACATTTGTAAGCGATCATGTACAGTTTGATATCAATTATATACATTAAATGTGGGTATATTCTTTCTCTTTTGCAAATAAATATTACTATTTTTGGTTACGCAATTTATTTCACAGTATTGCAATGATTAACACAGATTTTTCATTCGAAGTGTCGTATGGTACTTAATCGTATGTAACAGTTAGTAAATTAAGTATGTAATGGGAATATGTACACTTACACCCAATTATGTTTAAAGAACGATCCCTATAATGCTGATAGATATAGAACACGATATCATATAAGTGTTACAAGTACTGAAGTTATGGGAAGGTATATTTCAAGAATAATTACTAGTCTAAAACATGAAATATAATCCGTAAATTAATCCAGGCCAAAGAAACCTTTTCGTATATCACATTTATCAGGACAGTCTAGATGTGGGCAAATAGTTGTAGGTGTAGACATTAACAAACTATTTGACAATTATTTTACTGACAGAAAACATATTGCAGTTCATCTAAATGTAGACCATGACCATACATAATGGCGACATATCAAAGTCAAGTCGGCGCTCCCTTAAGATCGATTGTAGAACAATTACGAATTATATATTTTATTAATGATAGTGTAACAGAAATACGGTTCTCAATTAACCTACTTTATTGTTGTTACGTTTCTAATAGCATAATCAACGTTAACGTGTATCTTATTGTTCTTACAAGCCACAAGAATCTGATGAAAAACTGAACAATGATCCATGAACAATTCATACATAAGGGTGTAATGTTTAAAGGATTGGTTAAATGTTGGTTGCGGAACGTCCATTGTCAAATATTTTATTCATATTTAGGACAAGAACAATATCCAAACAACTATACAGAAAACATTAAGGGATGACACAGCTTGGGAAACGACTCATGAAACAGCCTGGGTAACGACTCTTGTCTTTCACTGGAAAAGTATGGAGAGTTGGGTAGGGATATAAAATGGTATTCTGCAGCAGCTACAATCCTATAGCAATATTTGTAAATAATTCTATTAATTCATTAAAATTACTATGAAAAGAAAGGTTAATCAGTAATGGTCAACAATTACAACAATATCAACAACACTCACTCCAACCCACTGAATACAACAAGCGACAGACAGAACAATGTTGAGGGTCAAACCGGTTGATGGGATTCCCCTTTCCCGCTTGATACTTGGATCTCCAACTGTAATACAGACACAAATGAAAACCCTGCACAGACTTGCCTCCATTCAAAAAGACCACACAAACATGATGATTGAAATGGCAGTCAGTGAATGCTCGCATCCAACACAACTGAACGAGAACACGTTGTTACAAGTCATGTTCTAACTGTGGAAATATTTCAGCAGTCATTTTCTCAATTGTGATCACAGCTAAACAAGATTGTGACTGTATGATCATTGCAATCACTTTTCGTTCAGTATTGCAACTGACTACAAGCTGAGATAGCAGGAAATGTTTATTTGAAATCGGTGTATATATTCGTGCGTTCTAAATAAGAACGGACCGTCGTAGCCGTAATCGTATAATAGTTGGATTTACAACTACCTATGCCATCAGTGCCTATCACCACTGATGTTGTGAGTTCGAATCTCAATCTGTGCGAGGTGTACAACATTATGTGATAAAGTTTATCAGTGACTTGCAACAGATCGGTGGTTTTCTCCGGTTTCCTCCACCAATAAAACTGACCGCCACGATATAACTGAAATATTGTTGAAAGTGGCATTAAACACCATCAAACAAACAGGCAAACATCTAAATAACATGTCTACATGTGCATTCATTGAGCAGGGGGTTAGAGTTATTGTGTTTCACGTCACATTCAACGGTCAGTTTTATTGGTGGATGAAACTGGAGTATCCTGACAAAACCACCGGCATGCCGCAAGTCACTGACAAACCTTATCACATAATGTTGTATCGAGTACAACTCGCCTGAATGGAATTCGAACTCACAACGTCACTGGTGATAGACACTGATTGCTTAGGTAGTTGACCATACGATCATGACCACGACGGCCTATACATTGAACATGTTGACTATCAAGTACAACTTCCGATGATGTTTGTCTACTGACGTCTTTGGTCTTGGTATACCCGTAGTACAAAATAGTAAGTAATAGCTAAAAGGTTAAAGTACATGTGGTGTTAAGATTGACATATATTGTTTTTCTTGTATTTTTGATGTAGATGAGAAAATTAATCTAGATTATGTCGTTACAGTATCATTAATCCTTTTTACCATTACTGTGATATCAACATTTATCTAAAATTACAATCTTTTTAACGTAATAGGCGCGTGTATTGCCGGTGTGATACAAGATAGAAAATAAAACATATTTAATTGTTTATCGTAAAGTATATATTGCGAAACAAATAGTGTCATTACCTGTTTACTATTTGTTACTCTTTTATCTGATATATTGTCCGAAACAAAATGTTGTATCTGAAAACTTGTAGTACACTCTTTTATTCTATTCAAGCACTTGTATGAAAACATCATTCACTAATACTAGAAATTTGGGCCTATAGGACTAGTAAACTCCGCCACCTTTTATTGAAGTGCCTGTACCAAGCTAGGAAAGTGAGCGTCATGTATATGTGTATTACGGGTATTGATTTAGCCTCTTTGTACGATATATCGAAGCAGGAATTGCTTACCCTTCGGGAGCACCTGAGTTCACCTCTGGTTTTTCGGTGGGATCCGTGTTGCTCATCTTTTTAGTTTTCTGTATTGTCTGTTTTGTCTTTGTGCCGTGTCTTGTGTACCCAGGGTTTCTCTGGATTGTCCATTCTTAATCTTGATTGCCCCTTCGGTTTTCGCTAACGTTTATATTATATACGATATGTCGTGGTCGTCATCGTATGGTAGTTAGATTGACAACTACCTTTGCAAGAAGCGCCTATCACCACTAACGTTGTGTGTTCAAACCCTGCTTAGGCGAGGTGTACTTGATACAACATTATGTGATAAAGTTTGTCAGTGACTTGCGACAGGTATGTGGTGTTCTTCGGGTACTCCAGTTTCCTCCAAAAAACAGTGACTGCCACGATATAACTGCAATATTGTTGAAAGTAGAGCTAAACACCATAACCCTAACCCTTAATGATATTTCTATTAGATTTAGGAAATGCTTCGACAGTGTGATCATTTTTTCCCATTTCATTTGAGAACAGGTCTCCCGGAGTAGGAGTAGACAATCATAGATAATTAATCCAGGTTTGAAACAACATAAATGTATATGTGTAAGTTAGACAACTCAGATTGCACAATTCCTATTATTATTAATAAATGTAAGTGGACGCATATCTCATAAGTAATCTAAATGTATTATTGTCCAGACAAATACTATTGTTCCTTCCCATGAACTCCGTTAATTACATATTATCTAAATATACGTTATTGGTTGATATAAACAGAGGGAAAATACCACAATGTCAGATCAGTTTCAAAACGAATAAAACAATACTGTGAAAATTAATAATTATTATATTTGTATTTTTTAAAACACGATCTTATCGATTTGTACCACTCGCTAAATCTTCTTTACTTGGGGGTGTATAACCCTCTTTCTCCCATTATTAGGGCGTTTTAACCCCGCTGAACCAGTGGTGGAAAAATCTGTAATTCTCTAGAGGATTAAAATGTCTTTCCCCGCATGTTGTCAAATCGGTCTGCCAAAGGATTTTGAAATAAAGTTCGTGTTAAATAATGGGAGCAACAAATTCTCCTTCAGTTTCTCATGTGGGTTACGATATTTCTCCACTCTCGAGAGTTAAATGACGGCTTGTGGTTAAATTTTTAAATTTAACTCTCTCGAGTGGAGAAATATCGTAACCCACAGACAACTGAAGGAGAATCTATATGTATGTGACGTGAGAGATATTTCGAGTACACATACGGTCGAGTTCTTATTTGATTCAAGAGGTAATACCATACAGCTCAGAAACTATGTTATATTTTTATATCCCGGACTTTCCCCAAGGTTAATGAAAATAAAAATGAGTTGAGTGACTGTTGTTTAACTCTAAATGAGTTTTTTTTTCTAGCTATATCATGGCGAGAATAGAGCGCCGGTAGACATTCCGCTCTACCAGGAAACATTATCCTGATTCCTATCCAACCAGCCTTTTCTTAATAACGCTATGTATTGTGCAGACGCATCAAATACCAACTTTATTGTTTTTTGAAAATAAAACATACTGGTTAAGAAAAATGATAATACCACCAAAAATTATCAAAAGTAAAACATGAATCACATATCTTTTATCGGATCATGATGTTCTGAAAACATTTATAATAATTATCTTTTTCAGACATCATAAGAATAATATAAAAACACAAACAAAATATACCATATTATCAGAACAGTTACAAAACCTAACAAAACATCGTTACACCTAGCACATGATCGCCAACCTTCCTGGCTTGGTACAGGTACTTTATGAAGCACTAGAAACGACCTCTTACCGGATCATCTGGATTCAACCAAATTTCGGATACAGAAAAAAGCTACAACAAAGTAAGCGAAGTGTTGACATATACCCTAATATCTCTCCTGAATTGGATACTCGATTGCATAGATAATATAGGTGTAGTGTCTTGAAATACAAAGTTTATGTGTATGACGCTTAGAAATTGTGATAAAGGCGCGGTTCACCGAACCTTTCCCCAGTTTTGCGCCGAATACAGATAAACTTTACATTTTAAGACACTGGATAACTATTATGTTTATCCTGCTGAAAAATCACATTAATCCACCGACGTTTATATTTTGAATTAAATAATAAAATGATTATCCATTACTTGCCCCTTTTGATATTTTCTCTCAACAGGAAGTAAACTGATTGGTTGGTGGTTTATGGTGTTTAACGCAACTTTCCACTATATTTGAGTTATGTTGTGGTGGTTAGTTTTATTTGTGGAGGAAACCGGAGCACCCGGAGAAAACCACCGACCTGTCGCAAGTCACTGACAAACTTCATCACTTAATGTGGAAGTGAATTGGATTTACAACTAGGTTCTCAAAGCTCAACAGATACCATGTGACAGGGGTGCAAGAAAAAGCTTTCCAATATATAACAAAACATATCCAGTCAATGCAATGTGCCTGCTCAAATAGAACAAGTGCATGATAAATGATCTTAAAAGCCCAAATGAAACGTTAACATATAAATTGTCAATAACAAATATTTTTTGCCATTAAAATAACAAAGCTAAATACATTTGTATTCCATTTATCAGAAGAATATGAAAGATGTGTAAATAGACAGATAGCATGAGATAAACACGTGTTTAAGTTAACAGATTATATCAATTCAATTAGCAACGGTATTTGTATTCCTTTTTAAACATAACGAATATAAAGTGATTCGTTCTATTTAAGAAAAATAAAATAAATTGCAGTGCTAAAACGAAACACAAGGGATATTGCGTTGTGATACATATGATATATACGATGTCAAAATGATATATAACGGACATGTGTTATTGTAAAACAAAACGCATTCATGTGGAACAGTTTGTAAGTAAATGATTGTCTTTTAAAATATAGATCTAGATATAACCAGAACTCGTAAGAATAGAAGTTTTGTCATTAATCTCAAATGGTGTTATTTGATTATTTGAACGTTTACAATGATAATGATAATAATAATAATAATAATAATAATAATGATAATAATAATAATAATAATAATAATAATAATATAATATTATTATTATTATTTAAAGTTTATCAGTGACTTACGGCAGGTCTGTGGTTTTAACCGGTTACTCCGGTTTCCTCCACCAATGAAACTGACCGCCACGTTAAAAAACTAAAATATTGTTGAAAATGGCTTTAAATACCATAACCCTAACCCATTCTTATTATTATCATTATTATTACTAAATACGAACAACTCTTCTGGATATTTAAGCCAGCAGCCTGTATTTGTTATTGGTCTAGTTGTCTTTTGTTATGGTATATTTCCGATTTGATCTATTTTATTCTGAACGTTTGTGTGAAATGTTTATTAATATTTAACACACATACAAGCAAATCTAGATCCTCGTTTTGAAATTGGCGGATGATGATTCATTTCCTTTTGCTATATTTTTGCATTAGTTCATGCATTCTTCCAAATATAACATGTCCATATATTTATTGCAAAATAATATCAATTGGACTAACACGTCGTATGAACGTGAAATGTTTTGATTAACTTAAGTATTGTAAGCACTTCCCGATCCTCCGGTTTTAGTGGGGTTCGAAAAAAAAGGGCAGACAACACAATGGCCAAATGAAAAAGGACCAACAACGATCTACAAAATACTACACAGAAAACAAACTAAACATCGAACAACGCGAACCCATTACAAACTGGGTATGAACTCGGGTGTTCCGGAAGTATAAGCAGCTCCTGCTCCACTAGTGGCACCCCCGTATTGCTTCAGTCATGAACGTGGAAAGAACCGAGAAGTGTTTACCACAGGTGAAAAATATCCATGGTCATTTGTAACACAGGTATTTGGTAATAGCAAAGGTGGCATGTACTAATGATCGGTCACCAAGTGTATCCAAAAAAGGTTAGGAATCGGTTGCGGGAGTACAAGTTAAGGCAACGACGATCCTACAACAATGTCGCTTGTCATGGGTGTGACTAACAGGACAGAAGGGTCATGAAACACAACTACACCCGAAACGATGTCTATCAGCTCACACAAGTCATTCGTCATAAGTGGATTTGATTTTGATTTTTGGTGTTTAACGCCATTTTCAGCTATATTTCATCTATATCATGGCGACCAGTTTTAGTGGTGGAAAAAGCCGGGATATCCGGAGAGAACCACCGACCATGGGCAAGCAACTAGTAAACTTTGTCACTTGCGGCTGCGAATCTAGTGCACCCTTTTTTGTAATCTACAAAACCGGGCGCGAACCCACGCCGTATTGGTGATATGCTTGTATGAGTTGTTAGGTTATCCAACTACCTAACTCATTGAGCCACCCGGGCTCTTCATAAGTGGAAGGACTGGAATAACATACGACAAAGCTTCGAATCACAAACAATGGAATACTCATTACCTTTTAAAACCGAAAAACCTTGCGTCTCTCTTATCCTACAGTAGATTTAAAAAAAAAAATGTCTCCTTTGTATCCTTGAAGAAAAATCATAGTAGGTGTTCAAATTGAAATCAAGTAATATATATGTTTAGTATATCGTGCGTCAATTTTTACCATCCATTTATTTGTTTTCTCTTCAAATTTATCATAATCGGGAAAAAAAACTAAACTCATTAGCCTTAAGCATAAATAACAATTAAAGATTCATTTTGATGTTCTACAGAACATATATCACTCGTTTTGTAGTAACCTATGAATATTTTCTATTATTAAGGAAAATTGTAACCTATGATATTTTATATTACCAGGGAAAATAGTAACCTATTACTAATGAAAATGAATAAGTCGATTCTTGGATACAGTCTTCTAGAAATCGTAGAACAGGATGCGCATGTGTACTGAACACATACATTTTCTAAATGTCCGTATACAAATATAATATATCAATTGCATCATAGTGCTCAACAAAGTATCCTCTTAAACCTAAGTAACGTATGTATAAGATGTATAAAGAACGTAATGTCGAAGTTTCATCAAGTTGCTCGTTTTGGAACATGTGATTTGGAAGGGCAAATGTGAATAAACAACATGAATCATGTGGATTTTAGATAATTTAACCTTTAGCAATATGGCAAACTATCATCTTGTAATTCTGTAAAGGTCTTAACAATAATTTTGAATGACTATAACCACATTCTACATTTTAAGTCTGACTACTTGATCATTGTTTAACCTCAAATGAACAGTTTTGTAGCTATATCCATGACAGTAACAACGAATAACACGACGGGTTTCGCAGATGGGGCAGCAAGTATATACTTTTACCTAGCATCAATACCGGTTTTAAATGAGGCTCTTGTGTTGCTCGATCTTTAGTTTTCTATGTATTGTGAACTGTTGTTTCTCCTTTTTCTTTTATTGTCCATCTGTCTTCGATTTAAGTTGTTTGACTCTTTGATATCTTCAAACCTTTCCTTAGAATAACAGGTAAACTATAACATAAATATATACAGAGACGTGCAAAAAGTATTTATAGTCACTGTAATATTTTACAATATATTTCATATAAAACCACATTTTTTCAAAACTTTATTCCAAAGTAAATTCTTGTGCGATTTTGATGAAATTTTTACCAACAAAGGCAGAATTATTTGTAGTTTTAAACTGTAATATCAGCATAATTTTATAATGTAAGAATTTTAAGATTTTATGATTTAAAAACAAAACTAAATTTTGAACGTCAATAACACAATCGAACGATAGTACTTTTGAAGACAAATAATTTAAGTTTGTGTCTAAATTGTGAATATTTAAAATCTGTACTTCAAATTAAAAAAATAATAATAAAAATCACAGAAAACTACACACGTTCTCACTTTTGTTAGTAAAAAATTCATAAAAATTTAACAAGAGTTGACTTTGGAATATTGTTTTGAAAAAATGTGGTTTTATATGAAATATATAGTAAATAATTACAGTGACTAAATACCTTTTGCTCGTCTCTGTACATAAGGAAGGACGTTTACATTGCATATAAAAGCATATAATAGCTGTGGTCGGAAAATGTTTTCTTGAAAACAGCTATGACCATTTCCACGATCACTCCCTTTGTTACAACGTTTCATGTTGTATTTTGTATACAAGTAGTATGGTATAATAATCTTCAAGAACGAAGCAATCGTGTACACTCCTCCAATGGTGGGATGTAAATTTAATTCATCTCTCACAACCAGCTGACACTTCTGTCGATAGGATGTATCCTGTATCCACGTAATATTTTGTAGATCGTCGTTTGTCCTTTTGTTCATTGTGTTGTCTGTCCTTCTTCGATTTACGGATTCTGATTACCCCTTTGGTATCTTCAAACTCTTCTTACCAGAATCATAACCTTTATTCCTCGACTTCAGACACAAATAGTATGTTTATCACCATTTAAAAATATCATAGAGTATGCATCAACACTGTTCCACCACTACAACTGGTCGCCATGGTATAGCTTAAATATTGCTGAAAGTGGCGTTAAAACACCAAAAATCAAAATCTTAATAGCCTTCACGTTCAGGAGATGTTTGTTCTTTCTGTGAACATAGTATTTACTCTGTTTTGATAGACTAATATTATTTAATGTTTATTGATACAAATATTTTTGTTATTGACTTTGCGATCAAATGACGGAGTTAAATGGCTAATTTTTGTTTATCCATAGAGTCTGTGTAATTGACACTATATTGTTTGTGCTACTAATATTATTTAATCAACACATAGAAATTCAATGTCATTTGCTTGTTTTTCTAAAAACAATGTCTTGTAATTAAAAAACGGAAGCCATAATGGAATAGATAGTATGATAAGTATCGCCCGCACAATATTCCATTATTGTTTTTATTTTGTATGTGATATAATGGATAACATTTTTTTTCTTCTTCAATAATTATCTTTTATCTATTTGCAATCTGTTAAAAGTCTGATACAAAATCATCACATACATTTTATGTAGGGGCAAAAAGCCAGGACTATTTTCAATATTTTAATTGTTACTAATTTTTGTGATTTTGACGTTTTAGAACATTATACAAAACTGCTATATACAAGTGAGACGACCTTTGTAAGACTGATAAAATGAGTTTTTATGCTGCCAACAATACAACAGCGACTGGATTTGATACTACAAAGGTAATCATTGCCAGTTGTTTCATAGTTTGTTTGAATAATACATTTCTATGATAACAAATAAGTACTCATGAGTTGGAGTTGGGTTATGATTGTTTAACGCCACATTAAAAATATTTTATGCTTTATTTGTGAAGGAAAATAGAGTACCCATATGAAACCACCAACCAGCTGCAAGTCACAGACAATTTGATCGCATAATGTTGTATCGAGTACACCTCGACATGTACGGGCCTGTCATAACTAGTGGTGGTAGACACTTATCACATAGGTAGATGTAAATCTAACTACCATAACCCCTGTTCTTAACAATTGTAAGGTTCATGTATGTGTCATCTAAGCACGGAACTGCATGTGACACTCATCACGTGGTCATGGGGATCAACTATGTCAACATGCTACAGCTTTCATTGTCCGCCATTGCTTATTTCTTTCTAACCTGCGTAGACTATTCTTCACTGTGTACAAAGAAGATATTTGCTTCTTTGGAGCCGATTTGTATTATAAACCGACTTTATAAATCAGAATATTTCAGTAGAAACTGACTCTTCCAGAGTTCCTGAATTCCTTCCCATTATAATGAGTTATTTTCTTCTTTGGTGAGTTACGTGAGGTATTATGATGACCAGCATGAATGCATGTGAAAACGACGTTCTGTTCGTCTCTTACCTTTGTATTGTATTATTTTATAACGATTGACAATGAATGATGCGTTCATGTCAATTATTATGTTTAATGTGTTATTTGCATAGTCCATCGTGGTTTCTGAATCAAAACAAGGTACATAGCAATTGTCATGCATTGAGCGGCAAACACGAACTCCTTTCAAAGCCCATTTGTTTTACTCTGGGTTTTGGTTGGCGTGTTTCTTGTCCGAATTTAGTTTGTTTTCTTCTTTTTGTTGTATTTTGTTTTGTCTATCAGGATATATATGTTTGTACTTTTCCATCTAACTGCATATTCAACCGGGGTCATTATGTTGTCTCATTTCTATATATAAGGTTCTATTACATTTATCTTAATATGTGTCTTCAATAATCATGTAATCATCGAGTACAAATAGGTATTGTATGGTTAAAGAAGAGTTTGAAGATACCAAAGGGTAATCAGAATCCGTATATCGAAGAAGAACAGACAACACAATGGTCAAAAGAAAAAGCACAAAAGGACAAATAACAATCTACAAGACATACATATAAAACTAAAGATCGAGTAACACGAACCCCACTAAAACTCAGGTGCTCCGGAAGGGTAAAGGTAACAGATAATCACGACTGTTTTCTATTTGTCGTTGTCACAATCCCGTCCTTCTTTGATCGTCAATGACTTGTCAACATGTTCTGTCACTTACCGTTCCTTTCCTCATTCCTGACTTATCATCGGGTTTGTAAGTAGAGTAACACAGACGGTTACCACTAATGGGGCAATAACTTCATACTCTTCCAGAGCACCTGAGTTCTCTCCCGATTTTTAGTTGAGTTCGCTTTGCTCAATCTCTTGTTTTCTGTGTGGTATGTTGTACGTCGTTGTTTGTCCTTTAGTCCTGTTTCGTTTGGCCATTGTGCTGATCTTTAGTTTTCTATGTAATGTTTTGTAGATTGTTGTTTGTCCTTTGGTTCTTTTTCTTTTGGCCATTGTTCTGTCTGTCCTTCGGTTTACGGCTTCTGATTACCCCTTTGGTATCGTCAAACGTTTCTTAACATGAGTATATACAAATATTTAATGTTTATTTTCTCACGATGCAATCCCGGAGTAGTCGGTGCACGTTAAAGTGCGTATAACATATGTGAAAAAAGTGGATGTAGGCATACCAGTTATTAATTTTATAATTAATAATAGGCGGTATCGTGTATTCGATGAAAGGTACTACTGCAATAAACTGGTTTAGTAAAATATTATTAACACGTGTAAATATTGATTTATTAACGTATGTAGAACTTTGGTTTTCATGCAATTAAGTACATTCAACGTTGTAGAAAATCTGATACCAGAGACGATCTATTTTCCTGTTAAATACAAATTAATGGGCGAAGTAAAAACCTTGATTATACACACTGATACAGCAGGTCTTATCTATTAGTATCTACGCTTCAAAGAATAGTAATGTTTCTTATACAAATATATTTCTGATTGAATAGAATTCTATGATCATGGAAGACATTAGACATGTTTAAATAATATAAAATATATGATAGAGCCGTAGAGTGTAAGCCATTTCGTGGAATATCACAGTCGTATGGCTTGATAACAGCTCTTTATAATCGGAATAAATGGAACACCCACATCGACAATATCACTTCAAATGGAAATAAATCTCTCGGATACTTAAAAAGAAATTTACAAATATCAAACCCTGAAGTAAAATCTCGGGCATATCAAGCACTAGTGAGGCCAAAACTTGAATACAGCTGTAGTATCAGGGACTCTTATACACATGACAACATAAACAAACTAGAAATGGTTCAAAGACGAGCTGCTCGCTATGTTCAAAACAATTACCATAGTACTAGCAATGTCACTTCAATGATTGACACTCTAGGTTGGCCAACTTTAGCTGAGCGCCGTCTTAAAACCAGATTGATCATGATGTATAAAATAACACACGCTTTAATTGCTATCCCAAACAACATACTCATCCCAACTGACAACAGAACTAGAAAATCACACAATCAGACATTTAGGCATATAACAACACAAAAAGATACATACAAATGGTCATTTTTTTCATACACTATAGTACAATGGAGCATCTTACCACAGAAAATTATCTCAAGTCCATCAATAGACTCTTTCAGAGAACAGCTAACACCCGCTGTTCTCTTAAACATTTAAATTTCAAATACAATTGTACATAGTTTTAAATTTTTTGTTTTATTCACACTTTTGATTTCACTTTATTTCACTTTCATGAAATTTTTGTAAATACCCACGTAATCTTCAACGTCTTGAAGGAGTACTGTATATCTAAAGAAGAAGAATACAAGTATGCATAATGTTCATCGTTTTTTGTCCTTTTGTACTTTTTGTTTTGGCCATTGTGTTGTCTATTCTTCTTCGATATACGGATTCTGATTGCCCCTTTGGTATCTTCAAACTCTTCTTACAATAGATACTCAATATTGTTAAGCAAATTATTCAATACCCACATGTGTATTGGAAATCAAAACAAACAAATAAATGAAAAAGCATTTTGTGAAACTGACGTGTTAATGAAGTAAATAAATGTTAGAGAATACCGCAGGGGAAATCAAAAATGGACAATCCAGAGAAACTGGCAACACAGGGGACACAATATATATTTACTCGTGTACAAATGATACCTTGACCTACACCTAGAAATTGACAGTGTGATCCGATTAATAATGAATCTTTACGACAAAAAGGGGATTTCAATTTTCCCATTGTGAACTTTCCATTTATATGTAGCAACATTCAAGCAGGACCTGCATATAGAGTAAATATCTCCGTTGGTACGATATGCCATCGCTTGTGGTTCCTATCATTATTTCCATGATAGATGGTTCCTGCTTACAAGGAAACTACTGAACCAAGGGGTCCTAGCTGTCAAGGTGTTGTCATCCCTTTACAAGTTTTACCGTTACGATCAAGAGTAACACCACGGGCGGCACTAGTGGAGGAGGAACTGCTAACCATTCCAATCAAGAGTAACACCACGGGCGGCACTAGTGGAGGAGGAACTGCTAACCATTCCAATCAAGAGTAACACCACGGGCGGCTCTAGTGGAGGAGGAACTGCTAACCATTCCAATCAAGAGTAACACCACGGGCGGCTCTAGTGGAGAAGGAACTGCTAGCCATTCCAATCAAGAGTACACCACGGGCGGCACTAGTGGAGGAGGAACTGCTAACCATTCCAGAGAATCAGAATTCACCCTCAGTTTTAGTGTGGTTCGTGTTGCTCAAATTTTAATCATTTTGTACTGCTTGTGAACCATTGCCTTTTTGTCGTTTTTCCTTTCGACTCAGTTTTTAGTGGGGTTCGTGTTGCTAAAATTTTAATCATTTTGTACTGCTTGTGAACCATTGCATTTTTGTCGTTTTTCCTTTCGACTCAGTTTTTAGTGGGGTTCGTGTTGCTAAAATTTTAATCATTTTGTACTGCTTGTGAACCATTGCATTTTTGTCGTTTTTCCTTTCGACTCAGTTTTTAGTGGGGTTCGTGTTGCTAAAATTTTAATCATTTTGTACTGCTTGTGAACCATTGCATTTTTGTCGTTTTTCCTTTCGACTCAGTTTTTAGTGGGGTTCGTGTTGCTAAAATTTTAATCATTTTGTACTGCTTGTGAACCATTGCATTTTTGTCGTTTTTCCTTTCGACTCAGTTTTTAGTGGGGTTCGTGTTGCTAAAATTTTAATCATTTTGTACTGCTTGTGAACCATTGCATTTTTGTCGTTTTTCCTTTCGACTCAGTTTTTAGTGGGGTTCGTGTTGCTAAAATTTTAATCATTTTGTACTGCTTGTGAACCATTGCATTTTTGTCGTTTTTCCTTTCGACTCAGTTTTTAGTGGGGTTCGTGTTGCTAAAATTTTAATCATTTTGTACTGCTTGTGAACCATTGCCTTTTTGTCGTTTTTCCTTTCGACCATTGTATTATCTGTCTTTCGGTTTATGGTTTCTGATTACCTCTTATGTGTCTTGGATGTTTCTTATTCATCTCGAAATTAGTAATAGAAAAGGATCAGTATCCAACAAACAGAACGTATTAATAGTTGGAAGTGGAAACTGACAATGGGTAATCAAATTAAAATTTAGAACATTTTCTATAGACGAAATTCGCCAACCACAAATGTTCCCATTATAAGTTAAAAAACACCTCTTTCGTCCAAATGCCATATATAACAGTAACAGATATTAAATAACCATTTTCCAGTTTGTTATGTCACTAAATTAACCCTTATTCCCATGGAAATATTATGTAATTGATATTTAATAAGTTTATAATTACCATTCAAGTTCACCAATGCCAAGTTGCGATATATAATGTTTTTATTTACACAGCTGTTTTTACTTTTGTTTATTAACAAATATCGAAGGAGTAAGCTGACAATTGTTTTGACTTGACATCTGCACGTTTTGATTGTTCATGCTATTTTCAGCCAATATGAAATTACATAAACAAAAAAAAAAAACCAAAAAAAACCAAGCACATCAAAGACGTAATGTTTGTTTACAGAATTATTCCATTTAGACAATTTCAAGTCAGATGAATACGTTAGATACGTTTTAATGATATTATCACGACGTATATATGTCATAATATTCTAACTACGGTTGGGTACTAAGTATTATTTTCGCTGTATTTGGTTTTCTGCAACACACCTTATCTTTGTTCGCCGTTTTGTAATAAACAATACAGATGTACTCTCTTGTTTTGGTTTTTGTTGTTGAAAACCACTGATTTTTTTCCGATATAAGATGACAACAGCCCAGTAGGAGTTTAATTACTCAATTTAATAAGGAAAAACACATGTCACAACAAACTATTAAAACTTAACTGTATGTTTTTGTCTTCCATACATGTTCGTATGTTAAAAGAAATCAAAATGATTCCTTAAATATTACATCAGCGGATATACTTAAACAAGCTTGAATGACGCGCTGAGCATCCCTGTGTTGAACTCTGGGAACAATCAGAAGTGTCAAGATGTCAAATATATCTGACCCGTAGCCTTAAAACGTGACTAAGTTAATTTTAAGTCTTCTTACTTATACATGTGACGGTTGTTCCAGAAACGCTCGTTAAACTAGATATCTACGTTTGTTTATTGATTATTTTAAGACTAGCTAATCTAGCCACCACTCCTTATTGAAATGTTTGTACCAAGCCAGGAAAATTAGCGATCATGTTAGGGGTATCGATTTTCCCACTATCTCAGATTTTTTTAATTTGAATTTGGAACTGTTCTATTGTTTGTTCGTAAGTTTATTATAAGTACAATATATCTTCCATGCGTAAATGATGTCCCTCTTGTAGTTTCTGAAGTGGATGCTTTTCTGCACTGTCTTTTCAATGGGTCTCTTTACAAATGATATTCTACCAGACAGTTCAATATAAGTACAAATACCTTCAACGAACTCAGAAATAATTGTGTTACTGGCATAAAGTAAGTGTTTAAGACTCTAATGGACAAGTCACTTGGGAGGATGAAAATACAGACAATTGGTTCAGGTCAGATTTCCTGGAAAATCGAATTAAGACGAAAATAAAGTTTACTCAAGTTGTGTCAAATAGGTGTGGGAATAGGGGAAACACTTGATCTAGCCGTGACTAGAATTGATAATACATAATAAAACATGCTAGTATTGTAGTCAAGCAATCATTATAATTGTATAGAATATAGAATTAATGTCAAAAAGAATAAAAAGGTTGTGTTCTGCAATTGAGAATTTCAATGTCTAGATGATACCCACGTAGTAAGTAGGCGGGGGATTTTTTTTTTTTTAACAAAAATGTGGTTTATCCCTTGTAACTTGCTGCGAACAGTATTGCACTTTGTTTGTTTGTCACTATTAAATTAAGAAAAGTATGAAGTAGATATCAAAGGGAAAGTCAGAAGCCGTTAATCGAAAAAGAACAGACAATGTCAATAGCCACAAGAAAAAGGACACTGATCTACAAAACATTACACAGAAAACTAAAGGGTGAACAATTAGAAAAACTCCACAAAAAAACCGGGGGAGAATTCAGCTGCCCCGGAATGCTAGCAGTTCTTGCTCCACTAGCGACACCCGTCGTGTTACTGTTAAACGACACGAATATTCCGTAACGTGTATATAAGCGATTGGATTAGCCAATGGACACGTATTTTGACTATCAGAAGTCAAAATAGAAATAGTGAATAAGGTAAAGGAGTTGCCTTCGGTTTTCTCTAATGTTTACAAAGTAAGATTAACATCATAATCGATTATTAATAGACGTTCATATGATGTAATTATTATACAAACGAATTTCGCTTGGTTAGTTTTCAATAGACGTAACAAAAATTGACTTTGGTTTAAAAATTTTGTTTACTAACTACAAATACTCGGAAAAATGAAACATGAACATGCAAAGATTTAATTGTAAGATTCTGCCTCATGCACTTTCTCTAAGATTTATTCAGAAAGGCAATGAGTATAATTCTTTATCTTCTGTCATCAAAAGGTTTTTTGCCGGAAGTAATATGTCAACAAATCCTTTCATGCGGAAAAACGTTTCTCATTTCCAATGAAAGTAGAAAAATGCAGTCTGTTATAACAATATGTAATTCCCTTTCATTACAAATAATTCTTTAAGTTTTTTATTCACCGAAAACTCGAGTTCTAGTACAACCAGAAAAAACTAAAAATAAATAACAAAGGAGATGCTATATATATTCTTAACAAACATATGAATACTTTACAATTGATTTACAATTCCAATTAAATTTAGAGAAAAATCTATTATTTTTGCAGTTAGCAGTTCTGACAAAATGAAATTGCCTTCAATTTCAAATATTAAGATGCATTAGATTTAACAAAGAAAAGTTTGTTGATACCAGAGGTTATCAGAATTTGTAAATCGAAGAAGGACAGACAATACAATGGCCAAAAGTTATGGACAAAAGGATAAACGATAATCTACAAAACACTACACAGAAAACTAGATTGAGCAACATGTTTACCACTAATAGCAGGAGAGTGGTAGGTTGAACTCATGTCTCAGGTGAAACGGAAGGGTCTGTAGTTCCTGCTTCACTAGGGACACCCGTCGTGCTACTCTTGCTACAAACACGTTGATAGGTCATGATTTGGGAAAGGACCACTAGAAATCCTTGCTTGTTTAAATATCCCGTCATTGTAGTATATCCCCGGGATATATAAGATATAGTAAGTCATTGTAGTACATCCCATGGGATACATAAGATATAGTAAGTCATTGTAATAGATCCCCCGGGATACATAATATATATTAAGTCATTGTAATATATCCCCTGGGATATATAGGATATAGGAAGTCATTGTAATACACCCTCTGGGATACATAAGCTATAGTAAGTCATTGTAGTATACCCCTGGGATAGATAAGATATAGTAAGTCATTGTAATACATCCCCTGGGATACATAAGATATAGTAAATCATTGTAATAGATCCCCTGGGATAGATAATATATAGTAAGTCATTGTAATAGATCCCCTGGGATAGATAATATACAGTAAGTCATTGTAATACATCCCCTAGGATACATCAGATATAGTAAGTCGTTGAACTACTAACGTTATTTAAGAATGAAATAATTTAACAGAATTTCATTGACACAATCTATCAGAAAAACCAATTAGGGCAAATTTAAAAATAATAATAATGGGATAGGATTATCCTTAAGGAACACAGCTACAAAACTTAGAAACAATAAAAAGAAATATATAACACTAGAATGATATCTCACTGTAGTACAGAAGTGAATGACACCGGTGTCATAATTCTATAGACCCATACAGCTAAAACTATAATATATCTGATAAACTGGTATTCAAAGTCAGTTCATAAGACATTACATTCAGGTCGCCTTAATAAAAATATTTTGAAGATACCTAAGAGAAAACCAAAAAGCCGTAAGTCGAAGAAGGAGGGACAATGTAATGGCCAAAAGAAAAAGGACAAATAATCTATGGTTACATCTGGTGCTCTGGAAAGGTAGCAGTTCCTGCTCTACTAGTTGCACCCTTCGTATTACTCTTGTTACAAACCCGTTGATAAATCGTGAATGAGGAAACAACCACTAGGGACCATTGCTTGTTGATGTAATATATATCCGGTCTTTTCTCCACTAATAATGAAATAGGCACATTTTGGAAACAGGCTCATAAATGAAATTAGTTGAGAAAAATACAACTATTTACAACGAAATAATTTTCTATAGAAAACTAAATTCTTCGCGCTTGCTACACAATTACATTTTCTTAAATCAAATGTAAGTAAGAGTGAGATTTTATGTCATTGTAATACCTCCCCTGGGATACATAAGATATAGTAAGTGAATGAATTTCTAACGTTATTTAAGAATGAAATAATTTAGCAGAATTTTATTGACACAATTTATCAGGAAAACCAATTAGGGTAAAGTTAAATATAATAATAATGGGATAGGATTATCCTTAAGAAACACAGCTACTAAACTTAGAAACAATAAAAAGAGACATATAATACTATAATGATGTCTCAGTGTAGCTCAAAAGTGAATGACACTGGTGATGAGATTATGTAATACTATTATAGACACATACTTAAATATATGTGATAAACGGGTATTCAAAGTCAGTCTATAAGACATTTAATTAAAGTCTCCTTGGTAAATATAAGAATATTTTGAAGATACCAAAAGGCCAAAGCTAAGCCGTAGATCGAAGGACAGACAATACAATGGCCAGAAGAAGAATGACAAAAAGACCGGTGTGAAATGTGTGCTCCAGAAAGGTGGTCATTCCTGCTCCACCAGTGCCACGCTTCGCATTACTGTTGTCTGAAGACTTGTCTGCAATTTCAGAAGGTCCAAAGCAACTACTTAATTCTGTCAAAAGATGAGGAACAAACGTCGTTTCAATCCTGTCCCATAATGTCATCTATCACGTCAGCGTATATTCTGTTATCGTTTCGTACCGTCGCTCAACATTAATCAGGTACCAGAAAAAACTTGACTAAAAACACTGAAGTTTATTTGACCTTTTTATTAGTTTTCAAACTCACACACAAAAATCTTTGCTTAATCTGAAAACAATTCATGCCTTTAAAATATTTGTTATTTATTACTCTTCATGTAAGAAACTTTTATTATAATTGACATGATATTATCGAAACATAATTTTACAAATCATAAATAGCATCGTTATGCTATGCACTCGCAACATATAACGTTGGAAATTCATGTGCTGGGCTGCGATATGGACGAAAATGTGTCTGAGTTAAACCGGGTGATTGGATCACAATTCTCCCCTTTTGATAACGTAATGATATTCTATTCTTTTTATTTGATATTCATAATAGGTTGTATTCAATTATGGCCACTTTCTTGTGAAGTGTGATCTGTTGTTTATTTTTGTTTCGTTTTGTTGTTGTTGTTTTGATTACATTATTCTTGTCTGTTGTGATGTATCGTTTTAATTAGAATTTTAGCGTTTACTTTGATAGTGTACCTTTGGTTTCTGGAATCAATCAATCATTATTGACTTTTGTACTATGTTTCCTCATTCATAAATCTAACTGAATTATTAAATTTTATTAATTTTTTCCCTGTTCATATTCTTCAAGTTCACTTGATAAGATGTACACAATGACAACACAATTATTTTTATCGACATATAAAAACCATTTCCGACATCGCTTATTGTTAAGATTCAGAACAATGGATCACTGCATCATTAAGGCAAATTTACAACATACAACGGAAATATAATAAAATCATAAGGACGCTACAGATTATCAAAGGAACAATATCTCTGACATATGGTTCTATGGACTCTGTGTTTACGACTCAAAATAAGTTTAATCTATGATCATCCATTGTGTTTTTATAGTATACTTGGGACAGAAATGTTGCATTAATATCTTTGAAAATTGTTATTTCCCTAAGAGGAGAAGTTTGGGACAATAGAACTAGCTTAACCCATCCACTTTTTATTAAGAGCCTTTACCAAGCCAGGGACGTGAGTGGTCATGCATTTGTGTGTTAGGAGTATAGAGTTTGCATCTTTCTACGATTGTTTTTATTGGATCCTACAATGTGGTATTGCTTTTTTTTCATTTTATTTTTTATTAAAGATCATTTAGATAAAACAATTTGGTATCCAGAGATTTCGTACACGAATTTTCTCTTTTCTAAATGTTCATCTGTATATAAAGTAGAATATAGGACGAACATAAAATGAAGAAATAATCTTTGTGAAAGCACACTGTCCGTTAATATACATTGAAATTCCATTACGCACACCAGATAAACAATTGTTTTTTTTAAATAAAACATATTCTCCAATTATACTAACTACAATGAACCACATCAGATCATACGAAGAAAAAGTAATGAATTTCTAATAAATCTTTGCAAAATTGTGATGTCATAGTCTAAGCATGCTACACAACAGCGACGAATAGCATTAATGCTGTTTTGAGTAACAGCCTATGATGACATGTTATTCTGCTCCTGCGTCAAAGCGAGGCATACTTCATCAACGGTGGTTGTCGCACCCAACTAATCCAAGACATGTTTAATCGGTGTCAAAAGGGCAAGCGGTGATAACTGCATCCAACAAAGTTTTCCTGTGCATGTAAGGCCCCCCTTAACAGAGCAGTTGGAACTATAAAACTAACACCACCAACCGATCAATTTACCATAGGTAACTAACACCACCAACCGATCAATTTACCGTAGGTAGCTAACACCACCAACCGATCAATTTACCGTAGGTAACTAATACCACCAACCGATCAATTTACCATAGGTAACTAACACCACCAACCGATCAATTTACCGTAGGTAACTAACACCACCAACCGATCAATTTACCGTAGGTAGCTAACACCACCAACCGATTAATTTACCGTAGGTAACTAACACCACCAACCGATCAATTTACCGTAGGTAACTAACACCACCAACCGATCAATTTACCGTAGGTAACTAACACCACCAACCGATCAATTTACCGTAGGCAACTAACACCACCAACCGATCAATTTACCGTAGGTAACTAACACCACCAACCGATCAATTTACCGTAGGTAACTAACACCACCAACCGATCAATTTACCGTAGGCAGCTAACACCACCAACCGATCAATTTACCATAGGTAACTAACACAACCAACCGATCAATTTACCGTAGGTAGCTAACACCACCAACCGATCAATTTACCATAGGTAACTAACACAACCAACCGATCAATTTACCGTAGGTAACAAAAACCACCAACCGATCAATTTACCGTAGGTAGCTAACACCACCAACCGATCAATTTACCGTAGGTAACTAACACCACCAACCGATCAATTTACTGTAGGTAACTAACACCACCAACCGATCAATTTACCGTATGTAGCTAACACCACCAACCGATAAATTTACCGTAGGTAGCTAACACCACCAACCGATCAATTTACCGTAGGTAGCTAATACCACCAACCGATCAACTTACCGTAGGTAACTAACACCACCAACCGATCAATTTACCGTAGGTAACTAACACCACCAACCGATCAATTTACCGTAGGTAGCTAACACCACCAACCGATCAATTTACCGTAGGTAGCTAACACCACCAACCGATCAGTTTACCGTAGGTAGCTAACACCACCAACCGATCAACTTACCGTAGGTAACTAACACCACCAACCGATCAATTTACCGTAGGTAACTAACACCACCAACCGATCAATTTACCGTAGGTAACAAAAACCACCAACCGATCAATTTACCGTAGGTAGCTAACACCACCAACCGATCAATTTACCGTAGGTAACTAACACCACCACCGATCATTTTACCGTAGGTAACTAATACCACCAACCGATCAATTTACCGTAGGTAACTAACACCACCAACCGATCAATTTACCGTAGGTAGCTAACACCACCAACCGATCAATTTATCGTAGGTAACTAACACCACCAACCGATCAATTTACCGTAGGTAGCTAACACCACCAACCGATCAATTTACCGTAGGTAATTAACACCACCAACCGATCAATTTACCGTAGGTAACTAACCCCTCCAACCGATCAATTTACCGTAGGTAGCTAACACCACCAACCGATCAATTTACCGTAGGTAACTAACACCACCAACCGATCAATTTACTGTAGGTAACTAACACCACCAACCGATCAATTTACCGTATGTAGCTAACACCACCAACCGATAAATTTACCGTAGGTAGCTAACACCACCAACCGATCAATTTACCGTAGGTAGCTAATACCACCAACCGATCAACTTACCGTAGGTAACTAACACCACCAACCGATCAATTTACCGTAGGTAACTAACACCACCAACCGATCAATTTACCGTAGGTAGCTAACACCACCAACCGATCAATTTACCGTAGGTAGCTAACACCACCAACCGATCAGTTTACCGTAGGTAGCTAACACCACCAACCGATCAACTTACCGTAGGTAACTAACACCACCAACCGATCAATTTACCGTAGGTAACTAACACCACCAACCGATCAATTTACCGTAGGTAACAAAAACCACCAACCGATCAATTTACCGTAGGTAGCTAACACCACCAACCGATCAATTTACCGTAGGTAACTAACACCACCACCGATCATTTTACCGTAGGTAACTAATACCACCAACCGATCAATTTACCGTAAGTAACTAACACCACCAACCGATCAATTTACCGTAGGTAGCTAACACCACCAACCGATCAATTTATCGTAGGTAACTAACACCACCAACCGATCAATTTACCGTAGGTAGCTAACACCACCAACCGATCAATTTACCGTAGGTAATTAACACCACCAACCGATCAATTTACCGTAGGTAACTAACACCACCAACCGATCAATTTACCGTAGGTAGCTAACACCACCAACCGATCAATTTACCGTAGGTAACAGCAGATAAGTTGCTGCTCCCCAACACGTCTCCACGTCATCACGATTCTGACAATAGTGTTTTTATGAGAGATAAAGCTCCAATAAACTTGTCGATTTGATTTATGATTTGATTTGATTTATTGTGTTTAACGCTACTTTCAGCAATATTTCAGCTATATCATGGCGACCAGTTTTAGTGGTGGAAGAAGCCGGAGTACCCGGAGAGAACCACCGACCATGGGCAAGCAACTGATAAACTTTATCACTTGCGTCCTCGAGTCGAGTGCACCCTTTTTATAACTTAAAAAGCCGGGCGCGAACCCACGACGTATTGGTGATAGGCTTATATGAGTTGTTAGGTAATCCAACTACCTAACTCATTGAGCCACCCGGGCCCTGGATATAAACTTGTCGAACAGAATTTCCAGCCGTTGTCTGATTATGTAATGCTATCTGAAAAAATATTTTGTGGTGATATATAGTTCATGTTGGCTGCACAGTGTACTGATAATTCATCAATTAAATATTAATAACAATGCGTTTTGACATACAAAAATTTTGAAACAATAAATGAGACGTATTTTAAAATCGTCAAATAATACTTATAATACTGTACTTGGTAAGAAGGACAACTGATGAATAAAACAAAGAAATATTTAGGAACAATGAAAACAGTGTAAAGGTAGGATAAATATTTAGGAACAATGAGAACAGTGTAACGGTAGGATATCTACTCCTTCATGCAGAACAAACAGTGATTTAATTTAAGGCTAAATAGCATTGTAACTAGGGGAACGAAACATTGACGAAAAAGTCAGAGTGACCTGGAGGTCAAATCACGGGTATCTGGAAAATAAGTAGATTTGAATTTTCTATCATATTTTCAACAACAACCGTGATACTGATTTGATGGATGATGAAAGTAGGATCGAGTTACCACGTGCCCTGGATTTCGTGGTTTTTAATTATAATCAATGATTTGAGGTGAGAGGTAGAGAGATAATTATTCTCTTGGTTGATATTGTTGGAATTGTTGACCATCACTGTTTAAACTCTCTTTTCAAATCATATATCAAATTTTCCATTTGTTTCTATAAATACTTTTGATCGAGAATTTGTTTCTCTGAATATTTTCATGATATGTTTTATCTGACGCGGATGAATGTCAAAAATAGTACCAAAATCAAAATGACTGATTCTTGAGCAGCGCCATTCAGTGATTAAATTAAATTTTAAAAAGGGAGTTATTGTTGGTCTTAAATGGAATTATAAGCATTAAATAGCATTTTGTTGTTTGTGTAAACTCATACAAAAACGTATTTAATCCTATAATAAAGCTTCAATCAATTAAAAAAAATAGGACACAATATAGACACATGTCTGTCCTTCTTCGATCAACGGCTTCTGATTGCCTCTTTGGTACAATAAAACTTTTCTTAAGAAATAGTATAGGAAGCATATGACGATCATATTGTCGTTTCCAATATAAGGTCTTTTTTTTATTATTGTATTCGTAATTAGCCATAAAAACCCAACAACTATAGAAGTGCTTATGCTATGTCGGTATGAAGAGAAAGTTTAAACAGAGATAGTCAATAATTCCTCCAATATCAACAAAAACGAACGTCCACCTCTAACCTCAAATCATTGGACACAAAAAATGGAATAACAAGTTTACTGTACACGTTATGATAAACAATAACGGACATATATAAACAAAATTGATTACAGAGATTCAAGGTAACATGCTAATATAAGTTATACAAATTAAAGAACATGGGTTGCTAGTAATACATGACAGACATGGTTTATATACAGTCAAATTATATCAAGCACCTGTTCTTTTGCTTATTTCTGAACAAAATATACAACGATGAACATTACTTTCTTTAAACAAATATAACGTCGTGTGTTACATTCTAATTTGATACCTTTAGTTAAATTACATGGATGTTAACCTGGGTATAATTGTACTGTTGTTTCTCTTATGTGAAAGTGATATATTAGAAGCAGTTGAACACATGACACACAAGGTATTGTAATATTAATCTGTGTTGTCAGAAAAGGGCGTCTGTTGTAAAAAAAAAAAAAAAAAAAGAGGGAAGGGGGTGATCTAGAAATTATATCCAAGAACTAGGTCAGACCAGAAAACGTTTGTAATACAAGTTATTCTAATATTAATCTCTGTTGTGTGAAAACGGCGTCTGTTGTAAAAAAAAAGGGTGGGTGGGGAGGGGAGCTAGAAATGATATCCAACAAGGTCAGACCAGAAAACGTTTGTATTGATTATTGCTTGCTGTATCAACGAATCTTTTAATCGGTGACGCTACAGTTAATCGATGTCGTGTACTGAGTACATCATAGACGATTTAAATCTAAAGGTATTTCAAAGAATATCAACTTTCTTTGCCGGATATATTTGTTATGACTAAGATCTAACGAAATTTCAAAGCATATCAACTTTCTCTGCCGTAAATACCTTTTATAGAATGGTTATTGGTCTAAAAGTTGAAATTCGCTTTTTACCGAATGGCGCATAAAAAGTTTACTGATGGTTGCATGTTTTAAAATCCACATTTGTTGAAATAAAAAGATATTTATTCCGTGCAAAATTATTTTACTAATTGGTAAACCTTTAAATTGCTGTATGGTATGGTTTTCAACATATACAAATTTATATAGTTTATTTTTGGATTATTGTCTTTCACCCAAAGGCATATTTTATTTGAAATTAAGGAAGTATGAACAAATTATAATATTTGCACTTTACTTGTTTGTTGCAGTCGATAGTGCTACCTTTAATTGTAATGCATAGATTATAGACTGGTTATAATTATTGCTCACACTGTTTATATCTATTTTTTTATCATACGCACACGTGTTACAGGTGGAATAATTCCTACTTGACCCTGGGGCGCATTTTTTAATTCGAAATCCGAATCGTGTTTCAGAATCCGGATTCCGATTCCACGTTTTATAATTAATGTCAAAATCATGATCTTGAATCAAGCGAATCGAAGATCGAGCATGATCCAATTTGAAACATTTATTCTCTATAGAAGCCATCTTTGAAATCATTTAAAGTGAATCACAATGTTTTTATTTCACATAAAACATGTTTCTGATTTTCAAAAAAATCTGAAACATGATTTTGCATGATCTTGCAAATAAAATGCACCCCTGTTCAATGTAAATCAAATCGGAGATAATCAACCCGGCTTAGGTAAATTTATAGTTATAACAGAATATAGCATTTATATATTTTTTAATTTCTAACAGTTGATATATAAAGAAAGCTTAAACGGTGATGGTCAACAATTCCACCAATATCAACAAAACTAACAACGACCTCTCACCTCAATGAATGGAGCTGAACAGAAACGACTCCTGTCATGTGAAGGAGATCCTGGCTTTTGACAAGACACAAAAATGTAGCGCAATGTAGTCGGTTAATGGATCCCAATCCATTTTTCAGTTGATAATGTTTATTTAATATATCATACTGTAAACAGTAACAATAGACATATCATTAGATTTGATTGATTGATTGATTTGATTTATTGTGCTTAACGCCACTTTCAGCAAATATTCAGCTATATCATAGCGACCAGTTTTAGTGGTGGAAGAAGCCGGAGTACCCGGAGAGAACCACCGACCATGGAAAAGCAACTGATAAACTTTATTACTTGCGGCTGCAAGTCGAGTGCACCCTTTTTTGTAATTTACAAATCGGAGCGCGAACCCACGCCGTATTGGTGATAGGCTTGTACGAGTTGATAGGTAATCCAACTATCTAACTCATTGAGTCACCCGGGCCCTCCATATCATTAGAACAATTCTATAAGCTGGTATGTCTTTGTTGTATGCATCATTAAAGACAATTCGTATTTTCCACACTTATTATTTGAGGTGAGAGGTAATTGTTGGTTTTGTTGATATTTGTGGAATAGTTGACCATCACTGTTTAATGTTTCCTTTCTTAGTTATTTCTACAGTGAAGTCTATCTAGACCAAACCCTGAATAAACCGAAAGCAATATAGGGATTCTTTGTCAATTTAATTTGTGTAAACTGAATACCTGTCCACCCCAAACACAAGGAGGTTCGATTTAGGCACGTTTCATTGTACTCCTTGGCTATGTTGGCATGTAAGTTTTGGACTTTTTGGATTTCCTTCTGTTGAACAGTTGTAGTATCTTGGGTATTTCATTTGTTTTAACCAACAATGGCATATGTGATTCAGCCATGTACTAAGACTTAGCCAATGTAACCAACAATGGCATATGTGATTCAGCCATGTACTAAGACTTAGCCAATGTAACCAACAATGGCATATGTGATTCAGCCATGTACTAAGACTTAGCCAATGCCATGTTCTGGTTCACTGTTAATCTGTCATCTCTGATCAATAGTTTATTGATTGTTGGTTATCTAACGTCCACGAATGACAATATTTCATGAAATCACAGCGAGAGCAATATACCAATGTGAACAAATGAGCAAGGAATAAGACAAGTGGGATGACCTGTTTTAACTGCAACTGACAAAAAGTATGAATATTTGGACAGGGACAATATTTTTGCCTTTGAAACGACTGTGATACATATGTTCGTTTTGGAAATCTATAAATCTGTAGTTTAACAAGCAGGGAGTGTGACACAATACGAACCATGTTCCTCCACCAATGTGTTCGTACTATGACATGTCAACCACACCCGAATCGGGTGGGCATCTTGCCGGGCACCTGATGATGGGCTTACCAGCTCTTAGACTTGAGCCCTGGGAATCAAAACTAGTATCCAGTAAAGAGTAAAAATAAAAAAACAAAAGTTTGAAGATACCAAAGGGATAATCAAAAGCCTTAAATTTAAGTACATAATATTATGGCCAAAAGGAAAATAACAAACAGTGATCTACACAACATTATACAGAAAAATAAAGATCGGGTAAAACGAGGAGCTTTCGTGGTCGTGATCGCATGGTAGTTGGATTCACAACTACCTGGGCAATCGTGAACTCTATTATGTGATAAAGTTTATTAGTGACTTGCGTCAGGTCGGTATATTTCTCCGGGTACTACGGTTTCCTCCACCAATAAAACCGACCTTCACGATAGAACTACATTATTGGTGAAAGTGGTGTTAAGGACTATAAGCCTAAGCCCTGACCCCTTGAGTAAAACGAGCCTTCCTTGAAATTGAGGGGGTGAATATGCGAACTTTTGAACGAATTGCAACCATGGTATCACATTAGTAATTTGATGGTTGATTTGGTTTCAGTATTAAAACACGTAACATGCCGTCAATAGAAGGATGATAGATAAAGAATGTTTTTATTACATGACAATAATAACTGAAAAATGGAGAGATAAAAAAATACACCATTTGGAAAATAAAAGATAAAGCACATCTACAATGCATCGTCCTAAGTTTCTGAATCATAATACGTTTTTTAGTTAGCATTAATGTAAAAGTAAGCAACATTAGGTTATTTTAGTAAGCAACATTAGGTTATTTTAGTAAGCAACATTAGGTTATTTTAGTAAGCAGCATTAGGTTATTTTAGTAAGCAACATTAGGTTATTTTAGTAAGCAACATTAGGTTATTTTAGTAAGCAACATTAGGTTATTTTAGTAACCAACATTAGGTTGTTTTAGTAAGCAACATTAGGTTATTTTAGTAAGCAACATTAGGTTATTATAGTAAGCAGCATTAGGTTATTTTAGTAAGCAGCATTAGGTTATTTTAGTAAGCAACATTAGGTTATTTTAGTAAGCAACATTAGGTTATTTTAGTAAGCAACATTAGGTTATTTTAATAAGCAACATTAGGTTGTTTTAGTAAGCAACATTAGGTTATTTTAGTAAGCAGCATTAGGTTATTTTAGTAAGCAGCATTAGGTTATTTTAGTAAGCAGCATTAGGTTATTTTAGTAAGCAACATTAGGTTATTTTAGTAAGCAGCATTAGGTTATTTTAGTAAGCAACATTAGGTTATTTTAGTAAGCAACATTAGGTTATTTTAGTAAGCAGCATTAGGTTATTTTAGTAAGCAACATTAGGTTATTTTAGTAAGCAACATTAGGTTATTTTAGTAAGCAACATTAGGTTATTTTAGTAAGCAACATTAGGTTATTTTAGTAACCAACATTAGGTTATTTTAGTAAGCAACATTAGGTTATTTTAGTAAGCAGCATTAGGTTATTTTAGTAAGCAACATTAGGTTATTTTAGTAAGCAACATTAGGTTATTTTAGTAAGCAACATTAGGTTATTTTAGTAACCAACATTAGGTTGTTTTAGTAAGCAACATTAGGTTATTTTAGTAAGCAACATTAGGTTATTTTAGTAAGCAGCATTAGGTTATTTTAGTAAGCAGCATTAGGTTATTTTAGTAAGCAACATTAGGTTATTTTAGTAAGCAACATTAGGTTATTTTAGTAAGCAACATTAGGTTATTTTAATAAGCAACATTAGGTTGTTTTAGTAAGCAACATTAGGTTATTTTAGTAAGCAGCATTAGGTTATTTTAGTAAGCAGCATTAGGTTATTTTAGTAAGCAGCATTAGGTTATTTTAGTAAGCAACATTAGGTTATTTTAGTAAGCAGCATTAGGTTATTTTAGTAAGCAACATTAGGTTATTTTAGTAAGCAACATTAGGTTATTTTAGTAAGCAGCATTAGGTTATTTTAGTAAGCAACATTAGGTTATTTTAGTAAGCAACATTAGGTTATTTTAGTAAGCAACATTAGGTTATTTTAGTAAGCAACATTAGGTTATTTTAGTAACCAACATTAGGTTATTTTAGTAAGCAACATTAGGTTATTTTAGTAAGCAACATTAGGTTATTTTAGTAAGCAACATTAGGTTATTTTAGTAAGCAACATTAGGTTATTTTAGTAAGCAACATTAGGTTATTTTAGTAAGCAGCATTAGGTTATTTTAATAAGCAACATTAGGTTATTTTAGTAAGCAACATTAGGTTATTTTAGTAACCAACATTAGGTTATTTTAGTAAGCAACATTAGGTTATTTTAGTAAGCAACATTAGGTTATTTTAGTAAGCAACATTAGGTTATTTTAGTAAGCAACATTTGGTTATTTTAGTAACCAACATTAGGTTATTTTAGTAAGCAGCATTAGGTTATTTTAGTAAGCAACATTAGGTTATTTTAGTAAGCAACATTAGGTTATTTTAGTAAGCAACATTAGGTTATTTTAGTAAGCAACATTAGGTTATTTTAATAAGCAACATTAGGTTGTTTTAGTAAGCAACATTAGGTTATTTTAGTAACCAACATTAGGTTATTTTAGTAAGCAACATTAGGTTATTTTAGTAAGCAACATTAGGTTATTTTAGTAAGCAGCATTAGGTTATTTTAGTAAGCAACATTAGGTTATTTTAGTAAGCAACATTAGGTTATTTTAGTAAGCAACATTAGGTTATATTAGTAAGCAACATTAGGTTATTTTAGTAAGCAACATTAGGTTATTTTAGTAAGCAACATTAGGTTATTTTAGTAAGCAACATTAGGTTATTTTAGTAAGCAACATTAGGTTATTTTAGTAAGCAACATTAGGTTGTTTTAGTAAGCAACATTAGGTTGTTTTAGTAAGCAACATTAGGTTATTTTAGTAAGCAGCATTAGGTTATTTTAGTAAGCAACATTAGGTTATTTTAGTAAGCAACATTAGGTTATTTTAGTAAGCAACATGAGGCTATTTTAGTAAGCAACATTAGGTTATTTTAGTAAGCAACATTAGGTTATTTTAGTAAGCAACATTAGGTTATTTTAGTAAGCAACATTAGGTTATTTTAGTAAGCAACATTAGGTTATTTTAGTAAGCAACATTAGGTTATTTTAGTAAGCAACATTAGGTTATTTTAGTAACCAACATTAGGTTATTTTAGTAAGCAGCATTAGGTTATTTTAGTAAGCAACATTAGGTTATTTTAGTAAGCAACATTAGGTTATTTTAGTAAGCAACATTAGGTTATTTTAGTAAGCAACATTAGGTTATTTTAGTAAGCAACATTAGGTTATTTTAGTAAGCAGCATTAGGTTATTTTAGTAAGCAGCATTAGGTTATTTTAGTAAGCAACATTAGGTTATTTTAGTAAGCAGCATTAGGTTATTTTAGTAAGCAACATTAGGTTATTTTAGTAAGCAACATTAGGTTGTTTTAGTAAGCAGCATTAGGTTGTTTTAGTAAGCAGCATTAGGTTATTTTAGTAAGCAGCATTAGGTTATTTTAGTAAGCAGCATTAGGTTATTTTAGTAAGCAACATTAGGTTATTTTAGTAAGCAACATTAGGTTGTTTTAGTAAGCAGCATTAGGTTATTTTAGTAAGCAGCATTAGGTTATTTTAGTAAGCAACATTAGGTTATTTTAGTAAGCAACATTAGGTTATTTTAGTAAGCAACATTAGGTTGTTTTAGTAAGCAACATTAGGTTATTTTAGTAAGCAGCATTAGGTTATTTTAGTAAGCAACATTAGGTTATTTTAGTAAGCAGCATTAGGTTATTTTAGTAAGCAACATTAGGTTATTTTAGTAAGCAACATTAGGTTATTTTAGTAAGCAACATTAGGTTATTTTAGTAAGCAGCATTAGGTTATTTTAGTAAGCAACATTAGGTTATTTTAGTAAGCAACATTAGGTTGTTTTAGTAAGCAACATTAGGTTATTTTAGTAACCAACATTAGGTTATTTTAGTTACGAGATATTGATTATGGCTGGTGTGGGAACGTAATACATGTGACACGAGATGTCTTCACGCAATTAGATGTTTTTGTAACAAGAACAGCATTCTTTTATTGAGAAAACTACATTCATGACAATTAAAATGTTTTAAATGATTAATTAGCATAGTTATTTAAACTAAAATTTACTATTTCGGTTAATTGAAAGTGTAAAGCAGAGGAAAAATGTTTTATTTAAATCTGGGTTCGTTAAACACCTGCTTTGATCGACATTCTTATACAAATCATCACCAATGTTAGATGGTTTACGAAAAGGTCGTGTTAGGTATATAACCTGGTTATGAGGTACTTCTTGACATCCACGATTCTCTACACGAGTGATTCAATGATTGCAGTTTATCAGCTATGTCATATCAATAACACGTTCTACCTCCTTGAAACAACAGTCGACGAATAGACAATGTCGCTCTATTTCCAACCAATAATTGCTCTTGCTTCTTAATGCTGAGTGGTAATCTATGGTTTACCCCGACCCGGATTAAAAACACGATCAGCTGGATTATGGACTGCACTGATCTTACTGATTTCAGTGTTTACTTCGCAATGAAAAGACACGATAGCATTCCAAAAGCCCACTCGTTAAAAATAATTTTACTTATCACTATATGGGAGTTGGATTTACAATTACCTTTGCAATTAGTGCATATCACCATTGACGTTGTGAGTTCGATTCCCGCTCATGCCGAGGTATACTCGACACACCATAATGTGATAAAGTGTGTGAGTGACTTGCGGCATGTCTGTGGTTTTCCCCGGGTACTCCGGTTTCCTCCACCAATAAAACTGACAGCCATGATATAACTGAATATTGTTGAAAGTGGCGTTAAACACCATAACCTTGTAAAAGTCGTGTTACTTTTGTTTATGTCTATGTGCTAGTTCTAAAAAGTTATGGAACTGATAACACGTTTCTATATTATTCTATCGTTCATCTAATAAACCGAATATTTGAAAATAAAACAGATACAGGTATTTTCTTCACAGATTATTTTACGGTAATCAATTCGATATTAATATGTACCTGTCTGATTCAGTGTTTAAGCACTTTTAACCATTTTAAATAGTAAAAGAAACGAATTCAAATAAATTGAAAAATTGCTGCACGCCGTGCTGGCAACGAAGATCTATTTATTAATGTTATTTCACTGATTACACAAATCAAGACTGTCACGTTCAAACAGAACTGTTAACATTGCATGCTTCTTTTTTCAACATTGTTTTTAGCGAATCGAGATACTATACAGAAATAGATAATAAATTTGGAAATGGGTAAGGCTTATGGTGCTTAACGTTACTTTCTGCACTATTTCAGCGGTTAATGAGATTTACAAATACATAATGTATATATGCGAAAACCAGTTATTTCGTGTACAAAGGAAGGTTTGTCATGAGAACTGAGTATGTAATGAACACTAGAATGGTAACAGTGTGTCTAATATCTTAACATGTAATTTAAAATTAACTAAAATTCAGCATTCGGAGAAAACTGTTATGCATTAATTGTCCATATCTAAAAATGTTTATAGTGAGAAAATATTGACAGATTATTATCAAATATATCAAAAAGTTCTCTTTTACAAGATTTTCGTATCCTTATCTACAGATCCCAATATTTTACATAATGCATGTTATAAGGAGGCCAACGATTACTTTATCTCTTCAGAAGACGTTATTGTAAAACTAATGAGTATCTATCTACCTTAGGGTCGCCATTGTTATACATGTAGGTTTGGTTGGAATTTTTCCAATATTTTGTGCTTTGTTATCTCATCTCCATTGTTTGGTATGCAGATTTATTTTACTGAATACAAGTAAGGAACTTCATTATAGAAATGCAAGGGGTCGTCGTGATCATGATCGTATGGTAGTTGGATTTATGACTACCTTTGCAATCAGTGTCTATCACTATAACGTTGTGAGTTAGAATCCCGCTCGGGAGAGATGTACTCGATACAACATTATGTGATAAAGTTTGTCAGTGACTTGTGGCAGATCGGTGGTTTTCTTCAGGTACACGGGTTTCCTCCACCAATAAAGCTGACTGCCACGATATAACTGAAATATTGTTAAAAGTGGCGTTAAACACCATAACCCTAACCCATATATATATATATATATATATATATATATACGTCTGAAAATTAAACCAAACAGTGTTAGAATTAGATTTTAGAGCTGTCAAATTTTTGTCAAATAATTACTTGTCTTGTTTATCAGTTACAGTTTGTGTTCTAATTTGTTTTTATTTACGTGTTTATTGTCGTGTTATAACCGGAACTTCCTTTTGTTTGAGAGTATTCCGGGATGATTTGTACTCTTCGTTCGGTTTCAAAATAATTCTGCCTACACGATGGAATCTGACAATAAGTATGACATATAGAAGTGGGTTATCTTTGTAGAAGTACATCTAAACTAATCATTTATCTTAAAGAAAAAATAACAAGAATAAAAATGGTAATTATTATGAACTATGAGATCACTAAATCTATACTGTTTCCCTTTTATTGACAATAAGATTCTTCCGTTAAATGACACAATCTGTCTAAGTATTCGTTCTGTCGATGATTCATAGACAATCAGTTATTTGGAAATATTCAGCTACAGGTCAATTTATTGTTCAGGTTATTACCATTTAAAGCAGTCTTCTTCATAGAAAAATTTATGAATTTATTTCAAATAATCTTCTGTTAAAGATTGATGTTGTCATGCTAATCGGGAAGATGTCCGTTGCTGTGGGGTATGATTTAGCTCATGAATATGTTGGGATTTATTTAAACTAAAATTTTACTACATAAATATGCGGGAGGTCACTGGACGGTCCTTTGTCAAATGTGTATGTTTCCAGATCATAGATCACAACATAGAGTATATTTTCGAGTACACCTCGCCATGAGCCGGATTTGAACTCACAACTTTAGTGGTGATAGGCACTGATTGCATAGGTAGGTGTAAATCCATCGAACATACTATCACGACCACGACGGCCACTCAGTGATATTAGGCTTATGTACAGAAGTCGAGAGACGATGAAAATTGCAAATCTTTAGCATCATAAACCGATGAATCTCTTTACTAAATCAATCTTACTTGTAATTAAACCGAGAAAATATTTATTAAATTAAGATTAATACCATTGCCTAATCGCTGATTTCTTGGAACTGCACATGAAACAAGAAATTATAACTATTTTCAATTAATGTTGATAAATCATTCACCTTTACCATGTATTTATAGCACCAAATTACATTTGTCAATTTGAAATTGATATGCAACGAACATGGAATCGACAACAATAGAAATACATTATTATCTTAAATTACATGGTACGAGGGAAGATATCACGAAAAATGTCAAATTGTAATGTGAATACAAAAGTAGATAGTGCGCACGATGTATTTCTGGAATAACCTTCATCAGGTAGGCTCAAGGTCGAAATATCTGAATGTCTTTGTGAGTAAGAAAACCAAAGGGTTTAAATAGGATAGTCAAAATCTACTAAGGTCACCTGTGCTTGAGGGAGGAGAACCTTAGTTTTAATAATAATTACACAATTTAAGAACTGTGAAATGTATTACCGACTTTTATTTATATTTGATTGGTATATCTGACTTTGTACAGGATTGTTCAGTCATGCTGCCATAATAACTCAGACATTTATTACATGATTTCAGAACTGCGAAATGCGCTACAACCTTTATTTATATTTCATTGGTATTTGAGACTGTTTACAGGATTGTTCAGTCATGCTGCTATAATAACTCAGACACTTCTCCTGTTTAATATTCTTAACAATGTTTCTGGTCATCCTTAAAAACTAATTAGTGACCATATCAATAGAACAACAATAAGACAGACAGTTGGAGATGCAGTGTGACAATAGATGTAATAAAGAAATCTTCCAGGACAGTACACACATCAGAGACAGAGTGTAAATTACGTAAAATATAAAGAATGGTGTTAACACGAAATAATCCCGAAACGACACAACATCAATACTAACGGACAGAGGAATGAACTATACGAATGGCTTTAAGTCACATGACCAGTATGTCTGTTATATTCTTATTGAGAACAAGTTCGAAAGCAATAAATCGTGTCAAGTCAAGATTATTCATTCATGATATTTTGTTCTTATCATTAAAATGTAGATATATGGCATATGCACAGTGATTGCTTTTTTTCTTTTTTTAAGTTTTGGTACTTTTTTCTGGTATTTTGTTGGTTTGTTTTTTTATCTATGTAAGGCGCCTTTTGGTATTGATAATAATAATGACAATAATAATAGTATAATAATAGGTAAAAATGTGTCATTTTACTTACCAATCAATGGTGAGGGATGCGTGGATTGCAAAATGTAAAAGGCAATATATCAGATTGGATCGAAAAATTGTGGCTTGCCTTTGTATATCCATATAACCAGTACGTGACGTCCTATTATAATAAAATACAGTGGAACCTCTTAATGTCGCAGTAGAATGGGCCTACTACGACAGCTCGATCAAGCCGATTGTTCGTGTTATCAGGGAAAAGCTAGTTTAAAATTACAATGAAGGGATTATATTCCTATTTCGAGTTATCCAACAAAAGGACATATCCGAATTCAAGATAAGTGAATTGAGCTGTGAATGTATTAACATACGATAGAAATTCAAGATAAGTGAGGTCAGGGTGTAATGTATTAAGCTGTGATGATATGCTCATCTTTGTTTGTCTTTTTGAGATGTCCTATTATGTGTCTTTAAGTTCTTAGTTCCGTGTTGTGATGTCCGTTACGATTTCCGCATGCAAACGATGTTCGATTCGTCTTTACATCCAGTTGTTCGCAGGAGGGCTCAGGTCTTATCTACCTTATTTGTGTTTGCTTGTATATAGTGATGTCCAACACATATTGTATCCTATGTTGCCAGTTTCTTTCGGAGATTGTCCATTTTTGAGTGACCCTTCGGTATTCTCTTACGTTTATTATAATAGTGAATGTACAGTATCTATGGTGTAATGACTATAAAATTGTTATTTGCAGCTTCCTCACTAATCACACAGCATGTTGGTCTAGACAAAGCGGACATCATCATCATCTCATCGAAATGTTACTTGTTCTCTCCCTGGTATTCTTGTATCGAAAACAATGCTGACTTTGCGTTAAACAACTATCACCCACTCTACATCAAAAATGAAAGTAGACCATGAAATGTAGAACATAAGACAGATGCGATATATCTGTAAACTTAGCTTCTGGTTTTATAACAACATATCCATCAACATAACAGAACCCATTTAAAACGATATGTACAAATCTAATAGTTTTATGTTTGATCTAGATAACATACATAGATTATATCTTTTACAATGTAGTAACAACAACGATGTTGTAGCCTTTCCCCCAAAGATATATTTATTTGATGGTTCTGGTATGTTGTTGTCGTTTATATTAATGACAAACAGCTGCTCTAATACCTAACAACTGAAAATTGATCGTACATAATATGACATAGCATGCCTACATTATATTTATTTGACATGAAATTTATTACAAACAAATTTGTCTACATTCTGCATGGATGTATGGAATACACTGTTAATAGGATAAATTTAAACTAGCCCGAGGGACTTGATACTGGAGGAAATATTCTGCATTTCTAGAGGAAGTAAAATGTTTCACAAAAAAGCAATTCTTAATATCTACAGACATTTGAAAGGGTGCGGACCGACATTGTTGTTGGTCATGTCGGCTGAAGTGAAGTAAATATTTTTAAGAGCTTTTTTTGCAAAGGCTTAAATAGTAAAGGAATCGGGATGGGACATGTTTGGTAATTTTAGTTAAATTAATATCACTGGGTCAATACCTATGTTGGTGGACTATTATTCCCCGAGTGTATCATCCGCCAAGTAGTTAGTATTTCAACAACGACAAGATTTATAAGATATATCTATTATTGAAATTCATATTTCCTAAATAATGTAATTATTATTAAAACTAAGGTTCTCCTTTCTTGTGCAAAGGGGACATTTGTAGATTTTGGCTATCATGTTTATACCCTGCGGTTTTCTTCCTTCCAACGACTTGTAAACTATTTGGCTTTCTATTTTTATTGAATGTGAAGGCTATTTCAGAAACATGTGCGCACTAAATTAGATATTAACTATTTTATTATTGACATGGCTGATTTTTTTTTTTACTGCCAATTCTTTGTCTGATATTCGTCAAAGGCTTGATGTCTCACGTTCTACATTTTGAAGAAATATATTGTTCTCATTGCTAACAGGATGATCAATAAAGCAAGAAATTTTAATCTGATTACTCAATCCATAGACACCATGGTCCTTTCAGAATTGCCCAAAAGTCTTACTAAAATTTAAACATATGACAATATCCTTTCACAATAGAAACAAGTGTAGGACCTTTATCATGAACAATCTAGCATCACTTATAGGAAATGGAATTAATTATTCGCAAGATAATAAAACTGTATTTAAATTACAATACATATATGGATTGTGTTATAGATTTTATGACATCCACAGTGTAAAATACTGACATTCCTTGGTATATGTGATATTCTGTATTCTGCATAACTCAATTAATTTAATTTAATTATCTATATGATATTTCATCATCCGTCATATTGTTTTTGTGTATGTTCTTTTTTGTGGGTGTATTGCATATAGAATAGTAATGCGATACATAACAAATGTCTAAAAACTGACTTCCGATACAATTAATTTAATTATATTTATAACAAATCAAACTTTTGTACGTGTGAACGTGTAATTTATTAATACAATATCGCATAGAGTGTACACATTAGACAAAGATAAATGCTCTTCAATCTTGTTTTTCATTTACATATTGTTGTCTTATCTACCGATTTCTCTTCTGGTTTATGTAATTCGTCTCAAGCTCAGCAAGGAAATGCTCTTGTATAGAAATGATGGCAGTCGGACAGATTACGCTTAACGGGGACAAACTGTAAATTACTAATTATCTAGATAGACAAACAAAACAAAACCAAAACTGGTGTCAAAAGAGTCAAGACTTATACACAGAAATCTAGAGACTACTACACAGAAATATCAGGACTGATACACAGAAATCTTAGGACTGATACAAAGAAATCTCAAGACTGATACACATAAATCTCAAGACTGATACACAGAAATATCAGGACTAATACACAGAAATATCAGGACTAATACACAGAAATATCAGGACTGATACACATAAATCTCATGATTGACATACAGAAATCGCAAGACTGATACACAGACATCTAGAGACTACTACACAGAAATATCAGGACTAATACACAGAAATATCAGGACTGATACACATAAATCTCATGACTGACATACAGAAATCTCAAGACTGATACAGATAAATCTAGAGACTAATACACAGAAATATCAGGACTAATAAACATAAATTTCATGATTGATATGCAGAAATCTCAAGACTGATACACAGAAATCTAGAGACTAATATACAGAAATATCAGGACTAATACACAGAAATATCAGGACTGATACATGGAAATCTTAGGACTGATACACAGAAATCTAGAGACTAATACACAGAAATATCAGGACTAATACACAGAAATATCAGGACTGATACACATAAATATCATGACTGATACACAGAAATCTAGAGACTGATGCACAAAAAATTCATGACTGATACACATAAATCGTATGACTGATACACAGAAATCTCATCACTGATGCACAAAAAACCCATAACTGATACACAGAAATCTCATAATTGTTCGCTAGTTCATGATGACTATAAAAAAGCTTAGAAAACGTTGATGAGATGGTCATATCTGTTTTGTACTCGACCAACACGTAAGCACCGGTGTACAGGTAGACATTTCGCTCTACTCAGACACATGTCGTAATTTCGAGCCAACTAGTCTTTTGTTCAAATAATTTTTTTTATAGTATTTGGCTTGACAGGACCTGGAATCTAATGTTTGTAATACAGAACATGAAAAAAGAAACAAATAATACAAACAAAGGATTAAGCTCATTAAATGGTTAATATTAAAGAATTATACAATGCTATTCTAATAAGCATTGTCACAATGATATAATCAACTAAGATTTACGTGTGATATATCAGAACATCGTGATCAACGACATTGACAATTTTCTAAGGACAGTATAACTGATTGACGTAATTCAGAAAATTCATATCCATTTGAGAGATAAAACTTTTTTTTCCATTCATTAGAGCGGAATAATAATTAATTAATATTTCATTTAAACGATGACATTGCGTTGCCATATTAAACAAAAGATAAAGATTTTTTCCAATTGGTTTATAGCAGTCATGTAAGATAACAAACGTCTTTTACGGTTTCGTGGTAGAGAAAATTAGTTATTACTTCCGGGTCAGACATTTTATCCATATTAAGACACCATGCAATTTAGAAGAATCAGGGAATGGTGACCAAATCCAAATACAGTGTATCTAGGTGGTATTAACATACATCAATCACATTGTGTGTGTGGATTTCTGTTGCCTTTTTTTATTCTGTTTATCATATGCATAGTACAGTGACAAAAATGTTCCAATGGTCCAATTGGGTATAGCATTGTCCCAGCATTGGGCTTCATAGCATGTATGTGTAGCAATCAGTAATAACGATAATTAATATAATGTTAATATTAGGGACCGATCATTTAGCTTTTAGGGGAGAAGTTATGTTTTTCTCCCCAGCCAGATTTTATATTCACACGGAACAAATTTCAGATTATATTTGATGATCTGATTTGGGCATGAAAAGCAGGTAATTTATTTTCTGTTTCTACTATTTGAAAACTGCCAGATCAGATAGTCATTTAATTTTCAGCTGTGATTTCAATTTATTTTTACATGACATTTGGCGAGATAGAGCGAACGAGAGAGAAAAAAACCCTACTCCTGTGGTCACTTCCTTATAGTTCTTCTGTCTATTTAACCTTTTCATAGCGGTTTCGTATGTGATACACGTTAAACACCAATCAATTAATCAATCGTATGTGATATAATGGTTATTAACAGTTGTCATTAAATTTAACACGTGTAAGGAGATACCTACTTTGTACATATGTATTCGTCTAATGCTATTGGGTGATGATTGCATAACCAGACTATTTTGCGGATTTTATTGCAATATATGTATATATATATATAAGATTTATCCTTATGATTACTGCGTCTTCTGAATTCATAAATGACGACATCGACGTAATTATATGGAATAGAAGTTATGTATATAAAAGAACCAAAGTTCCAAGATATTTATGTAACAAGCTACCTATTAATAGATAAAATAAAACACGTCCGTTATAATGACCAATCAAGGAGACAACGCTTTGATTGCTTTGACATATAACTCGAATCCTAAAACGAGCATTAAACTGTCAATAAGATATCTGTCGTTTAAATTTCGAATGCATATTAGCGACTTTTGTTTTTTCTCTACTGCTGATGTATGTGTAAAACATAGAATGCCTATTGTCAATTATTTTTCTACAGATTAGCGTGACGTTAAGGCGTTAATGCAGTAACAGTCCACAAATAAATATATAATGCCGAGTATAATTTGATGTATGGTAGGACCAATGTGAGACCAAAGTATGGAGGGGTTTCTAATATGTGAAAATATTACTTTTTCACATGTTTATATCTTAGATTCCATTAATCACACCACATGGGTACAGCATCCATCATTTTTCAGCCGACTTGACTCATAAGACATAATTAATGACATTGTCAAAAAATAAACAAGAAAATGGCGTAAACGTCATCAATTTTAAATGTCATCATCCAATTATATAATAAGCAAATACCAGGGTATAGATTGATCTTTGACACAGATTGTAGATGTATCATTGCGTTAATGAGATAGTATCACACATACAAAACAATCCGCTTATTTCTTCTTGTCCAAGTATATACGTCTGAAAATTCAACCTAATAGTGTTTGAGTAAGATTTTGTTTTATTTTTTGTTCTTCCATATTCAATTCCATCATCTAGATTCGCTGAGCATAATGCTGAATCATTTAGTATCACTTCGGTAAGAAGAGTTTGAAGATACCAAAGTGGTAATCAGAAACGGCAAATCGAAAAACAGACAACACAATTTGGCGAAAAGAAAAAGGGAAAAAGGACAAACAGTGGTCTAAAAAACATTACACATAAAACTAAAGATCGGGTAACACGAAGGCCACTAAAAACAGGGGTGTTCCGAAAGGGTACATAGTTCCTGCTCCACTAATGGCACCTGTCGTGTTACTCTAGTTACAAACCCGGTGATAAATCGTGAATGAGGAAAGTACCGGAAAGTGATTACAACAAGTAGAACATATCCGTGGTCATTTGTGACAGAGATGTTCCATAACGGTTATCCAATTCATGGTGTCAACCGTAAAACTATTGAAGTGATGACGCTATATGTGCACATAGGAGCTTTGTACTAGGGTTTGATATGATATTTTGTCGACTACAGTAGCAATTCCCGTAATATGTTTGTATTCGAAATACCTCGCTTTATCAACGTAGATAACGTGCCTAATTTCACCCAGAAAACACAACAGTGTACATGGTGACCCAGAAATGTACTAAAAATTTAAATTGATTGCGTTTTTATTCTTATAATGAAATGTCTTAATATTTGAAAATATCAATGCCCATTTAAACACTATACTAGTATTTGACATTTTAGAATTACAGTCATTCAACTCCATATTGTCATAATTTATAACTCGATCAACCCTCTTGATTTAACTACCACGACAATAATGATGCATGGCAGCGCTATTCCACAATGAGAGCTGTGAAACTACTTTATCCACCTTCTTTCATGCCATTTGTGTATTACATGCAGCAATTTGTTATGAATCTTCAATTTGCTCTCGTCTTTTTCATCCAATCGGTGTCTGGAATTGTCCCCCCCCCTCGTATTTTGGTTGTATGCTAGTCCTTAGTTAAGTCAAAATAAAGGATAATCCACGTGATTTTATTATCCTATTTATTCCTCAAATTTTTACTAAATATCCAAATAAAAAAAAAGACAAATTACAAATTATATCATATAACATTTTGAATTTGATTGTCTAGACATGCTGTCCTTAATTAGCTTAGATTTAGTTTAATAACTGTCACAAAGGGAGATAAATTAGAATACGTTTTATCCCATGATTAGGTGAATGTCGTTTATAACAAAAACTTAATTCTAAATGAGAGGTAACTGTGCGCTCTGAATCAGAACATTATCTGTCGTAATGAATTTCAAATAATTTGATTAACGGTAATGAAGATTTATATGGAACTACATAGTAAATCAGCTCAATTGTCTTTGTAGCATATTCTTTTCCTTTGAACATACAACTTGTTGGCGTGATGATAAGCGTGTTGGTCTCGATCCAGTAAGGTCAATTGTAGGTTACATTGTAGAAGCCCAGCCGGGTCAAACCAAAGACTATGCAATGGAATTTACTGCTTCTCCGTTAAGTATATTAAGGTGTAAGAATAATAACTGGTTGGCGAATCAGGATAATGTGTACGACTAGAGTGATATGTCTACTCGCGGACTGTTGCTTCATTGCTGATTCACTATGCAAATCCAAGAACGTGTTGTTCGTTGGTCTAGTAAAAAGCGGACATCATCATCATCATTATCTTTTCATCGTTCACGTTATGAGATAGCTGAAAAATATATTATCTATTAAAGTTAGAGACAAGAAAAAGATAATGAAAACAATAAACTCCCCAAAATAAATGTATACTCCTTTTTCAGTTACATGTGAGGTTCGGTATTTTACTCACATATAATAAAAATTTATATAACCCCATCATTTCAATAAAAAAGGGAGGTTTGGGCTCAACAAAGTAGCTTAAGCTAGATATTTTTTATAACGTCCTTCTTTCGCTTTGTGAACAAACGAGCGATTTATCGATTGGGTATAATGTCATTAGCACATGCGCCGGTGAATGTGACTGACTTTCCCGTCGAAAATGTACATGTTGACGAATTATCGTCTGCTCGAATTTGGCAGCATAAATTGTGTACGACATTGTCCGCAAATGTAAATATAAATTACCGTCTTCCAATTAAAGTATACAACCGCATTTGTACTCTTAGACATATCAGAATCTAAATAATTCATGGAAGCCACTAATATCCGCCAACCCATGATAAAACTAAAAACACATTCTAGCTTCCATGAATTATTTCTTAAATGACTTATATGTGAGTTATGGGGTATCGATTTTCCTCTGTTTCTACGATTTATTGATTAACTTGTGCAGATGTGCTGACGGTTTGGTATTTTTTGTTTTCATTTTAGTCATGCTGTTCTGAATAAGTAAACGAAATCCATTATCATGCAGTTATTTATGCTTTGATTTAGTTTACTTTCAAATTGCATATTAATTGGCTTAAAAACGAGCAACTAATAACAGAAACTGACAACATTATCTGATGAGGTCAATTTACTGACAAGACAACTACTATGAATGTAACATCAAACTGTTAAGCACGTGCATTCGGTATGAAGTCAGTCAAAATTGTAATATTTTAATGACATGTGTATAAACATATTACGAAAGCGTGACGTTCAAATGTAATTAAAAGAAATGCTTCAGTTGGCGAAATCAAAAAATTGAAATTCTAAACAGCAATGCTTACAGATGTTTATGTGGTTATGATGTGCAACGCCACTTTCAACAATAGTTCAGTTATATCGTGGAGATAAGTTTTATTGGTAGAGGAAACCAGAGTACTTGTTTGGTTTAGTTTTATGGTGTTTAACGCCACTTTCAACAATATTTCAGTTATATCGTGGCGGTCGTTATTGGTGGAGGAAATCGGAGTACCCGGAGAAAACCACCGGCCTGTCGCAAGTTACTGACAAACTTCATCTTATAATGTTGTATCGAACTGAGTTAGAACTCACAACTTTAGTGATGGTAGGCACTGATTGCACAGGTAGTTGTAAATCTAACTACCATACCATCACGACCACGACGGACCCCGGAGTACCCGTAAGTCAGTGATACACTTTATCACATAATGTTTTCAGAGTATGAAATAAGTGTCCAGTTGGTTATTTGCACGTGCTGTCGTTCGTCTCCATTCGGCTCCATGATGAAATGTCATGAATACGATAAACATTCACATAATTCATTAAATACTGACGTAATTGGGGTTTCCAAAGGTCTGCAAGGTCACAGACTAATTTCCTGGGGTTCGTTGTGAAACTTGTGATTAAACTAATCATATGATTAGCCCTAATTACATTATTAATTCCAAATCACATACTTAGCTAATGCAATTATTAAATTCTGTTGCTGAACTGTTTTTAATCAATGTAGTAACTAATCATTGCATTAGCTAATTATGTGATTAGATATTAATAATGTAATTAAGACTAATCATATGATTAGTTTAATCACAAGTTTAACAACGGACCACAGGAAATTAGTCTGTGACCTTGCAGACCTTAGAAAACCCCCATTACGTCAGTATTTAATGAATGATAGTAAGATATAACTTGTCTGCAATACCTCAAAAGGTGAGCCGGACGTTAAACCCTCATACTACTATAACTTGTCATTCGGATCTAGACTTGACTAGTGGATACATCTCTACAGTGAGCAGAAATCAACAAACAACTCAACTCAACAATGGACTTACCTGTCGAATTGGTTGGACTTCTCAAGCACATAGGGATAGATGGGAAGAAATTAACTTGGGACCTGCAAGTTAATTCCAGCGCTGTATCGGTCAAGCTGATGTGGATCAAGGCTGCGAAACCCGTTGAAAAAACAGGAGAAATTACCAACCGGGTCCAGAAAAAGAAGCAACTCTCACCTTCCACCAGGAGAAGAAACACCCAACACATGGACCAGTGGAAGGCGAAAAGGGAAGCCGTTGGTGACAACACAACTTGTGTTCAAACACAGACAGACGACCTATACCCCTCTACAGATGAAACGACGCAAACAGAGCAGCTCAACAGCGACGCCCAAGCCATCAACATTCCAACAGTATTGACAAAAAAAAGGGAGCGATCGACACAGACAAGATGCACATATACTGGTGGTATGCAACCAACATAAAAAAAACACTGATACTGAAGATACCAGCAAAGAATGGAAAAGCTGTACAACTGTACGAAGTCCGTACAACAGAATGAAATTGGCCACTTTAACGGAATTCAGAGACGGATCGATGTCATTCGACCCGGACGATCCAGCACTCATCGATCGCTTTCCAGACTATCCTTCTGAAACAGATATTGGTGATAGACCATCGACACCAACACCAACATGGGAAATAAATAGCTGGCAAAGACCCAGCAAGAAAAAGAAATACTTGTCCGCAATACCTGAGAAGGGTCGACGAACGTAAAACCCCCACAAACTAACTAACTAACTAACATAACTTGGTCAGTTACAATGGTATTCGAAGGAAATGGTAGGAATTTTGAAAAAATGTATAAGGTTTATGCAGTGGTGTTGCGAGTTTAATTCAAAAGCATAATTGACTATGTATGGCATTATGTATATTCTGGTGGCTACTCACAATACACCATAATTGATTATTACTTAATGTCCAGCTAGCAGCATTTCAGTACCTGAAAAAGTTCAACAATACTTGGTACTTAACCAACAGGTTTAGTTGGATTTTTTATAGTGCTAGCTCACTGAAACAACAGCAAGGGGTAGACATGTCACTCCACCCTGACACATTATTCTGATTGCGAACCAACCAGTTTTTACCCTTACTCATTAATGCTGCGTGCCTAGCGGAGAAGCATCAAATACCAATTTCATAGTCTTTAGCTTGATCCTATCGTGGCTTCGAACACACGATCTACCGCACTCGAGTATAATACAACAATCTAAATATAATTATATTTCAAGAAAAAACGTGAAAATAATGAACTCGATCAACCATTTTTATTAATCATTGCCTGATTACACATTCATTACGTTATAGAGAGGAATTGAATGACAACATAGTAATATTGTATGCTTATCTTCATGAAAATTATCACAAGCTATGAACATAATACATTATATTCGTCCATTATGACTCGAAATGAAATTATATTTTCCATGTTAAGTCTACATAACGATGGCGACCTTTAACGTCAATATTACCTCTTCTGACTGATGTGTTTCATCTTGACTAGTTATATAATAATATTTATACCTTGTGGGTGGACAGTTTGCTTTACATGAATGCTTTGTTCAAGTTAAATCAAATAGGGTAAGGGTTCCAGAAACAGTTGTTAGAATTATCCCCTTTAAGCTAACTTTAATATCGTTCGGGTTTTTTTTCTCTCAAAAGACACAACACAAGACATATGGTGCCATTTGTAGAAATGTTCAGAATTTTTCGTTTTAGAATTTAAAGTCGGATTAATTTTCTTTGCTTGCGTGTTGATACGTCATTAACAAACCGGGTACTGTTGACGGTCCTTCAGAGCTGCACATCAGATGCACATGTGGCAAAAAGGGAAAACCCTCTCGATAGGGGAGGGAGGAGGGTTGGTGGAAACGGTAATCATGACCTTAGTCCATTGCTGGAAACGTGTTTGAAGTGCGATGCTCCTTGAACGTCATAGATTCCATTTGTAGATTTCAAAAGCCTATGCGCATTACGAGTCTAAATTTTTCCTGTCTACCCAACTCTCATGCCTTTCCAGTGGTTGGCAAAAGTAGTTGTCCAGGCTTCCCAATCCCTGCCTCTTTTCTGTTTATCTTCTATGCATTGTTGAACTTGTTCTCGTCCTCAATATGATTGTAAGAAGAGTTCGAAGATACCAAACGGGTAATCCGAAGCCGTAAATCGACAACACAATAGCCAAAAGAAAAAAGAACAAGTAGATAAACAACGATCTACAAAACATTACACAGAACACTAGAAATCGAGCAACACGAACCCAACTAAAATCGGGGGTGACATCAGGTGCTCAGAAAAGGTAGGCATTTCCTGCTTCACATGTGGCATCCGTCGTTATACTCTTGTATATCAGCCACTGAAATTTAAGCAACCAACACTCATTAAACACAGAATATAAATATTAAATATATTGTCGACCATTACTGTTTAATAGATTGTATAAAAAATAGTGAATTCCATCTTCAATTACAATTTAACTATGTTCGATGATTTTTTACCCTAGACTGAAAAGGCGCGGTTATATAGGAATCAGCACGTCCATCCGTATTGCAGTTCTCCCATTGCGCATTTGTTAACTATAGGAATAAAACTGCTTAAGATATTCAAATGATTTTTTTTATCTGATAATTCCTAGCTAGTTCTCATTTACATACTTAATGGTTATATCTATTAAAATATGTACGAAAAAACACAAATTTTCAGAATTTTGATTAAAAAAAAAGGTGATATTTAATTTCCTTAAGTAGTTCCGTTCTGTGTACATAGTTGGTGGTTTTACATTTGTTACCTTTTGTTTGAAAACATCTTTTGTCAGGATATATTTGTTAGAATTCCATGTAAAATCGAAGCATTTGAGATACTAAAAATCATTAAAACTATAGCAAAAATATTTAGATAAAATATTACTTTACTAGTTTCCTTCCACTTAAATACTAGATGCTTCATTTTGTTACATTTTGAGTGGAAGCAATTTTGTTCACCCTCCCTCCCCCAAGAACTTTGGGAATTTTTTAGAATATTATACTACCCGAGTTGTGTTAGGGTATTATACAACACGAGTTGTGTTAAAGGTATCGATATTGGCTCTGTTTCTATGACTTGTTGATTGTATCTGCTGCACCACTGTGATATATTTTAGGTTTTCATTTTATTGTCCTTGAATGAAACATTTCTTCTTTCAGACTGGCTTGTTCCACTTCTGACAGTTTCGTCTTAATTGAGAGAGAGAGAGCGGGAGAGAGAGAGAGTTTCAATTGTTTGTTGTTTATTACTTCAGTACTGTGAGTGTCTCATTAACTATTATTACGATGTGTCATACAAAAAAATCATAACAATTTTGTATTATTTGTTTTTCTGTAGACAATGCAATCCTATACATATATATCAGAAACATCGGAAATAAATGTACAATGGGTTTACGTGCAAATCTAATGTAAATAATATTCGTGCCAAATTGTCATTCCTTTTACATGATAATTCCGTTGACGTAATTCATATAATTACATCATAATGCAATCATATACATATATATCAGAAACATCGGAAATAAATGTACAATGGGTTTTCGTGCAAATCTAATGTAAATAATATTCGTGCCAAATTGTCATTCGTTTTACATGATAATTCCGTTGACATAATTCATATAATTACATCATATATCTTATTGTATAATATATAAAAAAAATGAAAGCTTGAGACCACAAATTATACGTTTTTAAGCTTGTGTAATCTGGACAATATAAAGACCCTGTCTGGAATATCTCTATTTTCGATTGGTACTCTCTGAGGTATTGATGAGCTATTGTATCTTAATTGAACCTTTTGTACTTCATCAGCACTTTAATGTTATATAAATTCATATGTCCGTCATGTGTCATGTGACAATATTAATTGTGTGATTATTACATTATGTTTTTTCCTATTTTTGTTGGAGGTGTAGAGATAGTAGATGTGTTAAAGATATCATCTATTCTGATCTGTTAATCCTCCCTGTTATTATTTATTGCCCGTAGTTTGTATCTATTTTTCCTTGTCATTCCGGATTTTAAATCGTTCTTGTCTTCGCTGAGTTTGTACTCCTTCTTGACAGAAATGTTCTTTTATCTGGCTGGGTTTTGGTGAAGGTTCCCAGGGCTCAAACCCACAGAGCTGCTCACCACGTCCCCAGGTGGTGGATAAGGGATGCCCTCTCGAATGGGAAAGCATGACCGTGGACCTTAATGAGTAATGTGTTTGGAAGGGCCACGCCCCCTGCAAGTTAAATATCTCTTTTGAATATTTCGAAAAATAGTAGTCGTATTGTATTCGGTACCCAACTCTCCATACTTTTCCACTGAGAGTCAAAAGTCGTTCACCTGATTTGCCCCATTCCTTCAATTTTCAATGTAGTTTTTTATATATTGTTGAACTTGTTCTCGTCCTGAATATATCTGAAATAGTGCTCGCTAGACATTATGCAATGATCAATCAATGTAATCATTCTTTTATCTGGTATATGTCTCCAAAAAATTACAACTAAGTTTTATCAAATAAAATAAATATTGCTTAGAATGTGTTAAATAGATGGTTGCTATGGTAACCATAACTATAATTTAATCCAACTAATTATCAAGGTGTTTATAATTCCTAGAGTTACTTTTCGTTTGATATCTGTAAAGTAAATATAATGTGCTTTACCTGTATATATTAATTTCTTTTTATTAGCATACTTACAATAATGAAATGAAGGACAGATGGTTGGCAGAATTGAAATAACTGGCCTTGATTTTATTGAAAATATTTCGAAACGATTACCAGAAGAAGGTTATTTCAGAAATGCGTCGTGCACTCTAAATTTGATATCTACGTTTTTATTAGATTAAAATAAGATATCCGATAACAAAGTGCATATGCTATACTTCATTTTACATAATTTTTACATATTTTCCAACCCAGGCTGATAGTGTTATGGTGTTTTTTGTGTGTGTAAATTTAGTGCGATGGGACTGTGTATGTATCTCTGCACATCATTGGAGGGAAATTACATGCATAGTTGGTCCAATAAAACAACAACAACAAAAACAAAAACAGAACAAACAAACAAAAAAGAAAACAAAAAACAGAAAAAAACAAAAACAGGCAACACTCACTATTTGGTGTTTTTACAAACAACGAATTTAATAATATTTGTTAATTTGCATTTCACTTTTGTACTTTTGTACCGATGGGTGTGTGAAATGGAAATAATATATAAATAAAGGGTCCATACAGTCACAGAAAGTCGAGAATCATCTTTGATACATTGAAACTGCTTGTTTTGAAAAGGGCAGTAGGCTACAGCCACTAATAATACACTCGGATCTTTATACTATAAGAAGTAGCATTAATTTACTATTTCGATCAACAGGTAATTGTGAATAAAAGCATTGTGTACAGAAGGAGAACGACCGAGAGACATAGCAATATCATCGTACGGGAGGTTTAGGGTTACGGTTTAATGGTTTTTAATGGTGTTGATGGTGAGTAGGTGGTGAAAACCACTGATCTGCCGCAAGTCACTGACAAACTATCATATAATGATGTATCGAGTACACCTCACCATTAGTGGCATTCGAACTCATCGTACGCGGTCATATACAATTAAAGTCGGTTAATAATGTACTTAAGCAACGAAGATTGAACGAATATCCAATTATATACAAGTACATCTATTTGTTAAAATTCTAGAAAAGTCATATGAATAAACTAGTTGATTACCCCAGAAAAGCTAAATAAGAACCTTGTTTATTGCATAACAACAATGTTTACTAAATATTAACGTCAATGTGCCTTTATGCACTGTGTGGATAGAGATATTTGTTTGAAATTTATTGAAGAAAAACATTATAGTGTGAAACACCTACTAGGAATTGTATACAGAACATTTACGTATTAATAACAAAACAAAAAGAACTCGTCTAGTGTTAGAGGTCGTCCTTGACTTACTTTGTGAGATTTTTCAAATTGTTCAAATACAGGACTTTATGTTAGTGTTAGAGGTTGTTCTTGACATTAACATATTTTGTAGGAATTTTCAAATTGTTCAAATATAAGGACTTGTCTAGTGTTAGAGGTTGTCCTGGACTTTAATATATTTTGTAGGATTTTTTTCAAATTGTTCAAATGTAAGGACTTGTCTAGTGTTGGAGGTCGTCCTGGACTATAACATATTTTGTAGGATTTTTTCAAATTGTTCAAATATAAGCACTTGTCTAGTGTTAGAGGTTGTCCTTGACATTAACATATTTTGTAGGATTTTTTCAAATTGTTGAAATATAAGGACTCGTCTAGTGCTAGAGGCTGTCCTTGACCTTAACATATTGTGTAGGATTTTTTCAAATTGTTGAAATATAAGGACTCATAGGGTGTTAGAGGTCGTCCTTGACATTGACATGTATCTAGGATTTTTCAAATTCTTCAAAACTAAGAGCCTGTCTAGTCTGTCTAGTCTAGTGTGAGAAGTCGTCCTTGACATTAACATTTTTCTAGATCGTGCTTGTTGACATGTTTTGTTAGTTTTTTAAATTTTTTTTTATTTCAATGGTTTGAATGCTTTAGATGTTTTCGGCATCTCTCTGACTAATATGATATTAAATATAACATTAAAAAAAGAAATAAAACAGTAATGATCAACAATATAACCAAGAGAAACAACACTAACCAATGACAAGAAATACCATTGTTGACAAGATTTCTACAAATATCAAATATTTTTATATTTGTAAAAAAAATTGAATATTTATTGAGCATCACCCCGATATTCGGTTTTCTGTGTAGTGTTTTGTAGATCGTTGTTTATCCATTTGTTCTTTTTTTTTGGTCATTGTGTTGTCTGTCCGTCTTCGACTTATGGATTCTGATGAACCCTTTGCAGTCTTCAAACTCTTCATAGACATGTACATTAATATACTAAAGTACATACACTTTTATTAGTTATTGGTACCAAATATTTTTTTTACCCTCAATGATGGTTAGTCAGTGTTCTGTGTAGTGCTTTGTAGACCATTGTTCGTCGTTTTTTCTTTTGGCCTTCAAAATTCTATTAAATGATAGCTACGAAAAACATTGCTTAATACCATATTTAAATATAAAAAATAAGTTTAAACCAATTTCCTTGTTTTTCGAATAATTGATTGATTGTTGTTTAGCGTCAAGTGCAGTTATTTTCATAACGAGTTTACAAAAGTATACTAAAGTTTACAAAGTATATATTGGGTATGTAAAATTTGGCACATGAAAATAAGGATACATATTAGATTGGCTCGGGAACTGTTACCTAGCAGCAGGCCAACATCCACAACTACCAACAATGTATTAATCATTAGTCGCTGAAATGTGAATTTTACTAGCAAGAGACGGGACATTCATCATACAGGGGGCATTGATTTACGTCCCGTCCAAAGGGTGAGTTGTGTATTTGATTCCGCTCAAAAAGCACACGCCCCTTTTTGGATGGGTTGTACCCCCGGTAAGGGTTTTCATGTTTTAATATATAGATATATCGTCTCAACCAATGAACCTTTTCATTCAAAGATTTTGTGGAAAATGCTAAGTTGTTAATGTCATTATGATTGCGAATTGGTGCTGCAGTGTATAAACGGTGAATTACCAATCTCTTTGAGGGTTCAAGAACAAAAATACAAACCAAAATATAACTCTAATACTGTGAGGTCAAATATATGTATATTCCTCACATGGATAGCGTACGTTTATAAAGATTTCGCATCGTACACTTAGAGTCGCATATACATGCTTTGTCTAATAAAAATATTTAAGATTTCGTGATCTGCATAACGTTATCGCAGTTTACGATACTTCCATCTGCATGTGTTGTGGTCGTTTATGTTAAATGATTAATAGCAATATTAATGATTTACAATATTTCCCACCTCTCGATATCTTTATTTTAGATCACTTTCCTACAGTCCATTGGTAGGAAATATTCCAAGACGTAATTAAACACTTAGATATTTTGTCCCAGATATAAAGTGTTATTACAAGCTTCTGTTTATTATTGTATATGACTGGTCTTTTTGTCATTTTTATTTTGGCCATTGTATTATCTGTTCTTCTATTTACGGCTTCTGGTTACTCCTTTTATATCCTAAAGTTTTTCTTCAGGGTGGTTCGTCCTGCGCAATCATTCTATGTCAGTGGAGTTTTTTGCCATTGTTTTTCTGTTTGTTCTTTACATTTAGTCATTGCATTGACTGTTTTTTCTTCGATTTACGGCTTCTAATTATTCCTTTGATATCTTCAAACTGTTTTTCTTGGATGATGTTTAAATGCACAAACTATTAGAGAAATGTATTTGTATAATTTGTATCTAATGTAGGTTTACACATAGCATATCTCATGTATTTGTAGATGATCAGTCCATACGTTAGCGAGGGCCCAGGTGGCTCAGTGAGTTAGGTAGTTAGATTACCTAACAACTCGTACAAGCACATCACCAATACGGCGTGGGTTCGCGCCCGGCTTTGTAAATTACTAAAAAGACCCACACGACTCACAGCCGAAAGTGATAAAGTTTACCAGCTGCTTGCTCATGATCGGTGGTTCTCTCTGGGTACTCCAGCTTCTTCCACCACTAAAACTGGTCGCCATGATATAGCTGAAATATTGCTGAAAGTGGCGTTAAAACACCAAAAATCAAATCAATCACGTATTTGTAGATGATCAGTCTATACGTTAGTTTTACCTTGTCCTGTGTAGATATATTATATATTTCAGAAAAATAATTTTCATATGACTTCTTAATAGCTTCCAACAACATTAATGGTATTTTATTTGTGCAAATGAATAGAAACCTATTGTATTTCATACTTTTCTTTTTGCTAAGTTATTACCAAGTTATTATTTCCAGACAATAAAGAAAATACAATAGTGTTTTTAAACAGGTTGATTAAGGGTAAATATTTGTATTCTGAGCTTCATACAAATTTGGCATTTAAAGCAACAACAAAAAACACCCATATATCTTAGACAAATAACGATTTAAAGGAAAACAAAATCTGAAACGTTATATGTTTCCTGAAGTATAATCATCACAACTACTGCTTCACAACTCCAGGTTATGTTTTGTAAAGGATTCAATTTGAAAATTAATATTAAGCGAATAAACATTGTAATGTCATGTGTGCAACAAACCGCAATGCAATTTGTAACAATCAGTTAGTCAATTCAAATTATATTACATGTCTTTACGTCTTTAGTTTCGTGTAATAAACGACATTCGCTTCGTCTATGCTCCCATTTGTGACATTCAAATATTGGATTCAAGGTGTTGTACTTTTTTCTCTTTTCAAAAAGGGTAATCAGAAGCCGCAAATCGAAGAAGTACAGACAACGATTTGATTTTTTAAAATTATTGTTGATGTCTTAACGCCACTTTAAGCAATATTTCAACTATATCATGGCGACCAGTGTTAGTGGTGGAAGAAGCCGGAGTACCCAGAGAGAACCACTGACCATGGGCAAGCAACTGATAAACTTTATCACTTGCGGTTGCGAGTCGAGTGTACCCAATCTCAGATGTATCATCATCATGCAACAGATTTGATAGAATAAAACACTGATGGCGGCCTTTTGGCTTAAACGTTTGAATGAAGACACTATTTTTATATTTGTACCCATGTCGTATTGATGATATGCTTGTATGAGTTGTTAGGTAATCCAACTAGCTAACTCATTGAGCCACACGGGCCCTGTACAGACTACACAATGACCAAAAGGGAAAACAACGATACACAAAACACTAAAGATCGAGCAACACTAACCCCACTAAAACCGGCGGTGAACTCAGGTGCTCCGAAAGGGTAGGTAGTTTCTGCTCCACTCGCGGCACCCATTGTGTTACTTTTGTTACAAACCCAGTGATAAGTCATGAATGAGGAGAGGACCGGATTGTGATTACGACAAACGGAACATATCCGTGGTCATTTGTCACGTAGATACTCCGTAACGGTTAACAAAATCATGGTGGCGACCGTACAACTTTCGAAGTGATGACTTCAACTTAATCACTAGGAATCCCTGGTTCAGTAGCTTCCTTGTTAGCAGCAACCCAACGATCAAAGTTAGTAAATGTTAAGAGAGTAACTTGTATAATACTGTGATTAAGTTTTTGATAGACAACATATTTGTTAGGTTTGGTGGACGTGTTTTTCAAGAGGCAGTCGGTACAAACTTTGCTCCTCTTCTCGCCGACTTTTTCCTTTATTCATATAAGGCAGACTTCATACAGAGGCTTCTCAAGAAAAACTAAAAGAAGCTAGCCGGATCCTTGATTTTCATGTTCCGCTATATAGATGATGTTATTTTACTAAATAATTCTAGGTTTGGTGATTTCGTTGATCGCACCCATCCCATTGAGCTTGAAATAACGGATACCACAGATACATATAGGTCTGCTTTATACCTGGACCTACACCTCGAAATTGACAGGGAGGTGAGAATAACAACGAAGCTTTTAGATGATTTCAATTTTCCCATTGTGAACTTTCCATTTATATGTAGCAACATTCCAGCAGCACCTGTATATGGAGTATATCTCTCTCAATTGATACGATATTCCAGAGCTTGTGGTTCATATCAGGATTTCCTTGATAGAGGATTGCTGCTAACAAGGACGCTACTGAACCAAGGGTTCCTCTTGGTTAAGGTGAAATCATCACTTCGAAAGTGTTGCGGCTACCACCACGACCTGGTTGACCGGTATGGAATATCTGTGCCACAAATGACCATGGATATATTCTATTTGTCGTAATTACTTCACGGTCCTTTCCTCATTCATGAATCATCATCGGGTTTGTAACTAGGTTAACACGACAAGTACCACTAGTGAGTCAGGAACTGCTAACCCTTCCGGAGCACCCTATGGTTTTAGTGGGGTTCGTGTTACTCGATCTTTAGTTTTATGTGTATGTTTTGTAGATCGTTGTTTGTTCTTTTGTCCTTTTTCTTTTGGCTATTGTGTTTCTGTCCTTCTTCGATTTACGAATTCTGATGACCATTTTGGTATCTTCAAGCTCTTCGTATATATATATTGTTTTGGTCGGGTTTTATTTGACAAACATATTCCATTTTCCTTTGATTTGATATGGTTAATATAGTAGAACCCTACCTTCACGCGCGCTTTATGACATTAAATCCTTCTTCTAAGAAACCTCTCCCAGCTGATGGAATATGTTTGAGGCGGCATAATTATGTACTATTTATATTATCATGGCTTGGAACGTGAAAGTCATTTGAGACTATATATTGTACTTTAGTATGTTTTTTCATAGATCGGATAAATAGACTGAGTATATTTATATACATTTAATGACATTCGCTTCAGGGTTTTTATAAAATTCATACTGTAATTATCTAGTTTTTTAGTGTATGTAAACTCCTACCTTAATTTTTTATACTATGCTTATTGCTGCGAACTGGCTAGCAATCATTGACTTGGGTTAATCACCCCACACTATCGTGGCACCAGATATATATTTATTCACCCCACATTACAGTGACACCAGATATAGTTCCTCTTTTAATTACTTGTCTGACTGTGTTATTATCTATTTGTAGGCTTATGAAATAGAAGTTAACATACAAAAAGTATCTGTGATTAAGTTTTTTCATGTATTTCAATCATTTTGTGGTTATTTCGTTATAAACGATGCAACACATATTTTGAAGATATGAGTTATTGATCATTAAGTGTAAAACTTCTAATAGCGTTTTTGGTTTATATTAATATAGATCGAAAATATGTAAAAATATATGATTTCATCATCATATTCAAGGTAATGCTATGGCCTTGGCACTGCTATTACGTACTTTTAGCTATGTACAGAAATTGCTTGCTTAAGAATATACTTTTTTGTGTTCTGAATCACTCTAACATTTAAACATTCAGATACTGTAATAAACGTCCAGAGAAACTGGCAACACTGGGTACACAAGAAACAGGACGAAAACAAACACAGCACACACAAAAACACACACACACACAACTTTACGCCAACAAGCACAAATAATGTAAATAAGACATGAGCTCGTAATATTTGCTTAATAAGATAACGTAATATTTATCATGCAATCATTACATATCCAGTTATATAAATATACCTCGTCTTGTATACCAATAACAGTAATCCTGTAGCGGATTCAGGTAGAGCTAACTATTAAGAAACGGGAATAGCAAGCACGTACCGGAAAGATGGCACACTCAAAAACGACTGCAAACACGCTGGTATCTCATCTCTTCAGTTATAATTTGGCAGTTGATTTGGAGTTTTTGAAAAGGCAGAATAAATACAATGCATTTACATTGTCTGCAAAAATGAGATTTGTTGATATTCGATGGGAAGCAGGTGGAAAATGCCCACCAAAGGTTCGCATTTCTACCTGCTCTGAAAACCCTTCGAAATGCATTTCATATTTTCCAACATACATATATAGTATAATATATATGCATCTAGTACTACTGTACGAAAAAAATGAGCGTAATGAACAGTCACAGTCCCTTTCTTAAGCATGATAAACAGACAATGCTTGATAAAGATTTTTAAAATGACTGTCACCAGTTCAAAAATGACTGTCACAACAGTTTAAATTTAGCTTTGCTACCGTTAAAAAATTACCATCAGATTTTGCCCGCTCAAAGCCAAAATACTTGAAAGCCAAACAATTCAAAAGTCTTTGGAAGCAAGAAAACCAAAGAGCATAAACAAGACAACCAAAATCGGCTATGGCCACCTGCGTCTGAGGGAGGAGAACTTAGCATTAACAATAAATACATGATTTATGAATTGTAAATTCAGATAAACAATATGTAATTGCTGCAGACATGTTCCCGATTTTAACTGTAAAATCTGTCTTAAAAAGCATAAATGTTAGTTTCCTTTGAACAATTAAAGCAAAAACCGACTTTGAAAATAGATGGGAGAAGGAAGAAAAACAGAGTACGCGTTTTTCGATTTTTTTATATTCCTTTTGATTTTAATCACTGGTGATGTTTTGTGTATCCAAATTGTGATAGGGGTCGTCGTGGTCGTGATCGTATGGTAGTTAGATTTGCAACTTCCTGTGAAATCGGTGCCTATCACCACTAAAGTTGGGAGTTCGAACTCCGCTCATGGCGAGGTGTACTCGATAAAACATTATGTGATAAACTTTGTCAGTGACCTGGGGCAGGTCAGTGGTATTCTCCAGGTACTCCGGTTTCCTCAAGCAATACAACTGACCACCACGATATAACTGAAACATTGTTGACAATTGCGTTAAACCCCAAAATCCAAAACTATATTGTAATATTGCGGGACATGTGGTGTTCAGTTGCTGCAGACATGTTCTTGATTTTAACTGTAAAACCTTTCTTAAAACACACATAACTTTTAGTTTCCTTTGAACTATTTACAGCAAAAAAACCCTTTGTAAATAGATGTAGGCGGAAAAACAGAGTACACGTTTTTCTATTTTGTCATCTTCCTTTTGGTTGTTTTTCACTGATGATGTTTTGTATATCCAAATTGTGATTTGTATCCTGATCTAATGATAATTTGACAAAAAATATTATTATCCTAATTTTTCTACCATTATTTTAGGTCATGGTACATTGATAAACAAATAGTTCATAAACAAACATTGAAGTGTAGAAAGTAAAATTATGCAAAATAAACAAAATGTTTCAATTATCACACAGACTCCACAATCACACCTTTTAAGCACTGTTCCAAGATCGGAGTGGACATGAATTCGTTCCGATAATTAGGAAACGAATACCCCTTTTTGAGTCATTTCCGCTTGTGCTTAAATTAATATCCCAAGAATTAGCAACAGTGTATGTCATATAGAAAATGCCAAATTGTTTTCTTCTTTTCTATCATTGAAATGATGTTTATTTGATGATTTACCACGTCGCAAACACTCCTACACAGCAGCAAATTTTGTACGTTTGCTTCACATTAATCATAATATAAATATCACCATTACGTTACCATACCATGGAATCAACGTGTATCAGCAACAATATCGGACTTCAAATAAATGAAACACCACGAAATCTTAACAGTTGATATTTTTAAATGTGTGGAAATATTGAAATAACTATCAGACTGGTCCAATAGTATTGTTATATCAGACATTTATTATTAGCCTGACAAAGTAACAACAAGTTTCATTAGAGTCCATCGGGTTTTCTTACAGAAACGATGCATTTTTATTCCGGCAATCAATTGTATTTTTTATATTTGCTAATGAACACTGAAAGTTGAATACGTGAATGGTATACGTGGAGTATGACATCTTCTTTTTATGAACCAAGATATGAAGTTATAATATATTAATTGGAATAACTATTACTGTTGTCATTCACAGAGCATGGACTCGTTTAATAATACACTTGGGACCAAGAACACACCCCAGGTAGGACTTTAATACTTTTCTATGAGTGTTTTTTCAGCATAAGACTAACGAATAGTAATGTTTATACTAAATTGGTTAAATCGAACGTTTTATATCAAAATATTATTAGTTAGTTATATATGTTTCTCCCCTTAAATGAACCATATTCCTAAGGATAGGGATTAGTATAAGTTCCAGCAACTTGTTTCCCAATCCCAATTATATATAGTTGAATATTGTAATGTTATGTTACGTTGAATAAATTAATACAATATGTTTAAAGTTTTAAAACATATAATTTCAACATCACTGAAATAAAAAAAAGTAATTAAATTTTCAAGTGTATTTCCAAATTTATTTTGACAACATGATATTGTATTAAAGTTTTTCGTACTTATAAAGCAGGACATCAAATGTAATTAATTTCAGTAATAAAGATATGCCTTTCTGTTGTTTAACGTCTAATCATATTGATCAATAGAAATTCAATCCGTAACTTGCTAAGTTTTCAATTTATCGTGCGCTGTTCCAATATAGGACGGGTATATACGGGAATGTCAGTTGTCTATGAATATTTCAGCAATAAAAAACAAATCTCCATTTGTAATTTGGAATACTAATTAAGTAGATATAATTATGAATATTTCATCTTTGTATACGTAGTATTTCCAATGGATATTTAAATATCAAAACCATACAGTAAGTTGTATCACTACTGTAGAGCATTGTCAACATCTGTTGTATTACACTGCTGTATTACACCGAAACGTATTGTCCACTGATGTTCAAATCGTCTCTTGTTGTGATGATATTTGAATATTACTGTTGAAAAAATAAAACGATACACCTTTTCAGCTTATAAATATAAATTCATATATATGAAATAGATCGCAAAATCTAATGACAAATCACATTTCACTATGGCTGCTTATTAAAATTGTTTTTAAGTTGGGAGTGAGTGTGCAAACTGAATTTGCACTGAAATAGTTTAATATTAAGGAGAATTACAAAGATTTTTTGACTTGTTTCATATTGTATCTAGTGCAATTTTCCTCAAAAATACAGGTTGTTTTATGGTGATTAACGCCACTTTCAACAATATTTCTGTTATATCTTGGCGGTCAGTGTTATTGGTTGCGGAAACGGGAGAACCCGGTGAAAACCATCGACCTGTCGCAAGTCACAGACAAACTATATATCATAATGTTGTATAGAGTACACCTCGCCTGAACGATATTCGAACCCACAACGTAGAGCATTGTCAACATCAGTTGACGAAAGAGGTGTCAAAAACCACTACTGTTTTGCTCTGAAACGTGTAGTCCACTGTTGCTCAAATCGTCTCTAGATCTGATGAAATTTGAATATAACTGTCGAGAAAATAAAACGATACGCCTTTTCAGAGACTTAACAATTCACATATATGTAATAGATGACAAATCGCATTCACCGTGGGTGCTTATTAAAATTGTTTTAGATTGGGAGCGAGTGTATAAACTGATTTTTTACTGAATTTGTTTTATATTACTGAGAATTTCAAAGATGTTTGACTTGCTTCATATTGTATATAGTACTATTTCACTCAAAAGTAAAATGTGGTGCAGCAAAGGAAAACACATGAATGAAATTTCTAATAGAATACGCATGTAATTGTAACTGATGTAACATGAAAAATGGGACATTTTGTTTCAGAACAGGTGGTGTAAGTGGATTAGTGACACTATCGTACAATTAAGGAATATTTTCAATTTTTGAACAGGTTATACGATATAACCTGGTTTGGGACAGTTTACGCTTAATAAACTGCGAAGCAAACTGTTTCAAATCAGGCTATACAAGTATAACTTCTTCACAAATTTCAAATATTTCTTATAATGTAATGCTTACAACAAAATTTAACGATTTCTCGATTTTAATTTCGATTATTTCATGGGACTATTTGAATTAGTCGTTTGCAAATCATAGCATTGGTGATGTAACAACACAGATCCAGGTTATCAAGTGTGACCAATGGTGCTTTAGGCGGATAGGTCCAATCACATTGCAGTATTGACAGAAATTAAATTATTTTCGCATTTCTTTGAATTTTTTTTTTTTTCGCGAGATAAGCATTTATCGTCGTACATTCCTATTTCAAAGAATAATATAATTTACTTGGCTATTAGGAATATATTTATTTCATTTTACATTGCTCAAGATTAAAAATAAAAGCCACAATTCCAGAATAGGGTTAGGGTTATGATGTTTCACGCCACTTTCAACAATAGTTCAGCTATATCGTGGCAGTCACCTTTAGTGACGGGGGAAACATTAGTGGTGATAGGCACTGATTGCATAGTAGTTGTAAATCCAACAATCGTAGGACCACCACCCCCACAATGATAGATAAAATGAAAAACAGAGTACCACACTGTCAGAACAACTCCAAAATCAAACATCAAAATCGTAGAAAAATACATAAAAATAAGATGTATTGTAAGTAATGAATGTTTCACAAGAATAGTATGAATAATTTAAAAAAAACCCACCAAAAATCAAAGATGGTTGGTTGTAATCGACGTATGTAAGCGCGTTTTTTGACGACTGCCTGAAAGGCAGAACTTTTTGGGCGTATGTTTTGTCACGAGTGAGCGAGTGGCTGTTGTTTAATGACAGCTCATCAATTTTTCATCTATATTATGTCGAGAACAATTTAATTTTCAATATGATGATAAGGTTCGCTTTGTACTAGACAAACACATTTTTTTTTATATAGCGTTAGCTCACTGAAGCAACAGTCCGTGGATAGAAATGTCGCCCCACTCGGACACTTTATGCTAATTCCGAGTCAACCAGTCTTTGCTCTTTCTGATTAATGCTGCGTGATAGCGGAGAAGCAACAAATACCAATTGTATAGTCTTTGGTTTGACTCAACCGGGGATCGAACTGAGGATCTACCGCACTCGAGGCGAGCACACTAACCATTACACCACCGATGCGGTTGTGATTTTTTGGTCATGTTCTGTCTACATTTTCACAAAATTTGCTGTAACAGCGAAGTTTTAAAAGAGCTAATTATGATATACTCTCCTGTTTGTTTGTTTGTTTGTTTTGTTTGTTTATTTATTTTTTAAAAACTTTTCTCGTTTAAATGATATGCACGTTGATTTTGTAATTCAACATAATCCGCATCTATTGTAGCAATACTGTATATATTTAAGTAGAGCTGCCATACATAGGGGCCGTCATGGTCGTGATCGCATGGTAGTTGGATTAACAACTACCTATGCAATAAATGCCTATCACTACTAACGTTACGAATTCAAACCCTGCTCATGCGATACAACATTATGTAATAACCTTTGCCAGTGACTTGCGGCAGGTCGGTGGTTTTCTCCGGTTTCCTCCACTAATAAAACTGACCGCCACGATATAACTGGAATGTTGTTGGAAGTTGCGTTAAACATCATAACCCTAACCCCTAAACACAAGCGTTTTATAGATAGTATTACCTATGACTTGTACATTTATACGCTTACACATAAAGTGGTGTGCTGTGTAATGTTCGGTGTTTTCCTCGCATGTAGAACCGCATCATTTCAGCAAGAGCGGAGGTTTAGACACATAAAACTATCTCAACCTCGCAACCTAAAATGTAATATATTAAGCAAATTGCAACATAGAGGATTGCAGGTTAGAATAGATATAATTTGATAGTGTGTTATTAGCACAATATGAAATGAATATATGCTTAATAAAAATAAAAAATTTCATCCGACCATACTCGCATATAATAGTAATAAAAACATAGATACGATGTATCATGTCTATATAGAAAATATATGTTGGAGCAGGAAATTCATAGGGCCTATACAGGATAGCAGAATCTGCTCCAGATACCTATCCCTGGAAAGCTGACATTTAGCTTTAATAATAATAATAGAATTTAGAAATTGTTGAAAAAATCTTACATAAGTATATTCTCAAATATAAAGTTAATGATTGAGGGAGAGGGGAATAATTAACGTCACTTTTAACAATATCTTAGTTACATCATGGCGGTCAGCTTCATTGGTAAAGGAAACTGAGTACCCGGAGAAAACCACTGACCTGGTCGCAAATTACCCACAGACTTTTTCTCATAAGGTTTTTTCGAGAACACCTCGCTATGAACTTAATGATCGAGTGACGATTCCAACTGTATTGCTTTGAAATTTAACATGTAATTTCTGACACGAGAAAAGATTGTATCTGCATTTCAAAATAAACAGTGATTTCTCTGTGGCAATCTAGAGATTTGTGATAATTTAATTTTTATTAAATTAACTATCAACATGATACAAGGGTTTTTTTTTGTGTGTTTGTTTGTCAATATCTTCATAATCAACATCTGTTTAATAAAATAATCAAATTCTGGGTGTTCTGTATCTTATTGATAAAGATTCAGTTGTAATTTATTTTTGCAATTTGATATATCTGACATTTGTTTCGTGTTTTTTGAAAAAGGAAAAAACAAATGTTTCTGATACTTGGAGCAAGTTGACCGTTATCTATACTCATTATTTCGTTAATGATGTACCAATGATAGACTATATATTCTTATCATTGTTTAGATATTTCCTGTGTTCTTTTGGTTTTGTTTTTTTAAGTAATAAGCAAGGACTACTATTTTGAAACATATTTTTTTTTCTCATAACTACTAGCTACTTGCTTATTGTCATTGCTGTTATGGATATATTAGAAAATAAGTTAATTTGATGTGAATAACGCAGTATGATTGGCCGATTCACCTGGTGCAAAATTGGTTTTACTTGATAATCTGGGTTGGTATTGTGACGTCGCCAACATATTCATTCGCCAACGACAAATTCAAATAGTCCCATGAAATAATCGTAATTAATAACGAGGAATCATTATTTTTTGTTGTAAGAATTGAATTATAAGAATATGAAATTTGTTCCATTTGTGAATAGGTTATACTTGTATAACCTGGTTTGGAACAGTTTACGCTTTTCATAAACCGCTTCGCATATTAAGCGTAAACTGCCCCAAGCCATGTTAAAAAAATTGAACATATTCCTTAGATATATTTGTAAAATGTTTATTTCAAAGAATTACAATGTCCAACAATGAACAATGATACGTTTTCAGAAATGAAACAATGTATCTCTCTCTCAACCAGTCTTTTTCAATGGATACGAATTGAGAAGAAAATCAATTAATGAAATGTACTTTTCTTGTAACTTCCAGATTACAGATTTTCCTTTGTTCCCAGTACCAATTGGAAAAAACGTTCTAAATAAGACAAATCTATTACTGATTAAGAAACGGATTACACTATGGCTTTCATAACTACTTGAATCGAAATTAACTTGAAAATCATTTGCTACCAATCCTAGTTTATATTGAATATTTCTGAGGGACAATCAGTTTTTAATGACCGGGAACATCTCATACTAATTTGCAATCACTGACTTGCTACCGTCGAGGGAGTAGGGCATAGAAATAAGACGCGCTGCGGGATATAGCTCTGCACGAAATGTGTCCACTATTTATTTGGGGCTGGACGAATCAACTAGCCCTTAGGACGCAACAGAAATGAGTGCCACGTGTATGGAAATTGCTACGCCTATTGCATGCAGCAACAAATAGCAACAGCTCGTAATCAGTGGTCGTTTATGGATCCTTGCAAGGCAAATTCATTCTACACTATGCACTGTATCCTGTGTCGTAATCACAATCGGATCATTTCCTCATTCATGAATTATCACCGGGTTTGGCGCAAGAGTAACACGACCAAGCGTCTGAGTTTACCCCAGTTATTAGTGGGGTTCATGTTGCTCAATATTTAGTTTTCTTTGTAGTGCTTAGTAGATCGTTGTTTGTTCTGTTTCACTTATGTTTTGGCCATTGTGTTGTCTGTCCTTCTTCGAATTACCTCTTAGTTAGTTTTAAACATTTTTTGTCTGTAGTAATCTACAATCCCAGTTTTACCTTTTTACCTACATGCTGTATTGTGCGTAGGCTTGTTCTTCTCGGGAATATACTAGCTGTAATACTGCTCACTTGACGTTAAGCAGCAATCTATCTATTAATTAACACCAATAGATCATAATAGTTATCCAGTTTTTAGATACAGGTCTTGTATGCTCTTCCAGACCCGGACCTTCAATGAGGGACACCTTTTCAAAGACTTTCGTTCGATTAGATGATCATTATTGTTTAACGTCACGTGATCAGTATTATATGTATATGTATGACGAATATGAGTTTATAAATAAGTAAAATGTAGGCGGCACTGAGATGTATATTTGTATTGCAACTGGAAAAAATTGAGGGGGCAATAAATAGGATCGGATATTTTTTGTTTTGCAAACCGTCAACAGTGACTACTCCTTTTGATGTGTTGCTCATCGTGTGCATGGTCCTAATAATTCCAACAAAACTCATTCCCACAAAATGATGCACGAACGGAGTCCCGTCCATAGGTCTAGCTCCATATTTGATTCTTCCCACATTATTATCAGAGTTGAACGGAGCAGCGACGAAATTAGGTTCCTTAGTGGCCTCAAGAAGCTTTAGATTTGTATGTAAATACACGTTTAAATAATGTGATGTCTTTATAGTTTTACTATTAAATTGCCAGAGGCGTCTCTGGACAAAGAAAAGATGTTATAACAGGTGGTTTATATATAAAAATGCTAACTGATTAAAACAAGATGTTTAAATTGTTTTACTTGTATGGTAAATAGCTGTTATATTTTATATATTTGATGATTGGTAAAGATAAACATCTGTTTGACTTCATAGGATTAACACATATTTTATGATTTAAGAAGTCATACTTAATGTGACATTTATCACCAATTATAGTTCAATCGCTTATAATTGTTTGTTCCTTAGACTAACGGTCTTTTTACAGTTCATTGACCCTGCTATTGTATTGCCTATGATTATGTTTGCATTCATATTTGTGATAATGTGTATGTATGTGGTCTGTTTGAATGGAAGTGAATCTGTGCAGTACTTGTATCGTTTTTATTCGTAACTGTATTGGCGTTGGAGATCCAATTACCAAGAGGGGAAGGGATTTGGGAGCATATTTACCGATTTAACCCCGCCACATGTTTCTGCCTTTCTAAAGACAGGATATTGATTTGCAACGTCATATGTCTTGGTATTTTTTGTATACAACTGTCTCGGTCGGGGATAACATTTAGCAAGGAAGCAAAATGGAATAAACATGTAGAAAATTTAATAAAAAGTGTCTCTAAACACATATGTGTTTTGCGTAAATTGAAATATAAATTAAATAGAAAAAATTTAGAGAAATTATACTTAATTTACATTCGACCAATATTTGAATATGCATGTGAGGTCTGGGACAAATGTGGTGTCTCTAATTCGCGCAAATTGGAGAGGTTACAGTTGGAGGCAGCTAGAATTATCACCGGACTTCCAATCTTTACCAACACAGGATATCTATATAGAGAAACTGGCTGGGAGAGATAGGAAGAAAGAAGAAATAGGAGAAAGCTCCAATTATTATATAATATCCAAAACGGTAGCACACCCTCTTATTTACTCGATCTTATTCCCCCAACAATCCAAAGTACGATTATTTATCCCCTTCGAAATGGCAACGATATTATTGTTCCATTCTGTAGACTATCTTTAACTAGAGATTCTTTCGTCTCAGCTACAGTAAGGGAATGGAATAACCTTAATCTTTCAGTGCGTAATCTTGACACACTATCTAAATTTAAAAAGGCAATCCGCAGTTCAATCTCAATGCCAATTCCGAGACACTATTCTTATGGTCCTAGAAAACTAAATATAATTCTAACATGTATTTCATGCAAGCTGATGGAACACATCATTACCAGCCATATAATGAAACATGCTGACACACACAATATCCTCTATCCGCTACAGCATGGATTCCGGAAAGGCCTATCATGTGAAACCCAATTAATTGAATTTGTTGATGGCATCACACGAAACATAGACGCAGGTAAACAAACCGACTGCTTAATAATGGACTTTTCAAAAGCCTTCGACAAGGTCAGCCATAGCCTCCTTCAACATAAATTAGATCACTACGGCACCCGTGGAAAGACCGGTGAGTGGATCAAGACCTTCCTCTCAGACCGAAGCCAGTCTGTCGTTATTGAAGGAGAGTCATCAGATAAGATACCGGTGGAATCGGGAGTACCCCAGGGGTCAGTCCTAGAACCCAGCTTATTTCTTTTTTATATAAATGACATGCCAGAAGGGATAACATCAAAAGTGAGACTTTTCGCAGACGACACAATTGCATACTTGACAATTTCATTAGACCAAGATGCAAGAACGCTTCAATCAGATCTAGATAAGCTAGAAAAATGGGAAACATCATGGTTAATGGCATTCCATCCAGAAAAATGCAATGTTCTAACCATTACAAAGAAAAGAAATCCAATAAAGTTCAACTACACTCTCCACGGGCATTCACTTCAACATGTGACCTCAGCAAAATATCTCGGCTGTACAATAACATCTGATCTAAAATGGGGACCGCACATCAACAACATCTGCAACAAAGCAAACTCTACCATCGGCTTCCTCAAGAGAAATCTGAATATTGCCAACAAATCAGTCAAAGAAAGAGCTTATCAGTCACTAGTGAGACCATCTTTGAATACTCTAGTGCAGTATGGGATCCACATCAACAACAGGATAAACAACGCCTAGAAAGGATACAAAGAAGAGCTGCAAGATACGTCACTAACAGATACCACAACACCTCATCTGTTAGTGATATGCTCGATCAGCTTGAATGGCCATCTCTAGAAAGCCGAAGAACAAACTCCCGGCTTACCATGATGTATAAAATGACGAAAAATCTAGCAAATGTTGACACTAGTGACAAACCTATACCACTCCAAAGACCATCAAGAAATTGTAACACCCTGGCATTCAGCATTCCATCATGCAGAACATCCATACGGAAGGAATCATTCTATCCAAGAACCACCAAGGATTGGAATGCTCTAAAGGATGCCAGTGTTGGGGCACCGAGTCTTGAAGCTTTCAAGGCTTGCCTCCGTCAGTAAGCTGCCAGTGCCGTTTTTAACCTCACTAAATATTCCGCACACAAATTTTGTAGTTTTTACATGCGCACACCCAAAGTGGCAGAATAGTCAATCAGATGACGGAGGCCGCTCAACGGAAGAGGAATACAGCTTCGCTGCAACGCATCCTTCTTGAATTACGATTTATGTAAAGTAAAAATGTTATCAAATGCTTCCTGTAACTGTGGCGCACCATGTGAAAATTCTCACCATTTCTTTTTTGATTGTGATAAATATACAGATAATAGGGAAATAATATTTAATAGTCTTATCTGGCTACCTTCTAACATTAATATTGATGTAAATCTACTGACAAAAGGAAGTGATCTCCTAACATACCAAGAAAATATAACTATTTTTAAACATGCTTTTAAATATATTAAAGACTCCAAAAGATTTGCAATTGTCTAAATGATCTAAAGAACCAACACACATCTCCAAAAGTATTTATTCTCTTTTCTTTCTTCTTTATTCTTTTTTTTCCCGTATATTGTCTAAACCTATGTTTTTGTATCTAATCATTCTTTGTATATTTAACTCTATGCTATTATATACATATTATATCATTTCATTGCGCATGCTAATCCATATTGTAAATTATTATATTCGGGAGAAGACTTCATAAGTTGGAAAAACTTGTGCCCGATCCCTATTTGTTATATTTAGCAAATAAAAATATGTTTAAACTAAAACTCGGTCGGGTAAGAGAGGCAACAATTAAGTGATTGTCGGTTTTTTTTTGCGTGATTGTTTCCCATAATTGCTTAAATGTTCTTTTCGTAATGTCCGTTTAAACGAATATTTGTTGCGACTAATAAAATAGACTTATTTATTAATAAGTGTCACGTAATTAATCAAAGTTTTTCAAGAAAAATCTACCTCTTATGTATTTCATCTCTTTATTGTAGCATTCGTTCGGTGATTTGATGTACACTATCAATTATTGCTACTGTATACAGGGGCGGATCCAGGGGGGGGGGGGGTGGGGGCCACCCGGCGCGCAAAATACCCCAAAAATGTTCGCGCTTCCCTCCGGTATTGGAAAAAATATGATTTTTTGGGGTAAAATCGTAATGTTCACACGAAATACCTCAAAAATTGTCGCGCCTCCCTTCGCTCGGCGCAATTTTTTTAAGTGCGCCCCCCTAACTTGAAATCCTGGATCCGCCCCTTGTATAACATTATGAAAAGAGTGTTATATTTGTTATGATCGTGTAATCAGGACGTTACGTACGTTAACATATTAAGGCAGGATGTTACACCCATTACGTTTCTTAAAATTGTGGGTGTCACGAACATGAGTTTATATGTGAACATATCAAGACGAGGCTATCATAACGTTTACATGAAACATCAGAAGTTAACGAAATCAAAGCTATTTCTTTATTAAAACGATATATTTTTTATAGCAATTTCATTTAGAAGAACAACAATATAGTTTGTGTGACAACTTTATGATACTGTATATTTCCAGTTTATGACCAACTAACCTTATGTTGGGTCAATGTCTCTGTGGCATTGTCATTGTAATGATCGTATGGTAGTTAGACGGGTTTATTTCTAACCGTGCATTCAGAGCTGATCACCATTGAAAATGTACGATGCCATTTACTTTCGGAAGGTTATAGGTTGTTTATCGATACTTAGGTTCCCGCAAATGGTAAAATCAGTCTTGATATATTATTGAATAATTTGATTTGATGTGAATTCTGCAATCTAATTAGCTGACCCACCTGAAGCAACATTGGTTGTACTTGATAACCTGGATTGAAATTGTGACGTCACCAACATATTCATTCGCCAACGACAAATTCAAATAGTCCCATGAATAACCGTAATTAAAATGTTAAATGTTGCTGTAAAAATTAAATTATAAGGAATATGTTCAATTTTTGAAGAGGTTATACTTGTATAACCTGATTTGGAACAGTTTATGCTGTTCATAAACCGCTTCGCGTTTTGCTAAGCGTAACCTGCCCAAAGCCAGGTTATATCGTATAACCTGTTCAAACCAGGTTATATCGTATAACATGTGTTGTTAAATACTCGTAATGCCGACCATATACATAATGTTCAAGCTTAAATTTAAAGCATATTGTATGCCGTATGAAATATTTACAGTGAAGAATATTGTTTTCATTCTTCTATTAGTTGTTGTTACTATACAATTATTGCACTTCATTGAGTGCGATATGATGTGTTATGGAGCACTGAAAAGTAATATTGACCAAGGCCGAAGGCCGCGGTCAATATTGCTTTTCAGTGCTCCATAGCACATCATATTGCACAAAATGAAGTGCTGTAATTGTTTTATTACATTTAACATTCCCAGGTTGTTTTGTTTGTACTTGGATCAATTTTTAGGGATTGTTTGTTGTTGTTTTCTTCCAAATTCAAAAGCACTTGAGCATCCATTTAATATCATATTCAGTGTGTACAAATTTATATTACTAATTCAGTGTGTACAAACTTATATTACTAATTCGATGTGTACAAATTTATATTTGCATTCTGCTTGCGTTTGTTAAACTTCTGTGCCACTTTCTGTTTGTATTTGTGTGACGTCATTGCAACGGACGTAGAAAACGTTTGGCTAGTAAATTTTAAAATTTTGCCGGGATTTCGCCCACCGCTAAATAGATCGTTCAATATGTAATCCTGCCGTGCAATATGACGATTTATCACAAAAAACGAATTATATGATTTTATAATACTGTATAAAACCATAAATGTAATAAAATAAATAAAGGTAAACAATATACAAACATTATTTTTCCAATGCAATATGTTATACTTTGACGATATACATCTTTGATATTTGACAAGAAAAAAAGATCTTTCTGTCAAAATATAAACAATAAATAATCAAATTTCGTATTAGATGGCCACACATTTTCTTATTTATAATATTTTTTTAATAAAAATATGTGCTATTTTTGTCTCCCTTGCTACAACAATGGCAGATGGTTCGAATAAAGCGTAGATTATCAGCACAGATTGTTTATATTCTAGAGATGTACTTGTTTTGTACATAGATTTCCCAGTTGTATCAAAGAAAATCGTATTTGAATATTGATCAATTTGTCTTAATGTGCCGGAAATACAGACAGTAGTACGTTTGTTTTTACATTTATGATTATAAATAACCCTAAGTATTTAGAAGTTAACAACTGACGTGTTTGTAACAAATAAAGTCCTACTGATAACAGAAGACTGATAAAACAAAATCATCTATTATCCGATATTCAATTTTCCAATGAGTTTGACTTACTTCTCTTGAAAACTCGGGCTCAAGACGGATCCCCTTTGAGGCAGAATATCAAATATCAATAGTAATTACAGTGGATTCTTTTGAGGTCTTTTTGTTAATCTGGAATACTTTGCAAAACATATGTTTTTTTAAAATAAGAATGTTCTTCAAGTTGCAAATTGGTTCCTCACGGGGCCAAATGTCGTGTGGAATTTTACCAGTACACATTGTTCACCATCCTTCCTCATTGTCTGTTTCCGTATTTGGTATTTTAGTTTTTCTGGGATACTGCCATTAAGGTTAAGTTAACCAACTAAGCAGTTTTAGCTTTTACAAATAATATTTGTTGTAATGATAATGAGGTCTATGAGATATAATTTCATTCAATATCAGTTCTTAACGGCTGTCTTCAGGAAAATCAGTTTGTAAAAAGCAATCTCCTATACAAAGGGGAATAAAAAAGTAGATATCTCATCTAATGAGCCCTACGCGTTTCTCGAATAACCTTCATCGAGTACGCACATAGAAAACATTACGTCTTTAGGAGTAAGTAAACCAAACATCGACTAAGGTCACCTATCATATTTAACAAATTACGTTATTGGAAATTGTAAATTTAAAGCATAAATATATCTAATAAATCATGTCAGTTCATCGGCACTGATAACTGGACAGATGATATCATCGTGGATTAATTCTCAATCAATCAAAGGTACATGCATCTACCCAGTGATAGTGATAAAACGGAGATACCTAATTAAGTACGCGCGACACGTTTCTGGAATAACGTTCATCAAGTACTCTCATTGTCAAAAGACTTCATATGCTTAAGGCAATTAGACAAAAATCTATAAGAAAACTGTTAACAAGATGAGTGTTAAGAAGAGTTTGAAGATACCAAAGAGGTAATCAGAATCCGTATATCGGAGAAGGAGAGACAACGCATTGGCCACAAGAAAAAAAGACAGAAGGACAAACAACAATTTACAAAACATACACATAAAACTAAAGATCGAGTAACACGAACCCCACTAATAACCGGGGTTAACTCATGTGTTCCGCAGTTTTAATAAAGAAGTATCCGGTTTTAATTCTGGAGCCTCACGTTTTAAACATACCATATAATTTATATAATTTCGACCTCCATGAACACCAATATGAATTAATATGTATTACTTATCAAGTGTTTTACACATACAGTTAAAAGGCTTTATAAATAAATTCCGTCGGATCTACTTGAGAGTCTATACAGATGTGTTACTTGATTAGTATTTATCAAACGTTTGAGGGTTTCAATTAACTAACTGTTGATACGAACCTAGCAATTGTTTGTATATACATTGGCATGAAGTAGAAATTATAATTTGCACTATGTTCAATAGAGAATAATGTACACAAGCTTATAGGAATTACAACTTTGATATACACATTTATAATATTCTATTAGAGATATATTTCATTTTATCTTATACAGCCTCAGTTGTTTGAACGAGGACTCATATCTGTGTTTGTTTGCGTATTGTGGTGTCCAACACATATTGTGTTGTGTTATTGTTTTGCTTGTCTTCGTCTTGTGTATCCTATGTTGACAGTTTCTCTGGATTCTCCATTTGTATTTGCTCCTTCGGTATTCTCTAACGTTTATTTATACCTAAGTTATCACAATTATGATATACCCGTTTAAAATATTCTATTAAAGATGAATTTCATTTTAGCTTTTATAGCCTCATTTATACCTAAGGTTTTGATATAAATGTATGAAATGTTTTATTAGAATGGATGTTATGCTTCCAGAAACAACTTGATTTTAACTGTAGTTATATCATAGCAAGAGTAACAACGTGCTCTCCCAGTGAAGCAGCAACCGTTTTTCATTCTAGAGCACCTTAGTTCACCCAAATTTTAGTGGGGTTTCTGCTCAATCTCTAGTTTTCTGTGTAGTGTAATGTCTACCATTATTTGTCTGCTTAACCTTTTCTTTATTGTCCATTGTATTACTTATCCTTCTATTTATGGCTTCTGATGACCCCGCTTGTAGGCGTAATAGAGACTAATTAAGCAAATAGAGGCAAATCAAGCTACCATACGATCGCGGCTACGTCGTCCCATGATATTTACGATCCATAACAAATATTATTTTCCAGGGAACTTATAGTTCATATTGTCTTAATTGGTTTATTCATATTTCCGATATATGGTCTGGTAATTGTCATAGAAGAGACTTTGTTCCACAATCTGAATGTCTCCCATAGACGAATATATTAGTACCAGTAGGCGACTTTAGATAATTATAGACATATACTGTTTACGTTTATCTAATACAGTTAATATTGCGAAAAGAAAGTTTAAAACAGTGATAGCAAAAAAGTCCATCAATATCAACAAAACGAACAATCACCTCCCACCTCAAATCATTGCGCATATTAAAGACCACGACATATGACGTTAGAAACCCGTGTCCTTATTTGGGATATGCCAACAAAAATGTGAAACTGGCAATACAGATATGAACAAACGATAGAAAACCTGCACAGATTTGCTTCCAGTCAAACATACCACATACTAGCACAAAGATAAATAACATACGTTTTATTACATTTGTAAATCATAGCAAGGAAAGTATGTAGATACTAAAAGGGACATCTAACATTACGTCCTTCTTTCGCTTTGTAAACAAACGAGCGATTTATCGATTGGGTATAATCTCATTACCACATGGCGCTGGTGCATGTGACTGACTTTCCCGTCGTAAATGTACGTTGATGAATTATCGTCTGCTCGAATTTGGTAGCATAAATTGTGTGCGACATTGTCCGCAAGTGTAAATATAAATTACCGTCTTCCAATCAAAGTATTTGTACTCTTAGACATATCAGAATCGAAATAATTCATGGAAGCCAGAATGTGTTCTGAGTTGTAACATGGGTTGGCGGATATTAGTTAATTTTTTCCCTAGTCAGAATGGCTCGGGATAAAATAATAATACCGCCAATCCATGTTAAAACTCAAAACACATTCTGGCTTCCATGCTTTATTTCTTAATTAGAAGCCGTAAGTCGACGGACAGACAATGCAATGGCGAAAAAAAACCAGAATATAAAACACAACACAGAAAAGATTAAGTAAAATTGCTATAATATGCTTCAGAAATGTGTTTAGCGTCTGATAGTTTTAATAGTGGGATTGTCTTTCCAAGAACACATCTGTATTTATGATTTACATGTACTTTTTAACACACATTTAAATCATAACAAGTTTGTAGTGTACATTTATTTATTCAAAGCCATTTAACTTAAAGATACGATGATTTTGAATCGGTATTTTATGTGTGTGGTTCATACTTTAGCTAAAAGTAGGTAATTACTTATCGTCTTCTGGTTATTCTTTTGGTATCGTCTATCTTTTCATATCGTATCATAAGAACCAATACACAGAACGATCAGATTCCTTCTTTTTAAATGTTTTTTTTTTATATAATTTTATTTATTGGAGTGCAATCTTTACACAATTATTAAGGCAAACTTGGTACATGATTTAGATAATGATTTCTGAATATTTAACGCCAACATAAAACAAAAAACATTTGAGTTTTATCGTGGTTTTATTGGTAACCAGAGTACCCGAGGAAATCACTGCAAGTTACTAACAAACATCATCTCACAAAGCTGTATCTAGTACATCATCACCACGCATGTAAGTCAAACTCTAAACATTGGAGTTCGAGGTAATAGGTAGGTGTATGCCAAGCTACAATACCCTCGCGGCTATTAAAACAACTACTGCATTTGAAGATGAAATCTCTATGAAAGTATTGGGGGTAAGCTCATTCTTGTCATAGGTTTATATAATTACTTCGACACAATCATTGTAATCACCAATACACTTGACGATAAAACATCTATAAAGGCATCAGTGTTCTATGTGTGTAGTTACATTTTTCTCTATAATTATATAATTGCTTAGACAAAATGTTATGAGCACCAATACACTGGAGGATGCTATCTCTATAAGTATCGGTGTTATATTTGTGTAAGAAATGTCTGAAGATACTAAAGGGGTATTTTAGTTTGTCCCTATAACTATATAAATTACTTAAACACAATCATTGTAAACACGAGTACACGTGAGAATGTGATCTCTTAAAAAAACTTCTATGTTTTAGCAGTTCTTTCACCCCTTTATTTCAATTATATAATTACTTAAAATGAAAACGTTCTATAAACCATTACACTTCACGATCCAATCTCTTTAAAAGTGTTTGGTGGTTTTTTTATAGTTCAATATTTAACTATGTTATATAGATAACATCATTATAGGAAGTTTTACGCTTGAAGATACGATTTTTTTTAAAAGTACCAAGGCTTATGCAAGTTCATCATTTTAAAATAGATTCATGGATACAATTTTAATGATAATTTATTAGTTATATGATGTGTTGTAAAGGTATCAACAGCGATACAGATAAATAGAGTAGAACTACTGTGTTATATACATATATACGTAGAAATTAGCATCAAAATATATTTAATATTGAAATAGTGACAAAACAACATTAAGAAAACCTTGAAATCAACATAAATTATGAGAATAAAATAAAATAAAATCTTTGGCAACCCGAATATCCTAAAGAAACCGGTAGCCAGTAAATAAATAAACGTTAGAGAATACCGAAAGGGCAATCCAAAATGGACTATCAAGGGAAACCGGCATCAAATTGTACACAAGACGAAGAAAAGCAAACCAAAAACACAACACGATATGTGTTGGACACCAATATACGCAAACAAACACACATTGCGTAAACATGAAGACATGAAGCCTCCTACAAACAACTGGAGGTAAAGACGAAATGAACATCGTTTTGTTTCGGAAACCTTTAATATCTATAAAGTTATGTTAATATATCCCCAGTATGTAGTATGTTACTTTATTAAAACTAAGGTCAATCTCCCTTCGGCATAGACAACCATAGTAATTTGGTTCACTTGCTCCCAAGCATCTTTAAATGATTTGTATTTCCAATCATTTAACTGTCAGCCTTACCTATGAAGGTTATATCCATACAGGTTCGCGGAGTCCAATGAGCCTCACCTATGAAGGTTAAACCCATACAGGACCGCAGAGTCCAACACATGTTGGATGTTGTTCCTTCGTCTTGTGTACTACATGATGCCAATTTCTCTTTATTGTCCATTGTTGATTGTCCCTTCGGTTTTCTTTAACGTTTATGCACTAAATTAGGTATCTACGTTTTTCCTTTACTAGTAACGTGTATTAATATTTTAAGCTACGCATATTTTTTTCACGTGTCTAAGGGATGAAATTATTAGTCTCAAGGCGGCCACAGATAACCGGATTTCCTGACGTGTGGTGATATATCCGGTACTTTGGAATGTAAACAATACTGTCGTCATTGATAATGTGTCGTGTAAATCATTTGCGTAGAAAAAGAAGTGTTAAATTATAATTTCAGATAAATTGCTTAAGTGACGTGTTTTTTTCTCAAACTTGCGCCAATATCGGGTCAACACATTACATAGTTCAAGATATAAACGACTGACCATTAAACACAACAGTGTTGGAATTAAGTCGTAGGTGACAAAATGTCAGCGGGATTCAAATCCACACCGTCGGCATGAAGCAGCACCAAATTGTTCAGTATAATGACGAACCATTTTAGCCCCCTCAGACAAATCCACTACATGTGAAATATAGCTTCAGCTTCATTAACCGAGGGATACCACCTTGTCATGTAAGGTCAAACTTCCGATCGTCAGTATATATGTGTATAAGTGTTATGGCGACAGTAGACTGCTGCCATATTAATACACAGGGATTTTTTTTTCAGTTGTTTAACTAATTTTCGCTATTTTCCTCTGAAACAAAAATCTGAAATGTGCAGGATACAGTCAAAACAGGTCACACATAGTCTTTATGAAAATACGGTGTAGATGGTTTCAGTTATTTTCATTGATTTTCAGTTATTTCATATTCTAACCAGAATTATCCCTGAATACAAATACATGTGTATATACCAACGTTACACAATTAAACAGTATAATGACGATATTGAGATTCATTTACGTCATCTTAATGGTTCGTACGTATGCTGAGTGAATAAGTGCTGCAGTGTACCAATGGGATGGTGTCGAATGCCGCTGTGTTTGATCAACCTATAGTTATTGTTCAATGGTTGAATATTTGAAAATGTACTTTTATTCTATTCTGTTCAAATTTTCTATAAAAAGTAATCGGTGAATGTCCGCGCGTGCTAAATATAAAACAAAAATAATATGAGAGTTTGCAAACACTCTTAACAGGACCAAAAAACCATTTATGACGCTATTCGAATAAGAATAGAATTTCAAAAAAGTTAAGCAAATTTCTAAACCCTTGTCTTTTCATATAAAATATCAATACAGTATCATAGTTTGTGTGAATTGTGGACCTTTAACATCCACTATAATGTTTGTAGAATAAAACAAACAAATGGTCTAGTGCTGACAATTAATTGGTTACCCGGCACTTAAATGGAACGTGTAGTAATAAACTTGAAAGGTCGTTTACATTTTATAAACATATTGTTAAAAGTAAATAATAACGAGTAGTAATTGATAATGTTAAATGATATGATAGATATTTTAAACGTGTTTTCTCTGTTTTGAAACACCTCTTCCGACCTAAAGAATATGTGGACACATTGAACTGCGACTTCACAGACAATTAACTTAAAATGGACAGTTTATTTCCGAGATGACTTTAAATTGTAAACGAGTATCTTTCTAGAATCTATTCAAACGGACACTGACCTCCAACGGATAGTGTAAATGGAACGGCTAAACTATTTATATAGCTTACAAAACATTTTTGAAAGACATTCTAGCTATTCCCAAAAAATAATAGTCTTTGAAAGACCATGATAGTCATCGATACCGTGGCTTTCATCCAATTGAGTTAAATATGTCCATGCAATCCCAACACTCACTTCTGGATATATAATTGTTTTTAGTTGTTCTGTAATGTGTCCTTAGGTTTTTAGTTCCGTGCTGTGATGTCCGTTATGATTTTGACATTAAAACGATGTTCGTGTCGTCTTTACCTTCAGTTGTTTGTAGGAAGTCTCTCGTCTTATTTATATTATTTGTGTTTGTTTGCGTATTCGCGAGCACCTGGGCTGACCCCCGGATTTTGGTGGGGTCCGTGTTGCTCATCTTTTTAGTTTTCTGTGTTCTGTTATTTGGTTTGCTTGTCTTCGTCCTGTGTCTTGTGTACCCAATGTTGTCAGTGGCTCTGGATTGCCCATTCTTGCTTGCACCCTTGCCAGATACCGTTGTTATAATTTATTTTAAGAATATTGTATTCTTTTAACCATTATTGCCACTAGTGGAGCATGAACTGCTTTCCCTTCCGGAGGACCTGAGTTAACACCGGTGTTCAGTTGGGTTCATGTTACTCGATCTTTAGTTTTATGTGTAATGTATTGCAGATCGTTGTTTGTCCTATTGGCCTTTTTCTTTTGGCCATTGTGTTGTCTGTCCTTCGATTTACGGATTCTGATTACCCATTTGGTATCTTCAAACGCTTCTTATATATAGCAAATCGGATAATAAACTATCAAATTGTAAAGTAACACGCCATTGGTAACTGCCTCCATTCTCTATGATAAGTAAACACCTACCATTGATAATTACTTCTCCTGCCTCATGCATAAGTGACCTTAGCCAATTTTGGCTATCCTGTTTTGGCCCTTTATGTTTTCTTGCTTCAATAGATTATAGCATTATTTTGCTTTCCAATCTTTAGAATTTGAGCGTCACTTGGTGAAGGTTATTCTTGAAACGCGTCGTGCGACCTAAATTACATATCTACGTTTTAATTAAAGGATATTGTTTATGCTAAAAATTACATAATTGAGAAATGCATACCGTGCTCGAAATTAGTTTACTTAATAACCCTAGCATTAATTGCTGACTTTACATGTATGCAATTGTCCTATGCACACTACAGTATTAATATCTAATCTGCACTTCCTGTGCAATACGCATACATGCCACGTGACTAGAATTATATACCATTCTTAGTGCATCGAGTTCACTAAATTCGATATTTATGTTCTTAATACCATTCTTACTCGATCTTTAGTTTTATGTGTATGTTTTGTTGATCGTTGTTTGTCCTTTTTCTTTTGGCCATTGTGTTGTCTGTTCGTCTTCGACATAAGGATTCTGATTGCCCCTTTGGTATCTTCAAACTCTTCTTAACCATATTAATATGACCTTCTTGATTTTACTGTTACTGGTTTCATGAATCCTTTAATCTGCAAATGATGTTTGTTCAACGGACCAATTATTTAAAAGGGGTAGTCGTGGTCGTGATCGTATGGTAATTAGATTTACAACTACCTGTGCAATCAGTGCCTATCACCCCAATAGTTGTGAGTTCGAATAATAAACATTATTTGATGGATAATTTAATTCAGTTTGCATCAATTATTGACACTTTATTCAGCTATTATCTGCTTAAATGCAGAACATATATTCGTCTTGCACAATAATCTAGTTTATTTACAAAATTCTTTGATCTAAAATACAACCGACTGCGTAATTAGGGCCTTAACAAAACTTGATTTGATCCTCATCGATATTTACATTAGAGTTAATACTCAATATAAACATATCATATAAACAAAAGCTATGCGTTAAGAAGAGTTTGAAGATACCATAGGGATAATCAGAATGCGTAAGTCGAAGAAGAACAGACACCGCAATGGCCAAAAGAAAAAGGACAAAAGGACAAACAACGATCTACAAAACATACACATAAAACTAAAGATTGAGTAACACGAACCCCACTAAAAACCAGAGGTGAACGCAGAAGGGTAAGCAGTTCCTACTCCACTAGTGGCACCCGTCGTGTTAATCTAGATACAAACCTGGTGATAAGTCATGAATGAGGACAGGACCGTGAGGTGTTTACGACAAGTGGAACATATCCGTGGTCATTTGTCACACATATATTCCATAGCGGTCAACCAAGCTATGGTGGCGACCGTAAAACTTTCGAAGGGATGATTTCAAATTAACCAAGAGGAACACTTGGTTCAGTAGCTTCATTGTTAGCAGTAACCCTCTATCAGGGAAATTCTGATAGGAACCACATGCTTTGGAATATCGTATCATCTGAGAGATATGCACTCCATATGTAGGTGATGCTGGAATATTGCTACATATAAATGGAAAGTTCACAATGGGAAAATTGAAATCATCTCTTTTGTCATAAAGTTTCGTTTTTAACCGCCCATCACTTTGGTGGAGCCCGTGTTGCTCATCTCTTTAGATTTCTGTGTTAGGTTGTGTTTGTTTTCTTCGTTTTGCGTCTTGTGTGTCCAATGTTGCCGGTGTCTCTGGGTTGTTAATTTTTGATTTCCCCTTCAGTTTTCTCTAAGTATTGTTTGAAATGCCTGTACCAAGAAATGCCTGTACCAAGTCAGGGTCATTACGGTTGTCACAGTTTTCCGGTTGTTGACTGATTTTGTCTGTTTATATAATTATGAGTTTTGACTTTCCCTTTGTAAGATTGTTCGGAGTTCGGTAATTTTGTTATTACCTTTATTGGATTGGATAACACATTCTACATATTGTCTATACAAACTGAAGTAGAGAAAGTAAATTTCACCACTGTTCATAATACAAGATATGTTTGCTAATGGCCCTGGAGTCATGTCCGGGTTTTCTGAAAATTTTTGTTGATCGATCTTTTGTTCTATCAGTGTCATCAATAACCTTAGTCGATTTTAGCTAACCTGTTATACTTGTATTATTTACCTGTTAATGTTGAAGAAACCTGTTTGTTTTTATATTTGCATTCAAATCATACAAGACCAAAATATTGTTGTTTTTTATTTGTTTATTTACGTGTAATATAGATAGAATTGAAATGAGACCACCGTGGCTGTGATCGTATGGTAGTTTACAACTACATGTACCATTTGTGCCTATCACCACTAAAGTTGTGAGTTCGAATCCTGCTCATGGCGAGGTGTACTCGATACAATATTATGCAATAAAGTTTATCAGTGACTTGCGGCAGGTATGTGGTTTTCTCCGGGTACTCCAGTTTCCTCCACCAATAAAACTAATTGCCATGATATAACTGAAATATTGTTGAAAGTGGTGTTAAACACCATAACCCTAACTCCCTATAGAATTAAAACAACAAAACAGGATATATATATATATATATATATATATATATATATGTCAACATGAAAAAATCCATATAAAGCACAAGTATAAAGATACATAAAAGTTCCTTTATTGATGGTTCTCATCTCTGTATAGAAGTACATGTATTATCAAAATAGACAAGGAATACAATAGCAATAATGCTTTACAAAATATTGCATAAACCTCCGTCATTAAAAATTGCATAAATATATACATATATATGCTTATTTGTATCATAACAATATTATCTGATACAATATAAAATACTTGCTTTTCATAGCTAAATTATTTTTTGCTCGCTTTGATTTCCCTCGGGATGATAGTACGAAATTGGTACTGTAATCTTGAGGATACCAAAGGGGTAATAAAAAGCCGTAATTCGAAGAACAAATAATACAAATGCCAAACGAAAAACGGCAAAATGGTCGACAAAAAGTGCACAGAAAACTAACGATTGCACAACACGAATCCACTAAACACGCATGTGAACGCACATGCTCCGAAAGGATGAGCAGTTCCTGCTCCACTATTATCACCCGTTACTTTAAGTTAAAAACCCGATAATATGTCATGACTGATGAAAGCACCTGAGTTAAATCTCGGTTTTTAGTGGAGTTCGTGTTACTCGATCTTTAGTTTATGTGTAATATTTTGTAGATGGTTGTTTGTCCTTTTGTCATTTTTTCTTTGGCAATTGTGTTTTCTGTTCTTCTTCGCTTTACGGATTCTGATTTGACATTTGGGATCTTAAAACACTTATTATGGGATATCGTTGAGTTACTTTAATACCATGAATATAGATATGTGTAGTATATTGATATGTGTCCGTTATTTGACACTATTGCTGCTGCATGCATTAATATAATTGCTTTCTAAAACATTACTGATGTCAATTTTGTTCTAAATAACTACTCGAGTCAGTGAAGCTAATATCTGTTAAGAATAATTCTATAATTAAAGTAAACGAATTAAGACATTTATTAATAAATTGTTGAAGCTGTTGAAGATCAAATTGTTTCCACAGTTATATATTTATAATTATTTTGAAAGTTTTCACATAAATTATACTTTTGACATGTGCTAAATGCACTACGCCTTTAAGTATGAACTGTATGGCAGGAACACACTATCTTCAATCATAATTAATAAACAATATATAACTACAGATAGCATATCTGATTTCTTGAGAAAGCACACATGGTGGATAAAAAAGTCCAATATACATTGATTTATATATTATTATATCAACTTAGAAATTACAATTTTGACTTGTTATTGTTGTAAAAATATGGCATTTGAATGTTATTTATCAACGTCAGTTAAGACGTTTATCAAACCGCGAAGACCTGACAAAATAAGGTAGCCATTGTTACAGGTCAACTCAGCGATAATAATAAATCAATAAATAGGGTGTGGTGAGGGGTATGTGTACAAACATGCGATTTCAATAATTGACATTTAATGAAAATCTTGAGTAATAAAATACAGATATATAATTAAGTGCGCACGGCGCGTTTGAATACTTCAAAAGGATATTAGAAAGTATCGCAAGACCTGATAATTGGAAGTCCCCTTGGAGTTTTCCATATTTTCCGTGATTAAACAAATAGTATTGTTACAGTAATACATAGCAACTATTTCGATATATAATAAACCTTGTTACATCTCAAGAGAATTAATAACACGCTACGTGCGTCCACTAGTTGTGTGGGATGAATACACTACTGACTCCTGCATGGAGAATGTCACACCACTTGCGCAAAAAGACGACATGTAAGATCTTCTAATGAATGGGGAGCTTGTTAGTAGTGATCGTTGTTGTTCCGTTACAACGTAAAATTCTCTGTCCCTATCAATCATATCCTCTTTTTCCTTCGACAATATAGGCCTCTGTTTATAAGCCCATCCTTTTACATACATAATGTACTGTTGGAAAAAAATGTTCCTGTCGCGAATTTAACAGAGATACTGCTTACATCACGTTACACAATAATTAATAAATCATTGTTCTTGATCCTCATTTCTACTGTTAGTCATAACAGTGACGATGCTGGATTAGATACTGTATACGATTTGCGATGCTATACTTCCGGATTATCTCCTAAATGCCATGTCCTATAATATATCATGCTATCTCTTTCTGTTATGTCTACATACATATATGTGATGTATTGATATGGAATCATTTATATCTTATATCACGGACAACCTCATCGGTGGTGTTCTGGTTATCGTGCTCGCCTCCAGTGATGTAGATCGTGGGTTCAAGCGATGGTTGAATCAAACCAAAAACTATAAAATTGGCATTTGTTGCTTCTTCGCACACAGCATTAAGGAGAAAGAGCAAAGACTGGTTGGCTCAGAATCAGCATAATGTGTCCGAGTGTTACGATATATATATCCGCGGACTGTTGTATCAGTGAGCTAGCACTATAACAATCCAACTAAGGATGTTGGTCTAATACAAAGCGGACCGCGTCATCATCTCATTGACAATTAATTTGTTCTCGCCATGATATAGCTGTACAATCGCTGAGTTGGCGTTAAGCAATATATCCTATATCACGGACAACCACATCGGTGGTGTTATGGTTGTCCCTTTGGTATCTTCAAGCTCTTCTAATTAGATATGTGTTACAGTAAATGGACAACTTCAAGAATTCAATTATTCGTTCATCCAATCTGAGCTTCGGATGTTCAGTACTCAATATGAATTACCCAATCAAAATGTCATAAAAATGTTTCAGATTTGCCTAATTATATACTAAAACCAGGCTTTATATGAGTAGCTTTATATAATATACTCTGTGATAGGTTGACATCGATATATTGTTATTTTATTTACCTTGATTAATTGTATCTGACTGTTTTAAGGCTCTGAGTGGAGCAGACTGGTGGTTTAATGAGCTAGCACTATCAAAGTCCAATTGACCGTATTGGTCTAGTACAAAACGGACGTCATCAACATTATCGCAGTAACACTTAACATGTTCTCGTCTAGATATAGCTGAACAATTGGCCAATTAGCGTTCAATAATAATCTCTCCCTCATTGACCGGGATTGACATAATTATGAAACAGGGAGTGTAAAAAGGTTCACAGTGTCTTGTGATGACCCTTTAAATTGTTCCTTAAACAATTGATCTTTAAATTTTTATTGTCTTACTTTGAAGGTGCAAGATAATTGTTTAATTGTTGTCATGAACATAATGATCTTGTGTTTCTCCTATTCTTACTCCTAGTCAGTTTGGTTAAGTTTTCGTAATATGCTTAATCATCACCATGGTTATATTTCTGCCTGAAAATTCAAAACAATTTCCTTTTGATGGAATTTTAAAACTTGATAATATTTTTGACGCTTTGGTCACGGGAGAAACAAATTCCATTCTGCTCCCAATGGATCATGAGATTTCCCAACTCTCTATAGTTTGAGTCCAATTCGGGTGGTGAAATATCATAATCCACTGGAAGCAGAAGGAGAATCTATCTTATCCCAAAGACATGTTGTATTATGTACTCAATAATCAAGTGTGAGTTATAGTAAAGACTTGTATTTTCTTGTCGATTTGAGGTTCGGTTTGTGTTTAATGGTGTTTAAATCCATTTTCAACACTATTTCAGTTATATCGTGGCGGTTGTCGATTTGATAACTTTATATTCGGCAATAAACACATGAAGTTTGACCTAAATTCGCTATGCATAAAATGTATTCAAATTACAAAAAATGGGAGTGATCATGCGCACATCAAATTACAATACCATTCGTAACGCATTTAACATAAAGGACAAAATACGTCCAGATTTCTAAGAAATAACTGACACACTATCTGAACGTAATTATCTATTGTTCTACGTGCACAGTTGTTGACCAGAAAATGTACTTATATCGTAATATAATCACAGACTCATAAATATAATATACAACGGATGATGTCAAGAAAGCAAAACTAATTAAGTGTAAATCATAAAAATACCTTTGTTTCCTATCTGTTCCACGTCTAATATTTCATTAGTCACACCTAGAATTGAGTGCGATTGAAAACCTCATTATTTTCTAAATCACATTTTGCAGAAAGTTGGAATTGCATTTGAAATCAGCCGACGAGAAACTTTGCATTTACCATTCATGCTGAGTTGAAACGTATGGTTAAAATGTCCATGACTAGTGTTTTGTGAACCAGTGTGGATAAGACCATCTTGTTTAATGACGCTCTCTCCAGGGGTACACAATATCAATCATGGAAGTTATCCCAAAGACAAACCTAGAACTGTAGAATTATAAGGACCATGCCTATTAAGAAGCAGAACAGGACACAACCCTTTTGTTTTGTGACACTCATCTGGTAGTGGTTGGAAAGAGTTCCAGTCATACATATAGAGATTATGGACTGGACAAACCATTGTCTACAGACGGACGGACAGACGGAAAATACACTATGCAACTTCGTTTGAGGAGTATAAAAACTATTGATTTTTATCAAATTCATCTGGTCCACAATACGGGTTTGGAATCACGTGTATGTAACATAGATACGATTAACACATGACAGATCACAGTGTTATTATGAATAACACATATAATTACAATTCTCTTTTTTGAATATAAAAACACATTAACATTGAATTAAAGTCAATTTCCGACGTCATGAAGAATAATATAAATACGTTAGTATTATGCAATAACATCAACAGCATCATTAACTGTTATTATGAAGTCAACCTAATTGTCTTAATTTTCCATTTATTCAGAAAATAGATTGTGGCAGTCTTTAGTGGTAAGCATGGAGTGTAACTAAATCGGTAATTAACACATTTAACGGAAAAGCGCTAAAAATGTGAAAATTATCCAAATCGTTCAACTAAACCGCATCAAGTAATTTTTTTCTAATTTCTAACGAAAGAAACAACTTTGTTTTACAGCTTATTAGTTTTGTCAATCGTTGTTTGTCCTTTTGTTCTTTTCCTTTTGGCCATTGTGTTGTATATCCTTCTTCGATTTACTGATTCTGATTACCTCTTTTGTATCTTCAAACTCTTCTTACTAAATTATGAGATACCCTTCGAAACTTTTTTGAGTGCATTATATTCTTTTTAAGCCGAATTCGTGTTTATAAAACGAGACCTTACTATTGTATTTGTACCCTTGTCAATCAAAACATCATTAAGTACTTTTTTTTACCCTACATGGTAATTACACGGTGAATAACTTCTTTGTATGATTGTAGCATAAACTACTCTTCAGTTGACTCGAATACTAATGTTCAATTAAATTGTTGATTTTACATACCTCAGAGAATACAAATATGTCTTGGTTTCTCCACTGAAGGGCACAATCCTTCAGAAAAGGAAGTCCGTTGTTGTGCAGCAAGACGGGTGTTATTTGTGGCACAGGAAGTGATTGCACTTACGGACCATCTGAGTTCGCTCCGAATTTTAGAGAGGTTCGTGTTGCTTTAATTTTTCTGTAGTGTTTTGTCGATCATTATTTGTCACTTTTTCTTTGGTCATTGCATTGTCTTTTCCTTTGGCCATTACATTGTCTTTTCCTTTGGCCATTGCATTGTCTTTTCCTTTGGCCATTGCATTGTCTTTTCCTTTGGCCATTGCATTGTCTTTTCCTTTGGCCATTGTATTTTCCTTTCCTTTGGCCATTGCATTGTCCTTTCCTTTGGCCATTGTATTTTCCTTTCCTTTGGCCATTGCATTGTCTTTTCCTTTGGCCATTACATTGTCGTTTCCTTTGGCCATTGCATTGTCTTTTCCTTTGGCCATTACATTGTCTTTGCCTTTGGCCATTGCATTGTCTTTTCCTTTGGCCATTACATTGTCTTTTCCTTTGGCCATTGCATTGTCTTTTCCTTTGGCCATTGCATTGTCTTTTCCTTTGGCCATTACATTGTCCTTTCCTTTGGCCATTACATTGTCTTTTCCTTTGGCCATTGCATTGTCTTCTCATTTGGCCATTGCATTGTCCTTTCATTTGGCCATTGCATTGTCTTTTCCTTTGGCCATTACATTGTCTTTTCCTTTGGCCATTGCATTGTCTTTTCCTTTGGCCATTGCATTGTCTTTCATTCGATTTATGGTTTCTGAATACATATTTATTATCTTCAAACTTTTCTTGTTAATTTTCTGCGTTGGTAACCCATTTATATATTTAGGTGTGTTAATGACTGCGTAACGTTGACAAATCAAAATATAATAATGTTAAATTTACGATATTTCTAATCAAAGTCACTGTGTTCAGAACATTACAGTTAGCCGATTACATGACCGATTTTACCATCGTCGTTCTAGTAAACACGAACCTTGTTATTTTCTAATCTGATGCTTAAAATAATAAACTTTCACAGAGATACAAATGTTATTTTGCAAGCCATTCCAATGTAAAAATGTTAGATGGCACGAACTGACTAGCATAAAGATTAGTCCGACAATTTAAAGGGTTAATTATATATAGAGCGGCTTGATTATTAGGACTCCTCACTGTATTTGAGACCAGGTTCGCAAAGCAATGAGATATTTAATGGTTTTTCTTATCTAATGAATTAAAAGAGTTAAATTGGTTTCTCTTGTTATCGTTTTGAAATTCTTAAAGTATTTCTTCATGCGTGACCGCATTATTTCACCAAAGGGACTATGTGGACCAATCAAAATGGTTTAACGCAGCCACTTTTCATTAAGCCACCTGTATTAAGCTAGGAATCTGAGGGTCATGTATGTGTTTTATTAGTGGGGTAAATTTTTGCCTTTATTCCCACGATTTTTAAATTATATTTTAGAACTATTCTGATATTTGGTTTTATCATTCATAGTTTTTATCATAAAATGTTACTTTTGTACCATCTGTCACTATTTTGGTAGCGCAATGTTTTATGTTTCTTCCTCAATTCGTTCATTGACCATTAGCTAGTCTATCCCATGTTACGTCAGTATATTCGACGATTAACCTATTAAGTACATCTGTCAAGTATGGTACGTGACTTTCTAAGAATATTTAAACTGTTATAAGATTTTTTAATTATGTAATCGTGTGATCATGCCATCAGCCATGCTTTGGAATGATTGCTTCCTCGTTGTTACAAGAATCTACCGTTTGAATATTTAGATTATTTATGGACAATGAGGAAGTACGTATTCATTTACGTTTCTACTTAGTATCAATATATTCAAATATTATTGGTTTGAATTTGATTAACCAATTTGGAGACGAAACCAGACTATAACCTGGAAACGTCCGAGTAAACAAGATCAAAGATATATTTTTTTAGTTGGGTGACCCAGATACAAGAAAAAACGGTACAAAAATGAAGATCCAACAAGACAAAGCTTCGGACAACATGGATGCATTGGAAAAGGAAGAGGAGGACTAGCAGTTTTGGAAGGTTTTGCATATCCTGTCTCATTAATGGCACCCGTCACAAAGCGCCAATTTTCAGAGAAGAAGACATAATCATGTTTTTGCTTAGTTGGTTTGGAACATATCTGAAAACAGTTGAGACGGTGAAATTTTGCATGCGACAACTGGTGCATGACGACGATTGTTCGGATGAGTCGATTTTATGTTTTGCCTCATTTGATTTCATTGACATGAATATGTAACTTCTTGTAGCGACACACTAAATAGTTTGATTCGTCAATTCTCAGACTGTTAACAAGGATCCCTATTGGTCAAGTTGAAATCATCACTCCGAAAGTTTGTCTAACTCCAGCATGACTTGGTTAACCGTTATTAAATATATGTGTCACAGATGTCCACAAACATGTCAAGTTTGTCACAAACCCATTCTGTTTTCTTTCATGACATATCACATGATAGTTATCGAGAGTAGCACTACGGGTGCCACTGGTAGAGTTAGAACTGTCTACCTTTCGCGAACACATCCCTGATTTTTAGTGTGATTCATGTTGCTCAATCTTTAGTTTTCTGTGTATGTTTGTCGAACATTGTTGTCTGTTTGTTCATCAAAATCGATTGCATGTCCATCCTTCTTCCATTTGCGACTGCTGATGACTCCTTTGTTCTCTTCAAACTGGTTTTGTTCTAACAATGGGTGCTATGTATAGAAGAGGTAAAACTAGAAGCTTCCTTATGCAAAAGAAATAATCTCACGTCATTTTTTTTCGTGTTGTTTGACGTTTTGATAATATATTTATTGTACTGGTGTCTTCCCATTTAACAATTACTGTATTTTAACTGTATCAATTTGATGTGATAAATCGCTAAATAAACGTAATAGAAAACCGAAGGAGCAATCAAGAATGAACAATCCAAAGAAACTGGCAACACTAGGTACAGAAGACGAAGACAAACAAAACAAAAATGCATGATACAATATGTGCTGGACATGAATATGCGCAAGCAAACACAAATAACGTAAACAATGCAAATAACTGGAGGTAAAGACGAGCAGAAAATCGTTTTTATGCAGAAATCACAACGGACATCCCAACACGGAACTAAGAATGTAGAGACACATAATAGGACAACACAAAAAAAACTTTTAAAAACATGAGCAATACGAACCTCACCTAAAAGGACTAACTAACATTGTTATTGATGAAAACTGGAAAAGGTAGGCTGTAAACAAATATACTATTCTCTATTGACCATTTGAAAATTAGACCTTGAACATGTTATCACTTACACTAGGAAAAATCACTTACACTAGGAAAAAAATCACTTACACTAGGAACAATCACTTACACTAGGAACAATCACTTACACTAGGAACAATCACTTACACTAGGAAATTGTAATAGACATTTAATCATTGACAATGTGTGGAACATTGTTGTGCTAATGTTCTACGACTGATCAGGACATAATATCATTAAAAACAAATGACGAACTCCGTTATTGGTAAGACTAAAATTAAATCGCTGTAGACATTAAAAGTCTTCGCCATAGGTCACTTCATGTACCTTGATCTAAAATTATGTTTGTAATATATTTTGAAAAAATAATGAAATATGAAATACTTCTGAGGCTTTTCTCAATATACAAAACTTAAAAAGTGGAAAATCTTTGATATACTAAACCACAAGAAATGTATACTAAATCAAGGAAAACATATCTCTCGGTTGCTCTTGGACAATATAATATATTTATCATATTTAATACATTTGTATATTAGTACTCGAGAGAAATTTAAACGATAAAAATAAAATGAAGGAGAAAACGTATTGTCGGAAAAGAGTTAAATTGGTTTTTCTTGTTATCGTTTTGAAATTCTTAAAGTATTTCTTTATGCGTGACCGCATTATTTCACCAATGTGGACCAATCACAATGGTTTAACGCAGCCACTTTTTATTAAGCAACCTGTACCAAGCTAGGAATCAGAGGGTCATGTATGTGTTTTGTTAGTGGAGTCAATTTTGGCCTTTATTCTCACAATTGTTAAGTTATATTTTAGAAGTATTCTGATATTTGGTTTTATCATTCATAGTCTTTATCATAAAATGTTACTTTTGTACCATCTGTCAGTATTTTGGTAGCGCAATGTTTTATGTTTCTTCCTCAATTCATGCATTGACCATTAGCTAGTCTATCGCATTTTACGTCAGTATATTCGACGATTAACCTATTAAGTACATCTGTCAAGTATGGTACGTGACTTTCTAAGAATATTTAAACTGTTATAAGATTTTTTAATTATAATTATGTAATCGTGTGATCATGCCATCAGCCATGTTTTGGAATGATTGCTTCCTCGTTGCTACAAGAATCTACCGTTTGAATATTTAGATTATTTATGGACAATGAGGAAGTACGTATTCATTTACGTTTCTACTTAGTATCAATATATTCAAATATTATTGGTTTGAATTTGATTAACCAATTTGAAGAAAAATCCTGACTTTCACATAGAAAAGGCCCAAGTTCAAAGATATATTTGAGTAAATGGGTGACCCAGCTGCAACAAAAGAAAATAACAGTACAATATCAGTTTTTACTTGTGCAACGTATCAGTTTTTACTTGTACAACGCATCAGTTTTTACTTGTACAACGTATCATTTTTTCTTTGTACAACATATATGTTTTTACTTGTACAACGCATCAGTTTTTACTTGTACAACGTATCATTTTTTACTTGTACAACGTATCATGTTTTTACTTGTACGGCGTATCATTTTGTTACTTGTAAAATGTATCATTTTCATCTAAGTTTGTATCATTCAATGGATTCTCCTAACACGTGCTTGGTAAAGTATATTACTATTTGATTCGTCAATTTCCAGACTGTACTTTAAGGTATTTGGTCAATTCAGTAGCCATATCATCACATATTAAGTTACGTATTATCTTTATCATAGAAGGGACACACCTTTGGTTTTGTTTTATCCCGTTGATTATGGTGGATCCTTTTCCATTAAGAACAATTCGGTGAGCGACAAGTGAAACATGTCTTGTTACTGCAAGAACAAATAATCTCTTCCACTGAAACTGTCACTGACATACATGTCTCAAATAATGTTTTCAGTGCATATCACAAACCAAATATTCAATCGATCATTTTTTTGTCTGCTGATTTTCTTTTTTTGTCACTTTTTTCAACTCGGATATGAATCGTTAATCGTACACATTCCATAAGAAGGAAATGACAATACTGTTAAGAAATAATTGGTGGAAGCCATAGTTTGTATATAGTTTTAACGTGGATAACAATATGTTCGTACAATTTTTACCTCGAGGCAATAATATAGCTAATAAAGAACGCTATATTACAATCTACTGTAATTTGTATAAACTAACAAATGTGATGTTTTAATAACTTTAGCAGGAATACCCTACGTGCTTATATTAAATGTCTAAAATGACATGCGGTGTTGAATTGAAATACTTTTTTTTGTCTGAAAACAGCTTTGTTTGCATAAACATATGACAGATGAATACTTGTTCATCCATTAATAAAAGCATGGGAATACTGGGATATGTACATAGGCTTTACTTTCATCCGCCAACAAGCTAAAATTCCTAATGATACAATTATTGTGAGTAGTGATAGTCGGTAGTGTGTTGCACTGCTAGGGTTGCTGCTAACAAGGATTCCTAGTGGTTAAGTTGAAATCATCTCTTCGAAAGTTTTCCGATCCCCATCATGACTTGGTTAACCGTTGTTGAATATCTGTGTAACAAATGTCCACAAGCATGTTACGTTTGCCGTAGTCGCAAACACGTCCTTTTTTCTTTCTATCACAAGATATTTACAAGAGTAGCACGACGGGTGCCACTAGTAGAGTAGGAACTGCTTACCGTTCAGGAGCACATCCTTGATTTTTATTGTGATTTATGTTGCTCAATCTTTAGTTTTCTGTGTATGTTTGTCGAACATTGTTATCTGTTTGTCCATTTCCTCATGAATTGTCTGTCCTTCGATTTACGGCTGCTGATGGTTGCCTTGGTATCTTCAAATTGCTCTTTTCTAACAACGGGTGCTATGTATAGAAGAGATGAAACTAGAAGCGTCCTTATGCAACGCAACTAATTTCACTTCAATTAATTTATTGTTTTCGGACGTTTTGATATTACATGTATATTTATTCATTATTTTAGATTGCGCTGATGTTGTATCTTATCCTTTAACAAGTATTTTAACTATATAAATTTGATGAGATAAATCGCTAATACGATTGGTATTGGTATTGATGAAAACTGGAAATGTTAGGTTGTACACATATATATAATCTCCTCTGATGTTTACTGGACCTTAAACTTGTTATCATTTACACTCGGAAATTGTGATAGACATTTAATCATTGACAAGGTTTGGAACATTGTTGTGCTAATGTTTTACGACTGCTCAGGACATAATCTCATTAAAAAACATGACGGATGCCGTTATTGGTGAGACTAAAATTAAATCGCTGTAGACATCTAAAGTCTTCACCATTGGTCATTTCTTATATCTTGACCTAAAAATATGCTTGTAATAGATTTGATACTGTATTCAATACACAAATATTTTAAATTTGGAAAATCTTTGATGTGATAAACCACAAGAAAGGTATGCTACAGCAAGGAAATTATATCTCAGTTGCTCGTGAACAATATGATATATTTGTTATACTTAATACAGTTGTATATTGGTACTGGGAGATACAAAATTGGGTCTAGATTACTAGCATCAAATAATATTATATATGTAATATTCACAGACGTGTTCTTTCCTTGAAGACTGTGTCTAGCGGAAATATGTTTTTATTTTCGGTCACATACTTGTTTTTTAGAGAATGGTCATATAGTGCATTAAATCACAAAAACTTGCATGGTTCTTTTCACTTCCAGTCGGTGTATATGGACTCTGTTATCGTGCTGTTGACTTCCAAAATCTTGTATTTTGCTGAAAATACTTCATTTTTATGCATGTTGATTTTCATTAAATATGGTCGTTTTCATTGTTAAGGTTTGGATCGATAGAAAACCAAGTGTAAACGACTCTTCTTCGTGTAAAACATAAATAAACTAGTTAAGAGTACGTCATTAATAACAATTATAAAAATTAGGTTGCATATTAAACATCCATTAACACATTATAGAATCTCATAATAATCCCAAAGCATAGCTTTGAAGAGCAAACATAAAATGGAATTACATGTCTTTAAAAAATAAAGCTTTAATTACAGTGTAAAATTAACATGATTTTGTGGGTTGTTATCTAGAGAACTAGTTCTCAGCGTGACGGAATGCATTTGTACTTTAATTGAATGCCTTGAAAACCTGATCAGGTTATTAAAGTAATCTAATGTTGTATAATATCACCTATATGTTATAGTGCCTGTTATATTTATAAAACAAAAACTGCTGGAGATCTATCAGTATCAGTGCAGTATATAATATCACCTATATGTTATAGTGCCTGTTATATTTATAAAACAAAAACTGCTGGAGATCTATCAGTATCAGTGCAGTATATAATATCACCTATATGTTATAGTGCCTGTTATATTTATAAAACAAAAACTGCTGGAGATCTATCAGTATCAGTGCAGTATATAATATCACCTATATGTTATAGTGCCTGTTATATTTATAAAACAAAAACTGCTGGAGATCTATCAGTATCAGTGCAGTATATAATATCACCTATATGTTATAGTGCCTGTTATATTTATAAAACAAAAACTGCTGGAGATCTATCAGTATCAGTGCAGTATCACAGTCGTCTTACAATTAACCTGTATTGTGTTATTCAAGTATGCATCTTTTAACAATATTTTTTTCCTGGTGGTCTGTTTTATTTGTTGCAGAAATCAGAGCACCCAGAGAAAATAACTGACCTACCGCTAGTCACTGACAAAGGTTATCACAAACAGCGGTATCGAGCACACCTCGCTACGAGGAAAAATGATAAATTCTGAATGCCACGGTAGATGTAAATCAATCTATCATATTATTAACTTCATTTTGAAAATATTTCCAAAGTTATCATGACTTCCGGCCGATTGCCTGTAACCGATGGTATCAATGCCACATGCAATCTATTCCAATGAATGTCATTGAAGGTGGCATTACCACCTTACTTCCGGTCGTCTGCCAGTCAACATGGGGTCATTACCACTTTACATCCGGTCGTCTGCCAGTCACCACAGGTGTCATTATTACATTTTCTAATATGTGTGTGATTGATTCATTGATGTGTCTTTAATGTACATGCATATTCAGAGAACATGTTTATAAATATCCGAGCGACTTCTAACTGCCACGGGAAGGATGGAGAATTCGGTAGGTCATGCATATCTGTGTTGGGGGTATCAATTTTGACTCTATACGTGTCTTAGAAAAAAAAAAGACGTTGGAACTGTTCTGTCTGTGTGATAGTTTTTATCTATTTTATTTCTAGTTATTAATGAAAGATAAATGATTTATATTTGAATCTGATAAAAATTTACTACGACGGAGGAAAAGTTAATTACGTTTCTTTATATAACTTTATATAATTTATATTATTTATAATGTAGTTGATGTGTTTATATAGATCGTGATATTTGAATTATTCTGATTTACTTCTATCAAACATTATTTAATAGTAATCACAACGGCAATCATGTCTAAACATAGATCGTTTATTTTCTTATTAGTAAACACAGTGCCTGTGTGATATACGCCCACTAGTAAGTGTTTCCTCATGGAGATCATTTCTTAGAAATATTTATTATTGAAATTGACAATTCCTAAGCAATGTGAGTATTAATAAAACTAAGGTTAATTCCCCTCGGGCATAGATAAACCATAACCGTAATTTTTCGTCTTTCTTTTCTAATTGTATATTTCCCTTTTCTTTGTACTAGAGTGTATGAGAAAATTAATAATAGTGCTTACTTGTTCTGTGTAATGTTTCAATTCTTAAGCGTAAGTTTCTTGTCTTTGAATGACCGTGTGTGATCATTGCCTATAGCCACTTAATTAATGAGTTCGATTCCGGAAGATGTCGACATGTACTTGATTAAATTCGTCAGTGAATTAAGGCAGGACTGTAGTGTTCTCTGGGTAATCCTGTTTCCTCTACCAATTTAAAAACAGACATCCATGATATACCGTATAATCGGTAATTTCTGCAGCAATCTAATTTCTGCGGTATTCTGCGGTCAACTCTGGTATATTGTTGAAATTAGCATTAAGTGATATAATTCTATTAGCCAAACTGCTATACATGCAGATTGGCATTTTGATTTGACATCTATGATGTTATTCTGTTGTCTATGAATTGTCTTGCGGTAACCAGAGTATGAAACATTTGAAAATACCAAACCGGTAATCAGAAGACTTGGTCATGCAAGGTACCCAAACAATATTACAAAAAGCCTCCAATACATTGTCAAGTACGATACTCTACTACAAATTCATTGACCCATTCTCATGTAGTTATCCAACTGAATGATAAAGTATATTGTTTTAAATAGGATTTAATGTTATATTGTTAATTTTATATTAAGCTTTATAATTGTTGTTTTGACTGTCTGTATCGTGATCGACTACGTTCATCGACTGGCAAGGGACTTGTGACAATACCCCATGGTCTGTCTACAGAGTTACCCAACACGTCCCATGTGGCGAATAGGAGATGTCATCTCAATAGTGGTTGTAAGGTTACAATACAGAAAGCCTAAACGTGGACCTTAGTGTATGGCATGTGTTGAGAGATCCATGTTCATTGTGCGTGTAAAAAAATATTGTATATTTTGGTAAAGTCGCATTGTAGCAGACATAAGCTATTTTCCTCCCCTGCCAAGCTTTCCATGACTTTTCAAAGGGATTCATAAGTCGGAACCCGGATGTCATGTTCTTGAACTTCCTGAAAATGCATGACATATTTGAATCTTGAAGCTTAGCCACCACCAATCCATCAATCCACCGATTGGTATTTTATCATTGTAACACCCAGTATATATGCTTTGCATTAATAAAGTAGGTATCTAATTTAGTGCGCTCGGCGCGTTTCTGGAATATGATTATCATGTGCGCTCATAGTCAAATGATTAGTAAGCAGCATCATCTAATAGTTGTTAGGCGCCTACAAAGGATAGCCAAGGTCAGTTATGGTTACCTATGTCCGGGGGAGATTCATCTTAGTTCAATAAATTACATTATTTAGGAACTGTAATTTCAATGAAAAATATATCTTATAAACAATGCTAAAGCGAAACACTGACTACAGGGTGGATGATACCTCCGGTTACTACGATCCAGTGATAGTAATACAAATGTAGATATCCTTAATGCACACGACGCGTTTCTGGAATAAACTTCATACATATATGATACACCGAGTTCGTTCATATTTATATAAAAGAAAATTATATTCCAAAATAGCATATTTTATTCTAAGACAAGGAGAATGTGAACAGAAATATCTGAAAGGTTTCCCACATATTTCATATTTCTAATTATAAATAATCGTAACATCATACAGACATGAAAGATAGTATTGTTTGTGTCAAACATTGACGATCTGAAGAAATTGCTGTGATGACAAAAATCTGTACAATAGTCTCGATAATAAAATGATTTATTGTATTAACTCAATAAAATTAATTGTGATAAGAATATTTCTGGGTCTACTTCTGTATGTTTGTATTAATTTTTATCGGTTCTTTTCATTAATTGTTGTGTTTGATTCTTTATTTCAAGGACATCATTTGCAATGTATGTACACACAATGATACCGACACATCATAGCAAGGTTCATTGTCCGATTGACTGACGGCTGAAAAAAAAAATTGAAAAGACATTTCTGTCAAATTTAACTCATGCAATATTACTGTTAAATTGTGAAATGGATGGTTTGGTTTGGTTTATGGTGCTTAACGCCATTTTCAACGATATTCCAGTTGTATCGTGGCTGTCAGTTTTATTGGTGGAGGAAACCGGAGTACCTAGAGAAAACCACCGACCTGTCATAAGTCACTAACAAACTTCATCACATAATGTTATATCGAGCACACCTCACTTGATCGGGATTCGAACTAAAATTCGAAAGTTTGTGGGTGAAAGGTCGAGTGTACACATCGATCAACTCATACAAAATATTGTTTAATTCTTGCAATGAAATTCCATTTAAGAATAAAAATAACACCCTCACTGCATGGTGATATTCAGGCCTCCGTCATTTTGATTACGGTATTACTTTTGACGAGCATGTGCATCACATGTAATAAAAGCGTATGCATCTAATACATTGTGCATGACGTGTTTCCTGGATAACAACCATCAGGTACACTTAAAGACAAAAGATTTGGAAGCCAAATAATGTTTAAAACATCTTTGAGAGCATGAAAAAAGACAGGATAGCCAATTTCGGCTAGTCATCTATTCATGAGGGAGGATAACGTCAATTGTGACAAGAATTACACTATTAAAAATTGTAAATGCCAATAATGATATACATGTATTCGAATACACCATGCTAGTGTCGAAACACTGACTATTGGGTAGATGATACCCGCGGGTAAAATGATGAACCAGCAAAGGTATCTTATTTAGTGCACACGACGCGTTTCTGGAATAATTTTCGTCATGTACACTGAAAGTCAAAAACATCGAGCGCAATATTATATCACATTTGTATTACAATTTTAATGCAACAATATAGGTCTAGGGTTAGGATTTTGGTGCTTAATGCCACTTTCAACAAAATTACAGCTATATCGTGGCGGTCCGTTATAATGGTAGAGGAAATTGGAGTACACGGAGAAAACCACCCACCTGCCCCAAGTCACTGACAAACTTTCTCACATAATGTTGTATCGAGTACACAATACCACAATGTAAAATTGTACTTTGAGATGTGCAGCAAATACAACTTATTTGGCGTTCCAACATTTTGATTTTGAGAGTACTTATGAAGGCTATTCCAGAAAAGCGTCGTGCGCACTGAATTTGATATCTACTTTTTTTTATTAAATAGGAAAAGACGATATAAATGGTGTTATTAAACGATGCGATACGATAATTAAGATTATTACGAGGATATATATTCCATATTATGAGGGTTCATAACATCAGGCCTGATACTAATAAGAGATTATTACACGACATTTTCCATATCGACCCTGGTGTCAGCCCGAGACTCCCATATCAAGCCCGACATCGAAGCTGGAGGGCTTATATGGGTCAAGGGCTGATACCAGGGACGATATGGAAACTTTCATGTCACAATCATGACTTTTTTCAAGCATTGATTTGCAGAAAAAATCTTTGAACTGATAAATTGCGAAAATAAATCCTTAAGAGAGTTGCCTTTGTTCAACTTGCAAATATTTTTGTTTCGAGTTTTGTACAATGACGTTAGAAAGTGTTTGTAAAATCTGCCCAAGACGTTGACATTTGAATGAAAATTCCTATGAGCTAATTATTCCGTTTCAAGTTATTTAAACTTTATTCCAATATTTTGAAACGTGTTAATTTGATTGAAATACGATTTTATGCACCATCTTTCCTTGTACCTTGACATATTTTCTTTGAGACCACTGCGCAGATACCACAAGTTAAATTCGGGGGCAAATACGGATGTTTGAGGGCCAATACGGATATTTGAGGCCCAAAACGGATATTTGAGGGCAATTACAGATATTCACTCTGAGAACAAATAACCAACACTGACTTCTAGCTATTATTGGAATGCAAAAACGAAGTTATTGCATCAAAATATGTGATAATATTGTTTATATAGGTATTATCAACGGTGATTTCGTGAATTTAGAAATTGAATTGTTTTATTTGTCGATTTCATTTCTTAATTGATATTATTATCAAAGTCGATCCTGAATTCATTGTCAATTTCCTCGTTGACATCATTTTTACATCTCGAAAATGGAAATAATATAATTGCCATTTTTCTTTCATTGTCCAATTTAGAAAAGAAATATCCATTATATAATTGACAGCGTCAGTATAAAGATAATTCCGTGATCGATCGGCTTTAACTATATTTTGTCAAATGAACATATATATATGGCCGAGGGAACACTTATAAAAACAAGAATAAATAGAACGATCTTATAATGTACCAGTCTGAAGTATTGTTTTCGTTGATTGAGTGAATTGAAATGCCAAAAAGAGATCTAACTCGACTTTTATAGCCTGACCTTTGATTTTTGCCTCATATATTTTGATCATTTGATGCATTTTATCGCCATAGACTTACAGTGTCTTCTATTCTATGACATTATATCATTGATGTAATATCCTTATGGGGATGGAATCTATGTAATGTGTGGTATATACTTTACGTCTCCATCAAACTGGGTCTAGTGCAAACAAGAGCCACCGTGGCCGTTATCGTACGGTAGTTGGATTTACAACTATATATGCAATCAGTGCTGAAAGTGGCGTTAAACACCAAAAACCAAACCAAACCTCATTGTCCGATAGATAACAGATGAATATTTAAGAAATAAATGCATTTTTGTTGTTTTATTGGCGTGTAAAATCGTTGACCGAAGGACGTTTTGCATAACTGACTCTGTCCCACATAAAAACGTACTTCTATCAACCCCTCCACACCCTATTAATATATAAAACAAATACACTCAATACTTATAATTACATAGTACTAAATATAAGTTTCGTTTTATTTTAAATTATTGGTATTTTGCATTTGTATTGATTTGTATTGTGATGTATGCAAAAAATGCATTCAATACTTAAAAGTACGACTTTACATTATCAATAAATGTTTTATTTATTTTCAAATTTATTGTTTTTCGTCATTGATTTAATTTTGACATCCCAAGACAGAAACAAAGGAAGCTCTAAATAGTTTCAGATGTGGGCGAGGTTGCATGCTTCTTCGTTTTAGTGACATATTAAGTTATTCGTTAAGCAATCGAATTGGTCGGTCCAGACGAGTTGATCAGTAAAACAAATTCGCCAATGTAATTATCCACAAAACAATCCACTGGAAAACCTCAAACTCTTCAATGCAGAAATGACAAAGAGAAACTAGTGGGGTTTGTGTAGCTTGATCTTTAGTTTTCCGTGTTGTGTTTTGTAAATCGTTGTTTGGTCTTTTGCCTTTTTTTCATTTGGTCATTGTGTTGTCTGTTCTTTTCGATTTAGGGATTCTAATAACTCTTTTGATATTTTCAAACTCTTCTTTAATGATAAACTTAAAATAACGTGATTTGTTTGGATGCCTCCAACCGACGTTTAATCACACACTTTATGTTATCGCGGTACAAAGTTCAGGTTGAGAAGGAGGAGGTCGGTATATGTATTGTATTAATAAAGATAATAATCATAGTAATTATGATTATAATGGTGGTCTGTATGTGTAATTCTTTGCTATGAAAAAAACCACTATGAGCATGCGCGATGAAGGTTATTCCAAAAACGTGTCGTGTGCACTAAATTAAATATCCACGTTTTTATTTTATCATTAAAGACGGTAGATCGATTGCTTATATGCTTTAATTACTAGGTCCGAAAATAATCAATAATAATAATAATATTCACAAAAATAACAATATTGGGCTTCAAACAAACTATGCATATTCTCATATTTTACTTGTACCTATCCATGAAGAGGTCCCGGGTAGCTCAATGAGTTAGGTAGTTGGATTAGCTAACAACTCATACAAGGCTATCACCAATACGGCGTGGGTTCGTGCCCGGTTTTGTAAATTACAAAAAGGGTGCATTCGACTCACAGCCGCAAGTGATAAAGTTTACCAGTTGCTTGCCCATGGTCGGTGGTTTTCTCTGGGTACTCTGGCTACTTCCACCACTAAAACTGGTCGCCATGATATAGCTGAAATATTGTCGAAAGTGGCGTTAAACACCAAATATCAAATCAAATCAAATCCTATCCATGAAAAATATTACCCCGTATTTGTTGGAGTCATGTTGGTGAATGTTTTGTTTTCTCTGTAGTGTTTTGCAGACTATAGTTCTTTTTTCATTGATTTGTATGTCCTTCTACGATTTAGAATTTTAGAATTTCGTTTCTAATCAGAATAATAAAAGCTAGTGCAGGAATGAAAGGGAAAGGAAAACACGTCAATAGGGAATATCAGAAAGGTTTATGTTGGCCATATCTGACGTTATTGATAATCGAAAATATTTTATGTATTAAGATACATAAGTTTGAAGATACAAAAGAGGTAATCAGAAGTCGTAAATCGAAGTACAGAAAATACAATGTATTAAACATGTATTGTTAATTTGAATGTATTAACAAGACGTATATCAATAATAGTTAGTAATAAATATTTTGAAATTTACTATGTCTTTAATTTTATTATTACAACGCGTCGTTACTATTATATGTGACTGAATGTAATATCATAAAGCACTATATATAAACGTCATAGAAACGCAATGCTTTTATTTATAATTGAACAAATTGTTTTTTATTTGATGATTTCAATATTTGGATGCAGTCATTTGTTAGAATTCCATGTAATACGTATGTACTTTAAACATGACATGTTTAAGCAAAAATATTCCAAAAATAGCTTTAACCTCTTTCATTGTCATGTACGACCACTGACGTAATCCTCAACTTGTTGAATGCATCAGTATTTGGTAGAAGTAGTAGAAATGTGTGTGTTAGGGGTTGGGTTATAGTGTTTAACGCCACTTTAAACACTATTTAAGTTATATGGTGGCGGTCAGTTTTATTGGTGGAGGAAACCGGAGAACACCACCGGTCTGCAACAAGTCACTGACAGACTTTATCACATAATGTAGGAATGTGAGGAGATGTGAATATCAAGATATATATATTTGCGGATACTCAATGTGTTCACATATGTGTTTGTTTATATATTAGGTATATGTTAGAACATAATGATCCATACGCATATAATTCCCATGTAAATGTCTCCAAATAAAGAAATGGGTTAATGTGTTTAACGCCACTTTCACCAATAAATAAAGAATGTAATATATACAATAATAATATATACTACTTTTAAACCACCCTTTAGCTTTAATCAACATGCGGCGATGTAAAATACAGACTTGCAAAGGATATAAATGTAATTATAATTTCTGCGAACAGGACACAATCAAGGAATCAAATAAGTAAAGAAAAAAACAGGCTTAAAATAACATAAATCAAATTAACACACATGCTTTCACAATTCTGACAGACACTAGGAATTGTTCTGAACATAACAATATCAAAATTAAAAAAGGGCCCGGGTGGCTCAATGAGTTAGGTAGTGGGATTACCTAACAACTCATACAAACCTATCACCAATACGGCGTGGGTTCGCGCCCGGCTTTGTAAATTAGAAAGAGGGTGCACTCGACTCGCAGCCGCAAGTGATAAAGCTTACCAGTTGCTTGCCCATGGTTGGTGGTTCTCTCCGGGTATTCCGGCTTCCTCCACCACTAAAACTGGTCGCCATGATATAGCAGAAATATTGCTGAAAGTGGCGTTGAGCACAATAAATCATATCAAATCAAATCAACCAAATTTGAAAGCATGAATAATACAATGAAGCACAATGATATCTATTGGCATACAACTACAAATATGAATGGAACATAGTTTCGACGCAGACTTGTATTATATACCACAGTATAAATAGAAATACAACTGTTTCTAAAGGAAACAAGAACTCACAACAAAGGCCTACAAAGTTAAAGACAAACCGGCGAAAAAGGCAACTTATTAGATTTCTTAATTAACTAGATTTTGACGCCCATAATAGTATTCCTTACAATTCAATCAATATACTGGTAATGTAAGACGGATATATAACACTTATATATGTCGATAAGTATCAACTAAGATAAAGTATGTAACACTATCATCAGGGAGTTTATCCTTGCTATGACATATCTGGTGTGTTAATGTTGTGTAAGTTTGTCCTTCTGCGTTGGGACTTTACATTAAATTGAGTGTTACGGTGTTGTCTCATTGTGATTATACAGATCTTAATATGGAGGAGCTATCGTGGTCGTGATCGAATGGTAGCTGGATTGACAACTACCAGCGCGATCAGTACTTATCACCACTAACATTATGAGTTCGAATTCCGCTCAGGTGATGTGTACTCGATACAACATTATGTGATAAAGTTTGTCAGTGACTTGCGACAGGTCGGTGGATTTCTCAGGGTACTCCGGTTTCTTCCACCAATAAAACTGACAGCCATGATATAACTGAAATAGTGTTGAAAGTGGCGTTAAGCATCGTAACCCTATAATAACATAGAGGAAAACAACGCAATTATCATTAAAATTAAGGTTCTCCTTCTTCAGACATAGGTGTGTCCTTTTTGGCTGTCTTGTTTTGGCCTCTTTGCTTTCTCGCTCCCGAGAAAAAGAAACGCGTCAAGTTGTTATCTGCGTTGGTACTGAAGATGTCTTCAACTTTCAACTTTATCCAATAATTCTTTTTTATGTAAGTGTTTATCTTTTTTTATCTAAGTGTTTTTGATATTTACTTTCGTAGTTAAAATACTTCAGGTGACTCGGGGTTGTTGATGGAGATGGTTCACGATAGATGTTCCACCCTCCTCACTGCATTTGGTACTGTTTTGACAATTATTTTACCTATTTTGTTCCAGTATTGTTATAAATACTGTTATAGTGACAGCCGGAACCTTTGAGCCGTAATGAAAGCGGGAGGTTTGGCGCTTTAAAATCTGATTCAACCCACCATTTCTTTAGAAATGCCTGTACCAAGTCAGGGTCATTACGGTTTTCACAGTTTTCCGGTTGTTGACTGATTTTGTCTGTTTATATACTTATGAGTTTTGACTTTCCCTTTGTAAGATTGTTCGGAGTTCGGTAATTTTGTTATTACCCTTATTTGTTATCTGCGTTCGTACTGAAGACGTCTTCAGCTTTCAACTTTATCTAATAACTCTTTGACACAACTTGTGTAACAAAAGGAACCTAAATTACAACATATTTACATACAATGGTGGATAAGACGGACAAGCATATACATGAAATATAACAATAAAATATCATATTATTGAAGCAAGTTATCTAAATAAACAACAACAACAAAAAAACAACTACAAAGATAAATTGTTCGATACTCTTTTATTGCAAAATGATAGAAGGCTTTTCAATTTAAACATATTAAGATAATTACAGTAGTGATATGGTATATCTATTACAGCTTGGGACTGATATTCTAATATTATACGGTTATTGCACTAATATTGAGGAATATTGTCCAGAGCAGTATATCATATTGCACGAGCTTCCTCAATATTCGTGCAATAACCCTTTTATAATATAGTACCAAATATTTCAGTCTGTGACAATTACATTTCACTATATTTCTTTGCAACATGTATTCAATATATAATTCTTCCATCTTGTTTATCTCTCGTCTGCTTGCGTGCAAATATCGTTTCACTCGGAACCTCTCTAGTTCGTACCAAACTTCAAGGAGAAATAATTAAATGCAATATCGGTCAAGATGCAATATTTTGTTCATCTCATTCGGAAACTTCCCACTTTTTATGTATATTTACAAAGAGAGACTAGTAAAAATATCAGCAAGTATTGTATTTTTATTTCATAAAGAAATCTACATAAAATGTTTGCTACTATATTATACAAAATGATATTCATTTGTTTGACAAGATGACAGATGCATTCTACCATCGTCCCAATTCTATGGGTATTTTCAATTTATTACATCTTAATTTAGAAATCATTACCCTCTCTTATGGCAAAAGCTTAAGCAAATAATATTCCAGACCAAATTGTTCTTTAATGCTTAATTAAACATCAAATAATGCAGGTCAAATGCATTCAATATTGATGTGGTTTTTCCGACCAAAATTATAATATAACAAATCTAACTATTAACATTTTTTTTAGATAATGTATCATGCAGCAATAAAGGATGGCTTTGGCCTCATGTCATGCATTATGTTCCATAAATGAAGACTGTCCACTTGTATGTAATACAAACATAGCATAAGAAAGTTTTTAAATACAAAATGAGTAATCAGAAGACCTAATACGAAGAAGGACATACAATACAGTGTTCATAAAAGACAAAAAGATAAAAACAAATAGTCAGTACAAAATCTGATAGCACTTTGCAATAATATTACAATTATTAGACATTTTTATTAATAGTAATGTCTAGAGTTTCATAGGTTGACGACGACAGATGTCAAGTTATACTGCAAGCTCGCGTGACCTTTAAATGGATGAAGTAATAATGTTAAATTTTATTATATGATCTAACGATCAACACATCTACTTTATAAATCAAGCAGATAAAAAACAAACAAATAAAAAACCTAACGAACACGCGTGACGAAAACTTGATAATGAATAATGGCAAGCTAGTCAGACCAACCACTACAAAGTCTATACATGTATATAAATTAAACTTGAAAACTCATATTTGGCAAGAATGTCACAATTTTGTCGTCGTTTATCATGGCAAGTTCAAGCAAATGAGTAATTATCACTCAGAGAGGGATGGTATTAGTATCCACTGTAAAGTAAATGAACATTGTTGAACATCACTGTTGAAACTTTCTCCTCATAATACTAAGAAACAATTTGATACATTTGAGACAGCCATTAAGAATGACTTTAAAGCTATATAAATTAAAAGGCATTTGGTAGAACGAGAACATTGCATACTTGTCTACATTTCTCTTCATACAATGCACTTTTGTCCAATGTATTTAAGAATTCATCGAACTTATTAAATGCAAACAAAGTGATTGAATACATTGTCATGAAAAAAGAATGATGCGTACGTTATATAAACACTTTATCAGTACATTAAAAAAATCTATCTGTGACGTCATTTAATCGGAAAGAACTTAAAAAAGAGGTAAAGCAATTCTTACACTTGTGAAAACACTTCTCCTTTGACATCACATCGATACATAAATTGAAATAACATTGATATATTGTATCACTGTTCGTGTCGGTTTTAAGTATTGAATGTTAGAAAATATAGTCTGTAATGTATCTTTTTAATTCTTACCAAATACATTGTTTAGTGTAATCAATTAATTGATTAATGTGGAGCACCTTAACGTATTAAATGGATAATATTAAACAGGAGTACAAGACATTGTTTGTAATTAGCTTGAAAAACGTTTAATGGAGATTGCCTGGACCAACGTCCCCATAAATTAGCTTGAAAAACGAGGAGAGGGATATCACTGACGTCTACAGTAGCTAAGAACATTTTATGTCATAGCATAATTGTGTGTTGGATTTATATATAATATATAGTTTTTGGTGTGCAAAGAGAACAAACAGTTGGCATAGACGAACACAATGGTAAGTGTAAAAAAAAAACTAAATAGAAATGTGTTTTGCTTTTAAATATTCCTTTCAAATTGTTTTTGAAATTCTAAAGATTTTCCCAATTTAATAATATGATCTCTCAAAGCGTGAAGTATTAAATTTGTAAGTATATAAATAAAAAAGATTTACAAAAGAGAAAATATTTTGCATAATGTTTCATGCAAATATATCGATGTTTACTCTCCGTTTTTTATAATTTCAAACCATAACTATGTGAACCCGCAATATATAATGCAACCATTTTTTGCATACATAATTCCAACTTGTAAATTAAATCTATGACATGTTTATATATATATGTGTGTGTGTGTGTGTGTGTGTGTGTGTGTGTGTGTGAATATTATAACTCTAACACTATTGACCGACATTCACGTTGAAATATTTAATACAGCGCGGTATCCTTTCGGGATACAATGTGGCCGCTTCATTATATCCATGGTTGTTACATGCTAATGTCGATTGTAATATTTATTTCCTGTGACTGTATCATATGACAAAAAAGGTTCTACGCAAAATATGATTGATATTGCTGTCAATTTAATTAAAAAAAAACATGTTTATGTACCATCGCCACATGCTTACGCACAGGTACAATGGTGCCATCTAGTTTCACCTTATGTGACAAGGTGAAAACTATATTTTAATATAGTGATATTAAGCTATGGGGCTAAATGGTTTGTCATTATGCAGAGAGAATCGTTGCTGCTGTACCAAAGGTGAAATTTCGAATTCCGCTGAGGGAAGAACACAAATAATTGTTAGTTAAAAATTCTAACTCTTACACTGTTGGTTTGAATAGCTAGATAGTTGTGTCAAAAATAATAATGAGGCCCGGTATCCTTTAGAAATTCAATGGGTTAATACATTGTAAGATTGTCACTGGCATAAGACGATTAATAGCTATAAATAATTTTGCATTTCATCAGAAGATTACTGATTTAAAAGACTTGCTGAATATTCTTTTGAAAAATTGTTGATGGTATATGAAGACATGTCATTTTCAATATTTGTCCGTCATTATCCTGAGACCATAGTATGAACTGTTGAGATGTCGAGAAATGGTAAAAATTGCAAGACATGTTGTATATACATTGTACTTTAAATCTTTAATTTAAAATAAAATAAAATAAATTAAGCCACAATAAAGCATCACTGCATCGTCTTATTCACTTGATATATTAATCAAATTTTATTTTGAATACCCATAATGTTTATTATAAAGCCAACATTTCGATACTGAGATGGTTTATTAGCATCGTCAGCAGCCCAAAGTTGATCTAGCTCCGATTTCTCCTCACTCATCCTCCGTGGGTAATCTGGCAGAGAAATCCTCGTTTCGTTGAAAAAATGTTATAAATAGTTACCAATCAAAATCATCGGTTGATAGTTTTAATTTCTTCCTTTGAAGTCAAAAAGTTAGACAGAATAATAGGCGGCTCACATAGTGTGTAAGGAATTGCTTTCTTAATTTAGATACATTTAAATCTGTGATTTGATTGACTTATAAATACATTTGCCGGGACTTATCAAAGTGTTTCAAAACAACCACATGACAACGCTGATTTCTCTGCCAGATGACCAACGCTTGAGAAGTGGAAAGTAATCGGAGCGTTATCAGCTGTTAGTTACCGACGATGGGTTTATTAGATATATTGATATTTAAAATTTACAGTTCCTAAATAAAATAATTGATTAAAAACCTCAGTTGATGTTTGCTCTCACGTGAAGACACTTTCGTTTACATGCTCCCACAGATTTTAATGATATGGCTTTCCGATCTTTTGACTGAGCGTATCTGATGAAGGCTATTCAAGAAATGCGTCTTGTATTCTAAATTAGATATTTGTTTGTAACCAGGGAAATTCCACAAGATCGATAACTCTGTCACTGTCAACTCTTAGTTACTGTTACAATACGATTACCATACTACGACAAGGTCGATAACTCTCTCATTGTCGAGTTTTAGTTACTGGTACATTGCAATTACCATACTACCACAAGTCAATGCATCTCTCTTTGTCGACCTTTAGTCACTGGTACATTACAATTATTGAACGACAAGGGAGATACCTCTGTCAGTGTTGAGTTATTATCATTTGTACATTACAATTAATATACCACAAGGTCGATAACTCTATCGCACTCGACTTTTAATCACTGCTACATTATAATAATCATACTACCACACATTAGTGTATCACAAAGTCGATACATCTGTCATTGTCGAGTTTTAGTCACTGGTACATTACAATTATTGAACGACAAGGGCGATATCTCTGTCACTGGCAACTCTTAGTTACTGCTACAATAAGATTACCATACTACCACAAGGTCGATGACTCTGTCATTGTCGAATTTTAGTCACGGGTACATTACAATTACAATACAACAAAAAGGTCGATAACATCCATTCTGTCATTGTCGCCTTTTAAATCAGATGTTCTAAAAATCATTTAATTTAACAAAGTTTGACATAAAAGATAAAATTTGTTTGATCAAAAAAGCTAGATCGATCATTTGCCATTGACATTCTATTGTTTATTATAAAGCACAGTCATGTTTGATTTAGAGGGTGATAATACGCTACCATCAACTATCTACAATGACTACAATTGACTTATGTTATACTGCGTACAATCAAATTGAGGTTGCACTTATTGCTCTACGTTAGATAAGCTGTTATCTGTAACAATGTATGGACATTTAGTATCGCGCTCTTTAAGTGAAAAAAACCGATTTCCGATATCTAAGTGTTTATCTGTTTTGTAGCACCTTCCGTAGACAATAATGTAGCTAAATGTCTTTTGTTTTCTAAGTTATTACCTCTAGAGTAAATGTCAACATGCCAACAATACTAACTACAGTGGCTTTCTAGGTCCTGAGTTCGAATCCCAGGTATTGCGAGGTGTACTCGATACAACTGTATGTGATAAAGTTGATCAGTGACTTGCCTCAGGTCGGTGGTTTTCTCCGGGTACTCTGGTTTCCTCCACAAATAAATCTGACCACCACGATATAACTGAAATATTGTTGAATGTTGCGTTAAACATCATAACCCTAACCCTTCCTATGGAATAATATCAGTGCACTACTCAATTGAATTGTTAAGATATCAGTAACCAATCAACTTTCAAGAAAGGTTGGAAAATACCATGGGTTAATCAGGACAGCATTGTTGATTTCCGCAAAAAAGGAAGAATTTTGGTCCACCTTTACTCTCAGTTCTTTGCAAGAGGCTTACGTCGTACTTATGCTATTTGTATTTATTTAGAATAATGGTTTCAAACGTGACTTGACTATACACGGCGGGTATATTATAAGAAACATGAGCTGCTTACCATTCGCGAGCACATGGGTTGACCCCCGGTTTTTTGGTGGGGTCCGTGTTACTCCTCTTTTTTAGTTTTCTGTGGGTGTTTTTTAATTTTTGTGTTTGTAATATTAATTTTTTCAATTGTAATTTAAATTTTTGTGTTTGTAATTCTAATTTAAATGTTTTGTTTGTAATTTTTATTACTTTTTGCGTTTGTAATTTTGTTATATAATACGGTTATTCCTTTTCATAATAATATAGCTAAGATTACCTTAATTTGGTACCGAATGGACTGTATTTTCATTTCCTTAATAAAAGGTTAACACGTAAATAGGTAATTAATGTAATGATAATCCTGATGAAAGGCTGTTTCACACGTGAACTTGAAATTAAACGACATATATTTTCCTATTTGTACTAATGTAAAATTAAACTAATGTCAACCTAATCCGAGTCATGTCTCATACGCGTTAGTCTATTTATGTTGGTATTAATTAACGTATATTTCTTTCGGATAGAGTAGCAATAAATTTAGTCTCATGCATAGCAAATCTCTACAATTTGAAACTGATATTTATGGTCAAATGTAATATTCCTCAAATAGTTTGAACTATTTATCGAAATTTACTAATTCGATGCGCAGAGCGTTAACAATTTTCGATCATGTGTGCGTTTTATTATGAAGGACCAGCTTAAAAAAATCGGCATAGTTGATCATGCGTGTCGTGTACTGATAAGGATAACAACGTAGATAACTTATGTATTACTCGTTTCTGGAGTAACCGTCATCCGCGACGACAAAAGATGGGAAAGCCAATTATTAAATAGATAGCTGTGAATTACAGAATTTTCTGAGTTAAATAAATTATCGTTTTTAATTTCACTCTCACTATATTTCGCGCCATTTCGTTGTCGACGTCATATGAAGACTTCCAGTTTGAAACGTAAAGATTAGACGTTATTTGGCTTCGTGTACTTGATCAAATTTAACTAAAATAATATTTCAAGGTAAGCATATTAATTATTTTATTGTCGTGGGTGGCGCCATGTATTTTGAAGCGATACACATTATATCCCTACGCTACCCGCGTAATATAGTGCAATTAAACTCATTTTATATCAAATTCGATTCGAAACATTTTTTTTATCTATATAATAAATACTATCACTAATTGACAAATTTCATTATAAAAAAATGTCACTCATGACCAAATAACATTGTAACTCACTCATGCGCTGCGCGCATTCGTGAGTTACTGCGTTATTTGGTCAGTTGTCACATATTTTTGATAATGAAACTCGTCAATTAGTTATAGTATAAATAATGTATAAAGCAAATGTTTAATACAGGATAGCCGAAATCAGCTAAGGTTATTTATACCTGAAGGAGATGAACCTCAATATTGATAAAAAATTACATTAATTAGGAACTGTAAATTTCAATAATATATATATCTTATAATTCATGTCCGTGCCGACACACTGACTGGGCGTTTGATCCCCTCTAGAACTAGCAAATAACCTCTTAAATCACACAAATAATATATCTACAATGTGATTAGCAATGGCACAATTTGAATTCTAAGATAACAATCTCTAATAAAAAAAACAACAAAATAAGCTCTCGACAAATTTCTTATTTATGCAATTTCCTATGAAGACATATCATAAAGTACTTAATTTCCAAAATCTATCCATTTCAAGATTAATATTTTTTTTAAATATTTTGATGGGCATATTATGTATATACTGTATCCCAGGTTATGAAAGAAGTATATATTTATCACATTTCTCTAATTACGGCTAAATATTGAGTTCTTTTATGAGTACAGCTTTCCATCTGTTTCTGTTTGAACCAATGTCTAAGGAATAAATAAAATTAATTATCTTCAATACTATCTATGTTAGTATACTACAGTTATAAGTTATCTATAGTTCATGTTACTAACGATGTATCTTTATTGATATCTCTATTAATCCCACATTTAATACTGTCTATTTAAGGTGGTAGGCCTGGGGTATGGGAGATAACTCTATTTTCAGTGTCTTCTCAAATATATGATCATCTGTGCGTTTGAAAATTCCCCCTCAATTCCAAGCTTCTTGGTGACAAAGATTGTTTACATTGGATATGGCCAGTTAAAAAAAATGACTCCTTTTACCTTTCTATAGCTGTACTCCTTGCAGGGCTCACCAAACCAGGCGAAGTGGGCGAAATTCTCGCCCTATATCGGCTGAAGTCGCTCTCCCTCGACTACAAAGCGAAATTAAAGTCGCCTTGTTTCTTTTTGCAAGTCACTCTTTCCTTGCAAATAATCTTCGTTTTATGGTAAAGCTGATTGTCAAAACAATTGTAATCAATGGGAAGATACATAAGAATAAGAGGAAAAGGTTTTATTCAAGCAATAAAGAAGGTTTAATTTGTTGATACAAAAGTATCACGGCAAACTTCTGCCAATTTGTACTGACGAAATTCCAGGTGAATATTAAATCCCAAATCTTAAAATATACAAACAGACGCTTCCTGTACGAAATTGGCCGTTGAATTGTGTTATATTCTAATTATTTTCACAAAACTTGAGTTATTTGTAGCTTTTTAAAAGCTAAACAATCAACATGTCTAAGTTTTAAACACGGCGATCATTGGGACGTAGGAAATCGGGGGAAGGAAACGAACATTTAGATGTCATTGACAGATTTCAAGGCAAAAATTAATAAATCTAAAATCAATAAATATGAGATCAATAATAATAATAAAACAAATACAAAACATGAATTTAATGTTAAATATGAAAGATATAAACAAGATATTAGCAAAGATAGAAAGCTATGTTTGGGAAAAAAATTGTAATATCTGATCCTCTCTTATACCGCCGACCCCCTTCTTCTAAGACAACTAAAGAATAACCAGAATCAAACGAATACAACTGGAGCACAGAATTTGAAGGAATTTAACATTACAGCTGGGTGGCTGTCTGTGTTTTTTGTGTTTTTTTTTTGTAATGCATTAATCAAGTAGAGTCACCCTCAAACCACCCCTCCCCCTCTCCAGCCGACTTGAAAATAAAAAAGACAAATGGAGTCATTTGGTAATTTGGACATCCACTTTGTCAATTATAAGAATTGAAAAGCTTTTTGTTATTGGTAACTAGTTATTTTTTATCTCACAAACAAAGAAACTAGCAAAGGATGGGTGTGTGATAACTTTCCTCGACAATTTCATTTTTTTCTGGGTACCTTCCATGAAAAAACATAAATTTAAATATTTTAAAAATCTGACGGTAAAAGTTTGTAAAATGTGGTGCAATGATGTCTATATGTCTATTCTTCAGTGTGACATTTTTTGGTGGAAATTAATTGACAGGAATTTTTTTAATCCGATTTTTAATACCAAGGTGGTCCTCAGAGCATCCCCCCCTTTTTTGCAGTTTCCACTGTTTTGCACGTGATTATCTCCAAACAGGATATTCAGATATGCTAGATATTTCATATTTATTCAACAACAATACTCTCAAGTGCATTAAAGCCAAAATAGTCCCTTTCAATCAGAAATAAATGTGCATATCTATTAGAATCTTCCGAAACTAGTATTACCATCTGGCATCAAGAATAGCCCCAAAATTGCTATATTTAGGATGTGCTATGGAGAAAACGGCACGGTGAAATTTTTTGAAACTTTGGCAGAAAATGTATTTAGACATAACTATTCCATGATGCAAATTTAAAAAAAATTGAATGATGGGGAAATTTTAGGGTAACCCAGGTCTACCACCTTAAGATATCAGAAATAACATTTTTGATTTTTCGTAATTATTATATCATTTTCTAACATTTTAAATAAAGGTTAGATAATTCCTAATGGGGCAATCAAAAATGGACAACCCAGAGAAACAGGAAACATAGTTGGTACACAAGACAAAGACAACCAAACAAAAAACACAACACAATATGTGTTGGACACCACTATACGCAAGCAAACACAAATAACGTAAATAAGACATGAGCCTTCCTACAAACAACCTAGCATTAAAGTGTTGATTGAAAATACTTATAGAATAACGTCGACTATGAAGGTCGAGACAGACATTAGTGCTAGTGATAATATATGTGGAGACTTTCAAAATTGACGCTATTGTTTAATAGACAACGTCATAATGTGTTTGAGATCACACTGCCCGATAATTTTTAATATTCGTTGATACTGTCATTCGGTGAGAAAATGTCCCATTTACCGATAGCGCGATAAAGTTGATAAAAAGTATGACATTTTATATGAATGTGTTTAAATCTTGTCTACATGTACAACACACGTCTAGTTACGCTTCCCCATGAGCCTAAACACACAACAGTCAATCAATTTAAATCAAGGGTCATATGTAATGTAAATTGTGATAGCAAATCTCTATCGATTTTAGTGGAAATCAAAAACAGCATTTGTATGCTAGCATGTTTCTCTTTCATCCTTCCTCTTTACAACAAGTAAATTATGCTGTATATTGGTTTTAGCAATAGAACGGACATGGCTTATTAAATTGTCTTCAGATCGAATATATTTACACTAACGACTGCATGGCGTTTTCATAGAAGTAAATATTACAGTTTTGAGGGAAAAGAACAAAACAATAAATGTTATAGAAAACCGAAGAGGCAATGAAGAATGAACAATGCATGGCCACTGACAACATTGAATACACAAGACACAGGAAAAAGACAAACAAAAACACTACACAACACAGGAAACGAAAAAGATGAGCAACACGGATTCGACAAAAAACAAAGGTGGAACCATGTGCTGGCGAAGAGTAACCAGTTCATGCTTTTTATTATACATCCGCCGTGTTATTTATAGTCAAGTCCCGTCGGTGACAGAGTAAAACAAGTGATTGTAATATTAATTGCAAATATTTAACATTTTGTTATTATTACATATACATAGCAATTATTTTTTCAACTGTTCTGGCAAACAGCATCACGAACTGTTTCATGGCGAACGAACTGTTTCATGCAAGATCTGAATTTGAAAAGAATTATCCCATTGAGAATCATTTGAGGCGCTTCAGTAACAATGATCATTCTGTTTTTGACACAGACGATACGCATGCAAATTCTTGAAATGTAACGATTTGAGGACGTCGCTGCTGTTGATGTGAAATAACTGTACATTATGTATATTGATATCCTCGTTGTATCTTTCACACATGAAGTATACGTCGATGTCATGTTTGTGTTCAGTCATGTGATGTGAGAGGTGGTTGTTCGTTTTGTTGATATTAGTGGAATTGTTGACCACCACAGTTTAAACTCTTTTTATCATAATGTAATATTTATCGGTTGGAATTTATGCACACTGCTTGCATGCATACTTGATGCCACGTCGATTTCATTACCAGGTATCAATAATAGACTTTACCTTGTTATCTTTCCTGAGTTTTAACTGAAGTCATCTTCATTTAAATTCATTTTTTTTCTGTTTAAATGCTATATAATCTTTACACTTGCATATACACTACATTTATCTTACTTGAAAACGTCGAGATATGCATTTTTCCCATAGCATTTCTTATAAAAGTGTTGAATTCGGTTGTTTTTTTCCCCGCTAAACGATCTTATCAATTTTAAGTCAAACTAAGAATTAATGTAACTGCTATGTTGGAAACTCGCACTAATTACAAATCTCAACTCCGTCACTTTTTTTTTATTGAAGTGCCAGTACCAAGCCAAGAAATTTAGTGATCATATATTTGTGTGAGTAATATTTGTGTGAGTAATATTTGTGTGAGTAATATTCATTTTGCCTCTTTTTCTGATTTACCGATTAAATTTTGGAACTGGTTCGACAGAGTGCTTTTTGTTTTGTGCTTTTTTTTCTTTTATTTTAACCCCCCCCCCCCCCCCCCCCCCCCCATTTTCTTGATAAATATGAATTGTAATCTACAAATCTCTCTGTTTTATATCTGTCATTCTGTAGCCTCATTGAGAATAAATGATTAAATATTCTATTGATTCTGCTTCTTTACCTTATATGTGAATTTCCTAGTTATAATTAGGGATTGTAATAATCCGTGCATTGCTTTTGCGCACTTTTGTATATCATTTGCGCACATTTTTTTTTATCTTTTGCGCACTTTATTATGTATCATTTGCGCACTTTTTTTTTATCATTTGCGCACTTTTTTATATATTGAAAACCCTTCCGTTAGCCAAACTTTGCTTTTTTATATATTCCAAAGTTTGTTGCCCCCTGCTCACCACGGGTAGGTGGTGGACAAGGAGGATCTTTTATATACAGTAGAAGTCACATAAAAACAGTCGAAATTAGTCAGTAAAACCTGTTTCTAAAGTTTATAAATCTGTTCTGGTACTGAACCTGTATCCAACAATTGTGGAAGGACGAGCAGGATCTTTTATATACAGTAAAAGTCTACAAATAAAAATAGTCGAAATTAGTAAGTAAAACCTGTTTCTAAAGTTTATAAATCTGTTCTGGCACTGAACCTGTATCCAACAATTTTGATGAAGTCATATCGGGAAATCTCATTTGCCTGAAATTTTCCATACTGTTCCATGAGAAAACATATTTTATCCTTTTCTATTCTACGTATAGGTGCCTGATTATCCATACTTCTCATTTTGATATAAGTTGCAGCCTGGACCTTTCGCAATACATCAGTGAAAATAAAAATTGTAGGATGGGCACTGTAGAACTGCTAATTAAAATGAGCATGGAAGTATTCAGTCCCGTTGTTTGTCTGCCTGTCTCCTGATGGTTCACAAACCCACATCTAAAGAGGGAATTTGGAGTCAACGGTGACGTAATTTTCTACCAAATAATCAGCAAACTTTTCACATCTGGGACCAGGACATTCAGGCATGATGTCTTCTGTAAAGCTGTCTTCTACATCAAATGGTTTGAGAAAATGTAAGCCAAAGCATCGTTTTAACCACTTTCCTACTTCACTGTTATTTTCCTTGTATTGTGGGCTAAGTCCCATGACTTGTATTTTGCGCCACCAAGCCAGGCCGAGATGGAATCTGCAACATAGAATTCTAGAAAAATATCTCTTAACACGTTGTGCATAGCAACTTCGAAGTCAATATGAATTGTTTCTGGAGACAAATTTAAATCAAGGCCTTTACATAATGATGCAACTGAAGTCCACTAATTCAGATTTGCCAGACAGAAGAGTAAAGACATGAATATTGTACATTTTGCAGGAGATATTTAGAACAACATTTGAAAGTACCATCAATGAATATTTCCTGAACTTCATTGCATGGACATCGAAAATTACTAGTGCATGAGAAAATAATTATCCCAGTTTCTCTATCATTGTGTAACACAAATGATTCATCTTTGTTTGTTTTGATATCCTTGTCAATAGCATCATGTACCTCATCTTTGGACTTTGGTAAGGGTGGCAGTTCTCTTCTCTCTCTGTAGATGGCCAGATGAAGAAGTTTCAAATCACTTATCTGTATGCTCTGATTATCTGAAGACTGCAGCTCTGTACGGATAAGCTTGCTGGTCTTGATGGCACATCTTCGACTGCTTTTCTTTTTACAGACACTCGAAGCTGTTGTCGTTCACATTTACGTTTATCTGATTCGTGACAATGTTCACCGTTTGTTTCAACAACCATCAAATTTTCACCATCTGTTGTTAGAGTTGCTTTGCAAGACTTGTTGGAACATTCTTTAGAGTTTTATGGAAACGATATCTAAAATCTTCCGATATTAAACATTTATTCCCTCGATTTGTTTCTGTAATTTTAAATTCCATGTCTTATGTCTTTACACATCTAATTTCAAAATCAAAACTGTTCAAAATAAATTCGCGGTGATTACAACTCTGCCATCAATAGGATTAAATCATGTTTATTTACCTGTATGAACAGGTATACTGGTGCGCAAATGATATGTAGAAAATGTGCGCAAAAGTAATCTACACATTTTCTCAAAAGTGCGCAAATGCAATACGCCATTTTATTATCGTTATCTATTGGTATTGTTTGGTTGTTGTATAACCTTTTATTGCCTTTAAAAAGTCTCTATGTATGCGATACGAATGCGGAAAAAGAAACCCGTTATATTCAATACGGGCAACTTCTTTTGTTTCAGTAGAAATGCATCTAGCATTAATGATGTAATAATTTATAAAATTTAAAAAAGTCTAGAGAACAGTTTTGTTTGTAAACAAGTTAACATAATTTTCATATTAAAACATCGGTCAACTTCTGCATAGAAAACATTGCACAAACATCGGCCTGTGTCAGCGGCCTTTAACAGCGGACTGTTACCGATATTACAGACCGCATTTACAATAACATTGCTAGGGGAATAATTGTACAACATTGGGATAGACAGTCTATGGCTTGTTTATTTAAATAATAATGATATCAATTCGACACAGTTTGTTCAAATGGATATACTGTGGTTTCTGTGGAGACACGTTCATGTCTTGTATTATTTTCATGTTATTAGAAATAATTTTGTCCCTCAGATTTCTGTGATGGGAGTAAGGAAGAATGAGACATTTTCTTTTAATTTAAAGTCATGTATAGACAATTATCGCAATGTTTCTATTCCAATAGGCCAATGATTTTTTTATGAGAATATTAGTTTAACACTACACCTAATAATAGGTTGACATAAATAAAAACGAAGATATCAAGTTTAGTGCGCACGACGCATTTCTGAAATAACCTTCATCAGATACACTCAAAGCCAAAATATTTAATAAAAGTATCTGGGAGCAAGAATTATCATAGGGCCTAAAAGGATAGCAACAATCGGCAATTAATTGATTGATTGAATGTTGTTTAACGTGAAGTCATCAGTAATTTAGGTACATGTATATTGATAACGGGAACACGATTCCAAACAATATCATTTTTATTCGTCGAATACTATTTGTTTGTGGTTTTTGTTGGTTCCATTGAACTACGATTGATTGATTGATTGATTGATTGATTGGTGTTTAACGCCAGCTTTAGCAAACTACGAAATTTAGTTCACAACGAAATGTTGTAAATATCGGTAGAGGTCGCTTGCAAGCTTAAAAAATCACGAATTTAAATGTCAACCAATATATAGATTTAGCAAATAAACGTATATTAACACAGTCGAAAATACATGAAACCACAATATGTAAAGGCTGGTGCCGATAAAAACGTAGATATCAAATTTAGTACGAACAACCCGTTGCTGGAATAACCTTAATCAGGTACACTCAGGTGTGGTTTAATTATAGCTATTATGATGTTTGTGTCGTTTATCAGTAACAAGACGGGTGTCACATGTGGAGCATGAACTGATGATAATTCCGGAGCACCTGAGTTCATCCACGGTTTTTGATGGTGTTCGTGTTGCTCGATCTTTAGTTTTCTGTGCATTGTTTTGTAGATCGTTGTTTGTCTTTTGGTCATTGTATTGTTTGTTCTTCTTCGACATACGGCGTCTGGCTACACCTTTGGTATCTTCAAGCTTTTCTTTCAAAATTAGGCTTATGTCGGAACAAAACTTAGCTAATGTCGGAACAAAACTTAGCTTGTGTCGGAACAAAACTTAGCTAATGTCGGAAACATAAAACAATTACTTATTCTTATAACTATATGCACATTCTGTTAGCAAGATATATATATATGTATGAAATGTTTTTTCACATTTTAATATTCTAGTAAGGTCCATCTCCATGAAGCATGTTTAATTTAGTGTGTATAACCAACACGTTTCTGAAACAACCTTTATTATGCATGCTCAAAGTCAAAAGATTGAGAGCATGAATACCAAGGCAAAATAAGCTACGGTCACCTATGTCTGAGGGAGAAGAATCTTACTTTGAATAATCATGACATTATGACTTTGAGAAGGTTCTTCCAGAAACGCATCGTGCTCACTAAGTTAGATATATAGATATTTATATATAGTATCTTGTTGTAATAATGTTGCATTATGTTGTATAAGAAGATGATGAAATAAAATATTGATTACAAAAAAAAAAGTTAGATATATATTTTTTTGTATTACTCTTGTCACAACGAATGCAATATTCTATTATCTAATTCTTTTCTTTTTGTTTCGCTTAATATTAATTCCCAATAAGTTCTGATACCAAGCTGTCATCTTGTCTCCAAGTCATTATAAAGATACAACAGTTGTAGGTATGATAAAAATCCATTTATTATCAGGCCAGGCTGAACTTGTCAATTGATGAATAGTAAGACATATGTTATGAATGAATTTAGCCTACCGTTAAATGAAGATAACTACGTGTCGAGATCGTAAACCTTAAAACAGCTAGACCTCTTATAATCAGCGATATTATTAATATGACTGGAAAAAGTCTGTATACTTTGTACTTTTAGATTAAAACGTGATTTAATAGTTATTATTTGTCATTACATTGCGTTAACGTTAATATCTATTAGATTTATCTACAACAATTCATAATATTATCTTTAAATCAGTTCTAAGGTATTCCAGAAAAAAATGTATATTTGCTTTCTTATATAAAGGTAGTGCGAATAGATCACATTAGGTAAATCCATTCTTAATACAGTTTTATCGAGGCCAAAGGAATACAAGTATGATGTGTTTCTTGTAATTCCAGGGTTAGGGTAATGACGTTTAACGCCACTTTCAACAAATTTCAGTTATATCGTGGCGGTCAATTTTTTTGATGGAGGAAACTGGAGTAACCATAACCTCTAACCCCTCTAACGTTTATTTATAATGATTTAATCATACAATAAATCTTATAACTATCACTTTTGTGCTTGTTTTTTTTTTTACATTTGTTAATTTGTTAAATCTAAAACACATAGATACCCTAGCCAGCATCCTCGAGAATTCTTAATCATATTGATGTCATGTTATCATTCATTCACATGCAATAGAGTGTGGTAGATCGAGGCATCGAGACCCAGTCGTGTATAACTTAAGACTGTTAAATTGGTATGTGCTGCTTCTCAGCTAAGCGCACAACATTAAGGAAAAAGAGCAAATAATGATTGGCTCGGAATCAGGATAATGTGTCCGAGCGGGGCGACATGTCTATCAACGTACTGTTGTTTCAGTGAATAAGGGTAATAACAAAATTACCGAACTCCGAACAATCTTACAAAGGGAAAGTCAAAACTCATAAGTATATAAACAGACAAAATCAGTCAACAACCGGAAAACTGTGAAAACCGTAATGACCCTGACTTGGTACAGGCATTTCTAATGAAATGGTGGGTTGAATCAGATTTTAAAGCGCCAAACCTCCCGCTTTCATTACGGCTCAAAGGTTCCGGCTGTCACTATAACAGTATTTATAACAATACTGGAACAAAATAGGTAAAATAGTTGTCAAAGCAGTACCAAACCCAGTGAAGCAAATGTCACACATTAATAAAAAAAGATCTTTGACATTTTTGTTAACTTCCTTATCTTTATACATTTTCACTATATGAAAATGCATCGTTTATCATCGTCTCTGCAGAGACGGAATATATTTCGACAAGATCTTGGTATCGGAATATAAACTTTTTAAGAGATCGAATAAGGCGAATCTTTTTATAGCCCTGGTCCAGTAGCCTATTTCTCAGATGAAGATGACGTTTCAGGAAATCAGAATAATTGCTACTTGCCCTTGCATAACCAATCAATTGCGAGATGTAAACACCATATGCAGGAGAAGCTGGTATATTGCTGCACATATTTGAAAATTTATTATTTTAAAATTGAAGTCGTCCCATTTATCATAAATTTTAGTACTGAGTTGACCACTGTGGTCAAATTCGAGGTGTAAGTCCAAAAATTATGCGAACGAAGCTGTATCTGTGGTCTCTTTAACTTCCAGCTCTGGAGGATATATCAATAGAAGAAATTCTGCAAATCTAGAATTATTGATAGATAAAACGTCATCAATATACCTGTATGTGAAATTAAAGGCTCTAGCCTCATGAATCTTCTTATTTTTTACAAGCTTTTGAGTTAGCACTATACAATTCCAACTAAGCATGTTGGTCTAATACAAAACCTTTTTCTCACCATGATATAGCTGAAATTTCGGTGAGTTAGCGTTAATCAACAATCAATCACTCACCTAAACAAAAGCCAGTGTTGTATCAGAATATAATTGTATGTTTTGTTCAATAAGTCAAACAGTTACACATGCAGTAAATCTTTTTATTATACAAGCTGATAAATTGGATTCTTGTATCAGCTACAACTGTATCTTATACTGTTTGTGATGTAATATAATAAACAGAACGTTGATTTTATTATCTGCCATCGTGACATTTAATTTGAGTATAAATTATAAAAAGTTTTATCTGTAGCATTGTGTAATGTTCATCGTAATCAAATAATGGCGGCTGATTGAAATAATGTCAGTACATAGAGATCTTTACAAAGATTTAGCATTGCTCTATATGTCAGATACTAGTATGGTAATATCTGCTAATTTGATGAAATTGAAAATTTTCTCCGATAAAAGTTTGTTAAAAGTTTTTAAATGTCCTTCTAAAGCGTGCAATAAAATATGGATATATCAGTTTTAATTGTTTAAGAATCTGACTCAAGCTTGACGCAATTAAGGTGTTTTCTCCTTCAAAATGAAAAACAAATGTACTGGAAAAGCAACATAATAATATCCAGTCATAGATATTTGGTATGTCTTTTAAACAAGAGACAATCGGAAAACAGATTAAAATGAGATAATGAAATGAAGTGTATCACGGTAAAGGCACTTTAATAAACAGTAGCGGGGTTCAAATAGTTTTATTGATCCAAATCTCCTCACTTAATGAAATGACGAAGTAATCGTTTTCCACGTTTGAATAAAATGTGGATCCTTACATATAACCAGCGCGTCATAAAATCCTAACCTTCACGTTTATGTATAATATATTTATTCTTGGTGACACAGAAATTGTTAAATTATTGTGTATAATGCTAGTTGCATAAAAGAACGAATGGCCGAACCATAATTCAAATGCCCGAAAGGGCAATCAAAAACGGACAATCCAGAGATACTGACAACATTGGGTACACAAGACACAGGGCGGAGATAAACAAAGCAAAACACACAACACAGAAAATTAAAAATATGAGCAACAATGACTCCATCAAAAAACCGAGGGTGAACTCAGGTGCTCGCGAAGAGTAAGCAGTTCCTATATAAGACACCCTCCGTGTTACTCATATATATAGTCAATATATTATGATTTACGTACCTTGTGTCTGAATTGATAAACTTATAGATAGCACGGGATTAATAAGTAATTAGCTTGACAATGAATACTGAAAGATGGCTACTGATTGGATAATACATACAAAGCACATGTTATATTTGTTTTCCAATTAATTCAAAGGTAAGAAAGGATGTGGCTGTAAATGAACATGAATTTTATCATATACGATACTGTATAAATACCCCACATTTATCACGTATTATAATATGTAAATACCCCGCATTTATTCCATACGATCATGTATAAACACCCGGTATTTATTACACATAATAATGTATAAATACCCCACATTAATCTCATACGATTATGTATAAATACCCCGCATTACCCCATACGATCATGTATAAATATCCCGCATTTATTCCATATATATGCCTGCAGTTCGTACATTGAGGAGCTTAGAATGAGAAACCAGTTAACGCCTTTCCCTTATAGAGATTATGACATGTGTGTTGGGTTAGATAGAGTGTAATTTCATGAATTATATCTGTTTATTAATATCAAGGAGTGAGTGGGTTTTACAATTATTTGTTTCTTTGCTATTTGTCTGACATCTATTTCAAACCTGTTTATAAGTTTGGAACATCGTTAAATTTACGTCTGGTCTATTACGTAGTTTCTATGACCTTTTGGTTTCCAATCAGTTATTGTTTGTTGTTTATTCATTTCCTTGGTAACCAGATATTTGTGTAGTAGAACATCTTCATGTCGTATCATCTTGAACGTTGTTTTCCTATCATGTCATCTTGAACTTTGTTTTCTTATCAAATTATTTACACCTGTAATTTTATCTACACCTGTAATATTTCCGTTTGTTTGCTTTATTTAAGATGATTGATTGCATTTTATTGGGGGAAATCAATCTAATTTCAATGCAAACATTGAAGATTTCACAATACAAGAAAAGTCCGAAATTATTTTCGTGTGAACATTCCGTCAGTGAAAAGATGATAAAGTCTTATATTATTGCCAGCGAAGAATTAATTAATTTTGATAATTTAACCAAGACATAATGGTAATGGTATTGACCACGAAAGACGCTATCAACATATTATGTTTACGTTGAAATTGATTATAAATTGATGTTTACATCCAAATGAAATTAAAAATATCAGACTATTTATTATTATATTATTCATAAGTTGTCTGTGTTTATTTCATTGATTATGATATTTTGATTTTGTTGACAATTCAATATAAGTCTTGGAACGGAAATTCCATGGATCATTCTGTACACATTCAGACGTTGACATTACATATGTATATATATATATATATATATCATATATTGTGGCGCATTGATTGATTTTCGGAAATAACAGTAAAAATCATCATGAGAGCTCACTTAATGTTCTGTGGAATATTTTTGATCTTATTGTTTTGTTTCTGTGAATATTGTGAAACAAGATATGGCGGATTTATACCACAGCAGGTATTAATTAACTATTTATTATTATTACATATTGTAAAATTATCATTTAGAATGTAGGGGCCGTCGTGATCGTGATCGCATGGTAGTTGAATTCACAACTACCTATGCAATCATTGCCTATCATCACTAACATTATGAGTTCGAACCCCGTTCATGGCGAGATGTACTCGATGTAACATTATACCAGCAATATACCAGCTTCTCCTGCATATGGTGTTTACATCTCGCAATTGATTCGCTATGCAAGGGCCAGTAGCAATTATTCTGATTTCCTGAAACGTCATCTTCATCTGAGAAACAGGCTACTGGACCAGGGCTATAAAAAGATTCGCCTTATTCGATCTCTTAAAAAGTTTATATTCCGATACCAATATCTTGTCGAAATATATTCCGTCTCTGCAGAAAAAATTATAAGCGATGCATTTTCATATAGTGAAAATGTATAAAGATAAAGAAGTCGCAAATGTCAATAATTTTTTTGTCAATGTGTGACGTAAAAGTATTTTTGACATTTACGTCACCGAATATGGTACTGCTTTGACAACTATTTTACCTATTTTGTTCCTGTATTTAAATACTGTTACAGTGACAGCCGGAACCTTTGAACCGTAATGAGAGCGGGAGGTTTGGCGCCTTAAAATCTGATTCAACCCACCATTTCTTTAGAAATGCCTGTACCAAGTCAGGGTCATTACGGTTTTCACAGTTTTCCGGTTGTTGACTGATTTTGTCTGTTTATATAATTATGAGTTTTGACTTTCCCTTTATAAGATTGTTCGGAGTTCGGTAATTTTGTTATTACCTTTATTTATTATGTGATAACGTTTGTCAGTGACTTGCGACAGATTGGTGATTTTCTCCGGGAACTTCGGTTTCCTCCACCAATAAAACTGAATGACACGAATTTCATAGCTGAAATATTGTTAAAAGTGGCGTTAAACACGATAGCCACTCATAATTAGATTGTAACCCGAAGTAAATGTGCCATATCCTTGAATGTTACAGTAGTGCAATAACGCTTTAAATCATGATACAATTGAAAGATGAAAATTGTGCTTTCATCATTTAAAAAAATTATATTATGCAATAAACGGGCTATTGCACCAATATTAATGAATATTGTTACACACAAAATATTAATTACACTCGCAAAGTCATTCAATGCAATATTTTGATATATGAATTCAATCTTTTCCTTTGATCCTTTTATGGTTTATGTACCATAATGTAAGCAACAGCTAGAAAATATGGGCTGTAGTTTTATTACTTTCAGAAAGCTGTGCATTAAATCAACGACCTAGATGTGATATTGCATGGATTCGTGTTACAAATCATTTATACCACGGTTTTCTGAGTTAAACGGTTAAACTCGGAAAACCGTGGTAAACATATTACCTCCATGAGATAATATTCACAAATATTCGAACTCTATTTGATATTTGATATTGTTTTATTTATTGCACAATTCTACATTTAAATTCGCTGCTGATAGCATCATTTAGTTTCTTCTAATATCATCAGTTAAATTAGATATCTACGTATTTTTAAGTTGGTAATCAGACACATTTCATGCATATACAATAGATAATAAAGAAAGTAATGTGTTGTGTAAATGATCATTAATGTCATTTAGTCTAACATTATAACGGTTGTCTTATATCTCAGTCATAGTATTGTCATGATCGTTTGTCCACAAGGTATATGCCACAACGAACGCTGTATATATATTAAAATTGGTTGACATGATATTTACATAATAGTTTGTTACTTTGAGGGCAATATCAAAACTTGTTGACAACCAAGAACCAGACATATCCTGGCCCAAGGGATGTCCTTAAATCTTGAAATTGCTCCTTAAAAATGTAATAAATGTTTTATTACATTGAACACATTATATTTACAATGATTTTAGATTGTATTGCTTTACAAATCTGAGTTTGGTTTTGCGGCTTACAGAATTCGCCCTTCGCCAAAAATAGCGCGGAGAGTACTATAATTTATTTTAATATTTACTATTTGATATAAATTATATATAAAAAAGCTGTGTTCATAATGTTTGTTTAACATATGATAGATTAAGAGTGTCATTTAGATACATGTGTATACAGTCTGGCCGGTTCATATTATACTTTACAACCTGGTGAAACGGACTCCTTATCAGCATACTGTTGACTAAAACACCCCGAGGGACTATACTATAACCAATTAGAATACCTGTTACAAAACTGATATACAATAATTATAAATAAGTTTATAATTCGATCATAAAAGCTTGATAATCTTAAGTTGTGTGTGCTGTTCGTTATTAGAAAAAATTCCGGGTAACATGTCGCTATGTATTGCACTGTTTGATCATGATACTGGATTCATACGTAACAAAGAACTCTGATTGCACATTCTGCAAAAAAAAATATCTAGTAAATATGTTACAAAAAGCTTGGATGCATTATGGTTATTTCGTTAATTCATAGCAAACTTGATGAAGTCAATACTTTTAAATGTCCCCAATGGACATACATATGAACTAGGGGGTTTACATAGTTTCTAGCTAGACCAATTCTAATAGCGTTAGGAATGTGTGTGCTTAACGCCACTCTCAACAATATTTCAGTAATACCATGGCGGTCAGTCGTATTGTTGGAGTAAACCGAAGTATTAGGAAAAACCCTTGATACATATGCATGATAATGTTGTATCGAGTACACCCCGCTAAAGAAATCAAATTTTATTTGTGGTCAAGTCGCTGATTTCACAGGAATATGAATATCCAATTACAATACGATTTTACCATGAGATATTTGTAAATATCTGAAATGAGAATGGAGGCATTTTGGCTGGCATTCTGGCTGGCATTTGAATAAGAGTAAAACTATGGAAAAAACAAAGAATACCACATTCTAAGAAGAGTTCCAAAATATAATAGAAGAATCGTACGTAGAAACAAACGTATACATGACCGGTTTTACAGTAAAAGGCAGCGGTAATAAATTAGATGATTACAGTCACATACACAACACAACCTGCAAATCATATCAATTTAGTTTGCCCAACAAATAAATCATTTGTATGTTCCATTTTGTCACGGATGTCATGCATGGTAAGAATAATTACTATTTGATGCTAATTCTGAGCGCATGAAAGTGAAGATAATTAAGTTAACATGGAAACACGTTATATTTATATAACAGAAAACCAATGACAATAACACATGTGACATGACTTCAATTCATTTCTGAAAAATCATGGAAGAAAAAACTTCCATCTAAACTGACCTGAATTACCACTTGTTAAATGCTGGTGGTACCATTACATCATAAATTGCTGTACATTTTAACATTTAGATCTTCGTTTGGTTTTGCTTTATAGAAACGGAATGTTAAATCTGCATCGTGTTGTAAGCTCAATCGTATAATTGTTAATTTATTTGACAGTCCGATTTGTGTTACAAATACTAGTAGCGTATTCTAATAGCTAAATGCACTAAAATACAACACAAGAATAGAACATAAACCCACTTTTATGCTTGGCTCGTATATAACAGAAATCAGCCGGAACCGCGCACACTTTCCAAGCACCCGGGTTCACCCCCGGTATTTGGTGGGGTCCGTTTTGCTCATCTTTGTAGTTTTCTCTTTTGTGTTTTGTTTGTCTTCGTCCTGTGTCTTGTCTGCCCAATGTTGCCAGTTTCTCTGGATTGTCCAATTTTGATGATCCCTACGGTTTTCTCTAACGTTTAGTCAGACGAGAAATGTTCTGACACAAAGTATTTAATAATTATAAGATTATAGTTATCACCAATATTGATCTCCAATTTTCATTTTATTTCACTTTTATTTCCAATATATTTTTTTTAATTACTTACATATTGTATCGCATTAGAATAGTGGTTAGATTTACATCTTCCTGTGCAATTGATGTTTAGCACCACTAACAATTGAATTCCCAGTCGTAGTCGATACAACCATACAAATACCACCACGGTATAACCAAAACATTGTTGAAAGTGGCCGTAAATATTATCAACTTTAACCCCACATTGCTGAAAATGTTGTAAAATTTCCGTCAGAAACGTTTGCATGAAAATTCTCATTATATCTAGCAAATGTTTATTGTTTTGTATATTAATGTAGGTTTTATGTACAGCTCAATAAAGTTCTCCATACATAGCATTTATCAATAACTAAGAATACTTTTACACTTGTTTTATATCGAAATATTTATAATTGCGAATTTCCTACAAAATTGATTTAAACCATCCCTTATTTATTAATCGTTTTAGACTGGACATCCAAAAGTCTACAGCACAATTTGCAGTTGTTCTGATAATGTCACACCGAAAAGGTTTTTGCAAAGACATGTCTCGAGATAATTTTCATTGCTACAAACCGAAGATCAAATGGCCTTTACTTTTCACACTTTGAAATTTGTTGTTCAGCAAATGAAGGCAATGTCTATATGCTCTTATCCATTTTTAGAAAAGCTTAAGGAATAATATCTATTTTGTCTGTTACATTGTTTCAATATAAGAAAGAATGTCTTAATAATTTTTCATTGATTTTTCACCTCCACTCGAAAACGTTACTTGAGATTCCTTAACATTACTCATTTCTTCCTATTGTGTCCATAGGGAGAAGTAATTTCTTCCAAACATTGAAATCTAGAGTATGTCCTGGGAATTGCGTGTGCATAACGTCCATTACTGTCCTTGTCAGTGCTACCATGCAACAGGAGGCTGAAACTACATCCATATATCATACTATTCTTTCTTAACCTCGGACTGGGTATTTAAAAAAAATCCAAGGAAAATAAAATCTGCATTTTAACAATAAACACCAAACATTGCCCATGCTTTTAGGTCGAGTACAATAACATCAATAATTGTGTAAGTTTTCTCCAATTCTGCTTGCGTGTTTGACTCGAATGTGACATATCGTGAGTTCGAGCCCATGGCCGGTCAAACCATATAATATGAAATTTGTATTTGGTGCGTCTATGCTAAGCACGCAATATTAAGGAGTAACAACAATTAATTGTTGGCTCATTAACAGGATATGTGTCCAAATGGAGCGATATGTCTACCAACTAAGCGTGTTGGTTTAGTACAAAACGGACATCATCATCACTTAAAAATGTAGCTTGTTCCCACCATTATAAACTGCTCACTTGGCCTTTCACAACAACCACTCACTGACTCCTATTTGGACATTATCTTGAGAATAAAGTTCGAAAACAATTAAATTAGACCTTCTTAGTAAGTAGTCATTAGCTGCGATTATTCGGTAATTTTAATTTCATGCTGTTCATTTTCCTCATTTCTTTGTTAGCATGTGATTGTGCTATATATACGTTCAAGAAAATATGCATGTGTTAGTGTATATCTGCATGGAGACATCTAGTTAGGAGGAGATTGGATCACATTAATCGGTGTACTCCCTTCTACAGAGTTAGGATGTTATTAATCGGTATACTCCCTTCTACAGAGTTAGGATGTTATTAATCGGTGTACTGTCTTCTACAGAGTTAGGATGTTATTAATCGGTGTACTCCCTTCTACAGAGTTAGGATGTTATTAATCGGTGTACTCCCTTCTACAGAGTTAGGATGTTATTAATCGGTGTACTGTCTTCTACAGAGTTAGGATGTTATTAATCGGTGTACTCCCTTCTACAGAGTTAGGATGTTATTAATCGGTGTACTCACTTCTACAGAGTTAGGATCTTATTAATCGGTGTACTCCCTTCTACAGAGTTAGGATCTTATTAATCGGTGTACTCCCTTCTACAGAGTTAGGATCTTATTAATCGGTGTACTCCCTTCTACAGAGTTAGGATGTTATTAATCGGTGTACTGTCTTCTACAGAGTTAGGATGTTATTAATCGGTGTACTCCCTTCTACAGAGTTAGGATGTTATTAATCGGTGTACTGTCTTCTACAGAGTTAGGATGTTATTAATCGGTGTACTCCCTTCTACAGAGTTAGGGTGTTATTAATCGGTGTACTCCCTTCTACAGAGTTAGGATCTTATTAATCGGTGTACTGTCTTCTACAGAGTTAGGATCTTATTAATCGGTGTACTGTCTTCTACAGAGTTAGGATGTTATTAATCGGTGTACTCCCTTCTACAGAGTTAGGATCTTGTTAATCGGTGTACTGTCTTCTACAGTGTTAGGATGTTATTAATCGGTGTACTCCCTTCTACAGAGTTAGGATGTTATTAATCGGTGTACTCCCTTCTACAGAGTTAGGATGTTATTAATCGGTGTACTCCCTTCTACAGAGTTAGGATGTTATTAATCGGTGTACTGTCTTCTACAGAGTTAGGATGTTATTAATCGGTGTACTCCCTTCTACAGAGTTAGGATCTTATTAATCGGTGTACTCCCTTCTACAGAGTTAGGATGTTATTAATCGGTGTACTCCCTTCTACAGAGTTAGGATCTTATTAATCGGTGTACTCCCTTCTACAGAGTTAGGATGTTATTAATCGGTGTACTCCCTTCTACAGAGCTAGGATGTTATTAATCGGTGTACTGTCTTCTACAGAGTTAGGATGTTATTAATCGGTGTACTCCCTTCTACAGAGTTAGGATCTTATTAATCGGTGTACTCCCTTCTACAGAGTTAGGATGTTATTAATCGGTGTACTCCCTTCTACAGAGTTAGGATGTTATTAATCGGTGTACTCCCTTCTACAGAGTTAGGATCTTATTAATCGGTGTACTCCCTTCTACAGAGTTAGGATGTTATTAATCGGTGTACTGTCTTCTACAGAGTTAGGATGTTATTAATCGGTGTACTCCCTTCTACAGAGTTAGGATGTTATTAATCGGTGTACTCCCTTCTACAGAGTTAGGATGTTATTAATCGGTGTACTCCCTTCTACAGAGTTAGGATGTTATTAATCGTTGTACTGTCTTCTACAGAGTTAGGATGTTATTAATCGGTGTACTCCCTTCTACAGAGTTAGGATGTTATTAATCGGTGTACTCCCTTCTACAGAGTTAGGATGTTATTAATCGGTATACTCCCTTCTACAGAGTTAGGATGTTATTAATCGGTGTACTCCCTTCTACAGAGTTAGGATGTTATTAATCGGTGTACTCCCTTCTACAGAGTTAGGATCTTATTAATCGGTGAACTCCCTTCTACAGAGTTAGGATCTTATTAATCGGTGTACTGTCTTCTACAGAGTTAGGATGTTATTAATCGGTGTACTCCCTTCTACAGAGTTAGGATCTTATTAATCGGTGTACTCCCTTCTACAGAGTTAGGATCATATTTATCGGTGTAATCCCTTCTACAGAGTTAGGATCTTATTAATCGGTGTACTCCCTTCTACAGAGTTAGGATCTTATTAATCGGTTATACTTATAGTCTAATACATGGTTGTGGTCCCATTAAACAGCTTAACACATCTATATCACTTTACCTGTCAAGATCTGCCATATCATATACAATCATATTTTATTTTTTGATATTTTCCAGACAATTTGTCCTTGGTGTTGTAGTAGATTATATCTTCGACATGTTTTTCTTAATTAATATTACTATGTAGCAATATTATGCCACAATGGTATTGCAATCTAAATCTTAATGTTGCTGAAAGATTTAAAGAGGGACGGAAATTAATAGTAAATCGATAGAATTGTTGTCAGAACTATGATCTACTGCTCAATCGTCATACAATGTAAAATTGTATTGCCTCATAATACGCATGTTTGTAAATTCTTAGGATTTCAAATAAAACAAATTTTGTTTCACCAATGATAAAGTTTTATTCGTTTTAATTATGATGTATTGGTTTTTTCTCATTAATAGTTGATTAGACTTTGACAGGAAAAATAAAGGATATATTAAAGCTCGTTTTAACATATATTTTTTCAACTCGTGACGAAGATTGTTTCTTTTCAATTTAATTGTAAAAACAATCCAAAAATACTTTGCACGCCCATATAATCCCTAATATCGTTAAAATATCACTTAAAAGGGTCGAAATGATTTTTTGTCCAGGAAGCAAACATCCAATTATTGGAAAAACCCCGAGAAAACCGCAAGATATGACAGAATTATCAACGAATTATGTCACTTTTACAAAGTTTCATTGATAAAAACCGGGCTAATGTTTCATAAATATCATTTATTGAACCAATTGCAAGTTTTCATGAGATACAAAAAAAATAACAAATAAGGGTAATAACAACATTACCGAACTCCGAACAACCTTACAAAGGGAAAGTCAAAACTCATAAGTATATAAACAGACAAAATGAGCTTTAATAACCCTTTAAGAAAATCGAGCTTTTATCAATTTATTTGCTTCAAATTTAAAATATAACATGCGAATATGTCTTAAAATCCATTCCGTTTACACCTACAATGACAATTTAAAATATGAATGTTTTTTTGCTTTGTCCTATATATGTTGAGAATTTAAATCATGCTGTTGACATTTTCAGCAAATCCTTGACCTAAATATCACAGAAAATATAATGAAGTATCTTATATATTATAAATATTTCTTATTTTGTTTTTGAGATAATAATTTCGGTATCTAATTGTTATTATTTTATACATAACAACGGAAAAAAGAAAGGGTACATATTTATTCTCAAAACATTAAAATGTATTAGTCTATAATTCTTTGTGATAGCTTACACTTACCTAAGCAATTATTAACCAACGAGTACCTAATCAGTTACAGGTAATCTTGTGTGATTTAAACTTTGTTCTAACCGTTTAGCACGTACCGTCTTCAAGTACACAATATTAAAAAAATATGTAATACCATAAGAAAGTCCACGCTCTGGTGAACACAAAGGACATCAGAAATCCGTACCAATATCGAAAGCGCATACTACTCTCGAATCTATGGCTTCTCGTCAGCAGCCGAACATTGATCACGTGCATTGGGCGTCGAAGTGACCGGAATTAAATCACATCGCCAAAAAGGGATTTCCGATTAAACTAACGATCTGGATACTACAAACACAACTGTTATAGGGGGTGGTGGCGGTTGGGATTAATCTCATTAACCCGTCTCATACCAGGACATGGATTACAACCGATAAATTTCGTGTTTTTTTCTCCTTTTTCCCCCTTTGTATTCAACGGTTTGAGGTGCAGGGTGATTGTTCACTATGTTGATATTGGTGAAAGTGTTGACTTTCACTATTTAAGCTGTTTCTTGAAGGATAAGAAGCAGTCTACCATCAATACCGTTGTGAGATCTTAATTTGCAAAGCTAGCTAGGAAAAGAACAAATGTGTTAGTGTAATGCATGTTGGAAGCATGGCTGTAATCAGCTTAGAGGATATGTACATTAGAGAGTAAATGGTATTGCGACAGAGAAAAATATATGATACACAGTACGTACATGTGGAGCGGAAATTATATGAAGAGTGTTTAACTATAAAGTTACGCTAATGTATTAACATAGTTGGTCTGTGATATTCTGTGCATCCTATGTATTCAATTTGTGGTTGTTGAATATGTATAAAATACAGTCAAACCTGTATATAAAGGCCACTCGAGGGAACGTGAAAATATGGCCTTTATGAGCAGTTGCCCTTTATATACAGGTTAAATTTATATGCACTATTCATTAATGGGAAAAATGAGACTGCCCTTTATAGACAGTGATTTGTTATATAGAGGTGCCCTTTAAGGCAGTTTTGATAGTGTATTTGAAACTGACTAATAGAAAACAATACTTTCGAAATTGTCGATTTCATTTCTACTGCAGTAATATGGTCTCTGACGGTAAGAGCAAATGCTCTGTGTGCATTGTACAAAAAAGTCCAGTTGACAATAATTTTAATAAAGCAATGCACAATTTCTAGTAGTTGTTGGTGAGGCCTCCTTCTGAAAGAAAAAAATAATAATATTGGAAACACAAACTTAACAGAAACGTGTGTTTTCCGTATAAAAATCTTTAAGAAAATATTCATCATCAAATTATCTTAATCCATGTCAATTACTTCGTGTTGTCTTAGACAGACAGACAGAAACATTTCCATAGCATAAAAATATAATGAAATACTATGATGTACCATAAAACTCCATCAGAGTATACAGATAGATCAATTTCTTTTTGTCAACTCTACAATTTTCGTATTAAGAGTGTGTACACATCCGCTATTTTCTCATGATTTATTTTAACATCCTTTTTAGTATTTGTAAAGAATTATATTTAGTCACAAAACATTATGATTTATCCAATTATACATTGATTTTGTTATTACAGTTAAAACTGTCTTATCTCTGTACTTCATACATTAGGTTTGGTTTGGTTTATGGTGTTTAACGCAACTTTCAACAATATTTCAGTTATATCGTGGTGGCCAGTTTTATTGGTGGAGGAAACCGGAGTACCAGGAGAAAACCACCGACCTGCTAGAAATCACTGCCAAACTTTATCACATAAAGTTGTATCGAGTACACCTCGCCATGAACGAGATTCGAACCCACATCCTTAGAGGTGATAGGCACTGATTGCAAAAATTATTTTACGTTAACTAATTCATTACAAATATGTATCTTTCTGGTACATTTTATAACTTTACAACTCATCGTTTTAAAATGCATAGCAAAATCAAATAAGAAAAGAAAAGGGACTCCACAAATTTAAATTAATAAATTGCTAAACGACGTTCCTACAATGTAGATTGGTTTATTCATGTTATTTCGGAGATTACACAAATCAACATTTTATACGTTCCAATGGAACTCTAACCTGTGTACATCTCTTTTTTTCTTTCAATATTATTCTACAAATTAAGAAATAACAAATGTTAATATACATAATTGTTATATTCCTATTGCTATGTAGCAAATACTTGTTAGATATATTTATTGTTGAAATTTACAGTTTCGTGTGATCTTCATCAACTGGGCCTTTGGTTTTCTTACTACAAAATACTTTTCAATCTTTTGACTGAGCGTAACTGAAAAAGCTTATTCCCGAACCGCGTCGTCCACACTAAATTTGATATATGTTTTATGCATAATTTTGTCCACGTGCCTATCCCTCTATACCAGCAAGCCTAACTTTCTATAGTGTATATTGTGTATATTGTATCCGTTACCATTGTCGCGAATCATCGCTGTAATTGATTTAGTAAATCAGATGACAACAACGTGATCTTAAACAAATTACAAATAAATTAACATTCACATCCTGCATTTTGCAAATTGAAAATCATTTTGTCTTCTTGCCTCGAATATCATCTAATATAATTTTAAGTTAGTGCACTGAAGCTTTGTGCTGTTTTCCTCCATTTGTCAATCAGAGAATGACATAACTTCATAAACAGATCTAATTTGAGTGGAAATGACAACTGATATACTTAAAATGACAGAACATAATTGAAAATAAGGGTAATAATAAAATTACCGAACTCCGAACAATCTTACACAGGGAAAGTCAAAACTCATAAGTATATAAACAGACAAAATCAGTCAACAACCGGAAAACTGTGAAAACCGTAATGACCCTGACTTGGTACAGGCATTTCCAAAGAAATGGTGGGTTAAATCAGATTTTAAAGCGCCAAACCTCCCGCTTTCATTACGGCTCAAAGTTTCCGGCTGTCACTATAACAGTATTTATAACAATACTTGAACAAAACAGGTAAAACAGTTGTCAAAAAAGACTAAAAACCAAATACCATTTTTAACTGATACTTTTTTTTTCATTTTCAGACATATGATAAATTCTTGTCTCACACTCTACTATAATACGTGTGATTACAGTTGATTATATTAATAATGATATATCTTCTTTGCATATTAGATTACAATAAGCAGACTATCACTATCACCATTTTGTCTCTGTTCACAATCAATCAATGCACTTATTTTAGATGTTTATCCTTTTGTAAACCTTCTTCTATTTACGGATTCTAATTACCCCTTTGGTATTATCAAAGTCTTTTTTGACGTCAGCACACAGCATTATTTCAACAATTATAAAAGTTGACAATAATTGATATAATGGTAAGTAGTCATAATAATAATAATACGTCTGACAAAGAGAAGATAATGAGAAATCTGATTATCAGGTACGAATAGGTACTATGCAATTAGATGTTCCCTGTTATTCGGCGCAATCTGCTTGAGACAGATACAGTCATACAACATTTGAGTATGATTTTCACAATTGTACTCCAATGTTTTTCAATCGGGACGTTTTATTTATTGATGCATTGTTCTCATTGGTTGGTTGTCGAGTACGAGTAGACAAAATCTTACTCCAAAGTTATATTACCATACGACCAGAATAATACCGTTATTGGGTTGTTTGTATTGACTGACTTTACTCTCTTTACAAATTTGTGTTGGACGGTTAGAAAAGTTTGATGATACCAAAGGGGTGATCAGAAGCCGGAAGTTAAAGAAGGGAAGACAATACAGAGGCCAAAAGAAAAAGGACAAACAATGACCTACAAAACATTACACAGAAAACCAAAAATCGAGCAACACGAACGCCACTAATAAGCGGGAGTGGGCTCAGGTGCACCGGAAGGGCAAGCAGTACCTGCTCAACATCTGACACCCGTGGTTAGGTATGCATAAGAGAGGAAAAAACTATACGTGTTAGCAGCAAAGAATTGAGGGCATGATCACACAACACAAGTATAGCATATACAATGCTTAACAATACAAATCTAGACAAATTGCTTTTGCTACATCAGCACAAGATATCGATTGTCACAAATAGTGTTTTGTAGCACCTCTAAAATTACACATTGTCACAGTGAAATAGAGAATAACATATCAAGTCGCCATGAACAAATCATTATTAGGGTTCTATCCAATATTGTATGTCCTGGTCAGAATGATTGAACATGAGTATTGTGTTACATATATAAATGACTCTTCTTTCAATAACCTTTTAGTAATACCGCGCTGGTTAGTATATTAGTGGGTGCTAACGGAGACAACCATCGATATTTCAATGACTAATATAGTTCACAAGGGCATCATACACCTAATAGACAATAGATAGTGCTACGGCACTGACAAGTCTATGCAAATATTTTTGTTTGAAAATAACAGTTCTTAAATAACATCATTTATAGAAACTAAGGTCAAACACCCTCAGGCAGAGGTGAATATATCCGAATTTGGTTTTCCTGTTTATGCTCTTTGGTTAACTTTCTCCCAAATGATTTTTATTTTGGTTGGCATTCCAATCTATTGCCTATGAGTGAACCTGATGAAGGTTATTCCACAAAGTTCGTCGTGCTCATTAATCATTAAATGAAATAACTGCGTTTTTATTAATGATCAACGTTATCACATAAGGTCGCAGTCGAATTTTAGTAGTGAAAGGCACCTAATGGTTCTTCTTAATAAAGTCAAAACTGAACCATATTCTGGAATGTGGTATCAATCTGGGTTCGTATGTCTCAATGTAAAAATTGAAGGTGCGTAGTGATTTCACTACTTACAATACTAGAGTGACACAACGGGTGACAGTAGAGTAGTGAACCCTGCTTACCCTCCCGAAACGTTTGTTGTTCAATCTCAAGTTTTATGTGTAGCGTTTAGTAGATCAGAGTTTGTCCTTTTTTCTTTTGACAATTGTATTGTTTTTCCTTCGATTTCTGATTTCTGATATCTTATCAATAAGAAAACTTAAACATCACATAACTGGATTTATTTCTTTTACATATTCTATTCTCCATCTTCTATTATCAAATAATGTGTATATACGTGTGTTTACGTGTAACCATGGATAACCTCTCGTGTTCATTTACATCCATATCCTTTCGTATTTAAATACAGTTTGTATATTCTGTGGACAAGCTTTCTCATTTTCTCTACTTTATGGATTATGCACAAACACATCAAATCACATTTTTAACAGTTGGTCAATCTTATGGATTATTAAAACCACATAAAATAACTTTTCTCTCGTTGTCTACTTTACTGCATATCAAAAACGCATCAAACGACCTTCCTATCCATTTGTCAATTTTATGAATTATGCAAAACTCATCAAAAGGTAAAATATCAAAATGTCAAAATATATCGATTGCAATATAATGATGAAACCTTAGCTTGGTCATTTGTAACCATGTTTTAATTAAAGCAATATTTCAATAAAAACACCTGTTCTTCATTTTACAAGATTCATTTCTATTTATAGTGACAATCTTCTCATAGATTTCAATCAAAACGTATTGATGCAAATGCTTAGTTTATGTAGGTGTTAGACTCTTCTGATGTGACTTTCCAGATTTCCGTCCCGATCTTCGTTATGTCGTTGCGAGAACAAACTACTGTTTGAGAGTTCATAATGATGTCTGATTTGTTTCAGTGAGCTACCACTATAAACATCCAGTTAGTCTAGTAGGTGTAATACCATGAAAAGAAAGTAATACGTAAACACAAAATGGATTCCTACATTGTTGGATAAAAAATAAACCCTATTAGATACTGCAAAATACTGAATATCAGCAGAAACCTACATATTTCCCCATATTTGATGTCCTTGTGGTTTTAAATAAAAAAAATATTGCATTGGAAAGAAACCACCTGAATTTGTGTTAAATCGAAAGTGAAAGTAGGATTTTTGACGGTAGACATCTTCAGACTGTCTGTTTTTTCTAATATGCCATTAAATGTATGTTGATTTTCGGAGTTAAGCTTCCAATTAGGTACCCCTTCCATGAAATATGAGTGTCACTTAGATTAAAGTTAAGATGAATCCTGTATGAAAGCTCACATTTTTTTTTATTTAACATAGAAGGCTATGGAGAATTCTTTAGTGGTATTACACCTAGTACAAAGCGGACATTATCATCATCATTTCACTTAATGTAACTCGCCATGGTATAGGTGGGAAAAACTACTTATTTCGGCGTTAAGTAACAATCACCCAGTCACTTACAACATACTGGTTTTTTTTCAAATAACGGAACGGAATGTTTTACTCAGATAGAACCAGACACAATGTAGCTATTAATTGCCATACATTTATTATCATTACTGTTCATATCATTTCGTGTAATAGTGATTGTAAATCATAATTATTGGGAAAAACATACAACAGAGCCATAACGAATTCAGACACAATGTTCGAAGGGATTTAATATAAATGGTTTGCACAATATTTCAATCATATTATTTTTTATATTAAAAAAAAGTGTATCCTGTAATAGAAAAAAAATAAACCAACTATGAATATAAACATAAACTTATGGCAGTCTAGCTTACAAATTGCATTTATTAGTGTGAAATGTGGTCTAGAGAGTCTTACACCAGACAAAATCCGCTTGATAGTACTGTATGCCATAATAAAAGTTGACACTTTTTAAGTCCGCCTAGTTGATCGAGTGGTTAGGATCGTTGACATCACATTACCTGCTAGCAAGGTCTAAACTCGTTGAGATTAGATTTCCAAAGCAATCTTCTGCTCTGTATCTAGAGTCTAATAAAGGTATTCTAGAAACTTAAAATATTACCCCCTCCCCTTTCCCGGTATAAACGGATTGCTTCAGATCAAGCACATTTAATATATAGAAATAACTGGACATACGCTGAAAGGTTTTCATGGGTTATCCTTGGTTGACAGTTATCAACATTTAATTCAGTGGCAGGAAAACTTCAATTAATAATTTAAATTTTAAGTTTTTTAGATGATTTAAAAATGTTTAATCACTTTTTTATATATGTGGATTTTTTATATATTTTTAGCCTAAATATATTTTAACTTTTTTACCTTTAAACCTGATATATACGACAATGACGTGGGTTCGCACCCTTTACGTGTTAAGGTGTTTACGCACATGTCACATGTTGAGAGGGAACTGCCTACCCTTCCATAGCACCTGAGATCATCCCTGGTTTTTAGTGGGGTGTGTGTTGCTCGATCTTTAGTTTTCTGTGTAGTGTTTGTCCTTTTGTCCTTTTTCTTTTGGCCATTGTGTTGTCTGTTCTTTGATTTACGGCTTCTGGTTACTATGGTATCTTCAAACATTTCCATAGCCGTGGCGTTAGGACGACAGTTCGCCATAGCTGTCTGTGCCTTCTTCTGTCCTTGGTTGTGATTGTCGCAAAATCTGCATGCGGCTTATGAAATGTTGAAAGTGATTATAAAGACAATAACCCAGCCCATTAAAGTCATTGATCATTTCTAAAATGCTGAAAATATACCGTTGGTACTTGCTTGCGGATATATTGAAAATTGACGTTAAAAGCGTATTTCTTGTAAGATTTCATATTTCAAGACCACCGACGTTTCCGTGGCTATGGCAAAATATTGCAAAATGTTAGAATTAAAGCTATGTATTTCAGTTCTAATTTGCCCATTTTTAGGCCAATCTCTGTGTTTATTATGACTACCTCTTTATCGGTTCATACACTGTTATATGAAGACATAATAAATATGACCTGACGCTTATATGTACAAATTACATTTTACATAAGTTGACATTAATTTCTTTTTTTATGTAAATGGGGAGATACATTGCACTATTACAGATGAAATATGTTAAAGTATTTCCTATGTAACAGCAATATATCAGACTTTAAATAAAACGCAACAACTGTAAGTGATACCAAGCACGAATTAGCGAAATGCAATAATAGAGCTGAAACTCTTACATTTGATATGCAAGGTCATGAGACAGATTTATTTTGATTATATGTTAAAGTGTAAATGGTTATTCAATCACATGCTTTCTTGTCGTAAATTTAAACATTGGATTGACAATTTCAATAGTATCTTGTTTCTATGAATCATGGGACAATAATTCATAGAAACACAAACACAACCATTTGCGATACATGCGAATTCTGGAACTACCGTACACCAAATTTTTTCCCCAAGCGAAAACATATGCTATAGAAAAATGACTCCGTTTCGGGTACAAACTCACTGAAGACGTCGAATATTCTTTTTACGGCCTGATGAAATACGGCCCGATTGATCCTTGTGTTTGAAGAATTCTATGCGCCTTGTACATTAAGGACAACTTGCATTAACGTCGAATGGGAATTATATTGGTATTGGTATTTGGTAGCCCATTTCAAAGGAAAACGTTCTCCCACATTGGTGTGGGAATCAAAACATTCGTCTCTAGAACCACTTTTTGCATTGTTTTTAAATTTGTTCTAGCCATGAAAAAACTGAAAAAATTACCACTTGGCGTTAAACAACAATGAATGAACGAATCAATCAATCGCATGCCATGTCTAATTACAAACGTTAATCTCTTTTTTTGTCCATTGTCTTTTGTCTATTATGTTCTGTGTCCTTTGACCCTCGACTTCTTATCACTTCTTTGGTATCTTCAAATGTTTCCTATATATTCCAGTGTGTTTTGTTTCTGGTATACCAAAGATGTTTTTTTTCATATTTAGTATGGTTGGTAGAAAGGTCTTTTGCACATTCTAATAATATACAGGTGCCCGTTCTAAGAAGAGCAATGGAAGAGAGCAATAATTTGTGTATGATTTGCAGATATTTGAGATGATTTTATAGGAAAACTCACAATTTGTAACAACATTAATATTTTGTATAGAATAAAGGGAAAATAAATGGTTTTGTCAATGAACTTTCCATGAAAGGCGACTAGTCTGTCCGCATTAAAGGGAATTTCTGGCAAACAGTAGAATAAAGTCGGAAAGATACAAATGGTCTATCCACCTCTATCAATTGTAATCTATTCGTGTAATAATAAACTTTTCATTATACCAAAGGGATAATCAGAAGTCGTGTAAATGAAAGGACAGACCGATACAATTGTTAATGAAAAAGGACTCGAGAACAAACAATGATATGTAAAACACTACACTGAAAACTAAAGACTGAACAATACAAACCCCTCTAAAAACCGGTGAACTCAAGTGTTCCGTAAGGGTTAGCAGTTCCGGATCTACTAGCGACACCCTTCGTTTTCCTGTTGCACGACACGAGCATTATCTGAAATGTAAATCGGGCTGGGCACCAATTTACGTAAATAAATACAAACAACATAAATAAAAATAAGAACCCCCTACAACGCAAATGGGAGTAAAGACGAATCGAACATCGTTTTCACGCGGAAATCGCATATATTTGAAAGCTATCCAGATATTTTACTCAAGAATAGTATTATATAGTATTAACACTCCCCGTTTTAACATGTGAGTTTAGATTGATTTATTTTAATGTTTGGTGTTTAACGCCACTTTCAGCAGTATTTCAGCTATATCATGGCGACCAGTTATAGTGGTGAAAGAAGCCGGAGTACACGGATAGAACCACCGACCATGGCCAAGCAACTGGTAAACTTTATCACTTGCGGCTGCGAGTCGAATGCACCCTTTTTGTAATTTACAAAACCGGGCACAAACTCACGCTGTATTGGTAATCCAACTACCTAACTCATTGAACCACCTCTGTGAGTTTAGTGTTTGTTTTACCTTTTTATATCCAGATTATTGACTTACAGATGTTTTATTAAAGGGAAAAAATGACGAAGACAATTCTTAAGAAAGAAATAGCTTGTATTTTATCGATGCTTTGATTTGATTACTCCATGATAGTTCGTATCTATGATAATTGTATTTAATAATATTCTTCATACTGATTAAGGTTGTTTACAGCTGCATCATTTAGAAAGCATTTCACTAGCATTTATATACAATTCAATACTTAATATACTAGATTGTATACATTATCAATACGTCATGTTTCTTTACATGTCATGATGAAATCATGCCGAGATTGTAATAATTATTTGCATTTTATTCTAATTTAATTTCTATTTTCTTATAATTCTATTTTCTATGTGCAATCTTTTAATACGTTTAACTTGCAATTTAGAAAAGATTTATACATGCCAGACACATGCTTACTCCACTTCATAAATTTGCAGGTTCACAATTAAGACGTCGATATCTATTTTAGTGTGTATGGCACATTTCTGTAATAACCCTCATCAAAATCGAAGAACTAGAAAGCTAAATAATATCTAAAACGTCTTTGGGAGCAAGTAAATCAAAGGGCCTAAATAGGACTGCCAAGATCAGGGAGATAACCCATGTCGGAGGGGAGATAACCCATGCATGAGGAAAGATAACCTTAGTTTTAATAATAGTTACAATTATTTAGGAACTATAGATTTCAGTGATAAATATATCTAATAAACCGTGTCAATACCGAAGCATTGACTACTGGGCGGATAATACCCCCGGGGACTAGTAGTCCACCAGCAGAGGTGTAGGGAAGTGATAGTAATTACAAAAAAGTAAATATCTAATTTAATGTGCATGATGCGTTTCTGGAACATATTAGTTTTCTTGAACAACACCCTCCTCCATTCATTTAAAGCAACGTCTGGTATTATTCCTCTGTAAACATTTTCACATAATGGCTGAATTTCGATGATGAAATAAACAGTTTATAATTATGACCAATTACACTGTTAACTGTTTGTATATCTTAGGAAACATATGTTTAACTACATATAAACACTGTGTCAGTTTGTATAATTTATTATATTATTATGTGGTTAAAGTCGAGCTATTCCGGTTTGCTTAATCAGAAACACTTATCAAATTCAGAATGTCAGATTGAACCGCAAGTGTACTGAACGTGTTGTGTGTACAAAATGGATGCTATTCCAAAAACACGTAGTGAGCGAATTAAATTAAATATCTATTTTTATTAAACAGACATATGAATTGTGAAATATTATTATAATTTCAACTGCAACAGTTTTCATTCAAGTATATTTGAAGAATATTGTGAAAGTTCAAACATATTGTAACCACGTCGCGCAGACGACAACATACAACATAAGAGTCTGGTTTTACGGAACAAGATAATAGAAGTTGATACAATTTTGTTAGATGACAACATACAGGAACTGACCAGCATCACATTGCAGAGGACATTATGCACAATAGCATTTCTAGAAAATGTTGTCTCAGAAAAAAACATAAAAACAAAAAAAACCATGATGATCAAACTGCCAGCTTGTCACATTAGCACACATTCAAGACGCTGTCTGGTTCAGTACTTGGAATGACTGGTGCCACTCCATGCATGTACATAAATCAGGATTTTTCATTCACGAAGAATACAGAGTAGCCAAATCTAATAAATGTATGGCTCATCAATAATAAAAATACCTATCGATAATGACAGTTTTATAATACAAATGGTAAGCCATGCACAATAATATATGTGATTGTCCTGTTTAAAGTACATTCCTGGTAATTATTCCAAACACAACAACCACAAAAGAACAGATATTTCAAAAGACCTTCATTATAGTAATTAAGCTGTTATTATTTTAATGACATAATCTGAACTTTCCGTAACTAATTTACTGAATTAAAACATCAAACGTACGAATGTTGTATACAACGTTATTGTTTGAAGGCAAAGAAAGAAAACCTAGAATTAACGGAAACCATACATTTGATTAATTTCTAAAATTTAGTTATATTCCGTGATTTTTTTTATTGATTACTCGTTACTGCTTGTTTTAATTATCATTTAAAACCTGGAAACCGCACCTGTAGTGTAATGGTTAGCGTGCTTGCCTCTAGTGCTGTAGATCGTGGGTTCGAGTCCCGATCGGGTCACACCAAAGACTATGAAATTGATATGTGTTGCTTCTGCACTAAGCACACAACATTAAAGAGAAAGAGCAAAGGCTGAGGTAGCACTATTAAAAAATCCAACTAAGCGTGTTGGTCTAGTACAAAGCGGACCTCATCATCATCTCATTTAAAATTAACTTGTTCTCGACATGATATGGCTGAAAAGTTGCTGAGTTTACTATACATCACTATCACTCATTCTCTTGCTAGATTTTTGTGTTTTACTGATACCAACGACAACTGGTATTCAACGACTAAATAATGAATTCACAGTTTATCAAAGTCATAATATCCTTTATGATTTCGCTTAAGGCAACCTCCAGTTGTTTGTTGGAGGGCTCATGTCTGGTTTACGTTATTTGTGTTGTTTGTTGGAGGGCTCATGTCTGGTTTACGTTATTTGTGTTGTTTGTTGGAGGGCTCATGTCTGGTTTACGTTATTTGTGTTGTTTGTTGGAGGGCTCATGTCTGGTTTACGTTATTTGTGTTGTTTGTTGGAGGGCTCATGTCTGGTTTACGTTATTTGTGTTGTTTGTTGGACGGCTCATGTCTGGTTTACGTTATTTGTGTTGTTTGTTGGAGGGCTCATGTCTGGATTACGTTATTTGTGTTGTTTGTTGGAGGGCTCATGTCTGGTTTACGTTATTTGTGTTGTTTGTTGGAGGGCTCATGTCTGGTTTACGTTATTTGTGTTGTTTGTTGGAGGGCTCATGTCTGGTTTACGTTATTTGTGTTGTTTGTTGGAGGGCTCATGTCTGGTTTACGTTATTTGTGTTGTTTGTTGGAGGGCTCATGTCTGGTTTACGTTATTTGTGTTGTTTGTTGGAGGGCTCATGTCTGGTTTACGTTATTTGTGTTGTTTGTTGGAGGGCTTATGTCTGGTTTACGTTATTTGTGTTGTTTGTTGGAGGGCTCATGTCTGGTTTACGTTATTTGTGTTGTTTGTTGGAGGGCTCATGTCTGGTTTACGTTATTTGTGTTGTTTGTTGGAGGGCTCATGTCTGGTTTACGTTATTTGTGTTGTTTGTTGGACGGCTCATGTCTGGTTTACGTTATTTGTGTTGTTTGTTGGAGGGCTCATGTCTGGTTTACGTTATTTGTGTTGTTTGTTGGACGGCTCATGTCTGGTTTACGTTATTTGTGTTTCTGTACGTATAGCAGTGTCCAACATATATTGTGTTGTGTTTTTGTTGTTCGTATTCGTCTTGTGTACCCTATGTTTACAGTTGCTATGGATTGTTCCTTTCGATTGCCCCTTCGGTATTCTCTAACGTTTATTTAAGTCATGATGTTGTAAGCCACAACGGGATAGCAATCCTCAATCCCGCTCTTCCTTGTCGCATTTTGTGTTGTACGATTTTTTAATTTGATGTCTATTTTCGCTTCATATTCTTTTTTTGGGGAAGTTATTTTCTCTATCCATATGCATGGTCTCTCTCTCTATATCCACTTTTCCTCTGATTTATTTTGTTGAAATCAAACAGAATGTGTACCTAATCGGTATGATTTCTAAATAATGAGCAAGAAAAGATATTAATCTTGTTATTGATGTAACTTTCCTTTTTTGGTACAACCCTATAGCTTTGTAATACAGATGTTTTATTCTCACAATTTTATGCACACAATTGATAAATGATGAGATATCCTTGTCAAACATTCTTGATAATAACTATTTTGATCGGGGTTAAAAATAGCAAAATTCGATTTTTTTTTTATTAAGAAAATAAATAATTCAAATAGAAAAAAAAGAGAAACGAAAAAAATGAAATAAATCAGTATGTTTAGTGTGAATATCCGGTATATGTTAGATAATAGTTCACAAACAACATCAATTTCAATATTTATTATTTTGTATGTCTGACAGAGAGCAAGATGTCGTTTTTAACGGATTTTGCTAGGTTTTATTACTTTTCAGTACTGTTCCATTTAATTAGAGAGCTAATTACTCCTGTTTGTGCTACAAATAAAAAGTGACGACAGTGATATAACTGAAATAGTGTTGAAAGTAGCGATAACAATCCATCATCCTAACCACCATTGTTTTGTTACTTTTGAATAACGTTACAAGTACTGGAATGGTGTATGTGGCAACACAATTTCTTTTCTTAGCTATATCGAAATATAAAAAAGATCCGTACAATTATGTTTTAACCATACTATTTACGAAGTTCAATATTAAGAATGCGATTGAGTGTATTTTATCCTGTTTTATGACCAGGATGGAATGAAAGGTTTTGTTACAGGAAAATAAAATTAATGAAGCACACATTAGGCTATGAAATATTCTTGAAAATGTTTCAAGAAAAACTAGTAACTGTACTTTATTCTACATTAAAACGATAAACCGCTAAATTAATGTGATATTTATTGTTATTTTATTTAAAAGTAGCTTGGCTTTCAGTGTCAAAGAGGTCAACGACCAATTTGTGGTTACGGTTAATTTCGTTCTTGGGGATGATTGTTGGTTTATATATCATGGACTACTTTTTCCATTAGTCAGCCATAGTGCTACATTTTAGACGTAATTACTACACTTGATTAGGAACCTCAGATACCTAAAATACTCAGTTAATCCGAATTTAAGAAGAGTTTGAAGATACTAAAGGGGTGATTAGAATCCGGAAATCGAAGAAGAACTGACAATACAATGGCCAAAAGAAAAAAGACAAAAGGACAAACATCGATCTACAAAACACTACACAGAGAACTACAGATCGAGCAGAACGAACTCCTTCTTAATACCGGGGTGGGGACTCAGGTGCTCCGGAAGGGTTAGTCTTTCTTACATCTATAAACCGATGTTCTACTGGAATTGTTTTCGAATGCTAATAGCGTCATTATGTTTATATTTATCTCAGATATATATACTGGAATGAATAGTTCTTTATAACAACACGAACCCTGCTTACCCAGTTATATGGGAAGGTCGACATTTAACTCGAATGTGGAAAACATTTCCATGGCCACGTCATTTCAGTAAGAGGAACGCTTAGAACCCACAAAACTAGTTATAACTCGCGTCTTATTGTGGAGTAAAATGTGACAAATCATTGACGATGGCGGAATCAATGTGATTCTAGAAATCTCATGTGACTTTTAGCCAGGTTATCTAAGAATATTAACTATTATTATATGATCTCTCCACCAAGACACCTACATGATAAACCAAATAAACAAACACGTGTGAAAAAGTATGATATAACGGTAGTCTGACCTTAAAATGTTAAACATGAAAACTCATAATTTACAAGAATATCACGAAGACAAGCATTACATCTTTAAAAACAGACTATTTTGTTCCGTCTTTTATGGCGAGTTGTACTCGAGACAATATTGTTATTGAAAAGAATGACAGTGACTTGCGGCAAGCATGTGAATTCAGACTAAAGATTTTGAATCCTGGTTTTCTCCATCAATAAAACAGCCATGATATAGCTACCATATTGTTAGAAATGACGTTAAACAACCATAACTGAAATCGTAACCGATAGAGACAAGAATAGTATGACGTCAGTAGTACAAAGAACGATTTCAAATAATCTCAAGTGAAAACAGACAATCGTTTCACGATTAATGCTTTTTATTGTACTCTTTCTAGTTTGCTCATCACATTTTGATGATTAAATACCACTGAGGAATATAAGAGATGAATATAATACTATTAAATACAATGTTTGTCTGAGAAAATACATGGTTGATATCTATGTCAATATAAACATAAATATATAATTTATTGCGCATGACCGCAAGACGCGTCTCTGGAATAACCTTCATCAGTTACGTTTATAATCAAAATAATTGGAAAGACAAATAATGTAAAAGTCTTTGGGAGCACGAAATACAAGTGGCCTAAATATGAGAGCCTAAATCAGATAAGGTCGCTTATGCCTGAGTTTTATTAATAATTACATTAATTAGGAACTTTAAATGTCAATAATAGAAATATATTTTAATCCATGTCAGAGACGAAAAATTTACTACAGAGCAAATGATACCCTTGGGGATCCAGGCTAGTACTCAAAACGTAGATATCTAATTGAGTGTGCACGATGCATTTCTGGAATAACCTTCATCATGTACGCTCATAATCATTAGATTGGAAAGCCAAATAATTTAAAGGGTTGTGGGATCGAATAAATCAAAGAGCCTAATCGAAAATCGGTTAAGGTCACCTTTGACTGAGGGAGGAGCACCTTAGTTTTATTAATAATTACATTATTTAGGAATTGTAAATTTAAACAATATATATAAAATAAGCCATACCAGTGCCGAAACACTGACTACTGAGCGAATGATGCACTATGTTTGCATTAAAATAGTATGCGAGTTATCTTTAGAGCGTCAGCTCTGTATATGACATAGAAGAGGCTTTCAGAATTAGGAATGCACAACCAACTAATGCCACTTATGGGCGATAGGATGTCAACATCAGATGATGTTCGTGTCGTTTAGCAGTAATATGACGGGGGCACCTGAGTTCATCCCCCTTTTTAGTGGGGTTCGCGTTGTTTAATATTTTGTTTTTTATATGTAGTGTTTTGTGGGTCATTGTTTGTGTTTTTGTCCCGTTTCTTTTGGTTATTGAATTGTCTATTCATTGATTTCAAGCTTCTGATTACTGCCACTTTGGTATCTTCACCAAACTGTTCATGCTTACTCTTCCTCTGTACTATGCTACCAATACTGGAGCAACAGATAGAGTATAATGATTAACACACAAAAGTGGTATTCTTACGGAAGGGGAAGTCCTGGACAATCATAAGTTTGTTTTCATTTCGAATGTCAACCAAAGACGATAAACTCTATTAGAATATCTAAATTGCATAAGTGTCATGATACATATATTCTATCAGCGACCGGTATAGTGTGCTAGAAGTATAAATATATACAGTTAGTCTTAGACAGTTCGGTGGTTTTCTCCTGGTAATCTGGTTTCCTCCACCAATAAAACTGACCGCCACGATATAGCTGAAATACTATTGAAGGTGGCATTAAACACCATACATTAATTGATTGATTATATTGTTAAAATTGTTCTTGTACTGAATATTGTTGTAATACTGCTCGCTGATCTATAAATAAGAACCAATCAATTGACATATCATGTGATTTGGTTTTTATTTTTTTGTATTTGTGGTGTTTAACGCCACTTTCAGCAATATTTCAGCAATATCATGGCGACCAGTTTTAGTGGTGGAAGAAGCCGGAGTACCCGGAGAGAACCATCGATCATGGGCAAGCAACTGGTAAGCTTTATCACTTTCAGCTGCATGTGATTTGGTAAATCAGTAGGAGATTATATACAAAAATAGATAATTAGCTTAAGTGTATACAAAGATATCAGCTGTTATTGAATGATTCTTTATATTGCATATATTACGATACCAGCATCAAATCAAATGCTACTTCTTAAGAAGCTAATAATGCTGTGATCCTTAGAATAAATAAATATATGTGTCAGGAGGTATTTGTACAATTGTCGCATATTTAGTAACGGCAAATTCTAAAAATGAGACTTTGATTATGTAGATTAATATCACGCTTGATTGAGTTTGGAGAATAGCAAAGAACTTTTTTTTAAATTATTGCATGTAAAATAAATAATTTCTAGTACTGAGCTTTAATGTTGCACTAATCAGATTACAGGAATTGGCACGACGCCCACGCGTTGTAAAATACGATATATACATAATGGATATATTCTACTGATCAATTAACATGGACTATCTATACGGATTATTGTTAAGCATTGTTGTTATTGCTTATGTTAAATATTCTGTACATGGATTTATTACACATGAGGTAATTAATTAGACATTGTATTTATAATACCTTGTTACAAATTTTCTTTTTTTTTGCCCCTTAAAATATTCCACGAATGTTATTGAATATTGTGTTTATATATTTATATAGAGTTAATTCAACGAAAACTAGATTTTAAATTAGATTTTGTACTTCACAGTGTATTTTTGTTAAAGAGTATTTTCATTTTATTTTTCAATTTTTCAATATCGGAATCAAGGCTTTCTAAGCATCATTGTATCTCTGTATATTTTAAGAATGTATTCACGCTTTTTATTGTCGCCAGAAGTATGTTTTAGCTCTAATGTTATCATTGCTGTGTAAGACTGTGAACGGTCAATCATTTTATTTTCTTCACATGCCAACTGTATTGCTATTGTTCATATATTTGACCCCCCAGGTAATAAAACTATTATTAAGCGCAAAAGAGGAGACAAAAGTAATGCATCAAATATAATAATAATAATACATATATTTACATTGTTTTATTCTATTTTAATAATTATTTTTTTAGAATCATGAAAGGTGTTTTCTTCTACTAAGAGTCACGTCTTGAAGATTTAGGATTTGTTATCAATTTTCAAATATTGCACTTGTCAACATGTATTTGAAAATATTTTTTTTATCCAGTAACCAAACAAATAGAAGGGCTACAGTCGCCCAAATCATGTAATAGTACAATTTACATATATATATCTACGCAATTAATTTATATCACAACGTTTATTTGTGCGTTAGTTCGATTCTTATCGGTAACTACTGTGATAAAATTTTGTAGTTTACTAGCGAGAGATCAATAGTGTTCTTATGGTATGCTGGCTCCCTGTTCAAATACAACTGATCATTAAAGTTCCATTAAACAGAGTTAATACTAATAATACATTAGGACGAATTACCTGATAATTGGTTTTTCATTCCTTCCGAAGCACCTTTTCCATTGTATTGTCTTTCTTCAATTTACGGCTTTTGGTTATCCCTTTGTTATCTCCAAACATTCCTTGCCGTATATGTTTCATTGATAAATTAGATTTGTTTGTCCTTTTGTTCTTTTTATTTTGGCCATTGTATTGTCTGTTCATTTTCGATATACGGATTCTGATTACCCCTTTGTTATCTTCAAACTCTTCTTAGGTATATTCCAGTTATTACTATTTCTAGGACTATGTTGGGATTATCAGTCCATGTGGATTTTACTATATTAGTAACCAGCAATATCCCAGGTGGCGGGACTAAATCAACGTTAGAGAATACAGAAGGGGTAATCAAAAATGGACAATCCAGAGAAACTGGCAAATTAGGGTACACAAGACGAAGACAGGGTTATATATATTGATCTTTCTTTGATTTTACACTTATATATTATATATTATTCATGCTTTAATCACACCATCTATGTAAGAACATCATAGAGGTGAAACTAAATCAGGATTAATATTTCATCACAATCCATATCAAATTTCAGAGTTCAAGAGGACAACGGAAAACAATCGCAATGTATTAATCGTGCATTTTATTACGTCCCTGCTGGTAAAATCCCATGCCAAACTAATAGGATTAGATACCTTTAACTGACTTTAATTTTTCTACACGTGTGTGTATATTTATTCCGTTTTGGTCCTCCATCTAGGTGTTTTGAAAATTATGTAGATAAGTTGTTCATTCCCTATATTTGATTTTCATTTTCGGTCGGTCATACCGGTATTGGTCATAGTTTAAACAATGAACAACACCGCCGAAAATATCCACGTTCCCTAAGTAAGCTTGTAAATCACTATTCTCTTTACACGACAAAGAAACATATGAAAAAAATATTATGCCGTTCGAACCAAACTCTAAGCAGAAATTCGAAGAAACACCACCCTCTTGTAGAATAAAATGAACAGGCGAAAAATAAACCACACCATCAGAACTAACCTCCAATCAGAAACTCGTAGAAACACTACCCTTTAATGACTGAAACAAACTGAAAAACAAAACAAGCGAGAAAAATATACCACACCGTCAAAACTAAACTCCAATAAGACAATTATAGAAAAACTATCCTTTTATAACTTGAACAAAATGAAAAACAAACAAACGAAATATAAACCACACCATCAGAACTAACCTCCAATCAGAAACTCGTCGAAACACTATCTTTTAGTGACTGGAACAAAATGGAAAACAAAACAAACGAAAAAAATACCACACCGTCAAAACTAAACTCCAATAAGACAACTACCATCATGAGGGGGAATACCGCACGGTCAAAACCACAACCTGATCAGAATACCATAGAAACAGACAAAACATATACCTATAACACATATAAAATACCTCTAAAATACATCACTGCTCACTCTTCTTGCTTAGTGCATGCACTTCAATTTACCATGCTCTGTTTGAGCTACCTTTGTAGGCCCATGGTATGTTATAAATATACATTATATACATATTGTTTTGGTACAACTGTAACTGTTTGTATCATGTCGTGTTAGTTTTGTAAACAAAATCACTGTGAGACGCGTCGAGTTGTAATACGTTTTACACAACTGACAAGACATAAAACATACAGTTGTACCAACACATTTATGCATATAATAACTTTATTTAATATTTCCACAGGAAAAAATGTCAATACTGATAGGTTTCATTATTATGTTTCCTTAAACAAAACCATTCTATACGTCAGATTGTGAGTTTTGTCATAGGGTTTTTCCTCACTCCAAGCTGGTGATGTCTCGAAAGTAGAACCAACTAAAGTACATATTGTATCGCATATATATAACCAATTTCTCTGGATTGCCCATTTTTGATTGTCGCTTCGTTATTCTCTGACGTTTCTATATCTGATACAAGATGTTGTATCTCATATGTTATATCGAATGGTTCAAATCATGTATTTCTATAGAATATATAAATTAATATTAGATAAAACTGTCACATCGGTCTTACATCTGATAAACTCTTCATGGAATCATTGGCTGCGCTTTTTATCAATAAAACATATGTGCATTACCTTTTAATGATGAGCAGTCGTATTTGTAATAACCGAGGTTGAATTATTCGGTTCTTTTTTCGCCTCCAGTTGTTTGTAGGAGATATCATGTCTTATTTACGTTATATGTATTTGTTTGCGCATAGTGGCGTCCATCACATATTGTGTTGTGTTTTTGTTTCCACCTCTTGTGTACCCTATATGTTATCAGTTTCTCTGGATTGTCCATTTTGCCATTGTCCCATCGGTATTCCCTAGCGTCTATTTATTAATTTTTTAATCATCTGCAATGATATTTCTATACTGGTAACAAAACCCTACTTTTTGTTACTTTAAAGTATATTTAATCCTGTTAGTTATAGATTTCTCAGTAATCCATTTTCTAACGCAAGTAAATTAGAAAGAAAATTCACATTATACCATAATCATCTTACAACATTGTATAATTGAATTATTTGTAAACATTAAAACATGTTTAATGAATTTTAACAAAACCCAGAATTATAATTAGAACGTAATGTAATATATATTGTCACTTGTGGCTTCACACGTGACAGTAAATGTGACGCCTTAATACATTTGTCTTAGGTATAATATGCAATAGGATCATGGAGAGTCGAATAGATGAATGTTATTCTGGTATCGGATTTGGTATATTTACTAATATTATTACCCTTAGCTAACCTTCAAAATATCATAGCAATCTTTTTTTTTTATTCACAAACATTTGGGTTATATGTAATATATATTGTATTAAACTAATTTTACCCTTACACTTTTTATTGAAGTGCCCATACCAAGCCATGAAAGTGAACAGTCGTGTATTTGTGTGTTGGGAGTGTGCGTTTCTGTTTTTATAGGATTTTGGAAAAAGAGTTTGAAGATACCAAAGGGGCAATCAGAATCCGTATATCGAAGAAGAACAGACAACACAATGGCCAAAAGAAAAATTAGGACAAAAGGACAAACAACGAGCTACAAAACATTTCACGTAAAAGTAAAGATCTAGTAACACGAACCCCACTAAAAACCGGGGGTGAACTCAGGTGATCCGGAAAGCTAAGCAGGTCCTGCTCCACTAGTGGCACCCGTCGTGTTAATCTAGTTACAAACCCTGTAATAAGTCGTGAATGAGGAAAGGACCGAGAAGTGTTTACGACTAGTGGAACATATCCGTGGTCATTTGTGATACAGATATTCCATAACGGTCAACCAAGTCATGGTGGCGACCGTAATATTTTCGAACTGTTTTCCATATTATTGATGGACATGTCTACGTAAGATATAAACAATGGACCTGGATTCACCCCAGGTTTGGGGTGGGGTCTTGGTTACTCAGCTCTTTGGTTTTCTGTGTTGTGTTTTGTTTTGTTTGTCTTCGTCCTGTGTCTTGTGTGCCCAATGTTGCCAGTATCGTTAGATTGTCCATTCTTGACTGACCTTTTCGATTTTCTCTAACATTAAAATACATTATGTAAAAAGGTAGTGTTGTGTCATCATATGATGCTTACTTAAATGGCAACTTCCTTGAACGTATGCAACTCCCATTCTATGTTATGTAAAGTTTGTGTTGTTGTTGAAAAGCTGAGATTTAGAAAAAAGACATTGAAATCAAAACTCCTAAAACGACACACACAGCCACCGTACCAAACATGATAATCAAAAGTTACACAACGATATTTCAAAGACATACTGAGATTTATGGACACATTACTAATGGATTATCATAACATGGGTAATTCACATGAACTCTTGTTCCATAATAATAATTATATAACAATAAAATGGTTTAGCGATATGTAGAACAGTAATATCACAAAATATATTGCTTGATAATTATAAAGTAATACATTTCAAGTAATAAGCCAGGAACTGGATGTCCATCGGCATAAATTATGTCCTTGTCTTTTTCTGTTCAATGATCTGTTTGTTTGTTTTGTTGTTGTTGTTGGTGTTTTAGCGCCACTTTCAGCAATATTTCAGCTATATCATGGCGACCAGTTTTAGTGGTGGAAGAAGCCGGAGTTCCCGGAGAGGACCACCGACCATGGCCAAGCAACTGGTAAACTTTATCAATTGCGGCTGGGAGTCGAGTGCACCCTTTTTGTAATTTACAAAGCAGAGCGCGAACCCACACCGTACTGGTGATAGGCTTGTATGAGTTGTTGGTAATCCAACTAACTAACTCATTGAACCACCCGGGTCCTTTCAATGATCTGAGGTGAGAGATTTGTGACCGTTTTATTGATACCAGTGGTACTGTTAATCACCACTTACTCTTTCTCTTATTATTTGTTAAAATGCTAAATGCCTCCTAAATGTATTCACTTTAAATTTGAGTATTCGCATATATAGTATGCTCCTCTTTTTGTACTAAGGGACACGTGTATATCATACCTCCCCATCTCCTTCTACCCCTTGGTTTCTATGCAACATACAATTCTATTGTCTCATATAATCATGGTCAAAGTAAACAGTTGGTTTGATCTACATATTTGTCCAGATTTCCCCTTATGTCAATATGAGAACTTAAGATGCAGCACTCATTTGCAGTCTAGAGCTCGCCGTAACCGTGTGGTGAAGAAGGACAATAACAGTGCTGACCCATATCTTTTAATTTCCTTGTCTTTTTCATTCACATCCCTTCAGACTTAGTGTATTACTTTTCAAGAGGTTAAATGTACAATATATTCAAACATTTATTAGCAGCTTAAAGCAAAACTGGATATGATGAAGATTCAAAGCGAGAAAGACTATCCCATGCCCATTCGTATATTAAGTTAGCTTGAAAAGCTTAATAAGTTTGTAATGGAATATTTCGGATTAACAATAATTTCAGTAACTGTAGAGACAATATCTGCAAAATGCTTATAGTATAGGAAATGGCATTACCAGATTCAATTTTGCAAATTGCCCGTGATTGTTTTATTGTTTTATGTGCTTATTATTGCTATTAGGGGGAAATCTAAAGTTTACCAGTTGCTTGCCCATGGTCGGTGGTTCTCTCCGGGTACTCCGGCTTACTCCACCACTAAAACTGGTCGCCATGATATAGCTGAAATATTGTTGAAAGTGGCGCTAAAACACCAAAAATCAAAATCAAATCAATCGTAATCCTAGCAGAATTTGGGTATCCTGATTAAAACTTTTGGTTTTCTTGCCCCCAAAAAAACGTTTAAACTATTTGACTTTCCAATGCTTTGACTTGAGTGTACATGATGAAGGTAATTCTAAATACGTGTCGTACACACTAAATTAGATATCTACGTTTTCATTTAATTGTACGATTCATGGAAAGATAGATTGGTGAAAACGAGGAAGATTGCACGTACTAAAAAACATTATTCACTTATTTGTCCTGACATCCGTTTTCGTGTGAAAAACTACATATTTCAATTGTAATTTTGCTTCAATCTATTTATTACAACAGGCTTAACAGCAGGCGTTTTCTCATTGTTTATTTGTATTACGTTCTAAGATCTCTCACACGATTTTAATCAATCTTTTGTTTTATTTCTTAATTGTTACCAAGACAAGAGGATATTGATGATGCGAAATATGCATTATTATGGTATTGTATTACATATAAGACACACATTCTGAAGTTCTTGACATATACAATCTTGATTGGAATATGAAATGTAATTATTTAAGGAACAGGTTATGCCATATAATCTTTTATTTACGCTTAATTTACGCCAAACGGTTTATGAAAAGCGTAAACTGTTCAATATGCAAGTATAACCTGCTTAACAATTTAACATGTTCCTTATAAATAAATTTTTGGAACAGAATATTTAATGATTCCTCGATATTAATTACGATTATTTCATGGCACTATTTAAATTTGCGGTTGCGGTGACGTCACAATACCAACCTAGGCTATCAAGTATAACAAATGTTGCTCCAGGTGGATCAGCCAATCATAATGTAGTATTCACATCAAATTAAATTAAGTATTATATTTTTTGTCATGTTTGAATTGCTATCCATATTTTGACGTGTCATTGTATTTTTATGGGTGCTAAACCATATTTCTGTTACATCATGTCAGTCCATTATAGTGGTATCTAAATAACGATTACAATTATGACATGTCGCATGTAATTGGGACGGGTTAAGGGTTGTGGTGTTTAACGCCACTTTCAACAATATTTAATTTAAATCGTGGCAGTCTATTTTATTAGCAGGCACGGGTGCAAGTTTGTCATGATAGCTCTAGACACCCTAAAATAATCCTGAATATTGCAGTTTGGTTTATTAACGCTAAATGTATTGTTTTGTTCAAAGTACTATTATTACTAATACATAATATTAAATGGATATATTATGCATAGCAACTGTTGGCATGCTATATAAAGATAAGTCCAGTTTTTTAACTATACATAATACGGTTTGAAGAAAATGTATAATTCAGGGTAAATGTTAATGCTATCTCTAATAAAGTGTTTAATCTTTCAAATCAAGAAGTATCAAAGTTTGAATAGAGTTTTATGTCAGAGACATTCCAAATATAAAGAGAAAATACATACTCAAAGGAAAACATATCAAACAGAATAAAACATAGTTTATGTAGAATAATAGCTAAACGGGATGTAATGTCCTCCATAAGGCTTAAATTATAATGTAAAACATTATACTGCTTCCAACTAATGTTAGGAGCCGTCGAGGTCGTGTTCGTATGGTAGGTGGAGATGTATACTCTATACAACATTATGTGATAAAGCTTGTTAGTTACTTGCAGTTTCTCCAGTTTCCTTCATCAATAAAACTGACCATAGCAATATAACTGAAATATTGTAGAAAGTATCGTTAAACGCCATAACCATAACCCCAACTAATGTTAGCGTTAAACGCCATAACCTTAACCCCAACTAATGTTAGCGTTAAACGCCATAACCATAACCCCAACTAATGTTAGCGTTAAACGCCATAACCATAACCCCAACTAATGTTAGCGTTAAACGCCATAACCATAACCCCAACTAATGTTAGCGTTAAACGCCATAACCATAACCCCAACTAATGTTAGCGTTAAACGCCATAACCTTAACCCCAACTAATGTTAGCGTTAAACGCCATAACCATAACCCCAACTAATGTTAGCGTTAAACGCCATAACCATAACCCCAACTAATGTTAGCGTTAAACGCCATAACCTTAACCCCAACTAATGTTAGCGTTAAACGCCATACCCATAACCCCAACTAATGTTAGCGTTAAACGCCATAACCTTAACCCCAACTAATGTTAGCGTTAAACGCCATAACCTTAACCCCAACTAATGTTAGATATTACAATATAAGTGTGTTGAAAGACGTCCCAATACAGTTGATTAAACCGGATTTGTACGTGTGATTGTAGTAACAAGTAATACAATTATAGATGCGCAATTCAGTGCGCACGGCGAATTCCTGGAATAACTGTCATCCAAGTACGCCCAATGTCAAACAGTTGGACAGCCATATAACTTCAACGCCTATCGAGGACGAAACCCGAGGGCCTAAACAGGGTAGCCAAATTTAGTTATTGCTACATATGCATGAGGCAGATGAACCTGATATTTATTAATTGATAAATCCATTAGGAAATGCAAATTTCCACACTAAATATATCTTTCAAGTTATTACATATCCAATACCCTGGAGGATTAATATATATTTTTAGGCAGTAACATATGTCGGCTTTTATCATTGGTATCTATGCTCTTCAGATCGACGTCCTTTATCAAAATTATTTTGATTAGAATAGCATTTTACATTAATGTTATATCATTTATTTATTGCTGTCGTTTTGTGCAATGCATTGCCTTACACTACAGTAAACGACTGTAAACCTCTACATAAATTATGTGGCTTTCCAATCTACGTTTCGATAATGGAATCATTATAATTCTGCCTTTTTTTTTAAAAATCATTGCATATCACATTACGTACCTTAGATCGTACCTTTAACATGCTTTCCAATAACATATTCTACACTGCACATTTTCCATTCATGCAAACATGACTAGCGTGCTTGAACAAATGTATATCTCACCATAACAACGGCTTACACATTTTTGCCTAATATATAAATAACATCATGACCCTGACAACTTGTAGCCCTTCTGAACCGTTTGAGTAAAACAAAATATAAGATCATCGAATGTGCAAACTCCTCTAACAAGCGCGAAGTAACCTTTGAAGGTTTTGCAAAACCGCTGTCATGCACCTGGGTCAAATTGTGCTCCACATAGATAAGAGGTCGATTCTCTAACAATATATTTAATAATGATTAGCATTATTCGTATATCATTTATTATAACTTTTCTTCCTGTAGTGACCTTATAATCCAACTCTTTAAGTATGTGTACATACCAAAACAGTGGTTTATTTGTAAATACAGGATACTATTAGACTTTTGGCGCCAAAAAATGTGCTTGCAGCTGACAGACTCATACATTTTAATGTGACCAACTAATTCAATATTGACTATCCAATCATTAGGTACCTTGTGAACTAAATTAGATATGTACGCTACATTCAGAAAAATACATTTTACAGTTCATGTTTTAATTATATTATATTAGCTTCATCTGTCTCTTAACATTAATGATTTTCATTTCATGAATGTCACATTGCGAACTCAACAACTCATTGCTTACACTATTTGTGGGTTCATGTATAATAGATGCGATACAATGATTCATTCTTCACTGTGATATTGGCCATCCTGTTTTTGACCTTTGGTTTTACTGCTCCAAAACACTTTAAAGGTATTCGGATTTCTTATCTTTTAATATTGAGCGTATCTGATGATGGTTATTCCAGAAACGCGTCGTGTGCACCAAATGGAGTTACATGTCTACCCGTGAATTATGTTTTCAGTGACCTAGCAAGCACAATAGAATAATAACTATTCGTGTTGGTTGGGTACAAATTAAAGCGAACATCATCATCACTACATCGATATGTAACATGATATGGCTCTAACATTGCTCAGTTTGTGTTAAACAACAATCGCTCACTCACTATCTTCGACAACACATTGAAATACAAATATTCATTCATATCATGAGAAATGCACAATTTATGGGTAAGTAATGAATAAACAGTATATCTCTTTTGAAGGAATTACTGGGGAAAATTATTTATCGGTTTGAATAATTTTCAAGACAGCTTAAAACTATTCTAAATTAGTATCAACGAACAACTGGTCACGTATTGTGTACAAGTAACGGAACACAGTATCAAAGTAAAATATTAGGTAGAAAAAAACTGTATGTGTTTGCATCTAACACCATCATTTAAACTCCGGAAAGAAACTATGGCAGCCTCGATCAATTTCCGCCAGTATTGGCACTTAAAAGTAGAACATAGCAAATGCAAGCTGTATGTGTTTGTATCTAACAACATCATTTAAAATCCGGAAAGAAACTATGGCATCCTCGATCAATTTCCGCCAGTATTGGCACTTGAAAGTAGGACATAGCAAATGCAAGCTGTATGTGTTTGTATCTAACACAATCATTTAAAATCCGGAAAGAAACTATGGCATCCTCGATCAATTTCCGCCAGTATTGGCACGTAAGAGTAGGACATAACAAAGGCAAAACTTCTAGAGCACTAACCGAGTATTAGTCTTTAATTGGTTGTAACGCTTATTCGTGTAACCAGAAAATCCATTAGAAACTAATTATATAGACATTAACTCGTCATTAGTTTTAAAACAATTACTCAAACAGAGGTTTAGGAAAGCGAATCAACATAACATTGACATACTCTATTGGTTGAAATTCCTAAATTCTGGACACCGGTTTCAATCGGCTGAATTATTCTAAGGTTAATTCGATGATTTAATGTTACTCTATATGCCTATCTGGAAGGTAATCACATAGATAGACGAACTTTGTTATTATCAATTCCTGACATCTGTCACGCAACGAAGTTTGTATACTTTCTGCAAGGTATTTTATCTATTTATACAAATTCTTGCGTATAGTGGTGCCCAACACTAGTGATGTTTGTATACTCCCCGTTTATTTGGGAACACACGTGTTGGAAATGTCGACAAATGGAACCGAATCATAAGTGACTGTTCAGCTTTCTTTAATTTACTACTTAATGTTTGTCTCCCTGGCAATTCTACAATAAGACAGTGATATATTTCTAAATAATGGTTCATGTGGCGTTAAACAACAATCACTCACCACTCACTACTTATGCTATTGTGTGTTTAGAACCCAGTGATTACCCCTGTATTATCTTCAAACTTTTCTATGTGCAAACGTTCATCTGTTGTGTGTAAATTAACGAGTGTGCTTCTTTTCTTTAATGTTAATCAACTTCGAGGTGGCCGTCTCTGCTTCTGTGTAATGTAGCCACAATATGTGATGATAAATGAAATGAGTCAATATCTTGTATCCTATGAAATTCGCCATTTATCTGTATTTTATTTGTTAGTGTAATTGTCTAGTAATAGATAAATCAATGTTAATTTACATTGAATGATCTGACTTAATTTAGTTTTGTATGTTAATCCTCTAGAAATGTTTTAACAAGTAGGTTATTTAACAGAAGTGTTGATTAAATTGTAGACAGGCTAATTAAGATTTGTACTTGTTTTGTCAATGTCAATTGGTTAGGAAACCTGTTCAAACAAACATCTAAGAAATATAGTAGATCTTATTCAATAATGAGTCCACCACTGAACAAACACGTGGGAATGCGATGTAATTAATGTAAATACTACCAATAAACTGTATTTACTAACAGAACACTCATTGACTGTAAGGACTCTCTAGAGAATAAGAATAAAGCCAATCTCCGTACACTTTAAAATCTTCCCTCTATGTCAAACGAGGAAAACATTTTTTTTGGTCTCCAGTTTCGTGGAAGTCTTATGTAATACAAGTCGAATTAAAAACTTGAATAAAAGGTGCATGGTTCCAATAACGCACGACGAAGTCCATCGAATTTACGATCGTCCAACTTACGAAATTCATGTATACACTAACATTTATAATCCATCATTTAATGTATGATTAGATTAATTTACAAAAAAAAAACAAAAAAAAATTGTAAATACTGCAAAATGATTGGAAAACAAGTTTTCCCGACTAATTAAATGTCATATCCTTCAACCGCACTCGAGGCGAACACGCTAACCATTTCACCATCTATGTGGTATTCCACAGATGTCATCAGCTAACAGAGATATAAATATGCCGTATAAACCCTATAAGGATGGTGAGTTCAAAGACCCCTCTAGCTGACAACTATCTTAGATTTCTCTTGACTGCATATAATTAATCAACTATTAATGTCAGCAGTTTAGTAGAACACCATCAGTATGACAAATGATTTCAAAATAAACATCAAAGATACATATATTGAATATTAAATTAGTACACCTGTCTAAATAGTCTGTTCTATTTTTTACCTTTGAGAGTATTGTTCGACCTCAAACAATTGAAATATGAGTCATTCGTGACATGAAAAAATAACATGTCTGAACACAAAGTCAAAAACAGCTCATGTGGTCTACACACGGCTTAGTTTTATATTTCTGAAGGAGTATTAATTGATTTGAACACAATGCACACGACGCGTTTCTAGAAGAACAGTCATCAGTTACGTTAAATGGATTCAAATTAAAACAGCATGGTCAAAAGAAGCCAAAAAAAGACATAGCATATAAATCAAAAATTGCCAAAGCCTTGAAAAAAAGCATTCTAATCATGAATGCCAGCGGTATTAATAGATCATGCTATTAACTATATCGATTCAAACATTTTGCTTGAACCATGTACTAGGATAGACAACAGCCAAATTAATAAGAAAATATTGTGTTCAGACGTTACTGAATATTGAGGCATAAAATGCAAGGCAAGTGTAAATTGGGATTGCCATATAATAGGTTTTGTTAGAGGGTTAACCAGTCGGATGTGTTTTTGTGTGCAGTTATCTGTTGTGAACCAAATAACGAGTGTGGTTTACCTTGATAATAAAACTTTGTAATAGTTAATGTATTTGCGTAAAAAGCCTTTATCAATGGTATATTTTAGATTATTGTTACGGATTCTGATTACCCATTTGGTATCTTCAAACTCTTTTCTTCAATTCATATAACGAACAACCGCAATGCAGCATTTGTTCAGACCTACAAAAGCTGCATGTGAAGTGTATGTGCCATATAATGGAGCCAGAATTACGTTTTCAATGCAAATAAACAATTAGTAGCTAGTTAGGAAATGTCGTTGTAGATGCTATGTCATAAAGAACATCTGGCCTAATTCATCAAGGAGGCTGTCGTGTTCGTGATTGCATGATAGTTGGATTTGCAACTACCCGTGCAATCAGTGACGATCACTACAAAAGCCACGAATTTCCTCCACCTATAAAACTGATCGCCACGATATGACTGAAATATTGTTGAAAGTGGCGTTGAACACCACGACTCGAAGCTCTAATAGATCAAAGCCATTTTTTGCTTATTTAATTCTTAACATCCTTCTATAATATATGTTTAAATTCAGTGCCACCTTTTACATAATAATTACGTTTAGGCTTGTAATAAAATTTAGTGCGCATGACGGGTTTCTGGAATAACCTTCATCGGGTATGCTGAAAATAAAAAGATTGGAAAGCAAAATAAAATAAAAGTCTTTGTGATCAAAAGCGCTAAAGGATCTCGCCAGGATAGCCAAAATATGCTATGGTCACATATGCCTGAGGGAACCTTAGTTTTAATAATAATTGCATATCTTAGGAACTAAGATCCTAATAACAAATATATCTAATAAACCATGTCCATGTGGAAAAACTGACTACAGGGCGGATGGTATCATCGAGGACTAATAATCCACCAGCAGAAGTATTATACCAGTCAAAGTAACAAAAAATATATAATAAATGTAGTGTGCAAAACGTATTTCGAGAATAACATTCAGTGGCCACTTTTACTCATTAACAATCAATCAATCATAATTGTTAGCGTTAAGTATCATTTTGTGCCTTATATTTTCTTATTAGTAGGAATAATAAAATTTGGATATTTTGTTTAGACTCTTTGGTTTTCTTGCTCATAAAAGACATTAAAATTATTTGGCTTTCAACGTATCTGATGAATGATATTCTAGAAACGCGTTGTGCGCAATAGATTTGACTTCTTACAAATAAAGTAGTTCATTTTTGGATATGGATATACAGTCAACGGTGTCCATCTCTTTTCAGCAATGACTGATAGTATCATAGGTATTATGTGAATTTAATTTTAATTTCCCCGCAAACTGCATTTCATATTTAATAAACCTGTATTTGGCGACCACCTGCATTATGCTACCCTATTTCAACGTTGCCTTATAATGTCACATAAAACAAGTCTGACTGTTACTACCGTTTATTCATAGATTGAATGTGCATGGCATAAACATATCCCTAACCAAAGGAGAAAAATGTGTAGCCATATGAATTCCAATGATATGTTTATATATATTGCATCAGAAATTAATAACATCCTTAATCGTGTTCATACCTAGATTCAAAACTGGGTGTTTGAATTCATTTTTTCTAATATCAATTTTGCTTCAATAGAAAGAAATGGGAGTAGCTGGTTCAAAACATTACTAATATGTTTTTATTATCCCAGAAACAGTTAATTCGTCTACTGCTTTTTTACATAAACAATTGTTTTGTACAAAGATTTTAATCGTGGCCGTTTGTCATAACTGTAAATAAGTGAAATACGACATGTTCTGTAATATTATATTTAGAATCAACTAATTATTCATATTGCAATTGTCAAAGTATTCCTTTCTGGTCTTGTTAATTACAATGCAGTTGCCTTTCTTTATTTATTTCAAGACTTCGTCAACGATTCCTTCCTTCCGTAGTGTGCTAATTATTGCTTTGATTAAGTCTTGGTTTCTGTATTGTGTTTGCTTTGTCGGGATTTCTTGTCATATTAAGTATAATTTTAGTTCTTTTTCTTTTTATTTATTTGAAATTTTGATATTTACTTTGATTTAATACAACTAAGCGTTACGAGTATGAATAAACTAGATATCATATGTTGTGTGAATATAGTACAAGAAGCTTAATAATGATATCTTTATAATAAAAACACAAACTAGTAAATAAATATGAAGATAGTGCTAGTTATTGTAATATCCTGTTTTTACAGAATGTCAATTTGATTTTGTGCCTCGAAAATTAATTGGTTGCAGTACAACCGTTTTATGGCATAAAACCAGTCAGGCCATTATCATTAGACTTTACAAGATTTATTTACAGGCCAAGACGTACTGCCGACTTGGAATTTGATCCCACCTACATTCGGATAAGAACCGCGACTCTGTCTTGATCTATATTACACGTAAAATGTTATTAGTTTTTTCTAATTTAAATCACGTCCCTAGAATCAACAAATATCTTGCTTTTCTTCATATGTAGACAGGAACAGCAGGCTATATTTCATTAATAAAAATCTTAATTCATGTATTATATTTGGATAAATTCCCACGTCTTCAACTATTGACTGTTTTAATACGTTTTGATAGAAGTAATCTTTTTCAAGAGCCTGGGGGTTTTGTACTTTCTTACATTTGATTTCCATTTAGCACGGGGTATTACTCCCTCTGGCAATTGATATACTGTATAATTATTAAACATAGACGCTGTTTGATTTCCCTATCCTTAATATTTATTGACAATACATATGTTGAAATAATTGTCAGTAGGTGTTCTAAATAGGTTCCCGATGGACAAGATATACAAAACGTAATGTACTATTACACAGACTGGAAGTCAAGTAAAATAAAGTACAGTAATGTTTATTTAACGTTGGAAGCATGCATACAAATACAACATAGAACATGAGCTCTTTAACCGACTGGATATTTTAAAAAACAGAACACAAACATAGCAAAGTAGGAAATTGTTAAACATACATAATTAACACGAATAGGAAAGCGGCTTAACAAAAATTCGTGATGGTAAATCTTGCAAGTCAAGAAGTATTTTATTTTCGCCACTTACTTATGACAAGAAGATGGAAATCAATACAAACAGAACAGTTTTACGACAAACATCTACAGACAACTGTATCTTATAACCCATATAGATGTCATATAAATTGAAGTAGAACAAATGTCGTGAGCGGCGTGTTTTCAATTCATTAATCATAAATATTTGGTGCGAATTTCGTAAAAGGCTTTATACATTCAAGGATGTTTCGAATAATACCATTCTGCATTGAATAAAGAAACGCTAGATTGAACGTTAGATTTTTTCAGTAGCTAATAACCAAATACTCAATCAAAACAATGACATATAAAGTAAATTTTCTTGAAGCGACGATAAACAGCCATGACATTAATTCTGTAATACACTACAGAAATCCCTAGCAACGAGCGACTCTTATCTATTATCAATACTAGAATGTAAAACAGCAAATTGGTGACGAGAATGACATTTATTAGTTACACTTGTACACAATTAGATACCAGCATCTAACTTTTAGATTTAGCATACATCGTATTTAGTTATCTAGTTATATCACTATAATGTTGACGTCCAACGAGCAGTATTCCAGCTATATTCAGGACGAGAGCAAGTTCATTAAGATATAAACAAATATATAGAAATGAGAGAGGGAGTGTTCAATTTGATCATTAGAAAAGGATGGATAGTTGGTTAGGGACAAAATGCTTAGTCTTTTGTAGCGGCTACAAGGCGCCTACTCTTTTGCGAAATCTACAAAGGAGATCTTTAACGTTGCCTCTCCTAACACGTTATCCATTACGGTCCAGAGTCAGGCTTTCAATATCATAAGTTGAGAACACCATACCAAAAAGGCATCCCCTATCCGCCACGTGGGGACGAGCTCAGTAGCTCTGTTGGTTTTAACCCTGGGAACTGTCGTCAGTTCCCATTATTACTATAATGTAAATTCCCAAAAACGTTCTAAATAGTACCCATAATCAACGAAAATTTAAAGAAGCAAAATCATCATAACAACTAGCAGTCTGATGTTGCTATTCAGTTTTTAATGCGTGTTGATTTGAATAAAATCCATGTCTACAAAATGTTCACAAGATATCAGTGATTTCGTAGTAATTATTTGTCTCCTTGTATATAGATGAATTATTCCATGAGTAAATCCTCTATTCCAAGATAATCCACAAAATATGTTTGATGTTTATTATTCAAAATACAACATTATGCTATCTTTTTAACATGTCAATGGTGATTAAAATAGGCCAGCCATCAATTGTTTTCTGTCGAAAATACTGACAACAGACATAATTTATGTCACTTAAACGCGCGTTTTCTGTCATTTTGCATGAATTTGAATTGATGATTTAATTGTTTTTTGGTTTGTGTGTGTGTCTTTCGACGTTTGAGTAAATTGTTATTATTCTTTTCGGTTTGTCTCAAATCTCTAAAAAAAATAAATCGTAGAGGAAAGGGTGTTGAATGTTTTGATATACGTTAGACTGGTCGAACCAGATATACCAACCACCTCCTTCAACCAAATGGTAAAATAGGGAAAATGTAATTAAATGAATTAGTGAGTGTGCAGATACTTGACCCCCAAGACATACGTTAAATGCCCCAAGTGCCAATCAACATATGTTGTAAACCCAGGTATTTTTACACATTCCCGACGTACAAAACGAGATAATCACGCAAATCACATAATGGTCCTTTCAACCGAGCCCAACCGGATCAAAACAATTTCAAGTCTTCAAAAACAGAATTTAAATTTGATTGTTGCACTATCCCATTTCCGGGTACTCCGGTTTCCTCCACCAGTAAAAACTGACCGGCACGATATAACTGAAATATTGTTGAAAGTGGCGTTAGGCACCACAAACCTAACCTTAACCCTCATAGCACTGCAGCATTAAGTTCAATAATCCAACTGGATCATAACAAAATATTTCAATGTCTTGTAAACCTACAGTCGGTAAAGTTCAATATTTTTGTCATAAAATAAAAATGCCTCGATATCAGAAACATTCTACAAGACATGCACGACATCTTCCCTTTAATTATTTAGAGTGGCTTACCCTCAACGTGACACGTGTCCTCGGACTGACACCAGATTATGTTATCTATGTAAAGTGTGATCACTTCAATACATAGGTCTGTAAGTAATGAAACGGGGAAATTAATATCTGAAATTGTGATAGACAGGATCTCTTATTTTGTTTCTTAGGAACAAATACCAGTAGCGATATTTTCTGAAATGTTTTTGTGGAGGAAACATATATTCTAGAGTTTAAACAGTACTTTCACATAGAGTCTATATATTCTTTGTTAGCCAAAGAAAAGGGATGAATTGTCATCTATGTTGTTTTATATGTTTAGTTGACTCACTGATAACTTTTTACTTTAATGATATTTGAACAAAGTTTATAGACATAGAAACCTGTCTAGAGGATATAATATCGATATACACATACCTGTTTAACATAATCTGAGAATTCACGAGAATTGCTTCAGAAACAACATAAATTATTCACCAATGTTCAAATCAACTGGTTCAACAAATGTTAAAATATGATGTATGTTGACCCCTAATTGGATACAATTAAATCTTAAAAACTGTAAGAGTCATACATAATGTGTTGCCATATTGCATAATTTTTTTTTAAATCATCACATGTTCAAAACATAAAAAAACCAATCATAATACTACGAGACCTTTCTGCACAATTTAGCTTCGGCTTTTCACGATTTTAACTCAATTTATTTCTTATTTATTCCCACAGGTAGTATGGTTATATTTACCACTGACATTGCTATGATACATTTCTGATCCCAGTTGTCCTTCTGATGGGATAGGAAAGTTAAGATGAGATGCGAATCATGTTTTAAAAAAATACTCAGATCTAAAAATATGTGCAAATATTGGATAGTGTTTTTAAAACCGATGACAAAAGATGGCTTGATCCCCATAAGTTCAGAACCAAAGGGAAAGATAGAGTTTCATGATATCTATGCAGATAAGATTTCCATAAAATACCTCTACAATATTGGTTGGGATATGTCATAGCAATGGCGCGCAAAATATTGACGACGCCATAGGCCGACTGTGATTGGTCTACGTAATGTTGCGATTATTAACGGAGATTATGAGTAAACATTTGATGATCCTTGTTTTTACCAGAAGGTGAAACTTTGCCGATCCGATTATATAATGGTAAATACACGTAGGAGTGTCACATACGACTGTTAAGCAGTTATAAATAAAATAATAAATTAAAAAAGTCAAAAATTAAATGGAAATATAAATGTACACAACATTTTGATAAAGTGGGGATACAGGTGTCACAAAGACATCGTCTTTATAGAGTGGCAATCATGATATAGCCACGACTATATGTACTTTTCCTACTAAATCAAGGTCTTCTAAGAATCGTTTAATCCATTCCCCTATTTGCCGTAAGCCTCAGAATCGATTAATCTATTCCCCTATTTACCGTAAGCCTCAGACTCCCAATGAATAATATTACCGACATGATACCCGCATTGTCTGTTTTAATTTACTCTAGAATACCAGACGTCATTGACTTTGTATAATGTTTGTTATAGGAGTGTAGCATAGATCACGTTATCATAACTGTGTGATGTTGTCATTGAACGCAAATAAAGTACAGTGTATACAATTTTAGCATGTTATATTTTTATTGCTAGTTATATATCAGCTAAGAAATATGTTTCCAAAAAATAACCAATTTAACCAAGGGCATGACAATAACAAGTCTACGCAATATTTGTCGACAATAGAACCAATACAAACTACATAAGAACCACTCCTGTGTGAAACCACAACATTGAAATCTTTGTCATGCCATTGGACAAACATAAAATTAGGAGTAAATATTGCCTTTAAGCGTTTTTTCAATGAAATTATTGAATATTTGGAGGATTGTCGTTGTCGAGTATTACTTAATTAGGTCATTGCAAGAATGGGAAAATAAAACATAAAAAAATATACAAGGTAACAATTCAAAATATTATCAATACACTGTATGGAATAGGACATAATTTTTTCTTAATAAAAGCGTGAATATTGAAGTTAGTGCCACCTCACACCTACCATAAAAATTTAAAACAACAAATATTAACAATACCTTCTATCGTGTATTGTGAACTTGATAGGTGACCTTAGGTAATTTTGCTTACGATCTTTGTTTACTTGCTCCCAAAAACTTTTAAATTCTTTGGTTTATCAAACCTTCGACTTAGAGTGTACCTGATTAAGGTTATTCCAGAAACGTGTCGTGTGCACTAACTTACATATCTACGTTTTTATTGATCACCAGGAAAAAAAAGACAGAGAGAGGGAGATTTGGATATCGCAATAACCAGTTTATCTCCATGTTATATGTGTGCCAGTCCCAAGCTATACCCTGGTTTTCCATCAGCATATGTCGTCGTCTTTTTGTGTTCGATGAGTATATGTGAGAGGTAGTTTTGTCGATATTGGTTGAATAGTTGACCATCATTATTTCAACTTTCTTATTTTAGGAGATACATATTATGTCATCAGTTGATATGCGCTTTACTTAGTGTTCTGTTGCACCTGATCTCTCAAACAATTTTTAGAAAAGGAGTTTGTCTTGTTTTATCATTCAATATTCGATTTGTTTCTGTTTGGTTTCATGTGCCATTTGGGATAAGGTCCCGGGTGGCTCAATGGGTGAGGTAGTTGGATTATCTAACAACTCATGCAAGCCTATCGCGCCCGACTTTGTAAATGATAAAAAGGGTGCACTTGACTCGCAGCCTCAAGTAATAAAGTTTACCAGTTGCTTGTCCATGGTCGGTGGTTCTCTCCGGGTATTCCGGCTTCTTCCACCACTAAAACTGGTCGCCATGATATAGCTGAAACATTGTTGAAAGTGGAGTTAAACACAATAAATCAAATTAAATCAAATCCATTTGGGATTGCTTTGTTAATCTGGATTTATTATTTTCCTTCCAACATTGATAATGTATCTAATATTAATAAAATAGTAAAAATGAATTTGCAAATGAGCATCTAATTTTTAAAATAGACTTTTATGACTCGATTTTGATACAACAATTGAGCAAATTATGGTCTCATTTTGGTCGTTGAATTCTGATCATTATTCTAACACCACTAACGTTGATTGTTGCCTTGATTTCCAACTCATGTGGTCGAAAGTTCCATGGGTTTGTTGTCCTGACATTTCTCTCGCATGTCGTCTATCAATAGTGACGATATGGTTTAAAAATTGGTGAAGTTAAAATGGGCGGTTTTCAATCTATAGATCTCGCACTATTACCTCCAGCTCTATATAATGTTAATTACAGAGGGTATAAATATAGTAATTATGCGCAAACATGTTGAAAAGTGATATTACTCAACTATTAATTGTACATTTGCTGTGATATATATGACGACGGGTGTCACTAGTAGAGCAGGAACTGCTTACCCTTCCTGAGCACATGAGTTCACCTCTGTCGTTTTAGTGGGGTCCGTGTTACTCGATCTTTAGTTTTATATGTATGTGTCCTTTTGTACTTTTTTTTTGGCCATTGTGTTGTCTGTTCTTCTTCGATATACGGATTCTGATTGCCCCTTTGGTATCTTCAAACTCTTCATACTATATAGTTAATATTTTACTATATTTCTATTTTACAGGGGAAGGTATTTATAAGTCCAGATGACCAAGAAAAAGCTATATTACGAGCGCATATTGACTGTTTATCACAGACATCACATAGACCCCACACGAGTAATGGTAAGTGAGAGCTATTATTACATAATTTATCACTGTTGATATCGTATATATATAATTATATGTACTTGTTTCAGACTACAATGTATTACCAAGTGTATCACACTCCGTGATACATGTAGTTTTATTCATATGTTTGTATTTATTTATCTATATTTGCATTTAATATATACAATGTATGTGAAATATGTAGTTGGTGCTATTAACATGTTATATACATGTATATATATTTTACAATCCTATAAGCTGTATTTGCTTTCGGAATAAAGTATTATGTTATTATATCAAAAACAATAAATGTAGAGTACCCCAAATATGTTCTTATCAAGTGACGAATGTGATACTAGAACAAAGGTACAACACCAGAAAAGCAACGGAAACCAAACTCCAAATGAGGTCGGCATGGCCATGTAGCCTGGTAGAATAGTATATCCTATCATTTTAATGCTAACGAGTGAGTGATGGTTGTTTAACACCAACATAGCAATTTTTCAGCTGTATCATGGCGAGAACATGTTAATTTTCAATGAGATGATGGTGCTATACGCTTTGTACTAGACCAACATGCTTAGTTGGGTTTTTATAGTGCTAGCTCACTGAAACAGCAGTCCGCAGGTAGGCATTTCGTTCCACTCGGACACATTTTCCTGATTCCGACCCAAACAGTATTTGCTCTTTCTCCTTAATGCTGCTTGCTCAGCGGAGAAGTAACATATACCAATTTTAAAGTCTTGGGTATGACCCGATCGGGGCTCGAACCCACGAACTCTGCACTGGATGCGAGCACCCAATCGGTTACATGAAGGACCAGAATGTTGTTGTTCGTTCCAATATTACGACCGATCGTACGAACCGTAGCAATATCTTCATTCACAATAATAGTCATATTTCATATAGTTCTAAGTAAGTTTTTATTCATCGTTATTTTTTCAAATTGTAATTTCAGAGATTTATTGTAACAATACATGGGACGGAATTCTATGCTGGCCGGACACAAAAGCTGGTGATGAGGTGATTCAGTTATGTCCAGATTACATACATGAGTTTTATTACAATCGTACGTACATAAGCACATTTTTTGTTGATAAAGGTATTGATCTATATATAGTCGTGGCCTTGATCGGACTTGATGGTAAGGTTATCAGTTTCTCTGGATTGTCCATTCTTGATCGCCCCTTGGATTTCCTCAAACATTTATTGATCGTAGGGCAGCTAAATTTACATCTAATCATCACCAATAAAGTTGTGAGTTCGAATGTCGCTTATGGCGATGTGTGCACGATAAAATCAAGGCTGTATTTGTGTTTTCGTCCCTCTCCCTCGTCTCTCTGATACTTTACAAGTGACAGCAAACCGTAGTTTTCTCGATTATCACATTTCAGTGTTGCTTTTCTATATTGTCGAACGTGGCATTGATCTGAATATGCACGAAATATTTACGACGACGTCAAACAACAATTAATCCATCAATTGCTAAAAAGATTTGCAGATGATCGATTTTTTCTAGATACTCTCAATTCATCCACCAATAAAACTGACAGGCACAATGCAACTGAAAAATATCATTGATCACCAAAATAGCATTAAACACCAATAACCCTATATTACTTTCCTACAGGGTTCGATCAATATTTAAAAGACCACTTGTACCAAATGGTGGCAGGCAAACCACGAATTGGGTGCCACTAGTGAACCAGGAACTGCTTCCCCTCCCGCATAGCCTGAATTCACCCAGGTTTTTAGTGGGATTCGCTTGCTCAATCTTTTGTTTTCTGTAGTGTTTTATATATCATTGCTTTCTGTTGTGTTCTCTTGTTTTCTTTTAACAGTTAATTATTATTGTCTGTCCTACTTCTATTTACGGCTTCTGATTACCCCGTTTGACATCTTAGATTTACAGCTTCTGATTACCCCGTTTGATATCTTAGATTTACGGCTTCTGATTACCTCGTTTGATATCTTAGATTTACAGCTTCTGATTACCCCGTTTGATATCTTAGATTTACAGCTTCTGATTACCCCGTTTGATATCTTAGATTTACGGCTTCTGATTACCTCGTTTGATATCTTAGATTTACGGCTTCTGATTACCCCGTTTGATATCTTAGATTTACGGCTTCAGATTACCCCGTTTGATATCTTAGATTTACGGCATCTGATTACCCCGTTTGATATCTTAGATTTACGGCTTCTGATTACCCCGTTTGATATCTTAGATTTACGGCTTCTGATTACCCCGTTTGATATCTTCAAACTTTTCTTATGGAATTAATGCTGGTTCATTTGATATGTATAGATATATGGCTTATATCATTGATTTCTGGTGTTGTGTCTGACATCTAAACAATTGTCATTCACTTTTTCGTTTTATAGCAATTCAAAAATAAATGCTTGTCTACAAGAAATATAGAGTAGTAATTTATTTATCTCTGTTGAATTTCACATGACATTTTTTATTGACAATGGAATTGAAATATAATTCAATGTACTACTGTTGTGTTAATATGAGAAAGAGAAAAACAAGATGTATTTAACATGTATATCTGAAATATAATAGAATTCCAATAAATGTAATTTATCTTTCAAATAAGGTCGATGACGCAGACATATTCTTATGTAAGTGACATTTATTGTGATAGAAAGTTCTTATTATAAACTCTAATATATATGTATACAATGACGTTCTGTAGTTTCAGTAAAGAATACGTTCAATAATTCACATCATTTCCGTATATTCAAATAATACATTCCCATAGATTGAGAAAAAGAATTTAATTAAAAAATCTTTAATATTTCTTGATAATGATAACGTTAAGATTTTTTAAATACGTAATTTTGAAATGCATTCTTTTGTTTTTAAAATGGAGGGTAAAAAGGGTAAACAGGTCAAGTATATTTAGATTAAAAGTATATCAACAATCCACAAGCGTGATTAAAAATTTCTAATTCATTTAAAATTAAAACTTAAAATTTAAATGAATTTTTCATGCCACTTAATTAAATGTTGATTATTGTCAACCAAAGATAATCCATGAACACCTTTCTTATTATTTCCAAGGACAACCAGTAGGTTAATATAGATTTTCATACAATATATATGTAGTATTATTTATAGTAACAGGAAATTGACCAATTCAATATGTCATCTACCATCCTCGTAAATAGCACTGCACATATTCAGCGTCATTGTAAATTTTGAATTAACCAATTACAAACGTCATAAAAATGACATTCATATACCAATCTATTGGACAGCAGATTACTCAGCTTATTTTATTAGAGCTACCATTTCCGGTTCCCGAGAAAAGTCTTTATTATTTCGATGACGTTTTATTAGCGTTTTGTTAATTATGCTGTACGAGAAATATCCAATAATGTAATAACAAATATTATGATTTTGCTATCACGTTTTGGTTTATTGGTCCCAATCATTTTACAATTATTTGGCTTTTCAATATTTTGATATTGAGCGTAACTGGAGAAGGTTATTACAGAAACGCGTCGAACGCAGTAAATTTGATATCCTCGTTTTTATTAAATTCGCTGAAATCTAATTAAGAAGACAGGCCGATTGACCACACACATCATTCACAATTTATCATTATAATCACTGACCGCCTTGAGAGCCACAAACAGTTATAAACGATGTTTAATTGAAATTGTGGTCTTTGTCAGTAACGGTATGGGAAAGTGGCGGTAATAAACCTATTCATGGATTCTAACCATTCGCGTCTAATACATAGATTTATTATGATTAACTAAAGTGACACTCTCCTGGCTTGCAACAGACACTTCAATGAAAAGTGGCAGAATTAAGCTAGTTTTATGAGCCCAAACTCCCTTCTACGTGAAGTGATATGGTAATGCCAGCGGTTTCCACAATTATATACCAAGCATAACATATAAAATCACTTACCATAGCCGTAAGTTTCACCTCACAATATCTCTTTTTAAAATAATCAACGTTCAAACACGGAGGTTTATATTATCTAATAAATAATCGTGAGAGAAAACCGAAGTTGCATAGATAATGGACAATCCAGGGAAACTGCCAACATTGAGTACACATGACAAACAAAACAAAACTCACAACACAGAAAACTAAACAAATGAGCAACAGGTTCCCCACTAAAAACCGGGTGTGTATTCGTCAAGGGTAAGTATTACCAGCATCTTATAAGATACCCTCCAAAATTAGCAAAATGTGTAGTATCTTTTTCTTAAATTTTGATTTTGGCGATACACCAACATCTAAAACATCCCATCATATTTTCAACCGACCAATCAGCTATGAGCCTACGAAATCTTGACGTAATAAAACTGACTACTCACAGAGAGTTATGGTTCGATTTGGTTAATATATTTGCATCTTGCATATAAGTGGACGGTCTAAGATGTATAAAAGATTACCCAACGTAGCCCGAATAGGGATATTTGGTATCACCCGATACAAATTCAGAAAAGATACAACAAACATCGAATTATTTCATAGATTATGGCTTAAATTGAATTATTTATTTTCCAGATAATGCATCAAAACGCTGTATGTCGGATGGTCGATGGTTTGTTCATTCCGGGTTAAACAGAACATGGACCAACTACACAGCCTGCTTCAATCCTAAACAAAATAATAATCCATCAATGGTCCCAAATATAGTACAGGTGTGTAAATGATGTTATTGTCAAGTAATCAAACAGACATGTATTTATAGATATGAGCAACGTAGAGTGATAGTACAAAAACAAGACAAACAAACAAAATATACGATAATGCTTACAGAATCAATGTTAGTTTTCAGATTTTATATACACGTTAAATTGGGTAATGAAAAAGGGAAATAACTCCAGTCAGTGCGTCAGTGTTGACAGACATTTTAAAATTGATATTGTACGAATGGATTGATTGCTGGATGCTTTATGTCCTTCGGCAAATATTTAATTTACCGTCAGGACCAGAACAATCTCAACATTATTTAAGAACTTTATATAAATGAGGAAAGAATGGAACAACCCGAGTAGCGCATTGTGAATGCCACTGGATAGGAATTTAGAATTGGGTAGAACAACCTGTGTTAGTGGATCCAATGTGTCTTCACGAGGTATTCAACGTTCAGGGATGTTGGCATTCTCCAAACAGAATATCCAATATGGTCCATGGTCAAGTCTTTCAGTCATTATCCGTCAACTGCCAACACTAGGTCATCCACTTTCCACCACATGAGCCCTGGGGATGAGACTAGGTATGCAAGTTAGCTTTTCCAACTCCAGGCACGCCACCCATATACACCACATGGGAGGGGTGTACTGCAGTAGTCCCTCTCTTATAAGGCACTCCCACCAAAGACAAACGTTGATACACTAAGATAGTAAATTACTAAGTTGTCCCTCTCCAGTGAGACCATCCCTCTTATAATGTCAGTTGTTAATGCAGTCTGGGTTCCTCTCAAAGAAAAACTTTCTTCCATGACATAACATAAATATTGTTGAATTGGGTTCAAACATTTGCAATCTGATCTTTTAATTACGGGAATTGATTGGTTTTTATTTGTTTAGATAAATTATACATTTCTGTCTTCATTCAACTTAATACTGTTATTTATTGACATTTAATTTGTATTTCAGCAACATTTGGAAAACATCAAAATTATGTACAACATAGGCTATGGTATATCATTGATATCTCTAAGCCTTGCTGTGTTTGTAATGGTATATTTCAAGTACGTATATGATTTATTCGTATATTTATGTATGACATGTTTTTATAGTCTTAAATGTATCATGTGTCAATTAAGATGAAAAATTAAAAAAAACACAAACTCCAATAGACACATCGTAGAAAGAGGCAAAGTGGATACCATTAACACACAAATACTTGAGCCGTAATGAAAGCGGGAGGTTTGGCGCTTAAAAATCTGATTCAACCCACCATTACGGTTTTCACAGTTTTCCGGTTGTTGACTGATTTTGTCTGTTTGTATACTTATGAGTTTTGACTTTCCCTTTGTAAGATTGTTCGGAGGTCGGTAATTTTGTTATTACCCTTATTCACTTTTATTTGTCAAAATAATGCATGAACGTTGCAATTAATTGGTTCGTATGAAAAGATTGAACTTACGTTTTGACCAATACATGTGAATGAATCAATGTCAGTGTATTTCGTACTTCATTAATGTCAAATTCAAAATGCCAACGGAAAGAAATTTTTAGAAGAGCTATACAAACACATTTGGATAGAGACTACAAAATTTAAGAATTCACCAATCTATGAATTAATCCAAAGCCCTAACGATTTGTAAATAATAAAAACGTAGATTTGTAATTTAGTGCGCATCGATATATTTAGGTTCATGCGCAGTGTGATAACAAAACAATATTTATTAAGAGTGAGTGATTGATTATTATTTAACACCATGTGAACAATCTATCAGCTACAGCATGACGAGTTTAAGTTATATTTCAATGAGATGACGATGATGTCGGGTTTGTACTAGAACAATACGCTAAGTTCTGTATTTGATGCTGCATGATTACCGGAATAGCAGTACATACTAATTTTGCAGTCTTTGGTTCGACCCGAGCGGTGCTTGGACCCATGATCTACCGCACCGTGAAGAGAAAACACAACACATTAAACCAACGATGCGGTTATTTAACCTTAATATGATACAAAAGATTTGCTAGTACATTTCAATCAACCCTATAATCTACAAATGGAACACTGTACACCCAAACCCTAAAAACTGATCTCTAATCCCGACCGAAATTTGACATTTCAACTATCTAAACAGAACAAGTGATTTCAACAAGCATTATTAAGTACCGTAAACAAATGTTTGGTATAAGCACATTCCTATATAATATATCAATGGAATAGTCCTTACACCGGACGTTTGACTATAAACCAAACATAAAGAAGTTGTTTCTTTATTGAATGCTATGGTAAATCGATGGACGTTATGTGCGACAGAATGTGTGTGATGAACTGATCATGTGTAATTGATGTTGTTTTGTAATAAGGAATGATGGTCCACAAGGAAAATTCAAGACATAATAAAAATTGAACATAAAATTTTATTTGGCGGTTTTCTCAATGTCAGTATACTTGTTATTCATAACATGTTAATATGCTTTGTCATTCATAGCAAAATAGTCTATCACAAACTATATCTAAAATTGAGTTTGTGCACACATATTCAATAAAATTCTTTTTTTATGACGATATAAACCATTTCTCTTATTGTTCACAACAAACAATGATTCGAAACGGACAGGTTACGAAAATAAGTATGTGCATCCTTTCAAACATCATTTGGAAAGAAAACGATTGACATATTAATCATTGCGTTGTATAAGAAGCTGCTATAATAATAAAAACGTTGATATCAAATTTAGTGCGCATGATGCGGTTCTGAAATAACCTTCACCACATACGCTCAAGTTCGAAAGATTGGAAAGCCAAATCATTTAAAAAGATTTTAGAGCAATAAAACTAAAGGGCCTAAACAGTATAACTAATAATGCCTTAGGGAGGAGAATGCTAGTTTTGATCACAATTACATTATTTAGAAACTGCGAATTTCAATGATAAATATATCTAATAAACAATGGCAGTGCTGACACACTGACGTCATCAAAGGAATACGTATCTAAGAAAACAATTGATTTTTGTTTTGGTTTTGCTGAAAAGAGAAATCACTGTCAAAACGCATTTAACGAAGACAAGTATGCTATTCATGCTGAATCATATGTGGGCAATATATCCAAAAGCTTTTACATAGATTTATTATCATGGAAAGGGTGTAGATAACAATTGTTAGAAAGGAATACTATGAAAATTCATATATTTGACCTCAAAACCGATATCCTATTTTAACCTGCCATAGTCATGGACGATAAGTTAAGCGATCACGACAAAACGTCAGCTACACGAGATGACATCCAAACCTGCGATATTTAGACAGGTCGGATGGATAAGGTATTCAGTTTTCACTATGACCACAGCAAAGTATGGCCTAGTGAAATTTCCTTTCTGTTCAAATATTATTCTACATATATTTTTTTCTTTTAAAAAAAAAATCTAAAGCTAATTCATACGATTAACATGTGATATTTAATTTAATAATTTCAGAAGACTTCACTGTCCTAGAAACACAGTACATGTTAACCTGTTTCTATCATTCATTCTACGTGCATTGGTGACCATTGTAAGAGACAATATTTTAGTTCAGGGCTTAGGCTTACCAGGTGACGTAGAACAGACACCATATAATACTGTGATATTTATACAAAATGGAACAGTAAGTTCAAATAATATATATAATTTTATAAGCATTGTTTTGAATATAGAAACAGATGGGCACCAAATAATCAATTTCAGATATCGTCCGTATAGCTCGTGATAGACGTCATATTTACTCATTTTACGACGTCGTAGCAACGCAAAATGATATATGTTTGTAATGAATTTGTACACGTGAATGGTTCGTCTTTACACACAATATACAAAAATCGATATTATATTAATATTCTAGATGTGCTGATTGCCTATGCTATGTTCATAAATTTGGTCGGTTTTATTTTATACTACATAAGTAACAAATTAAAACGTAGATATCTAACTTAAAGAGCACGACTGGCTTCCGTAATACCTTAAGGTTAAAATATTGGAAAGTGAATTAAATAAAGTTAACGTTAGAGAAAACTGAAGGGGCAATCAAGAATGGCCCATCCAGAGAAATTGGCAACACCGCGTACGTAAATCACAGGACGGAGACAAAAAAACAAAAAACACAACACAGAAAAGTAAAACGATGAAAAACACGGACTCTTCCAAAAGCCGAGAGTGAACCCATATACCTCTCATAAGACACCCGCACTGTTATTGAGCCGTAATGAAAGCGGAAGGTTAGGCGCTTTAAAATCTGATTCAACCCACCATTGCTTTAGAAAAGCCTGTACCAAGTCAGGGTCATTACGGTTTTCACAGTTTTCCGGTTGTTGACTGATTTTGTCTGTTTATATACTTAGGGGGAGTTTTGACTTTCCCTTTGTAAGATTGTTCGGAGTTCGGTAATTTTGTTATTACCCTTATTGTCAAGACGTACTTAACACCACTATGCGCAAACAAACACAAATAACATAAATAATACATCCTCCTGTGTCATAACGTAAGATTAATGACTTATATTTCGTCAAAAGTGGTGCAAGGGTTATATAATATAATACAACTAGTGGTTACATTAGCATCAAATAATAGGTTTTATCAAATACAATTGCAAACATTGTTTTACTTCGAACGAAGTAATTTTCCCGCCATTCGTGGTGTTTCTTTATTTAAAGTTATCACATGGAATGGTTTTATGTAAGCGATCACTAAAAATATATGAACAAGTGATTCTATAATAAACTCTGCAGGGAATAAATCCATTTTATTACAAAAACATAAATCCGTTCGACAGACACTTTTATACATTTAACAATGGGCTATATTTTATCTGTGAAGATGCACAAAGACAATAAGTCTCCTCTTTGCAGTGTAGTTATGACATTTTCATTTGCCCACACAAATTGTTTATTTATGGTATGAAACATACCACAACTACTGATAACACATGCCTCTGTCATAACATATTTACTCTAAATGATGTCAAGTCTATGAATATACATGTACATAAAATCATGTTGCACAAACGATATATTTGAACAAATGTAATAAATGTGTCCATTATTCAATAAAAGTATTCCTGAAATTTAAAATATGATATGCTCCCCATAGCGGAGTAACACAGTCTAGCTTTTCCGAGACATCCGATAAGACAAGAAAAAAAAGGTTTGCTGCCTGAACTTTTTGTTCCTTTTTTCCTTTTTTACATGTGTGAGTAATTTAAATGCGTTCTATTTTTATATTTTAGCATTGGGAATGTATTCAATAAATAGCTGAAACGGCAGCAACATTGTATGGCCTTTCAGAGGCATCTGATCTCACATACAATTTATGTTGGAATTAACATTATCCGAACAATTGTCAATCTAATTAAATTAGATCTCCACACTTGCACAAACACACGAGGAGTTCAAATCTTATTTAGATTGCACATTATTTGTTCCTTTGTTTTATTTTGCCTTTGTATGTAATCATATATCCTCTATATTTATCTTTTAGCATTGGGAATGTAAACTTCTGTTCACGACGTTCTACTACATTTTATCAGCCAGCTATATGTGGATATTTGTGGAGGGTCTACATCTCTACATTTTGATAATGATATCTGTTTTCTCAGAACGTAGTTGTGTGAGATGGTACATTCTTCTCGGTTGGGGTAAATATTAATTATTACAAGAATGATTGGTGTTAGGGGTATCAAATTTCGCTTCTTTCAACGATGTTGATGGTAGATTTGGGAACTGCTCCCAGTGATAATAAACGATGCATTTTCATATAGTGAAAATGTATAAAGATAAGGAAGCAACACAAATGTCAATTAAAGTGTTTTTGACATTTACTTAACTGAATTTGGTACTGTTTTGACAACTATTTTACCTATTTTGTTCCAGTATTGTTATATATACTGTTATAGTGACAGCCGGAACCTTTGAGTCGTAATGAAAGCGGAATATTTGGCGCTTTAAAATCTGATTCAACCCACCATTTCTTTAGAAATGCCTGTACCAAGTCAGGGTCATTACAGTTTTCACAGTTTTCCGGTTGTTGACTGATTTTGCCTATTTATATACTTATGAGTTTTGACTTTCCCTTTGTAAGATTGTTCGGAGTTCGGTAATTTTGTTATTACCCTTATGTTAAGCTTTTCATTTTATTCGTAATTATGACAATCACAATCTATATTCTTATTGTGATATTGAAATGTTACATACTACCTCAACTTATAATGTCATATTATTGTGTGGTCATCAGAAAGAAATACTTTCAGTTTGTATATAAAACATAAAAAACCAAAAGCAATGGTGTTCATCAAACGATAAATTAAAACAAAAAGAGGTAAAAGACAGGTTTCCGCGATTGAAACAAATATCAGTACCACATAGTAAGGTTATGTCCTACATAAATGTTTAGAGAAAACCAAACACTAATCAAGAATGGAGGAGACCGTCGTATGGTATTTGGAATTACCTGTGCAATCAGTGCACATCACCACTAACATTGTGAGTTCAAATCCCGCTCATGGCGAGGTGTACTCGATACAACATTATATGATAAAGTTTTTTAGTGACTTGCGGCAGGTCGGTTGTCTTCTCCGGTTTCCTCAACTAATAAAACTGATCACCACGATATAACTGAAATATTGGTGAAAATGACGTTTAACACTAAATATCAAACCATCAACAATTGACAATCCAGAGACACAGGCAACATTGGGCACAAGATATTGAATGAATAGAATTAAAAGGATGATCAACACGGATCCCATTTAAAAACCGCGGATTCCAGGTGCTCTGTAAGGATAAGTAGTTCTTGTAACTTGTGTGACACCCACCGTGTTACACATAGTCCGGTAAAAGTCTTATCGGTGATAGAAGTAAGAACAAATTTACGTAAAAGGGAGAACTCATTGCTATTTATGAATTGGATATTTCGTAACGGTCCACAAATTCATGATTGGACTCACAAAAAAACCAATTAATTTTCTTGAATGTTTATACATTGTAACTGATTTATATAAAATCTATAGTATATCCTTTTTACTGTCATGATAAGAGTAAATGCCTATCAGAAACAGATTTTACCGTCTAAGACACCAGTTGATTTACTTATCATTCTAATGCGTTGTCCATGTTTATGTTTACAGTATTTCCATCAACGTATGTGATTATTCGGATTTTCATTAACTTCTATCGTTTTCTGTTTGTTTACCCGAGTTTGAGATTTGATAGCGGACCTGTTTTATATAGCTGTGTTTACATTCTTATTTGCAATAAACAATTTATGACACTTTGAGAGATTTGTAAGGAACCAATATAGACCTGGAAATATGTTCATTTACCTTATATACATTATAGTATACTCCTTCCATTTTAATGTAAATTACAAAAAGGGTGCACTCGACTCGCAGCCGAAAGTGATCAAGTTTATCAGTTGCTTGCCCATGGTCAGTGGTTCTCTCCGGGTACTCCGTCTTCTTCCACCACTAAAACTGGTCGCCATGATAGGTGAAAAATTGCTGAAAGTGGCGTTAAGACACCAAAAAGCAATAAATTAAAAACAAACCACTTTAATGCCGCAAATATGTAATTCGCTATTGGAAATGATAAGTGTTCCCAATGATTGTGGTAGATCGAGCGTGAAATCCCTGTTGATTTCTTTCAACGACTGTATACTAAATACATCACTTCAAAGTATTGTATAAAACGTATCAGTTATCAAAATACTTAAGAATTGAATGCATTTTTTTGTAGTTTTATTGGCGTGTAAAACTACAAAAAAATGCATTTAATTCTGATAATTACATTTAAATCACACCAAAATTTAATATAGTTGAATTTTTCGTTGTGAATTTTATTTGTGTTAGATTATTTGCTGTTGGAAATTACTACGCCATTGATGGCTTACATCTGACGTCGTCATGGAGGCACGTGCAAGTTCGGGTTTGAGTTTTATTGGGATGTAAAAACTCTCTTTTATAATCATGTGACCACTTCATAGCCAATCATATTGTAACATTTCAATGAAAAACGGAAGTAATGTAATTATATAGAAATAGAAAAACATGTATTGTAAGTTAGCAACGCATTTGTCGGAAAGTGTCTAATCGATTCAAAAGTATAACTTTTTAAGAAGAGTTCCTTTCCTGTGGTGTAATTGAAAGAAGACAAAATAGTTATTGGAATGGCATATATACAATTATGTAATTTGAAGTTTATATATTAAGATTATTTCGAGCCCCCAGACGTGATGGAAGGTTTGATGCGTGACCTATAAATCCATAATTTTTGGGACCCACAATGTTATTTTTAGAGTAGATGTACCCCGGAATTATGGTATTTTAGTTCACGATTTTTAAGGTTGGATGGTACCTACATATGTTTCCAATAATATATGGTGTCGTGACGGTTTATACAAAATATACTAAAAGTAATTGGTGTTTTTTTTTTACTAAAATAATTCTAAGATCATTTTCAATAAAGATATCTGGAGTAATCACGTGAATTGTAATAATCGCAATATGTCTTCATACTATAAATAGGTATATTGTAAGTGGCGTTAAACACCATAACCATAACCCTATAAATACGTATGTTCCATTACACATGACAGCTTAATTATGTGAAGACTGTGAAGACAGAAAACAGTAACAGACTGCCCAACAAATATGATGTACTCTTTTGTCCCTTTGGTATTCTCTATTTGTCATTGATACATCGTGGGAACAATGATCTTGTATAGTAGAAGTTAACAATTATCCTAGATAGCTTGAGAGCATCAACATATATAGAATATATCAAATTTGTCTTATTATGTTTCATTGTTACTGTATACTGTGTAGCCGCGAGGGTCTGGAGTTATTCTTGTCTACTAAATATATACCTTTAGAGTACTTAAAACATGAGAATAGGAATCTTCATAACATTGTCTATTTAAAGACAAATGGAAGGGATTATTGACTTCCGATACATCTAGATTGTTCATATACATATTGCCAATTTAAAGACAAATGCAATGAATTATTGACTTCCGGTACATCTAGATTGTTCATATACACATTGTCTATTTAAAGACAAATGCAATGAATTATTGACTTCCGGTACATCTAGATTGTTCATATACACATTGTCTATTTAAAGACAAATGCAATGGATTATTGACTTCCGGTACATCTAGATTGTTCATATACACATTGTCTATTTAAAGACAAATGCAATGAATTATTGACTTCCGGTACATCTAGATTGTTCATATACACATTGTCTATTTAAAGACAAATGCAATGAATTATTGACTTCCGGTACATCTAGAATGTTCATATACACATTGTCTATTTAAAAACAAATACAATGGATTATTGACTTCCGGTACATCTAGATTGTCATATACAGTCTCTTCTACTGTAAATGTCATCTTGTGTTATTCATCTTTATGTATAGGAAGATAATATCAATAGTCAAATAGAACATTATTTTTTTTACTCTATTATTTACATTGTGGGTACTCGATTCTGTTAACCGTCTACAATAGGAAAAACATTTTCTAGTAAGGCTGGGATTGTATTACTTAACATGCATGTTGCGCAACTGAATAATCAAACTAAAGGTCAGAAGGTTATCTATTAGGGTATATTACCCGTAATGGTAGTAAAAGATTTATCTCGTGTATCAGTTAAGTTCTTTCATTATTATTGGAGGAGCATAAGAAAGGTCTGAAGATTAAAAGCCGTAAATCGAAGAAAGACAGACAACACAATGACCAAAAGAAAAAGGACAAAAGGACAAACAACAATCTACAAAACACTACACAGAAAACTAAAGATCGAGCAACACGAACCTCACTAAAAACTGGGGGTGAACTCAGGTGCTCCGAAAGGGAAAGAAGTTTCTGCTCCACATGGGTTATGTAGATGAAGTAATAGCACTATATTGCGCTTACAACTTTTGCGGAAAAATATTACTACACTATAGCTATAAGAATTGTTTCTAATCTTAAAAACCGGAACTTATTTCATAACTAGACAATACTAAATTCTCCTACATGGGAAGCTATGCCACTTCCCAGTTACGAAGTTCTTTCTGGTTTTAGGAGACAGCTTTGATAAAAGTATATCAATGTCTGTGTATCGATTTTCCCTCTATTTCTACGATTTTTAATTACATGTAGATATTTGAACTGTTCTGACGGTGTGGTATTTTGTTCATGTTTTTCGTGTATTATTAAAATACGATACTAATGCTTCAAACAGAGAGCAAATAATTTAGCATATCAATTTTCGTGAAATCCCTGATCGCTTTACTTGGAAATTGCGTATCATTCTGAGAGTAGTCGTTTAACAAGCAAAAATGATTCAATAACTATTCATGGGATGATTCCCCCATTTGCCCAACTAGGACAATATATACATTTATCCTGAGCGGTCAAACTGCATTGATTGGATAGGTTTTTGTTATAATATACAAATATATTTATTCTGGTACCTCATTCATGCTGAACAACGGTAAGAAACGGCAACAGCATAAGCGCGGACTTCACAGAGGACACCATAACACAACTATTAGAACGATGCATGTTTCTACTCTTTTTAAACAACTTGGCAGTTGTTTTGGTTTTTTTGAAATTGCAAGATACATATGATATACGTACGTTGTTGGATAATGTAAAATTCATTTGCACTCGCTGCGGAATAGGACAGAAAAGCTCGCTTTTCTACATATTTCTAAAGATCGTAAAAATACGACAATGTACGTATATTGTCTATTTGGTTCATTCAACCTATGCCAACATTTTAAAAAATATATATAAAAAGGTAAGAAAGATTGTTGGCATATGTTGAGTAGGTTAATTACTATATAAACATGACTAGTCATGTTTAATTAGTGTAAAATCGGGGGAGATGTACTCCAAGTCTACAATTAAGTTTTAAGGAATAGTAAGTAGAAAGTAAGTATTTAAAATCATATTTTATGGAAATAACAAACAAAAAAATCAGTATATCAGCACATATATTAAACATCAAACTTTATAAAAATAATTAGGATATTATTATAAGCACATATATTTTAACATCAATCATTATGAAAATAAAATAGGATATTATAAACATATATATTTTTATATCATACATCATGAAAATAAATTAGGATATTACAAGCACAGATATTTGTTTTTATCATATTTCATGAAAAAAATTAAAGATATTATAGACACAGATATTTTTTGTTCTACTTTATCAAAATAACCAAAAACAATCAGTATACACAATCACATTACAAATTGCTAAAAATACAATTTTGGATAACAATGTCCGATTTCGAAATCATAGAAATTATGATAATTCTAAATTTATAAATAAATATTATTAAAAACTTTTGAATTTAGATTTTAAGAAAATTGCTTAATTGCATGAGTATCATATACTATTTTAAATTCATACTTTTAGAAAGATTGTTTATTTAAATTATTCTAAAATATTATATTTTCATCTTTTTTATTTACAGATTTTTGTGTAATTTTACAAGATTTTTATTTTATATATAATTTTTTACAAAAGTTTAATTTTTTTTCTCAAGTTATTAAATTTTAAATTGTTTTTTGTTTTGCTTTGTTTTTTTTATAAATAATAAATTTCACTTTTGAGACCTGCATTTCCAAATTTACTGACCTGTAAATGTCATTAATTGCTATATATATGTAATATAATGTTTGTTGGCATACCTTGAATATGATATTTCAAAATGTTGGCATAGGTCGAAGATACCGTTTATTTATCCTGCATTTGTTGTATTTGAGCAAGAAAATTGCATTGACTGGATACTTTTTTGTTATATACGGTCACTGACCAAAATATAGCTTTTCTGGTACCTGCTTCCTGTCGAGCAACATAAAGAAATGGTAACAGTATAAGCGCTGACGTCACATATTACACCTTTGAAAACGTTTAGAACGACGCTTGTTTCAGCTATTTCAGACAATTTGGTAATTGTGTTGGACTTTTTAGTACTGTAGGATAAACACAATATACGTGCATTGTCGTTAAATATAAAATTAATTTTCACTCGCTGCGAAACAGGTTAGAAAAGCTCACAACAAACTGGCTTTTCTACCTGTTTCTAATGCTCGTGCAAATAAATTTTATATTTTCCGACAATGTACGGATATTGTATATGCATACTATAACGTAGCTAAATAAAAAAATTCTAATTTTTAGAATGACAATTTTGAGAAATATAATAAAATAGAAGTTATACCATTCCCCAATTATGAAATAGATTGTGCTTTTGGAAATGACGATTCTCATAAATGATCTTTAATTTTCTGTTTACTGTTTTGTAGATTTTTGTTTGTCCTTTTTCTTTTGACCATTGTATTGTCTGTCTTTTGATTTACGGCTTCTGGTTACTACTAATGGTATCTTCAAACTCTTCTTATCTATATAATAAAACGGTTTACACTAGATATATTTAGACCTAACCGTTATTCTCATTTAAACAAGGTGATATAGGTTAATAAATGAGACCGTAAATAATATATGGGTATAGTCGTCAATTCCTAGGACGAAATAATACGTCTGAGTATAACAGTCTGTGGTTTAATTCGTGAAAATGTATATGCCTCCTCGTTAAAGGTCTTGCGATATATAATTATAATTTGCCCTAGTGTATTAACTGTTTCGTTGATATTCGATTAGATCATGCTATTATTGTACAATAATTGCCAATAGAAGTATACAGACGTTAATGTTAGAAATGTAGGATGATAAATGTAGTATCTTCAGTCGGTGTGGGGAGTGCTGCTTAGCGTCTAGTGAACAATTACTCAGCTATATCATGGCGGCAACTAGTTACATTTCGATGAGATGATGATGATGATGTCCACTTTGTTGAATTTGTATTGTGCTGTTTCACTCAAACAACAGTCAAGAGATAGACATGTCGCTCCGTTCAAACACATTATCGATATCGCCAATACGTATATACATGACCGCTCACTTGTTTTGCTTGGTCCAGACACTTCACAATATATTGGCGTGGTTAAGCTACATTTTTGTCCAAACCGCCCTTCTTAGTAAAATGGTACTGTCGAGCAAGTACGTCAAGCAAGTATTTATTTTGACTGCTAATAAATTTAGCTAAGGATATGGTATGATGGTATCGTTTATAAACTTTTCTATCCCTTGATAATTAAAAAGATCAGCGTTGACGTAATTCGTGTTCCTATATATTAACTTTTTAAATCCATATATGCAAATAGTTCGACATGTCAAAGGAAATTTCGTTCATGAAAGAAGGGTGATGGCTAGGGTATGTTGTTTAACGCCACTTTCAACAATATGTCAGTAATATCGCGGCAGTCAGTTTTATTGGTGAATGAAACCGAAGTACCGGGAGAAAACCATCGACCTGCCGCAAATTACTGACAAACTTTATCACATAAGGTTGTATCGAGTACACCTAGCCGTGATCGGGATTCAAGCTCACAGCTTTAGTGGTGATAGGCACTGATTGCATAGGTACTCTACGACTACCATACGATCACGACTACGACGGCCCCTTGTTTATGAAAGAGGATTTAATGGAATTAAAAATATATATCGTTAAGTGTTTTAGAATGCACTTGATTATAACAAAGAGAACAGTGTAACTAAGAAATGGTCTGTAATGTACCTATTTTATTACAGGGTTTCCTGTACTTTCAATAATACCTTGGATTGTTGTCAGACTAACATATGAAGACGCACTGTAAGTTATCATTACAAAATAGGACTGTGTAAAACCATTAATCATAGTTCCTAAAAAAACAAATATATCACATTTAGTTCATATGGGGCGTTTCTAGAATAGCCAAACAATGTAAGAAAAGAAAAGATTTTGAGAACATTTCTGGAATAACCATCGAGCTTTACAAGTTCGAAATAATTTAAAAGCGTTTCTAAGCAACAAAACTAAAGGTCTAATGATGATAGCCAAAATCAGATAAAGTCGCCTATGCCTGAAGGAGGAGAACCTTAATTTGATAATAGTTACATTATTTAGGAAGTTGAAATTTCAAGGATGAATGCATATATATAGTGACAGTAATAAAAACTTAATATATCAAATGTAGTGCCCACGTTTCTGGATCAACTTTCATCAGGTGCAATAAAACGGATATCCAAATTGTACTAAGGTAACCTATGCCGGATGGAAGAGAACCTGGCGCTTTAAAATCTGATTCAACCTACCATTTCTTTAGCAATGCCTATACCAAGTCAGGGTCATTACGGTTTTCACAGTTTTCCGGTTGTTGACTGATTTTGTCTTTTTATATACTTATGAGTTTTGACTTTCCCTTTGTAAGATTGCTCGGAGTTCGGTAATTTTGTTATTACCCTTATTTAATATTGCTGAGATTAGTTAGGAGCAGAAAATTTCAATGTAATTTATTAAAACTAAGCAACATTAACCGTAGATGCTTTTGGCTATCATGCTTATGGCCTTTAGTTTACCTGCTCCCAAAGACTTAAACAATATATTTTTTAATGTAGTGACTATGAGCGTAACTGGTAAAGACAATTAGGTATCTACGTTTTTATTATTACAGAAACGCTTCGTGCTCACTGAATTAGATATCTACGTTTTTACTCCATACGACATATTTGTTCACAATTCATAATTCAATCCATATGAACAGCTTTACAATTTGTTTGGTTGAATTCCAATAGATACTAGATCAAAAGAGAATATACACGGAGTCTGAACATAATCATAGTAATAAACATTAGTCGCTGAATTGAAGAGTTTAAAGATACCAAAGGTGTAATTATATATGAAATTTATTCCTACGGATAAAGATTAATATAAGTTCTTGTAACTTGTTTCCCAATCCTATTAATTACTTCTTATTATGTAATGTATATAGCTGAATATTGTAATGTTATATTGAATTAATTAATAAAATATGTTTAAACTAAAGGTGTAATCAGAATCCGTACAAATCACTTCATAGAAAACACGAACCCTACTAAAATCCGGGGGGTGAACTCGGTTGCTCCGGAACGGTAAGCAATAGCTGCTCCACTACTGCCACCCGTCGTGTTATTCTAGTTGCAAACCGGGTGATAAGTCGTTAATGGTGAACGGACCGGGAAGTGCTTAAGAATTGGAACACATCCGGGGTCATTTGTGACACAGATATTCCATACCGATTAGCCAAGGCATGATGGCAAGCGTAAAACTGTCGAAGTGATGACTTCCACTTAACCAATAGAAATAGGTTATCGGACACATTATTCAGACTGCATGTCAATAAGACATGTCTCTTCATTCAAACACATTATCCAGACTCGATGTCAACAAGGCATGTGTCTTCACTCGGGCACATTATCCAGATGTAAATCAACAAATACAAATTTTAAAGTTCTTGGTTTAATCCTACTATCGATCGTACCGACGATCTCACGGACGCAAGGAGAGCATACGCACAGAAAGTAAAACAGCCAAAGTAACAAACTCGGTAAAAAAAACCATGAGGTCAGATGATTCTGAAGACACATATACAACAAACTTCTGTCTTTACTTTTCGGAGGACATTCAATGCTAATAGAATATTTTGTCTTAATGATTACTTCGCCTATCTTCCTTTTCATTATAAATTTTTTAAAAGATTTTTTTTTTTAATAGCTGTTGGAACACCAATTCTAAATCGGGTTACTTCTGGATTCTTAGAGGACCAGTTGTTTTAAGCATAGTGGTAAATATTATCTACAGTTTTACTTTAAAATGCATTTATTAGTAAGTAAAACATTACTGAAATTCCACGTCATAATATTTTAGGATTGATATTAAAAACCAAATATTTCGTAACTGAAAACTATATTTTAATTATTTCAACACTGCATATGTTCATTTGTAACATCAACAGGAATAACATTATCATTTTAGAAATAAAAAATTATTTAACCAACATTAGCTTTGGTAGGGTGATGTGTAGCATAATTGAAAATTCCGAGCTGAGTTGATGGTCGCAAATTGAGTATCTTTGCGACTCGTCAATAATATCATATTTATGTTAGCAAATCTTCACATGCAGTATTTGTACCTATAAGCGAGTGATGTACGTGCAAAATAGATCTGACCGCATCATTCACTAAGAGGGTACGTTTAGGCCCATGAAATTAGCCTAAACCCGCCACTATTTTTTTTATTGAAGTGGCTATGCCAAGCATGGAAAGTGAGCGGTCATGTATTTGTGTGCCAGGGTATGGATTTTACCCATTTTTACGATTTTCCCAGTGGATTTTGTTTGTTTGTCATTTTATTTGTTCAAATATGAAGAGTGAACTGATCAGAGCAATGGAAGAACACTGTAACAATGTCAAGTCTTCCAGACGCACACCAGATAATGTGAGGTCCTTTTGAATAGATGGAAGCTTTATATAAATTGTATTATTTGTGTATATGTTTTGAATGTTTGACAGTTGGGAACTTCGAAAAGTTAAACGCCCCGATATAGTTACTTTATAATGATTTTATTGTCAATATATATATATATAATTGGATTGGGAACAAGTTTTTACAACTTACTAGTCCCTCTCCATACAAATACATTAATAGCATAAACAAAACAAATCAAATGACAGCAAATGTACAGGCTATATCAATTATAATTAGTAAATTAAGTCAATCAATCAATCAATCAATCTAAAAGTTAATTACAGAAATAAGCATATGCTGCACGAAATGATCATTGGTATCGTTAGTATCTATGATCAATAATAGAAGGTTGTGATTCCATCGATTTATATTTAACCCGTTTTTGTGCATGTTCCATGTATATATATCCATCAGTCTCTTTACCGTAAAGTTTAAAGTGAATCAGAGTAGTCACCCGTGTTGCCGTTTGCCGTTTTTGTGGATGTGGCAGGTATATATATTCATCAGTTTCTGTCAAGTTCTCTTTGTGGAGTAAAGTGAATAAGAGGAGTCACTCGTGTTGTCGTTTTTGGAAAGATAGTCGTTCATCACTGTTCATTCTTTTTTGTCAATACCGAATACAATGTCTTTGTCATGACATGGATTTAATAAAAATAAAATCTGATGAATATCATTTTACTTTTCAGATAAACTTCATTTTCTTTATAAAAATTCTATGGTCATTAAATACCAAAATGAGGAAGGCTTTATCTAGATCAGCAAGAAAAAACAAATACAGGTATCTAAAATATACTTTATGTACTAGGGTTTATGGTGTTTAACGCCACTTTCATTAATAGTGCAGTTATATCGTGGTGGTCAGTTTTATTGGCGGAGGAAACCGGAGTACCCAGAGAAAACCACCAACCTTCCGTGGGTAACTGATAAATATCATTACATAATGTTGAATCGAGTACACCTCGCCGTGAGCGGGATTCAAACGCCCAACGTTAGTGGTGATAAGTACTGATTGCAATAAACATACGACCACGACGGCCCCCTTTATGCACTAGAATACATGTAAAACTGATTAATGTAGAAATGGTTACGAGTACTGAGCATCATAACTTTATTTGTACATTAAAGGACACCTGACATTAAATTATCAAACATCTTCTGTCGCTGAATCTAGCATCAATGTTATTAATAAAATCAGTGTATCTATTCTACACTAAGTACTTGTCCTCATGGAGTCTGATAACGATGTGGGTAAACATGATGACCCCGATATGTATATTGTCAGCTTGTCTTCGCTGTGACGTCACACATGCGGATTCTTATCAGGTTTAATATGCAAGAGTCCTGAAAGAAACTTTATATATTTGATCAATAACAGCATTTTTGTTCTGATTGTTTATTTTCGATCTTATTTGTGTGCTATAATTGAAAGAAATAAGAAGGAAAAGATACCGTACGCAATGTATTGTTTTGTTTGGCTAACTTGAAATGTTGTTTTTTCTTTTCTGTTACATTTAGAACAAAAAGTCTAAATTGTTGATACATCTTGACAATATTATTTCTGCATTCCATCATATTTACAGGAATAAAGCATTATTTAAAGCATGATTGCCATATTACAAATGTGGCAGTGGAATAACACATGTTAGAATTATAAACATTTTTACCGTTTCGTCATTCATGCGAGTTATGAAACCGTAATATGAAAATCTGTTTATGTTTTTGCGGAACATGTATGCTCCTAAAAATAATATATATTCATTCATACGGAATTTAATTTCGCGTATCGACTTCCATCACGTTTCAAATATGATTAGTCTAGATATATACTCACTTCTCTTCATTTTTAATGAATATATGTTAAGTTTCAATCTTCTTTTATATATTGCAGGCGCCTAGCCAAGTCAACATTAGTACTTATACCGTTATTTGGTATACATTACATTGTGTTTATAGGGGTACCAGATAATGTTGGACCAGTTGCACAAGTTGTTAAATTATATTTCGAGATGTTCTTCAGCTCATTTCAGGTAAAGGGACAAGCATATTCTTATCGCGGAAGGGGGAATGGGGCTAAGAGGGGTTTTTTGTACCGAAAGAAGAATATTTTCGTCTCCGAACCGAAGTATAATTGATGTTCAAAAATCTCAAAGGAATGTATCGAAGAAGGGGTTATATTAAACCTTTGTGGTGTTTTTGAACAGAATTCATTTTTCTTTCAAAAGAATCTCAACCGTAACTCCACCCAACACCACGACAAGACAATGCTTAATGCCTAAAAAATAAGCCAAATTATAAAAATATGACATTCTATTATGATTGGTTGAAAATATGTAATCGTTATATTTAACAAATAGTTCATGGCACTAAGGGCCATGAACTATTTGTTATATTATACTCAATACATGCAAATCTGTCAGACGACATGTTTTTGTTATTGTATATCTAAGACAAAATCCGGAGGAAAACATTATATTGATCGGGCCCGGTCAATATACTAAAATATTGACCGGCTGCGCTAACAAAGACAAATAGGGAAAATAAAAACGTAAAGTATTATATATATATATATATATATTAGAAATATCCCATAGTCTCAGAGTGCATCATTTTTAAAAATAACATTTATTTGTACGAACTTGATTAAATAAAATTGAAAAGAAATTCGAATGAACTAGCTTCCACCGATTTGTTTTTATGTTACTTGAATTAATGGAAAACCATAAGACGCTACTTTAGTCGGTGGTATTGTTGACAATCCTTGTTCAACATAGCTATTTTGAAATATTCTGATCTTGACCATTTACTTTCCAAACTCTGCAATACAGTTTCGTTTATGGTTTAAATAAATATAAATTGCATTTCAATTGTGTTATTTCAGGGACTAGTGGTTGCTATTTTATTTTGTTTCATGAATGGCGAGGTGAGTATTTAGCTTGATAATCCGTAACACTGTACATGTGGTATTTCTGTAATCATTATCATATGACAAATAAGAACCAGCTTGTACATACCATGAACAAAATATTAGCACGAGATATCGAATATATGCAATATGCAGCAACATGTAGTCGTATATAAACCTACTAATGAAAAACCACTTGTTTTCTAAAAGTACTACGGTTTCTTCCATCAATAACATTGATTTGCCTAATGTAACTGAATCATTGTTTGGAGATGCCACACCACACCAATAATCCTGATCTTAATTTATTCAGAAAATGCGTATGAGATAGACTACCCCGCTCATTCCACGTGGTCCATAATTTTTGCAGGAAAAGCATGTGTAGATGACCCAACCTTTTCCACGCGATCAAACAATAACAGGATAGACTTTTATGTCATATTGTATGCACACGAAATATATATATCGTTGTAAGTACGTGTAATATAAAGTATTTTCGTACAGCAAGATGATGCTTACTTCGAGATCAGCAACAATCATATCTAAGAAATTCTAAAAAGTTTACTGGATAGCCCGATACAAAAAAACGAAACTAAAAAAAACCCCCAAAAAACCACATAGTAAGGACAGCTCCAAAATCTAACCGTAGAAACAGAGGCAAACTGGAGACATCCAACACACATACAGGAACTCTCACTTTCATGGCTTTGTACAGACATTTCTATAAAACGTTGTAGGGTTAAACTGAATAGAATCTATCAAATATGGAAAGATGAAGTATATATCAACAAGTAATATACATGTATACAGTAACTCTTCATTGGAGTGCGTGAGCGATTGCTGTTTAACGTCAACTCAGCAATTTGTTCACGAGAACAAGTTGATTTTCAATGAGATGATAATGATACCTACTTTGTAACAGACCAGTTGGATTTGTATAGTGCCCGCTCACAGTCCGCGGATAGACCTGTCGCTCCATTCGGACACATTATCCTGATTCCGAGCCAACCAGTCTTTGCTCGTTCTCCGTAATACTGCGTGCTTAGCGAAAAAGCAGCAAATACCAATTTTATAATCTTTCGTTTTACCCGATCGGGGCTCGAACCCACGATCTACCGTACTCGAGGAGAGAACGAGAACCATTACACCACCGATGCGATTTGAACGAGTCTGACTGGCTACAAATGTGAAAATTGTCCTTATGGAATTGCTTGAATGAATTCCATATCAGAATGAATACAATTTCATAAGATAATGTAGATATAATTTAAGCTCGATCATAACATTATTATCCTTGGCGAGACATGTTTAGATATATCTATTAAATAATGGTATATTACATTGTGAATAAAAGCTGTTCTCTATCTCTCTCAGGTGCATGTTCTAATTGTTTAATGTTATTTGCAGGTGCAATCTGAAATATTGAAACGTGTATGTCGACGACAGCCTTATAATCACTACCTTAGATATTACCGTTCAAATAGACTGGCATCACAGGAACAAAATTCTTGTTCGGAGCGTGCGCAGTCGGGGGTATTTGATAACCTCCGGTTGTCCGCAACAGTAAATGATGTAAAGCAAAATTCCGCAAACACAGGTTCAACAGACCTTGTTGATAATGGTGTTGTTGACGTTCCTCGTAATATAAGGTCTAGGATATTCAAATGGCACATAGATTCAAAAGGACATCTATGTAGACACTATATGAAGAGAAATGAAAACAAATATTGTAATTTACAGATAAACCTTAGACGAGCTCAGAGTTGCCTTTGACTTTGATATTGTTACAAATGTTGTTATGTAATAAAATTATCGGTGAATTGTTCATTTTCTCCTTACACGCGATAAATATATACCATTATTTTGTTTTGCTAGAATGGAATTCTCAGAGCAATATCGTTTCGAAGACAATATCTGTTTTATTATACCGAAATTACTCTAAGATGTTTAACTAGAGGCTCAGCACTGAGCTGAGCCTGTGTCGCTCACCTTTCATTCTGTTTTGAGAAAACTTAATACATAACCTTCCATAGGTTCTTCCCACCAAATATCGGTTCATTTTGGCAAAGCATTTTCAGGGAAGATTTTTAGAAATCGACCAATCTAAAACAAGAATAGCCTATGGCAGCCATGATTGTTAATGGATCAAAACGAAATGAGCAACCTCTATAGAGGACATTCCATAGATGCTTCTTACCAAGTTTCAAATCATTTGGTCAAGCGGTTTCAGAGGAAAATCTGTTTTAGAAATCGACCATTAAGAAACAAGAAATGCCTATGACGGCCAAGTTTGTTAACGGATCAAAACGGAATGAGCAATTCCCATAGAGGACCTTCCATAGATGCTTCCTACCACGTTTCGGTCCATTTGGCCAAGCTGTTTCAGATAGAAGATTTTTAGAAATCGACCAATCAGAAACAAAAATGGCCTGTGGCGGCCATGTTTATTAACGGATCGGGACGAAATGAGCAATCTTTATAGAGGACCTGCCAGAGATACTTCCTACAAAGTTTCGGTTCATTTGTCCAAGCGGTTTCAGAGAAGATTTTTTAAAATCGGCCAATCAGAAACAAGAATTGCGTATGGTGGCCATGTTTGTTGATGGATTGGAACAAAATAATCAATCTTTAGAGAGGACCTTACATAGATGCTGCCTACCAAGTTTCACTTCATTTGGCTGAGCGGTTTCAGAGGAGAAGATTAAAATGTGAAAACGACGGAAGAGACAACGGACGACGGAAGACAGATGACGGACGCCAAGTGATGGCAAAAACTCACATTGCCTTTGGCAAGGTGAGCTAAAAACTTGAACGTTTTGTTGTGTAAAAGATAACAACATAATTTCTGGCATAGTAAATACAATTACGGAATGGAACTTGAAGAAAAGGATTTTCAACACACTTCCGGTTGTCAGGGGGTGTAGACCGGTCGACAACCTATTGTCTTCCTTCACATTATGTTTGGGTTGTCTCCCTCGTCAGGAAATTTTCCGTAAAACGTCAAAATTATCTTATTACTTTTATATAGCAAAAATATGTAAGGTATAATAATGTGTTATTCAGGCTCTATTCAGGATATATAATATCGCACATCCGATAAATCCGAAGCCGGATACGTGATATTATATGCACTGTATAGAGCCTGAACAACTATTATTCATAGATTAATACATGCCCTTTTCCATATCAGGACTGTTATCATCCCAAGAGACCGATATCGGCCAGGGGGTCTTTACCCCGAGGGTCGATATCGGTCGAGGGATGATCACAGTCCTGACATCGAAAAAGGCATGCATTAATCTATTTGACATATTTCAACAATGAATTAAAAAGAACAAAATTAATTTCACACACACACACACCAAACTATGAGTGATTGATATCGGCTTAGGGATGATAACAGTCCTGATATGGAAAAAGGCATGCATTGTTCTATTTATAATAAAGAGGCTTGATATCATATAAGGGTAATAACAAAATACCGAACTCAGAAAAATCTTACAAAGGGAAAGTCAAAACTCATAAGTATATAAACAGACAAAATCAGTCCACAACCGGAAAAATGTAAAAACCGTTATGACCCCGACTTGGTACAGGCATTTCTAAAGAAATGGTGGGTTGAATCAGATTTTAAAGCGCCAAACCTCCCGCTTTCATTACGGCTCAAAGGTTCCGGCTGTCACTATAACAGTATTTATAACAATACTGGAACAAAATAGGTAAAATAGTTGTCAAAGCAGTACCAAATTCAGTGAAGTAAATGTCAAAAACCCTCTTACGTCACACATTGATAAAAAAAATATTTTTGACATTTTTGTTGACTTCCTTATCTTTATACATTTTCACTATATGAAAATCCATCGTTTATTATCATCTCTGCAGAGACGGAATATATTTCGACCAGATCTTGGTATCTGGATATAAACTTTTTAAGAGATCGAATAAGGCGAATCGTTTTATAGCCCTGGTCCAGTAGCCTGTTTCTCAGATAAAGACGACGTTTCAGGAAATCAGAATAATTGCTACTGGCCCTTGCATAACGAATCAATTGCGAGATGTAAACACCATATGCAGGAGAATCTGATATATTGCTGCACATATTTGGAAAATTTATTATTTTAAAATTGAAGTCGTCCCGTTTATCATAAAATTTAGTACTGAGTTGACCACTGTCGTCAAATTCGAGGTGTAAGTCCAAAAATGATGCGAACGAAGCTGTATCTGTGGTCTCTTTAACTTCCAGCTCTGGAGGATATATCAATAGAACTAAATTCTGCAAATCTAGAATTATTGATAGATAAAACGTCATCAATATACTTGTATGTGAAATTAAAGGCTCTAGCCTCATGAATCTTCTTATCTTTTACAAGCTTTTGAAGAAACTTCGACTCATGAGTATACAAATAAATCGGCTAGAAGAGGGGCACAATTCGTACCCATTTGGTATGCCGACGACCTGTTGAAACAATGTCCCTCCAATGGAGACAAATATGTTATCGATGAGGAACTCCAGCATACTGATCACTTGTTCTTCGGAGTAGCATGTTTTACCTTTTTGAATTTTGTTTGAAAAATATGTGGAATTGTAGCCTAACACAACAAATTTTGAGGCATAGTTTCTATGACTGAAAGCTTTGTGAATTGTTTCTTTTAAGCGGGTTTTTAATTTATCATGCGGTAGGGTGGTATATAGAGTTGAAAAATCAAAAGTTTTGATGGAGGATACCTGAGTGAAAGATCTTGATTTCAGGTTATCCAAAAGCTCTTTAGAGTTTTTCAAAATCCACATGTGATTTATGCCACTACGCGAGTAGTTTCACAATATTTCTGCTGTCCCTCTTTTACTGCAGACAGAATCTTTGTCAGGTGAATAGACAATTATTTCGTCGAACAAGTTGATGATCCCGCTATGTACCTTTCTTTGTATGGTGTCTTATGGAGTTTAGGTATCCAATATAAATAGGGTAAATCCTCAGACTCTTTACCAGAGGGAATGTTTAAAGAGATCATGAAGGATCTGTGGTTAGCTAGGATTTCATCATGTTATCAGAGTTTTTCCCCGATATCCGCCCATGGGCTGATATTGCTGTGGCACTTCCGGTGTTTACGTATGGGCAAACTTGACGTTATTACATGTACTTATAAATATGCGATAAAACTCTGATAATTATTAGACCTTACACTACATGTATATAATAGTAATAAGGCTAATTTGGATATTTTACGAAAAAATTGCTGAGGAGGGAGATAACCCGGCGAACAACCCAAACATATGTAATGTGACAGGAGACAATGGGTGGTCGCCAGGTGTACAACTCCTGACAACCGGAAGTGTGTTGAAAATCGGGGTTTTTTTTCATTCCGTACTTGCATTTTCTATACCGAAAAATATTTTGTTGTCTTCTGCAAAACAAAACATTCAAATTATAAAGATCTTAAAGTTAGTTTCAGTATAATAAAACAGTTATTGCCTTCATACGAGTTGAACATCCAGTTGGCAACCCTCAGGAGGTTGTTTCCCTCGGGTTAACGCCCTCAGGGAAAACAACCACCCTCGGATTAACAACTTCGATATATATGTTTACGACATTTAGTGAAACTGAAACGGTCGCCAGGTTTCTGAGTCTATATTGGATGAGCAATCTTTACTTTTCTGGTATATATAAGTAACGAAGTAACGGTAAACATTCGAACATTTTAAAGAATTACGTTGTAGACGTGGTTCTACTTCAGGGTCCTTTTAAATTTTATTTATTTCATAAAAAAAAAATTTAAAACTATCCATACGTTTTCACATTATCTCCACGTATACACTAGAAAATACATTTCCTTGGAACTAAAATCAATATTAAAAAATATATGTATCTTTCATAGTTAATAAAGATTAGGAGAACAAACCCCATTAATTTTAAAATTATGGTAAATACGTGGGGGTGTGGGGGTGTTTCTTTGGACAACACACTTTTTACTGATGAGTAGGGGAACAACTGGAATTAATATTAATTGATGAAACATCACTACGTTTGAGGGAGGAAGGGATGTAGATATGTGGAGACAGTGGTTTAATACGAAACTGCAGGCAATGACTAGTTGAAAAGAACTATGGTGGTCGTTGTGTCAATGTTTTCGTTAGGAATTGATACAGCTAGGGTAAATGGGTGGAGGGAACAACACAGGGGAACATTAACTGATGAGCAGGAGAACAACATGCAGGAGTATTAAGTGATTATTATAGAAACAACAGGCATCAGTATTAACTGATGAAACATTGTTACGTTTGAGGGAAGTGTGTACATTTTTGGTGAAACTTGGAGACAGGAGTTTAATACTGGACCTTGCACAATAACAATTTAAAAAGATCAATGGCGGTCGTTGAGTCAATGCAATCACTAGGAAAGGGTATAGCTAGGGTAAATGGGTGGAGAGAGAACACCAGTCAAATGATGTCACAGACAATGAATTTTGACTTTAAATGACAAAAGCCTATTCAGTCGTCTCATCTTCTGATCCGGTGTTAGTCAGACCTATGCATGTCCAGTTAACTGATAACTTCCTCTGTCTTGAATTGATGCCCCTATGTCAGTAATCTTGTCTTGTTCCATATCACTGAGCATATTTATCAGAACAGGAAGTCCCCAAGTGTTTAGTACTTAAATGTGAGTGGGGAAAGCATACTTTTATAGCATTCATTTCCCCAGTTTCTTGGTCAGTACCAAAATAATACTCGATTGTGGGGCACCTTGCAGCTTGTTTTGTAAAGCGAACAGAAATCCCTAGTATGTCTCCCCTTGAACATCCCAACTACAAAATATAGGGCCAAGCATAATAGACCAATTAGAACTTTTTCAGATAATAACATTGGTGTTCAGTTACATAACACGAACTTAAATCAAATGTTCTAGCAACACCAACGACACTCCCGTTTTCTCTCGCTGTTATTAAAAGTTTTAACTGTTGGTTTGTGTACCACATGACACTTGGTGGTTTTTTTTACTACTTGATTGTTATAAATTCCCTAATGAATGAACTGAGGACAGCAAGTATATCATCAGCCATATTAACTCTGTTGGCGGAATCTGGGTTTGAAACCGTATTCATCTTTTACTTTGCATTATGTACCACCTTTGGACCAATAATGTGATCAGAATTTGTTTGATTTGCATGCCTTTGAATTTACGGGACGGTTTCTGATTTGTTATACCTTCCTGTATTATGGACTTTTTCTTCCATTGCGGTGCTTATATATGGTGCAGTAATGTGCTTGGCATTTCTATGCACGGTGATGTTTGGACGGCAGACCCCAATATACTTCACAACTGCCTTTGTCAGTCCAAAAGAACATTCAAACCATCTCTTCTTGTAAGCATTATGTCTACTCAAAGTAGAATATTTCCGTTTAACAACGACAACTGAAGCAGGGTATGTTTGAGGTTGAAGAGGAACAGTGGCTTTGCTTACCTCCCTACCGGACAAACCATTCTTCTTCTAACGAAAGTGACTTGTTACAATAAATGTATTCTATAGTTGTTCTAGCGTTCGTTTTACTATCTCAGGAGCCGTAGTAATCGGGGTATTCACTTTTGGACAGATAACGTTGACAATATTGTAGGTATGGTCAATTAAAACAAAAACGTTTTCCTTGATGCTAAGCGGAATGTACGGTCCAATCGGTGTTTGGGTTTGAACAATTCTGAATGCCTTATTAACACACAGGAATGACCAATTTACTCCATATTGAGATGAATTTTGAAAAGGATGCTCAACTTTATTAGACACATTTGTTACTTTCATCACATCATTATCTGAATTGTGTTTTAGCGATATCACTACAGTATCATCAGACAAGTATGATGATAGATGTTTAGAAACCACTGATTTTGGAGATGATGTAGAAATTACAATGGGTATATCTAATACAGAGAACGACTGTTTCAATTCATCATCTGACATGTCTGTTGATGGAGATGAAGGTTTATCACTAGCACAGGGGGTCGACAACCAGGAAATATCAATTGGCATGTTAGTAGATGGTGAAAGAGGTGAAACTCTACCAAACTTTAAAAAACAAAAATACTGATGGGGTTATAACCCTCATCTTGTCCTACTACTAATGGCACACATTGATTTGATGACCAGTGGTGTGATTTGTTGGAAGTGTTAGTCCACATTATCATCACATCAGTTTGTGACTTGTTTGCCCTCGGTTTGAATCAGATGTTTCTTTCGTCGGGCCAATTCTCAAAAGAATGATAAAAAACAAACGTTGTAAAGAGTTCGGGCATTTATTGCAGTTGGAAATACTTCCAAATAAAGACCCTGTAATAACAATGTAAAATATATAAATAATGGGTCAAGAAAGATATCTCTGATAGGTTATATATACTAACAGTGGAATATTCAACATAAAATAGTTTACAATTCTGACCAGTTTTCAATTCTCTTATTCCATCAAAATATTCATTCTCTATGAATGAATTATATAGCTGTTCATGGACATTTCCCATTATCTATCAAAAATGTTATTACATGTAAAACAATTGCTTCACATGAACCAAACAAAATAATAACAAAAATAAGCATAAGCTAAGCATTATAATAGGTAAAATAAAATGTAGCAAAATTAGCACTAATAAGCAAACCTAAAAAACACAGCTATATTTTTACCTCACACTGAGGTGCAGAGGTCTTAGAACCAAAATACAGAATATACCGGTAAGATGCTCAAATGATCACAATACCATACTGTGGTTCATCAGTGCATACTAACATCATGGCAACACCTGAATACAAAATTAAGTTCATAGCTATTGTGCTCAAAACATGCACAATTATCCAAAACACAGACTACATATACAATTGTGTAAGATAACTCGCCTTTTAATATTTTTATGGTAAAAATAGTAGTATGATCATATTAAATTCATATTTAATAGTTTTAAATTTTATCTCATTTATGAGTTTTGACTTTCCCTTTGTAAGATTGTTCGGAGTTCGGTAATTTTGTTATTACCCTTATTCACCTTTAATATTTTAATGGCGTTTAATATGTTTTACAAGTTTATCAGTTTTATAGATCAGTGACAAAAAGAAATAATACAGCAGTTCAAGACTGGTTCCAAATAGCCATCAAAATAAATATATATGGAGTTGACAAAATGTCTGCCATCAAAATTTATGAAAATTTTAGAGTGCCTCAAAAGAACAATATAATTTCCTACCGAAAGTTCATGTGACTCAAATAGCCAATGACAAGAATTACCTGGTCAAACTCACCTCAAGTAATCAATAATACAAAACAAGGATACATATCAGGGTCACATTCCTGAACTTGGGTCATAGCCCTAACCAACATATAAAACATAGCAAAGTTGTAGATTTCATTCATTTTATTACTTAAAGAGGTTAGAGAAAGTCATGAAGGTAATTTCCATGCTGATGAATACCGTCCATTTGGAGCACATTCAGTTGTTGCCTCCTTAAAAGCTTGCATTGGTTGCCATTTCTATACACATCTTTACTTTGATTTCAGCTGCTAATCTTCCGTTTCCATATAAAGAAACATATAGAACATTGAATAAACAATTACTATTCACAGTGACTGAAACTGGTCCTGATCATACCTGTGATCAGTTATCAGCCAAAATGTTCACGACACAGAGTCATGTGTCAAATGATTGCAGAAAATACTACTACTAACTGGGCCAGTCAAAGACTTTGCTTCGTCCCTCACATAAAATGATTTCACCTTTACAATATCATTAAACATTCCGTTCCTGGTAGCTTCAATGAGCTTTTTCAATATTTGTATTATCTGATGTCCTACTATCAGATCGATCGATATATGTGCATATCTCTTAGCGCAACCGTCCGTGATATCACATACACGTTATCTACATGTACCACACATTTCGAGGATGTCGGACATTTCGTCACGGAGTAAAGCATTATTTATCAAAACGTTTTACACCTTGTTACACATAAATGTGAAGTTGCTACACATAAAAATGACGATATACCATTCTAAGATGTATCTTTGCATATCTCTTAGCGCAACCGTGCGTGATATCACATACACGTTATCTACATGTACCACATTTCGAGGATGTCGGACATTTCGTCACGGAGTAAAACATTATTTATCAAAACGTTTTACACCTTGTTACACATAAATGTGAAGTTGCTACACATAAGAGTGAACTTGTTACACATAAAAATGACGATATACCATTCTAAGATGTATCTTTGCATATCTCTTAGCGCAACCGTGCGTGATATCACAAACACGTTATCTACATGTACCACACATTTCGAGCATGTAGGGCATTTCGTCACGGAGTAAAAAATTATTTGTCAAAACGTTTCACACCTTGTTACACGTAAATGTGAAGTTGTTTACACATAACTGTGAAATTGTTACCCATAACAGTGAAAATGTTACACATAATATATATTTTTTAACTTTATGTTTATCAGAATCAAACCTGCTACACTTCGAGTGTACTTACACTCTTTGGCTGGCTTCCTGCAGGGAGCCGGCCATGGCTACGTCATTTAGAGCTAACCAGCAACCAGCTACTGACCCTTTATGGCAAAGTATAGAATGTTGCCAAAAGCCTGATCGCCGATGTATTAAAAGAGAACGTTGAACGACACGCCAAGGGGGATGACAAACTTGACTTAGAACCTGGCCAGGTGGCGGCTTACTTAGACAGTACCAGGGTTCAGAGAGCGCGGCAGTTGCTGGAGGAGTCTGCGGGTAGGCAGTTATCCCGTGCTGAGCGCACAGACATCAGGAACTGCCTAGCCCTGCAGATCCTCCTAGCAAATGTTAAGGGAGCTGGTGACGTGACACATTTGAGAAAGGAGGCTATAATGGAGGCAGAGAGCACAGACGGAAGGGATGTTGAAGTAGAAGTAAGTACAGCTCTTAACAAAATAGATAAATACGCTCATGCCTTTTGACATAAAAACACAACTATATCTGATATCTTTTATTGAGTTTGCTTTTTTATTACAGGTTTTCGAGCATAAGGAAGCCAGATCTGGCAAGGTCTGTCCTGTCAGAATTTCAGCACCATTGCTTATTGATCTGAAAACATATGCGACAATTATTCCAGAGAACACAGAGCCGTACCTCTTCCTAACCCACACAGGAAAGTTTATAACCCCATAGGTAAGTGTGAAAATGTTATACACAACTCATAGTGTACATGTAGTGCAAGATATGGCAATAAGTAGTATGTGCATTCACTGTACTCGCCTGTAGTGATGTAGCGAACTTCACATGAAATGCTACACATAAGCTTATGCGTAGCACTTCACATGTGAAGTGCTACACATAAGGCGGTAGGACTTTTGCCCAAGTGTGATAAAGTTTACATGTTACATGTCGGTGGTTCTCTCCTGGTACTCCGACTTCCTTCACCGCTAAAACTGGTCACCGTGATATAGCTGAACTATTGTTGAAACTGGCGTTAAAACACCAAAAATAAATAAAGCAATAGTAGTATATGCGATATTATTATTATGTGTTATCATCTATTTCAGGCAAGGAGTAAGCTAATAACAGACGGAATGGTCAAGATTCCAAACAGAAGAATCTACCACTAACAAAGATGATGGCCAGTCGACACCGCAAGCTGGCAGTAAGCACAATCAGAGACGCTGGTGCCAGTACAGAGGATCAGTCTCTCCTGGCCCGGCACATGGCTCCCACTGTCGAGACGGCCGACCGTTACTATGATCGGTCCCGCCAGACCCAAGGGCGCCATGCCGTGCTAGATAGGATACTTGTAGTAAATTCTGAAAACTTAAAAAACTTACTTATATTTAAATTTCGAGTTGTAGCATTACTCAATGTACATTTATTTTTTATTTTTATTTTCAAGAAGCTTTGAATGAACAAGGAGCTGGAGGCAGCCGCGGTCCGATTACATTGGCAGAGAGACAGAGAAACTTGGAAGAACTTATTTGGCAGAGGAGCATGGTAGAAAAATAGACATTTTATTTTATTTTATTTTTATTGTATATATTAAACGACTTTCTAACAAACACGCATTTTGTCTATGATACTTTGATGTTTTTATGCAGTAATGAACTTAAAAATAGTGACCTTTTACAAACCATGGTCTAACATGAAGATCTTAATGTTATTCCATGATTTTGACATAACATGAAAATAATGGTTCAGTTTCTATGGTGGTTTTTGGATTCGTTGGGTTAAATAAGTTAATTCGTTAAGATCCATGGTATATATAATACTTAATAATTTTTATGTATGTTATGTCTATCTAAGAAAGTAAAATGGACCTCGAAGATTCAATTGTTGGCATTTGCTTTGTCTTCCTACATTCATATTGTAGTCTTACGTTAGATACCATATCAGATCTTGCAATCAGGTGCTCCAGGTAGGTGGGTACAGTGCTACCAGAGGGCTGTATGGTATGATTGTTCGATGTAGTATTGTTCACAATTCGATGTAACATTCTTCACAGTCCGTGTAACATTCTTCACAATTGGATGTAATATACTTCACAATCCGTGTAACATACTTCACAATCCATGTAACATTCTTCACAATCTGTGTAACAATTTCACATTTGCGTGTAGCCAACTTCACACTTCACAATGTTACACATAAGACTAAGATTTTTCCCTCACGGTCCTGTAGTGATGTAGCGAACATCACATAAATGTAGCACTTCACACGAAATGTTACACATAAGCTACAGATAAGCTTATGCATGTGAAGTGCTACACATAAGGTGGTAGGACATTTGCTTTAGCAAACTGAGATGATTCTTGTTTATGGTAGGATACTGCTAAACTAGGCCTGACCTCCCCCGTCCACCTGTTAGAAGTAAATGGGACCGAGGATGCTCTATCACTAGGGATCCTGAAGTAAAATGAGACAGGACCCAACAATGAAGGTTATGTGTAGCAATTTTCACAATTGCCGAAAAGTAAAGTTTTGTACCTGTTGACATATCAGGTATCTGTCAGCCAAATTAAGCCAAAACCCTTCTGTTGATGCCCCCAACAACTGCCGGGAACCCTGGCTCTCTAACGCTTACTTTGATAAATTAACTTAATCCATAATATGCATAAGAATTGTATAACACTACATAGGCATCACATATTATACTTATAGACATAGATTTGGATTCCTAAAATGTAGAGCCCTGGCATTTAGTGGAGCCGTAGGGCATCACTCAGACTACCGTGTCACGAAATTTGGTGGTGATTGAATAAATAGTTTTAGTTGCAGAGATCTTGAATCAGTGATTGTGAAAATGCTACACATAAATGTGAAATGTTACACATAAGTGTGAAATTGTTACAAATAATCCTTTAGGATATACCATGCTAAGGCATATCTCTTGCATATCGCTTAGCTCAACCGTGCCTGATATCACACACACGTTATTTACATGTATCACCCATTTCGGGTATGAAGGGCTTTTCGTCACGGAGTAAAATGAGACAGGGCCCCATAATGGTGAAAATGTTACACATAAGTGTGAAAATGTTACACATAAGATGTGAAATAGTAACACATATTCCTTAAGAATATACCATGCTAAGGCAAATGTCTTGCATATCGTTTAACGCAACAGGGCGTGATAATCACACACACGTTATCTACATGTATTACGGATTTCGAGCATGAAGGGCTTTTTGTCACGCAGTAAAACAGGTTGGACCAAAATCTTTTGCAATCATGTTCCACATAAGTGTGAAAATGTTGCACATAGGTGTGAAATTGTTACGCATAAACATTATTCCTATAAATATTCAAGTAATGACATTTTCACGCATAAAAGATATTCCTAGAAATAAGCAAGTAATGACATTTTCAAGTGATATTCCAAATTTTCTCTCAATATCAGCCCTCGGCCTGTGTCCTCGAATTCATATAATATAAACGAATGTAATGAGTGGTAAGCCCATTCATTCAGCTAAAAGATGAGCCCTCGTTTGTTACGATAGCTTGAGAGAAAAAAAAGATACAGCACTTTTTTTGCGATGGGTCATTAAACGGTGGTCACGTGACCATGAATTTCCTATATAAGGCGGCTATTTCAAGGCAAAATCACAGCAACCTCAACAGCATAATAATTAAAAAAGAGTTCCAGAAAAAGACGATAAAGACTTAGAAACTGAACATAATGGCAGGAGAGATGAGCAAAAAAGTTGCAGGACGTCCGCAGGTGAGTAAACTTTATGATTTTTATCTTAAAAATAATCTTTAGGCTATGAAATAATTTTGTGGGTCAGTTGATACCCTCTTGGTCCTGCTGGCAGTGTGAAAATTGTTACACATAACTTTAATCTAGTATAAGAAGTGTTGTCATTTCATCATTTATCGTCCGATTTATACAAACGTGGGCTCGTTGGAAAGCTCTGGTCATCAGCAATATCACGACCATGATAAAAATATGTTTTGTCCGAGGCCAAAGGTTGTGGTTGAAGTTGATATGTGAAATATTTACACAGGACTTAAGTCTAGTAGTGTTGTTATTTCATCATTTATCGTCCGATTTATACAAACGTGGGCTCGTTGGAAAGCTCTGGTCATCAGCAATATCACGACCATGACAAAAATATGTTTTGTCCGAGGCCAAAGGTTGTGGTTGAAGTTGATATGTGAAATTTTTACACAGGACTTAAGTCTAGTAGTGTTGTTATTTCATCATTTATTGTCCGATTTATACAAACGAGGACTCGTTGGAAAGGTCGTGGCACGGAGAATCATTTTAGTGAGCGAAAAATAAGTTTAATCGAGGCCAAAGGTTGAGGTTGTTTTGTGAACATGCTACACATAACACTTTGATTAAGTGAAAATGCTACACATGACACTTTACCTATGTGAAAATGCTACACAAAACACTTTACCTATGTGAAAATGCTACACATAACACTTTACCTATGTGAAAATGCTACACATAACACTACTTATGTGAAAATGCTACACATAGCACTTTACCTATGTGAAAATGCTACACATAACACTTTACTTATGTGAAAATGGTACACATAACACTTTTTCCTTTTTTTCAGGTGCTTTTGGTGGTAGGAAACCGCTTTCTTTTGCGGGATTCTATCCCCCTCCCGCGGTCGTCCCAGAGGACGCATCACATAAGGAAAGAGGGGAAATGGATGGACCTGCTGAGGGTATCTCCAGCGTTGGAGGTTAATCTGGAAAGACAAAAGATTGATGGATTGAGACGGGAAAGCTTGGTCAGATTGAATAGAAGGAGTAGGACCAGGCTGGCCAACACCAGGGGTCCCTCCAGATGGAGAATCAACCTTGCCTGTGGACGCCCTGTTAGAAGTTTGGCAACAAGAGCCCAGCGCCGGAATCGGGATGAACTGGCGGTGTGCAAACACCTCGTCCGGTTCCACAGGGAGGAAGATATCATGGAGACCGCGGAAGAGAAGACAGTTGAGGAGGAAGAAGGATGGATGGAGTTGGCGGAAGATGAAGTGGAGGACGAGGAGGAGATGGTGGCTTTTGGAGTGGAAGATGCAGTAGAGGAAGAGGAAGAGGAGGAGATGGTGGCTTTTGGAGTGGAATATGCAGTAGAGGAAGAGGAAGAGGAAGATCTGCCGGCAGTAGGTAAGTGCAAATACCATGATAAGCGTAATAATAAAATTACGGAACTCCGAACAATCTTCCAAAGGGAAAAGCAAAACTCATAAGTACACATACAGACAAAATCAGTCAACAACCGGCAAACTGGCGAAACCGTAATGATCCTGACTTGGTACTTGCATTTCAAAAGAATTGATGGGTTGAATGAGATTTTACGGAGCCATTCAATTATTTCAACGTTGTTCTTGCAGCCGAAAGCATATAGATTTGCATTTTGTTTTAATTTTATCTTTACAGCGACACCGCGATCAACTTACTTATCCAGGGCTGCAGAGACGCAGCGGGAAATGATGGCCAGGCATCATGCCATGACGGCTGGAGAAAAGGTGAGCCGTTGGCTGAGTGGAGACAGAAGAGTGGAAGAAGACAGTGATGTAATAGGCAGCATTTCCTCTTCCGAAGAGCATGGTATGTATATCAATTAATTAAGGGTAATAACAAAATTAGCGGACTCCGAACGATTTTCCAAAGGGACAGTCAAAGCTCATCAGTATATACAAACAGACCAAATCAGTCAACAACCGGAAAACTGGGGAAATCGCAATGATCCTGACTTGGCACAGGCATTTCCAAAGAAATGGTGGGCTGAATCAGATTGTATGGTATCAACTTTTAAACGCTACATATAAAAGTCTAAATTACTTGTTTAATTTCTAAGGGCTTTTCGTTTTGTCTTCAGACTCAGGAGAAGAATATGTTCCCGAAGGAGGAGAAGAAGAAGAAGTGGAAGTAGCAGAAGCAGAAGAAGAAGAAGTAGAAGAAGATGTTGAGGAGGACGAACGTGGAACAGGAAGAACAGGAAGAATACGACGGTCGACAACAAAAAAATACAAGGGAGAAACTGTAAGCATACAAAAACAATAGCTAGTTTGGCCGAATTAAATCGCAGTTTCATGATATAATTGATTGATTGATTGATTGATTTTTGGTGATTATCGTCACTTTCAACAATATTTCAGCTATATCATGGCAACCAGTTTGAGTGATGGAGGAAGCTAGAGTACCCTGAGAGAACCACCGAGAATGGGCAAGCAACTGGTAAACTTTATCGATTGCGGCTGCGAGTCGAGTGCACCATGTTTGTAATTTAGTTCTTAGATCCAGCGACCTAACCCATTGAGCCACCTGGGCCCCTAGTTATCCTTGAATTATTGTTCCATTATGTTTTTTTTAGAAAAGACCCAGGAGACGCTGCACAGTTGCAGACTGCCAGGCGGATGTGGTGAATCTGGGCAGGCATATGCGCCTATGCCACCCGGAGGCATCACCAATCCCTGCAGGGAGGAAGGGTCGCAAGCCCAGAGGGACAGCGACAATATAAAGGGAAACTGCAGTGCTTCCTATGCCCTACAGTCACCATCCGCATGGATGTGCACTTAAAGAGTGTCCACAAGATGCTGAAAGGGACAGGTATCTTTGAAAAGACCTTGCAGGAATCCCGAATGTTCGTGGGGAGCGCCACTACTCAAGATCTCCACAGGGCCCTCGTCGATTACGGGTGAGTTTCATTATACTTTTTCATTTCAATCGCATGCGTATCACACATTTCTAGTATGAAGGTATTTTCGTCTTGCAGTAAATCAGGTTTGACCAAAACCTTTCACAATCATGTTCCACATAGGTGTGAAAATGTTACACATAAGTGTGAAAATGTTACACATAGATGTGAAATTGTTACACATACTACTTAAGAATATACCATGCTAAGGCATATCTCTTGCATATCGATTAGCGCAACCATGCGTGATATCACACACACGTTATTTACATGTATCACACATTTCGAGCATGGAGGGCTTTTCGCAACGGAGTAAAATGAGACAGGACACCACAATGAAGGTTATGTGTAGCAATTTTCACAATTGCCGAAAAGTAAAGTTTTGTAACTGTTGACATCCGGTGTCTGTCAGCCAAAATAAGCGAAAACCCTTCTGTTGATACCCCCAACAACTGCCGGGAACCCTGGCTCTCTAACGCTTACTTTGATAAAATAACTTAATCCATAATATGCATAAGAATTGTATAACACTAAATAGGCATCATATATGATTCATATAGACATAGATTTGGATTCCTAAATTGTAGTGCCCTGGCATTTACTGGAGCCGTAGGGCATCACTCAGACTACCGTCTCACAAAATTTCGTGGTGATTGAAGGAATAGTTTTAGTTGGAGAGATCTTGAATCAGTGATTGTGAAAATGTTACACATAAGTGTGAAATTGTTACACATAATCCTTAAGAATATACCTTGCTGGGCATTTCTTTTACCTATCGCTTAGCGCAACCATGCCTGATATCACACACACGTTATTTACATGTATCACACATTTCGAGCATGAAGAGCATTTCGTCACTGAGTAAAACATGTTTGACCAAGACCTTTCACAATCATGTTGCACAAAGTGTGAAAATGTTACACATAAGTGTGAAATTGTTACACATAATCCTTAAGAATATACCTTGCTGGGCATTTCTTTTACCTATCGCTTAGCGCAACCATGCCTGATATCACACACACGTTATTTACATGTATCACACATTTCGAGCATGAAGAGCGTTTCGTCACTGAGTAAAACATGTTTGACCAAGACCTTTCACAATCATGTTGCACAAAGTGTGAAAATGTTGCACATAAGTGTGAAATTGTTACACATAATCCTTAATAATATACCTTGCTGGGCATTTCTTTTACCTATCGCTTAGCGCAACCATGCGTGATATCACACACACGTTATTTACATGTATCACACATTAAGAGCATGAAGAGCGTTTCGTCACGGAGTAAAACATGTTTGACCAAGACCTTTCACAATCATGTTGCACAAAGTGTGAAAATGTTACACATAAGTGTGAAATTGTTACACATAATCCTTAAGAATATACCATTCCAAAGCATATCTCTTGCATATCGCTTAATCGCTGTCCCCATTATATTGGCGTTATCTTCTTTTTTATTTCAGCAAAACTCTGACCGACAGGTCAAGTGGCCATACTCGCAAGGACAACACCCTACAATCCCACATTGTGGGAGTGAATTTCTGGATGAGGGACGGCCTCTGAATGGATGCGGTGTTGGCCCTGGAGAGGATAGGGATGAAGGATGGGGCCGTAGATGGCCATCTCAAAGAGGCAAAATAAGTAAGATTGATTGATTGATTGTTGGTGTTTTAACACCACGTTCAACAATATTTGAGTTATATCGTGGCGACCAGTTTTTGTGGTGGAGGAAGCCGGAGTACCCGGAGAGAACCATGGGCAAGCAACTGGTAAGCTTTATCATATACGGCTGCGAGTAGAGCGCACCCTTATTTGCAATTTACAAAAGCGGGCTTGATCCCACGCCGTATTGGTGAGAGGATTGTATGAGTTGTTAGATCCAGCCACCTAATTCATTGGGCCACCCGGGCCTCAAAGTAAGTTAGACTGTCACACACACTATATAAGCGTGAAAATGTTACACATAATACATATTTTTCTAACTTAATCTTTTTCAGTCACACCATCTACACTGAGAGTGTACATCCACTCTCTTGCCGGATTCCTGCAATTTTTAGCTGGCAGCCGCCATTGGCTGCGCCATCTTGATCTTGTGAGTGGCCAGCTGAAGACACTGGAGGAACGTGTAAAGAACATTGGGAAGAGCTTGAGGACGGATGTCCTCAAGGACAAAGTTGAGCGCCATGCCCGCGGCGATGATAAGTTAGACTTGGAGCCGGGGCAGGTGGCGGCCTACCTGGAGAGTAGGAGGATAGAGGGCGTGAGGGCTTTGTTGGGGGAATCTGCAGCGGGCAGAGTTGTCGCGTGCAGAGCGCACGGACGTGAGGAACTCTGGCGCTGCAGATCCTTCTAACAAACGCCAAGCGCGCAGGAGACGTGACCCACCTGCGGAGAGCAGATGTGATGGCAGCACAGTCTGTCGAAGGCGGTGATGTAGAGATAGAGGTTAGTATAATTGATTTGATTTGATTTTTGGTATTTAACGCCACTTTCAACAATATTTCAGCTATATCGTGGCGACCAGTTTTAGAGGAGGCCGGAATACCCGGAGAGAACCACCGACCATGGGCAAGTAACTGGTAAGCTTTATCACTTGCGGCTGCAAGTCGAGTGCACCCTTTTGTGTAATTTACAAAGCCACGTCGTATTGGTGATAGGCTAGTATGGGATAGTATAATTCAAAACGAACAAAAGAAAAACTCTAATGCCTTTTGACACAAAAATACAAACAAATATTTGACATGTTTTATTGAGTTTGTATTTTCATTACAGGTGTTCGAGCATAAGGAAGCCCGGTCAGGTAAGGTGTGCCCAGTCAGACTATCTGGGCCACTCTTACAGGACCTCAAGGGTTATGGCAAGCTGGTGGGAGAAGGCAGAGAAGTCCCGTTCCTGTTTCTAACAAACACTGGAACATTCATAACCCCATCTGTAAGTGTTTAAATATTACCTATAATTTTAGTTAGAGAGTTCTTGAAGTAGTGACTGTGAAAAATGTTACACATAAGTGTGAAAATGTTACACATAGGTGTGAAATTGGTACACATTCTCCTTAAGAATATACCAAGCTAAGACATATCTCTTTCATATCGCTTAGCGCAACCGTGCGTGATAACACAAACACGTTATTTACATGTATCACACATTTCGAGCATGAAGGGCTTTTCGTCATGGAGTAAGATGAGACAGGACCTCATAATTGTGAACATGCTACACATAAGTGTGAAAATGCTACACATAAGTTGTGAAAATGTTACACATATGACTTTGGCAAAACTGAGATGAATCTTGTTTATGGTAGGATGCTGCTAAACTAGGCATGACCCTCCCACGTCCACCTGTTGGAGGTAGAAGGGACCGGGGATGCTCTTTCGCTAGTGTCGGAGTAAAATGAGACTGGATCCTATAATTGTGAAAATGTTACACATAGGTGTGAAATTGCTACACATAATAATTCACAATACGTCATTCCAGAAGATATATCTACTTAACACTTTATCTAATGGTGCGTGATATCACACAGGCTTTCTCTACACGTACCACGTATATAGAGGATGACAGGTTTTTTTTCACGAAGTAAAACATCATCTGTCAAAACAGTTCACAACATGTTACGCATAAAATTAGGCAATGAGCAAACTCATTCACACCGAGTGGGGACGCTTCCTCAAGGAAGAACAGTTAGAGGCTACCAGAATGACAGCCAGCAGGAATAGAAAGCTAACGGTGACAACGATAAGAGACGCCGGTGCAACAAGGGAGGAGCAGACCTTGTTGGCACGCTACATGGCACACACCGTGGAGACAGCCGACCGGTACTACGACCGGTCGCGTCAGACAGAAGGCAGACACGCTGTGCTAGACACAGTACAACTGAAGTTTAAGGTAAGCTAAAATATGTTATTGAATTCTGAAAACTTTAATCTTCGATACCAGTGGTGTAAATTTATCAAGGTGCAGCATTACTCAAAGTCTCTTTTTTATTACAGGAAGTTATGACTGCCGGTGCCTGCGGGAGCCGAGGCCCTGTGTCGGCATCTGATCGGGAAAAGTATCATATGGAGCTGATGGTAGAGAGAAGCCGGATAGAGAAATGAACGGTGTTTTTTTTATTTTATTGTACATATATTACATTTATGATTATTATTATTATTATAACTTGTTGCTTATCATTATTTATATTATGTCTGTGGTTCTCTCCGGGTACTCCGGCTTTCTCCAACACTAAAACTAGCCATGTTTATGATTTTTTTTATTATTATTATTAAATAATTTGTAAACTTTTATTTCTGTATAATTCTATTATTATTATGTGGTTCTCTCCGGGTACTCCGGCTTCCTCCAACACTAAAACTAGTCACGTTTTTATTATTATTGTAAATAAACAACGTGTATACTTTTATGTCTATGTCTTTTTCTGCCTCTACTAAACTAAATAAAGTTGATGAATGGTCAGTGGTCAGTGGTTCTCTATGGTTAATCCGGTTTCTTCCACCTCTGAAACTGATACAACTGAAAATATTATTCAAATAACACAGGTAAAACACTTTGGGACGATGCTGCACTGATGTCGATACTGTGGTAAAATTTTTCACAATTCGTGTAACATCAAGATGTAAAATTTTTCACAATATATGTGGTAACATTTTTCACAATTCGTGTAACATTTTTCACAATAAGAATGTAACATTTTTCACGATTCGTGTAACATTTTCACAGCAAGACTGTAACATTTTTCACTTCACAATGTTTCCAAACGGTCCTGTTCAAATGTAGCAATTTTCACATAAATGTAGCATTTCACACCCCATTTTCACAAAAATTGCTACACATAAGCTTTTGTGTAGCATTTCACATGTGAAAATGCTACACATAAGAATTAGGACTTTTCCTAGAAATTTTCAGTTGCCCATACTTTTTTTGTAATGCTATTTTTAGTTTTATCATGATAAGTTACAGATAAGTTTTAATTCTAATATGACGTCCTTTAAACGCTTTGATAGGTAAAAAAGAGATATGGGGTAAATGTCGATGATACGACCCCAAAACCAACAGAGCCAAAATTAATACACACAAAGGTCACCAAACAGCCTTCAACAATGGGCAAATACCCATACCATCAGACAAGCTTTATATGGCCCCTAAACTAGAAAATATGTGCAAAAACACCAACACTATCTGACCACAACACTATATAAAACATAGAAAAAGGATGAACGCAAAGTAATCGAAGACAACCATTGACAAAGGTTCCTGACTTGGGACAGACACACAATAGTGCGGCGGGGTTAAACATGTTATGTGAGATCTCAACCCTCCCCTATACCTTTATCAATGGCAGAACGAGTATCAACATTAAGTGACACACAATAAAAATCAGCATTGAAATAACAACTAATTCGATAAGTTCCGTACTAAGACAACAGACATATATAAAATAAAACAAAATTGAAGGTACAGACCTACGAATGCTCCAAGTTAACTGACAACTAGCTAAAATTGCTAATTCACCTGACAAAATGTGCAGGTCTCCCACACTTGGGTATCGACTAGGGGACTTCATAAATGATTTCATCCCACCATTTCATTGAAAGTGCAGGAAAACAAGATCTAATACAATGTCCTAGTGCCTGAAACTTGATATGCAAAATTATGTAACAATATGATAAATAAAACATGTAGATGGCTGCAGATAAAAAGCACCTGAAAGAGCAAAAATGCATAACAATAAAAAATGAAGCAATATAAAACAATAATAAACTAATTTTTGTTTAAAGAAGCAATGAGAAAATCAATATCTATGCCGAAAAACACCATACTGAGAGATTTGACAACTGTATTGTAAACACAACCTTTATGTAAAAGTTTATTTAAAAAAGAAATTAAACGAGAAGGATTTTTTTTCAAACCTTAAAGCTTTATTCACTACATTACCTAGAAATCCGGGTGTGAAATTCCGTTTTTGATAAGATTCCTGCGAGTCGAATTATATTTTTGAAATAACTCTTTGGGTATCGAAGAGTTTACACCCGTGGTAAAATCTGCATATATTCTACACCCATGGTAAAATCTGCATATATTCTGCACCCATGGTATAATCTGCATATATTGGTATGCCTTCACCTAGAAGTGCTTCACATCAAACTTTACCGTATTTGTCCTATTAGAATCGAAATAATTCACGGGAGCTTGATGAATATATATTGATTTTACCACAAGTTGGCCCTTTACCCCTCGAAGGGCCAACCTGTGGTAAAATCAGTATATATTCAAGCTCGCCGCGTGGGGTAAAATATCGCCATAAAGGGCCAACTCGTGGTAAAATCAGTATACATTCAAGCTCCAATGATTCATTTCTTAACTTTTATTCCGGTCAAATGATTTTCAGCACAGTTTGGTCCATGGACTTAGGTTTTTTGGTGTTTAATGTAATTGATGTACCATAGAACGTCCTACTTAAAACAAGGCAAAACTTAAAATATTGCTTTGTTTCCCCAATCCCAACCCTACCCAACCAGATGTGGGTAGGTAGGCACGAAAATTACTTATATTTTCCCCAACTTTATTACAATGTCAGCAAAAAACTTGGAGATTTTCATACGCCCGTCAATTTTGACAAATGTATTATGGTATACCGCTGTTCGTCCGTCTGCCGTGCACACCAACTTAAACATTAAACTATAATCACTACATATACATGTAGGTTTAGTCAAGATGGTTGATCATTCTCTAGATCTTTGAGAAGTTCTTGGGAACAGATTGGAATGCGTAATTATGCTTCTAAAACATTTGTTGAAAGTTTAGTTTTGCCATGTTTGACTTGAATATGTAAAGGCGAAAACGGTTGTGAATACTTCAAATCATTTGATCAAAGAATATACATACCTGTGCAAACAATACATATATGTTTACAGCATTGAAATTGGATTGAAGGAATGAAAAGATTGATAAAAGGAACTTTTCCTACTGAACAAATATTTTTGTAATAAACGTTTTCAATTACTATTTAACTATTCAACTTACATGTACAGAAGGCTTTTGATTTGATCATTTGATTAAGTATGAGTAACTGTTTCAACCCTTCAACTGGACATAGCTGAAGACGTAATGCAAGACAACAGATTAACCAGCCTTCTCCATAACATGTTCTAATTATTAGCACAGAGAACTAATGCTATTAATTAATAATTCCGTTTTAATTTGCATATTGCCATTTCCTTGCATTTTATTGGACGAAACGGGAAAATTGTAAAAGTTTATATATCTATAATTCCATTCTGTTAAGTTGAATTCATACACCTTTATATCACTTCTTTTAAATTTATGTTTTTTAACCGAGGAAAAAGAACCTTTTTTAAGCAAAATCCTCTGTTGAATCAATTCTAAAATACAAGAAAAAAGTTTTAAAAAATCAGGATAAATGCACTGCTGACAAAGTCCGCGAAAAAGTGGAAAGTTGACATCACAGATAAGTTTCCAAAGTCATTCAGGGCTGTTCCAGAAATAATGCTATGTGGGTGTGTAAAGGCACTCTTTTTTCACCCCACCACCTATAAAAATGCATTTATCTTTAGTACCACAACCCACAGAACCTGTTTGGTAGTAAAAGCCAACCATCTATAGAACTGGAATTTTTTTTTTCAATTCCACTTTCTATACACCAAAAAAATTAATTAAATTTCATAATAAAAATACAGTAATGGACTATGCTCCTTTGCAAGGTCTATGAACCAAATGTTTCATTTTCAAAGTTTCTTGCTCATTATAAAAATCAAATATACGTATTGCTATTTATGTTGATATGTATTGATTTATTTTACTACATTTGAAAAAGCCAGGTTTTTCATTTTGCTTCTATTGTCACAAAATGTAACTAAACACGTCCTTTTACTCTTCATGTATTGCAAATTGATTCCAAGGTCTTCTTTGGACGATTTTCATAGTAACTTACCAATAAATTTGAGTTTGTACTGACCGAAGCCTGCCATTATTCACTGGAAGTAGCATGGTTGGAAGGGAGGTAACTCAAACCGTACACTGATACTGAATTCTGTCTGGTTGTAGGAAGCAGTCTTTATTTACCACGACACAATTTTTTGTATCGAATAGACATAAAAATGAATTGCTTGTTTTAGTAACCAAGAAATAATATAAAATATTATTGAAAAGAAAGCAACCACCCATAGAATCAGATTTCCTTCGAACCCCCTACCAAGAGAAAAGAAATTAATTCAAGTACAGCAACCTACAGAAACAAATATCAACTGCCTTCACACACCTCCGGAATTTTTTTTCTGGAACAGCCCTCAGATAAACAACGCATACAGTAGACAAGAAACATAGGTAGTTGTTGTTTTTAAGCGATTCGTACATTTCAAATCAGGATAAAATCATGAACAATGTAAGTGTTTTTCATTTTCTGACTTCAACTGGAAACATGATTATTATTTTAGCTTATGTGAATGCCTGTAAAAATAGTACCGTAATCAAAATGGCCGACACCTGAACATCGCTGTAGAGTAAAGCTAAAGACAGCTGTTTCTGTTAATTGAAATTATAAGAATTATATATGATTTTGTACGAGTTTATCGATGTGTATCCTTTGGACGTTACTAAGTTCATGAATGATTCGGCAGAGTTTACACGTCGATAAACACGTTATAGTAAATGAGTTTACGACAACAAGTCTTCAACCATGGAACTGATTAAGATGTTGAACATTTTCATTTCTTATTTCAAAATATTTTATTGCATGACTGTTCTCCTCTTCTCCTTTAAAAGCAGTGGGCCAATTTGAACCAAACTTGGCAGGAAAGGTCCTTTCAAAAGAATCTAAATGAGGCCCAAATACCCAAATTTCGCATATTTGGAAGGTATACAGAATTTTTATTTTTCATCCAATTTGGATGCTGTTTTTGTCATTGAATTGATTTCTTTGAGAGCTTTTGGAAGTGTGCCAACAGATGTCCTCTATCTAGAGATACAATTGATCGAAAGAGGTCAAAAAGTGCAAAATTCTAAAATTTGAAATTTTATTTTAATGCATATCCCATTTGAAATTGCTTGTGTTTGTAACTTTCCCAATTCAACTTGCTTCGGTTGTATCTACATGTAGCTACTGTCAGGCGTATCCTCTGTGTTTTCACTTGTCATGTAGCTACACTGTATGTACATTTGTACAAAAATGTTATTAGTTTAAAAGTGAGTTTTTCTTCAATTTCAGGTATTTTTGTTTTCATTTAATAGCGCAACATGTAGTGATCACTGACATAATCACAAACGATGTTACGTTTATGTCATCAGGAAATCACAAGTTATCTTCTGTATATTTGAGCAAAGTTCTAACAGTCCTTATCTCGTCATGGGCAAAATTGACCAATGTAATAACAATGTGAAGAAAAAAGTTGTGTGATTATTGCATGAAAATCATGTTTAAATAACGTTATTATCAAGTGATAATCGGGTGATATAATTTAACATGATAATCAAGCCTAACTTAATATACCAAAGTCAAAAGGAAATTTCAGAATTGAGACTATCCGGATACAATACAACAGTCAACACTAAGATAAAACAATGTGGTTGTAAAATGCTGCCGTTAGGCGGAGCAGATTTGTTTCAAATAAAGTTTGTTCAGCTTACTGCAAAGACCAATGATTTTGTGCTCTGATTATCAAGATAATTTATTTTATTACATATTTTTTGCATAATACTTAGCCAAAAAGAAGAACATGCTTGCATGCTTCCCTGATGATATAAAATGGGCTAAATGTAATTATATACTTGATAATTTATGAATAATAAAGATAACAGGGAAAAATCAATAATGACTTACCACATAAACAACATCCAATTATAACAAAGGTAATTTTATCATTTATTATATACATTGACTTCAAAAGGCAATACAAATTTGTAAGACTCTAAAACCCGATGGTACGGTAAAGTGCGATGGTCACGCTAAAGTGCGATGGTTGCGCTAAAGTGTGATGGTCTGGTGCGCTAAAGTGTGATGGTTCTTCTATAGTGTGATGGTGAACACGCTAAAGTGTGATGGTAGTTATGCTTAAAGTGCGATGGTCGCGTTTAAGCGTGTTATAGTTATTTACATTATTCTCTTACATTGCCTACTGTGTAATTTTTGTAGACATATCTGTAGCGGGTAGACAAGTCGGCAGGTCGACAGATCGGGGAATACTACATGTACATCCCGGCTAAGACGTTATATAAACATCACGAGACACATTGGGTATCCTGAATTCAAAAAATGATCGATTAAGATTGATTAGTTTTGGCCTGTTTGTAAATTCTGCCTGTATTCCTAGTACTGCATGATAAATAGTGGTATTCTGTTCATGTAGTACTACTTGCATTTTAATATCATCCAGATTTGATCAGTAATCGATTGATTACATCAACTAATCAATCAATTATCGATCAAATTTCCCGAGCGTTTGATCGATTAAAATTTAATCGATTTCCAACTATAACTTACCATAATTCTCAAGTACTGTGTATTACAGTTTCACCTGTTTTCTCAAGAGTTATTTCAAAATATGTGTAGTGCTATCTTTAGTTTTGTTTTCATATTTAGGCTAAATTTTTCGATGTAATCGATCGGAGATCGATCATTTTCAACAATGGTGAGTTTGATCGATAAATCCCTGTCATCAATCGATTACTTATCAAATAAGATTGATAAATGATTGATAACCAATCTCATCGATTAGTTATATCTGGTATCATTAAGATAAAGAATTTAGCTGATCATTATCGATCATAAATCAATCATTATCCATCGTGTTTTGCTAATCAAAACAATCGATCAAACTCATTACAGAGTTTGATCTATCAGTGTTCGATTAAGAGAACTCATCAATCGATAACTGTTCGAAATGTGATTGATTAGAGAATTACAACTGTTTATACAGCATTCTGAAACATTGTTGGTACAGTGGTACTTTCCCGGAATTGTGGAACTTCAGTCGCTCCCAATTAATGATAACTCAAACAGATTTTGTCAGTCCTTTTGAGTTCAAGCCACCCAAGTTTAGAAAGGAAATCAACTAATTAAGCAGGAAATCAACTGATTTAGCAGTAATGTTGAGTAATGTAATGTATAATCATATTTCAGATCAGACACACAAACTTACATTACAAGAAGCTAATGATAAACAGACAACAGAGCTATTGCTTGAACCTCATAATTCAGGGTTTGAAATTAGCGGTCGCCCACTCGCCATTTGCGAGTAAATTTCAGTGTGGGCCCTTAAAAATCTCATCTCAGTCGTCCACTTGGCGAGTGAAAATTAGAAAAAATAAAATAGTGTAAATCTAGATGTAATAATTCCTATTCACCAAGATCGAAATCCGAAAAATATCGACATTTCCATCGATCGATTTTAAGCCCCGATTTTTTGTTTTGATATTAAACAGATAACCGCTTATATCACGCTTCGCTCTATGAACTTAGAGTAACGAAGTGTAGTAGCCCCGGAACCAGCTTATTCTGATGTATGCGAATCTTATCTCCAGTTAAGGAGATTTACGGCTGTTCTATTTAACACCTCCGTATAAGGATGTCAATTTTTGCATTAATTTTGCGTCATTTAAGGATTGAAATAAAGAATTTAGTTATTGTTGTAAAGGGATTTAGGTAACAAATAATTCTTTTAACAACGATGATTTCTCTGTTGTCTTTATATTGCACACACCATGCTGTTTTCTGTTGAGTCATATTACGGAATGTTATAGTACACTTTTCCGACTTTGATTTTTAATTTTATATGTTCGTTCAAAATATCCGGTTGGCGAAATGTTTCGCCAAGCCGATTTAAGTCAGTTCTTTTTGGGGAACTCTGGGCTTCTTAAAAGGCAAAATGAACAGAGAACACAATATTTTAGAGATTACGAAAAGTCCAAACGCTCTAGACAATTTTTAAAGCCCGAATGGAAACAAAACCGTTCATGGTTAGTTGATACTGAAACCGGCATGGTTTGTTAATATTGCAAAGAACAAAAAAAATGAAAATTCATTTACTACAGGATGTACAAGCTACAAACATCCACACCATATGTCAAGCTCTAAATCGCCCCGAAATTTGATTTCAACTATAAATTTCTGAAGTCATAGTGTATTGGTGCAGTTAAAATAAGTTTATTTTCTGTATTAAATTATAGTTTCTGAATGGCCAATTTTGCTGCCAGGAAATGGCCAGAATGCAGAATTTTACACCATTTATCCATGGACTCCCGGACCCCCTGCCGTAGGGCACCTCGCAAGCGAGGTGGCAGGCGCGCTATGGGCCCCTAACAAATTATGTGGGCTACCAAAATTAATTTAGTAGGGGCCCACTTGGCCCCTAAAATATTTCCTTAGCTTCAAACCCTGATAATAATCATGAAGTAAAGCAGACTTCAGAAACCAATAATCAACATAAAGTAAAGCAGACTTCAGAAACCAATAATCAACATGAAGTAAAGCAGACTGCAGAAACCAATGATCAGCATGAGGTAAAGCAGACTTCAGAAACCGATGATAAACATGAAGTAAAGACTGCAGAAACCGATAATAAACATGAAGTAAAGCAGAGTTCAGATACTGATGATAAACATGTAGTAAAGCAGACTGCAGAAACAGATGATCAACAGACAACAGAGCTATCGTTTGAACCTGATGATACACATGAAGTAAAGCAGACTTCAGAAACCAATGATCAGCATGAGGTAAATCAGACTTCAGAAACTGATGAGAAACATGAAGTAAAGCAGACTGCAGAAACCGATAATCAACAGACAACTGAGCTATCGTTTGAACCTGATGATAAACATGTAGTAAAGCAGACTTCAGAAACCAATGATCAGCATGAAGTAAATCAGACTTCAGAAACTGATGAGAAACATGAAGTAAAGCAGACTGCAGAAACCGATAATCAACAGACAACTGAGCTATCGTTTGAACCTGATGATAAACATGTAGTAAAGCAGACTTCATAAACTGATGATCAGCATGAAGTAAAGGTCAAAGGTGGAATATGGCGGAAAGACGTAGGTTAATTTTGTCCAGAGAAATCCGGTAAATTCAACTGTTTACACCAAGACTTCTGTATTTTGGAGCCTATTAGACTTTTATATATACGTTGTGACGAGATATAACAAAAAATGTATGCTGAAAAAATGCATAAGTAAGAAGTTATAATTATGGATTGACCGGTGAGTACCGTTCTCGGGTACATTCGCACTTTTGATTGTCCGGTTTGACCAGTTAAAAAACGTAAACATAAACAATTCACCTGTTCACTTGTACATGTGGTATATAAATACATTTTATTTGAGTGTTGACTATTATCGAACAATTTAAAAACACGAACCAAAACCAACGACTTGTATGTTATATTACAAAGACACTGTTAATTTATCACAATGCAGTCGAATAAAAATAAACCAGAGGTGTCAACACCAAAACGGAAAGTAAATGATAGGTCGTCTACCTCTAGTAACGACACTAGCTTTGAAAGCTCTAAGCCTGTGCAAAAAAAACAAACTGTCAAAAATCCACAGGAAAAGGCACCAAAAGGAAATGAAAAAAACCCAACACAGACAGGTGAAAATGATAAGGTACAACAGAAAATCACCTCTTTCCAAACAGCAAAAGGGGGGAGTCGAGCGGATAATCAAGACCCTATCCTGAAAGAATTAACAACACTAGGAACAATGGTACTTGAAATTAACACAAAAATGAACAGTATGATAACAAAAGAGGAATTTCAAAATAACTTCGAAAAACTAGTAACCAAAAGTGATCTTGAAAAGGTAGTTGATAGGGTAAAAAGGGAAATTACAACGGAAATGACCGAAAAAATGGATAAATTAGAGAGTAGAATCTTTGAATTGGAAATAAAAAACGACGATTTATACAAAAAAAATGAAAATCTAAGGGAGCAAATACAATATAGTCGAGAATATATTGAAGATGTTGATTATGGGGTACAAATGGCTTTAAAAAAGACTAACGATCTCGAGCAATACACTCGGAAGAGCAGTGTAAGGATCTTTGGACTGGAAGACGAAAAAAATGAGGAAATTGCTATAACAATTGCAAAGGTCAATAATCTTTTAAATGACAAACTGCACATGGACACCAAAGAAAGTGATATAAACATTGCTCACAGACTTGGACCGTATACCAACAAAAAATGTAGACCCATAATTGTTAGATTTATGTCCAGGCAACACAAAATCGAAACAATAAAAAGAAGAAAAGCTTTAGCAAAATCTAGATACGTCATAAAAGAGGACTTGACAAAGGAAAACGAAAATCTAATATACGAACTTCAAAACTCGGACAATGTAGAAGCTGCATGGTCGAATGAAGGAAAAATATTTGCTAAAATTCAACCAAGTGGAGCGATCATCAGAATATTCCACGACACTGATCTAACTAACTTACAACCGCCAAAAAACTGGAGACCGCGCATTAAATTAAACTCAATGACTTCAATGCATTATACCTTTTTGCTTTGTTTTTTTGTTTTTTGTTTTGCCATTATGTTATTCTTTGTAGCTGTTTTATCCTCTTTTCAAAGAAATAGTGTCACCTAATTTAAAATATAATCCACATCTCTGTGCATGCTTGCTATATTATTATATACATGAACATATGTTGTTAAAAATATTTTTTATTTAAAGATAATACGGAAAAATTCAACCATCCGGTTCAATTTCTATCTTATACTTCACCCATAACTTCCGGTTAACGGTGAAAGAAAAAATGTAAACACTGACAACACAAATAAACAGTTTAAATATCAATTAGAAACGACGAAACGTTATCATGGGAATACCTGGGAAAAAAAACATGGGCAAGACAAATCCGACAAACATAACATATCTTTGCAACGAAAAAATCCACACATATTTGTATGCTTTATTTAATTATGTCTATGCATTGATAATGATACAGTCCAGTGCCGGCAGTGGCAGCGCAGGAAGCTCCTTTTCTCAGTAACTTACACACATCACGATACACCATATTTGTTTACACATTTACTATGCAAACATGTACATTGTACCAGTATTATATATATGTAGTACATCCACAACTTGTCTTCACCACACCCTATGATCCAATTAATTTACCTTAAGCTACTATGATTGGCCATTGGGTCTATATATCATTGAGCATAGTCATCATGATAAACTGTAGCTATTTACTGTTTGAGAAAAGGCCACTACCCAGTAATCACACACGAGTAAACTATAACATAGAGTGAGTGAACATAATCATACGGGGTAGATATCAGGTAGACCGATACTCTTGTACATGTAATGACGTATCACCCTAGCTTAATATAAAAGTTCATTTATCTGCAGGTGGGTCATGATTAGGTTAGTTTCTTATTAAACTACACATTTATTTAGGACATTATGGTTAAACAGTATTTGGTCCATACATTCACTCTGGAATGTGCATGTTAATCTGAGACAGGTCATTGTGATGTCAGTTTCACAGTCTACTGATTATGTTAAATGCATTTACTATGATGTAGACATCAGGTCTTTGGGTCCGGGTCAGTTATTTAATTATTTTGTGTTGAGAAAACAAGACTGTCAGGCACTCAATATTATATCCCCCATTATGGACCAAATGTGTTGATCCATTTCCCACTCCAGAATATACTGTACATGTCAGTCTGTCCCATGTCATCTTGACCTTGACCTTATCTCCACATTATACTGTCATGTTAAATACACATAAGCATCAAAATTCTATACATGTATATAGGTCAGTTTCTGAAGAACCACATATTTTTTTTCATATTATGGATCGACTATTTTTTGGTTCAATAATGTAATATACACAGTACATGTCAGCACGATATAATAATATTGCCATGACCTAATTTTCACAGTCTACTGACTTAAAATGTGTATTAAGTTTACAGGTCAACTAAGCCATGTTTGTTTGGTCCATGTATTTATCACTGATAGTACTCGTCAGCATACACTTGTCAGCTTGACCTTGACCTCATTTTCAGATTCTATAATAATAATTGATTAAGTTCAGATTAACAACTATACTCTGTCCAAACATTGATTCTTTCTAATGGATTCATATTAACCTGGCATGTTACCCCACATCATGGAAGACCTGGTCCATGCAGCCATCTTGGACAATCTGGCACACATAACATGGTCTTAGATGGTCTTGATCTTTATACTATATTTAAGTTTATATGTTTTAAATCATTTTATTTTTTGGCTGCAATATAGGTGGGACATACCTGGTACAGCAAATTCAATTTAATATTTAGATGTACATGTGAATGATGATTGGTAAAGGGTGCAAGAAGTATTATGTGGAGATGTACATAGTGTGTCTGGTCAATCCATAAATATTTTCAAATTTGACCTTGAAATGTTTTTGTATATATATTTTTATATGTTATGTGTTGAAGTGTATTGACATGTGATATATTGTATATTGTTGTTCTACCCATCTATCCTCATGGTACAGTTACAGGTTTTATCAGATTATGGTTAATATTGGAACTTTTAATGTGAAGGGGCTGGCAAATGATAAAAAGAGGAAGGAAATATTTTACTGGTTAAAGGAAAAAAAATGAATATTTATTTTCTGCAGGAAACACACTGCAATAATGAAACAGAATCAAAATTTCAGTCAGATTGGGGAGATAAATGTATATTTTCAAATAAAAACTCTCACAGAGTGCAGGAGTAATGATTTTATTTAATTCAAACTTTGATTATGAAATAGAAGACTATATAAAAGATAACGATGGACGATTTTTGATCTGTATATTGAAAGTCAATAATGAAAAGATATTGTTAGCAAACTATTATGGTTTGAACTCTGATGAAATTTACCTTCTAGAAGACTTCTGTAACAGAATAGAACAGTTTAATGATATGCCTATTGTTTGTGGAGGGGATTGGAATCTAATTATGGAAAATATAGATAACAAAGTATTAACACATAAAAAAAATAGGGAACATCTACGTCAATTCATGGACAGAAATGACTTGATTGACATTTGGAGAATTCGTAATCCTATGGAAAAAAGATATTCATGGAGACAAAAATACCCCAATATACAATGTAGACTTGATTCCTTTTCGATTTCTGTTGGACTTGGTAACATCACAAGAAAAACAGACATAAGCTATGGTGTCAAAAGTGATCATTCTTTTATTCTACTCGAAATTGATAAACAAAATCTGAAAAGAGGGAAAGGATTTTATAAATTTAACACATCTCTTCTTCTTGATGACAAGTTCATTGAGAATCTACAAAAGTTAATACAAGAGAAAGAAACTTTGTACAATAATGAAAATATAAATCCAACTTTAATTTGGGAGCTAATCAAAAGCGATATCAGAGGTTATGCTATCAAATATTCATCGGAAGTTAAAAAACAAGAAACAGAGGTTATTAAAGATAAAGAAAGGGAACTTAACACTCTAGAAGCTTTACAAGAATCACTAAATTATACAGATCAAAACATTGAGAATAACATACTGACTATTAAAAATGATTTGAAAACATACTTCGAAAAGAAAACAGAGGGGGCTATAATAAGATCAAAAGCATGTTGGCTGAGGGAAGGGGAACGTAACTCAAAATTAGAAAGAAGAAACTATATTAATAAATCAATACAAACCCTAGTCACAGATAGTGGGCACACAGTCTCTAGGTTTACAGATGTGTTAAATGAGCAAAACAAATTTTACAGCTCACTTTATTCAAGTAAAGAAACAGAAGATAATTTAAATGTTCATTTAGTTGACAAATTTTTTCCGGATGATGCCGAAATTCCAAAATTAAATGAAAATGAAAAAGAATCTTGTGAAGGTATGATATCAGAAGAAGAATGTGTTAAAGCTATCAAATCAATGCAGAATGGAAAATCACCAGGAACTGATGGTCTTCCAGTTGAATTTTACAAAATATTTTGGAAAAACATTGGTAATGAATTCGTTTTCATATAGTTATGAAAATGAAAACATGTCAATTTCACAAAAACAAAGCATTATTACATTATTACCCCAAAAAAATAATGATGTAAGATTTCTGAAAAACTGGAGACCTATATCTTTACTATATACAAAATACAAGATAATGACAAAATGTATTGCGACACGATTAAAAAATAATCTTATTAAAATTATAAACAAAAGTCAGTCCGGTTTTATAAAGGGCCGATATATAGGTGATAATATTAGAAGTCTTCTAGAGGTTATAGATCTTGCAGAGGAAGAGAACCTTTCATGTATTGTTTTGTCAATAGACTTTGAGAAAGCATTTGATACAATCAGTTTGAAATTAAAAAACAAATATCTTTCCTTTTTTAATTTTGGCGAATCATTTCAGCAATAGATAAAAGTATTTTTCACTGCTATAACTAGCTGTGTATTAAATACTGGATGGACTATACAATTTTTTTCTGTATCTCGTGGTGTTCGTCAAGGATGTCCGATTTCTCCTTATTTATTTCTTTTATGTGCAGAAATTCTAGGAATAGCCATAAGGCAATCAAAAGATATAAAAGGGTTTTGTTATAAAAGAAAAGAGATAAAACTGTCTCAATATGCAGACGATACACAAATTTTATTAGACGGTAGTGAAAAATCGGTCCGCAATACAGTAAATTTATTAAATAACTTTACAAAAATTAGTGGGTTGAAAGTTAATTATAATAAATCAGAATTAGCGCCACTGGGTCGATCTCGAATGGAAATTTACACACATAATTTCTCACCAGGTATGAAAATTACAGTTGATAAAATGAAAATATTGGGAATCACTATACCAACAAATGGGAAATATGAAGACTTGATAAAGTTAAATTATGATGAAAAAAAGGTAAAAATAAAAAATATCATTCAGTCGTGGAGTAAAAGAAGCTTGACTTTATTTGGAAAGGTAACAATTATAAAAAGTTTAATTGTACCACAGCTAACATACCTCTTATCTGTATTACCAAATCCAGGACAAAACTACCTTAAAGATATTGATAGCTTAATTTTCAATTTTCTGTGGGATAATAAACCGCCAAAAATAAAGAGGGAAGTAATTCTGCAAAAGGCAAATCAAGGAGGTTTAAACATCACCGATATATATACTTACAGCAAATCTGTAAAATTTCAGTGGGTCAAAAAGCTGTTGGATAGTTCATTTGAAAGCTCTTGGAAGGATATTATAAAATTGCGATATCACATATTTAATCAAAATTTTATTTTTAATTGTGATCTAAATACCTCTGATATTGACAACATAACAATGAAACATATATTTTGGACAGATTTGTTGAAATTTTTCTTTGAATTAAAAACAAAGGAAAAGATACCTCTTAATGTTGACAGTATTATTTGGTATAACTCATCTCTAAAAATTGAAGGAAAAACACTTTTTTACAAAGAATTGTTTGATAATAATATCATATTTATCAATGATATCTTAGATGAAGAAAATAAATTTAAAACTTATGATGAATTAAAAAATCAGCTTAATTGCAAACTTAACTTTTTGAAGTACTTTAGTCTAATATCCATGATTAAAAGTAAGAATGTAACCAACATAACAAATGCAGAATATAGAAGCCATTTAATTAACACAATTCTGAATTCCAAGAGCTTATCAAAGGAAATATATAACAAACTTAGCCCACTGGAAAATTTAGAAGTTGATTCAATAAAAGGCATTTCTAAGTGGAAATCAGATATGGAGACAGATATTAATATCAGTGACGTCTTCTGTAATTTATATCTTGTCACAAATGATTCGAAACTAAACAATTTCCAGTACAAACTTCTTCATAGAACTTTACCGACAAACACATTCTTGGTTAAAATTGGGATAAAGAACTCGGACCTTTGTATTTTTTGTAAAAATGACACTGACTCAATTCTTCATTATATCTGGCTTTGCCCTGTAGTAAAACTGTTTTGGAATCGGGTAAAAACATGGTTAGAAGAAATTTTTGATATTCCTATTGAGTTAAATATGGCAAATATAGTGTTTATTACAAATGTCAATGAATATCCATTCGAGATCATCGAATTTGTGATGCTATTCACAAAATATTATATCCATTGCTGTAAGTGGTCAAATAATTTGCCAACAATAGAAGTACTTAAAGCAAAATTAAAAAGTAGGGACAAAATGGAGAGATCAAATTCAATCTTTAAGGATAAGTTGAAAGACCATGAGGATAGGTGGCTGAAATTACTGTAATTTAGCATTGTTATTGCTGTTCTATACCCTTAGCAGAAACAAATTATATAAACTATTTGTAACAGTTTAATCATTCTGATCATTGTAAACTTAATTTTTAGATTAATTTATATATTTATAAATAAATAATGGTTTATTGGGAATAGGGCGGTAATTACAATTACAATTGCTGAACACACAAATAGCAATAACTGTCATTTACACTTGTAATATGTTTGTATTGTTCTGTGCATGCGATGTGATGAATGTGTTGTCTGTAAAAAAAAATGAAAATTTACAAAAAAAAAAAAAAAAAAAATAAATGAAGTAAATCAGACTTCAGAAACTGATGAGAAACATGAAGTAAAGCAGACTGCAGAAACCGATGGTCAACATGAAGTAAAGCAGACTGCAGAAACCGATGATCAACAGACAACAGAGCTATCATTTGAACCTGAAGATATACACGTAGTAAAGCAGACTTCAGAAACCAATGATCAGCATGAAGTAAATCAGACTTCAGAAACTGATGATCAGCATGAAGTAAAGCAGACTGCAGAAACCAATGATCAGCATGAGTCTGATGATGGGATGGACAAGAAACAAGTGGAAGAATTGAGTGACCAAGAAAATGTATCTTCCCACGACCAGAAAACTCGTACCACAAAATCGATGAAGAGAAAGAATCCCTCCGATGGAAAGAGCTTTCATAGAAAAAAGAAACATAGAATTAACTCAGAGTCTGATAATGGGATGGACAAGAAACAAGTGGAGGAATTGAGTGACCAAGAAGTGAGAGGTTTCACTCCCTTCAAGTGTAATGTACTTTGTTCGTTTGGTCAATATAAATGTACTTGTTTTAGCATCTACAAAAATGCAATTATTAAATATTCATCTTTCAAACAATCATAATTAGTTTGGATTTCTACATGCATATACCCCCGCCTGACTAGGTGCAGGTATAAGAATAATAATCCAAATTAATAATGAATGTTGGCAAGAAGAATATTTAAATCCAAGCACATACATGACATATGAAGCAGTGGATGTTGGTCCTATGTTGAAGACTGCTATGCCTTCTCTGTATGAGGTTTTGAAGACTGCTCAACATTCTCTGTATGATGTTTTGTATTTTGCTGTTTTGTTGGATCATTGTCTCATGTCCTATTCTACATCTTAGTATTTTTCAGTGTGTTGTATTTTAAAGTGCAGTATTAGTTGTAATAATTCTAGTCCAGTGGTTTCCTTGGTCATGAACATGGTTGGTCAGTAGACATGTTAGAGATTTTTTATTGCACAATTACTTGTACATGTATATGAACTATTTCAAATGTGAACATTATTTTTAGGTGATAAAGTTAATACTGAGTCAAAAATACCAACAGTAGGCACCATATATGGAATAATTTTGAACTGCAGGAATAAGAAAGCTTCTGCCATTCAGACTTTATACAGCTCTTGTTATTAGATATCATGCAGACAATAAGGTACAACTGTATAAGTTTAAATAAGGTACACATAAACAAGTTTAAACTAAGGTACAAATGTAATTAAAATCGAAATCAACACTTGCTTGGAGGGCTCAGCTTTGCTGAGTGAGGGGTTTCACTCCCTTCAAATGTAATGTACTTAATAATCTTATTTACTCAAAAGAATCAACAGATAGATTACTATCGTGATTATAGGTAATATGTGTATGCTTTTAGGCTGAATGTTGTTGTCTTCATACAGAATAATGGGAAGTAGACTTCTATGAGTTTATCCGGAATATTATAAGTAAATATAGCAGGTCTAGATCACTTGTGGTCATTGGATAAAACACAATGTATATACATTCCATACCTACAGTACCTACATGTACATGAACTAACAAATAATACATGTATAATGAGTTGCTATACAGTAATCCAACAATTAGTTATTTAAAAATGTAATTTCAGAAATGACCCATTTGTGAAATTGTATAAAGGTCCATAACTCAGATGTGAATCAGCTGAGTGTTCCCAAGGATAAAGTGGTGTGTGTACCTTCAACATGTCAATGATGATCTACAAATCATAATAAAGCAGATAAACATACATTCATAACTAACTATTTACAATACTAACAGTCCATATTAAGGATAATAAACAATGGATCTAAAACTAGTATACAGCTTTGTTCTATATTTGAGATATGAATTAACCGAGCGACCAGCAAACTTTCCAGAAGAAAAAGAAGACAAATTATGTTGTTTGTAGAGAATTGCTACTCAGATAATTGATATGGTATACACTTCATCACAAGATACAGTGAAAAAAATTATGAACACACAAGAGGAGAATTTGGCTGATGAATACCCCCTTTGCATTTGCAAACAAGAAATACCAGGCTCCACCATGGTATTTTGTTCTAATATGAATTGTCCAAATGGTGTGTGGTTCCATCTTGATTGCATGGACATGGAAGATGAAGGTGACTGGTTCTGCAGTGACAATTGTAAAAAACAGAAAAGACAAAAAAAGACAACATCACGAAAAAAGAAGCCAGTTGCCGAATGTATATTTACAGATCACAAGAGAAATTATACTCTTAGAGTCATATGGAGAGGGCTAAACCAGCAAGTCCGTAAGGATGCCATCAGGGAAAATGATGGAAACCAGATAATCATGCACTGGAAATTTGATATGCTACACTTCTATGACAAGCATCACCCAAAGTACTTTCTAATTTGACAAAGACTACTTGGTGCGATCAATGCTGCCGTTTCAAAACGACTTCAACATACTCTGAAGTGGAACCGAAGTCAATCCAAACGGAGGGAAAGAAAAAAATATAGCAATGGACTTGCAGATGGAATTTGTCGATAAAGAGTACAAAGGTCTCTTTAATGAACAGATTAAAAAGAAGTGAATAATGCATACCTTAAAAAAAATAAATGTCTCTCTTGGAAAATATAAAACTTAAAAAATTCAATGTCGTGTAAATAAAGTCTGGCCTGGCAACATACGAAATGCTGAATAATGAATAATTACATCTTACATGAACTGTGCATTTCATAGCAGAAGGGAGGGTTACATGTTCATACACAATTCTTGTCAACAATGTTCCTGCAGACAACTTGATTTTCTTTCCAAAACAAACTAACAGCAACATGATGGTTTATGCCCAATAAAAATGAATGTGAATTTTGGTGTTTAATGCCACTTTCAGCAATATATCAGCTATATCGTGGCGACTAGTTTTAGTGGTGGAGGAAGCCGGAGTACCAGCAAAGAACCGCCTACCCTGGGCAAGCAACTGGTAAACTTCCAATAAAAATTACTATAGTCATAATGTAATACAAACTAACAGTAATTTCTGTCATATTTTCAGAGAGTGCGAATGATGCATGTGGTCATTTGACAGACACCACAATAGCAAGACATAGTCAAATGATTGGAGTCGAGAAGGGTTTACGAAATGCGAGTGTCAGAGTTGTCATGGTTCATTCAAAAACAACAACAGATAGGCAGAAAGATGTCATAAAATTGGTTCGATTGATACACAACGAGAACTTGTTCACAAACAAACCAGGAAGAAAACATGTCTCTTTCTCGGACATGGAGGTCAACTTGTTCAAAAACATTGTTCCGACAAATTTTAAGGCCAGACTGAAAAGATTGGTCAAGGAAATGGCTGAAAAGGAAGCTGTTGTTAAGCAAATGCAAGCAAATTAACTTGCTAACTTATCAAGCATTTATTTAGGAGTGCTGAGCAAAATGTTCACTTTTGATTCAATACTTGTCGGACATGTACAAAAGAAAACAGTTAATGGCTACAAGTACAATCTATAAAAAACATTTGTTCTGGATTAGAATGCTAAATGAAGTCATTGTTCACTATATTGATTGAACATTTGTCATACATGTACATTTAAAGTAAAACAGTTCATGGCAGTTTAACAAGAACAATTAGATAACAGAACTGTTCAGCATTTACAGAAGAAAAGCGTTGAACATGTTTAGTTTACAAAATGTTTGAGAGGATTATCTTCTTTTCCCTTACACTGACATGACTTTTGGCACACAATACAACATTTACCTTTTGTACAGGAACATATCTCATTACATTCTTCAGAACATGCAACATGATTTTTGAGAGATGTCAGTTCATTACCATCCTTGCCATCTAGCAAGAACGTTTGTAAAATATGTGTCCTTATACAACTGTCCAAATCAACTAGTTCTTTAAATTCTTCGTCTTGCAATTTGCCGAAGCTCCTCTTATAAGCATAGTATATGGCATAGCTGTCTCTACCATCACGCCCACATCGTCCAATTTCCTGATAGTAGGCAAGACTTGAAGTTGGTAATCCCCAGTGAACAACTAAATCTACATCTCTTATGTTGACACCCATGCCAAAGGCCACAGTGGATATCAGTAGCTTTATGTTGCTGCTTGTCAAAGTAAAGTCTTCCATGATTCTGTTTTTTTGTATCAAGAGTCCGTATTTGCATGAAACATTTCTATTCTTCTATTTTCTATGCTTCCCACGAATGTTTTCTCCATCAAGTTTGTAATAAGCCACATGTATATTTGGTAGCAAAGGTTTAAAGATCTAACATAAACGATGATTTTTTTGGAAATTTCAGTGGTTTTTACATGATCCAGAAGCCAAGCTAATTCTACATCAAATTTCTGTGTGCATCTTTCTAGATGGAGGAAAATATTTGGCCTGAAAATAAAATTGTATTGAAATGTAGATGTGCATATTAAATTGTTTAATTGTAATCTAAATTAAGTCTGTTTTTGAGGAAAATAAGTCTCACCCACCCATCCCCTATTAATTCTCTCTTTAGTTCAGTTGTTATGTAAGAAATTCGAAGTTTGCATTTTTTTCTGAGAATTTAGATTCCATGACAACAGTGGCCAGTTTGAAAATTTGAAAACCTGGATACACATCTACACATTATGAGGAACCATCCTATGAAGTTTTATTGAAATCTACCAACAGGTGTAGGCCTAGGGGGAGTTGCGAGAACAAATTTTTGTGACGGAGTGACACAGTCTGGGCAAAAACAATATTAGTCCCATTGTAGGTTAAGAGACTTAACCTCAAAATGAAATTGCAGTGTATGGTTTCAAAACCTAAAAGTTCCATTCAAAAAAGAAATATGCTATATGTGTGCTAGCAATAAATTTAAAATACATATTTCATACCAAATGTTGAGATTATTGCATGCTTAGTTCATATGAACTGGGTAACTATATAGGATACCATGTTAAATTCTGAACAAACAGAAAGAATGTGGTTCTTCTAGTATAAATTTAACTGAAATACAATGCTGTTTTTTTTTTTATAGAAAAGAGTACTTGCATCCAATACAGTCAAAAATGCAATGCAACATATTCAAAATTTTAATTCCTGTATCTATACATACACAAAAGTAAAACAAAAGAAAAAATTACAGTACCTATTGGGCAATGCAGCAATTACTTTGATTTCTTCTCTCTGAAATCCAAGTAATTCATACACCTCATCCTGGATCTTTTTTGTTGTTGTTGCTGTCAGAGCAAGATTGGGTATCTCCAATAGGCTTTGTAGGCTTGATACTAGTTTGTAAGATGGTCGGAAGTCTAGTCCCCTTAAATGTGAAGAAAATTATTCATCAAGTATTTCTATATCTGTGTGCATAGTGTTTTTTAAACAAATTAACTTGTATCCAATTGCTGCTTGCTCAAAATAATAAGATGAACCATATAACCCCTACCAGTTCTCAAATTTATCTCTTCTTGGTAATTAATATTGCATTCTTTTCAACGTCAAAATTACAAGATGAGATTAAAACAGGGAAGTTTGAATTGAATAAATTCCATGCAAGTAAAAAAGATCCTTTTTACTAATGTCTTTTTTTCCTGATCATTATGCTTGTTAAATAGGTTTCCATCGATGGAGTTCCCCAAGCATTTTTATCTTTCCGGTTTGTTGACATAATCGTCATCACAGTTCATAACCGTTTCTGGAATGTAGGCCAAGCAAATTGTATTTTAAAATAGTTTGAAAATATGATGAATGATCATTCAGATTCCACCATTTTCTAGAAAATGGCCGATTTTACCGGGAAAATACATGCAAGTAGTCACAAAATGTCAGATTATTTTGCATTTCCACTGCTGCTTTAAAAACAAATATACCCCTTACTTCTTGGGATAATGAAATGAAATTCACTGAGAAGATAGAAAAAGAATTAATTTACAGCAATAATCAAAATTTATAGCATAAATTGAACAGAGAATTATATTAAACCAGACAGAAAAATGAGATTATCTGGGTAAAAAACACCTGTCATTATTACAAATAGCATCAACAAAACTGTATTGTTACCACTCTGTGATAATAAACGTGATTAAAATAAATTGAAATCAGGCCATAAAAAAGAATATGTTTGTTTGCCCGAACCCGACCGACTCATAAAAAAGCACCCGACTCAAAATCTTTTTTTGTTCAAAAATCGCGAATTTTTTCCGTATCCATGTCCGTATTGATTTTGTTACATAGTTTAAACTAATCCGTTCAGCCCTTTATCACACGACAATTTGTGTTATGTAAAGCATCTAATGATACGGATGAAGCATAACATAATGGCTTTTCGGTTTTTTACCCTCTCGTCATCTGTGCACGTAAAAATTGAATTGAAATCAAGACCGATAGTTTCCAGCAGACTCTATCGTTTTGAAAACACAAAAACATGGCATGAAGTATTCGTTGAAGTGTGACGACGATTTCTTTCTGAGGAAAACATGAAATTTGTGTGACTGTCTTAGACCGACCGGGACACTCGTTTGAGCCCGATTTTGGAGGAACCAATCCAAGTCGTTCAAGAATTTGACTCCGCGTTAACATTTGCTACATTTGTTGTAAATAGATACGCTTCCAGTTCAGAAGAAAACGATATTAACAATGAATGTGAACAGGAAACATCAAGTACCCCCTCCCCCCCACCCCCCACAAACTTTTAATATATTGATGTAAGCACAGCTGCAGTGCACCAAATTACCACAGTTGCTGAATGAAGACGCACCTCCATTCACAGGTTTGTTCTGACACTGGCTGGGAAACAAATTAACGAAAAAATAAACTTGTCAAATCTGATATAGAGTTCAATGGTACAGTTGTTAAAGAACCCTGTCAAACAGCTCTCTATGAGTGGTCCGGAAGTGGCCGCTTGTCAGGCAAAATTACTGCTCTTACCCTGGGCAATAGCCTTCATTTTCCAGCGACAGTCAAAATTTTCCGCCTACCCTCCTTGTCGTCCTCCCTTTACAGACCTACCAATTGATTATTGTTCAACTTTATTTCGTCCTGATATGCATATAAATCTGCCACTGGAGGCTAAACAACATTCAATCAATCAATCCATAGCAATGAGCTGAGTCTCTAGGTTTTTCACAATTTTCTGTTGCATGAATGATCTGACATGGAAATTTTAATTAAAGTGAAGATGAAGTGTCAGATGCAACAATTATACCATTTGTTTTTTGTCACCGAGTCTGTCGGTCGCAATGTTTGTGCTTGTTTATCTCCATTGAATGGTATTAAAATAAAGGACAAGGTATTAAAGGGCACATATTCAATGGGCCCCAACTTTACATATTTTTCAAGAAGGGCATATTTCATAGTAAATGGTATAACATGAGAACTTAATAGTCTGACATGCTTTGTGAAACATTAAACATTGATTTTTGAAAATTTGAGTCTATTTCGAAATAATGCACATGTATGCGCAAAATGCTAGAAAATAGAAAGTTACGAAAATGAGTCCAAAATGAATGGTTTTTGTCATATTTAAGTATGAGAAAACCTGTGAGCCACAACAATATTATGAGGAAACATCAGTACTGTGATGTTACACCTTCTTTTATTTTGAAAATATTTTTGTGCAGGGGCGCTGGTATGCTTGACGTACTTAATTTTACAGAAAACATATGAAAAAACGCCTGCATATTTTGAGGTTTTTTGCAAAAATTTGTCTGTATTTACAATGTAAACATTGAGAAAAAAAATCGGGACATTGAAGTGGAAATGTTATAAGAAAGGATCTTAGTACAGATATATCTATATATGTGTCAATACCAAACTTAGCCTATCATTATTAAAGCATTTATAACGTTATGAGCAGGGCACGAAATTAACGCTGGTCCGCTAGCCCGAGGCTAGTAAAATCGGCGTCGGGCTAGAAGAACTCTCTTAGAAGCTAGTCCGATGGGCTAGTTAAAATTTCCAATTGTCAATTCTTGTTTCCACTTCATTAATTTTAATGACATAATTGAAAATCATAATTAGTCATTCATATTACTGTTTGTTTACGCTGTACACAATTTACCTGTGGGGAATTCCCTCGATAGCAATTTGATCCTAAAGGGTGGTATACGAATTGATCAAATTACTCGATAATCCGGGTAACTCAGTGAGCGTCAACATAATATAAGGTTCAAGAAATGTGGCGACACATTACCGGCGTAGAGCAATCAGCAAACCTCGGGTGATTCCGCTTCTCTCCCTCAATACGAGTACGGAATCAGCCGAAGTTGCGACGAGTGCGGCGTAGAGCAACCAGCGAAAAAAATTAAATTAGATAATAATGAAAAATTGGAGAGAAAAAGGACGTATGATCAGGTCAAAAGAAAAAGAAAAACAAGCTGGCAGAAAAACCGCAACTGGTTAGTTCACAACAGTGAAATAGACCGAATGACATGTTGGATTTGCATACAATATGCTTCTTCCGACAGGATGATGGTGACGTTGGTGATGACAATACTGACATTCTTTCTTCATTATAATTTTTTCAAATAAAATAATTATTTAATTTTTAGTAATTGTCCCCATGGTGGTCGAGCTAGTCACAGGGGCTCGCATTTATATTTTCACATCACCAGGTATGTGTTTAACACAGTTATATTTTCACATCACCAGGTATGTGTTTAACACAGTTATATTTTCACATCACCAGGTATGTGTTTAACACATACCTGGTGATGTGAAAATATAACTGCGAGCCCCTGTGGGGCTAGTTGATTTTTATATCTACTAGTCCTGCTGGCTAGTTGCAATTTTTGCTTAAATTCTACCCCTGGTTATGAGGTACAATAAAAAGAATTTCCCTACCTACCTACCCACACCTCAGAATGGTGGGTAGGGCTTGGGCAAACAGAAATATTTTTAAGTCTGGCCTGACAGTCATTAATTGTTTTACAAAAATATGGCAGAATGTAGTCAGTGTAATAGATTGCATTGACAAAAGCAAAAACACCAAATTCACTGGATTAAATACTTTATTAAATGGGTAAGCAAGTTTAATATTTGCATCAAATAATTAATTTTTAATACTTCAATTTCCAACTATTTAAAAAAAAAACATCCCTTGAAATTTTTCAGACAAAAAATTACACTGAAAAAGCTAAAATACTGTACTTTCTTAATCTAATTTACTTTTTAAGCTTGGTTGGCCTATGACAAAATCATGTGCTTTATTGACCTTTGACCGACTTTATGTGACGTAATAGGACGCCATTTGGAAAAAGGGTAGTAAACAAATATGGGTCAGTGTGTTATTATTATCGATCTTTTTTCCATGGAACTCTACACATATGAGCAAGAATAGACGAGGAACATATTTAAAAAGAAAAAAATGTTTACTTTTCAAACATGAAAAAAATAATCGAACATTATCCAATGACTGACCGACTTATTGTCAGACGAGGATACTAACGTCCTCTCTATAGGCCATGCCTACTCATATTATTTTGTGATATTAAACTTTCACTCAAATATATGCACACTGGCCAGACATAAATGCTATGTTCGCATCTAGGCAATGCCTACTCCATATTATTGATTCGTCTTGGACTAGATTGGCTATTATCTGTTCTATAAGGTTTGTCAGTTATCGCTTTCTGGTACTTTGGTAACAACTGGAAATGTCAATAACATTTTATGTGTGTGTGACGTATATGTTCACCCTATATTATGGGTTATCGTGTGTTATAGAATGTGAAGCAATATTCATCCAGTTTCAAAGCTGAGATGAGGTTCTTTAAAGGATATAATGATTATCGCCCCTTAGTAATGGCGACACGCAAATTTTGCTTGTAATGAACTGGAAATATACCTGGTAATTTGGTTGATGGCAGAAGGCTTCGTGGTGTGATTATCTTAAGAGGCAATCTTTGAACATATTTTGTGCATTTTATTTACAGAAATAATAAGAAATTAACTGTAAGCACACAGAAGTTGATCGCGTTTGTTTGAGCAGAATCAAAATGGCGGACAATGTGAATTCGCTCGAAGGTCTGCACATAGACTTATCTATGGAAAAAATTCTGCTAGAATACCCTCTTGAATGCTTGCCATCAAAATTAAACAAACGTACAGGGAAAGCCCTAAGATGCCCGTATGAGGCCATTGATCTAAACTTGTATGAGGAAGGGGCACGCATGATAACATTCCACACCACGTTGCCCAGAATTCAACCTTGGATAAAGGTCCTGAGTATCTTTTATTATAACAATTTGGGCAAACAGGACAATATTAAGCTAAGTTGGTCGGACATACCAGAGACTTGGTCAGACAGGCATGATGCGGCAAACTGTATTCTCATTGAAGTGAAAAACCTTGATGAAACACTGAAATATAATTTGACATTCTTTGTGACTACTGGTACAATCCGTGCCCAAGGTAGCCAATATAGGTTATTTACAGATAAACACTTCCCAACATTAATAAGAATCCTTAAACAAGTTCTTGAACATTTAGAAATAAATGCCACATGTGCCGCCGTACAACAAAATAATGCTGAAACTTGTGTTAAATTACCTGTCGCACCAGATAATATACAAGATAACACTGACACTTGCCCCAAACTGCCTTTGGTGCCTGAAAAAACACAGACGACTAATGATCACAATGATGACAATAACAATACTGTAACACTAAAGGTTCCAGATGATCAAATAACAACATTAGAAAACTGTTTTTTGGGAGCAATAAAAAAACTGGAAAATGTGACATTGATAGATTCGTCTAAAATACTGGATGCTGTAAATGCTTGCAATTCATCAATTGCAAATATAATCCCTCAACAAGGTACAAACAAATCTGCTGAGGCTATATGTGCAACACTTAAGCAACAAATGATAAATTTAAAAGAAGAAAGAGACTCACTTAAAGCACAACTTCAGCATGAAAGGGGAAATATTCTGCTGGTCAAATCACAGTATGAGGATACTTTAAAACATCAGAGAGAAATGTTAAACGAAACCAGAAATGAACTGAAAAATCTGGTAACATCTACAAATTCTGAGACTGCCTTCGTTTCTAATAGACTGGGTGAAAAAAACCAGGAAATACAGCAGCTTCTAGATTCAGAACGTGCTTTCAAAACAACCCTAGATAAAGCTCAAGATGAAATCCTTAATCTGAAAAGTCAGTTGTCAGACTCATTTGACAATGCAACACATGTGACAGGCATTAGCTCTGCTTCTGGAAAATTATGCCAGAAAAATGAACAGACAAAATATGATCAACCTCCAAAACCTGTTGCTCTCCTCATCGGAACCTCAAACATCAGTGGTATAAATGAAGAAAAACTCACGCCTGATGTTGAAGTTGTTAAGCACATTAGCTATACCCTGCAAGAATGCAGAGATTACATATTATCATGCAACCCACACACTCCCCCTGATGTGGTTGTACTACATTCTCTAACTAATGATCTCAAGACTAAGTCGCATCAGGACTGTGTGGAAGATCTCACTAGAATTATCACCATCATTAATAGAAAATGGAAAAATACAATATGCATCATATCATTAGCCACTCCGAGGAGGGATAATTTAAAATATCACACGAATGGTCAGATAGTAAATGCACTACTGAAGCAACAGTTTAGCGACGAAGATCACACTACCTCTGTTTGTCTCCTGGATCATCATAATTTGTACTTCGAAGGACAACCAAATTCAGATTTACTTAAGCCGGACGGATACCACTTAAATGAGAAAGGTGTATCACTCTTAGCAATGAACATAAAGAAAACTGTACATCACATTCTGAATATTCCATTACCAATAAGAAGACAAAGAAGCCGACCCCGAAACAGAATTGGCAGAGGAATTGGACGCGGCCGTTTTAGATAAACATGACATAATGGACTATACTTGCATATATAATTTATATATGCATATAAAATATGTTACAACAAAACAATACACTGTACAATCATCACCATGTAATATGTTATCAATGGTACATTTTTTTTTTTTTATTCAAATTCAAATAGTATGTGCATATAATTATTAACCTTTAATCCAGTACAGAATGTCTGCTAGCCAATACCAGGATATCACCAAAAAATTTTAAAACTACCAATAACTTAACTGGTTACATAAAAACAAAATACCACTGTTTTAATCAGCAAAAGTATTAACTGATTTTTCAACCCTCCTTTATTTTTTAATAGTTGGGTTATTATAGAACAGTGTAAATAATATTCCTTGTATTTTCCTTTTAATCTACACTTGGAAGTATAATAACCACTTTTCTCTTCCTACAATAGTGTGGGTGTTTTTTGTTTTTTTGTTGTTGTTTTTGGTTTTTTTTTGGGTTCTTTTTTTTGTTGTTTGTTTGTGCAATCAGAAAAGTAGCACTCTTTTGTCCCAAAAATAACCAAGATCAGTAATACTTTATGAAAATTAGTAATGGTCCCATTACACTCATCAACCTCCTTAAAAATGTGTTTTTTAAATGTAAGAGGTCTGAAAAACAAGGAGGGCAGTAAATTAGAGGATCTCTTTTTTATCAACAAAATTAACAAGTATGACATTGTGTTTTTAGCTGAAACACATATTGGTTATGAATCCAATATTCACAGTGGGAACATTTTATTTTTATCAAATATGTAGGCCTATATGTAGACCCAATAACCGCTATTTTGGAGGGTTAGCTATATTAACTAAGTCTCATATAAGACCACATGTAAAAATTCAAAAAAATACAAACCCTGATTTTCAGTGGATAAAATTAGAAAAATCCTTCTTTGGATTTTTGAAAGACCTATATATTTGTTTGGTTTATAACCCACCTATGACATCATCATATACCCAGGGGCTCAACCATGATATTCTAGAATGCATAGAAAACGAAACAGTTGAATACAAGAAATATGGTAATATCCTTTTATGTGGTGATTTCAATGCCAGCGTCTCAAGTTCTGATGACTTTATCATAGACGATGATAACTCACATACACCCCTTTTTAACAACTATACTGTTGATAAGCAAATCCGATGCCGTAAGAGTAAAGATACCACTTTAGACACACGGGGAAAGGAACTTATTGATTTTTGTATTTCTAATCAGATTAGAATGTTAAATGGTAGAGTCCTTGGTGATTTATGTGGCAACTACACTTGCTACACGACAAATGGTACAAGTATTGTCGATTATACTTTAATCTCGGAGAGTATTCTGGATCAACTATTGTATTTTAATGTTAATAATTTTGTACCTACAATATCAGATTGTCATTGTATAATTGAATGGTCAATGTCAGCAAAATTTACTATTGATATAATAGCTGATGAGGTTAAATTGTATGACAAAAGTAGTAATTTTATATGGTCAGATGATTCTATAGATGAATTCCAGGCAGCCCTTTTATCTCCAGATATATAGAAAAAAATAGAAAATTTTAAAAATAAAGATATTGATAATTCACAAATCTTAATTGATGATGCGTCAGCAGAACTATCAAATATATTTATTTCAGCCGCCTCAATTTCACTCAAACGGGGTACAAAGAGTAAAAAAAGTTGCAAAGATAAGAAATGGCATGATACAGATCTTAAGTCACTTAGGAGGAAGTTAATAAATTACGGGAAAGTCTACAGTAAATTCCCACATGATCCTTTAGTACGAGGGCATTATTTCAAACTTGACAAGCAATATTCCAGACTGAGGAAGTTCAAATACAAGGAGTACAAGAACTCTCTGATTGATCAGCTTCAGTCTCTTCATGACGATAACCCAAAATTGTATTGGAATATTATTAACGAACTCAAAAACAAAAAAAATAACGATTATAGTTCTGCTGTAGCACCATCCAAGTGGTTGTCCTATTTCCAATCCCTTGGAGAACTTAAAGAATCATATAAAGTAAGACTATCTCAGTTGGAGAGAAGACTTGATGACCTTGAAAAGATACCATGTTATAATGATTTAGATAATGTTATTTCCCAAAAAGAGATCACCTCAGCAATATCAAAGCTGAAAAACAAGAAGGCCCCAGGTCTTGATAATATTTCCAATACTATGATAAAACAGAGCCAAACAGTACTATTGCCATGTCTCTCAAAATTACTTAATTCCTGTCTGTCTCATGGCAAATATCCACACTCATGGGCTGAAGGTTATATCTCTGTAATACATAAATCTGGTGATGCCGCAGATCCCAACAATTACCGAGGGATTACTATTACCAGCTCAGTTGGCAAAGTTTTCAACAGTATTTTAAATGAAAGACTAGATTCCTTCTTAAAGCAAAATAATATTATTGATGACTGTCAAATAGGTTTCACTAGAAAAGCTAGAACATCTGATCATATGTTTATTTTAAAATGTATAATTGACCAGTATTGTAAAACTAAAGATGGAAGGGTGTTTGCCTGCATTGTCGACTTTCAAAAAGCATTTGATAAAGTTATACATACAGGAATTAAACTCAAGTTATTAGAAATAGGGGTTAGTTCAAGATTTTATAATATCATAAAAAACATGTACAGTTATAGTACATCTTGTGTCAAGATAAACGATAAATTAACAGAATTTTTCGCCACCAAACTGGGAGTAAAACAAGGGGACAACCTGAGCCCTAACTTATTTAAAATATTTATTAATGATCTTCCCAGTTATCTCAGTAACACAAAAGACCCAGTCATTTTAGATAATTCCCCAATCCATTGTTTGATGTATGCTGATGACATTGTCTTATTATCCAAATCAGCAGAAGGAATGCAAGAAAAATTAGACAAACTTTCTGCATTTTGTACTGATTGGTGTCTTGATATCAATATAAAAAAAACCAAAATTTTGATTTTTAACAAGGCGGGCAGACATCTTTCACATAAGTTTGTATTTCAGAATAATAATTTAGAATGTGTATCTCGTTATAAATATTTAGGAATATGGTTTAACAACTCTGGCTCCTTCAACTTTGCTCAAAATGAACTTTATCAGAAAGCCTTAAAGGCCCTTTTTAAATTGAAGAGTGATTTTCTAGTCCACAATCCTGAAGTTAAAACCTCAATTCACGTTTTTGATCACACTATTAAGCCGATTCTGTTATATGGCTGTGAAATTTGGGGTTATTTTAACCCGTTTACCTCACGGTTTAGAAATGGAAATATTCCAATAGACCAATTTTTTTCTAAACTATATTGTGAAAAGTTACACTTGAAGTTCTGTAAATTTCTTTTGGGAGTGCATAAAAAAAGCACCAATCTTGCAGTACAGTCAGAACTAGGCCGGTTCCCTCTTCATTTCGATATATTAAAGCAAATTTTAAGATTTTGGCATAGACTTGAAAATCTGGATTCATCTTTCCCACTTCTTAAAGCTGCATATAAATGTACTAAAAATTTATATGAAGGCAAGCAACCATCATGGTATGGCTCTGTAAAACATATTTTGCAAAATATGCCAAGCTTAACTAATTTCTTGACAGACAAAACATCAACCTTTAAATATAAATGCAATAAAATTGTAAAACAACACTATTTGGAATTGTGGACAAAACAAGCCCATTCACTTAGAGAGGGAAAATTAAGAACTTATTTAAAAATAAAAACCAATTTTGGATATGAAAATTATTTGTCAATCATTAAAAATTTTGAGCAGAGAAGAAGGTTGTCCAAATTAAGAATATCAGCTCACAAATTACAAATAGAAATAGGAAGATACCAGGGTACTCTCCGGGAAAACCGCATCTGTTGCAGGTGCACTTCGGGTCAGGTAGAAGATTTTACTTCATTGTACTTGCCATGCAAACCATAGGGAAATTTTTACTACATATTTGACATCTGAGTGTCAAAATTTTCAAAATTTAGATGACAAATGTAAACTCATATGGATCTTAAATAATGAAGACCCAACTATACTCAGATATCTTTGTCAATATCTTTTATCAACAACTATTTGATTAAATGGAATTGGAGATCTGCAAACTGGATGACCTGCATTGAGCATGAGAAAGAAAATATTCTTTTTGGCATCGTCCTTTGATGCTCACTGCTGGTTATCCAAAAGCTCTGATCCCTTTCCATGTTCCAAACAATATTCCTTCCACATCAACATGGACGGTCTGCACTAGACACAAGTAGGACTTTATTCCTTTTAGCATCGACTCAAGGTGTCTCTTGCGGATTGGTGATGAATCACCTGATATATATGTATATGTTCTCTCTCATCACCCCCCCCCCCCTCATATATATGTGAGTAAGTGTATGTACGTTTATGTGCATATATCTCTTTTCCTGTCCGAGTGTGCCTGCACCACAATTATTGATATTTCACCGCGAATATTTAAGTTGATATATTGTTGTTGTGTATCAATCATAATTGTTATTTGTATTGTTGTTGTGTATCAATCATAATTGTTATTTGTATATGCCCTCCTGGGGCCCTGATTTGGTTAATAAACTTATTCTATTCTATTCTATTCTATAGATTTTTCCCATAATGAAATGTATTACAAGTTGATGTCTTAGCAATTTGTTAGTAAACATTAAGCCTATGGAGCATGCAATTTCTACCGAGGAAAATATTTTTGACATTTTATTTCGTAAACAATCTACCTAGAGTGTGCTAGAGTATAGGACAGAAATACACAGTCTTTATCTCTTTCAAGTACTTATTTTTTCTTTCTTTTTTAAGGTTATCTGTAAATCACCATTGCTGTTAAATCATTTTCAATCAATGTAATCGATTGTATAAAATTTATGTTAATTGTTCTGCCTTAACAGGCGCCTATGATTGGCAAGAGGATCAGAGGATCTAAAATATTAGAAGTATCACCTTGCAGTGACTAGATTTTAAATTAGAAGTTGAAGTGCCAAAACTCTGGCAAAAATAATTCAACCGGAACGAAATTTGAAATTAACCTGTAACTCATCTAGATATAGCCACATACCAAATATCATGTCAATATCTCAAAGGACGTCAAAAAAAAAAAGTCCGAACAACTTAAAATTTGAAGAAAAAAAAACAAGTTCAAGGGTCATAACTAAGCCAAAAATCATTCTACCAGAACGAAATTCGAACTTAAACTGTAAGTCATCTAGATATAGCCACATACCAAATATCAAGTCAATATCTCAAAGGACGGCAAAAAAAAAGTCCGGACAACTTAAAATTTGAACAAAAAATACAAGTTCAAGGGTCATAACTCAGCCAAAAATCATTCGACCGGAACGAAATTCAAACTTAAACTGTAACTCATCTAAATATAGCCACATACCAAATATCACGTCAATATCTCAAAGGACGTAAAAAAAAGTCTGGACAACTTAAAATTTTAATGTGACGGACGGAAACTAAAACTATAGTCCCCTTTGGCTTTCGCCGGTAGGGGACTATCAATTTGTATCAATAGCTTGAATATTGTTAATGGGTCAAATACAGTTGTGTTTTCTTCCTTTAGACTGATCATAATTCTATAGATACATCATGTATGAAAAAAATGTAAACAATTGTGAAATAAGTCACCAAATCCTGTTGAAATACTTCATTTTCAATGGTATTATTAGAGTATATTAAAAAAATGTTAAAACGTTCGATTTTAACTAATTGTTTTGAAAAAACATTATTCTAGTTTTCCTGCCGGGAGGCAGCAATACAACTAGGTTTTCTTTTGTTCTTGAAGAAAACAAAAATTTATCTATACAGCAGATAAATTGTCATTTTAGTCTAACGATAAACAATCTTATAATGTATGTTTCATTATAAGACACTACAAATTCACATTTTTGTATTTTTGGTTGATGACATCTTTCTGTGTCATTCAACAGTTAAGACATTTAATTGTACATGTATTTACATAAGTTGTATATCTTCAACTTCAAAACAAAATAAGAAGTGATGAATTGTCAACTTTAAAAAACAAAAACAACACTCAATTATCAAGTTGTATCAATAGCGCGAATATTGTTAATGGGTCAAATACAGTTGTGTTTTCTTCCTTTAGACTGATCATATTTTTATAGATACATCATGTATGAAAAAAATGCAAACAATTGTGAAATAAGTCACCAAATACTGTTGAAATATACTTCATTTTCAATGGTATTATTTGAGTATATTAAAAAAATGTTGAAACGTTCGATTTTATCAAATTGTTTTAAACAAATATTATCTTAGTTTTCCTGCCGGGAGGCAGCAACACAACTAGGTTTTTTTTGTTCTTGAAGAAAACAAAAATCTATCTAAACAGCAGATAAATTGTCATTTTAGTCCAACGATAAAAAGTCTTAGAATGTGTGTTTCATTATAAGACACTACAAATTCACATTTTTGGTTGATGACATCTTTCTGTGTCCTTCAACAGTTAAGACATTTAATTTTACATGTATTTACATAAGTTGTATCTTCAACTTCTAAACAAAATAAGAAGTGATGAATTGTCAACTTAAAAAAACAAAAACAACACTCAATTATCAAGTTGTATCAATAGCGTGAATATTATTAATGGGTCAAATACAGTTGTGTTTTCTTCCTTTAGACTGATCATAATTTTATAGATACATCATGTATGAAAAAAATGCAAACAATTGTGGATTCTAACATGGCGTGCTACTTTCGCTTTGAAAACAATAGAGGGCTCTAAATAGCACAGAACACCCTAAGCAGATGCGCAGAAGGCATATCTAATCGACAGCGTATTTTGCATATTTGTACTTTATGTATGTTAAATTAAAAGAATAAAAATAATAAATATACAAACAAAATCAGATGAAACAAATTGTTGTTCGTTATCAATTTTTATAACGTTTCTGTAGCGTTATATATTTTTGTAAATAATAGCGGGAGGTAATTGGAACAGCTTCTGTAGCGTTATATATTCTTGTAAATAATAGCGGGAGGTAATTGGAACAGCGCCCAAAAATAACCTCTGTCTAGGTACGCTTGAATGCATAAAATTACCGTAAATGCCCTGTTAGAATCGAAATAATTCAAGGATGCCGGGCTCTATGCTTATTTTAACATGGGTAGGCATTATATTTGTCAAGATTTTACAGCTCGCTCCCGCTCGGTGTAAAATAATGACAAATATAATGCCTACCCATGTTAAAATAAGCATAGAGCCCGGAATCCGAGAATTATTTCTTCAATAAGTCACCAAATACTGTTGAAATACTTCATTTTCAATGGTATTTATTTGAGTATATTAAAAAAATGTGAAAATGTTTGATTTTAACAAATTGTTTAAAAAAAACATTATTCTAGTTTTCCTTCGGGGGGCAGCAACACAACTAGGTTTTTTTTTCTGTTCTTGAAGAAAACAAAAATGTATACACATACAGATCAGATTAATTATTTTAGTCAAATGATATTAATTTTAAAATATGCGTTTCATTAGCATTGACTTCTGCCTTGATGTTACTGGAATTTTCCATGAAGAATTGTTCAATTGCTTGTACACCATCTATAGTTGTTGTTTCATCATGGGTTCTCAGTGGTCCATCCAGTAAAATCAGCCTTCGTGTGTTATTTTCATATGATGCAACAAATTCGCATTTATATTTCGGCTTGATTGGACCAGTTTTCTGTGTCATTCCAGAATTTTGACATTTTACAGTGGGTAAAGCTGCATTGAATTCCCCCAAGTCACGGCTGCAAAGACTACAATTGTTTTGTTTGGAGCATGTTACGCCTAGTAGTTCAAATTTGATGGTTTTCCTCATTTTTGGAATGTCTCTTGTTTTAATAGCACCAATATCATTAATCAGATTAATACTGGAGTCTGGTGTGGTTGTTAGCACCTTCACACCTATGTTTTTTTATTAGGTATGACTGGCCTAAATTTAGCTTTTGAATATCGTCCGACCAGAAGGTACATTTCATTGATGTGGTGGCATCAGCTACTAAACATTCATTCTTCTGAAGGATCCCAGTTTTGGTTTGCTGATCCATTACCTCTCCCAGCTCAAGCAGCTTTATCTTTATGGAAGTCTGTAACAAAAAAGTTAATGGTGAATATTTGCTGGGAGAAGTTAATTCCGATTAATCGAAAAAAATTTCGCGACCCCTCTGATTACCCTGCCAAAATTTAGTAAATAGTTAAAATGATGTATGAACTGATTTGTTCTGGGTTTTTTTATTCTGTCTGCCTTGACTATTGGAGTCTTGCACACCAGTGATTTTTATATGTACCCCCTCCCCTTTTTCCTTTTGAAATATTACTGTGTTGTCATCCAATACCACACAAATTGTAATAAATAATATTTGTGTGATCTTCAACAGAAGAACGATGTCTCTGTCAATTTACTCAATTGTCCAACTATATATAGCAGTACAGTATGAAAAAATAACACAAACGTAAATTGCCACTGTCAGTCAAAAATTTATGAAAGTATTAAAAGGCTGTAATTATTATTTGACAGACCTCAAATCAGTTTGCAACAACGGAGTGAAGCTACTGTTTATTTTTTAATTGGATATGCATTAAAACGTTTACATCTGTCTGTTCGCTAGATCGTAATATATATTAACCCGTTGTCGAGTATAAAATACCAATGCGGATGAATAAATATCTGAAGCGTCTACGTACATTTCAACGAATTTTGAATTGCAATCTTCACATATACATTGTATGAATATATTTGATATGAGAACTACGATTTTATGTCACAGAAATGAGAAAAAATAAATCAAAAGTTCGTTTTGTTGAAAATAGCTTCGGTCAACATTTCCCATAGTACCGCATTGCGTCCCCTTACCAAAATGACGCCATTGTTGTTTGTTTACGATATATAAAAACAATAAACAAATGCATTCCATAAACAAAACCTCTAATCAACGAAATTAAAGTTTATATAATTAAACTATAATGGATTACTTTCCAAGAAAGTCACTTTCAAAATACTTAATCACGGATACGATAGATTTGAATAGATATCGACATTTTCATAAATGACAAGTGGAGAAAATACGCGGGCGGCAACAATAGGGCGACTCTTCAAAATTACAGGGTGACTTGAACTTCGCTTTTAGACCACAAAGAAAGCGAAGTCAACCTTCACAAGGTGACTTCTTCGCCATCCAGCGTGAGCCCTGAATCTATATTTGGATTGAACTTGTAAAGAGGAATTTAAAGCATTAATTAGTTATTCTTGTTTGGCTATATATTATTTCTTTGGTTTCAACTGAAATATGCATGCAAGTACATATTATTTAAATGTAAAAGAGTATTTGAGTTGTATCCATTGCATTTCACCTGCTAATGGTATGCTACTTCAAAATTAATTTGCAGATTCACTGATTTTATCTGTTTATATACAAATGTACTCGAGTTTTGACTTTCCCTTAGGAAGATTGTTCGGAGTTTGGCAATTTTGTTATTACCCTTATTCCTGTCAATGATGTTTTTTTTTTAGACGAATATTTTTTTTTCTATTTTTCATTTAAGATTTAAAATATCTGTATTTTTTTAAATTTTGATAAATGTTTGCCTCTGCAATGTTTGATTTTAGTCTATTTAACAGTACTGATGAGGAATATCTTTTCATGTATTTCTGATTACGAAGTATATGTAATTCCATATGTAAATTTAAAGTTGATCGTATCTAATTTTAAACTACACGTAAACTTGAATCAGGAGTAATGTAAAAACACTTGGTCGAGTTCTTTCAGACAGAATCTATGTAATGTTTTGTATGGATTCATTCACATATTAAAAACGCTTCAAAAGTATGATTACGACAGACAACAGGGACAAGAACTTGAGTTTGTCGGGTTACTGGAACATGATTTTTTAGGCCCAATAGTATCCTTTGAATGACTTTAACATTCCGACATGTCTAATGAAAGCAAATTTTTGTTGGTTACCTTTTGTCCTTGATTAATATTTGTCCGAATGTGCAAAGAAGGCACTGTACCCCCATTCGGTTTTCCATTGCTTTTCTTTTTCTTTTGAACAATGTGTATCAATTAGAAAAGTAATGTCATACAGTTGTTTACATTTATGAAAAATATCCCTTCGTTTAATTTCATCCGATGCTAATCCCCTGCAATTTACAGAGCCAATTGTTAGATTAGCCATTGCCATAGCAAAAAACATACATTTCACAGATACGAGGACAAGCAACAGCACATACAATCATACTAATAATGAAGAAAATCAGAATTAAAGTATAGAAATAATGAAGTACAATCATAGCAGAACTGATAATGCAAACCAAACTAAGCAACATGGATATGAAAAATATAAACCCTACCCTCCCTGAAAAACTCTCCATCCTGTTTGGAAGTATGTAACAATTGGAAGTCAACAAAGAAAAAAAAACTGAGCGTGGCTCAAAGGCAAGGTGACCCCTCAATTTAGAATATTTTCATTTACCAAAATTTGGTGTTCACATAGAATCATTATATATTTGTTGATAGTTATACCTATATTAAACTGAGAGGATTAGTGCTTACAATGTTCTAAAAGTCTGTGTTTACATTTTGCTAATACTGTTATTATGAAAAGAATAGAGAAGTTCCGAAATAAAAAAGCACGAAGTTAGCAAGTTCCGAATGGAAAAAAAACCAATACACTAGCCGCGATGCGTTGATTTGAAAGAGGTATAAGTATCTCTAGACATTTAAATTCAATTTACCCAAAAAAGATTATACAGATAAGGTAAAACAAAAAATAATGTAACATATCATACAAAAGCAATTTAAACATGGAAAATAATTAGAAAATAAACAATGTTACTTGCTCTTTTACAATGTTTTTTTTATTTCTTGGTGATCAACCTAAAAAAAGGTGGTCTAGTAAGATAAACAAGGCGGGTCTTCTTCTTCTCTGCTACAGACATCTCTGAACGACGACGAAGCAGTTCTCCTCTTAGTTTTGAAAGCGAAGGGGGTAAATCGGGAACTACGCTGAAACCTGACCCCGGCACAAGCTTCTTAGCGGCCTTCAAAATTTCATTCCGGTCGATTAGGCTGACCATTCTTACGATAATGTCTTTGCCGCGTTCACCCCCGGATTTTAGTCTGTGGAAACTGGATGTTATCAATCTCTTCCTGCTTGTACCCCAGCGTTTCTATCAGAAAAGCTTGCACCAGGTGGAGGGTTCCTCTAGGGGATTCAAACCTTTCATCTTTAACGGAACTTTTAACACCTCGGAATTAGTATCAGCATAGTTTATACACTCAAAAAATACATATAGAATATATGACACAAATAAAATTGACATAAACACTAACACACTCGGCAAACAAAATTAACTGAATACACAAACATATAAACCAGCAAACAAATACAAAGCTTACCCTATATATGGTACAAGGTACCAGCTGATTGATCACTCTAGGATCTCTCTATCAATGTTAGTCTACATCATAAATTCCTGAATAAAATAAAAGGGCAAAATCATCATCTTGAATAAATTAATCAGATATATAAATTATATATCAAAGTCCACTGAAATTCAACAGTTGTAAAAATATAAAAGGATAACCATGATAATATTACTATCATTCTAATTCTAAATGAAATTATAAAACATTTATACTCAGATTCATAATTCAATCTCAATATTTGCATTCTCACAATTTCATACTAAAGTAAAAATTAGAAATGGAAAATAAGAAAACAGAAAGATCACTGACCTTTAGAAAACAAACAGAATATTAGTATATGTAATCCAAATTTAGTTTCCAGTTGAACATATATGAGTTAAGCAAATTGTCTGCCTGTGTCTTAATTGTGCTCTATCACAGGTGTATGGAAAATATAATCTACCAATGGAAAGTCTGTATTTTCCCTCCAAAAATTAGCTGTAGTGAACCATGTAATGTACTGTACTGTATATGCAACATGTAAAGTTTTGTTTTGTAATTTTAAGTTCAAAAATATTATAAACATTAAAAACATGAGTAAATAATATCATTATAGCATATAATGATTTTCAGTAATTACATAAAATTAAGACTACCACAAACTCCCTGTAAATGACGTCCTCGTCATAAAAAAAGAGTTTGTAAATACATTGAAATAAATTATGAAAATTTGTTCAGTTTATAAAATCACAATTATATAATACAATCATTTTACAAAAGTACATATAAATTTATCAACTATTAAAAATACAAAAACATTATCAGCTTGAGCAGTTCCTTTTACAATGGAAATAAGTACATGTTCAATTTCATGCTCCATACTTTTAAAATTCCTGTTCTCAATAATTCCATTACATGATCTGCTCTCTGTTTCCATGAGTTTTCAATACTAGTAGTTACAGCTGATTTTGTAACATAATCACCTGATGTTATCCACTTTGGTTGTTGTTTTGTCCGAGTCAAACGTTGTCTCAATGTAGGAACAGTTTCAGCTGGTATCATCACAGGTCTAGGTTGTGGCAATACTTCCACTTGTTCATCTTCTTCCTCAAGTAAAGAAATTGTTTCTAAATTTCTCTCCATCTCATCTGAAGCGCTTCTATTAGACTGAATCTGATCTGTTATCACTTACAGACTGTGCGTCCCCATCATATTCTGGTATATTTAGTTCTTCCTGTCCTTGTACATTGTTAGCATCAACAACATTGTATGGCAATGTAGATTCCTCTCTAACTAATGTATAATCTTCTTCACTACTATAGTAATGGTTTGGCAAATGCTATAAAATAACAAATATGTCCTCAAGAAAATATAAAAATGAGATAAACCTTACCACTACTATGAAGACAGACATAATTCAAATTGCAGACATACAAAATGTCAAAGAACCAGTTCAAGTTGAAAGTATCAAAGCAAGAATAGAAGTTCAACAGTGCAGACTATCAGTATCATACCATACAAATGTGGAAACTGCAAAAAGGGATAGAAATGGACAATGAAGAAGTACAACTAGTAAAAGGTCAAATTTGTAAAATGACCCAAAGAAGGGAGAAGCTAGAAAATACATCACATCTGCTTCTTAATGTCTGTACATGTGATGAAAATCCAAAACAAATGAAAATGGTCATATTCTACCCCATAATTGAGGAATATTTCAACACAATTGAAGAAACACTGGTAATAGATGAATTGGAAGAACATTTTTTGATTAATCAAAATTTTACAATGGAATACTTCCCAAACACAGATATTATTCAGAAACTGGCCAAGAATTGACAGATTAAACTCATCACAGCTCATAGTTGTTTTTTTTTCATACAAGCCAAGGAATGACTGCAGTATTTAGAAAATAGAAAAAAAAACATTTTATTTTATAGATTTAGTTTATTATCTTCTCAAAAATGTAGTACAACTCCATGTAATGATTATTTGGTCAACTTGACCTATATTTATTGCCTGGTTCCCTACTTTATTGATATTATACTACACCTTATCTTCTATGTTGATGTAGTAACTTACATTTCACACTTGCATGTAATTACCGGTAACATGGATATTTTGCATAAGGAATCGGACACACGATCTGTAATTTTTTAAATAATATTTTTTACTTGAACATATTGTGAACATTTGACTGACTGCACCTTTTTTTATAAAGAACATGTTAACATAGAAAATTGTGGCAATTTTTTTTAACTATGATGCTACTAAAAAATTTTTAGTTGAAGTCATTTCTAACTTTCATTGTACACTTGTTAATCAAATTGAAATTAATTACTATATTTTCATCCCCTCTGCTCCTCGAACATTGGCCTGCCCTAAAAAATATGAAGGGATTGACAACTTAGTATGTGGATGACGAACAAATGTTAGATAAGCTTGTTGAATGGAGATTGAAACGTTTCCCTGCACAATTTATCATATTTTAGTGTTGACATGGATAGGCAATGGTACAAATTCATAGTTTATCATAATTACTTTAAAAAAGAAATATTTTCTGAAAATAACTTACTCATGTATTATCTGGTCTGGTGGGCCATTTTCCTGCAAATATTCATAATAGAAAGTCTCCAGAACATAGGGGTTCAAACCGTTGACCTGGAATCCCTCATGTTCTGTAATGCAGTCCAATTATGCTTCCTCAATCTTGCTGTCGACTATATGTGTGTCTCTGCAGCATTTTGACTCCCTTCTGGTAGACATAGTCATGCACTTCTGACATGAACACCTGCAAAAAGGAAATTATGAACTTAAATCTCATATCGTACAAAATTCATCAAAGAAATCAGGTGTTTACTTGGTTGAAATACTCCATCTGCAAATATAAGGTGATACTGTTGATCCCAACTACAGGGAACTGCAACTTGTGAGTATCAATGCCTGTAGGCTGTTATTGTTAAAATGAAATGTGAAACGTCTTAGTCCGTAATTTATTATATCTGTGTCTAACACAATATGTGATCACCATTACTATGTTGGCTATTCTGTCACTATTTTCATATTTCAATGTCGACAGACAATAGTGTAAAAAAGGGGGATGGGTTGAAATCTTCGAACTGTATAGTTTGAACTCTCAACTGGACAATTTTATAGGCCATTTCTACAATAATGTTTACAAATCACATAATTTTATGAACAAATGGCAGTCATGATATAATTATAATAACAGTGATTTGTTTGTTTACATAATAAGGTTTCACATGACATGTTCAATCCGTATGAGTTCAAGTTTTCTGTATCTGTAATTGCACAATACGTACGCGGTTTTAACACATCACAGTTATATATTGTAAGAAACTCCCACCATAAAGAAACATCATCAGCGTCGATAACTGACTCCTCTTCTGCTTGTGAAACCTGATCATCGGAACTTTCGTCCTCGTGTTCACTTTCAGTCTCAGATGTTTCCTTTTCCCCTTCTTTTGATATTGTTGGCTCAAACATGTATGGTTGAATAGCCATTGAAGAAATGTTTATGTCCGGCAATTCTTCATAATCACTTGCATCGGAAACGTTATCCATTGTTAACTATTCTAGTTATCAGCTTTGTTTACAGACGCGAATGCTACGTGTGACGTATACCGAAGAGTGAAATCAGGGGGAAGTAATTTAGTACAATTTTTCAACTACGACCGATTTTATCGGCCGGTTATACCTACCCGAGAGAAAATTTAACACTCGGACCTCTTTAAACGATTTTCATATAGTGTTATCAAAACGATAGAATAAAAAAAAAGTTTTAAAAAATCGCTTCCTGTGACCTTTAAAGGTCGCCTAGATCCAAAATGGTTTAAACTGAAATTCTAGGACAACCGATAGACAGACATATCAGTTCAGTTTCACTTACCTCTGTCGTGTGGCTTGTAAGTGATTCTAAATTTCCCCTGACACGAAATAAAAAATCTAGTTCATCTAAACCTAGACACATTTCTGTTAGTTTTCCCCGGTCTGTTGTCAAATAGGTCAATGTAATGAAATCCTTCAACTTTCCTAAAAGACAATGCCTTGTCACGTCCAAATTTTGTTCTAAACACTGTTTCCCCTTTTGAATTTCGAATTTGTTGAAAAACAACGTTTTCAGCCATTTTACGTGTTTTACTTTAACAGCAGAATAAAACGAATGAATATTACTTCAAAACTGTTCACCCTTTTTATATTCCTGCTACCAAAGCCATTTATTTTCACGAATTGATCAAAGAAAGAAGAAAAGTTCAAATGTATAAACAACGTTATTTTCGAGAAAAAGGAATGCTACTGACACACGCTGTTCTCCGTGGCCAGACTGTCAATTCTGAATACTACTCCAAGGTAATAAACATAATAATTACTTTTGAAATTAATGAATTAATTCTTTTCCCTGTAAATTTAAACTAATATAATAAACATTTCAAAAATGTGTTCATCTGAAAGAGTTAATTTTATATTATCAATTCGATTTTATTTTATAGATGCAATACGGTAAAAAGTATGTTTATCTTGTTAGGTATGAAGGCGAGATTTGGTACAAGCTGTGAGAAAGAAACGTCCTTATTTAGCTGCCAATCTAGACCAAGTGATACTACACCAAGATAATGCACCGGCACATACTTCCCAAACAACTCAACTAGAATTAGATTTACTTGGATTCGAGTGTCTGAAGCATCCTCCATACAGCCCTGACTTAGCGCCAATGGATTTTCCGTACATTAAATCATTTCTCCGTGGACAGAGGTTCGATGATTTACCGGAACTAAGACAGGAAGAGATGAATATAATTCTAAATATGAAAACGGAACAATTTGAGAAAATATTTGATGACTGGTTAAAGAGATGTAAGAAATGTGTTGAGTTGAACGGGGACTACGTCGAGAAAAGTTAACTTTTACTACTGTTGACGTCGTTGAACGTCAGGAATTTTTTCCGTGCTCCGGGTGTGAGTTTCTATTGATTTTTAAATTGACGGAAATACGATTATTTAAGCATGTACTGTGATAAACTTTTGTACAATTAATCAGTAAATCATGTAATTAATTATATCCTAGTTTCAATTATTTCGGACATGTCAGTCAGATGAAATGCAGATATATTTATGTCTTTTCACTAAAATCAGACCCGATTACTCGATTTGATTTTATTTTCAATGATTTTGAAGAAGTTGACAAAGTTCGACACTAGTACCTGTGGTGTCTTTTTCTGTTTTTGATGTCTCGTTGAACCAGTTTACTAATTGATTTTTTTTTTATAGCATTACTATTTTATTTGGTGTTCAAAAGAAAAACCAGCATATCAAATTAAATCACAGAAACATAATTTAAACAATTAAATACATTTATTTCACAAGCGTAAACAATGCTAAGTTCTATTGACATTTGACGGGTGCAACAGATAAAATAAGATGGAGCGACTCGGATATTTAACTTTATTGATGATGTGTTCAGTGATTCACTGTACCAAGATCCTGAATGAGAAAACCTGCCAAAGACAAGAAATCCCATCAACTTTTACAACGTATGAATTAGACTGTAAATTTGAAGGAAGCCAGTTGTATAAGTACAAAGCCCCTCCTTTCTCTGTCCTTCTTTTGACTATAGACAGATTAACGACGGATTCTTTTCTACAGATTCCTTAAATGTCAACTCTTAGTAAAGTGGTGGTTGAAAATGGAGACGTAGCTTTGTGTGACTACGTAAAGGCACCAGTACATGTTGCCGTTTACATTGGGAATTTACTTTATGTGAGCATCCACAAATCCCCATAGCCTCAACGGACGCAATTACGAGCGATTTTCATAAATTAGCCCAGATACTCCAAAATATTCAGATTGTAGATGTCGTGCATTTTCTGAAAAAAAGTTTTGTTTGCTTAAAAGTGAAAATTGCAGACGACGATTTTTATCAGTAGAAAACATCGAAATTTTACATTCCTAGACAAAAAACTTCCATAAAATCAAAAAGATAGGTAGTTATCTATACGAACAGTATGCATTTCGCAATTACATTGAAAAAGCATGAGAGATCCGAATGTAATTTCATAATTTTGTTTGGGGTAGTTAAACTATGATTAAAAACTTTTGTATGATACATTATTGTTTGCAAATCAGATTAAGAATATAAAACTTAATATTTATACTTTTTCACTTCACATAAACATATATCTTCAATGCAAGCCGCATTGTGGTAATACGGTATTTTCGGGTTAAAGCGGTTTTCAAATTGGAGGTACGATTGGCGTATCGTAGCAACCAAACAACAGGCATCTAAACTTCCGGATTGTCAGCATTTATCAACAGATTACGTTTATCATTATTATCATGGATATTCAAGAAGATTTCTTCCGATGGCAGGTTCCCGATCTAAAGGAATATTTACAGCATAGAGGCATAACATATCATTTGTATAGAAAACATGAATTAGTCAAGTTATGTGAACTTGTCCAAGAATTAGATCTAGAGAAAATAACGTCAACAAATGACTACGAACTTTCACAAGTAAACAGGAGAACGGTGTAACACAGGTTATGTGTGAGATCGGATAAGTGCCGATATGGTCGTCGGATTTAAAACTGTTACCTAATATTGAACAGTGTGACATACTTATATATTTATTAAAAGCGTGTGACTGGAATGATGATCGCCTCAAACTGCACAAAAAAGACAACAGATATGCTTTATTTACTTCCCACGCTTCCTTCCATCAGATTTACATTCACGTCAGGCGTTGCTACCCAAACCGGAAGTAATGATGCCTGCAGTTTACGTCAAATCACGTGATCATTAAACGAAAAAACCGGAGTTTCTGCCGGAATGGAAATGACTAGAAAATATCGTATTACAGATTACTTTGTTGCTTTGTGCAACAAAGCCCAGTAATTGTTCGTATTTGCGTCCGTTAAGGCTACAAGTTACATTGTCGACTCTCCGTAACTTTTCTAATTAAACCAGTCATCACATATAAACACATACATATGTATATAATATTTAAAATCTGGGAACAAAACTGATAGTTTCATAAATTTAGTTATAACAATTATGTTTTACAATATAAAAAGCTGTTTCATGGCATATTATAAACATTGTATCTCATTTTTTTTTTTAATAGATTTTGAAAAATAAAATAAATTCCTTACCTACCTACCAAATCTTTTTCAGCTTTGAGACAGGGAACAAACGTACATTTTTTTCCCCCATCAAGATCCTTCAGAGCACCAATTATACAGTCAGCACATATGTAATAATTGAAATCTTATTTCTTTTGTTTTCATAAAATATAAGTGTCTAAAAACATACTAAATCTATCAAGTATGAATCTAGCCACAAATAAATTTTAGAATGTACAAGTAATTTATCCATGAAGCTGTTTTCTTCTTTTAATTATGAATCTTGGTTTGTCATGGTAATTGTTATTTGTTTTTCCAAATTTCATAATGATGTCGGGATGGTAAGGAAATCAGCCAAATTTTACAACCATCATGAAAAACATGGATATAAATATGAAATTGTTGTCAAATCTAATCACCTTCCGACCAGTACCACAAACCAGTTCTACTAACGGTCTATTATTGGATTTACATAAACTCAGAATGCTCTTGGGGCTTTCTACTAATTTGGTGTTTTCAATTTCTATCCTTAAATTATGATCTCAGCGACCATAATATTCGGAAATTGAATCACAGTTTAAGGCTGTATCAAGAGAAACAAAGAAATTCATTTAATAAGAAACACAACTTTTTGAATTCTATCTACAATAAGTATCCTGCCAGTACGTGTTCTGTACAAGGAAATAATGACAACCAAAGTACTCCTTCTGAAACTGACATCTTGAATAGATTAGAAAAAGCTTTCAACAAAGTCACAATACGAACAAAGGAAACCAAAGAAAAGTGCAGAAAACTTGACATTCAAACTGTTGTTCAAGAAAAAACCGTTATTGACCTTGAGACTTATATTTTTAATATATGCTTCAGTAAACACACAAGCGTCTTTCAACGTCAGTGTTTAATTATGCACCAGTAAGCCACATAAGAATATTGTAACGCCAGTTTAACGACAAATCTTGATTTCACAGTGCACAAAACTTGACAAGGCGACTATTTCTTATAAAGAACAGATATTTTATTTTCATCAAAACGCTATTAAATGTACTTAGTCTGTCGAACTACCTGAACATATAACATGTAGGTTTACAAGTTGAGAATGTGTATTGACTATCGAGAGCTGAACACAAATACCATAAAAAATTCCTACGCTTTACCAAGGAGTGAAGAAATACTTGAAGCACTTGGCGGAAAGCATTATTATACTGTATTAGACATGAAGTCCGGTTATCATCAAGTTGAAGAAGCACACAAGCAAAAGGACAGCCTTTACAATAGTACCTCTATGATTCTACGAATTTAACCGTCTACCCTTTGGCCTTGTGAATAGCCCAGCGACATACCAGAGACTCATGGAAGAAGTACTTGGAGACTTGCACCTAGACGACCTGATAATCTTCTCCAATCCCTACGAAGAACACCTCGATAGGATAAAGAGAGTATTACAGCGACTACGAGAAAGCGGCTTGAAACTCTCACCAAAGAAATGTACGTTCTTCCAGGAAAAGGTCAAGTACATCGACCACATAGTCTCGACATATGGTATTGAGCCTGATCCAGCTAAAATCGAAAAAGTCAGTAATTGGCCACGCCCTACTACACCAGAAGAAGTTCGACAATTCCTTGGATTCATCGGCCACTACCGAAAGTTTGTTAAGGACTTCCCCAAGATAGCTAGACCACTGACAGACTTGATGCCAGTACCAAAGAAGAAAAAGAGATGTAGAGCCAAGTCACCCGCTACAACATCATGGATCTGGGGTCAACAGCATTCCAACAACTAAAGAGACAACTACAGAAGCCACCAATACTTGGATTTCCACAGTACAAGCCATTTGAACTCCATACTGATGCATCCATGCTCGGAATTGGGAGCTGTACTGTATCAAGAACAAGATAACCAGAAGTGATTGATAGCATATGCCAGCAGAGGACTTAGTAAATCAGAGAAGAACTACCCAGTACACAAACTAGAATTCCTTGCTTTGAAATGGGCTGTCACTGAAAAGTACCATGACTACCTCTACGGAAACACATTCATTGTACTAACTGACAATAACCCGTTGACATATGCACTTACATCAGCAAAACTAGACGCCACTGGTCATCGTTGGATTGCCGCTCTGGCATCATACAACTTTAGTATCATGTACAGACCAGGAAGTGGCAACGCTGACGGCATCTCCAGATTACCAGGACTACTTGGAAAGAACAACGTTTCCAATATTAGCACGGAATCCGTAAAAGCCAATTGCAACATACAACATGTTCAGCCCTATGTACAGTGTGTAGCGTTGTATGTCACTACATCTGCTGAACCATCTTTGCCAAACAGACATCTGATAGACGTAAATCCTGAACAGAAGAGGGACAATTGTATTAAGGAATGAACATATTGGGTAGAAGAACACCGATCGTCGGCAGTATGGACAGCAAATTTTGTAGTTGGGAAAGTACGAAAGGAATATGTAGTAAATTTTATTATTAAAATAACTTGAAGATACAGAATCTCCCATGATGTAGGTTTGTTTTTAAGTGGTAAATTTTTATTTGTAAAAATTATTAATTCTCTCGCCGATATTCAAATTAAGTTCACTCATGTGTACCTTTCTGTTTAGATTTAACTCTCTCTGATTGGTTGATTCATAATTAGTATTCACCTGTAAATTTCCCGCATGCGTTTATCATTCGGCTTAAAATATTTGGTTGAGACAACACGGTTTAATTTAAAAGAGAATTTAAATGAGTATATGCAGACCAATGTTGGCAACTGCTGCTAGATTGGTAGTTATTATACTGAGGGTGTTACAGCTTGGTGTTGAAGAAGAGGACTTTAGTATAATTTCTCCCAACGTATCAATATGCCATGTATCTGGTCTCGTGATGCCATACGAAACACGAAAATGTCAACGCATTAATTATAAACTACTAAACGAATTTGGACATCGCAGTGTGGGTTTAGATTATCATACGAACAACGAGGTTAGCTCATAAACAGGGGTAATTTCACCTGTGAAAAACTCGCCAATATTTACAACGAAATATTTGCACACAGAGGGCGCAATGGACGACATAAAGACAGAAGAAAAGAAATATGTCGGATCCGTACTCAAATTCGAGGATAAAAGTGACGAAGAGGATCTGGAAGCAACTCTAGCGGAGCTAAGAAAAGAAAAAGAAATGATTATGAAAAGAAACAAGAAAACAACTATTGGAACAGATAAAGAAGGAAAAGTAGGAGTTAGAGAAGTTAAAACTAGACAGACGGCGCATCTAGTAGTGGTAAGAAAAAGAAAGTCGATGAACAAGAAGAGAAGACAAAGTCCGGCAGTTCAGGCTCAAGTAAACAGACATCACACAAGATAGAAATTAACATGGACGATTTAAGATGCAATAAGAAATCTGTTAACAAACAATTAAAATCTTTACATCTGATGTCCGATTCATCATCTAATAGTGACAATAGTTCAGATGAATCGGACAATGACAGTACAACTAGTTGTTGGGCTATGATCAAGAAAAAGAAAGTTAAAATATGTACAGTTAGTTCTTCAGACACAAGTAGTTCTGATACTAGTAGTTCACATTACACATACAATACAAGAAAGGGTAAACACGTATCAAATAGTTTAGAGTCTGATAACAGTTCAGATTATGAATGTAAGAAAAGACACAAAAAATATAAGAAAAAATCGGGTTTAAATGTAACATCAAAACAAAGAACCAAACATCACCAAGATTGCCCTCAATCAAAATTGTAACTGGAATACGCAAACAAGAAAATTAAATATGAATATTTAAAATATAACCAGTTTGTCGCAGGCGAAATGGAAATAATTATTGCATGTAAATATGATAAAGAAAAAACAGGTAGATTAAGATTGTTAACACAGATTTCATATTATTATGAACTATATGATTGGAAAGCATTGTTACAATGTTATGCTGCATGGATCCGCAGAATTGAATCTGGGCAGAATAAATGATCAGATAATTCTGTGGATATAGAAACACCATTGTTGGCTAGTTTTGTTAGACCAAAACAGAACAAGTTAAACAGAGGTGCTAGCAATATGACCAAATCTTTGTTCCGATTTTCAGAAAAAGAGATGTTCTTTTTCCGGATCTCATGACAAGGTCGTCAAAGGTGTGACTATGCATGTGATACATATTTGTGCAAGTTGCTTGTTGAAAGACAACAAACAGCTGCCTCATGCAGAGTCGGACCCTTCATGTCCTCATCATGAATTATGACTATATGGTAACGAGTAAATAAATACAAACTGTTCAGATCATGATTGTAATATTTGTGCAGGTTCTAGTAGTTTCCAAAGTATTTTTAGTGTTCACGATATTGAAAATTTAATACACATGCATGACCGAGTAGCATAGTCCAAAATTCCAAATGCATTCGGATGCAAAATTCCAATTTATTCTAAACTTAATGTCACCTTTTTTCGAAAATTGTTATCAAATTATCACGACTCAGAAGTGGTTAAAATTTTGGAGTTTGGGTTTCCTATAAATTGTCAAGATGATTGTTCAGGGCTATCTAGTGAAAGAAATCATACAAGGGCAAAACATTTCCCAGGCAAAATGGACAAATATTTAAAAAAGGAATGCACATATGGGGCTATAATAGAACCTTTTTCAAGAATCCATTCAAAACTGATATGATTATTAGCCCACTTAATTCTGTGCCTAAGAAAGAAAGCGAAGATCGCAGGATAATTTTAGACTTAAGTTTTGGTGAATTTGAAGAGTCTGTTAACGGTCATATTGACAAGGATTATTATTTAAGAAATCCTATCGAGGTTTCTTACCGTTCGGTCGACTCTTTGGTGGAGCTGATCAGGGTGAAAGGTCAAGGTTGTCATAGTATTAAGCGCGATCTAAAACGGGCTTACAGACAAATTCCATGCTGTCCGGGCGACTGGCATTTGGTTGGATTTTCTTGGAAAAATCACATATTTTTTGATAGATTTCTTTCTATGGGTTTACGCATATATCTGTCAACGGGTGACAAATGCGGTTAGTTATATTTGTGATTTCCATTATGGTTTGCAGGTTATTAACTATCTTGATGACTTTGCGGGTTGTAATACTCCAGATAAAGCGTCTAGAGAATATGACGAAGGAGTGTGGTCTGGAAGAGTCGGTGGAAAAGGCTATCCCTCCTTCTACATCTACGGTTTTTGTATAGGTATATTAGTCGATACAGTGAGCTGTACTCTTTCTATTACTAAGGAAAGGCGGGATGAAATTTCATCCTTAGTTGAAGATTGGTTAATAAGAAACAAGTGTACTTTGAAGGAGTCGCAGTCATTGCTTGGAAAGTTACATTTAGATAGTACGTGTGTACGCCCCGGACGACTGTTTGTGTCCAGGTTATTGACTTGATTAAAAACTTTTGGTGGCCAAAATGTTTCCAAGAAGATTCCAAAATATGTTAAATTGGACTTAGTATGGTGGAGTAAGTTTTTGATCATTGATAATGGCGTGTTCATGATGTTTCTACAAGATTTTTCCACACCAGATTGTATTCTATTTTGTGATTCTACTTTGGTTGGTTGTGGCGGACTTTGTGGCGATTTTTATTTGCAACAACCGAAAAGAAATAGTCCAAACACGTATAACAACTGCAAGAAGGACAGTATTTGCCTTAATGGGAGCAGGACTACATGGCCTGAATGGGATGAACCCTAAAGTAGCTATACACCTTATCCAAATATATCTCATGCCAAGACTTTTATACGGTCTGGAAATCACGACCTTAAGACAAAATGAAATACAAAAACTGGAAATTTACTTAAAAAAACTACTAAAGCAAGTTCAAAACCTTCCACAAAGAACAGCTAACGAGGCAACATACTTAATGATGGGCCGTATACCAGTGGTTGGAGAATTACACAAAAGAATTTTAAAAACTTTCGGCAATATTATAAGAAAAGATAACTCTATTGAAAAAGATATAGCTCTAAGGCAGCTTGCTCTGAAAGGTCAGAATTCGGACAGCTGGTTCTCAAAACTGGACGAAATCTCGGAAAAGTACAGTCTGAACTCGCCCCATGATTTGATAGTTAATCCACCTACAAAATTGTCATGGAATAGATCTGTTGGCACCACAATAAATAAATACTATATCAATCAAATGGTGAAAGATGCAGAAAACAAAAGCTCACTGAAATTTCTACACTTATCAGAAGCTAGATACGGACACTGCCATAATATCTGGTCAAGCTGTGGAACCGAACCATTCGCCGTGACAATGGCAGCGGTCATTCTTAGTACGTTTTCCCCAAGATCAGAGTGCCTTTGGATATGAAAGATCTTAAATTTACTATTTCAGTGCTGAGAAACCTGAAATGTATGATTGTAACCAAGTTTGAACTTCAAAATGGCAAGAAACACCATAACCCTAACTCGTTCCAGGTCGCAAGTCACATTTTCTTTTTTTACAACATGACGTAGCACAGTCAAAAATATTTTTGACAGTTTCAGTTGTTATTAAAGTACTACAATACAATACAATACAATACAAATATTTTTATTTCCAATTAAGGAGCCCTTTCGGGCAGAACAATTAACAAAGAATTTAATACAATGATTATGGATTGATTACATTGATTGGAAGATGACAAAATTTGTATGAAACAATAACAAATCAAAATTAAATCATACCATTGACATAATATGAAACAGGCACTGCCTGGAAAGCTCGCGAAGCTAATCACTAATTAGATATCCTTAAGTCTTGGATGAGCAAACATATGCAAAACTTTATGCTTATGTACATATAATTATTTACCAACTTTAGCCTGAAAATAGAAATTTGGTTTACTAGTGACCACCAGTAGACATAATAGAGTATGTAAATGTTGCACATAGCATAGGGTCTGAGACACTCTTCAAGATCACAGGTACTTGTGGACAGGACCCTATGGTGCTTCTGATTGGCCATCCCTCCTTTTTTTTTCATGTACACAACATTTTGCAACTCTCTATGTATCACTGTATGACATATATACAACAAAAAAACAATCAAACAGCAGTTTCTATCCATACTGGGTTTCTGACATGCATAAGGTTTTGAAAGTGTTTTTCTTTGAGACATTTTGGGCAATTGTGTATTTTATCAATACCTGATGCAATTAAGCTAATATAAATTAAATATAAGCTTGAGTTTGCTCTAGGAATAATCCAGAGCAGACGATTGGGTTGCGCAATCGTGTTATTTTTAGCGACTTGTTACTTTCCGTGTAGGATTCGATAATTATCGGTTACCAATTTCACGTTACCGCCGCCATTATGGTTCAAAGGTCAATCGGAGTAAAAAAAAACGTAAACAAGACGTCATTGCATTTGTAAACACGGTGTCGCAGTTTATTCATCGTGGCAGTTATGCACATATCGTCACGGTCGTAAGGAAATTTTCGTGAATTTGCTGGTTAGGAAAATAATTTATGACTACATGTATCCCGTAGATCTTGAAAATAATGAGAGATCGTGTGAATATTCAGCTACATGTATAGTAGAATACATATAGTAGTTCCAACTTCCAAGGATATTTTGACACAACCTCGCAAATAGTACTGTTTACAAAATATCCTAGACCTGCAAGAATAAATAAAATATATCATCCTAGCGGGTACTTATCAATTAACTTGAAGAAAATTAATCTAAATCTTGTATATTTTGTTGTCCGACTATCCTATAAAAGGGGGGGGGGGGGGTCCTTATAAAAAAGGGAAATCAAAAGAAGTCTTTTTCCCTCTAACCGACTGGCAGGTATTTGTACAAAAACCAGCTTTGTAATGTTAATGTTTTAAAGTTGGCACTATGTTAGACTTCTGCATGGTTTTATAGTTTATCATATTTATATCACATTAAACATGCAATTTGTAAATTATTATATTATGGAGCATCAAATAAAACTTTTTAAAAGGCCCAACATAAAACTGGTGTGCCCCTTTTGTTAGAGAATGTACTAACTTAAAAATGACTTAGTTCAACTATATATCATTTTGTGATTTTTTAGAAGTCAAAATCCTGTAAGAATGCACACCTTTAGTATTTGTACATTAAACACACTACAAAATATTACAAAAACTCTAGCTCAAAACTATAGGGAGGGACAAACAGGGGTTAAATAGTATGCCCTGATACAGGGCTATACATTAACAGTCATGTTCCATTCTTACATGTATGTCAAGCACATTATTATGGTGTGGTTTCTGTTCGTGAGGCACTCCATCCTCTCTTGTTTATGCCAATGTCAGGAGATCAATAATAACATATAAGGATTGGTATGGAAAAAGTGCTAAATCAGGAACAAGTCAGTCTTGGTTGGGCAAAATATGTACATGCACATGTACTTTGTAAATGATTCAACTGGATAACTTTTGTAAATTATAGAGCACAAAAATTTAACAAATATTCATTAACAAGAAAATATGTATTGCAAAAACAAAACATTATTAAAAGGTCAGCTACATGTATAATAACAATGTTGTAAAATAACAAAACTATGAACTGGAACATTGAAGAATGGGTAATAAAACACATTCCCCTCATCCTGATTAAGTCTTAAGTTAATGATTGAATGAAAATTATATTGCTTTTAACATCAAAAAGTTAATATTGGGGGACACTATGCAATTTTCTCTATCCTTTAGTTATTGAATTGAGAAATTAAAAAAATCTGACAAAAGTTCCACCCCCCCCCCCCCCTTCCCCCAAAAAACCCCATACTACATGTAATAAGGTTCAAAACTCCTTTAATTTCAAAATATTTGTCTAAGACTTTCTCAGGTAAATGAACAAAGCCCAAAATATTCAATAATGTTACATGAAAAACAACACTCATATGGGGGATAAAAACATTCTATTCATAGAATTTTTAAACAAGAAACATAAATTATTTAAGCATGAGCAACAGGAAACACATTTAGATACAAAAAATGAAAAGACCAACACCCTTAGTTGGATTTTTAGAGTGCTACAAAATGTAGTTCATTGAAACAACAGTCTGTGGGTAGATATGTCGTTCTACTCTGAAACATTATTCTGACTCGACCAGTTTTTGTTCTTACTCCTTAATGCTGCATTCTTACCAATATTATAATCTTTGGTTTCACTAGACAGGGGCTAGAACCCATGGATCTACCACATTCTAGGTGAGCATGCTAACTATTGCACAACATTTTTGTGGTCACATTGAAAAAGGAGTAGTTCTTCAAAACTTTCATTAATCTAGGGAATTATGTCCAAGTTAGTTAATGCAGTCAACATGATCAAGCATATATTAAAATAAACCCATAGATTAGCTTCCAGTCAGATTTGAACTGACATCTTTTCAACATTATTGAAACGTACTACCTTGTACTATAGAAGCTACATTGTATATACATGTATTGTAATTGTTAGTAGTTGACAAACCTAATATGTATGCAGATCATTAGCTTCCAGAGAGATTTGAACTGACATCTCTCAAACATTATTGAAATGTACTGATTCATTGACACCATAGTAACTACAACATTTTGTCATGAATTTGGTTGCAATCCCTTCTGTAGTGTTATTATCTAATGGTCCTGAATTGGCACTGCATAGACACAATATAGAGAATAAAAAAAAACATGCATAAATTTCATACCCTGCAGTGCAAGAACAATAAGCTCCTTCTGTCAAACCATCATCTTCTTTGGTGCAATATCTATACATTGTGGGGGTTGTCATCCAGTGTCTGTGATGGTGAACACTTTGTTCTTAAAATACATAAGTTGTTTTTGTTCGACTTCGTCTTTAGGAAATATGCCTCCTGCAACCACCCACTTAAAAATATTCAGACCTGGGCAACCTTATAGGCTTTCAGCATGTCATTTGTCAATGCAACATAACCATGGGCTAACAAGAACTGTTTTATGTCTGTAAAAAAAAATTGGTGTCCAAAATTGCATACCATCAATCATGTTCATCAAGCCTACCAGAATACATTTGAAGCCCAATGAAGGGAGTCTGAAATTCCAGTCACTCAAAATTTTGTCGTAGCACCTCTTGTTATCTTGTAAAACATAATCTTGTGATGGCACCAAAGGCAATTTTAACTCAAGTTACCTGCCGACAACACAAGCCTGAAGGCCGTTGGCGTCAGCTCCCCCTGAATCCGGGTCGTTTCGCCCCGTGAGTCGTTTTTCCCCTATTCCTGTTTGCCCCGCGTCGTTTTACCCTCATTTATTAATAGTGCTTCAAAAAATGAAATATGGAAAATACCATTGCAAATATTCGTATTTTGGATGTTGTAAGGCTTGTTCATGGGTACTTTATTTTTGTCTTCCTCATAATTAACATGCTTTCTTGACGTGTTTAATATTATGTATGGCTTCACTTTCATTGTTTGACAATTCAGGCTGTCCAAATTCCGGTGGCTTCATTTTACAATATTGGCGATAGGAAAACTATCATAATACATACTAAGCTAAGACATAGATGTAGTGGCCTTAATGCCGATGTATATAGAGTAAATTTGAAGAATGATCCACGTTGTGTATGTGGTCATTTATTTGAGGATGCTATTCATTTTTTTCTTGAATGTCCACTTTATCAACACAATAGAACTTCTCTGTTTAACTATTTTAATAACATTGTTCCCATCTTTATAGAATATATACTCTTTGGATGTAATGAAATTAGTGAAGAATTGAATACTTTATTGTTCAAATCAGTGCAAAAATTTATTCGACAAACTTGTAGATTTAATAATTAATTATCCCCAACCGTGATATTATCTCAACACAATTTATTAGTTTTACCCCCCCCCCCCCCCCCTCCTTTTTTTCTGTTAAATATTAAAACAATATTTAATATGTATGCTTAGTTTGACATGATTTTGCTTAATTTACTAATTATTGATATAGCCAGTACATTTGCTGTCATTTGATTTGTTTTGTTTATGCTATTACCGTAAAAACTTGTTCCCAATCCAATTGCAGGGGGGGGCGCACCCGGTACGCACCCCCCCCCCCCCCCCCCCTAAAATTGGAAAAAATATGATTTATTTGGCATAAAATCGTGATTTTTCACATGAAATGCCCCAAAAATTTCGTGCGCCCCCCCCCCCCCCCCCCCCCCTAAAACTGGAAAAATATGATTTTGTGGCGTAAAATCGTGATTTTTCACACGGAATACCCCAAAAATGTTCGCGCCTCCCTCCGCTCGGCGCAATTTTTTTAAGTGCAACCCCCCCTAACTTGAAATCCTGGATCCGCCCCTGAATTGTATATATATAATGACAATAAAATCATTATAAGGTAAATTGTTTGACAATACAGTACAGTAATAAATTTATATGTATCCTATGGCTATGTATTGTTTGTTCTGCATGGCTTCAAATTAGTTATTGACATAGTCATAGACACCTATCAGTTGTTATTATTATTTTTTGTATACAACTAATAAATAAATAATTACCAAAAAATTGTCGAAAAAGATTTCATCTATTATTATATAATAGCAATTAAGTGGGGCGAATCGACTCACTTTCTCTGGGGCGAAACGACCCGGTACCCTCCCCCTTCGTTCTTGTTTTCGTCAGACCTCTCAGTCTCATCGTCAAGATTCTCGACTTTCCAACATCTAAACTCATCAATAGTGTAGATTTTACCACCAGGATCCATGTGTAAATGTAGAATAAAATTATATAGTTGAATAGAACTTCGAAAAGGTTAAAAATGAAGTGGTATCGCCAATGTCAATGAGACGCCATGAAATAATCCAAACAGTAAGGCCGCTTAACACCTGGATTTTATTCCGATTGGACTTTGGACCATTTGTTGTAAATTGGGGGGTCAACGGAACTTTTGAAAGTGTTTTTCTTTGAGACATTTTGTGCAATTGTGTATTTTATCAATACCTGATGCGATTAAGCGAATATAAATATAAGCTTGTGTTTGCTTTAGCAATAATCCAGAGCAGACGATCGGGTTGCGCAATCGTGTTATTTTTAGCGACTCGTTACTTTCCGTGTAGGATTCGATAATTAACGGTTTCAATTTACAGACAAAATTCTTTAAATATTCATTTCAAACAAATAATTTGTATATTTTCGTCAAAGAAGAACATTGAATTAAATTTAATGTTTATTTCACAAGCAAACAATATAGGCAACAGCGAAATACCGGTATTCGCTCTTCGATACCTTTCATACACCGCATCTTTCATAAGTTCTCGAGGGTGTCGCGAAAAGCAGTGACCCGAAATGTCCCGGATGTGTTGAAGCTTTTTCATAGGCATAGTGGTATGGATAACCCGGATGTGTTGAAACTTTTTCATAGGCATAGTGTATGGATTTCTGTTTTAGTCAAAGTAAATGGTATTCGTCATTATTCCTTTATTGATTTAATTTTACCATGTTTCAGTCATAAATAGCTCGCTTAACGAAGCGAGAGCTTAGTAATAGTTGCATTCGAATGTATGCTATATAACAAGCACAGTGACCCATCAGTTATAAAATATTAATGGTCAAACTTCAGAGAGGACTTATATAAAAATATATATATATATATATATATATATATATATATACACCATACACATAAGTTTACACTTGGATTCTTTTCATTAAATAGTTATTATTATGTATCATTTATTTATTAATTTATTATTATTATTATTATTTTCTTAGATTTGTATGTTATGCATATAATTTAATAGGTAAATACTTATAAGTATATGCATAATATATATTATACCACTAAATTGGATGTAATAATCCAATGTGAACTTGGAAGAGAGCCCGGAGGACAAACCTCACTCCCAGATAACAATTTAGTTCTAGTTTCTGTTAATGACATCAACAGTTTTATGACTATATTAATAATAATTATATTTTCATTTGAAAGTAACCAAATAAATTTAGATTTGTTATCCAATGTTGCAAAATTTTTGCAAATATCTGAGATTTGCTGCATAGCTTCAGTTCTAAATGAATTTAAAATGGGACACTGCAGTAAAAAATGTATTTCATCCTCTATTTCTAATTTGCATAGTTTACAAATTCGTTCATTCAATGGTATATTCTGGTGTCTCCCCTTTTCAATTTCTAAGTTATGTGCACTTATTCTAAATCTGATCAATATGTTTCTGTTAAAATTATCTAAATCAAGATAAGATTCAAATGCAAAGTTATTTTTTGAAAAGTCTATATGTGCGCAATTTATTTCCATATTGCTTTCCAGGTCTGTCATTAAAAATTTCAGTTTTCCAAACTGCATTATATTTAGGTTTAAGTTTTGAATAAAAGTTTGATTTTATATTTCTTTTTGTAGTCAATATCGACTTAGCACTTACATTAAGATACTTAAGTATGGTATCAATGCTTGCATACCAACTTTTTTTGTTTTGTTTATGTACGGCTTCTGAAAGGAGTAGACACTCAGATAGTAAAGTTGATGAAGTATTAATTTTAGATAAGCGGACCCAATATTTTATCATGTTTAGAAGAACTTCCAGAAAGAGGGGATATCTTCCAAGCTCACCCATAACAGCGCTATTTGTTGCCTTTTTCCCAACTTTAATTGAATATTTACATAGTTTAAAATGTGCTTGTTCCACTATAAGGTCCCTGCAAACTTTAGAAAAGTAATTATCCCCTTGTGTTAATAATTTTTGTGCTGGTAAAGAGCCCCAAATTTCACTTCCATAAAGAAGTATGGGTTTAATTGTATGGTCAAATATATGTAATATGGTTTTAATCTTTGGGGAGTGTCCTTGAAAACATTTTTGAAAAGAGCCTTCAAGCCTTTATGATATAAATTATTTTTGGCTTCTGTAAAACTACCAGATATTGAAAAGGTTACTCCTAGATATACATAATTCCTACACTTTTCTATTGGAGTATTATTAATATAAAATTTATGGGATGTTGTTCTGCCAGTGTTGTTGAAAACTAAAGATTTGGTTTTAGAAATATTTATCTGAAGACTTCATTCATCACAGTAATGTGATAATTTTGTTAAACTATTTTGCAACCCTTGCACGCTCTCCGACAACAACACCAAATCAACAGCATAAAGTAGACAATGAAGTTTCCTTGTCAGAAGGCTCACAGGGCTACAACTATCATCAAAAATGTTAGGAATATCATTTATGAAGAGCTTAAATAAAGTGGGTCTCAGATTGTCACCTTGTCTTACCCCGACGAATGAATTGGGGTAGCAAATTTCTTTTATTAAACTTTTTGACGGATTTTCTGGTGAAGATCTACAAACACGCTTTGCACGAGAAGCTGCTACTCTTCCCACTCTAAAATTAAACCACTGTTTGCTGTTGGCGAGTTACCTTTTCACAGTTCAAAGCTTCTTCTGCCGTTACCTTCACGTTTTCAAAGACATCTTCACACTTTTGTAGAAGTTCACCATGTAGGAGGGAACTAGACTCCTCATTGTAAAGTGCTGAAAGCACAGTTGGATATTTACTATCTAAAACTTTTGGTCTGTATGATTTTGCAAATTGTGGAACTAGTGATAATATGGCAGGTTTGGTTCCTGTACTACTCAAATTGGAAAACAATTTGTTCAGTTCATGTACATTGGGTTCCTGTACAACAGGCAATTTACGTTGTTTTGGTCCATGATTTACTGGAGAAGATTCTGCTATGGCTTGATCTAACTTCCTTTTTTTGTTTTAGCTGAAGTAAAATCAATGTCTCGTACACTTTTATATCCCACTTTGTTGACTGCGTTTGGCAACATCCAGTATGCTTTTTCCTCAGTAACGGTCTTGCTATTACAAATCTTAACTGCAGCCTTAATTGAAAATAAAAGTGCACCAACGTGAGAGCATACTTCTCCTATACCATCCATGCAACTACAATGTGCATTAACAACTGAACCGTCTCTTTCTATCACTAACCATGGATTCAAGCTAGAGTCATTCATTCGTTGAGAATGTTTAACCTTCCCTAAGAAAACACTTACTATCCAATAATGCGTGTCCAAATCCACTTATGAAATAATTATAGCCCTGTAATGACTTATACGCTTTTAGTTCTGCTAGCGTATATGCACTCTGTGTGTAAACAAGATAATTAACGATGTCAGGGTACGTCACCTCAGGCCATTCTGACATGTCAGCACTCCATTCTGCTTTTTCCATTTCATATGGATCATTGCCGTCTATTTCTTTCAACTTATCCATGTATCTGGCTTTGGTGATGGTGTCTAAGCTATCTAGATAACTGATTTTCGCCTTGGCGTCCGACCTTTTTGCGTTTTCCATTGACATTTTAGACATTACTCGTTTCGTTTACTTTGACCTACAAGATGGCGACAGGCGCAACGCATTATGGGTAATTGATCGCTGGATGGAAAACAATATATAGAGAGGAAGATTTTAATTTGATATCTCCAATATCCTTTTCTAGTTTATTTCACATGTGGTTTTTATTACTTCATTTGGATCTAATGTATCTGATTGCCCCTTTGGTATCTTCAAACTCTTCTTAATAATAATCAAGACTATATTTTTTTTTAATTGTTATTGTTTAAAATTACAGCACGTGAGTAAAATTTCAATAATCGCACTCACAAAGTTTTCACATATATCTTCACTTTCATTCAGCCTTTTCACATATATCTTCACTTTCATTCAGACCAGACTTTTTCACTTTTTTCGTCCACAACATGTACATAGTCAATTGAAAAAAAAACCACTCAATTCAAGAAAACAGTATAAAAATTCCTCTTTCATTCACACATTTACTCTTAAAAACAACAAATAGCGCTCACAAATCTACCCTTTCAATCTCCGCCCACAACCATACATACATGTACATAGTCAATTGAAAAAACACACTCAATTAAAGAAAACAGTATAAAAATGCCTCTTTCATTCACACATTTGCTCTTAAATACAACAAATAGGGCTGACAAATGTACCCTTTCAGTCTCCACAACCATACATACATGTATATAGTCAATTGAAAAAAACACTCAATTAAAGTAAAACAGTAAAAGAAAGAATCACAAAGCCATATACTAACCAGTTCTTTATTATTGAAAATTGTAAGCACTAAAGTTGCATTATCAAAGCACTAGCTCGAATACATTTCTATTCACCGTGTAGGTGTTGGTGCGTAAATACCGGCACAGTCTTTCAAAAGTTTGGACGCACTGATGATGTTGTTACTTTAGTTGTCCCACAAAGAGAAAAGTCTACCCTGGGTTTGTCTGGAACTCTTTCGTTGATGACGTTTTAGTTTTCCTTCGCTGACCAGTTTAAGCTGCAGTGGGATGGCGGTTGTCTCTTGGTACAGCTCAGTAATTAGGCAATAAAACGGCACCTTTCCCATAGCTGAAGTGATGTTGTTGATACTATTGTGCCACCCTTCCACTTCGTTGTTTGTACGGACAGATGTCTTGTATACCGACCAGAACTGAACAAGGAAGACGGGGTTCCTGATCCATAGAAAATATTATTTCGGACAGGAGGAAGAAATGAAACTTTAATGAAATTGTCAGTCCCATGGTATATGTTTAATGGGCTAGAACACATCGCGATTTTGAGTAATTTTTTAACATTCATAATCGGAAGTAGTTCCATATTACTGCGCATCCGAATGTCTGCAGCAGTAACCCTGTATTGGTTTCCGGTGCAAGGAATTAATCCATTAGTGATATGGATCTGGAATCAAAATATTGCTATTTCTACCATAGTTGGGACAAGTCCCATATAATCACTTCCTAACATTGTCTATAACTCGGTAACGAGTCTTTTCGTCTATAATTCGGTAATGAGTTTTTTCGTCTGTTTACGAATCCTCTCGGGGTATCGTCTCTCTTGAACAGCTGTGATTGTACTCGGTCCGTCAATGGGTTTATCATTAATATTGTCTGTTTGAACATCAGTCATTGTGTTTTCAGTTGTTTCAACACTTGGTTCTTCAATTACAGGCGTGTTTTGCGTAATGTCCTCTGCAATTTTACTCGGTTTAATCTGATCAACATGTCTTCTCCAGGTAGAACCTAAGTCAGTATTCACTTTATACATTAAAGGTCCATCAGAACTTTCAATTTGTCCTCCAATCCATTTATGGTCTTTTCCCTTGTAGTCACGAGTGATAACACGGTCGCCAACCTTAGAGTAACGTGATCTCTCAGGTCTAGACATTTGAAATACAGTATCCATCTAAGAGTTCATCACATTGTCTTTTACAGATGGGCGTACTAGACTCAAGAATGAACGCAAGTCTCTTCCCATAAATAACCTCGCAGGAGTCTCTTTTGTCACTGAATGCGGTTTGTTCATGTAGTTCAACAATAAGTTTGCAATTTTGTGGCTCAAGACCTTATTGTCCTGTTGCATCGCCCGCATACTATTCTTAAAAGTTTGAACGAAGCGTTCGACTAATCCATTAGTAAAGGATGCTCTTCACAGTATTTGTCAATGTCTAGGTCATCAATTCTAATATTCTGATATTAGTTTGGTTTGTTGGAAAATGTTCTTTATCATCATTGGTTGGGCCTGGGATAATGTCAGCTTGGAGACACCCAGTTTCTGGATCTTGGGCATTTTGTAGCTCCTCCTGTAAAACTTGGGCGATCAAGAAATCATCATGTGTTTGGGACTGGCATGGTGGTGCAAGAACTGGGGAGTGTTGAATAGAATTTATGGCAGTATTTGATGCATTAAAATCTTTGAATGGCGACTCTTAACATTTTAAACGATATGTGGCCTCTGTTACAATTTTGCCCGTTTGTAACCTTATTTCATGAGGGGGAAACCAAAGTTTAAAATTTTGCCAATTATAACACCCTTCGTCCCGTCGCATAGGCGGACACGGTCCCTTTTTCTTATTTCCTCATCCATAGCTAGTTTTAACGAGCAGAAGTAAATTTATTTTTGCAGACGACGTCACGAAAAACCGGAAGTAAACAAACCGTTGCTACTTGAAAAAAGTAGTCCGGTGTGATCGTTTCTAGGCTAGGATGACCTTAGCGATCAGTCAATGAAAATCGGTCTGAAAAAATATATAATTGTAGAATAGGCCAACCATATTTGTAATATCACTAATTCATATCACACTCTACGGAATAAGATATGAAGAATAAAAATTCGCAGAAGAACTAGATAACAAGCAACCACCATAAGGGAAATAGAGATATATCATGTTTGGAGGGGTATTTGCGAAAAATACCAGTCGAGAGGATTCGGCGAGGGAAATTTAGTCTCAAGACTGGTATTTTTCGCAAATACCCCTCCCAAACATGATATATCTGTTTAATTACTCAAACTGTTTTGAATTTGTGGGTATACGTGCTCTTGAATTTGCCATTCGTTTTTTGGCCTTTCCGCCTTGATTGTGTTCTAAGTTTTGTTGTTACACTTATCTAAACACACTTAATTATTGCTTGCAGGTCAAAAACATTTGAAATTCATGAAAGAAAATGAAAAAAAGGATCCTCGAATGACTGATTTTTTGCTTGGCACAGCATCATCTGCAAGTACAAAAACCACTGTTGATTCAAGTCAGCCAACTGCCTCTTCCTCTAGTGTGGATTTATCATCATTCGTTGCAAAAAATTAAACCTTAACAGATGAACTTTGTTGGACAATTAATGTTATAAATAGTCATTATTCATACAAGTCATGTGGAGATGCTGGAAAGATCTTTCAATTTATGATTCCTGACTCTTTGATTGCAAAAACCTTTGCATGTGCAAAAAGGAAAGCTGGATATTTAGCTACATTTGGGATTGCACCACATTTTTTAACTTTGCTAAAGGAACGTGCTAAAAAAACAAGCGGGGTTTATTTTACTTTTCGATGATAGTATGAGCAATGAACTGCAGTCTAGTCAGTATGGATGTTCATATAAGATTCTGGAATGACTTTAATGTTCAGACAAGATACCTGACATCTTGTTTTATTGGCAATCACACATCAGAACAAATTTACGAAAAACTTGAAGTGGTAATTTTATTCATGATATTGGTATGTCGAAAATGATACAATTATCTATGGATGGACCAAATGTAAATTGGAAGCTATATGATATTATGCAGGAAAGCATTGAGAAAGAAAGCGGGAACAAATTATTTAATCTTGGAAGTTGTGGTTTGCACATTCTACACAACGCGTTTAGAGATGGTTGTAATGCTGGTGCTAAGTGGAGTATTGAGTACAGTCTTTCAAGTTTAAGGTGGTTATTTAAGGATTCCCCTGCAAGATGCGATGACTTCACCAATGTTACTGCAGGATGCACGACTTTTTCATTAAATTTTTGTAAGCATAGGTGGCTTGAAAATGTATCAGTGGCAGAAAGGGCATTACTTTTACTCCCAAAGCTTCAAATGTATGTAGATGCAGTTAAAGGTAAAAAAATCAAAGAGCCAACAAATAAATCATTCAAAGAGCTTGAAGGTATCCTTTGTGACAATCTATTTACAGCAAGAATGAATTTTTTTCTCCTGGTTGCTAGAGAAGTTGAACCATTCTTAAAACTTTACCAAACTGATAAACCAATGGTTCCATTCTTGTGTGCAGATTTAACAAATTTGATAAAAAATTTGATGGAAAAATTTATTAAGGTAGAAGTATTAAAAAAAGCACCGAGCACCATTAAGTTAATAAAAGTAGATATACCAAACAAACTAATTACATTGAAGTATCTAAAGTTAAAGTTGGATTTATTACTGAAAATATTAGAGATTAAAAGGTTCCAAAAGGTAAGTGATAGGGATGTTTATGAATTCAGACAGGAATGTAGATCCTTCCTAGTAAAACTGTTAAGCAAGGTACTTGATAAATCACCAGTTAAATATCCGATTATTAGATATATCAGTGTTTTAGATCCTAGAACCCTGATAATTGACAAAGAGAAAAGTTCTTCAAAATAGAGTAGCATATTGAAAGTGATGACCGAAAAGAAGAGAATAAGTAACAGTATTTTGACTGAATTCAGCCATTTCTATGACGCTATGTTACAATCTCATTCAGAATCATTCAACAGCTTTAACCCTGCAGAAGATAGATTGGATTCCTTCTATTATGATAAGCTAACGAAAGCTGAATATTCCCATTCATGGGAAGTTTGTCAACTGCTTCTGCGACTTTCTCATGGTCAAGCAACTGTTGAAAGGGGTTTTTCTGTCAACAACCCGTAGCAGGAGATTCCGAATAGAGTTCGGAATTCCGAATGAAATTATTCGGAAACAGCTTGAAAATTTGGACTTTGCCATTTTTCAGGTCGGAAAAAGTGCGGAAATTTGAACTTTGTCATTTTTCATGTCGGGAAAAAGCTTGGTAAGTTGGACTTAATCATTTTGAATGGCGGAAAAAGATGCGGAAATTTGGACTTCATGTCATTTTTTATGTCGGAAAAAGTGTGGAAATTTGAACTTTGTAATTTTTTATGTCGGAAAAAGTGCGGAAAATTGGACTTTATTATTTTTATTGGCAAAAAAAGTTTGGAAAGTTGGACTTTGTCATTTTTATTGGTGGAAAAAGCTCGGAAAGTTGAACTTTATCATTTTTAATGGCGGAAAGTTGGACTTTGTCATTTTTGATGGCGGAAAAGTTTGGAAAATAGTCTTTGCAATATTTTATGGTTAGAATAAATTCGGAAAATAGGACTTTGTCATTTTTTATGTTGGATAAAGCTTGGAAAGTTGGACTTTTAGATTTTTTTAACGTTGGAAAAAGTTCAGAAAGTTTGACTCAGTCATTTTTTAGGCCAGAAAAAACATTTGTTTGTGGAAAAGCTGATTTAGTCATTTCTTAAGGTTTTATTCTTAAATTTGATTAATATCCAATTGAATGAAGAATATCAACTAATATTAACTAATTGATTAATACTGCCAAGTCTTCAGTTAGAATAAAAATTTAATAAATAGTGATGTTTCTAATCTTCCCTGAAACAGGTGTTAAAACTGTTCAACTCTTTGGTATATTCAAATTTTTTCAAAAAAAATTAGACAAAGACCAGCATAAAACATAGAAAATTGAAAACAAGTAACATGAACTTCACTAAAATAGTGAAAACTTGTGTTCTCCAGAAAATTGAGCATTCACTGTGCTACACATAGTTATTGGTTTGATGGGTGCAGATTACATTTTTTCTGGGTTCTGAAAATTTACTCCTCATCAAATATTCAAAAGTAGATTAAGTTTCCATCATAATATGCATAAGAAAGTTAATAGGTACTATATTGATCACTCATCATTTACATGCAATTACTGAGGTCTTGAGGTTTCTAATGATGATTGAAGTTTAAACATTGTATACAGTCAAACCTCATAATGTCAAACTTCTTACTTTTAGTTATCCAAAGAAACAACTTATCTCAGATTGAGTGAGTGATTGTTGCTTAATGCCAATTCAGCAATTTTTCAGCAATATCGTGGCGAAAACAAGTTAATTTTCAATGAGAACATGTTCAGGTCCACTTTATACTAAATCAACATGCTGAGTTGGATTTTATAGTGCTAGCTCACTGAAACAACAATCTGCGGGTAGACATGTCACTCAACTCGGACACATTATTCTGATTCCGAGCCAACCTGCTTAGTGGAGAAGCAACAGATACCAATTTTATATTCTTTGATTTGACCCGAACAGGGCTCGAACCCACTATCTAGAGCACTCGAGGTGTATCTGATATTGACATAACCAGGTATGACTGTATATACAACACTTTTCAACATTGTTCAGCAAACCTCATTGCACAGAAAATCATTTTTTCATAAAAACAAAAGGAAGAAATCTGAATATGGCAACTTTTACTTGCTGATAATAATATTCATAGTACATAAACATAGGATAACAAAGTAGAAAATAAATAGAATACAAAGGCTTCTAAAAAAAAGACTTCAGGAATAGTCACTATATTGTCTGTTGCATGCTTTCAATATTATAATAAAAATGGCCATCTTGATCGTATGGTAGTTTGATTTTCAACTACATGTGCAATCAGTGCCCATCACCACTAAAGTTGTGAGTTCAAATCCTGCTCGGTGGTTTTTTCCGTTTTCCTCCACCAATAAAACTGAGCTTCATGTACTGTGATACAACTGAAAGATTGTTAAAAGTGGTGATAAACACCCTAACACTTCAATATAATAAAGTGTCTTAATAATTTTTCATTGATTTTCCCCCAACTCAAGATTCTCCCAAACATTCAGAGTAAGAGTATGTCCCAGTTCAATCTCTCTCAACCAGTTCTTCTTCAAATGTCCACGTCTATCTGTAACAAGTGATTGGTCTGTACTACAGTTAAATTTTGCCGTGCTTTTTTTTCTGTCTTCAACAGACATTTACACTTGATCCACACGTGTCAATATTTCCTGAATTGAAAATATGTATGTTGTGGTTCCTCTATGACTGACTGATCATCTTGTTCTTCAATTTTCCTGAAATAAAATTACAAAATATGTAAGAAAAACAAACCTTAAAATAACTTATTACATTTAAATATACATAATGTAAAGATTTCACATATTAATACAATATAGTAGGTTATTACAGTTGTATCCTGCTGTCAAATTACAACTTCAGACAATAGAATTATACATGTAAATTTATAAGTAATATGAAATTAAATATATTAAAAAAAAAATTTGCATGTTTTATTTCTGCATGACCAGCACTAATTAAGTTGGGGTTTTTTCATAATATATTTGTTCCATTTTGAAATCATATTGTGTAAGTTACAAGTAATTGATTTAGCAATTCAATTATTTTCTTAATCATCAGATTTTATAATTATTTTACCTTGCTCTAAATTAAGTCCTTGTTTAAATATTTATGGGAACAAATCACCAAAATTGTAGACACTATACATCTATACATTTAGTAAGTGAATGATTGTTGTTTAGTTGTTTAATGCCAAGTGAGCAACGGTTTAGCTATATCATGGCGAGAACAAGTTACAATTTGATGAGATGGTGTCTGCTTTGTAGTAGACCAACACGATTAGTTGGATTTTTAGTGCCAGATCACTGAAATAACAGTCTGGAATAAGGCATGCCTCTCCAACCTGGAACATTATGCTGTGTGATTAGCAGAGCACAAGAACCAATTTGATAGTCTTTGTTTTAACCTTACCGGAACTCAAACCCATGATCTACCACACCATATAATGCACTATACACTTGCATGAAGCAGTGGAAAATGTACCAGGCGTAACATAGACAAATACACAATGAATAAATACCTGCGATAATAAGGGGTCATGGGCAAGGGAACATCTTCTTTTGGCTTCATACAATTTGTACCAGCTGAAAACAAATAAAACACATTTAAAATATTACATAAAACTTATGGTGTTCTATAGATATATATATAAAAGATTATTACAGTGAAATGTCATGTCTTTCTAAATAATCATAGTAAACACTGAACTTGACCAATATGGATAAACACCAAGTCTTTGCTTTTTATATTTGTGCATCATGCATTCATGACAGGACATAAAAAATAAATGTGTCCATTTGTTTGCATAGCGAACTGCAGAGGTCATTGAAATATAATGTATATATGATTATTTTTTTTAGATCATTATTTATATAAACTAATCCAATTGGAAATGACATTCCATTGATAGGCGATACTTTTACCTTTGTCTTTGAGTTTGAAAATTCTAATTTTCTATTAATTATGTACAGTGTATATAAATGTTGTTATTTTATCAATTTGGAATTTCTAATCTTGTCTGTTCACGCCGATGTATAATCATCGCGACTCGAGTGATGAAACATCGTAGGATGTAGAAGATCAATCATAAGTTAACGTGAAACAAATCGTCGAAAATGGGTGAAGTTATGATATATAGGCTCTTGAAATGTTACTTTAATGCAGAAAGAGTTTCATATGAAAGAAACGATACCTAATTACAAATGGTGTCTTTGCATGATTAGATTCCCTAGGACCGCTAGGTTGGCCAGTCAAATGGGGGGGGGGGGGGGGGGATTACTATTTTCTGTTGTTTATTGTGCCTTTGAATCCATTTGGGATTAAATTTATGTCTCAGAATAGATTTGACTGTGTGTGCTTCATAAGTCGTTTTGTAAACAAATTACCTGTGATGCTACCAAGAACACGTTTTTAGTACTAGAAAAGTCTAGTTCGTGTTTTCAACTAACAGATTTAAAGATGGCGGGTTGTTTACAAATTGCATTATGGGAGAAAAATATTTAATAAATATTGTTGAAAAAGAAAATCCAGCAAATTAAAACTCTTTATTTTTTTTTTTTTTTTACTAAAGATCAAATTTAATATTACTTTAAACATCCATATCTATGAGTTGATTAAACAAACTTTGGTAGACACGCATCGGAAATTAACGAAGTGCAGGGAATCCGATTCAACGACCAATCATCGAGAAGCGTGGGAGGCGCCAATTTTGTAAATATTTTGAATATAAAAAATGTAAACAACAAAAATTATCGGCTACGTTCAGTATGGATATCACGCATATTTTAATTTATTATATGGACAAACGACAACCCAATTACCGGCAACTTTCTTAATGTCAGCAACATAATAGAGCCTCGCAAAATCTTTAGATTTGGTAAAGGCAGTCAGACACCTAGGATCTAGGAGTAGGAATGCATCATTCATCAATGATTCGTCGTAAGTATCATATATCATATATAATTTATAGCAATGTTTAGACCAAGAACTGGATGATTTATCTCTCAAAAGCTATCTACACACCCATCTGGCTCAACAAGTTTTCTTAAAATGAAATGCAACTACCTTGTGTTGTCATTTACAAATGTAGGTCAAATTAGGGGGAAAAAAGGGGGGGGGGGCGAACTACTCCCAACCAAATTCAAATTATTTATTGATATAAAATCCAGTAAATGGATTATCATAAAAAATAATACAAAACTAACCCTAACCCAACCAGAGATGCTTGCAACTCGTATGGGCGAATCCTGGACTCATTAATTGTGCTTAGATTCTAAGTTAGAACTCACTATTTTTTTTACAAGTGAGACTCATGACTTTCTTTATTGACCAAAATAACGGCGAATGGACCCAGGTTAAAAAAAGAAACATGTATAAAAAAAAAAAAAAAAAGTTGTGTATATATATTATGTATATATTGTAATATAAGCTGGTTATAAACTATTCTTACTATGTAAATTTTAAAGTATATATGTACTAGCAGAATATGCACAAGAATTATGATTTTGAAACTTTCTGGCATTGATTTTGTCTTTAAGCCAATGCTAATGTGTTAAATCAAACTGTATCCTATATTACCCAATGTACATGTACCATGGTCATTCGACTTTCCTTTGTTAAAAGTGTGATGATATCTGCACATAAATGTACCACATAGGAGGAGTCAAGGCATTTGCCATTTCATCATCACACTTTTAACAAAGGAAAGTCGAATGACCAAGGTACATGTGACTTACTATATTGGAAATGATGGGTATGTATAGATACAGCATGGGTAGGACAAAATTAACTCGAAAGCAAAGCTTTCTCGTGAATTTTAGTCCCACCCATACTGTATCTATACATTATACATACCGAACAATTTCCAATATTATATAGTAACTAAAACATAAAAAAACAAGCTTGTTGACCAAAAATAATGCACAAGTACACCTTACTTAGGAAACCAATAATCAGTAAAGAAGCAGCAACTAGTTATGTCAAACACTAAATATTGAAACAAATATTTCAGAAAAACTTAAAAGACAGTTGCACAGGAACTGGAACTGACTGACTTACAAAGTTTTATCTTTATTGAAGACTTACATTGTACTGATTCACTTTGAATGAAAAAAAGTGTAATTGAAAAACATATTGTCAAGACGTCAACAGATCAAGATTATTATTTTTTTTAATTTCAGTCGCAAGTTGGTTGTAGAATCATAAGTAGAAAAAGATAATATACAATTAATGACTTTTAATGAGGTGGATACAATGATTTATTAACCCAGGAACATTATATTTACCACGGCCAAATGTATTATTCTTGGGTTAATAAATCCTGGTATCCATCGAATTGAAAGTCACTAATTGTTTTATTATATGACACATTTTATATGTTGATTTTATCATGACGTTTTCTTTGGTTTCGTATGGTGCAAGATGTTGGAATGTTATATTCACCGTGCATTACGTCGAAAAGACATTATCTGAAGTCATATAATAATGGTAGTTATTACATGTACTGTAGTATTTGTATTTCTAAATTGATTATCAGCTTTGTTTACAATTATTTATCCTAAAACTTAATGAAAATACAATTATATTATAGTTACCTACCAGCAAGTCAACTCTTCAAAGAATCTATGGACATCCTAATGTCTCCAGAGCCTTCAACCAGCACGCAAAATCACGAAGTATGTGTAGATTTACCATTCTACAAGAGGAGGTCACTCGCAACAACCAACAAATACAATGTCTACAGAATCAACTCAATACCCCCAAAATTGAGAACCAGTATTTACAGATAATCACATAGAACATGCAGCAACAACTTGTAAATTTGCGGCACTAGGTACAGTACTAGTTGTGGAATAAACATCAGGTAAATTATACATTGGCATGCATTTGTCATTCGATTCTCTTCTACTCTTAAGGGAGCTGCCATTATGAATTCTTGATAACTATCATGTTAATAATTGCAATATGAATGATAGAAGAATGAAAATATCTACCATAAAAACCAGTTTTTGTTAAATTTATTCTAGTTTAATACTTGCATATAGTAAAAGAGGGTTATGAACTTATGATCATGATGTTTAACACCACTTTCAATAGTATTTTAGTTACATCGTGGCAGTCACTTTTATTGGTGAAGGAAGCCATAGGACCTGGAGAAAACCACGACCTGTCATAAGTCACTAACAATCTTTGTCATATAATGTTGTACTTTACTCAAGACATATTTTATTGACAATGAATTAGACACAAGTTATAAAGTTACGATGTCTTCTCTGTTACATATAAATCATTAAAAAGACAATATATTACCAAAACATAACATTATTTCATTCAAAATTATTTGAGAAAATTGACATAATACTGCAAGTGAATTTGATATTGTTGTTCTATCGAGTACACCTCACCACAAGCAGGGTTGCAAGTTTTGCATAGGTAATTGCAACTTGCATACGATTATGACCATTATAGCCCCATATAGAAATAAAATGTCCAGGATTTGTCTTCTACGCTGCAAATGATTAAATGACATCACATTTTCTAAGTCGTAAACAAATTATGAGAGAAAGAGATAGACATGTTAATGTAGGGAAGTTATAAGCTTTCAAATGTTTAAAAATATTAATTAATATAATTGATATTCCTGTACATGATGTAAAATAACAACAAATAATATTTCAATCTGAGTGGATGTGCAATAAATGTATATGAAACGAAATCACATTATAAACTGATACTGATAGTGATAAGCACGAATAAAAAAAACATGCTTTGATATTTACATGCATTACAAAAAATCTTTCTTTTTCAGATATTATTGGTAAAAGGTGGCCACATGTATCTAAAAAGGATGTTACTGGGAAGTTGGCAGAAGCCTTAAAGCCAAACCTGTTCAAGGAGCTTTAAAATTAGATATCTACTTAGACAATAGTGCCAAAAACACTTTTTTACAAAGATAGTGGACATTGTTTTTTCTTTGAAGAATTAAAATAAAACAAAAAGTATATTATGTTAAATGATTTCATTGTCAGACACAAATCTACTTTTTCTGATTTTATGGAAATTTATGTATAAACAAATTTATACAGAATTTTTGTCCGAATGTAGTTTGGAATTTTTTTCCAAATGAAGTTCAGAAATTGCACCAAAAGTGGCAAAGCTAATGCGGAAATTTTCTCCGAGCTAGCTTGGAATAATTTCCGAATCTGACAATATTTTCCGAATAAGGGTGGTAGTTTCCGACCTTAATTCGGAATTCCGAATTTTTTTTCCAGGTCGATTCGGAGTATTCGGACAATTCCGAACTGATTTCCGAATTATATGCAGAAAAAATATGGAAATTCATCAAAATCCTCTGTTTTTTCACGAAAATATTTTTTTTCTCATTCGGAAAAGTCCGAATACTCCGAACTCTATTTTCCGAGCTAATATTCGGAATCTCCTGCTACGGGAAGGAAGTGACAATTGAAAATTTATCCGAACAATTATTAGTAGCTCAAAGAACCATTGTAGACCATGTTAGGAGTGTTGGTGGAGTTTTGAATGTTAATTATAGTAAAGAGTTATTGTTGTCAGCTTCAGGAGCTAGATCCTAGTATCAGCATTATTTGGATAACAAGAAGGAAAACAAATAAAAAAAATAATATAAAAAAGAAAACGAGTTATAATGGATGACATTGTTGAAATAAAGGCAAAAAAGAAAAGACTTGAGGATGATATTGAGACATTGACAACATCTGCAGAGGAATATGCTGATCAAGCAGAATCAAAAGGGAAGGTCACTCTCATTACAAAGTCAAATGCACTCAGGAGGAGTGCTAAGGAAAAGAAAGAAACTATGGGAACAATTGAGAAGGAGCTAGAAGAAAAAAGAAACAATTACGGGACACTATCCGAGTTGATAATAAATGTTGCTGCAGTTGATTTGTTCTAACTTCTTTAAAAACACAGGTATTAACATGATAAAATCATACAAGTTTCATATGTTTGAACAATAAATGTTAAAAAAACAAAACTGAACAGAAAAGTAAAGTAAAAAAGAAACACAAAACAAAAGACAAACAATTATAGTATGATTTTTAATAATTTTTTTTAAAGTTTTGATATGTATTTAATATCAATAAATTAGAATGCAAAATTAGAGAAAAAATATAATATTGGTAAGATGTCAGAAAATATGATGCATTTTTAGATAAATTATTAAGAATACATATAAATTAAATGTTTACTTTTAGGGTCGTAAGCATGTATCACAAAGGCACTTTAGTTATGATTCCTTTTCAAAATTAATCGGTGACTTGTAAAATCATTTACAATTTATGCTATATATAAATATATATAATAACAACTCAAACAATTGTGCTTACCTTTGCTGAAGGATCCATCATTTAAGAAATTAAAGATTTTAGTATGCTCCTCTGCCTCCATGTTCAAGCACTCAAAACTCACCTTCAACTAATTCAATTCCAAGGTCAACAAACAATCATGTGATTATGAAAATCACAGTCAAGAAAATGTTTAAGCATATTCATAGATGTGATTATTGAGGTGTGACATGTATAATACAAATTCCTATAATATAATTAATTTCTATATGTGAAAATAAATATTAGACAGGTATAATCCAAAGGGTCATACTTAAATACGCCTGCAGTAGTAACCAGGTAAATATATACGCTTGCGTGAAAAGGTGTACGCCTGCAGCTATATGGTTCACTTTTTTTTAAAATATAAACTAGTAAAAGGAATATATCGGATGTTGTTTTCAGCTTTTATATCTATATTTTAGCCGTATGATGTATAATATTAAGGGCGACATACTGAAGCGCGTCAGTATATACGCCTGCAACTATATGGTTCACTTTTAGTTATTTTTTTGGTTATATAAACTAGTAAAAGGAATATATCGGATGCTGTTTTCAGGTTATATATATATATATTTTAGCCGTATGGTGTATAATATCAGTGTTCGAAAGTAACCGTCGTACGGTCATCGTCAAAACCAACCTAACATTGATCAGGATGACCTGAAATCCCAGAATAGTCGCCAGACTGACAACCAAATATTTTCTGTAAGCATAAAATAAATTTGTTTTAACATATTAGTGAATTTGTTTATGTTTAAGGTGGGTGATCGTCCTGCAGAGAAGGCACTTCAACAATTAAATGCAGATATTTTTGAGAAGTTATTGTTCTTATTCAGAAATGCCCATGCATTGGCAAAACATGATAGACCTTATAGACTGTCTAAAACTTGAATTGATGGGTGTTTTTCAACATTGATCTCACTCCCACTGTAAGACCAACAGCCATTCTTTTCTAGGAGTGAGCCACCTCCTTCAAACCACAAAGTAGGCCTCAGTAAACACCCAGAATGCAGGATTTTGCACTATTTACCCCAGAACCCCGGCCGTAATGACCAACTCGCTATGCGAGGTGGGAAGGGTCGGAAGCGACCCTTTTCGGCAACCTGATGTAAATTCGGGGGACCCGATCTTATCCCCTACTTGCCCTTGTGGCAACCTACCTTATTTCTTAGTTTCTAACACTAATATTGAGGGTGACCTCCTGAAGCCCATCATTAGCCGCGTGTGAAAAGGTATATGCCTGCAACTATGGTTCACTTTTTACATTTTTCTTAAAGAAATTCGGTCTGTTGTAGACAGACTTATAGCAGGCGGTGTCCAACATATCATCATAGGCAGCATATTTTACAGAAGCAAACACAGAGGAATAACCTCGGATGAATACAACTCAAAAGCCGAATCGATTTCTACACCATTATTTCCAAGACAGTAAAAAGGTTAACTTCTGGCAGATCCATGGACTTGTGCAAGTGAAGAAGAACATCTTAGATGACGGGGTTCATTTAAATGAAGATGCAATGATAAAGTATGCAGCACAAGTGAGAATGGCAGTAAAGTGTGATGATTTTAGGGTGTGAAACTTGTTTGCGTGTGACTAGCTATTAATTTGCTTTGATTGCCTATAATCTTGTGTATTGAAAATAAATAGATTTGTTTGAACATACCACGTTTATATTATTATTTGATAATATTTGACGGGTTTCAGGAATATGACAACCTAAATATATACTCCATACGGTTAACATATAGATATAAAAACTGAAAACAACATCCGATATATTCTTTTTACTAGTTTTTATAAAAAAAATTAATAATAAAACAAACTTTTACTTTATTGATTGATAGAGCAATTGTTGTATGCTACTATGGAATATAAAATTAGCTGCGGCTGAGTATGTTTGAAATAAACAGTTATCTTTATATAAAAAAAAAAAAGACGAAGACACACTAAACACAAATCAAATTCCTTTATAAAAGATGGTTGATAATCAATATCAGTTATCTTCATTTCATTTTTAATGTACATGTGTACATAACGTATGGGGGCCGATTTGACAATTTATTTGACGGGTTTCAGGAATATGACAACCTCAATATTATACGCCATACGGTTAAAATATAGATATAAAAACTGAAAACAACATCCGATATATTCTTTTTACTAGTTTATATAAAAAATAAATAAATAAAAATGAACCATATAGCTGCAGGCGTACACCTTTTCACGCAGGCGTATATATTTACCTGGTTACTACTGCGGGCGTATTTAAGTATGACCTATTATGTAGTATTTATTCCCAAATACTAACATAACCATAATAATATGAGACAGGCAACCTGTTTGAAGGACGAAGTCCTAAAATTTCAATAATACGATGATCCGTACACGTTAGCCTCACCGCCACCGAACAATAATTGATAATAATTTATAAATTTTACCAAATTGATGGAGCTGATTGCATGTTCATATTTCAGATTAAACACCAATATTCCTTTTGAATCATAGCCCATGTATTATTCAATGCATTGTTACGGGTTTTAACTTGGAACAGATTTTCATGACCCCGTTCTAGTCACTCTGTGACCTAGATCCGAACACAATTTCGAACGACATCATAATAACCTTTCTAGTGTAAATTATTTAATGACAACTGTTAAAATTGAAAGAGCATTCATTCATTTACGTTCACATATCTATTTGTATATAATACACATGACATAAAAACCTATCCTTTATTCATACCATACATGTGTGCCAGTTTGCATTCGGAATTCCTTGGACTCTTCAATGAATAAGGTACATCACGGATTTTAACATTTTGGGATAGATCAAGGTAAGGAAAATGTATTATATTGACTGTTTTTGTTTTAATTTCAATGTGTTCTACATCTGCATAGAACCAGGAGATCATATTCTTTCCAATTACAAGCATAATATAACAAAATATGCGAACCTCAATGAATTTTAGCGATAGATTCCAAGTGCAATTGTCGATCGTTTTCTGTTTACAAATATGAAAAGCCGTCGTCTGCAACATTCAACAACTGCGCATGAATAATTTTCTCCCAAAACACGAGTAATTTAGCGGGATATCTATTTATAAAAGCATTTTTTTAATTCATGTTTTGAAAGAACAATTAGGGGACATACTTTTTATTTCGTTCGTAATTGCGTCCGGTGAGGCTATTATCTTTTATTTTGAATGAATTGTGTAGCCGATTTGTTATGGCGTTCATTTTACCTACGCCGCTCTTCCATCGGTAAACTGACGAGTTCTGTCCCCTGGCTCGTACCTCGGCTAGATTGAGTCAGTCTATTCCATCGGGAGGAGTTTCGTAGAAAGAGTTATTAGAATTTTATTAAAAGTTTATTTCGATTTTGCATAGAGTAAATAATCAAAGAATTGGGAATTTTTCATTGAAATAGATTTCTTTTGCGTTTCTAAATTATCAATTGATCTATTTTTTAAACTTCCGGTGAGCAGATGTTTAGCTAGTTCTAATAATGAAACCCTAAATGCTCGCTTACTCGCAAGGGTTATTAAGGGATGCCATTACACGTAATGGAGCAGCCGCCGAGATTTTTTGCACTCGCTTACAGAGTTTCTGACACCTGCATTTATCAATAATAAGACATAACCTTTCCTTTTGTCCATTATTATAACAAGTGTTTATCACCTACCAGTATTTTAGAATGTAATTCCCACAAAATAAAAATCCATATCTGAACATTTAGAATTTCGTCATTTCCGGCCTCACTATTTGGATGTCGATACCATATTTGGCGATTAAGGCGTGAATGTTTACATCAGCCGTCGTAAGCATCGTATTAAAAAATACCATATTTAGAAAAGCTCCGCCTTCCGTAGTTTCCGGTTATGACAAACGATCGATAAATTTGCACAAGGTTGTTGCTACCTTTGAAAAGCATATATTTCTCAGCCAAACCGATTTAACAAGGACTGGGATCATCAGTAATAGTTATAATGAAATGTTTGAAGCGTAAATAGTGAGTTTTTATGTTTCAACTGCAACTTTTTTTTTGCTCCATTATGACGAATGGGACCGCGTTGTAGCTCTGCAGAGACACAAGTTTGTCACAGGAGCTACATTATTGCAGCTAATGTTTAGATATCAATATAGAAGGAAAAATCGGACAGCTTACCGTTAGGACTTCGTCCTTTATTATTTCCTAAACGAACAAATATTATAGGGAACAAATATATGTTTACAATGCTAGTAACGTTTTATTAAAAATAATATAATTAAAGACTTTTTCGCAACTATATGGTAACTAAATTTGACAAAATTGGTAGTTTATAAAATAATAACGACAATAACGCTTCCATGGTACGTTTATCAAATAACCACAACGACAATAACACTTATGGTACGTTTATCAAATAACCACAACGACAATAACACTTATGGTACGTTTATCAAATAACCACAACGACAATAACAATTATGGTACGTTTACAGCTACGAAATTGTGGGTAATTCATGGTGGCGGTGCATTTCAATATCTCCTGAAAGTTTCAAGAAATCTCAAGAAATTCAACAGAAATAAGTCAATGTGTACCTAGACATTTAGCAAAAACACTTACCAAACACAGAACAATATATTGTTAAACTATATATACTTCAAATTTTTGCTAATTCCGAGATTTTAATCTTTTTAACAACGGCGTGGCCGCGTGATCTGGGCGCCATATTTGAAATTTGAAATACTTGACCCAAACACAACAATACTTTTCCTTATCTCGTATAATCTGATGAACAGTCACTAAAAGAACACTGTAATAAGATGTGAAATAAAGTGAGACATAACTTATTAACATTTTTGGTTAAATTCTACCAGAAAATACCGGTGTCCTGTCCGTCCCCCCCCCCCCCCCCCCCCCCCCCCCCCCCCCTTATTTATCTCTCCCATTTATCACCGTGTTATCATCTATGTCCAACAAGAGGCTTACAGACTTTCTTCATTTGGAAAGAAAGCCAATACAAGGCCAGAGAACATCAGTAGCGGCCGTTATATCTGACAGTAAAGGCAAATACTTAAAACAACAAGTTGTTCGAGCTGAAGACCGTGCAATTTATTGGTGGTGTCAAGCAGGTGACAATATCGAAAAACGACTGCGCTGGCTGAGACGAAACATACAGAATAAGGTCAATGAGCTAGGAAGCATACATTTTTATATTTGGTTGGGTACCTGCAATTTGACTACAAAAGATAAAAGTGTATACATATCCTTGGCATTTACTGAAACCAATGATGCCATAGCAGTAATTACAAATCTGTTCAAGCAATTTATAGATTTAGTGAACCAATATCCAAACTGTAAATTAACATTCTTGGAAGTACCACACTACTCAATCGTCCGCTGGAACACCACAAGGGGTCATCGTCAGCCACAAGTGTTCGCAACACAAGATAATACCCTCCATGAACAAATTGAGGCGATCAACCAAGTTATACATACATTGAATAGAGAGCAAGGGGTGAAGTCCCCTCTACTGACTGTACATCTCAGAGCAAGAAAGCAGGTAAAAATAAACCAAAAAAAGACATAATTAACTTTAACCTTCTCAGCGACGGGATACACCCATCTCCATTACTGGCAAAAGTGTGGCTCAAAGAAATCTCCATGAGAATAAACGTAGACTGCTATCAATAAATAACAACTGACAATTACTCTTTTCTATCTGTATGCTACAGGAGGCATGGGATGTCCAAGCCACACTGTGCAACAATAGATTAGACAGTCAAAAGTTCAATCTGTAGCAACGAAAAACTATTACGCAATGGATCTACGGAAATATCATAAACAATATGCTGTTGGAGTAGAGAGCACGGTTATGGATTACACCCTTAATATTAATAGAGCCTTAAAGAAGAAACTAAAGGCAACACAAAGAAATCGTATACTGGAGGAGGAATCGTCATAACAGCTGATGCAGCAAGTTTCGAATTATTTAAAATGGCGGCAATTGCATATTATGAGAAGCCCAGCCCAGATGGAACGCCTGCCCATATACAAACTAATGTAGACGGAACAGGTAGAGCAGTAGTTCAATATACGATTAAAATCCGAAAACCAACAAGTGTACCATATACCATCAACATTTATACCACACAAAGTAGAATTCTAGTGAATGGCGAAGGATGCGATACATTTGTACAAACGGACATTCCGAACATACAATCAATAATTGTACGAGAAGCAAAAAATATCAACCTTGATGTGGAACTCCTAAATCAACAACTACAAGAACAACTGAGACAGCTTGTAAATGGTACTCCAACAAAATGTAATAGCGCTGACATTCAGTGCCCAAAATCATGTAGGACAAGAAGTACATATTGCACTACGGGCAATCATTGGGTACATTATAAATGCCAAAAACTAACACCAGTTGAAATCAGGCAAATCGAAGATACTGATGACACAGAAAGTGACTATACATGTAAAATTTGTGGAACAGACCCCAAACAGATTGCTGATGGTACAAATAGTGAAGCGACACTTGCAAAATCGTTATTATTAGAGGAGAATGAAACGAGAGCTGACGAAGCAATACAATCTGAGGAGCAGGAACAACAGCAGCAATGCATCAAATGTGATAAAACAATGAAACGAATTGAAAGCCATTGATCACCTTGTCAGAACCCTACCAGACGGCTCCGAAAAAATCCAATGTATTGAACTTGAAGGTGCAAAGAGAAATGTAATTATTATATGTGTATATATGCCAGCTAATGGAAGCAAGAACCATCAAGTCGAATATCAGGAGTGCATAGATGAGCTTCATGAAATATACTTGAAATACGAACATTCTCATGACATCATTATAGGAGGTGATATCAACGAAGACCTCAACAATTATAAACCGAACAACACAAGAAAGGCTTATTTAAAAAATTTCATCAACGAGTTTGGGTTGCAATACGAAAATGTAGGAAACACATTCACCAACTCCAAGGGATGTGAGTGCTCAGAAATCGATTATTTCATACATAATATTCCACAACAACAAATAATAGCAGAGAAAGCGATAATCCAAATCGATACCAACACTTCAGATCATTACCCAATCAGCATGTCCTTTAAATGGGAATATAACAAGGATGACAACTTGAAGACACCAAACCCAAAGGGAAAAATCAAATGGGAAAAATTAGATAAAGATCTATACAGAGCTATGGTGACAGAAAATTCAACAGCATTATATGAAAGAATGCGAATAACAACAATCAGTTCACAGGAAGCAATAACTTAAGTAAACGCACTGCTCACATCTGCCGCCCAAATATGCTCAGGAAACAAAGCTACCTATCAAGCAAAACCCAAACTAAAGGTATGGAATGCTGATATAAAGATTGCACTGAAGGAAAAACGCAACTCGTACAACATATGGCTAAAGAACGGGAAACCAAATGATCCTACCAACCACCTACTGTTACAGAAAAAACATAACAAAAAGGAATTCCGTAGAGCTGTCAGAATAGAGGTAGCACGTCAAAAAGAGATTGAAAAAGTAAATATAATGGAGGCACGATCAAACAACATGGAACTATTTCACAAGAAAAATCGTAAAAAAGGCCTTGCACATATTCAGGACATAAATGTGAATGGCAAAACATATTCAGGATCAGATGAGGTATTACTAGGATTTCAAGAACATTTTCGTAGCTTGTCAACCTTCGATAAATCCGCACATAAGGAGATCAGATATCACCAACAAGTAGAAATGGAGAATAAATACATTACAGAAATGTCAAAAGAGGAACTAATCTTGCCTGTAACCGAAGAAGAAATAACAACTGCAATAGCATCCATTAATAAGAGAAAATCGGCTGACTTTCATAGCTTAACAATAGAACATATATTACATGCAGGTGAAAATATAATTACTGTCCTAATGCATATCTTAAACAGTATATATTCTTAGAAGGAGATATACCAGAAGTTCTAAAAATTGGACTATTATCGCCAATATTCAAAAACAAAGGAAGCAAAAACGATGCCATCAACTATCGAGGAATAACAGTCCTGCCTGTAATTAGTAAGATCATTGAAGCAGTGATCAGAGATAGAATACAACCATTGATCAGTAATGTGCAAAATCCAACGCAAAGAGGGTTTACGAAAGGGTCGTCGCCGATGAATGCTGCTCTGCCTGTCGAAGAAGCATACAGAATATTAACCGACGAAAAGCAAAATGGACATCTTGTACTGCTCGACGCAAAAGCTGCATTTGACAAAGTTATACATCCACAACTGTTCCGGCGTATGTACCATGCAGGAATTCAGGACAAAACGTGGACTATTATTAAGAGCTTGCACCACAATGCGGAAAGCTGCATAAAATGGGCAGGAAGCACGTCCGATTGTTTTAAAGTCGGCATGGGAGTCCGACAAGGAGGTATCCTTAGCACTGATCTCTATAAACTATATATCAACCCACTATTAGACCGTTTGCAAGATGTAGGTATAGGACTGAAAATAGGAAACATCAACGTTAACAACACAGGATGTGCAGACGACATCGCACTACTCAGTACTCAGATCAGTGATGCACAGATCATGGTCAACATGGCTCTTGACTTTGCGAACCTCGAGGGATATGAATTACAGCCAAAGAAAAGTGTAGCAATCCACATTAGAGGAAACAACAAACAGTGCGAAACAACCAACGAGAAACTTAATATGGGGAATATCACCATGCCCGAGGTGGAGCAAGCTACTCACTTAGGTATCATCAGAACAACAACGATGAAACACAATATCCAAACCAATGTTGATGAAAATATAACTAAAGCAAGACGTAGTGCATATAGTCTATTCGGATGTGGATTTCATGGACACAACGGCCTGGATCCCGAGTCACTACTACACATCTTCAAAACCTACATAACACCAGTATTGCTTTACGGTATGGAGCTATTATTACCGTTCTCAAAACCTCTTGAACAACTAGAACTCTTCCAGAAAAGGATATTAAAACAAATGTTGTCATTACCGATGAGCTGTCCAGACCCAGCCGTTTATATACTAACTGGAATTCTACCAATAGCAGCACAAATTCATATAAAAGCCCTCACATTCTTCAATAACATCTGTCATCAAGGCGAAAAAAACACTGAGAAAAAGCTTGCAAGAAGACAACTAACCGTGAAAGAGGAATCTAGTAACAGCTGGTTTATATGTGTCAACAAAATACTCCGAAAATACGACCTGAAAGAGGCATACAACTATTTGGACAATCTTATCAAAAAATCACGATGGATCTCGTTGGTGAAATCAAGAGTGAATGACCACTGGTGTACCCAGCTAACAACTCTAGCACAACTCTACAAAGGGCTGCAATATCTTAGTAACAACAACCTGAGCAAGTGCAAAATACATCCTATTTTGAAGCACAGATGCTACTCATCATTAGACATCAGTAGAATTAAGACTCGTCACTGGGACATACGTGCTGCAAACAAAACGCATTAAAAACTACCGAAATGAAACTGACCCTACATGCCTGCTATGTGGAGCAGCTGAAGAGAATGTACTACACTTCATTCTCCAATGTGAAAAACTACAGTCGGAGAGAGTAGCTTTACTGTCCGAGATCAATGCTATATGGCAAAACGAGTTCCATAATAATGAAAATTTTACGGACCTGAGCGAAGCTGACCAATTACAACTGCTAATGGACAACACGATCAAGGTAAAACCTACAAAGGAAAACTCAGCCAGCGTAGCCAGACTCGAAGGTCTATCAAGGAGGTTAATGTTCAAATTACATATTAAGAGAACGAAGCTTCTGGAGAGTGATGGAGACAAAATACAGACAACAATGAAGAAACGGATCTAACATTGCGAAAAAGGGGAGGGGAGAGCCGTACGGGGATTGCCCCAATCCATTACATTAAACTGTGATAATTGTTTTAGATTTTAGACTTTGAAAGATTTTAACCATACGAACAGAGACTTTTAGATTTTAAACAGTGATGCGTCGTCTTAAAATTTTCCAATACATGCAACATGCATATTTTATACGTAAGGTCAGGACATTCGTTGTGGAGTGTTTTAACTTGATTTGATAAACTTTTATATCCCGTGTGAATAAGCCTGATTTTTAGTGTACATACATTCTATTCATGGATACGGAGGTGATGGGATTTTCACTCGCACAGCACTGTACAGAGCACCAACACACGTTTAACATACGACACAGTATGGTTCTCCTTTGAAGGGGGTAAAGATACAGAAGTTAAGTTTATCAAATAACCACAATGACAATAACACTTATGGTACGTTTATCAAATAACCACAATGACAATAACACTTTTCATTTATTGGCGAATCGTAAGAGCGTCCTTGAATTATTGATCATGTTATCCCAACTGTAGTTTTAAAACCACCACTCAAAAGGGCTCTTAATTATATGCAAAATTGCTAACGACGAAAGTGTTTGATTAAGAATGTTAGAATGTCTTAATTTAATGGGTGAAAGTGGCCGACTATTGCATTTCACATGTAAAATAGTTTTGTCGGTGTCGCTATCAAAAGACTAAAACCCATGCCAGAGTCAGGTTAGGGAGGACAAACGTAGTCGTCGATAGCGTTATTATTTTCTGTCAGAGTAGAAAAACCCGAATTTTCACCTTTTTCATTTCATTAGAAAAACACCTAAAATTTATTATTTCGTGATAAAAAATATATCAGATAAAACTTGAAAACTAGATCTTTATTAATTTGGTAGTTATAAGCATTAAAAATATGATTGGGTACTTCTACTGAACGTCCAAAGTCAAGTCGTTTCGAGAAAATCGGACGCCATCTTGATTTATGTGTCAACGAACAGCCCATTTTCAAAAATAATTCCGGGAGCTATCCCTGGACCAATATTCTTCATGCATGGCTTAAAATTTGCAGAAAGTCTTCAATTTTACCAATCCGACCGCCAAAAATTAAAAACAATCGGAAATCGTAACGTAAAATATAAAAGTTTACAAAACAGTGTTTTTAAACTCGCTTACCACACTTCCGAAAAATATTGGGGGTCAAATATCAATAAACTGGACCTTCCTCTAAAGATATGTCGCCAAGGTTTCAATGGATAAGCAGTAATAGCTCCCGGAAATCATTGGATGTTCGGTCCATATTTTCTGACTTTGCAATCAGAGTTGAGCGGGAAGAGTTATCGGACGTTGTGTGGCGCATGACCGGGATGTATGTCTTCCGCCATTTTGGCCAGGACAATTTCAGAGTTGTACCACAGAAAAATAGAATTTACCGACGTATTGTTCTACCAATTGATACAATAATTATCTAGCATTGATGTATTCAGACCACGGAGGTCAATCATGCACGGTAAGTAACAAAACTTCTTCTAAAATATAGTTTTATTCTCAAAAGAAATATCGTTTTCAACCGGATCAAATGGGGGTTAATTTTGAAAACAAAAGATGCACAAAAATCGCACAGAAACTTTACACAAACTGAATAAATATATATCTTTGTTTCGATAAATGAAAAAGAGATGGGATTTAATTCACGATTTTATTATTTTACTCGCAAAATGGCGAAAACGGCAAGCATCAATATAAAGTTGTCAAATTCTCCCAATCTATAAATAACTTTATCCAAGCAGACCTTTGGTGACGTAATCATGGCTGTTCGGAATTTATCGGGATTTATTAATACATCTATATAAAGGAATTGTTCCGGTATTCTTTGATACTTTTGTGAAATGTTCAAGATTTTTTATATTTTTTGGTTTTAAATGAAATTTGTCTACATGAAAACTTTTTATGCATTTCTCATTAAGTTCCTAGTGTATATTGTAGCAATACATAGGACAATTGTTTTTAAATAGTAACATGAATTTCCATGCAACATTTTTGAAACAATTTATTTAAATTGTTATAAAACATAATTATTATGTTTCAGTGCTATTAGGGAAGCTTTATGAAATATATGCTTAATGCATACATTACAGTATGTGAATGTATTAACATTCTGGCTATATACATTGTAATCAGTGGCAGTGCATGTGATATGCTAAGTTTAATTAATTACATTTTTTTCATTACACCATTACTGTGTGCAAACTTGTTTGATATGACAGAACATTTATGATGCATGCAGCAAACATTTCTGGAATAATGCTATTTTTCATATAGAATCTATTTGCCACCAAGCATATATGCATAAAGATAATTTTTAGTCGAAGAGTGCATTGTATTAAAGCTTTTTTCATTTGTACATGTATGATAAACTATTTCTGGAAAAGATAAATTATTTTTAGTTCTTTATTTTTATTCTGTATAACATATTTTAAATGTTTATTTTTATTTTTATTTTACAGGTGTGATCGTGACATCTCAGTAGATCATTAAGAGTTTTAAATCATTAAAATGACACTTCTGAAAGTTGATGCTGTTGATTATGATTCAGTTAATCAAATATGCATAGGATATGCATAGGATCACAAAACACACAATTTAAAGAATTCACAAAGATTTCATTTGGAATAAGTTGGTCATGAACTGGGACACAGCACTATTTGTAGTCGTCAAATGTAAAATTATAGTATATAAAGGAAAAGAGAGTGACATTGAAGACTGTTATGAATTAAGATTATAAATAATAGTAGAAGATAACAGTTTATTGATTTGTGACAATAAAAATGATAACTTTGAAAATTTGGGACTTTCTAATCGCATGAACTGTTCGCTTAAATCAGCTAAAATTGTCAAATTTGAGGTTTTTCCCAGACAAAAAAATGAAAATCATGTATAAAAGGTGCTAATTAAATGTTTAAAAGATAACATAACTTCAAGGCTGGCTTATAAATTGTACAGAGAACATATCTGATAATCCAAATAAGACTTTTCATGGAATACGGGGCCATAATTGAAATATTATTTTTACTAAATTTCCAGGTAGAGGGTTAATGAACCAGGACATAGTTCATACCAGTGTCAGAATTGGGGTTGCTGATAGTTTTCTCCTTGTAGTATACAGTTATAGGATCAAAATAATACCAAACACTTGAGCATTTAATATTATAATATTCGACAATTATTGAAATTGTATCAATTTCGGGAATTATCTGAAATTTTGATTGAACAAAGAAAATTGACATTTTCAATGGAAAAAATGGCAGTTTTTACACAAACTGTAATAATAACTTCATTGATGTATGGATATTGAGGTTGTTTACCATAAAATATCAATTTGAACATAAAAAATATAATTAATTCCCTAAAATAACTTATTTTTACACTTTACAGAGCTCAAAATAATAAGCTGTGGAGTTTATGATTCTGGCGCTACACACTTTGAGAATTTTTTTTGCTGATAAATATAGGTGTTCCCTGTTAGAGGGTTCTTTTCCTTACCAAAATCAGTATTCAGAAAAATTCTAGTACTTTTTTCAGATTTTTTATGACCAAAAACTTGATTTTTCGAATAAAATTTGACGTTAAAATTATGGAGGCCTGCGCAAAGGAAATAATATTTAAAAAATATATATATTAATTGAATAAATGATATTCTTGATATTTTTACCTAGAGACTGGGCACTTTGTGGACAGTGCTGCAAGTTTCAGCCTTGCAAGTTAAAGGTTTTTGAAGATATTTGACCACAAACCTAGTAGTTTGAACAAGCAGACGGCTGACACATAAATTAAAAAAACTAAGTCCAAAGGCTATTTTCAATGTTTTAAATTCTGTGACATTTTTTTCATATAACACCTACAGGTGTGTATAATACCTCTTTTTGAAGCATAAGGAGGATACATTACTATAGAAGAAAGCATGATAACCTATTAGGTAGTGAAAATAATATATTTTGGTCCAAAAATGTCATTTTTTTTTACATTTTTCCAAAAAACAGAAAATCGACCACTTTTGGCTCACCGAAAAGGCCATAACTTTTGAACAGCTCAACCGATTTTAATAATTTTTGTACCAAAATTTCCCATTTTGTATGTACTGTCATACTAAACTATAATTGGATGATTTATTAGCATTTCAATTTTTGGCTTGACCACCCTAGTCAGGTATCTAGGCATTGATGAAAGGCTCTTTAGTATCTGAAATTGTACGATACTCCATGTATTTATTTAATTGGCGAAACTCGATTTGTCCGAATATAGTTCAAACACTAAAAGACCGGACTTGGGGTATAAATAGCAACCGATGAGAAAAAATGGAGTGAGAGATATAGTAATTAGAACTTACTAGTTACTACTGGTTATCACTGCTGGCAACTACTTCAGTCTTATTCTTAGTCTGTGTTAATACGTCTGTTCAGGTTAATGGCTTATATCGTTGTGTCAAGCGTGGGCACTTTCTGGTGCATTATGGGTGCCTTTCGGAACTCCTCGGTCCTCATCCCCCACGACTCGCTACTCTTCCCCGTTTTATCTTAAAGGACCCCGGACTGCAGCTACTGAGAAATCCCCAGAAACAAGGGGCCACCCGGGATGTAATGACAAATCCAAAAATCACCCTAGGGCTCACAAGAGGCGGGTAAAGCCTCCACAAGCCCTAAGCTTCTGATATCCATGGGACAGCGTCTCTAGGAGTTACAAGACCAGCAAACTCTGTATACCACACACCAGACCCTGTGGCACCCCCTATACCCACAACGCACCAATCATCTATTCCGACACTCCCTAAAAAAAAACCTTCTCAACATTATCCATATAATCCTTCCCCCCAATTATTATTAAATAAAAAATATATTTTGTGATGGGTGGATCAATTCATAGATCCATTTATTAAGATTTGACTATCCAAGGACACACTTTCCCAAATACACCATGCCGAGGACGAAGACTCCTGCCCAAAAGGCAAACTGCTGGATGGAGGAATGAGAGGAAAGGACAAACAGAGGACTGGCTACAGAGAAGTCGGACAATATCACACAGACCTCTATTTCTTAGCCTGCCCCCATGACCAGACGTAACAACACCTACGTGGAACCCGCCATCTCAAAGCAAGCCAGAAGGAAACCAGAAGAGCGGCAAAAGCATATCTGTTGCAAAAATTAATGAGTGCGGGAAGCCAGAGAATGATTGCCCTGCATAAGCAAAAATGTCCAAAAGCTAAGCAACTCTCCTACCAAATGGAACAAAAGATGAGAGGCAAACAATGAAAAAACAAAAGACGTAGCCATGTCCCCACAGACATTACTCCACACCATCGAACATTTGAATACAATCATCAACCCCAAGGAGTCCACAAAAAGATGTAGTTATGTCCCTACATACACTACTCCACACCATCGAGCATTTGAATACACCCATTAACCACAAGGAGTCCATAAAAAGATGTAGTTATATCCCTACATACACTACTCCACACCATCGAGCATTTGAATACACCCATTAACCGCAAGGAGTCCACAACTCTCCCCCACACAATCTAGAAATTCACTGTCTTCCACCCCCCTTTTTCTGTTATCTCCAACTCTCCCCCTTGGACCAATCTCACTACTAACTCCGGTACAGAGTCTGCCCGGAGGACGTCCAAGGGAGATTGGCCCCTCACCCGAGCGACCTCCTCCGCCACCCTGAACAAATGAGCCGGGTGGTTGATAGAACCGGCCACATCGGGGAGATGGGGAGAGTCAGACTCCAAGAGGAGCCTGTTCCCTGGAATGCCTTTGAGCCGCCGTCTCTGTCGTTCGCCAAACCCCTTCACCATACTTGAGAACCCAAAGTAGGTTCCGGGGTAAGCGTCCGACCAGAGCTTAACTGTAGCCTCATCCCCATTGAAGCAATGGAGATGAATACTCTGCAGGGTGTTAGGAACTTTATCCTGCGTCAAGCCCAATACCTCCCGGTATAACGTATCCGTTGCCTGGGGGCTATCCCCCCGAGGCCCGGATATGAAACACCAGAGGCATATATGGGCGAGCAAGCGCCAGCACCCACTTCAGAGTACTCTGCTGTATACCAAAGGGCTTAGCTCCCTCGCTAGTCTATCCCCACCTCCCCCAAGGCAGTCACAGCCGGGGAGTCTAAAAGCTTGGACAGGCGATCAAAGTAGTAATCGCCAAAGTCCATTGCATGTTTTGGGTGAACTCCCACCGCTATAACCCATCCCTCGGGGAGATGCAGCTTCTCTGGGTCTTTTGACCACGTTTTGGGGTCACAGTAGACCAACACCCGCGGGTGCCGGACACTGAGTCAGGAATTCCTGGATCCCTGTACTGGGGTTCACTCGTAGCCTCCATAGAGACCTGTCCAGATGCATATGGGAATCCATAGCATCCGGAGACTCCATCCTGACTCGACTACCCTCTCCCCGACGCCCTCCAGCCACTGACTGAGGGGCTACTAAAACCGACCAGATGAGGGGATGGCAATGGGTTCAAACTAAAGATAGACACCGGCCGAGAACCCACAAGCCCTCGTTGCCGAGGCTCGTAGTGTTACTCTGTCCCTCGCCGGGGACTCCCAACTGCACCGCCACTGCTCATCCCCTCTTGGGACCAATCCGTGGGTTCCTCCGGCTTTACAACCTTAGACCTTACAGCCGGAGGTTCCCCGACTACTGGCCAACGAAAACCTGAGGCTACACAGTGCTATGCTCTTAGGGGCGGGCATGAGCCCCAACAGCTCATTAGAGTCGTCCCATCGTCTCTGTTGGATGAATTCCATCTCTTGGTATGCTTCCATCATTTGCAGTCAGCTAGTGCCATAACTAAAATCAGAAAAAATTCCTGTTTAGTATTATCATCTACAACTCCTCCAAACAAATTAATCCAAGAATTTAAAAGTTCAATGTCAGAATCTATACTATTCCTACAGAAATGGAAAGTTTTGTGTCCATGAATATGAAAATGTTCAAGTGCACAGTTGTGCTGAACAACACCATTCAACAGAATAAAAAAAATGAAAACATCATCATTGACCATGGTCAAGCCTCTTGAAGCGCCTTCTTTACTTTCTATTTCGGACATCTGGAAAAATGAGGTGCTTCATCCTCCTCGATCCTAAATTTCTTCAGCATTGCATGTTTTTTGTAGTCCAATGTACGAGCAATTTTACTTTTCTTGGAAGTTTTGCCAATCTTCCTCGGCACAGAATTTCTTAATCTGCTTGAAATGTTATTGCTACATGCACCTGCGATATATCGTATCTTAGCTTTTTATGCAGATGAATGTTTAACGGGTAGTTTTTCTTTAGTTTCCATGTGTTCTATTTGGCTGCTTACTATTTCTTTTGCCTTCATTTCGATATGCTTTTCAAACAACCATAACATCAATTTAGTAGATAAGTTGTTTTGATGCTTATTCAAGGCATGTACCTTAACAAGTTTTTCACATGATCTGAGGTTTTCTTTGCTGGTTAAAATATATTCAAATCAGCAGAGGTCAAATTCCACTGGTGTGTTGTTGTTGTTATAGTCATTAGCTATATTAACTAATAACTACCTTGTAAGTACTGCCACTATTCAGGCTTCTTGGATTCAGTTGTACGTCTATCTGGCTTCACCATACTTGAGAACCCAAAGTAGGTTCCGGGGTAAGCGTCCGACCAGAGCTTAACCGTAGCCTCATCCCCATTGAAGCAATGGAGATGAATACTCTGCAGGGTGTTAGGAACTTTATCCTGCGTCAAGCCCAATACCTCCCAGTATAACGTATCCGTTGCCTGGGGGCTATCCCTCGAGGCCCGAATATGAAACGCCAGAGGCATATATGGGCGAGCAAGCGCCAACACCCACTTCAGAGTACTCTGCTGTATACCAAAGGGCTTAGCTCCCTCGCTAGTCTATCCCCACTTCCCCCAAGGCAGTCACAACCTGGGAGTCTAAAAGCTTGGACAAGCGATCAAAGTAGTAATCGCCAAAGTCCATTGCATGTTTTGGATGAACTCTCACCGCTATAACCCATCCCTCGTGGAGATGCAGCTTCTCTGGGTCTTTTGGCCACGTTTTGGGGTCACAGTAGACCAACACCCGCGGGTGCCGGACACTTGAGTGAGAAATTCCTGGATCCCTGTACTGGGGTTCAGTCGAAGCCTCCATAGAGACCTGTCCAGATGCATATGGGAATCCATAGCATCCGGAATCAGGACCGGAGACTCCATCCTGAATCGACTACCCTCCCCCCGACGCCCTCCAGCCACTGACTGAGGGGCACACCTACTAAAACCGACCAGATGAGGGGATGTCAATGGGTTCAAACTAAAGAGAGGCACTGGCCGAGAACCCACAAGCCCTCGTTGCCGAGGCTCGTAGTGTTATTCTCTCTCTCGCCGGGGACTCCCAACTGCACCGCCACTGCTCGTCCCTTCTTGGGACCAATCCATGGGTTCCTCCGGCTTTACAACCTTAGACCTTACAGACGGAGGTTCCCCGACTACTGGCCAACGGGAACCTGAGGCTACACAGTGCTATTCTCTTAGGGGCGGACATGAGCCCCAACAGCTCATTAGAGTCGTCCCATCGTCTCTGTTGGATAGCTTCCATCATTTGCAGTCAGCTAGTGCCATAACTAAAATCAGAAAAAATTCCTGTTTAATATTATCATCTACAACTTCTCCAAACAAATTAATCCAAGAATTTAAAAGTTCAATGTCAGAATCTATACTATTCCTACAGAAATGGAAAGTTTTGTGTCCATGAATATGAAAATGTTCAAATGCACAGTTGTGCTGAACAACACCATTCAACAGAATAAAAAAAATTGAAAACATCATCATTGACCATGGTCAAGCCTCTTGAAGCGCCTTCTTTACTTTCTATTTCGGACATCTGGAATTTTGAGGTGCTTCATCCTCCTCGATCCTAAATTTCTTCAGCATTGCATGTTTTTTGTAGTCCAATGTACGAGCAATTTTACTTTTCTTGGAAGTTTTGCCAATCTTCCTCGGCACAGAATTTCTTAATCTGCTTGAAATGTTATTGCTACATGCACCTGCGATATATCGTATCTTAGCTTTTTATGCAGATGAATGTTTAACGGGTAGTTTTTCTTTAGTTTCCATGTGTTCTATTTGGCTGCTTACTATTTCTTTTGCCTTCATTTCGATATGCTTTTCAAACAACCATAACATCAATTTAGTAGATAAGTTGTTTTGATGCTTATTCAAGGCATGTACCTTAACAAGTTTTTCACATGCTCTGAGGTTTTCTTTGCTGGTTAAAATATATTCGAATCAGCAGAGGTCAAATTCCACTGGTGTGTTGTTGTTGTTATAGTAATTAGCTATATTAACTAATAACTACCTTGTAAGTACTGCCAATATTCAGTCTTGGATTCAGTTGTACGTCTATCTGGCTTCACCATACTTGAGAACCCAAAGTAGGTTCCGGGGTAAGCGTCCGACCTCCTGGTATAATGTATCCGTTGCCTGGGGGCTATCCCCAGAGGCAAATATTGGCGAGCAAGTGCCAACACACACTTCAGAGTACTCTGCTGTATACCAAAGGGCTTAGCTCCCTCACTAGTCTATCCCCACTTCCCCCAAGGCAGTCACAGCCGGGGAGTCTAAAAGCATGGACAGGCGATCAAAGTAGTAATCGCCAAAGTCCATTGCATGTTTTGGTGAACTCCCACCGCTATAACCCATCCCACGGGGAGATGCAGCTTCTCTGGGTCTTTTGGCCACGTTTTGGGGTCACAGTAGACCAACACCCGCGGGTGCAGGACACTGAGTCAGGAATGCCTGTCATGTTAAATTCATTTTCATATGGATGTAAAGCAGCTAAAACAGACAACAAGAAGCACTTCTGATCAGCATTTTTGATATTGACGATCTCACGAGTAAATCTGATATTCTGAGGAAAAGTCCTAATTCTTATGTGTAGCATTTTCACATGTGAAATGCTACACATAAGCTTATGTGTAGCAATTTGTGTGAAGATGGGGTGTGAAATGCTACATTTATGTGAAAATTGCTACATTCGAACAGGACCGTTTGGAAAATTTTTTAAGTCATATATGTAACATTGTGAAGTGAAAAATGTTACAGTCTTGCTGTGAAAATGTTACACGAATCGTGAAAAATGTTACATTCTTATTGTGAAAAATGTTACACGAATTGTGAAAAATGTTACCACATATATTGTGAAAAATTTTACATCTTGATGTTACACGAATTGTGAAAAATGTTACCACAGTATCGACATCAGTGCAGCATCGTCCCAAAGTGTTTTACCTGTGTTATTTGAATAATATTTTCAGCTGTATCAGTTTCAGAGGTGGAAGAAACCGGATTAACCATAGAGAACCACTGACCACTGACCATTCATCAACTTTATTTAGTTTAGTAGAGGCAGAAAAAGACATAGACATAAAAGTATGCAAGTTGTTTATTTACAATAATAATAAAAATCATAAACGTGACTAGTTTTAGTGTTGGAGGAAGCCGGAGTACCCGGAGAGAACCACATACATGTACTAATAATAGAATAATACAGAAATAAAAGTTTACAAATTATTTAATAATAATAATAAAAAAAATCATAAACATGGCTAGTTTTAGTGTTGGAGGAAGCCAGAGTACCCGGAGAGAACCACAGACATAATATAAATAATGATAAGCAACAAGTTATAATAATAATAATAATCATAAATGTAATATATGTACAATAAAATAAAAAAACACCGTTCATTTCTCTATCCGGCTTCTCTCTACCATCAGCTCCATATGATACTTTTCCCGATCAGATGCCGACACAGGGCCTCGGCTCCCGCAGGCTCCGGCAGTCATAGCTTCCTGTAATAAAAAAGAGACTTTGAGTAATGCTGCACCTTGATAAATTTACACCACTGGTATCGAAGATTAAAGTTTTCAGAATTCAATAACATATTTTAGCTTACCTTAAACTTCAGTTGTACTGTATCTAGCACAGCGTGTCTGCCTTCTGTCTGACGCGACCGGTCGGCTGTCTCCACGGTGTGTGCCAACAAGGTCTGCTCCTCCCTTGTTGCACCGGCGTCTCTTATCGTTGTCACCGTTAGCTTTCTATTCCTGCTGGCTGTCATTCTGGTAGCCTCTTAACTGTTCTTCCTTGAGGAAGCGTCCCCACTCGGTGTGGATGAGTTTGCTCATTGCCTGAAATAGATCATAACACAAATATAATATTGCAGATTATTCATTGATATGTCTTGGACTAAATGTTAATTTTATATTATGTGTAACTAGTGTACGGTTTTGCTTGGTAATTTTATGCGTAACATGTTGTGAACTGTTTTGACAGATGATGTTTTACTTCGTGAAAAAAAACCTGTCATCCTCGATATACGTGGTACGTGTAGAGAAAGCCTGTGTGATATCACGCACCATTAGATAAAGTGCTAAGTAGATATATCTTCTGGAATGACGTATTGTGAATTATTATGTGTAGCAATTTCACACCTATGTGTAACATTTTCACACTTATGTGTAGCATTTTCACAATTATAGGATCCAGTCTCATTTTACTCCGACACTAGCGAAAGAGCATCCCCGGTCCCTTCTACCTCCAACAGGTGGACGTGGGAGGGTCATGCCTAGTTTAGCAGCATCCTACCATAAACAAGATTCATCTCAGTTTTGCCAAAGTCATATGTGTAACATTTTCACAACTTATGTGTAGCATTTTCACACTTATGTGTAGCATTTTCACAATTATGAGGTCCTGTCTCATCTTACTCCATGACGAAAAGCCCTTCATGCTCGAAATGTGTGATACATGTAAATAACGTGTTTGTGTTATCACGCACGGTTGCGCTAAGCGATATGAAAGAGATATGTCTTAGCTTGGTATATTCTTAAGGAGAATGTGTACCATTTTCACACTTATGTGTAACATTTTTCACAGTCACTACTTCAAGAACTCTCTAACTAAAACTATAGGTAATATTTAAACACTTACAGATGGGGTTATGAATGTTCCAGTGTTTGTTAGAAACAGGAACGGGACTTCTCTGCCTTCTCCCACCAGCTTGCCATAACCCTTGAGGTCCTGTAAGAGTGGCCCAGATAGTCTGACTGGGCACACCTTACCTGACCGGGCTTCCTTATGCTCGAACACCTGTAATGAAAATACAAACTCAATAAAACATGTCAAATATTTGTTTGTATTTTTGTGTCAAAAGGCATTAGAGTTTTTCTTTTGTTCGTTTTGAATTATACTATCCCATACTAGCCTATCACCAATACGACGTGGGTTCAAGCCCGGCTTTGTAAATTACACAAAAGGGTGCACTCGACTTGCAGCCGCAAGTGATAAAGCTTACCAGTTACTTGCCCATGGTCGGTGGTTCTCTCCGGCCTCCTCTAAAACTGGTCGCCACGATATAGCTGAAATATTGTTGAAAGTGGCGTTAAATACCAAAAATCAAATCAAATCAATTATACTAACCTCTATCTCTACATCACCGCCTTCGACAGACTGTGCTGCCATCACATCTGCTCTCCGCAGGTGGGTCACGTCTCCTGCGCGCTTGGCGTTTGTTAGAAGGATCTGCAGCGCCAGAGAGTTCCTCACGTCCGTGCGCTCTGCACGCGACAACTCTCTGCCCGCTGCAGATTCCCCCAACAAAGCCTTCATGCCCTCTATCCTCCTACTCTCCAGGTAGGCCGCCACCTGCCCCGGCTCCAAGTCTAACTTATCATCGCCGCGGGCATGGTGCTCAACTTTGTCCTTGAGGACATCCGTCCTCAAGCTCTTCCCAATGTTCTTTACACGTTCCTGCAGTGTCTTCAGCTGGCCACTCACAAGATCAAGATGGCGCAGCCAAGGGCGGCTGCCAGCTAAAAATTGCAGGAATCCGGCAAGAGAGTGGATGTACACTCTCAGTGTAGATGGTGTGACTCTGAAAAAGATTAAGTTAGAAAAATATGTATTATGTGTAACATTTTCACGCTTATATAGTGTGTGTGACATAGTCTAACTTACTTTGAGGCCCGGATGGCCCAATGAATTAGGTGGCTGGATCTAACAACTCATACAATCCTCTCACCAATACAGCGTGGGATCAAGCCCGCTTTTGTAAATTGCAAATAAGGGTGCGCTCTACTCGCAGCCGCATGTGATAAAGCTTACCAGTTGCTTGCCCATGGTTCTCTCCGGGTACTCCGGCTTCCTCCACCACAAAAACTGGTCGCCACGATATAACTCAAATATTGTTGAACGTGGTGTTAAAACACCAACAATCAATCTATCAATCTTACTTACTTTGCCTCTTTGAGATGGCCATCTACGGCCCCATCCTTCATCCCTATCCTCTCCAGGGCCAACACCGCATCCTTTGAGAGGCCGTCCCTCATCCAGAAATTCACTCCCACAATGTGGGATTGTAGGGTGTTGTCCTTGCGAGTATGGCCACTTGACCTGTCGGTCAGAGTTTTGCTGAAATAAAAAAGAAGATAACGCCAATATAATGGGGACAGCGATATGCAAGAGATATGCTTTGGAATGGTATATTCTTAAGGATTATGTGTAACAATTTCACACTTATGTGTAACATTTTCACACTTTGTGCAACATGATTGTGAAAGGTCTTGGTCAAACATGTTTTACTCAGTGACGAAACGCTCTTCATGCTCTTAATGTGTGATACATGTAAATAACGTGTGTGTGATATCACGCATGGTTGCGCTAAGCGATAGGTAAAAGAAATGCCCAGCAAGGTATATTCTTAAGGATTATGTGTAACAATTTCACACTTATGTGCAACATTTTCACACTTTGTGCAACATGATTGTGAAAGGTCTTGGTCAAACATGTTTTACTCAGTGACGAAACGCTCTTCATGCTCGAAATGTGTGATACATGTAAATAACGTGTGTGTGATATCAGGCATGGTTGCGCTAAGCGATAGGTAAAAGAAATGCCCAGCAAGGTATATTCTTAAGGATTATGTGGAACAATTTCACACTTATGTGTAACATTTTCACACTTTGTGCAACATGATTGTGAAAGGTCTTGGTCAAACATGTTTTACTCCGTGACGAAACGCTCTTCATGCTCGAAATGTGTGATACATGTAAATAACGTGTGTGTGATATCACGCATGGTTACGCTAAGCGATAGGTAAAAGAAATGCCCAGCAAGGTATATTCTTAAGGATTATGTGGAACAATTTCATACTTATGTGTAACATTTTCACAATCACTGATTCAAGATCTCTCCAACTAAAACTATTCCTTCAATCACCACGAAATTTTGTGAGACGGTAGTCTGAGTGATGTCCTACGGCTCCACTAAATGCCAGGGCACTACAATTTAGGAATCCAAATGTATGTCTACATGAATCATATATGATGCCTATTTAGTGTTATACAATTCTTATGCATATTATGGATTAAGTTATTTTATCAAAGTAAGCGTTAGAGAGCCAGGGTTCCCGGCAGTTGTTGGGGGTATCAACAGAAGGGTTTTCGCTTATTTTGGCTGACAGACACCGGATGTCAACAGTTACAAAACTTTACTTTTCGGCAATTGTGAAAATTGCTACACATAACCTTCATTGTGGGGTCCTGTCTCATTTTACTCCATTGCGAAAAGCCCTCCATGCTCGAAATGTGTGATACATGTAAATAACGTGTGTGTGATATCATGCATGGTTGCGCTAATCGATATGCAAGAGATATGCCTTAGCATGGTATATTCTTAAGTAGTATGTGTAAGAATTTCACATCTATGTGTAACATTTTCACACTTATGTGTAACATTTTCACACCTATGTGGAACATGATTGTGAAAAGTTTTGGTCAAACCTGATTTACTGCAAGACGAAAATACCTTCATACTAGAAATGTGTGATACGCATGCGATTGAAATGAAAAAGTATAATGAAACTCACCCGTAATCGACGAGGGCCCTGTGGAGATCTTGAGTAGTGGCGCTCCCCACGAACATTCGGGATTTCTGCAAGGTCTTTTCAAAGATACCTGTCCCTTTCAGCATCTTGTGGACACTCTTTAAGTGCACATCCATGCGGATGGTGACTGTAGGGCATAGGGAGCACTGCAGTTTCCCTTTATATTGTCGCTGTCCCTCTCTGGGCTTGCGACCCTTCCTCCCTGCAGGGATTGGTGATGCCTCCGGGTGGCATAGGCGCATATGCCTGCCCAGATTCACCACATCCGCCTGGCAGTCTGCAACTGTGCAGCGTCTCCTGGGTCTTTTCTGAAAAAAACCCATAATGGAACAATAATTCAAGGATAACTAGGGGCCCAGGTGGCTCAATGGGTTAGGTCGCTGAATCTAAGAACTAAATTACAAACATGGTGCACTCTACTCGCAGCCGCAATCGATAAAGTTTACCAGTTGCTTGCCCATTCTCGGTGGTTCTCTCAGGGTACTCTAGCTTCCTCCATCACTCAAACTGGTTGCCATGATATAGCTGAAATATTGTTGAAAGTGACCATAATCACCAAAAATCAATCGATCAATTATATCATGAAACTGCGATTTAATTCGGCCAAACTAGCTATTGTTTTTGTATGCTTACAGTTTCTCCCTTGTATTTTTTTGTTGTCGACCGTCGTATTCTTCCTGTTCCACGTTCGTCCTCCTCAACATCTTCTTCTACTTCTTCTGCTTCTGCTACTTCCACTTCTTCTTCTTCTCCTCCTCCTTCGGGAACATATTCTTCTCCTGAGTCTGCTGCCTATTACATCACTGTCTTCTTCCACTCTTCTGTCTCCACTCAGCCAACGGCTCACCTTTTCTCCAGCCGTCATGGCATGATGCCTGGCCAGCATCTCCCGCTGCGTCTCTGCAGCCCTGGATAAGTAAGTTGATCGCGGTGTCGCTGTAAAGATAAAATTAAAACAAAATGCAAATCTATATGCTGTCGGCTGCAAGAACAACGTTGAAATAATTGAATGGTTCCGTAAAATCTCATTCAACCCATCAATTCTTTTGAAATGCAAGTACCAAGTCGGGATCATTACGGTTTCGCCAGTTTGCCGGTTGTTGACTGATTTTGTCTGTATGTGTACTTATGAGTTTTGCTTTTCCCTTTGGAAAATTGTTCGGAGTTCCGTAATTTTATTATTACGCTTATCATGGTATTTGCACTTACCTACTGCCGGCAGATCTTCCACTCCAAAAGCCACCATCTCCTCCTCTTCCTCTTCCTCTACTGCATCTTCCACTCCAAAAGCCACCATCTCCTCCTCGTCCTCCACTTCATCTTCCGCCAACTCCATCCATCCTTCTTCCTCCTCAACTGTCTTCTCTTCCGCGGTCTCCATGATATCTTCCTCCCTGTGGAACCGGACGAGGTGTTTGCACACCGCCAGTTCATCCCGATTCCGGCGCTGGGCTCTTGTTGCCAAACTTCTAACAGGGCGTCCACAGGCAAGGTTGATTCTCCATCTGGAGGGACCCCTGGTGTTGGCCAACCTGGTCCTACTCCTTCTATTCAATCTGACCAAGCTTTCCCGTCTCAATCCATCAATCTTTTGTCTTTCCAGATTAACCTCCAACGCTGGAGATACCCTCAGCAGGTCCGGTCCATCCATTTCCCCTCTTTCCTTATGTGATGCGTCCTCTGGGACGACCGCGGGAGGGGGATAGAATCCCGCAAAAGAAAGCGGTTTCCTACCACCAAAAGCACCTGAAAAAAAGTAAAAAGTGTTATGTGTAGCATTTTCACATAAGTAAAGTGTTGTGTGTAGCATTTTCACATAGGTAAAGTGTTATGTGTAGCATTTTCACATAGGTAAAGTGTTATGTGTAGCATTTTCACATAGGTAAAGTGTTATGTGTAGCATTTTCACTTAATCAAAGTGTTATGTGTAGCATGTTCACAAAACAACCTCAACCTTTGGCCTCGATTAAACTTATTTTTCGCTCACTAAAATGATTCTCCGTGCCACGACCTTTCCAACGAGTCCTCGTTTGTATAAATCGGACAATAAATGATGAAATAACAACACTACTAGACTTAAGTCCTGTGTAAAAATTTCACATATCAACTTCAACCACAACCTTTGGCCTCGGACAAAACATATTTTTGTCATGGTCGTGATATTGCTGATGACCAGAGCTTTCCAACGAGCCCACGTTTGTATAAATCGGACGATAAATGATGAAATAACAACACTACTAGACTTAAGTCCTGTGTAAATATTTCACATATCAACTTCAACCACAACCTTTGGCCTCGGACAAAACATATTTTTATCATGGTCGTGATATTGCTGATGACCAGAGCTTTCCAACGAGCCCACGTTTGTATAAATCGGACGATAAATGATGAAATGACAACACTTCCAGCAGGACCAAGAGGGTATCAACTGACCCACAAAATTATTTCATAGCCTAAAGATTATTTTTAAGATAAAAATCATAAAGTTTACTCACCTGCAGACGTCCTGCAACTTTTTTGCTCATCTCTCCTGCCATTATGTTCAGTTTCTAAGTCTTTATCGTCTTTTTCTGGAACTCTTTTTTAACTATTATGCTGTTGAGGTTGCTGTGATTTTGCCTTGAAATAGCCGCCTTATATAGGAAATTCATGGTCACGTGACCACCGTTTAATGACCCATCGCAAAAAAGTGCTGTATCTTTTTTCTCTCTCAAGCTATCGTAACAAACGAGGGCTCATCTTTTAGCTGAATGAATGGGCTTACCACTCATTACATTCGTTTATATTATATGAATTCGAGGACACAGGCCGAGGGCTGATATTGAGAGAAAATTTGGAATATCACTTGAAAATGTCATTACTTGCTTATTTCTAGGAATATCTTTTATACGTGAAAATGTCATTACTTGAATATTTCTAGGAATAATGTTTATGCGTAACAATTTCACACCTATGTGCAACATTTTCACACTTATGTGGAACATGATTGCGAAAGATTTTGGTCCAACCTGTTTTACTGCGTGACAAAAAGCCCTTCATGCTCGAAATCCGTAATACATGTAGATAACGTGTGTGTGATATCACGCCCTGTTGCGTTAAACGATATGCAAGAAATATGCCTTAGCATGGTATATTCTTAAGGAATATGTGTTACTATTTCACATCTTATGTGTAACATTTTCACACTTATGTGTAACATTTTCACAATTATGGGGCCCTGTCTCATTTTACTCCGTGACGAAAAGCCCTTCATACCCGAAATGGGTGATACATGTAAATAACGTGTGTGTGATATCAGGCACGGTTGAGCTAAGCGATATGCAAGAGATATGCCTTAGCATGGTATATCCGAAAGGCTTATTTGTAACAATTTCACACTTATGTGTAACATTTCACGCTCGCTCCTACAGTTAGGGAGATAGGGGAAAGCTCGAGCGCGAAAAAGCGGCAGAAGTTACCAGGCCCGTTACCAGTGAAAAAGATTCATCAACTTCTGTTTCATCTTCACTGTTTATGGCTTGACTTAGTCTTTTTTCTTCTAAGTGTGAGAATTTTCTAAGTCTTATGTGTAGCAATTAATTTCTAGACTTTTAAGGAAGGTAAATGCATGTAGCTAGAGCTAGCAATAGGTGAGTACTGTACAGTATGCACTTCCAGACTCACAACTTTATTCAAAATCCAGTTCGATCCTTTGTGGACGAATTCCTCCAAAGCATGATTAATACTTTGAAAGGCTTCATTCAAGTTGTGATTGTTGTTTTCATCTGGTAAGGAAATATAATTTTTACTACGAAAGTGTGGCACAGTTGTTGCTCGGTTTTCAGCTTCAATATCACGAGTCATTTCAACTCTCGCATTTAAATACCATTTAATACTACGCTGTTTTGATCGTTGTAAAGACAATTCTTTTTCAACATCATCTTTCGCATTTGCCAAAAATTGTAAAAGGTCATATTTTTCATTGGTTTGAGGAATAATTGATGTTTCATTCACTCTATTATCCAATGCACTTTTTCTAAAGTGTCGCATAGGTCATGGTAGACTTACTCATAGTTATTTGTTAAAATGAGGAACGACCGAAATGTATTCCGCATAATTCCAATTTTTCTCTTAAACATGTTTGAATAGACTGCGTAGATGTTGCCGATGTTCGGCAAACATTCTACAATGTCAATAACTTGTATGATTTATTTACAAATGTCGCGGGCGACACAATTGTGAAATTTTTAAGGGAGATTAATTTGTATACAAAAATATAGTTTGATATCCTTAATGCTCCTGAATTTATAATTGGTTATTTCTATATTTCCATATTTAGTCCACTGTGGCATGCTAAGTCAGTTCCAACCTAGTCGAAGGTCTATGTTCCTTCTATTACATTGTTCAAGCAGCTTATCCAGACATTTATCTCTGTTATCCAATGTCTTGAACAGCATTGTTACGATTGGTGTAAATCGAATATATTGTGATGTGGCTGCTTCTCGAATGCATTCGTAATTATAGTATCGTGCCTAGCGGAGGATGTTGTCCTTGTCCCGTAATTTGTGTTCCTTTGTTCCCGGTAATGCTAAGAAGTTGTATTTATCCAACAGATCAATGCGTTGCATGGTTTGAAATGACCGTGTCAGAAGGAACTCCAGTTGGGTTGAGACAAACTCCCAAGAATGTAGTTTCTTGTCAGGGTTCATTTCCTTCCAATCCTTTGGTGGCCATTCGATTTGGGTGTCTGATACTGAATTTTACAATTGTTTCTGCCCATTCTTGCCTGTCTGGTGGAACGGCCGGCATGCAACCCATTGTCAGTATTTCTTTTGCCTGTTGAGTGGTATTGACTCCATTGATAGTCGGGTTAGCAATGGTAGTGGTGTTGCTGCTGGATACTGTTGGCGTTCTGTGGATTGGAAGCATAGGAGATTCAGCCTGGTTCTCCACTGCAATTGATGGTTGGCATGGAGAAGTGATGATAGACTTGGCTGACTGCACTAGTGTTGTACTCTTATTGGTGGTAAACTCCAAGGACTCATTTTTCTCTATTTTGGTAATAAATATATCTGGTATGCTGATTATTATTGCTATGTCCTGACGACGGGTATAAAACTTCTTCCCATATATTATTACTTCTCCATTAAATCTCATACAGGTATCTGTGTCTACTGGTTTGTGTATCTTTGCTTCTCTAATCAGGTTTGCCATCTGCCTCTCTGTATCACGGATTGGTGAACCTACTGTGGCCACATACCAGCTTATTGTTCTAGAGGAGTTGACCTTCAAGGTTATTGTCATATGCTCCATATCCACAGAGTACAAATTCAGTATGGATGAGCAAGCGGGGTCATACTTGGGTTCCTCTACTGTAATTTCGGGTTCTTCAGCCCAGTCATATATTTGAGGCAACTGATGACTTGTGTGCGCCCAGTTTCCTCATCCCGGGGATGGCTCGCACAAGCAGACATCCATGGGTCCCTCGTCCTGCGTATGCTGTGGCACTTGGAAGCCCAGTCTGTAACGAGATTCCCGGCCTCCACTGCAAGTCGACTTCCTTTCTTAGTTACCTTAGTGACTACATTATGTATTCTTCTGTAATCCTCTGGGTAGATGGCCATCCAGTAGGCATTACCTTCTGTGAAGAAGTCCTTCTCCAGTCTTGTATATTCCATGGAGTATTTCTCCTCAACAGGTGTCCGCAGGCCATTCACCCTGCCAAACTTTTTCTCATACGAGAAACGCCACATACCAACAACTGAAAGTCTTCCACCATGTGTAGACTTGCTAGCCAGGTGATTGTTCAGTTGACGCTTGTCAGCAAACTCATTCTGAAATATATAATTTGAACCCAGTGATTAGTTATTGGTTCAATTTCCAGGTTGGAGCAATGAATGGAGTACATTTTGTTATAATTAATTGGTTTGTAGAGTCCTGGATTGGTATATCTGGACCGCGGAAACTTAATTGGAATGTCTTGTTCTATCAGTGCTTTGATTTCTAATTCTGTCTTTTGTGTTGTTTCTGCTTAATTACCACAGGGCTTGGTAAAGTTTTTTCCTACTTCTTATTTTTATTAGCTTACCTGGCCATAGGCCATGTGAGCTTTTGTCATGGATAGGCGTCCGTCGTCCGTCCGTTAGCTTTTTACATTTAAATCTTCTTCTCTGAAACCACTGAACAGATTTGAACCAAACTTGCCAGAAATGTTCATTGGATGGTCCTCTACCAGATTTGTGTTGTTGGTGCTGATTTGAAATCCAACATGGCTGCCAGGGTCCATAATGTGTTCTCATTGGCTGAAATTTTAAAAATCTTCTTGTCAGAAACCACCAAGCCAATTGAATTGTTACTTTGCAGGAATGATCATTGGGTGGTCCTGTACTATACTTGTGAATCGTTTGCCGATCGGAAATTCAAGATGACCGCCATCAGAGGACTTAGTTTTAACATAGGACCCTATGGGATAAAATGTTTAAAAATCTTCTCTGAAACCAGTAAGCCAATTTAAAGCAAACATGGCATGGATGGTCCTTAAGGGGTAAATTTTCAAAATTGTTTCCGGTGACCCCGACCTCCATCCAAGAAGGCCGCCTTCAGTGGACATAGTTTTATAACATAGGACCCTATGGGAAAAAAATGTTTTAAAATCTTCTCCTCTGAAACCAGTAAACCAATATAGCAAACATGTCATCGGTGGTCAACTTCCAAAATTGTGTTCAGTAACCCCGATCTCGGTCCAAAATGGCCACCGTCAGCGGCCATAGTTTTAACATAGAACCCTATGGGAAAATTGTTTTTTAAAGCAAACATGGCATGCATGGTCCTTGAGTAGTATACTTTCAAAATTGTGTCCGGTGACCACGACCTCCATCCAAAATGGCTGCCATGAGCAGACAGAGTTTTAACACAGAACCTTATGGGATTTGAATAGTATCTTAGATGTATTCGGCATGCAGACATTCATAAGAGGGCTTATTTATGTCAGGTGAGCGATACAGGCTCACCTGAGCCTCTAGTTTGCGTTGTGCATACTAGTATTAGGATATAGCCGATTGCTCCCGACTGTTGGTCCTAGATTCTTGAAAGTGGAAATAACATGATAAAGTTGTAATCTCTTGGAAATCAGAGATTTTATTTTTTTTAGTTTCCTGTCAGAGCTACTATTCCATTTGTTTGCTTCTTGAGTCTAAATGGATTATGTGATGTACTTGGAAACTTTATGTTTTGTTTCTATTCTATTTTGTATCTGTTAAATTGTTTACAATCTGGAACTTTTACAATCATGTATGCATAATGTTTGGTTACTCTGGTGATTTAAAATCTGAATACATTTATGCTTCTACTTCTATATAAGGGAATTGACAGCTTTATCCACACTGAGCATTTAAAAGGACTTGGGACAGGTAGGATTATATACAATTCACCATATAAGGGGAGATAACTTTACTCAGCAACTTGTATCAAGTTCATGTACAAATAATACAATAATGTCTGCATGATTTACATTGGTATAGCAATACAGTCTTCTTAATCTGTTCTTTCCACACCATTGTTAAATAACCATATCTGGGTCTTTTACATGGAAAACATAGTGTATTCTACCACAGTACAAATTCTGAACCTTCAATACAACTATGGCATTATGTATTTCCTTTTACATTGCCTCTCTCATGTTGACTTTTTAAAATAAAAGGGTTTTGAGTTTTATAACTCAATTGCCAACAGGCAAGAAAGAGAATCTGAACAGATCATGAATTTACTCTTTTCAGAAGAGGCAACGAACTTCAAAGCAAGAAGTATTGCATTAGCGTGTGCACTGAAGATCGAACTGGCAGATGGTAATCGAGCAGAGTAAAACAGCTGCAGATGTTACTCTACCACCATCTTTTGAACCATCAGTATATAATGTAGAGTATTCAGATGTTACTCTACCACCATCTTTTGAACCATCAGTATATAATGTAGAGTATTCAGATGTTACTCTACCACCATCTTTTGAACCATCAGTATATAATGTAGAGTATTCAGATGTTACTCTACCACCATCTTTTGAACCATCAGTATATAATGTAGAGTATTCAGATGTTACTCTACCACCATCTTTTGAACCATCAGTATATAATGTAGAGTATTCAGATGCTACTCTATCACCATCTTTTGAACCATCAGTATTTAATGTAGAGTATTCAGATGTTTTTTTGTTTTTCTTTTAATCACAGATTTTATTGCACTAATTGCTGTTAACAATTTACTAGATATATAGCTTTTACCTAGTATCCCTAGTTGTTAATCACTAAATAGCAAGGGATTTGCTATTAGTGAAGCTTAATTCAAAATAAATGTTGTTAGTACACTTATACAGTTAATATCCAGTATATATTGTAATTCTGACATGTAATAAACATATAATAGCTGTCTATGGTGATTTCACATGTTTTTTTTGACAATATCCGGATATTTGACACTTTCAAACCGATCACGGTCGAAAGGTTAATTGTTCATGCTCGTGGATTACATGCACGATTGCGGTGTTGCTTTTTCCTATTTTGATTGTAGTTCGCTTAATTTTCTAATTGTTAGAATATGATATATATGAGTGAAAGGATTACTTCTGTCCGCTGTAAAATGTTTTATGGCCCCATCCCATAGTGTTGTGCTTTGTTTGACGGTATAACTCAATAAGAAAACAATTGTTGAAATTGAAAATGGTCATTTATTATTAAATGACATAATTAAAAATGCACTAAACTACAAAACTACACATAATTAAAATTGCAGTAAACTACACAAAAAATAACTACACATAATAACCAGATATTATATGAATCATATAAAAAACATTTTCAAGACAAAGTTCTAGATATTTACTAGAAACTAAAAAACCGTCAAAGATGGGGGTAAAACCGCCACATTATTGTGCCTTGAGCAATATGTAATTTTGCTTAATAGACATATTGTGAAAGAAACAATATACCCCATCCACAACACTTTCATTAAACTGAAAATGTGCATTGCATACAAGATTTATTTTAACATAAACTATTTAACACAGGAGAATGTTTGTAATCAATAAACCGCATAATGACAAAATTACTATATTTTTAAACACTGAGGCCCTTGTCCCCAAGTGTTTACTTAAGACTCAACCGAGGTATTTAACTTACATCATACATCAGTACTGAGGCCCTTGTCGCCAGTACTGTACTATACACAAGCCATAATAAAAAAATATGTACATAGGAATTTTTTTTTATTGCAAAATAAAATCAATAAAAGACATTAAGCAATAATAATCATATACCCACTGGCTGGCCAAAGAAAAACTAGAACACTGAGGCCCTTGTCCCCAAGGTTTTTACTGAAGACTCAATAAAGGTATTCGAATATATTTCTTAAATGCTTCGCTATTCCAACGACCCATTTGTTGAATTTGTTCTTCGGAAAACCCCTTAGCCCAAGCAGTCGTAGCTGCTCCAATTCGAAAACTATGGGATTTGTAGTTTTTAACATTTAAACCTGCAAATTTTAAGGATAGCTGCAATTGGCTATTGAAAAATGATCTTGTAATGGGGGCATTGTCCATGAAGGAGAAAAGGGGCTGGACATTGGAAGATTCCTTTCCCCTTAGTTGTAAATAAGACCATAGGGAATGAACCGGACAAACTGCCTTATTACTGTTGTTACTAGAAAGAAACAGCACAGTATATGTTTACCTGTACTATGCTTAAATTTAGACATTTGAATTTCAAGGCCCTCACTATCACCTTGCAGAAATTTGATAGCATTTACACCAAGACAATTACCTAGTGGTGGGGGTAATCCAGTTATTTCTCCAATTCTTAAAAATGCATGAAATGCAAGCAAATACATTGCATGCAACATTAATTGTAAAAACCTTGAAGAACAGGTTTTGGGTAGAGATTGACATAAACCTTTTAATATTGATGGCGTAATGGGCAGTCTGCTGTCTTTAGCAGCCTTTTCTTTATGATAGCCTCGAAGAGCTTTACTGATAATAAAGTGACCAGTTAAGTCTTCGTAACCACCTAATTGTAACAAGAAGCTTATAGCTGACATATAAGTTAAAACAGTAGATGAAGCTATTTTTTTTCTGAAAACAGTAAGCAATAAATAAAGTAAGATGTTCCAAAGAAGCTGGAAAGACAATTTCTAGTGGGAAGTACAAAAGCATAAATTCCTTATTAAAGGCAAATACTCGTCTATAAGACTCTTTAGACGATTTTGCTAAGGACCCATGAATCAGATTTGTAGCTACATTTTGTATTTGTTTCAAAGTTGCGGAATGTCCACAGAGTTCACTATTGGAAGTGGATTCATCAATGGAAATTCTTCTCTGAACTTCTGAATCTGCAAACGAGAAAGATGATCTGCTGCAGTGTTTTTTATACCGGGTATATGGACAGCTTTAAATAAAATATTAAATTGTAATGTGAGAACAACAAATTTCCTTACTAATTTCATAATTGTAGGATCCTTAGAGGACTGCTTATTGATGATATGGACAACCCCTGAATTATCTGTGAAAAATGTGACACATTTGTTACTCAAGGCATTACCCCATAATTGTATTGCTACTACAATAGGAAAAAATTCCCGAATAGTAATATGGTACTTCAACCAGTCAGTAGGCCATTTGATTGCGAACCAATGTTTTCGAAACAGACCCCCAAATCCAATATTGCTTGCATCTGTGTACAAGTTTAATTGTTCAGATGTTCCCCATCTATCTGATAAGAAGAGACATTTTCCATTAAAACTTTCTACAAAGATCAGCCAAGCCTGTATATCTGACCTAGTCTCCTTATTAAGGCGGCGATGATGGTGAGGTTTTGATAAGCCAATGGTAAGGTCTATAAGTCGCCTTAAAATTGCACGACCTGGAGGGACCACTGAACATGCAAAGTTTAATAGGCCTATTAATGACTGTAGTTCTCTCAATGTGGATTCTTTTTTTGAACTTAAAATGATTGAATTGATCCTTCAATTTGCCTAGTTTGTCAAGAGGTAAACGGATTTCCATCAACTCGGAGTCAAGGTCGAGACCCAAAAATGTCAAAGTTGTAGTTGGAAAAACAGTTTTGTCTGCTTTAATAGGCAAACCTATCTGTTTTGACATTGTCAAAAACATTTCTAACGTTTGCAGACAAAGTGGGGAATTAGCTGGCCCTACAAAAAGAAAATCATCTAAAAAATGAACACAGCCCGAGCCTCCTAGCTTATGATCAATAATCCAGTGAACTGCTGTACTAAAAGTTTCAAAAAGTTTACAAGAAAAGCTTAACCCCATAGGTAATGTTTTATCAAAATAATACTGATCCCATAGTGGGAATCCTAAAAGCATTTTTTATTGGGGACATTGTCGTTCTTTGGTCTGTTGTTAAACTTTGGTTGACTCTTTCCTTTATATGGTTGTCTGCACAGTCTCTTAAAATGACCCCCACCACACTTTTCGCATACATGTGGGTATTTGCAGTTTTGCCCGCGCTCACATCTGCCATCGTTGTTGTTAAAGCTGTAACAATATTTCTTGGAGATCCACAAAGAGCTCCTTTGTGGAGCTCCACTGACTGGAAAGGGCAATGATTTTTAATTTTTACTGAGATTGTCAAACTTAATTTTTAGACCTAAGGACATAGTACAGTTCATTATTGACTTGGTCCCAAGGTAAACTTTCATAATCATGTTCGCGCCATTCTCTATAAGTACGATCATATATATAAGCAGCCACATCACATGATCTGCGGGCTAGATTCTGAATTATATCCGCATATTTCATAAGGGATCCTGTTTCCTTAGGATATTTTTCAGAATAAATACTGACAAAAATATGAAATGCAGACAGCCAGTGGGAAATCTTTTCAAACCTATAAGTGGGTGGTTGTTGTTTTTTCCAAGCCATACCCCCTTCACTTGTTTCAGTAGGCTGAAATTTCACTTTAGACTGCTTCTTATTTAATAGATAGCCTAAATCAATGTATTCTCGAGCCCAAATTTTTGTTTTTATTTTGGGGTCAATGCCCAAAGCAAGTGGTTTTGAAATACTGGCACGAATAATTTACTGAGTTGTCAGCTTTACGTAAATCAGCCTCCAATGTAATCGGCTGTAAAATTGAATTTCCGATATTTGTTCTTGTAATATCATGAATATTGTCAATACCAGAATTCAAAAAGTGATGTAGTGTTTCAGCATTTGCAGCATTATTGTTGCCTCTCTGACCAGTAGGCCTGTTTAACACAGGATAAGTTGTAGTTTCGTTCTGAAGAGGTGACTGTGAAGGCTGCAGAGGTGTGCTGTTAGTATCCGGTTCAGCATGTACAGCTGTATCATTTACACACTGTGTAGTTGGAAATGTTAGGCCATGTACCTTTAACGCGGAAATAACAGAATTTGCTATATCTGGTATAGCAGCTTGTATGCCTGCTTGAATTTTTTCAGTAATGTCAGAACCCTCAGACTGGGCAGTGCTACATGCATTTGATTGAGCTGGTATATGTACCTCCTGATTATCTTCTATGTGGAGGGCTCGAGACCTTTTTGAGGAAATTCTTCTGGATTTACGTGGTGGTTCTGCCATCTCCTAAGACATTAAAACATTGGTTTATTGTACCCATGTACATAATAATCTGTTGTACAAATGTATGCAAATGTTTAAATGTAAAGTGTGCTTATGTCATGGAATTGTGTACAAGTGTACCCAGTGATATTCATATGTATATAATGTAATGTTGTATCAATGTATACAGTTTTATCAGTCCCACTGTACGAAATGAACTGCTGTATGTAAATGTTTTAATGTATATTGTATTTATGTCATGGAATTGTGTACAAGCGCTCTAAGTTAGACCAATATTATTGATACAATTATAAATGTATACTGTAATATCATTCATTGCAGTTGTTGTCATGATTGTATTGTAACTGTCGGTATTCCTTTCATTTGGATTGCATACCAATAAATAATCGAATGGAATTACAAAGTTTGATTTGCATGGATATACTGGTAATGTTTTATTGTACCAATGTACAGTTTTATCCCAGTATATTTAATGTATCATTAAATTTGTGTACCAGTGTACAAAAATACATGTACAAAATGTACATACCACTGTATAAGCAATGTATCATCAGATTGTTTTGCAATGTGTACCAGTGTACAATCATTTCATATTGCAATTGTGTACCAATATATGATCATTTATTTCTTCATTTGCCATTGTGTACTAGTGTACCCAACAACGTACCAGTGTACGAAATGCAAATGTGTACAAGTGTACAGTTTTTTAAACACAAAGACAAGTGTACCAGTGTACACTAAGTACATGCTTTAAAAAGCAGTGGAGTATGCACTAATGTACAACTCATGTAATTATGTATTTAATTAAGTAGTCTAAAATTTCAATGAGGAAATAACCTTACATCAAAGTCTGTAAGACTGTTTAAACTAACAAGGTGGAGTTAATGTGGTGTCTGCACCCTGTCAGACTTGTTTTAATACTGAAACTGAAAATATGTGTTAAATTGAAAATAATAATAACAAAAATATGCACCAGTAAAACAGACAATAAATACCACCTATTCATTGTACCTATGCATTTTCAAAAAGCATAACAGGAAAAGGGGGACCCCAAAACTGCTTGCAAATTTACAATAGTAAAATTATTATTCACATATAGCAATAACAAATTACTTTATCAGATGATAACAGTAAACTAATTATGTCAAACAAAACGGATGGCATTTATTATAGCTCCTCTAACATTCCTGTAATAGCGGAGGTTGCCTTCTGCGTTGAAGTGGACACCATCCAAGTATACGTTGGATATACAGTTTTTCATATTCCGGAGATTCCATTATATAATTGTAGAATGGGATTTCAATTCTCGTTTTAAATGCTGATTAAACTGACACAATAAAGTTGTATTTGTCTACTGGTACATTGTATGTAGATCTACGACCTGTTAGCTGTAAGACAGTAATAGTCTGAATATTGTATCTGCCTTTCCATGATGATAGTATGGACAAAAGCCGGAACACCATTTCCTCAGTAAAACCCTCACAGCTGTTTTGATCTAAATCGTTTCCACCAGCATGAAAAACTAAATGATGTGAACGGATATCCGAAATCACTCTCTCCCATCTGGTACAATGTTCCTTCTTTTTACCTCTACTGCCACTAATTCCGTAAAAACGTACCAAAGGGTCATTCCCAAATGAAAAGTTTCTTGTAGAGCAATTGGAATTCACATATGTCCTTAACCTATTTACGTGTGAACTGCCTATTATCAATACACGCGTCATGATGCTGATTGTAAACAAAGTCTAATAAATATTCATAAATCTCGTACAATCTAAGTAAGCCTTCTATAATTAGTGTCTCATGAATATTCATATATGGTAGTTTGACCTACTTGGACACCTGCGTCTCTGTGTGTATGTTTGTTTATCACAAGTGAAGATCATGATCAGTTGTGACATAATACTAATATTCGAACAAAACTAATGTCAACTATTTACCTCAAAATAAACGAATATCAAAATCCTGGTTGATTCTAAATCGAGTTTTGAATAACTGTAGTTTTGGCCAGTTTTATAGTTCTAAGTAACACAAGTTGAAGAGAATCTGTATGGATATACATGTTAGGTAACGGACTTCATATCGACGAGAATGTCAAATAAAATGAAGTTTCAAAACATGAAATTGATGATGATGTGAACTGTGTAATGATGGCTAGCGAGAATGACCAGTTGTTTCTAGGGCATGCGCAAATAGTTAAACCATTAATGAACTCTGAAAAATTTTACTTTTCAAAGGGAAGTAATTTAGATAATTTTAATGGGATGTGCCATAAAAATATTTATAAGATATAAAATGCCTTTATTTGTGACATGTAAGTATTGAGTTTACTACAATATAAGTGATGAAGACAAGTTTCATATTATTGATTTTTTTTCTCCACATGTGAAATCACGTGACATTACAAGAATTCTGAAGTCATGTGATATATCAGCTGTTTAGGTATACATGTGCTTTGCTTATGAAATTTCCTGTTTTGACTTGTCTAAAAATATTTGTATCGAACACATTATTTACCTCATCCTTAAAAAAATTAAATATATCAACTTTTTTTTGTTTTTGATTTGAAATATAATAGGCTTTATATATAGAAAAAATATTAAGGTTATAAGCAGGTTAAGATCAAAATATGCCTGGTCATATATTTTGTAGCCAAAAACCAGAGATTCCAGGTTAAAAACAAGATCTATATAAAGATTTGTTGTCATTTTTTTCACCTCTTGCCAATATTTTTTTGTTATATTTACAATCAAAGTAAAAATGTTTGTAATTTTCTTTTTCTTTACATACCAGACAGTCACTATTATTTACTATTCTCCATTGTTTTAACATTAGTATTCAGATGTTACCGATCTAATTTGTTTGAGGTAGTTAAACTATGATTAAATACTTTTGTATGATACATTATTGTTTGTAAATCAGTTTAAGAACAGATCAAAGAATCCCCATGGATCTACCTCAGCAACATCCTTGCAGGACCACTCAATATGAGGATCACATCAGTTCAGGACCTACATCATCGCAGGACCAGTCCACCCTTCAGGCCCACTCAACCCCCTGAGGACCACTCAGCAGGATCACAGTACTCCTGCAGTTGTAAGGGTATGAGATGTTCTTCCGGATCACAATAGTCTGTTTGCTGCTTTAAAACAGCTATTTGTGTGTTCCGCCTTTAAATAAAAAATAACTTTTTAGGTGTGGAAATGTACTTGGACATATTCTAATAAAGCTAGAAACTTGATTACTAAAAATATGTTCATAACAATTAAGACTAGTTTTTTTATGTAAATGTATTCTACATTGATAAATATAATCTGCTTAATTAAGAAAGTTAGTTCATGGAAAATCTTCATATAACCCCACACATATCTTTTAATTTTTTTTTTTTTAGGATAATGAAGATGAAAAGACACCTTAGATGGTGAGCACAACATTGACCATAGCAGGTTAAGACACTTCTTCTCGTAACATTGTTATTAGTATAGATAAAATTTTATTTATAGTTATAACTTGTTTCTTGTTTTACTATATAATTAGACAAAAAAGATTAAGGCATTATTTTAAATTAACAACAAGTGATATTTATCCATTTCAGACTAGTTTTTCTGTGTTTCATCCTGTACATCAGACAAAAAAGGGATAGGCATATGTCAGGTCGTAGCATTGAGGAGGGTGATGTTATACCGATGCAAGTTGTTCCCTCTGCCCATATGACACTCCACTCATCTTAACTTTTTTTGTATTTATTTAATTGGGGGGAGGGGGTAGACATTTGATTTATCAAATTTTTAACTTATTTTACAGTTCTTATATATGTTTCTACAATCGTATTGTTTTGGAGAAAAAAAAGGACGGTTGTTTCAATTTTTGATTCTGACAGTAGCATTGAAGTATTTAATCAGTTCTCATGGAGAACGTTTGCTACTAGTGTTCAAAAGACTGATGGAAGTGCATTTTAACATTTCAGAATTTAATAAACAATGTGTAATGACCATGACTAGGACTAACCCTAAATTCCATTGAGGAACCAACTTATTCTGCTTAAGTCTCTCCAGACTAAAACTTCTATAGACAACTGATTGCTTTTATCCAAAAGTTTCCTTCTGGTATTGAAGTTTATCGAGTATGATCAAATTATATAATTTGACGAAGTATTCCGGAATTCTAACACCCGGAAATATGCCGGAAAGCCGAAAACGGACCGCTTTGTCAAAATTTCTAGCTATTTTGTAAAAATTCGATGTGGCCGCATGCGTTGATCAAAATAAAAAAGTGCTAAAAATAAAGTTATTTTAATATTAAATCGTTGTAACTCAAATTTATTTTGATCGACGAATGCGGCCACTTCGAAATTTAGAAAATTGTAGTTACATATTACGTGGATTTGAGCCAATGTTTTCCGCGGTCTAACGATTAAAATGAAATTCGTAACTAAAATTAAATAAACATGTTGGAGATTTCCTTTAGCACAATTAAGCTTCTATATAATGTGAAGTACGACACATTTTTTATTGTAAACATAGTACATCTATATATAAAATAGTATGACTAATCCGATTGCGACTCCCAAATGACATCTACAATATTATGGTGTTGACAGAAAATATAATGCAATTTTAAATCATTTTTTTTTCATATTGAAGGTAGCCCGAGTACGACACGAACCTTACTGTGATCAACAAGATGGTTGCCTCGTTATCGCGAGAGACGGAGACCTTTACTGCCCGAGTTTTATCTTTTTTTTTTTTTAAATTGTAAAAACGCTCGGGCGGTATGGGGGTATCACATGTTGATAGCAAAGATAACACGTAGTCGGCAATTGGCGTCGCCCCTTCCGATAGACAGGAAACCCCCTTGCTGCCTTTAAGGCTAAAACTAAAAAGGTCCCCGCCTCTCGCGATAAAGAGACAACTCCCATCTTTATGTGTTGATGGTTAAGATAACTCGGAGAGCAAACAGCAAAGGGCCCCACCTCTCGCGATAAAGAGGCAACTCCCATCTTGATGTGTAAATAGTCAAGATAACTCGGAGAGCAAACAGCAAGGGTCCCGCCTCTCGCGATTAAGAGACAACTCCATTGTTGATAGCAAACAGTAAAGGAACCCGCCTCTCTTGATAAATAGGTAAGTTACATTCACTGCAAAAATAGGACAGCAAGAGCCGCGCCTCTCGCGATAAAAAAACAACTCTCTTGTTGATAGCAAAGACGTAGTGTCCAGTTTCTCACGATAAAGAGGCAACTCTCTTGCTGATAGCAAATATTTTAGGCCAAACTCCCTTAAATTGTTGATCACAAAGATAACACTTGGGCAGTTATTAATGTTCCGCCTCTACCGATAAATAGGCAACTCCTTTAGATAGCATAAAGAGGCAACTTCCTTTCTAATAGTAAAGATAACACTCATATAGCAAATGATCACGCCTCTGGTAATAAAGAGCCAACTCCCTTTTTGATTGCAAAGATCACCAAGTCTTAAGCAGTTATGGAACACTGGCGGATCTGAGGGTCGGTCCCCCATTTTGTTGGGAAAAAAACCTATTTGACAGCTAAGATTATAACACCCGGGTAGTAAACATGTGATGCCCCGTCTCTCGCGATAGCAAAGATAAAACTCGGGCAGTAAAGGTCTCCGTCTCTCGCGATAACGAGGAAACCATCTTGTTGATCACAAAGATTACACTTCAGTAGGTATCCCGCCTCTTAATTAATAGTCTAGATTTAGAGCGGGCACAAATGGTAAAAGTGTTCCAACCCATGACATTTGACCTACAGATTTGGACATAAATCATGACACGCCCTCTATTACTTACAATAACTAATGGTTTTCAATATGGTAATAGCACTCGAGTGGACGCAATTTGCAACCATCAAATCACCAATTGATGCTGGCAAATTTTCAAATACTATACAGTTGTCTCCTAATTTTGGTTGTTCACATTGGACATAATCACAGATTATTTAATGAAAACAACCAAAATTAATGTTATGACCCAATAAACAAAAACAAAAAAATCAGAATCATTCCTTAAGTAACTACTTTATAGTTCAAAATATTTTCATCTTACAACAATCTGCCCTATACCGATACATGGAGGCAAATGAGGGTAATAACAAAATTACCGAACTCCGAACAATCTTACAAAGGGAAAGTCAAAACTCATAAGTATATAAACAGACAAAATCAGTCAACAACAGGAAAACTGAAAACCGTAATGACCCTGACTTGGTACTGGCATTTCTAAAGAAATGATGGGTTGAATCAGATTTTAAAGCGCCAAACCTCCCGCTTTCATTACGGCTCAAAGGTTCCGTCTGTCACTATAACAGTATTTATAACAATACTGCAACAAAATAGGTAAAATAGTTGTCAAAGCAGTACCAAATTCAGTGAAGTAAATGTCAAAAACAATTGTACGTCACACATTGATAGAAAAATATGCTTGACATTTGTTGATTCCTTATCTTTATACATTTTCACTATATGAAAATGCATCGTTTATTATCGTCTCTGCAGAGACGGAATATATTTCGACAAGATCTTGGTATCGGAATATAAACTTTAAGAGATCGAGGACAGGGATGGTTGTTGGGGGATTCAGGCTACCCATTAAAGGTATGGCTGATAACCCCACTTGGAAACCCTTCAACCCCACAGGAGAAATTTCAAAAGGCACATTGCAAAACCAGAAATGTAGTGGAACGTGTTTTTGGAGTATTAAAACAAAGGTTCAGGTAAAATGTTTGCATGTTTTTATATCCCCAAATAAAATACAAATGGCGAGGGTGAATAAGACGCATGTCATAATATGAAATTTTCAAAATGTCAAAGATTAAAGTTCCAGAAAATATAGCTGCTCTGGATCTGTATATATGTTTACATATTTAATCATTCTTGAATGATGACATTTTAAACATATTATTTGTTCAAAAATGTGTCTAATTATCCAACGCCTTTTGATCAAATACTGTAAATTCAGAAATAATTGCTTCTTTTTATCAATGCGAATAATGCAATATTTGCAATAATAAGAACTTGTATTTTGTAATCTGTTTATAAATTCTTGAATCAGATATGACCAAAAAGATCTTTTACTGCCTATAAAGCAGTGAAATATTGAGATTTGTAAAGAAATGAAATATTTACATGATTAACAAACAAGAAAAAACAAATTTGTTATTTCACTATACATGCTATAGACATGAGGTCACAGTCAAAATGATGACATCAACTATGTAGCTATTAAAATATAAACACAAAGTGACATACAAACAAATGATCCAAAGAAATCATAAGAGAAATAGGTTGCATGCCTCGTGAGAATTGAATGTCGCTTCATATCAACTCTTTTTATTTAATTTCAAATTAATAAAAACAAAAAAAAAACACGCCAGAGGCTTGTTTCCTATTATTTTGAAATTAAATAGCTCGAGTAGATATGAAGCGATATTCACTTCTCACTCATTATGAAACCTATCCTTATCTCGGTAAGTACTGAATAATACATGGCAAAATCTGTATCACATGCCATATCAACCCGAGTACCCTATATCACCCTGTTGAAATTGATACCCACAAATAAACGTTCTTTCACAGTATTCTAGTTCCAAAAATATAATAGTAATTTGAATAATGAAATGTTTTACAGATGTCATCATAGAACTGGAGGAGCACTTTCCTACAAACCAGAGAGGAGTACAGGAATAATTGAGGCCTGCTTTAGACTACATAATAAGGCAGTAGATGAAAACATTCCCATCAACAGAGATGATCCTCTTCCAATTCAACAACAACCATGTCCACCAACAACAAAATATTGCAGCGCAAGCTATCAGAAATCAAATTATTCCGAGATTTTGAATTAAATACAGTTTCATGTTTAAATGTATACCTTTTCAAAATCGATTAAACAGTCAGAGATAAAGTCGCAAAACTGTTTGGACAAAAAGTCACAATAAATTAGATAACAGTTTGTTCTCTTAAAAAATGTTTTAATTTAAACAAATTTTGACATTAAATTTTGTATGAGAAATTGTACAATATAAAAAAAAATATCTGTCTTCAGACGCTGACAACAACATGATCATACCATTATATGACCACAAAAATTGTGTGGTCGTATAAAAACTAATTTTTAAGTTCAATATTGGAAAAAAAAATATCTAGCAACGTTCCACTGTAAAAGCTCCAGCTTTTGTTGTCGGTATTCTTGTAAAGCCGACGACTTTTCCTCCTACAACCTGAGGAACTTGACTTGAAGATCTTGGTCATCTTCAATAAAAGACAAATGATTTTAATTAAGTGCATCAATGAGGAAAACAGCATTAGACAATTTCTCATATTCTGATTTAATTAATAGATGTTTTAAGGCTCATTGTCTTTAATATACATTCATGCTGCAACTGTTCTATTTGAGCAGTCAAATTACATTGACTATATCTTTTAATTCGGTAAAAAGCTCTTTAGAGCTTATGTTATATTGTTGTACAACACACCGAATCAAAATAAAGTTTTCTTAGTCTTAGACTATATATTTTTTGTGAGGTTGACAATGAGTTCCCATGGAATTGTGTTTTTGCGTTGTTGAAAAATGCTACAGGTTCGTGGAATTTTGGCGTTTTCCGTTTCATTTGACAAACAAGCATTTTCCACAAAAACAAGCCTTTTAAGACAACTACTTACTAGTCATTGTATTTTTTCTGCTCTTTCCTTTACTAGTCTGTATACTGCATTCACTTGCTAAAATAAATATACACAAAAGAGGGTTAATTTCTACATTACATGCATTTAGATTGTTCATGTTCAAACCTGATAACTGTTTTTAAGGGACATCCTCTGATAACATGAATTATAATATAATTTGCAGTTTTTTCTGCAAAAATATTGAATCATCACTCAAAGATTTAAGAGTGTTGGTCATACTGCAATATCAAATAATAGAAAAATTCTGTAATTTGATATAGAAATACAAGTTGTTTTGGAGGAATTTATCGGTGTGTAAATGAGACCAACGACGATAAATTCCTCCAAAACAACTTGTATTACTTATAATTCCACAAAAATGCTCTAAAATATAAAATTAGCATAAAATGACGCCCAACTCAATCAATATTTCGTTGACGTATAGATTCATACGCTGAGCGGCGTTTATGCATGTATAAACAATTGAGTACCGAATACTATTTGCTACCCAGTCAATTGTTTGACACACACTGTGCTCTTTTGGTAAAATGTCAATGTAAAATAAAGCAATTTGATAATTTCGGCATACTGAGTACCAAATACTCAATTTCTGTATACTGCGTACCATACCTTTCCGTACCGAATACTCTTTATAATTACCCGGAATACCGCATACCAAAAAAAAGGGGGGGGGGATACCCTCAATAATTAAACCATAATACATTTATGTATACATGTATTGTAGTTTAATTAGTATAAATTTTGCTCGACACATTTCATAAATTTCTATGAATTTGTAATTTCAATAATTTTAAATTTTAAACTTAGTCTTCAATATATGACAAAAAAAAATCTTGACAAATAAATTCAGATGGAAATAAATGAGTCCATAGTATTACTGTTAAACATACTAGTCCCCTGATCCAAGACAACATCTTCAATGGGAACCGTAGCCCCTTCTATAACAGCTTCTGCCATACATGTACTAGGTTCATCACCAAAAGAAAAGTTGGCTGGCAATATACTTGTAGATGTACCTGAAACATGGAGGACAATATTGTAACTTATGTACTTAAGGTCAATTAATACAAGAAATAACAAGAAAATGTGCCCAAAAGACACGGTGCCCCACCTCGCAGCTTTTTACAAACACCCTTATTTGCAAGATAACTCAACTATGTCGTCATGGAAAACTGACTTCAACCTGTATGTTACCGTTTACCTTGTATAACATCCCCCTTCATTCTGTGATCCATGAACCATGTCGTTGTTGAGAAGGGTCCAATTTTAGAATGATTTTTAATCATTCATGCACATGAGCATAAAATTTCAGAATGATAACACACTCCCTTCTTGGAAAAATGACTGTAGGTTAACCGAACACTATATGCCCCCTACTTTCGTAGGCAGGGCATAAAAAGGGGGCTTCAAGTTACTGTCAAGCTATGTAAAAGATAACATTTCTTTATATCAACTGAAAAATGAACAAAGATGCTATCAAAACCATATTTATAAAATATTTTACCCATTTGTTCTAAGGTGTCAACACCGCCATCAACACCTTCCAGCTGTGTTTTTGTCAGACATTAAAACCTGTAAAATGAAATACATGTATTAAAAAAGAATACACTAGATGAAGGTCAACTCCAATTGTAGTTTCATTTTCTGTATAAACTACATTTAGCGGTAATTTATGTCAACTAGTATTTAGAACCAGCCGAATATGAAAAATATTGGGATCACATCCAGTACTTTTCATGACATGCCATGACATAATTATTTTTTTTTTGGGGGGGGAGTAGTTTGAGTGACTATTTTATGTAACATTATTATTGAAATGGGATTAAATTGGAATTGCCGATGATATCAAGTTAGTATCAGAAAAGAAATTCTATATATATGTCTCATCAGTATATGGCTATCGACAGGGGCGGATTCAGGCGGGGGCGTGCGTCCCCCTAAAAATCCTTTTTTGGTGGGGTTTTTTGCTCAAAAGCGTCACACGCCTCCCCCTAACTTCATATCCTGGATTCGCCCCTGATAGATATAAATTGTTTGTGGTCTTTTCAATTTTTACCTTATATCAGGTTTTTTTCATTACTGTTGTTGGTATATTAAATGATTAAGATGAAAGCCAAGTGTTGTCATATTTTCATTGTGTGTTCTCTGTTATTTTAGTTAATGTTTTGTATCATGTTAAGTTTTGTGAAGAAATACAATTCACTTTCAGTTAGGCCTATTGTAACTCTTTTGACCAGAGTTTTGTTCTCAATATTTATACTGCAACCACAAAATAATGCTCGATGAAGCTTGCAATTCTACTAGTTTCTAAGCATTGTAGAAATAAACTTGATATTTGCCGGCACTGTATGTATATATCTGTTTGTCATACATTTGAAATAATTGAACGTTGTATAATTACTGCCGACTCCCAAGGCCTTAGATTACAAACAGGAGGTGGACCTCCGCCAGTGGCACGAGCATTTGCCCTCCTAGCTGCTTCCTTTTTCTTTGTCGTCCCCTGCACGTCTTGCCATTTCTTTTTTGCATTCTGTCACAGTTCTGGCTATACAAGACGTACTAACTGCATTTACACTTTAAAATATATGAAAAATTAAGAAATAGTCAAATAGCAGAAAAAAGTTTTTTTCATTTGAAATAAACAAATATTTTAAGACAAGGAATTTAAATTATTTAATATTAAAGTTGGATATGTTGGAAAGTCTCCTGTGACAAGAATGTATGTATTTTACTATTTGTTTTTCATTTATAGTACAGACTCTTAAATTGCATTTCATTAATAGTGACTTGGGCCAATTGGCCTTTAGGTCACTGTGCTTAATGCATACATGTATTGTTTATTATTAATTGTGTGTATTATCATGATTATAATTTAATATATAATTTATTTAATATTCCAATAAATGTAATCAACCAATCACATCACTTGTTTTTCTTGTTAATTCATTATCTATAAATTGTACTGCTTCTTGTGGTTGTCATGCCTGCCAACTTTTGAAAGTCCAAGAGATTTTATGCGTGACGACATTTTAATGATTGTGTTTTCTCGCGACATTTTGGCGTATATGTTATTTTTTTTAAATGATTTTCAGTTTTTGGTGTCTCATGTTCATAAATTCCATATTTTTGTTGCAGTCTTCCTGATATCAATGTCTCATGTTCATGTATCCCATCATATTATTTATCTATATAAAGTTGTACCTATAAAGTTTGTCAGTTTAGAAGTCTCATGTTCAAATTGATCAAAATTGAAATAATATGAATCAGAAGATAAGGGAAAGAAACTTTACAGAGTTCGGGTGGATTAAGCTTTTTTAACAGATACACAACATGTTAAGATTCTTTTTGAGAAAATTTGGTAGCCCTTAAAAGGGCTGTATTTGATAAATGAAGCTAGACATCTTTACTTCTTCTTTGGTTTTGGTGCTGCCTATTAATGTTTTGTTGGTGATTTTACAGCCTTCTTTGCAGCGTATTTCTTGGCAGCTGGGGTGTTTGCTGCTGAAGACATCTTGTCGAACAAAAAAGGTTGCCGGCAGCCTGGGTTGAGTTCTGTGCTTTCAGTGACAGAATGTTTGGTAACGTCGTTCAGCCCACCGTGTTCCACTTTGAAGTCACAATTGCATACTCGGCAATAAGCATGAGATGCGCTCTGTCTGGACTTTGCAAGCCAGCCACATAGTCTTTCGTCGTTCCATGGTTCTCCTATTTCTCGAGACAACAACAGACAGCTTTCTAGGATGGCTGAGAACCATTTTCGGGTGTCGTGATATTTATCATCTTTCTACCCAAGTTCACAAAATTAGTGTAAATTACTCAAAATTCCAATTCATTATATACATTTCAACCTCCCACGGCACACACACTGAAAGCAGTCAGCTCTAACACCACAGGATTCTATATCCGAATTTTACCTGTCCCAAATCAGCAATTATTGTCAATGCTAAGTACATTGTCTGTTTTAGTTTTTGACAGATCCGACTTATTTGCGACTGGACGTTAAACAACTAACAATCAATCAACTTAGATCATACATGTCAAATGGGAAATGCACAAAAAAGTTCGAGTCAACAAGTAGGACTAGCTAGATAATAATTAATAGTCTGACGGAGACGTGCGCGTCGATTTTCCGGACACTGCTCGAATGGGGTCGGACTTGTAGTGTATATATATTGGTTCAAGCTATTCGACCAAGGAAACCTGACCATAGTGTATATAGTGCTACAAAATAGAAACAAGTAATGGAAATTAAAATAAGGGATATGACGGGGGATATATAATATGTAAATCGTGCTGAATCTCACGGGGAAAGCTTTTACCTTTCGGCAACTTCGGCCCAACACATATTTTTGTTTCTGCCCGTTAACCCTGGGCCAAATTGACCGCGGATGATTGAAATGTTAGATGCCACTGCATCGGAAAGTGCAAGCAATTCGCTTTCCGACCAGTTTGGTTTACGCTTAGCCATCACAACCTGTACTTGGTCCATGGCCATGTTTTCTAGGTTTCTAGCAGACGATGTTTTTATTTACATCGGAAGTATCCATTGCGCATGATTTTAAGAAGTGAAAGTAGCGTTGCCAAGGTATTTTAGTCTTACGAAAATCGTAAGTGATCGCAAGATCGGTCGTAGTATTTTGTCGTAGGACTGATCCTAAGTTTACGATTAATCTTACGACACGTTTTCTGAAATTGTCGTAGAACCACACTTAAGTGCAAAACTTACGACTTTTTGTGACAGTGACGCCTGGACATCAGGCTAAGCGATAATAATTTACGCCGCTATACTATAGTAGGTCGTCCAATTTACGCCGCTAATCTATAGGATTATCCAGGTCAAAATCTATAATCACAAGAAAATAAATGTTTTTGACATTCAGTTATTGAGGTGGGGCACTGTGACATAAGGAGGGTCACCCATCTTAACTTGTAAACTTGCAAGTGAGGCAGATGACAGTTAGTAAAAGTGGTAACCCGGGTCCGGATCCAAAAACCCTGGCACAAATTCGTATTTTCTTGATTACATCTTTATTAAGGCATTAATTTTAATAAAATTTGAACATAATGCATAAATTTATGTATTTTATCACATTTTTTAAACAAATAAAAAAAAAGTTTTCGTACGAAATATCGGCAATACAAGTTTTCGAAGTTTGTAAAAGTTGTAACCCGGACCAAGGCGAAATTTTCAATTAATCGTTGATTACACCTTTATTTCTCGTTAAAACTTCACAATATTCAGAATGAAAAATTTTCAGTATTAAAGAAATGTAAAAAATATTTTAAATTCAATGGTAATGTTCTCTTTTGTCATTATGGGAGCATTTTAGATTCTGATAAAAGTTGTAACCCGGGCCGGAAGTGATAAATTGTTTTGAATCAGTTTACAAAATGTACATACGTCTTAATTCTTACAAAATTACCTGTAAAATATAATATTTCAAAAATATATAGGGAGATATATTAAACTTTTTGTTGAATATGATGGGATTGTATGAAATTGTGCTTTGAAATTTTATTTTTTTATTTTTAACAGTTTAAGATAGTAGTTATATAAAGACACTCTTATTATTATATAAGAATACTATCTAATCAATGAATTAATGAGTCTTACCTTTCTTAAAGGGTCAAACACAAGCCAACAAATAAAAGACCCAAGCCTGTTATTTGCAACTGACCAAAGAAGCCATGCCTCTATGAAACAATATCTAATTTGAGTTAATTGCAATAAAAACATATCTACATTCAATAATTGTTAATTATTTCTAATCAACCATCAAAGAGGTGCTTCTTCTATCTTCTTCACAAATTAACCGTTTCATCTTTTTCTTTAATTAAGAAACAACAAGTAAACATAAGCCAACTTTTGTATGATAATTTTTATTTTTCAACATTTGGCAAACAACAAGCCATTGCTAAATAAACAGCTTCTAAGAAAAAAGTTTATAACTTGGTTTTAGTAAATATATCACCAGTCTCTTGACGAATCTTTGTCAGTGATAACCACAAAGCAGCTATCTTTTAAGATACGTATTACAATCGCTTTTGAAGCGCGTGTTAACATGTTGTATATATATGTCTAAATAAAGTTCGTTGTTTCAAAGATTTTTATTTGAGATTTTTGCATTGAGTTTTCAGGTATGGCCCAGTTTCCAGTTTTGGTTGCAGGCCATTCCCGGGCCAGGTATTTTGATCAGTTTTTAAAACTGCCTAACATTAATGGGTTTTTTTTCAGGTCTCAAGATCGAGCAGATGTGGTCCAGTATAGCTGATCAAGTTGGTCATTACAGGGTACTTATTGTTTAAAAGATTCTCTGGAATAATATTTAATATTTTTGTTAAGTTTACAATTTAAAAAAAAAAAGTGTTAAATATGGTTTATTTTTAGAATTTAAATTTATGTCTTAATCTTAATTTGAAGTATTCACATCGATTATTTTTTTAGGTTTCTTATCCCCCATTATTTGTATATAATTATAGTCTTTTTTTTTTCAGATTGTAGTACTTCATGTTGGTGCCAACAACATCTCCAGACGTACCAGTGACGGTGATATTGAAGACCCACCAGCACTCATCCTCCAGAAGTATCAACAGCTGGTGGAAAACATTTCGTACTTAAACCCAACGTAAGATTAACATAATGATAGATATTTTCTAAAATGTACAAAATATAATTTAACAACCAAGAATAACTTTTTTTAAATGAACATTAATTCAAGTAAGCAAAATTAAAATCTCGTATGATATAATAATCATATTGTTTGTGAAATAGTTTTTAAGTTCACTTTCAACACCATATGGGTTATTTCATGACGAAACAGGAGGAAACTACTGACACACGCCAAGTAACTGACATACTGATACAAATTTATCTGAATTAATAATAAAATTATATTATATTACGACATTAATCAAATTTATCTTTGTTTTTCAGGTGTGAGATTATCGTCTTTGGTATTCTACCTCATGGGCGAGACCTATATCGAGTTGAAAATGGTGAGGCCATCCAAGCACCTTTGCTTAACCTGCTTGTTACACACAAAATTTGGCTTCCAATTATCACGAAGTCAATTAAAGTTAAAATATTTATTCTGTGGTAAAACTGTGTAACATTTGTAACATACAATATGGATGTCTGCAAGACACTCAAAACTTAACTAACTAGTGTGGGAAGTCCCTAACTCTTTATATCTATTCTAAAACATAAACGTGTCAAGCAACTTTCACTGTTTATATAAATTATATTTATTGTCCAAGTCCAATTGGAAATAGAAACTGCCATACTGCAGAATCAAAGTCTTTAATTATTGTTATCAGCTGGTACTGTCCTTAAAGTTCACATAAAGTTCACATGGTATGAGTGTTCGATAAGTGATTGAAAATAGAATATTATGGAAGAATAAAATAGTCAAAAATATCACTTTAACACTGCTTAACAGGAAAGCTGGATACATCAACGAGAGGTTGAGGTATATAGCATCAAGTCTGCCTAGGCTTACCTATATACCCCATCCTCGTTTTGTAGTTGATGGTGTCATCCAGCGAAGTCTGTTGTGCAAGGATGGTCTCAATTTCAGCTCGAGCGGGTCTGTCCAAGTTGTAGTTGACCTAGAGAAGGATATCTCTACAGTGCATGCTTCCCTCCATGCAGCTCAGAAGACACCAGTTGTTTCCAGACCTGTAGTTACACCATGTGAAGACACAGACTGTATCCTTCTCGTATAGGGACGCTCTTCTTACTACTTTTCAGATTCTACAGCCAGTGAGAGTACCATTGTTTACCATAGACGACTTTACATGCTTCTAACATGTTATCTTTATTTACAGCTAGGTCAGCAGCAGTTTCTGTAACAGCCTCCCCCCCCCCTCCCCAGCAGCAGTTTCTGTTACAGGTTCCCCCAGGCCCAGCAGTAGTTTCTGTTACAGGTCCCCCCAGGCCGACAGCAGTTTGTCATTTGTCGCCCAGATGAAATCGTTGAATTAGTGAAAGGTGAATTGGCTACTGCTATTCAAACGGATATGAACACTGACAATACTGACGAAGCTACAACAGATGCTACATCGGAAGACATAGTTACAGCTGAAAGTACCTCTCAACGTTCTTTGGCAATAGCAACAGTACGGCAGAAGAGAGTATACCATGTATCAGAAGCGGGTACTTTCGTTGTTGAAGGCTCTAAGGGTGACAAATATACCGTTGGGATGTTTCCGCAAGAGAAATGTCTATGTCCGTCATTAGGCACGTGTTATCATACAATAGCAGTTCGTATAACACTGAATTTGGACAACATAGACGAAAAAAGGGTGTTTAATCTGACACAGTTGCTTAAGAATATCCGTAAACGCCCTAATAAAAAAGCAGCAACTAAGACCGTGTGATGAAGATCAACTATCAGTTATTAATCCAACACCGGATTCTGCCACAAACCAGTCGTTTAACTCTTCAACTCCAATTTCTACTCTTCAATCGATATTAAAAAAACGTAAAGCTTCGCAGAGTATTAAACCATCTGCAGCTAAGAAAATTCGCTTCGAACATTTTCCATCTCTTGGTGATAGTGAACAACATTCTGTACAAACCGAAAACGTCACTACAGTAAACTATTTTAATTTCACAGCACTGCCTTCATCACCGACACCCGTAACATCTAGTGCTACACCTTCTCCTCCAACTACACCACAGTCTGTGTCAGCATCAACACCTGTTTCTCTTCCAGTTCCGCCACATTCTCTTTCATCTTCTCTAGGTCCAGTTAGGCGGTCACCAATACATAGAAGCGTTTATGACAAGAATTTAACGGTCATGAATTAACTTTTAAAGAAAAAAACAGACATAAAATTTGACAAGAAACTCTGTTGTCAGACAATGAACTTTTGTCAAAGTGTAATTCAATCTCGGTTCCCATGCATTACTGGTTTCCAAAATACATGGAGAGTTCCTGTGCTTAAAACAACAAATGGATTTATCAACATAAAATGAGATCCCAACCTTCACCATCTGCTCAAATCCACCATACCGGTTGTGACCATTGAATAACTTCGTGTCAAGAACTATATGTATTCGACAGTATGAACGGTAAAACTCTTACAACATCTGTAGAAATTCAAATGTCATTGATTTACGGTAAAGGTAAAACAGTAGTTCCTGTTAAAATTCCTAAAGTTCAACAACAACATAACTCCATAGACTGTGGTGTGTTTGCAGTCGCGTTCATGGTAGAATTTTGTTTTAGCAACTTTATTGGCAGAGACAATGTGAATTTTGACACTTACACTATGCGTGATCATTTGATTAAGTGTATAGAAAGCCAACAGTTTTCACCATTCCCTAAGACGAAGCCAACAAGAACTAACGTTTTAAGTTTGAAAAACATAAGTATGAACTTTTCGATAGAAAAAAAGTGTACAGCTAGGTGTAATTTGCCGAATTTGTTTGAAGATATGGTATGTTGTGATAGATGTTCTGCTTGGTACCATTACAGTTGTGTTCCCAGCAACAACTCGAACACTTTTTCTGGTAGTTTATCGTTTACCTGCAGCAACTGTAGCTCCACTTCTTAAAGACTGTGTGTGCAAAAAACAATACTTAGTGTCGGACATTATCATAGGTGGACTTTACCATAGTTAATGGGATGTTTTCTCGAAAACGGTACCAATTGCTGGACTTACAAAATTATTCTTTGGCATTTTTTTCTCTCAAAATTATGGCTCTTTGAAGAGGCGTCCACGTCGCAGAGCTGGGCAGTATCTAAAATTGATACTGGCGAACTCCTCAATATTTACCTGTGCAATTACCTGTCCTTGTTGGTCACGTGACCACTCTTTGTTTACAAATCGTAATATATTAATATTGCATCGTGGAGAAAAAAGAAAACTTTTTTTTTTAAATTGATAAAATATATTTGTTGTATTGAAGTATGTTTTTACAAAATTTCAAGAATTTTAAAGAAGAAATAAAGGTGCAATCATTGATTAACTGAAAATTTCGTCTTGGCCCGGGACCGGGTTACAACTTTTACTAACTTCGAAAACTTATTTTGCCGATATTTCAAATAAACAAACTTTTTTTTTTCAAAAAAAAATTGGAAAATGTGATAAAATATATCAATTTACGTAATATGTTCAAATTGTATTAAAATTAATGCATTAATAAAGTTGCAATCAAGAAATATCGAATTTGGGCCAGGGTTTTTGGAACCGGACCCGGGTTACCACTTTTATTAAGCACCAGACCGATGTCATTGAGCCTGTACAAAGGCGTAAAGATTGTTGTTGAATGCTAAAATATTATTAGGTTCTGAAGTGTATCAATGATGTGAGTTCAAATCCCGTCGAGGGAAGAACAAAAAATGTTCAGCTCAAATCCTGTTGGGTTTAATTTTCAAACGTGTCTCCTTTCAGGTATGTTGATTACGACTGGAAATGTCAAAAACATTTATTTTCTTGTGATTCTAGATTTTGACCTGGGTAATCCCACAGGCACTCGAATTCCGGACCCCCTTTTTCCTCATTTGGTCCCTCCAGCGATTATGGTATGGATCTTTGTCTGGAAGTATATCTTTGAACCATTTATCCATATTTTACAACATTTCGTGTTACAACTCTCTCGTTCTACTAACTTTTGTTTCTAGGTCCAGCTGCCGTTTTACTTAATATATAGTACATAAAGGTAAGAAACAATCGTCAAAATACGAAGAGGGAATCCTCGCTTCGACTCGATATTTTACAATAACGCGCCAGTTTTGAAAAGGACCTTCGCTTGTCCTCGTCTCAAAAATTATTTCCCTTCATTCCTATCTAGTTTATACGTACGAACAACAAATATTTATTGACGAAATTCAGGTTTATTCTCGACGACACATCCAACTTTCCTCCACTCGTGCCCATTCAGGAGGTCAACCGACCATATTTTGTTTCGCGCTATTTCATTGGTCGGAAAGATTTCCGGAACTTTTTTAGCTTGTTCTTCGCTATGCACGGCCAATCCATTTCATATCGAGAGGCGTATTAAGCGGCAATTTTAAATAAGAATAAAAGAATATAAGTTTCAACAAAAATACTGTTATTTTGTCAAAACTTTCAAAGAACAAGCACGAGAATAACACGTCAGATTAAATCTAGAACTCTGTTGATGACCATTTTTTTCTTCTTTTTTTTTTTGGAAAAGGGAGGGGGAGAGAGTAGATGATGTTGTTAGGTATAGATTGGTTTGTTGTTGGAGATTCAAGAAGAAAAGCAGCAATTAATGTGCTGTTCCTTTGTGAAATGGTTGTTTCCTTGTATGTTGTTGGATTTTGTTTTATGTACAATATACATGATGTACATTTACCCATATCCTAACAACAAAACTATGTAAATACCACTTCCTGTAATAAAAGTGCTAAAATATATCATTGATCCCGAACTCACACAAGTTTATTTTATTCACATGTACATGTGCTAACTTCATTTATTTCTTCTTTTTTTTCTTTCATTTCTTCAAACTTCAGAAACAAGAACTGCCTATGGTGGAGATATTAGTTTGACGATCAACACGAAATATGAAAATTTTAGACAGGATCTCCCATACATCATTCTACAAAGAATCAATTCACTGTGTCTCCTAGTTTCAGATGAGAAGATATTTTTGAATTTCAACCAGAAACAAGAATTGTCCATATCGACGATGTTTTTTGTCCAATCAAAATGAAATGAGTAACCTTTATAGAGAACCTTCCATAGATGTTTCCTACCAAGTGTCGGTTCATTTAGGCCGTCGGTTTCAGAGAAGATATTTTTTTAATTAACAAAACAGGAAAAAATAATTGCTTATGGTAGCCATGTTTGTTATCAGATCGGGACGAACTAAGCAATCTTTATAGAATTCGACAAACAAACAAACAAACAAATACTTTATTATCCCCAGATACTATACAGTGTACAAGGGGTCAAAACATCAAACAAATACATAGTAGTTAGACATTTAGACCATTCAGAAACAAGAACTGCCCGTGGCGGCCATGTTTGTTAACAGATCAGAATAAAAAGTGTCGGTTCATTTGGTCAAGCGGTTTTAGAGAAGATGTTTTAGAATTAGATTAATCAGAAACAAGAATTGCCTGTGGTGGCCATGTTTGATAACGAAGAAGTGAATGCTCTTGCTTCTGATATTTCATGCTTTACTACACTTTTCATCATGAACTTTATTTTGACTTTTTCTCTTCTTCTATGTGTCAAATTTAATTCTTTCAACCCATTCTTCGTTTTACTGTTCGGTGTACATGGATCAGATGATGATGTAGGTGTAAAGCTTCTTCTTTCAGGCGTGTAAGTGCTCCATGGGCTCTAGCTAACGCTCTTTTGTTTTTCTGCTTTCCACTTTTGCTCCTACCAACAAGCGATTGTATATTTTTTGCTATATGTTATGAAAAACGCGTTCAAATTACAATTACATTTTCGATATTTACGTTACCGATGAAGTCGTTTCTGTTGCAGTTTTTCGGTTATATGTGCTTGCTTTTTTTCAGATGTTTACAATGAATAAAACTGTTTGATGCGTCATGACATCTATCGGCTTCGTAAGCTTTATATTATATGAAATAGATCAAATTACACACAGCTACTATCAACAAAATATGTTACAAGATAACAAAACAAACATAAAACGAAGATTTCGCACAGCAACAAAAATGATTTTTAACTATATTTACAATGTTATTTCATTTTAATGACAAGAAGTTTCCCAGTTTTACTAACATATGTACACGAGAAAAACAAAATATTTTCAATAAGAAAATCAAAATTCATCTCAGAAAACAGTTACACCATATTTTGACATTTAAATTAAAATCATTTGAGAAATATAATAGGTTGAACATTATTATATAACTTTACTATTCTCCTAAAATACTGGCGTATATGATCTCATATTGTATTATCGCCATTCCAAATCATAAACACATGTTCAGAAATTGACGTTCATATATTTGCTATAAGGAAACATTTCTGAACCCGTTTCATATCGGTACAATTTCGTAACGTAAATATTTTTCTGGTAGATTTTTTGTTATAATTAATACAACGTGTTATAATTAATACAACGTGTATATATGCTCGTGATATATTGGCTGCAATCGTTATCTACGTAACACGTTTTTCACATCTACAGATGACCCGGGTGGGAACAACTATAAAGTTGCAATGTCGAATATAAAAGTCCCTTGATATTTAAATCATAAGTATATAAAAAAAATATAAAAACTTTTAAATTAGATAAACTGGTTTAGTTTTACAACCTTTTAAATATCTCAAAAGTATGAGATCTGATGAAATCAAAACATCGCTTGCGACGGTAACGGAAATACTGTTTTTGATACTTTAATGTTACAATTTACCAACATGACGATGGTCCAATGCTGTCACTAGTATTTTTTTTCCTCGTCAAGTTTTTTATATCAGTAGAATAAACCATTTTTATCACGGGACATACAATTGCGACCATAAATTGAGAATAGGTAATAATATTAGTCACACAGTGTGTAGTTGACCTAATACGCGGTCGAGCCCCATATGGAATTTACTGACTGCGTATATACCGTATTAGGTCACCTACACTGTAACGAATATATCTTACCTCCTGCCTTTAGATTTTACATATACAACCTCCTGAATAAATTGTATTGCTTTTTGTATGTGTAATTCAAATTTGTTCCATTAAAATACCTGGTTGTTTTCATATGTTCCAATAATGCATCTCAAATAACACAATGCATATATAAATAAATTCAGGAAAGATTGAAACTTTTTATGAACAATATAATAACAATAAAAAAAAAAACAAGTTAAAAGTTTAATTAAGTATCACAGAAAGTTGAAATGAAAATTTAGCATTGACGGTTTGCTAACTGTCAGATTATTTCAAAACAATTCAAGAATTAAAAAGTGATTTTTAGGGTATCACAAAATTTCAGAACGTTTCCTTCAATTCATGAAACTGACAATTCAGTATTTACGGCTTGTTTACTGTCAGGTTATGAATGACGGTCACATTTCCATAAAAATTTTGTGGACGTGTAAATGTATTATGATTGCATTGTGTGTTATTACATGTATTGTTTTGTACATTTCCTGGAAAATAACTCAGTAGTTCCTCCAGATTAACACCCTGCAGATAATCAGTGAACGATGATCCAGTAGGTACATTCTGCACACTGTGATTTGTTCTGACTGGGACTAGATCTTGAACAATAGTACTGAATTACAATACCACACTGGACTGTTTTCAGAGAAGCTATCAAGAGGTTTTTGCCACAATCTTTCATTTGACGGATGCAGCCTTCATACGTAGTTTTGAAAGGACATCACTGGACAATACGGAGACCCTGGAAGTGAACATTACATTGTTAAATATACATATGTGTACAACAAATACATGTACATGTATGTACGACAAACTGTTATCAACTGATATAACATGTATAATAAATACAAAAATGTAAGATGTGCTGTATGTACATGTAAATCTATTGAAATAACAGATCAAATGAATTATATGGTGGTGCAACATTATACGTGTCTACCCGTGGGCATTGAGATTGTACCACCCTGAAGCACTTCTGTATCGCCTGAGCCAAAGCCGAAGGTTGTACAATGGTGCTGAAGGGTGGTGCAATCTCAATGCCCACGGGTAGACACGTAGATAACGATTTTATCCCCGGTTTGAAAACAAAAACTGATTTTTAATGGATGTGCTCGTTCTTTTTGTAACGTAATCGTAACGTTTTTGTACTTGCGGACTACAATTCCATAGCTCAGGTGAAAATTTGGGTGCATTTTGACAAAATGTAGGGATATACCTTTGGTATCACCCTACAGTTAACTAATTTTTAACGTTTTTCAGTCTTGTTTTGTTGTAATTTAATTTCTTGTATTTGGCGCGTATTGTCACGTGGATAGCGTTACAGTATTCATGACGTCACCAGTAATAGAGCCCAGAATTCTATTGATAAAAAATATGTGTCGTGTGAAGATATTTTGGGTGGTATATATAGTACCATAAAACAAATGAAGACTTGATGTAAAACAATAATGAGAAATGATTTTAAAATGATTGTATTCAAACAATTGACCATTTCTATAAAGACACAAAATGACAACAAAATCAAAGTTTCATGTTGCGCGAATCAACAAAATGTTACACTACATGTTAAGCATGACCATCAATACTGTAGGAACTTTAAATCTCTCAACAGAACTTGGTGCATTGTTTGTTTTTTCTGCATTTATTGAGACGCTTGATTTCATTTCTCAAGTTCGCGCCCGGCTTTGTAAATTACAAAAAGGGTGCCCTCGACTCGCAGCCGCAAGTGATAAAGTTTACCAGTTGCTTGTCCATGGTCGGTGGTTCTCTCCTGGTACTCTTCCACCACTAAAACTGGTTGCCATGATATAGCTGAAATATTGCTGAAAGTGGCATTAAACACAAAAAATCAATCAAGATCAAGATCTTTTCTCAAGAAATACGTCCTCCGTTCTCCATGTTGAATGCAAAGGCTTTGAGGTTGTTTACGTTTTACACCATCTTTACATCATGTATAGCAACGTAAAGACTCTCAGTGACGTTACGTAACTACCAGCCGGTAGCATGAGTTTTGGACCAACGGGTCATCGACCAATCAAAAGCCGACATTTTTATCAAGCCGGGGATAATATTCTTTGTGTGTGTGCTCAGCATGCTCAATTAGATGTTCACTCATTTTCATTTACAGAAATCTGTGAACAACAATATGTACGTCCAATCTCTTTTTTTTTGTATTGAGAACGGAAAAATAATACGTCAAACATTTTTCCACTCCTTGAAATATCTGTTGAGTGCCTGCCTGATACTTAGCAAAGAAGTTTTTTTGTAAAGCTCACCGGTTTTTGTGCGGACGTTGGCGTAGAAGTCCTCCAGTATAACAGCCAATTCTTCTTTCGACAAATTCAACCAGGAACGTTCATTTCCACGATCATTGAGGAAGTCATTTATGATTCTTACAGCGTACGATGTAACATGTTTAGTTTTCTTTGAACACAGGTTGTTAGACCTAAATTCTTTTGGGTTTTCTTTCCCAAACCTCGACATTTTTCACTGCAGCAGACATTTATCTGTGTTAAAAAATGCTTGAACATTATTACGGAAATGATGCTTAATCTAAAGCGTTTAGACGACTATGATAGATTGACAGATTATATCCGTCCCCTTGCACGTGGACTAGCTATATATAGCTTGACAGACAGCTGAAAACCCAACCTTCCGCACGGGAAACTGGCATAGTAGATGTACTATTTTCCCATAGTATATCAACGCTATATAATTCTTTGTGAATATATGCCAAAATATCGTATGAACTTATATTACAGAAGAAATTTACAGAAAGCATAATCACTGTGTATCATTGACACCGGAAATTGTGTAGCAGGCAAGCGGGAGAACAATGACGGGTCGCACACACGAGGTGGGAATTTCATAATTTATTCCTGTTTATACTTGTATTATGTTGTCAAGGAGTTATATGCCAATTTGTAAGAAATGTAGCAATGAATCGCAGCATATATAACCATGCAGAATGTTTTATGCGTCGTTTTAAACTCAAAATAAGTGCATCTGGTACCTGTCAAAACAATCATGCGACGCTTTAAATCGACTCGAGCGTCATTTTTTGGACGCATATCGCGTATTTTACGGAAAAAGTAGCAACTGTTGGTCATTATAACTTAGTGTCAATTCCACATTTTTGTAGAAATAGCTTATTCTGGACGATTCTAGTCAAAATATGTTCATTGCGTTGTACAGCGAATTGTTCAGTACTGTACGGTGAATTGCTTAAAATAACATTCGTACTGTACGGCAGCTTGTTGGGTCGACTTGAATATAAAGTGCAAAAAGCATGAAACTGAGCAAATACAGGATCGCCACTTGAGCAATACGTTTTCATGAAAATTCCTATAATCGAATTGTTTAAATTAGCTTTAGACATGTTAATTTGGCATTTGTCTTTTTGTTTTTTTCCGAAATCATATCTTCGACTCGAAGGCAAGATCCAAACGGAAAGCACATCGCAAAGTGGCCACGATTTCAGATCATGACGATGCTGCAAGAGGTGTGGCACCCATAAGACAGTTTCACAAGTGCGATGAAAGCAAGATACTACATTTGTACCACACAAGAGACTCGGATTAGATCTGATCTAATGAAATTACCTGAGCTTTCATTCACTTGGCTAGATATGTTTGATAGGAATACTAGTAACTGTTTCATAACTGCCAGTAACGACCAGTTAACTGCAGAGACATTAGCTTTTTCCAGTTACAAAACAAATCAAAATAATTTATAATCTAAGACATTTGTTGTTTATTTTTTATTTATATTTTCTTCGTGCTATTGTTGTCCAAAGCTGGACCTAGTGAGATGAACTAGTTTCAAATATTCTTTTGTTTGTAGCACTTCTTTGGATGTTACAACAGGTAATTGGAAGATAGTGCGTTCACACATGCTTAACCTAATGGGCATGCTTTTTTCTAGTTGTTGATCCAACGTTAGGTAAGAAGAAGAATGGATATGGAGTATATTTCAAGGAGACAGCATCCAATCTCCAAAGTGACTGGCTTATTTCCGGTTGTTGACTGATTTTGTCTGTTTATATACTTATGAGTTTTGACTTTCCCTTTGTAAGATTGCTCGGAGTTCGGTATATTTGTTATTACCCTTATTTATCACAAACAAGACCAAAATCTTGTCTTGACCCGAATCGCCGACATATTAACTGAAATCTGCTCAGAATAGGAGATGCACATCTTCAGTGCATGTGTAATCAATGTGCAAAGTTTGAATGATGAGGAATGAAAACTGTTGGGAGTTTCAGATTACGCAAACTAGGTATCCCCTAGTGGAACGGTTCCTAGACCTACTTTCGGCGGTGGCGACGCAGGTAATAAACATCTAGAGGTAACCACATGATCTTCAAATCAACAGGGTGTTTACTTTAATTGTGGATAGCTTTCTCAATGACAGTCACACCACATCACCTTACTTTTATCTTCAATAGTTTTAATATGTGTTCTTTTTGTCAAACGACCGAAAAGTTAAAGGAAATAAAAACAGCTAAGGACAAAGCAATGCATAACGGAGATACAAAAGCAAAGAATAAATAAAGAGTTTCAAATTAACTTTTTATTAAAGTTTGTTATAAAATTACGAACAAGAAATAATAAACAAAATTTATGAGAGCATTATCTTTTTGCTTAGGAAAAACCAATAAAATATAAATAAAATTAACAAACATTCACTAACAACTGATAGACAATCTTTGGCACAATATAAAACATAACAACATGTATGTATGTAGAATACTTGTACAAGCCAAATAAATCATAGATCCATGTCAACCTCACTGGCTTCTTAAAAATTAATACTGCTTAGGACAAACATACAAGTTACTTTTATCAGCAGTGGAATAAGAGCAGTGGCCACAGACATGATGAAGATGTCGACTTTCCTCCAATGGAGATATCTCAAAAGATTGATCTAGTTCCATCTGAAAAACACAAAATACGTTGTACTTTTAAAATGAATTGCAAAACTAATATTGACACCAATTTAAAAAATTTACAGAATATACGGACGTTTCAGCCATGTATAATGTAGTTTCTGAGAAAAATGCTATTAGGCCAGAATATTCGAAGAACAGATGGAGAAGTGAGATATGAAAAGGCACAGTCTACGATTACGTAATCCACGTAATCCCAGTCAGTACCATATGAAAACGTGTCACAAAGGAAAACTTAGCAACATAAATGTTGGTAGTAAGGACCAAGGAGCTGTAACAAAAATATATGCAAAATTCACGTCTATGCTATATGCGTGTAAGGCACATATACAGGTATACGTAGTTGCCAAATAGGAATTTGATGAGCGGAAAAAATTGAAGGTTGATCACATAGTACACGTATAAGCTTAACAATACAAAACATGATGCCAAATTTGAAAACGCTCCGCTATGTAATTGCTAAGGCACAGACCATTTAAGAGGGGCTATGTTTTTTCTTAACAAATTGTTTCTTGATTATGAAGGAAAAAAATGTTTAAAAAAATAAAATATTTTGCTTCTGCAGTTTTCAGCACTGATGCTAATTTCCCCCTCCCCCCAAATTAAGTTTTTACGTGTTAAAAAATAGTTTCCGTCCGCTTAAAGTTAAACGGTATAGCTGTCTAAGAAAAATGTTACAGAACTTAGAGTGACGGAGGCATTATACACCCTTCATCGGAGTGGGAGTGTCATTATGTTAATATATGAAAAAGTCAAGGAAACAACAGCCCATCTCCCAAGTGACAGGCCCATAAAAAATAGACATCTAGAGGTCACCATATGATCTTCAATGAAGAATGTGATTTTCACCTCCCCTATTCCCCTATACTCTTGGGTTCCCATACTTGCGTGTGCATGTATATGTTGTGTGATCAATGAAAAATCTAAATTTTACACAAAATGCACAAAAGACTGAGAAAAAAAAGAAACATCTCAGATTGAACATCCCGTTTTCAGGATTTTTGTATGGCAATTCACTGTACATAACATTTGCAAGCCGCCGTACTGTCACATGGTTTCAGCTCTCAATTCGCTGTACAACGCAATGAACATATTTTGACTAAAATCGTCCAGAATAAGCTATTTCTACACAAATGTGGAATTGACACTAAGTTATAATGACCAATAGTTGCTACTTTTTCCGTAAAACACGCGATATGCGTCCAAACAATGACGCTCGAGTCGATTTAAATCGTCGCATGATTGTTTTGACAGGTACCAGATGCACTTATTTTGAGTTTAAAATGACGGATAAAACATTCTGCATGGTTATATATGCTGCGATTCATTGCTACATTTCTTACAAATTGGTATATAACTCCTTGACAACATAATACAAGTACAAACAGGGATAAATTATGAAATTCCCACCTCATGTGTGCGATCCGTCATTGTTCTCCCGCTTGCCTGGTACACAATTTCCGGTGTCAATGATACACAGTGATAATAATATAAAATATAACACAAAGTTGTAGACCTTATTCATTTTATTGCAAAGAAATTTTCAATGTAATAATTATATGGGAAAGTTATGAAGGTAATATTTTAACATATTTTATTTACAAAAAGATATGTTATGTTAATAGTAAAAATTCACTCTTCCACATGGTTATTCTCTAAAAGTATTACATGTGATTAACGATTGACGGAAAATGTTATTTACGTTATGTTACGATCTAACGGTACTCTTGTATCAGGAAGACCCAGTCCAAAGTCGATTCAACCCCAAACCTATCCGGCCCCAGGTATTATAAAGGGATTTTTATAAACTGAATAAATATTCCTTCATAGGTAAGAATGAACGAATTTTGGTGTTTAACGCCACCTTCAGCTATATCATGGCGACCAGTTTTAGTGGTGGAGGAAGCCGGAGATAACCACCGACCCTGGGCAAGCAACGGGTAAACTTTATCACTTGCGAGTCGAGTGCACCCTTTTTTGTAATTTACAAAGCTGGGCACGAACCCACGCCGTATTGGTGATAGGCTTGTATGAGTTGTTAGATTGCGAATGACTGGTGAGTAAAATAGTAATTTGTATGATTTCGTGTTCAGAAACGAATAATTTTAAATGAGTTAAATACCAAACAGTTTTTCAATGCAACTGAGAATGAGTTAAATTGTGGTGCCAAGTGTTTGTGTGTTTGTTTGTTTTTTCTGCGGGGGGTTAGATTTGGTTGCATGGGCTAATTCTATTAGGTTGAATATTCAACAGGGATGGTTGTATCAGTGATTGTACAATAATACCCTCAGCAACGCTATTGTAAATGCGGCCTCTAATATTACATACAGGCCGGTAATAGAGGCCGATGATGCAGACCGCTAATACAGGCCGATAGTTTTGCATGAATGAGCTTAATGATTTGAGCGCTGTTGTAATAGGAAAATTAGGTAAACTCGTTAACAAAGAAACCTGTTCTCACGACTTGGATCGCAATCAAGAGAATTTTACCTGTCAGCATAGATCTTAATCTTTGTTGATAAATGACCAATTACAAAGGAAAAAAATATCTCGTAATCCACATATGCTATATATTTTTTTTTTCATATTAGAATACAAGGTCTAGAGATAAGTCTCCTCTAGTGATCTTAATGCGACAATTCGCTGCAGATTCTCCTGACTTTGTTGGAATTGTACATTTGACTTCTGGTTGGGCAACACCACTACATTCAGCTGGCTTTGTTGCTATGTCAAGTGGTTCACTTGGCATTGACGGCTGAAGTGCATGAGATATTTTTTTAAGCTGCAATTAACTGGTACGCTTGTACGAGCGTACAGCGTCACTACTATGGCTAGTTCTTTCTTTAATCAATTGTCCGTCAAACATTTTTTGGTACAGATTTGTGGCTGCAGTGACCTGAAAAAAAGTCACAACGGCGTCTTAAGCTGTATATGGTGTAAAGCACTTCTACAGTTTTGGGGAAATGGCCTTCATTCGGTCAAGTTTGAATTAGAACATAACTGTACAGTATTTGGGGTGAATTCTGTGAAAATTTAAAAGCAGAAATAATATTAATGGTATCAAACGTTTGTTTGAAGATACAAGAAAAATACGTGAATACCAGATAATTAAAGTTTTCCTACTTTTGACACATGGGAGGATTGATGGTGGTGGTTTCACAGAAAAATGTTGAAAGTGGACCAACCAAGGATCATTTCAGCTCAAATTTCTCTGCTGCAGATCTCCATGTGATTTTTTTTTTGGGTCAAAATATACATAATTGATATAAATAAACTGAAAGAAAAAAGAACAGACAGGTCGGTATGTTAAACTGCTAATGGGGAACATTGGTGAAGATTATCCCCACTTGACTACATGTAGCTACAGTTAGACTTTGAGCTCGTTTTGACTTATAACAAAGCAGCTACATGTATATACAATTTATGTTTTTACAAATTACAAGTCGAACACTCCGGCTTCTTCCACCAGTAAAACTGGTCGCCATGATATAGCTGAAATATTGCTGAAAGTGGCGTTGAGCACAATATATCAAATCATAAATCAATCAATCAAATAATTAAAGAATTATTATTCACTGGCATGTACCAATTTATCAGTATAATAACATTAATTGTACACTGTTACTCTCCGATTCATATCCCGTTCTTTTGCATTATGTGGGTAAATGTCGCGTATATATCTGAAATGCGAATGTAGTGAAAAGTACCCCCATTCGAATATAATCATTTACATAGAATATCATTTCAATATGTTCAATGGCTTTTTCCAGTTTAAAATGCAAAAATTCCGCGTCATTTGCCATTATGTAATTAAGAAAAAATATGTATGTCGGTCTGTTTGTGCATGCAGGCAAATCAAGGTATTTATGCATATTACTTACTTTTCCCGAATGACCAGTTTTAATGCCACCTATTTCTGCAATCTTGCACATGGCTGTCATACATCCCTGTATGGTATGCCTGCCAATCTTTTGTCTAGAGAATTTGGGAGTTCCAGTTGCGGACAAACCTGGTATGGGTCGTCTATAAAACGCGCCACTGGTAGGAATGAGAGATAAATAGAATTTGAACAGTTTTACAACACATCTAGGGTTACTTTCATCAGCATACTGCTTCAGTGATTTTTTGGTTGACTTTTGATGGTAAAATCCTCCTTGGCAGTTTTTGGGTGTCGTTCCTTAGAACACAATACGCTCCCCATTCTCATTTTTACCGACGGAATACTGATTCACATCTAGATTTGAATGCTCGTCATCAGCTCTTAGCGCAAAAATCTTACAATTATAATAATGCACACAGTACGATAAATATCTAGAGTTTTTTTCATGAAATTGAAACACTGTCTCCCATAATTTTGCTCTCTTCGTTTACAGACATCGGCTCTGCTTGTTGTCTAACATGCGGAATTTTGCCCTCTAATTCTTTCATTCTTCCGTCTAAAGTATGCTGGAAATAGGCAAACACTGGATTTTCCCCGTTGAATGGGTTTAATTCATACCTATTACAAGAATCTCTTAAATATCACCAGATTGCTGTACACAGTAGTTTTATATTATCAGTAGGATAATCAGTACCATCTTGTCTTTTAGCATGAAAATTAGAGTTTATGAAATAAAAGATAGTACATTAAATGGCTAAAATCAAACATTTTTATACATGTACAAACTGATATGGTTGAAAGTACCAAACCTTCAATTACACAATCATAGCATTCAACAATTTAGTTCTGCAAATGATTATTTGTTAAATAAAAGTCATGTTACATAGGTGTTCAAAGAAGCAACACAATATTGTATAGTGGGAATAAATCAAATTAAAATTAGATGCTTGTTGTATATTTTCTTTTTTGTTTTGTATCGGAAGTAAATTGTGTAGTTTGGTAGACTTAGCATAAAATAAAGAGGAACTTTGATGAAATAAGTCCAAATAACAAAACTATTCAGGCAATTCACACGTCAATAATTATATTACACCAAAATGAATTTTCAGTAAGACCCCGTCAATAATAAATTCTGGTTATTTTCTAAATATTTTACGTGTGTTTAATATAGGAATATTTTGTTATTTCGATTTGTTTGTAGTATTCCCTAGACCGTCGTAATCGTGATCGTATGGTAGTTGGATTTATAGCTACCTATGAACTCAGTGTCTATCACTACTAACGTTGTGAGTTCGAACCCCGTTCAGGCGAGGTGTACTCGATACAACATTATGTGATCAAGTTTGTCATTGATTTGCGCCAGGTCGGTGGTTTTCTCCACCAATAGAACTGCCTGCTACGATAGAACTGAAATATTGTTGAAAGTAACATTAAAGACCATAACCCTAACAATGTAGTTTTACGTAAAATAATTTTAGATACAAGTACAATTTTCCACCATCAGTTCACGACAAAATTATTCTTTCTTTTAAAGTGTTTGTCCCCTAAGTAATAAAGTATATTTATTTCTTTTATAGCATCACTTACCTCAACAACAAATCTAGACAGCCAAAAATCGACTTCAGCAGCCGTCAGCTCTGATGTTAGTGGGGGAACGAGAGAATATTGTTCACTGGAATGCTGTCCATGTTTTTGAACATAACTGTTTCTCCACCGTCCCCAACTGTCATACGTATTTATTCCCCAATTAGTATTCTTTACAGTGCTGGCCGGGAAACTCATAATTCGTGTTCTCTCCACATCGTCTGTGCTTGCCGGTCGTTGAAATCGGTCATCATTTTGTTTTTTCCTTAAAGAAAAATCTTCAGTATCATCAATGTGGATGGATCTTGGGTACGGCAAGTTTCCTAACTGTTCTTCTTGTAGAAGAAAGCTTTCTAGATCGAATTGGCTAAGGGCAAACTCGCTTTCATCATCAAATAATGTATCACTCATGGTGGCGGCATTCAAATTACAGGTGTACTACATGTACCTCGGGTATTATTCGACCTTGAACGGTTGATTGATTTTTCAAAGTCGCACTCGATAATGGTGCATTTGTATTTATGAGTGACATTTTTCAGCTATACTTCCGGTTATACATGACTCGCGTGTACTTGACCTTCATTTCAGTTCACCTTTTGTTTACATTAATAACCGGTATTTTTTTTAGGGAAAATGGGGAAGTTGGTCTAATTTTCTGAATAAAAGACAGGCCGTAAACTTTGGATAGAAGAAAACTATGTTAATACGTAACGTGGTGATTTTGTTGCTTTCATCAAGCAATGTGGTGTTCTGTAGGTAAAATCCAAGCGAACAGAAGACACGTGTGATTTCGTGAAATCTGTCAAATTGCACACGCGCAAAACTATCGAGAACTGATATCGCTTCCTCGAGTAATGCTGACATCAGTCATTATCATATGAAACTTATTTTTATTTGCTTGTATAATAACGAGAAATATGGCAAAAACATCATTATTTTTTTATTTCTTATATATTACTATCCTAATGAATATTGATACTTCAAAATCCAAGTCTGTCGTGTTATTATTTCTATCATGGCACCACCATTGAAGGAAATGTAGGAAGTACCTCAAGTTTGACTGAAACGCAATATTTGTCATTTTAAATGTTTTATCTTTAATTCTTTGTACAACCTATTTATATTGAAAAAAATAAGTTGACCCCCTTTATAAAACCAAGATATGAGTTCATATTCATAGGTTAGTTAGCACTATATATTTTTTTTAGAAAAACATAATTTATTAAAAAAAACTTACTCAGCTTTTTCTACACCTTTTCTTTTTTATTAAATATTAAAAAAATTTCAATAGAAAAACAAATTCTGGGGCTTTAAATAGGGGTACCCTCATATGTTTTTTTTGTGGAAAAATACACTAAGATGTAACAAGAGCAATACTATTTTTCACAATCTTCAATATTTTATTAACTTTGAAATATAATGACACAATTATGTGTAAATACCTAAAAAATTACATTATCGCTGTACATTTATATGAAAAATGTACAAAAATATGTATTACTTATTCATCCAGCAAGTTTTCTAAACTATGCAGCAAAGATAAATTGACTCTTTGGTTTCAAAGTATACCCTTATCCTTATACCGTTGGTTAACTGGACAATATCTGCTTCCATACTAAAATAACTTTTTTCTTAACGTTAATGCAAAAAAGTAGGGGTGCAAAAATAGTTTTGCCATTAGTCAACTTTTCAAAGTGGGAAGAGCTATTGCCCATGCGGTAGTATTAGTGAAGCTCGAACTGCAGACACCTACGGAGCACACGAGTGCACCTCTGTCCGAGTTTATAGCTGGGTGTGTGTTGCTCAATCTTACAATTTTCTGTGTATTCGTAATTTTATATATTTGAATTGTTGCTATGCAAAATCTCACTGTGTCATACTTTGTACTATGGTTGGTAGAGGACAGACGAATTGTATATACATTATATGAATCATCATTGATCATCAAAAGAAATAGTATGTGGTTGGACTCTATTAGCTATGCTATTTTTAATATCGATGGAAACGTATTGTCTGTGGGTTTGTCTGGGAATCTTATTCTATACGGAAAGAAACATGGAAACTCGACATATGGAAGTAATTTCTTAGATATTCGTCTATGGTTTGTCTGATTTGTAATTACTTGTGGTCAATTCGTTACTTGTTGTTTTTATTGCTAGAAAATATTTTAAAAGTTCACATGCTCGTCACATCTGAGCATAAATTATGCCAGATTTGAAATATTTGTATATTGCTTTGCATATATTAATCAATTACTCGTCTAAGCAAGTTACATATATTTGTTTTATTAAAAATAAAGTTTACCATCAAGGTTCATATATATTAAGAATATAATATTGTAGTATGATAACCATATCCCGGTTGTTAGACGGAAGTTTGCAAACTTAAAGCCGATTTTAAAAAGTCTAGCAGGGCAAGGGATCGTTCCCGCAAGTCACAAAATATTTAAAACATGTTTTCAACCTACAATGGTAATGTTTAAAGTTCAAGAATCAAAGTCGTAGAAATAATCCACTGTCTGCACAATCGTCAGAGAAATGTATGAAGTCTTACGATGGCCCTGTATACTATCTAATATTTAGACAATGGTTGATGCCAGCGGTTTCATTAATAGGATTAATATCATGCATATATCAACTTCCCTGTCACGACGTTAATTTTATTTTGTTTTACGGTCAAGATTATAGCGTTCTTTATAATAACACTGTTCGCCCGGTTATATGTGAGGGTTAATATTTTACTCACATGTGGAAAGCATGACCGCACCAATTCGCTAAGAGGGGGAAGATTGTGTCCATAAAATTAGCTTAACCCCACCACTTTTTATTGAAGTGCTTGTACCACGACAGGAAAGTGAGCGGTCATGTATTTGTGTGTTAGAGGTCATGTATTTGTGTGTTAGAGGTCATGTATTTGTGTGTTAGAGGTCATGTATTTGTGTGTTAGAGGTCATGTATTTGTGTGTTAGAGGTCATGTATTTGTGTGTTAGAGGTCATGTATTTGTGTGTTGGGGTTATCGATTTTGCCTATTTCTGCGATTTTAATAATTGATTTTGGATTTGTTTGCCGTCAGTGTGGTATTTTGGGGTTTTTCATGTTATTGACACACCGAATCCAAACATAGAACAAATGTTAATTCAAGTAACATGTCAGCAACAGTAATTTAAAAAAAAACATGCAAAGCGGAGGCGATATGGGGAAAAAAACCAAATCAAAACTGAACTTATTCAATGACGAAATATACTGCTTGAAAATAAGGGTAATAACAAAATTACCGAACACCGAGCAATCTGTCAATGGGAAAGGCAAAACTCATAAGTCAACAAACAGACAAAATCAGTCAACAACCGGAAAACTGGCAACATCGCAATGAAGGCAAATAAAATTGCATATATAAATTGTTATAATGCTGGATGACATATCGATATCGACAAAATAATAATAACTGAAAAGAAAACACAAGAAAGACATTTAGATTAGCCAACTGGAATGAAGAAATGAGAAGAAAATATACCACAAGGAATGATATAATTAACTCAAATAGGGATTACATACAGAAAGCAGCGACAAACATGAAATGCGTTTATCTCTGACCGTCATGAAGAAGTTAGTTTAGACAAAGGATGACATCGTTCAAGGCTGGCAAAATCGTTTCAGTACAAGAGCTAAACCATCAGATTATAAACCATGTAATTACAACCATTTAAAGGTCAGCGAATTGGATTTAGCTTCAATTACCGAAATATGCAAATATTTTGAAACACATCCTATTGGAATAGATATTGTACATGAAGCCATAAAGTTCATGAATAAAAAATGTAAATATCTAACTTTGTGCCAACGACCGACACCTTTATGAAATAACCATCATCAGGTACCGTGACTATCGAAATATTGCAAAGTCAAACATTTTTGGAGATAGAAAATAAAACAAAGGGCCCACACAGGATAGCCAATATCGGATAAGGAAGCATATGCACCCCTCCCCCCAATATTTGGTGAAATCACACATATTGTTGACTATTTTATGCACTACAGACAAAGATAAATTTGGATGTTAACGACCGAACAATTACTCGATTTCACTTTGTGCTGACGTACATATAATAACATCGTTAAATATTCATCTCTATGGTCAACAACGCTTAAATTATGTTTGGCTGTTTTGTCTATTTGGGTTACAAGTTTATGTCTCGATGTTGCTGTTTTCGCAATGGGATTTTATGTTTTACTGGTTTAGTTTTCTATTTTCGGATTGTAACTTTATTTTTCATTGCTGGTGTTGTGTCTGTTCGGATTGTGATTTTATATTTGACTTGTGCTTTTTTTAATCTATTCCGATTGCGATTTTATTTTTTACATGCATTATTTGTCTATTTGGATTGTGAATTCATATTTGTCGTGTATTGTTGTCTATTCGGATTGTCACTGAGTAATAATGTCTCCTGGCACTGTTGTTGTCCATGTCTATTAGCTGTATGCAATACAGATTGACAGCGCACCCAGTTGACGTAGATATACTACTTGATATGGTAATTCTGTCGAAATCATATTTATCTATTATAATTATTTATGAAATTCAAGTCCATTTCCGACCAATATAAACCAGGCAGTGCTATGTTAACTATTTTCGTCGCTAAAGAAATCTGATTGTTAAATCATCAGTGCTAGGGAATGCTTCATAATTGGATGGTTTTGATGGCGCCATCGATTGCAAGAAAATACTGTTGATGATACTCTACATTGATTTCGTAGTATGTTTTGAATTATTTGACAATATGGAAGTATACATTAGGACATGTGGATATTAAATACGATTATCCAGAGTTTTTTCATTGTGGGTAAGTAATAATTACAGATTAATACATGGGCATTTCCATATTGGCCTGGTTATCATCCCGAGACCCCCATATTGGCTCGAGACGCAGTTGAAGGCCAACATGGGTCGAGGGATGATAACCAGGCCAATATGGAAATGCCCATGTATTAAACTATTTATTACATACTTCCGACATCTAGAAAAGAGACACGCATATTGGCCTGAGACGAAGTCGAGGCCCATATTGGCCCGGGCCAATATGGGCCTCGATATGGAAATGATCTTGTAGTAATCCAATAACCGGTTATTTTCCCGGGGTGTGAAAATATGGACAGTTTACTTCCGGTCATATTGGTCATACAGAAGTGCCTTTATTTGAACTAAGTATGTAATAATGTTGTATATTGTCTGTACAAATATTCTGATCAATATCTGTTTTATTATATACATAAAAACAACTTTATTTCATTTGTTTTATAAGACGAAGCTACAAATATTCGTCTGAAATTTTAACCAAATAGAGTCTTTTTATTCTTTTAATTTTGATATTTTTTTTTAATGTTGACAGCTTTATTTCATATATTTCCTTTGAAAGTTTTTGTGTTTCTCCCGATAAAGCGAACATGCTTTCCAACACCGTCTTCTCCAAATTCAAACTGCGGGACCTCTAGGTTTCTGTGCTCATCTCGGTCGCGAATTCCAAATAATTAACATGCGTAAAAGAAAACTATGTTAAAGAGAAGCAGAGTCCGACTTTCCGAAACATTTTTTCCCAAATCTGCTCTTCCTCTTTAACTCTTTAACTGTAACATGATCGGCCTTTTAAACCTTTGTGCCAAGTCTATTTGTCACTAATTCTTTCATCCGTGAATTAAGGACGCGTCAGAATGTGACAAATCTGAGATCTTTGTCATCTAAAAAGTGTTTATCATTCATGTTCATGTCGTGACATTGGCGTAATAATCCACAAATGATACAGTAGAGGGATATGGAGGGGGGGGGGAGGGGGGGTATTCCTCTACTTTCTTATTCTGTACTTCTAAAAAAAAGCGTTATAACCAATAGTCTCTGCATCCAACAAATGCAATTCGGGGATATTATCACCATTCTTTATCCTCGCGGACCTCTATTCATTATATACACTCAATGCCCATTTCATGTTATCGTATGTTTCCTCCGATATCATATTTTCAATTCCTCGTCTGAAACGGGTGTCGGAAAATCTTACATGGCCCACCGATGTTGGATATTTTTCGGATTAACCCGCTTCATGAAAAATATTGTCAGCTTTCAAGTCAAAGTAACTATCAATAGTTTCCTAATCATAAAAATCCATGGATTGCGAGACGGTCATTTCTTGCAAATACGAACTCTCGATATCTGAAGCCATCTGAGATATTATGTAGTCTTCAATCTGCTCCTCTGCATAGGTCAAGTTAATATCGTCCTCAACATCAGCAAGAACCTGGGACAAAACGATGTCTTCAGTGTTCGACTCTAAAAAGTATTGAAGCAAAGGATATGATGCGTCCATACCAGCCGACAGGTAAACGGACAACAAATTTTCCGCGATTTCTGAGCTCGTGCAGGGATTAAATTAATGACGGCACAATACCGGTTTCCTATAATTTACAGCTGTCAATTCATGTTACAAATCATTTAACTCGGAAAAGCGGGTTATAAATATTACTAGTTACCGTTTGGTTTTTATTTAGTTGAAGTAATACCACTTATGTTCTAATTCACAGTGTTCAAACGAACATTATGAGTTTATGTACTTGTGGAATTTTCTGAATAGAATAATTAATGGTAATGATTTTATTCCAGTCATCTTTTGAATGCAGATTTGTTGTTGTTTAAAAATACTGATTTTGGTTCACGTAATAAAGAAATATTATAACCTTCATAGATAACATCTAAGATAAATTCAGATGTTCCATTTTTTTCCCCAAAAATGTACAAAATTTCTTAAGCGTCCTTTTACATTACTATTTGATTTCCCGTTTTCATATTCATAAAAAGAGTCAATATTATTACAATATTGTACTTTAAAAATGTTCGCATATGCTTATGTAAACAGGAGCGTCTCTGGAAGGTCCTGCACTGTTAAATTCGACAGGCATTTTTGCATTCTCTGGCCCAGTGTCCGAATAATCCGCAGTTGTGGCAGCTGTCATTCGTTTTGGAGATGTTGTGTGGAGCTGAGGCGCCAACTCTTGCTGCTCGAAAGGGCTGCATCTGATAGCTGCGAGATGAAATATAGCCTCTACCATTATTTGTAGCTTGTGTAATCGGTCCGGCTTCTTAATCTGGTCTTTTTGCCACGTTGTTTATGATCTTTCGTAGATGTTGTAATCTCTGTTGTCTGCGGCTCTGATTCTGTTTTCGTCTTCCGAGTCACTAGCAACTTCTGATATATGCTCGTCAACGGTTTTCCATACTCGTTCTGACTTGTCCGCAATCTTGTATTGTCTTGTTCCTCTTATTGAGAACGGCCAACGAATCCTCCAATAACAATACGGCTTTTCGTACATTATTTCTACCCAGTTCTGATAAAACCACATTGATACTGTCTGAAATCTCTGCATTCAACTCAATCTGTACTTGGTTGCCTTTAAATCTAAAAGACGATTCAGCCTTTTTCATTTTTTTTTATCTAAATCAAACGCTCTGTCGTTCAAATTCTTCTCGGTTCCCGACGACTTATCGTTCATATATGCCTTTAACAAAGAAAACATGTCTGCATTTGTAACTTCCTCAGTTGATTTGGCAGACTCCATGGTATTGGTATTGTTCGAATGTTCCAAAAATTCTTTGTCCGACATCTCAACAAAATTAAGTTTTATTTTAAATCTGGTGATAAGCATGGCTGTTCTCGATATGGCCACTGCCCAATCCTCGATAAAGAAGAAACCTGTTGCACTCTCTTTAAATGCCCTGATAACTTAAGAAACCGGTTACAATTTATTATTATTCAGTACCTTAAATAATTCTACTGTGTTAATTACTTTACATTATGTCTGTACTTACGTTTATTGATTCCATATTTTCTAAGATAATAGAACAACATTTATTTTCGTTTTACGGAAAAGAAGGGACCATCATGGTCGTGATCGTATGGTAGTTGGATTTGCAAATACCTGTGCAATCAGTGGCTATTACCACACAGGTGTACTCGATACAATATTATGTGATAAAGTTTTTGACAGTGACTTACGACAGGTCGGTGGTTTTCTCTGAGTATTCCGGTTTCCACCATCAATAAACTTGACCACCATTATTTAACTGAAGTATTGTTGAAAGTGCCGTTAAGCACCATAACCCCTTACCCGACGATAATAAGATAGAACTTTTATTTTAGTTTTACTGTAAAGAAACATTATTTATACACTACATATAGTTGAAAGATTACTTATCCATTACTTATCCTGTCGATTTGAATTATTTGATATTTACAAAATAATAAAAGTACTGTGAATATGACAAGTTTAGATTATGTAACATACCATACAAATAATGATCTTCTGAAAATGTGACATTTATTGGTAAGAAAGGATATGGATGTAAATAAACATGAGAGACTGTCCAGCATCACACATGGACACAAATTAAAATAGAGGAACATTGCTTTTATTGCTGTTCTACATTTCATAGTTACAGAAGGGTCTTCAACATTGAGCACACCTCATACCCTAAGATGAGTGTGAGACGCCGCCTAGCATGTAATTGAGCATCCTGGTTGTTCCTATATTATTTGGTATATAAAATGTTATTCCTAGATGTGGAGGTTATCGATAAGAAAGCAAAATTTGGATGTAGAAATCTTACAAATACCGTCATTATCGTGCCTACTCTTTACTTACGTCGATTAACGATTTTCGTAGAACTTACGACAACTCTATGCTAAAGATTATTATTGCTTTATCTTCCCTATAAATTTCCATTGCAACGTTTAATGTGGTGGAATAAATACTTCATTGCAAATATTGTAAAGATTTGACTTTCTTAAATAATAATCCAGTTTTAATTAGAAAAGTACCAGAAAACTGTTATGTTAGGTTGTTTATGTCTGATAGACACGAATATAATTGTAGGAATGTAATTTGCTTGCATCCCTCTTCAAATAAGGTAAAACACACCACCATTCGATGTTTTAATACCAATAAAATTGCATATATTTAAGAAAGGATTCTACGATAAAAGTAATCTTTGTCACATAATTAGAGGATTTCCCCATGTCGACACAGCAATGTTATTGGGCTGACGACACAGTCAAGTAAATAAAATCCACGTTGCTCTCCTTTTCATCTATCATTTATATGATTGACTAAGATAATGTTTGTGGATTGGGTTCAGTCAAATTTACACCATAACCCCTAACCTCCTATATTCAGTTTAGGATTGTCTAGAAAGAGGGAGTCAACGGACAGATGGAAATCCGAATTCCGGTTTGATTAAACTATGGATATTGTGTTTGCTGCTTGTTTTAAATAATCTTGTCTTTAGATACAAAGTTAGTAGTATTTTTTTTTATTAAAAAAGTATTTCCATTGTTTCAAACGTTATTTAACTACTATTTCTGACAAGTTGGCAACGTCCAAATGATTATTTACAACAACAACAACAAAACACCCACCGTAGAACAAGAGTTTGAAGTATGCATGTGCAGCTCGCTCTTGAACGATATAAAATATCAACGATATGATATTATTAAAACTAGTGTATCCCCCTCAGCCATAGGTGACCTTATCTGATTTTGTTTATCCTATTTAAGCCCTTTGTATTTCTTTCCCCCACAGACTTTTAACTTATTAGGCTTTCCGATTTTTTACTCTGAGCTGAAATGAGTCGTACGCACTAAAATATATAACTACGTATTATTTACTCAGACATGGAGTAATCGTATTAAAGAGTGTCTCGTGTACATATTGAATTTCGAATGTTGAACTTCGAATACTAAATCTTTAATTTCGAATCATGAATCTAGAATGATCCATCTGGGCTTTCGTAGCATAATCAGTTGTGGTTACTTTATGTAGTTTTAACCCGTTTATAGTATTCAATGTTCAAAATAAATAATTTGTTTTGTCATGATGAATTATTCGTTTAAAATGTTCAGGTAGTTGCTGTGCCTTGAAGTGCTGGTATTGTATAGGAGACAACTGTGGTATCAACCCGGATAATAATGATAAAGCAGAGAAAAGGTTATGTAAACAAGGTCAATTCTGTCAGGTAAATTTGTCTTTTTGATACGATAAAACATCGAGACAGAAAAGATACATGACAATTGTAAAGATACCACGGGGTAATTAGAGGCCGTATATCGAAGAGCAGACAACGCCCCAACGAAAAAGGACAAATAATAATTACAAAACACTACACAGAAAACGTCTGAGCATTATGATGCCTACTTAAAACGGGAGTGGAATCGGGTGCCCCGTAAGAGTGGGTAGTTCCTGCTCCACTAGTGATCGACTGATTTTATATATATAAAGTATTTTATAAAACCACCACAGACGCCTATAATTACATATCTGTGGAAAGTACAACGAGAATGCAATAAAACCTACTTCATGAGAACAAAAGCATGTTCGAATATCATATTTATAGAAGAATATAGGAAGAGGAGGGTATCAGAGTCTTAGCATATGTTACCCTGCTTTACCGATTATTAACGAGAGCTATTATTACGAACAAAATGCATACCATTCAGTAAACACTGAGACGAGAAATGGTTTAAGTACATCCCACACAACTAACGGACGCCTCCAGTAATTCGAGAATACACCCGAGAAATATGAATAAAATCGTAGTATGAAATACGAATATTGCACTTTAATGAAGTCAATTCTTTCTACTCGCATGTTACAACCTAAGAACTATTTTTACAGGCTTTGAACAGATGTCAATATATTCTTTGATTTTTTAGAACTATGATATAAGTGTTTGCTGTTTTGAGACACCACACGTCACTTAATTAGTATGATGAATACCATACAACATCTGACGGAAGGCTTCCGGTCAGTCTTCAAATATAGATCTGCAGATCATTAGTTGGGATAACAAATTCTTCACAAGAAAACGATTCCATTAAATATACCGTTAGATCTAACATAAAAGAAGATGGGGTTTATTAGGTTATAAATAGGAGGTAATTAATACATTGGATTAAGTTTTGTCAAATATTTCTTGTGATCCCTAAGGTCTTTATATTGGAATCATTTAATAAAGATGAACCCTTCCTTGACAAATTCAAGCATAGCAAGAATAGTTTGAAAATGCAAAAAGGGATATAATCATAAGCCGTAGATCGAAGAAAAGACAAACAAAGCCCGACAAAACACTACACAGAAAACTAACGATTGTACCACACGAACCCACTAAAACAAAGGGTGAACGAGTGCTCCTGAAGCGTAAGAAGTTCCTGCTCCACTAGTTGACTGAAAGACAAACACGAATCTGGTTCGTTGACCTCTCAACATATATGGAAAATACGGTCTCAAAATTCTCTGCGTTTATCGAAAAACAAGTACTTATTATTATTGTTTTTTCAGAAGGTCTATTTTGAGATGCACAGCACCTTATATGATAAACAGTTTGTCTCAACTGTTCGTGGTTGTGCATGGGATTGTGTTCCACAGAACGATTTCAGTAACTGTTCACGTGACTTGTACTCATCTAGAGGATGCATAGAAAAACTGTGTTGTAATGACAACGATTTGTGTAATAACAGTGAAACAAACAACGTGACAAACTGTCCTAGACTTATGGGGCTATTTATATTTTTAACAACGATTATTACCGTTCACGTGATCAAATAAATCAAAGGTACATATATTTTGTACTTTATATATTTTTATTTTAGCAGCTTCCAGTATAGTGATTATTGCTTTGACAACCTGATCTAACTTATGTCGACATTCTGTATTTTGAATTGTAGATTAAATAGCTATGATTTTTATACATGTAAGTTTTTGTCTGTTGCTAATTACACTTGGACGCTATGGAAGAATACATGATTTCGTAATAAATATGTTGTCACATACAACGTATGAACTATATGTTGAACATAGTATATGCGAGACTTATATATCATATTTCTAGTTTTGTTTTCTAATGTTTTTGGTCATGTATTTGCATAATATGTTCCAATTTGCTTTGGCTATATATATGGGTTATGCGTTCAACTATATTTTGTCATCTATTTGGTGCAGTGTCCCGGTACATTTTGGTGATGTATATGAATTATGTGTTCCTATATATTTTGGTCTGGTATTTGGGTGCTTTGTTCCCAAATAGTTTGGTAATTTATTCTGGATATTACGTTCCAACATATATTGTCATGTATTTGGGCGCTTTGTTCTTGTACATTCTAGTCATTTATTTTGGATACTGTGCTCCCATATATTGTTCCTGTATATTTTGGTCATGTATTTTTGGTACCATTTTCCCATACATTTGAAGACCTTCATTGTCTTACAAATGAATCGTATTACACCACAACATTGTTCAATGGTGATTATAAATTGTACGTGACTATCCTAGATTGGTACAATATGAAAAAAGGGTACCCAACTACGAAGGGACTATACTGTTGTTATGCAAATTGTATAACACAGTATAGCAGGATACATATGAGGGTCAAACAGTCTGAGCAGGTGCTCCGGAAGGCTAATTTAATCGCTCCATAAATACGTGATGGCCTACAGACAAATATAATACACCTGTTAGTTGCCTTTGTATTTTTATGATGCCAAAAATAAATGTCCAAACTTTCATTGTCAGGAAGTTGAATTATTTGCATATCTGAAAGAAAGGCAACATATGTATATTAAAAAATAGCATTGCAAAGGAAAACACGTGTGGACATAAGGCTAAGCGATTGGTGCTGCAGTGTATCAATGGTGTGAGTTCAAATCCCGTCAGCTCTAATATCTAATTCTAACACTGTTTGGTTTAATTTTCAGACGTATATATATATATAGATGCATAAGTGCTCACTTTCTTGACTTGGTACATGTACTTCAATTAACAGTGGTGGGGGTTAATTTAGTTTTGTAGGCCCAACCCCCTCTTTGTGAAATGATGTGACCATGCAAGTGCTTTTTAATGAAGGTTTATAATTTTATCGTCAAGAACATACTATCACCGGGTTTGTAACTATTTTAACACAACGGGTGTCATGGGTGGAGCAGGAACTGCTTACCCTTCCGGAGCATCTGAGTTCACCCCAGTTTTTAGTGGGGTTCGTGTTACTTGATCTTTAGATTTATATGTATGTTTTGTAGATCGTTGTGTGTACTTGTTTCTTTTGGCCATTGTGTTGTCTGTTCTTCGATATACGGATTATGATTACCCCTTTGGTATCTTCAAACTCTTCTTAGCAGTTGAAAACATCTGACATTCCGCAAGTCACTTCCAAACATGGTATTAAGTAATACATCGATACAAATCTTAGCACTGATTGAATAGATAGATGTGAATCTTATTAGTATAGGGCTACGTTATTATGGCAGAACGATTTTTATATTGGTTAGAATGATGGATTTGCATGAACATTTTTAGGTAAAAAAAATCCTGTAAGTGCCTGTAGGAAGAAAGGGAAAATTGTGTGTTAGGGGTATCGATGTTTCCTTTTTCTGCGAATTTTCTGTTGGCATTTGAAACTGTTCATGTAGTGTAGTATTTTGTTTTCTTCATTTCATAAGAAATATTTTCAGAATAAATCTCGTGAACAAAGTAGTTTTGGAATAACTATTGTGATTAAAAATCATCAAAATCTCTAGAACAATTATTTAAATGTTATGATGAATTAAATACCTTTAATTATTCATCTAACCAGAGGACTATGCTGGATGTCAATAAACCTGTTGTTTGCCTTTACCACTGTGACCTTTTCCTGTGAAAATTATGAAATGTGTAACCATTGTTCAATATCAATTTCATTGCAGATGATTTATCTGGAATATCACATTATTATGTTATGGTTCCATAATGCTTAATGTAAAATACGTGTCTTCCTTGGTCACTTTTTAAATCGTGTACACAAAATATCATAATGACACAATGAAAGTGAAAAAAGAAGTAGAGTTGGAGGGTTATTTTCGAGATTTTAGCATTTGTTTGTATACTCCCAACATCCTAGGGAGGGAACACAGATATCCATATCTCAAGTGACAATAGATCTTTTCCTTTTTATGTAATTTTATCTTTCCTCTGTCACTGCCAGGACTTTTGTCAGTTTCGACTGTATATATGAATAACATGACGGGTGTCTTATAAGAAGGAGGAACTGCTAACCCTTCTCGAGCACCTGAGTTCACCCGGGTTTTTGTGTTGCACTATTATGTGTTGTGATGTCCGTACTGATTTTCGCATAAAACCGATGTTCGGGTTGTCTTTATCTGTAATTGTTTGTAGGAGGGCTCATGTCTTATTTACGTTGTTTGTGTTTGTTTGCATATAAGTGGTGTCCACCGCATATTGTATTGTGGTTTTTATTTTGTCTGTCTTCGTCTTATGTCCCAATGTTGCCAGTTTCTGTAGATTGTGCGTTCTCTGTTTATTTAGCTGATACCGCTGGGCTCTGGTAACAGTTCATTGAGTTCAACCCACAGAGCGCCAAAGCATCCTTGGGTGGATGGTAACGGGTTTTCTCTCGATTGAGTGGGAAGGGGTTGACATCATGCATTTCTGTATATTTTCTTTTATATATCGTTGAGAAAGCTAGAAGATACCACATGTATAATCGGAAGCCGTAAATCGAAGGACAGATAATGCAAAGACTAACACAAACAGTATAGCCAATAAACAGTATAGCCAAAATCGGCTATGTATGCTTTCAATTATATATACAACTGTTTATATCATGTCGAGTCAGTTGTGTAAGCAATATCACCACGAGACGAATACTGTCGAGTTGTGGTGTGGTTTACACAAATGGCAAGGCATGATACAAACAATTGCACCATCATATGTATGCATATGATACAATGTATCTAACTTTGTCATTGACAAAATATGGTAGGTAATACTATCAGATTTCATTAATATATTTACTTTTTAAATAAATAACATTCTAAAATTCGCGTCACATATAGTGTTAGGTCACGCTACAACATTTATTCTAACGTTTCATTCATCAATCGCTATCACTAATCGAAAACACAACAGTTGTTCTACATTTGTCCGGGGCGAACTATTCCGCAATCGCGGTTTTCCCACATTACAAGCTGATGATGTCACGAAAGTATAATCGACTAAAGTATATCTTGTATCACACATATATATGATACAAGGTTTTGTAGGTGAGTTGTATCGAATGGTAAAATTCTTCTTTTTCTGTAGAATCCATAATTAATGTTAGATAAATTCTATTATTCTCACCTTTACGTTTAGTACCACCCGATGTCCTATGGTGAAGCACTGGTATCTCATATTGTGGTTGTTTTGTATCTTTGTAATGCATATCATGTTGTCCTGAGTGGATTAAGAACGACTCGGAAGATTCATGTATAAAACCATTCTGTGAAGACGATGCATCTTTTTCATATCTGTGTGATGGTGGTGCTGGTTCTCGACCATAGCTCCTCCCGGAAGGATTAGACGATGATGATCCGTAACTTGGTTGGGCAGGAGGATTGTAGCTGGGTGCAACTTGGTCATAGCTGGGGGGAGATGGGGCATTAACATAACTTCCAAATGGCGGTTTGTAGCTTTCAGAGGCAGGATATATAGATGGCGGAGATCCACGAGGATTCAGGCGATGTGAACCTGAATGATAGCGTGGGGAATACGGGGCTGGGATGTTAGCATGATTGCTACCAGATGGAGAATGATAGCTTTGAGGCACATCATTCTTTCCGAAATTACCAAGATGATTGGAACGTAGAGCTTGCGGGGGAGGGTTGTATGCTGAGGGAGCTGGGGCTTGATGCAGAACAGATTCATAGCTTGATGGATTTGGAGAGGGGTTATTATATGTTGGTGGAGCTGGTGCTGGTTGTCGATCAGATGGGGTTTGAGGTGAAGGATTATATTTTGGCGGAGTTGGGACTGGATTGTAGGCGTGACCCCTAGCTGATGGGAGATTATAATGTTTGGCTACAGGAGGACTATAAGCAGATTTACCAGAGAAGCTAGAACGAACAAAGTAATTGTGTCCACCAGCATTAAAAGGATCTTCTGCAAAAAGAAGGTATTGTAATACGTGTAAAGATAATCTTTTTGAGTAAATGTTGCAAATCCTGTAATATATTATACTTCGCAGTGTATTGTGAAACAGTACTAATGAAGTATATTCTGTTGTACAATTGACTATATTGATATATATATATATATATATCCTCTTGTGTGAAAGGGTATTTGGTTGTCGTAAGTGTATGATAGTTGGACTTACATCTACATCAGTGCCTATCACCACTAACGTTTCTTTAGAAATGCCTGTACCTAGTCAGGGTCATTACGGTTTTCACAGTTTTCCGGTTGTTGACTGATTTTGTCTGTTTATATACTTATGAGTTTTGACTTTCCCTTTGTAAGATTGCTCGGAGTTCGGTAATTTTGTTATTACCCTTATTGCGAGTTTGGTTCTGCCCATGGCCAGATATACTCGTGCAACATTATGTGATAAACCTTAGCAATTACAAAAAGCACTAAATAACGGAAATAGTATTGAAAGTGGCGTTAAATATCCGTAACTCCTTTATGGGTGACTTTACTATGTACGGACTAAATTAATACTACAAATGCCATAGTGGATGCGTATAATTTTGTTCACTTTCAGGTGAACTTCACAGTTGATGTCAAAGAAAGAATCTTTGGTTTGCTTACCTATAAATCCAATCAGAAGCCCAAACCTCCAGTCAAATGTGTAAAAGCCTTGTGTGTAATAACTAGCTCCCTTAATTGTTATTTGTATACATTATAACTCATTATTTCATATTAGCATTACTTACCAAATGCACTGCTAGACATCATATCATTTGCAACGGCGAGAGTACATGCTGAAAAATAATTTGGTATATTAAAACAAATATTCCTAATAAAGAAACTTTACGAGAAAATAGATGATTTCAATTTTCCCATTGTAAATTTTCCATTTATATGTAGCAACATTCCAGCTGCACTTGCATATGGGCCATATATCTTTCATTTGATCATTTGATGCGATATTACAGAGCTTGCAGTTCGTTCCTATCATGATTTCCTTGATAGAGGATTGCTGTGAACAAGTAGGCTACTGAACTAAGGGTTTCTAAAGGTTAAGTTGAAGTCATCACTTCGCAATGTTTATGATCGTCACTATGACTTGTTTATCACCGTTACAAAATATATGTCACAAATGATATGTTCCGTTTTTGGTAATCAAAATCATGTCCTCATTCGTGACTTATCACAGGGTTTATAACAAGAGTAACACGACAGGTGCCACTAGTGGAGCAGGGACTGCTTACCTTTCTAGAGCAAATGGGTTCGCCCCAGGTTTTAATGGGGTTCCTGTTGCTTTACTTTTAAATGTATATGGTGTGTTTTGTGGATCATTGTTTGTCCTTTTTCTTTTGGACATGGGGCCGTCGTGGCCGTGATTGTATGGTAGTTAGATTTACAACTACTTATGTAATCGGTGCCTGTCACCACTGATGTTGTGATTTCTAATCCCGCTCAATGTGAGGTGTACAACATTATATGATAAAGGTTGTCGTGGACTTGCGGCAGGTCGATGGTTTTCTCCGAGTACTCCGCTTTCGTCCACCAATAAAACTGACCGCCACGATACAACTGAAATATTGTTGAAAATGGCGTTAAACTCCATTACCTCACTCTAAAATTAATTCTATTATCTCTTAAAAGGGGGAGAACATTTGCGGTAAGAGATACATGTCACTTAGTCAAGTTATCATAAACTTGGTTTTTTTCGGGCAAGTAATCATACTAATACCACAAAATCTAAAGTATCGTCATAATACAATTATTAATTTTAATGCACTGTCTTGTTTTTTTGAGTTTGGTTTTATTTTGGTGGTCGGTCGGGTCAATCTAAAGTCTATAAAATCGGTAATTTTCCTTCTCCACTAAGCACACATCATTAAGAAGTAAGAGTAAATACTTGTTGATTCGGGATCAGAATAATGTGTCCGAGTGAAGCAATGTCTATCCGAGGACTGTTGTTTCAGTGAGCTAGCACTATAAAAGTCCAACTAAGCGTGTTGGTCTAGTACAAAGCGGACATCATCATCCCATCAAAATGTAACTTAATATAGCTGAAATATTTCTCGTTTGGCGTTAAACAATAATCACTCTCCCTCACTAAATTATATTTAGTTTTCTTTGATTTCTGTAAAATATGTTGTTTTGTATAAAAATATATAATATGACTTTTATGTTCGTCATATTATGTATTGTCGTTATCAATAATTACAAATGTTCGAATCTAGAAGAACGTACATACCATATCCTATAACAATAAACGATATTGACAGCATTTTTCCTTTCTACCAGCAATTATCCAGAATTCAGTATGTGATATGCTAAAAGCCCCTTCACCAAGACAGATATGGCTTCAAGATTAAATAATACCTTTTATATAATCTATTATAAATACATATCAAGATAATAAATGTAACAGTATTATGACATTTATACCTTTTTAGTGAAAGCTGTTAGAAAAATGCACATTTTAATTATGCGTGGTACACAGAGTTCGATATTATTATGATGAGCCAAGGGAAAATATCAAACGTAATTTGTTTAACGTCGCTGATATGGTTTATTAGATAATATTTATCATTGAAATTTATAATTCCTAAATAATGTAATTATTTCTTTTAAATTTATTTGCTAAATAAAAAATTCAATTCCACCCAAGCAGTATAAATACAAACAAACAATAGGACAGACAAAAGGGAAACTAAGGTCCTCCTCACTCAGGCATATGCAACATTTTAATGATTTTGACGATCCTGTTATAATTTAATTTGATTTGAATATTTCAATCAGATTGGCTAATCCGCATGGAGAAAATTTTGGTTATACTCGATAACCTGGGTTGGTATTGTGACGTCACCAACGTGTTCATCCGCCAACGAAAAATTCAAATAGTCACATGAAATAATCGTAATTAAAATCGAGGAATCATTAAATTTTGTTGTAAAAATTAAATTATAAGGAATATTTGAAATTGTGGAACAGGTTATACTTGCATAACCTGGTTTGGGTCAGTTTACGCTTTTCATAAACTGCTTCGCGGTTTATTAAGCGTAAACTGACCACAACCCAGATTATATCGTATAACCTGTTGAACAATTTCAAATATTCCTTAAATGACTCTTACTTTCTTACACTCAAACACTTTTGAATTATGTGGCTTTCCAATCATTTATCTTCACGCGTAATAGAAACAAGGTTATTTATAGAACACATGGTACATACTAAATTCGATATCTTAATTTTTATCAAATTGCTGAATTGTTTAAGAAATTATGATAAATTATGTTGGTGGTTGACCCACTGGTAACCATTGTCACATAAACTTGAAATGTTGAAATAATACAGATAGTGTAAACTCGTAACCCTATTTTGTGAGCAGATCAAATCAATTTATATGAGTTAGTGAGTGAGTGGCTGTTGATTAACGCCAAAGAGCAATTGTAAGGCTATATCATGGCGAGAATAAGTTACATTCAATAAGATAATGATATTCGCCTTCTGCCAATACGCTTAGTTCCATTAGTATAGTGCTAGCTCACTGAAACAACAGTCCGCGGACAGAAATGTCGGTCCACACGGGTACATTAACATGTTTCCGGGCTAACCAGTCTGCTGGGCTGGGGAAGCAACAGAAATGTCAGTCCACACGGGCACATTAACATGTTTCCGGTCTAACCAGTCTGCTGGGCTGGGGAAGCAACAGAAATGTCAGTCCACACGGGCACATTAACATGTTTCCGGTCTAACCAGTCTGCTGGGCTGGGGAAGCAACAGAAATGTCAGTCCACACGGGCACATTAACATGTTTCCGGTCTAACCAGTCTGCTGGGCTGGGGAAGCAACAGAAATGTCAGTCCACACGGGCACATTAACATGTTTCCGGTCTAACCAGTCTGCTGGGCTGGGGAAGCAACAGAAATGTCAGTCCACACGGGCACATTAACATGTTTCCGGTCTAACCCGTCTGCTGGGCTGGGGAAGCAACAGAAATGTCAGTCCACACGGGCACATTAACATGTTTCCGGTCTAACCAGTCTGCTGGGCTGGGGAAGCAACAGAAATGTCAGTCCACACGGGCACATTAACATGTTTCCGGTCTAACCAGTCTGCTGGGCTGGGGAAGCAACAGAAATGTCAGTCCACACGGGCACATTAACATGTTTCCGGTCTAACCAGTCTGCTGGGCTGGGGAAGCAACAGAAATGTCAGTCCACACGGGCACATTAACATGTTTCCGGTCTAACCAGTCTGCTGGGCTGGGGAAGCAACAGAAATGTCAGTCCACACGGGCACATTAACATGTTTCCGGTCTAACCAGTCTGCTGGGCTGGGGAAGCAACAGAAATGTCAGTCCACACGGGCACATTAACATGTTTCCGGTCTAACCAGTCTGCTGGGCTGGGGAAGCAACAGAAATGTCAGTCCACACGGGCACATTAACATGTTTCCGGTCTAACCAGTCTGCTGGGCTGGGGAAGCAACAGAAATGTCAGTCCACACGGGCACATTAACATGTTTCCGGTCTAACCAGTCTGCTGGGCTGGGGAAGCAACAGAAATGTCAGTCCACACGGGCACATTAACATGTTTCCGGTCTAACCAGTCTGCTGGGCTGGGGAAGCAACAGAAATGTCAGTCCACACGGGCACATTAACATGTTTCTGGTCTAACCAGTCTGCTGGGCTGGGGAAGCAACAGAAATGTCAGTCCACACGGGCACATTAACATGTTTCCGGTCTAACCAGTCTGCTGGGCTGGGGAAGCAACAGAAATGTCGGTCCACACGGGCACATTAACATGTTTCCGGTCTAACCAGTCTGCTGGGCTGGGGAAGCAACAGAAATGTCAGTCCACACGGGCACATTAACATGTTTCCGGTCTAACCAGTCTGCTGGGCTGGGGAAGCAACAGAAATGTCGGTCCACACGGGCACATTAACATGTTTCCGGTCTAACCAGTCTGCTGGGGAAGCAGCAACTAACAATTTAATATAGTCTTTGGCTTGACCCGACCGTAACTCGAATTCACGATCTACCACACTCGAGGTGAGTACGCTAACCATTACACCCCTGATGCGGTAAAATATTGAGTGTGATCGAGACAATTTCGAGTAAAATCGACTAATACAAATACTACTAAATTTTGTCATATCGAATTTGTACATTAAGAGTTAATAAACATATTTTTATTTCGTACATCTGTTTTTTAAGCTAAGGAATGCAATAAATGATATATTTATGCATAGTCAGGATATTAAATGCAATCACCTCAGTACAATTTAATGACTCCATACAGACAACCACCATATTCAATCCACATTAAAAGTTGTATATAGATATACTGCGTATTCACAGGTCACGTATGCTCTTCATTTCCAATATATATCTCATGACATGACAAATAAACGTTCGCGAAAGCCAAGAGGACAATCAAGAATGGACAATGCAGAGACACAGACATTTTTGGGCACACAAGATACAGATCGAAGATAAGAAAAACAAATACAAAACAGAAAACTTAAAAGATGAGCAACACGCATCTCATCAAAAACCGTTTGGCGAACCCATGTGTTTTCGAAGGGTAAGCCGTGTTTGCTTCTAATAAGACACCTGCCTATATAGTCATCTTTTCGGTAATAGAGGAAAGAAAAGAATATACATAAAACGGAAAAGATCCATTGTCATTTGAGATATAGATATTTAGTAATGGTAAACCAGTTAGTTCTTACGACCGTGAAATTGTTGTAGTGATGACTTCAACCTAGGTGCAACGTAGCCATTATTTAACATGATTATTTGTATATATACACAAAGAAAACAGTTAAGCACCCTCTGATATATTAAAACATAATAAGTTACACTAAGTTTAGATTCTAATATTTATATTGTTATAGCAAGAACAATGTTCCATTAAAAAGATGTGCTCACACAGGTGTGACCATTATGTCTAATATCGACTAGTCATGCACGTGAACCATGCCTCGCACTCATTACTAAAAATTCAGTATGTTCACGCTTCGAATTTGGTATTTAAGTCCGGTGTTTTAAAACATTTATTCATTCTCAATAAGCATGGTACGAAGGCGAATATCAGAAGCACAAAGATGGCAAATACAACAGAGATGTCCTTCAAAGCTATTGGACGTTAGATGGGCTACCACTATACTGTAGTCAGCCAACTGGTGGGAAAACACACACAAACCAACAATGTGAAAGACTTGCCAAGATCCGGCAGACCATGGGCAAGATCTGATCGTGACGATAGGGCATTGCAGCGTTTGGTTAGACGGATGCCAAGTCCCGTACTCAAACAACACTGGCTGCCCAATAGACGTCTGTCAACAAAAACAGTTAGAAACCGTCTGAAATCAGCAGGACTTAAGTCACGGAGAGTCATTAAACGTCCACGGTTGGCAGAGAGACATCGACGATCACGTTTGGCATGGTGTTTAGCACGACGTGGTTGGCATTTAAGGACAAGGCGCAAGATCCATTGGTCTGACGAGAACCAATTTCTGCTTCATGTAACCGACGGCCGGATAAGGGGTTTGGAGAAACAAAAATACCGCCTATACCCCACCGAACATCCAGCCAACTGTCCCTTACGGTGGCGGCTCGGTAATGGTTTGGGGGTGTATCTCCATGACTGCAAGCTGGATTTAGTCATCATACAAGGCAACTGGTGATCAGTACATCGGAGACGTCTTGCAAGCAGTTGTTGTCCCCCATTTCGACAACCACCCACTAGCTACAAGGACTGTGTATATGGATGACAACACCATGCTTCATCGTTCAAGAGCAGTAACCGCCTACCTCCAAAGCGAAGCCGTGACTTCTGTTCCTTGGCCAGCCATGTGCCCGGATTTGAATCCCATAGAGCATATTTGGAACATGTTGGGCCATCGTATACTGGCTCGGGAACCTCCTGTGCAAAACATTCGTCAGTTGGAAGCAGCATTGCATCGGGAATGGCAGCAGCTATCACAACTGGACATCCGATGTCTAACTGGGGTGATGAGACGCAGGGTTGAGGCCGTCATAGAAGTACATGGGGTTACACCTGGTACTGAACTTTGAACAATAGATGTCGTCAAGTGATTCATAAGTGACGTTTTGAAAGTGAAATGACAATCTTATCGTGCTTTTTGAACTGTGAAGGTCAATACTTAAAATGGACAATGTTTTACTGCAAAAACTGGCCTTGTGATATTGTGATTAAATATTCATTAAATTAACATTTTCCATGATTTTTTGTGGTTTCATACAGCCAATGTAATGTCCTAACAGGTCACCATTGTGTTATTGAGATTATCTGGTCAGTAATCTCGTGATACTTGTCGTATCATTTGTCATTTCAAAAAAACATGGGGGTGCTTAACTTTTTTCAAAAATCAAAGCAACTTAGTGTAAGAGGATGTATAGTTGATAAACGTTATTTGCTATTGTTTGTCAGTTACTTATTGTAATCAGTGGTTTTCTCCCACCGGTTCTAACAAATATGTTTCTATCTAGGAACCGTCGAAAAGATAAGGACTCTAGAAGTCTAAAGACGAAATATAACCCAATAACATAGGAGACAGTCAACATAGCTGATAAATCTCAGGACTAACCTGCAGATGTATACCAATTACCGAAACTAAAAACCATCTGCCTAATTGGTTTATAGTGGTGTTGTTAATATTGTTTTAATGCATTATCGAACGAAACATTATATTCCCCTTTTGTCTTCGAACAGGAACTGTTTACCTTTCTCAGCACCTGAGTTCATGTTGAACAATCTTTAGTTTTCTGTGATATGTTTTGTGTATCATTGTTTTTCTTGTTGACCACTGCACTGCACTCTGTCGACTTACGTCTTCTGTTTGCTCGTTTGGTATCTTCAAACCTTCCAGGACATAGCTAAAGGGAACGGAATTAGGGTAAAATACCAGTAATAAAGATCAAATATACCAATAACTATATAGTACACAGGATACATGATTTTGTTTAAGTGAAATTAGTTTAACGATTGTTGTTTTGTCCAGCATTCAATCATTAAATTGCCTGATTTTAATTTTGTGACATTTTTCACTTCTCCAAAAACAGCTTTTAATGCTTTTTTTTTCTAATAACCAAAGGTTTTATGAGTGGTATATTGTCTTCACCCCTCTGTAAAGCTTAATAAGAAAAAACTATAAACCACGACAAATTATCTGCAACTTCATTTATTCTTCTAGACTATATGATTCGTCTTGTTTTGAATTGTGTAATTTTGGATTTTGGTGGTTTTCAAAATAAATATCCATGGTGAAATAATAAAGGGCACCATCTTTCTCCACATCCACCAAAGAGGGTGGAGTTCGTCGTTGTCGTTATCACAATCAGTGTCTGTCACCACTAAAGTTGTGAGCTCTAATCCCGCTCAGGCGAGGTGTACTTGATACAACATTATGTGATAAAGTTTCTCAGTGACTTGCGACAGGTCTGTGGTTTCGACGGGTACTCTGGTTTCCTCCACCAGTCCAACTGACCGCCAGGATATAATTGAAATATTGTTGAAAGTGGCTTTAAATACCATAACTCCCACCCCTAAAATTAGTTCCGTTAGCTCTTAAAAAGAAGTAGAACTTTTGCGATAATAGATGCATTTTTTTTTTTTTTTTTTTTTTTTTTTTAACAACGTAATATATTTTATTCAAATGCTTGCTACAATTAACACGCCAAAAGTCCAAGCTCCTTTTGGTGTTTCCCTGTTACATCTTGTTCTGATTATCCAGGGCTATAATCAGAATTACATGAAATATATATACAACCTAAATACAATTTCTATTTAATACCTTTGAAAACATTTATTATTTTGCATTTATTATATAATTTTTTACTTTCATTAAAAAAGAACACTTTTGAAGTGTTTTATTTTCATTTATTCTTTTAATATATTCATTGGCAAATATTCTATAAACATCAATATACTTTGTTTTCTGTTCAGATATATAGTACGATTTGTAGATGGAAAACCCTACAACTGTTATCAAAAAATTTAATGCAAGATAGTTTTTATCATCTATCTTGTATCCAAGTACTATATGATTCAAAGTAATTTTGTTTTCGATACCCAAACCCTTCATTAAATTCTGAAATTTTGTCCAAAACTCTTTTAGAAAGGTACAAGTAATAAAATAATGAGAGTAATCTTCATCTAATTTACAGAAATTACATAAACTGTTCCCAACAATTTTCCATTTGGAAAGTAAAACTTTATTTGGTATAATAAAATGAAAAAGTTTCCATCTGAACATTTTAAGTTTGTTTTCGTCAAGAAATTTGAAAATGAAAAAATATAGACTACTTGTATTTGGTTTTTCAGACAACACTAAATAATTAATCCAATAATGTGTACCAATAGGGTTTGAAAATTTAACATTCACCAGTTTATTATATAATAACTTATTAGACAATGTAGATAAATTAATAAACTGATTGTTCCAGATGAAATAATCTTTTTTGATATTTACAATGCTTTTAACTGAGCTTTCTGTTTTTAAAATGTCTATCCAATTCTTTGGGAAAGCTTTTTTGAGAATACTAAATTCAGATATCCAATTAGATTTATTTTTTAACTTGTGAAGAATAAATTCTTGCGTAATTTTACCATTATTATCTATTATATCATTAACAAAAAATATTCCACTATTAATCCATTCTTTAAAAAATAAATATTTTTTTTCAAATGTAATAAATCTATTTCTCCATAAAATTTGCTTTCTTACATTACTGAATGTCAATGGTGAACTTAATTGACCACCACCTGTTTTTATCCAACTGGTCAAAACATTTTTGTAAAATTCGGGGATATTATTTAGAAACTGTTTATGTTTTTTCACATCTATGTTCATTTTAAAAATAAGCCATATTTTCCCAAATACATTTAAATATTTTAGTGGTATCAATTTCCAATTCGAAAATTTTGAGTCAGCTAATCTACTTACCCATGATGCCTTCAAAGATATAAAATAACTTTCTATATCTATCATTTTCAGTCCACCCTTCTCAAAATCTCCTATCAATGTATTTCTTTTTACCTTATCTGGTTTCCCATTCCATATAAATTTAAAACACTTACTCTCTATCTCTTTTTTGTATTTTTCTGGAATAACACAGGAACTAACAATAAAAGTAAAAATAGGTATAATCAAAGCTTTAATGATTAGTACTTTACCCAATATTGAGAGATTTCGCTTTGACCATGACAAAAATAAGCTATTCATTTTTTCAATTTTTTTCTCCCAATTAAGTTTTTCACATTCTATGTAATCATGACCATAATAAATACCTAAGGTCTTTATTGGTTTGTTTGTCCATTTAATATTTTCTACCTTATCTTTACTGTGTTTTAGTTTCCCAATCCACAACCCCTCTGTCTTATTTCTATTTATCATTAAACCTGAAAAATTACCAAAAATTTCAATTTCGTTCATAGCAACGGATATATCGTTTATAGAGTTAAAATATAGTGTTGTGTCATCTGCTAATTGCGAAATTTTTATACTATGTGTTTGTTCATCTATTTTTATCTGAAAACCTTTGATATCCTTATTATTTCTTATTCGAAGAGCCATGATTTCAACTGATAAAACAAATAGCAAAGCAGATAAAGGACAACCTTGACGTATTCCGCGCGAGTTTTTGAAAATCTCTGATATCCAGCCATTGTTCATTACACAAGTTTGAATATTACTGTATAAAGTTTTAACCCAAATTATAAACGATTCATTAAACCCAAAATGTTTTAAAGTTGTCAAGATAAATGTCCATTCAAGTGAGTCAAACGCTTTTTTAAAATCAACAAAGACTATTGCCCCTTCAACATTATAAGATTCAGCAAAATCAATAATGTCTTGTATTTGTCTATGATTGAAGCCAATGAACCTGTTTTTAATATATCCAGTTTGGTCATTATTTACAATTTTTTCTAAAACTTTTTTTAAACGCTGTGCTAGAACATAAGAAAGAAGTTTTAAATCAACATTTAAAAGAGAAATAGGTCTATAATTATCTAGAACTAAGGGATCCCCCTTTTTAAACAATAAAGATAAAACACTAGTCCGCTGAGAAAAACTCAGTAGCTTTTCATCATAGCTTTTATTTAGAACATCAATTAAAAAAAATTTGACTTTTCCCCAAAATTCTCTATAAAATTCTACCGTTAGTCCATCCAAACCTGGGGCTTTATTTGATTTCATATTATTTATTGCATTAGAACACTCTTCTTCAGTTACCTTTCCATCACAAATTGATTGATCCTGATCCTGAAGCCTGTTTTCTAATTTTGTATCAAAAATATAATTACTGGTTAGATTTTCATCAGGATATTTTGTAGTATACAATTTTTCATAATATGATTTAATAGTACTAAGAATGTGCATCTGGTCAGTTAATATTTCATTGTTTTCATCTATTAATTTGTTTATTGACTTTTTAATTTGCCTCTGTTTTTCCAGACCTAGAAAATATGAGTTATTTTTTTCCCCATATTCCACCCATTTCTCACGACATCTAATTTGTGCCCCTTTAGCTTTTTGGTCATATATTTTTACAAGTTCTATTTCAATATTATGAATAACTTTATTTAAGTTATCGTTTTCCTCGCTTTGATTATCCCTTACCATAATTTTTTTTTCTAATTCACTTTCTAATTTATGTCTAAGTTCTCTAGTTAATTTTGATTTGTTTTTACAATACATAGTGGTTACTTCTCGAATTTCAACTTTCATTGCGTCCCATAATAATCTTATGTCGATCTTATTATTATGACACTGTATTAAATATTTATCAATTACTTTATTTATTAACTGTTTATAATCATATTCCTGTATTACAGAATTATTAATTTTCCAATACCCTCTTCCCTTTTCAGACACCCCCGACCGAAAGGTTAAAACCACACTTTGATGATCAGTATACTGTATGACCGCAGGTTTAATTTTACAGCTTTGAACAAGCGATAAAAAATCTTTTCCTAAAAGAATCATATCAATCCGACTAGCTTGTGTTTTGTCTTTCCTACGCCATGTAAACTGTTGTCTGTTTTCATTATATATCCTCCAGACATCAATTAACTTATTAGTTTTTATAAAGAACTTTAAACTATTTACTGATTGTTTACTAACATTACCTGTACGTAAACTTCTACGATCTATGTCTTGCATTATCTCGTTAAAATCTCCCCCGACCACAAGAATACCCGTTCCATGTTCTTTACAGAAATTACTTACCTTTTTAAAAAACATGTTTCTTAAAGTTTTGCTATTTGGTGCATAAATGCATACTAACGAAAAAACTGCATCATCTATCTGTACATTTAATAAAACAATTCTGCCATTTTCATCAGTAACCTTGTCAATGACCTTATGATTGACTGCTTTATTAATAAATATTGCTACCCCCCTACTAGCAGATGTTCCTATACTACCATAAACGTTAAAATCTGTATTGAAATTTATTTCGTTTTCAATATTCTGATCGAAATGTGTTTCTTGAAAATAAGCTATATCACATTTCATTGACTTGACCCATTCTATAGCTCGACCTCTTTTCTCTCTGTTTTGCAAACCGTTCACATTTAAGCTACATAAATTTATCATATTTTTGACAGACATTTTTTATGAGATAAGATTTGTATTTGATATGTAACAATTCTATTTTTTTTTAACCACAAAAGGGTCATTAATATCCCATATTTACACACTATCATATTTTTTTTTTTTTTATATAGCAATTCTAATTTTGTCAAATAAAAAAAAAACATAATTAATCTACACTATCTACATAATATTACAAATATGCAACATTTAATATCATTTTTACATATTTCTATACCCGTAAATAGCATGCGAACTTTTCCGTGTATGTATCCTAATATATTTTTTAACATCTCATGTACTGGCCTCGACCTATATTTAATACAGACTATCCGACCTTTAAAAGTACATTTATGCGACTCAATACAGACAGGATTATATTTAACATGTGGATAATATTTTTTCCATAAACTTGGTTCATAGTGTAACATTAGTACAAACATTATGAAGCTTGAAAATATTTTAAATGCAGTGATCTTGAAAACAAATAATTCACTTAAAGAAAGTATCTGTGATGTTTTACCCACTGGTAAGTATTTTTTTCTATATATTTTATATGACACTTGGCTATAGCCAATTTGTTTTATTAGCGTTTCTCTTTTGTTTACATTTATATTTATAAGGAATATATATATGTATAACCACGTGCTATATTTGGCGTGACACATCTCATGTGTATTAACGATGGCTAAAAATAGATTAGGTGGAAACCTGAATTGTAATTGTATGGGATAAATAAATATGTGTTGCTTTGTAAAGAAAATACATACTGTTTTGTAAAGGAAAACTGAGAAAATAACAATATGAAAATAGTAACGAGCCATGTTATATGTACACACTAAATACATGTTTAGATATTCATAATAATAGTATAAATCTATAGTCAGATTTATCATAAAAAACATCAATATAAAGGTACATCTATTAATAGTATACTTCTTATGTTGTAATGATTTTTTACTTCTTATATCTTCATTAAACATCATATAACCCTCACTTAGGTTTTTAATGATATACAACATTTTTACTCTTTGTTGGAGCTTAAATAACATTAGTAGTTTGTAAATTTTTTTAAATTTTAATTTAAGATAAAAAGAAACTTATTTCAAATAGCACACTAAATGATGATTAAGTTTTCCTGTTGCTTGGTTTTAACTTCTTTCGACCTTTACTGCTTCCTTGTTGATCATGTAATTTCTCAGTAGGAGTTGGTGGAGTCCTTTGAATTGCACTAGGCCTGTTTGAAGTTTTCATGAAATTGTCCATAGTTTTTTGACCAGCTTTAACTTGTTTATTTTCTGATTTATCAGTTTCAATGATTTTCACTTTTTTATTTCCTTTTGCTTCTATGTCTTTGTCTTCCTTGTCTGTTGTAATTGATTTTACAGCTCTGTTGTGGGGTTGAGAATCCTCAGCTTGACTTGCATCATCATCCTCATCATGCTCAGTCAGATTTTCCTCCTCAACACCATCATGTACACTTATGTTTGGATCAGGGAAAACAAGATCATGAGGACAGTCAACCATTTTATGACCTTGCTGATTGCATGACCTACACACCCAATCACTTGTGCACTGATACATGAAGTGTCCTGGCTTGAGACATTTGTGACAGTTTTTATTATTCTCCCTGCTTTGATTGTCGGTTTCTACTTGACCAGGATGGAATATCCTCCCCCAGTACTTGCCTATTTGAAGACTCCTTGGAAGTGGGTGTGGGAGTGGTTTACTGATGACTAGTCTGTCACCTGTATCACAGTTAGTTAATCTCCCATCCACTCTAAGTTTTTCCCTAAAGATACCTTCAGTATTGCAGCCTTCTAGAGTCAAAGTACGGTGAATTTGGCCGTCATCAGCGGAAAGAGGGATATTTTTGACTTTAATGCGGATGGTATCAGGTCGAAATCTTTGAGGATTCCGAGGATTTTGTGTGTGAAGGGGTACCCTCCTGCCACGTAGATTTAAACCTTCCACAATTAGAGTAATTCTATCCTCTGTATTGTCCATATAAATCCTCCACATATCTCTAATACGCTGTATCCCCTTTATGCATTCGGCTGGGACTTTGGAGCCTACCGCTTTATATATCTCTACGTTGGTGAGCCAGTGAGTTCTATCGGGTTTGGTGGAACCAAACACGTCTTGATCGACTAAAAATAGGGGCTTTACTGAATCACCAGATGCGTAATCTTTATTTTGTTCCCCGTGTTTACTATCAGATTCGTCTGTATTGTTTTTATTATTGCTCTGATTGTTAACTACCTCGGCGAACGTCGCCATTTTTTCATTGTTTACATTTGAATCTTCGATTGTAACAATGGGTTCTATGTGTTCTACACCCCTGAGTCGTTTTATCAGTTGCTCAATTTGTTCTTCAGTCAGTTTGTTACCACTGCGCGTACTCATGTCTTCCATAGTGAACAAAAAATACTTTAAATTTAACTTTTGCTGGAGCTGTTCTCTCGGTGAGTGTTGACAAACCAAGGGACGTAACTCGATCTCTGCCTTTTTTCTTAGTCAAGTTATCATGAATTTGCCGACTCGTTTATTCTACCTGCTACGACAAGCAGTTGTTGTGTGCTTGTTTGTTGCAGCTGGGTACAGGTGTTAAATCTTGTGAAAAGTGGCGTAATAAAAAATAATAGGGAAATGAAACTTTCAGTATAGTATGATTCTAAAAGTTATGCCCTTACATTGAAAATTATTGACATCGCTACGTGTACACAAACTAAAGGATAATACAAATACTATGGTTGACCATTTATTGAAAAACGATCCAGTGTCGGCAAGATTGCCAAAATGCGTCAATCTAAGAACTCTGGCTTGTCTTGTGTCATCGGCCAGATAAGCCACCAGATCCAAAGCCACCAGGTCCAAAGCCACCAGGTCCAAACCCTGAAATAAATTTTAGAGACAATTAAAAAAACCAAATACTACTAGTAGAAGGTAGTTAAAAACAAAATATCAGGACAACAATATCTAGTCTTGAATTTAAAGGTCAGTGTAAAGTAGGGAAGAAATGGTAGAGGACATATACTGAAGAAACAAAATGTGTTGATTAAAAATATGTAAACACAGGTCCATATATACAATTATACAAACTGGCAAATAGGTACACTATATTTGAGTATATGCCAATGGTCGTAATTTTGTTCGCAAATATCATAATCTCTATATAAAGACTCACTGTCTTATGTGACCTTTTCAGAATTCCTATCAGACAAGTTTGACTGTACCAGAAAAAAGGGTTTTTAAATGGTCTTTAAACACTGAAAGTTTTCTTTTATTACGGTTAACAACTATTGCTAATGTTGACCTTTAAATGTAATCAAATTAAATTTAATCAACAAGAAGTAAAATAAAGAGGAGTAATATTCAAGCAAAAAATATTGCAAACACGAAAACAAATAGAGGCCTCCACATTATTTTGAATTGCATTACTCTTAAATGATTGTTCTGTTGTATAATGACACACAACAGATACCACATCGGCAGAACAGTTCCAATATCTATTAGAAAAATCATAGAAACACAGATAAAATTGATATTCCTAACACACATAGCCATGACCGCTCACAAATTCTCCCTGCTGTTGTATGTAGAAGGGAATAAGATGAAATATCTACCTGTACAAATACCAGTACAACGCTTACTCCTCTCCAACTGTTCCTCTTTTACTTGCGGTTCAGGACCACCTCTATTATTATTGTCATATCTGCCGTTATTAGCTGCAGAAAAGAAATCATGAACATGAACCGTGTCAATTTTGTGTTTATTTATTAATCGTTACTTAATGTCCAGCGAGTAGTATTTCAGCTATATTCAGCACGAGACCAAGTTCAATAAGAGATAAAACAATATATAAAAGAGGGACGGGATGCGTCAACGGAGTCAACGACTTCTTACTGAACAATCATGCAGAGTTGGGTAGTGAGGACAAATTTAGTCCTTTGTAGCGGCGACAATGCGTCTACTCTTCTCCAGAATCTACAAAGAGGTCTTTAGCGTACAGGGAGCGTGGTAATCTCCTCTTAACAGCTTGCCTGTACAAACACCAATGCAACATTTACTCTTCTCCAACTGTACATACCTGTATGAATACCAGTACAACGTTTACTACTATCCAACTGTGCCTACCTGTACAAATACCAGTACAACGTTTACTCCTCTCCTAATGTACTTCCCTGTACAAATACCAATATAATGTGTATTTCTATCCAACTTGTACCTACCTGCACAATTAAAACCAACACAACGTGTACTCCTCTCCATCTGTTCCTCTTTTACTTGCGGTTCAGGATCACCTTTATTATTATTGTCATCTCCGCCTATATTAGCTGAAGGAAAGAAACCATGAAAATGAACCATGTCAGTTCTGTGTTGTATTGATTAATTCGTGCTTAACGACCAGTGAGCAGTATTTCAGCTATATTTAGGACGTGAATAAGTTCAATAATATATATGTAAGAAAAACCGTATAGAAATGGGGGACGGAATACGTCAACCGAGTCGACGACTTTTGACTGGCACTGGACAAGTATGACGAGTTGGGTAGGGACGCCAAATTTAGTATCTTGTAGCGGCTACTCTTCTTCAAAATCTACAAAAGAGGTCTTTATGGTGCAGGGAGCGTAATAATATCCAAACTGGTTACCCACTATGGACCACTGTCAGGCTTTCCATGTTATGCAGTGTTGTATGATCCAGATCCAGTAAACATGCACACCTTTGTAGTTTATAGGATCAAATTCTCATTTATCATTATTGAAATAATGTCGTCTTAGACTTATGCGGGAGCTGTCGTGGTCGTGATCGTATGGTAGCATGGTATCGTTGCTAACGTTTTGAGTTCGAATCCCGCTCAGGCGAGATGTACTCGATACAATATTATGTGATAAAGTTGGTCAGTGACTTGTGGTAGGTCGGTGGTTCTCTCCGGGTTCCTCCACCAATAAAACTGACCGCCACGATATAACTGAAATATTGTTGAAAGTAGTGTTAAATACCATAACCGTAACCCTAACAAGTGTATATTCATAATGATCAAATTGAGAAGGAATTATTTCCCAGCCTTAATAATTATGGATATTTACTTTTCAGGAAGGACATAATTGTATTATTATACTTCACTAAACCACAGAGAAGCAACAAACCATAGAAATGTGTTCCTTCTTTTGTATATAGAATTCACTGTACGAAAAACAGCTACAATTCATTTTTAGTTACCATTTAAATAAATTATCTACAAATTAACGAATCCCACTAAAATTATGTCAGTGATTATGTTTTATTTATGTTTATACGACATGGACATTTTCATTCACTACACATTCAGTTTATTTGTCCCAGCTAGAAACAAACCGTTCGTTTACAATGACGTCCTTTTTTGTTTGTTTACTGGCAGATAATGAAAATAACCAGTTATTCGTTCGCCGTGCAGTTAAGTCAGTTAATGTTCTATATTTACATTGTTTTTTTTAGATTTATGAGACGTTTCATGTGAACCGGAGTTGAGACATAACGCCTTATAGGTCGCTAACTTAATTAATGGTCGCTAGAAATTGGTCGTTAGCTTGAGCCTGGTTATTAACGCTACGTGCATTATGCCGCGGGAATAATTAGTCATTGCTTCACATCGACAGCAAAAATAGTAAAATACAGAGTTATATCTTACTCAGTTACTATAGTGAAGTATAATAATATAATTAAATATAAAGTTTGTCAGTGACTTGCGACAAGTCAATGGTTTTCTCCTAGTACTCCGGTTTGCTTCTCCAATAAAACTGACCGTCATGATATAACTGAAATATTGTTGAAAGTAGCTTTTAACACCATAATTCTAACGCTAATCCTTGATATTTGTTAAACTTAATATATTTTATTTACTTACCAAGAACTACTTTTTCAGTCGTTATTACACATATTGTAATTAACACAATTATTAAGGACAGACGCATTCTTCCTTTTTTTCTGAGAATATTTCGTATCCGTCTACCAGACAATTAGCTTTATATATAACTACATGCCAGATGTATCCCTGACGTCAAACTCAAAGCATAATACATTCAACTTAATATATTTAGAGGGCAGAAAAGCAAAATCAAATTCGAAATTCAATGACAAAGAGGTCATTTCTGAGATTCTTTGAATTGACAAACGGATTGATCTTTACTTCATTTTTTTTTAAATTATAGAAATGTAATAGATTTATTATACAAAACACCAGAACCATGAAATGAAGTACATTTCACGACAATATATAATAATGGTATGAAATTAAGTTATATGGTACGACAATCCTTAATAATATACATACATTGAATTTCATATTGATGCGAACTCACACGTCGTCATCTACTTTGTGTCAATTCAATTGGATATTTCTAAAGATATCTAATTTAGTGCATACGACACGTTTCTGTAATAACTTTCATAAGGTACATTCATGTTCAAAACATGTGTAGGCCAAATAATTTAAAAGTCAATGGGAGCAATAAAAACCAAAGGGCCTAACGAGGAAAGCCAAAATCGGCTGAAGTCACCTACGCCTGCGGGAGGAGAGCCTTAGTTTTAATAATAATTACATCACTTAGGAACTGTAAATTTCGATAAAAAAATATATATCTAAGAAACCATATCAGAGCGGAATCACTGAATACTGGGCGGATGATACCCTCGGGGACTAATAGTCCACCAGCAGATGTATCGACTCTGTGATAGTAATAAAAACATGGGTATCGAATCTAGAGCGCACACGACGCAATAATTTACTGCCAGCCTTCAATTGTCATGCCTTTGTACTGTCCGTTATATTTGTGAAAGTGTGTGACTGCAACATTAATTAAATCTATGAATGTATTTATTTGTTTGTTTATTTCTTATGAGCCGCTATAGATAAAAAACCGCGATGGTGGAGTAATGGTTAACGTGCTCGCTTCGAGTACGCACAGCGTAGATTCGAATCCCGTTCGGGTCAAACCAATGACTACAAAATGTGTATTTTTGCTTCCTCACTAATCACCCAGATGTAAGGTATAGGAGCATAGACTGGTTGACTAGAAATCGGGATAATGTATGCGAATCGCGCGACATGTCTACGTAAGCACTATTGTTTCAGTGATATAGCACTATATGAATCCAGCTAAGTGTGTTGATCTATGACAAAGCAGACATCATCATCATCTCATGAAATAGTAACTTGTTCTCTACATGATACAGCTGCAAATTGCTCTGGTTCCCCGGGCTCAAACCTAAAGAACTGTTAAGTGCATCTTCATGTGGTTGGGAGAGGGTCGCTCTTAAATGGGGTTGTCAGGTTATAATATGGAAAGCCTGGTCGTGGACCATATTGGGTAACGTGTTTTGTAGAGTGTCACGCTCCATGCAAGCTGAATACCTCTTTTGTAGATTCGAAAAAGAGTAGGCACAAAATGCTTTGACCCAATTAACCCATCCCTTCCATCATTTCCACATAGTTTTCATATATTATTGAAATTATTCTCGTCCTGAAATAACTGAAATATTGCCTCGCTGGATGCTAAGCAATAATCCAGCAATTTGTTTTAGTGCGTTTTAATCTGCCTGTCTGAATCGAGTAAACCATAGATTATAATAGTCGATATATCTATAGATGAAAGATAAACGCGTAAATTATGCGACAACAACCGTTATAACTACGAAATAAAAAAATAAAAAAAATGAAGAAAAAATGGGGGATTCAATTAACAATGTAAGGTCTGATTTTAAGTCAAACACAATCTTTAAAAGATAATAATTTATGGATTATCTCCTCTTTAATACGTTACTACTTTTCGAGTACACTTAAATACCATTATTTACTCTTTTTTTTTTTTTAATTCTTCTATTTTACATAATTGTAATTTACATATGTACGAAAAATGTTTTATTTCGTAACTAAACATACTAATTTTATGGTTTTTTTAACTTAATTATGACAAGAACGTTTAAACAGTGATGGTCAACAATTAAAAAAAAAACTTTCACCTCAATAATTGAAAACTAAACAGACCACGACGACGTTTGTCGATGGCAATCTAGATGTTTGCTTAGGATGGGTACACAAATGTGGCGGTGTTAAACTATTAATTGAAAACAAACTTTCATTATGTTATCTCAAATGAAATAAATCATTGTAAAACAATATTTCGTCTTGAAATAACAGTGTTGGAAGACGTGTGGTTGACGCTGGTTTTTGTTTTTGAGGTAATGTTTTTTAAGTAAACCAGGAAAATATATTGCTGTAGAGAGGTAACATTTCTCAACCATGTACCGGTCTGATTAAATTTGCATGAAAAATTTGTTTTCCTCGCAGAGACTCATTTGACGGTTTTTGCTTTGTCCGTCCCTTGTACATGTTCTTCGATATATGTTCTTTGTGACCTTGAATAACTGCAGCTATAAATAAAATTGAGCATAATTATAAAATAGATATAGCTAATTCATTTCAAATTAATTGATTATATTTATGGATAAATTATCACAAATACATTTAAAAAAAAGGATACATGTATTCGAATGGTTTTTTTTCTATTATACTTGTTTATATACTTATTATCCGTTTGTGGAGCATGGCGCCGTGGTCGCGATCGTATCATAGTTGGATTTACAACTACTTGTGCAATCAGTGCATATCACCACTAAAATTGTGAGTTCGAATCCTGCTCATGGCGATGTGTACTCAGTACAACATTATATAATGATATAGTTTGTCCGGTTTCCTCCACCAATAAAACTGACCGCCACGATATAGCTGAAATAATGTTGAAAGTGGCGTTAAATGCCATATGCTTAAACCACGAATGGCTAGTATTGTATGTAAATTTTCAATCTGTAGTTGTAGATGTATTAGTACTATAATTGTACATGTATATGTTAATTCCATCATGTGTCTGTTCTAGAGAATGGTGATCTGCTAAATTGTTCTTAAGATTTCAAAAATCCATAAAATCATTATAATGTATGCACAAAACACTCCTATGGCAATTTGCAATCCTCTTGGTCGTGGCCGTGATCGTATGGTAGTTGGATTTACAACTACCTATGCAATCAGTGCCTATCACCACTGAAGTTTTGAATTCGAATTCCGCTCATTGTGAGGTGTACACGATACAACATTATGTGATAAAGTTTGTCAGTGACTTGTAGCGGGTCGGTGGTTTTTCCCAGGTACTCAGGGTTCTTCCACCAATAAAACTGAACGCCACGATATAACTGAAATGTTGTTGAAAGAGGCGTTAAACACCATAATCTTAACCCTTTTATAGAAATAAGAATGTTCTTGGAATATGATAAAATTAGAATTCCTCTCAAGTACATGTCGATTGTTGTATATTATTATTATATATATATATATATATATATATATATATGTTACAGTCAATGTGTCAAACCAGTCATTTGGTCAAATGTCTCTGACGCCAGTCATTTGGCCAAATGCCTAAAATTTCCAGTCATTTGGCCAAATGACTGAAAATGACCTCCAGTCATTTGGCCAAATGACTAAAGGGTATTTCTTGGGTGTTTTCTAATAACTAAACTATGTTTCATCTCTATTTATGTTTATTATAACAAAAATGAATAATCAAATACATGTAACAACAAATGTACCAGTATAATGCATTGGTGACACATAATACATACTTCATTTATTTAAACAATTTACACTGTTGTGACATCTGCTATTACACAAAACATTATTTTTGAAGCAAGCACATCGCTTACTAATGCATTGGTGACACAGAATACATACTTCATTTATTTAAACAATTTACACTGTTGTGACATTTGCTATTACACAAAACATTATTTTTGAAACAAGCACATCGCTTACCAGTATAATGCATTGGTGACACAGAATACATACTTCATTTATTTAAACAATTTACACTGTTGTGACATCTGCTATTATACAAAACATTATTTTTGAAACAATCACATCGCTTACCAGTATAATGCATTAGTGACACATAATACATACTTCATTTATTTAAACAATTTACACTGTTGTGACATCTACTATTACACAAAACATTATTTTTGAAACAAGCACATCGCTTACTCCGACATCTCTTAGGTCCATTACAATTGCACTTGACGAAACCCTGACCACCGTGTTGAGACTCCTTTTTGTTGGCTTGACGAAGCGACACACAGCTATCACTGTTTATGTCAGATTCACTCAGGAGTCGCTGAGGACATAAATCAAACTGGTGTCGACTATATTTCCCTTTCCGAATACCAGAAGGGCAACCAATGGTATATTGTCCGTTTTCTACAGCTAATATAACACCTAGAATATTTCTGAGATCACCACGTCCCCTGTCAACAGACGGAATGGGCACAGCTACGTTATCACCAACGGTACCATCCTTCATAATCACGCGACTTCGCGTAACAACACGCCCGGCTTGTTTCTGTTGTGCGGCTATTGCAAGCTTTCTTTTCTTGTCTATGCTGCTCGTTGGTTGAGTTGTTTCTGGTAGAGGCTGAGTTTTTTCTGGTAGAGGTTGAGTCGTTTCTGGTAGAGGTTGAGTGTCTGGTCGAGTTGAGCTGCTGGACAGAATGGCTAGTAAGTCATCTTCCGTCTGTAGCTTCTGGATAACATCATGCGGTAACGACGAGGAAGTCAAACCAATCCTGGCTTCGATGCCAAATAAGGTTGCATAAGGTGACTGTTTTATTCCCGCATTGAAACTCGAGTTCTTGCGAAACTGAACAAATTTAACACCAACAGTCCAATCAGCGGTATCATTCTCTCTCATCCACGCAACAAGCATGTCTTTAATGTCATAATTCGCACGTTCTACAGAACCTTCACTCTGGGTGGCGCGGTTTACCATGCACTATAACTAGCTCTGGCCACAACTCCTTCAAATCGGAAATGATTTGAGCTGTAAATTCGGAACCGTTGTCGCTCTGTAATATATGTGGTGCACCGAATAGCAGAAATATGTCCATGAGTTGGTATGCAACCTCAGCAGCTCGCGTCGATGTCAGTGGGCGGATAACATTGCACTTTATGGTCACCATAATCCACTTGAAAGAATCATGCGGTAACGATTGCATATCGATGAGATCTACTTGGCCACGAGCGGAGAACTCTTTAGACAAGATAGGTCGGACAACCACACCCTTTGTCATCGGTCGAACACGTTTACGCTGACAGTCAATGCACATTGACTTAAACAGTTCAATAGAATCCCTAGTAACATTGGCATACTTCTTGCCTAACTCCTTTACCATTTGATCGCGACCACCGTGGCCAGTGGCAATGTGGGCACGTTTGATAACATCAAATGTCTCTTCGATGTGCACGTAATACTGTATCGGGTCATCGTTGGATTTGCGACGTCTTATCAACTTCTCAACATCACCACACTGAAGAATCTCATATTTGGACAGAAGATAATAACCTTGGTGTGACTTAGCTGATGATTGTTCATTTAAATGCTTCAGTTTATTTATCAACAAAAAGTACTCTGGTTTTGGTATAAGTACCTTTTCAAGAGATTCATATTTCTTATATATCTCATTTTTTTGAACGTATCTTATACTTTTTTTCCCTTCGTTTAGCACTCAGACTGTTTAACAAAGGGACACTAAAACAAAACATGTAGCATAGGGCAAATAATAATAATAAGCAAATTAAGAAAGCATGAAGGACGTCATTTATATGGGGTTTAGCTGCGGTTTGTTAAAGAAAAAGCTGTGCAGTACAAATATGCAGAGAGAATCATGCAAAGACTATTTGAATATTCGAGAATAATATGCAATAAACATACATTATGTAAGTTAAGCATGAATTAAAAAAAATTGAGAATGTACCGATTCAGATTCTACATTAATGTAGGTCTGAGGTCAGGTACGTTTACAGTCTTCATCATCGTGCTTTTTTTTTAACTAATATTTATTTTATTGAAAAATTACAAATTTTACATATTATTGTTTCTTTTAAATAAGAGTTCATCTGAAATATAAATTGAAATTAGTTTATGTAAAATATCACCTTGTAAATTATGTATCTTCTACTGAAAGCTCCATACTGACAACTGATACCTGAACCATAATGGCCCAAATATTTATAGGCCAAGGGATTTGGATGTTCATAGAAGTGTAATCTTAGTGTTGCTTTAAGGACACAGGCTGATTAGTAGAAAACAAAGACAAAAAAGTTCAAAGAAGATGTAAAATAAACAGTTGTAAGAACTGTTCACAAAGTGTAATCTTAGTGTTGCTTTAAGGACATTCAGGCAATTTGTCAAATTATAGACAAACAAAACATGAACAAAACAAACAAAAAATAGTTTTTTTTTACAATACATGACATATTGACTGAATTCAAAATTCCCTATCAGGCAATCTGTCAAACTGAGGCCACTCATTTTCAGTCATTTGGCCAAATGACTGAAAATTTTAGGCATTGGGCCAAATGACTAGCGGTCAGAGACATTTGACCAAATGACTGAAAATTTCAGTCATTTAGCCAAATGACTGGTTTGACACATTGACTGTACCATATATATATATATATATATATCTAGTTACAATGAATCACAATATTGAAATAAAATTCAAATACACGTTTAATAAGTAGAATTTCGAGCCATTGGCTTACATGAAACAAACGTAAAAACCCAAAAGACCCTCTACATCCAGACTATGCATATTTCGAATCAAAGCAAACAGTATAGAATTACTGATGGCTTAAAGTGTAAATGTCAATTATGGTCAGCATATATTTACATGGCTTTGATGCTAACTTGTTCGGCTAGACTCTAGTCATTCAAGGTCAGACTTCGGCCACGAAATGCTGTGTCGATGTTCATATACAGTCAATACACAGTTCAATATACAACATAGTTAATACACAGTTCAATATACAACATAGTTAATACACAGTTCAATATACAACATAGTCAATACACAGCTCCATATACAACATAGTTAATACACATTTCAATATACAAGATAGTTAATACACAGTTCAATATATAATATAGTTAATACATAGTTCAATATACAACATAGTTAATACACAGTTCAATATACAACATAGTTAATACACAGTTCAATATACAACATAGTTAATACACAGTTCAATATACAACATACGGGTAGTTAATACACAGTTCAATATACAACATAGTTAATACACAGTTCAATATACAACATACGGGTAGTTAATACACAGTTCAATATACAACATACGGGTAGTTAATACACAGTTCAATATACAACATAGTTAATAAACAGTTCAATATTCAACATAGTTAATACACAGTTCAATATACAACATAGTTAATACACAGTTCAATATACAACATAGTTAATACACAGTTCAATATACAACATAGTTAATACACAGTTCAATATACAACATAGTTAATACACAGTTCAATATACAACATACGGGTAGTTAATACACAGTTCTATATACAACATACTGGTAGTTAATACACAGTTCAATATACAACATACGGGTAGTTAATACACAGTTCAATATACAACATAGTTAATAAACAGTTCAATATACAACATATTTAATACACAGTTCAATATACAACATAGTTAATACACAGTTCATTATACAACATAGTTAATGCACAGTTCAATATACAACATAGTTAATACACAGTTCAATATACAACATAGTTAATACACAGTTCAATATACAACATAGTTAATACACAGTTCAATATACAACATAATTAATACACAGTTCAGTATGCAACATAGTTAATACACAGTTCAATATACAACATAGTTAATACACAGTTCAATATACAACATAGTTAATACACAGTTCAATATACCACATAATTAAAACACAGTTCAATATACAACATAGTTAATACACAGCTCCATATGCAACATAGTTAATACACAGTTCAATATACAACATAGTTAATGCACAGTTCAATATACAACATAATTAATACACAGTTCAATATACAACATAGTTAATACACAGCTCCATATACAACATAGTTAATACACAGTTCAATATACAACATAGTTACTACACAGTTCAATATACAACATAGTTAATACACAGTTCAATATACAACATAGTTAATACACAGTTCAATATACAACATAGTTAATACACAGTTCAATATACAACATAGTTACTACACAGTTCAATATACAACATAGTTAATACACAGTTCAATATACAACATAGTTACTACACAATTCAATATACAACATAGTTAATACACAGTTCAATATACAACATAGTTACTACACAGTTCAATATACAACATAGTTAATATACAGTTCAATATACAACATAGTTAATACACAGTTCAATATACAACATAGTTAATACACAGTTCAATATACAACATAGTTAATACACAGTTCAATATACAACATAATTAATACACAGTTCAATCTACAACATAGTTAATACACAGTTTAATATACAACATAGTTACTACACAGTTCAATATACAACATAGTTAATACACAGTTCAATATACAACATAGTTAATACACAGCTCCATATGCAACATAGTTAATACACAGTTCAATATACAACATAGTTAATACACAGTTGAATATACAACATAGTTAATACACAGTTCAATATACAACATAGTTAATACACAGGTCCATATACAACATAGTTAATACACAGTTCAATATACAACATAGTTAATACACAGTTCAATATACAACATAATTAATACACAGTTCAATCTACAACATAGTTAATACACAGTTTAATATACAACATAGTTACTACACAGTTCAATATACAACATAGTTAATACACAGTTCAATATACAACATAGTTAATACACAGTTCAATATATAATATAGTTAATACACAGTTCAATATACAACATAGTTAATACACAGTTCAATATACAACATAGTTAATACACAGTTCCATATACAACATAGTTAATACACAGTTCAATATACAACATAGTTAATACACAGTTCAATATACAACATAGTTAATACACAGTTCAATATACAACATAGTTAATACACAGTTCAATATACAACATAGTTAATACACAGTTCAATATACAACATAGTTAATACACAGTTCAATATACAACATAATTAATACACAGTTCAATATACAACATAGTTAATACACAGTTCAATATACAACATAGTTACTACACAGTTAAATATACAACATAGTTAATACACAGCTCCATATGCAACATAGTTAATACACAGTTCAATATACAACATAGTTAATCCACAGTTCAATATACAACATAGATAATACACAGTTCAATATACAACATAGTTAATACACAGCTCCATATACAACATAGTTAATACACAGTTCAATATACAACATAATTAATACACAGTTCAATCTACAACATAGTTAATACACAGTTTAATATACAACATAGTTACTACACAGTTCAATATACAACATAGTTAATACACAGTTCAATATACAACATAGTTAATACACAGCTCCATATGCAACATAGTTAATACACAGTTCAATATACAACATAGTTAATACACAGTTGAATATACAACATAGTTAATACACAGTTCAATATACAACATAGTTAATACACAGGTCCATATACAACATAGTTAATACACAGTTCAATATACAACATAGTTAATACACAGTTCAATATACAACATAATTAATACACAGTTCAATCTACAACATAGTTAATACACAGTTTAATATACAACATAGTTACTACACAGTTCAATATACAACATAGTTAATACACAGTTCAATATACAACATAGTTAATACACAGTTCAATATATAATATAGTTAATACACAGTTCAATATACAACATAGTTAATACACAGTTCAATATACAACATAGTTAATACACAGTTCCATATACAACATAGTTAATACACAGTTCAATATACAACATAGTTAATACACAGTTCAATATACAACATAGTTAATACACAGTTCAATATACAACATAGTTAATACACAGTTCAATATACAACATAGTTAATACACAGTTCAATATACAACATAGTTAATACACAGTTCAATATACAACATAATTAATACACAGTTCAATATACAACATAGTTAATACACAGTTCAATATACAACATAGTTACTACACAGTTAAATATACAACATAGTTAATACACAGCTCCATATGCAACATAGTTAATACACAGTTCAATATACAACATAGTTAATCCACAGTTCAATATACAACATAGATAAAACACAGTTCAATATACAACATAGTTAATACACAGCTCCATATACAACATAGTTAATACACAGTTCAATATACAACAGTTAATACACAGTTCAATATACAACATAGTTAATACACAGTTCAATATACCACCTAGTCAATACACAGCTCCATATACAACATAGTTAATACACAGCTCCATATGCAACATAGTTAATACACAGTTCAATATACAACATAGTTAATGCACAGTTCAATATAAAACATAATTAATACACAGTTCAATCTACAACATAGTTAATACACAGTTTAATATACAACATAGTTACTACACAGTTCAATATACAACATAGTTAATACACAGTTCAATATACAACATAGTTAATACACAGTTCAATATATAATATAGTTAATACACAGTTCAATATACAACATAGTTAATACACAGTTCAATATACAACATAGTTAATACACAGTTCCATATACAACATAGTTAATACACAGTTCAATATACAACATAGTTAATACACAGTTCAATATACAACATAGTTAATACACAGTTCAATATACAACATAGTTAATACACAGTTCAATATACAACATAGTTAATACACAGTTCAATATACAACATAGTTAATACACAGTTCAATATACAACATAATTAATACACAGTTCAATATACAACATAGTTAATACACAGTTCAATATACAACATAGTTACTACACAGTTAAATATACAACATAGTTAATACACAGCTCCATATGCAACATAGTTAATACACAGTTCAATATACAACATAGTTAATCCACAGTTCAATATACAACATAGATAAAACACAGTTCAATATACAACATAGTTAATACACAGCTCCATATACAACATAGTTAATACACAGTTCAATATACAACAGTTAATACACAGTTCAATATACAACATAGTTAATACACAGTTCAATATACCACCTAGTCAATACACAGCTCCATATACAACATAGTTAATACACAGCTCCATATGCAACATAGTTAATACACAGTTCAATATACAACATAGTTAATACACAGTTCAATATACAACATAGTTAATACACAGTTCAATATACAACATAGTTAATACACAGCTCCATATGCAACATAGTTAATACACAGTTCAATATACAACATAGTTAATACACAGTTCAATATACAACATAGTTAATACACAGTTCAATATATAACATAGTTACTACACAGTTCAATGTGCAACATAGTTACTACACAGTTCAATATACAACATAGTTACTACACAGTTCAATATACAACATAGTTAATATACAGTTCAATATACAACATAGTTAATACACAGTTCAATATACAATATTATTAATACACAGTTCAATATACAACATAGTTAATACACAGTTCAATATACAACATAATTAATACACAGTTCAATCTACAACATAGTTAATACACAGTTCAATATACAACATAGTTACTACACAGTTCAATATACAACATAGTTAATACACAGTTCAATATACAACATAGTTACTTCACAGTTCAATATACAACATAGTTAATACACAGCTCCATATGCAACATAGTTAATACACAGTTCAATATACAACATAGTTAATACACAGTTCAATATACAACATAGTTAATACACAGTTCAATATACAATATAGTTAATACACAGCTCCATATACAACATAGTTAATACACAGTTCAATATACAACATAGTTAATACACAGTTCAATATTCAACATAGTTAATACACAGTTCAATATACAACATAGTTAATACACAGCTCCATATACAACATAGTTAATAAACAGTTCAATATACAACATAGTTAATACACAGTTCAATATTCAACATAGTTAATACACAGTTCAATATACAACATAGCCAATACACAGTTCAATATACAACATAGTTAATATACAGTTCAATAAACAACATAGTCAATACACAGCTCCATATACAACATAGTTAATACACAGCTCCATATGCAACATAGTTAATACACAGTTCAATATACAACATAGTTAATACACAGTTGAATATACAACATAGTTAATACACAGTTCAATATACAACATAGTTAATACATAGCTCCATATGCAACATAGTTAATACACAGTTCAATATACAACATAGTTAATACACAGTTCAATATACAACATAGTTAATACACAGCTCCATATGCAACATAGTTAATACACAGTTCATTATACAACATAGTTAATACACAGTTCAATATACAACATAGTTAATACATATTTAAATATACAACATAGTTAATACACAGTTCAATATACAGCATAGTTAATACACAGTTCAATATACAACATAGTTACTACACAGTTCAATATACAACATAGTTAATATACAGTTCAATATACAACATAGTTAATACACAGTTCACTATACAACATAGTTAATACACAGTTCAATATACAACATAGTTAATACACAGCTCCATATGCAACATAGTTAATACACAGTTCAATATACAACATAGTTAATACACAGCTCAATATACAACATAGTTAATACACAGTTCAATATACAACATAGTTAATACATAGCTCCATATACAACATAGTTAATACACAGTTCAATATACAACATAGTTAATACACAGTTCAATATACAACATAGTTAATACACAGCTCCATATGCAACAGAGTTAATACACAGTTCAATATACAACATAGTTAATACACAGTTCAATATACAACATAGTTAATACACAATTCAATATGCAACATAGTTAATACACAGTTCAATATACAACATAGTTAATACACAGTTCAATATACAACATAATTAATACACAGTTCAATATACAACATAGTTAATACACAGTTCAATATACAACATAGTTACTACACAGTTAAATATACAACATAGTTAATACACAGCTCCATATGCAACATAGTTAATACACAGTTCAATATACAACATAGTTAATCCACAGTTCAATATACAACATAGATAAAACACAGTTCAATATACAACATAGTTAATACACAGCTCCATATACAACATAGTTAATACACAGTTCAATATACAACAGTTAATACACAGTTCAATATACAACATAGTTAATACACAGTTCAATATACCACCTAGTCAATACACAGCTCCATATACAACATAGTTAATACACAGCTCCATATGCAACATAGTTAATACACAGTTCAATATACAACATAGTTAATACACAGTTCAATATACAACATAGTTAATACACAGTTCAATATACAACATAGTTAATACACAGCTCCATATGCAACATAGTTAATACACAGTTCAATATACAACATAGTTAATACACAGTTCAATATACAACATAGTTAATACACAGTTCAATATATAACATAGTTACTACACAGTTCAATGTGCAACATAGTTACTACACAGTTCAATATACAACATAGTTACTACACAGTTCAATATACAACATAGTTAATATACAGTTCAATATACAACATAGTTAATACACAGTTCAATATACAATATTATTAATACACAGTTCAATATACAACATAGTTAATACACAGTTCAATATACAACATAATTAATACACAGTTCAATCTACAACATAGTTAATACACAGTTCAATATACAACATAGTTACTACACAGTTCAATATACAACATAGTTAATACACAGTTCAATATACAACATAGTTACTTCACAGTTCAATATACAACATAGTTAATACACAGCTCCATATGCAACATAGTTAATACACAGTTCAATATACAACATAGTTAATACACAGTTCAATATACAACATAGTTAATACACAGTTCAATATACAATATAGTTAATACACAGCTCCATATACAACATAGTTAATACACAGTTCAATATACAACATAGTTAATACACAGTTCAATATTCAACATAGTTAATACACAGTTCAATATACAACATAGTTAATACACAGCTCCATATACAACATAGTTAATACACAGTTCAATATACAACATAGTTAATACACAGTTCAATATTCAACATAGTTAATACACAGTTCAATATACAACATAGCCAATACACAGTTCAATATACAACATAGTTAATATACAGTTCAATAAACAACATAGTCAATACACAGCTCCATATACAACATAGTTAATACACAGCTCCATATGCAACATAGTTAATACACAGTTCAATATACAACATAGTTAATACACAGTTGAATATACAACATAGTTAATACACAGTTCAATATACAACATAGTTAATACATAGCTCCATATGCAACATAGTTAATACACAGTTCAATATACAACATAGTTAATACACAGTTCAATATACAACATAGTTAATACACAGCTCCATATGCAACATAGTTAATACACAGTTCATTATACAACATAGTTAATACACAGTTCAATATACAACATAGTTAATACATATTTAAATATACAACATAGTTAATACACAGTTCAATATACAGCATAGTTAATACACAGTTCAATATACAACATAGTTACTACACAGTTCAATATACAACATAGTTAATATACAGTTCAATATACAACATAGTTAATACACAGTTCACTATACAACATAGTTAATACACAGTTCAATATACAACATAGTTAATACACAGCTCCATATGCAACATAGTTAATACACAGTTCAATATACAACATAGTTAATACACAGCTCAATATACAACATAGTTAATACACAGTTCAATATACAACATAGTTAATACATAGCTCCATATACAACATAGTTAATACACAGTTCAATATACAACATAGTTAATACACAGTTCAATATACAACATAGTTAATACACAGCTCCATATGCAACAGAGTTAATACACAGTTCAATATACAACATAGTTAATACACAGTTCAATATACAACATAGTTAATACACAATTCAATATGCAACATAGTTAATACACAGTTCAATATACAACATAGTTAATACACAGTTCAATATACAACATAATTAATACACAGTTCAATATACAACATAGTTAATACACAGTTCAATATACAACATAGTTACTACACAGTTAAATATACAACATAGTTAATACACAGCTCCATATGCAACATAGTTAATACACAGTTCAATATACAACATAGTTAATCCACAGTTCAATATACAACATAGATAAAACACAGTTCAATATACAACATAGTTAATACACAGCTCCATATACAACATAGTTAATACACAGTTCAATATACAACAGTTAATACACAGTTCAATATACAACATAGTTAATACACAGTTCAATATACCACCTAGTCAATACACAGCTCCATATACAACATAGTTAATACACAGCTCCATATGCAACATAGTTAATACACAGTTCAATATACAACATAGTTAATACACAGTTCAATATACAACATAGTTAATACACAGTTCAATATACAACATAGTTAATACACAGCTCCATATGCAACATAGTTAATACACAGTTCAATATACAACATAGTTAATACACAGTTCAATATACAACATAGTTAATACACAGTTCAATATATAACATAGTTACTACACAGTTCAATGTGCAACATAGTTACTACACAGTTCAATATACAACATAGTTACTACACAGTTCAATATACAACATAGTTAATATACAGTTCAATATACAACATAGTTAATACACAGTTCAATATACAATATTATTAATACACAGTTCAATATACAACATAGTTAATACACAGTTCAATATACAACATAATTAATACACAGTTCAATCTACAACATAGTTAATACACAGTTCAATATACAACATAGTTACTACACAGTTCAATATACAACATAGTTAATACACAGTTCAATATACAACATAGTTACTTCACAGTTCAATATACAACATAGTTAATACACAGCTCCATATGCAACATAGTTAATACACAGTTCAATATACAACATAGTTAATACACAGTTCAATATACAACATAGTTAATACACAGTTCAATATACAATATAGTTAATACACAGCTCCATATACAACATAGTTAATACACAGTTCAATATACAACATAGTTAATACACAGTTCAATATTCAACATAGTTAATACACAGTTCAATATACAACATAGTTAATACACAGCTCCATATACAACATAGTTAATACACAGTTCTATATACAACATAGTTAATACACAGTTCAATATTCAACATAGTTAATACACAGTTCAATATACAACATAGCCAATACACAGTTCAATATACAACATAGTTAATATACAGTTCAATAAACAACATAGTCAATACACAGCTCCATATACAACATAGTTAATACACAGCTCCATATGCAACATAGTTAATACACAGTTCAATATACAACATAGTTAATACACAGTTGAATATACAACATAGTTAATACACAGTTCAATATACAACATAGTTAATACATAGCTCCATATGCAACATAGTTAATACACAGTTCAATATACAACATAGTTAATACACAGTTCAATATACAACATAGTTAATACACAGCTCCATATGCAACATAGTTAATACACAGTTCATTATACAACATAGTTAATACACAGTTCAATATACAACATAGTTAATACATATTTAAATATACAACATAGTTAATACACAGTTCAATATACAGCATAGTTAATACACAGTTCAATATACAACATAGTTACTACACAGTTCAATATACAACATAGTTAATATACAGTTCAATATACAACATAGTTAATACACAGTTCACTATACAACATAGTTAATACACAGTTCAATATACAACATAGTTAATACACAGCTCCATATGCAACATAGTTAATACACAGTTCAATATACAACATAGTTAATACACAGCTCAATATACAACATAGTTAATACACAGTTCAATATACAACATAGTTAATACATAGCTCCATATACAACATAGTTAATACACAGTTCAATATACAACATAGTTAATACACAGTTCAATATACAACATAGTTAATACACAGCTCCATATGCAACAGAGTTAATACACAGTTCAATATACAACATAGTTAATACACAGTTCAATATACAACATAGTTAATACACAATTCAATATGCAACATAGTTAATACACAGTTCAATATACAACATAGTCAATACACCGTTCAATATACAACATAGTTACTACACTTCAATATACAACATAGTTAATACACAGTTCAATATACAACATAGTTAATACACAGTTCAATATACAACATAATTAATACACAGTTCAATATACAACATAGTTAATACACAGTTCAATATACAACATAGTTAATACACAGTTCAATATACAACATAGTTAATACACAGTTCAATATTCAACATAGTTAATACACAGTTCAATATACAACATAGTTACTACACAGTTCAATATACAACATAGTTAATACACATTTCAATATACAACATAGTCAATACACAGCTCCATATACAGCATAGTTAATACACAGCTCCATATGCAACATAGTTAATACACAGTTCAATATACAACATAGTTAATACACAGTTCAATATACAACATAGTTAATACACAGCTCCATATGCAACATAGTTAATACACAGTTCAATATACAACATAGTTAATACACAGTTCAATATACAACATAGTTAATACACAGTTCAATATACAACATAGTTACTACACAGTTCAATATGCAACATAGTTAATACACAGTTCAATATACAACATAGTTACTACACAGTTCAATATACAACATAGTTAATACACAGTTCAATATACAACATAGTTAATACACAGTTCAATATACAACATAGTTAATACACAGTTCAATATACAACATAGTTACTACACAGTTCAATATGCAACATAGTTACTACACAGTTCAATATACAACATAGTTACTACACAGTTCAATATACAACATAGTTAATACACAGTTCAATATACAACATAGTTAATACACAGTTCAATATACAACATAGTTAATACACAGCTCCATATGCAACATAGTTAATACACAGTTCAATATACAACATAGTTAATACACAGTTCAATATACAACATAGTTAATACACAGTTCAATATACAACATAGTTACTACACAGTTCAATATGCAACATAGTTACTACACAGTTCAATATACAACATAGTTACTACACAGTTCAATATACAACATAGTTAATACACAGTTCAATATACAACATAGTTAATACACAGTTCAATATACAACATAGTTAATACACAGTTCAATATACAACATAGTTAATACACAGTTCAATATACAACATAGTTAATACACAGTTCAATATACCACATAATTAATACACAGTTCAATCTACAACATAGTTAATACACAGTTCAATATACAACATAGTTAATACACAGTTCAATATACAACATAGTTAATACACAGTTCAATATACAACATAGTTAATACACAGTTCAATATACAACATAGTTAATACATAGTTCAATATACAACATAGTTAATACACAGTTCAATATACAACATGGTTAATACACAGTTCAATATACAACATAGTTACTACACAGTTCAATATACAACATAGTTAATACACAGTTTAATATACAACATAGTTACTACACAGTTCAATATACAACATAGTTAATACACAGCTCCATATGCAACATAGTTAATACACAGTTCAATATACAACATAGTTAATACACAGTTCAATATACAACATAGTTAATACACAGTTCAATATACAACATATTTAATACACAGCTCCATATACAACATAGTTAATACACAGTTCAATATACAACATAGTTAATACACAGTTCAATATTCAACATAGTTAATACACAGTTCAATATACAACATAGTTAATACACAGTTCAATATACAACATAGTTAATACACAGTTCAATATACAACATAGTCAATACACAGCTCCATATACAACATAGTTAATACACAGCTCCATATGCAACATAGTTAATACACAGTTGAATATACAACATAGTTAATACACAGTTGAATATACAACATCGTTAATACACAGTTGAATATACAACATAGTTAATACACAGCTCCATATGCAACATAGTTAATACACAGTTCCATATACAACATAGTTAATACACAGTTCAATATACAACATAGTTAATACACAGCTCCATATGCAACATAGTTAATACACAGTTCATTATACAACATAGTTAATACACAGTTCAATATACAACATAGTTAATACATAGTTAAATATACAACATAGTTAATACACAGTTCAATATACAGCATAGTTAATACACAGTTCAATATACAACATAGTTAATACACAGTTCAATATACAACATAGTTAATATACAGTTCAATATACAACATAGTTAATACACAGTTCAATATACAACATAGTTAATACACAGTTCAATATACAACATAGTTAATACACAGCTCCATATGCAACATAGTTAATACACAGTTCAATATACAACATAGTTAATACACAGTTCAATATACAACATAGTTAATACACAGTTCAATATACAACATAGTTAATACATAGCTCCATATACAACATAGTTAATACACAGTTCAATATACAGCATAGTTAATACACAGTTCAATATACAACATAGTTAATACACAGCTCCATATGCAACATAGTTAATACACAGTTCAATATACAACATAGTTAATACACAGTTCAATATACAACATAGTTAATACACAATTCAATATGCAACATAGTTAATACACAGTTCAATATACAACATAGTCAATACACAACTCCATATACAACATAATACACAGTTCAATATACAACATAGTTAATACACAGCTCCATATACAACATTTGTAATACACAGTTCAATATACAACATAGTTAATACACAGCTCAATATACAACATAGTTAATACACAGTTCAATATGCAACATAGTTAATACACAGCTCCTTATGCAACATAGTTAATACACAGTTCAATATACAATATAGTTAATACACAGTTCAATATACAACATAGTTAATACACTGTTCAATATACAACATAGTTAATACACAGTTCAATATACAACATAGTTAATACACAGTTCAATATACAACATGGTTAATACACAGTTCAATATACAACATAGTTACTACACAGTTCAATATACAACATAGTTAATACACAGTTCAATATACAACATAGTTAATACACAGTTCAATATACAACATAGTTAATACACAGTTCAATATATAATATAGTTAATACACAGTTCAATATACAACATAGTTAATACACAGTTCAATATACAACATAGTTAATACACAGTTCAATATACAACATAGTTAATACACAGTTCAATATACAACATGCTTAATACACAGTTTAATATACAACATAGTTAATACACAGTTCAATATGCAACATAGTTAATACACAGCTCCATATGCAACATAGTTAATACACAGTTCAATATACAACATAGTTAATATACAGTTCAATATACAACATAGTTAATACACAATTCAATATGCAACATAGTTAATACACAGTTCAATATACAACATAGTCAATACACAGCTCCATATACAACATAATACACAGTTCAATATACAACATAGTTAATACACAGTTCAATATACAACATAGTTAATACACAGTTCAATATACAACATAGTTAATACACAGGTCAATATACAACCTAGTTACTAAACAGTTCAATATACAACATAGTTAATACACAGTTCAATATACAACATAGTTAATACACAGTTCAATATACAACCTAGTTACTACACAGTTCAATATACAACATAGTTAATACACAGTTCAATATACAACATAGTTAATACACATTTCAATATACAACATACTTAATACACAGTTCAATATATAACATAGTTAATACACAGTTCAATATGCAACATAGTTAATACACAGCTCCATATGTAGCATAGTTAATACACAGTTCAATATACAACATAGTTAATACACAGTTCAATATACAACATAGTTAATAAACAGTTCAATATACAACATAGTTAATACACAATTCAATATACAACATAGTTATTACACAGTTCAGTATACAACATAGTTACTACACAGTTCAGTATACAACATAGTTAATACACAGTTCAATATACAACATAGTTAATACACAGTTCAATATACAACATAGTTAATACACAGTTCAATATACAACATAGTTAATACACAGTTCAATATACAACATAGTTAATATACAGTTCAATATACAACATAGTTAATACACAGTTCAATATACAACATAGTTAATACACATTTCAATATACAACATAGTTAATACACAGTTCGAATAATGCATATATTTATGTACAGTTCACATAATTGGAAACTTCTAGGTAGTGTTCGTATAATTGATTAGTGTTAACTACAGTTCTCAAAATTGCATAATTTGATCTACAGATTGCACAATTTGATGTACAGTTCATATATTTGTATAATTTAATGTACTGTTAACGTAAATGCACAATTTTATGCACAATTCACATAATAGCCTTCGCTTGTCTCCCAGGGGCAGCATAGTTCCATGCAGTGCGTCTTCAACAGCCAATTCCAAAATTGGAGACACTTCTATCGTTCGTTTTCTTAACTCTCCAGCATTGTTAAAGAGAACCTGTCTTCTGAGGCTTCTTCCTTCGGATCAACTTCTATCTTGCCTATACTTTCATCAAGACTCATAAAGGAAACATTTTGTAGATCTGCGGTGAAGCTTCCGTCATCTTTAGTAAATAGGTTGCTCCGTATAGGTGTGGAAACCCGTTTGAAAGGATATAAATATTTTGAAATTGAAAGATTTTTTTTAATAAACTTGGTGTCCTGATTGATGGGGATTTTAAATTTGGTGTACTGCTACTTGTTTTTTCCCCGCTTCCTTGGCGGTGATACAGGCAATCTATATCGAAATGGTTTTATGTAAAGAGTCAATGTCAGTCCCCTTTTCCTCTTTCCCTTGAATCCTGGCATCTCCTGAAAGTGGACAGTATTTATCAGTTTTATGCTTAAAAGTGTCAATTTATCAATTTTACAGAAAACAATTAACAAAACTAGCAAATCTCCTCATGCATTCGCAATGTGCTCTATCAGAACCGATCTCCGCAAGCAGGAAAACGAGAAAATTGACAGTTTGTAGATTTATCTAGACTTCAATTTACTTCTGACGAATCGGAATTTATCCCCGATTACATTTAGACTCCCACGATGAAAAAATATTGAAAATTTAACTTGCATCTTTGTCAAGAACAACTTAGAAATGTAAGACTAAGAGTGTCACAATTTTCGTCATGTTTTTCATGGGACGATTGATTGTGCTCGAGTTACACTTCATATACAACAATAAACTATACATGTTTCTAATCGTGAAAGCATTCGCCACAGCATAGCATTCTCTGATTTTGCAATATTCGAGCAGTAAAAAAGCAAATTTCAATTTTTGACATGCACATACCTTGCGAAGCGTCTTCGTGAATTCTCCTCCACCAAAACCGGAAGTTATCCTCACGAATTTCTTTGCAGAACCGACTGTTCTGCTTGTGCGGATTACCAGCCGTGATATAGTAGATACAATAATTCAAACTATACACCCAATATGGCAAAGTGACTTGCTGTCCATTGGGATATTAAAAGAAAATTCTCATATTTTTCAATTCCGTGGTCATATCTATCAAGTTGAACTTGGATACGTGATAAGTCATCTATATGATCTATATGTTTTTTGTTGTCTTCATAAAACGGAGTCATCAACATTCGTAATAAAATAGCTATTAAATTATCTCATTATTGTAATTCAAATTTTAATAACTTCGATGACATTCAGAAATTATTGTTTTTATTTTCATGTGTGAATAGGATAATAAATAAATACTGTTTGCGAAAAACAAGTTTTTCAAATTTAGATATATATACAATATTGGTGTATTGACGGTAAATATAGAATTTATGTTGCAAGGCTTAGAACCGGGGAAAGAACGAGCTTTAGCGAGTCTTTCCATCCGTTTCGTGCTGAGCTACATAAATTCTCTATTTACCGTCAACACACCAATATTGTATTTATACTGCAATAAAATTTGCAAAAAACATGTTATTTAATTTAATAATAACAAAAATATAACGGAAACCCCATTGATACCTCAATTGTAGTTCCGGTAAGGGGCGTGGCTTAATATCTTTATTAGGCTAGTGTGAAAAGTGTTATTATGACAGGGGTGTGGCTTATTAGCTTTATTAAGCTAATGTGAAAAGTGTTATTATGACAGGGATGTGGCTTAATATCTGTATTAGGCTAATGTGAAAAGTGTTATTATGACACTGTCATAATAAAGCAAGTTTATTTCAACCCATTTATTATGACAAAAAATAACTCAATTGCAGGATAAACATTATTATGCATATTGTATGGTCATATATATTTATTTCGATATGTTTTATATTTCTTAGCAGTCTCTTATACTTATGAATAGAATGGCTCTCATGTTATACAACACTGTATTTAATAGGTAATACTGTATTGTATATTTGTTGATAATAATAATAATAATAATAAGTTGATATGTTAATAAATGGGACTTTAATCAAACATTTAATTGAATTACTTACAAATTTCGAATGCCTTCGGGGTGATTGTCAGTTCTATTTATAGCGATACTATCACATGCTTTTTCTCATATCTGCATTTCCCGAAAGGTGTAAACATTGTTATTCATCCTATATTAAACTTGTAGATCTACTTTCAATTTGTAACTCTCAATTATACAAAAAGTATCAATGTTTATAAGAAAAAATGCAGCTTTTTATGAATTTGTATATTATATGTATAAAGAATATTTGTCATAACTTTTATGGAGCATGTTTGTATTAACTATTCTGTTTGTCATTTGTATATTCTGTCATGTTAATTAACACATTATTTTGTTTATTTGACCTCATGTTACCCGTTTATATATGTGTAAGTGTTTTCTCAATAACTTGTTAAACTATTATATGGACCCCTGAATTGTAATGATATATTGTCATATCAGACCAATCAACCAATTAATTTTATAGTTATTCCCTGATAAGCAATGCCCATCAAATTAGCATACATATTAATTGCCCCATTTAAACTAATCAGTCACGACCTTACATTATTGTTCTGTTCATATCAATTACATCGTACAACATACTACTGTATTTTCACCATTGTAGTTTTTTATATTGAAGTCAGTGTTAATACATCCTTGACCCTGGTCGAAGCTAATTTTTTACACGTCAATGTCTTTGAATGTGACTTTTTTTTTCTAAGATTAAAATAGAATATGACATTTTATTGGCTAAAATTATTCCTAAATTATCGATGTGTATATTTTATTCTCGTCTTCTTATTTCGTCTAGCAATACAATCTTTTGATGTAAGATTGAATTTATTACAATTGAAATATTGTTTATTCGAAATTTGTCAATTTCCATAGGTTCATGATATTCGTGTGTCGAATTAAAAAAAAATGTCTTTCAATTTTCCCCTCCATTGTTGAAACTTATTGTCACAGCTCTGTCATAGCGACGATTAAAACATGTTGAAATATCTCCGGTATTTTTTTCATTATTCACATTTATAAAGACTAATCAAAGGTGGATCCAGATATTTCCATAAGGGGGGGGGGGGGGGGGGGGCAGAAAAAGTAAAAATTTTTAAGGAATACCGGTAATTAATCTCAATCTGTATTCAGATAAAAGACATTTGGTAAGGGAGATAAATCTTACAACTCGTTGATGAGTTTTAAACTATCGTCTTCATCAAGCACACTGTATAACAATGAACATGAGCTTTGATGTTTTTATCGTGATTGGGAAACCCGCTAATTCCATCAATAATGACGATTATGGGAGATCTAAAAACGCTCCTTTATGGGTCGCGTCAAGGGTCAACGTGAATGTATTGTAAAATGACAAATCAGCGACACTTCTAAAAAAAAGTTCCAGCAGACAAGACAAGCATAATAATATGCGTTTAGGAACGAAGCCGATAGACACCGGATCTATTAATATTGACACCTAACGCGATTGATAAATTTAATTAAAAATGTCAAATCATTGTATAAGAGGGAAAAAAATCTCATTTCATCAAATTGTACCAGCCCTTATTCATCTCGAGTCATTTCTCTTGTGCAACTAACATTTCCACATGTCTATTGTAAACTAAATCACCATATTGCTGATACTTTGTAATGAGGTTATCTAATGGATTAGTATTAAATATCGGCATTTTCCCCCACATGGATCACAATAGAGTGAGTGAATGATTGTTGTTTTGAAACCATATGAGTAATTGTTTTCAGCTATATCTGGCGGGAACATGTACAAGTTACATTCCATAAGATGATGATGATGTCCAACACGCTTAGTTGGATCTGTGCTCGCTCACTGAAAAAACAGTCTACGGGTAGACATGTCGCTCGAATCGGACACCTTAACCAAATTCCGTTGGGGTCCATGCCAATCAGTCTTTATTCTTACTCCTTGCTATGGTGTGCTTAGCGGAGAAACAGTAATTATAAATTTTATAGTAGTTGGTTTGACCCGACTGGGACTCGAACACACGATATACCGCACTCGCCTTATATAGCTTTCTCTAATAATTTATCAAATGATAGACATATGAATGGTATTTCTTGGATTGCATTTTTGTATTTTTGAAACAACGTTATTTTAGAACATCTTGAATATTGTACAGGACAATCGAGAATAACCCCAAATATCATTATGAAAAGAAAGTTTAAAGGCACACAGACCGTTGTTTTAATAGAAATAATGTTTCCCAATATAAGACCTGAACTTTGATTTAAAAATCCATAAAGATATATTGCAGTTGAAATTTTTCATAATATCATACGTAAATAGCCTAGAACGAAGGTAATACGTCGCTGTTTGATTTTCTTCCATTCAGGAAAGCATTCAATGTTGACCCGCCCAATAATCATATGACCTGACAGTGAACTCATTCGGGAAAGCGTTTGCGCATGTGTGAAATTGTTTGTTGATGAATATCGAATATCGAATATTGACAACTTTTAATATAAACAAAAAATTCAATTCTGAATATTTCAAATATTGGTATCTATCATTCTTTAAAGGCATACAGCCTTTAAAGAATGATGGATACCAATATTTAAAAAAAAAACGAACAACCACCTCTCACACAAAAAGGGACCAAGACATAGGTCGTTGGAAATCCCGGTCTTGCCTTGGAACAGGCACACACATGTGACGGGATTAAACCGGTTAATTGCATCCTAACACTTGTAAAACTTTTTTCGTTTTGTAATCTCCAGTTTTATCGGTAAAGGAGAGTACTCTTAAGACAACAAAACTGATAACTGATACATCTAACAGATCTAATATCAATTAGTCATCAGCATGCTTGTATAATTTAGATCCGTTTGTTTGTTTGTTTGCTGGTGTTTAATGCCACTTTCAACAATATTTCAGTTATATCTTGGCGGTCAGTTTTATTGGTGGAGGAAACCGGAGTCCGCGGAGAAAACCACCGACCTGTCGCAAGTCGCTGAAAACTTTATCACAACAATTTAGGTCCGGTCCACTCGGTCTGTAGTGTAAATATCAAGAACCATTATATCACAAATTTTCGACGCAAATACATTTGTACATTTGTTTAATAATTTCAACCATTATCACGGTTTCTCTAAAACAGTTTTATGTCATACCATGATTTTAGTTCACTTCAAGGAACTCCCAATATGGCCCAAATGTAAAAAAAAATTACAAGGTGATGCACATGAAAACTGTGGTTATTTATTGATATTAAAATGGGGAAAAAAATTAGAGTTAAATTAGGGGGTATGTCACGTCTATCCCATCAAAAAGAAATAAAATGAACATTCTTAATCTGAAACATAAAACTACATTGTAATGATACGCACCAGCATGCAGCATAAAAATATTCAATGACTCCATACGTGATGTTGAAAATTTCATATATAATGTCTTGTAATTATTTCAAACAAGAAAGGAAATCAAATATCTACCGAATTATTGCTGTAATAATGTCAATACATTCAAATTTAATCAGTTATTTTCTTCATATTAGAAAAACGATGTAAATTCATAAAGATTTTAAATACCAACGTCCCTCCTCCTGGTTAGTGGAATTGTAACTTTTCCGCACATGTACACAACTTAATATGTTGTATATAACTGTTAACTACTCTGTAACTATGGTTTTGGTTTATGAGAATAAATTCGTTCGTTCGTTCGTTCAAAATTTAATTTTCAAAGTGTCAAACTGGAAGTAATATTGCAATTCACTGTACACCATATGGCCGTAGGTGGTAGACTAGAAATTCAAATCCAGATATTTTCCTAAGATTCACATATCGGAAGCTTGCTGTAAATTTGTGCATTTCCTGAAAAATAAGATATTAAGGATGTTGCATTGATGTGTATCTATTCATAACTTATATAGTATATACAACCGAATCTGGGACAAAGAATAAGTGGTCTTGTTAGACAGGTGACCTCTTAAAAGAAGTTCAATTCATACGATTTTTGCTATGGCAGGACAAGAAAGGGTGACATGCAAATACAGGTGACTGCTTAATAGAGGTGACCGCATGGGCATGTGGGATTGTACCCCAAAACCTGGACATTAATGACCGACATCTTGATGCGAAAGATCTACTGCGATGCTAGGAGAAATCTGAAGCCTAACTACAAACTAGCCCCACTAACAAATTAGAGACAACTAAACGCTTGAGATACATTTTCAAGGAAGAATTGTCTGTTAGAAAATAAAAAGCATTAAATTCAATTTCAAGTGAAATTAAAAACATATGTATCCCTACATCTGAGGACTCTCAATGTCGTAAAATTCTGGATGTGGTAACAGCTTAAGATTCTGAAGTCGTTATCGGTAAAAATCAATTACAGTAAAGATAGGCTAAATCACTCTTGACCTTAGCTAGACTTCTCGTCGCTTCCCAGACAATTTTCATAGCTTAACTTCAAATGAAAATAACATCTTATAATCGGCTTAGTTCAAATAAATTACACGGACACTGTGTGTATCGATTGACTTGGATCAATAACACGTGTAAGCAAACTATTATTTTAGGAAACATTTCTACTAGGACGTGATCGCATAAATAACATTAATTAAATAGGATCATTACCACACGCGAAAGCCTACCAGGGACGTAGAAATCGGGAGCAAAAGGGCAATTGTCCCATACGTTGAACAATGTGTAGGGGGGGCAGCTATTTTTTGTACCCCCATTTTTAGGCAAAAATTTGAGAAAAAGCTGAATTTATAGCATGGAAGCAAAATATATTTATATATATTATTGTTCAGTTATCCTAGGGTATAAGGGTATGCATTAAAACCAGTGTCCCTTTTTTTGCTCGACACTTCTAAATTCTGCCCCAACTGTCCGGTCCACTCCTATGCCGCCACCGTATACGTATACTTCCAGTATATTCGTTATGTGTAAAATCATCCGACTATTGTTCAATATTCTAGGTCATCAACATATTATGCTTTTTGTTTCGATCGGAAATTCAATATCGCTACCAATGCTATTCATTCATTTTTATTGTTTTTAAAGATTTTTTGACATCTTTCAAGGAGCAGATTGGATTCACAAGATGGTTCTTTACTAATTTTGATTTTTTGGGGCCGATCAATAAACCAAAAGTGCATTTTGGTCGGCTAATATAGAATAGTCCAACGTTCAACATTTTCAATTTCTATGTGACAGTTATCTCTCGTTGAACACTTATATCAGAAAATCAGTTTTTGTTTTTTCAGTTTCAATATGCATTATGTATTTAATGATAGATACTTTTTTGCCATTTAAATTGTCATAAGTCCACAATAGAACCAGTAAGGGTAACTGCATACGTTTTTTTTTCATAACATATGACTAACGATTCAGTTTCCATTGTGTTTGTGTGGAAGTCGCTACGTGAAAGTTAGGCCCCAGATTAGTTCAGGAATATCAGTAGATGTAATGATCGAGGTTGTAGGTCTAATAGCGTACATTCCAGTCTAAATTATCAAGGTCATTATGACGTTAGAATACGATTATTGTTATGTTGTTGTATTAGAATTAAAAATAATAATTCCTAAAATAAATGAGAAAAAAAATATTATCCGGATACAAATGTAATTTCATCAGAGGTACTGACAAATAATTGGTGTATTTGATGTAGGACGTCATCTTAACGAATATTTAAAAAAAAAACAAAAAAAAAACATTGATTGAATTAGTCAAAAAGAGCACCTTTATATATCAAATCGCTGTCCATAAAGGGCAGTCTAATTTTTCCCATTAATGAATAGTGCATATAATATTAACCTGTACATAAAGGGCAAATTTTCAGGTTCCCTTGAGTGCTCTTTATATACAGGTTTGACTGTAGTATGAAGTATTCATTTGAATAAGTCAATAGGTGGCTCTGGGATTAGTATCTTACATACACAAGAATTACATAAAGTACACGTATAAAAAATGTCTACCAAGCAAAATATTCATCACAATTAATATCATATAGAGTAATATAAATGGGACATTGCGTTAAACACTCCCGAAAGGGCACCCGCTAGTTGAGCGGGGCGAATCATACAGACAACTCGTCCTAAGGACGGACATAATTGAGTGAATGTAAAATACATGACGAAAACCATGCTCTTGAAATCTAAAAACTACTTTCAACAGATCCTAGTGAGCAACAGTTTTTACGAGTGGTCGTTGGTGGTCGGTTACTAGGAATTCTTTCCCATTTTGTGCATTCCTCATGTTGGCAAGGATATATTTTATATTTTAGTTTAATTGTTTATCATCAAGGGTGTAGAGATAAGTTTGTTTAACCGTCTTTCAAGTATCATTAACAAAATCGGTGATGTCATGGTTAGCATGCCAGACTCGAGAATACAGCAATAAGGAGTAAGAACAAAGACTCGGGATCAGTGTAATGTGTCCGAGTGGAGCGTTGTGTCTACTCGCGGAAAGCTGTTTCAGTGAACAAATATTATAAAAACCCAATAAAGACTAATACTGTTGGTCTAATGCAAAGTGTACATCATCATTATCTGATGGAAATGTAACGTGTTCTCATCATGATATAGGTGCAAAACTACTCACTTGGCGTTAAACAACAGTCATTCACTCACCTCATGGCAGATTGATTTTGTATCGCAAACTTAGATGTTCTTCTCCGTAATGCGATGTGTAACGTTTAGTCCGATGAGCATCTTCCCCCAAATAGCTTCAGTTTTATTAGAAGGTAGGATAACATTATGTAGTATCTGATTATTTACCCTAGTATTTAAAGCGATTCCAAACTTACCTTTATTAAGTTTGTTGGTAGAGAAATTCGAAGTTCTGGTGGGACAACATTTAAAGATTTGCTGCCATTGACCTCATAAGATATTCCAAACTTCTTCATACATAACAAGTCATACAAATTAAGCAATGTGCTACTCGATGGACACGCTACTACTCTAGATTTGTGTGTATACTGGGTCATTGCAGCTCTGGTAAGCAACATGGTCGAACTGTATTTGTTGTACATACGAGGATATCTTCGTGACAGCGAAAAATTTGTGATATATCCATACATTATCTTAGAATCTGGTGAAGTTCTGTTAATCAGAAAACGCATATTTTCCATAATTATATATGTATCGTCAGTAGCAACGAGCGTCCAATCGGATTCATTTCCATACACATTATATATTTTTGAAATTGCTTCTTGATATTTTTCTTTTACTTTAGTGTTTTTCAAATATAGCACTGGGAGTCCGCATGTTTTCGATCCCATGTTTACAAGAAACCGGATATGATTACAACGTCTGCCCCATGTTTTATTTATAGCAGTTGCCGCCATCTTGCAATTACCAGATATAATAACATAGCACGATATAGAAATTGTGTCTTTTAATGATTGGCCTTCTTGACTTATCATATCTGAAAATACAATAATAGTTGTAAGACAAAACCCAATTCCATGAGCGGGATTCGAACTCATAGCGTTAGTATTTGTAAATACCCACAAAAACAAAAACATAACAAAAAATCCAACAAGCGCACAAGAAATCAACAAAAACAAACAAAAATCAAAAACAAAACAAAATAAAAAGAAAAAGAAACGAAACAAAAATAAAATAAAAAGAAGAGGAAGAAGACCCCCCCCCCAAAAAAAAAATCCAACATAAAAAACCCACAAACAAAAAAGAAATATATCGGTTCTAAGGAGGCCCGGCCTTATTTATGCACGTAATGAACACAACAAGGTTTTCTCCCTTCACCAGTTTTACTGAGAATTATAATTATATGGCAACAGTCATTACTAAGTAGAATTTGTTTGAAAAGCGTTGGAAGAAATTTCAGGAGAACATTAGAGACCCCCCCCCCCCCCCCCCCCCATTAATTAGATTTAACATACATTTTAAAAAATAGGACATTAATGCATTCAGATCTCTCATATCCTGGAAACGGTAGCAGCTACAACAGATCCGTTAAAATATTACAGACATGATATTTACCGAGGAATTCAATATAAAAAACGGCATACAAAATCCAAGCTCCTTCGAAGTTTGACATGAAATTTTCTAAAACTCTAAAGAAAGAAAAAACTGATCGAAATCTGACTTTAAAATAAAATGTCAAAATGTTGGGCGTTTGTTGCTCATATCTCGGAAACAGTAAGAGCTATAACAACTATTTTGGACTAATATAAACAGGACTATTCATAGGTAATTCAATGAATATAATTCGGACTTTTAAATGAAAATGCTATTATTTTTGGGTGTTGGCCCATGTTGGCTCCCTTTTAACCCCTTTATATAGGAAACCAAAATCAAATATTATCATAATCCAACTAAATAAAAAACCTCCAAATTTAAGCGTTGGCACAAATTTTATCCCCTTATATTGAAAACGGTAAAAGTCGCACACAATATAATGTCATATTACATAAAGACAATTTTATAAGAAACCGAAAAAAAAAATAACTTCATAAAAATTGGATTGATAAATAAACGACCCACATATAATAAGCCTAAAGTACATATTCTTTGGCAGCATAGTGCCTCTTGTTTCTGGGGTGGCATTCCCATTGGAATAATAACATTCTTTTTAGAGGACATTCTAAAGAACATTCAGACCTATAGGTTTTGGAAAATAAGATTAATATGTGAAAAATTTAAAGATGCTGACAACAACATTAAAGACATTTCAGTCCCGTGTAATGCCAGGAAAACCTTCAGTCCCGGGTAATGCCAGGAAAGCCTTCAGTCCCGGGTAATGCCAGGAAAACCTTCAGTATCGGGTAATGCCAGGAAAACCTTCAGTCCCGGGTAATGCCAGGAAAGCCTTCAGTCCCGGGTAATGCCAGGAAAACCTTCAGTACCGGGTAATGCCAGGAAAGCCTTCAGTCCCGGGTAATGCCAGGAAAGCCTTCAGTGCCGGGTAATGCCAGGAAAGCCTTCAGTCCCGGGTAATGCCAGGAAAGCCTTCAGCCCCGGGTAAAGCCAGGAAAGCCTTCAGTCCCGGGTAATACCAGGAAAGCCTTCAGTACCGGATAATGCCAGGAAAGCCTTCAGTACCGGGTAATGCCAGGAAAGCCTTCAGTACCGGGTAATGCCAGGAAAACCTTCAGTCCTGGGTAATGCCAGGGAAGCCTTCAGTCCCGAGTAATGCCAGGAAAGCCTTCAGTACCGAGTAATGCCAGGAAAGCTTTCAATACCGAGTAATGCAAGGAAAGCTTTCAATACCGAGTAATGCCAGGCAAGCCTTCAGTATCGGGTAATGCCAGGAATGCTTTTAGTACCGGGTAATGCCAGAAAAGCCTTCAGTACCCGGTAATGCCAGGAAAGCCTTCAGTCCCGGGTAATGCCAGGAAAGCCTTCAGTCCCGGGTAATACCAGGAAAGCCTTCAGTACCGGGTAATGCCAGGAAAGCCTTCAGTACCGGGTAATGCCAGGAAAGCCTTCAGTACCAGGTAATGCCAGGAAAACATTCAGTACCGGGTAATGCCAGGAAAGCCTTCAGTACCGAGTAATGCCAGGAAAGCCTTCAGTCCCGGGTAATGCCAGGAAAGCCTTCAGTACCGGGTAAAGCCAGGAAAGCCTTCAGTCCCGGGTAATACCAGGAAAGCCTTCAGTACCGGGTAAAGCCAGGAAAGCCTTCAGTCCCGGGTAATACCAGGAAAGCCTTCAGTACCGGATAATGCCAGGAAAGCCTTCAGTACCGAGTAATGCCAGGAAAGCCTTCAGTACCGGGTAATGCCAGGAAAACCTTCAGTCCTGGGTAATGCCAGGGAAGCCTTCAGTCCCGAGTAATGCCAGGAAAGCCTTCAGTACCGAGTAATGCCAGGAAAGCTTTCAATACCGCGTAATGCAAGGAAAGCTTTCAATACCGAGTAATGCCAGGCAAGCCTTCAGTATCGGGTAATGCCAGGAATGCTTTTAGTACCGGGTAATGCCAGAAAAGCCTTCAGTACCCGGTAATGCCAGGAAAGCCTTCAGTCCCGGGTAATGCCAGGAAAGCCTTCAGTCCCGGGTAATACCAGGAAAGCCTTCAGTACCGGGTAATGCCAGGAAAGCCTTCAGTACCGGGTAATGCCAGGAAAGCCTTCAGTACCAGGTAATGCCAGGAAAACATTCAGTACCGGGTAATGCCAGGAAAGCCTTCAGTACCGAGTAATGCCAGGAAAGCCTTCAGTACCGAGTAATGCCAGGAAAGCCTTCAGTCCCGGGTAATGCCAGGAAAGCCTCAAGTTTCATTCCGTCGGCCACAAGAAATATGAAATATTTGCTGCTGGACATGAAGCAACCACCAATCAACCAAGCCAAATTCTGAAGGTCTCGGTGTTGTAATATATCAAAGGTGTGAGTTTTATCGGACTACATTTGTTTACAATTTCTTTGTTGTATATTCAATACAACTACCATAGCATTAAGATAGAGAAATATTGGTAGGTCTGTAATAATACCTGTTTCATCTATATCTATAATGTAATTTATATTGTACGTACATTTTAGGATATAAATTCGAATTATACAACTTTAAGTTTATTAGAAACCTGAAAATACACTGGTTCTAAATATTACATTCATTTTTGGTACATCGTTTCCGACTAGTTAAACAAGGAACTATTCTAACTATTGACCAAATGCCCCCTCCCCAGTAGAGCCAGTCCGCTACTGATTATATGATGTATATATAATATAACAAGTACACTACATTATAAAACTTACCATTATGGAATTCTAGATCTCTATTAAGGTCTGTTATATCTATTATAGAGGCCTGTCTGTCCACTACAGATTCTCCTAAAGTTTCCAGTTTATCGGCAAGTCGTTGTAAAAAGTTGATCTCATACCTCAGTAACGGAGTTTGTAAATCTATTATTGTTTCAAAAATAAGAAAATATAAAATAACACCAATAAAAAATCCACATAAAAACTTATCAATCAGAAACGTTCCCATCATCTTTTGATCAATTCGCGGATTATTCAAAAAAGTGATATTGAATAAAACAGACTAAAAGTGAGTTTAACTTAACTGTTAGTAGCATTTGTAGGTTTTAAAAATAAATGTTCAGGATTTCACACACTGCACTTTGTTGATCCGTCGCCTCTTTGTGGGGATCCAATAGGGAAAATTTTAATAATAAATCCAGATCCTTCTAAATTCATAATCGTTTACGACAATGTAAAATTTCAAAATATTTAATTATTGGACAGTTATTTTCAGCATTGACTAATACAATACCAATATCAAAACGAATTGACGAAGTTAAAAGAACAATTTCTTAAGAAACCAATCTTCTGAAATTGATTTTTAAAGATTAATTATATACAAATTTATAAGACGTAACAGATGTTTGTTAATATATAAAAACAAACTATTGATAAAGTTCACAATAATCTAAGACAAATGCAGCCTTGTGTGTTACTACATAATAGTAAAAATCAAATAATCATAATAGATATATGTTTTTTTAGTTCTCATTGCACGAGTTCTCGCGAAACAATACCTGTTTATGTTTTTAACACGAGTTATCCCTCTTTAAATAATAAATTCTAACATCGCGTCCTTCTTTCTCTTTGTAGACAAACGAGCGATTTATCGATGGTATAATCTCATTCGCACATACCCGGTGAATGTGACTGACTTTTCCATTGGCAGCATAAATTGTGTGCGACATTTTCCGCAAACGTAAATATAAATTACCGTCTTCCAATCAAAGTATACTACCGTATGTGTACTCTTAGACATATCAGAATCGAAATAAATCATGGAAGCCAGAATGTGTTTTCAGTTTTAACATGGGTTGGCGGATATTAGTAAATTTTATCCCTCGCTTCTGGCTCCGGATAAAATACTAATATCCGCCAACCCATGTTAAAACTCCCAACACATTCTGGCTTCCATGATTTATTTCTTAATTAGTTAATGCCAACTTTTCTTTTTGACTAAAGCCATATGTTAAATACATTATTTAATTATGTAAAGTACCCGGCAGATACCTATGAAATTATCGATTGCTGTTATTTATTAAAAAGTGTCAAAACTTGTACAATGAAAGACATTTCACAAATAGATATTGAAAAATATGAAAAGAAAATCCACGATTTCATGTAAGCTTATTGTAGACTATTTTGCAAAAAAAAAATACAAAAAAATACGGCACCGTCAGAACAGTTCCAAAATCCAATCAGAAAATCATAGAATCAGAAGTAAAATCGATACCCCTAACACACATATCCATGACTGCTCATTCGTTTGACTTAGTTTTTAGGTGAGGGTTATGGTTATGATGTTTTACGCCACTTTCAATAATATATCAGTTATATCGTGGCGGTCAGTTTTATTGGTGAAGGAATATGCAGAGAAAAACACCGACCTGTCGCAAGTCACTGACAAAATTGATCACATAATGTTGTATCGAGTACATAGTTTTATGGGACTAAACCCCTCATGCTAATGAAATGATGCGGTCATGCAAATTTTTTCTACATGCGAGAAAACTGTGAACATCACATATTACTGCAGGAGAGAGCAACGTTGTTAACACATGTTGTACAGAACAGCTCTCGTATAGAATTAATTCGGTTTAAATTAACATAATGATATTGTGAGCGATCGGATTTTGCCAATTTAAGCCCACATTAGACATAGGGTTAGAATTAGGGTTAATGCGTTTAACGCCATCGTGGCGGTCAGATTTATTAGTGGGGGAAACCGGAGTACCGGAGAAAACCAGCGACCTGTCGCAAGTCACTGACAAACTTTATCACATAATGTTGTATCGAGTACACCTCACCTGAGCGCAATTCTGAATGTACACTAACATATAATATACAATGTAATTATAATTGAAATAACACCATACCAGTGGTTTTCTACGGGTACTCCGGTTTCATCCACCAATAAAACTGACCGCCACGATATAACTGAAATATTGTTGTAAAAGTGGCGTTAAACACCATCAAACCAACAGCAGACCACATTTATATAGTGTTACATCCTTGACATTTAGTGATTATTGGAATGTATCATTTCATCAATTTCTTGTCTTGTTAACTTGTTTAAGGCCGTGAAGCAATAAAAAGTTTTGAACAGATTGTGTTATATCAATAACTCTATAAACTTGTCTTGTATGTAGTACAACACGTTTAATTTAACACTAAAGTATGAAGCACTTTAATATCGTATTAAATACTATACACGGCTGGTAATCGGCACAAGCAGAACAGTTGGTGCTGCAAAGAAATTCGTGAGGATAACTTCCGGTTTTGGTACATGTCAAAAATTGAAATTTTCGTTTTTACTGCTCGAATATTGCAAAATCAGAGAATGCTATGCTGTGGCGAATGCTTTCACGATTAGAAACATGTATAGTTTATTCTTGTATATGAAGTGTAACTCTCGCAAAATCAATTGTCCCACGAAAAACATGACGAAAATTGTGACACTCTTACATTTCTAAGTTGTTCTTGACAAAGATGCAAGTTAAATTTTCAATATTTTTTCATCATGGGAGTCTACATGTAATCGGGGATAAATTCCGATTCGTCAGAAGTAAATTGAAGTCTAGATAAATCTACAAACTGTCAATTTTCTCGTTTTCCTGCTTGAGGAGATCGGTTCTGATAAAGCACATTGCGAATGCATGAGGAGATTTTCAAGTTTTGGTAATTGTTTTCTGCAAAATTGATAAATTGACACTTTTAAACACAAAACTGATAAATACTCTAATCAAAATAAATTATTCTCTGTCCACTTTCAGGAGATGTCAGGATTCAAGGGAAAGAGGAAAAGGGGACTGACATTGACTCTTTACAAAAAACCATTTCGATATAGATTGCCTGTATCACCGCCAAGGAAACGAACAAAAACAAGTAGCAGTACACCAAATTTAAAATCCCCATCAATCAAGACACCAAGTTTATTAAAAAAAATTTCTTTCAATTTCAAAATATTTATATCCTTTCAAACGGGTTTCCACATCTATTCGGCGCAACCTTTTTACTAAAGATGACGGAAACCTCACCGCAGATCTACACAAGTTATAATATTACATGATTTCAGCACATACATAGGTCTCACTTAGTGCTAGCTAGTCACGAGACTCACGAATAAATTAAACACAAGATGTCAATTAAACTGTGGACATATCCTTAAAATCGGTAAAGCGCTTTACATCTTGTAACCACTACTAACAGAGATCTTTTTTATTTACAAGTGTGTACACATAACACACTACATAATAGAAAAACAAACCACAAATTAATATTATTCTCAACTGTATGATATTTAATTTAGAGAGTATCATTTGTATTAGAAATTATATAAAGATATGATTCACATTAAGTTTAATTATTCTTGATTATAAAATTCTCTTACAGTGCATTTTCAATTTTTTCCAATGTAAGTGAAGTTAATCTTGTGTATCCAATACACAATGGAAGTTGTCACAAACAACAAATGATCAATAATGACAAGTTAAATCATGGGAAACCGCAGTTACAATTATGAATTGATTCCTTAAATGAAATGTTTCTTTCTAGGTGGACAGCCCATGCACAATGAAATATTACTTTTATACTTTTAAAAACCAGACGGGAAGAAGGGCGTCAGTTCGTGAATTTATTACCAGACAGACATGCAAAATTTGTGATTATACAGTGGATTACAAGTGTCGTACCAAAACTAGCAAATCTCCTCATGCATTCGCAATGTGCTCTATCAGAACCGATCTCCTCAAGCAGGAAAACGAGAAAATTGACAGTTTGTAGATTTATCTAGACTTCAATTTACTTCTGACGAATCGGAATTTATCCCCGATTACATGTAGACTCCCATGATGAAAATATATTGAAAATTTAACTTGCATCTTTGTCAAGAACAACTTAGAAATGCACGAGTGTCACAATTTTCGTCATGTTTTTCGTGGGACGATTGATTTTGCGAGAGTTACACTTCATATACAAGAATAAATTATACATGTTTCTAATCGTGAAAGCATTCGCCACAGCATAGCATTCTCTGATTTTGCAATATTCGAGCAGTAAAAACGAAAATTTCAATTTTTGACATGTACATACCTTGCGAAGGGTCATCGTGAACTCTCCTCCACCAAAACCGGAAGTTATCCTCACGAATTTCTTTGCAGAACCAACTGTTCTGCTTGTTCCGATTCCCAGCCGTGTATATAAAATATTTATTGTGTTGCAGCTAATTAATCATTATCAATTTTTACATCAGCAAAGGAAAAATATGCAGATTTATTTAAGATTTCGCTTTGATGGAACATTTGTTCAGTATATTGTAATGCATATTTTCATTTTTTGTACAATTTTACGTCTTGACATCTATTTAACGATCAGAACATATGAAAACGGAAGAAAACAATATAGTAATAGTACGGTAGATAAAGCAATTAAAGTTGCTCGAATATTGGTAATCAATTGTTGATTTGAAATGTACCGTATTATTAATGTGATTTGGTTAATGGCGTTGAACGCCACTTACAACACTATTTCAGTTTTAAGGTCGCGGTCAGTTTTATTGGTGGAAGAAACCGGAGAAAACCAACGACCTGCCGCAAGTCACTGACAAACTTGATCACATAAGGGTGTATCGAGTACACCTCGCCTGAGCGGGATTCCAAAATTCAGTTGATGACAACTGCAGTCGAACATATATATGGGTAGCTGAGTGATGTATTACTTTTGTTTATTAAGTCATACTATAAAATGAAAAACAAAATAATACGACACTGTGGGAACTATAAAATAATACGACACTGTGGGAATTATAAAATAATACGACACTGTGGGAACTATAAAATAATACGACACTGTGGGAACTATAAAATAATACGACACTGTGGGAACTATAAAATAATACGACACTGTGGGAACTATAAAATAATACGACACTGTGGGAACTATAAAATAATACGACACTGTGGGAACTATAAAATAATACGACACTGTGGGAACTATAAAATAATACGACACTGTAGGAACTATAAAATAATACGACACTGTGGGAACTATAAAATAATACGACACTGTGGGAACTATAAAATAATACGACCCTGTGGGAACTATAAAATAATACGACACTGTGGGAACTATAAAATAATACGACACTGTGGGAACTATAAAATAATATGACACTGTGGGAACTATAAAATAATACGACACTGTGGGAAATATAAAATAATACGACCCTGTGGGAACTATAAAATAATACGACACTGTGGGAAATATAGCATAATACGACACTGTGGGAACTATAAAATAATACGACAAATACGACACTGTGGGAACTGTAAAATAATACGAAACTGTGAGAACTATAAAATAATACGACACTGTGGGAATTATGAAATAATACGACACTGTGGGAACTATAAAATAATACGACACTGTGGGAACTATAAAATAATACGACACTGTGGGAACTATAAAATAATACGACACTGTGGGAACTATAAAATAATACGACACTGGGAACTGTAAAATAATACGACACTGTGGGAACTATAAAATAATACGACACTGTGGGAACTATAAAATAATACGACACTGTGGGAACTATAAAATAATACGACACTGTGTGAACTATAAAATAATACGACACTGTGGGAACTATAAATTAATACGACACTGTGGGAACTATAAAATAATACGACACTTTGGAAACTATAAAATAATACGACACTGTGGGAACTATAAATTAATACGACACTGTGGGAACTATAAATTAATACGACACTGTGGGAACTATAAAATAATAGGACACTGTGGGAACTATAAAATAATACGACACTGTGGGAACGGAACTATAAAATATAAACTTTGTAAAGAAAAACAAAATAATACGACACTGGGAACTATAAAATATAAACTTTGTAGAAAAAAAACAAAATAATACGACACTGTGGGAACTATAAAATATAAACTTTGTAAAGAAAAACAAAATAATACGACACTGTGGGAACGGAACTATAAAATATAAACTTGGCAAAGAAAAACAAAATAATACGACACTGGGAACTATAAAATATAAACTTTGTAGAAAAAAAACAAAATAATACGACACTGTGGGAACTATAAAATATAAACTTTGTAAAGAAAAACAAAATAATACGACACTGGGAACTATAAAATATAAACTTTGTAGAAAATAAACAAAATAATACGACACTGTGGGAACTATAAAATATAAACTTTGTAAATAAAAACAAAATAATACGACACTGTCGGAACTATAAAATATAAACTTTGTAAAGAAACATTTAGTGATCGGTTAGAATTTGAGTTAAATTAATAATCTATGAAAATGGTTTGAACGGAGACCCGTATACTAAGAAATTCTAAAGAACCCAGAGGGGTAACCAGAAGATGTAAATCGAAGTACAGATAGTACAATGGCCAAAAGAAAAAGGCAGAAACGACAACCAATGATTTACAAAACATTACATAGAAAGTTGAAGATTGAGCAACACTAACCCCACTAAAAACAGGGGATGAACTCAGGTGCTCCAAAAAGGTTATCAGTTCCTGCTCCACGATGTCGCCTTGTGGTGCCAATGTTGGATTTTATTTTATTAACTATCAAATCTGACGAATACGTTTCTATTTCAAACTATTAATTGATTCATAGTACATATAAAAATGGTAAGTGGGTGGTACATAATGCAATGAACTCTAACAAGCTGCTTCAGTATAAATAATTCAATGATAAACGAGGAATAAAGATTTCTGCCATATGTCGGTCATGATATATCGAAAACGTACTTTAACAGTCAGTTTTATTATTACGAAGTTACGTGCTATATAAAATGTCAACAATCTTTTGATTTATAATTCTAAATAAATAATCTTTATGAAAATCTTTAGGATAATTATACACATTATCTATTTGACAATATTTATGTCTTTTAATGTGAATGCGATTGAAAGACGTATGATAATAGAAATAATTTTAAGGTGATTTGTCATCTTCTTGGTAAAAAAAATCAATGCACGGATACTTATAGCTATAATGTTATAAAAATAAACAATCGTTATGATTAAATTTCGGCGTATATTATATTGCATATGATAATGGACAGCATGTACGCTATGTCTGAGTGACTAGCTCGCCGCTCGGAGAATATGTCACAACTTTAGTGGTGATAGGCACTAATTTCACAGGTAGTTGTAAATCCAACTACCATACGATCGCGACCACGACGGCTCCATCCAACCTTTTACAAAGCTACACATGTATCAACATCGTGCCGGATAAGATCGGATTCCGTACATAATACCAAAATAAAGTACAATGAAAGTGCAATAACTCTTAAATAACAAGGGAACGACAGACCATGCAAACTACTCCTTAACATATGCTTGTCTTTACACAGTGGATAGGATTGATTGATTGACTATTGTTTAACGTCCGACGAGCAGTATTACAACTATATTAAGGACAAGAACAAGTTCAATAGAATATAAAAACTATATAGGAAAATGGATGGATGGATGAATCGGGGCGTCGACTTTTGACTGCCACTGGATCAGTATGTATCGTTGGGTAGGGAGCTACTGCAAGATGACAAAGTATATTTTATGTACAAGGAGTGATGCCTTCACTAAATACGAACCCTAAGAGCGAAGTGTGTATTTGAATCGCCCAGAACAAATAATATCATTTTATGTTTCAAAAGATATACATGTGCTCCGCAACAGCAAGGTAAGAAAAATTTGAAGATACCAAAGGGATAACCAGAGATATATATCGAAGCAGGACAGACACTACAATGGTAAGAAAGGACAATGATTTACTAAACACTACACAGACATCCTAAGATTAAGACATACGAATTCAACTAAATTAATTAATTAATTAAATTAAACCAGGGTTAAAGTTACGATTACTGTTGTGGTGTTTAACGCCACTTTCAACAATATTTCAGTTATATCATGGCGGTCAGTTTTATTGGTGGAGGAAACCGGAGGTCCCGGAGAAAACCACCGACCTGCCGCAAGTCACTGACAAACTTTATCACAAAATGTTGTATCGTGAATGGTCTTACGGGTTAAGATTTGTTTTATTCAAAGGAAAGCTCATACCAGAATACATATTGGGCGAGGACGATCAAGCTGAAATCTTGCTGATCTCTAAAATATCTTTATGGGAAATGAGTCTTATATCTTTAGAGGACTGGTAACGTAATGGCTCGAATTCAACAACTTTAAATACAGCAATTAACGTAGTGATTGAGTGAATGACTGTTTAACGCTAAATGAGCAAATTTTCTGATATATAATTCTGAAATCAAATTACTAGATTAGTATAGATGATGATGTTGATGTCCGCTTTGTATTAGACAACACGCTTAGTTGGATGTTTATTGAGCTAACTAACTGCAACACTAGCCCGCGTGTAGAGATGTCGCCCCATCCGGACACATTCTGATTCTGAGCCTACCAGCAGAAATATCAAATACCAATTTATGGATTTTGGTGTGATCCGACCGGGACGCGAACCGCGATCTACCCCACCCCAGACGAACATGCTACATATTACTACTATTAAAATAATTATAGATTATTATATGGCATTTTTCATATCACATGTCACATTAACCCGAGACAGGCCCTTGGGCTAATATGGGTCGAGGGTTGATATGACATGTGATATGAAAAATGCCATATCATAAACCTATTTATCATATACTTCAATGCGTTTCTCTTCATATTTGTGAGAGCAGATCGTTTTCAGAAATCATGTAGTTTGATTAGGGATATGATGCAATAATCTCATATTATACCTACGTTTTTATTATATGTATTTAGAGACAAAATACTTATACAATTACACGTTTTATACAACAACACAAGATGATTCAATCTTTGGTTCATAAAGGAGTGTCATCATTCGTTGCATAACGAGCATTTTCCATGTTTTCTTCGTAATTCATTTTGACAGTAACAGACGACGGAAGTAAATAACGATACATTAATAACGAAAACTGATCGGACAGGAAAACGTGAATTTCGGAAGATTTTTTTTTCCAAAAAAAGACAAAATAATTGTGAAAAACTAAATACTCTATTTCATGCAAAATTTCCTGCGTCCATTTCGAAAAATCCATATTACACCTCCCATGTAATACGGATCAGCTTGTTACACCCCTTGGAGATATGACTTGTTGCATTTCGAATTTATCACATATGCAAAATTAAGCATATCTTGAGTAAATATATGATAACATTAATTAATAATACATTGCGTTGCATTAACTCTATGTATATGTGCTGTATTTTGTGTTTATTGGTATACCTTGCCAGGTAATATAATAAGGTTCGTGTTATAATTATGGTGTCTAACGCCACTTTCAACAATAGTTTAGTTATATCGTGGACGTCAGTATTTTTGGTAGAGTAAATCGTAGTACCCGGTGGAAACCACCGACTTGCCGCGAATAATTGTCAAACTTTATCACATAATGTTGTATCAAGTACACCTCGCCATGTGCGAAATTCGAAGTCATAACAGAGAAAATAAGAAAGAAATATGATTATCTTCTTAACTAATACCTCAGCGCAATAAACCATACAAATACATTTGAAACCAGTGATTTCTTGATTAAGGAAGGGAATGGTTCTGATGTGGTTGGAATATGTTGAACAATGACTAAATGGAGATTCTTAATTAAATTGTAAAATGTATAATTTATGTAAAGACAAAGCTGGATGAGTTAAATTATTCACGTCTTTAAGTACAGTTTCCAATAAAGAATAAGGATCGGCTTTGTGGTTGTTATTACATAGCGCAACATGAACGGAAGCATTTGTAAAATGCACCTCTGGGGGTAATTAGTTATTCATTATTATTGACGAATGCTTTAAACATTTGAAAATAAATACGAAACAAGTAACTGATGGGAGAACTTTGTGCAAAGTATTTGTCCTAAATTATGTACATCTACCTAGTATAATATTTGAGTGAGTGAGTGATTGTTGTTTAACGCCAACTCAGCAATTCTCCAGTTATATCATGGCGAGAGCAAGTTAATTTTCAATGTAATGATGATGAGGTCCGTTTTGTACTAGACCAACACGCGTAGTTGTATTTTTATAGTGCTAGCTCACTAAAATAACAGTCAGCGGATAGACATGTCGCTCCACTCGGACACATTATCCTGATTCCGAGCCAAATATTCTTTGTTTTTCTCCTTAATGCTGGGTGCTTAGCAAAGAAGCAACAAATGCCAATTTAATAGTCCTGGGTGCTCGACCCCACGATCTGTCGCACTCCATTACACTACCGATGCGGTTATATAATTAAGAAATAAATCATGAAAGCCAGAATGTGTTGGGAGTTTTAACATGGATTGGCGGATAAAATTTACTAATATCCGCCAATCCATGCTAAAACTCAAAACACATTCTGGCTTCCATGATTTATTTCAATTCTGATATGTCTAAGAGTACAAATACGGTAGTATACTTTGATTGGAAGACAGTAATTTATATTTACGTTTGCGGAAAATGTCGCACACAATTTATGCTGCCAATGGAAAAGTCAGTCACATTCACCGGCGCATGTGCGAATGAGATTATACCATCGATAAATCGCTCGTTTGTCTACAAAGCGAAAGAAGGACGTCATGTTAGAATAATTGATAACATCTGGGGGTGTTTCTAAAAAGTTTTCTTTTGAGGTAAAAGTGATCATGTTTGATATACAGGTAAAACAGTTATTATCAATCTCTTGTTAAACTATTTGTCATTACAATGTTAGTTTTAGTTTAAACTTTACAATCTAATGTTTATCTCCCTTGCTTATGAGGGGCCGTTGTGGTCGTGATCCTATGATAGTTGGATATATAACTGCCTGTGCATATCACCACTAAATTTGTGAGTTCGAATTCCGGTCATTGCGAGGTGTATTCGATACAACTTTATGTGATAAAGTTTGTCAGTGACTTGCGACATGTTGGTGGTTTTCTCCGGGTACTCCAGTTGCCGCCACCAATAACACGATATAAATGAAACATTGTTGAAAGTGGCAGTAGACACCACAAATCAACCTACCATATATTAAAATTTAGTTGAATAGAAAATTAATGATACAGGTTCATGTGAGCCTCTAGTTATATTATTTCTGACAAAAATTTAATTAAAAAATAAATTATATTTCTAGAAATATTTTTAAAAAAATAAAGGATTTATGTAAATCTGACTTAATATTGCAGATTTAACTCATTTAATTATTAGTAAGCAAGCCAAATAAGATAATTATGAAGATTACCAAAAGGATAATCAGAAGCAGCAAATCAAAGAATGTCAGAAAATACAACGACCAAAAGAAAAGGGAAAAAAGGACAACCAATTATCCGCAAAACACTGCACAGAAAACCAAAGATCGAGAAACACGAACCCGACTAAATAATTCTTGCCATAGACAAATATCAGGTCATTTTGTTTCCCACATTAATGATAAAATAACTATTGCTCGCATTTGTGTTCATTATTAAAATCAAAAGATAAATTGTGTAATGTTCAAGATTATAGCGTTCTTTATAACACATGTCCGCCCGGTTAATTTGAGAGGGTTGACATTTTACTGACAAAGAGACTTGCATGACCGCTTCATTTCACTAAGAGGGGATATTTGGGCAATAAAACTCTCAAATCCGCCACTTTTGGCTTCGCGTCGGTCACTAGTTCATTCGTCCCGGTCAATAGTCTACCCCTTGTGAAAATAGATCTCGCTATTGACCTCGCGTGCAGTTATTAAGTATATACTAAAACATATGTCTCCGTCCAAATAAGGAAGGAAGACATGGCGTGCTATTACATAATATAAAACATGGTAAGTAACATTTACGACATAATTGATCAATTTATATCAGTATTAATTGAATTTTCATTACAACAAAAACGTCAGTTCGTAGCAATAGTCATCTCAGTTATTGCTAACTAAAACGCAAATAGTAAATTTGACGTCCGACAATAAGAGTACTGTCCATATATACGCGTGCAGTCTCTCTATGCGATTTGAACCGCATCGATGGCGTAATGGTTAGCGTGCTCGCCTCGAGTGCGGTAGATCGTGGGTTCGAGCACCGGTCGGGTCAAATCAAATACTATGAAATTGGTATGTATTGCTTCTCCGCTAAGCACGCAACATTAAGGAAAAAGAGCTAAGACCGGTTGGCTCACAATCAAGATAATGTGTCCGAGTGGAGCGACATGTCTACCCGCGGAATGTTGTTTCAGTGAGCTATCACTATAAAAATCCAACTCAGCGTGTTGGTCTAGTGCAAAGCGGAGGTCATCATCGTCTCATTGATAATTAACTTGTTGTCGCCATTTTATAGCTGAAAAATTGCTGAATTGGCGTTAAACAACAATCACTCACTCACTCTATACGGTTTGATAAATAAATAAAAACTATATCACCAAAGAACACACTTTATTCTTTATGTATAAACTGTCTGAGCGAGTTTCTCAATTAAACGTAGACAATAATATCAATACATAGAGAGCTATTATTGTGAATAAAATTCTGTATGCATCACGTTTCTAATTACCGTCTATTTAAAGAGTTGTATCAATTCTAAAACTCTTTTATATGAAGCTATTAAAAAAGCATTTGAAGTTTGATCAATTACAAATAAATTGTATTGAATTGTCAAGTGTTGGAATGTCTATATGTGAAGTGATGTCAATCATTGCTTTTGCTTCCGTTTTAATACTCCTCGAATTGTGTCATTAACTGTCGGCTTTAACTATAACAGTACAGTCAAATAGCATAGTTAATGATTTATCACCGGATTTTGAACAAGAGTTATATTACGGGTTCCACAAAAGGGCAGGGAATGCCTCATATTCCGGAGCACCTGAGTTTACCACCGGATTTTAGTGGGATTCGTGTTGCTCAATCTTTAGTTTTCAAAATTTGTTAGAAAGGATCGGAACAGTTTTAGAGGGGGTGTTCTGATATATGTTTCAAATGAGATCAATGCAAGTGTTAAACAAAGAACAGATCTTGAATTTAATGAAGGGGAATTGATATGGCTTGAGATTTCGATAAAACATTTCAAGCTATAATTATGTTCTGTATACCGCCCATCAGGTGGCTCGAATAACTTCTGGGATCTTTTTGATTATTCTATTGAGCAAGTATTCAATGTAAGTCAAAATATTTTTATAATTGGTGATCTGAACGTATATCTTTTGAGAGAAAGAAACCATCGACTTAATGAAATAGCTTCATTCTTTGAATTAAGAAATACTATTCACGAACCGACTCATATGGGATCACTCTTGAACCTAATATTTGTTTCAAATTGTAACTTACTAATAGACTCTGAAGTAATTAAAGTAGAAAGAAACATAAATGAACATGATGCAACTCTTATTAACTTGAATATACGCCAATACGTTAGAACAACGCTAAAACGGAAGGTATGGCTTTATAGAGAGGCTGCTTTTCCATCTCTTAACAATGCAATTTATGATTATGATTGGGATTCGTTTCCTCATGACACTATTGATGTTGATACAATGAATAAAAAAAATACAAATAAATATTTCGAATTTTTGAATGAGCACATCCCCTCTAAGATTGTTCAGATACGACAAAATGACAAACCTTGGTTTAATACGGAATTAAGGAGGGAGATGAGGATCGGTTGCGTAGAGTGGCCAGGGAGAAAAATGACTAACATCGCGTGAATAAATACAAAGCACAGCGAAATAAAGTAAACAATATGGCAAAATATGCGCGTGAACAATTCATTTATTCTGGTGATGAAATAGTTGATTCCTTTTTGAAAAAGGATGCGAAGGCATTTGGTCCTTGATTAAACGACTAATGAAGGGTACCTGCACAGCTTTTGTTCTACCACCTTTATTTGATAGCGCGACGGGTGAGATGGAGCAATCTGACAAAGCAAAAGCCGATCTATTGAATAAATATTTTTGCTCCATTTCGTCTGTCAATGATTCTGATATTGACCCCCAACCTTACCTTTAAGAGCAAACAATAATCTTATTGACATTAATGTTACAGAAGATGATGTTAAAGATGTACTGAACAATTTAAAACCTGCCAAAGCTTGTGGAAGTGATAACATACGTCACCAAATGCTAAAAGGCACGGCCGACTCCATTTGTCGACCTCTTTGTAAAATCTTAATCGATGGATAGAAACATGCAACTATCCTTCTCAGTGGAAATTAGCTCGGGTCATGCCCATTTTTAAAAATTATGACAAATCTAATCCCTCCAACTATCGACCAATCTCACTATTAAGCTGTGTTGGAAAGGTGATGGAACGAGTGGTATATAAGTATATTTACAACCATATTATTGATAATTCGTTGCTTTATCAATCTGGTTTTCTCCACGGTCACTCTCTTGTCTATCAACTGATCGAGATTTATGAAAAAGTATACAATAATTTGGATAATAGAATTTCCAACATTTTATTTTTTTGTGACATCTCAAAAGCATTGGATAGAGTATGGCATAGAGGATTAGTAGAAAAATTAATGTCTTATGGCATATCTGGGCCCCTTTTAGATTGGACGATATATTATGTAACCAACAGAAAACAATTTGTAATGGTTAATGAAGCTATGTCTTCCGTTGGTTCAGTCACAGCTGGGGTGCCACAGGGATAAGTCTATTTTTAATAAATATTAATGATATAACAGACAATCTTGGAAATATAGCCCGACTATTTGCAGACGCTACTTCCCTCCATTACGCCGGATCTGACATTTTAGCTTTAGAAACCCAGATTAATGATGATCTACAAACATTAAATGACTGGGCAAATCAATGGCTTGTAGACTTCAACTCCCAAAAGACCAAAGCGTTGATAATTTCAAACACTGCATATATTGACCCTGTTATTAAATTCAACGATGAGCAGGTTGAAATTGTAGAATGCCATAAACACTTAGATGTAACTTTCTCTTCGGATGGAAAATGGACAAATCATATCAATAACATAATTGAATCTTCTATGAAACAAATAAATGCTTTGAGAAAACTTACATATATACTATCTTCCAAAAACTTGTCAAATATTTATCTGACTTTTATTAGACATTTACTCGAATATGCATGTCAAGTTTGGGATGGTTGCTGTGAAAGTGAAGTAGAGAGATTTGAGAAGGTCCAATTAGGGGCCGCTAGAATTGTTCTTGGTTTGACTAAATTTGCTAGTCGAGAATCCCTATATTTTGAAACTGGTTAGAAGACTCTGACTGAACGACGGAAAAACAGGAAATTATGCATATTTGATAGAATGTATAATAATATATACCCTCAATACTTAAGTGATTGCTTGCCATCATTGGTTTCCAATGTAAGTGGATATAACCTACGAAACAATGATAACTATGTGGCCATTCGTACTAGATTAAATGTTTATGCAATATCATTTGTCCCATCTACTATTTCTCTTTGGAATAACTTAGAAACATCTATCAGGAGTACACCAACATTAGACAGTTTTAAAATCAAACTGAAACCACCGTTATTTAAACCACCAAAATACTTTGGAGAAGGGTCGAGGAGATTAAATATCATACATGCTAGACTGCGTCATCAATGCAGTTCTTTGAATGCGGATTTATATCGAATAAACTTAATAGAAAATCCAAATTGCAACTTCGGTGCACCATATGAGGATGTTATTCATTATTTTTTGGAGTGTCCTTTGTATCAAATTCAAAGAGCTAACATATTAATGACATTGAAAACATTGAACTAAATATCGAAACCATTCTATTTGGCAATGAGGATTTAGGTCTTCAAATAAATACCAATATTTTTGAAAAGGTGCGCACATTTATAAGCCGAACCAATAGATTCCCAACAGGTCAATAGAGTCTACCTAAAAAGAGTTACATTTTGATATGTATATGTCTATGTATGTCGCTATCATATATATGTAATTGTATTTCTAAGGAGAGGACAGTCATTAAGTTGGAATAACTTGTTGTCCAATCCTTTTGCTTTTTATGTAATAAAATAGTATTAAGCTAAGCAAACCTCAATGTCACAAACGATACTGGAAACGCATGGGACTATACCAATGTATCAATTATTATACAAAAAAAAAACACAAAAAAACCACACATGCCTAACGAGATTCAACTCAAGTGGCGAAAATAAATTAGAAATAAACTTTGTTATAGAAACAGCGATCACAATCGAGGATCCCCAATGATAAGAATCTATATCATATTTGAAGGGAAACAATCAAATATTATTTCAAATAATACAATCTACTTCCAGCACACTTCAAATTCAAGCTAAATCAAAGTGACCTTTTCTACCCATGAGTCGAAATGACCTTGGCGTTAGTATTTTGTATCCAACAATCGAAGGGATTTAAGATTGCAGATCTAACTTATTTAATTATTAATGTTCAAAAATATTTTTGAGATTTGAAAATGATAATATTCCACAAATGTTTACTCATACCTTGCAATTGAGACACTTCAATTCAATGTTATTATATCACACTCATGTATAGATATTTTGGGTTATATTTCACTTACTAATTTGTTGATTTCAATAACTGTAAACTGGACAATAATAATTCTAAAAAGTAAAGTTACTTTATAATGTTCTTTTGTTTCCTTTTTTTTACATAGAAATGTTCAGACAGATTTTAAGTGCAGTATGGTCGTTTATTGGTTTATTCTGGAGATGATTAGACGACCGTCAATCCTATGTCATTTCCTGTCAAGTGTCATAGATATATAGGTTGTTTTTAGTGCATTCAGGTTATTGTTGGAATAATTAGTTTCCATATCCAGACAAATGAATACATGTCAAGTCCAGAGGTTTAAAGCAAACAAGGAAAAATACCATGTTAAATTTCAAGTTTTCTTAACCATTAAAATTAGGTGTAAAAGTGTATAAAGTACATTTAATATAAAATATGCAGCACTGTTGTTCTAAATTTTATACCTGTGTTCAACAACTGTGTTTAAACGTTCTTGCAATTTCGCTAATTGCATGTGGTATCCGCGATATGGTAAACTCAACATAATTACAGGTTGAAAAGGTGTACTACCACTAAACATGGGTACCAGTCGAAAAGAACGTATGGGAAAGTAGTACATAAACAGAAAATGGATTCCTACATTGTTGGAAAAAAAATAAACCCTATTAGATACTGCAAAATACTGAATGTCAGCAGAAACCTACATATTTTAGGATAATTTTAAGCCCATATTTGATGTCCTTGTGGTTTTAAATAAAAAATTGATTGCATTGGAAAGAAACCACCTGAATTTGTGTTAAATCGAAAGTGAAAGTAGGATTTTTGACGGTAGACATCTTCAGACTGTCTGTTTTTTCTTATATGCCATTAAATGTATGTTGATTTTCGGAGTTAAGCTTCCTATTAGGTACCCCTTCCATGAGATATGAGTGTCACTTAGATTAAACTTAAGATGAATCCTGTATGAAAGCTCATTTTTTTTTTATTTAACATAGAAGGCTATGGAGAATTCTTTAGTGGTATTACACCTTTTAGGCAAAAAACAAGAAACTTGTTTTTGATGGTACCACACTCAAATTGGCTTTGAACAGTCACAACAGACCCAGTTTGACATTTTCCACACCAAAATGTTACAAAATACATCAAGGTGTCATGTTACAGCTTCAATATGAATATTATGCAATATTTTGGAAAATATTCCCCATGCACTAGATGTACATGCACAGAGGGTATTGAAATATAACTTTATACTTATTTATGACTTTACAATTATTGAGACTGGTAGATTTAATGTGTTTTTGTAGTAAAAGGGCAGATGATGTTGAAAAAGATTGCTAAAATTAAGAATTTTAACAATTTCATGTTGCGGCATTTAGTCGACTTCAAATACGGTATATGATGATACTGTTTTTGAAAATTTTATAATCCTACTTGTTTTTCCTGATAAATTTTGGTAGTTATAGTTAGAACACATGTAAAATGTACAAATGAAAAAATATAAGGCTATAGAAAGCAGCTTTATTTCAGAATTATGTACTTAAAACCAGGTAATTTTAGTGATCCCAGGAGAATTGTATTTGTCACTGGACATTTATTGTTAATTTTTCAAATTGTCAATGTGGATTTTATATTTTAGTGTATAAATTGACTGTAAATGTACATTTGTGCATCCGGCTAACTTGAAACATAACAAAAGTTGTCAAGAAATATTCATTTATTGAGTTTTGAAGAAAATTACAGTTGCAGGTCACAAGAAATAACAGAAACCTGAAAATCAACAATCATAATTTTACATATTTGGGCAGTTTGAAGTAATTTTTGCTTAATATCTAGGTATTAGGTCTTATTTAATGTCTTGCAATGCATAATTAATGGGAACATAGCATGAATTAACATAATTTAGTATATTGTGAGATAATTTCTAGGAGGCAAAAAAAAAAGGGGGGTTATGCTTAAAATAAAAATTTTCATATTAATTAGATGTTAAATGTACAAATGAAGCATATATACATGTCATAAGATGCTTATTGCGTTGAAAATCAGCTTCATACTTGTAATATATTGAGATAAAAAGCCATTGTCATGTTATTTCACAATCTCAACTCAACAGCTGAAAAATCTGATTTTTTCATTAAAAGCTTCATGGAGGTACCTTTGTATATGGACATTAATTCTTTCAAATATTGGACTGCCATATACCTGATATAGTTTTTTTGACTGGATATTGATATAGGAATATAAATAAGGCAAAGAAAAGGTTAAAGAAACAAGTTTTTATTGCTCTTAGGTGTACTACCACTAAACATGGGTACCAGTCGAAAAGAACGTATGGGAAAGTAGTACATAAACAGAAAATGGATTCCTACATTGTTGGAAAAAAAATAAACCCTATTAGATACTGCAAAATACTGAATGTCAGCAGAAACCTACATATTTTAGGATAATTTTAAGCCCATATTTGATGTCCTTGTGGTTTTAAATAAAAAATTGATTGCATTGGAAAGAAACCACCTGAATTTGTGTTAAATCGAAAGTGAAAGTAGGATTTTTGACGGTAGACATCTTCAGACTGTCTGTTTTTTCTTATATGCCATTAAATGTATGTTGATTTTCGGAGTTAAGCTTCCTATTAGGTACCCCTTCCATGAGATATGAGTGTCACTTAGATTAAACTTAAGATGAATCCTGTATGAAAGCTCATTTTTTTTTTATTTAACATAGAAGGCTATGGAGAATTCTTTAGTGGTATTACACCAAAAGTAGACATGCTGCGCAGGTGTTGATACAACAGCCTATTACTTGTTAAATTGGAAAACATTGATCAACAAACAATGCTCAGACTAACTAAAAATGAGAAACAGCAAGCAATAGGACTGGTCCGATACGTTGAAGATGTTCCTAATTTCGGAGTTTCAAAATATCGACTAGGCGCTCATATCAAGGACCAGTACTAACACAACGTCACCAACGTTTGAGACTGCTATGGACACGCCAAGATCTCCGCTGGAATCAGATTTAAAGAACACAGTCATTTTAAGCGACGAATTATGATTCTACTTGCGACGAGGGGACGGACATGTCAGAGCATAGTTAAAATGTAATGAACTATAAACACTGACATTTGTGTGAATGAAGTAGATTTTTACTCAGGCGGAAGCGCAATAATATTGGACGGGACATCATTTCACCATCGTACCCAGGTTAATATTGTCAATGTTAACTTAACAGGAGAACGTTATAGAGATTAGGTGTTTCAATTGCAAGGTATGAGTAAACACTTGTGGAATATTATTATTTTCAAATCTCAAAAACTGTTTTTAGAAATTTGCATTGGTTTTCTTTTAAAATCTTCCAATTCAAATTGTTTTTGCATAGCAATAATTTTATTCAATTTCAAATAAATTGTAAAATGACTTTAGGTATCGTATCTATTTTTAGCCAGTATATAATAAGTCAAGTATTTAATACATTGATCATATACAATACACGGTATACATTACATCATGCTCTTTATGTCCGAACTATGGGTGTTGTTACATAATGTATTAAGTTCTCTGTCATACAGACAAGGGTTGATATTACCTATCATAGTATGTTAAAATGTACAAATCAGTGTATCCTACTGGCAATAGTAATCATTTGTTTGGTACCCGAGGCAATTTCCAGGACTCCACCTACAGAGCTGCCCAGCACACCCACAGATGCCTGATAGGGTACGCCAGCTCGCTGCGGTTATCAATTTATTATACGGAGCGCCTTACAATGAACCATCGTGTGCACAGGTCCGGATGATCATATAGGCTAGTATAGGCTGTAGCCTCAAGCTTGGGTTTCCCTGAAAATAGTTTATTTCAATAATTTGCATTAAGTTTACTTCAGGCTATGTAAAATATATCACGGATAAAACATATTCAAGACGGTGTGAGCGGAGGGGGGGGGGGGCATAATTTCATTAGCCTAGGGATTCTAAAAGGTCATAATCCAGCCATGGTGTGTGCGATGTTTGGAGAGCTACACACTGCTCCTTCCAGGTTAGATACCCTTTGTGTAGGCACTAGAAACCTTTCCTCCCTGCCAGACTCCCCTTTTCTCCCATTTGCAATCAGACGTCATTGCCTCTATTGTTCCACTTCTCTCTCAAATAAAACTTTTATGCACCGATGAACTTATTCTCGTTCTCTACTGTATACCCGTGAAATATTTGCCGCTGGACGTTAAGAAACCAGCAATCAATCTATTAGATATTTGCTATCAAGGATTTGTGATCAAATTAATGATTGATAATTCCTAACAGTAAATTGTACTCTCTTGCGTAGAACCTTGGATACTTTCTGTTTGTGTCACATCTGATACACTAATTTATTTGCATTATTTTCGTATTAGGATGCTCTTTTTAGTAGACAAATTTCTCACTGTTTGATTAACTGGCTGTTGGAAATAAAACTTAACGGGTGGGTGGCAAGAAGTTGTGATAATTCCTTTGTTTTGTGTTACCTTTATCCTGATCGCGTGCTTGTTAGCAGCAACCCTCTACTCAGGAAATCCTGATAAGGACGAGTTACGGTACAAAAAAGTATACGAATGTACTACAATGAATGGCTTTATTGATCCCAAGGATTTTAAATCATTTGGTTTTCCAATCTTTCGACTTTGAGCGTACCTGATGAAGGTGATTCCAGATACGCTTCGTGCAGGCTAATTTGGTATCTACGTTTTTATTCATATAATAAATATTTTCAATGTTAATTCTATATCAGTTGTATTTCATATCGCCAATATCAATTAGAACTGGATATTGGTAGATTATTAAACTCCTGGAAATCCGTGATGCAGAGATGCCGGAAACAAGTTAATTGATAAATCTGTATTCGGCTACCATGTGGTATTGTAATATACTTGTGGGTGGATGTATTGATCGCTACCAAAGACCAGTAGATCAATCCTAGCAGAAAATGTTTATTAGAGCGGATGTAAATAAAAACTATGTGGAGAAAGCCAGCCATATATATATGTTCGTTCTACTTTTCCAATTCTTTGCTCCTCAATACAAACGTTTCATCGACCATCGGTTGATTTGGCATCACACAGACACTGAATAAAAAAGACATTGTATGAAATGCAAAGATATCTAAGGTTCTCCTCCCTCGGGCATAGGTAACCATAGCTGATTTTGGATATCCTGTTTATGCCCTTTGGTTTTATTGCTTCCAAATGTTGTGCGCACTAAATTTGATATCTACGTTTATAGTTTCTAACATATGTACAATTACATGTTAATAAGCCAAACGTTGTGTATGGTCAGTGTCGGGTATTCTGAAGAGTTACCTGTAATTACATACATGACTAAATGTGTCCTCTGAAGACAGGTTAAACAAGATATGATTATAATCTAGCGATTATGGAGTCTCCCAAACCGGCCACTGACAACAGGTTTAAAAAATAAATCAAAAGCTAGCTTTGAAATCGAACAATGTTGAATTTTTACGGTATTGTGGCGGCCATTTTGAAAATGGAGACCGGTAGAAATTTTTCGATGTCGGGAATCAATTCTGGACGTTGAAATCGAACAATGTTGAATTTGTGCGGTATTGTGGTGGCCATTTTGAAAATGGCAACCAATTTTTCGATGTCAGGAATCAATTCGGGACATCATAATCTACCCACATATGAAATGTCGTTGAAATCCAACAATGTTGAATTTTTGCGGTATTGTGGCGGCCATTTTGAAAATGGAGACCGGTAGAAATTTTTCGATGTCGGGAATCAATTCAGGACGTTGAAATCGAACAATGTTGAATTTGTGCGGTATTGTGGTGGCCATTTTAAAAATGGCGACCGGTAGAAATTTTGCAATGTCGGGTATCAATTGCGGGCCATCATTATCTACCCACATATCAAATTTTGATGATATCGAACAATGTGGAATTTTTGCGGTATTGTGGTGGCCATTTTGAAAATGACGACCGGTAGAAATGTGTCAATGTCGGGAATCAATTCGGGACATCATTATCTACCCACATATAAAATTTGGATGATATCGGACAATATTGAATTTGTACCGCCCATTTTTTATGCCGTGTTTTGGCAGACATTTTGAAAATTGCAGACATCTTGAAAATTTTGAAAACGCAGAATTGCTCCTCTAATGGTGACCTATCAAATGTTATGTCTCTATCATTATCCATTTAGAAGTTATCAATATTAATGTACGAAATTTCAACTTTCCCACAGGATTCTATAGTAACCCCCACCCCCTTTGAACCCCTCGAAATATAACTTTGACCCCCTTTACCACAAAGCTGGAAACATATATCTATAACTCCACCAAGTTTCATGAAATTATGTCCAGTAGTTTCTGAGATCTGCCGTGGACAAGTTCATGGTGCACGGAAAGAAAGAAAGAGAATAATAATAATAATAATAATAATAATAAGAAACGGAGCAAAAACAATAAGTCTGCAAACGTTGTTTGGGAGACTTAACTATATGTGTACTTTAATATAGCTATCCTGCTATATCAACGGTATTCTGAAGAGTTACCTGTAATTACATACATGACTAAATGTGTTCTCTGAAGACAGGTTAAACTATATGTGTACTTTAATTTAGCTATCCTGCTATATCAACGGTATTCTGAAGAGTTACCTGTAATTACATACATGACTAAATGTGTTCTCTGAAGACAGGTTAAACTATATGTGTACTTTATTTGAGCTATCCTGCTATATCAACGGTATTCTGGTTAGGTCCTTTTGTTTTCTTGCTCCCAAAGATTTAAAAAAAATGTTGGCTTTCAAATATTTTGGCTTTGAGCGTACCCGATGAAGATTATTCCCGAACCGCGTTGTGCGCACCGAATTTGATATCTACGTTTTTATCTTAATGTTAATCATTCTGACGGTCTATTTGTTAGCTTTACAAGTAATAATAATACGTTTTAAACAAGCATTCTATAAATCCATTGAGAACTTATTTCTAGATTCACTGATGAGAAGGCAGATTATAAAATTGATTACCATTTTATGTGAGTTAGCATGCCTGACAAAACAACACACATTATCTAATCGACATAATTTAATAGTTTCATTACCGTTTGTCTTAAACGCGTGAAATCAGAAGTGAAAATTCAAACCATGTAACTTCTCAGATTGGACTACTAGAAGTAGTCGTTTTAAGCTAACAAATACGTTCTCGTTTATACTGCACTGTTAATAAATGACAATAGATGTTTAATGGAAATAGAAGCTGACAGAGAGGATTTTAATTAGCAGAACACCACTTAGTTGTTGTAATTTATACAATCTATAAATTATTTGAAAATTGCTCTGGAAGCAATAACATGCTTTAATTCCGCATTATCAATATGGAGGAAATTGCATTGGGAGTGCAATGGTTCCGTTGCAACGGAATCATTAAATAGCTAACTGTCGATAATGCTGTTCTAGAGAAAATCTATATAAACACATCTAAAAATCATTAGCTATTTCCGTTTTATTTGTCGTAAATTTTGAAAATATATGCAGATGAAAAGAACAACATGACATTTATTATCCAACCTCACACACAAATATTGACCCCTTCTTATCATGAAATACAGAGGAAACCATTTTCACGTTGCTTTTATGAACGCAAATGTATAATCAATAGATGAAGGATGGTTTGTACACAAATGGAAACGGTTTTATTTCTTCCATTCACATTTTCAGATGTCATACATGATTATTATAGATAAAATAAAAATAAAAACGTAGATATCCTGTGTAGTGGGTACAACGCGTTTCTGTAATAACCTTGATCAGGTACTCTCAAAATCTAAAGGTTGGAAAGCCAAATAATTAAAAAATGTTTGGGAGTAATAACATCAAAGGGCCTAAACAGGATACAGTCGTTTCGGTGTACTGAGATCCATTTTTAGATCTGAAAGCTGATATGGTTCATTCGTAAGACATTCATATTTTAGATAATTTTGAAGATACATAATCTGAAGCTGTAATTTACAGTTCCTACATATGTATATTTAAAAAAAATTAAAACTAAGGTTTTCCTCCCTCAGCCATAGCTGACCATAGCCGATTTCTGCTATACAGTATAGGCACTTTGGTTTTATTGCTCCCAAACTCTTAAATTATTTGGCTTTCCAATATTTCGATGATGAGCGTACCGGATGAAGGCTATTAAAACGCGCCATGCGCACTAAATTTAATACCTACGTTTTTATTACTGTAAATCGAAGAATGATAGACAATACAAGATTTGGTCAGCTATATGCTATTTGTGATGTCAAATATGTCTTCATAGACAATCGTCCTTTAAGTGAAATATTTGTTTTTGGTATAACTGGCCCCGCATGAGTATTATTGCTGGTTGCATGTCATCTATATATTTTAGAAACAAAATATGCAGATGATAGAATATAGAAAAAATGAGATGATTCTCCACTTTTTTTCTGCCGATCAGACATAAGAAGATAATATTTAGAATCCTCGAAATTAAATGACAGAGCTGAACTCAAACTGTATATAAATTGACACATGTAATTTTACCCATCGAACATATTTTTATCATTTGCTACGATGGAACATGTGTACTATTATCATCGCTTTGCTACCGTTGTCAGCTGATGACTTTTACGTTTTAAACTTATTTTAAATACACACTAAAGTACATTGGAACGAGACTGCTTTCGACTGTTTGCTAAGGTATTGTGGTTTATGTGCTACTGAAAATGCAAGTTTTTCTTATTGCTATAATTTATAAATATTTTCTGTGAAACCGCTTAATTGACGGTACCATAACATTGCAGGAATTCGCATTAGTTTTGTTCGATGATAAGGAGATCAGAAAACACATACACTGCTGCAATAGGCGTAGAGATTAAAGTAGGACTCGAGGGGACAAAACCAAACACTTTTTCTAAATAAAAACCACTATACTGATATAACATTAACTGTACATACAGGATAATTGAGCCTCTGATTTCAAACTCTTCTTGACAATGATGCGCAGGAAATATATTTATGATAATAATAAAAACATAGATATTCAAAATGAGTGCACATTACACGCTTCCGGAACAACTTCTTCAAGAAGAGTTTGAAGATATCAAAAGGGTAATCAGAAGCTATAAATCTAAGATACCAAAGGGGTAATCAGAACCTATAAATCTAAGATACCAAAGGGGTAATCAGAAGCCATAAATCTAAGATACCAAAGGGGTAATCAGAAGCCATACATCGAAGGACAGAAAACAGAATGGCAAAAACAAAAAGGACAAAAGGATAAACAACAATCTACAAAGCACTACACAGAAAGCTAACAATCGAGCAACACGAACCCCACTAACAACCGGGGGTGAATGCAGGTGTTCTGGAAGGGTAAACAGTTACTGTTTCACTAGTCGTGTTACTCTAGTTACAAACCGGGAATTACTTGTGACAAGTGTGACATATCCGTGGTCATTTTTGACACAGATATTCCATAACGGTTCCCCAAGCACGCTTAAAATCAAAAGAATGTTTTAAGCTGTAAACTGCACAATATTAGATCTATCGCTTTGCATAAAAATAATAAACATTCTAATATGACGTCTATAAAACGGCACACACGATATTACTCAATAACTCTATATTTAGCGCAAGTGCGGTACACAACAAATCTGGCTGTTCCATGTGACTCCCGCTATGAAATTGCCGTGACGACCGAGTGTAAGCAAACAAAACACCGGCATATAACGTATTTCTAAAGTCCTTAAAATAAAAATTCCCCCTCAGTTATAAATACATATTCTGTAACTAAGTATTTTTTTATCATTTGTTTTGAAAATTTACATTTGGGGATCCCCAGTACGCACACATACATTCCATTGATATGTGTCGGCCATGAATAACAAAATGCACTAACCTTGTTTTCCTACGTATACATTGATAATTGGACGGTGATGTAATTAAGTTACTGATATTTTCCAATTTGATGGCATTTTGAATTTTGCTACTCAAACAAGTAAAATGCTCACAAAATCGTAAAATAAATCAGTAACCAGCTTGTGTCATTCAGTGTCCCTTGTAAACAACGTCACAGGATGACGATATATTACAAAAGTCAAAGTCGATAGATGGTTGTCTTAAGTACTTTTTCCGGAATTTGTTTGTATGTCAACAATACAAGCTTTTTTTCATTGGTATTTATTTTTCTATTTCATATCTAACAATAATTGTCGATTATTAACAACTATTCAAGTGTTCGATATTATGTTTGACAACTCCGCTCCGCCATCTTGTTAGCGCTCGAAATGATGAACGAATGAACTCCGACTTTTTTTTTAAATATTTTTACGCAGGAATTGTTCAATCGAATCTATGTTGGAAAATACATAATAAATATGTTTTTCATGTTAACATCCATATCTTTGTTTTAAAATATCTCGTTCAAAAGCAAATAATTCAAAATCAATTCAAAATTTCCGAAGGAGGTAAATGGAACAGCCACCAAATGCCGTGTGTATACAGTTCACGAAAGGTTAAAAGTTACCGTATTTGTCCTATTAGAATCTAAATAATTCATGACAGGCATAGAGTTGTGCAAATTTACACATGGGCTGGGCCTTTATATTCTTAGATTTTAACCCTCGCTGTCGCTCGGGGTAAAATTAGAATATGAATGCCCAGCCCATGTGTAATTTTGCACAACTCTATGCCTGACATGAATTATTTCTTAAATATATTAAATGGTATGACTTTCGAGTATGATTTTTGTGTTCTCAATCAAATAGCAAGCAAACTTTATCAATACAGTAAGCATTTCATTAATCACAGTTCACATATTTTTTCCATAGTTGCAATCATGATATTATTACCACGTGGCTTTGATACCTACTTGTAAGGTTAGTTTTAAGTTTTTGGTATTTAACATCACTTTCAACAATATTTTAGATAAAACCACCGACCTGTCACAAGTCACAGACAAACTTTATCATATAATGTTGTATCGAGTACACCCTGCCATGAACGGGGATCTATCTAATAACATGCTTGTAAGGTATAATGCTATTTATGTATGTCTTATGTGGTGCACTGAATTTCGTGGGTTCGTGGTATCACGAATAAAAATAAATTCACAGTATGTTTATAATGATAATGCCCGATAATCTATGTATGTATTAGAAGTAAAGTCTACCTCTGCTCATTTTTCGAATACTCCCAAGAATAGTTAAAAATATAAATCGACAGTATACAAACAGCATGAAGTTTTTGTAGCGAAAAACAATGATATTGATACACTAACTATGATATACAGTTATATAGACCATAATGGAGTGGGCGTCACACTATGCAACAAATGTACCATATCTAATAGTACTTATTTAGTCACATGACCAGTATATCCGACTTTTGAAATACAGCAACCAATGAGGTACTCTTGTTCAGTAGATGTAGGTATGGTTCAAAATGTATGTAATAATGATAACAAAAATTCGAAAGTTTTCAATGTTCAAAAATATAATGTATTGTTTTTTTTCTCTAATAACTATAATAGCAGTTCTTAATATCACAAAACCAAATGTCAAAGTCATTCGTCATTCTCATGTTCGAGTAATGTAAGCTTCTTGCAACTTGACATATCTGCTGTCAGGATCCATTGTCGGAGAAGAATTACTAGAACTCCGAGAATTCCTTGTATCCGACGACTGAAAGCGAATCCTGACATTGGGCACCATTTTGGTTTTCGGTGTTTTTACGGCACCGTTTTTACCACGCACAACACTATCATTCAGTGAAATGTCTGACTGCGTATCAATGTTTGAATGACCCCTGGAGTTTTGTGACCCTGTATGTCGCCATGTGGACAACATGGCTGTTCGAGTGTACATATGGCTGTCGCTTCGGCTTAAGGCATATTTGTACCAGAATTTCCGAATCTCTAAATGCACCTAAAAAGAAATTAAATCAAAAGTAGTTTCTTTATATAATATTCTTCGTTATACTAAAATATATGATATAATGACTGGAGAGAATTTGGTGACGTTATATGACAGACCTTGATCAGCATATTTTGTTATTTGCCTGTTTATTGGCAACTGGCTTTTCCCTTTCAGTAGATGTTTTTATTTCCTCTTATACAGAAAAGACTTTTACCGGACGTGACAATAAATAATACGGCGATGTCGTATAAGAAACAGGAACTGCTTTCCCTTTGGGAGCACATGAGGTTAGCCCCTGTTTTTGGGTGGGACCGTGTTGTTCGTATTTTTAATGTTCTACTGTGTTTTTAGCTTTACTTGTCTTCGTTCTGTGGCTATTCTTAATTGTCCCTTCGGTATGTTCTAATGACGTTGTTTTGTGAACGAACAGTGTTTGTATTCAGTAATCTTACTAACAATATTACACAGGAATTTGATATTTGGTTATCACACAATGTACTTCCGTCAAATCATAGACATGCGCGTGATTCGTGTTGCTCGATCTTTAGTTTTCGGTATGTTTTGTAGATCGTTGTTTGCCATTTTGTCCTTTTTCTTGTGTTGTCTGTTCTTCTTCGATTACGGCTTCCGATTACCCCTTTGGTATCTTCAAATTATCTAGCATTTTAGATTCAGGACAAAGATTGACTAAACACCCATAGCATGCCGGTATCAATACAGGTCGATAATTCAATCTGACTACAAAGGTGAGTACAGATTTATACTCTCATTTTAATCATTTATTATTATCGAATAAATCTTCGAATTGCTGTACACCTGTTTCTATCATATATAAATTTTCATCGATAATTTATACATTTCCTTTGATCTCACCAAGGTTATTTTTATCAGTATTAACGGATTGACTCCGTTACTGAAAATTATCAGTCAGCGTCACATCAAATTTTATGACGTTACATATAAAAACAATAACCTCAGTTTTGAAGGCATCGGCACACATTATCACTATCATCACATATCGTCCTCGCAGCGATACTAACAATAGCGTCCGTCACGACCTTCACTACTGCCGTTATCATATAAGCATTTTATGATTTTAAGGTAAAACCGTGAATGAAGCCTAAACCAAAATTCCATTGACAACAATGAACCCGTCTAATACGTCTTAGTTTTCGTTTTACCGGTCGATATTGGTATCCCTGTTTGCTTTAACACGTTCATGATTTTTGCAAAAATGGCATGAACTGGCTTTTCAACATGTATCGCTAGTGTTTGTAAATCTATTGAAACGCGGCGTGCTCACAAAGTAAATAGCTACTTATTTCATATATGAATTACGTTGATCTTTCTGGCACTAGGCCGATACATATGCCAGTGTTGCTCGTTTGACCCGGATGGTATTCTCTACATATTAGACAATATATTACCATCACTTGTATGATATTATGTTATTGTTAGGCAGATACTTCGTAACATGGGATAAATTGTGTTGGGAACAATTTGTTATATTCAGCAAATGAATTATTTTCAAACTACCATTGTATGAATTAGTAGTCATCAGAACTATTGGAGTCATCTATCATTTCTACGACATCACCTTACGTCTAACGTTGCTTAGTATGGTTACGCAAGTTCCGGTCTTGCGCTTAAAGATATCTTTGACATTTTAACTCTAACACTATACACGAGATATTTGTTAACAACACGTGTATATCGTACGTGTAAATTCATTTGCACACTATCATTTTCGTAATATTTTGGACAGTGCACAAAGAAGAAAGGTATCTTCCAAAGCATAATATTAACTATATATTTGCCTTTACGACAGCATAATAAATGTAGTACCTCCTCGTTCAGGAAACAGAAAACGATGGCAAGCAACAGTCCCTGTAATAAATAATAATTATACAAAATGTAATATTTCAGGCGGATAACAATTTTTAAAACTACATAAACATAGTATAACGTTTTTTCCCCATAATAATTCCATCTACGTTTCTATTCCAAATAAGATTTGTGAGTTCGAATCCCGATCATGACGAGGTGTATTTGATACATCAATATGTGAAAAGTTTGTCAGTGACGTACAGCAGGTCGGTGGTTGTTTCCTCCACCAATAAAACTGACAGCCACAATATAACTGAAATATTGTTGAAAGTGTCGTAGAAAGAGGCAAATCGATACCCCTAACACACAAATACATGACCGCTTACTTTCATGTCTTAATACAGGTAATTCAATGCAAAATGGTGAGGTTAAACGCGATTTATTGGCCCAAATGATAAAATTTATATACAATGTAGTTTAAGTTTAGATCGAATAAAAAGATCTCTCCTGTTTCACTCTCGTCATTGTATTGATTACCAATATATCTTACTTTGCGGAGGATCGTAATATTTATTTCTTATGATTGCGTTCCAATTCAATTAGTGCACAAATATTCTACTATAATACTTAGATAATCTCTATTTAAAGTATTGTCATTTACGATAACGAGACAGATCTAAGGTGATACTAAATCGGTTTTGTTAAGATTGCACGATCTCGAATTATATCAATTTAAAAATTAAAATATTTTGTAAAGACTGTCTAATGGTTTCGTTTCTGCATTATAAAATTGATTCTGTAACAAGTCTAATTTCCTATCTGTTAAATACAAAGTGTACTAATTTGAAATAATGAAATTTGCAGCGGATAAATGGGTTTCATGAGACAATTTGTCTCAATTTTTGCTATGAAATTCCTTGAAATGTAATTTCAATCTTTTCGAAATCCAAGTAACGTAATTGATATTTTAAAAGACAAAGTATTGAACAGAATAACCTAATTTAAGCATGGAATATTTTTGATATATAGTATTAAGGATGAAGGATCATTTATTATTAGTTAACTGTCTTTGAATAATGCATCTATTTGCTATAACCTAACATTATCCTTGTATCATTTGTGGTTTTGTAACACAAGTCGCCAACTACATGCAATGTTTTTAACATAAAGCTCATTTTTGAAGAATTAAGCGAATATATTATTGCTTTATCTGATCAAAATTATACTGTATTTGAGGAAAATATAATAATGGATATATATGTATGTATGATAAAAGTAACATGTATTTTGTCGCTAAAGTGGTAATACGAAAAATAAAAAAATATATAAAATATAACAATAGAATAGTTTGCAATATGGACAGGAAACAGTAAAATGAAATAAAAGATATCACACTAACGGAACAGTTCTAAAATGTAATAGAAAAATCGTATGAAGAGGCACAATGGATACCTCTAACATACATATACTTGACCGTTCACATACATATACTTGACCGTTCACTTTCCTCTCTAACATACATATACTTGACCGTTCACTTTCCTCTCTAACATACATATACTTGACAGTACACTTTCCTGTCTTTGCACCACTTGATTATTTTGTCATTTTCCTGAGTATCTTATTTTAAACGTTGTCTTAATTCTTTATTACTCACCATATTTTGTATAACACATATTATATGAGGGGTGGTTGGATCTTATAAAACTCGTTTAAACCCGCCACTTTTTAGTGAAGAGTATGTACAAAGACAGGCAATGAGCAGTCATGTATATATCGATGTTGCCTCTTCCTACTATTTTTATATTACACTTTGGAACTGTTCCGACAGTGTGCTTTTTGCATTGTCCATCCGGAATGTTTCTTGTGTTAGCATTCCCCAAATTGGTGTCACTGTCTACATACGTGCATAATACACTAGCCTATGTAAAGGTTTCGTGTACTCATACATGTATAAATGTTTCATGTACACATACATATTTCGTGTACACATACATATTTCGTGTACACATATAATAATGTTTCGTGTACAGATATAATAATGTTTTGTGTACACATATAATAATATTTTGTGTACACATATACTAATGTTTCGTGTACACATATAATAATGTTTCGTGTACACATATAATAATGTTTCGTGTACACATATAATAATGTTTCGTGTACACATACATGTATAAATGTTTCGTGTACACATACATGTATAAATGTTTCTTGTACACATATATAAATGTTTCGTGTACACATACATAAATAAGTGATTCGTGTACACATACATGTATAAACGTTTGGCGTTACCTGGAAGGAGTTATAGAACATTTCACAGTACATGATTGGTATATCTTTTGATTCATTCAGTGTAGGGTTGTACAGGAAGGAAAATACGATGTAGAGCACTCCAAATAGTGGTATCAATACAACAATGAATTTGGCCAGCTTTCTATTTGAAAAAAAGAAAGAAAAACAGTTGTATATATAAAGCTTTAAATATTCATTAAACATATTAAATGTGCAGTATGCGTACATGGTATCTGAACCTTTTTTGACATTGTTCAATTTTATTTCCTATTTATGAAAAGGTTGAAGAAACAAATGTGGTAATCAACAGGCCGTAAATCGAAGGATATGTAATACAATGGGCGAAAGAAAAAGGACAAACATTGATCTACACATCTCTACCCCCCACAAAAAACAACAACAACAAAAACAAGAAAAACACCCCAAGAGATTGAGCAACACGAACACTAAAAACCGCAGGAGGTGAATTCATGTGCTCTATGTTTAGTTCAGTTTAATTCACATACTATTTATTTTTAAAATCGGTAAGAAATTAAAACAATACCAAAAACGGAAGAAACAATTGCATGATGCAATTGTTAATAAACAAGTCAATAATAAAATTGTCTTTTTCAATGATAAATGTGTAGGGGGTAAGAATAAATCTAAGATGTTTTGGAACATGTTAAAGGGACCTCGTGTTACATTTAACCCTTCCCAGATCATTGACCCTGTTAGTAAAACTATCATGTTTGAACAGAAGGTAGAAATTGAAACCTTTCTCAGTGAACATTTTAGTAAAATTGGTACATACATAAACATTACTCCTGGGCATATGGAGCATATGTCTACATTTTTTAGTGAAATGGAAAGAGATTTGAGTCATGGAGATAATATGTTTTCAATGGTTTTCACAAAAGAGTCAATAACGAAAGCCTTAAATAATCTCACAATTGGTAAGCCACCCGGTATCGATGATATTCCAAATGAGTTCCTAAAATATGGAGGGGATATAATCATAAAATCATTGTCGGATCTGTTTACATGTATTTCAGATTTCGAAATGATACCAGATGGTTGGTGTAAAGGTATTATTAAACCACTACATAAATCTGGATTCATATATGATTTGGACAACTATAGAGGTATTACTCTAACTTCGAATGTTAACAAGGATTTTTACAAAATCATGGAAACATTAATTTTAGATTTTTTAGAATCAAACAATATACTCGGTGAAACTCAAGGTGCTTTCCGAAAAGATAGAAGAATTGAAGACCAAATATTTTCTTTACAGGGTATTGCATCCCTATATAAATCTTCAACTAAACCTCTTTATTTGGCTTTTTTTGGATCTATCAAAGGCCTTTGATAGAATCTAGCGAGATGGCCTTTTTGCATTGTTGTGGAAAAATGGAATAAACGGAAAATGCTGGAGACTACTAAGAAAAATGTATGAAAAGGTTGAAAATAAGGTAATATTTGGTGATTTTGAATCCGACTGGTTCAACCAAGAGTTTGGGTTAAAACAGGATTGCGTTTTGTCCCCTACCTTTTTTTCTATTTTAATGACGGATTTAGCAACCATGCTAGAATATAGCAGTATTGGTGCAAATATTTCGTCAAAATTGATAAATTGTCTTTTATTTGCGGACGATGTTGTCCTCATATCCGAATCACCCGAAGAGTTACAGGAGCTTTTAAATATTTCGAATGCTTTTGTCAACAAATGGAACCTAGAATTCAACCCTAAAAAGTCTAAATTTTAATAACAGGTAAAAAAATTAACATGGAAGGTACCTGGAAATTAGGAAATGAACCAATCGAAGAAACGGGCGAGTACAAATATCTGGGTTATTTCATTAATAGATCATTAAAATCTAACTTCCACGTGAATAGTTTTCTTAAGGAAAAAGCAGATAAGCAGCTGAATTGCCTTATCCGTCTACTTGGTTAACATAGTGATTTCAATCCCATAAATATTTGTGAATCAACTTGGAAATCGGTTATGAGGCCTCTTTCCGAAACGTGTAAACAAGCGCTAGAATCTTGGCAATATCGGGCAGCTAAAATCGTTATAAAAACTAGAATTAATATACCAAAAGCTGCCCTGTTACTAGAACTGGGGTGGGAACCTATTCTCGACTTTATTAATAGACAGAAGGTCTCATATTATAAAAGGCTCTTAGAACTTCCCGATAATAGACTATGCAAATCCGTATTTAATGACATGGTTAGAAAAGGTAACAGCTTTTGGAATTACAAGGAACATGTTTCTAGTTTATTAAACCAGCCTGACGTAAATATTGGTATAAACATTAAGGAATTTAACAGGTTATATGGATCTCAGGCCAGATACAAGTTACTAATGGAAGTCTCCTCTAAAATAGCCTTGATTTCTATCAACAGTGTTTTGTTAGCTTTAGGCAAACAAAACTACTTAAATAACCATAATGATTTGTATGCCTCCCGTCTGAAACTACTGTCAAGAACCAAAATATCTGTTCAGGATGCACCTAAGTGCACACAGTAAATGCCTTTTATGCAATAACGGTGAAGATGAAGATCTCGAATTTTGCTTGTTAAATTGCCCTGTCTTGTCTAGTGTTCGCGATGAATATTTTAATATGGTTTCTAAACAGTCTAGTGATTATTATATTGGTGTAGACTTTATGGAACAGTCACCTAGTGCAAAATTACAGTTTATTGTTGGTGATATCTGATATGCTTTTATTAATGATATTGGAATATTTTATGATTTTATGGTAAAATGTATATTGAAACATGTTTTAGATTACTAAGTGAAGTATTGAGTGTTACTGATTAAAATATTTCTCTTATAATATTTTAAGTATAATTATAAATGATGTGTTATGGAGAGTTTATGGACAGTTTATAACGTGTGTGTATAATTGGCAGATGTCTTATCATATATTTGTTGCATGTGCTTTTATCATAATAAATGTACATTTTAATAACTGTAATTAGACGCGCCACCGACACCCCGGCGATTGGTGCCCCCGATGTAAAGGGGTAGTTTCATAATAAATATATATATATAAAACAAGGTATAGTATTTTTATCTATTTTCATAAAATTTTAGATGCCAACACAATATTTGTAGTCGTTCATGTATATCATCATAATATTTTCAAACGTTTTCAACAACTTGTTCAGATAACAATTGTTGACAGGCTGCAAATATTTCTCTGTGTGGAAAATATCATAGTTAAACATCATTCAAATTATTACCTGATCTTTCTACCACCAGTTACACGTTTGTTTGTATGTACTCTCCTGCACAGGACTCTTACCAAATCAACGAAGAAGATAAAGTTTGCCTACAAAATTAAAGCAAATCTGATTATAATCATGTGCTAAATTAACGTTTGACACAAAAAGAGTTAACTTCAGGTGTAGGTGAACTGTAGATCAATCAAAGAGGACAGAACTTGCAGAATTTTCCACAGGACTCGTACCAAATCAAGGAAGAAGATAAAATTTGCCTATGAAATTCAAGACAATCTGATTATAATTATGTGTGAAATATGCTACGATCATTTAACTTTAGACATAGCTAGATTTAACATTATGTCCAGTGAATTGTAGATCAACCAATGAAAACACAGCTTGCGGAGTTTTCCGGTTCGTTAACAAGTAGAAATTGAAATGCCCGAGAGAACTTTAAAGCTCGTCTGGACGAACGGTTAGATCTAGTTGTGGGAGATGACTTTTAGTCACATTGAATACACGACCAACACAATTAATGGAAAGTGTCAGGCCGTTTGTGGTGTAGATTGAAGGGACTTTTGCAAGTATTTAAAGACCTTTTAAATGATAATATCACTCAGAAAAAACTTTTGAAAACAAGTCGAACAATGTATTTCAAACTTTTATTGAGGTTATAATTAAGAGTAATTATAAATACGATTGTCGTTTTAATTGGAACGCTAATGAAAATAAAATATAACTACGTTTGTCGTGTTACCTGTAATGCCAATACACGTTTGTCGTGTTACCTGTAATGCCAATAACATGTAATTACGATAGTTGTTTTACATGTAATGTTCATAAAATATATAGGAAACAAATATGATACCATAACCTCGGACTAAATAAAGAACACGAAATATCAATTGTTCTTTTATATTTTTACAACAACAAGCCATATTCCTTTAAACAAATTTTAGTTATGCAACCACCTAATTTGCTTCCATGTGAGATCATGGGAGCTTTATATGGTTAATTTAGGGAGCTTCCACAAATTTGTTCATCATTACATGATAAAATGTCTGCCTTGAAATAAACACCTAATTTTACGTCATTGACATATATTCTCATAGAGAAATGTAACTCTAAATTTAATCTTACCAGGTTGATAGCTAGTATCGGGCCTGTATATATCCACTGGTAGGCAGTATTTTCTGTCCAATTCCAACAACTGGAATAAGTAATTGTAAACAACAATTGTAATAAACTCAACCAATAATTAAAATTGAAGATGTATCTGTAACTATTCTCATATGTAGTGGTTAAAATGAAGTCATCATTTCGGAAGGTTTACTGTAGCTATCAATACTATATTAGCCGTTACGGAGGAATATTTGTGTCAAAATTGGGCTGGCATATGTGTTGTTTGTCTTGAATATAATAACGTCCTTTCCTCATTCACGATTTACAACCTGGTGTTTCTTTTACAGCAGTAACACAACGGATGTGATTAGTGGAGCAGAAACCGCTTACCCTTCCCAAACATCTGTTCACCCCAAGTTTTCCGCATTGTTCGCGTTACTCCCACGATTACCCCTTTGTTATTTTAGAAATGTTCTCATTGTAAATTCTGATCATAAAATGAAACTGTCTATTTTCAAATCCTTCGTCTTTCGTTACTTATGGGCGACTTAGAATATCTACAAAGGTGGAAAGATCTTCCAATAAGTATGAATAATACATGGACTAAGTACATTTGTTGATTTATGATTAATAGTAGATAAATAATGTCAATATGAAACGTTTTGTCTGAACCTGTGCCAGTTTTAGAGGGCCCGAGTGGCTGAATGAGTTAGGTAGTTAGGATTACCAAACAACTCATACAAGCCTATCAGCAATACGGCATGGGTTCGCGCCCGGTTTTGTAAATTACAAAAAGGGTACACTGGACTCGCAGCCACAAGTGATAAAGCTTACCCATGGTCGGTGGTTCTGTCCAGTTACTCCGGCCTCTTCCACCACTAAAACTGTCGCCATGATATAGCTGACATATTGCTGAAAGTGGCGTTAAACACAGTAAACAAATCCAATCATTCAATGTACCAGTTCTAACATAATGTATAAATGTTTGGTGTGCATCAGTTGTTGATATGTGTGCCTACACCTGTCTATAGTATTAATGTTAGGTGTGCATCAGTTGTTGATGTGTGTGCCTACACCTGTCTATAGTATTAATGTTAGGTGTACATCAGTTGTTGATGTGTGTGCCTACACCTGTCTATAGTATTAATATTAGGTGTGCATCAGTTGTTGATGTGTGTGCCTACACCTGTCTATAGTATTAATGTTAGGTGTACATCAGTTGTTGATGTGTGTGGCTACCCCTGTCTATAGTATTAATGTTAGGTGTACATCAGTTGTTGATGTGTGTGGCTACACCTGTCTATAGTATTAATGTTAGGTGTACATCAGTTGTTGATGTGGCTGCCTACACCTGTCTATAGTATTAATGTTAGCTGTACATCAGTTGTTGATGTGGCCGCCTACACCTGTCTATAGTATTAATGTGTGGTGTACATCAGTTGTTGATGTGTGTGGCTACACCTGTCTATAGTATTAATGTTAGGTGTACATCAGTTGTTGATGTGGCTGCCTACACCTGTCTATAGTATTAATGTGTGGTGTACATCAGTTGTTGATGTGTGTGCCTACACCTGTCTATAGTATTAATGTTTGGTGTACATCAGTTGTTGATGTGGCTGCCTACACCTGTCTATAGTATTAATGTTAGGTGTGCATCAGTTGTTGATATGTGTGCCTACACCTGCCCATAGTATTAATGTTAGGTGTACATCAGTTGTTGATGTGTGTGCCTACACCTGTCTATAGTATTAATGTTAGGTGTGCATCAGTTGTTGATGTGTGTGCCTACACCTGTCTATAGTATTAATGTTAGGTGTACATCAGTTGTTGATGTGGCTGCCTACACCTGTCTATAGTATTAATGTTAGGTGTGCATCAGTTGTTGATGTGTGTGCCTACACCTGTCTATAGTATTAATGTTAGGTGTACATCAGTTGTTGATGTGTGTGCATACACCTGTCTATAGTATTAATGTTAGGTGTACATCAGTTGTTGATATGTGTGCCTACACCTGTCTATAGTATTAATGTTAGGTGTGCATCAGTTGTTGATGTGTGTGCCTACACCTGTCTATAGTATTAATGTTAGGTGTACATCAGTTGTTGATGTGTGTGCCTACACCTGTCTATAGTATTAATATTAGGTGTGCATCAGTTGTTGATGTGTGTGCCTACACCTGTCTATAGTATTAATGTTAGGTGTACATCAGTTGTTGATGTGTGTGGCTACACCTGTCTATAGTATTAATGTTAGGTGTACATCAGTTGTTGATGTGTGTGGCTACACCTGTCTATAGTATTAATGTTAGGTGTACATCAGTTGTTGATGTGGCTGCCTACACCTGTCTATAGTATTAATGTTAGCTGTACATCAGTTGTTGATGTGGCTGCCTACACCTGTCTATAGTATTAATGTGTGGTGTACATCAGTTGTTGATGTGTGTGGCTACACCTGTCTATAGTATTAATGTTAGGTGTACATCAGTTGTTGATGTGGCTGCCTACACCTGTCTATAGTATTAATGTGTGGTGTACATCAGTTGTTGATGTGTGTGCCTACACCTGTCTATAGTATTAATGTTTGGTGTACATCAGTTGTTGATGTGGCTGCCTACACCTGTCTATAGTATTAATGTTAGGTGTGCATCAGTTGTTGATATGTGTGCCTACACCTGCCCATAGTATTAATGTTAGGTGTACATCAGTTGTTGATGTGTGTGCCTACACCTGTCTATAGTATTAATGTTAGGTGTGCATCAGTTGTTGATGTGTGTGCCTACACCTGTCTATAGTATTAATGTTAGGTGTACATCAGTTGTTGATGTGGCTGCCTACACCTGTCTATAGTATTAATGTTAGGTGTGCATCAGTTGTTGATGTGTGTGCCTACACCTGTCTATAGTATTAATGTTAGGTGTACATCAGTTGTTGATGTGTGTGCATACACCTGTCTATAGTATTAATGTTAGGTGTACATCAGTTGTTGATGTGTGTGCCTACACCTGTCTATAGTATTAATGTTAGGTGTGCATCAGTTGTTGATGTGTGTGCCTACACCTGTCTATAGTATTAATGTTAGGTGTACATCAGTTGTTGATGTGTGTGGCTACACCTGTCTATAGTATTAATGTTAGGTGTACATCAGTTGTTGATGTGTGTGGCTACACCTGTCTATAGTATTAATGTTAGGTGTACATCAGTTGTTGATGTGTGGGCCTACACCTGTCTATAGTATTAATGTTAGGTGTACATCAGTTGTTGATGTGGCTGCCTACACCTGTCTATAGTATTAATGTGTGGTGTACATCAGTTGTTGATGTGTGTGCCTACACCTGTCTATAGTATTAATGTTTGGTGTACATCAGTTGTTGATGTGGCTGCCTACAGCTGTCTATAGTATTAATGTTAGGTGTGCATCAGTTGTTGATATGTGTGCCTACCCTGCCCATAGTATTAATGTTAGGTGTACATCAGTTGTTGATGTGTGTGCCTACACCTGTCTATAGTATTAATGTTAGGTGTGCATCAGTTGTTGATGTGTGTGCCTACACCTGTCTATAGTATTAATGTTAGGTGTACATCAGTTGTTGATGTGGCTGCCTACACCTGTCTATAGTATTAATGTTAGGTGTGCATCAGTTGTTGATGTGTGTGCCTACACCTGTCTATAGTATTAATGTTAGGTGTACATCAGTTGTTGATGTGTGTGCCTACACCTGTCTATAGTATTAATGTTAGGTGTACATCAGTTGTTGATGTGTGTGCCTACACCTGTCTATAGTATTAATGTTAGGTGTGCATCAGTTGTTGATGTGTGTGCCTACACCTGTCTATAGTATTAATGTTAGGTGTACATCAGTTGTTGATGTGTGTGGCTACACCTGTCTATAGTATTAATGTTAGGTGTACATCAGTTGTTGATGTGTGTGGCTACACCTGTCTATAGTATTAATGTTAGGTGTACATCAGTTGTTGATGTGTGTGGCTACACCTGTCTATAGTATTAATGTTAGGTGTACATCAGTTGTTGATGTGTGTGCCTACACCTGTCTATAGTATTAATGTTAGGTGTACATCAGTTGTTGATGTGTGTGCCAACACCTGTCTATAGTATTAATGTTAGGTGTACAACAGTTGTTGATGTGGCGGCCTACACCTGTCTATAGTATTAATGTTAGGTGTGCATCAGTTGTTGATGTGTGTCCCTACACCTGTCTATAGTATTAATGTTAGGTGTGCATCAGTTGTTGATGTGTGTGCCTACACCTGTCTATAGTATTAATGTTAGGTGTACATCAGTTGTTGATGTGTGTGCCTACACCTGTCTATAGTATTAATGTTAGGTGTACATCAGTTGTTGATGTGGCTGCCTACACCTGTCTATAGTATTAATGTTAGGTGTGCATCAGTTGTTGATGTGTGTGCATACACCTGTCTATAGTATTAATGTTAGGTGTACATCAGTTGTTGATGTGGCTGCCTACACCTGTCTATAGTATTAATGTTAGGTGTGCATCAGTTGTTGATGTGTGTGCCTACACCTGTCTATAGTATTGATGTTTGGTGTGCATCAGTTGTTGATGTGTGTGCCTACACCTGTCTATAGTATTAATGTGTGGTGTACATCAGTTGTTGATGTGTGTGCCTACACCTGTCTATAATATTAATGTTAGGTGTGCATCAGTTGTTGATGTGTGTGCCTACACCTGTCTATAGTATTAATGTTAGGTGTACATCAGTTGTTGATGTGGCTGCCTACACCTGTCTATAGTATTAATGTTAGGTGTACATCAGTTGTTGATGTGTGTGCCTACACCTGTCTATAGTATTAATGGTAGGTGTACATCAGTTGTTGATGTGTGTGCCTACACCTGTCTATAGTATTAATGTTTGATGTGCATCAGTTGTTGATGTGTGTGCCTACACCTGTCTATAGTATTAATGTGTGGTGTACATCAGTTGTTGATGTGGCTGCCTACACCTGTCTATAGTATTAATGTTAGGTGTACATCAGTTGTTGATGTGTGTGGCTACACCTGTCTATAGTATTAATGTTTGGTGTGCATGAGTTGATGTGTGTGCCTACACCTGTCTATATTATTAATGTTAGGTGTACATCAGTTGTTGATGTGTGTGGCTACACCTGTCTATAGTATTAATGTGTGGTTTACATCAGTTGTTGATGTGTGTGCCTACACCTGTCTATAGTATTAATGTTAGGTGTACATCAGTTGTTGATGTGTGTGCCTACACCTGTCTATAGTATTAATGTTTGATGTGCATGAATTGTTGATTTGTGTGCCTACACCTGTCTATAGTATTAATGTTTGATGTGCATCAGTTGTTGATGTGTGTGCCTACACCTGTATATAGTATTAATGTTTGATGTGCATCAGTTGTTGATGTGTGTGCCTACACCTGTCTATAGTATTAATGTTAGGTGTACATCAGTTGTTGATGTGTGTGCCTACACCTGTCTATAGTATTAATGTGTGGTGTACATCAGTTGTTGATGTGGCTGCCTACACCTGTCTATAGTATTAATGTGTGGTGTACATCAGTTGTTGATGTGGCTGCCTACACCTGTATATAGTATTAATGTTAGGTGTACATCAGTTGTTGATGTGGCTGCCTACACCTGTCTATAGTATTAATGTTTGATGTGCATCAATTGTTGATTTGTGTGCCTACACCTGTCTATAGTATTAATGTTTGATGTGCATCAGTTGTTGATGTGTGTGCCTACACTTGTATATAGTATTAATGTGTGGTGTACATCAGTTGTTGATGTGGCTGCCTACACCTGTCTATAGTATTAATGTGTGGTGTACATCAGTTGTTGATGTGGCTGCCTACACCTGTCTATAGTATTAATGTGTGGTGTACATCAGTTGTTGATGTGGCTGCCTACACCTGTCTATAGTATTAATGTGTGGTGTACATCAGTTGTTGATGTGGCTGCCTACACCTGTATATAGTATTAATGTTAGGTGTACATCAGTTGTTGATGTGTGTGGCTACACCTGTCTATAGTATTAATGTTAGGTGTACATCAGTTGTTGATGTGTGTGGCTACGCCTGTCTATAGTATTAATGTTAGGTGTACATCAGTTGTTGATGTGGCTGCCTACACCTGTCTATAGTATTAATGTTAGGTGTACATCAGTTGTTGATGTGGCTGCCTACACCTGTCTATAGTATTAATGTGTGGTGTACATCAGTTGTTGATGTGTGTGGCTACACCTGTCTATAGTATTAATGTTAGGTGTACATCAGTTGTTGATGTGGCGGCCTACACCTGTCTATAGTATTAATGTGTGGTGTACATCAGTTGTTGATGTGTGTGCCTACACCTGTCTATAGTATTAATGTTTGGTGTACATCAGTTGTTGATGTGGCTGCCTACACCTGTCTATAGTATTAATGTTAGGTGTACATCAGTTGTTGATATGTGTGCCTACACCTGCCTATAGTATTAATGTTAGGTGTACATCAGTTGTTGATGTGTGTGCCTACACCTGTCTATAGTATTAATGTTAGGTGTGCATCAGTTGTTGATGTGTGTGCCTACACCTGTCTATAGTATTAATGTTTGGTGTACATCAGTTGTTGATGTGGCTGCCTACACCTGTCTATAGTATTAATGTTAGGTGTACATCAGTTGTTGATATGTGTGCCTACATCTGTCTATAGTATTAATGTTAGGTGTACATCAGTTGTTGATGTGTGTGCCTACACCTGTCTATAGTATTAATGTTAGGTGTGCATCAGTTGTTGATGTGTGTGCCTACACCTGTCTATAGTATTAATGTTAGGTGTACATCAGTTATTGATGTGGCTGCCTACACCTGTCTATAGTATTAATGTTAGGTGTGCATCAGTTGTTGATGTGTGTGCCTACACCTGTCTATAGTATTAATGTTAGGTGTACATCAGTTGTTGATGTGTGTGCCTACACCTGTCTATAATATTAATGTTAGGTGTACATCAGTTGTTGATGTGTGTGCCTACACCTGTCTATAGTATTAATGTTAGGTGTGCATCAGTTGTTGATGTGTGTGCCTACACCTGTCTATAGTATTAATGTTAGGTGTACATCAGTTGTTGATGTGTGTGGCTACACCTGTCTATAGTATTAATGTTAGGTGTACATCAGTTGTTGATGTGTGTGGCTACACCTGTCTATAGTATTAATGTTAGGTGTACATCAGTTGTTGATGTGTGTGGCTACACCTGTCTATAGTATTAATGTTAGGTGTACATCAGTTGTTGATGTGTGTGCCTACACCTGTCTATAGTATTAATGTTAGGTGTACATCAGTTGTTGATGTGTGTGCCTACACCTGTCTATAGTATTAATGTTAGGTGTACATCAGTTGTTGATGTGGCGGCCTACACCTGTCTATAGTATTAATGTTAGGTGTGCATCAGTTGTTGATGTGTGTGCCTACACCTGTCTATAGTATTAATGTTAGGTGTGCATCAGTTGTTGATGTGTGTGCCTACCCCTGTCTATAGTATTAATGTTAGGTGTACATCAGTTGTTGATGTGTGTGCCTACACCTGTCTATAGTATTAATGTTAGGTGTACATCAGTTGTTGATGTGGCTGCCTACACCTGTCTATAGTATTAATGTGTGGTGTACATCAGTTGTTGATGTGGCTGCCTACACCTGTCTATAGTATTAATGTGTGGTGTACATCAGTTGTTGATGTGGCTGCCTACACCTGTATATAGTATTAATGTTAGGTGTACATCAGTTGTTGATGTGTGTGGCTACGCCTGTCTATAGTATTAATGTTAGGTGTACATCAGTTGTTGATGTGGCTGCCTACACCTGTCTATAGTATTAATGTTAGGTGTACATCAGTTGTTGATGTGGCTGCCTACACCTGTCTATAGTATTAATGTGTGGTGTACATCAGTTGTTGATGTGTGTGGCTACACCTGTCTATAGTATTAATGTTAGGTGTACATCAGTTGTTGATGTGGCGGCCTACACCTGTCTATAGTATTAATGTGTGGTGTACATCAGTTGTTGATGTGTGTGCCTACACCTGTCTATAGTATTAATGTTTGGTGTACATCAGTTGTTGATGTGGCTGCCTACACCTGTCTATAGTATTAATGTTAGGTGTACATCAGTTGTTGATATGTGTGCCTACACCTGCCTATAGTAATAATGTTAGGTGTACATCAGTTGTTGATGTGTGTGCCTACACCTGTCTATAGTATTAATGTTAGGTGTGCATCAGTTGTTGATGTGTGTGCCTACACCTGTCTATAGTATTAATGTTTGGTGTACATCAGTTGTTGATGTGGCTGCCTACACCTGTCTATAGTATTAATGTTAGGTGTACATCAGTTGTTGATATGTGTGCCTACATCTGTCTATAGTATTAATGTTAGGTGTACATCAGTTGTTGATGTGTGTGCCTACACCTGTCTATAGTATTAATGTTAGGTGTGCATCAGTTGTTGATGTGTGTGCCTACACCTGTCTATAGTATTAATGTTAGGTGTACATCAGTTATTGATGTGGCTGCCTACACCTGTCTATAGTATTAATGTTAGGTGTGCATCAGTTGTTGATGTGTGTGCCTACACCTGTCTATAGTATTAATGTTAGGTGTACATCAGTTGTTGATGTGTGTGCCTACACCTGTCTATAATATTAATGTTAGGTGTACATCAGTTGTTGATGTGTGTGCCTACACCTGTCTATAGTATTAATGTTAGGTGTGCATCAGTTGTTGATGTGTGTGCCTACACCTGTCTATAGTATTAATGTTAGGTGTACATCAGTTGTTGATGTGTGTGGCTACACCTGTCTATAGTATTAATGTTAGGTGTACATCAGTTGTTGATGTGTGTGGCTACACCTGTCTATAGTATTAATGTTAGGTGTACATCAGTTGTTGATGTGTGTGGCTACACCTGTCTATAGTATTAATGTTAGGTGTACATCAGTTGTTGATGTGTGTGCCTACACCTGTCTATAGTATTAATGTTAGGTGTACATCAGTTGTTGATGTGTGTGCCTACACCTGTCTATAGTATTAATGTTAGGTGTACATCAGTTGTTGATGTGGCGGCCTACACCTGTCTATAGTATTAATGTTAGGTGTGCATCAGTTGTTGATGTGTGTGCCTACACCTGTCTATAGTATTAATGTTAGGTGTGCATCAGTTGTTGATGTGTGTGCCTACCCCTGTCTATAGTATTAATGTTAGGTGTACATCAGTTGTTGATGTGTGTGCCTACACCTGTCTATAGTATTAATGTTAGGTGTACATCAGTTGTTGATGTGGCTGCCTCCACCTGTCTATAGTATTAATGTTAGGTGTGCATCAGTTGTTGATGTGTGTGCCTTCACCTGTCTATAGTATTAATGTTAGGTGTACATCAGTTGTTGATGTGTGTGCCTACACCTGTCTATAGTATTAATGTTAGGTGTACATCAGTTGTTGATGTGGCTGCCTACACCTGTCTATAGTATTAATGTTAGGTGTGCATCAGTTGTTGATGTGTGTGCCTACACCTGTCTATAGTATTGATGTTTGGTGTGCATCATTTGTTGATGTGTGTGCCTACACCTGTCTATAGTATTAATGTGTGGTGTACATCAGTTGTTGATGTGTGTGCCTACACCTGTCTATAGTATTAATGTTTGATGTGCATCAGTTGTTGATGTGGCTGCCTACACCTGTCTATAGTATTAATGTTAGGTGTGCATCAGTTGTTGATGTGTGTGCCTACACCTGTCTATAGTATTAATGTTAGGTGTACATCAGTTGTTGATGTGGGTGCCTACACCTGTCTATAGTATTAATGTTAGGTGTACATCAGTTGTTGATGTGTGTGCCTACACCTGTCTATAGTATTAATGTTAGGTGTACATCAGTTGTTGATGTGTGTGCCTACACCTGTCTATAGTATTAATGTTTGATGTGCATCAGTTGTTGATGTGTGTGCCTACACCTGTCTATAGTATTAATGTTAGGTGTACATCAGTTGTTGATGTGGCTGCCTACACCTGTTTATAGTATTAATGTTAGGTGTACATCAGTTGTTGATGTGTGTGCCTACACCTGTCTATAGTATTAATGTTAGGTGTACATCAGTTGTTGATGTGTGTGCCTACACCTGTCTATAGTATTAATGTTTGATGTGCATCAGTTGTTGATGTGTGTGCCTACACCTGTCTATAGTATTAATGTTTGGTGTGCATGAGTTGATGTGTGTGCCTACACCTGTCTATATTATTAATGTTAGGTGTACATCAGTTGTTGATGTGTGTGGCTACACCTGTCTATAGTATTAATGTGTGGTTTACATCAGTTGTTGATGTGTGTGCCTACACCTGTCTATAGTATTAATGTTAGGTGTACATCAGTTGTTGATGTGTGTGCCTACACCTGTCTATAGTATTAATGTTTGATGTGCATCAATTGTTGATTTGTGTGCCTACACCTGTCTATAGTATTAATGTTTGATGTGCATCAGTTGTTGATGTGTGTGCCTACACCTGTATATAGTATTAATGTTTGATGTGCATCAGTTGTTGATGTGTGTGCCTACACCTGTCTATAGTATTAATGTTAGGTGTACATCAGTTGTTGATGTGTGTGCCTACACCTGTATATAGTATTAATGTGTGGTGTACATCAGTTGTTGATGTGGCTGTCTACACCTGTCTATAGTATTAATGTGTGGTGTACATCAGTTGTTGATGTGGCTGCCTACACCTGTATATAGTATTAATGTTAGGTGTACATCAGTTGTTGATGTGGCTGCCTACACCTGTCTATAGTATTAATGTTTGATGTGCATCAATTGTTGATTTGTGTGCCTACACCTGTCTATAGTATTATTGTTTGATGTGCATCAGTTGTTGATGTGTGTGCCTACACCTGTATATAGTATTAATGTGTGGTGTACATCAGTTGTTGATGTGGCTGCCTATACCTGTCTATAGTATTAATGTGTGGTGTACATCAGTTGTTGATGTGGCTGCCTACACCTGTCTATAGTATTAATGTGTGGTGTACATCAGTTGTTGATGTGGCTGCCTACACCTGTATATAGTATTAATGTGTGGTGTACATCAGTTGTTGATGTGGCTGCCTACACCTGTATATAGTATTAATGTTAGGTGTACATCAGTTGTTGATGTGGCTGCCTACACCTGTCTATAGTATTAATGTTTGATGTGCATCAATTGTTGATTTGTGTGCCTACACCTGTCTATAGTATTAATGTTTGATGTGCATCAGTTGTTGATGTGTGTGCCTACACCTGTATATAGTATTAATGTGTGGTGTACATCAGTTGTTGATGTGGCTGCCTACACCTGTCTATAGTATTAATGTGTGGTGTACATCAGTTGTTGATGTGGCTGCCTACACCTGTCTATAGTATTAATGTGTGGTGTACATCAGTTGTTGATGTGGCTGCCTACTCCTGTCTATAGTATTAATGTGTGGTGTACATCAGTTGTTGATGTGGCTGCCTACACCTGTATATAGTATTAATGTTAGGTGTACATCAGTTGTTTATGTGGCTGCCTACACCTGTATATAGTATTAATGTTAGGTGTACATCAGTTGTTGATGTGGCTGCCTACACCTGTCTATAATATTAATGTTAGGTGTACATCAGTTGTTGATGTGGCTGCCTACACCTGTCTATAGTATTAATGTTAGGTGTACATCAGTTGTTGATGTGGCTGCCTACACCTGTCTATAATATTAATGTTAGGTGTACATCAGTTGTTGATGTGTGTGCCTACACCGGTCTATAGTATTAATGTTAGGTGTACATCAGTTGTTGATGTGTGTGGCTACACCTGTCTATAGTATTAATGTTAGGTGTACATCAGTTGTTGATGTGGCTGCCTACACCTGTCTATAATATTAATGTTTGGTGTGCATCAGTTGTTGATGTGTGTGCCTACACCTGTCTATAGTATTAATGTTAGGTGTACATCAGTTGTTGATGTGGCTGCCTACACCTGTCTATAATATTAATGTTTGGTGTGCATCAGTTGTTGATGTGTGTGCCTACACCGGTCTATAGTATTAATGTAACTAAGTCATCCCTCACACTGTCGTTTCAATCTTACGTGTGTCGAACACATCTTGTGTTGCGTTTTTGCTGTGTTTTTCGTCGTCTTGTGTACCCCATGTTTCCAGTTTCTCTGCATTGTTAATTTTTGATTGCTCGTTCGGTATTTTCTAACGTTTATTTTATATGTTGGTATATGTTTAGTGTTACCTGGGGCGGATGAAGAAGTCACGTGGGCGGAAAACTCTAGCAAATATATTAGATTTTAGAAATCAAATCCGGAAACGCTGATATGTTCGTCTATTATAGCCTTCCATAAAATAAGCTTCATGACTAAAATAAAACAGTACAAAAATAATTCTTACAAAACCCATGTAATCGTTTCCGTGCAAACTACAGGCAAGTATTTGTCTGATTCTATACCAAATCCTTTGACACATGTTTTTTTCATTTACATGTCAACCCAATCAAATCACCTGTTCCTTATGCACATGTACATCTACCTATTCATGTGCCAATTATGTTTGAAAACATGTATATATTCTAATTTCCTGTCAACTCTTTCAAAACACCTGTTCCTATTCCCGTCGCAATAAATTCATTTCATTTTTTGGATTTCCCTTCCTCAGAACATTGTTCACTACCTCTTTTTTAGGGTTTCTTGTTGTCTGTTATTACGTTCTGTTGTTGTCCTACTGTTGTCATCAAAGTGGTCATTATAATGTATATGAGGATTTCTGCATAACGATATCGCTAATAAGCAATTGTGAACCGGATTGCAGGTTTCCGGTGCAAGTAATATTAACGATCGATACGTCACTAGAAATCTAAATACCATTTTTATCAGGTTTGACACCTTCAATTCAATTTATATTTCACGGTTTCGAACCATAAATATAATATGATAAATGACAACAAAGTCACGTTTGTAAACACGGTACATATGATGTCATAAATGACCTTGTTGAAACCACAAGCACATTTCAAAGGGGCCTGGCAGTAGATATTGAAAATTGGATGAATTGCATATTACAATTTAGAATACTCACAACAAGTCTTCAAGCTCTATTCTAACAATTATCCACGGAATTAAAAAATACAGCGGAGATACTGAAAATATAAATAGATAATAAAATGAAAAACAAGAATTCCACATTGTTGGAACAGTTTCAAAATCCAGTAGAAAAATCACAGGCAAATTCGATACTCCTAACACAAAAATACACGACCACTGACTTTACAGGCTTAGTACAGACAATTCAAAAACAAGTGACTGGAATAAACTAGTTTATGTGCCCAAACCTCCTTTCTTAGTGATATGATGCGATCTTAGAATAACACCCAGATTTCCAACATTCATTATTTCCATGGTATTTTGGACGTTTCTCCATAAATCTGACACATTGTACCAAGACCTGGTTATTAAAACGTTTCCATTGCCGACATTCTTTTACATAAAAGCTACACAATTTATTTTTTTTGTTTTTTTATATATAATTTAGTTTTTTTTTCTCATCTCTTGGATAAAATGTAGGTGAAGAAGATTTTTTCTATTTTACCCAGATTCCTTTTTAAGCAAAGATACCCGAGCGTTTTCATTGAAAATTGTTGTCCATTGTTAGAGTAAATTGTCAATTGATCGATATACATAAGAGCCTTGGCATTATTCTAAATGTATTTCATAATGAAATATATTGACCATATCCTTAATCGCTACTACAACAGCGATAAAATATTTTGTAAGTATGTAGTTATATAAACTTCAGTTTTATTGTCACACATACAAAAATGCATCAATATTTATATATTTCACGATCCATTTAATTAGCCAATATCCGTACATTGTTGGCAAATATAATATTTATTTGTACGAGCATAAGCAGGACGAGAACCAGGCCTTTGACGAGTTTTTCGTTCCTGTTTCGAGGAGACAGTTTATATAAAGTCTGAATATACTGCAATGCAATTTATGCAAACAATTGTTACATTAACACACACAATTGCACAACATTGGTAATATTGGTTGAATTTCTTATTGGGTATCTTCAGTGAGATCGTGCATGACCAGTTATATAGTGTGCTTCGCTCTCCATAAGACACATAGTACAAGGGAACTTTATAGAATTATTAGACATATAAAACAACGGTTCATACCTACATATTAATAAAGGTAATATAATAGTTTATACTTACACCAGCCAATAATCATGTACATTTTTACACCATTTCTCTCGGTGAAAAGTGTTTTATACACAAGCATATGCAAATACAGAGCTTCCATGAAAATCCACATACAGGTCAATGCCACACTGTACAGTAGAATACAATATATCAATTTACACTCCCAGTGCTGCAAACATAAAACATCCTTGATTAAATATTCGAATTATTGTCTGCTAAGTGGTCAACAATGTAATATATGATATAACCCTATTTCAAATGTTATTTTACACACACAAAGTTTGTTCTATAGAATTAGTTAATATATTGTATAGTGAGTTCTAAGTTGGTGAATAAGGGACTTAATATTACACACCCATTGTTTTTTACTACGTTTTACGTAGGAAAGGCGAGACATGAAACAAAGAGGTGTTCTATATCATATTTGATCATTCTAATAATTTGGACAAGACTCCTTCAAAACAGCATTCGATGTCTACAAAAATTTATATCAATTTTAAGAACAAATTATACCCAACGCTAACGTATATCGTGTGATGAAATGTCAATTTGTATGAAAGACAAGTACGCGCTGTATCATCCATGATAACGTCATCGTAACTCCGTTATAATGGTAGATCCGTACATTGTTTTTGAACACATGCCATTCTGTACAGTACATAGAAACCGTGGAACATCAGTTACACGTCGGAACATAATGCTTCTTATATCTTTCTAAAAGATCATTCGACCAACTGATATTTAGGCTCACGAATCAGGATATTATCAAGCAAAAAGGAAGAAAATTTGTAGTAGATTATGTCGATTAGATGTTCCTCTACTTGTATTTAAGATTCATGTGGACAAAAACGTGATAGTAAAAAGGTGACATTGGTTTGGCGCTTTAAAATCTGATTCAACCCACCATTTCTTTAGAAATGCCTGTACTAAGTCAGTGTCATTACGGTTTTCACAGTTTTCCGGTTGTTGACTGATTTTGTCTGTTTAATTACTTCTGAGTTTTGACTTTCCCTTTGTAACATTGTTCGGAGTTCGGTAATTTTGTTATTACCCTTACATACAGGTGTGGTTTCGTGGTCGTGATATGACATAAAATGAATAATAAAGCAGCACTGTTGGAACATTACCAAAATCTATTAGAAAAATCGTAGAAAGAGGCAAAATCGATACTCTAACATACAAATACATGACTGCCCATTTTCCAGGATTGGTACTTTCATAAATAAAACGCATAAATTGTAATTACATTCGACATTTGCTAGTACTGATACGTACCGACCCTTCTGGTATAAAGGAAACTTCTCCATGTGGACCTATCTTGACATCTTTTGGTAATCCTACTCCTTGTACAAATAAACTATCCCTCAGACAGGACATGAAAGCACGTAGTATGAAGGCCATAAATAAATTGATATGTAATATATTACTTTTAGACTGCAGTCTCCTGAAATAGATGCAAACATGTCAATCTGTGTTATTTGATTCGTAGCAAGGTAGGTTTTGCTTATTTTTTAGACTACAGTCTCCTGGAATAGAAATACATATTTCAGCTTATGTTATTCAATTTATATCAAGATGTGTTTATTTTTGACTTTTATACTGCAGTCCCTAGAAATATATGTTAACATGTCAGTCAGTCTGTGTTATTTCAGTTCTTATCAAGATATTTTTCTTTCTGCATGTTAAATACAAAAAAGTCATTACATTAATTCTTGTGTTGTAAACATGGAAGAGAGCATGTTTAAAAATTATATTAATCATTCAGCAAAACGGATGTACATTACGCAAAAACTTCCTCTCGCTCCTGAATATTCCACAAGGCCAATTTATGTCAACCAATAGCGACTTGAAACTATGCACAATAATATGCAATTATGGCCTTCATGAAAAGTTAACATTCATAATTATCACACTGAGAAGGAGTTATTTCCCAAAGCCCGTAGGGCTGGGGGAAAATAACTCTTTCAAAATTTGATAATAATGAATGTTATCTTTCTATGAAGGACAAATTATTATAGTGCACTAAATAAGGGTAATAACAAAATTACCGAACTCCGAGCAATCTTACAAAGGGAAAGTCAAAACTCATAAGTATATAAACAGACAAAATCAGTCAACAACCGGAAAACTGTGAAAACCGTAATGACCCTGACTTGGTACAGGCATTTCTAAAGAAATGGTGGGTTGAATCAGATTTTAAAGCGCCAAACCTTCCCCCCTTTCATTACGGCTCAAAGTTTCCGGCTGTCACTATAACAGTATTTATAACAATACTTAAAAAAAACAGGTAAAACAGTTGTCAAAGCAGCACCAATCTCAGTGAAGTAAATGTCAAAGACACTTTGCGTCACACATTGATAAAAAATATTTTTGACATTTTTGTTGACACCTTATCTTTATACATTTTCACTATATGAAAATCCATCGTTTATAATCTTTTCTGCAGACACGGAATATATTTCGACAAGATCTTGGTATCGGAATATAAACTTTTTAAGAGATCGAATAAGGCGAATCTTTTCATAGCCCTGGTCCAGTAGCCTGTTTCTCAGATGAAGATGACGTTTCAGGAAATCAGAATAATTGCTACTGGCCCTTGCATAGCGAATCAATTGCGAGATGTAAACACCATATGCAGGAGAAGCTGGTATATTGCTGCACATATTTGGAAAATTTATGATTTTAAAATTGAAGTCGTCCCGTTTATCATTAATTTTAGTACTGATTTGACCACTGTCGTCAAATTCGAGTTATAAGTCCAAAAATGATGCGGACGAAGCGGTATCTGTGGTCTCTTTAACTTCCAGCTCTGGAGGATATATCAATGGAAGAAATTCTGCAAATCTAGATTTATTGATAGATAAAACGTCATCAGTATATCTGTATGTGAAATTAAAGGCTCTAGCCTCATGAATCTTCTTATCTTTTACAAGCTTTTGAAGAAACTCTGACTCATATATAAAAATAAATCGGCTAGAAGAGGGGCACAATTCGTACCCATTGGTATACCGACGACCTGCTGAAACAGTATCCCTCCAAAGGAGACAAATATGTTATCGATGAGGAACTCCAGCATACTGATCACTTGTTCCTCGGAGTAGCATGTTTTACCTTTTTGAATTTTGTTTGAAAAATATGTGGAATTTTGAGCCATAGTTTCTATGACTAAAAGCTTTGTGAATTGTTTCTTTTAAGCGGGTTTTTAATTTGTCATGCGGTAGGGTGGTATATAGAGTTGAAAAATCAAAAGTTTTGATGGAGGATACCTGAGAGAAAGATCTTTAGAGTTTTTCAAAATCCACATGTGATTTATGCCACTACGCGAGTAAACAGTTTCACAATATGTCTGTTGTCACTCTTTTACTGCAGACAGAATCTTTGTCAGGTGAATAGATAATTCTTTCGTCGAACAGTTGATGATCCCGCTATGTACCTTTCTTTGTATGGTGTCTTATGGAGTTTAGGTATCCAATATAAATAGGGTAAATCCTCAGACTCTTTACCAGAGGGAATGTTTAAAGAGGTCATGAATGATCTGTGGTTAGCTAGGATTTCATCTTTGTCGAACGAAGTAGGTTTGTATGTGGTGTTACTAGAGGTGTTGTTATTTATGCCTAATTCCTTGATTAGGCATTCGAAGTAATATGATTTACATACACACACGATATTGTTGGAAGCCTTGTCCGCAGGAACGATAACATATTTGCCATGAAGAGAGGAAAGACACTTAACAGTTTCTTGGTCTTTAAATACAGACTTGGATCGACTATTAACACATTTTTTGAGTTTGTGAATCCGACCTTGTACTAGAGACCTAATTGTTCTAACCCAGTCTGACAAGGATTCTAACTCAGGATCTTGGTCTACTTCTCTCTTTATCCACCTTCTGGCATAATCTTCAATAGCATCCATAATTATCTTGAAATTATGTTTCCAATTGATGTGTTGAGGTTCTCTGAATTTAGGACCATGAGAAATCACCTTTCGGAGACTCTCATGTTGAATGATATTCAGATCATCAGTGATTACATATCCAGATGGGTTGTATTGAAAAGGAGAGTGGGAGCAGTCACAAGTCAGAGGGTTCTTAAGGTACTCTTCTATGTTAATATCTTGCAATGCTTCTTTGTAGTTGAAAATTGTAAGGCCAATGTTGTTAGTGTAGCTATAGGATACAATGGGAACAGATTGATTTTTGAAATATGGTGGAATTTCTTTTACGACCTCTTTTCTATTAAGAATGTTGCTAATGTTAATAGCATCGATTCCGTTGTTAGCAAACGGAATATGGAGGAAATTTCTGTTGTTATCATGAAGAGGTTCAGATCGAACTGGTTTGAAAAGACGAAAGGACGCCACGTCACATATAATACTAGACAATCTGTACTTAGGAGAAAAAGGATCTACGCCTCCTTTGTCAAGTCCAAAATCCCTAAGATTTTTGAGGTAGTTTACAGGTAGTGAAAATAGGATTGTACGAATGTGATGAATTCCAAGAGGTTTCTGTATATTAGAAAGTAAATCATTAAAAGTATCTTGTAACGTTCTTGGTTTAGAGGCCTTAAACCACAGAGAAGCAACAAATCAAAGTAAAAGAATAGAAAAAGTGCTTGTATTATATTGAATACATGTAATGTGCAAATAATCAATAAAATCTAATGCATCCATTTTCAATACTTTAATACAATAATATTTTAAAAGTATTTGGCTTTCAGATATTTTAGCTTTTGGTGTGCCTGGTGGGGGTTGTTCTGGAGGCGCGTCTAGGTTTGATTTCTACGTTTTTATTAACCAATTCCTTAAATTGTATCAGAGATTAGATTTTATTAACGTTTTACTGACACGTCCATTAAAATCCACCACATATCCTTCTAGACATAAACCGTCCGCTCACAATGGCGCACATTTGCTGAAATAGATGGTTATTAGTCCGACGTACAGCTACGCGCCAAATTCAAACAGTTATTTTTCGCGATGTACATATTCCTTGACAGTTATTAGCCTTACGTGCAGTATACCACGAGAAAATTTAGTTTTTGCTGACTACGACAACACAAAGTAAAATAAGTTATTTCTTAATCCGTTACTATAGTAAGGCATTAAGTTTTGCATATGCATATTATGATTGATTAGTATGCATGATTGAACACATTAAAACCAGTTCGTGAGTTTCGATATTTATTTTTATCTGACTTACCTACAAAAGAACATCAGGAAAACTGCAATTATTAATGCACCAAGGGATAACCCATATCCTATTGTAGACATAAGTTTTATATGTGGAAGATGCTCCTGAAATAACGCATACATTTGTATTTGAATAACTAAATTTGATATCCACGTTTCTATCACTATCACTGGGTCGATACCTCTGCTGTTGAACTATTTGTCCCCGATGGCATATCTACTATTGAAATTTACAGTTCCTAAATATGTAATTTTCATCAAAGCTACGGTTCTCCTCCCGCATACATATGTGACCTTAGCCGATATGTATGTTTTGTAGATCGTTGTTTGTCCTTTTGTACTTTTTCTTTTAGTCACTGTGTTGTCTGTTCTTCTTCGATATACGGATTCTGATTTCATCTTTGATATCTTCAAACTCTTCTTACATATCCTGTATAGACCCTTTGGATTTATTGCTCCCAAAAGTTTTTAATTATTTAGCTTTCCAATTTCTTGCTTTTGAGCGTACAAGTTGAAGGTTATTCCAGAAAGGCATCATGCGCACTAAATTTGATATCTACGTTTTTATTATATAATATGCCTAATCAACCTGGTCGGACTGCTTTAATATCAAAAACAATTAATATCAGAAGTATGAGCATAAACACATTATATACTGAAAATGGGTTGTGTTTTCATAACCCAAATATATCACCAATTGATAATGAATTGACATGTGCTCGTTATAAGATGTTTGCTAGTGTATGCATATATTTACAATAATATACCATGACATATAATAGTAGTAAATATGATGTTCATGTGGCTTAACAATAACATGAGGGGAGACACTAGTGGAGCAAGAAATGCTAATAATTTCGGAGCACCTGAGTTCGTTCACCCTCGGTTTTTAGTGGGGTTCGTGTTGCTCAATCTTTAGTTTTCTTTGTAGTTTTTGGTAGACTATTGTTTGTCATCTTGTCCCTTTTCTGTAACCATTGAGTGGTCTGTCCTTCGATTTAAGGCGTCTGATTATCTCTTCAAACTTTTCATAATGTCTTTAAATTAGCAACACACCAAACCACTACTGAAAGTATATGACAACACTAAATATATCTCCTGGGTTATTTTTGTTTTCAAATTTTGTTCAATTAAAGTCTTTCACATATTCCACAAAACTCAATATGAACGTATCTAGGGTAATCCTTTTCCTAAAAATTCATTTCTCTCAGTCATAAATAGCACTGATTTTGGCTATCCCGTTCACGTCCACTGATTTTACTTCCCCGAAAGACTTTTGAATGATTTGGTTGTCCAATCTTATGACTGAGCGTACCTACCGAATGAATGTTATTCCAGAAACTCCGTCCTTACTATCATATTATATTTAATCAAGGCTTAAGGTTTAAAACTGTTTATATATGTCAATATATATTTAGTTGTAGTGTTTTGGTTTCATCCGTAGACATAGAGCCGTCTTCCCGATTAATTAATTCTATTTAAAATATTGATAAATTTGACTTACCGCCATTAAAGAATAATTTCTTTCAATACACCCTGTAAAATCTGTGTATGTAGAATTTGTATGTGGACTGACAAACCATGTTCCATTTTCTGTACACATCTTTGTAGCATAACCTGTGATATTTATAATCCCATAAAAGAATAGCATCACAATTTGGAATAATATATTGACTCATATCCACAAAGTTGTATTTGTATATCTGTTTTCAATATGACAAAATATATACATTACACCCGTAGACATGATTGTTAAATGAGGGCACGAGTTATGCCCAGCAGTGAATACCCTACTGTGAAATACATAATTACAAGAAAAGCGCTGTTTCTGTGCTTTAATTTCTGTCTAAAAGTACTGTTGATTTGTCTCTCATGTTCATTTACACCCCATTCTTTGTTACTAGATGACAAAGTGCTGAAAACATGACGCCAAGCAACAATAACTCAACACATGATCATTTATGTTGTATTTAATCCAGGTATCATTAGTGGAATCGGAACTACCAATCCTTCCGGAGCACCCGAGTGTATTGTGACGTTTGTGTAGCTCAAGCTTTAGTTTTTCGTGTAGTGTTTTGTACATCATTATTTGCCACTTTCTTTTAACAATTGCATTGTATGTCCCTCAATGTACGTGCACGCAGCAACCAACTGTAGCAAAGCTATGCTCTCGGTGTGGTACTCTTTTCTAAAATTCGATGTTAAGTCATGAATGATGAAATGGTGTTATTACGACAATGGGAACATATATGGAGTCATTATTGAGACAGATATTCCGTAACGGATAACCAAGTTATGGATGCGACCGTTAAACGTTTGAATCGATGATTTCAACATAACCGCTACCAACCCTTAAATCAGTATTCCCCCTGTTAGCCGCAATCCTCTATCAAGATAGGAACGGGAAAATGTCTAGCAAGACTGAAATAAAATTAAAACGCTTAAGATTGTTTGATGACGGATTACAATATACCTGTTTTACTAAATCCGTTTATGTAATCTGGACATGGCATTCTACCGGTTGTTCCAGCTGGAATAGCATCCCAACACATAACATTATCCCAATCCATGTCACAATACAGGCCTACAAAAATAATGAAATATTTTGATCTTAGAAAATTATTTATATTTTGCATTCGCAAATATTTTTTTCCTTCCCTATATACGGTCTTTCCATCTAAGACATTAAGACAAAAAAATACCACATAGTCGGAACTGTTTGAAGATCCAAGAGACATATCGTAGAAACAGGCAAAATCTATTTCCCTTACATGACGATCACTGTCCTTGGCCTAGGTGGCGTAGTGGTTAAGGTGACTTCTGGAAAAAACCCACTAAGCATTAATGATGTAGGTTCATGCTCCGATACTCACCTCAGGTAATAAGGTTTTCAGACATCTACCCATAACCAGCGTTTCCCCAAATTCAGCTAGGTAGTGATGATGTAGCTGACAAAGTGCTAACCGTGCCGATAATTGGCAATGACCTAAATTAGCATTACTTCTAGCACTGATAAATTTAATTTTTCGGTGATAGGGGAAAGAATGATACATGTTTTACATCTTCTGATTACCCCTTTGGCATATTCAAACCTTTCTTTTATTATATGTAGACATTAATCTACAGCTGTAAATAAACCTTAGAGAAAACCGAAGGAGCAATCAAGAAAGGGCAATCCATAGAAACTGGCACACAAGACACAGGACGAATATTAACAAAACACAACACAGAAAACAATAAAGATGTGCACCACGGACCCAGGTTCTAGTTAATTCATATACGAATTTGAGTATTCATTAATAAATAACTAAAATTATTTCCCGCAATATTTCATATTTCTAATTGAAATTAATGAAATTTATGTCAGTTAAAAGTGTAAAATCGAACAAAACAAGTACGCCGACTAAAGAGGTCAAATCATATATCAAATGCATGAACATCTAGTCTTTTTTGCTGTCTCTAGCAAAGCGTGTTCTCAAAATAGAATTATCTATGTCAGTAGTTCATGTGGTACTTTGCAATTGTTTCAATGAAACAATCAATGAACAATGTTAAATATTGACACCAAACAAATTGTATTGTGACACGACTAATATCTCTCCATATAAAATACAGAAATAACAAGGCCGTTAAGTTAACAAAAATACCTGTGTCGTTGACATTTAAAACATGAATGAAATCTGTAACGGTTATTGAAGAACTGGATTTCATTGAAGTTGAAATTGTCAAGCTACAATCTAATTATGAATAGCAATACAGAAAGCACGGTATACGGTTGTTTAAAAGGATATATAGAATACATGATAATTACAAATTATGTAAAGCCCATTGATTTCCAATCTTTATATATGTCAACCTTTATTACTACTTTATTAGTGAACTGGGTTAAGAAATAAAATTGAAACAATGAACTTTGCTAAATAATATGAAAAAAAAAAATGAAAAAAAAACACACTGTCGGAACAATTCCAAAATCAAATGTGAAAGTCGTAGAAAGAGACAAAATCAATACCACTAACGCAATTACATGACCGCTCACTTTCCTGGCTTGGTACAGACACTTCAATAAAAAGTTTCGGGGTTAAACTAGTTTTATGTTTTACCACAGGGTAGGTAGAGCGAATATATTTCCCAGACCTTTTTTGCGTAACAGATGTGACAGACATGCAGCTATTCATTTCTATTGCTTGCTGGTGGCCCTTTACAAGGATACACTTTTCTGAACCCAATACATTTTCTCCCGCATTGATCTATCCCATTCCCTCATACATGTTATTATATTGGTTATACATTATACATGGAATATTTGTCACTTGACTTTAAACAGCAATCAATCAATGCCATATTTGGCATGTTTGGTCATACTAGCGCATATTAAGTGAATGATTGCGTAATTGTTGTTTAACGCCACATGAGCAATTTTCAGGTATATTATGATGGGAACAACTAACATTCGATGAGAACATGATGATGTTTACTTTGTACTAGATCAACACGCTTAGTTGGCTTTTCACAGTGTTCGCTCACGGAAACAACAATCCACGGGTAGACACTCGGACACATTTTTCTGATTCCGAAACAACCAGTTTTTCCTCTTACTCCTTAATACTGTATGCTTAGAGGAGAAGCAGCAAATACCAATTGGATAGTTTTTAGTTTGACCTGACCGGGTCTCAAACCCATGATCTATCGCACTGGAAGCGAGCACAATAAACATTACACTATCGGTATGGTAAAGACACATTGTGATGTAATATCATTTAGATTACGTAGAATTATATAAATAAAATGCATACGAATTGATATATGAACATTTGGTCTCACAGCACCGTAAATATTACTAAGAAATTCTATATATTCATCAGTTAGAAATGATACCTATATTTTTGCTACACATCTAATCACCAACGACCAGCACAATTGCTGGAGCTAATAGTTTTATAATATTTCCACTTTTCGGGTACACTTTTGTTTCAGTTAGTTATTGCCTATTTTGAGGAATGCCAGTAATCTCCTATGATTTATAATGCTATATGAAAAGATTGAAGATGCCTAAAGTGTATTCAAAGGCCGTAAATCGACGGGCAGCCACTGCAATGGCCACGCGAAAAAGGACAGATGGACAAACAACGATCTACAAAACATTACACCGAAAACAAAAGATCGAGCAATACAAACCCCACTAAAATCGGGAGTGAACTCGTGTACCGCAGAAAGGTAGGCAATTCCTGCTCCACGTGTGACACCAGTCGTGTTACTCTTGTTACAATCCCTGTGATAAATCATAAATGGGGAAAGACCGGATTCTGATTACGACAAACGAATCATATCCGTTGTTATACATCTGATATGGTCTCATGAAAAGAAAACAAGACATTAGTTGATTTGATTTATTGTGCTTAACGCCACTTTCAGCAATATTTTAGAAAACAAGATCTCCGACTCATTCATACAAAGGTTGATATTTTGTACTCATCAGTAACAGAGGATAGTGTGAAAGTCTTCATCAACAAACTGAATTTAATTGACTCTGTTCATAGCAACTAAATTACGCAATGGAAATCCTTAGAAAATCACGATAACGCTCATCAGTCAGTAAATGTTATATGTGGAATTTATCAAAAGAACGCAAAACTGACATTTTCAATGTTTTCTACATAGCCATCGTACAATCTATTGGCATTCAAATGAGGGACACATATTACCAATTACCTGACAAATCGATTCTACTAATGTCGAAATTCATTTCATTGGTTAAGTTTTACATATTGTCATGTTCAGTACTCAAGACGATCAAGGGAAACACTAACAGACGCTTGCACTAACTATTCCTCAATTGTATCCTAAATATTTTAATGCGTTTTAATAAGTATAAATACAATGTTTTTCATTCAAATCAACACAAAATAACTGCAAATCATTCATGACAAGAAAATAACAGGTTATAGTAATATTTCATTTTAGAAGCAGCTGCTCTCACTTCCAGCTTTATGCGTGTCTTCATGTTATTTAAACTTTTGGCATTTTTTATTATTTTTCAATTTTATTACTCACTGATCTAATGATGTTTTTCTATTGGATTCTAATATGTTGTATTTGTTCTGTTTCCTCTAAATACAAAAATTAGTAACCCCAATAAGTCAAATACACGCTAGATAAAACCAAAGGGTCAACCAAGAATGGATAATCCAAGAGACACATGCAACAATGGGCAAAATAAGCAGAATGAAGACAATAAGTACAACACAGAAAACGAAAGAGAGTAGCCAAACGGACCGCGCAAAAAACACCGGGGTGAGTTTAGGCTAATTGTTTTGTTTTTTATTAGGCATCCGCCATATTATTTGCATAGTCAAGTCCAGTAAATGTCTTATCGGTGAAAGAAGAAATATCTATAACCATCTGAGAAATGGATATTTCGTAACACTGTTGAACTAGAATAGTTAAATTATACCTACTCGAATATCGAAACAAACTACGAGTAACTGATCACAACGCAGTAATTCACGAATGCACGTAATAGTACATTGAATGAGTGAATATTCATCGTAGTTCGGCTACTCGTGGTTAATTCGATAATTGTAATGCAAGAGTAGCTATCCTGTCTATTGCAAAAAAAAAAAAAAAAATCCCCAATTTTACCTGATGTTGGTGCTGTATAGTTGTCAATTCTGGCCTCACATTTTTTCTGCTCCATAAATATGCACAGCAACTGCTCATGTTGTGTTTTCACTAGCTGTATTTGTTTATCCTGAAATAAAATAAAATGCAAACTATATTCATGCAAGATTTAATTTTGTGCAAATCTAAAATTGACAATAATTTCGTCTTCGTGTTACCTATTTGTATTCAAAGCGAGTGGATGCTTAACATTATATATGTTGCCACTTTCCGTACTGAAGTTATTAATGGAGAGACAGAGTTGTTGTTATTTACATATCTACGGTAGTTTCGTAAAGTAAATTTCAGCTAGTCAATCAAAGACTAGAGTTTTCATTGAGTCAGATATCGCGGCATTTTTATTGCAAGCCCATCATAGCAGCCACTGAACCCATAGTTATTAGGATAGACTTTCTTCATCCTTATATAGGGTGCTACATTTATAGAAAAAAAAGTAATTAGTTCAAAAGGCGGTACATGAAATGAAGTCCATTGCGATTTTGTTGAAACTAGACTAACGTTTTCTACAATAATTCGTCTCATATTCGTACTGTACTCAATAGTCTAGGTCATATGTTCGTCTAATTATACAATACGTTCTAATTTAGAATAAAGTGATATTTTTGTCTACATATAATGCAATATATAAAATATGATTTTATTGATGACGTTCCCTAAAATTGACATTGATAAAAATGATTCGTCCACGACCAATTGTTTGATAAATTTTTAAGGAACCCCTAAAGAACATTTTAAATATAATCTGATTTTATTTATGATGTTGATTAAGCGTTCCTTAAAATTTTCATTGATAAACGATTATTCCACAACTAATTGTATAGATACAATATTTATTGTGCGTTCTACTTTGCATCAATTCTTTTCGGTCCCATTGACAATTCTGTCAACAACAAGATATGCATCTTTCATATAATATATTAGCAAGTCAGAATTAGGGATTTCATTGACATAATACTGAAGGTTTATCAACATTCATCACATTATATTTGAAAACCTTTGAACTTACAACGATGGCCTTCGTAATAGGGAATAGTGATTTCTAAAATGTCAAAAGGTGTTAATTTAGTAACAATATCTAGACGGTTGTCTTGACTAATCTGATAAATGCAAAGTAGTATAACCCATGTGTATTATATATTTTTGACTTCAGTGAGTAATAAACGGATTGATTGATTGATTTATTTATTGTGCTTAACGCCACTTTCAGCAAATAGCAAGCAAACTTGATTAATACAGTAAGCATTTCATTAATCACAGTTCACATATTTTTTTTATAGTTGCAATCAAGATGTTATTACCACGTCGTTTTGATACCTGCCTGTAAGGTTAGTTTTAACTGTTTGGTGTTTAACATCACTTTCAACACTGTTTCAGTTATATCATGGCGACCAGTTTTATTGTTGGAGGAAACCGGAATTCTCGGAGAGAACCACCGACCATGGGCAACCAACTGGTAAACTTTATCACTTGCGGCTGCGAGTCGAGTTACCCTTTTTGTAATTTACAAAGACGGGTGCGAACCCAAGCCGTATTGGTGATAGGCTTGTAGGAGTTGTTAGGTAATCCAACTCATTCAGCCACCCGAGCCCGAGTAATAAAAGGAAACTAAAAATATACCACATTGGCAGACCAATTCTAAAACCAAAGCAAAATATCATAGAAACCGAGGCAAAGTAAATATCTTTAACACACGCATGACTGTTCACTTGCTTGGTATATGCTATTCAATTAGAATAAAAAGTGGCAGGTTAAACTTTTTTATTGGCCCAAACCTTCACCTTTAATGAAAGAGAAATGATGTGGGCATGCAGATGTTTTACACATTTGAGTAAAATGTCAACCATCACATATAACTGGATGAGGAACGTTGTTGTAAAGAACACCACGGAATAAATATTGACCCCCGCTATATAGATTATGTTCTCTTCATGTTCTTGTTCGGTACATATACACTATCCCCTGTTAGCAAACACATATTGAGGTTGCTCACGTCTTTATATACCAGGAAAATCCTTCAAAGACAATTTAAGATGCCACTTTAGAATGCGTAATGACAACCAATTGTCAAACGGAAGGTTGAATGTCCCAAGCATCTGATAATAACATCTTCCATTAAGGACCTTCAAGGTTTAGAACCAAACAATCAGAAAGCTTCTATACCAGAAAGGAAATAAAACACTATACGTTGCAATTAAAAACAACATGCTTTAGTAGAATGCTACATTTGAAGTCGCTAAGAAACACTTAAAATGCTAAACATTCATGAATGAAAAGTGTATGCTCGTTATTTGTGCATGTTTTAAAATTTGTAGTGTTCCAAACTAAAAGGAAATTGGATTGTTTGTTCCATTGGGTGCAGTTTGTTTGAAGATACAAATGTATCTATTGTAAACAAATTTAATTAAACAATTAATACGACGAGTCATTCAGAAGAAGTTGTTTTACAAATTAATGATTTTCAATGTAAATCGAAGACCTTAGATAATAATACTAGCGATTGATATTATACATATTTTATATAATTTAATTGATTAAAACTAAGGTCGATTTCTTCCATTCTCCCATTTTGGCTATCTACTTTAGGTCAATTTGTATACTTACTCCCATAGATTTTTAAATTATTTGGCTTCCCAATCTTTAGACTGTGAGCGTACTTGATGGAGATTATCCAGAAACAAACACAATTAGATATCTACGTTTTTATTTTAAATTATGTATTTGTTGATTTTGCTAAGCCTCCCAACGATGAATACATTTTATTTAATACGATCATCTATGCAAATATTATTCAACTTGTGCATGTATTGGCATGGGACATGCAACAAAAGTGTGACGGGGTTAATCCGGTTAGTGGGACCCCAACCCTCCCCTTTTGGTAACTGGATCTCCATGTTTTCATATGCGAATGTACATCAAGATACTAGGTTTAGATCAGACACTTCTACAAGATAAAACCTCTTAGTAAGTATGTTGGAAATGTTCCGACAGTGTGGTATTTGTTATTGTTCACTTTAATTACTAGTATATGATTATGTCCATCTTGAAATATTTGACGCGTTTCTGGAATAACCTGTATCAGATACACCCACAGTCAAATGATTAAAGCGCCAAATAATAGAAGTGTTCGGGAGTTAGAAAACCAAAAGCTCGAAACAGAATAGCACAACCGGCTATGATCACCTTTTCCTGGTGGAGGAGAACTTAAGTTTTAATAATAACTACATTATTTAGAGGAACTGTAAATTTGAATGATAAATATATCAAATTAGCCATGTCAGTATAACTGTAATGGGCATTGGTAATTTTCTAGACCTTCTTCCCACGAGTTGGATTTGAAACGATATCATACACCTTGAAAATGTTCAAACACATGGTAAAATGTTCGAGTTGTTTTTTTTATGGAAAGCAATTGTTCTTTTCTTTTCCATAATGTTTGGCGTTAAACACTAAAACAATGAATCAATCAATCCATAATTTTTGTCTGTAATTTTTAAATTCTATTTTCGAATAACCTGTCTTCCCGGCAAATCCCTTCGGTGTACATGGTTACTACTCTGTGTTCGTCGTAATTCAAATACAATTGTGGCACGGTAGAGATTATTGGGTTTACTGTTCATATATTGTAGTCTAATTAAGAAATAAATCATGGAAGCCAGAATGTGTTTTGAGTTTTAGCATGGGTTGGCGGATATTAGTAAATTTTATCCCGTGCCTGTTAGAATGTGTTTCAATTCTGTGATATTTGATCACCTATTTCTAATATATTTCAAACCAAATATTGCTTCCAAACACTAAATAAAAAAAAGAAGATATCAAATTTACTGCGCACGACGCGTTTCTGGAATAACCTTCATCGTCAATATCAAAATTTTGGAAAGCCAAATACTTTAAAAGTGTTTGGGATTAACAAACTAAATGGTCTAAATTACAACAAACTAAAGGGTCTAAATTACAACAAACTAAAGGGCCTAAATTACAACAAACAAAAGGGCCTAAATTACAACAAACTAAAGGGTCTAAATTACAACAAACTAAAAGGCCTAGATTACAACAAACTAAAGGGTCTAAATTACAACAAACTAAAGGGCCTAAATTACAACAAACTAAAGGGCCTAAATTACAACAAACAAAAGGGCCTAAATTACAACAAACTAAAGGGTCTAAATTACAACAAACTAAAAGGCCTAGATTACAACAAACTAAAGGGTCTAAATTACAACAAACTAAAAGGTCTAAATTACAACGAACTAAAGGGCCTAAATTACAACAAACTAAAGGGTCTAAATTACAACAAACTAAAAGGCCTAGATTACAACAAACTAAAGGGTCTAAATTACAACAAACTAAAGGGCCTAAATTACAACAAACTAAAGGGCCTAAATTACAACAAACTAAAGGGCCTAAATTACAACAAACAAAAGGGCCTAAATTACAACAAACTAAAGGGCCTAAATTACAACAAACAAAAGGGCCTAAATTACAACAAACTAAAGGGTCTAAATTACAACAAACTAAAAGGCCTAGATTACAACAAACTAAAGGGTCTAAATTACAACAAACTAAAGGGCCTAAATTACAACAAACTAAAAGGCCTAGATTACAACAAACTAAAGGGTCTAAATTACAACAAACTAAAGGGCCTAAATTACAACAAACTAAAGGGCCTAAATTACAACAAACTAAAGGGCCTAAACTACAACAAACAAAAGGGCCTAAATTACAACAAACTAAAGGGTCTAAATTACAACAAACTAAAAGGCCTAGATTACCACAAACTAAAGGGTCTAAATTACAACAAACTAAAAGGTCTAAATTACAACAAACTAAAGGGCCAAATTACAACAAACTAAAGGGCCTAAATTACAACAAACTAAAGGGTCTAAATTACAACAAACAAAAGGGCCTAAATTACAACAAACTAAAGGGTCTAAATTACAACAAACTAAAAGGCCTAGATTACAACAAACTAAAGGGTCTAAATTACAACAAACTAAAGGGCCTAAATTACAACAAACTAAAGGGCCTAAATTACAACAAACAAAAGGGCCTAAATTACAACAAACTAAAGGGTCTAAATTACAACAAACTAAAGGGCCTTAATTACAACAAACTAAAGGATCTACATTACAACACTCTAAAGGGCCTAAATTACAACAAACTAAAGGGTCTAAATTACAACAAACTAAAAGGTCTAAATTACAACAAACTAAAGGGTCTACATTACAACACTCTAAAGGGCCTAAATTACAACAAACTAAAGGGTCTAAATTACAACAAACATAAAAGGTCTAAATTACAACAAACTAAAGGGTCTAAATTACAACAAACTAAAAGGCCTAGATTACAACAAACTAAAGGGTCTAAATTACAACAAACTAAAGGGCCTAAATTACAACAAACTAAAGGGCCTAAATTACAACAAACTAAAGGGCCTACATTACAACAAACAAAAGGGCCTAAATTACAACAAACTAAAGGGCCTAAATTACAACAAACAAAAGGGCCTAAATTACAACAAACTAAAGGGTCTAAATTACAACAAACAAAAGGGCCTTAATTACAACAAACTAAAGGATCTACATTACAACACTCTAAAGGGCCTAAATTACAACAAACTAAAGGGTCTAAATTACAACAAACTAAAAGGTCTAAATTACAACAAACTAAAGGGTCTACATTACAACACTCTAAAGGGCCTAAATTACAACAAACTAAAGGGTCTAAATTACAACAAACATAAAAGGTCTAAATTACAACAAACTAAAGGGTCTAAATTACAACAAACTAAAAGGCCTAGATTACAACAAACTAAAGGGTCTAAATTACAACAAACTAAAGGGCCTAAATTACAACAAACTAAAGGGCCTAAATTACAACAAACTAAAGGGCCTAAATTACAACAAACAAAAGGGCCTAAATTACAACAAACTAAAGGGTCTAAATTACAACAAACTAAAAGGCCTAGATTACAACAAACTAAAGGGTCTAAATTACAACAAACTAAAGGGCCTAAATTACAACAAACTAAAGGGCCTAAATTACAACCAACAAAAGGGCCTAAATTACAACAAACTAAAGGGTATAAATTAGAACAAACTAAAAGGCCTAGATTACAACAAACTAAAGGGCCTAAATTACAACAAACTAAAGGGCCTAAATTACAACAAACTAAAGGGCATAAATTTCAACAAACTAAAGGGCCTAAATTTCAACAAACTAAAGGGCCTAAATTACAACAAACAAAAGGGCCTAAATTACAACAAACTAAAAGGCCTAGATTACAACAAACTAAAGGGTCTAAATTACAACAAACTAAAGGGCCTAAATTACAACAAACTAAAGGGCCTAAATTACAACAAACTAAAGGGCCTAAATTACAACAAACAAAAGGGCCTAAATTACAACAAACTAAAGGGTCTAAATTACAACAAACTAAAAGGCCTAGATTACAACAAACTAAAGGGTCTAAATTACAACAAACTAAAGGGCCTAAATTACAACAAACTAAAGGGCCTAAATTACAACAAACAAAAGGGCCTAAATTACAACAAACTAAAGGGTCTAAATTACAACAAACTAAAAGGCCTAGATTACAACAAACTAAAGGGTCTAAATTACAACAAACTAAAAGGTCTAAATTACAACGAACTAAAGGGCCTAAATTACAACAAACTAAAGGGTCTAAATTACAACAAACTAAAAGGCCTAGATTACAACAAACTAAAGGGTCTAAATTACAACAAACTAAAGGGCCTAAATTACAACAAACTAAAGGGCCTAAATTACAACAAACTAAAGGGCCTAAATTACAACAAACAAAAGGGCCTAAATTACAACAAACTAAAGGGCCTAAATTACAACAAACAAAAGGGCCTAAATTACAACAAACTAAAGGGTCTAAATTACAACAAACTAAAAGGCCTAGATTACAACAAACTAAAGGGTCTAAATTACAACAAACTAAAGGGCCTAAATTACAACAAACTAAAAGGCCTAGATTACAACAAACTAAAGGGTCTAAATTACAACAAACTAAAGGGCCTAAATTACAACAAACTAAAGGGCCTAAATTACAACAAACTAAAGGGCCTAAACTACAACAAACAAAAGGGCCTAAATTACAACAAACTAAAGGGTCTAAATTACAACAAACTAAAAGGCCTAGATTACCACAAACTAAAGGGTCTAAATTACAACAAACTAAAAGGTCTAAATTACAACAAACTAAAGGGCCAAATTACAACAAACTAAAGGGCCTAAATTACAACAAACTAAAGGGTCTAAATTACAACAAACAAAAGGGCCTAAATTACAACAAACTAAAGGGTCTAAATTACAACAAACTAAAAGGCCTAGATTACAACAAACTAAAGGGTCTAAATTACAACAAACTAAAGGGCCTAAATTACAACAAACTAAAGGGCCTAAATTACAACAAACAAAAGGGCCTAAATTACAACAAACTAAAGGGTCTAAATTACAACAAACTAAAGGGCCTTAATTACAACAAACTAAAGGATCTACATTACAACACTCTAAAGGGCCTAAATTACAACAAACTAAAGGGTCTAAATTACAACAAACTAAAAGGTCTAAATTACAACAAACTAAAGGGTCTACATTACAACACTCTAAAGGGCCTAAATTACAACAAACTAAAGGGTCTAAATTACAACAAACATAAAAGGTCTAAATTACAACAAACTAAAGGGTCTAAATTACAACAAACTAAAAGGCCTAGATTACAACAAACTAAAGGGTCTAAATTACAACAAACTAAAGGGCCTAAATTACAACAAACTAAAGGGCCTAAATTACAACAAACTAAAGGGCCTACATTACAACAAACAAAAGGGCCTAAATTACAACAAACTAAAGGGCCTAAATTACAACAAACAAAAGGGCCTAAATTACAACAAACTAAAGGGTCTAAATTACAACAAACAAAAGGGCCTTAATTACAACAAACTAAAGGATCTACATTACAACACTCTAAAGGGCCTAAATTACAACAAACTAAAGGGTCTAAATTACAACAAACTAAAAGGTCTAAATTACAACAAACTAAAGGGTCTACATTACAACACTCTAAAGGGCCTAAATTACAACAAACTAAAGGGTCTAAATTACAACAAACATAAAAGGTCTAAATTACAACAAACTAAAGGGTCTAAATTACAACAAACTAAAAGGCCTAGATTACAACAAACTAAAGGGTCTAAATTACAACAAACTAAAGGGCCTAAATTACAACAAACTAAAGGGCCTAAATTACAACAAACTAAAGGGCCTAAATTACAACAAACAAAAGGGCCTAAATTACAACAAACTAAAGGGTCTAAATTACAACAAACTAAAAGGCCTAGATTACAACAAACTAAAGGGTCTAAATTACAACAAACTAAAGGGCCTAAATTACAACAAACTAAAGGGCCTAAATTACAACCAACAAAAGGGCCTAAATTACAACAAACTAAAGGGTATAAATTAGAACAAACTAAAAGGCCTAGATTACAACAAACTAAAGGGCCTAAATTACAACAAACTAAAGGGCCTAAATTACAACAAACTAAAGGGCATAAATTTCAACAAACTAAAGGGCCTAAATTTCAACAAACTAAAGGGCCTAAATTACAACAAACAAAAGGGCCTAAATTACAACAAACTAAAAGGCCTAGATTACAACAAACTAAAGGGTCTAAATTACAACAAACTAAAGGGCCTAAATTACAACAAACTAAAGGGCCTAAATTACAACAAACTAAAGGGCCTAAATTACAACAAACAAAAGGGCCTAAATTACAACAAACTAAAGGGCCTAAATTACAACAAACAAAAGGGCCTAAATTACAACAAACTAAAGGGTCTAAATTACAACAAACTAAAAGGCCTAGATTACAACAAACTAAAGGGTCTAAATTACAACAAACTAAAGGGCCTAAATTACAACAAACTAAAAGGCCTAGATTACAACAAACTAAAGGGTCTAAATTACAACAAACTAAAGGGCCTAAATTACAACAAACTAAAGGGCCTAAATTACAACAAACTAAAGGGCCTAAACTACAACAAACAAAAGGGCCTAAATTACAACAAACTAAAGGGTCTAAATTACAACAAACTAAAAGGCCTAGAATACCACAAACTAAAGGGTCTAAATTACAACAAACTAAAAGGTCTAAATTACAACAAACTAAAGGGCCAAATTACAACAAACTAAAGGGCCTAAATTACAACAAACTAAAGGGTCTAAATTACAACAAACAAAAGGGCCTAAATTACAACAAACTAAAGGGTCTAAATTACAACAAACTAAAAGGCCTAGATTACAACAAACTAAAGGGTCTAAATTACAACAAACTAAAGGGCCTAAATTACAACAAACTAAAGGGCCTAAATTACAACAAACAAAAGGGCCTAAATTACAACAAACTAAAGGGTCTAAATTACAACAAACTAAAGGGCCTTAATTACAACAAACTAAAGGATCTACATTACAACACTCTAAAGGGCCTAAATTACAACAAACTAAAGGGTCTAAATTACAACAAACTAAAAGGTCTAAATTACAACAAACTAAAGGGTCTACATTACAACACTCTAAAGGGCCTAAATTACAACAAACTAAAGGGTCTAAATTACAACAAACATAAAAGGTCTAAATTACAACAAACTAAAGGGTCTAAATTACAACAAACTAAAAGGCCTAGATTACAACAAACTAAAGGGTCTAAATTACAACAAACTAAAGGGCCTAAATTACAACAAACTAAAGGGCCTAAATTACAACAAACTAAAGGGCCTAAATTACAACAAACAAAAGGGCCTAAATTACAACAAACTAAAGGGCCTAAATTACAACAAACAAAAGGGCCTAAATTACAACAAACTAAAGGGTCTAAATTACAACAAACAAAAGGGCCTTAATTACAACAAACTAAAGGATCTACATTACAACACTCTAAAGGGCCTAAATTACAACAAACTAAAGGGTCTAAATTACAACAAACTAAAAGGTCTAAATTACAACAAACTAAAGGGTCTACATTACAACACTCTAAAGGGCCTAAATTACAACAAACTAAAGGGTCTAAATTACAACAAACATAAAAGGTCTAAATTACAACAAACTAAAGGGTCTAAATTACAACAAACTAAAAGGCCTAGATTACAACAAACTAAAGGGTCTAAATTACAACAAACTAAAGGGCCTAAATTACAACAAACTAAAGGGCCTAAATTACAACAAACTAAAGGGCCTAAATTACAACAAACAAAAGGGCCTAAATTACAACAAACTAAAGGGTCTAAATTACAACAAACTAAAAGGCCTAGATTACAACAAACTAAAGGGTCTAAATTACAACAAACTAAAGGGCCTAAATTACAACAAACTAAAGGGCCTAAATTACAACCAACAAAAGGGCCTAAATTACAACAAACTAAAGGGTATAAATTAGAACAAACTAAAAGGCCTAGATTACAACAAACTAAAGGGCCTAAATTACAACAAACTAAAGGGCCTAAATTACAACAAACTAAAGGGCATAAATTTCAACAAACTAAAGGGCCTAAATTTCAACAAACTAAAGGGCCTAAATTACAACAAACAAAAGGGCCTAAATTACAACAAACTAAAGGGCCTAAATTACAACAAACTAAAGGGCCTAAATTACAACAAACAAAAGGGCCTAAATTACAACAAACAAAAGGGCCTAAATTACAACAAACTAAAGGGTCTAAATTACAACAAACTAAAAGGCCTAGATTACAACAAACAAAAGGGTCTAAATTACAACAAACTAAAAGGTCTAAATTACAACAAACTAAAAGGTCTAAATTACAACAAACTAAAGGGCCTAAATTACAACAAACTAAAGGGCCTAAATTACAACAAACTAAAGGGCCTAAATTACAACAAACTAAAGGGTCTAAATTACAACAAACTAAAAGGCCTAGATTACAACAAACTAAAGGGTCTAAATTACAACAAACTAAAGGGCCTAAATTACAACAAACTAAAGGGCCTAAATTACAACAAACTAAAGGGCCTAAATTACAACAAACCAAAGGGCCTAAATTACAACAAACTAAAGGGTCTAAATTACAACAAACTAAAAGGCCTAGATTACAACAAACTAAAGGGTTTAAATTACAACAAACTAAAGGGCCTAAATTACAACAAACTAAAGGGCCTAAATTACAACAAACAAAAGGGCCTAAATTACAACAAACTAAAGGGTCTAAATTACAACAAACTAAAAGGCCTAGATTACAACAAACTAAAGGGTCTAAATTACAATAAACTAAAGGGTCTAAATTACAACAAACAAAAGGGCCTAAATTACCACAAACAAAAGGGCCTAAATTACAACAAACAAAAGGGCCTAAATTACAACAAACGAAAGGGCCTAAATTACAACAAACAAAAGGGCCTAAATTACAACAAACTAAAAGGCCTAGATTAAAACAAACTAAAGGGTCTAAATTACAACAAACTAAAGGGCCTAAATTACAACAAACTAAAGGGCCTAAATTACAACAAACTAAAGGGCCTAAATTACAACAAACAAAAGGGCCTAAATTACAACAAACTAGAGGGTCTAAATTACAACAAACTAAAAGGCCTAGATTACAACAAACTAAAGGGTCTAAATTACAACAAACTAAAGGGCCTAAATTACAACAAACAAAAGGGCCTAAATTTCAACAAACTAAAGGGCCTAAATTACAACAAACAAAAGGGCCTAAATTACAACAAACTAAAGGGCCTAAATTACAACAAACTAAAGGGCCTAAATTACAACAAACAAAAGGGCCTAAATAACAACAAACTGAAGTGTCTAAATTACAACAAACTAAAGGGTCTAAATTACAACATACAAAAGGGCCTAAATTACAACAAACTAAAGGGTCTAAATTACAACAAACTAAAGGGCCTTAATTACAACAAACTAAAGGATCTACATTACAACACTCTAAAGGGCCTAAATTACAACAAACTAAAGGGTCTAAATTACAACAAACTAAAAGGTCTAAATTACAACAAACTAAAGGGTCTACATTACAACACTCTAAAGGGCCTAAATTACAACAAACTAAAGGGTCTAAATTACAACAAACATAAAAGGTCTAAATTACAACAAACTAAAGGGTCTAAATTACAACAAACTAAAAGGCCTAGATTACAACAAACTAAAGGGTCTAAATTACAACAAACTAAAGGGCCTAAATTACAACAAACTAAAGGGCCTAAATTACAACAAACAAAATGGCCTAAATTACAACAAACTAAAGGGTATAAATTAGAACAAACTAAAAGGCCTAGATTACAACAAACTAAAGGGCCTAAATTACAACAAACTAAAGAGTCTACATTACAACAAACTAAAGGGCCTAAATTTCAACAAACTAAAGGGCCTAAATTTCAACAAACTAAAGGGCCTAAATTACAACAAACAAAAGGGCCTAAATTACAACAAACTAAAGGGCCTAAATTACAACAAACTAAAGGGCCTAAATTACAACAAACAAAAGGGCCTAAATTACAACAAACAAAAGGGCCTAAATTACAACAAGCTAAAGGGTCTAAATTACAACAAACTAAAGGGTCTAAATTACAACAAACTAAAGGGTCTACATTACAACAAACTAAAGGGCCTTAATTACAACAAACTAAAGGGTCTACATTGCAACACTCTAAAGGGCCTAAATTACAACAAACTAAAGGGTCTAAATTACAACAAACTAAAAGGCCTAGATTACAACAAACTAAAGGGTCTAAATTACAACAAACTAAAGGGCCTAAATTACAACAAACTAAAGGGCCTAAATTACAACAAACAAAAGGGCCTAAATTACAACAAACTAAAGGGTATAAATTAGAACAAACTAAAAGGCCTAGATTACAACAAACTAAAGGGTCTAAATTACAACAAACTAAAGGGCCTAAATTACAACAAACTAAAGGGCCTAAATTTCAACAAACTAAAGGGCCTAAATTACAACAAACAAAAGGGCCTAAATTACAGCAAACTAAAGGGCCTAAATTACAAAAACTAAAGGGCCTAAATTACAACAAACAAAAGGGCCTAAATTACAACAAACTGAAGTGTCTAAATTACAACAAACTAAAGGGTCTAAATTACAAGAAATAAAAGGGCCTAAATTACAACAAACTAAAGGGTCTAAATTACAACAAACAAAAGGGCCTTAATTACAACAAACTAAAGGATCTACATTACAACACTCTAAAGGGCCTAAATTACAACAAACTAAAGGGTCTAAATTACAACAAACTAAAAGGTCTAAATTACAACAAACTAAAGGGTCTACATTACAACACTCTAAAGGGCCTAAATTACAACAAACTAAAGGGTCTAAATTACAACAAACATAAAAGGTCTAAATTACAACAAACTAAAGGGTCTAAATTACAACAAACTAAAAGGTCTAAATTACAACAAACTAAAGGGTCTAAATTACAACAAACTAAAGGGTCTAAATTACAACAAACTAAAAGGCCTAGATTACAACAAACTAAAGGGTATAAATTACAACAAACTAAAGGGCCTAAATTACAACAAACTAAAGGGCCTAAATTACAACCAACAAAAGGGCCTAAATTACAACAAACTAAAGGGTATAAATTAGAACAAACTAAAAGGCCTAGATTACAACAAACTAAAGGGCCTAAATTACAACAAACTAAAGGGCCTAAATTACAACAAACTAAAGGGCCTAAATTTCAACAAACTAAAGGGCCTAAATTTCAACAAACCAAAGGGCCTAAATAAAACAAATAAAAGGGCCTAAATTACAACAAACTAAAGGGCCTAAATTACAACAAACTAAAGGGCCTAAATTACAACAAACAAAAGGGCCTAAATTACAACAAACAAAAGGGCCTAAATTACAGCAAACGAAAGGGTCTAAATTACAACAAACAAAAGGGTCTAAATTACAACAAACTAAAGGGTCTACATTACAACAAACTAAAGGGCCTTAATTACAACAAACTAAAGGGTCTACATTGCAACACTCTAAAGGGCCTAAATTACAACAAACTAAAGGGTCTAAATTACAACAAACTAAAAGGTCTAAATTACAACAAACTAAAGGGTCTACATTACAACACTCTAAAGGGCCTAAATTACAACAAACTAAAGGGTCTAAATTACAACAAACATAAAAGGTCTAAATTACAACAAACTAAAGGGTCTACATTACAACACTCTAAAGGGCCTAAATTACAACAAACTAAAAGGTCTAAATTACAACAAACTAAAGGGTCTAAATTACAACAAACTAAAGGGCCTAAATTACAACAAACTAAAAGGTCTAAATTACAACAAACTAAAGGGTCTAAATTACAACAAACTAAAGGGTCTAAATTATTTACCTTTCCAATCTTTTGATTTTGAGCATATTCGCTCTACGTATTTTTCAACACTGTATAACTTATACATGGAGAATAAATTGGAATAAATATACGGAAAATGATTTATCCTGTCCTTAATTCACCATTACATTCCTCCCCGTTTAGATTACCATAGACTTGAACCTTTATATCTTGATCCGGAGAAAAAAAGATTGATTATTAAGTCAATCAAAAAATATTCATCCAAAATAATACAGATATAATGATATCATAATTGATATTTCTTAGGGATGGGAAAATAATTAGTATGTCAACAGAACATAGAAATCGACATCATATATCTACTGGTATAGACAAATTAATTATATTGCCGTTATCTAGAAATTAACATAGGCTTCAATAGATTTGCTTCAATGCGTTTAGTAGATACCATCTAGATGCTTTATGCGATATCGGAAAAAAACAACATTATTAAAAAATGATTAGAAAGATTTAAAGAAAATAAACAACTTTATTAGATTATTATAAATGTATGTATATATGTTTTTAATGTTCATTGCCCGTTATTGTGACACAATTTTAATTTGAACGGAATAATTTATTTAAAACAGAGAAACTAATTGGCAAATTATACATAATCAACGTTATCAATTGGTAAGTCTACCAGACTATGATGTAAATTAAGGAACATGCTATAATATTGTAATTGGTATCAGTAAGCGGCTTGGATAGACACCATTGCTCAAGTTGAATCAGGTTTATATCACATCAAGGTTTACAACCATATAATTCTAATGCATACCTACCTCAATTCTAAGACATGTAACCTTACACTTTTGTGTTACAATACATTAATGTTGATGAAGTGAAGAATAGTTTGAAGATACCAAAGGGGTAATCAGAAGCCTGAAATCGGAGAAGGACAAACAACAATACATTGCACAGAAAACTAAAGATCGAGCAACACGAACCCCACTAAAACCCGGGGGTGAACTCATCAATAGAAGTAAGAAATGCTGAAGTAATCTGTATTCAAATTTATGAACTGCCTTGGTGGTGTACTTTTAACGTTCTCGTCTCTAGTGTGATATTTCATGCGTTTTATCTTTGCTGTTGTCAAACAAAAGTGTTTGTTTCTTTTCGATTAAGAAAGCAGAATAAAGTAAGAACAAAGATTGGATTGCTCGAAATCGAGATAATATGTCCGAATGTCTACCACTGGGCTGTTGTTTCTGTGAGCTAGCACTATCAACATCATCTCATTAAAAAGGGCCAATGAAAGAGTAAGTTGTTGTCGCCACATATAAAATTGCTTGTTTAACGTTAAACAACCACCTGTCACCCACCTACTCATATTTATGGTAAATATGATTTTTCTCGGTGTAGTAGTTTAATTGTGACTTTAAAACTCTTTGACAAAGAGTTTGAAGATACCAAAGGGGTAATCAGAATCCGTATATCGAAGAAGAACAGACAACACAATGGCCAAAAGAAAAAAAGTACAAAAGGACAACCAACGATCTACAAAACATACATATAAAACTAAAGATCGAGTAACACAAATCCCACTAAAAACCGGGGGTGAACTCAGGTGCTCCAGAAGGGTAAGCAGTTCCTTCTCCACTAGTGACACCCGTTTTAGGTTTCAACCAACGTCTTTGATATGAACGTACTGCTATGATAAAATGACAAACAAGAAATATTACACTGTAGGAAAAATTCTAAAATCAATTATCAAAATCGTAGAAAGGGTCAAAGTCGATACCTTTACACATAATAGATGCCCACTCACTTTCCTGACTTGATACAGACACTTCAATAAAAAATAGTGGTGCGGTTAAACTAGTATGAAAAATGTAAAAAAAAAAATCCACTAAATTATTTGTAGATATAGTAAGCATAAATACAAAGATAGAAAGGGATGTTGAAAGCATTTGTCAGAGTAACATTAAAAAAATATATATAATAAATGAAAGAAAGCCAGAGTGTGAATGTAAAATGAACATGATTGAAAATTCATCTGACTTTCTGGTAAACTACAAAAGTACTGGTCAGCTTTTTCTAATTCCCGTTCTTAATCTGTGGGTCCCATTAATGTATTCAAAGCTATAATGAAAGTATAAACATTTTGACTTTGAGAGTACATTAATGAAGGTTAACCCAGAAACGCTTCCTGCGCATTATATTATATATCTACGATTTTATTTTTATAAAATACTAAATATCTTGATTCTCTGTCATATAAATCAAACTCTTTTATCTCAAAATAATAGACAGTGCAATTAATATCATGGGGGAGTGGTCAATATAAAAATATCCTGGCCATTAATTACACTATGGGGGGGGGGGGGGGGGGAGTGGTCAATAATAACATTCTGACCATTAATTACAATGACAGCCTGAGGATACTACAATTAATGTCTAGTCCCGTTGAACATGATGAAATAGCTATGACTTATCTTAACATAGCATTTCCGTTACGGATATTCATCTTAACAATACAATCTGATAACGTTTCTATACAACCCATTCATCATTGTTTACGTGTATTGGGTTTCAATCAGATGTTTTGATAAGAATGGACGTACCGGTGATTCTAATTCTGTGGTCGATTTAATGGACGTAAATATTTATGGTGAATTCATTATTAATTGGTTTATTTTTGTGAACTAGTAATGGAAAAGCTTATGTTGTTTATTGCTAAGAAATTTTAACGTTTGAGATGTTAACAATTATATCTTTATTTATTTCGATTGGTCGTGGTTACTTTGTTAGTGGTAATTTGGTTTATCTACTTGAAACACTCAAATGTTATACAGTCTAAAAAATTTATAATTATAAGCTATACTGATAACCTTTAATACTACATTTTGGGTGTATAATTTTATTAATAACTACCTATGCAATTAGTGCATATCACCACTAAAGTTGTGAGTTCGATAAAAGTGATCGCTACGATATAACTGAAATATTGTTGAAAGTGGTGTTCAACACCATAACCCTAACTCTGTTAAGTATGATTTTGTAGAGACAAATATTTGCCCTTAAGCTGTATCAGGGTAGCTCAATCATTGGCTTTCAATGTAATGTTTATTTACTACTCTTTGTCCTGTCATAGTGTCTGTCCATCGATTTATAGTTTCTGGTTACCCATTTGGTATCTTCAAAATTTTCTTAACACAATACAACTATTGATTTTAAAATTAGTCAAGACGTTGATAGTGAAAAAACAATTAACTAAAATTAAATTAGCAAATAAAATATCCTCTTATAGTCGCGTACTATTTTTATGTCGTCAAACATCATGTTTCCATTCTTTCTGCCTTCTCCATAAGAACAATGAAATAATAATTACTATAGTAAAATAAAAGAAAACACACTGTTGGCACAGTTCCAAAATCCAATATAAAATAAATTGTAGTAAGAGGCGAAATCGATACACCTAACACGATCGCTTACTTTCCGTGCTTGGTATATGTACTTCAATTATAGGTGGCGGAGTTAAGCTCCTTTTATGGGCCCAAACCTCATAAAAACATTTCCTACAACCAGGAGAACTGATTAAAGCAAATATTGCATAGTATTTCTCATTCTTAGATGTAATGTTAGGAAATTAGGTTTGTTTGCAGAATAAGAGAGAGGCAATAAATATTATATTTGTACGCAGAATAACAGAGAGGCATTATATATTATATGTGTACGCAGAATATATATTATGTTTGTTTGCAAAATAACACAGCGACATTAGATATTATGTTTGTTTGCAGAATAACACAGAGATATTATATGTGTTTGCAGAATAACACAGAGGAATTTAAACAAATATGTTCGATTGCAGAATAACCTATTAAAACGTCTACAAATTTAAGTGATATGAGTAAAAATGTATATATCAGATTATTGAAAATAATAGGTTCATGGAAATTTCCGTAAATAAAGCATCCAATCTTGGTCGTCCTGTCGTAGTAAAGGAAAATAAATGACATTGATTCATATTAAAGGTTAATCGATTGGAAAAATTCGCTTTCTTTCCAAATCGAGCGAAATGAGTTTTTAAGAATGTTGTCTGGTAAGACGAGATAATCCGTCAGTTTCTAGGATAAGAATCAATTAAACTTCTGCGTTACCTTTTAAAGCATCTTAGCTCACGTAACTGAGAAATATACATTATTTGACCAATTTGCCCAGGACAATTACATTAGGTTATCTGCTTCAGTTCAGATATCGAGTTTCTACAAATAAAAACGTAGATATCAAATTTAGTGTGCACGACGGGTTTCTGGAATAATCTTCGCTCAAAGCCAAAATATGTGAAGGCCAAATAATTTATAAATTTCTGGGAGCAAGAAAACCAAAGGGCATAAACAGAATAGTCAACATCGTCTAAGGTCACATATGCATCAGGGAGAAGAGCTAAACAGGATAATCAGCATCGTCTAAGGTCACCTATGCCTGAGGGAGAAGAACTTAACAGGATAGTCAACATCGTCTAAGGTCACCTATGCCTGAGGGAGAAGAACTACACAGGATAGTCAACATCGTCTAAGGTCACCTATGCCTGAGAGAGAAGAACTAAACAGGATAATCAACATCGTCTAAGGTCACATATGCCTGAGGGAGAAGAACTAAACAGGATAGTCAACATCGTCTAAGGTCACCTATGCCTGAGAGAGAAGAACTAAACAGGATAATCAACATTGTCTAAGGTCACCTATGCCTGAGGGAGAAGAACTTAACAGGATAGTCAACATCGTCTAAGGTCACCTATGCCTGAGAGAGAAGAACTAAACAGGATAATCAACATCGTCTAAGGTCACCTATGCCTGAGGGAGAAGAAATAAACAGGATAGTCAACATCGTCTAAGGTCACCTATGCCTGAGGGAGAAGAACTAAACAGGATAATCAACATCGTCTAAGGTCACCTATGCCTGAGGGAGAAGAACTAAACAGGAGAGTCAACATCGTCTAAGGTCACCTATGCCTGAGGGAGAATAAATAAACAGGATAATCAACATCGTCTAAGGTCACCTATGCCTGAGGGAGAAGAACTAAACAGGATAGTCAACATCGTCTAAGGTCACCTATGCCTGAGAGAGAAGAACTAAGCAGGATAATCAACATCGTCTAAGGTCACCTATGCCTGAGAGAGAAGAACTAAACAAGATAATCAACATCGTCTAAGGTCACCTATGCCTGAGGGAGAAGAACTAAACAGGATAGTCAACATCGTCTAAGGTCACCTATGCCTGAGAGAGAAGAACTAAACAGGATAGTCAACATCGTCTAAGGTCACCTATGCCTGAGAGAGAAGAACTAAACAGGATAGTCAACATCGTCTAAGGTCACATATGCCTGAGAGAGAAGAACTAAACAGGATAATCAACATCGTCTAAGGTCACATATGCCTGAGGGAGAAGAATACCGGTATTAGTTTTATTAATAAATACTTTAAATTTCAGTAATAAATATATCTAATAAACCATGTCTTTAAACTGAATTCAGCAACTTTTACTGATTGGAACATTTCTATGCTGTTTTCAGAATTTAACATTTTCTATTTGTACAATTATCGAAGCATGTTCTTAGCAGCCGGTAACACTATGACAATTTCCTGCGTGTATAAAGCTGAAACATAAACATTAAATAAAATAAATGTAATGAAAAACAGCAATAAAGAATGATTGTCATACCTAGCATCCAAGATCGGCCAACGTCGTCACCTATGCATGAGGGAGAAATACCTTAGTCTCAATAATAATTATTTGATTTAGACACTTATTGTTCCTTATCTTTTATTTGAAATTATTATACATTATTACATAAATGTTACCATAATATATTATTTTATGATTAGATAGATGCAATTAGATATTTATACGGAATGTGTGTATATTGGTAATTTATTTCAGTAGAAAGTCATATTTCAATTATAATAAGAATATTTTGATTCTCTTTACTGTTCAAGTAATAATTATAATAATAATAATAATAATAATAATGATAATAATAATAATAATAATAATTTTTGACATGTGGTGTTCATGTTATGATAAGTATTAGTAATCTAAATAAATGTTAGAGAAAATCGAAGGGGCAATCAAGAATAGATAATCCAGAGATTCTGGCATCATTGTGCCCACAAGACATAGGACAAAGACAAACAAACAACAAGGCACACACGCAGAAAATTAAAAAGACGAGCAACACGGATCCTACCAAAAACCGGGGGATGGTTCTCGCGAAGGGTAAGCAGTTCCTGTTCCTTATATGCAGTCTTAATGGATTACATGTAGGAGTGCTTGCCTGACCTTATTCATAAAGATGATGTAAACTCTCGTTATAGTAAGGTAACTTAACATGTATTTCTGAAGCAATTTCTTTGTCCAAATGTCAGGAGTTTTAATAACAAGTAAGTGTACTGTTGATGACCGTTTGTTATCTTATAGATTAACAGCAGGTGCAGTCTGACCTTCCTTGGTATCTGACACAAAAGTTACTATAATGTAATATACAAATGATAAAGTCAATGACAAAAAACGTAATTCACCTCCAACATCAAATGTCATTTTTCTGATAACCATTTTAAAGCATTTTTTTTGCAATATTTAAGTAGGTACATATATATACATGACATGCACAAAATTATCACTTGTCATGAAATATAATATATATTTATATATATTTAACGATGAAACAAAAACGTAGATATCGAATTGGGTGCGCACGACGCGTTTCTGGAATAACCTTCATCAGGTATGTTCAAAGTCAAATAATTGATGTATTAGTTTTCTGTGTAATATTTTGTAGACAATTGTGTTGGGTTTTTTTTTGCCATTGTATTGTCTTTCATTCTTTGACTTGCTGTATCTGATTACATCGTTGGTATCTTCAAAGGTTTCTTATTATTTTCTCTATACTTTCTTTAACAACGATAATTATCTTATTTCGATGAAACAAATGGCAACTGCTCAATTAAGCTCCAATTTGTAGCACTCAATGAAATGTAGATAAGCTGAATGTGTTCATTATTTACAGATAAATTGATACAAGATATGGTTAATTTTTCACAGAATGCTTCATCAAAGTTAATTCACGCCTATCAAATATGTTTATTGTAGTTTATGATAACATTATATATATAAACTACATATGCATGCGCGCCAATAAATTATTACGATAAATCATTAAATATTTTCTGAAAAAGAAATTACAATTTAAAAATTATATTACTTAATTAAAAATGTAATATTTAGAAGAAGAAAAAACGCATAATAACATTTGAAGCTTTAAGTGCTGATGAAATGATTTTGTAATTTATAAATTTTAATGCAATCTATGCTCTGGTAGAATATTCTTTTATTTAATCAAAAGAAAATTGAAAATATATGCTAAGAGGAGTTTTGAGATTGTAATTACAGATGTATGATAATTTAATATTCCTGCAAGATACAGACTAGTTGGCTGGGATAGATAGTAAATCATCGTTGTTTTCTATGAGAACGGTGATTAAATATATCGGACAACCAATCGAGCAATCGAGCTATTATCAAGTTCTAGGAAACAAATAGCAATCAGAATATCATTTAAGCAATCGATATATTATCAAGTTCGAGGAAACAAATAAAAATAGAAATACTAATCGAACAATCGAGATATTATCAAACTCGAGAAAACATATTTATAATAAATAATAAACCATATACAATGATGTATATCTCCTTCTAACGGTATATTATGTAATACATTTATTTTGTTCATTTGATTTCGTGATATATGGTAATAATTATAATATGTTACAATAATGCTACCTACATTTTAGCTTATGCTGTAGCAAAATTTTAAAATAAAGGACGAATTATCGGATAGTGATTTTTTGTTTAATTCTACTTGGTAATATGCGCCGTATTATGGCATAACATTGTCCGTCCGTGTGTCTACTTCAGTTTTTAAAATGTCACGCGCTGACTCTACCTTGCCTTGATCGATTTCCAACAAACTTTATTGTCAAAGGGGAAAGTTTGAAGATAACAATAGGTCTTATTTAAGAAAAGTTAAAAAGTACCAAAGGGGTAATCAGAAGTCGTAATTCGAAGGATGATAGACACAATCGTCAATCGACGATATACTATACAGAAACCTCAACTGATGTGTCTTTACCTAAAACACTAGGTGAAAATCATACTGAATATTGAAAACGAGGATGTTCTATTTCTAACAGGATTAACGTTGCCACGGACATATCCTGTACAGACCGCAATGATTGTGCTAAGACCAAACCCATCATTACGACCTTATAAAGTAACAGACGGGAACAATATGCTCTAACGAACAATCTTCACTACGGGCATTTCTCCTTTTCATCAAGTGATCTCTGTAGATATATTATCTATTTTCAGACCAACAGCCTTTTCACAAAGCAAAGCAAGCAAGATAAAAAAAACAACAAAAATAGTTGTCAAAGATGTACTTTATCCATCACTTGCTACTCCTATCAAACATTTGTTTTTCTGTACTTCTATAAATACTGATACTATGTTGGAAACGTACGTGGTATGAATTCAAATGTAGGAGAAAAATACATGCGTGTCACTTGCAATTACAGCATAGTGACAGTTTAGTACAAGACATATAAAGATTACTGATTAGTTCATTTGCATAGAAAAATGGGTATTTGCACGGGAAGAAATAATAATACTCCTATTAAAAACGTAGATATCTAATTTAGTGCGGATGACACGTTTCTGGGATTAACTTCGAATTCTGCGTTACAAATTCGCAAAGAGATAACATGACTTAAAGTACATCAGTTTGAAGTATCACCGAAGACAAAGTCTCATTTTAATTAGAACACTATGTGTATGTATATTATGGGCTGTATACCGTTTTCCGTTATGTTACGGGTTTCAGGTTTGGTAAAACACGTACCGCCCACAGCTAACTTCTCGTTCTTATAATATCATTTCTGTCGTATATACTATAATTTGAGGTTTAACAACTCGGGAGATATTTAATATCGTGTCATTAAATTCATTCAATATTTAGGGCTACGCACCTCGGCCTTCACCCGAGGATTCATGTGGAAAAAGAGACCCGCTATATCCAATACGAGCAGCTTCTTTTGTTTCAATAGTACTGTATCTTATACTTATGTTATTGTTATTCTCAGGAATATAGCCGACATACTGTTCACTTAACGTTAACCATCGTTCAATCGATAATCAACCTGCAAATCCATCTACTTAGTTCAAAGTAGATTATCGTTTTAATTTAGAAACATCAATCCATATTACAGGATTAATTATGAAAGGTTCAAAATATGAGAACATAAACAGAACTAGGTAGCACATTTATATACGTTTTCGAAATTGTCAGTACCTAATTAATGTAATTTACTAAAACTAATTAGAATCTCCCTCAGACACAGGTAACGTTAGTCATTTTAGCAATCCCGTTTAGTCTCTTTTGTTTATTTGCTACCCTGGACGTGTAAACAATTTGGCTTCTAATATGTTGGCTATGAGCGTACACGATGAAGGTTATTACCAGATACGCGTCATGGGCAATGGTAAAAATGTAGATATATAATTTAGTTCACACGACGCGTTTCCTGAATAACTTTCACCAGATACGCTCAAAATCGACATATTGGAAAGTCAAATAATTAAATATTCCTTGGGAGCAATGAAAATAAAGGGCCTACACAGAATAACCAAAATTACGAAGGTCATCTATGCCTGAGGGAGGAGACCGTTATTTATATTATTTAGGAACTCTGAATTTCAATTACAAATGTACCCCGAAATTCAAAATATTATTTTAGATACAACAATATACTGGACATTCCACAGGTCAGAACATCAAGGTATGGCAAAAAAACATTTAAATTTGCTGCTGCTACATTGTGGAACAGCCTCCCAGACCATTTCAGGACTGAAAACAGTTTTTCTCAATTTAAGAGCTTAATGCAGTCCTGGAATGGTACTAAATGTTGCTGTTCTGCATGCAGATGATAAATATTCTGCTACTGCATATAGCTTTTAGATATATATTGCTTTGTTTTAGTGCTTGTCAATTTTTTATCCAAACATGCTTAATTTTCTGCTTTATTATGTCATGATGCATGTGGATGCCGATGGGAACCCAATGAGGCATTGCCACCTGGTCCCCGGCCGGCATCTATATGCAGTATGCACGGTACAGTAAAAACTCTTTCAGATTTGCTGCATCTACATTGTGGAACAGCCTCCCAGATCATTTCAGGACTGAAAATAGCTTCTCTCAATTCAAGAGTCTTTTGCAGTCCTGGAATGGGTCCAAATGTTGCTGTTCTGCATGTAGATGATTCAAATTTTGCTTCTGGTTTGCTTAATTTTAATTTTTAATTTGTTTAATTATTATTTTTTTTTAGTTTGGCTTGAAAATTTTATATTCTTTGATTTTTTAGTTAGACAGTGCTACTTTTACTGATTATGTTGGTACCAGTTTTAAATATTCAGTATTATTATTTCATTATTTTTTTTTACCTGATGCTTCTTTTTAAATGCTGCTTTATGTTGGAGCATCTGTGTGTGGATCTTGAACAAGAGTCCAAAGAGGCACTTGCCACGTGGGTTCTTGTTCAGATCTATACACAGTCCTCCTTTTTATGCCTATATGTCTTAGCTTATTTTAGTTTGTAACTTTGTATGTGACTTGTGTTGTTTTATTGTTAATGTATATTCGGTAAAAAGCTCATTAGAGCTTATGTTGTACTGTTTTATTATGTGCCGAATCAAAATAAAGTTTTCTTATTCTTATATATATTATTATTTGTATAAATTATGGTTTAAGTAAAAGATATGATCGCTTTTGGGTTATTGTTGGTTAGTAGAAGTTTGCGTGTTATATATCTCCACGTGAAAAAACCCAACATTTTTCAGAATAACATTGCCCTGCACCAAAATAAAATCGTTCTATGAACGTGGAAAAAGATGATTTCCACTAGGTAATTTAAAATGAGTTCTTCCTATGTGCCCTGCCTTGGAATTTTGCTTGATTTGTCAAAGTGATGTCAAAGGTGTTTTTTATATTCCCTATTAATAGAATAATACAGCTCCAGGTATTTAGATATTTCGAGTAGTTTTAAGCTTGCCAATGATTGTTGCAACATTTGAATTAAATTACATCTTTTATATTAAATTTGAAAATAACGCCATCATTCATTGTTGTGCTAAAAAAGCTCACAAGTTGGGGGGATATTAGAATTTGTTTCTAATGAAATGATGTTCTCTTGTATTTAAATAATTTCTGTATGGTTAAACAAGCTGCAGCTGCAGAAAGAATACATGTACTTTATGTAAATATTCTGATATTGAAAGTACTAATGATTTACAAATTCTGGTAAGAAAACAATTCGCTCATGGCATTTCACAGTCTACGAGTAATAAAATGTCTGTACGTTTCCGGATTTTTCCAGCATTAATATCGTCGCGCATTTCTATGCTTATCTTCGTCAATGATGGACAATACCAATTTGAAATTTAAATATTCCATCCCATCACTTAACTCTGTAAAGGCGTTAGCTATATGTAAGAAAAGCTTAACAATACAAAAGGTGTAATCAGAAGCCGTAGTTCGCAAAGATATAGTGATGTACACTACTTAGTTGCGTTGTGGACAAAATAACAGCTTTTATGTATATAAATATCGAAAATAGCTTCTACATAATACATCGCTTCAAAATATTTTTCTTTTGGCCATTGTGTTGTCTGTCCTTCTTCGATTTACGGATTCTGATTACCACTTTGCTATCTTCAAACTCTTCTTGTTAAAAGCTAATAGATAGATTATTATAACTTCTGTGAAAACTAGCATACTAATTAGGTATCTTTATTATTAATATAGAGGACATTCGTAGTTACCCAGATTGAATGTAACAGTGCTGTTTTATCTGTATTAGCTGTGACAGTACTTGTAGTACTTTTAATGCAGACATCGCTAATGTACAGAAGAAGATTGAAGGCTATGCCGGAAGTCAGGCAGGAAATTTCATTGATGCTTTTAGCGTAGCAAATATAATTAAGGAATGTCACGTCAACTAAATAATATGTAAACCCTAGTTAATTTTTCTTTTAACCATATTTAAAATACATCTTGTCGGCACCAATTTTGCAGATGTAAATGCAACAGATTACGAATGCTCGAGGGTCTTGTTTGCTCATCCAATGTACTGTATCTACTTATCGGAAAATAAGACATTTCAGTCCCACGGGCATGCAATGAAATAATCAAATATGTTTTATACATGTGCATGATGACTATGAATCAAAGAAAAAAAATAAGCAAAAAATAACGTAAGCTTTACATAACTAGCTTTGAACGAGCGAACACATGAAAAGGTAGTTGTTGGAAGAAACAAAAATCAACAAATAATTTTTGTAACACCTTCAGCAATGAGCATAGACAACGCTATTTATATGTGATAAGTTTTACAACTACTTGTTATTGGAAGATCATATATTCTTATAAAAGATGAATTCTACACCCAATCCTTATGATGGGAGGCAAATGAATGCCTCCTGTATATGAAATGTCACGCTCCTTACACGAAAAAACAATTTGCAGCAGTTGCTACTACGCAATTTTGTTAGAAATGTTCGCTTGTGGACCGTTGCAGGTATGGGGATTTTACTCTGAACATATTTAAGAGCAATTAAACGATTTGACCAAATAAGCATAAATACATACATAAAAGCAAAACAATACCACAGACAACAAAACACCAACAAAACCCTATGTTGAACCACTTTTTATGGCGATTGCGAAAATTGTTCAATCAGAATGCTGTACAAAACTCGTACACGAAAGTTGGACGACCATAACACCAATTGGTGTATCTGTGCCCTTTTCATACATGGCACTCAACGTGTATTGCAACAAAAACATGGTACAACGTATATAGGTGTATATAACATAAGTTTTATATCTATCAACTTTGAATAAAAGGCAGAAGATACCTGTAACAATAATTTGAATGCAGAAATGGACAATAAGTGCACTAAATTATTATCGGAATCTGCAGTAGACAAAGTTTGTATGTTGTGATCCTGACCTTTCAATAGACGTGTACTGTAAAATAACATGCAAATAAGTGTAAATTGAAGGGGAAATTCACATGATTTTAATATCGAACATCTGTGAATAAACGGCAGAAGATATCAACATTTAAATGCAGAAATGGGCAATAAGTGCATTAAATTATCATCAGTATCATCTTTGATATTTGGTACAGAACAATATTAATATTACACATCAGTCGACGAGATGCAACACATGCTGTAACTGATGAAACTGTTATCAATTTTGTCTACATGTCTGATGAAATGTTCCTATGAATTGATATGATCTGGGCCACACATCGTCAAAATTAGCTTTTATTTTGCTGAATGGAATTTTATTCAGATTTCAAAAGATGTCTCTCCTACAAAATTTTAATCAAATTTACTATAAAAGGCAAGTTTAAATCGTGTTGGTGAACAATAAGGGGGCTAAGGTTATGATGATTAACGCCACTTTCAACAATATTTCAGCTATATCGTGGCGGTGAGTTCTATTGTTGGAGGAAAGAGGAATACCCGGAGACAGCCACCGTAAATCAATGACAAGCTTTTGTAAAAGCTCCAGCTTAAAAACTCACAACGTTAGTGGCGATTGGCACTTATTGCATATGTAGTTATAAATCCAACTGCCATACGATCACAAAAACAATGGCCACTGGTGAACAATAATAAATAGAATAAAAAAAAATAGAAGAAATAAAGACAAAATATAAAACCAAACAACCACCTCTCACGATTTGCATACCGCTTTCTGAAATAGACGATACTATGTACGATACTATTTTCCCTCTCAAACTGAGTTTATTTGATCTTCATATCTCTTATATAGACTATAAAAGTAAGTACGTCGTCAAGTAGTGGCGGTATAAAATAATACATTTGAAGTAAGTGCTTGATATAGTGCTGGCGTAAAGAAATAAATCAGTCAATTAAATATCATCATTAAATTATTACAACACAAACGTATTTCACATCTGTCTGCAAAACAAAATCAAACGAAAGATTTCATAGTGTTTGAATAACTTTTGTAACCGTTCCAACTTAAAAACTACAAACATGCACATAACAATGTTTTTTTTTGCATAGTTCTTGAAAGATTGATTAAGACAAATGAAATCAAAATGTTATTTTCTGATAAACAGCTGAGTTAAAGGACGTATTTTCATTTTTATTTTTGCTTCTGTACAATAAAAACACAACTATTGGGCATCAAGCACAATCTCGTCTCGCGCCATTGCCAAAATTTAGAATTTCAAAGCTACCGTCTTTTAGCAAGTGTTAATTTGACAATTGAGTGATGATACTTTGATACGTATGTATGTATGTTTTTTGCCAATAACGTTGTCTACAGAATAATGAAATAGAATGGATACAGTCCGTGATCACCCATTGTTTTCACGGTTCTCTACATAAGTTAATCTTATCACCAAAATATAGATGAAACATTGTTAAACCTGCGTTTGGTGACAACTAAGGGATACTCAGATGTAAATCAAAGCAGGACAATGAAATGGTCAAAAGAAAAATAACAAATAAAGGTAATAACAAAATTACCGAACTCCGAACAATCTTACAAAGGGAAAGTCAAAACTCATAATTATATAAACAGACAAAATCAGTCAACAACCGGAAAACTGTGAAAACCGTAATGACCTAGACTTGGTACAGGCATTTCTAAAGAAATGGTGGGTTGAATCAGATTTTAAGGCGCCAAACCTCCCGCTCATGGATTATCAAAAACACACTACACAAAAAACTAATGATTCGGCAACAAAAAATCGAGGTGTAAACTAAGGTGTTCCAGATTGGTAAGCAGTGCTTGTTCCAGAAGGGGCACCCATTATATTACTCTGGCTACAGATCTTATGGCAAGTCATGAATGAGGAAAGGACAAGACAAATTACGCAAAACGGAGATTTATTATTGATCATCTTTCGAAAAAAAAACAATTAGTACTCCGCGCCACAAAATTTAAATTGTATATAGAATTAACTTTCATTTGAGTAACAATATTCATAATTAAAACAATGGGCTGTGGGCTTCAAGTACTGATTATGTAGATGCAATAAAAAGTCTGGACATGTACTTTGTTTGATCTGCAGCCATTAAATTCTCATTAATATTGCATGTTATATTATATTATCGTGATATACATCTCTCTATGCAAGTTGTCCATCAATATAGATTGCATTGAGAAATCTATAGGTAAGTGTATACATATTGTAATGCTGTCTACCGTAATATCTTAATGGTTTAAAATAATAAACTACCATCAATTGCAGTCAATGATATATTGTACAGTTAGGTTGTTACATATCTGAATCACAATATTCACATTTGTCTATATCTAAGGGCCGTCCAGGACGGGACGCATTATGGTATTCCATCGTCCGTCCAGTCACACTAATTTTGCTTTGAACAACATCTCTTAATTTTTATGCCATCGTCATTATTTCTCAAATACCATGAATAACATTACAGAGAAGACATATATATACAATAGTCTTAACTGGCTACCTTCTAACATTAATATTGATGTAAATCTACTGACAAAAGGAAGTGATCTCCTAACATATCAAGAAAATATAACTATTTTTAAACATGCTTTTAAATATATTAAAGACTCCAAAAGATTTACAATTGTCTAAATTATCTAAAGAACCAACACACATCTCCAAAAGTATTTATTCTCTTCTTTTTTCTTTATTCTTTTTTTTTTCGTATATTGTCTAAACCTATGTTTTTGTATATAATCATTCTTTGTATATTTAACTCTATGCTATTATATACATATTATATCATTTCATTGCGCATGCTAATCCATATTGTAAATTATTGTATTCGGGAGAAGACTTCATAAGTTGTAAAAACTTGTGTCCGATCCCTATTTGTTATATTTAGCAAATAAAAATATGTTTAAACTAATATATACAATAACAATTACAAAATAGATATAAACATATATACAACAGAGACAGCCTAGAGAACAAAAGATTTATTTGTATTTCGTATAAATTTACATCATTTTTCTAAATTTTATTTTGATAAGCACTCATGATTTGTTTATATTTATGCAATGTAAAGATTCATCAAAATATGCTCTCTTTAGATTTTCCCAATTGTGTTTTTCAATTATCCAACTGTATTTGTTTAAATTGGTTCTTTTTATTTCAGTTATTTACAATTGTTGGGCGACGGTCGTTTCAAGCGATCATGGTGCAACAGTTTATATTGTTAGTGGTTTTGTAGTTGTATGTTTTTTTCCCCGATTATATGGTTTATTTCAATCTTACCTATGCAGTTTATAAAAACGTATATCAAATGTACTGCGTACGATGCGTTTCTGAAATAATCTTCATCGGGTACGCACAAAAGCGAACGATTTTAATACGTTGATCGTTTTTATTTCTTAAGTAAGAATTCTTCAAAATGTGTTATTCAAATTTGTAGAAATCATTAAATCACTATTGATAAATACTAAAAATATACATTCCCACCTGTCAAGACGCTTCATGTACCGTGAAAAGAAATATTTACGCCATGAAGATATTTACCGTTGCAGACAAAACTACTGCCAGAAATGATATATTTTATCATTATGGTTTTTACTTAATTTTATTATCTTCAGTAGAATACGTTTATCTTCTACAGCAAATAAAATGAAAAATTATAAAATGTTGTTTTGTTTGTGTTAGAGGTATTGGTTATGTCCCTTTCTATGATTTTTTTCTATTGTATTTTGGAACTGTTCTGACAGTGTGGTATTTATTGATTTTCATTTGATTATTTCAGTGAATATTACCATGCATGAACTATACATTTTACATGTTGTACAAACGTCTTTCATTCATAGATATGATGTATGATACCATTCACCATTCCAATCAATACTGCTGTTAATTGTTGTATTTGAATAGACTTATACTATAGAATATACTATTATCTAACATTTATCTACGGTGTAAATATCACAATATGTTTCTTTTGTTCAGATAACACAATGTCTGACAGGTAAATGAATGATTATCGATGGTTATAATTCCAAACAATGCAATTGTTTCATAGTACATGATGCAGGTTTTGATGATTTGAGAGATGTTTAAGAAATCGCCATGTTTTTTTGACTTTCAGACATTTCATAATAATTTTAGGATGGTGAGATGTATGTTGGTAATTTATACATCAAAAATGCTTTTAAACAAATAAAATTACATAGGAATGAACACCTGTTCTGTAATATGAAAACATGAAAGAAACAGTATATTACTTATAAAAATATATAAAAATTAATATTCTAATATGACGTCTCTAAAACGGTACACATGTTAATACTCAACAACTCTATATTTAGCGCAAGTGCAGTACACAACAAATCTGGCTGTTCCGATGTGACTCCCGCTGTGAAATTACCGTGACGACCGAGTGTAAACAAACAAAACACCGGCATATAACGTATTTTTAAAATCCTTAAAATAAAAATTTCCCCTCAGTTATAAATAAATATTCTGTAACTAAGTATTTTTTTATCATTTGTTTTGAAAATTTACATTTCACATTCCATTGATATGTGTCGGCCATGAATAACCGGAAAATGCACTAACCATAATGTTTTCCTACGTATACATTGATAACTGGACGGTGATGTAATTAAGTTACTGATATTTTCCAATTTGATGGCATTTGGAATTTTGCTACTCAAACAAGTAAAATGCTCACAAAATCGTAAAATAAATCAGTAACCAGCTTGTGTCAATCAGCGCCCCTTGTAAACAACTTCACATGATGACGATATATTACAAAAGTCAAAGTCGATAGATGGTTGTATTTATTCCGGATTTTTTTTTTTATATCAACAATACAAGCTTTTTTTTCCATTGGCATTTATTTTTTTTTTATTTCATATCTAAAAATAATTGTCGATTATTAACAACTGTTCAAGCGTTCGATATTATGTTTGACAACTCCGCTCCGCCATCTTGTTAGCGCACGAAAAAAGTCGTAATGATGAACGAATGAACTCCGACTTTTTTTAAAATATTTTTACGCAGGAATTGTTCAATCGAATCTATGTTGGAAAATACACAATAAATATGTTTTTTATGTTAACATCCATATCTTTGTTTTAAAATATCTTGTTCAAATACAAATAATTCAAAATCAATTCAAAATTTCCGAAGGAGGTAAATGGAACAGCCACCAAATGCCGTGTGTATACAGTTCACGAATGGTTAAAAATTACCGTATTTGTCCTATTAGAATCGAAATAATTCATGACAGGCATGCATTATTTCTTAATTATGTTTAAAAGTGTTAACATAGTAAAAACCAGTCCCACGCTTTACAATTTGTACTTTTACTCACATGGGGAGGACATCTGCATGATTACATTATTTCACTAGGAGGGACAGTTTGGACCCATATAACTAGATTAACCCTGACATTATCTATTGAAGTACATGTACCATGCCATGAAAGAGAGTTGTCATCCATGTGTGTTGAGATATCGATGTTGCCTCTGTTTCTACGACAGTTTTTTTATTTTCTATTATAGGAGCAAAATACCAAAATAAAAAATAAATACATTTTGTTGATTGTAAGATGAATTTAAATTTAGCATATAAGTCAAAAGCACGTTCGTTCTATGTGTTGTCTTAGTAATATGAAGTATACTTTGTGTATTTTCGAGTAATTTTGAAATATAAATTGTCTTATTAAGAAAAATTAAGACTGTCCCAGTGTAGCAGGTCTTCTTCAGATATGATTTACTATACTTCTAGTCGTCATGCCAACTAATATGAAATTGATTAAAGAAATGAGGATATAGATTGTGCATGTTTATTTTTCGCAAGAACTCGGAAGAACGAATTTAGATTCTTGAGGTGATAATTTTGGAAATTAACAGTTTCTGAAAAAAGGAAAAAAACATGTTAGACACATTCCCATATTGTAGGAGTCGTAATCCATCTTCAAACAAATATCTAAGGAATATGTTCAATTTCAGTTTAAGTTTAATACACCAAGAAGCGGGTTATGAAAAGCTTAAACTGTTTCAAACCAGGTTTTACAAGTATAACATCAATTTTCCAACAGGTTATACCTATACAAGTATAACCTGTTGGAAAATTGAACATATTCCTAATAATAATTTTTTTACAACAACATTTAATTATTCCTCGATTTTTTTCATGGAACTATTTGAATCTGTCGTTGGCGAATGAATATGCTAGCGTCTTCACAATACCAACCCAGGTTATCAAGGACAATTAAGGAATGATCGCAATTTTTGTTCGGTTCATGAAGAAATAACCTCAATCAGGTTGTACACACCGTCTAACCCGCGTAGCGGGTTACGCAAGGGGGCTGTACAACCTGATTGAGGTTATTTCGAATGAACCGAACAAATAATTTCGATCAATCCTTATAAATTAATTCTAACTTTTTTTGCTATGATATTGAAAAATATATTTATTTTTTCAAAATAAGGCAAATAATCGGAAATAAATTTAAATAACCCCAAAGGTGCCTGATTTAAAGAAAATCACCTAATGACAACGGCGCGCGACGCCTTGCGAACGACATCTATTTTCAGATTCCGTACATTGGAAAATAACCTCAACTTTTTAAACCAATCAAAACACGTATAAAATGACATGTGACTCTAAAAATTATTTATTAAATATTGCTCCAGGTGGATCACCCAATCAGATTGCAGTATTCACATCAAATTAAATTATTTTGAAATAGCCTTAGCATATTCTAAAACATGATAAGCGCAACAGAAGAAAGGAGAAAAAATATATGAAGTACACGAACAGCCCTTAAACCATATAAATATTTTTAGACGTGAAATATGACGAATGGATTTTTAACGACACGATCAACTATGATTATTTACGCTGCAACAATGTGAAAACATAACATGTCTGTGTAAAACAAGACAGTCTACCGTACAACAGTACACGATGAATACCATTACTGTGTGTGTAATGTACGGAGGCTATGTTTCAGAAGTAATAACTGCTTTATCTTCTTTTAATTATAAATAAAATGAGCTGACAGTCAGTAATTTTAATAAGATATAATGGTTTAAACCAGATGATACCGAATGGACTGATTTACATGAAATAGCATTTGCTCATGGCTATCAGGGGCAATTTAATAGAATATTAATTCAGTAAATTTGCCATGTTCTCTCACTGACATTGATTGATTGGCGTGTTTGTGACGTTTTGCTTCCCTTCGTCGTACAGTACATTATACCGCCAACTATTGTTATATATACGTTTTTGTTTCTAAATTTTTAACGGTTTATTAACGTGCTAGTCGAAGGTTAAGCAGGGCGACGTTAATGATGTCTCAGTTAAGCGCCATTAGATTTACTATAACCCAGTGGCATACAGCAAATCTATCAGATGTAATGTGTCTGTTTTTACACATATTTGTTTTGCAATTAAAACGAATAGGTAAGGAATGGCTGACATTTGCATGACATAAAGGTACAATTGTTGGGGTTTTCCGGTCTCATTTAAAGCAACGCAGGTGTGTGCATTTAGACAGATAAATTAACTTTATACCACTAACTTACTTACAAATATTTAATATCAAATAAACCTTCAAAGTCCGAAGGGGCAATCATGAACGGAAATTCCAGAGACGCAGGCACCATTAGGAATAAGACACAAAACGAAGAAGAAAACACATCATGGGAAAACTAAAAAGAATGAGCAACACGGACACCACATCTGATGTGAACCTAGGTGTTGGTGAAGCGCAAACAGTTCTTGTTTCTTATGAGATACATGAATGCATGGTAAAGCTTTATTCATATTGTGAAACGGCGTTTATTAATTTGTAAAATATAATGATACGAATACAATATTATGTAATCCTGACGATTACAATTGTAAAGGAAAATTAATTAGCCATGAGAACGACGGAAATGATGGGCCGTTGTTTACAGACTCAAAACGGACAAACACAAATATAAAATAATATTCAATTTCTGAATCGTCTATTTATGGCGAGTATGTATAAAAGAAGCATACATCTTAAACCAAACCAACCAACTATAGTTCCTAAATAATGTAATTATTATTGTTAATAAGGGTAATCTCCATCAGACATACATGTAGGTAACCATAGCCGAATGTTGACTGTGTTTTGGTCTTCTTTATCCCAAAGACGTTTTATGTGATTTAGCTTTCTAATCTTTTGAGCTTGAGCGTAGCTGATGAAGGTTATTCCAATAATGCATTGTGTGCAGTATATTACATATATACTTTTTTGTTTGTTTATTATTATGATGTACGCTGAGTTGACGCCAATGCCGATGGTTTAAATTAATTTAAAAGTTAAATATAGCTGATCATTCTCTATTTGTTCATTTTGATTACATGCCCCATGGGTAACCAGACAAAATCATCGTAAAATTATTAATTATTATACGTGAAAAGTTTGAATTAAATGAATTTCAATTATATGAGGACACGAAGACGAATATATCAGTTTAACCAGATAAATTTAATAAGCCAGATGCAATTTTATCTAGGCAACTCATTGAAAATTGGGGGAAGTCGTGGCCATTAGCGCATGGTAGTTGGATGTACATCATTCCAAGCAATCAATGCCTACCACCATTGCAGATGCGAGTTCGTTCTTGTCCATGATGAGGTGTACTCGATACAATCAGATGTGAATAATTTTTTTGGCAACTTACAACAGGTCATTTTCTTCTGTTTGAGTCCAATAATCTAAATGATCCGTACATTATAACTGAAATATTGTTGACAGTTGCATCATGCATTGACAATTCTATCAAAGTCACAGCTACAATGTCCTATTACAATGCACATAAGCGGACCTTCGAGAAAACAAAAAGAAAAAGAAAAAAATACCACACTGTCGGAACAGTTCCCATATCCTATTGAAAGATCACATAAAGAGGCAAAATCAATACTTTAACACATATATACATGACCGATTACTTTCCAGGCTTGGTACAGGCCTTTCAATAAAAAGTAGCGGGGTTAAGCTAATTTTATGAGCCCAATGCCAGCATTTTAACATACGTGTTTTTGCTATTAACAAATGTTTTGAGTTCGTCATAAAAATGTACTATAATTAACTTTTTTTTTTCTTCTTACATATTTTACAACAACACGTTTTTGTATTATCAGGTTCAGATAGACCTATTTCGTCACTACCGGATATCTTCATCTTCTACATAAAGAGAACCTCGGCGTGACATCTGACGATTAATTACTTATATTGAAAGAGAAATCTTGAATATAAAGCATTGCCAATAATCACAGCATGGTATTATAATAACCAAAATATATGACCAGCCAACTAAAACATTAAAGTATTAAAAAAGAAGAAGATCTGTCCGTGGAAGACTATTAAACCAGCTTGTCCCTTTAACTATAAAATAATTCTTCAAAGGATATCATCATATGTTTCAAGGTTTGACATGATTGCTTTTGACAATGAAAGTGCACTGAACGACATGTCCCTATTAATTTGCAGTCGTTTTTTTTATCTGGGAACGTGGGTACACATTCTTCGCCTGACAAGACAGCAATATTTTGTTATTTTCCGTACAAATAACATCACAATAAATTAGGACAATATAATATACATGTATTTTTATTTTTTACTGCGAAATTCGACTAAGCGAGTTTTATTGACACAAACCTTCCCTCTTAGTGAAATGATGCGATCATTTAAGTGCTTTTCGCATGTGAGTAAAATGTCAAACCTCACATAACGAGCGAACAGCGTTATTATGAAGAACTTATGAACATTATATGAATAATATATTTAATCTTCGTGACATAGAAGTTGTCATCAGTTTAATATTAGTTCTATTGAACAGAGTTGACTATGCATATTCAAAACTAACTTCCATATACATCACTCATACAGGGAACGTCGTGGTTGTAATCGTATGGTAGTTGGATTTACAACTACCTGTGGAGTTAGTGGCTATCAGCACAAACGTTGTAAGTTCGAATCCCTCTCATGGCGAGGTGTACTCGATACAACATTATGTGATGAATTTTGTCAATGATTTGCGACAGGTCGGTGGTTTTCTCTAGGTACTTCGGTTTTCTCCACCAATAAAACTGACCGCCATAATATAGCTGAATTATTATTGAGAGTAGCGTTAAACACCATAACCCTAACCACTATGCCTACAACTTATACATATGACTTATTGTGCTTTGTTATATACTCTAAATATAATTCAATTATTCTTTTCAACGTGTAGTAATCTACTATAAGACAATATGTCATTATTTTATTATAATGAGTGCCTTTATTTCACCAGAAAGTGGAAAAATGAACACTGTATGTAAATAAATCAAATGTATTTAAAAGTTAATAATGTATAATGGCCAACAATAAAACCTTTCTCTATTAAAGTTTGAAGATACGAAAAATCAATGAAAAGAAAATATATTTTAGCCTGGTAAACGAACCTCCTAGCGCTACCACCTACACTGACAATAAAAAAAATGTCTCTAAGGTTATATCTACTTCTCCAGTACTTTATACCATGTCTAATGACTTACAAAAAAATCGGCATTTCTTAGGAAATACTATCCGCGTTTAAAACATAATTATAATCGTATGTATTTAGTTAGTAAGTAAGTAAGTAAGTAAGTAAATTTTATTCAAAGTCGGCAAAAGTTATCTCTATTTAGCTTTTTTGTTTGTTTAAGGATATTTTAAATTTAATTCTCGACAATCGTTTATACTGGAAATTCGCCAAAGGAGAATTCAGTTTCATCGTATGATTGATTAGTAGGTATGTAGGTTATGTTACTTAACGTCACTTTCAACAATATTTCAGCTATATCGTGGCGTCAATATTATTGGTGGAAGAAACCTGAGCGCCCGGAGAAAACCACCGACATGTCGCAAGTCACTGACAAAGTTTATTACATAAGGTTGTATCAAGTACACCTCGCCTGAACGGGATTCGAAGTCACAACTTCAGTGGTGATAGACACTGATTGCAAAGGTAGTTGTAAATCCAACTACCATGCGATCACGACCACGACGGCCCCTCTTATTGTTGGTGACTAGGAAATTGATTACATTTATTAAGTAGTGTATGTGAATTAAAATATATCCATACACAATCCGGAAATTGTCAATAAAACGTGTTTGATGAACTTGTCATAAAATATGGAGCGGAATCTTAAGCAATGAAAGAAGATGTTTATGATTAATAGACAATTTCCGGAAATTACAGATTATATGTAAACAACCCGTTAGTTACTTGACGAAGAAACTTGACTCACTTTTCATAAACACGAAGGATAAATTATTGTACAAACACAGTTAGTAAATTTATATTTCCAAAGCAATTTAGCTGATGTTTGAAAAGTTGACAGAATATACACTAATATATCATGATATTAAGCAAAGTTTTATTCAACAGTCCACTTGGTATATTAAAATGGCAAATGGAAAAAATACCACACCGTCAGAACATTTTCAAAATCAAACTGGAATATGAAATATTGTTGAAAGTGACAGTAAAAGCCCTAACCCTAACTCCTGAATCAGGAATAACATAGAAACTCAATAACTCTTACGTCCACTTGAAGTCTACTTGATTGGTACAGGCACTTCAATTAATATTGGTGGCGTTAAACTAAGCTTATGAGCCTTTGACTTTGAGGCAACATTTGTTGAATACATTTTAATTAAGTCTTCATTGTATTTTTGTAATATACTGACCATCATTAGAAACGCATCACTTTCTTTTTTAAATATTAATTTTAATGAGTAATTTGACAAAATATATAAATACGTCAAACAATAACAACAATAAACACTAACAGATGAAAACAAGTTTGAAACACAGTTTCTTTTTTGGGACGTCACTTTATGGTTGAAACACAGATACCCTCGATTTCAAAATTCAGTACTTCGTATGTCCACCTCTTGCGGTGATACAGGCAACACAACGGCGACGCATTGAAAGAATAATGTTTTGAATAACTCTCTGGGACATATTGTTCCACTCCTCTAATAATGCCTGACGTAAGGTGGCCCCAGTAGTCGGCTTGACGTGACGGTTATCTACACGTCTTCCTAATGCATCCCAAACATGCTCTATTGGTGCCATATCCGGTGATAGTGATGGCCAGTGCATACAGTTGACATTCTGTGCTTGCAAAAAGTTCATTGAGACCCTTGCTGTGTGTGGACGCGCGTTATCTTGCTGGAAGATCCTTAAATCTTGATGGGCTTGAAACATTGGAACAACATAAGAAGCCAGGATTTCATCTCTATAGCGTTGTCCGGTAAGAGATCGGTCACAGAAGTGAAGTGGAGACTTGTAACGGAATGATACAGCTGCCCAAATCATAACATTTGCGCCACCCCATTGGTCTACCTCATTAATGCAGCAAGCGGCAAGTCTTTCATTTTGACGTCTCCAAAGCCTTATTCGACCGTCTGCATTCGAAATACAGAAACGGGATTCGTCCGAAAACAACACTTCCTGCCATCTTTGCCTTGTCCATTGCAAATGGGTTATAGCCCATGCTAAACGTTGTTGGCGATGTCGCGGTGTAAGCAGTGGCCCTCTGAATAGTCGTCTTGCACGTAGGCCATTTTCACGCAGTCTGCGACGCACTGTTGCTGAGCTGATCCGGGGATTGTGTCTTCCTGGAGTTTCCCTAGCAGTTGATGCAGCTGTTTTGAACCGGTTGCGTAAATGTTGTAACCGGATATGACGATCTTGTTGGTCGGTTGTTACTCTTGGTTGTCCTGGCCGAGGACGATCGGACACATTGTTCGTGGTTTGAAACCTCTGTCTGAGGCATACAACAGTACTTTGATGGCAATTGAATAGTCGAGCAACTTCTCTGGTTGATATGCCTGCTCTCAACATACCCAAAGCTTGGTTACGATCATTATTACTCAGACGTGGTATTTTTGAAACCCAATAAAAACTTTACCATAGCAAACAGTGTTGATATCTGATTATCCTTTTCACAGGTGGACACAGTTCTTTCTAAAAGCGGGATTTAAAAATTCATATCGCCCATTCACGATTAGTACGTGCAAGAAATACTGTTTTTTAAATTCAATTGATACCTGTTTCAGGTGATAAGACACATCAAAAAATTTACCTGTATCTTTTTAGCAAAAAAAATATATTTTCTAGTGATGCGCTTCTAATGATGGTCAGTATACATGTTATTGTTTGTATTCCTCTTGTTACACATGTATTGTGTCCGAGAGTGTAATAAAAAGTTCAAAAAAGTTCAAGTATAACTTGCCGGTTTGTGTTCAACCAAGAAAAATCCTTTCCGTTTCGTTCCTATGTCAACAACAGAATACAGGTGATGAAGGTGCCATAACTACCATATACTTAATATCAACATTGTTTTTGAAATGTTTACTAAGTTTATTTTGTAATGAAGCAATTGTACTCTTTGCTGCCATTTCATCTCCCCTTTTATCGACAAGATCATAAAAAAGAATGGAAATGTTAATTCAGTTCAGCCTTTGAAACGTCTTCAAAAACACCCAAGACATTGTTACTAGTTATATATTCACAGCTATAGCGACAGAACACTTGGCATATTTGATAGCTTTTGTTACTACCATAACATGTGCAATGCATGTCCTCTATTGAAACTTCTGTGAACGCCATAACTACGAAATCAGATACAATACTGACAAAAATCATCTTCTGTTTGTCATCTTGGTCAGAAGTTTAAAAAAATCAGCGAAAAAAAGTCGACCGGTAAAAGTTATTATTTCCGCAGTCGGCAAAGTTCGGTCTCCGATGGTGATATACGGTTGACTACAGTTGGATTTTCACCCATTGCCGAGGATTTAATGAATAGCACAATGAAATAATTGGACTTCCTTAGAAATGTGCATCAAACTCAATGAAATGTTTTAATACACGCGCAGTGGCTTGCATATTCTAAAATATTTAAATTACTATGGCGTCTATCATGTATTCAATTTACATTTACGGAAATAAACAATCATGGTTGACTATCTAGATGGCGCCAAAATAGATGGGATGAAGTCCTATGTCGACCTATTACCAGTCACGACGAATCCATAACATGTGTATCCGATAGTTGATATTTTTAGCTAAAATTCTCTCTATAGAATCTCATTTTCTTCAAGCACATTTTAAGCTTGATGTAAATGGGACAAAAATAACTTATCACGTTAAAATAAATATTGTAATAAAAAACCTTAATGTTTCCGTATCTGTTGTATCTCTTATCGTGTTGACGAACTCTTCTTCCATTTTATCAATAAAGCAAAAAATAAGTTCAAGATCTCCTAACATATTACGTCATGTATAGTAAACCATATAATGCATTAGTCATTTTGACATTCATATTTTTCAAGTTAGTTAATAATGCAAGCCTTCAATTAAATGATGATATTGTTTATTTGCATTAAGCAGTACGGTGCCATTAAAACAAACGATACAATCCATCATCCATAACGTTATGTGGTAAATATACATTAAACAAAAAATATTTAATCTTTTCTTTGACTAAAATATCTACCATGGTATCATCACATGACGTTCGTTGATATAAATATAGTTAGTATTCCATTAAATATTTTTTCACTGCTTTAAATCTCAAACCAAAATAAATTATTATCAACCTAATCTTTGAAGATTTTCCAACAAAGTACCTGACACAAACAACGTCTTATGTTTAAGAGCAAAAAAAAAATGAAATAAAAAATATTAAGGATTGTTCCACGCAAAAATTCTATAACAATGCGAGCGAAACTTCAATGATTATGTTTACAGACGCCACATTGTTTGTAAATTGTAAATTTGCAAAAGAATCTTTTTATCACGTATTCTGTAAAGTCCACTTCCTTCCTATTAATAATGGTTTCTGTTCTAAATTCCATCCATTATCACGTCATAAAATTACTTCTTTTCTTTAAATTGCAAACCAATAAGGCTAGGATTATGCATTTTTTAAACAAAAATTTCAATGATATCGTGACTGCCATTTTAATTGATGGTGATAACCGGTGTACTTGTAGAAAAGGAAATGAAAATGTATCACACACATCGCGGCTCGTGTGGAATCGAAACAGTAGTAGTGACAGGCAATGGTTACATATGTAATAATGCACGTTAGTTGTTTGATTTTGAAATAAGGACATTTGAAGATACCAAAAGGGTAATGAAAAGCTGTAAATCTAAGAGGACAGACAGTACAATGACAAAAAAAAAAGACAAACACAACATTCTACGCAGAAAACTAAAGACTGAGCAATACCATCTTCACTAAAAACCGAGAGAGAACCCAGGTGCCCCGGAAGGGTAGGCAGTTCCTGCTTCACTAGTGTCAACCGTCGCATTACTCTTGTACCAAATCCAGTGTTACGTACTTCCTTCGTAGTAGCTGCTGCTGTGCAATTGTAACAGTCATTTAGCATTATTGATCGATTTGATAGACATTTGTTATAAAGTTAGTATGTACAAAAATATTTTCAAATCTTTGTTGCGATCAGTCAAAGAGTTTCCACACTGCTATGAATGATTGGTGAATACTTCTGCACGACTGGCATCATACGTCATTCGATTTCTATTGTCATGTGTTGTAGTCTGTTTTTGTGCTCCAATGTTAGAAGTGAGAGGTAGTTGTTTGTTTTGCTAATGTTGGTGGAATTATTGACCATCACTGTTTAAACTTTCTTTTCGTATATTTTTTTCATAATACTACATATACAAAGAAACACCTGTTTCTGATATGATTCTTATATTCTCTTTGAGACTGTTGATTATATATATAAAAGCAGTCTCAAAGGAATATATATGTATACATACAAATAAATGTATTGTCTGTATATTCCTCTAGAATAACATACGTAATAAAACTTAATCTATATAAAACAAATGTTGATTTCCTCAAAGTACTTCAAGCAACATTGCATTAATTCATTTTCTATCTGGTCTGTTAGAACGACCATTAAAATCCACCTGTGATGTAAATCTATTGTCAAAACTCTCCATTATTTTTAAGGAATTGAGAAATATTGTTCTCTTTGTACTTTTAAGGTCCCACAAGGGGCAAACAATTTAATACTTTGTACTTTAGATACTATACACAGATTCTTTTTTGTTACAAGATTAATAAAATTAATAAAGTACAATGGGTGGATTTTAAGTTGGAGAATGCCCACGTATCTCTCCATTCCTTAAATACAATGGGCCTCGGCTCCATTATTTTTAAGGAATGGAGAGTTACTTGGACATTCTCCTATACGTAGTGTATATATTTATTACCTCTTTGAAATCGCGGAGAGGTATCAATTATCTAACACGTATATATCATGACTACTTAGTTAGTTATCTATACTAATAAGGTTAATGTTGTAGTGTTGTTTTTTCTCTGATTACATGTGTTTCAAGAAGATAGGTTTCGGACCTAATTTAAATTCTCACATACTCATTATAATCCATACACAACTATGTTTTATTTCTAAGCTTCTTGTAGTTGAGGAAATTACATTATATTTTTTTCACACCAGAATCTAGCTGAGATACTGCTAAGAAAAGTTTTAAGACACCAAAGGGATGATCGGAAATCGTAAATCGAAGAACAGACAATGCCAAAAAGAGGAAAAACAATGATATACAAAACATTTCACATAAAACTACAGATCAAGCAACACGAACCACACTAACACTTGGAGGTAGACTCAAGTGCTCCGGAAGTTCCTGTTCCACATGTGGCACCCATCGTGTTACTCTTGCTACAAACCTGGGGACAAGTCATAAATGAACCATATTGTGATTGCGTCGAACAGAACATATCTGTGGTCATTTATGGCACAGATTTTCGGTAACGGTTATTTCGGTTCATTGTTCGACCATAAAACTTTCGAAGTGACGACTTCAACTTAACCACTAAGAACCTTGGGCCAATATCTTCCTTGTTAGCAGTAACCCTCTATCAAGGAAATCATGATAGGAACCACATGCTCTGGAATATTGGTTCAACTGAGAGAAATATACACCATATGCAGATGCTACTGAAATATTGTTACATACAAATGGAAAGTTCACAATGGGAAAATTGAAGCAATTTCTTTTGTCGTAAATTTGGCGTTCAGCACAAATCTACCAATCAATCAAACACATTCTGATTATATTCTACCTCACTGCGTTCGTCCGAATATAAACCAGTTATTCTTTAATTGATTAAATAAAAGTACATTTCATTTATTTTATCATATGGTACAACCAGCTATAGGGAGTAAGAGCAAAGATCGTTAATCTCGGAGTCCCGCGGACATTTGCTCAATTGAGCTAGAATTATAAAAATCCAATTAAGTGTGTCGGTCTAGTACAAAGCGGATATCATCATCATTTCACTGACTGCAATATGTATGCGCCTTGATATATCTGACAAATTGTTCACATGGCGTGAACCAACAATTAATCAATCTAGTATACAACATGATGTTAATTATAATCAAACATAAACAGTTAAAAGAAAACATGCCAAAACAAATCATCTTTGTAGGGTTATAGCGAGTCCACTATGCACTAAATTCGTGCAACATAATATTTTGAGACGTTACGCTCGCGCTATTGGTGATACTTTGACTAAATAGAACATGAAATAAGTAAAACGAATGTAGATTTTTTTTAGATTGATGGATTTTTATTTCCGATACATGCTTGTATAGGGAATTATACGAATAATTGTTTTATTATATTAGATTAGGTTTATTTTTGCTTTTGAAAACGAATTTATTGGAAGAAAACGTCGTTAACGCACAATTTTCTCATGTAACGCGTTACAAAATATCCGTATGTCTTTTACATTTTTCTCAGTAAAAACCTAAAAATACGTTTTTCGGACCATTTTTTTTGAGGGACCGGAAGCAGAGTCATCGTGCTCTATGACCCCATTAACGATTTCTGATTAAAGCAATGCTTGAAGGAAAAAATCGGTAAGTTCATTGAAAGAAAAGAACGTAACGCTGAAGGAAAAACATTTGCATGCCAAATGACAAGCTTATATTTCAGCTATGTTTTACAAAATTTTCACAAAACAAGTATACATATCAAATGTTATTATCTTCAAAAACGAAAAAGTCTTTTCAAAAATGATTTTTTTTTCAAGCAAGTTAAAAAATATTCCTAAAGGAGTAAGGTCAACAAAATGTCCAGTTGCAACTTGACGTAAAAAAAACACCACGAAGTATAAAACTTTACACATTCCAAACTATATTTTTCGCTCATAATGTTCGTGCTAATTCCAAATAACAAAAAATGTTCATTTTCAGTGGCAAAGAATGAACTTAACAAACTTGGTTTCGGATAAAAATTACGATTTCTACGTAAAATTGTAGAAGGTCACCCAATTCGTCCAGTAAACGTTTTTTCTTATCGACGGCAAAATAACGTCGCGCTTCTTCTATATTTTTCTATTAAAATTAAAACAAAATAAACAACAACTAAAAACAAGCGAAGCTAAAAACAAACAAACGATATCAAAACTTGAAAAACAACAAACAAAAGAGCGAAAACAAAATACAAAAATATACCAAACCTGAAAATATAATGATGTGTTTCCGCTTACTCAAGCAACCCTAATTAAAAATGAATTCGACCTTAATTTTTGTGTGTGTCATTTTTGAACAAGCATTGCTAAAAAGAATGTGTGCATTGTAGAAACTATAATTATATAATAGTTAAAAAAAATCGCGAAATATAATTGATTTATATGAAAATTGAAAATGTGAACTGAATTATATTAATTATAATTTCACTAGATTATACATAAGATATTACGAGAAATTTTCAAGAATACAACGTATACAATCAATCAATAAACAAACAGAATATGATAATCTCGTTTTAGAGCAAGATATACTTTCAAAGAAAAAAATGATAAAGTACAGTCACATAACTATATACAATAAATAAATACAAAAAGGGAATGCAAACGAAATAAATAAGCAAACAAACAAACATTGAAAACACCAACAACACAAATATATACAAGCAAGCCAAAATAAAATAAAAATCAATAAAAACAAAAAGTGAAATTCCGAAATAAAGAACAATATATCAAAACACACCCACACCACCTCCATCCTAACCAAACCCACGGTATGCAAACACAAATAAGGAAGGAAAAAAAATGAAAAAGAAGACGCGAAACGTTCTTTTCAACGTTAATTATGTGTAACGTCAAGTGTCACCAACATCGCGCGTAACGTCTTAAGCTAATCGATCACGTGATAAAAGAAATGGACAATGGTCAATCATTAATATTCTATGAGAACTAAACAAAATTAGCCTAAATTATTATTTTATTTAGGTATGATGATTTAGGTTTGTCTTCGACTGACAATCATTCTGTATTGCTGTTGTTCATTTCATTTTTGTTTATTTAATGTTTATGTTTCACTTTACACTCAGGAAATTGTAATAGTGTTACCGGCTGCTGAGAATATGCTTCGATAATTGTACAAATATAAAAAGTTAAATTATAAAAAGAGCACAGAAATGTTCCAATCAGTAAAAGTTGCTGAAATGAGTTTAAAGATGTAAAAACAATTGACATGGTTTATTAGATATATTTATTACTGAAATTTACAGTTCCTAAATAAAGTATTTATTAATAAAACTAAGGCTCTCCCCCCTCAGGCCTTAGCCGATTTTGGCTATCATGTTTAGTGGTTTTATTCCTCCAAACATTTGAATAATTAGGCTTTCAATCTTTCGATTTTGAGCGTACCTGATGAAGGTTATTCCAGAAACGCATCAGGCGCACTAAATGTCATATATACGTTTTTATTTTTTATACTACCATATATATTTAAATATACTTACTTGAAACGTTGTAAGGTTATTACTGAATCATAAACCCGGTATTGATCTAACCAAAAAAACAATATGTTTTCTCCGCGAATAATATCTGTCTCCTAAAACACTGCACCTCCTAATTGAATGGTAACATAACAAAATAGGTCTCAACTCGGATTGATATGTGCAATAATTTCAAGTAATATACAATAGGTAGTGGAAAGTAGTACTATGTGATACGCAATGAGGTAAAACTAAACTAAGCTTCAAAATGTGTTTTAGAATAAATAAACGTTAGAAATCCGAATGGTCAATTCAGAGATGCCGGCAACACCACAAGACAGAAATTTAAAAAGATGACATACATGGACCCCATCAGAAAACCGGGGTGAACTCATGTGATCGCCATGACGACAAGAACGGGCACAAAAGGTGACGGATGTCAATATTTATATATTAATGTTGTGTTAGCAATGACTATGCAAATAAAGTGGTCAGGGTTGAAGACATAGTGCACGACAATAAAGGAGGCCCTGATATTGGTGACTAATATATTGGATCAGATAGTCTTGAATGTGTGAGGATATTCTTTGTTTCATTCAAGGCTTTAGAAATTTGAAATTTAATTAACAACAATAACAAGTATTAAAAAAACGCTTAGACGACTATGATAGATTGACAGATTGGATCCGCCCCCTTTCACGTGGACTAGCTATATATAGTTTGACAGACAGCTAAAAACCGAACCTTCCCCGCGTGAAACTGGCATAGTAGATGTACTATTTTCGCATAGTATATCAAGGCTCTATAATTCTTTGTAATATATGCCAAACTATCGTATGAACTTATATTACAGAAGAAATTTACAGAAAGCATAATAATACACTATACACACGACATCAACGACAGAGAACAGATTCCTATTAAAAATGGATTTTACATTTCAGATTATCTGAACGCAATCAATTACAATATGCTTTTTTGTTTGCTATGCAAGAGATAATTACATTATATATTGCTATAATATCTCGTGATTAAAGCCGGACAATGTTATATTTCACAGTTATTATTTTAATACCTAGTCGTCATGGGAATCAAATTTGAATGTTTATCACCATATCATTACCAATGGATTGTTATTTTTTTCAACTTCTGGGATTACCACGAGCGGGGTTTTATGTCTATCTATGCTTTTAACTGATTATGTGGCATTTTATTTTACATATATTTTAGAGCTAAATTAAATACTAACATGGCTTAAAAGAATTAATCCGTTCGAAAATTAGATCTTAAGTCATTCAAGGGTTTTCATTGTCTGTCCTTTTGGAGTAGAGGAGATGTGATACAGTATGGATTAAGCAATTTAGTTCTCCTAATCGCTTCCAACACGTAATGTGTTAACCCTGCAAAGTAGTAAACACAATGTATCAACTGCAATGAAGGTTTTCCATATCATACCATTTATGAAGAGAAAGCATAATCAGAAAATTCCACCAATATCAGTAACACGAACAACTTCAACTCAACTCAAACCGTGAATAGAATAAAGACCACGACATTTGGTGTTTAAAATCCAGTTCTTAGCTTGGGACAGAAACAAATATGTGGAAGGTCAAACCGGTTTACTTGTAATCTATAAATTGTATCCTTATGAATTCCCGGAAATACCAATTTTTAGTAAAATCTTATGTCAAGCCTGTCGAATCACATTCCAAAAAAATACTGTTTATTTAAAAAAATAATTATATGATTAAATAACAAATTGTCATAAGACAATATTAAGACAACATGACTATGAAAGAAGAAACAAGCAATTGTTGTATATTCTATTAGACAAGCAATTACCGCACAAATACCAATTAAAATCATGACAAATTTAAGAAATGTCATATCACTTGAAAGAAAATAGTTATTTTTCCATCATCCTTAGGTATTTGTCTCAATAATTAATTTTTTACTTTCCACAATTTTTACCTCGCCCTTTAATCTACTTTGATAGATATTACATAATTATTTTTTTCATCCCGCGTTGCTTCTCTTTGAGCAGTCAAATTGCATTGATTGGAATCCTTTTTTGTTATATACGGTGACTGAGCGACAGTAAGAAACTGTAACAGTATAAGCGGAGACACAGGACACCATAAAAAGATTAGAACGGCGCTTGTTTCTGCTCCTTTCGAAAATGTGGCAGTCGTTGTTTGGAGTTTGATATTGCATGATAAGCACAATGAACGTACAAAATCGGAAAAATACAATTCATTTGCCCTTCGCTGCGAAACAGGACAGAAAAGATTACCAAAGTCTCACTTGTATACCCGTTTATAAAGTTCGTACAAATAAATTACATATCTGCCGACAATGTACGTCTATTTTGTTTGTTTGGTAAAATGTTTAATTATATATTTGTCTATCATTATAGCATGTTTCATTTAACATGCTTTATCGTTTTTACATTATTCGGAGATATTTACGAATTTGTGATTTTGCCAATCCTAAGAAAAGAAGAAAAAGAAATAACGATATTGGTTGGAAAACCCCGAAACCCATTATGTTGTTTTTAATGGAAATGTCATTCCCTGTCTCAGTTGAATTGGAGTGCATTTGACTCGTATTCATGTAATTTTGGTGAAATGTCATTTTTATCGTATTGCTGCGTCACTCGATGTAATTTATCATTTAATGACAGCTATATGTGTGTTGTCTTGGTTCTATCTTAATGTCTTCCTTGTTTATATTAATGTCTAGACCCTCTCGCTCTCTCTCTTCCATTTCCTTGTTTGAATTTTATCTAAGGTTAAGTTTGGATTTCAAAATATAAGATTGAAAGTGCAGAGGGCCGATTTTTTTATCTAATAGATAACTTGGATTTTAAAGAATAAGATGAAAGGTCTCGAGTGCATATTTTTATCTAAAGGTTAAGCTTGGATTTCAAAATATAAGATAGAAAGTGTAGAGGGCCGATTTTTTTATCTAATAGATAACTTGGATTTTAAAGAATAAGGTGAGAGGTCTCGAGTGTAGATCTTTATCTAAAGGTTAAGCTCGCATTTCAAAATATAAGATAGAAAATCTGGGTTGCAGATTTTTATCTGAAAGTTAAGCATGAATGTCAAAATATAAGATATAAAGACTAGAGTGCAGATATTTATTGAACAGATACACTTGGATTTCAAAATATAAGATGGAAAGTCTAGAGTGCAGATTTTTTTCCATAATATATAAGATTGGGTTTCAAAATATAAGATGGAAAAGTCTAGAGTGCAGATTTTCATTTAAAGGTTAAGCTTGGATTTCAAAATATAAGATGGAAAGTCTTGAGTGCAGATTTTCTTTCTAAGAGATAGAGAAACTTGGATTTCAAAATATAAGATGGAAATGTCTCGAGTGCAGATTTTGTTTCTAACATATAAACTTGGATTTCATTTGTTTGAGGACATACTATTCTATGCACGTTTATGAAAAACTTGTTTACATTGTTTTTTATTACATTTATCTTTAAGACATCAGAGGTTTCAGATTTTAATATATTTTCGTCTCTGTTGTTTTCATACTTATTTTAATATTACGATTGTAGTTCAATGCTACTATTTCCTAAAAAATAATCAAAATATAATTAAGGTTCTACAGACAAGTGTGATTAATCTAATAACAAAAAATAATAAAAATCTAAAAAGTGCAAAATCATACTGTCTTTAAAACATATTTTATTGCCCAATAATTGACAATTGGGTAAGACACAGGTTTCACAACATACAAACTTCTACTACAAAGAAATCATACCCGTAAAATGAGCAATCCAAGCAAAATATCTACGATTTAATATCATATTCTACAAAGGGGGAAAATTCCTCCTCACATCAAAACATCTGAAATAAGACGGAATATTCTAATATATTTTGTCCTATGATAATTACTTTAGCAAAGATAGCCATGTTACCAATAAAGAGGAATATTAAGAATTTAAAACAAAAACTAAATTGAGGTTTGAACCCATAACTAATTTAACACCGCCACTAATTAATCATATGCTTGAAGTAATAAATAGAAGTGTAGACAATACAATGTCAAAAGAAAATGGACAGAAAAAATAATGGTTCACGATTGTGATTCCATGAATACTTAGCCATATTTTTTTGAACTGCTTATAACAAGCAGTAAAATCAAATGTCACATTTAAATATACATGTATGTTACATTAATGGCAATACAACCATTCTGTATCATTTAACCAATCAATTTGTCAGGAAATGAATTAACATGGTACTTCAAACGTCAACATAACAATTCCTTCCAAAATATTTTTTTAAGTTTCAAATTAACATCCATTACAGGATCAGACATGACTTAATACCAGCTTAGACTACATGCAAGTGCATCATAAAAATATGCTCTTATTAGCCCATAATCGGATACAGTATAATTAAACGACGGAGTTAAATAATATATAATTTCCTTTCACCTACATATAAATGGAACCGAATCAAATACATTCAATTTTTCAATACATTTTATCTGTTTAAAGGCATGCAGTCACTCAGATTGATTTCTTTTTTTATATTGAAAGTTGTCAATATTCGATGTTTTATACTAATTGCAGTTGAAATTTTTCATAATATTATACGTATTTAACCTGGAACGAAGGAAATATGTCGCTGTTTGATTTTCTTATGTCCCGTAAAGAATTCAATGTATACCAGCATGATATTCATGAATATGATCATATGACCATTGATGACATACACAGTGACCTCATTCGGTAAAGCGTTTGCGCATGTGCGAAATTGTTTGCTGAAAAAAAGAACATGTTATAAATAAAAAATATTGACGGATTCTACGCGAAAACGACGCAGGAGGATTCAGCAAGATTTGTGTAAAAATTAAAAAAAGATGTTAAACCGACCTACTCCATTTTTCAACACGTAAGCATAATTTATATATCTTTTTCGGCTGAATCGTATTTTGACAGAATTGCATCGTAGTTTTTAAAATATATCTTTTTTTTTTTCAGGAGAAAACGCTAGGTGATATCTCTTTTAAATTAGAGACTAAAATAATGAACTGCATGTCTGATTTTTTTCTAAAAAAATATAATCAAGCCAATTCAAGTGTTGTCAATAATATGCAATACAATTTGTTTACAATTTTCCCTTTATCGGGCCCCTTTGCAGAGTTTTTATTGATTTCATCACGTATTTTCGATTTTAAGTGTCATTCATACTAAATACCATTATATAATATTAATTGATTACCCCGGGATCCAATTTCATAGATATATTTCTTAAATTATATTAATTTTAACCAATATTTACCTGCAACATGCTTTCTGGTTATTAAAAGCAGTTATCAGTGTCCGGTAAACTTCGGAAAAGACAGCCGACTTATAATTAGGTGTGTTAATGGCGATTTCACCAACAAACATTCGAATTCTTTTCACTAATTACGACATTATAACCTAGTTTTTTAAACCTGGCTTCTTGTTCAGAACATTTTATTAGTATAAAACATCGAATATTGGCAACTTTTAATATAAACAAAAAAAATCAATCTGAGCGACTGTATGCCTTTAATAACTAACTTTCTATAAGTAGTCGTACGGTTGAGATAGTAAATAAAGACTTAATTCATACTCCTTTACTATATGCACGGTAGCATTAAACTAAATAATTCTCCTCATTTGGTCAATGGGAATCTGAATTATACTTAATAGTTCACTTTCTATAAATACCAAATTAAATAGTTCACAATACGGTAAGTCAATATTAAACAGAATAGTTCACTTCAGGTCAATATTAAACAGAGCAGTTCACATCAAGTCAATATTAAACGGATTTAACTTTTTTATTGATTTTTTTGTGTTTAACGCCACTTTCAGCAATATATCAGCTATATCATGGCGACCAGTTTTAGTGGTGGAAGAAGCCGGAGTACCCGGAGAGAACCACCGACCATGGGCAAGCAACTTGCGGCTGCGACTCGAGTGCACCCTTTTTCTAATTTACAAAACCGGGCGCGAACCCACGCCGTATTGATGATAGGCTTGTATGAGTTGTTAGGTAATCCAACGACCTAACTCACTGAGCCACCCGGGCCCTCATGGTAAATATATACAACCAAGAAACGAAATAGACAGTCGATTTTATTAAAACTAAAGAACTCCTCCCACAGCCATGTGTGACCATAGTCGATTTTATTAAAACTAAGGAACTCCTCCCTCGTCCATTATGTGACTATAGTCGATTTTTTTCTATTCTGTTTATGCCCTTTTGTTATCTGTCTCACAAGGATTAACTTATTTGGCTTTCCAAATTAGGCTTACCTGATATAGATACTTTAGAAATTCACCATATATACACTAAATTAGATATCCACAGGGTCAGAGGTCTGGGTATGTAGCGCAATTTGTAACAACTTTACAGTTAAAAAATTAGAAAAAACAGAAAAAAAAAAACGCAACACAAACATAATATGAAAGAATAATAAAGACGACGAACAAAATAAAAATAAAATAAAATAAAACCAAATTAAATAGAAAATCACCCAACAAAATGCCGCCGCATTTCCGAGACAAAATTCACATATTAACGAACTATATATACACATATCTACTGTATTTCTACAAACGGCTTGTTTTTTTTTCCAAAATCACACGTCACCTAACGTTTTGTTCGTTGCATTGATTTTATGCCATTTATTTTATTAGAGAACAAGAAGATAAAGTTTATTTAATTTACAATTCATTTGCCGAGGGTTGTTTTAATATACCACTGAAACGTACATAACATATCCTCTTGTATGACATTAAAGAAATACAAATCTCAAACAATAAAAATAAAGAAATTTTAAAACTTATAAGAGTTATTACTTCAATTGGAAAAGTTAATATAATATTACACATTTCTTTGATTGAACAGAGAGAAATTATTTTGAAGATGAAAATTTCCCATAATATCCTTTGTTTTTGTTTGATCATGTAAAAGGGGGGGTCACACGATGAACTATGACGTACTCACCTCATTTTATTCGTACAAACAATGTCTCAAAGTGGATTTTTCTTCTTTTAATACACATAAACGAATCATTTTCACAAGTAGTCTTGTGAGTAGACATGTAAGATAAATATCAATTAGACAGGAGATCACTGATTGCAAGTACCAGTTGTAACAATTAGTTATTTGTTGAAAGGTAAATGCAAAATACTAATTAGAAGGGGGAAAATGTACACCATCAAAATCCTATCAGGATAGAGAAAGCGATATTACTGCAAACAGGAAGTCAAAAAATATATCAACACATTGAACAACTCGAATCTTCAGAAAAACCGGAAGTGGGTGCTTCAAAAGGGTGATGATCTTGCAAAAAAATAATTATATCTTTAAAAGAAGATGCAAAATAGTAATTAAAAGTAAACAAATGCACACCATCATAATACAATCAAGAAAGAGAATACGATATTATTGAAAATAGGAAGTAAACAAAAAAATTAATAAACTGAATAACTAAAATATCCAGGAAAACCGGAAATGAGTGTATTGAAAGGGGGTAATCTTCCGTTTCATCCATGGAATTCGCTGTGTATACATAGTGACGACACAAATAATGCGTGTTCGTGTAAATCGTAGATGACATCACAAGATTCAAAGTAACATATATATAATATTTTAACCACTAGGGACCTAATATTTAACATTGGGATGGGGGGTATGTCTTTTTTTTTTCTCGAAATGGAAAATCAGCCATTTTTCTTCATATTTTACCCACATTTGCTGTTGAAAACTGCAATGTCAGATAATATAGTTTTTTTCAATCTTTCATTATGTAAAGAAATTTGAAATAGTAATGGTCAACAATGCCATCAATATCAACAAAACGTACATCGCCTAACTACTCATGTCTATGAACATAACAAATATCATGCACGTCATTTGGCGTGCAAATACAGGTCCTAACATTGGACAGGCACAACAATGTTCCGATATTTTTGTTTCTCTAAAATTTGACAATATATTTTTTCTCTAAAAATGAAAGGTATCACCCCAAAGTCTTTGATTATCGTTCCCTTGGTTACAATCTCTGACTAAGAGTATTGACGATCTTCAAGTGGACATAATTTTCTTTGGCGGACAAAAGATATCTTTCATTTCCATATATTTCCATATTTCAGTCACAACATAAACATATGGAAATCGATTTCATTTTTGTTGTTGTAATCTTCAGATCAAACACTGCCGTGATTGTAGGTCAACGGTACTCATTTTATGATCCATGAATACTTTCGTTTAGGAAATGCAGTATCGAATTAATTCTTATTGACATTGTATAATGAACTGTTTCCACAGGAAGTAGGAGTCTTAATCGTGACATGATGTTCTCTTGTACAACAATTGTTGTGTTTATATTTATGGGAATTCTTCCGCAGTAATGATTCCACTTTGTCCCTGGGCTCGAAAAGCTAAATTAATAGTGATTAAAAATTTTAATGTTTTATTTTATTTTTTTTAATTCTTTCTGTAATTTGAATTACTAAAGAAATCAAAGATATCAAATCCCAGTAAAATTATTGGTATGTTGATGTAACCATGGATATATTAGAAATCGGGTCATTAAAAAAACTAGTTCCGGAAAAATTAGGTTTCCAAATTAATTTGACCTACATTTTATTATATAATGATCAGATCACAGTAATAAGTTATCGCAGAAAACACTTAATAAATGACAGAAAATTTGTATTAACAAATAAAGCTAAATTTATATCCACATGCCATTAGGTGACAAGAAACAAATTGTTTTACCAGCCGGCAATTGAACAGTAAATATAGTATTTTTCTTTCATTTATGTCTGAGTTATGATTTAATATTTATAGTATAACTACTGTTGCATTCTGAATATCGCAAATAAATCACAAGTAACCGAACAACGCAGTAATTCACGAACGTTCGACAGCGTATGGGCGAATTATCGTTCAGTTCCGAGTGATTTATTTTTGATGTTCGGAATACTAGAGTAATTATTCTGTTTATTACATAATTTACACTTTCCTGTGAGCTAATAAAACGTTTTAAAAAGGAACCTGTTTACTTTGTCCACCGCTCAATGACATTTTCAATTGTGACGGCGGGGGATATTGTACCGTCACGCAGTGAAATAAATGTGTTTACTTCACCGAGTGAAAAATAGCGGTTTTTCTTGAAAATCTCAGCATTTCACGGGCATCTATGCATAATAAATAAGGGTAATAACAAAATTACCGAACTCCGATCAATCTTACAAAGGGAAAGTCAAAACTCATAATTATACAAACAGACAAAATCAGTCAACAACCGGAAAACAGTGAAAACCGTAATGACCCTGACTTGGTACAGGCATTTCTAATGAAATGGTGGGTTGAATCAGATTTTAAAGCGCCAAACCTCATTAAACGTTAGAGAATACCGAAGGGTAATCACAAATAGACAATCCAGAGAAACTCGCAACATAGGGTACACAAGACGAAGAAAAACAAAACAAAACACAACACAACATGTTGTGGACACCACTCTATACAAACACACATACATTACGTAAATAAGATATGAACCCTCCTGCAAACAACTAAAGGTAAAGACGAACAGAACATCACTTATGTGTTATACATAGGGATATGTGTATCATTCACTGTGTATCGATACTTTTTTAATTCGCGTATATATCAAGTGCGTAATTGTGACAACAAATAGAACGACCTTGAATTTAATATTCAAATGGTGAAAAGTCAGTCGCCTCTTTTTATGCTCAGAATATAGTAGTGTTATAAATTGTCAAGTTCAATCACATATTCAGAATTTAAATCACAAAACGTGTATAGCCAATAATGATGTCATACGGTATCTAAAACGTCAACACAATAACGCACTAAATATACCTTTATAAAGTTATTAATGAAAAATATTGTTTAAAGGAAAATCTAATTAACTAGGTAATGTGTGCATCCATCGGTAAATTGACATGTTAAATTATTCTGTGTAATGGAAATTGAACTTTCTTTTCTACTCAGCAATGTTTATTATGGCAACGAATCTCCAGATATATGTTTTCTTAAGCCTATTTTTTCCATGCACTAGTTCTATTTTAGCAGTCTAATTGCATTGACTGGATAATGTTTTGCTATATCTAGTAACTGACCAAGATGTAGTTTTTAAGGTACCCGATTCTTGTTGAGCGACGGTAAGAAACGGTAGCAATAAAAGTATGGACTTCACAATGGACACCATTCAAAACTATTGGAGCGACGCATGCTTAAGCTATTATCAGACAATTTGGATGTTGTTTTGGACTTTTTGATATTGCAGGATAACCACAATATAGATAACCACAATATATTTAGATTATCGGAAAATTATTAGCACTCGCTGCGAAACAGGACAGACAATACAATACCCAAAAGAAAAAGAAAAAACCTGAACACAACTAAAATCTGAAGATGAACTCTACTAATGCATTAACCACTTGATTGTATGATGGTAGGTTGTTACCTTATACAATACATCGGGTGCCACTAGTGGAGCAGGAAGTTTCCCGCTGAGGCCATCCCTGCTGTAGAAGGGTTCGTTGTGTTCAATCGTTTTCTATATAATGGTTTGTAGATCATTGCTTTTTTGTCGTTTTTCTTGTTGCAATTGTATTGTATGTCCATCTTCGAACTACGGCTTCTGATCATATTTTGGTAGCTTCAAGCCTTTCGTATGACAAATGCGATTAAATCATTTCAGATTTAATAATCCCTTAATAAATCAACTTAAAACTTCATGATAATGCCTGTCTAACAGTTCATCAATCGACTGCTCTTTTCAAAGTGTGAAAAAGTGCGTTCTCAAGTAGTGAAGTTCAGTCAACGTAAGAATATTGTTTCTTTAAAAGAATCTTACTGTCAGATTGAAAGCTAAGATTTATTACACACTCTTATATTAAGAACCAATGGAAAATTAGAATTGATACCACATGATTTAGTTTTATTTTAAACTAATGCACTCATTTGAATGAAATCCATGCCTTACAGTGCACTAGTACTAGTCCTGGAACTAGTGCACGTCTTCGAAAATAGTGCACGGACGTCATCAATGACGTCATATAACGCCGCATTCCAAACATTTGCTTTTTTTTAATATAAAAAAAACATTGAAAAATAGACAAGATTACGGTAAACTTTAATACACGAAAATACATTATCACAATGTTATAAATACATTATAGAAACATTGTTTGATTGGTTTTATCGAATAATCACCAAAAACAAAACAAAAAAAAACAAAAAAACAAACACGGAAGCGATTTTGTAACTTATATCTCTCGGAACTCGGAATACGATTAATTGATGACAAAAGAGAAGAAAAAGTAAAAGTATATGAGATAAAATTCCAATCTATATACAGGGATACAAATAGCAAGGAAATAGCGCTTTCATTGTTGTTCTTCATCCTGATGCTTACGGCATACAAAAAAGAAGAAGAAATAACATAAAATCACAAATATAAAGTACAACATAGTACCAGAATTACAGTAAATGGTTTACCCTCTCCCCTGTTTAATTCGGTGTAATAAAGTACTTAATAACTGCACGCTTGATCAATAGCGAGCTCTATTTTCCTTCGGGGTAGACTATTAACTGGGACGGATAAACTAGTGACCTCCGCTTCGCGTCGGTCACTAGTTCATTCGTCCCGGTCAATAGTCTACCCCTTGGGAAAATAGATCTCGCTATTGACATCGCGTGCAGTTACTAAGTACATACTAGAATACACTGATAGAAGTGAAAAGAGGATATATTTCTAGCACCGTATTTTTGTAAAATATTGTGCAAAATGTTGCAAGATTTATATTCAGCTATAAGCTGGATCATTTTCATGTTGGAACATCCCGTAATTTTCATTAGAAGAGTTTGAAGATACCAAAGGGTAATCAGCAAATCGAAGGACAGGCAACACAATGACCAAAAGGAAAAGAACAAAAGGACAAACAACGATCTACAAAACATACATATAAAACTAAAGACGAGTAATATGAATCCCACTCAGATGCTCCGGAAGTCAAGCAGTTCCTGCTCCACTAGTGGCACCTATCGTGTTAACTTAGTTACAAACCCGGTGATAAATAAATATATTTTCCCCATTTTTAAGAACAAACTTTGTAGATTAAGATTAGAAATATTGTGGTGTGCTGAACACAAATTTTTCGGAAGAATTCGAAGGCTGTAGTCAAATTGTATGAGCTTGCTTTGATAACGGGTACCTTTTTTTGGTCTGCTATAGTGGTAATTCAAATGTATCATAAAGCTGAATTTGTATATGGTATAATGAATGCCTAATACCTGGCTCTAGTTGCTAAGAAATTATTGTATGTACATGTCATCCTGACAAAGATAGATCTTCATGTAATTCAGGATTGAGATAAATCTCAAATTATATTTCGTAAATAGGACAAATGATAAACGTTCATGTACAAGTGTGATCAGTCTCACAATATTCTAAACAAGGACAAATAAAGCATTTAATGGAATTAATGACAATACTTAGCAACAGCCTTCGTACACATGTAAACACTGATTTACGGAGAACAAACTTTTGATTTTTCTAAAGTGTAACTTTATATAAAAACATTAATTGGTCTGCAATGATCTTATTTTAGAGACTTCACAATATGACGATATTCATTAACGTCGATATCATAGTTTTGGGAAGAAGCAAAAATGTGTGATCATACGACATTTTACTAACAAAAAACTAACCCTTACAACAAAAATGATCCCGGACATGAGACGATAAATCCGTATAAATATCTAATTTTAAATATTAACAGACATACATAATACTATTATTTTCAAATACTGCAAAACCTCATTCGATAATAGGAAAGAACAAGATAGGAGTGTAGTAGTCAAAATGCAAGAACAATTTGCAGATACCAAAGGTGTAATCAGAAGCCGTCAATCGAAGAAGCACAGACAATACAATGGCCAAAAGAAAAAGGACAAACAACGATCTACAAAATATTACACAAAAAACTAAATATCGAGCAACATCAACCCCACTAAAAGCCGGGGGTGAACTCAGGTACGCCGGCGGGGTATTCAGTTCCTGCCCCCCACATCTGACACCCGTCGCGTTACATACCCCTTCTGTCGATACTATTTCCAACTCAAGACTAAATGGTTGCACATTAAAGGACGTTTTTATCTCGTTTATACCCACAAACATTTTTAACATCTTGCAAGGAATATGCATATATATATATATATATATATATATATATATATATTATGTATGTCTGTTAATTATTAAAATTAGATATTTATACGGATTTATCGTCTCATGTCCGGGATCATTTTTGTTGTAAGGGTTAGTTTTTTGTTAGTAAAATGTCGTATGATCACACATTTTTGCTTCTTCCCAAAACTATGATATCGACGTTAATGAATATCGTCATATTGTGAAGTCTCTAAAATAAGATCATTGCAGACCAATTAATGTTTTTATATAAAGTTACACTTTAGAAAAATCAAAAGTTTGTTCTCCGTAAATCAGTGTTTACATGTGTACGAAGGCTGTTGCTAAGTATTGTCATTAATTCCATTAAATGCTTTATTTGTCCTTGTTTAGAATATTGTGAGACTGATCACACTTGTACATGAACGTTTGTCACTTGCTTCTAGACGTTTGTATAATATACTTTATTTCCTGTGACTGTATAATGAATAATTCTTCATTATCCTATCCAATATATTAAAAATTGCTGAGTTAGATTGCTGTCAAATTATAATATTAAGTATATATGTACCATCTACACACGCTTATACACATGTCTTACGCCTATCCCTAGATTTGCCTTACGAGACAAGGTAACACTACGACTATTGAAGCTCCTTTTATAGGGAGTGGATGTAGTCGAGTGGTCTAGGGCGCTGGACGTAAGGCTAAGCGAATGGTGCTGCAGTGTAACAATGGTGTGGGTTCAAATCCCGTCGAGGGAAGAACAAAAATTTGACAGCTCTAAAATCTAATTCTAACACTGTTTGGTTTAATTTTCAGACGTATATAATATTTAGTATTAACCTAGTATCCTTTAAAGTAACTTTGAGATCCAGTGGGACAGATATATTGTATGGTTGTCACTTGCTTCTAGACGTTTGTATAATATACTTTATTTCCTGTGACTGTATAATGAATAATTCTTCATTATCCTATCCAATATATTAAAAATTGCTGAGTTAGATTGCTGTCAAATTATAATATTAAGTATATATGTACCATCTACACACGCTTATACACATGTCTTACGCCTATCCCTAGATTTGCCTTACGAGACAAGGTAACACTACGACTATTGAAGCTCCTTTTATAGGGAGTGGATGTAGTCGAGTGGTCTAGGGCGCTGGACGTAAGGCTAAGCGAATGGTGCTGCAGTGTAACAATGGTGTGGGTTCAAATCCCGTCGAGGGAAGAACAAAAATTTGACAGCTCTAAAATCTAATTCTAACACTGTTTGGTTTAATTTTCAGACGTATATAATATTTAGTATTAACCTAGTATCCTTTAAAGTAACTTTGAGATCCAGTGGGACAGATATATTGTATGGTTGTCACTTGCTTCTAGACGTTTGTATAATATACTTTATTTCCTGTGACTGTATAATGAATAATTCTTCATTATCCTATCCAATATATTAAAAATTGCTGAGTTAGATTGCTGTCAAATTATAATATTAAGTATATATGTACCATCTACACACGCTTATACACATGTCTTACGCCTATCCCTAGATTTGCCTTACGAGACAAGGTAACACTACGACTATTGAAGCTCCTTTTATAGGGAGTGGATGTAGTCGAGTGGTCTAGGGCGCTGGACGTAAGGCTAAGCGAATGGTGCTGCAGTGTAACAATGGTGTGGGTTCAAATCCCGTCGAGGGAAGAACAAAAATTTGACAGCTCTAAAATCTAATTCTAACACTGTTTGGTTTAATTTTCAGACGTATATAATATTTAGTATTAACCTAGTATCCTTTAAAGTAACTTTGAAATCCAGTGGGACAGATATATTGTATGGTTGTCACTTGCTTCTAGACGTTTGTATAATATACTTTATTTCCTGTGACTGTATAATGAATAATTCTTCATTATCCTATCCAATATATTAAAAATTGCTGAGTTAGATTGCTGTCAAATTATAATATTAAGTATATATGTACCATCTACACACGCTTATACACATGTCTTACGCCTATCCCTAGATTTGCCTTACGATACAAGGTAACACTACGACTATTGAAGCTCCTTTTATAGGGAGTGGATGTAGTCGAGTGGTCTAGGGCGCTGGACGTAAGGCTAAGCGAATGGTGCTGCAGTGTAACAATGGTGTGGGTTCAAATCCCGTCGAGGGAAGAACAAAAATTTGACAGCTCTAAAATCTAATTCTAACACTGTTTGGTTTAATTTTCAGACGTATATAATATTTAGTATTAACCTAGTATCCTTTAAAGTAACTTTGAGATCCAGTGGGACAGATATATTGTATGGTTGTCACTTGCTTCTAGACGTTTGTATAATATACTTTATTTCCTGTGACTGTATAATGAATAATTCTTCATTATCCTATCCAATATATTAAAAATTGCTGAGTTAGATTGCTGTCAAATTATAATATTAAGTATATATGTACCATCTACACACGCTTATACACATGTCTTACGCCTATCCCTAGATTTGCCTTACGAGACAAGGTAACACTACGACTATTGAAGCTCCTTTTATAGGGAGTGGATGTAGTCGAGTGGTCTAGGGCGCTGGACGTAAGGCTAAGCGAATGGTGCTGCAGTGTAACAATGGTGTGGGTTCAAATCCCGTCGAGGGAAGAACAAAATTTGACAGCTCTAAAATCTAATTCTAACACTGTTTGGTTTAATTTTCAGACGTATATATATATATATATATATATATATCCAGTGGGACAGATATATTGTATGGTTGTCACTTGCTTCTAGACGTTTGTATAATATACTTTATTTCCTGTGACTGTATAATGAATAATTCTTCATTATCCTATCCAATATATTAAAAATTGCTGAGTTAGATTGCTGTCAAATTATAATATTAAGTATATATGTACCATCTACACACGCTTATACACATGTCTTACGCCTATCCCTAGATTTGCCTTACGAGACAAGGTAACACTACGACTATTGAAGCTCCTTTTTTAGGGAGTGGATGTAGTCGAGTGGTCTAGGGCGCTGGACGTAAGGCTAAGCGAATGGTGCTGCAGTGTAACACTGGTGTGGGTTCAAATCCCGTCGAGGGAAGAACAAAAATTTGACAGCTCTAAAATCTAATTCTAACACTGTTTGGTTTAATTTTCAGACGTATATACATATATATATATATACGTCTGAAAATTAAACCAAACAGTGTTAGAATTAGATTTTAGAGCTGTCAAATTTTTGTTCTTCCCTCGACGGGATTTGAACCCACACCATTGTTACACTGCAGCACCATTCGCTTAGCCTTACGTCCAGCGCCCTAGACCACTCGACTACATCCACTGATATTTATTATATTTCGTTGTTTTTTTTTAACAAAGTGCATATCCAGCGCATATTACATTTTTATACCAGTTTGATAATTCTCCATTGTAAGGATATATATATATATATCCTTACAATGGAGAATTATCAAACTGGTATACCATTGTAAGGATATATATATATATATATCCTTACAATGGAGAATTATCAAACTGGTATAAAAATGTAATATGCGCTGGATATGCACTTTGTTAAAAAAAAACAACGAAATATAATAAATATCAGTATTATGTATAGATAAGTTTTTAATTCCATAAAGGTGCAATTTCAATTATTTTAAATTGCTAAAATAAGACAATATACGGAAAGCGTCATTAGGTAAAATAAGACAATATTCGGAAAGCGTCATTAATCGAATTAAAACTTTCGGCCTTCTATGGTAAATATTATTTCATGCAAAATGCAGACAATGTTCAAATAAAACATCAGCTATTTGTGACCTCCAGATGCTATAGTTATTGACCTTATTGCCGAAGATGCAAATTAGAAAACCAATTGCCGTTTCGGAAAAAAACAAACAACAGGTTTCTCTCACCGTTTACAATGTTTAATATTTCACATTCTCAAATACACACAAAATTGAAGCAAAATATTAATAATAAAAAAAAAAGGAAAGCAATAGATTTGAAATTTGATATGTAATATTAAGGCATCATTAAATATGTGATGCTACTTTTAAGTGATATTTACTAAATTTATAATACTGATATTAAAGTTATTCGTTTCGTTTTCTTTTTTTGCTCGTTTGTTGAAATAGGTTTAGAAAAAAAACATTTGTTAATTTTTATAATCTTTAAATATTAAAAGATTTATAACTTACCGTTAAGTTTCCTCTTCCCGCTAACATCTTTTTTCCTTTTTTTTTCTTTCTAAAATTTGAATATCCTCAATGTTGAAAGCAACAAATAATATCACAGTTATTTCCAACTTATCTTCTACTAACTGCAATGACTTAATTAAAGTTTTATCAATAAACTGCAAATAAAATGAAATAAACAGGTCGCAAGGAGATACAACAACTTATCATTTCAACTTCCGTACTTGTTTTGATTTTAGATAATCAATGCCACGTGACTTCAATATTATCAATGAAGCGCTTGATCGTTATCACAGATGTGAGTATCACTAAGATTCTGATTGGAATTGAAGACGTTTTTACAAAAAAAGAAGTTTCGTTTGGAAGCTAATGGTCAGATTGATTACAACACATGCATTTTTGATGATAACTGTTTGATAACATTATATAAATCATTGTAAGCAGGTTGTTTTTACCGTTTTAATCAAGAATAGTATATGGCATATCTATCTGTTTCTTTTATACCAGAATAGCAAAATGAAACGTGATTTTTTTCTTGTAAAGTTTTATATTGTCTAAAATACACGTGTTCAGACTGAATTTTGATGTACCTGATGAAGATTATTCTAGAAACGCGTCGTGCGCACTACATTTGATATCTAAGTTTTTATTAAACTGCAGAAATGAGATGAGATTATTTGCTTGAGTGATTAATTTTTGTTTAACATCAAGTGTGTATTGTCTTCGGCAATATATTCATGACGGTAAAAAAAAAAATAACGAACAGGCAAGGAGCAATAAGTTAAATATATATTTATTTTTGATTTTTGGTTTTTTAACCCCACTTTCAGCAATATTTCAGCTATATCATGGCGACCAGTTTTAGTGGTGGAAGAAGCCGGAGTACCCGGAGAGAACCACCGATCACGGGAAAGCAACTGGTAAACTTGATCACTTACGGCTGCGAGTCGAGTGCATCTTATTTGTAATTTACAAAGCCGGGCGCGAACCCACGCCGTATTTGTGATAGGCTTGTAGGAGTTTCTAGGTAATCCAACTACCTAACTCATTGAGCCACCCGGGCCCTCAAAGGTTAAATATATTGGGCTGGGATAGTCTGATGGAAGTGTTGGTTCACACACGTGAAATGAGATATAGTAAGTTTAATATGACCTGTGATTACACTATTGTGATAGGTTTATTATTCTATGTGTGGTCTATGATTACACTAATGTGATAGGTTTATTATTTTAAGTGTGGTTTGTGATTACACTATTGTGATAGGTTTATTATTTTAAGTGTGGTCTGTGATTACACTATTGTGATAGGTTTATTATTTTAAGTGTGGTCTGTGATTACACTATTGTGATAGGTTTATTATTTTAAGGGTGGTCTCTGATTGCACTATTGTGATAGGTTTATTATTTTAAGTGTGGTCTGTGATTACACTATTGTGATAGGTTTATTATTTTAAGTGTGGTCTGTGATTACACTATTGTGATAGGTTTATTACTTGAAGTGTGGCCTGTGATTACACTATTGTGATACGTTTATTATTTTAAGTGTGGTATGTGATTACACTATTGTGATATGCTTATTATTTTAAGTGTGGTCTGTGATTACACTATTGTGAAAGGTTTATTATTTTAAGTGTGGTCTGTGATTACACTATTGCGATAGGTTTATTATTTTAAGTGTGGCCTATGATTACACTATTGTAATAGGTTTATTATTTTAAGTGTGGTCTGTGATTACACTATTGTGATAGGTTTATTATTTTATGTGTGGCCTGTGATTACACTATTGTGATATGTTTATTATTTTAAGTGTGGTCTGTGATTACACTATTGTGATATGTTTATTATTTTATGTGTGGTCTGTGATTACACTATTGTGATATGTTTATTATTTTAAGTGTGGTCTGTGATTACCCTATTGTGATAGGTTTATTATTTTAAGTGTGGTCTGTGATTACACTATTGTGATAGGTTTATTATTTTAAGTGTGGTTTGTGATTACACTATTGTGATAGGTTTATTATTTTAAGTGTGGTCTGTGATTACACTATTGTGATAGGTTTATTATTTTAAGTGTGGTTTGTGATTACACTATTGTGATAGGTTTATTATTTTATGTGCGGCCTGTGATTACACTATTGTGATAGGTTTATTATTTTAAGTGTGGTCTGTGATTATACTATTGTGATAGGTTTATTATGTTAAGTGTGGTCTGTGATTACACTATTGTGATAGGTTTATTATTTTAAGTGTGGTCTGTGATTACATTATTGTGATAGGTTTATTATTTTAAGTGTGGTTTGTGATTACACTATTGTGATAGGTTTATTATTTTAAGTGTGGTTTGTGATTACACTATTGTGATAGGATTATTATTTTAAGTGTGGTCTGTAATTACACTATTATGATAAGTTTATTATTTGAAGTGTGGTCTGTGATTACACTATGGTGATAGGTTTATTATTTTAAAAGTGGTCTGTGAATACACTATTGCGATAGGTTTATTATTTTAAGTGTGGTCTGTGTTTACACTATTGTGATAGGTTTATCATTTTAAGTGTGGCCTGTGATTACATTATTGGGATATATTTATTATTTTAAGTGTGGTCTGTGATTACACTATTGTGATAGGTTTATTATTTTAAGTGTGGTCTGTGCTTATACTATTGTGATAGGTTTATCATTTTAAGTGTGGCCTGTGATTACATTATTGGGATATATTTATTATTTTAAGTGTGGTCTGTGATTAAACTATTGATAGGTTTATTATTTTAAGTGTGGTCAGTGATTACACTATTGTGATATGTTTATTATTTTAAGTGTGGTCTGTGATTATACTATTGTGATATATTTATTATTTTAAGTGTGGTCTGTGGTTAAACTATTGTGATAGGTTTATTATTTTAAGTGTGGTCTGTGATTACACTATTGTGATAGGTTTATTATCTTAAGGGTGGTCTGTGATTACACTATTGTGATATGTTTATTATTTTAAGTGTGGTCTGTGATTATACTATTGTGATATATTTATTATTTTAAGTGTGGTCTGTGGTTAAACTATTGTGATAGGTTTATTATTTTAAGTGTGGTCTGTGATTACACTATTGTGATAGGTTTATTATCTTAAGGGTGGTCTGTGATTACACTATTGTGATATGTTTATTATTTTAAGTGTGGTCTGTGATTACACTATTGTGATAGGTTTATTATTTTATGTGTGGCCTTATGTGTGGCCTGTGATTACACTATTGTGATATGTTTATTATTTTAAGTGTGGTCTGTGATTACACTATTGTGATAGGCTGATTATTTTAAGTGTGGTCTGTGATTACACTATTGTGATAGGTTTATTATTTTATGTGTGGCCTGTGATTACACTATTGTGATATGTTTATTATTTTAAGTGTGGTCTGTGATTACACTATTGTGATAGGTTTATTATTTTAAGTGTGGTCTGTGATTACACTATTGTGATAGGCTGATTATTTTAAGTGTGGTCTGTGATTACACTATTGTGATAGGTTTATTATTTTAAGAGTGGCCTGTGATTACACTAGTGTGCTTGTTTATAAACTTTAAGATATTAATATGGAAACGGAGAAAGTTTATTTTATTATTTTGACGTCATGTATTTTATATGTAGTTAATATCATTCATCTGACGTAACACTATTGTTATGCATCTATATATTTAAATAACGAATCAAATTAACGTTGCTCTATATGAATAACTAAGAATCTCATCATCAAAATACGTGAAAAGGTGAACGTTAATGTATGTCATCAGCAAGTTGTATAAGATATCACCATACCTACTACCTCAAAAGTACATAATTATTTTTTATTTAGACATGCATGCAAAGAAAAGATATTTACACATTTACAAAGTGTTTTTGCCATCAAAGAAATATAAGCTAGATTTCGAAGTGTCTTAGTACATCCTGTGGTGGTTCTTGTGTTTTATGTGTTCTTTACCATCGATTCTTGCATCCTCTGATCCTCTTGTGAAACGTTTGTTCTGTTCTATGTCACTGTCCAATTGAACCGACTTGGCCATTTTTGAAAACAGAAAAAGGACGTCACGTCTAATTAAGCAATCTTTGACCTTCTGACGAAAAATAATTTGTTTAAATTGTGTTCTTATTAGAACTAACAAAAAGTAAGATGTTGACATGGAGTTGCATGACTAAAACAGTTGACAGGGGATTGGAGATTTGATTGTGCGAATTTTTGAATTTAGAACGCAATAATATAAATTGAGAGGATAATAGGTTAGGGTTATGGTGGTTACCGCCTCTTTCAACAATATTTCAGTTATATCCTGGGACTCAGTTTTATAGGTGGATGAAACCGAAGTACCCGCAAAAAAAACCACCGACCTGTTGCAAGTCACTGACAAAATTTATCACATAATGTTGGATCGAGTACACCTCGCCAAGAACGGGGTTCGACCTCGCAACTTTAGTGGTGATAGGCACTGATTGCACGGGTAGTTGTAAATCTAACTACCATACGATCACGACCACGACGGCCCATTACATGACAATAATATTTGCCTAACTTTACTGGAGGTTACTCTAGAAACCCATCGTGTGCACTAAATTTGATATCTACTTCTTCACTACAATGGAGGATTTAACCAATCCACTATAATATTATTTTTGAACAGCTTTTATTTTACCATTGGTATCCAACTTAAACCTAAATGTGCTACAAAATGTAAGCTAGCGAGACAGTTATATTTCCTCTTGTAGTGTGCATAATGTGAATAATGAACTGTTCTGTGTACGCTTAGATTGAGTTGAGTTGCTATTTCTGCTAGTCGGCAAATTAATATATGTTTGAAATAATGTTGAAAACAAACCTATTAGAGATAAAAATAATATATTATCAAATAGTTGATTTACTGTTTAATACATATAAAGGGACACCATATAATGTTAATGAAACGCATTGCCAATGTTTTCCCCATTGTTCCCAAATCTTTAAATTATTTGGTTTTCTAATCTTTCGATTTTGAGCGTACCTGATGAAGGTTATTCTGAGCGTACCTGATGAAGGTTATTTTGAGCGTACCTGATGAAGGTTATTTTGAGCGTACCTGATGAAGGTTATTTTGAGCGTACCTGATGAAGGTTATTTTGAGCGTAACTGAAGAAGGTTATTTTGAGCGTACCTGATGAAGGTTATTTTGAGCGTACTTGATGAAGGTTATTTTGAGCGTACCTGATGAAGATTATTTGGAGCGTACCTGATGAAGGTTATTTTGAGCGTACCTGATGAAGGTTATTTTGAGCGTAACTGAAGAAGGTTATTTTGAGCGTACCTGATGAAGGTTATTTTGAGCGTACCTGATGAAGGTTATTTTGAGCGTAACTGAAGAAGGTTATTTTGAGCGTACCTGATGAAGGTTATTTTGAGCGTACTTGATGAAGGTTATTTTGAGCGTACCTGATGAAGATTATTTGGAGCGTACCTGATGAAGGTTATTCCAGAATTACGCCGTGTCCGCTAAATTATATTTGCGTTTTTATTTTCTGAGTTTTTTATTGCCCATTCGGTATTTTCTGACGTTTATTTATTCACATAATTAGTGGACTAAATGAAAAAGACATACCACACTATCGGAACAATTTTAAAATAATTGGATCATATAAGTATTGTTGGCCAAATATATAGTATCGTAGATTTGTTCTGTGGAAGGCGATAAAACAGTTTTATAGACAAATAAAATCATATGCAATGGTATGAAGATAAATGTTGGTGTTTCATCAGTACTTGACCCAATAGAATGTCTCTTTATGTTGCATTTAATCTTAATTAAATGGCCGTAAACTAGTAAATATCTTCTTTCATGTTTATTTTATAATATTAATCTTGAGATTAATACCAGCAGGTGCTTGATTAAAGTTTCGCCTTTTATTATTTAGAATCATTGTGTTTATTTTAAGATATATGAAAGTATATCAAAATAATAATTTGACACTCTTTTGATTTTAGTTGCATTTAAGCAAATTTTCTCTGCGGCAATATAACAAATGTTCACCATTAAAGTTATCAACATTCATATAATGTTAAATGAAATATCAAGATAGTCTTTGAAAATACGTGATTTCAGTAATGAGGACGTTGCATCTCATAGTAATAACGTGGATATCAAAGGACAATATATGATAAGCTATTGCCAGCGGCCTCCTATTTCATTAAAAATCCTACTTAACATTTCAAGCTTAATTTCTACTCAATTTTGTAACGAAATGTGTGCTAATGAATAAAACAATTCAAATTTCTATTTACGCTTTGTTTCAATACCAATATTAACGTCTGAATATATAATCAGTTCAAGAATTACGCCAAAAATACGTATTTTTCGGCAGTTCAAATGCATTTCAAAGTATGAGCGAACCTACGACTCGCGTAAATATTCAAAACAGATACCATCCATAACTAAGTCTTTACATATGTAAAAGCTTGATGTGGGGTCGTAGGTTTGCTCATACTTAAAAATTAAAACAACGGCGAAAGAAATATGCTTGTTTTCCTTGGTTACACTAACAAAAAATCGGTATGAGGAGCGGACTTGACTGTATTTCCGGTATGCATGGTAACGTAGCAGACGGAAAGAAACCTTATCAACCCTGAAGTGTGAAGACTATTTGGTAAGAATTTATAGAAATAATTTCTTTCAATGTTTGATGGAATATTTTTTTCACCGGAACATATTTTCCAGGTGAATAATAAATCATAAGAGGATCTGCACAGAGCCGCGCCGGACAATGCATTCTTCCTTCAACTACAAGTGTTGTGGTGTATATCATTAACGTCAATTTTGGTTCAGATTTTAAATATTTATTCAAATCTAAAGTAAGATTACTATGTTTACAAAGTTTTTTGTTCAATAACCTGACATTTCTACCATAGGGACGAAGCTATAGACAGATGAGAAAAGTTTTGAATTCACTTATGTTTGAATTATCGGATTAAGGGATGGAATAACCTTCATCAGGTACGCTTGGTGTATTCCCGCCACTTTGCATGACCGTGTGATTTCAGTAAGGTGGTGTTGCATCTCATAAAACTGGTGAAATTCTGCCACTTTGCATAACCGTATGATTTCAGTTATATAACTAATGTAATTCCGATGAAAATACGCTTTATTCTAATGTCCGAAGAATGTTCACATGATAGATGAAACAACCATAGTGTGTGTGCACCTACTATGAAAATAAAACAGAGTCGATCGGAATAAAGTTAAGCACGAGAAAGGTCACTTCTATTAAGGTTATGGTTATATTCTCTGGATAAACAGCCTGATTATTACGACCTTTTGACAGGTAACAAGATAACTATTCCCCCTAAAGACTGGATTCTGCTACTGTTTGTTGTGATAGACACTAACATAAACAATATTTTCTTTTATGTTACAATAAATACACAAAGTGTTCACTTCATTACGAAAGCACTGCGTGATTGGTCAAAAGGTGGACACGTGACATCGAAATTGAAATTCATCAATCAATGAAGCGCACACCCATTCAACTACGCCACGCGAACTATATTCGAACGTCATAAAAACAAATAACTACACACATAAATAACAGTGGAAAATATGGAAAACTAAAACAAATAATAATCATTTCAATTGTATATAATGAAGTAAAAATGTAATTATAAGTATTGAATGGAAATTTTGCAGTTTTCTAGGGTTTTAAAAACGTGGCTTCATACAAAATGATCTTCGATCAACGCTTTCACACCGAAATAAAACTACAACAGATTGCATTCAATTCTCAATAAAGTAATACATCTATTACAACAGCCTTTGTGATAGACTACCGGGTTCATGTCTATTTCATTTGTACAAGAAACAGTAAGAATTGTGACTTCAAATTCTTCACGTGCAAAATATCCATTTGTCTGATCAAATCAAAAGCATAAAAATATTATGATATTAGAATTTTCATGTAGCTGCTCTCACGATTTAAAATACATTTTTCTTAAACAGTAATGCATTTTTATTTTCAGTGATTATTAGATAGAAATATATTGTTAATGTTAATTGTTGATGTTAATGTTTAGTAAAATCAGTTGTTATATATTCAAGAAGAGTTGGAAGATACAAAAGGGGCATTCAGAATCCGTAAATCGAAGAAGGATAGACACCACAATGGTCAAATGCAAAGGGCAAAAGATCGAACAACACGAACACCACAAAAAAACGGGGTGAATCCAGGTGCTTCGAAAAGATAAGCAGTTCCTGCTCCACTAGCAGTACCAGTCGTGTTATTCAACGTCGTACAATAGTATGTAATAAGAAGAGTTTGAAGATACCAAAGGGGTAATCAGAATCCGTATATCGAAGAAGAGCAGACAACACAATGGCCAAAATAAAATGTACAAAAGGACAAATGACGATCTACAAAACATACACATAAAACTAGAATTACAAACCCCACTAAAAACCGGAGGTGCTCCGGACGGATAAGCAGTACCTGCTTCACTAGTCATAAGCCATTGGTTTGGTAAACAAAATCTAATGTGAGCATTTTGCAACACTTACTGTCAGTCACCGTATATGTAAACTATACACAAAATAGAGAATGTCTTCAAAGTCATACATGACTGTGTAAAGCATATTTTTGCTTTTTCCTTTTGTCAACACTAAATACAAAAATGATATGAAATACAATATTAGATGCTACACTAAAAATACAGGCTTTTTATTATTTGTTTGTGACAGTGTGATATGGTTGCTTTTCATTTGATGCGCTGCACTATTAAATCATATTATTAATGGATTATTGCCTGAATATTGGTGACCATTGTCAGTTATCATGTGGCACGAATTGACTCATGTTTGCTTAAAATCTAAATCAAAATATCATAACTTTACTCATTTTGATGGCTAGGGTTATAGTGTCTAACGTCACTTTCAACAATATTTCAGTTATATCGTGGCGGTCAGTCCCCGGAGTACCTGGAGAGAACCACCAACCTGTCGCAAATCACTGACAAACGCGATCACATAAAGTTGTATCGATTACACCTCACCTGAGTAGGATTCGAACTCACAACTTTAGTTACTCATTTTGAATTAAATAAACAGGCCACTGTGACATATAACGTATACTATTTGGACGCCATATAATGTCAGAATTTTAACACGACAGAATGTGGAAACAATTGTACAAAAAGAAATAGTCATAGGATGCTGAAATAAAATAAAAGTTAATTCACTATTTATTTACTTAAAAAGTTTATTGCACTATGTACACATTTAATATGCCACACATAATCCTTCATATTTAATTAAAGATGTATTCAAATTCTTTTTTATAATTATCTTTTTGGATCTTTTTTTTCAGGAATTATCATTTTCCTGTACATACATTTTTATTAATCTATATGTATTCAGATATGAGCCTTTGCATATTTTTACTATCTGTATAATTGTAGATATAGTTACTCTACGAATGTATGATAACGAGTCTGGACAGTGCAAAATGTCCATTGCTACGATTTGGAAACAGATATATATATTCATTACGTCAATTGTTAACACTATAATATTGTTCTATTTCAAGACAGATTTAAAAGTCATGTATTAAATTATACATATAGGAGATATACAAATCTACAATGTACAATTGTATACATGTCTAGACATATAACCATACTGTATGTCTTATTAACCGATTTACCATAATATGGTGCTTAATCTTATATTTCAAACCCCGACCTCTTTGCATTGAAAATCTAATACTTATATTCCACCCAAAGATAAATGATGCCATTTATATTCTCCCTTAACGATTTGAAATATGTACGTCCTTGAAGTTCAACATATCTTCTGTTTTGTTCTGTTCTTTCTGTCGATTTAGACGGAGAAAGCAAATAATGACTGATTTTGGAAAAAAAACTACACCAAAATCTTCTCCTCAGAAACCATTAATCAAACTGAAATAAAATTAGACAGATATGATGCGTGGGTTGTCATCTGTGTACAGCCATGTTCTGCATTCATGAATGGCATTGCTAAAAAAATTACCTCTATTGATTATTATTCATTTATTTATATATATGCCGATTTTTTCTGCGAAATTTGTCTGTAAGCCAATTATGCAAATTAGGCATGTTTGATAACAATTCAGATGAACATTTTCTTCCTATAAACCATTAGTCCACTTTCAAAATTGAGTCCAAAACAGCCCTGTTTGCTATCCAAAATGACCACCGTTACTTACCAAAACTCTTAATATCTTTAATGGACAATTACCGCTCTATTGTAAGTCAAGATGAGCTCACATTTATACTGTGAAAACAAGGTAGTTTCTGACATCATTCCATCCATATGACAGCTACTGCTAGGCATAGTAGTAACGTAGGATCCTTTGAGAAAATGCTAAACATATATTTTCAGAACCTACTTAACTGAAGAAACCCAAACTGTCCACACATGGTCATTGGGTCAGATAGCCACAAGTGACCATAAATTACCCTAAGGTCATATTGGAACAACTCGTTAAAAAGCTGCTCCATTGATGTTAACCAAACTGAGTGATCATTGGTGTCCCTATGCAAAGTTTTGATTGATTTTTCTGATAATATGAATATTATGCTAAAACACTCACAAATATTTTTCTTTCAAACCATTTAGTTGAACAATATACACCAAACTTTGTTGGGGATGAGCTCAAAATAGAAATTTCTTTTTTAAGTGGCAAACATATGTTAACCTTCACGCGAAAGTAAGCTCCATTTTGGATTTAAGCTTCTTGAAATTATGTTTCGACCTTTTATATGTACAAATGTATATATACCAAAACGTAGTTTCTAAATTCACAGTCTTTCACAGACATAACATCGCTTACAACAGAACCAATTGTTCCTATCTGAATCTGTTTTAACAAATATTCATCAGTTTTGGCTTTGTACAATAGTGTATTCAGGATTGTTGGTAGCTGATATTTTAGACAATTAATTTATTTATTTCATATTTTAGATGTATAGAAAGTTCAATTACAATAAGATGATTAATGTTGTATGAACTTATTTTTTTAATAGATGAAGGTCATGACATGATACGATAATCAAGCGGAGTGGTATTACTGAGACGTTCGTATATGATTAACTCGTAAATAACATTACAGCACAACACATGTATTGTTAATTAGAATATGTGTTTATGTCTAAGCTTTATCTGACTGAACCAGGACACATATAATTAGAGGAATACATTAATATCCATTGTTGAAGATCCTATTGTAGAACAACAATAAAAACAATTTTTCTGTCCTTTAATTTGTAATCTGTTAATATGTAATAATTTGTAAAGTGTACAATTTGACAGTCGCATCTGTTCATTGAATTCTATATCATTTCTTATTAACACGTATTCAGATACAAGGGCAAACTAAATCTCATGATAAAAACCTACCTATTACGTAGAATTGTATGTAAAGAATAACAATTACCAATTAATGTAATAGTCATTGTTAATTTTGCAGTCGGGAACGTCGTTGTCATGGTTGTATGGTATTTGTATTTACAACTAACAATGTAGTCAGTGTCTTTCACTACTAAGTGGTTTTCTCGATAAAACTTTATGTGATAAGAAGAGCTTGAGGGTACCAATGAGGTAATCAGAATCCGTAAAGATTGTCCATGACTTGCGGCAGGTCGGTGGTTTTCTCCGAATACTTCGGTTTCCTCCACCAATACAACTAACCACCACGATATTGTTGAAATATTGTTGAAAGTGGCGTTAGACACTATAACCCTAACCCTTAATTTTGCGTTCAAACCTCCCCAGCGGAACATTGTTACTTTTAAACCAATATTCTCATTCATAATTGACAGGTGTTAGTATTTGATGTGATTCCAATATTTAACTTCAGATCATAAAATCATCCATTGATAACCATGATGATGATAATAAAAAAATACTACCTTAACTCTATATCTGTATACACAACTAATTTATGTATATATATATAATCTAGAAGTCAAATTAAAATTCAGGTTAGCGATGACAGACTACTAAGAGTTGCTGGTTTACCCTTTAACTATAGTTCTCTAATTGGCTGCATATCCCAATTTAATGCATTCGTAGCATTTAGATAGGCAGATAACAACTAAGTTGTAATATGTACTTAGTACTGTGCTGATGGATTAGTTATATACTATTATATACAGCAGATAAGGAAGTCATAATAGAATGAATCTGATATTAATCGAACTGGAGGCTTCGATGCATTAAAGGACACTTTAGAATCTACAAGCAAGATAAAAAAAGACTTGGCAAACCACTTTGTAGTACATAACACACTTTTCACAAATATGAAAACATGTTAAACAGTAATCGCCTCCGCTTTGTTATTGATGATAATGCTCTTCTAATTTTAGTTGTCTTTTTTACTCCAGTTGTGTGTAGAAGCCTGGATGTCTTTGTTTACGTTATTTGTGTTTGTTTGTGGTGTCCAGCACATTTTGTGTTGTGTTTTTGTTTTGTTTTGCTTCGTCATGTGTACCCCATGGTGCTAATTTCTCTATTGATTATACATTTTTGATTTCCCCGTCGGTATTCTCTAACGTTTATGTACTTTAGCTATTAACAATCATGATATTAGACGAAAATATCGTGTGTATGTACAAAGGATAAACAATGATATTGAGCCAATTGGGGTTTATCCTGTTTAGGCACTTTGGTTATTGTGCTCCCAAAGACTTTTAATATGAACGTAATTCCAGAAATGCATCGTGCACATTAATTGCATGCATAAACACATATTTGTTTTTGCTAAACACAATGTGAAGACGAGAGGAGTAACTTGTCTGAAGATGACACACATTCTCACAATATCAGTTTATATATTCAATTAAATTATAATCACAGACAACCATGTAAATTAAATTGTTCAGCTATTACTGCATAGAATAATTCTGTTCAGGATCATGTAACAGTATTGTCGGCCACCATCGGAATGTAAACGTTTTTGTGTTTGATCTGACATAGTTTATTCTATTTTAACCCATCAAACATATTAATGTGTAATTACTGTATCGATAAAGTTATTTTTATGAAACTATTCTTTGTTAATTCATAACGTATTATATAATGGTAATCAATATTGTCATCAGAGAATATTTTCCAATACTGTAGTTAGTATATCAGATATTCGTGAACAGTATCAGAAAGCAAAGGGCGCTTTGTCTGGTTTATTAAATATTGTGACTCGTTACTGCTAAGATGAATCGATAGTTAATGCAATTTACATTTCTGTGGAGGCATTCGTCAAAGATATGAATATAAAACATACATCATTAAAACGTTAAACGGATTCTAATTACCTTAAAATAATTTTTTTTATATAAAACATAGAAAAGCTCAAATAGTTTTTATTATCGTTACATAACAATTAGTACAAATTATCTCATCCAAAAATGTTTAATGTTGAATGGGATTTTCATTACCATAATGTATCATTTAGTCAGTGCTTCGGCACTAACACGGTTTATTAGATATATTCATCATTGAAATTTACAGTTCTAAAATAATATAATTATCATTAAAACTAAGGTTCTACTCCCTCAGACATAGATGACCTTAGCCGATTTTGGCTATCCTGTTCGTGTCCTTTCCAAAGATTTTTCAAATTACTTGGCTTTCCAGCCTTTTTATTTTGAGCGTGCCTGGTGAATGTTATTCCAGAAATGCGCAGTGCACACTAAGTTCGATATTTACGTTTTTATTATGAACAAAGTTGAAGCAAAAGTAACTTTTTTATGAATTGACACATTAAAATGAAAAAAATGAGAGTTATTGTATATCTCAAGCAGTTGTGTCAATGAAAAATAAATGAAGTCGTCATACGAAAGGGATTTTTATAGCGTTATACTCATTATGTTTTGAGCATTAACATATTGTATATTCAAATCTCAGGAATCAATTGAAGAAGTTACAGGGCACTATTGACCGGTCGATATTCAGAAACGATTGATCAGTAAATAATGTGCATTCATACATTTGATATACAACGGTGTTTCCTAAAATTAAATTCAATGTAGTATTTCATACTCACTATTTATATGTGATAATTCACAACAATAACCTATTTTAAACCGTAATTGAAATCAACAAACCAATTGAAAATTAAACATATTAATATTATCAAAAGGGTGAGGGTTGGAATTAATAACGCCACATTTTTGTCCGGGTCCAGAACCCGAATTCCCAATGTCATATTCCGTGGTCTTTTCATGTTCAGTGATTTAAGGTGATAGATGATTGTTTGCTTTGTTGATATTGGTGGAATTATTGACCATCATTATGTGTATTTACGTTCTTAGCTCCTTTACGATTTCCGCATATTAAACTTTCTTATCATGACATAACTGTAATGAACGTCAATACAGAAAAATATAATCAAATGCAACTGGAAGTGAAGATGCAATACAAGGCCAAATTTGTACATATCCACCCACAAGTAACATTCACGCGACCATCGGACAAATCATGAAGAACATTCAACGGAAGTTCATCGATATTCATGTTATTAACACATTACTGTATATTGTTCATAATTAAAATTGACGACTATCAAGAATAAATCTTTACTGCGGTAGTCGTAAAACATTGGCGTTGTCACAAAACCTTGCAGTTGTCGCAATATAAATTGATGTCATCCATCCGTTAACGTGTTATGAAAACATTCGTACTAAAGCATTGTCATTTGCATAGTAGCTTGAGAAATACATATATGTTAGGAATTGTTTGGGATAGGCGGAATTAGTCCTTTAAAAGTTGATGAGACGTCCTCTGTGAAGTGACAACTACTGAAATGATTAATACACCCTAATACTATAAGCACGAAAACTATTAAATATAAAACCGCTAAAATAGTGTAACATAAGTAGAATGGATATTGCTATAATTTAGATATAACATATACACTATTGTGATTACGGTATACTTTATATTTGCTATTAGTTTGCACATGAACCACAAAACTATTAAAGCAATGTATTGGAACATATATCATTTATTCATTTAATGGCGCGTTATGATGGTGTTTCCAGACACGTTGGTGTTGGCATCTTCAAGTATTAATATTATCACGCAACCACAACATTTGACTTACAATAAAGGTATACGATTGACTATTTGCTTTATTCGTCTAGAATGTAAATAAGAATCACATAGTACCTGATTTGTGTAGAGCGACCAATAAGAAACGGCAACACAATAGCGTGGCCGTGAAAGAGGACACTATTGCAAACGATTGGAAAGACGCATATTTCTGCTCTTTTCAGTAAGATTTGGCTGTTGTTTTGAACATTTTAACCTTGTATACGTGCATTGTCGGTAAAAATATAATCAATTTTCACTGGCATCGAAACAGTCTAGAAGGACGCGCTTGTCTACCTGTGTCTAAAACTCGTACAACTACTTTTTTTTCAAACTTCAGCGCATCCCGTTGATTGCATAACTAGATTTAATCATATCCGCTGTGATATAGTTCTACACTAGAACCCGTTGTAATCTCTCTATCTACATCAAAGAATTTTACGTCAGCAATTAATGTGATTTTTATCTTCGACGTGTACACTGTAGCCCATCGTTAAATTAGTTGTGTATACAGATATAGTGTTAAGTTAGTATTTTGTTTTATTATCATCGTGGTTATCAATGGAAGATTGTATGGTCTGATGTTAATATTGGAATCACACCAAATACTAACACCTGTCAATTATGAATGAGAATATTGGTTAAAAAGTACCAGTGTTCCGCTGGTGAGGTTTGACCGCAAAACTAGGAGTTAGGGTTATGGTGTCTAACCCCACGTTCAGCAATATTTCAACTATATCGTGGTGGTCAGTTTTATTGGTGGAGGAAACTGAAGTATCCGGAGAAAACCACCAACCTGCCGCAAGTGCCTGACATTCTTTACGCATTCTGATTACCTCACATAAAGTTTTATCGAGTACACCACGCCATGAACGAGATTCGAACTCGCATCTTTAGTAGTGAAAGACACTGACTACATTGTTAGTTGTAAATACAAATACCATACAGCCATGACAACGACGTTCCCGACTGCAAAATTAACAATGACTATTACATTAATTGGTAATTGTTATTCTTTACATACAATTCTACGTAATAGGTAGGGTTTTATCATGATATTTAGTTTTGCCCTTGTATCTGAATACGTGTTAATAAGAAATGATATAGAATTCAATGAACAGATGCGACTGTCAAATTGTACACTTTACAAATTATTACATATTAACAGATTACAAATTAAAGGACAGAAAAATTGTTTTTATTGTTGTTCTACAATAGGATCTTCAACAATGGATATTCATGTATTCCTCTAATTATATGTGTCCTGGTTCAGTCAGATAAAGCTTAGACATAAACACATATTCTAATTAACAATAAATGTTTTGTGCTGTAATGTTATTTACGAGTTAATCTTATACGAACGTCTCAGTAATATCCCTCCGCTTGATTATCGTATCATGTCATGACCTTAATCTATTAAAAAAAATAAGTTCATACAACATTAATCATCTTATTGTAATTGAACTTTCTATACATATAAAATGTGAAATAAATAAATTAATTGTCTAAAATATCAGCTATCAACAATCCTGAATACACTATTGTACAAAGCCAAAACTGATGAATATTTGTTAAAACAGATTCAGATAGGAACAATTGGTTCTGTTGTAAGCAATGTTATGTCTATGAAAGACTGTGAATTTAGAAACTATATGAAAATGTCAACAAACTGAGTAAATACTTGGTTAATGATACCTTGGAGACTTAGCTGTCTACCATGAATGATGTGTCACCTTTCTGGTATTGAGATGCATTCTTTAAATCTGATGCAATATTAGTGTCATACACGATTTCATGAGAAAGCGTTACAATACTGGTTAGTGTAACCAATAGATTCCTTAGTATATGTGGTAATATATCACAAACAAAACATGAAAATAATTCAATAGTTTCACAACAGTTGACAATGGATATATACAAATGTTTATCTTCACTGGTTCTATTTGAGCAGTCAAATTCCATTGACAGCATATTGTTTCGCTATGTAAAGGTCACTGACCGAAATAAAGATTTTCTGGTACCCCTTTCATTGGTACCAGTTTCATGCTTTACATGTGGAGTCTTGGAAGTCCTGTTGCCAGACAATACTTAGCACGAACAAGGGATATATTTTAATTTTGGAATTACACCCTACAACAAAGGCAAAATAATACCATTTAAGATCAATGAAATATTGATTGATATTAAGACTACAAACACGTTTTGTTGATATTTTGTGGAATTGTTGACCATCACTGTTTACACTTTCTTTTCGTAACGTAAATAAAGTTTATCATATTGCTTGTTTACTCAAATACAAGGATTTGTCATGGACTCAACAACTTCCTTGTGCAAATAAACGTTAGAGATAACCGAATGACAATCACGAATGGACATTTCAGAATCATTGGACGAACAAAACAAAAAACACAACAGCGAATTCTAAAATGATGAGCAACACAGATACCACCAGATCTGGAGGATGAACCCGGATAATTATTATCTTTTATGTACCAAATAGGATGAATTGCTTTAAAACAATGCGAACCTTTTCTATGCATTTATTATTAAGTTTCAAAATGTATTTGCTGAGTACTAGTGAAGGTTGCTAGGGGTTAAACCCACATATCTGTTCTGTGCGTCCTCAGGTGGTGGATAGGGGCAGCTCCCTAGTTGGTGCTGTCATGTTATAATACAGAAAGTCTGACCGTGGATTATAGTAGGTAACCGGATTTAATAATGCCACACCACCTGCCTGTTAAATACATCTTTCGTAGATTTCTGAAGAGAGTAGAGGCATTGGAACCACAACACATTACTTAATTTTTCGTCCCTACCCAAATCGCCATATGTGTACCTTAATGTTATCTTGGGGTTAACCTATTAATAACATCTCAATAATATCCTTCTGCTTGATTATTGTATTATGGATATATAATTTGTATTATTCCTGTTATTAACTGCATTTGAAACTAAAGATACAATTTGTGTTCGTGGCATAGATACACGAACATCGTCATTTATAAAATGTATATGACGACTAATACACGAAATGGAACTACACCCTACAACAAAGTCAAAACAATACCATTTAAGATCAATGAAATATTGATTGGCATTAAGACTACACACACATTGTGTTGATATTTTGTGGAATTGGTGACCATCACGTTTAAACTTTCATTTCATAGCGTAAATAAAGTTTATCATATTGCTTGTTTACTCAAATACAAGGCTTTTCCATGAACTCAATAACTTCTTTGTGCAAATAAACGTTAGAGATAACCGAATGGCAATCATGAATGGACGAACAAAGCAAAAAGCACAACAGCGAATTCGAAAATGATGAGCAACACAGGTTCCACCAAAACCAGAGGGTGAACCCGGATAATTATTATCATTTATGTACCAAATAGGATGAATTGCTTTAAAACAATGCGAACCTGTACAAGGCATTTATTAAGTTTCAAAATGTATTTGCTGAGTACTAGTGAAAGCTTCCAGGGCTCAAACCCACAGAGCTGTTCTGCACGTCCCCAGGTGGTGGATAGGCGAAACCCTCTAGGTGGGGCTGTCAGGTTATAATACAGAAAGCCTGAACGTGGATTATAGTGGGTAACCTGATTAAATAGTTGCATAACAGTTGACAATGAACATATAGAAATATCTATCTTGCACTGGTCCTATTTGAGCAGTCAAATTCCATTAACAGTATATTGTTTCGTTATGTAAGGTTGCTGACCGAAACAAAGATTTTCTGGTACCCCTTTCATTGGTACCAGTTTCATGTTTTACCTGTTCTGTTGAGTCTTGGGAGTCACATAGAATATAAATCACAAGCAATGAATATATAATTTGTATTATTCCTGTTGATAACTGCATTTGAAGCTAAAGATACAATTTGCGTTCATGGCATAGAGAAACGAACAATGTCACCCTACAACAATGTCAAAAAATACCATTTAATATCAGTGAAATATTGATTGATATTAAGACTACACACACGTTTTGTTAATATTTGTAGAATTGTTGACCATCACTGTTTAAACGTTCTTGTCATAGCGTAAATAAAGTTGATCATATTGCTTGTTTACTCAAATACAAGGGGTTGTCTCGGACGCAGCAACTTCTTTGTGCAAATAAACGTTAGAAAAAACCGAAGGGCAATCACGAATGGACAAGCCAGAAACACGGGCAACATTGAACAAAACAAAAACACAACACAGAAAACTAACAGGATGAGCAACTTTTTCTATGCATTTATGAATAAATTAATTTGATGTATTTAAAAGATTTTGATTGGATAACAAATTTATGTTACTTTCCATAGACAAAATGTTTAACCGGAAGTCACATGTTGGGGTCTCAATTGGGATTTTTTTTAATTTTTATTCTTTTTAAGCAATTATTATCCGATAAAATATTTTTAGGACAAGAACAAAATTAATTACGAATTAATTTATAAGGATTGATCACAATTGTTTGTTCGGTTCATTCGAAATAAACTCAAAAATGTGGTACACACTCTTGGGTAACCCGAAAAAAATTTGAGATCAATCCTTAATTAAGTTTCAAAATGCATTTGTTTATTCCGTCAGTTCGCGCATGAGTTAACCTTTCGCGAATATCCAATTAATAAATATGACAAAATAAATATATTACAAAAGCTTATCGCCACCACTTATTATAATTGATCCTACCCAAGTTTCTGCTTAATCCAGCATTTGTAAGAAAAGTTTGAAGATACCAGTGGTGTAATCAGAATCCTTAAATCGGTGAAGGACATACAAGGCAACTACCAAAAGATTAATTCAGGTGCTTCGGACGGATTAGAAGTTCCTGCTCCACTAGTGTCACCCGTCGTGCTAATTATGTCTCTGACGGAAAATATTATTCAACCATTTCTTTGTGCATTTATTCGTCCACACTAATTGGTTTTATCACTTTACGGTTGCATAGCATTCGCTTGTTCGCATTTCCTCATCATCTAATAAAATAAAATAAGCAAATGGTCTAGACGTAGAAATGTTCCCAATATGGATGTGGAAATTATTAAGTATTAATTTATACTTCGAATTTTGGAAGCATCTCCAAAATTAAGATTACTCTGTTCCACCTGTATTCCTGACGTAATTATTTGAAATAATTATATACTCTGAAAATTAATTGAACTTGTGTTACTTTCCCTGGAGAAGACAGCATCCGTATTCTCATCCTATCAGCTGGAATGTTGTCATCCTATGGACTGTGGTGATACTGATCTTTGAATCTATAAGAGCTCTATCAGACATTCCTACTCTCTAGAGATCTTATTTACATAACGCTCGCAAAGATGTGTTGTTCGTTTTGTTGATATTTGCGGAATTTTTCACCATTGGCGTTTAAACTTTCTTTTTACAATGTCCAACAGATATGTTTACCTCAACGATTGCCAGTTCTACAGGCGTTCCTGGAGAGCACAACTGATAGCATTCTGGATCTTTCAATGTTTTATCTCTTTTGTATTTGTGCCAGCCATCACCACACAAGGTATTACTTATGTTCAGTCTCTTATTAGTGTTTATTAATTGAATTTTCACACTTTGTCCCGTGGTCACCCTTCTGCGATTGAAATTGAACAATGGTTTTGTCTGGCAGAACAGAGAACCAACATCCATTATTTGCAGGCAAGATATATAACGATATGCGCTTTTGTTGTTGTTTGTTTGTTTGCTTTTTTAGTTTTTGACGAACTTCAGGATGCTCCTTGGTAGCAACACATAGCAGGGTATGAAATGAACGTTTCAACAGTGATGGTCAACACTTGCATCAATATCAAAACGAGCAATATAACCTTTGACCTGAATAAACGTTAGAGAATTCAAAAGGTCATTCAATAATCGACAATCCAGACAAACTGGCAATACACAGGGTACACAAGACGAAGAAAAACAAACCAAATACACACCACGATATGTGCTTGACACTAATATGCGCAAACAAATATATATGACACGAGCTTTCCTGAAATGTGGATATCCTAAACGACAATGAATGTATACTAGTCAACAAAAGAAACGATACAAAGATTTTGTTTTTTTTATGTTAAAACCATAACAATTGTTTATCATTTACGTAAATGTTTGCGTGAAACGCGTTTGTCCACACAAAACAAACAATAACATCCTGCTCCGTAACGGAAAAATTCCGAAAAGTCAATTTTCCGTCCCATGATCGAGTTTACGATGATCGAATTATGCATTTAAATCACATGCGATCATTAATTGTGCTGTCAACAAAAGTAAACAATTTGCCATTCTGAAAATTTGAATTTTCACAAGAACGTCAATGCCACGGCTCCATCAAAATGACCGTGAGCAAGCAGTGGGTATGGTTCAGGCTGGAATGACTCACCAGGCCGTTGCAGACCACTTTAATGTGTCTAGAATAACCACTTCAAGGCTAATGATTCGTCTTCGATGAACAGGTGGGACGAATGACAGACCCCGTAACGACAAGCCGCGTGTGACGTCACAACGTCAAGACAGACATCTACGCCTTATTCACCTCCGGAACCATATGCTAACGTTGAGGACACTGCCTGTAGAACACCTGGTCTAGCAAACGTCCGAACTTCGGATCAGACTGTTCGCAGAAGACTACGTCAATCTGGATTCCGAACTAGGCGTCCGGTGGTAGCACCAATCCTTAAACAACGCCATATGACCGTGCAGACCGTCGTTGGGGGCTTCACACCTGGCAACGCATACTTTTTAGTGATGAATCCCGATTTCCACTTCGCTTTAGAGATGGACGTTTTAGTGTGTATCGCAGGCGTGGGAAATATTTTACGAACCAGTGTGTGTACGAGTCAGACCGTTTTGGAGACGGAAGTGTTATGGTCAGGGCTGGAATATGTCATGATGGTTGCACTCAGCTCAAAATTGCTCAAAGAACATTGAATGCCGTAAAATACAGAGACCACATTCTTGATCCTATCGTTCTGCCCTTTCTACAACAATGAAACTTTGATCACGTCTTTCAACATGCTAATGTCACGTGGCTCGTGTTTGACAAGACTTTCTGAACCAGAATCACATCCGTGTTCTGTCTCGGCCCTTCTTTATCACCGCATCTCTCACCAATTGAACAAAATCTACCGGAAACACTACAGGAGCTGTGTGACGCACTTGTGCACGAGTGAAACAGCATCACACAAGCCTTTATCCAACAATTGATTGGTTCTATGCGTCAGAGATGCGAAGCTGTTCTTGCTGCAAGAGGTGGTTACACACGTTACTGAACTCCGCAAACCTCCATACTGCATGACAATTTCTGTCTGTCCATGATTTGTTCTGATAATTATGTTGAGAAATTTTGTTGATATGGCTTTATTTGTTATGCCCATATGAATCTAAGTTTTACGATTTTTGTCGATTGTTTTTCTCTATGTAAAGAATATTGAGCGTTAAACCCTTGTATCGTTTCTTTTGGTGACTAATATATAAAGAGCTATATTACGGATTTAGTTTGTTACACATATTTTCATTGGTTGTTCAACCCTGAATGTCAGCATATATTCGGAAAACAGACGGGGTATATATTTCAGTCCCCAAAAACGATTAAAACATGGACGTCAAAACATTACGCTTCACTGAATCAATGGTATAATACGGAATAATAAATGTATTTTTACCAAATTAAATGCTGTTTTTATACTCAAAACGGCTGCATGAACAAAAAAAATAGGAAAACGGTTAATTCCGTCACAAATACCTCATTGATTCAGCAAACTCCTATGTTTCACGGCTGTGCCATAACAAATAAACACAACGTTGAGTCTTGAAAACTTTCGACGTCATGGGGCCACACCAAGGTTTTATTTACATGTTGTTAACATTTAAATTATTGAAACTGTTTCGCAAACCCGTTGTTTTGTTATGTGATATATTAATGTTATATTTATAAAGTTTATAAAATTTACTACATGTGAAACTGTATTGATTTAGAAATTTAGTACAGTATTTTCCTTCATGAGACACCCCATACATGAAATATGACGTGACACATATTTTGACGTCATTGAAGAGTGACGTCAAAGGTACGGAAACGGACATCTAGAGATACGAAAAATGAAAATAAAAAACGCAAATTTATTTAATACAGTTGGATGTTGTATTTAAAAAAAACCAATGGTTAAATCCGTAATATATCTGTTATTCAGCTATCAGACAGGGTATATAATGTGACATTCCCGCTTAAGATATAATTTCCCTTCGGCTGCCCCTCATGGAATATATATCCTAAGCCGGGAATGTCACATTATATACCCTGTCTGATAGCTGAATAACATATAATATGCATCCTCATTACAAGAAACAGGTTAAACCAATGGATTGTGAGTAGTAGTTCAAAGATGGTTCTTCAAATCGCCCTACATGCAAGTGTGTTTTCAAATAGTTATGTTCCAAATTGTACATCCCAAGCATTCTGTACGCATAATATTACGAGCTCACAAGATCCGGGTCTGCTATACATTTTCTTTGTAGACACGTTTAACACAAACAATGCACTTTACAAGAACAATACAATCTAATTAGAATTAGATGGTTGCTGTGTCTCTCTTTCTTGTGATTTTTGTTTTGTTTTGCTTACTCATATCTATTAATATCGTGTCACCGATAAGTCAATCCAAAAACTATAAAATTGGTATTTCCTGCGTCCCTGCTAAGAACGAAACACCAAGGAATTAGAGAGCTAAAGACTTATTGTCCCATGATCAGTATAATGTGTCTACAGACAGACTGTTGCTTCAGTGAGCTAACACTATAAAACATCAAGCCAAGCACATTAGTTTGGTACACGTGTTCATGCCATGATGCAGCTGTGTAATTGTTCACACGATGTAAAACAACAATGATTCACATACTCTTTGTATGAATTAAAAATAAACACATTTAAGAAATAAAAGATTTCCTTATCTCGTTACATTTCAAACTAGATTTTCTTTTACACTTGCCATTAATACAATTGCACTTACATTTGATAAATGTAGAAAGCTTTGATGTGCTTCATCATCTGTGATTCCACCCAAGGCCAATGCTATTCATGAATTAGCATTCAAGTTGTGGTTTCACCTCAGCAATATCTTGCTGGTCATCTATTAAACAAAGTATGAAAATACCAAATTGTTCGTAGTGGTTTTGAGTGATCAGTGCCATATGAAATGTCGAGTCATGGTCAATTAACTATCCATGACAGAAAAGTTTTATCATACTTTTTCCCCCATTCTCATCACCAATTCATGAATAGTAGAATATTCCACTGGTGAGTGGCAGTCTATCCATTTGACTCCATATGATTTGAATTTCGGATGAAAATTGTTAATTCTATTTTTTTTTTAAATCGGTGAATATTTTATCACTTGTGCACTGCAATTGTTCATTGTAAGCATCTTCTAATTGTAACTGTCTGATTTCTGTTGGATGACCAGGAAACATAGCACTCGTTAACGTCATTGAAAAATCTTGGTTGTCACCTTTTCTAATATGAGACAGGCAACCTGTTTGAAGGACGAAGTCCTAAAATTTCAATAATACAATGATCCGTACACGTTAGCCTCATCGGACGCAATTACGAACAATTTCGATGATATTGACCGTGGCAGTTGATAATAAATTTGACCAAATTGATGAAGCTGATTGCATGCTCATATTGCAGATTAAACACCAATATTCCTTTTGAATCATAGCCCATATATTATTCAATGCATTGTTACGGGTTTTAACTTGGAACAGATTTTCATGACCCCGTTCTAGTCACTCGGTGACCTAGATCCGGACACGATTTCGCACGACATCATAATAACCTTTCTAGTGTAAATTATTTAATGACAACTGTTAAAATTGAAAGAGCATTCATTCATTTACGTTCACATATCTATTTGTATATAATACACATGACATAAAAACCTTTCCTTTATTCATACCATAAATGTGTGCCAATTTGCATTCGGAATTCCTTGAACTCTTCAATGAATAACGTACATCACGGATTTTGACATAGATCAAGGTAAGGAAAATGTATTATATTGACTGTTTTTGTTTTAATTTCAATGTGTTCTACATATGCATAGAACTAGGAGATCATATTCTTTCCAATTACAGGCATAAGATAACAAAATATGCGAACCTCAATGAATTTTAGCGATAGATTCCAAGTGCAATTGTCGATCGTTTTCTGTTTACAAATATGAAAACCCGTCGTCTGCAACATTCAACAACTGCGCATCGGGAGTTTCGTAGAAAGAGATTTTTTTATTAGAATTTTAATAAAAGTTTATTTCGATTTTGCATAGAGTAAATAATCAAAGAATTGGGAATTTTTCATTGAAATAGATTTCTTTTGCGTTTCTAAATTATCAATTGATCTATTTTTTAAACTTCCGGTGAGCAGATTTTTGGCCATCAATATAGAAGGAAAAATCGGAGAGCTCACCGTTAGAAGGACTTCGTCCTTTATTATTGTTAATTATTCCCCTTTCCCTCTTTTAGCGATCCGTCTCAGTTTCGAAATGATTTCCTTACCAACCTCGAGTGCGATATATTGCGGGTTCGATCACCGATCCAGTCAAATTAACGGCCCCAATTTGTATTTTCTACTTCTCCGCTAAGCACGAAACATTAAAGTGTAAGAGCTAGGAACAATACAAGATGAGTTTGTTAGGAGTCAAGATAGTGGAGCAACATGTCTGTATAGGGACTGTTGTTTTAGGATGCTAGCCTTACAAAGATATACTATCCTCGTTCTGGTTATGCATGAAATAATTGTAACCGCCGTGTTAAGCAGTCAACGTCAATCCATCAGAATATGGATGTAATTACAGACTCTTTTAAACCAGTCAATATGTCTTTACAATTTTCATGAGAAATAAATTGCATTGCACTTTATTTCTTATTTTTAGTAGAAGTTTTTGCGGAATCTCATTCGATATAAGCAAAAACATCATTGAATGTAGATATTAACGTAGATAACTAATTTTGTTGTGTATGACGCACTTTTCGAGTAACCTTCGTCAACATCTCCGTCAATAATACTAAAAAATAATAGATGAATGATAATTGATGTTTATATGACTAAGCAAGTGTTAGGTATATCTCTGTTACACTCATAACAAGAGATTTGTTAACTATTGGTTCAGATACATGCAATTACAATAATAATGGAAACAATATACAGTCCAATCAAAATAAATGACTTGGTTTCATAAGGCCATCCTACCTATTGTATTTATCTATTGTTCTCTATATTTTTTTTAAATGTTTTCTCTGGAATGATATACATTAACTAACTTGACACAAAGTCATCTATTTATCTATATTGGCATAAGCTATCCTATAAGAAATATATATTTCTGGAACAAAACTAATAAAATATGGCCTTGATATTAATTCAAAATGTATTGCCTTCGGACAAGATGAAGCTTTCCCATTCATTATATCTTAAATGTACTATTTACTTTATTCATTGATACATTTCTCCTGTTAGATATGTTTATTTTTTTACAAGTGTTATTGTATGTACTTGTTAATTGCTTACAAATAAGGGTAATAACAAAATTACCGAACTCCGAACAATCTTACAAAGGGAAAGTCAAAAATCATATTATGTATATAAACAGACAAAATCAGTCAACAACCGGAAAACTGTGAAAACCGTAATGACCCTGACCCGGTACAGGCATTTCCAAAGAAATGGTGGGCCGAATGAGATTCCAAGGTGCCAAACCTCCCCCTCTCATCACGGTTCAAAGGTTCCGGCTGTCACTATAACAGTACCCAAATACAGGAACAAAATAGGCAAAACAGCTGCCAAAGCAGCACCACATTCGGCAACGCAAACGTCAAAAATACCTCTACGTCACACATTGACAAAAAAAAACATCCCTGACATTTTTTGACTTCTCCATCTTTATACATTTTCACTATAGGAAAATGCATCGCTTATAATTTTTTCTGCAGAGACGGAATATATTTCGACAAGATCTTGGTATCGGAATATAGACTTTTTAAGAGATCGAATAAGGCGAATCTTTTTATAGCCTTGGTCCAGTAGCCTGTTTCTCAGATGAAGATGACGTTTCAGGAAATCAGAATAATTGCTACAAAATGAATCTGTTTGGTTTGTTAAAACATTCGACATTACATGACGTCATTCGTTTCGCTGTGAACAAATCGATTGCTAGGTATATTATTTTTCCATAGACGGAATGCATCTATTATTGGTGACAATTGATTGACATTTCGTCTTTGTTCTTTTAAGTTGTCTGTTCTTGGATTTTCATCTCCTGTTTACCTCATTTGGTATCTTTACACCTTTCATAGACTGACCGCTTTCCTGACTTGGTACAGGCATTTGAATACAAATGGAGGACTTAAATAGTTTTATGGTAAAGTAAAGCGAAATAATATTAGTTCTTATCTGTTTTTCTGGTTTTTGTGTTGTTTTGCCTTTTCCGAAATAGTGTTTCGTGTAACATATGCAATGCATATACTTATCCTTATCGAGCACATTTCTTTGTAAGAAAACACCCTTAATGATATGCAATACATGTCATAGTGCGAACAGCAGGTGCTCAATGACTGACTTTAAATCTTTTATGGGTGCGTTTGAATCATTATATAATCTGAAATATATATGCAAATAAATCAACTACCCATCGGTATCTAACTAAATCTGTCTGTATCGGATGTGTAGTGTATCATGTTCTTAGATGTCTTTATGTCGGCTTCAAGACATAAAACTGGACATTGTTAAAACGTAAAATCGCAATAATTCATAGACCGAAGCAACAATATGTTACGATGGTTAGCAGGAGTAGATTGTACCTCTCCCTACCATTATGGACACTAATGTATGGTCCCCATGATAAAACCTGCAGCCAATTATGGTTTCTAGGAACTATTTTGTCTGTAAAATCAATAACATGACGTCACATAGGAAATGTTCAATGTCATATTATCAACAATACACTATTTAACGAGATATTACTACACATTTAGTACATGTAAGCACCTTGATATGACAAACAAAGTTTGAAGATACCAAAGTGGCCATCAGAAGCCATAAATCGAAGGACAGATCAGTGATCGACAAAACAATACACACAACAAATAAGATTGAACCGCAGAAATCCAATTAAAAACCACGAGTGAACTCAAGTGATCTGGTATTATGTTAACATCAAATGTTTCACACATTGAATTTCCCTTCATAATTGTGGAAGACAAGATTGATAGCTCATTTTCAAGTTCATACAAATATCCCGTTACATGACCAACTACGTTGTTACTTAGCTGCTACTCGTGTAAGTTACCTTTCATTCAGTTGCTTTCGTCATTGGTATTATATTTCATGTATTCATCTAGTTTTCGTTTGGCAGGTTCCTTTAGTCTAAACTCTTATAGTATAATTACAGAGCTGTGAGAGACATGTATGTAATTCTGTATCTTACAACTATCCATTATGTTCGGACTTAATGATCATGTAGAAAGAAAGAAATTTATTATTTATGAATAAATAACATTATCAATATCACGATAATAAACTCTCAAATATGGGTACATTAACATAGGATTAAAGGAAAAATATGGGCGGATATATGGTATAGGTGTACAGGTAGTATCCAGTCAAGATAGGATAAATATAAGTTAGTCCTGCTATCCAATTCTTTTCAATCACCATTTTATTTTTGTGTCGATCGTAAACCCACGACTACCACTACCGCGAGACACACACACACAGGAAAAAGGACAAAAACCCAAAGTAAACAACGAATAACAGGGGATCAACCATGTGGTTACGAGGGGTAGGTAGTCCTTTACCAAACACACGAACAACAGGGGATCAACCAGGTGTTTACGAGGGGTAGGTAGTCCTTTACCAAACACACGAACAACAGGGGATCAACCCGGTGTTTACGAGGGGTAGGTAGTCCTTTACCAAACACACGAACAACAGGGGATCAACCAGGTGTTTACGAGGGGTAGGTAGTCCTTTACAAAACACACGAACAACAGGGGATCAACCAGGTGTTTACGAGGGGTAGGTAGTCCTTTACCAAACACACGAACAACAGGGGATGAACCAGGTGTTTACGAGGGGTAGGTAGTCCTTTACCAAACACACGAACAACAGGGGATCAACCAGGTGTTTACGAGGGGTAGGTAGTCCTTTACCAAACACACGAACAACAGGGGATAAACCAGGTGTTTACGAGGGGTAGGTAGTCCTTTACCAAACACACGAACAGGGGATCAACCAGGTATTTACGAGGGGTAGGTAGTCCTTTACCAAACACACGAACAACAGGGGATCAACCAGGTGCTTACGAGGGGTAGGTAGTCCTTTACCAAACACACGAACAACAGGGGATCAACCAGGTGTTTACGAGGGGTAGGTAGTCCTTTACCAAACACACGAACAACAGGGGATCAACCAGGTGTTTACGGGGGGTAGGTAGTCCTTTACCAAACACACGAACAACAGGGGATCAACCAGGTGTTTACAAGGGGTAGGTAGTCCTTTACCAAACACACGAACAACAGGGGATCAACCAGGTGTTTACGAGGGGTAGGTAGTCCTTTACCAAACACACGAACAACAGGGGATCAACCAGGTGTTTACGAGGGGTAGGTAGTCCTTTACCAAACACACGAACAACAGGGGATCAACCAGGTGTTTACGAGGGGTAGGTAGTCCTTTACCAAACACACGAACAACAGGGGATCAACCAGGTGTTTACGAGGGGTAGGTAGTCCTTTATCAAGCACACGAACAACAGGGGATCAACCAGGTGTTTACGAGGGGTAGGTAGTCCTTTACCAAACACACGAACAACAGGGGATCAACCAGTTGTTTACGAGGGGTAGGTGGTCCTTTACCAAACACACGAACAACAGGGAATCAACCAGGTGTTTACGAGGGGTAGGTAGTCCTTTACCAAACACACGAACAACAGGGGATCAACCAGGTGTTTACGACAGGTAGGTAGTCCTTTACCAAACACACGAACAACAGGGGATGAACCAGGTGTTTACGACGGGTAGGTAGTCCTTTACCAAACACACGAACAACAGGGGATCAACCAGGTGTTTACGAGGGGTAGGTAGTCCTTTACCAAACACACGAACAACAGGGGATCAACCAGGTGTTTACGAGGGGTAGGTAGTCCTTTACCAAACACACGAACAACAGGGAATCAACCAGGTGTTTACGAGGGGTAGGTAGTCCTTTACCAAACACACGAACAACAGGGAATCAACCAGGTGTTTACGAGGGGTAGGTAGTCCTTTACCAAACACACGAACAACAGGGGATCAACCAGGTGTTTACGAGGGGTAGGTAGTCCTTTACCAAACACACGAACAACAGGGGATCAACCAGGTGTTTACGAGGGGTAGGTAGTCCTTTACCAAACACACGAACAACAGGGGATCAACCAGGTGTTTACGAGGGGTAGGTAGTCCTTTACCAAACACACGAACAACAGGGGGTCAACCAGGTGTTTACGAGGGGTAGGTAGTCCTTTACCAAACACACGAACACACGTAGTGTCAGTCGTGGTTACGTTCGATAATGATATTGTTGATAATAAAAGAATAAACAACATAAAACAGAAAAGATGAATTCCCTTTTGAGAAATTGATATTTTGTAACGGCCAACCAGTTCATGATGATGATAGTATAATATCTGTAGCGATGACTCCATACACTCATTCTGCTAGAACATTGCTACCGAAGAATGGGATGTTACCTGTCAAAGATACGTTTGTGCTAGAGTTGTGTGTTTAATCTTCATCAGTTACCGATTTCAAAGTGAAAATCAAGGTACAAAGCAGATCTTTGAGTGTGAGTAAAATCCTTTACATCAAGCTCACGTGGACAAATGAGATCCAGATATTTATCGAATCGAGAATTGTTCAGAGACAAAACTGCATATATAAAGGGAAGCTGGAATTATAGATTTGGGATATTTTGTTAGTCTTTTTTCTCGAGAAGCCAAGTCTGCCTAATAATCGCGTAGAAAGAAATCAGCGAGTAATGGAGCACAATTAGTACAAATCTGAATATATATCGCATGTGGAAACACTAGTTCACGACACCACAACAAATATGTTGAGAATAAAAAAATGCCACGTTTGAATAATATCGTACTGTTTATATACAAAATATTTAATTCTAGTGACTTTTGAAAAAGCAAGACTTATCTCTACCAATAACAGGAAATTGATACCTTTGATATCCGTGCTTATGTGAGAAACAAGACTGAATCAATTCTTTAAGTGTTGAATTTAGTTGCGCGTGTATAATTGTTTTTTTATATAAGGTAGAGAAATCAAATGCTTTAATGATGTTAAAAAAGTAATGAGATCTAGAGCTTAAATTCTCCATTTAGTCTTTTGAGTTTTCTAATACTGATATATCTTAATTTTGAAAATAAAATATAAAATTATACCGTTTTAATGAAATTTCATCAGACAAAAATTGAGGATTTTCAGAGGAAATGGAAAAATTTCTGTAGTTGATAACTTTTTAAATGCATTGGATTCATAAAAGATAATCAACAAACATCGTATATTTTATTGGCTGGTGTGATTCAAGGACACTTATGTAGACAAGTTTCTAATTGCTATTTCTTGTCCTACAAGTTTCAAAATGCGGAAACTTTGGAACAATATGGCAAATCTTATCAATTGTCTATTCAAAATGTGAATCAACACCTTTTTATAACGTTATGTTACTCGTCCTGTATTATTAGATGTATCTGTATCTGATACAATGACACTCTAACACAAAGTTAATACTACAACCTAAATACTGAAGTCTTATCTCAATTGCTGTTAAATATGTGAGAGTAATTTGACATTCTGTGATAGCTGTTTGTAGAATAAAATAGCAATGTTATTCTAATATTTTATAACAGATTCTCAGTACTCAAATAATAGAGCTACCAAATGTGTGTCCAGATGATGAATAAGCGGGACCTTCTCGAATTGGGGAGGGGAAATGTGTCAAGTTTTAATATAACAACATCTTTCTTTGAACTATAGTTGGCAACGTGTTTGGAGTGTGCCACTCTCCTTTTACATTTAAGACCACATTTGTAGAGTAGGCGCGTTGCAGGCAGGCTCTACAATAAACAAATGTGTTCGTCTCTTCCCAACTTTCCATACTTTTCCAGTAAAAATCATTGCTTATTCCATCCTCATTTCTGTATACTATTTTATTCTATATAGTGTTGAACATGTTTTCGTTGAATATGCAATGCTACTTGCTGGACTTTAACCAATACTCAATGAATATCACATAGTGTAGGCTGAATGTTAAACACAGTCAACAAAAATAAACCCATCTTCAAGACATCAATATTTGTTAGAATTAACCTTGTATGTAAATTTATATGATTGCCTTTTGAAATGACTCATTAAATAGTGATACGAAAATTCGAAGCACCTGATATCACTTCTTGGTAATATTTTCTTTCTTACGTATGAAGTGTTCGTATTGTAGAATTAAGCATTTCGCTGTCGGGTAGGTATTGTAAGTCCCAAGCAATTCTCGTGCAAACCAATGTTGTTTAGTCATTCACTTTTATTTTCTTGTGTGGAGTTCATGACTGTTGGTCAGTTGTTAGTATTGATTTACGTACTATGATATTATCTCATGAAACCGATGTTTGTATTGTCATGAAATAAACCACAGATCGTGACGTTCAAACAACAAGAGATACAATACGAGCACATGTTCTCGCCCCAGGTGTTATGTTGTTTTCGTGTTGTCCGTTGTTTTGTTATTACGACTTTGCCTTTAAATTTGTACTTGGTTTGTTTATACAGAATGTGATTCTGTTTTTATTTTCCCCATTCAATACTGATATTTAAGCCTACACAAAGCTTGCATTGGTCTGGTAACAGACTTCATTATAACGTCTTTAATATTAGTTGCGAACATACCTTGTGATTGTATTGATATGATAACGGACTTCCTTATAACGTCTATACCATTAGTTGCGAACCTACCTTGTGATTGTAATGGTATGGTAACAGACATCCTTATAGCATCTTCAACATTAGTAGTGAACCTACCTTGTGATTGTATTGGTCTAGTAACAGACTTCCTTATAACGACTCTAACCTTAGTTGTGAACCTACCTTGTGATTGTAGTGGTATGATAACAGACTTCCTTATAACATAGCTAACATTAGTTGTAAACCTACCTTGTGATTGTAGTGGTATGATAACAGACTTCCTTATAACATAGCTAACATTAGTTGTAAACCTACCTTGTGATTGTAGTGGTATGATAACAGACTTCCTTATAACATAGCTAACATTAGTTGTAAACCTACCTTGTGAGTGTAGTGGTATGATAACAGACTTCCTTATAACATAGCTAACATTAGTTGTAAACCTACCTTGTGATTGTAGTGGTATGATAACAGACTTCCTTATAACATAGCTAACATTAGTTGTAAACCTACCTTGTGTTTGTATTGGTCTGGTGACAGACTTCCTTATAGCGTATCTACCATTAGTTGCGAACCTACCTTGCGTTTGTATCGATCTGGTAACAGACTTCCTTATAACTTCTTCAACATTAGTTGTGAACATACCTGGTGATTGTATTGGTCTGGTAACAGACTTCCTTATAACATAGCGAACATTAGTGGCGAATCTACCTTGCGTTTGTATTGGTCTGGTAACAGACTTCCTTATAACATCCATTAGTTGAGATCCTTCTTTCTGTCTGTATTGGTCAGTTAACAGACTTCATTATAACGTCTCTAACATTAGATCCGAACCCACCTTGTGATTGTATTGGTATGGTAACAGACTTCCTTATAACATAGCGAACATTAGTTGCGAATCTACCTTGCGTTTGTATTGGTCTGGTAACAGACTTCCTTATAACATCCATTAGTTGAGATCCTTCTTTCTGTCTGTATTGGTCAGTTAACAGACTTCATTATAACGTCTCTAACATTAGATCCGAACCTACCTTGTGATTGTATTGGTATGGTAACAGACTTCCTTATAATGTCTTTAATATTAGTTGTGAACCTACCCACTGTTTGCATTGGTCTGGTAACAAACTTCCTTATAACGTCTCTACCATTAGTTGTGAACCTACATAGTGCTTGCATTGGTCTGGTAACAGACTTCCTTATAACATCTTCAACATTACTTTGCATTTGCATTGTTCTGGTAACAGACTTCCTTATAATGTCTTTAATATTAGATGCGAACTTACCCTGTGTGTGTATTGGTATGGTAACAGACTTCCTTATAACGTCTCTAACATTAGTTGTGAAACTAGCTTGCGTTTGTATTGGTCTGGTAACAAACTTCATTATAACGTCTCTAACATTAGTTGCGAACCTACCTTGCGTTTGTATTGGTCTGGTAACATACTTCCTTGTAGTGCCATTTGAAATAATTGAGATTCAACATTTATTGTAAACAATGTAAGCACAAGTATATACTAGTGGAATACGGATACTTGTTATTTTACATCAGTCAAATTCACATTCACTCCGGCAGGGCTCTGAATTATTGGTGCATAGATTACATCTTCAGTTTCTGACTATAAACCTAACACTGATGACATAAGGCCAAATTCCCACTTCATGTTTCAAGATTTTCAGACGCATAGCCAATACCGGAGTCTCTACGCTATGCATTGTGTAGCTAATAAACAAACACAAAGCTGAAAGTGACGATAAACACTCATATACCTAATCCTAACACACATCCACAGTTTTTGTTGTTGCTTTTTTAAGCTTAACACTGATGTCTTTCAAAGTTGTGTTGATTGTCTAAAATATAGTAGAGAAATTATCATTGTTTTTGTTTTTTCTCTTTAAACTTGAATCGAATTATCCAGAATGGTAAGCAGTTCCTGCTCCACTAGTGACACCTCTCGTGTTACTCTAGTAACATGTATAGATTTACAAACCTCAGATTATAGATGACTAGCAATTATACTTAGATCATTATCAGAATTATATGAAAATAAAGGAATCGTCGTTGGACACGGTTATGATTATAATGTTTAACAACACTTTCAGCAATATTTTAGTTATATCGTGGCGGTTAATGTTATTGGAGGGGGAAACCGGAGTACCCGGAGAAAACCACCGCCCTGTCGGAAGTCACTGACAAACTTCATTACATAATGTTACATCGAACACACCTCGCCATGAACGGGATTTGAACTCACAACTGTAGTGGCGATAGGCACTGATTGCACAGGTAGTTGTAAATCCAACTACCATACGATCACAACCACGAAGGCCCCCTTATTAACAGCGAGGTATTCAATAGTACGTGAGAGTATCTTTAAAGTTCATGTTCGATAGAAAGTGCAAAAATAAATAATTTAAGAGATCGACTTCATTCTCTGTCTCTTTACACAGTTTGGCAAAACAAGTAAAAAGTCAGTCAAGTTCTATACATCAGTTTCCATTTAAATTGACATTCGTTAATGAATTGTCGTCTGTTAAAGGAAACAGAAAACCTGGTAATGTCTGATATGAGCTATCGTTCTATACTAAATCAAGGATCAATCTTATATAAATATCAGTTATCAAAACAGTTATTTTCAGACAATAATATTTTAAGTGAAGTGTGGGGTGAAGTTGATGACTTGTGCAAGCAAGTACAACAAATTAATGGAACTGCAAACTGATAAGAGCTACACCTTTCTATATTCCATGTCATTTATTTAGTACAAGTGTTTTCTAGATATGGTTTTCTGATTAATAATCACAATCCGATTTATTTATAATAAAGACAAGTGCATGGCATCAGAAAGGTTAGAAGATACCAAAGTCATAATCAGAAGCCGTACATTTATAGGAGAGGTCATGCAATGACCAAAAGAAAAGGGACAAAAAGAAAACAAAATGAAGATACTAATGGCGTAAGCAGAAGCCGTACTTCGAAAGGGGATAGACAATGCAATAACCAAAATAAAAAGGACAACAAAGAAAAAAAGCTTTTTAGATATCAAATGCGTATTAAGAACCCGTAATTTGAAAGGGGACAGTCAATGCAATGACCAAAAGAAAAGAAAAAGACAAAAAGAAACTCCGAAATTCCAAGGAGGACAGGCAATGCAGTTTCAAAAAAGATAAAGGGAAAAAAACGTTTTGAAGATACCAAAGGTGTAATCAGAAGCCATAATTATTATCTGATTAGTGATTGTATTTCCGGTCTAAATCCGTTTTCTTGATCTACTTGACTGACCACAAGAACTTAGTGAGTGATCATTAGTTTAACTCCGAGTGAGCTATTCTGTTCAGCTATATCATAACACGGGCAAGTTATTTTTGATTAGATGGCGATACCTATGTATGTTTTCTACAAGATCAAAGCATGCAAGTGGATTTCTATAATAGCTCACAAAATTACAATAGCCAGGTAGACATGTCGTTCTATTAAATTATTCTTCTTTTTGATTTTATGAAGATACACAAGAAAAAAATTCTCTTTCATTCTATTTAAGATTATTTAAAAAAAAGATTGAATCATAATATTTTTAGCATATATTTTATCGTCAAACACATATATAACACGTCTTCGCATATCCATTGTGCCATTTCTTGCCTTTTCATGATTTTTGTCTGTAGTAATAAAAATACCGGGCAGCTTTTTCGCTAATTTAACCGTAAGTCCTAAGATTACACTTACGATTACCTTAGGTACACGTATACATGCGTTTCACTAAGCTAGTCCTAATCAGAAGAGCTACGACTTACAACAAGTAACTAGACATCTCCTATAGAGGAGGTGAAAAAGATATCGTATCCTATATAGTAGACGATGACCAATGGCAATGTCAACAGTCCGGAAATGTATTACATTAAAGTTCTCATTAAAAAAAAATCCTTCATATCATATATTCAACTACTTTTTAAATATATTTGGTTTAAGTGAATTTTGATTTTAATAAATAAACCAAAGCTATTAGGAAAATACGTATTTGTTAAGTGTAAAATTTTATCAAAAATTAAGAAGAAATGTACTTTATAGAATATAGTTTCGACAAATGTCATGCTATATCTAAGAGGAAACGCAAAAAGTGTGACCATCGATTTGGCTTAATACATTCATATTCTGCACCGATATTCTGTTTCTGCTTAACTTTATGTTTGAACCATTGATTATACCCAATATCTCTCTTTTCCAGAAATGTCCTAGCTATCCTGCGTTTATAATATATGTTGATATCATAAACGCGAACGTGATGGGAAGCACATAAAAATTAACAATTACGCGTAGCTGTTTCAATGATATTATACGGCTCTCAAAATATAAATAGTGCAGCGTGCATCAACTATGTATTGCCCTCTTCAATTTATTAGGCCTAATGCTCGCATTAAATAAATAGATAGAAATACTCCTCTCCAAATGAATTATAGAGAGGCTGAAATTACGTAAGAGAGTTGTAATTGATCATAAAATTTCAAGAGATCCGGTTAATAATTCTTAAAGTAGTGGCTTAATCTGTATAGGAATTGAATAACTAAGCTCAAATAATGATTTGATGCAGGTTCAATTTATTTGTACAATTAAATTAAAGTGTATTGATGAGCTTATCGCGAAACAAAGTACCGTCTCTTACCATGTCTCTCTTCCTGAAAAAGAACTACAAACAACTCGGCCATCGATTTACAACCTACGAGTATCTACGACGACTCTTAACTTTAAGATCAGCTTTTATCATAAATCGTAAATACTATTTATTAGTGAAACGGTCAATATTGTTAAGAGTGAACTTACACCTACGTTTACTACTTACGACCTTTAGTGGAACGGTGGCCTGTTTTCTTTTTTTATGATATCGAAACATGGGATCCAATGCTAAAAGGTTTTTACAATTCTAATGAAGAAAAATCAGGAAAAGTCTACCAAGCGAGGAACATATGTCCAAAAGAATGGAGAGAATAGGTTAAACAAAACTTCCTTCACTTGCATGACTGCATCATTTCACTCCGATTGGAGGTTTGGTCCTGTATAACTAACTTAACCCCAACCCTTTTTTTATTGAAATGGATGTACAATTGGAAAGTGGTCTGTCATGTATATATAGATATATCGATTTTATAGATATATCGATTTTGCCTATTTCTACGATTTTTCTATTAGATTTTGGAATTGTTCTGACTGAGTAGTTTTTGTATAACAATACATGTATTCCAAATGATAGTCTTTGTGTGTGAACTATGTACCTTTCCTAAAATCCTAAACATCAATCATAACTTGAGTATCAGTATACCATATCGTATACCAAGTCTACATCATAGAATCCGGACAACCATGAAGCAAAAAATAAAAAAAGAAGTAATAAAACATAAATCTACTTCCACCTGTCACATAAAGTTCAAATGTCAGCTTGTATCTATATATTAGTAGTATATATGTTATATTATAATGCTATTTATACCACTCATATATATATATTGTGTAATAAGAACCGCTTTTATCAATCTTTGTTTAGTGAAATATAAACATAGAAATAATATTGATTCTGCATCAGTAGAAATCCTGATAACAATCCACGATTTATCACCGCCACCCGCCACACATGTGATGCTAGTACTCTTGACTATATCAATTGGTATAAAACAATTTTATTTTTAGTGTCACGAAATTCATAAGATGCTATTTTAGATGACGCACACCACTTCGATAAGAAAATAGTTTAAGAAGTTTTAATTTGAGGCTTTCTATCTCAAAGATATTTTATTATTTTGGTTTTCCAATCTTTGATCTTGAGCGTACTAGATAAAAGATTTTTCAGAAACGCGTCGTGACTACTGAGTTTGATATTCACGTTTTCGTAAAATGAACTCTCACAAACAAAATACCAGAGATTATATACGAAAATACAACTTAAAAGTTTCCGTAACTAACAAGGACCTAATTGATTTCTTGGAATTCTCCAATATATATAAGATAATAATGATATTATTTATTAATAGACAGTCAAAAATTGCTTCCCCTGGTTGACCCATTCTTTCCTCATTTCTATAAAACTGATTTATTGTTGAACTTGTTCTCGTCCAGAATATGCATCCAATATTTGCTTCCGAACGTTATACAACCAACAATCAATCTTTAATAACGAACAGTAAAACTGACGTCAGTTATATGAAGGGCCTTCGTAGTCGTGATCGTATAATAGTTGGATTAAAAACTCCCTAAGCAGTCAGTGCATATCTTCACTAATTTTGTGAGTTCGAACCCCGCTCATGGCAAAGTGAATCCGATACAACATTATGTGATAAAGTCATATACGATAAATGTATATGTGTGTGCTAGGTTCTTCTACGATTTGTTTATTAGATGTTGGAACTGTTCTGAATGAGTGAAATTATTTTTTATTACAATACATGTATTCCAAAATGATAGTCTTGGTGTATGCACTATGCACATTTCTTAAAATCGTAAACATCAATCATAACTTGAATATCAGCATGCCTTCTCGTACACCAAGTCTATATCACAGAATCCGGACAGACATAACAATATAAAACAGTAATACATAAAGAATAAATCTACTTCCACCTGTCACATAAAGTTCAAATATCAGCTTATATCTATATATTAGTAGTATATAAGTTAGATTATAATGCTATTAATACGATACTGCTATCTCCCTCTCCCTCTTTCTCTCTCTCTCTCTCTATTTACATATATATTGTGTAATAGGAACTGTTTATCAATCTTTGTTTAGTGAAATATAAACATAGAAATAATGTTGATTCTGCAATGGTAGAAATCCTGATAACAATCCGCGATTTATCAACGCCACCCGCCACACATGTGATGATATAGCTGCGAAACCGTAGCCCTTTATGGTCCTTTATATATATATATATATATATTTTTGCGGACCATAGGGCCACGGTTTTCACTCTATCAACAACTTTCGAAACTGCGCACAAAAAATCTTACGCCGCTTTTTTGCCAATTTTTGTCATGAAATCGGGTGCGAGAACGATCAAACATATATATTTCGTTTCGTTAGATATTTATCTACATTCTTCTATACTTATTTACCTATTAATATTCATTTCCAGTTCATTATCATAACAAATATCTCATTTGTGACAAATCCCGCCTACTTCGTCCGCCATCTTGCTTCTCCGGTAGTCTCGTTCTAATGCAACCCTATTTATTTATTAACCGCAAACACGTGTTTGGTTTGTTCACGTTTTACCGAATATGTTTTCGGCGGTTTTATATAAGGAGAAATGAGAGTTTGGATCTTCTTGACATATATTTTTCAATAAATAATCTGAATAAATAAATGTTTTTTTTTAATTTCTTTTTCTGAAAGTGACTTTCATTGAACATTTTTGAAAATTATTATTGACATCTTCCACCCCCTATTTTGGGCCAAGTTAATATAGGGTTATATTTGGAAAAATCACGTGACCTCAGAACGAGACTACCGGAGAAGCAAGATGGCGGACGAAGTAGGCGGGATTTGTCACAAATGAGATATTTGTTATGATAATGAACTGGAAATGAATATTAATAGGTAAGTAAGTATAGAAGAATGTAGATAAATATCTAACGAAACGAAGTGTATATGTTTGATCGTTCTCGCATCCGATTTCATGACAAAAATTGGCAAAAAAGCGGCGCAAGATTTTTTGTGCGCAGTTTCGAAATTTGTTGATAGAGTGAAAACCGTAGCCCTATGGTCCGCAAAAAAAAATATATATATAAAGGACCATAAAGGGCTACGGTTCCGCAGCTAGTGATGTTAGTACTCTTAACTATATCAATTGGTATAAAACAATTTTATTTTTAGTGTCACGAAATTCGTAAGATGCTATTTTAGATAACACACACTTCGAAGACAATTTAGGAAACAGTATGAAATGTTTTGAATCGAAACTTTCATTTTTATTACTTGGTTTTCCAATCTTTGATTTTTAGCGTTGTAGATAAAAGTTATTCCAGAAGCGCGTCGTGTGCACTAATTAAAAAACAATAAATGAGCTTCCACAAACAAAATACCAGAGATTATTGTATAGTATCCGGGATTCGATAGTAACCTCGATTTCGATAGGTCGGTATGCTTAGCTGTCATTCGGAACACCGTGACGTCCCCAACCGGAAATCATCGATAGTAAAGCGTCTGTAGTTACTAACTCGAGAATACTACAAAAGTTCAACAAAAATGCCATCCAGAGAGGTAAGCAATAAAATTACTACAAGCAACTGCCCAAATGCCTTTTTCACTATTCCCATTTCTGTCTCCACATAATTGTTATTTTTCTTAGCAAATACAACAACGTACTCGACTCCAAATCCCTGTATTTGTCGTCTGTTACATTGTCTGCAAATATCTAAAAATAGAAGCATAGGGACTTCCATACTGGGGAAAAAATCTATCGAAAGCCAGTAGTGACATATTACACCATGTTTTAAAAAATGATTAAAAAGTATATATTTGATTATTTTTTTAACATTTAAAATTCTATTAAAAAAATGTGATATATTTATAGCTATTCACCCAGAAATTAAGAAAAAGAAAGACATTCAATTACAAGTTGTCAGCTATAAGAAATTATATATATATCTGCTGATTAAAAAATAAAATAAAAATTATATATGGTAAAATTTCTGCTAAATTTTCATGTAAAAAAAATATATCTTTTTTTGTTGACAGTTTTTAATCAAAGTTTTTCTGACCGTTTCTGTGTTTTAATGAATTTAATTTTGAACAAATGTTATGGTAAAGACATTGGATAATGAAACATTAGGTGGACCACAGCAAATTGTTTTCCTGGCTTACCATAAATCGAAACTATCAACGGAGATATCTCCCCTATCGAATCGAGGTTACCCTGTTTCTGGTTCAGTTGAGATTATTACCAAATTTGAAAGGTAAGCCATTTATTTATTTCTTATCAGAATTCTTTGAGAAATTGATATGTTTTAATTTAATACATGTGTTTTAATATATTGTTAACCTTTCTTTATTTAAGACTCGTATATTATCACAAATAGAAAAAAATCCGTTACGCTATCGAATCCCGGACACGCCAGGATATATCCGAAAATAAAACCAAAATTTTCCGTAACTAACAAGGGCCAATTTTATTCCTTGGATTGATTTGATTTATTGATTTGATTTGATTTATTGTGTTTTACGGCCACTTTCGGCAATATTTCAGCTATATCATGGCGACCAGTTTTAGTCGTGGAAGAAGCCGGAGTACCTGGAGAGAACCACCGACCATGAGCAAGCAACTTGTAAACTTTAGTCGAGTGCACCCTTTTTGTAATTAACAAAGCTGGGCGCGAACCCACACCGTATTGGTGGTAGGCTTGTTTGAGTTGTTAGGTAATCCAACTACCTAACTCATTGAGCCATCCAGGCCCTTCCTTGATTTCTTGGAATTTTCAGTTATATATAAGATAATATGATATTACTTATTCTCAAAATCAATTTCCGTTCATCAATCAACACTATCAGCAGTATAGCAAGTAGCATCGGGTTATTCAAAACGGTTAGTAACATTTCCTTTTAACTCTGTAATAACATCTCTGGTCAAATTATATATTCAACAAAAGACTATATAAATTACACAGTAAATTTACCCTTTATTCCTACACAAAGTATGATAAAAAATAAATGATAGCAGTTGTACTAGTTCCCAACATGACATTACAAAATGGACGGAACTGTATTCCCTTCCGGAGCACCTGAGTTCACCCCGGTTTTTAGTTGTGTTCATGTTGCTCGATCCTTAGTTTTGTGTGCAATGTTTTGTAGATCGTTATTTGTCCTTTGCCTCCTTTTTCGTTTGGCCATTGCATTGCCTGTCCTTCTTCGATTTACAGATTTTGATTAACGATATCATCAAACTGTTTGTTTCCGTACTGTAGCACATTGATTTATACAGATAGATGGTCGTGTATTTTATTAGATATCAAATAAAATTCTACGATCTGTCGAAGTATATCAAATTTCGTAAAAACTCGTAAGTTTCAGTTCGGTTCTAAACAGATAACATCTATGGATAACTATTTAAAATATTTAGAAAGTCTACAAATTTCACTTCACTTGTAAATTTATACTATATGAATTATTATTGGTGTTCATAATTACATGCATTGAAGGAACATGATTATTGATATAATTTGTACATACTGAATTGCCTTGTACATGTAAAAGGAGAGAGCTTGTATAGGCATAGCATTTTGCTCAATCCTATTCATATGCAGTTGTGAATAAAATATGTTTAAAACTAAGTGCTTAACTAAAGAATAGGATAAATACGCCGTAAATCGGTGGCTTAACCACTTTAACTGTAACCTTAAATTAAGTTGAAATTCATATTAAAGCATATTCTGAACTGAGGTCAAAAATTGATCGTACGGACTCTTAAGAAAATCTCTGTTTTTGTTATGTTCTAAAGAAGTACGGATAATGCCTTGAAATATTAACGTTTATGGCGTCTAACGTTCAAAGTATGCTTAATTGAAAAAGTATTAATAATTAAGAAAAAATCATATTATCAAAAGAAATGTTCCTATTTTTGATATATTATATATAGGTCTAAATTGTTTCCCAAGTAACCTTCAACGTTAGTCTGATTGAAAATCATTCATAATTAACAAAACTTTATATTATTAATAGAAATGTTCCCATCATGTAGGTCTAAATGTTCCCATTTTTAATATGTTTCATATATAGGTTTAAATCATTTGCCGAGTAATTAATTACATATACTTGGATAGAACCACATACATCTGTAACAAAGTGATGAATACGATTAAACATTCGGTGTCTTATAATATTTCATAAATAAATAAATACTGTTTTACAAATAAAGAAAATAAACCAATGATCTTCTCTTGTTTATGTAGGGTTTATTTTTATTATGTTCCATCATCACTTTCAGCGCGCACTTTAGTTATACATACATTGTATTAGTTTTAAGTGCATTTCTTTGCCTTTTCTTTAGTTTATCATATACTGGTTTCTACTTCTGATTAATCCATTGGTATCTTCAAACTTTTTTGTAAAACATTTTTCCAATAAATAGACAAACAACTTGTAATTGAAATAATTAAGAATATTGTGTGTAACAGTTTGAGGATTGCAGTTTTATTGGTGAAGGAAACCAGAATATCAGGAGAAAACCACATACCTGAGACAATGTACTGACAAGCTTCATCATATACAATTATATTGAATTCACCTCCGGACTGTCCAAAATCAGACTCACAACTTTAATGCTGATAGATACTGATTGCATTGATATATGTTACTCCGACTCAAACTCCGGAGAGTTTCTGTTTCCACTCGGAATATGACTTTATCCGCGGTAGTGGAGAGTAGTATGCGGATATGACACGACAAGGGAGTCTGATTCCGATTACGATACGAACGCTGCAATGACGACCACCAAAAGTGGAATGTTAACAATGTACATTTATTTTAACAGTTGGTATAAAGTACAACGCACTTTAAATCTACAATTATCAAAATATGATAAGACATATCTCAAAAAATAATTCACTGAGCAGACATTAGATTTGTCATAACAGAAAACAATACATAAGCCGATTAAACAGGTTGATCAGATAATATGTCAACCTATCCTCTCGAATATAGAAAAAATAGCTTGCGTGACAGTGTGATGTAGCTACTTCATAATACACTCATGTTTCCTGTTCAGTACAAATGATCATTTCTTTTCTGTCAATACTAATGAACGAAACACCTCTATTCAACAACTTATCACTTGTCTTAATAGGGAGTCCGTGATTCTTTAGATAAATTTTACTATATATTATATTATGCAATATTAGTGCAGTGTTTCATTAAAATTGAAACTGTGTGTATTTGAGGCTTAGAAAACTAGGAAAAAGGGTAATGTTTTCCGAGCGTTTCCTTAGTTTTACACTGAATGCACATAATACTTAAGACAGTACATTAATATGCTTATCCTACAGAAAAATCTCATTAACCATAGACAGTTATATATAAAACAGTTATACTATTATCCCTTGGTTGCCCATGTTAATATTTTCTGACAACAGTGCGATAATTGTTTTACAACTAGTTTACAAGTGTAATGGTTGTCGTGCTCGTCTCAGGTCCGGTAGATTATGGGATGGGACCCCAGTCAGTTAAAACCAATGGCTATTAAATTAGTATTTCCTACTTCTCCGCCAAACACACAGAGTTTAGAGCAAGGACTGGTTTGCTCGGAATCAGAAAAATTTGTCCGATTGAAGCGACGTGTCTATCCGCCGACTGTTGTATCAGTGAGTTAGAACTATACAATATAAATTGTTTATACTGTTATATAGCTGAAAACTTGCACATTTAACGTTAAGCAGCAATCATTCACTCACTGAAATAGATGATAAACATTGAAACTGTTACAGAATTATGTTATTTCTGATTGACAGTGTTTAAATATACATAAGCTTTAGCGTGTACCTGTTTTGAAAACGCAATGTAGCCTGTTATTAAAAAAATAATTAAAATGTTGATAGAAATTACACAGTACTATTATCTATGTCAAATTCTGTATAAAACCAATAAACTTAAATATATGTAAGAATTGGAATGTTGTTTTACAAGTATTACTTATACTTGTAGCAAAGTAAAATCTATTAAATTAGTGTAACTCATTTTAATTTTCTTTAAAAAAACATATAAATATGTCATTATAAAATGGATTCATATGTGTATAATTGACCTTAGTTAGGAAGGTCAAACGTAGTCGCCGATAACGTTATTATTTCACCTTTTCCATTTCATTAGAAAAACACCTAAAATTGATTATTATTTGTGTAATTTGTTTATTTTTCCAAGAACAGATTTATACATACATGATTCTATAAACACAATGTTTCAATGCACAAAAGTTACAATGTAAAAACAAGTTGGTCTTCATAACATACTGTTTAATAATAACATTTGAAATTCAAAAGTTAGCATTTTAAGTTATACATTGATTATTTCTTGAAAAAAAATACATCTGATAGAACTTGAAAACTAGAACTTTATCAATTTGGTAGTTATTAGCATTTAAAATGTGATTGGGTACTACTGCTGAACGTCCAAAGTGTAGTCGTTTCGAGAAAATCGGACGTCATGTTGAATTATGTGTCAACGAACAACCCATTTTCAAAAATAAATCCGCACGCTATCCCTGGACCAATATTCTGCATGCATGGCTTAAAATCTGCAGAACGTCTTCAAATTTACCAATCCGGATTCAAAATTTAAAAAAAGTTGAAATCGAAATGTAAAATATAAAAGTTTGCAAAACAGTGTTTTTAAACTAGCTTACCGCTTTTCCGCAAAACGTTTGAAGTCAGATATCAATAATCTGGACCTTCCCCTAAAGATATGTCGCCAAGGTTTCAATGGATAAGCAACAGTAGCTCGCGGAAATCATTGGATGTTCAGGCCATATTTTCTGACGTTGCAATGAGAGTTGAGCGGGAAGAGTTATCGGGCGTTTTGTGGCGCATGACCGGGATGTATGTCTTCCGCCATCTTAGCCAGGGCAATTTCACAGAGTCGTAGCCAAAAATGGAACTTATCGACGTATTGTTCCACCAATTTATCCAATAATTGTCTAGCATTGATGTATTCAGACCATGGAGGTCAATCATGCACGTAGTCCGAGATTCCTCTGTCGTTTAACGGCATTGATAAAGTTGCTTGTAGCCGTTCAACGACAGAGGGTGCTATATACGGAAACCATCGAATTTGCCTCACCAGCGTAGGATCGGCACATTTCCACGTTTCGTGGCTATCGGATTTTATTTTCTATCATAAACCTTATATAAATCGCTTCACCAATCATTTTTCTATTCATTCATAACCATCTTACCCTCAGAAAGTGGTGTTACACTCCATTACAGCACGATTTTGCCTTAGATCCTATTATTCCGCCATTTGACTTCCATTTTCGAATCTACACACGTGATCTCGCGATACTAACTGAATGATGACAGCAACGCATTGCATGATGGGAGCTAATTAATGAAGCGTGCCAAATTATTTGGAGCATTATTTGCATACGTAAACAACATTCAAATCACATGGAAGACGATACATTTAAGCGTATTCTGCAGGACAAACAGTCCATCTACAGATCAAAGCAGAGCAGAAGGAAATAATACAGAATGTGTTGGAAAGAAAAGATTCAATGGCAGAGTGTTACCAACGGGCTTCGGAAAGAGCATGCGTTACGTTCCCCCTTTTTGTTTTTGGACAAGGTACTACATTTTTTTTTCTTATGGTTATCTGTAATTCACTAAATTTGCTGTTAAAATCATTACCAATCAATATAATCAACTGTATTAAATTTTATGTTAATTGTTCTGCCTTAACAGGCGCCTATGATTGGCAATACAAATATTTGTTTGTTTGTTTATATGCAAATCATCTCCCATGATACATTGCGGTAATCGTAGTTTTCTCGTAGTCACGTGACAAATGTTTGAAAAATGGAAGACAAATGTCGAAATCATAGGATCTAAGGCAAAATCGTGCTGTAATGGAGTGTAACTCCACTTTCTGAGGGTAAGATGTTTATGAATGAATAGAAAAAGATTGGTGAAGCGATTTATATAAGGTTTATGATAGAAAATAAAATCCGATAGCCACGAAACGTGGAAATGTGCTGACCCAGAGTTGGAGAAGCAAATCCGCTGTTTTCCGTATATAGCACGCTCTGTCGTTGAACGGCTACAAGCAACTTTATCAATGCCGTTAAACGACAGAGGAATCTCGGACTATCATGCACGGTAAGTAACAAAACTTCTTCTGAAATATAGTTTAATTCTCAAAAGAAATATCGTTTTCAACTGGATAAAAATGGGGTTAATTTTGAAAACAAAAGATGCACAACAATCGCACAGAAACTTTACACGAACTGAATATATATATATATATATGTCTGAAAATTAAACCAAACAGTGTTAGAATTAGATTTTAGAGCTGTCAATTTTTTGTTCTTCCCTCGACGGGATTTGAACCCACACCATTGATACACTGCAGCACCATTCGCTTAGCCTTACGTCCAGCGCCCTAGACCACTCGACTACATCCACTCCCTATATATATATATATATATATACAACGTCTGAAAAACCAGTCAACGATCAATCTTACGGGGTGTTGGATCGTTACGGTATAACGATACTATACAAGTAAAACAATTATAAACCTCTAAAATGGTTTGTAAAACAACACCAAGTACACAAAACAAAGTGATAAAGAATTAAACACTTCGTAGAATGACAAAATTTTCGTCCCACCGAGGGACTTTATCAATGTCTAATTAAATAAAATCTCGAAACAATATGGCGACTTTTCAAATTTCAAAAAAGTTTTTGACGGTCCATGTACGGCACAAAAGAACCAGAAGATGCACATATGAAACTACATGCATAAAAGAATGGAAATCCTACATATAAATTAATAAAAGTACAATAACAATAATATAAATATACAATAGGGCTACACATTTAAATAAATGTTAAATTAGAAATAAAAATAAATATAAAAATGAGACATTATTGGTAAATGTATCAAATAGCACTGTCAAAATATTGTTGAAAACGGTATGATACCCAAACTCATTCAAAAAAACGGCCCGCCACAGTGTGGAATATATACTTTGGGCCAATAGAGCAAACTGTATGTCCTAATACGACTGGAGGAGATCAACACGAATAGGAGTCAAGAGAGGATATTACTTTTTCTCATTGATTCCATTCGGTGATAAGGTCTTAAGTTTTCTAATCCAGAAGCTTTCCCTTTCCTGTCTGCTTTTATCATCCCACTTGGGGTTATGGTCAATTATGGTGACCTTCAGTTTGCCGAAAGAATCATGGTGGCCCGTCGATCTGAGATGTCTGCTGAGTGGAAGGTCAGGTTTGCAATTTGCATCGCTTCTGTGGCCATTCAAGCGTTTACTAAGTTGTTGTTTAGTTTCTCCGATGTATTGAAGACCACAAATTGCACATTCCAGGAGGTAGATAATATTTTCTGTCTTGCAGTTGGCATTGCAGTATATGATGAATGTTTCTCCTGTATGTGTGCTGCTGAATTTTTGTGTGCATTGGATGTTTTTGCACGTCATACATCGTCTCGAATCACATTTTTGACACTGACCATTGTAGGCAGATCGAGGGGAGATGTCAGCTCTCACCAAGATGTCTTTCAAACTTTTGGGTTTCCTGAAGGCCAAGACGGGTGGTTCTTTGAAGATTTTACACAGTTCTGGGTGTTTTTGTATGGTTGTCCAGTGCTCACGAACGATGCTGGATAAATTACTGAGCGCAGGATGGTATGTAATGACAAATGGCACTCTGTTGTTCGCGTTCTTTTCTTTATATTGGATGAGGTCTTTTCTGTCAATACCACTTGCTTTGTTAAAACAATGGTTAATGCTCGCATTGTTGTAACCCCTCTTTTTTAGATGACATTTCAGTTCCCCAAGCCGTTTTTTGGTGGTTTGTTCGTTGGAGCAGATGTGTTTGATTCGGAGAGCTTGGCTGTACGGAATACTTTTGGTGCAATGTTTAGGATGACAACTCTGTGGGGACAGGTACTGATGTTTATCTGTCGGTTTGTTGTATATGTCAGTTGACATAATACCATTTTCACAGGTGGTGTAAGTATCCAGAAAGGAGATGTTATTTCTAGATGTTTCATGGGTGAATTTTATAGTGGGGTGAACATTATTGGCGTGGTCAAAGATACGATTGAGGTTTTCTTCCGACTCGGTCCACTTCATGTCAACGTCGTCTATGAAACGAAACCAGGAAAGTGGCTTGTGAGGTGCAGATTGTATGATAAGTTTTTCAAGCTTCCCCATGAAGATGTTGGCGTATGAAGGTGCCATCTTTGTTCCCATAGCTGTTCCGTTGATTTGTAAAAAATGCTCTCCATTAAATGTAAAATTGTTATGCTTCAGTACCAATGTGAGCAACTGGACAAGACATTCCGTTGGTGGTTCTTTCACGGCTCTTTGGTCCCAGGCCTCTCGACATGCTTCGATACCGTCATTATGTGGGATGTTAGTGTATAATGACGTAACGTCCATCGAAACAAGAATGGTCCCCGAAGGAAGGGGGTTCATGGATTCCATTTTTTGAAGATAATCAGTGGTGTCTTTCAAATATATATATATCTTTGCTTATATAAATTAAAAAGAGATGGAACTTAATTCACGATTTTATTATTTTACCCGAAAAATGGCGAAAACGGCAAGCATCAATATAAAGTTGTCAAATTCTCCCAACCTATTAATAACTTTATCCAATCAGAGGTTTGGTGACGTAATCATGGCGGCTCGGAAATTATCGGGATTTATTAATACATCTATATAAAGGAGTTGTTCCGGTATTCTTTGATATTTTTAGAAAAGTGGGAATCTTTTGTGAAATGTTCAAGTTCTTTTGTATTTGTTTGTTTTAAATGAAATTTATCTACATGAAAACTGAGATAAACTTTATGCATTTCTCATTACGTTCCTAGTGTATGTTGTAGCAATACATAGGTCTATTTAAAAAAAAATAGTAACCTGAATTTCAAGTTAAAGGTTTATGAAGATATTCGACAACAAACCTGGTAGTTTGAACAAGCGGACTGCTGACACAAATTAAAAAAGGCCAATGGCAATTTTCAAGGCTTTAAACTATGTGGCATTTTTTTTCATAGAACACCTACATGTGTGTATAATGCATCGTTTTAAAGCCTAAAGAGGATACATACCATAGAAGAAAGCATGAAAACCTATCAGGTAGTGATAAAAATATATTTTGGTCCACAAAAGTCATTTTTTAAACATTTTTCAAAAAAACAGAAAATCGACCACTTTTTGGCTCGCCTAAAAGGTCATAACTTTTGAACCGCTCAACTGATTTTAATATTTTTTTGGACCAAAATTTATTCATTTTGTATAAACTGTCATATTAAACTATAATTTGATGATTTTTTAGCATTTCAATTTATGGCTTGACCTGCCTATCTTAGCCGATTTTGCCTCTCTTGTTTATACTGTTTGTCTTTATTACTCCTAAAGACTTTTAAATTATTTGGCTTTCAAATAGTTTGGCTTTGAACGTATCAGATGATGGTTATTCAAGGAAGGCATCGTGCGTACTAATTTGATATCTATGTATTTATTCACGTATGTATAAAAGGAAACACGAAAGTTATTAGGGGATATAGTCAACTCTGCCTTATTTCCATGTATCCACTGTATCTTGTTGTGACGGAGAATTAATACAGGCGATTCCTCACCTGAAAATAATGGTAGACATATTATCCTTGTACATCAATGAGATGAAATATGATATAATTTTAATATACCGTTTTTGTCTCATATATTCGGACTTGGTATACAGAATTAGACAGACATTGATGGTATTATTTACATTTTTCTTCGTTTGAATGTTGAATAAATCATATTATTATACCTCATATATTAATTACCATAAATAGATTAATTTGATTGGACAATGGGTAAAAATCAGAGCACGTGATCATACAGGAAACACATCATATTCCGTGAAATAAATATTATATTCCACCCCCTCGGAAGCCTCGCGGGTTTTCCCGCCAGAGTTAACGTTCTTTGACAGGAAAATTTCAGAGGCACTCGGAACGCATCACTTGCAGGCGACCGTTACCATGGATGTGGTTCTTAAATGTCTGAGACAACGTTCCAATGGAACCAGGAACCACATCATGCTCTAAAATACTGGAATAGTTTTCAATTATTATTTCGAATATGATGTAACAGTTCTCCTTAAATGTTTGATTTGATTTGATTTTGATTTTTGGTGTCTTAACGCCACTTTCAGCAATATTTCAACTATATCATGGCGACCAGTTTTAGTGGTGGAAGAAGCTGGAGTACCCGGAGAGAACCACCGACCATGGGCAAGCAACTGGTAAGCTTTATCACTTGCGGCTGTGAGTCGAGTGCACTCTTTTTTGTAATTTACAAAGCCGGGCGCGAACCCACGCCGTATTGGTGATAGGCTTGTATGAGTTGTTAGGTAATCCTACTACCTAACTCGGTGAGCCACCCGGACCCTCCTTAAATGTTTGTGAATTAGTGTTATGTAGTTGTCAATTTATACAATTTGTCTTTATATCTCACAAGTCTAAGACTTGTATTTCAGAAAGATTACTGTAACCTGTTGTTTACAAATATTATCATTGAACAATGGACAGAGGTAGATCTAACACATATTTATAGAGATTTATTACACGTTTATTCAGGGTTCGGTTTTTGCATATTTCACTGTATCACGCATTTTAATATTCTATCCCCTGTTTATTTTTCAAAAAATGGTATACTAAGAAAAACTTAAGCGACTCGTCGTCACACAAAATAAAATCTATAATTGTCAAGGAAACAATGAAAAGTTGTTTCAATTAATTGTTTTATGGTAGAGAAGGACACTATGGGCAAACAAAAACTAGTCAATGAATTTTTTTGAATTTCATATATATTTTTCTTTGGGATGTACCTAGCAAAATATCAAAATTTGAGAATAGATTTCCAGGCTTATTTTAAAAATATTCCATGAAAGAGTTACCCCCCTCTGAAGTCCCCCAAAATGTCATTTTTCACTTCTCCGTGTCATTTAGGTACCAAAAAAAAATAGCATATATATTTTTTTATCCGAGTATAATATGATAAATTAATATTTTGGAATATCTAAGACATAATTTTTTTTCATTTTTTCATTTTTTTTTCAAAATGGCTACCCTTTTTTGGCAATATAGCCTGTAACTGGCTTTGGTGAAATCCAACAAAATTTGATTTTAAAGTGGAATAGAAAAAAATTGTGTCAATGAATTTAAAAAAAAAAGATATAATATCACATTACTTATATCCATGCTACATATCATTAAAAAATAAAAATATGTTTCCAGGCCAAAAATAAAATGAAGGGGTTTAGAAAGACACCCTAACATATACCCTTTTTTGTCAATTTCATGAAAAATGTGCATTTATTCACTTTTTTTAATAAGACATTGAATAAATGAAAATAAAACAGGCAAAGATAATGTGCGTAAGGGAAAGCTTTCCTTTCTAGGTGTTATAGTTAGCAAATTAAGCTGTCTACAATTCTTCCAGGGTAGGAAAAGTACATTTTTAGAGCTAAGTTTGCACTCTTTAGAAAAAGGTGCAACTGATTTTTAAATTTGTGTTGGTCTTACACCAGTCTTGTTTTTTTTTGCCATATTATTTCATCCTTTCAGGCAACCTCTTTAAGGTTTAAAGGAGGTTACAACTGCTTTAGATGTTTGTGAAGTTGACATTTGATCTCTAGGTCAAATTATCATTCCATCGGTTAATCAAGCTGGATCAATTTAGACTTATCTTTCACACTAATCATTCATATGACTCTGGGAGGATATTTATATTACTTCAATCATCAAACTATCCAAAGCAAGAATCATTTGACCTTGATCTTTGACCTCAAGTTCAAAAGGATATTCCAGTCAATTTATATGTCCTTCACATCAGGTATTTTCCAAATTGGCAACAGATCACATCTGCAAAGGGCATGTTCATATATATATATATACCAAACTCGGCGAGCCTCGCATTTCTACCTGTTTCTAAGGCTTGTACAAATAAATTTGATATTTTCAGACAATGTACATGTGTTGCTTTTATCCTGCAAGCATAAAATAGTTTTACTTTAGATTAATATCCTTTACTTTACGAGTTTTCAACTTTGATGAAGTGCTGGATAAAATGGTGCGTACTTTGGCATTTTTGTGACGTCACAAAAGGAAGCTATGCAGCGAACCAGATTGCAATGCAAATTATCATTGAATAAGTAGAAATTGGTACCAGGAGACTGTATTCATAATATATGAATATCACTTTCAAATATTCGTACCCCTTTATTCGCATAGAAAATAAGCTAGTTGCAGGATAATTTTTTTACTGTTATGCTTGTCTATCTCAGTCTGAAATATGATTTCCACTATATTGCTAATCTAATAAGCACCAAAGTAACAACACTTGTGTAAGACCTCACAGTGCATACCTCTGCCAAGTTTGGTCAAATTCTGTTCTGTGGTTCTCAATAAGAAAATCAAAATATGATGTGAAATGTTAACAGAAAGACAAACAGACGGACGACAGACAGACGGAAGACGAACACAAAGTGATGGCAAAAGCAGTCTGTGTAAATGGGTTTATAACGTGAGTGACACGACGGGTGCCGGGCATGGAACAGGAGTTATTTATCCTTCCCGAGCACCTGAGCTCACACCCAGTTTTTAGTGGGGTTCGTGCTACTAAATCTTTAGTTTAATGTGTTGTTATGTAGACCATCGTTTGTGTGTTGTTGTCTCTTTTTGTTTTGGCCATAGTGTTGTCTGTCCTTCGATTTATGATATTTTGATTGCTCCCTTTTTTTTAAACTGTGTAAGATAGAATAAAAAAAAATGAATCGCAATAATGTTCTAAAAAAGTTGATCATGTCAGAATTGTTGCCCTTTATTTGTATTTTTTACAAGAATTTAGGTTTCTAAGCTGGGAATAGGCACATTTATGTGGGCATGGAAGCACGGGATATTCCTTCAGTCCCCTCTGTAAACAAAACTAGAAAATATATCTATGAGCCATGGGGTGTCACTCCCATTATCAATAAATATGCAAGCCAGAAATGTAGGTCAGAGTGACATAATACTTAGTAAAAGATCTTCTTACACACAAGATCTATCTATTGACTTATTATCATTGGTCTATCAAGTATAGTAGCTGAGATATGGACCTAAATGCAAAAACTTATGCAATTGACTGAACCCTGGTTTATTATCTAATATAGATATATTGACAAACTATCATTGGTCTACCATTCATAGTAGTTAAACTATGGACCTAAATTAAAAACCCATATCGAAATGATCAAAGAAATGTACAGACAAGAGTATTTATAATCTATATGTCCCTTCCACGTGAGTGGTCAGGACATACAAATAATATATGATGTACCTGTTGTTTCTAAGTCGAAAACAACAAAAGATTCAGTTCCACTGGGTTCTCTTTTGGATGGAATTGTTTGTATATCTATGCTGCTGTTACCAATTTCTTCCCCATAAGTGTCTCCTTTTTTCACAGTTTCTCTTCTATCCCATCTCATTTTGCTTGACTATAAAATAATTTGACAAATTTATTAAGAAAGTTCATCTTGATAAAATGCACAAATTAATGAATAGTTGATTTGAAACTCTTAGAAATGGAGTTTTATCTCAGCAATATTGACAAAATAAAATCATGAAAAAGCAAGTCAAAGCGTTAAAAAAAATTGGACAGCATTTTTAAACTTTACCGTCGCACATTTTTATACCAGACTGAAGATGTGTTGGAGGAAAAAGATGAGAGTGCACTAGGGCTGGCTACATTTATAAAACATGAGCCATATACCATCTCCATTTTACTAATATGTGATTATTACCTTTATTTGATACCATATTTTTAACCACATAATTATCAATAAACATTTGATGGAGTTCATGATCGACATTTACTACGTGCTTGAATAAGCTTTAATAAATGTAGTGCGTGGTAAATGGTTATTTACGTGCAAGGTTTTCAGCCTTCTTTATGTTAATCTCATTTCACCAACTATATCCTGCATGTGCAGAGGGGCGTTGCAACTATTACAGTACAGTTGTTCTGCTAACAGCTCCAACTCTACAACCCTTCTGCCTTCATTCCACAAAATGGCTCTCGTCTGCTCGGTCTCAGTTGCACTACTTGAAACTGTCACATTGGAGGCAATGTCATCAACAATGGGCATCGCATCACCATGCTCGGTTTCCAAAGCCAAAGGCTGCGACAAAGCTCCCCTCATAATGTAGTCGGGGTCTTCCCATCGAGTACCTCTTTCGTTCAATAAGTTCATCAATTTGGACTTCTTAAATTTGTCTTTTTTTATGAAGCGACCGCGAACAGGGTCGTCTGCCATATTGTTTACTTTAACTCCGCGCCTAATAAAAGAATCTGAACCGATCATTATTCCGTAAAATGCACGCGCTATAAATAGATCACGTGATACCTGTCTGTCTCTTCCTTAATATAATCAGAATTACTTCATTTAGAAACCATAGTTTGTCATATACATTGGGATAGATCTATTTATGTGTTAGTCAACCACATTTTCGACTACTTAGTTAAATATTAAGTGTGTTTATTTTTCGAACTATTCTAAGTTTTTATGAATTTTCTGAGAAAGCTACCAAGCAACGCTTCCAGTTTAAATTAAATGCATTCATAATCTGTCTCAAACTTTTACACGTGCTTAATTACCATGGTGAAGATAATTTAAATATGAAAAATACGTCATAACCTCAAAAAAATAATTACAATACCGCGAACTTATACATCAGAATAATAATTATTGCGTGTAATTAGTAATGACTGCTTACATGCTGATTGTTAATGAACCCCTCTCGAGTCTCGTTATCATTGCGTGCAATTGTAAACAACTAAACTACAGTTAGATTAATTAACCTTCACCCCCTCTCACCATGGGGAACAACAGCGATATATCATCTACATCCAACAATGTGTCGTATATTGTAAACGGTACGGAACCGGACTCATGTTTACATGGAGATCCTGGACATGTCTCCAAAATTATGTTTGGATCAGGTGTTTTTGGAAACATTTTAGCACTTATAGTGCTATTTCGTTCATTTCCAGATCAGAAGAGGAACATTTTCTACCGTCTTGTAGCAGGACTAACCATAACAGACCTTCTCGGGACTACTCTGACATCGCCGGTCGTTATAGCGGTACATGCCAATGAATGTCAGTGGATTGGTGGACAGACTATGTGTAACTATTTTGGTTTTATGATGATATTAGCAGGATACGCTACAATGTTAATTATTTGTTGTATGTCTATAGAACGAGTGATTTGTATACGACATCCATATATTTACCGTACAAGGTCATCCACGAAACATGCCACGCATATTCTATTGACATGTTGGAGTTTGGCAGCTTTCATTTCATTATTACCGTTCATGGGGTTTGGCGATATTGTTTTACAATATCCCTACACGTGGTGCTTCTTTGATTACTACAGTACTTCTCCAGAGCACAAAGCGTTCAATTATTTTTATTCAATTGTCGCCATATTGATTATCTTAGTAACAGGATGTTGTAATTTGACCTCAATGTGCACATTGTTCAATCATTGTCGTAATCAGGATATACGACATGGAACTGGTGAAAAATCGAGAAAATATTGTAGGTCTAAGAAATATCGAGACTGTCAGATGCTAGTTCAAATTATAGGAATAACATTAGTGTTCAGTACCTGTTATCTCCCTTTAATGGTATGTATCGTTATTTGTTGTAGCAAATATTGACGTTATATTGTCAAATAAAGCTGACCTAAATTTCTTTTTCAAATGCATGTACAACAAAAACAAAGCACTGCATACAATATTGTCACTGTTTAGAACAAAATAGCTGATCACTATCAATTGCTTTTAATATCTGCATTTTCATTACAGCATTTTCAGAAAAAATATGCATGTCATTTTATATAGTTGTTTTAGATGGGTGAAAAACGTCATCTCTCACCAATGTAATCTATGAGTATAGAAATGAGGTCTAGTTTTTTCCGCTTTGTTACACTGGGGAGTACACTTGTTGTATAGGGCAAATCAAATACACAACCCAATCTTGATATAAGACTTGAATGAGTGCCTCCGCGTTAGGGAGTATCAGTTTCCTTGCACCTTAGCGGCGACGACTTGGAGATGAGATAAATAAACAACTGTTTATGCTTGGTCGTCAGTGTCTCGCTTGGAAGTCACAATTTAATGTTTGGTCGTGAAGGTCTCGTTTGGAAGTCACAGTTTAATGTTTGGTCGTCAGGGTCTCGTTTGGAAGTCACAATTTATTACCTTAATTTCTAAATTCACATTGCGTCAACGAACATAAATCATTTATGTGCTAAACTGCTTTATTCTTTGTATAGTACACATAACAGAACACACACAATTACTGCAGTTTTCTCTCGTTTTTGGTCCATTTTAATTATACAAACGAAGTGTATTAGGTACTGAAAGGAGCAGTGACCATCTTTATTTATCACAAATATATGCATGTACATTCTTCTCATTTCAAGTCCATCAATCATATGTTCCTCCCTAAGACAAAATATAACATACATATACTTAAAGCCCTTTGTCTTGTGTTCGGGTCCTTTGAGGACTGCACCAAATATCTACAAGTATCCTTACAATGCTGTAAGTATTGTGAACAGGAAAAGCAAAATATAAAACAACGATATCGGTTTTTACTTAAGCTTTCTGAGTAAACCGCTTGTGTGTGCTTGACTGAGTAACACGACGCCGACTAAAACCAGGAGGGTGCCCCATCCCCGATAACATAAATCTCGTGCAGAATGTTCTTAAATACTGACCGCCAAAACCGGTTTAATTCCAATGTATATAATACAATAGAAAAAATCGTATACCAAAATCATTACGCAAACCGCACATAAATACATTTCCAGTTCTCTTGAGGCAATCAAAATACTCATATGAAGATTCATCCAGCTTTTCCTGATATTTAGTATATCTTGATGTTAAACAACTCTGGGGGGACTCATGAACGAGCAAGCGTTATTTCTGTTATAAATGGCAATAAATACATGTTGTTAACGAAATTATTTTCATGTTTAATAAACAATTGAGTGGGAAAGCTTAATCATATATCTACTATCATTGTTTTCTTTAATGACGTATCCATGGTGATTAGCTGTTTTAAGAACAGGAATACATTTTCTACCAATCTTATATGAGTATTGTAATGATTTCGTTTCGCATTATTTTTATTTGTTCATTTATATTGTATTCTTCTCTTGCCGCAAATCCTGCTGGGGTCCGTTGTTCAACTTGTCGTTAACACTAACACTGTGTTAAATTTTCTTAATCATATGATTAAATCTAATCACATAATTAGTTTGTTGTTGAACATGTGATTAAAGTTAATCATATGATTAAAATGTAATTAAACTAAAACACCTCCTATACCTGTATTAAATCTTAATCACTTGATTAAATTCCAATATGGCGGATGCTGCTTTTTGAAATATAAGGCTGGTGCCACCGTGGTGCCTAGGAAAAAGCGTGTTTTCCGAGTACAAACCCCACTTTTGATGAATTATTCTGATGAACAGTTAAACAAAGATATATTTTAATGTTAATAATAAAAAATAATTCCAAACCATTTAAAAATCCAATTCATAATGCAGAGACCATGATCTTTTGAGTATTATCAGAGAAATATTTGTGTGGGAGACATGTGTTAAAACGGTAAAATTTCAAGGAAAAGAAAGTAGAGGCTAAAAGGAGCCTGTATCGCTGACTTGGCTTAATATTACAATATTCTGTTAAACCATTTCCAAATAATGATATTATTTTTCTCATAGGGTCCCATGCCAAAGTATGACCCTTGATGGTGACCATGTTGGAAATCCGATCAGCATCAAAATCACATAACGGAAAGTCAGTCATCCAATGATTATTTCCTGCAAATTGGTTCACCCAACGATTGCCATTGCCTTATTGACTTGTCTTACTCAATGGGGTATTGACTAAGTAAATGTGTATAAATTTTGAAAAACACTAGTTTGTTTTATTCCAAAATAATTTTCGGACAAGTTGAAATTCCTGCCGGACAAGTAACCTATGGCAACTACTTGTCCAAAGTAACACGTTGAACACAACAAATATTATTATATAGAGATCCCTCCCACCCCACACACACTTTAAATGTTAAAATATACTTTTGTACTGCAGTTCAATGCACCAGAGACATATAACAGTCTCTGAATGAACTGGTTGGTAAGACATAGTTTTCAAGAGGCATGTTGTAGAAATATTAAAGACATAAAAATGTTAGTTTTTTTAATATATAAATAGAATTCAATATGTTGGAATACGCTATTATGTGTCATAACGACCTATGAAATAGATCCTCCCAAATGGGCAAATACATCATGAAAATTAACTGGAGTTGCGGTTGGGCTTAAGATATATAACTCCTTAACAGAAATTGTTCAACTTAAGTATTTAACGGCTGGAAAGAAGATTGGTGGATGTTCATCTCAGATAAAAAATAAAAATAAAAAATTGTTGTTGTAAGTTTTTTTTACAGACAACACATTCATCACATCACATGCACAGAACAAGACAAGCATATTATAAGTGTAAATGACAGTTATTGCTATGTGTGTGCTCAGCACATAACAACTTTTTCCCTGAAATCAATTGTAATTGTAATTACCACCCTATTCCCCCCAAACCATTATTTATTTATAAATATATAAATTAATCTAAAAATTAAGTTTACAATGATCAGAATGATAAAACTGTTACAAATAGTTTATATAATTTGTTTCTGCTAAGGGTATAGAACAGCAATAACAATGCTAAATTACAGTAATTTCAGCCACCTATCCTCATGGTCTTTCAACTTATCCTTAAAGATTGAATTTGATCTCTCCATTTTTTCCTTACTTTTTAATTTGCTTTAAGTACTTCTATTGTTGGCAAATTATTTCACCACTTACAACAATGGATATAATATTTTGTGAATAGCATCACAAATTCGATGATCTCGAATGGACATTCATTGACATTTGTAATAAACACTATATTTGCAATATTTAACTCAATAGGAATATCAAAAATTTCTTCTAACCAGGTTTTTATCCGATTCCAAAACAGTTTTACTACAGGGCAAAGCCATATATAATGAAGAATTGAGTCAGAGGCATTTTTACAAAAGTTACAAAGGTCCGAATTCTTTATCCCAATTTTAACCAAGAATGTGTTTGTCGGTAAAGCTCTATGAAGAAGTTTGTACAGGATTTTTTTTAGTTCCGAATCATTTGTGACAAGATATAAATTACAGAAGACGTCACTGAAATTAATATCTGTCTTCATATCTGATTTCCACTTAGAAATGCCTTTTATTGAATCAAATTCTAAATCTTCTAGTGGGCTAAGTTTGTTATATATTTCCTTTGATAAGCTCTTGGCATTCAGAATTGTGTTAATTGAATGGCCTCTATATTCTGCATTTGTTATGTTGGTTACATTCTTGCTTTTAATCATGGATGTTAGACTAAAGTACTTCAAGAAGTTAAGTTTGCAATTAAACTGATTTTTTAATTCATCATAAGTTTTAAATTTATTTTCTTCATCTAAGATATCTTTGATAAATATGATGTTATTATCAAACAATTCCTTGTAAAAAAGTGTTTTTCCTTCATTTTTTAGCTATACCAAAATATATCATCCCAGATTATGATAAACGATGTCAAATGACATTTTATTTAGAAAGTATTTTTAACAACCAGGAATTCCCTGTATTAAAGAACAAAGACAGCAGACGATAATTTTAGATATTAAAACTACTGATGGATTTATCAATATTCACATTATTTGTTTGTTGTTTATTTTCCACTCTGAGTTTTGAAAGGAATAAATTGACATCTCCATAATATATTTGAAGAATTTATTATAGCCTGAGGCAGGACCTCCACCTGGCTTATTTGCTTACTTCCTGTATTCTGTAAAGGTGCACTTGGCTTTGGATGTCAAATTAATCTCTAGGGACCAACAATTTTATAACTAAAGGGTTTTTTTTTTTTTTAAGAAAACAATTTATGTCCAAGTTAGTCGAAAAAAATATTTTATTTCCCTCTATGTCAAAACAAATTAAGTCTGAGAGCACCCCAAAAAAAATGTTGTGCTCAAAAGCATTAACAAAAAAGAATCAGAAGAATCGTCAAGAAGTGTATGCAGTGCAGATCTAGATGTAAGTCTTGGAAAAGAACAACTTTATAGAAGGAAAATAACAATTTTAATGTTTGAAATTACTATAATAGAAATTATGCTTATTCAACTCTATTGGATCATGATGAAAAACTACATGTTTTTTTTTATGCAAATATACAATTTTTATGAAAAAAAACAAGAAGCAACATAAACATTCAAAATGCTTGAACCTGTTGAAACTAAAACATAACATAAAACTGCTGGTATATAAACACTACCAAGCAAAAGAAAGTAAGAATTGTGACTACAACATAAAAAGTGTCTTTGTAGTAACAAAAAATCTCTAAGTTTAGAAAATATGATTCCACGATATTGGGGGTAAATAAATGTACTTTTTTGTCTGATTAATGTCTATAGACTTGTTATCTCTTTTTGTAAATCATGTATCTACAGTTTGAGCTCTAAAAGGCATCTTTTAATAAATATCTGCTTAAATTTACTAGTAAATCTTTTGTAAAAAAATCTTTGAAAAAACATGTTTGCCTCATGTATGTATCAAACAATTGTTTTTGATCTACCTGATGTGTGAAAATAAAATTTTAATTCCAACTGACATGACAAACAAATATATCGAGCATGAAAATCCCTTCCCCCTCCTCCTATCGGTAATAAAATTGTTGGTGCCTTAACTTCCTTCAATGTTATTGGTGCAACACCCCAAAGCATTGATTTGGTATTTATTTTTGAACAAATTCTAGCTTTCTACACATTGGTCACATCATTATAATACTTTTCCTTGATCACATCAAAGTTTTTTTCTATTTCTCTTTGAAGTATTAGCTCATCTATCGTGGAGAAATTAGCCTTTCTCAACCTGGGAAGCTTTTTGGGCTTCACTTCATCCTCCATTTTGCCTACAGACAACAGGAAGGCAAGGCGCTTTGCCCAACTGCATTTTGGGTAATCAGTTGCTAATCAAGTGATTAAAAGATAATCATATGATTAGTAAATACATTGATTAAAAAAATTTCAACAACAGAATTTAATCATTGAATTAGCTAATTATGTGGTTAGGAATTAATCATGTGATTAGGGCTAATCATATGATTAGTTTTACCACAAGTTCAACAACGGACCCCTGGTGTTTAAATATCATTCAAATTAAGTCAATAATAGAAAAACCAACTACATAAACTCCATCGTTGAGACTTGAATTACTGGTATTGTTTGTGTTCAGTACAGTGATTATCTTGACAGAACTCAGCTGCTGACTCGAAAGCTGCGCAAGAAAAGATACCAAGGGGGTAGTGAAAAAAAACTCAGTAAATCAATGGACAGACAATACAATGTCCGAAAGAAAAGGATAAACAAGTATCTACAACATTACACAGAAAGCGGAAGTTCGAGCAGAACGAACCCCACTTAAATATGGGAGTGAACTCGGGTCTTCCGGAATGGTAAGTGGTCACTGCTCCACCACATGCATTGCCTCTAGATTGCTATGGTTGACAGTCACGAAATATTCATATCAAAAATGGAAATTTATCGTTTCCGCTAACCTATATTTTGTTTCTTTACTCTATCACCTACAAGACTTTTATCAGACTAAACTATCAGAACCATTGCCGTATATCTCACTATAAACAGGAACTTCTTACCTTTCGCGAACACCTGTGCTTACTAGTATCCCCACGTTTATGGTGGGGTCCGTGTTGCTTATCTGTCTAGTTTTCTGTAGTTTTATTTTATTTGTTTTTGATTGTCTATTCTTTAAAGTCTTTTGTGTTCCTCTAATGATTATCAAATAAACCATTGCAAATGAAATATTCATTTTATTAACAGACACACTTTTTTTAATCTTAGGTAAAGGTTTTAATGGACCAGAACGACCTCTCACCTAGAAACGTCCAATCAGATTTTATAGTGATTCGATTAGCATCAGTTAATCAAATACTGGACCCATGGGTTTATATCCTGCTGAGAAGAGAGTTATTGTGGAAAGTTATTTTTGGATTTAGAAGTTGTGTGAACAGAAATAACCAATTACACACCAATCCATCACAAATTATTAAATATGATAGAGATGACCAATCGTGTTGTGATTTTTGTTTCAAATGTTTGTGTTATCCACCCGTCAAATGGAACCCTTCGGATTCTATGAGTTCCTACTACTCAGAAAGACGAATATCTGTGGTGGCATCCTCTACTACGCCGCCGGACATTCGACGAATCATCTTGAGAAATATGTCCGAGACAGAAAGGAACAGAAACGTGCAATATATAAATAATTATGTTAAGAGACCGGAAAGTGTAACAGTTATACAAAATGTATCTTAGATAAACGTGATTATATTACAAAAAAGATAGAATCATAATGGCTGAAATGATCGTAGGTTCCACAGTAAGAAGGTTGTCACGGATCCTGAGAAGTGTTTCTGAGGCAGAAGGGAACAGAAACGAGTAATTATGTTAAAATATGGAAAGGTGTAATAATCAACATCATCTATCATATATAGACTTGGATATATTGAAAGAAATATAATATTATATTGTGTTAGTACATTCATAGTTGCCACGGTATGGTGGTTGCTACGGATCCTGAAAAGTATATATTTTGGTGGCAGAAGGGAACAGAAACGAGTAATGCATAAATAAATATGTTAAGAGAATGGCAAGTGTAACAGTTATACATTCGACCGAAAAAGATAACTACCATTGTTATTTAATTTAAATGATCAAGAATAAAACTGTAATTTATATTATTTCTGAGTCATCGATTTATTTACAATATTATTGACTCTATTTTTCAATCGTATTTTAATTTGATTCTTTATGTTATCTATTGTTCGCTCGTTGTCATGATACAAATTAAAATGTAGATATCTAATTTAGTTCGCACGACGATTTTCTAGAATAACCTTGATCAGGTACGCTCATAGGGAAAAAATGAAAGGCAAACCAATTTAGGAAACCTTGGGAGAATGTAAACCAAAGGGACTAAACAGGGTGATCCACATCGACTAAGGTCTCTTGCGCCTGAAGAAGGAGAACCTTAGTTTAAATAATAAAATAAAAAACAAAAATCCAAATTCCAATACAAATACTGTAGAAAGAGGCAAAATTGATACCTCTAGCACACGTATACATGACCACTCACTTTTGTGACTTGGCACATTATGTATGTGGGGGAGGGTGAACTAGTTTTTTGTCCAAACCTCCCATCTTAATTGAAAATGCGGTCGAAATCAGATATTCTTTACTTGATTTGTTTTATTGTTTGTTGGCAAATTGCTATGAAGTTAATATTTGATCTATCATGGTAATTGGAGTTATTGTGTTAACCATGTAAACCATCAATGTACTCATCACATCCAATTAATAATATCTTACGAATGTTATTCTACTACATATATACTGTTATTGTTATTCTGTAATTGATTGGGACGTATTGTGTAATTAATTTATCAATCAATTTATCTCTACTTAATCCATCAACACTACAACAACAAAATTATTATTAGACATAACTCGTGCTTAAGCTGTGATGATATTATTCATACAATATTCTCCCTGTGACGGTACACGTAAACCGTCTAATATTTTGTACCGTATACCGTCGAATAATATAGTAACTATAACTGATCTTCGTATTAATGATCAAGCCATGGCGAGAGGGGCAATTTTACCGTTTTATAAAAGGGTTTTACAATATCGTAATTATAAACATTAGCTTAAGAGAATAAAATAAGAGAAAGGCAAACGAAACAAATGGCACTGTGTTTGTGTCCAAATATTATAATTATCTTATTCAATGTGTTCATGAAGATGCAGTAGCACGAAGAACAAAAACAAAACACTGTCGGAACAATTCCAACATTTAACAGAACAATCATAGAAAGAGGCAAAAACGATACCCATAGCACACATATATAAGATGTCTCGAACAAACAGGTACTCTGATTGTTTTCTATTATTGTTTTTTTTTTAATTTCATGTCAAATATACTTCACTTATATAACGAATGAATTAAACAATCTAAACATTATATTAAGCAGAACATATTACAGAACAGAACAAAGTGTGACTGTTTTAATAAATTATCAATTATTTCCAAAAATCATGAGGAAAACTCTTCATCAAATAAACAACCATACAACTTGCATCATCCCGTCCCCTTTTATTGAATTACCAGTATTGAGACATGCAAGTGAATGATCATGTACATGTGTGTTAGTGGCCATGTATATGTGTGTTAGTGGTCATGTATATGTGTGCTAGTGGTCATGTATATGTGTGTTCGTGGTCATGTATTTGTGTGTTAGTGATCATGTATATGTGTGTTCGTGGTCATTTATATGTGTGTTAGTGGTATGCATTTTGCCTCTTTCTACAATTTTTCGAACTGTTTTGACTTTTAATATGGCAATTAAAATAACTAATTAATAATAATTGCGTTCCTACAGTGTGGTATTTTTTACTTTTTATTTTATAACTTTAAACACTTTAAAACTGTTTTCTGTGAATAATTTTTCTTTCTTCAAATCTATTATTTCACTTTAGCTTAATGCATGAAGTTGTTCTTCGACATTCAGCAAGGTCGGTTTATTCTTCAGGACACAATCTTGATGGTATTTTCCAAATTTTGAAGACTACATAATAACGATATTAAATGCTGATATTGATAATAAATATTTATTGGACAATAACAGACCACACTTTAAACACTCAAAGAGTGTTTCTATGATAATTTAACCTACGATTCCAATAGCTTTTAAGAAAAGGACCTTGATGAGGGCGGGTCGATAACCCTCACACAACAGAAATTACAAGACAGTTTACATACACGTTTATTTCGGCCTTGAATCAGACATCAGACTGTTTTGGGGTTGTTGGGTCAAAATTGTATATATTGTTTCTAACAGTGTAAAACAGGGATGTAAAAACTATTGTTAATGAAGTTATAGCGAATGTACACACATTCCGAAAGATGATTAGTAAGTTAGGTAGAGAAATGATATATTTATCTTGTAAATCACCACGCTTGGTTTCTGTCCAGGGACGTTCGATAAAAGAATATTTATCAGAAATATTATAGAAATAGCACTAATCTTCACGCTCATTAATTGATATGAAGGATTGGTATATCAATCAATCTTATATTAATGATAATTATAAGAAGAGATAATTTTATTTTGTAGTAATCATAGGTTTGATACTACGATCAAATCATCATCTCCCATCAGCCATAACTACAGATAGTACTATCGTTTTATTAATCACACACTATGTGATGTATAAGAATTACTTGGTCAAGGTAAAAAATGAGTAATTTCTTTTCATAGAATGTCCACAAACCATAATATGTTTACGTGTGATATGTCATCAATTGCCTTCTATCGTGACACACAAACAATATTTGAATTTGTATTTTTGGGTTCGTGTTGCTCGATCTTTAGTTTTCTGCGTAGTGTTGTAGCGTTTTGTAGATCGCTGTTTGTCCCTTTTCATTTGGTCATTGCCTTGTCTGTCCTTCTTCCTCCATTTATTGGCCACCGTCAACTGGTTGACTATTCTGCCACTTGTCTGTCCGTCTTCCTCCATTTATGAATTCTGATTACCCCTTTGTTATCTTCAAACTCTTCTATTGTCCTGTTCCTTCTCGTTTTATTAATCACACTATATGATATATCATAATTCTATACTAAAGGAAAAATGAGTAACTTCTTTTCATGGTATGTCCAGAAACCACAATCTGTACACGTAAGCGTATGTCATAAATTACCTTCTATCATGACCAATAAATAACAATATATAAATTTGTATCATGTTCTTTCTCGCTTTATTAATCACACTATGTGATAGATCAGAATTATATGGCTAAGGCAAAAAGGAGTAACTTCTGTGCATGGAATGTTCACAAACCACAATCTGTATTTGTGGGAGTATGTCATAAAATATCGGATATGATAACATATAACACAATTTATCAATTTATATTATATTACGTTCCGTCTTATAAATTACATTAGGTGATGTATCAGAAGTATACGGTTAAGAGAAAAAAAAGGAGTATATTATTTCTATGGTATGTCTACAAACCACAATCTGTACACGTGGGAGTATGTCATAAATTGCCTCCTATAATGACATAAACAAAAACAAAATATATAAATTTGCATTTTGTTCCTTCACGTTTGATTAATCACACTGTGTGATGTATCAGAAGTATATGGTCAAGGTGGAAAAGGTGTAATTTCTTGTCATGGTATGTGTACAAACCATAATCTGTATATGTAGGAGTACATCATAAAATGTCTGCTATCATGACATACATGTAACGATATATATATATATATGTATATCATGTTCCTTCTCATCAAACATAAATCAAGGTTAAACTCTCTAAAGCAGTAAGTTGTATAATATTTCTGTTGGAAATCTTTATTGTATACGATGTAATATTAAGGATTAAGACCCACTTTTTAAATCATACGATTGTTTATTTTCCTCGGATGCTTCTCGTTATCTCAGTTTGAGCCAATTTCACCACTTTGTGTTAGTCGTCTACAGTCTGTAGATATTTTGCATGTCACAAAACACTATGTCGTTGGTTTTATCGCATTTTAAATTTTCTATATACTTTGAAATGGAACATGACTTTACAGGACACAAAACCTTACCGAAATTACATCTACAACTTATTTTAAAGTCTTTAGGAAAACTGGGGATGATATTGGGTCTTAATTACTACTTCCGTTGTTTGCTCCGACGGGAAATCCATCATGGCCGCCATACCTGGGACATGTTTTAACAAATAGGGCATAGGGCAATTAATTTGAAATGTTATTCTCGTATTTCACGGAGATGTGCCTATTTAATGACCTTTCATCACTTTTAGGTAATGTGTCAAGAACATAACTTAGTATGTTTTATATAGGGATAAATTATTTGCCTAGAATAGAACTGACTAAACTGTGTCGATATGCTATGTACAATCGCATGATCTAAGATGATACAAGATAAACAGGAGGCACACTATGTTTTTCCAATTATCAAGAAGGTGAGTGTTGGGATCCTATTAAACAATTTATCCCCACCATATATATGTGCCTGTTCTGATCCATGACCTGGATTGATATTGGCATAGGTTGCTGTATTTTTGTGCGGTCACGCAATGCGATTTTCGGTCCAATTTCCAAACGATTCAGCTTCTGTGACACAATGGGGTCGATTTCACAAGTGCTAAAACATTCCGACATTTCATTTGGCTTTGAAACGAATTTAATGTCGTTTTACCATTCTCACAATAAGATCCTTGTCAGACTGTTGGATAGAAATATGACAAATTTGAACTGACTTTCGACATTTGACCTTTGTGTTCAAATGATACGATTTTTGTCGACAGCACGTCTAAAGGAAAAAACCAATCGGACGGAAAATCGTATCGTGTGACCGCACCATCACATGATAACATTTTCTTATGATTAAAATACATTTTAAATGTAAAATGCTACACGATAGGCACAATATCTTCATTAGTAAAATAGAATTGGCAGATTGTTTACATTTCTAGAAGTGATATTGTCGATTTAAATGAAGCAACGTTTTTTATTGCATATTATTTGAGAGTAAACAGATCTAGAAATAAAATTTAAAAAACTACTTGTCAAAATATTAAAGTCTGGGTTGTTTTATTTTGGTAAGTGTACAGTAAAGCTCAGTTAATCCATCACTTGATTATTCTGATGACCTGTCACATCTGACATATATTGACGATACCAAGAACAACGTGTCGTGTTAAACACTGTTTATGTCAGCATCAATCACTATAAATAGTATTATCTCCCCTCATAAAACATTATTATTCTTCTAAAATGCGCACTATATTAGATATCTACGGTTTTTTTTTCAAAATTATTATCAATGTGCATAATAAGTGATAGTTATGTAATAACAAGACATATAAAATCATGAATAACATTATTGACGTCAGAAGTGATGTGTACGCTGCATAGATACTGTTGGCTTTGCTATTGGAAATTAACCACTGGTTGTAATTATATTTGGCTGGTACTACTAGTAAATAGATCAGAGAGTTAAACTAACAGTTGTGTATGAGAACCAGTTCATGTATATCACTGATCCAGATCTATATATTTTACTGACGTACATTTCGTAATGGAAGGTCAGAATGGACGTCATGGTGTAATGTGGTCATGTACTGACAATAGAATGTGGAACAAAAATCCGCACTGTTGGAACAATTCCAAAATCCAGCAGAAAAGCCACAGAAAGAGCTAAACTCGATATTCCTAACACACAATTACATAACCGCTCACTTTCCGAGCTTGGTACAGGTACTTCAATAAAAAGTGGCGAGGTGAAAGTAGTTCAATTGGCCCAAACAATCCATAAAAAACACAAGTTCTATGCTTATCTGCATAGATGTAGACTTAACAACTAGAGACAAGTGTAAGCCATTATGTAATTGCTGCATGTGACATCTGAGTAGTAACACATTTTGTTTCTTAATTGTACCCATTTGAACTGTCTGGAGAAATGAATATTTATTTATGAAGATTTAGAATCTTTTAATGTTCGCTTAAAACATGATAAATCAGTGAACGCCTATGTGGTAGGAAATGTTGATATTTCGCTGCTGTTAATGATACATACCATAATCCCAAGATGGAACCGCAAAATCAGGTAACATTGCACCACTCCCCCCTGTTTTGTCATCATCGTAGCTCACAGAAGGGGTGAACTCGTTATCGTTCTGAATTAGTATTGTACGTTACTACCATCTTCGTCACTTTTTCGATAGCTGTTCTCTCGCTAACGACACAGCTCTCAGAATTAAGTTGTTACTTGTAAGTGAAAAAAGCGTTTCTTTGTCATTTTCACGTTGAGCAAGAACGACCTTAAGTTAACCAAGAAACAAGGACAAAAACATATGTATGTTAAAATACAATACACTGTTTAACACCAATGTATTTACTTGATCGACTGTCCAGACTATCAATTATCACATTCCCTACTTGATACAGAAATATGGAATAATGATTGTACTTCTTATACAGTGTTAGAGTTACTACTTATCATGTATTATTATTATTAGGGGCCGTCGTGGTTGTGATCGTATGGTGGTTGGATTTACAACTGCCTATTCAATCACTGCCCATCACCACTAACGTTGTGAGTTCGAATCCCGTTCAGGCCAGGTGTAATCGATATAACATTATGTGATAAAGTTTGTCACTGATTTGCCGCAGGTCGATGTTTTTTCTGTGTACTCCGCGTTCCTCCACCAATAAAACTGACCGCCACGATATAACTGAACTATTGTTGAAAAGTGGCGTTAAACACTATAACCCTAATCCTAACCCTATTATTCTTGGAATTAGTCGTAGATATAGAATGCATAACATAAAATGCTTGCTGAACCTGAACCTTTATCAACAGGAAGGTTTGGATATTTTATTTCACGTACGATAATGTGACTGGAACCGGCTGTCACAGACTAAGTTATGAGTCGCTCAGTTGACACATTCAAGGATGTTGTCTGTTCTATACAATACTAATATATGAAACCTGTAAATAAGTTTAACCTTTTTCAATTGTCATGTTGAAGGCGGTCTGTGTAGAAGTAGAAGCAGAAACAAATTTGCTGTAATAATTGTACTGTATTGTATTTGCATATCCCGTGACATGAACAATGCAATGTTTCCCTTCCTTATTCCTGCTTTCAATGTTTCACTGTTTGACACGTGCACATTAAAATTCATTTAATTGTTTTGAAGAGATTCATTTATATCAAAGGGACTATTGTCAGAAACATTTTGTATATTATATGTTTTTGCACTCCATATCGACTCGTAATATTTCCGCAGCACTCGATACAATTTTTTTTTTTTTTATTAAAGAGACTATTGTGAGAAACATTTTGCATATTCACTATTCATTTACATTTCAGATAGACTCGTAATATTTCCGGACCATCGTTGTCGTGATCGTATGGTTCTGGGTTTTACAACTACCTGTGCAACCAGTGTCTATTACCACCAACGTTGTGAGTTCGAATCCGTTCATGACGAGGTGCACTCGATACAACATCAAGTGATAAAGTTTGTCAGTAACTTGGGGCAGGTCGGTGGTTTTCTCCTGTTTACTTTACCAATAAAACTAATCCCCACGATATAACTGAAATATTGTTGAAAGTGGCGTTAAGCACCATAACCTCTAACCTTGTATTTGGTAGAAGACTAAGCGCATATGTTGTAATAACTGTACTGCACATATGACTTATAAAAACCCATGAAAAATACGATGCGTTTCTTATCGCTGTGTTCAGTGTATCATTGTGCACATTAAAATTCATTTAATTGTTTTGTAGAGATTCATTTATATTAAAGAGACTATTGTCAGAAACATTTTGTATATTACATGTTTTTGCACTCCATATCGACTCGTAATATTTCCGCAGCACTCGATACAACATTATTTGATAAAGTTTGTCTGCGATTTTTTGCGGGTACTCTGGTTTCCTCCGCAAATACAACTGACCGCCACGATATAGATGAAATATTGTTGAAAGTGGCGTAAAATACCATAACCCTAACAAACACTGAACACACCGACTCATAGTTTTTCCAAAACAAGCTACATATACAATAATGTATATATGTATATGTATACGTCTTATTACCACGGACAGCTTTAACTATTTACATTTTATTGTACTATATAAGAAAATAAATTCTATAAATTAATCGGTTTTTAGGATGCATGTACTTACTTATATTGGGATCCACCAACGAGGTATATAAAAGGAAGTTAAAATATTCCATTGTAAATGTTTCCGTCACGACATGGTGGAAACATTTACTGTATAATTATATCCTGTGTTTGTGATATGTATATGATTTTCAAGGCATACAGTCCGTTGTTTTAATACAAAAAAAATGTTTCCCAATATAAGACCTAAAATTTGATTTAAAAAAACCATAAAGATATATTGCAGTTGAATTTTTTCAAAATATCATACATAAATAGCCTAGAACGAAGGAAATACGTCCCTGTTTGATTTTCCTCCATCCAGGAAAATTCAATGTTGACCCGCCCAATGCTAAGAATTCGAATTCTTTTCACTAATTACGACATTATAACAGATTTTTAAAACTGACTTTTTGTGTTCAGAAAATTTTATTAGTATAAAACATCGAATAGTCGCAACTTTTTCACAGTTTTCCGGTTGTTGACTGATTTTGTCTGTTTATATAATGATGAGTTTTGACTTTCCCTTTGTAAGATTGTTCGGAGTTCGGTAATTTTGTTATTACCTTTATTTTTAATATAAAAAAATTCAATTCTGAAAGTCATATAGACTTTCAATAAATGTATGTTATTGTACATTTTGTTTATGTTGGAGAGGACAATTTAGGTTGTGATAAGTCTTGTCCAATCATTTTGCATTCGTATTGAAATTTACATGCACCGGTTCACTATTTCAATACATAAGCTTTCAGAATCGTTTATATTCTATTATCCGGTTATTAGGTTGGTAACTTTTACAGTAGACCAAACTTTCAACCTAAAAGGTAGTTGCCAAGGCTTAGAGGAATATCTCCCATGTGGAACGTTTGAGTCGCCATTCCTATTTTCTCTGTTATTTATGCATTGGGTTTTTTATCGTTTTAATATGCTTACCTTTCATCCATGGCTTAACAAATGAAATTCATTTACTTATTTTAAATCTGGGGGTGGAAAAAGGGGGGGAGGGTGTAATTGAACTGTTTAAAGTTAGGATAATCATTGATTTCATTTGTTAATGTATATGTTCCCATATACACAGCCCCTTTATATATATGCATGTTCAAATATAATTAGTTTGAACTGATATCTTCCGATCAACATACTTGTACTATTTGCATGTAATAAAACTTAGATATCACACTTAGTGCGCACGATGCGTTTCTGGCATGTATCATATAATTTAAAATGACAAAGTTTACATTACACACAGTCCTCTTTCCAAGAGCAAATCTTTCTTCTGAAAACTTTGTGAAAGTTCCAAGACTACTTTGAAATAGATTCGCTGTTACATTACTCTAATTTGTGTCTCGGAGTTAAATCTCTTATGTTCATGTACATCCATATCCATATCAATTCTCACTAACCTAAATTTAAATTATAAATTTTGGCAGTGCATTGTTGCATCAATATTAAAATAACACGTATATATTTGAAAGATGTCTAGACAAAAGTTAATCTTCGATCAGCTATGTTTGGTAGATGACATCCTGGAAATCCATTAGAGAAAATCAAGTTCCTTAAGATACTAACACGATAAATTAATTGAATTAGCGGCAACTCAAAGTGAAGATGGTTTACATAGGTCTGATTGGTATACAATTTATGGCTGGAAATAAGAATCGTTCTCAACTTGGCAATCAATTACACATTGTTTATTCCAAAACAAAGATAGTCTGGTCGGTCAGTCCTTTATTTTCTCGTATATTTATGGAAACTGGAAAGAAAACATCATTAATCAATGACGAAGCTAAGAAATATTGCTGTTATTTTCAATAGTCAATCTCAAATGAAAATAAAGACATTCCGATTACATGACCATATTATTTTACTAAGAGATCAAGTTTTGGCCCATAAAACTAGTTTCACCCTGCCACTTTTTATTGAAATGCCTGTACCGAACCAAAAAAGTTAGCGGTCGTGTAAATATGTGTTAAGGGTATCGGTTTACATGAGAGAAAGAGGAAGAATCATTATGCATGTCAAAGGTGAAGGGCATTGTCTCCTGTACATATTTCAGATTTCCTTGAAATCCCCTCCTTTCTAGTTAAGTATATCAGTATATGCTGTAAAAGTAGCAATTTACTTCATTGCATGCGATACGTTTCTAGATTAACCCTCGTCAGATATTATCATAGTCAAAAGATTGGAAAGTCAAATAATTCAAGAGTGTGGTAGCAAAAAAGCAAACAAACAAAACCCACAGGACATAAACAGGGTAGACACAATCGGCTGACTGAGGAGGAGAACCTAAGCTTAAACGAGAAGTAGCAATACACAAAGAATTTGATGAAGGATTTGTAGAAGATAACAGAGATTTACTGATGACATGGACAGGCATATGAAAGATAGAGAATATGATGCTAACTCTGGAGATTTCATACTGTGAAATTCGCTTGAAATAATAATAGTTTATGCATACACAAGAGATGAGAGTAATTACAGTCATTCGTCAACGCCTCTGGATGTCGGTCGAATCTACCATCAAGAGGAACATATCTATCTAAAACCACAATCAAGGAGATTTCTAATACTTCAATCACACCCATTCACACAAAAACATCGTCGTTTGATTGCGATGTGGGGACAGTTGAACGTTACCCCTACGTACAACCGAGAAATAAAATGAAAATAACTAACTAACTAGCAATAGCTGCAAGCAAAACATTGATAATCAATAGGGTAGGAAAATTTTGTCTTGTAACAGTCCAACAAAATTTAATGACCACGTCTAAGATATTGCTAATAATCGGTTGCTGTACGCTTTCTATCACGTCTATATAGAATAACATTTTCCAAACTCGAAATTATTATTCCTACATTTTTGTATTAACATTCCGTCCTTTGCATGGCATGATATGCTTCACCAAAAACCTTCATCAGGCACGTTCAAATTCTAAAGATTTGAAAACCAAATAATATTAGTCTTTAGGAGCAAGAAAACCAAAGGACCTAAACAGGATACCGTTACGAGTACGAATAAACTAGGCCTAGTTTCTAAACTGATTTAATTGACAGACAAATGTAGAAAACTTTTATGACATTTTAAATAAGATGTATGACGAACGGATACACAATTTATAGTAAATGCGTTTTTCTCAATTATTTTAATAACAAGAGTAACCTTTTGACCTCTTGATTTCAAATTACTGTGATTTCGACTCATAAATACTATCATAAATTTTAAAATAGACAAGACAAATTTCCGTTGATATGGCAATTAAGAACGCTAGACATACACATTTTCTAAAAACAGACAATTACATTTGATGCATCAGTGAAAAAATTATTTGAAATTGAGATATTTAATGTGGTAGAATGAAAATTAGAAATAGAAGACAAGATATTTCTATGTCGGTCACTAAGCACTAATGGACGTGAACATTTCTTTACTAAAAATATTAACAATATATTTCAATTGAAATGTACGCACTATGTAATAATACTCTCTAATGCTTGCAAAAAAGGGAGAGAAAACAAAACGAAAACATTTAATCGCTAGGGAATCCTGTAATCTTTGATTTTTCAATTTTTAGTACTAAGAACTTGTAAATATTACCATTAAATGGATTTTTTTATTGTTTTGTTATTTTCCCATGAGGACACTTATTTTTTTATTAAGGAGTGTCGTTTTATTTAAATGTTTTTTGTATGACATATTTTTTTTGTGTGTTTTTATCTTGTGTTTTCATAAACTTCATATTTGTGTTTTTAACTTCCGGTCAAGATTGTAATTCCGGAATACAAAAACAGAAACATTTCCGGACAGATATGGAACATAACATTTGTCGATCGATGAACAACAGTGATGTTTCTCTGGGGTATCAATTTTGTAAAAACATCACTTTTATTTTATATATACTACATAATGTAAGGTATAATAATATGTAATCTTTTTGATGTTTTGCTACAATTTCTGGTACATCCGTGGCCATGTGGTATGCCTTTTGAATTTACATCTACCTATCCAATCAGTGTATATCATATATTATTAATAAATTCTAACAACAGCAAGCAGTATTTAACCCTTTTGTTATTATGTTGCAAATCATGAAGCCTCCGTGGCCATGTGGCATGATTGTTGGATTTAGGTCAACCTATGCAATCCATACCTATCTCCTTTGTGGTTTGCAAGTTGAATATCCGGTAACGATGAAATGTATTTGAAGCAGTCTTATGTGATAAAGTCTATTAGTGAGACACGGAATTATACTCCTGTTTCTCTAACCACTAAAACGCACTCAAGATATATCTTAAATGGCGCTGGATGTGGCAGCGTTAAGCATAAAACAATCCCAATTTTAATCTAGAAAAGCCGGAACTATATCGTAATGACCCTTATTACACCTCCATGTCACATTTCTTAAGATGGTTGCCATTTGTATGTGCATGACTATATATGCGAATATTATTAGAAATAACTTTAATAACGAATATGGTGTATTAGCAGTTCCAAACAAAAGTAAACAAAAGGTAAAAAAACATGTAATAGGTTTATTAAGACTAATTTATCCCAGGGGCCGTCGTGGTCGTGATGGTATGGTAGTTGTATTTACTATGACCACTAAAGTTGTGAGTTCCAACCCCGTTCATGGCGAGGTGTACTTCACGCAACATTATGTGATAAAACTTGTCAGTTACTTGCGACAAGTCGGTGGTTTTCTCCGGTTTCCTCATCCAATAAAACAGACTGCCACGATACACTAAAATATTATTGAAAGTGGGGTTAAACACCATAAACCAACCACTGAGTTATCCCACAAACAGATATTTCACTTTTAAAGTACAATATAAATTACTTTGCATGTTATATAATCTTTTAGTTTTCAATAGACGTTGAAATCTGCAAATGGCGTGACAATTCTGGAAAAAAATAGAAAATTAAAAGAAATATTACGTTTCAAAATATTATATATCTCATTAGTTCCCGTTTTAAAGCTTACATTGATAATTCTCATCATTATGGAGCAAAACATGAAATAGTATTACTTGATCAAAGTATAGATATTTAATAATTTAATAATACATCAATCAGAGACTTTGTAAAATTAAATTTTGGTAATTAAGGGAAATGATAAGCAAACTTGTCAACATTCAAAAATCATAAAATTATATGCTATTACATTCTTGAAGGAAACAACAGAAGCAGATTCTAGATTCTTCTGTCTCATTGCTTGACCCTTTCCTCAAATTTGACACCAATGGTCAACTTTCTACAAGACTTTATTAGAAAAGAGGGGACTTCAATTTCCAAACCGCTTCCGCGTATGAAATTTATATTTCACAAAGCATACGCTACGCTCGAGCTTGCATTCTATGTTCAGACATTTTACAACGTCACCGTATTTTGAGTATAAATCTATTAGATTAAGGATTTATTAAAGAATCGTCTCATTATCTTTCTAAAAAGCTTTAGGAAGATATCAAAACCTTGTTGAAATGTATTCTGTCAGTTGCTTGGCAATTATATTTTGGTTCAAAGTTGACTATTGGTTCACTATTATGTTATACGATCGCCTTGTAATACTATCAAATATTTAGATAATGATTGATGCCATCGACTCTCTTTAATAGAAATAATATTATACATTTGACCACCTCTAATATATTTTTGCTATCTTATTTCAACGAAATGATAATAAATAGATTATTTAAGAAATAAATCATGGAAGCCAGAATGTGTTTTGAGTTTTAACTTGGGTTGGCGGATATTAGTAAATTGTATCCCTCGCCTCCAGTACGGGATAAAATACTAATATCCGCCAACCCATGTTAAAACTCAAAACACATTCTGGCTTCCATGATTAATTTCGATTCTGATATGTCTAAGAGTACGAATACAGTAGTATGCTTTGATTGGAAGACGGTAATTTAATTTACGCTTGCGGAAAATGCCGCACACAATTTATGCTGCCAATTTCGAGCAGATGATAATTCATCAACTTGTACATTTACGACGGGAAAGTCAGTCACATGATCTGGCTCATGTGCAAATGAGATTATACCCAATCGATAAATCGCTCGTTTTTTACAAAGGGAAAGAAGGAGGTCATGTTAGAATAATGACCATAGCATACAATTATGTATATTTATATGCAGTGCATCAGTGGTGTGAGTTCAAGTTCCATCGAGGGAGAAAAAAATATGTCAGCTCAAAATTCTAATTCCAACACTTTTGGGATAAATTTTCAGACGTATTTAAATATTTAGTATTAACCTAGTATTTCAAGTAACTTTGAAATCCAGTCGGGAGATATATTGTATGGTTGTCACTTACATAGACGTTTGTATAATATTCTTTTTTCCATTGACTGTATGCTGAAAATTTCGTCATCCTATTTCTGTCAGATTAGTATTATCTACACACGCTTAATCACATGTGTTATGCCTATCCTTATATTCGCCTTAAGAGACAAGGTAACCAATCCACTTGAATATATATTTTTAAATAGCGGATGTAACCGAATGCATGTCGAGTATGAGCCAAAGTATTTTAAATCCATATTTCCGGAAGCTACTCCCAAAGACTTCAAATGCTTAGCTTTCCAATTTATTTCACTTGATGAACTATATTCCAGCAAGTAGACCAAAAGGCCTAAACAGAATAGTCTTATTCGACTACCGATACATATGCCGAAGGGAGATTGGCCTTTGTTTTAATCAATTACCTAAAAATTGTAAATTTTAAGCATAAATATACCTAGTAAACCATGTCAGTGTCGATGCTGTGGCTACTATACGGATGATATCATTGAAGACTAATTGTTCACCAGCAGAAGTATCGCTAATAGTCAAAATATTGGAAAGCCAAATAATAAAAAAAAAAAAAAAAACAACTAAAAAGAACGAAAATAACATTGCGCATGTAAACATGAATGTATTCTATTTCTTTGATATTTTTATGGTTTATATATCAGAATGTAAGCAACAGCTAAGAACTATGAAATAATACACGCCAATAAAGGTAATAACAAAATTACCGAACTCCGAACAATCTTATAAAGGGAAAGTCAAAACTCATAATTATATAAACAGACAAAATCAGTCAACAACCGGAAAACTGTGAAAACCGTAATGACCCTGACTTGGTACAGGCATTTCTAAAGAAATGGTGGGTTGAATCAGATTTAAGGCGCCAAACCTCCCGCTCTCATTACGGTTCAAAGGTTCCGGCTGTCACTGTAACAGTATTTAAATACAGGAACAAAATAGGTAAAATAGTTGTCAAAGCAGTACCATATTCGGTGACGTAAATGTCAAAAATAATTTTACGTCACACATTGACAAAAAAATTCTTGACATTTTGGACTTCTTTATCTTTATACATTTTCACTATATGAAAATGCATCGCTTATAATTATTTCTGCAGAGACGGAATATATTTCGACAAGATATTGGTATCGGAATATAAACTTTTTAAGAGATCGAATAAGGCGAATCTTTTTATAGCCCTGGTCCAGTAGCCTGTTTCTCAGATGAAGATGACGTTTCAGGAAATCAGAATAATTGCTACTGGCCCTTGCATAGCGAATCAATTGCGAGATGTAAACACCATATGCAGGAGAAGCTGGTATATTGCTGCACATGTTTGGAAAATTTATGATTTTAAAATTGAAGTCGTCCCGCTTATCATAAATTTTAGTACTGAGTTGACCACTGTCGTCAAATTCGAGGTATAAGTCCAAAAATGACGCGGACGAAGCTGTATCGGTGGTCTCTTTAACTTCCAGCTCTGGAGGATATATCAATGGATGAAATTCTGCAAATCTAGAATTATTGATAGATAAAACGTCATCAATATACCTGTATGTGAAATTAAAGGCTCTAGCCTCATGAATCTTCTTATCTTTTACAAGCTTTTGAAGAAACTCCGACTCGTATGAGTATAAAAATAAATCGGCTAGAAGAGGGGCACAATTCGTACCCATTGGTATGCCGACGACCTGCTGAAACAGTGTCCCTCCAAAGGAGACAAATATGTTATCGATGAGGAACTCCAGCATACTGATCACTTGTTCCTCGGAGTAGCATGTTTTACCTTTATGAATTTTGTTTGAAAAATATGTGGAATTGTAGCCTAACACAACAAATTTTGAGCCATAGTTTCTATGACTAAAAGCTTTATGAATTGTTTCTTTTAAGCGGGTTTTTAATTTGTCATGCGGTAGGGTGGTATATACAGTTGAAAAATCAAAAGTTTTGATGGAGGATACCTGAGAGAAAGATCTTGATTTCAGGTTATCCAAAAGATCTTTAGAGTTTTTCAATACGAGATCTTGCACATTTTAAATCTGGGCTGTAGTTGTATTACTCCCAGAGAGCCGTGCAATAAGCTACGCTTTGCGTTCAATTGTTTAATCATTTAACTCGGAAAACCGTGGTATAAATATTACTTGTAAACGTGACTGTATACATCATCATGCCGTTGTGTTGTCCTATATTGAACACTAGTATTTAAAAAATATCGAGTGAACTATTTATCAAATTTCCAACTGTCTTCTGATAAGGGATGCATATAAACAACACGGAATGCGTTATCTGATGTCGTTGTAATATTTGGATACAAGTATGTCAGCAACGTCATAAAATGATATCTGTTACTGTACTGTTACACTGGAAGCTATTTTAAGAAATCGTTTAAATCAAAAACATCTTCCAATTCATTAAATCCCGAATGCAGAAAGATAAGCATGCACTATACAGTAATTCATTTCTTTATAAAGCTATATTACAATTGAGATATTACAAACAGACAATACCGGTGATGCTCCTCGTATATCACCATCTTAATTAATGTCTTTGATCAGCAAGTTAATCATGCAATTGTCGGAACAAATCGTTTCCTTTACGCTATTGTTTCAAGATGTTACAAATAGACATGAATGGTTGGGGCGCTTGCTGTTGCGGCTTCGGACTACCCCCTTTGTATCTTGAAACGTTTCTTGTCCTGAGTAAATTAAAACGTAAAACGTGAAAATAGCAGGTATAAAATGACAAACGCATATTTGAGGAAAAGACATCCGCAGCAGTACCAAGTCCCACCACACTTTAAGAAGAGAAAAACACATAGACACCAACATGAAAGAGAAACATAATTTCATTTCATTGCAAACAAACAAAAAACAACAAAATAACAAGCAAACAAAACAAAAAAAACCCACCAAAACAACAACAGCAACAAAAAACAAAAACAAAATATCCACAACCAAAACCTATACTGTTGTCTGCAATAAATATGGATTTAAGATTGTGATTATTCTTAAAATATGTGTCTTTACCTGGAAATATTTGAACAATCCGTTTCAGTTATAGCCTCAACAAATTTCTGAATAATGTATGTCAGTCCTAGTCAGAAAAAAAAATTCTTAAAGGTATATGTTGTTAAACGTTTTGTATAAATAACATATGACTGAACAGACATTGCTTTAAAAAGGCATCAAGTGTCAAAATATCCGTCAAAACCTTGCAGTGAAAAAATATATGATGTTCTTTTGCGCAGTAATACTTTTTTCTGATTGTCATTTCCGGTCATCCACGTGACTGATTTGATTAGATATTGGCATATCCTGTCACTTAAAGCGTTATTTATTTATAACATATTTTAATCTGTCAAGATACAGACTTTCTAAATTGCTTTCCCGTGAAAAATCGAATGGTTTTGTTTGTACTTAGTGTATGAAGAAGATCAACATAATTCCTGGACATGACTATCCTGACGTCATACATATATCATGCCACCAATAGTTAATTTCAAGCAGACCTTTCGCACATTCCCGAATTGATTATCAAATTAGTTTTTATACCTTTTTCATGCGAGTTATTTCCCTTGTGACGGAAAAGATGGTACCCGGTATAGCAAGAGCAATAGAAAAGAAAGCGAATTTGAGTAGAATTCCTCATAATTTGTAAATATTTAAGCGGTGTAAATATCTCAGGATAATTTCATAGCAAATAGAAAATTCACAAGTTGTTATTACATTAAAACGTTGAACAGATTATAGGACAAATATATGTTATTTTATATGACATTTGAAATGGGATCATTGTGTCTGCCTTAAAGAGTTATAACTCTTGTAAAACGTATAATTTAAAATAAAGTCGGAAATGTGCTTAAGACATCGACAAAAATACCAAGGAGCAAAAACAATATAAAGCAACAACACATTCTCTAATACGAGAGAATCTATGTTTATTTTATTTGGCGTGAAAAAATAATTGGCTTGAGAGGTGTAAGCATAGCCCCCCTTATGTAAATCTGTTTCCAAGATTATATTTGAAAAATGTGATAGATCTACCGACTTTATATCTGTTTGAAATCAGGTGTTTTATTAAACATACTGATAGGTAATCTGGTCAATAATGATAAATATATTTAGTTAAGATATTGCTTTATTAGATACAGTTAATATTGTTTTCAGAACTTTCAGTTCAATGTTAAGCCTTCGACACGGAAGTCATTATTTATATAGATACACTAAAGGTAATTCCTATAATGATTTTGTCCGTCTGCACATTCCCCAATTGATTATCAAATTATACGTTTTTATACCTTTTTTTTGCGAGTTATTTCCCTTGTGACGGAAAAGATGGTACCCGGTATAGCAAGAGCAATAGAAAGGAAAGCGAATCTGAGTAGAATTCCTCATAATTTGTAAGTATTTAATCGGTGTAAAATATCTCAGGATAATTTTATAGCAAATAGAAAATTCACAAGTTGTTATTACATTAAAACTTTGAACAGTTTATAGGACAAATATATGTTATTTTATAGGAAATTTTAAATGGGATCATTTTGTCTGCCTTAAAGAGATATAACTTTTTTAAAACGTATGATTTAAAATAAAGTCGGAAATGTGCTTAAGACATCGCCAAAATTACCAAGGAGCAAAAAAAATATAATGCAACAACACATTCTCTAATACGAGAGAATCTATTTTTATTTTATTTGAAGTGAAAAATTATTTGGCTTGAGAGGTGTAAGCATAGCACCCTCCCCCCCCCCCCCCCCTAAAAGTCGGTCCCTTATGTAAATCTGTATTCAAGATTATATTTGAGAGATGTCTAAATGTGAAAGATCTACCGTTTTTATATCTGTTTGAAATCAGGTGTTTTATTATACATACTGATAGATAATCTGGTCAATAATAATAAATATGTTTAGTTAAGATATTGCTTTATTAGTTACAGTTAATATTGTTTTCAGAACTTTCAGTTAAATGATAAGCCTTCGACACGGAAGTCATTATTTAAAAAGATGCACTAAATGTAATTCCTATAATGATTTTGTCCGTCTGTAATTTAGAAGAAGACAACCTGAAAGATATGTAAAGATGTAAACGCTTTCATTGTTATTGATAATACCGGTGTATGGTGTCGATTGTATATCGTCCGCCTACATGACGTTGATTTAATGATGAACCACTTTGTGATGATGCTACTTTGCGAGTGCATTATTTAGTTTATCTACATTGAGACATTTGTATTACAATAATTAGCCTTAATGCATACACTTCAGCTAAGTGGTACAGTTTTAATACACGGACTTGCTCCTGGTCACTATGTGTGTTTACTATCATTGAGCAACCTATTGTTTCCAAGATTATATACACATGGAAATAGTATTGCAACACCCTAATTTTTTTCTCTTGACAAAATTGTGCTACTCAAGGGTTCTCTTATTGACGGACATTTACTCAAAATTCGACCGGAAAGCTTCAAATTGAATCATTGGCACATAGAGAGACACACTTTACATTCAAAAATTGAAATTTAATGTTGTACAATTCATAAGTAAAAAATGTTACTATCGAGAATGACATCGCTTAAACACAATTTGTACTCGGACAGAGTCATTAGGCTTTGAAATGTCATATCAGGCGAAAAAAGTTAGTAATGAATTTTAACTTCCATTCACAAGGATGGCTGCCGTTAATCGTCTTCTCATACTGCCCACTAAACGACGAATGTAGACTTGAGTAAGACGCTGTCATTCCTGGTGCTGTGCTTGCTCCAAGTCATTTCAAGTTTGAACCGGCGGTGTTCATTTGTTCACTCGGCGACCGGTAATGTCCAAGATGTGCTCGGTCGGGTTTGAATCAGGGCTCCTGGCAAGCCATTGAAGCGTGGTTATCGACTCGTCACGCAAGTAATCAGCTGCAAAACGATCTATGTGGGGTCTGGCGTGTCATCAATAAAGACATGACTTGTATTCAGATAATGATTGTCAAAGTGAGGTACAACACTTGCTTCAAAGATGTTTTGCCGATAGATTTGTCCATTTAGATCGCCTCTTACTGTAATGAGGTCAAGCTTACATTCATATGATACACATCCCCACACCATGACTAGGCCTCCTCCGAAAGGAACAGTTTCAACAATGTTACGCTCAGCATACACAGTGTTCGGTTGTCGCCATACGCGCACTCTGCCATCTGTCACGTGCAACAAGAAGCGACTTTCGTCAGACCAATGAACTTTCCTCCACGAGGCCATAAACTTCATATTTGTGTTTTTAACTTCCGGTCAAGATTGTAATTCCGGAATGCAAAAACGGATACATTTCCGGACAGACCTTGAACATAACATTTGTCGACCGGTGAACAACAGTGATGTTTCCCTGGGGTACCAATTTTGTATGAACATCACTTTTATTTCTTAGATAGTATATAATGTAAGGTATAACAATATGTAATCTTTTTGATGTTTTGCTACAATTTCTGGTACCTCGTGGCCATGTGGTATGCTTTTTGAATTTACATCTACCTATCCAATCAGTGTATATCATATATTATTAATAAATTATAACAACAGCAAGCAGTATTTAACCCTTTTGTTATTATGTTGCAAATCATGAAGCCTCCGTGGCCATGGGACATGATTTGTGGATTTAAGTCAACCCATGCAATCGATACCTATCTCATTTGTGGCTTAATTTCCGGTAACGATGAAATGTATTTGAAACAGTCTTATGTGATAAAGTCTATTAGTGAGACACGGAATTATACTCCTGTTTCTCTAACCACTAAAACGCACTCAAGATATATCTTAAATGGTGCTGGATGTGGCAGCGCTAAGCATAAAACAATCCCATTTTTAATCAAGAAAAGCCGGAACTATATCGTAATGACCCTCATTACACCTCCATGTCACATTTCTTAAGATGGTTGCCATTTGTATGTGCATCACTATATATGCGAATATTAATAGAAATAACTTTAATAACGAATATGGAGGAGTTGTATTCCAGTACGAATAAACTAGACCTAGTTTCTAAACTGATTTAAATGACATAGAAATGTAGAACACTTTTGACATTTTAAATAAGATGTATGACGAACGGATATAAAATTTATAGTAAGTGCGTTTTTCTCAATAAATTTAATAACAAAAGTAACCTGTTGACCTCTTGATTTCAAATTACTGTGATTTCGACTCATAAATACTATCATAAATTTTAAAATAGACAAGACAAATTTCCGTTGATATGGCAATTAAGAACGCTAGACATACATATTTTCTAAAAACAGACAATTACATTTGATGCATGAGTGAAACAAATATTTGAAATTGAGATAATTAATGTGGTAGAATGAAATTTAGAAATAGAAGACAAGATATTTCTATGTCGGTCATTAAACACTAATGGACGTGAACATTTCTTTGCTAAAAATATTAACAATATATTTCAATTGAAACGTACGCACTATGTAATAATACTCTCTAATGCTTGCAAAAAAGGGAGAGAAAACAAAACGAAAACATTTAATCGCTAGGGAATCCTGTAATCTTTGATTTTTCAATTGTTTTTGCTAAGAACTTGTAAGTATTACCATTATATGGATTTTTTATTGTTTTGTTATTTTCCCATGAGAACACTTAATTTTTTTTATTAAGGAGAGTCGTTTTATTTGAATGTCTTTTTGCATGTCATATTTTTTCGCTTAAATCTGTTTCGATATGTTTTTGTTCAAGGATTTCGAGGAAATGGTAGCAATTCAAAAAATAATAAAATATAATGATAATAAACTATATCTACATGATACAATATACAATTATTGCCTGCACTTAAGGTGAACAATTATGATGTTCACCACAAGTGCAGGCAATACTTGTTTTATTATACCGAAACTCTATTTACAATAATGTTGGATGCAATAAACACTTATTTGTGTGTTTTTATCTTGTGTTTTCATAAACTTTATATTTGTGTTTTTAACTTCCGTTCAAGACTGTAATTCCGGAATGCAAAAACGGATATATTTCCGGACAGACATGGAACATAACATTTGTCGACCGGTGAACAGTGATGTTTCCCTGGGGTACCAATTTTGTAAAAACATAACTTTTATTTTATATATAATATATAATGTAAGGTATAATAATATGTAATCTTTGTGATGTTTTGCTACAATTTCTGGTACCTCCGTGGCCATGTGTTATGCTTTTTGAATTTACATCTACCTATCCAATCAGTGTATATCACATATTATTAATCAATTCTAACAACAGCAAGCAGTATTTAACCCTTTTGTTATTATGTTGCAAATCATGAAGCCTCCGCGGCCATGTGGCATGATTGTTGGATTTAAGTCAACCCATACAATCGATACCTATCTCATTTGTGGTTTGCAAGTTGAATTGCCGGTAACGATGACATGTATTTGAAGCAGTCTTATGTGATAAAGTCTATCAGTGAGACACGGAATTATACTCTTGTTTCTCTAACCACTCAAGATATATCTTAAATGGTGCTGAATGTGGCATCGTTAAGCATAAAACAATCCCAATTTTAATCTAGAAAAGCCGGAACTATATCATAATGACCCTTATTACACCTCCATGTCACATTTCTTAAGATGGTTGCCATTTGTATGTGCATCACTATATATGTGAATATTAATAGAAATAACTTTAATAACGAATATGGTTTATTAGCAGTTCCAAGCAAAAGTAAACAAACGATAAAAAAAACATGTAATAGGTTTATTAAGAATAATTTATCCCAGGGGACCGTCGTGGTCGTTATGGTATGGTAGTTGTATTTACTACTGGGCACTGAGTGTCTATGACCACTAAAGTTGTGAGTTCCAACCCCGTTCATGGCGAGGTGTACTTCACGCAACATTATGTGATAAAACTTGTCAGTTACTTGCGACAAGTCGGTGGTTTTCTACGGTGTCCTCATCCAATAAAACAGACTGCCACGATACACTTAAATATTATTGAAAGTGGTGTTAAACACCATAAACCAACCACTGAGTTATCCCACTAACAGATATTTAACTTTCAAATTACAATATAAATTACTTTGTATGTTATATAATCTTTTATTTTCCAATAGACGTTGAAATCTGCAAATGGCGTGACAATTCTGGAAAAAAATAGAAAATTAAAAGAAATATTACGTTTCAAAATATTATATATCTCATTAGTTCCCGTTTTAAAGCTTACATTGCTAATTCTCATCATTATGGAGCAAAGCATGAAATAGTATTACTTGATCAAAGTATGGATATGTAATAATTTAATAATACATCAATCAGAGACTTTGTAAAATTAACCTTTGGTAATTAAGGGAAATATTAAGCAGATTTGTCAACATTCCAAAATTATAAAATTATATGCTATTACATTCTTGAAGGAAACAACAGAAGCAGATTCCTCTGTCTCATTTCTTGACGTTTTCCTCAAATTTGACACCAATGGTCAACTTTCTACCAGACTTTATTAGAAAAGAGGGGACCTCAATTTCCAAACCGCTTACGCGTATGAAGTTTATATTTCACAAAGCATACGCTACGCTCGAGCTTGCATTCTATGTTCAGACATTTTACAACGTCACCGTATTTTGAGTATAAATCTATTAGATTAAGGATTTATTAAAGAATCGTCTCATTATCTTTCTAAAATGTTTTAGGAAGATATCAACACCTTGTTGAAATGTATTCTGTCAGTTGCTTGGCAATTATATTTTGGTTCAAAGTTGACTATTGGTTCACTATTATGTTATACGGTCGCCTTGTAATACGGTACTATCAAATATTTAGATAATGAGTGATGCCATCGACTCTCTTTAATATAACTAATATTATACATTTGACCACCTCTGTGTCACGGAGATTAAACATATCATGCATAATGTTCAAAATTATACCGTTCTTTATAATAACGTTGGTCGCTCGGTTACATGTAAAGGTTGGCATTTTACATGTGAAAAGCACTTGCATGACCGCATCATTTCACCGAGAGGGGAGGTTTGGGTCTATAAAACTAGCTAACTCCACCACTTGTGTCAAGTCAGGAAAGTGAGTGATACGGTATTTGTTTGTGAGGGGTATCGATTTGATATTTTATTTTTGAACTGTTCCAACAGTGGTATTTTTTTTTCCATTTTATTAATACATTTTACAGAAATTTACATCACTACTTTTACAAATATTTCCATCAACACTGTCTGATAATGTATTTCGAAAATGAACCCTAATATATTTTTTGTTATCTTATTTCAACGAAATGATAATAACTAGATTATTTAAGGAATAAATCATGGAAGCCATAATGTGTTTTGAGTTTTAACATGGGTTGTCAGATATTAGTATTTTATCCCTCGCCTCCAGCTCGGGATAAAATACTAATATCCGATCTGCCAACCCATGTTAAAACTCAAAACACATTCTGGCTTCCATGATTTATTTCGATTCTGATATGTCTAAGAGCACACATACGGTAGTTTGCTTTGATTGGAAGACGGTAATTTAATTTACGCTTGCGGAAAATATTGCACACAATTTATGCTGCCACTTTCGAGCAGACGATAATTCATCAACATTTACATTTACGACGGGAAAATCAGTCACAGGAACCAGCTCATGTGCAAATGAGATTATACCCAATCGATAAATCGCTCGTTTTTGACAAAGGGAAAGAAGGACGTCATGTTAGAATAATAATTATAGCATACAATTATGTATATATGCAGTGCATTAGTGGTGTGAGTTCAAGTTCCATCGAGGGAGAAAATAAATTAGTACCACCTACACACGCTTAATCACAGGTGCTATGCCTATCCTTATATTCGACTTGAATCTATTTTTTTAAATAGCGGATGTGACCGAATGCATGTCGAGTATGAGTCGAAGTATTTTGAATCCATATTTCCGGAAGCTATTGCTTTAGTTTTCTTGCTCCCAAAGACTTTTTAATTACTTAGCTTTCCAATTTATTTCAGTTGATGAAATATATTCCAGGAAGTAGACCAAAAGGTCTAAACAGAATAGTATTATTAGACTATCGATACATATGCCGGAGAGAGATTGGTCTTAGTTTTAATAGATTACATTACATAAGAATTGTAAATTTCAAGAATCAATATATCTAATAAACCATGTCAGTGTCGATGCTGTGGCTACTATACGGATGATATCATTGAGGACTAATTGTTCACCAGCAGAAGTATTGCTAATAGTCAAAATATTGGAAAGCCAAATAATTTGAAAAAAGAACCTAAAAGGAACGAAAATAACATTGCGCATGTAAACATGAATGCATTCTATTTCTTTGATCTTTTTATGGTTGATATACCAGAATGTAGGCAACAGCTAAGAACTATGAAATAATACACGCCAATACGAGATCTTGCACATTTTAAATCTGGGCTGTAGTTGTATTACTCCCAGAGAGCCGTACAATAAGCAACGCTTTGCGTTCGATTGTGTATCCATTTAGCTCGGAAAACCGTAGTATAAATATTACTTGTAAACGTGACTGTATACATCATCATGCCGTTGCGTTGTCCTATATTGAACACTAGTATTTAGGAAATATTGAGTGAACTATTTATCAAATTTCCAACTATCTTCTGATAAGGGATGCATTTCCCTTCCGACATAATATATGTCTTCATATAAACAACATGGAATGCGTTATCTTTCCAAGCAGACAATAAATATGGCATACTGATGTCGTTGTAATATTTGGATACAAGTATGTCAGCAACGTCATAACATGATATCTGTTACTGTACTTTTACACTGGAAGCTATTTTAAGAAATCATTTAAATCAAAAACATCTTCCAATTCATTAAATCCCGAATGCGAAAAGATAGGCAGGTACCATACAATAATTCATTTCTTTATAAAGCTATATTACCATTGAGATATTACAAACAGACAATAACGGTGATGCTCCTCGTATATCACCATCTTAATTAATGTCTTTGATCAGGAAGTTAATCATGCAATTGTCGGAACAAATCGTTTCCTTTAAGCTATTGTTTCAAGATGTTACAAATAGACATGCATGGTTGGGGCGCTTGCTCTTGCGGCTTCGGACTACCCCTTTGGTATCTTAAAACGTTTCTTGTCCGGGGAAAATTAAAGCGCAAAACGTTCATCTCTTTCACATGAAAATGGCGGGTCTAAAATGACAAACGCATATTTGAGGATCGTCGTCATCCTTTCACAGAAAAGACATCCACAACAGTACCAAGTCCCACCACACCTTAAGAAGAGAGAAACACATAGACACCAACATGCAACAAAAAAACAAAAACAAAATATCCACAACCAAAACCTTTACTGTTGTCTGCAATAAACATGGATTTAAGATTGTGATTATTCTTAAAATATGTGTTTTCATCTGGAAATATTTGAACAATCCGTTTCAGTAATAGCCTCGACAAATTTCTGAATAATGTATGTCAGTCATAGTCAGAAAAAAAAATAAAAAAAATCTTAAAGGTATATACTGTTAAACGTTTTGTATTAATAACTTATGACTGAAAAGACATTGTTTTAAAAAGGCATCAAGTGTCAAAATATCTGTCAAAACCTTACAGTGAAAAAATATATGATGATCTTTTGCGCAGTAATACTTTTTTTCTGATTGTCATTTCCGGTCATTCACGTGACTGATTTGATTAGATATTGGCATATCCTCTCACTTAAAGCGTTATTTATATATAACATAGTTTAATCTGTCAAGATACAGACTTTCTAAATTGCTTTCTCGTGAAAAATCGAATGGATTTTTGTTTGTACTTAGTGTATGAAGAAGATCAACATAATTCCTGGACATGACTATCCTGACGTCATACATATATCATGTCACCAATAGTTAATTTCAAGCAGACCTTTCGCACATTCCCGAATTGATTATCAAATTATAAGTTTTTATACCTTTTTCATGCCAGTTATTTCCCTTGTGACGGAAAAGATGGTACCCGGTATAGCAAGAGCAATAGAAAGGAAAGCGAATTTGAGTAGAATTCCTCATAATTTGTAGGTATTTAAGCGGTGTAAAATATCTCAGGATAATTTTATAGCAAATAGAAAATTCACAAGTTGTTATTACATTAAAACTTTGAACAGATTATAGGACAAATATATGTTATTTTATATGACATTTGAAATGGGATCATTGTGTCTGCCTTAAAGAGATATAACTCTTGTAAAACGTATGATTTAAAATAAAGTCGGAAATGTGCTTAAGACCAAAAATACCAAGGAGCAAAAACAATATAAAGCAACAACACATTCTCTAATACGAGAGAATATATGTTTATTTTATTTGACGTGAAAAATTAATTGACTTGAGAGGTGTAAGCATAGCCCCCCCCCCCCCCGCCCCCCCTAAAAGTCGGTCCCGTATGTAAATCTGTTTCCAAGGTTATATTTGAGAGATGTCTAAATGTGATAGATCTACCGTTTTTATATCTGTTTGAAATCAGGTGTTTTATGATACATATTGATAGGTAATCTGGTCAATAATAATAAATATGTTTAGTTAAGATATTGCTTTATTAGATACAGTTAATATTGTTTTCAGAACTTTCAGTTCAATGATAAGCCTTCGACACGGAAGTCATTATTTATATAGATGCACTAAAGGTAATTCCTATAATGATTTTGTCCGTCTGTGATTTAGAAGAAGACAACCTGAAAGATATGGGAAGATGTAAACGCTTTCATTGTTATTGATAATACCGGTGTATGGTGTCGATTGTATATCGTCCGCCTACATGACGTTGATTTAATGATGAACCACTTTGTGATGATGCTACTTTGCGAGTGCATTATTTAGTTTATCTACATAGATACATTTGTATTACAATAATTAACCTTTATGCATACACTTCAGCTAAGTGGTACAGTTTTAATACACGGACTTGCTCCCGGTCACTATGCTTGTTTACTATCATTGAGCAACCTATTGTTTCCAAGACTATATAAACCTGAAAAAAAGTATTGCAACACCCTAATTTTTTTCTCTTGAAAAAATTGTGCTACCCAAGTGTTCTATTATTGACAGAAATTTACTCAAAATTATTGGCACATAGAAAGACACACTTTACACTCAAAAAATTAAATTTAATGCTGTACAATTCATAAGTTAAAAATGTCACTATCGAGAATGACATCGTTTAAACACAAGTTGTACTCGGACAGAGTCATTAGGCTTTGACATGTCATATCAGGCGAAAAAGGTTAGTAATGAGTTTTAACTTCCATTCACAAGGATGATTGCCGCTAATCATCTTCTCATACTGCCCACTAAACGACGAATTTGGACTTGGGTAAGACGCTGTCATTCATGGTGCTGTGTTAGCTCCAAGTCATTTAAAATTTGAACCGGTGGTGCTCTTTTTTTCACTCGGCGACTAGTAATGTCTCAGATGTGCTCGATCGGGTTTGAATCAGGACTCCTGGCAAGCCATTGAAGTGTGGTTATCGACTCGTCACGCAAGTAATCTGCTACAACACGAGCTCTGTGGGGTCCGGCGTGTCATCTATAAAGACATGCCTTGTATTCAGAGGATGATTGTCAAAGTGAGGTACAACACTTGCTTCAAAGATATCTTGCCGATAGATTTGTCCATTGAGGTTGCCTCTTACTGTAATGAGGTCAAGCTTACAGTCATATGATACACATCCCCACACCATGACTGGGCCTCCTCCGAAAGGAACAGTTTCGACAATGTTACGCTTAGCATAAACAGTGTTCGGTTGTCGCCATACGCGCACTCTGCCATCTGTCACGTGCAGCAAGAAGCGACTTTCGTCGGTCGAATGAACTTTCCTCCACGAGACCAAATTCCATTGACGACGTGTTTGACATCATTGCAAACGGAAAGCTTTGTGTGCTTGTGTTAGTAAACATCTCGTTACATGTCTTCTTGAACGATAGCAAACAGATTTCAGACGATTTCGGACTGTTCTTGCAGATAGCAACCGATGAGGTAACCAGTCTTTTCAAAACAGTACTAATGGCGAACGGATTTCGTCTAACTAGCCGTCCTAGGGCATAGATCTCTCTTCGGGTGGTAATACGGGGTCTTCCTGATCGCGAGCGATCCTTAACGTCAATGGTCAATCGATGTTTGTTAAAAATACGACTGACTAGAGTGGTGATGACCAACACGCTGCAATTTGTCTCAGTGACATACCTGCTTCTCCCATGCCAATGATTTGCCATCGCACTGCATTTGAAAGTTGCAGAGGACCCATTCTGCATCCAGAACAAAAGAATAAAGAGTTACCAGTCGAAAAGTAGTGATTTCATAGCCCTTGTATCGAGACACTGCACGTACAAATGATGGTTATTACAGAGTACGATTATTGATTAGGCACACATACGTTTGAATTGAAGTTTAAATGGCTACTCAGGTGTAAAATATGTATAAATTGTCTATATAATAAAAAAATATCCAATTTCAAATTTAACGTTATAACATTTTTTGCCAGGTGTATACTTGAAAGATGTCTAAATGTGGGGACAAAAACATAAATCTAGCGTCTTTATATCTGTTTGAAATCAGGTGGTTTATTATACATACTGACAGATAATCTGGTATATAATAATAAATATGCTTAATTAATATACTGCTTTATTAGATACAGTTAATATTGTTTTCAGAATTTTAAGTACAATTCTAAGCCTTCGACGCGGAAGTCATTATTTATATACATACACTAAAGATGATCTCTTTGATGATTATTTCCGTCGGTGATTTAGAAGAAGGCAACATGAATGATATATGAAGATATAAACGCTTTTATTGTTACTAAAGGTAACGGTGTTATATCGTCCGCCTACAATGCGTTGAGTTAATGATAAACTACTTTGTGATGATATTACTATTTGAGTGCATTATTTAGTTTATCTACGTGGAAACATTTGTATTACAATAATTAGCCTTTTATTTAGATACTTTCACTAAGTGGTACAGTTTATAACACATGGACTTGCTCCCGGTCACCTAATTTATTTACTATCATTGAGCAACCCACTGAACAAGTTAATTATTTACAACCATTGTGCAACTCACTGAACAAGAATGTTTAATATCAATATGCAACCTGCGGTAAAACCATAATGGATGACTCCATTGCTAACCCTTCATCCCTTTAACTCGCTCAATCTTTTGTTGTTGACACATTTCCAAACTGATTGCTCAGAGCTTTTCCAGCAATCCCATTTTCAATTATTTTCACATAATGTATCCCTTGTGTACCCTAATAATGCCACCCACTAGAAATATGCTTAGTCAATTTGCAACCCACTGAAATATCACAAAGGAGCACGATATTGCTAACAATTCCTCGCTTTAATTCGTTTTATTTTTATTTGTCTTCAGTTTTCTACATTGTTGCTCTCACAAATCTTTTCAATAATCCTATTTCCAACGATTTGTCACATAATGAATCTTTTGGGTGCACTAATATAAATCCAATAATCGTTCAAAATGTTGGGGAGTTCCTATTGGGACTCTCTTGTCTCGAAAGCTAAGATATAATAGAAACTTCCGAGAAATGACATGGAATTTCAGATGTTCGTCGTTTTTCATACGATGAGAAGATAATGTTTCCCGCCTTTCTTCAATATAAAACATGTTATATAATCGTTGTATAAGATAAGATAAGATAATATTTTATTGTCCAAGCAAGATCCCAGCAAGAGTCATTACAGTGATTCATATTGCAAAAAAAAAAAAACCATTCTGATACATAAATGTAATAAACAGTATACAAACAAGCAATTTGCAGAAATTAGATGGGTACATAAGTACTAAACATATCTATGTCTCTGGTGAGTATAATATTTGGAAGAGTCCACTGGTGAATTACAAAAAATATTTATATTATCATTTGTTGATATTTAATAAGTTATTAACTTCTTCTGAACACCGAAATAGAAATAAACCCTTTTATATTTACAGGGGGCTAATTCAATGATAATAAAGTGACGAATGTCCCAAATACAACGTGACTGCAAAGAAGGTTTTACTTTCGGTTTGGGAACCACAACAATACTGTTTTATTACCTATCAATTATGCTGATCTTCTGGTGTGTGTATGCATGTTTTATGTAATAACTTGTTGAACGTTGAGGTTCGTCGTTATTGTGAATAAAGCATACGCTGTTCTCTGAAACTGATTTCATCAACATGCTCGAGTTTTTTATTGACAACATATTTGTTAACTTTGGTGGACGTGTTTTTCAACAGACAGTCGGCATACTTGTGGATACAAACTGTGCTCCTCTTCTCGCCGACTTGTTCCTTTATTCGTGTGTGACAGATTTCATACAGGGACTTCTCAAGAAGAACGAAAAGAAGCTAGCCCGATCCTTTAATTACACGCTCCGCTATATCGATGATGTCAATTCATTGATTCTAGGTTTGGTGATTTCGTTGATCGTATATATCCCATTGAGCTTGCAATAAAGGATACCACAGATACGATACGGAGATGTCTTCTTCATACCTTGACCTACACCTCGAAATTGACAGTGAGGGGCGGTTAAGATCGAAACTTTACGACAAAAGAGATGATTTCAATTTTCCCATTGTGAACTTTCCATTCATATGTAGCAACATTCCAGCAGGACCTGCATATAGAGTATATGTCACTCAGTTGATACGATATTTCAGAGCTTGTGGTTCCTATCAGGATTTCCTTGATAGAGGGTTGCTGCTAACAAGGAAGCTACTGAACCAAGGGTTCCTCTTAGTTAAGTTGAAGTCATCACTTCGAAAGTTTTACGGTCGCCACCTCCGGTTTATAGTGGGGTTCGTGTTACTCGGTCTTTAGGTTTCTATATTTTTTGCTTTGTTTGATATGTATATTTTGTAGATCGTTGTTTATCCTTTTATACTTTTTCTTTTGGCCATTGTGTTGCCTGTACTTCTTCGATATACGGATTCTGATTACCCCTTTGGTATCTTCAAACTCTTCTTATCATTGATTTTGATTATATATCATAGCAGAAACCTTCACTTGTAATTATATAGTTGGTCAGTGAGTGATTATTGTTTAACGCCTAATGAGCAGTATATCAGCTATAGCATAGCAAGAACAGGTTATGTTCCATGAAATGACGATGCCCTCTTTGTACTAGACCAACACGCTTAATTGGATTTTAACAATGCTAGCTCACTAAAAGAAAACTCCACAGTTAGACATGTGGGTCCACTCGGACACATTATCCTGATTCTGAGCCAATTAATCATTGTTCTTGCTCCTAAAATCTGAAATGTTAGAGGCGAAGCAGCAAATATCAATTTTATAGTTGATGGTTTGACCCTACCATATATCGAACCCTCTATCTACCACACTCGTAGCGAGCACGCAAGCAAATTACACCACCGTTTGGGTCTGTCATTATAGAAGAATTTATCTTAGCAACAAAAAGAAGCTTTGTATTGTTTGGTTTGGTTCAATGTTTAACGCCACTTTCAAAAATAGTTCAGTTATATTGTGGCGGTCAGTTTTATTGGCGAAGAAGTACCCGGCGAAAACCACCGACGTTATCACATAATGTTGTATCGAGTACAGCTCGACATGAACGGGGTTCGAACGCCCAGTGTTACTGGTGATAGGCACTAATTGCATGGGTAGTTGTAAATTCAACTATTATACGATCACGACCACGACTCCTCCTAAGATTTGGTCCTGTAGAAATATGATCCGTTGATATATCATAGTATAAGGATGATGTGCGGCTTTTTATTTCAATGTTAAACCTGCGTAAAATGTGTACAAGGGACCATGTTTTATTATAATTGACGGGTTCGCTATGAAAATACAACTTGCTGTAAAGTAAGTATATATGTTTGTGTACACCTAATTTTAAATACAGTACATGATAAACGTTATGCAAGGAATGCGTCATACGCAGTACATTAGATATCTACGTTTTAATTTTGTTATATATTAAATGGGCTTATTCCAAGATTGGTTGATTGATTGATAATTGCTCGGCGGCAAGCAAGCAGTATTCAAGACGATCATCGATATCTAAGAAATAAGGTAGGATTGGAACAACCATGGCAACAAACATAGACTACCACTGGAAAAGCACAAATAGTATGGTAGGGCAAGACACCTTAGTCTTTTGTAGCGGTTATGTTCTACATACCCTGTTTCTAAATCTACAAAAGAGGTATATAACATGCTGGGAGTGTGTCAGTCTCCAAAAACGTTCCCAACTATGGTCAACGGTCTGACTTCCGTATTATAACCGACCCTCCCCCTCCAATCGAGAGGACATGCCCTATCCGGCACTGAACAGCTGTGTTGGTCGACTCAATGGAACAATCACTAGTACCGAACGATATGGGTGTGAAACAAAGACCTGTTTTTCATTATTTTACTTTTATCTTACATCAAATGGCAAAACAATATGTCATTAGAATGTCTTTAAAGAATACACATGGGTTATTTACAAGGTTAATGTTATTTTGATGTTTTAAATATCAATCTTTTATCACATTAAATTATTGTCCATGACATGATCTATGAGTGTACATTCCGTGGCAAGTTCAAAGCTTTATCAACAGTTAATTTATTTTCAATGTTTTTTTTCATGGAATGATTCACTGCTTCTAAGGGTCAATGATTATTATAAGTTTAAGATCTATTGTATTTAGTTACAAATAAATTTGTGTAACGGGAGAACACTGAAATGAGATTGAAACACGTGAGAGTTCAATTAAGAGATTGAAACACGTGAGAGTTCAATTAAGAGATTGAAACACGTGAGAGTTCAATTAAGAGATTGAAACACGTGAGAGTTCAATTAAGAGATTGAAACACGTGAGAGTTCAATTAAGAGATTGAAACACGTGAGAGTTCAATTAAGAGATAACAAAATTTAAAAAAAAGTTCGTTGATTATAATGTGTAACATGATATGTATTAATTGTTATCTATCTCGATGCGTTCTGTGACGTGTGGATGTATATTTATTCAGTATCTATGTTAAAATCACGTATGTTTACCTAGTAAGAAATGACATGGATGTAAAGGATCATGAGAGACTGTCTAACAATACACTTAGATACAAATTAATGTAACGGAACAGTGAGTGTATTGCTGTTCTACATTTCAGTCACACTAGGATCGTCAGCAATGAGAATAGCTCACTAAAATGAGTGTGAAAAGGTGCCTAGCCTTCTGTTGAGCTTGGTTAGAAAACAGAATTTATCATGACATTAAGCAAAATATGATTATTATTTAGACAGAAATTACTATATGTACAATAACATGATCATTGGAACACGAACCTACTGCAAACCAAGTGCTCCGGAAGGGTTAGCATTTCCTGCTTCACTAGTGACACCCGTCGTGTTACTCTTAAATGATACAAACATTATCTGATACAGAAATTGCTTTGGACACCAGTATACATAAATAAATATAAATAACATAAAAAAAACATAAACCCCGTACAACACAAATGGTAGTAAAGACGAACCGAATATCGTTTTCTCGTCACAGAAATAAAAGCATGAAGACATGTAATTTGACACGAATAACACAATGTTTCTTATATATAGTTATTTAATATTATTAATAGGTCAAAATCAAATCCGTACAGTTTGTCGGTTTATTCAAAACTATATTGAACAGCAACGAATAATCACTACCATATCGCTATGCTGTTTGCATGTAATATTCGTTGATGCATTATGAGCAAGTTGATGACAGTATTTGTGAAGATATATTCCATTTTATGGATCTTGTTGCTGCATTTTGTCATGGACATTTTATATGCACCGCTTACCAATGTCCAGACGTATCCTTTATTAACCAACCGCAATAGACTATATCCGAGTCATTGTATTTTGTTGTGGATTCTGTGTGTAGCTTCCACAGTTGTACATTGTACCCGATTTCAGGTAACTTACTCTATAATTGTACATGGAAGTGATTCTTGCCGTATTAATGACTGTATATTAATTCCATAGTTATAGAATTGATTCTGACAATACAAATCCTAACTAAAGCTGGCATGAACACAGCAGAATATATAAGTATAAACAAACTAATTAAGACAAGCCATATCAGGCTAATTGCTATGCGACATCTGATTATGGTGCCATTGATCAACTCGTCAAAATAAAGCATGGGTTACCATGTTATTAAGCCTGCAGTCAACATTGATGGAAAGCTACGGACTAGTTTGCCTCGGATGTAGACAGATCATCGTCTGGAATAATTATGTGTTCATCTCATTCATTTTGCCATTAGAATTGTACGTACATTAAAAAAAGGAAAAATATCCATTCGAATTTCTAACTTTTTTTGTACTAAGGGCCATTGGAGTAGTGAGTCAATAATAATATGACACCAGTAACTTTGTTAAGACGGAAGCTGTTAATGTTAGACAAGAAAACCATGATCCACGTTTTATTTATGTAATTTGTAATCGTTCATTATGTATTTACGTATAATAGTGTATGTCCAACATGATTTCCATATCATTTGATGTTTATTTAGTTTGACAGACGGGTGACATTAGTGGATTATACACTGTTTTACTCTTCCGGGGCACACGAGTTCACTATCTGTGTTTAATATGATTATAATTACTCAATCTTTAGTTTTCTATGTAGTGCTCTGTCTACATACTTTTTTGGTATTTTGTCCTTTCTCTTTCGGACATTGCAATGTCTGTCTATTTTCTATTTGCGGTCTCTTTGGCATCTTTAAACAATTCTAGATAATTATAGAATTCAATAGTTATGGCTATGATACAGTAGATCTTATTTAGCCTCTAGGTCATATTAACATGACACCGAGCAAATCAGTCTTTGCTTTTAATCCTTAATGTTGATTGCTTAGCATCGAAGCAGCACATATCACTTTTAGAGTCTTTGGTTTAAGCCTTAAATATTGGAAATCCAGACGAACACGCTAACAATTATACCATTGGTTACAGTGTGATAGTTTCAAAATCATTGTATTTGTAGACAGCACCCAAGTGTGACCCAGAAACCCAAAGATATATTAGAATACATCATTGATATTAAGTACTTGAAACGTCTTTATATGGTTTTGAGTCCTTTGAATTACTTGCTCCTGAAGACTTTTCAATTAGTTAGCTTTCCAATCTTTTGATTATAATTAGGGGTAGGGCTATGGTGCTTAGCGCCACTTTCAACAAAATTCAGTTATCTTTTGATTATGAGTAAACGTCTGATGAAAATTAGTCCAGAAACGCGTCATGCACACTAAATTTAATAATCTACTTTTTTTTTAATTTAGTATTATTTGCGGGAGGACTATACTACACTCCAACTATTTTCAAAATGTCAAATTTATCTTTATTTCAATGAAACACAAAACTGATGATAGCCATAGTAATTTGTATTCAAGGCTTTATCTTGTCTACTTAATATGTCTTGTTGGTTTTTTTTAGAAATCCCAATGCATGTTTTGGTCAGATTGTATAATTAAATTAGGAAGAATAAAATACATCTTCTGTATCTTACATCTAATTAATCGTTTGGAGAATCCGTGTTTTGAATACAGTTATAAACTACTACATGCTTACCTAAAAATAAATCATTCAATTTATTTGTGCTTAATACAGAATTTACCCCTTAAATAAATAAAGGTCTAAGTGTTAGATAAGTTTGAAGATACCAAATGGTAATTAGAAGCCGTAAAAGGACAGATAATACAATGGTCAAAATAAAACAAATTGATTGAGTGATGTTTAACGCCAACTTCAGCAGTATTTCAGCTATATACATTAATTTCCCCAACAAGAAGACGCTTAATTATAAGCCACCTATGTGTATAAAACAATCTTGTGAGCTGTAATAATAAAAGAACCATTAAAAGGCTAAAATAAGATATTCGTTCCTCATTATTTATCAAATGATTATAGTATAACTAACTGTGATGTCCGATTACCAAAAATATGTCACGAATGATGGCACAACTGATGATTCACGAATGCGCAAAGCGCATGAGTGAATTATCAGTGTTGTGCGGTCATGAGTGACATATTTTTGGTAATCGGACATCGAAGTTAGTTATACTGTTTATTATATAGACTGTTTTGAGCCAATAAATTTGATATTTTCTTTCATCTGCATTGTATGTGTTTATTTCTTTATTGTGCATTAATATACAACTGTGTCCTTGGCTACTCGTTAACTCCGCCCACTTTATTCTTTGAAGTTAAAATGGCGCTGCCCTTTGAACATGGATTTATGACTGAAAAGTTTGTCTCATGCTTTCAATTTTGTAAATAAATAAATTCATGTGCACATATTTCGATTAGGAATGTAATTTTTATGTTGTTTACTTGTAAACTGTGTGACCATAGTATGCACTCGACCTTGAAAGACACAATTTTATTTATTGACACTTAACTTATGTTTTGTTTTTATTATGTACCTTTCATTTGTAACCTTGTGGGAAGAATGTTTTGTGAAAGAAGTCGGATGCATACCAATATTTGGCCGTTAACAAAACCGAAACTATTTCAAATTCGATGGATGTTTTAATTAGAAAACAAGTAATTTAACAATATAACAGCTAGGAAATGTAAATCGTTATATGTGGGTCCAAACGGTTCAAACGTTAAATGTGTAATTCAAACGATTATACGGAAGGAAAATGGACTAAAGTTCATTCAGAATCGGAATCACTAAACGATAAAGGTAGCATTCTTTTATAGTTTGTTTTTGCTATTTGTAGTCCGGAATCATCACTTTGTCTTTTCTGACTAGACTGAGGATTGTTAAAATTAAAAGTTCCTCGGTAAATGTAAGTGTTCCCATAATAAAGAGATGACATCTTAGTGTCTGAAGTCATTGAACTAGAGTTAATTTATAGCAGACGATTTTTTGGGGTGGTTAAAAGTTTTACTGTTGGAAAGATTCTTTCTGCCGAGACCATATGTTTTAGAGCATAGTTCTGTCATGAAAAGTATTAAAACTGTCAATGTTTGCCAAATTAACTGCTTTTTATTGTACCACAATGAAATACTAGATTAAGATATCATTTTGTTTATTTTTTTAAATCTTTCCTTTATCGTAAATGAAACTAACAATCTGTCAATGAAATGAAGCAAAGGGACATCACTCCATATAATATTCTAAAAAAAATAGTTCCGGCTCTAAAAATGGTGGGAAAAATAGCGAGAGTGAAAATAAAAATGGTAATTTCACTAATGAAATTATCGTTTTTATTTAACTCGGAAATCATGGTATTTCATCGATATCTATATAATAACTATGTATAAATTTACAATGACATATGCGACATCTGGTCAGGATTACTCGTTCCTTCCGATGTTGACAAAGAAATAGGAATCTTACCAACCAGGGAATGTATTACATGCAATTTGTTATGCATTTGCTGGTACTAACTGTCCTGCCCGCGTTTTGAAATATATTTCCTCATAAAAGGCTTACCATGTATCTATGGAAAGGGACAAGTTGACCAATAGCAACAATATATATTAAATCTCAAAGCACTTTCATATATATTCATATCCCAAAGCATATATTCATATATATGCTTTGGGATTTAATATATATGGTATACGTCTGAAAATTAAATCAAGCAGTGTTAGAATTATATTTTAGAGCTGTCAAATCTGTGTTCTTCCCTCGACGGGATTTGAACTCACACCATTGATACACTGCAGCACCATTCGCTTAGCCTTACGTCCAGCGCCCTAGACCACTCGACCACATCTACTCCCTAAAAAAGGAGCTTCAATAATCGTAATGTTACCTTGTCTCGTAAGGCAAATCTAGAGATAGACAAGACATGTGTATAAGCGTGTGTAGATGGTACATAAATACTTAATATTATAATTTGACAGCAATCTAACTCAGCAATTTTTAATATATATATATAAAGTCTAAGGAAATCTACCATCCAGAGAACTTAATGAGTAACGGATCGTCGAGACATGACGATGCAGCACAAACAAAATAAATTATAGAAGTCTAGAAGATTGTGCAACTATACCGAAAAAGATGTTACAAAAAATATATTGACACAATTTTCGATCAACAAATTACCTTCTTCAGTTTCTATCAAAGTTAGACTGAGTTTGCAAAGATTAGATGGTATAATTACAACTCACTAAATGGTCAGGTGACAGTGTGACGTATTAAAAATCTTTAACTCCTTCATTTCACTGTAAAGATAGGATGGTATAATTACCACTCACTAAATAGTCAGGTGACAAAGTGTGACATATTAAAATTCTTGAACTCCCTCATTTCACTGTAAAGATAGGATAGTATAATTGATAATTGTCACCTGGTAAAGTGTGACGCATTTGAGAATGTTAAGGATAATCGTTAATAAAAGGTGGTGGGCACAAATCCTTAACTTTGTGACAATAGTAAAATAGTCGTTAACTATAAACACTGTGAAAGAAAATATACATATAATCTCTGATTATTTCTAAATTAAAACTATAACACAAATTTGAACAGATCATGAATTGACATTGACTTTCTTGGACCAATCACAACAAAGCATATTACAAATGACCCTTACGGCTTAGTTTTCTGTGTAGTGTTTTATGGGTCAGGTCATTGTTTGTCTTTTTGTCCATTTTTCTCTTGGTCATTATTGTGCAATATGTTTTCAATCATTCAGTATATCTTCTTTCTTATAGACACACGCCTACATCCTGACATGCTATATAGTCACTGTTATTAAAAACAACTGAATATGCAATTATTGTTTCATATGACATAATGTGCTATATGATATATTGTGTTAATATGTTTGTGTCATTCTTCTGTCAATGCATTCAACTTTTGCATTACAAGGTGTTGTGGTGGGGGGGGGGGGGGGGGGGGGGGTATCTAGGATCTATTATTGCTATTCAAAGTGTGGATGGGGTTATCTAATGTATACTACCACTATGCAAGGTTGCTGGTGTACCTATGGTAACCCATTGCTATACAAGGTGGTGGATGGAGGTTATCTAAGGTTGTAAATGATACATGTATCATCTAATGTATATGTCATGCAGACGCTTGGGGATTGTCCTTGACCATGACCTAATAAAGTAATAGTAACTAGACTGCATTAATTAACTATTCTTTACACATATCATATGATTAGTGGGATTGATTGATTGGTTGTCGGTCTCTTACGTCAGACAATACGTTGAAAACATACAGAAATGAGAGACAGATGGAACAAACCAGGCAATGAAAATAAATTAATCTCAGATAATATTAATAAATAAAAAAATAAAAACTATCATATAAAAATGGGTCATGTTCCGTATTTCTGTATTCTAATTTAATACCCCCTACCTGCCCCCACACAGAGAGGGCATCCCTATCTGCATAATGGAAACATGCAGGTAATCTCTGTAGGTTGAGCTTTAGGAATTGTCACCAGTACGTATACACAGTATAAGTAATAGGACAGTAAACTAATAATAAACCTAATTTTGTATTCAATATTGTCTGTGCCAAACAATAGCCAGGTCGGAATAATGATGTATATCCCTATACTATTAGTTCCATCATGAACATTACTTTAGCATAGTCTATGCCAAATAAATCATTCCTATCAGATTAAAGGTATTATGTACATTTTGATGTGACATATATAGTTCTGTTCTCTCATAGGATAAAACTATTACTTATTGCTTATGACAAAACATTATAATTATCACCAATTGTCACATAAAGGTGATGTTAATTTTCTGTGTAGTGTTGTGTTGATGAGATGACACTAGTGGAGCAGGAACCATCCCCTCCCTATCGAAACATCTCATTTCACCCCTGGGGTCAGTAGGGTTCGTGTTGTGCAATGTTTAGTTTTCTGTGTAGTGTTTTGTAGATCATTGTTTGTCTGTTTTTGATTTGTCTGTTGGTCATTGCATTTTCTGTCCTTTCTTCGAATTACGTCTTATGATTACTCCCTTGGTATCTTCAAACTTTTCTCTAATATAACATCCCAGATGTCATCATCGTAAAAAGATACAAAGGATGTCAATACATAAAACAAATTCTTATGAGAAAATACATTGATGTGACATTTAATTTCAGATCAGTTAATCGACGTTCAGTTTAAAACAAACAAGTCATTACCGAGAGATGTCAAGTCAGTGTCTCTGACGTCTTAACTAGTATTGATTTAATATCCGGAATGTATTTGCATTTTACATATACATGATATATGTCATTATTATATATTACAGATATTTCTATTGTTCGACGTTTTAAGCGATGTAATACCAATCTTAAATTGTACTTTATTTCTTAATTAATGGTATTTTTTACTCTAAAAGGAAGATTTTCAGAAATATAATTGCCATGTTCACAGAAATCATGCATTTTCTCTTTGATTATTGATATTATAAACGTTTTATCATTGTATTGTGTTTGAAAAGACATTATAGTCTATAATTAAAGGCGTAATGCCCTTGATGCTAAACTTACATAATATAAAAGAGATATAATAGGCAAAAAAATCACTTTGACAGAGAGCGACAACAACATATGTAGGAATTACATTATATGTTATACACACTAGTAATCATAGCATGATTGTATTTTGCAATGCTAAAAGGGCTGTCATGGTTGGGATCGAATAGTAGTTGGATTTACAACAATCTGTTCAATCGATGCCTATCACCACTAAAGTTGTGAGTGCGAATCCCGCGTATTGCGATGTCTACTCGATACAACTTTATATGATAAAGTTTGTCAGTGACTTGCGGTAGGTCGGTGTTTTTCTTCGGGTACTCCGGTTTCCACGATATAGCTAAAATAATGTTGAAAGTGGCGTTAAACATCATAACATTAACTTACCCCTACATTTTGCATTGAATTTGACAATGTACGGTTGTGTAAAAAATAAATATTAAAATGACTTTATACTTCGATTTCGATTGATACAAAGTGTTTAACCCCATAATGCAATTGAATTTGAACATGTCGAACTGGTAGTAACTTTGAATATCTAGTTATTGAAAAATCAAATTTCTAAATAATGAATTTGAACATGTCAAACTGGTAGTAACTTTGAATATCAAGTCATTGAAAAATTCAGTTTCTAAATAATGAAGTAAAATGAAAAACAAAAAAATACCACTCTGTAGGAACAATTACAAAATACAATATAACAATACCACTCTGTAGGAACAATTACAAAATACAATATAACAATACCACTCTGTAGGAACAATTACAAAATACAATATAACAATACCACTCTGTAGGAACAATTACAAAATACAATATAACAATACCACTCTGTAGGAACAATTACAAAATACAATATAACAATACCACTCTGTAGGAACAATTACAAAATACAATATAACAATACCACTCTGTAGGAACAATTACAAAATACAATATAACAATACCACTCTGTAGGAACAATTACAAAATACAATATAACAATACCACTCTGTAGGAACAATTACAAAATACAATATAACAATACCATTCTGTAGGAACAATTACAAAATACAATATAACAATACCACTCTGTAGGAACAATTACAAAATACAATATAACAATACCACTCTGTAGGAACAATTACAAAATACAATATAACAATACCACTCTGTAGGAACAATTACAAAATACAATATAACAATACCACTCTGTAGGAACAATTACAAAATACAATATAACAATACCACTCTGTAGGAACAATTACAAAATACAATATAACAATACCACTCTGTAGGAACAATTACAAAATACAATATAACAATACCACTCTGTAGGAACAATTACAAAATACAATATAACAATACCACTCTGTAGGAACAATTACAAAATACAATATAACAATACCACTCTGTAGGAACAATTACAAAATACAATATAACAATACCACTCTGTAGGAACAATTACAAAATACAATATAACAATACCACTCTGTAGGAACAATTACAAAATACAATATAACAATACCACTCTGTAGGAACAATTACAAAATACAATATAACAATACCACTCTGTAGGAACAATTACAAAATACAATATAACAATACCACTCTGTAGGAGCAATTACAAAATACAATATAACAATACCACTCTGTAGGAACAATTACAAAATACAATATAACAATACCACTCTGTAGGAACAATTACAAAATACAATATAACTATACCACTCTGTAGGAACAATTACAAAATACAATATAACAATACCACTCTGTAGGAACAATTACAAAATACAATATAACAATACCACTCTGTAGGAACAATTACAAAATACAATATAACTATACCACTCTGTAGGAACAATTACAAAATACAATATAACAATACCACTCTGTAGGAACAATTACAAAATACAATATAACAATACCACTCTGTAGGAACAATTACAAAATACAATATAACTATACCACTCTGTAGGAACAATTACAAAATACAATATAACAATACCACTCTGTAGGAACAATTACAAAATACAATATAACTATACCACTCTGTAGGAACAATTACAAAATACAATATAACAATACCACTCTGTAGGAACAATTACAAAATACAATATAACAATACCACTCTGTAGGAACAATTACAAAATACAATATAACTATACCACTCTGTAGGAACAATTACAAAATACAATATAACAATACCACTCTGTAGGAACAATTACAAAATACAATATAACAATACCACTCTGTAGGAACAATTACAAAATAAAATATAACAATACCACTCTGTAGGAACAATTACAAAATACAATATAACAATACCATTCTGTAGGAACAATTACAAAATACAATATAACAATACCACTCTGTAGGAACAATTACAAAATACAATATAACAATACCACTCTGTAGGAACAATTACAAAATACAATATAACAATACCATTCTGTAGGAACAATTACAAAATACAATATAACAATACCACTCTGTAGGAACAATTACAAAATACAATATAACAATACCACTCTGTAGGAGCAATTACAAAATACAATATAACAATACCATTCTGTAGGAACAATTACAAAATACAATATAACTATACCACTCTGTAGGAACAATTACAAAATACAATATAACTATACCACTCTGTAGGAACAATTACAAAATACAATATAACAATACCACTCTGTAGGAGCAATTACAAAATACAATATAACAATACCACTCTGTAGGAGCAATTACAAAATACAATATAACAATACCATTCTGTAGGAACAATTACAAAATACAATATAACTATACCACTCTGTAGGAACAATTACAAAATACAATATAACTATACCACTCTGTAGGAACAATTACAAAATACAATATAACAATACCACTCTGTAGGAGCAATTACAAAATACAATATAACAATACCACTCTGTAGGAGCAATTACAAAATACAATATAACAATACCACTCTGTAGGAACAATTACAAAATACAATATAACAATACCACTCTGTAGGAGCAATTACAAAATACAATATAACAATACCATTCTGTAGGAACAATTACAAAATACAATATAACTATACCACTCTGTAGGAACAATTACAAAATACAATATAACTATACCACTCTGTAGGAACAATTACAAAATACAATATAACAATACCACTCTGTAGGAGCAATTACAAAATACAATATAACAATACCACTCTGTAGGAGCAATTACAAAATACAATATAACAATACCACTCTGTAGGAACAATTACAAAATACAATATAACAATACCACTCTGTAGGAGCAATTACAAAATACAATATAACAATACCACTCTGTAGGAGCAATTACAAAATACAATATAACTATACCACTCTGTAGGAACAATTACAAAATACAATATAACAATACCACTCTGTAGGAACAATTACAAAATACAATATAACAATACCACTCTGTAGGAGCAATTACAAAATACAATATAACTATACCACTCTGTAGGAACAATTACAAAATACAATATAACAATACCACTCTGTAGGAACAATTACAAAATACAATATAACAATACCACTCTGTAGGAACAATTACAAAATACAATATAACAATACCACTCTGTAGGAACAATTACAAAATACAATATAACAATACCATTCTGTAGGAACAATTACAAAATACAATATAACAATACCACTCTGTAGGAACAATTACAAAATACAATATAACAATACCACTCTGTAGGAACAATTACAAAATACAATATAACAATACCACTCTGTAGGAACAATTACAAAATACAATATAACAATACCACTCTGTAGGAACAATTACAAAATAAAATATAACAATACCACTCTGTAGGAACAATTACAAAATACAATATAACAATACCACTCTGTAGGAACAATTACAAAATACAATATAACAATACCACTCTGTAGGAACAATTACAAAATACAATATAACAATACCACTCTGTAGGAACAATTACAAAATACAATATAACAATCGTAGAAAGAGGTAACATCGATACCCTTAACAACATATACATGACGGCTCACTTTACTGCCTTGGTACTGTAATTATTACTAAAACTAAGGTTCTTTTCCATCAGGCATAGATGACCATGCCCATAGTATGGATATCCTGTTTCGATTCTTTGGTTTTTTTCTTGCTTCTAAAGATTTTTTTACTTATATGGATTTCCAATATGTTGACGTTGAACGTAGCTTGATGAAGGTTATTACAAAAAAAACTCGTCGTGGGCATTAAGTTAGATATCTACGTTTTCATTAATGTTAATTAGCCAAATCAACTTTACACATAAACGTTTGACTATATTATTGTAGAGGAGACGAGCTCATTATATTCCATATCCAAGCTTTGTCTTTTGAGAACGGTAACCGATGAAGATCCGAAGATATTCATATTTTTTTCTATTACATTTGTTTATTATTTTTTTAAACAATTATCTACATTTTGAAGACAATAATCTCAAATGTAAACAAAACTTATTAAAATTAGATGCTTATTGTATTTTTTTCTCTCCATTTGTTTCTACGGTGATACAGTAATAGTTAGCGACATCCCATATGGGAACATATTTTCAATTGACCAACCAGCGATGATATTTAGTTATTAAAATCTAGTACACATCAAGAGCTGTTGTCCGATTGGTCACTTTATTTAAATGTCTTGCACATAATTGTACGGTGAAAGTCGAATGAAAATGGGATGTCATTTTAATTATATTGGACATACCTTCAACTGTCTTTATTTAAAAATTTTTTTAAATGAAATTGAATAAGTACAATATGCAGATATATTAAACATATCTGAACGATTTATATTTAAGTTACAAATCAATGAAATAAATATACGCTGTCATGTCAACGGCTAAGTTACATTACGCAATAACAATTGACCAGCTCAGCGGTGTAATGCCTAATGTACTCGGGTCAATCAAATGACTTTAAACTTTGAATTTTCTGCTTTGCCAGTAAGCACGTATATTGAGGTGTATGAACCAAGACTGATTGGCGTCCTAGTGAAGTGACATATCTACCCGTTGACTATTGTTTCAATGAACTAGCACTATAAAGATAAAACTGATCGTGTAAGTCTGAACAGTCATTGTAATCGTAGGAATAAAAACTAGTTTTCGAAATGATATCGCTACTTAATTGTTCACTTGGCTATAAGCACAAATCACTAATATTAACTGTACATGGAAGAAGAATGTAACATCTATACCGGTTATGAACGAAACTTTAGGACAAAAGAGATTATTTCTATTTTCCCATTGTGAACTATCCATTTATATGTAGTAACATCATTCCAGTAAGGCATGCCTATGGAGTATATCTCTCTCTCTAATATTCCGGCGTTGGTGGTTCCTATCATGATTTTCTTGATAGATGGTTGCTGCCTGCAGTGAAGCTACTGAACCAAGGGTGGTTAAGTTGAAGTGTTCTCGTCGAAAGTTTTATTTGTGTTACAAGTAATCACATATATGTTTCCTTTGTCGTAACTACAATCCCGTCCTGTCCTCCTTCATGACTTATCAATGGGTTTGTAATGAGAGTAATCCGTCCGGGGCATCTAATTTAACCCCAGGGTTTTAGTTGGTTTGTATTGCCCAATCGTTTAGTCTTCTGTGTGTTGATTTGTAGATCATTCTTTGTCCTTTTGGACATTGCATTGCATGTCCTCCTTTGACTTACGACTTCTGATTACCCTTTGGTATCTTGAAACGTTTATCATACCATTATCTGGATTACTTACGGATATAGCTGGTGTGTGTAGCATTAGAAGCGGTTAGGGTTATGATTTTTAACGCCACTTTTAACAATATTTCAGCTATATCGTGGCGGTCAATTTTATTGGTGAGGGAAACAGGAGTACCCGGAGAAAACTACAGACATGCTGCAAGTTACTGGCAAACTTTATCCCATAATGTTATATCGAGCACACATAGCCATCAGCTGGATTAGAATTCACAACTTTAGTGGTGATTGGCAAATGTTGCATAGGTACTTGTAACTCCTACCACCATACGGTCACGACCACAACTGTCCAACAGCATTAGAAGTACAATTTTGTTATGATTACTAGTGTACATAACATATTATGTAATTCCTACATGTTTTGTTGTCGCTTTCTGTCATAATGATTTTTTTTTTGGCCTATTATATCTCTTTTATATTATGTAAGTTTAGCATCAAGGGCATTACGCCTTTAATCATAGATTATAATCTCGTTTCAAACACCGTATAATGACAAAACTGTTATAATATCAGTAATCAAAGGGGAAATACATGATTTCTGTGAATATGACAATTATATTTCTGAAAATCTTCCTTTTAGAGTAAAAATGTCATTAATTAGGAAATAAAGTACAACTTAGGATTGGTATTACATCGCCGCTTAAAACGTCGTAAAATAGATATTTCTGCTTCCTCAATACAGCAGATAAAAAGGGCAGCAATACGGATCCCACCTTGATTGTTTAATGGGATTGGAACCTCTTCTTCCGGGTTGTTTGGATTTTATCTTAAAGTTGAATTTCATTGTGTTAGATAATCGTACATGTATAAATTTGGTACTTTACCTATATCATTAAGATGCTTTTAGCAGTTATAGAATGCAGATTATTTCAAGATACACTCAATATTGAATTATTATTTTGTTTATTTCGGATAATGAAACGTCTGTCGACAACAAGGTGGCGGTGTGAGACTGCCCTTATTGACTCGCTCACCTATCTAGCATTTATATATCATTGTTTTAACTTAATAAAACATTACGTTAATGGGAGACATTAGTAAGCTAATTCCCTTTCCTAACTTGGTGTAGACAGGGTAATTTAATTTTGGTATTTATATTGTTCAACCAGTGTTCTCTTTGAGTGTAGACGATGAATAATTGTGTTACTTAAACTGTCAAAGACCTAACCTTGGAAGAATGAAAGTCAGCGTATTCCGTTTACTATTAGGAATATACCAGTAAATATATAAACATGATTTATGTATACTTGCATTCAAAGTTGACAGTAAAAGTATTATTAAACTGGACACTTTTTAATGAAGTACATGTACCAAGTCAAACATGTGAGCAGTCATCGTATGTGTGTTAGGGGTATAGATTTGGCCTCTTTCTAAAGATTATCCGATTGGAATTTGGAAATGTTCCGATAGTGTTGTATGTTTTATTTTTCAATTCATTCCGAAACAAAATAGCTTGGCACAACATGAGAAATTTAAGCTTCTTCTATTAACTAGTGATTAAAATGGCGGAACCTGTTTTGTCATTTCAGACATTCCATTTATAATTCCTCGTAGGACATGAAAATGTGTTTGATATCTTTTTCAAATGAGAAATTTATTCCAACAGATTACAAAAAAAAACTCCATCGTTATGTCAAGTATTGATTGAAGACGAAATTGATGCAACAAATATGTAAAATTGTTGCTAACTAGCACGTTCAATAAAGAAAATAAGGAAGATGTTATTGAGAAATAGCATAGAAGTACTTTTAGGTAACAGAAAGTACATCGTTATGAGATACCATAAACACCCACGGTTTTAAGTGGGGTTCGTGTTGCTCAATCTTTAATTTTTTATGCAGCGTTTTGTAGATCATTGTTTATTCTATTGGTTTCTTTTGTTACACAACTGACCAGAAATATGCAATCACAATCTCGTTCTTTCTGCATTCATGACTTACCACTCAATTTGTGACACGAGTATCATGGCGGGCGCCAATAGTGAAACAGGAACTAATTATCCTTTCGGAACATCGGTGTTTACCCTCGTTTGTTTGTGGGGGTTCTAGTTGCTTAATCTTTGGTGTTCCGTATAGTACTTTGTAGACTATTGCTTGTTCGTTTGGTCTTTGTATTATCTGTCCTTTTTCGATTTATGGCTTCATAATATACGTTATATTATTACTAATAGAACTACAATTAAGTCAAAACAGAGTGCAAGATCTGCAAAAAAAACCTGGTTTCGTAAGAATTATCGGCATTAAGATTCCTGGTCAATATTAATATTTACGCAGGCATGTTGAACTCCCGATATCTTTACTCTTTTTGTTGTTGATTGATTGTCTGGTGTTTAACGTCATCTTTAGCAGTAGCTTAGTTATATCTTAGTGTGATAAAATTATTTAATATATTTTCCTTAACTGGACTACCTTTAGAAATAAGACAAAAGTCTGAGGAAAAAATAAATTTCGGAATAAAAAGATAAAGAAAGAACGTTATGTATTTATATTAATTTATAATTTAGTATATAAAGTTGTTAACAGAATTATATCGCCTGTGACATTTGTAAGTTTAAAATGGCCACATATGAATTTAGTTTAATAACATCGAATATTACTGATATTTGGTTTGCAAATACTAGAATCTAAAGGTAATTTAAAACGAAATATTGGGTACACCACCACTGTTTCATGGTTTGTGCTGTCAGCTTGATACTTCTGTTAGCAAACACCGTTTTTATTTGTATATATTTATTATATTGTATCTATGTGTGTAAGATATAATTATATTAATATATACTAATAGTCAACATGCTAATAAGAAACAAAAACAAACTTCCAACAGTTTTATGACGAATAGAAACCCTTTAAGTGGATACAGGAAGGAGATCCAATTAGATTTTATATCTCTTTAACATTCCAATGATCTTCCCTACAATTTATGAAGCAAAACAAAGTAAGCAGGCTAATTACAGAAAACTCAACAGTAAACAGTCGTCTGTTTATCTTGTTTATCCATTTATCCATGTTGTTTTCTAAATTAAATTAGTGGGTTTTTTTTTGCAAAGTGTCATAAATGTTTTCTGTATTATTTTGTGTACCACATAAATAAATTCAGATTTAAATATAAGAATTTATCTGATAATGTTTAAGTAAAGTGTTTTTATTCAACAAATATTCACATCGAGTTAAATCATTCTTTTTTTTTCAAAACTAGATTAAATCTACACATTCTCAATATATAATCAGAACGTCTTCACCATGTTTAAAAACGGAAATCTTTAACAGCATCAACAGAGTCAATCCTAAAAATATACTGATTCTATCTATTTGTATTTTGTAATCGCATAATTTCATTTTGTTTTTGCGTTTGTTAGCCCGATATAGTTAAAGCGACGATAGAAAGAATGGATAAACAACGCAGACATATGTGCGGTGTTTGGAGGACACGTGCAATGCATGCATGTGCGTGTGGCTATTGGAGGTGTTATGAATAACACATATCCACTTGGCCTTGATCGTATGGTAGTTAGATTTACAACTACCTATGCAATCAGCTCCTATCACCACTAACGTTGTGGGTTCGATTCCCGCTCAGACGGGTGTACTCAATACAACGCTATGTGATAAAGTTTGTCAGTGACTTCCGGCAGGTTCGTGGGTTCATCCGGGTGCTCCGGTTTTCTCCACCAATAAAACTGACCGCCACGATATAACTGAAATATTGTTGACGTTTAAACACCATAATCGCTGTTATGAATTGTAATGCGTATTAGTTATATGTAATGATCCTCAATTATAATATTTAATTCTTGGTTCAGGAAAGAATAATTTATATTAATTTTAACATTGATTTGTGATGACTAGTGCCATTTTGGTAGACATAAAATATATACTCAAATATTTTTCTTATAGCTATTATAGCTACGATGATCTCTGGTACATAGTACAACACGCTGAATAGAAAAGAAAATATTTAAGGTAAACAATTACCATTGTGACTGCTAAATGGACCGTGAGGTAATTGAAAATTGATATCCGCTGGCTGTGGCCTAATAAAAACTTATAGATTCGAAGTAGCAACGGTCTCTTAGGTGTGGTGGCAATGTTCTACTTATTGACCCTCATTGTGGCGCCACCATTATACCCATAAACCACCCACTGTAGTGTCTGCGTTCCACTTATTCACTGCCCACTGTGGTGGCAACGTTCCATTTATTGACCGCCAACTGTGGTGCCAACGTTCTACTTATAGACCGCCCACTGTAGTGTCAACGTTCTATTTATTGACCGCCCATTGTAGTGGCAACGTTCTATTTATTGACCGCCCACTGTGGTGCCAACGTTCTACTAATAGACCGCCCACTGTAGTGCCAACGTTCTACTTATAGACCGCCCACTGTAGTGCCAACGTTCTATTTATTGACCACCCACTGTAGTGGCAACGTTCTATTTATTGACCGCCCACTGTGGTGCCAACGTTCTACTTATAGACCGCCCACTGTAGTGCCAACGTTCTATTTATTGACCGCCCACTGTAGTGGCAACGTTCTATTTATTGACCGCCCACTGTAATGCCAACGTTCTATTTATTGACCGCCCACTGTGGTGCCAACGTTCTACTTATAGACCGCCCACTGTAGTGCCAACGTTCTATTTATTAACCGCCCACTGTGGTGCCAACGTTCTACTTATAGTCCTCTTACTGTAGTGCCAACGTTCTACTTATAGACCGCCCATTGTAGTGCCAACGTTCTATTTATTGACCGCCCACTGTGGTGCCAACGTTCTACTTATAGACCGCCCACTGTAGTGCCAACGTTCTATTTATTGACCGCCCATTGTGGTGCCAACGTTCTACTTATAGACCGCCCATTGTAGTGGCAACGTTAGTTGATTTGATAAAAAGTCGGTTTTTAGTGAGATTCATGTTGCTCAATCTTTAGTTTTTTTGTGTAGTGTTTTCTACATCATTGTTTGTCCTTTTTTGCCATTGTATTGTCTATCCCTCCTCGATTTAAGACTTCTCATTACCTCTTGGGTATTTTAAAACTTTTCTAAAGCTGTTCTGGTGGGTTTGAAACTGTTCTGGTAATAAAATGAAAAGCATAAAATACCACACTATCAGAACAACTCCAAAAATAAAATGGGAGAATTTGGTGGTTATGATCTATAACAAATTGAGTTGTACTTGGTCGATACCACCCACTTCATCATCTTGTCTCGTGTTAGTGGGAACATAATGTACAGTGTGGTGAACAATAGTCAGTAGTCGCTTTAACTGGATTATGTGTGAAATTACAGACAATCAAGCTCCAATATTCGTTGTAAGGACAATCACCATGACTTTGATATTCATTTTTTTATTATTTAATCATAAATATCAGACAAATATAAATATATGGCAACAAAAAACAACATTTGTTTTATTTCCATATTCCTTTCACTTGAAGTATTTTCGGAAGTAACTTTAGCAGGATTATCTAAATTACCATAAATTGACTATTGTGGTTTATTTCTCATCGCTTTTTAATCATTCAATGATCTGATAACAATGAGGTGAATTGCTTATGACCGATTTAATTGTCTATGACTGCTTTTCATGAACACGTAGAAATCTAATTAAGTGCGCACGACGCGAATAGCATTTATTAGGTGCGTTCACAGTGAGTAAATAGGAAAGCCAAATAATCCTGGGTGCAGGTAAATCACAACATGAGAACCAAAATAATCCTGGGTGCAGGTAGATCACAACATGAGAACTAAAATAATCCTGGGTGCAGGTAAATCACAACATGAGAACCAAAATAATCCTGGGTGCAGGTAAATCACAACATGAGAACCAAAATCGACTAAGGTCACCTGAGCCTGAGGAAGGAGAGCCTTAGTTTTATTAATAATTACATTATTTACATGTAGGTACTGTACATTTCAATAATAGATATATCTCATAAATCATGTCAGTGGAGAAAAACTGACTACTGGACAGAGCGGATGGGACCCTCGGAGACTAATAATCAACTGACTACTGGACAGGGCGGATGGGACCCTCGGAGACTAATAGTCAACTGACTACTGGACAGGGCGGATGGGACCCACGAAACGAAAACAAAATACAACGAAATCTGTAAAGTAAGAAAACGAAATCCAACGAAATGAAACGAAATCTGTAAAGTAAGAAAACGAAATTCAACGAAATGAAACGAAATCTGTAAAGTAAGAAAACGAAATCCAACGAAAAGAAACGACGAAATCTGTAAAGTAAGAAAAGAAAATATAACGAAAAGAAACGAAATCTATAAAGTAAGAAAACAATATCAAATGAAAAAAAGAACGAATTCTGTAAAGTAAGACAAGAATCGAAACGAAATAAACGTTTATTGTTTGTAAGCACTACTAGAGATATCCAATAAAATTACGTAACTCGACCTAAGCTACCTATCGAGACGTATCTTTACCTATGAATTTACCTATTGATTGAAAATTACAATAACATTCAGCATTCATTCAAATACTAGTATTCCAGATCTCAGTATTTTCTATTTGATACCGACTGGATGCGCACTTCGGATTGATTGATTTATTGTTGTTTTTTAACGTTCAGTCGCTAATATTTCATGCATAATCGGGACGAGAACAAGTTGAAAAAAATCAATTTGCAAAATACACAGGCGGGTATATACCCCATGCACAACAACACCAACGCCCATAGTAGTTCACGGAAAGACACAGGGAATTACCGGTATCAGTTGCTAGACAAACAAAATTTTTAGTAGCCCAATCCTATCTAAGTAACTAAAATAAACCTCAATTTCTAGTAGCCCAGCCAAATTTTTAGGGGCCTTGGGCAGCTGGGCCCCTGCTAATTTCCATCCCTGAGTATTTGATGTTTTGATGGAGTAGTATGTCGTTAATTTTTTCCTTTTTATGGGGGGTGTTTTTTTGCAAGTCTACATTTGTATATCTCAATAGCGAAACGACCTTCACTCACAATACTACCCGATGTGCATATGTATAAGGCAGTATCATCAAATTTCAGGGTTGCATTTGTGGGCAGTTTTCCGAAGAAGAAATGTGGTGATGGGAATCGATTTCCGGTGGGTGTCCAGGGGGAGGAGGGATGTTGTTTCTTATCACAAATGGATGACAAGTCATAACTTTTTCGATTTTGGAGTTACCTGTACAACTTTTATTTCACTTTGTCCGAATATAAGGAACACCGGGCTTTATTTTTATCTAGCTTTTTTTTTCTTTTTTTTTTTCTTTTTTTTTCATCATAATATAGTTTATTCAAAATCTCCTGTTTACAATAACCTTAATGTCCCAGGAGTGAACATTAAGGGTCCCTGTTTTACATAAATCTCACTTGTCCAGGGGTAGCAAGTGAAAATAAAAATAAAAAGTCCACTTAAACATATTTCATATTCATTTGTTTTTACATTTCATTATAATATATACAATTGGACGATACAATTATTACCATGCATTAGCTTTATGTTCATAAATAATAAATACTCATATGTTATTCCGAAAAAGTTCTAATTTGTTTTTATCATTTTCATTAATATGCGAAATTTGTAATGTGCATTGTAAATGTTTTTTAAAATTATTTTTCCAAGTGTTGAAAATTGTCTGATCTCCAATTCGGGATTGGTTATATTTCACCTTATTACGTATTTTCCATATTTCCCACTTTGAGATAAATATTACGGTATTAAAAATGACGTCTAATTCCTCACCCCCATATAGCCCTAACATTATATTTAATTCCTTGATTTCTATATTAGCTGTTAATCCAGATCTGTTAAATATTGCTTCTATTTCTTTTATAATTTTGTTCACAGAAGGACATTTAAAAAATAGATGCTGCATCATTTCATCGTTGTCTCTTATTTGGCAGAGATGGCATCTTCCGTTTGACAAATTCATTTTTTTCAATCTATGTTCTATATAATTTATATTATGGAGACATTTCCACTGGAATTCTTTGACCTTATTAGTAACTTTGATTTTCTTTAATTTTGTCCAAATTTGTGTCCAATCAATATTACCCCCGTACTGTTCTTCCCACTTAATCTGACATTTTGGTTTTATATTTTGTTTAAAGATTCCCTGAATTACTTTTATTTTCAATTTATCAGGTGATATAATTGTATTTGACTCATTTGAAAATTGTAGCTTATCGTTGATATTTAAGGTAACTCTACGTTCTGGTACTATTGTAGTTTCACCTTTTAAGACTTTTATGAACTTTTCGGGGATTGCTTTTTTTATCTTAGAAAACTCTGAAATACAGTTCCTCCTATCTATTAATAAATTGTATATATCATGACAACTTTTAAAATTTTTATTATTTGAATCCCAAATATCGTTTATAGTTCGTAAGTTACTTTGCAGAAACGAGGTAAACCCTAATGGTTTGTTTTTAAAAGTTATTGAAGAGTTACAAAATATTCTGGTTTTTAGAATGGAATCAATGTCATTATTACACAATTGAATAAGTTCCTGTAATTTTGACCATGATTGGATACATATTTTGTAAAAAAAAATGGTAACATATTTAAATTTAGAGTTGATACATTAGAGCACTTACATACAAAATATTTTTCATTAAACTTGTGTCTAACTTACGGAGCCAATACTTACCAATTGCATTCCAACTTTCTAATGGTTCATGTAAAATTCGGTATAGAAGCTTAATTCTTTTGCTGTCAATAAACTCTTGTATGTTAATCATACCCATGCCTCCATTTTCTACCCCCAAGCAGCAAACTTTCCTATCTATTTGATTAATACCCCCTCCCCAGATAAAACCCCATACCAAAGTTGTTATTTCTTTTACGTATTTTTCTGGTATTCCCCGCATTTCAATTTCGTAACCACAAAGAGAGATCAAGAGATTTTTCACTATTAAAGTTTTTCCTGTATATGTCAAGTTTCTACTTTTCCAAACGTGGACACAATTTTTCATTTGATCTATTATTGATTTCCATATCTCATCATTTTGTATATTATAACCATGATGAATGCCAAGAGTTTTAACATTATCCTTTGTCCAAACTATTTTTGTAAACTTGGGTCTGTTATTTTTAGCCGATCCAATATACATACCTTTTGTCTTTTCATAATTGACTTTTGAACCAGAGGCTTTTTCATATATAGTTAAAATATCAAAAGATTATTTGACAGATTCATCATTTTTATTAAATAGCTGAGTGTCATCTGCAAACATGCAGAGCTTAGTCTCGATATATTCCCCATCTTCCCCCCCCCCCCCCCCCCCCAGGTAATTTGATTCCTTGTATTTCACTATCCCCCCTTATAGCACAGGCTACAGGTTCGGCCTGTAGTATGTAAACAAGAGGCGCTATTGGACACCCTTGTCTACAGGACCTTGAAATATAGAAATATTTAGACACAAAACCATTGGTCTTGATACAAGTTTGTGCATATTTGAATAACATTTGAACCCACTCCCTAAATTTTTCACCAAAGTTAAATTTGCTTAATACATGATCCACCCATCCCCATTCTACCCGGTCGAAGGCCTTTTGTTGATCTAAAAATATTATGATACCGTCATCATCTTCACGATCAGTATATTCTATTACATCTTGTATTAGACGGTTAGCTTCACTGATATTACGACCTTTTACAAATCCCTTCTGGTCCGAATGTATTAATTTTGGTAAAACAACTTTTAATCTTTCTGCAAGAATTTTTGCAATTATTTGTAGTCACTGTTTAATAGAGTCAGTGGTCTCCAGTTTCGTATATCTTCCCGCTCCCCACTTTTATGTAATAGAGTAAGAACCTCCTTATATCGTGAAGGAGTTAGTTCTTTTTTTTTTTCGAAAGTATCATTTACAAGCAGAAAGAATTCGTCTTTGATTTGTTCCCAATGAGTTATATAAAACTCAGAAATTATTCCATCCTCTCCGGGTGATTTATTTGGTTTCAAAATTTTTAAAACATTTTTAATTTCGTCTATACTAACATCCAATTCGAGAGTTTCTTTTTCATCCACATTTAACTTACTTTCAATATGTTGCGTTAATTTATTAGCACTGTTTTCATCCCATCCCTCAGTTGTAAATAGCTTGGAGTAAAATTTTATCTGTTCGTCAATTATTGAATCTATATCATATTTATACTTACCTTCTGTGTTTTTAATTCGATTCCACATTTTATTTTCTCCCTGTTTTTTTTTCAAGTTCAAAGAAATATCGAGTTGACCTTTCCCCTTCTTCCGCCCATTTTATTCTTGAACGAATTTTTGCGGCTTCCGCTTTTTGTGTATAATATTTCTTAATTAAATTTTCTAATTCTAGTATCTTACCTTTGATGATATCGCCGTCATCTGTACTAGATTTAAGATCTTCTAACTGTTTCTCAAATTTTTCTATGTCTTTTTTATTTTGACCTTTTTTTAATTGCTTACTTATTTGCATTGTCAAATATTTAATTTTAGTCTTTGTAACATCCCACCATTCTTGAATATTTCGGAATCTTTCTATCTCGTTCTTCCATTTACCCCACCAAGTATTAAATGCTTTTGTAAATAGTTCACTAGTTATAGTGTTAAAATTCATTGTCCAAATTCCCGGGCCCCTCTCAATGTCATCTAATTTTAATTTAGTGGATACTAAGTCGTGATCGCTGAATGGAAAGTGTTTTATATTGGTATCAAACACTTTACTACATAAACCATTTGAACATAAAATAAAATCAATACGTGATTTTGCATTCCCTCTTTGAAAAGAATATCGTTTTTTATTTGGGTGAAGCTTTCTCCATGCATCATATAAATCATACCTAGTAATAAGATTTTGTAGTTCTATTTTGCCTATGTCGTCCGTCCGTCTATTGGGATATCTATCAATCTTTTTATCGAGAATACAATTAAAATCTCCCAAAACAATATTGTAATGATAGATACTATCATCTTCATGGTTGTAAGAAATGTTTTGAAAAGAATCGAAAAATTGTTTTCTATCACTGCATAGATTTGGAGCATATATATTAAAAATATGAAACACTGCATTTTCTGTGTTTATCTCACATGTTAATAGTCTACCAGTCTTGTCAGAAAAATTAAAATTAATATCAAAATCAAAATGTTTACTTAAAAGGATAGCCACGTCCTTTGATTCGCTAGATCCACATAACCATGCACTAGCACCGCCCCCTTGTGTTTTCCATTCACTTTCCCACCGGTTAATATCAACTCCCGTACAGTGCGTCTCCTGTAAACAAATACAATCATATTTCTTTGATAAGAGCCAATTAAACACCAACTCACGTTTTCTATTATCTCGTAGTCCATTAACATTAATTGTGACAAGTTTCAATGACATTATCTAAACTATTGTCTGGGTATTTACTCACTTGTGACGGATTTATTTTAACTTGACAATAAACACATTTAAACCTTTTCATCAGCTGTGAAAAAAATTCACATTGACCTTTAAGATAATACATTTTCATTTTAAAATTGAGACAATATTTCCAAAAACAATTATAAATATCGTCACTGGATTCATTTATATGTACACATTTCAAATAATAATTCAATAAGAAATACAAATCTTGCAAATACACATACATATAACATATATTACAGTTTAAAGAAAAACACGCCTGTTTAAAGGCTACAAATTGTAAAGAAGCTTTTGATTTTTTTAAACTTCGGAAAAATGGAGAAATGTCTTTTCACAAGGACCAAAATAGCTTCCAGATGTAAAATGCACACTCTTTCGGTTGAAAACTAATCTGATAGTACACATTCTTATATATATATCTTCGTAAAGTGACATTTTCCCTATATAAAGAATGAGGTTGTTATTAGAGCAGAATTTATTCAAATTCTACATTACTGATTAGTAGTGCACCTGATTTGTCGAAATCATTATTTTTCCAATAACAAAGCATAGCTCGGCCGTCTTAGTTTTGTCGAAAATACTATTTTGCCAAAATAATGGAAATACTGAGATGCTGAATAAATGTCCACGAGACAACGATCCGACAAAACAGCAAAATACAAAGCCTCATTTATATACATAACGCCCAGAATTCTTGTCAAAATAAGTTTCATATTGGGTCCTATATCAATAACACCAATAGTTTACAAAAATCAAGTGGCTATGGTTTCTGGACAAAATTTTTCATGATTTTCTCATACACTGTATTTCTCAACAATATGTTTTTAAGATACAGTGGCGTATCCAGGATTTCAGGTTAGAGTAAAAAAAGATAATAATCGGCGGGCTGAGCGAGGCGAGAAATTGTTTTGGTATCAAGATTTCATGCAAAAATCGTATTTTTTCTATTTGTAGGGGGCATACGCCCCAAACCCCCGCCTGACTAGTAATCCATATATCTATTAGGATATTTTGAACCATTCATTTACAAAACAAAAATTCTAACTTTTAGGTGGTAATCAGTTGGATTAGAGTCAAGGCCTCAATGTCCGCCAAATGTCAATGAGTTCCATTCAAACTCCATATTATTTCTAAGGACAATAATGTATGCTTTAAAACAATATAGATACTTTACTGATCTATTCTAGGTCTACATGCCCGTGCCCGGCCTTTATCAAATGGGTGTGATTCCTATGGAAAATTGGATTTTAGTGAATTTTCTCTACAGATTTAATATGCTCTTTTAAAACTGAGGCAGGGGGTATTTATTCAAATAAAACAATGTTTATCAATGTTTTGGTGAAATGGTTTAAAAAAACAAAAGTACATACGTTATCTATAAAACTTTCAGTTAGTAAATTTCAGATAGTTAAACCTTCGGACGTCTTGTTTTAAATTTTTGCCTTAGTATTCCTCATACGACATGTATCTGAAACAAAAATTCGCCTCTAAGGGACCAGGCAATAGGGACCAGTGCAAAAGGCCATGGGACAAAGATATTTTTGCAACTTTTTGTTTTCATGGGACCTCAGTCACGTTTTCTTGGCAGAATTTGGTAAAACCTATATTATTTTCATTGACATTAGGCATGGGACATGTAGTTTTTTTTCATAAATATTGAACCACAGACCTGTGTATTGAACATGGGACAAAGACTTTTTAAGAGGCACAATTGAAATGCATCGGTCCCAACCCCTGATAAATTTTGCCTGGTCCCTAACTACCGAACAGCCCGTGCTTAGGGCACGTAGCTCCCAAAATGTGCACTTACTGACTTATCCCGTTAAAGAAAATATTCAAGATGTAATATGATGAAATTATATAGTTAATGTGCATAATTTTGACAGAGGACATTTTTCAAGATGTTGTTTTCCGAAAGCCCTGTGCGAGTCCCGGGCGTCATAAAGAATAGGCCTGAAACAGATCTCGGCTTGTCGTAAAAGCCGATTAAGAGTACTTAGAGTCTGGCCGGGGGTCGGATGCTCAGTCCCCCGAGCAACTAAGGTGTGTAACTTAGGTGACTCGATGGCTAAATAGGGTAGCCCTCGCTTCGGGAGTTGTCAGGCTATTAGAGGAAAATCTTACCGCGGACCATAGTAGGCCAACGTGTGTGGAGGGTGCCACTCTTCATGCACGTATAAAAAATATCCCATCTGTAGATTTCGTAAGAGTATGCCCCTATGCTACCTTGGGGACGCTACAGATGGCAAAATTGTCCGCCTCTATCCAGCTCTCCCCTTTTCCAGGCCATTGCAGTCAAAAATTGTTTTCCTGTTTCCCATCCCAACCTCGCTTTTCTTTATCAATTTGATTTTGTTCAACTTGTTCTCGTCCCGATTATGCATGAAATATTAGCGACTGAACGTTTAAACAAACAACAATAAATAAATCAATCCGAAGTGTGCATCCAGTCTGTATCAAATAGAAAACACTGAGATGTGGAATACTAGTTTTGAATGAATGCTGAATGTTATTGTAATTTTCAATCAAACTTAAATGTAGGATCCCGTGAGTCATGCTTCGTGACCATAGGTGAAGATACGTCTCGATAGGTAGCTTAGGTCGAGTTACGTAATTTTATTGGATATCTCTAGTAGTGCTTACAAAGAATAAACGTTTATTTCGTTTCGATTCTTGTCTTACTTTACAGAATTCGTTCTTTTTTCATTTGATATTGCTTTCTTACTTTATAGATTTCGTTTCTTTTCGTTATATTTTCTTTTCTTACTTTACAGATTTCGTCGTTGGATTTCGTTTTCTTACTTTACAGATTTCGTTTCATTTCGCTGGATTTCGTTTTCTTACTTTACAGATTTCGTTTCATTTCGTTGGATTTCGTTTTCTTACTTTACGGATTTCGTTTCATTTCGTTCGATTTCGTTTTCTTACTTTACAGATTTCGTTGGATTTTGTTTCGTTTCGTTTCGTTTCGTTTCTTTTCGTTTCCCAGTTTACCGGTACCCGAGGTATCCACCCAGTGATAGTAATGCAAAACGTAGATATCCAAGTTAGTACGCACGAGTTTCTGGGATAGCAACAAAAACTAATGAGCGTACTGATGATTAACATTGGTGATCTTCGTTCGTCTTCCATACAAGTATGTTAACCCTTATCTTTGTTTGTTCAGTTTAACAATATTTTAATCACATTTATTAAACTAGAGAAGTCACATGATACAATATCGCTCACTCAGAAAAGAATATATATTAAGCAATTCTCGATTGTAGCATATTTTAAGTTTTGAGCATGTATCACTCAACCGGTAAATAATATTTTTTAGCAATTCCTGATTGAAGCATTTTTTAAATTTCAAGCATTTATCGCTCAACCGGTAACAAATTGCCGATTGTAGCATATGCTAAATTTTGAGCATGTATCAGTCACTCGGTAACGAATAATTTATAACAATTGACGATTGTTGTTTATGTTACATTTTGATCTCCCAGAACTTGACCTCAATAGACAATTGTGCATTCGTTGGTACAAAATTTCATTTCCATTCATAGTTCTTACTCGACTTTTTTATTTTCCCCCAAATGCAGCTGACTTTAAACTTTGAAATCCAGGATCGTGCAAACCAAATACCATTCTTCTTTTGCAATAAAATAAATCGACATTTTTTATCTTCACAAGACTACTTAATTAATGCCAAATATAATCACACTACTATCGCTAGTTATTAACTTTGTTTTTCTTTCTCATTGTAGCCTACGTAAAATGTTGAACCCACAGGGAACGGGCACTCATGATCCACTTGGAACATAATTTGGGCAGGTTGGGATCACAATGACGATTCCAGCAATTTATGTTAGCATTTCTATAACTGGGTCTTAGACAAAAATAAATTCTTCAAATTTGGTATTTACTTCTACGCTAACCACTCAATATTAAGAGTAAGATACGGGTTGTCTCCTTGGCGTTAAACAATAAAAATAAAAATAATAAAACAAAAAACCATGTCAGTGCCGAAGCACTAACTACTGGGCGAACAACAATCAATCACTCATCTTATTGTCGAGATATGACTATTCATGATAAATCTTTATCAATATATCATACTTATCATTCAATTACACTGTCATTCTATAATTAATGATTGATTGATGTATGCTTAACACCACCTTTAGCAGTATTTCAGCTATATCGTGACGTAAACTCTATAATCAATATAATGATATATATTAAAATCGTTTAAAACTAATTTCATTCTGTTTATTTCATTTCTTCAAATGCAAATGTTTAAATAAACAGGTTCGGTGTAATTCTGGCTGGTTGTTTTCATTCCGTTTTCCATAATTCAAAACGGAGAGACTGACATATCACTTCCCATTATTAATTAAATTTATAATGTTTCTATGCCTTAAACAAGTATATATATATCAAGAAATATGAACATGTTGATATCTAAAGAAATGCACTATTGGATTTTGGAACGGTGATATTTTTGTTTTGTTTGTCATTTCATTACTGTTATTATTGTGGTTGGTTAAATTATTCACCAGTACGTTTTATTTGCAAAACACTACACCAAGTCAGCAATTTTGCGAAACAAGTTTCATGTCGATGAAAATCTGATGTTGGATGTTTTATGCTATATCAATAAGTCTAATATGACGTTCTTCTTTCGATTAGCACATACGTGGTTGCACACATTTAAGCCAGGTGATAAAATCACCAAATAAAATAATTTACACGGTTGTTAATGTCTTAAACATCTATATTCACTGCAAATAATCAGCATATCCAAAAGTATTAAATATGCAATGTGCATGCAATTAAAGCGTGCAAACGCGATATAATTGTTATGGTTGCTCCATCAATAAGACTGACTTTCGCATCGTAAAAGTTATCGTCTGCTCGAATTTGGCAGCATACATTATTTGCGACATTACCCGCAAAGGTAAATATAAAGTACCGTCTTTCCCATCAAAGTATACTACCGTAGCTGTACTATTATACATATCAGAATCGAAATAATTCATGGAAGTCATACTGTGTTGTGAGTTTTAACATGGGTTGGCAGTATATTAGTAATTGTTATGCCTCGCTACCTGCTCGGGATAAAATGCTAATATCCGTCAACCCATGTTAAAACTCACAACACAGTATGGCTTCCATGAATTTGTTCATAATTAGCTAGCTTATACGGAAGATATTTTATAGCTTCTCAAATGGACATTAGTTCGAATAAGGAAAATGAAAATTGAAAGTTTCTATTGCCTAACTAATCAAGTCAGACGTGTTGCAAAAATGTGGAACCAGAATTGTATATAAATTTTGATTACAACACTGAAAAACTTGTTTTTAGGAAATTAAGTTTATTTCCATTTTTAAGTATTTAAGGGTTAAATGCACCAACTATTTCTACATTCAACTAGGAACCATCAAAATATAATAACACGGATATAACCTTGTTATCTTTGACCTTTTAAATAGTTCATTAATTATATTTAAAAGAACGAACTTGAGAGTTTATTGCTATCAAATTCATACGTACATAAAATAACACTTCTAGAGTTTTGTGATAAGGGGTCATCTCAAAACTACGGCTGTTTTATCATAAGCGATCTTCTCAAAATTGATGCAGCTGTGTTATCAGAAGTGATCTTCTCAAAACTTAAAAAAAAAAATTATGCAAAATTAATTAAGTACTAAAGCACCCAACTACCACCTTCTTCATAGATAACACTTTATTTAAAATATTTAAAAAAAATTCGAAACGAAATAGGAATTTCGAGATGGTCCCTCATCGAAACCAATATGTATACTTTGTATAGCGATCAAATCGTTTTGATTAAATATTAAAAAAAATGAAATGAATAGATAAGTTATAATATCTTGGGTATATTTGTAAACATGTGAGATATCGTGCTGTTCAGAGTGCATTCCACGTTAATTTGTTTGTCTCATCATACAGTCTACTGTACTGAATGGTTCCGTTGTAATAAGATGAACAAAAACACCTACCACGCCGTCAAAACAGAGGGAAATCAAAGAAACAGGGGTAAAATCCATACCTTTTAGTAAACGAGTAACAGATTTATTGACAAAAATCAGTGGGTTTTGTACTTTTCGAAAGTCCGAATGTTACAAAATATTACCATGTGTAGACTGTCGTCGTTCTATTTTAGACAGACAACGACCACCATTAGATATTATCGGATATGGAGTTTCATAGCTTAGCTATTTCACAATGTTTGTTTTCCTGTGAAATAATTCCACCAATATCCACAAAAGGAACAATCAACTCTTATCTCAGCTTATTGACCATAAAAAAGACAACCACGTATGACGTTGTAAATCCACGTCCTGGCTTAGGACATGCACAACAATGTTTTCTGAGTGTCTTAGCTTTCACACTAATAATAAACCCTCTTTTTCATTCGTTGAATCCTTTGATTGGGTGGTTTGATTTATTGTGCTTAACGCCATTTTCAACAACATTTCAGTTATATCGTGGCGGTCAGTTTTATTGGTGGAGGAAACTGGTGTCCCCATATAAAATCACGGACCAGTGCGAGTTACGGACAAACTGTATCACACAAACTCACAACTTTAGTGGTGATATGCACTGATCGCACAGGTAGTTGTAAATTCAACTACCATACGATCACGACATCGACGGCCCCGAAAACCTTTGACGTTCGAATACGAAGGAATGCTCAATCTCTCATAGCTATCTATATTAACATACATTTGCATAAAGTCAGTATTAAAGATAGGAAAATTAAAATATGAACGACGTAACTCTAGCGCAAATAAATTGATAACTCATTGAATAGATTCAAAAAGTAATTAAAATGCAAATCACATGTGTCAGTTAGGACACCGTACTTCGCAATGCAAGAATGCCCACAACACCAGAGCAAATTGTGTTAAAACTCGTCTGAAATTAATGATATTGTTTCAACAATAAGGACATTACTACATCTTGAAATGTCATATTGTTTTTCTTGTTTTATTAACGTCATTATGATCGGCTTTGTTGAATATAAATCAAACTGTCTACAAACTATTCTAATTTCTTTTAAACGATGACGCACGGTGTGATATGACAATACAACTTGTTCTACTTGTGGCTGTTTGTGCTGTTCAGCTTTAGAACAATGAACTTGTCCAAAAACATTACTTATTAAATTATCAAACTAGCTACATATCCAATCGCCGATCATTGGCTTTAATTGTATTATTACAGTTCCGTTTTCAGCTGGTAGCGCTTACAAATTAATTATTCCGATTAGGATTTTCTCTCTACCATGACTTTGACTTGCTGCGGTTGTTTGGCTTAGTTCACCTTATGGCTGGTCACGTCGTTATCTTTACCATCACCATACGTCCATCGTCGGCTCGTTGTTTTTCGTCTTCGGTAAACGTTTCATTATTAATATCAGAACCACTTTTCACAATGCAATTCGATTTGACAGAATTAGTGCCGGGTTTTATAAACTCAAATATATACTGGAATATAGGATATGAATTAGATCAAGAACGAGACATCATTTACTACAACAAGGTTAAGACTACAGTTGCCACTTGCGGAGCAGAAACAACCTACATTTTCGGGAAAAACTGAAGCCCCCATCCCGGATTTTAGTGGGATTCGTGGTTGTCGATCTTTAGTTTTCTATATAGTGTTATGTATATACTTGTTTGTCCTTTTATCCTTTTTCGTTCAGCCATTGTATTATCTGTCCTTTTATCCTTTTTCGTTCAGCCATTGTATTATCTGTCCTTTTATCCTTTTTCGTTCAGCCATTGTATTATCTGTCCTTTTATCCTTTTTCGTTCAGCCATTGTATTATCTGTCCTTTTATCCTTTTTCGTTCAGCCATTGTATTATCTGTCCTTTTATCCTTTTTCGTTCAGCCATTGTATTATCTGTCCTTTTATCCTTTTTCGTTCAGCCATTGTATTATCTGTCCTTTTATCCTTTTTCGTTCAGCCATTGTATTATCTGTCCTTTTATCCTTTTTCGTTCAGCCATTGTATTATCTGTCCTTTTTCGATTTAAGACTGCTGATTACCCCTTTCCTTATGTATTAAAATGAAACTTAAGGATCAATGTGACAAATTATATTGTCTTCATTGCGTAATTATATAGGCTATGTATAAAGATATAAAACCAAGTTGGGAAGTAAGGATGCGTAATTCGTACTGAAATATTGTTAGTTTGTTGATAATATCGACCAAAGAGCTCAACTAGTAATGCAGATTATACCCCATGACGATACATACCAACGTTTGCCTGGTATGCTCATAGTGGAGAAATAATTACTGCGAGGAATATGTCAGAATATGTCAGAAGCAAAATGCATATCACTGTATGATTGGATACGTATTTGGTAGTGGTATCAAGCACAAAGCAGATAAACATAATGCAATAAAGCTGAAGATATAAAACAAATCTGTGATTTTCCAGGGTTTCATCATGACTTCTCACTTAATTAACAAGAACATCACGATGGGTACCTTTAGTTGAGCAGGAACTACTTTCCCCTCCTGTTTTTGTGTCTTTTTTGGTGGGTTCATATTTCTCAATCTTTAGTTTTCTGTGTAGTGTTTTGTAGAACATTCTTCGTCTTTTTGTCCATTTTGCTTTATTTGTTCTTCGATTTATCCCTTTGGCATCTTCAAACTTTTCTTAGAGTACATAAAATGTCTCTGGAATAACTTTTATAAGACATTCTCACATTCAAAAGATTGGAAAGCCAAATAGATTAAGTCTTTTGGTGTCTAAACAGGATAGATAAAATTGACTATGGTTGCTAATGTCCTAGGGACATTGATCTTAGTCGTGATACAGTACATTATTTAGGAATTGTAAGTTTCAAGCGTAAATATACCTAATAAATAATGCCAGTGTCAAAGGACCGACTACTAATCCGGAGATACCCTCAATATTATGCCATTTCAAAAGTTTAATACATTTTATCTTTCAAAATAAGCATTCGCACATTTCTGTAGAACAGATAATATTTAAATAACGGTATATTTACCATTCGCGAGCATCAGAGTTCACCCCCGTTTGTGGGTGCCTATTTGTTTTCTGTCTGTATGTGTGTGCCCGGTGTTGCCAAGTTCTCTGGATTTTCCATTCTTGATCGCCCCTTTTTCTACGTTCATGTAGAGAAACTTTACATTTTATTTAACAGTCAACCATAAACGTGTTCTGTCTGATGTTGAACCCCTAACACTTGCTTAGATCTTGACCTAAATACAATTTCTAGACTTGTCGTTAATGTATTTTGAAACTACAAGCAAAGGTTTTTAATAAAAAAATATTATATGCAAATTTGAAGCCTGTCAATGAACAAAATTAAACTAGAACATAATTAGATACGTCGTCATTTCTCTTCAATTCCTAAACATCTCAGACTTGAAACATGCAGTTTGATTAAATAGTAAGGAGTGTAGCGTTCATTAATAACATTCAGATTGTATTGAAGGCTGACTTCTGTAATATACCAACTATATAGTTCAATTTAAATGAAAAGATAATGTAGATACAAATGTAATTACCGGTTTAAATGAAGGCGTCTGACAAATATGCATTTTTGTGTTTTATTTTTGTTTGTTTTTAATTTTGTGTGTGTGTAGTTTTCGGTATTTATAGCTAAAGTGATATCTGAGTGGCTATATATCATTATAAGATTACTTTCTGAAAATTATAGTACTCAATTAAAGTGCTTAGAGTAATAAGCTTTTAATGCACCGGATGTACAATTAGCGGACTAACCTTGGTCATGCAAACGCTTTAATAACGTTCACGTGACAATTCCCACAATGAAATCTTTTAACAGTTTCACTTCAAATGAATAAAATACGAAGGTGTTCAACGTTTCCGTTAATAAAATCCCCCGAGACAATTACCTTCCTTAAATGATTAACTGTTTCAATCCTCTTGCATAAGAAAGTGTAAAAAGTATCCAGTGATGTGCTACACGTGACCTTCAAACAAACTCTCCTTCAAATAAGATCAAACATATGACAGAGAACTTAATAAACCCAACATTGTTTTTATCATTTGCATACTATCATGTTTAACCGAAACAATATTAACTTCCTTTTAGAGATATTTCTGTCATTACGTCTAGTAAATTAGAAGTTACAATTTATTGCTAAATTAGCCTTGGTTAATGAGATAGATACATTAAAAGCAACCAGCAATCTCTCTGTTGATTTTTTATAATATGTCGAGACCTTTTCATAGGGCTGATGCTCATTTTCACCATGATTAAGAGAGACCTTTTTGTAGGACTGATGCTCATATTCACCATGATTAAGAGAGACCTTTTGTAGGACTGATGCTCATTTCCACCATGATTAAGAGAGACCTTTATGTTGGACTGATGTTCATTTTCACCATGATTAAGAGAGACATTTTTGTAGGACTGATGCTCATTTCCACCATGATTGAGAGGGACCTTTTTGTAGGACTGATGCTCATTTTCACCATGATTAAGAGACCTTTTGTAGGACTGATGCTCATTTCCACCATGATTAAGAGAGACCTTTTTGTAGGACTGATGCTCATTTTCACCATGATTAAGAGAGACCTTTTGTAGGACTGATGTTCGTTTTCACCATGATTAAGAGAGACCTTTTGTAGGACTGATGCTCATTTTCACCATGATTAAGAGAGACCTTTTTGTAGAACTGATGTTCATTTTCACCATGATTAAGAGAGACCTTTTGTAGGACTGATGCTCATTTTCACCATGATTAAGAGAGACCTTTTTGTAGAACTGATGTTCATTTTCACCATGATTAAGAGAGACCTTTTGTAGGACTGATGCTCATTTTCACCATGATTAAGAGAGACCTTTTTGTAGAACTGATGTTCATTTTCACCATGATTAAGAGAAACTTTTTTATAGGACTGATGCTCATTTTCACCATGATTAAGAGAGACCTTTTGTAGGACTGATGCTCATTTCCACCTGATTATGAGAGACCATTTTGTAGGACTGATGCTCATTTCCACCTGATTAAGAGAGACCTTTTTGTAGGACTGATGTTCATTTTCACCATGATTAAGAGAGACATTTTTGTAGGACTGATGCTCATTTCCACCATGATTAAGAGAGACCTTTTTGTAGGATTGATGTTCATTTTCACCATGATTAAGAGAGACATTTTTGTAGGACTGATGCTCATTTTCACCATGATTAAGAGACCTTTTGTAGGACTGATGTTCATTTCCACCATGATTAAGAGAGACCTTTCTGTAGGACTGATGCTCATTTTCACCATGATTAAGAGAGACCTTTTGTAGGACTGATGTTCATTTTCACCATGATTAAGAAAGACCTTTTTGTAGAACTGATGTTCATTTTCACCATGATTAAAAGAGACCTTTTGTAGGACTGATGCTCATTTTCACCATGATTAAGAGAGACCTTTTGTAGGACTGATGCTCATTTTTACCATGATTAAGAATGTTATTGCCATACCCATTAATTTAAAACGTATTTCGTGTTAATTAGATAATTCATTCTGAGGAAAAATGAAAATTAAAAATAGAACAGTTCTAAAATTAAATCGAAAAATCAAAGAAACAGACGTAAAATGTTTACGCCTAACACACATGATCGTTCACATTCCTGGCCTGGTACAGACAGCTCCATTAAAAGTGACGGGGTAAGATTAGTTACTTAGGCCCAATATTAGACTTGCTACAAGACACATTCTTATTAATAACCCCTTTAAATGACTTGTTGAAATCTTGACTGACCACTAATATTTACTATCCACATCACAAATAATCAGTAAAGAAATGTTGTTAGTAAATACAAATGGTCAGTCAATATTTAGACTTTCATAGCAGCATTTTTAAGTAATTATTAAAACGAAATGGACGTGTAGCAAGTCTAGGCCAACATTAATATAGAAAAAAATCACTGGATAGTTTAAGATGCTATAGGCATCCACAATAATTTACATAATAAATATGTCGTGGTATGCAGTCAATTCTGGCATATAAACATATCTAGATTAACACGACGGGTGCCACTAGTGGCGCAGGAACTGCTTACTATTCCGTAGCACCTGAATTCATCCCCGGTTTTTAGTGGGGTTCGTGTTACTCGATCTTCAGTTTTATGTGTATGTTTTGTAGATCTTTTTTTTTCCTTTTGTCCATTTTCTTTTGGCCATTGTGTTGTCAATCCTTCGATTTACGGATTCCTATTACCCCTTTGGTATTCTCAAGCTCTTCTAAGCGAGGATCGATAACAGGAAAATTACCATTTATTATTCTCTATTTATTTTGGTAAGCTGTAATCAGTTTTAAGCAAGTTTGTGATCGCAATGATCATTCATGCATTTCATATTTGAATTTAATGTTTAGATAAATACTAATTTTCACATTGCCTTTCTGAATAGCTATGTTTTATGCTTCGATTTCACGTTGAACCCATCACAAAAGTGGGGGAATTACCAAATATAAACTGTTTTTTGAGACCAATTTTTTTTTTATAGAAATATCAATTGAATTGTTTTTAAGACCTTGACTTAAATAGCATATTGTTATGGCTGTCATATGTTTTTGCAGTCAATATATTCAAGAAATGTCAATCAAAATGCAAATCATGATATTCAATAATTGTCATTTGTTCTTATAGATCGAACGATAGTCGATGAAAAAAAAAACAGAAAAATTTCTGCACTTAATTTGAGTTTCTAAATATGACTGTCAGACTTGAAACATACCGTTTGGTTAAATAATAAGGAATGTTTCTTTAGCAAATTGTTTTAACGGATAAAAACCTATAATTATAGCTACAATATCAATTTGCATCAGTGAGTAATTGTTGTTTAACACTAAATGAGCAATTTTTCAGCCACGTCATGACCGGTTCAATAAACATTTGGTAATATATTTATACAGGATACTGTTACACATGGTAGTGTTGGAATACCTGGTAGTGTTTACAACTACACATGCAATTGTGTAATTGTAGAATTGATTTAGCAATCTGATTTGTGGATATTTCCAAACTGAATGGTGGATATTCTGAATGAAAACGTAGATATCTCAAAAATCTAGACGAGTTTTCTGGAATAACCTCCATCAGCTACACCCAAAGACAAAATATTTGAAAGCCATATAATTTGTTAAAAAAAATCTATCATTTTGAACGACCACTGCTGACAAACTGTTGGTGTTGAAGTTGCTGCATGCTGCCTCTCTTGTGTAAAGAGTGGGGTATTCTCAAAACAGAAACAAAACGAGCAAACATCATGTAGAAGTCCACGAGGGAGGACTATACCCTAGATCAGCAATACTAGGTCCTATATGAGAGGCGTACATTGAAGGTTAATGGCGTCATTGGCGAATACCTCATGCCATACAGACGTATAACTTATGACGTTTTTGATAATTGTTCATTAATTACACAAACGTTAGTAGATAACTCCTACAAGATATGTCCATGCGGCCTTGCCTTCATACAAGATATGTCCATGTAGCCTTGCCTTCATACAAGATATGTCCATGCAGCCTTGCCTTCATACAAGATATGTCCATGCAGCCTTGCCTTCATACAAGATATGTCCATGCAGCCTTGCCTTCATACAAGATATGTCCATGCAGCCTTGCCTTCATACAAGATATGTCCATGCAACCTTGCCTTCATACAAGATATGTCCATGCAGCCTTGCCTTCATACAAGATATGTCCATGCAGCCTTGCCTTCATACAAGATATGTCCATGCAGCCTTGCCTTCATACAAGATATGTCCATGCAGCCTTGCCTTCATACAAGATATGTCCATGCAGCCTTGCCTTCATACAAGATATGTCCATGCAGCCTTGCCTTCATACAAGATATGTCCATGCAGCCTTGCCTTCATACAAGATATGTCCATGCAGCCTTGCCTTCATACAAGATATGTCCATGCAGCCTTGCCTTCATACAAGATATGTCCATGCGGCCTTGCCTTCATAAAATATTACCGTACGATTGTTATGCTCACACATCAAAAACATCTAATTTTATCAGCAGTTTGATATTAATGGATGAAACAGAAATAAATCATAGAGAACACCTTGATACATGTTAATGTTATTTGTTATACAGCTGGAGTTCTATTAAATACGCTCATACAGATGGGTGATACCCTAAAGCGGCAACACTAGGTTCTGTGTGGGATGGAATACATTGAATGTTAATGGCGTCATTGATGAACATCTCATTACATACGGACATATAGCTGATGAGGTTTTTGTCCTTCAATTGTTCATTAATTACACATATGTCCGTAGATAACTCCCACAAGGTATGTCCATGTGGCCATGCCTTCATTAAAAGAGTTTGAAAAAATCATACAACTGGAGTTCTATTAAATATTTTAGGACTAATAAATCATCTGTTGCAAATAATTCAATTGTAGACAATTGCTTTTCCAGAATAAATGTTTTCAATATGTTTTAATACATTTTGAACATGCATCATATCTAAGTTATCTTGATATTTAAATAACAAAAGTCATCGTCCTCGACTAAGAGTATATGAAACTTATATCGCTCGCTCTGTGTTGGTGGTTCTAATCGTCCTGTCACCTTATCACCTGTTACTACATTCTATCGGACAGTGGGCCGCTATTTACTATCATACAACGAAATAAGGCCAGCAAACCATTGGACTTCGCGTGTGTGTATGGACCGCCGTGGAGTACATACATGTGCAAAATATTCAATAACATTGCAATGTAAAAAGGCATTCTCTTTTACATTATAAGTGATGTAAATTTTCATTTTAGCTGAAATTATGAATTATATTTATAATGAAATTTGTTTGCTTTGACCAATCAGAAATTTGAATTGCTTCTGAACACTTTCTTGCATGATCGCTTGAAACGAAATAAATTATTTTGACGAGCAGTTCCGTATGAGATGTTTCAGGTCGTTCGATCAGAAACAAAAATTGCCCATAGCAGCCATGTATTTCATCCAATAATAACAACATGGTGTAGTGTTGTAGGGGACCTGTCATGATCATTTCTGCAAAGTTCAGTTACATTTAGTGGAGTGGCTTAGTGATGATAAAACTATGAAACGCTAAAGACGAACGATCGAAGACGGATCCATTTGAATGGTTTAACTCACTCGGTCTTTGAAAAGTTGAGCAAAATATACAGTGTACGTTTTATATAAAGTTTCATGTCAGTACCTTTTGTGATTTATGTGGAGTTCAGAATACAGTGGTGTTGTTATTTAGGAAGCTTATTACTCTTAAGAAAATATGCCCTTCAACAAATTTCATAAAACCTTATGCGATAATAAAATGAAAAATATAAAATAGCACACTATCGGAACAGTTGTAAAATCTAATAGAAAATCGTAGAGAGAGGCAAAATTGATAACCACAATACAACAATATATGAGGCTCACTGCTTGGTGGAGGCACTTGAATAAAAAGTGGATACGCTAGTTGTATGGGCCCGAGCCTCCACTGCGACGCAGATATAATATATCAAGTATCAACTAACATGTAAAGATGAATTTTCCCAGAGTACTTTCAATAAGTGACAGATGTATAAATGTATAATCACGAATATCAGTTTGTCTTTGCCCTTGTCATCGTGAAATATGGAAGGACCAAATAAAAGTATAATTTATCATTTCTGCTTGTCTGTTTATTTTTCTTACAACATTTAATATTGATTCCTCTTTTTTTTCAATTTCAATTCGTTCATATTGGCTTTTAATGAATGAATGTGTTTGAAATAACATTCTATTTATCATTCAATTTTTCTTAATTACTATATCAATAATAATGTGCTTAATATCAATATTCAGTAAGATACAAATGCAAATTAGATTTTTCAGGTTTTCAAAATCAAATGTGCATGTCGAATAATTTTCTCCCAGTATTGATAATTGTGTAGTGTTTTGTACATCATTGTTCGTCATTTTTCTTCTGGACATTGTGTTGTCTGTCCTTCAATTTACGGATTCTGATTACCCCTTTGGTATCTTCAAACTCTTCTTAATATTCTTCTTTAAATTATCATCGTTTAATCTTAAATACTACTTTCTCAATACAATATTACCAACTTCCATAGGATGTTGGACTATGCGTTTAAATTCCATGTGTTCGTGTTTTTCAAAAACAAGTTTTTCATTATAAAATTCAACCTGCTGAATGATCCGTAAAAATATCATGCACGTGAAGAACCATTTCAAGGTCAATGATCCAACATTCAACCAAGAAAACACCAAAGGATTCGCTCCAAAAACATAAACAAGTGAGTTGTCTTTTCTTACTTATCTGAATTTATTGATCAGTTGCTTTTGCAATACAGTATGTTATTGACCTGTCAAAAGTTAAGCATTACACAGAAAGTTAAGAAATACATTAAACGTATACTTTGTTTTATTTATTTATCGTACCTCTAGAATTTCTTTCATAATGAGCATAATTTAATTGATGTGTTATCAAACCGTATGTTACAAATTAATAATGAAACTTTACTTATTTTTTAATCAATCGTTCTGTTTCATGTCTTAAATGTTTGGAATATCAAATTAACTACAGATGCATTTAAACGTCTTGAGATCTCAACTACATTCCATTGCAAATTTGTAGTTAACTGTAGAATGCAAATTCTGAAAGAGTCTGCATAAATGGTCTTTTTAGACTTTCGCCATAACATATGTCCGTCGTCGTCCATCGACTTAAACTTAACAAAAACCGTCTCCTCTGAAACGAAGTGATAATTTTTAACCATAGTTAGGATGAATCATCTCTTGTGTCCGATCATCCCGTGAATTGTCAATCATGGTTTCCGTAACTATAAATAGATCACAGGGTGTAAAGGTCAAATACACTTGCCAAACAATATGAGGTGAATAAAATTTGGCCGAAAATAGGTAAATTTAGAATGACTTTGACAAGAATAATTTGAAAATTGCCTGAAAACACAGTGTCAATTTCATCAAAACGTATGTGGCTTTCTTTTAAAAATGTATCCAACGACCACGATCTCCAGCTAAGATGTCCGCCTTTATTATATCATAGTTTCCCTTAAATGGCAAAAGCCGCTATATTTTAAATTGAAATTAGCTGTAATTTATATTGAAACTTTATGTTTCCGAGTTGTTCAATATATTTCGATCTTAGACGTGAAATTTGTAATTATGTAGAATTTTGCCGCAAATACAAATTATATCGTCCGACATCGTATTCATTTGGTTCAAATCTTCTTCTATGAAACCATTGAGCTAATTCAGGGTTGAACAAACGTAAAGCCTTTTGGCGGATTTTGCAAATAATATGCAAATCAGCTAGGCGAAACATACTGCAGATAATCTTTGGTTTTACTATGCTTAATTTGGTTGTGTTTTGTTTTTCTAGGGGTGATCGTATGGTTGTTAGATTTATATTTACGTTGTAGCTATATAATCAGTGCCCATATCCTATAAATATATGGGTTCTAACTTCGATTCTTGCCAATTGAGAGGCGTACTCTATATAATGTTAATGTGATAAGGGTTTTCTGTGACTTGCGTCAATTCGTTGGTGTTCTCTGGGTACTCCTGTTATCTCCACCAATATAGCTACAATATTACACAACAAATCGCTGAACAATAATAATGGATAACTACGTAATTGTGCCAATGCATTACAATAAATAAACGTTAGGGAATACCGAAGGGGCAATCACAAATGGACAATCCAGAGAAACTGGCATCATCGAGTACGCAAGACGAAGACAAACAAAACACAACACTTTATGTGTTGGACAACATTATGCGCAGATAACGTAAATAAGACATGAGTCACCTTGTAAAGACGAACCGAGCATAGTTTTTATGAGGAAATCGTAAGGGACATCACAGGATATTAGAAATTAGTTCTTAATATATATTCACAATTCTCGACGTTTATAAAAATATATCTCTTCAATTTTGTTTCTGCAAACATTATACACAATTCTTATTTGGATTTTCTAGTTCAATGATAATAATTTAATAACAGGGTGACATTTGAGACATAATACATTTTTCGCGTGCATATGTCTTGATGTTTTATAGAAATATTTCAGATTTATCAGATTGTTGTATTCATTAAGTGTTAAATGTTTTTTGTCTACTCCACAACGGTTTTTTAATTATTTCCCTTCATTCCCAATATTTTACTGTATCCAGGTTAAACATCTCAATAAGCGAAGCAACTAAATACAAGAGTGATAGTTTATAAAAGCGTAGATATCAAATTCAGTGCCCACGCCGCATTTCTGGTATAACCTTCATTTAGGTAGGTTCAAAGTAAAAAGATTGGAAAGTCAAATACAGTGGTAGTCTTTGGGAGCCTAAGCATGATAGCAAAAATCGGTCACATATGTATAAAATGCTTCATTATAATGAGTCATATATTGTGCTATCATACTTTAAGTTTCTAGTTACAGGAGTAGCCCCATGGTGATACGTTTTCACTAATGTATCTTATAAAATCAATTTAAATATCAAAATACGTTGGTTTTTTTTGTTTTGTTTTTAAATTTATATAAAGTATTCTTTGAAGATGAATATTTACGAAAATAGTAGATTATACTTGATTATGTTTCCGTTTCTGTCTTTTGTCGCATCCAGACACAATTCATAGGAAACCATCAGGATCAGTAAATGCCATCAAATAACTGTATTCATTTCTGTAGTGTACACAGTTTCAAATTGCTCTATTTTGAAACAAACCTGGATAAAGCATTCATTTTGTTCAATTATTGAAAATCTCCAAATGCCATTAAATGACTTATTTTGATTGGTTTTAAAGTAGTTCGTCCTAGCTTCTGGGTGTCTGTAATACAAATGATCAATATTATGTAATTTAAAATAAATAATCATACAATTAGGCCATGTTGGAGGGGTGTTGTTTATCGTAGAGAAATATCGGTATTACAAATATTGTTGTTTATTATTTATCAAGCAAAATAATAGGTTTATTAATATAGCATACAGAGAAATGGAAGATCCCTGCATTTTTAGTAAGACAATAGGAATTAATCATGGATGTAAAATATAGGACGGTATATGCTTAGCACTGTGGAGCACATTGTGTAGATAATGAAAATAAGAAAATCGCAGGTTCAATCAAGAATTAACAATAGAACTTCCGGTAACGACCATGTTGGGCTACCACGAAAAAAATCAATCCTAATAAAGTACGTCTAGTGCCATAAATCACGGTGGAAAATTGTGATCAATGACATTGTGTAAGAAGAGTTCCACCATCATTACGACAGAGAAACTTTTCATGTGACATTCATTTATATTTTTGATATATAAGGTTATTTGCTGTGGAGTGTGAGTCCTGTTTACCGCCGCACGAGTATCTCAATTGAACAATGTCTAACAAAAACGTACCCGCATTCTAATGTAACGACTGTGCCGATATTACAACATGCTTTGAGAAGTTTTATATCCATATAAACACCGAGGTAGAAATGCTAAAATAAAACAACAACAGGTTGAAAATAGAGTAGAGGTAATTGAAAGCCATATGGAACTAGTCAACAACGAATTCCAAGAAATGCATAATAAACACATTCCAAATCTGGAAAGTAAAACAGAAAAAGAAGAAATAGAAAGAACTAAACTAGAACTGTGGGGACGTAGGTGGAATGTTGTGATAAGGGGTGTTAGTGGTGAACGAGTAGACAGGGAATTCTTTAAGATCATCCAAACGCTTGTTCGACAATGTTTACACGAAGTGTTGAAATTTACTAAAGAACGTGCTTCCTCTATGCTCTTTAAAGCAGTACACCGGCTACCATCTGCAGATGAGATCAAAAGAAATATTATATTGAGGCTATCGAGTTTGCTCTATAGGGATGACATTCTGGTAGCCGCCACTAAAATTTCGCCGGGCCCAGGTTATAGTGATATGCCAGATTTGGCACCGTCCCTTTCGATATTGCGTGGTAACCTTGTGGTGGAAAGACGTGCGATGTCGATGTCGATGCCAGAAAGAGGCAGAAAATGCAAACTGATATATCTACGTGAACCAACTTGCGCTAAATTGAAAATGAAGAAACAGAGTAACAATTGAACTCTACGGTTTTTTGCTTATGAGTATTAAATAATCATATTTACTACCAATTAATTAGTTTTACATGTACCTTTGTTTCTTTATTTATCTTGAATAGTATGTTATTATTTTAATAATTGTGTTTAATGTGTGTATGTGTAAAATAATGAGTTTATGTTTGTAAATAAATGGGGGTACTGCCATGATAAATATTGAGACATTCGGAACCTCTTTTTTGTGTTACTATATATAACGTGTCTACCTTGTGTCGAAAAACAATTGACAATTCTGAACATGGGCAACATCTGGCACAAGACACAGAACGAAGGCAAATAAAATAAAAATAACACAAAAATACTATAAAGAAGAGCAACACAGATCCCAACAAAGAACCCACAAAGTGATCCCAGGTGCTCGCTAAAGGTAAGCAGTTTCTGTTTCTTATTAGACACTTGTCGCTTTACTCATAGTCCAGACCGGTTAAAGTTTTGTCGGCGGTAGAGGACAAACACCTACATAAAATGGGAAGGATCTATTGCCATTTGAGAAAAGGATATTTTGTATCAATCAACAAATTGGTGACGACGATGTTTGTAGCGATGACTTCAATCTGAGTAGCTTTTGCATAAGCGGTTGTGCCTTGTCCAGAAAATCAATGCGCTGTAGCTGTATTATTATAGCAGTTGTTGACTGGACTTTTCCTGTTTTAGTTGTCTTTGTCTTTGTACTGTTGTTGTCTGTTGTTTCTTTTGGCTTTGTACTGTTGTTGTTCTTTATTTGTTTGTTTTGCCTTTGTACTGTTGTTGTCCTTTATTTGTTTGTTTTGCCTTTGTACTGTTGTTGTCCTTTATTTGTTTGTTTTGCCTTTGTACTGTTGTTGTCCTTTATTTGTTTTGCCTTTGTACCGTTGTTATCTCTTGTTTGTATCACCTTTATTGTTGCTATCAGTTTTGCATTTGTACCGTTATTGTAATGTCTGTTTTTGTAGTCTTGTTTTGATTTACCTGTCCTTGTACTAATTGGTTTGGTTTTTGTGTTTGTATTTTGTCTCTCTCTTTGTACTATTGTTATCTTCTGTTTCGTTTGACTCTGTACTGTTGTACTATTGTTATCTTCTGTTTCGTTTGACTCTGTACCGTTGTACTATTGTTATCTTCTGTTTCGTTTGACTCTGTACTGTTGTACTATTGTTATCGTCTGTTTCGTTTGACTCTGTACTGTTGTACTATTGTTATCTTCTGTTTCGGTTGACTCTGTACTGTTGTACTATTGTTATCTTCTGTTTCGGTTGACTCTGTACTGTTGTACTATTGTTATCTTCTGTTTCGGTTGACTCTGCACTGTTGTTCTATTGTTATCTTCTGTTTTGTTAGACTCTGTACTGTTGTACTATTGTTATCTTCTGTTTCGTTGGACTCTGTACTGTTGTACTATTGTTATCTTCTGTTTCGTTGGACTCTGTACTGTTGTACTATTGTTAACTTCTGTTTCGTTTGACTCTGTACCGTTGTACTGTTGTTATCTTCTGTTTCGTTTGACTCTGTACTGTTGTACTATTGTTATCTTCTGTTTCGTTGGACTCTGTACTGTTGTACTATTGTTATCTTCTGTTTCGTTGGACTCTGTACTGTTGTACTATTGTTATCTTCTGTTTCGTTGGACTCTGTACCGTTGTACTATTATTATCTTCTGTTTCGTTGGACTCTGTACTGTTGTACTATTGTTATCTTCTGTTTCGTTGGACTCTGTACTGTTGTAATATTGTTATCTTCTGTTTCGTTGGACTCTGTACTGTTGTACTATTGTTATCTTCTGTTTCGTTGGACTCTGTACCGTTGTACTATTGTTATCTTCTGTTTCGTTGGACTCTGTACTGTTGTACTATTGTTATCTTCTGTTTCGTTGGACTCTGTACTGTTGTACTATTGTTATCTTCTGTTTCGTTGGACTCTGTACTGTTGTACTATTGTTATCTTCTGTTTCGTTGGACTCTGTACCGTTGTACTATTATTATCTTCTGTTTCGTTGGACTCTGTACTGTTGTACTATTGTTATCTTCTGTTTCGTTGGACTCTGTACTGTTGTAATATTGTTATCTTCTGTTTCGTTGGACTCTGTACTGTTGTACTATTGTTATCTTCTGTTTCGTTGGACTCTGTACCGTTGTACTATTGTTATCTTCTGTTTCGTTGGACTCTGTACTGTTGTACTATTGTTATCTTCTGTTTCGTTGGACTCTGTACTGTTGTACTATTGTTATCTTCTGTTTCGTTGGACTCTGTACCGTTGTACTATTATTATCTTCTGTTTCGTTGGACTCTGTACTGTTGTACTATTGTTATCTTCTGTTTCGTTGGACTCTGTACCGTTGTACTATTGTTATCTTCTGTTTCGTTGGACTCTGTACTGTTGTACTATTGTTATCTTCTGTTTCGTTGGACTCTGTACTGTTGTACTATTGTTATCTTCTGTTTCGTTGGACTCTGTACTGTTGTACTATTGTTATCTTCTGTTTCGTTGGACTCTGTACCGTTGTACTATTGTTATCTTCTGTTTCGTTGGACTCTGTACCGTTGTACTATTGTTATCTTCTGTTTCGTTGGACTCTGTACTGTTGTACTATTGTTATCTTCTGTTTCGTTGGACTCTGTACTGTTGTACTATTGTTATCTTCTGTTTCGTTGGACTCTGTACCGTTGTACTATTGTTATCTTCTGTTTCGTTGGACTCTGTACTGTTGTACTATTGTTATCTTCTGTTTCGTTGGACTCTGTACCGTTGTACTATTGTTATCTTCTGTTTCTTTGGACTCTGTACTGTTGTACTATTGTTATCTTCTGTTTCGTTGGACTCTGTACTGTTGTACTATTGTTATCTTCTGTTTCGTTGGACTCTGTACTGTTGTACTATTGTTATCTTCTGTTTCGTTGGACTCTGTACTGTTGTACTATTGTTATCTTCTGTTTCGTTTGACTCTGTACTGTTGTACTATTGTTATCTTCTGTTTCGTTTGACTCTGTACTGTTGTACTATTGTTATCTTCTGTTTCGTTTGACTCTGTACTGTTGTACTATTGTTATCTTCTGTTTCGTTTGACTCTGTACTGTTGTACTATTGTTATCTTCTGTTTCGTTGGACTCTGTACTGTTGTACTATTGTTATCTTCTGTTTCGTTTGACTCTGTACTGTTGTACTATTGTTATCTTCTGTTTCGTTTGACTCTGTACTGTTGTACTATTGTTATCTTCTGTTTCGTTTGACTCTGTACTGTTGTACTATTGTTATCTTCTGTTTCGTTTGACTCTGTACTGTTGTTATCATCTGTTTCGTTTGACTCTGTACTGTTGTACTATTGTTATCTTCTGTTTCGTTGGACTCTGTACTGTTGTACTATTGTTATCTTCTGTTTCGTTTGACTCTGTACTGTTGTACTATTGTTATCTTCTGTTTCGTTTGACTCTGTACTGTTGTACTATTGTTATCTTCTGTTTCGTTGGACTCTGTACTGTTGTACTATTGTTATCTTCTGTTTCGTTTGACTCTGTACTGTTGTTATCTTCTGTTTCGTTTGACTCTGTACTGTTGTACTATTGTTATCTTCTGTTTCGTTTGACTCTGTACTGTTGTTATCTTCTGTTTCGTTTGACTCTGTACCGTTGTACTATTGTTATCTTCTGTTTCGTTGGACTCTGTACTGTTGTACTATTGTTATCTTCTGTTTCGTTGGACTCTGTACCGTTGTACTATTATTATCTTCTGTTTCGTTGGACTCTGTACTGTTGTACTATTGTTATCTTCTGTTTCGTTGGACTCTGTACTGTTGTAATATTGTTATCTTCTGTTTCGTTGGACTCTGTACTGTTGTACTATTGTTATCTTCTGTTTCGTTGGACTCTGTACTGTTGTACTATTGTTATCTTCTGTTTCGTTGGACTCTGTACCGTTGTACTATTGTTATCTTCTGTTTCGTTGGACTCTGTACTGTTGTACTATTGTTATCTTCTGTTTCGTTGGACTCTGTACTGTTGTACTATTGTTATCTTCTGTTTCGTTGGACTCTGTACCGTTGTACTATTGTTATCTTCTGTTTCGTTGGACTCTGTACTGTTGTACTATTGTTATCTTCTGTTTCGTTGGACTCTGTACTGTTGTACTATTGTTATCTTCTGTTTCGTTGGACTCTGTACTGTTGTACTATTGTTATCTTCTGTTTCGTTGGACTCTGTACCGTTGTACTATTGTTATCTTCTGTTTCGTTGGACTCTGTACCGTTGTACTATTGTTATCTTCTGTTTCGTTGGACTCTGTACTGTTGTACTATTGTTATCTTCTGTTTCGTTGGACTCTGTACCGTTGTACTATTGTTATCTTCTGTTTCGTTGGACTCTGTACCGTTGTACTATTGTTATCTTCTGTTTCGTTGGACTCTGTACTGTTGTACTATTGTTATCTTCTGTTTCGTTGGACTCTGTACTGTTGTACTATTGTTATCTTCTGTTTCGTTGGACTCTGTACTGTTGTACTATTGTTATCTTCTGTTTCGTTTGACTCTGTACTGTTGTACTATTGTTATCTTCTGTTTCGTTTGACTCTGTACTGTTGTACTATTGTTATCTTCTGTTTCGTTTGACTCTGTACTGTTGTACTATTGTTATCTTCTGTTTCGTTTGACTCTGTACTGTTGTACTATTGTTATCTTCTGTTTCGTTTGACTCTGTACTGTTGTACTATTGTTATCTTCTGTTTCGTTGGACTTTGTACTGTTGTACTATTGTTATCTTCTGTTTCGTTTGACTCTGTATTGTTGTACTATTGTTATCTTCTGTTTTGTTTGACTCTGTACTGTTGTTATCATCTGTTTCGTTTGACTCTGTACTGTTGTACTATTGTTATCTTCTGTTTCGTTGGACTCTGTACTGTTGTACTATTGTTATCTTCTGTTTCGTTTGACTCTGTACTGTTGTACTATTGTTATCTTCTGTTTCGTTTGACTCTGTACTGTTGTACTATTGTTATCTTCTGTTTCGTTTGACTCTGTACTGTTGTTATCTTCTGTTTCGTTTGACTCTGTACCGTTGTACTATTGTTATCTTCTGTTTCGTTGGACTCTGTACTGTTGTACTATTGTTATCTTCTGTTTCGTTTGACTCTGTACTGTTGTTATCTTCTGTTTCGTTTGACTCTGTACCGTTGTACTATTGTTATCTTCTGTTTCGTTTGACTCTGTACTGTTGTACTATTGTTATCTTCTGTTTCGTTTGACTCTGTACTGTTGTTATCTTCTGTTTCGTTTGACTCTGTACCGTTGTACTATTGTTATCTTCTGTTTCGTTGGACTCTGTACTGTTGTACTATTGTTATCTTCTGTTTCGTTTGACTCTGTACTGTTGTACTATTGTTATCTTCTGTTTCGTTTGACTCTGTACTGTTGTACTATTGTTATCTTCTGTTTCGTTTGACTCTGTACTGTTGTACTATTGTTATCTTCTGTTTCGTTGGACTCTGTACTGTTGTACTATTGTTATCTTCTGTTTCGTTAGACTCTGTACTGTTGTACTATTGTTATCTTCTGTTTTGTTTGACTCTGTACTGTTGTACTATTGCTATCTTCTGTTTCGTTTGACTTTTGTACTATTGTACTATTATTATCTTTTGTTTCGGTTGACTCTGTACTGTTGTACTATTGTTATCATCTGTTTCGTTTGACTCTGTACCGTTCTACTATTGTTATCTTCTGTTTCGTTGGACTCTGTACTGTTGTACTATTGTTATCTTCTGTTTCGTTTGACTCTGTAGTGTTGTACTATTGTTATCTTTTGATTCGTTTGACTCTGTACTGTTGTACTATTGTTATCTTCTGTTTCGTTTGACTCTGTACTGTTGTACTATTGTTATCTTCTGTTTCGTTAGACTCTGTACTGTTGTACTATTGTTATCTGCTGTTTCGTTTGACTCTGTACTGTTGTACTATTGTTATCTTCTGTTTCGTTTGACTCTGTACTGTTGTAATATTGTTATCTTCTGTTTCGTTAGACACTGTACTGTTGTACTATTGTTATCTTCTGTTTCGTTTGACTCTGAACTGTTGTTATCTGCTGTTTCGTTTGACTCTGTACTGCTGTACTATTGTTATCTTCTGTTTCGTTTGACTCTGTACTATTGTTATCTGCTGTTTCGTTTGACTCTGTACTGTTGTACTATTGTTATCTTCTGTTTCGTTTGACTGTACTGTTGTACTATTGGTATCTTCTGTTTCGTTTGACTCTGTACTGTTGTAATATTGGTATCTTCTGTTTCGTTAGACACTGTACTGTTGTACTATTGTTATCTTCTGTTTCGTTAGACTCTGTACTATTGTTATCTTCTGTTTCGTTGGACTCTGTACTGTTGTACTATTGTTATCTTCTGTTTCGTTTGACTCTGTACTGTTGTACTATTGTTATCTTCTGTTTCGTTTGACTCTGTACTATTGTTATCTGCTGTTTCGTTTGACTCTGTACTGTTGTACTATTGTTATCTTCTGTTTCGTTTGACTCTGTACTGTTGTACTATTGTTATCTTCTGTTTCGTTTGACTCTGTACTGTTGTTATCTTCTGTTTCGTTTGACACTGTACCGTTGTACTATTGTTATCTTCTGTTTCGTTGGACTCTGTACTGTTGTACTATTGTTATCTTCTGTTTCGTTTGACTCTGTACTGTTGTTATCTTCTGTTTCGTTTGACTCTGTACCGTTGTACTATTGTTATCTTCTGTTTCGTTGGACTCTGTACTGTTGTACTATTGTTATCTTCTGTTTCGTTTGACTCTGTACTGTTGTACTATTGTTATCTTCTGTTTCGTTTGACTCTGTACTGTTGTACTATTGTTATCTTCTGTTTCGTTTGACTCTGTACTGTTGTACTATTGTTATCTTCTGCTTCGTTGGACTCTGTACTGTTGTACTATTGTTATCTTCTGTTTCGTTAGAATCTGTACTGTTGTACTATTGTTATCTTCTGTTTTGTTTGACTCTGTACTGTTGTACTATTGCTATCTTCTGTTTCGTTTGACTTTTGTACTGTTGTACTATTATTATCTTCTGTTTCGGTTGACTCTGTACTGTTGTACTATTGTTATCATCTGTTTCGTTTGACTCTGTACTGTTGTACTATTGTTATCTTCTGTTTCGTTGGACTCTGTACTGTTGTATTATTGTTATCTTCTGTTTCGTTGGACTCTGTACTGTTGTAATATTGTTATCTTCTGTTTCGTTGGACTCTGTACTGTTGTACTATTGTTATCTTCTGTTTCGTTGGACTCTGTACCGTTGTACTATTGTTATCTTCTGTTTCGTTGGACTCTGTACTGTTGTACTATTGTTATCTTCTGTTTCGTTGGACTCTGTACTGTTGTACTATTGTTATCTTCTGTTTCGTTGGACTCTGTACTGTTGTACTATTGTTATCTTCTGTTTCGTTGGACTCTGTACCGTTGTACTATTATTATCTTCTGTTTCGTTGGACTCTGTACTGTTGTACTATTGTTATCTTCTGTTTCGTTGGACTCTGTACTGTTGTACTATTGTTATCTTCTGTTTCGTTGGACTCTGTACTGTTGTACTATTGTTATCTTCTGTTTCGTTGGACTCTGTACTGTTGTACTATTGTTATCTTCTGTTTCGTTTGACTCTGTACTGTTGTACTATTGTTATCTTCTGTTTCGTTTGACTCTGTACTGTTGTACTATTGTTATCTTCTGTTTCGTTTGACTCTGTACTGTTGTACTATTGTTATCTTCTGTTTCGTTTGACTCTGTACTGTTGTACTATTGTTATCTTCTGTTTCGTTTGACTCTGTACTGTTGTACTATTGTTATCTTCTGTTTCGTTGGACTCTGTACTGTTGTACTATTGTTATCTTCTGTTTCGTTTGACTCTGTATTGTTGTACTATTGTTATCTTCTGTTTTGTTTGACTCTGTACTGTTGTTATCATCTGTTTCGTTTGACTCTGTACTGTTGTACTATTGTTATCTTCTGTTTCGTTGGACTCTGTACTGTTGTACTATTGTTATCTTCTGTTTCGTTTGACTCTGTACTGTTGTACTATTGTTATCTTCTGTTTCGTTTGACTCTGTACTGTTGTACTATTGTTATCTTCTGTTTCGTTTGACTCTGTACTGTTGTTATCTTCTGTTTCGTTTGACTCTGTACCGTTGTACTATTGTTATCTTCTGTTTCGTTGGACTCTGTACTGTTGTACTATTGTTATCTTCTGTTTCGTTTGACTCTGTACTGTTGTTATCTTCTGTTTCGTTTGACTCTGTACCGTTGTACTATTGTTATCTTCTGTTTCGTTTGACTCTGTACTGTTGTACTATTGTTATCTTCTGTTTCGTTTGACTCTGTACTGTTGTTATCTTCTGTTTCGTTTGACTCTGTACCGTTGTACTATTGTTATCTTCTGTTTCGTTGGACTCTGTACTGTTGTACTATTGTTATCTTCTGTTTCGTTTGACTCTGTACTGTTGTACTATTGTTATCTTCTGTTTCGTTTGACTCTGTACTGTTGTACTATTGTTATCTTCTGTTTCGTTTGACTCTGTACTGTTGTACTATTGTTATCTTCTGTTTCGTTGGACTCTGTACTGTTGTACTATTGTTATCTTCTGTTTCGTTAGACTCTGTACTGTTGTACTATTGTTATCTTCTGTTTTGTTTGACTCTGTACTGTTGTACTATTGCTATCTTCTGTTTCGTTTGACTTTTGTACTGTTGTACTATTATTATCTTCTGTTTCGGTTGACTCTGTACTGTTGTACTATTGTTATCATCTGTTTCGTTTGACTCTGTACTGTTCTACTATTGTTATCTTCTGTTTCGTTGGACTCTGTACTGTTGTACTATTGTTATCTTCTGTTTCGTTTGACTCTGTAGTGTTGTACTATTGTTATCTTTTGATTCGTTTGACTCTGTACTGTTGTACTATTGTTATCTTCTGTTTCGTTTGACTCTGTACTGTTGTACTATTGTTATCTGCTGTTTCGTTTGACTCTGTACCGTTGTACTATTGTTATCTTCTGTTTCGTTTGACTCTGTACTGTTGTAATATTGTTATCTTCTGTTTCGTTAGACACTGTACTGTTGTACTATTGTTATCTTCTGTTTCGTTTGACTCTGAACTGTTGTTATCTGCTGTTTCGTTTGACTCTGTACTGCTGTACTATTGTTATCTTCTGTTTCGTTTGACTCTGTACTATTGTTATCTGCTGTTTCGTTTGACTCTGTACTGTTGTACTATTGTTATCTTCTGTTTCGTTTGACTGTACTGTTGTACTATTGGTATCTTCTGTTTCGTTTGACTCTGTACTGTTGTAATATTGGTATCTTCTGTTTCGTTAGACACTGTACTGTTGTACTATTGTTATCTTCTGTTTCGTTAGACTCTGTACTATTGTTATCTTCTGTTTCGTTGGACTCTGTACTGTTGTACTATTGTTATCTTCTGTTTCGTTTGACTCTGTACTGTTGTACTATTGTTATCTTCTGTTTCGTTTGACTCTGTACTATTGTTATCTGCTGTTTCGTTTGACTCTGTACTGTTGTACTATTGTTATCTTCTGTTTCGTTTGACTCTGTACTGTTGTACTATTGTTATCTTCTGTTTCGTTTGACTCTGTACTGTTGTTATCTTCTGTTTCGTTTGACACTGTACCGTTGTACTATTGTTATCTTCTGTTTCGTTGGACTCTGTACTGTTGTACTATTGTTATCTTCTGTTTCGTTTGACTCTGTACTGTTGTTATCTTCTGTTTCGTTTGACTCTGTACCGTTGTACTATTGTTATCTTCTGTTTCGTTGGACTCTGTACTGTTGTACTATTGTTATCTTCTGTTTCGTTTGACTCTGTACTGTTGTACTATTGTTATCTTCTGTTTCGTTTGACTCTGTACTGTTGTACTATTGTTATCTTCTGTTTCGTTTGACTCTGTACTGTTGTACTATTGTTATCTTCTGCTTCGTTGGACTCTGTACTGTTGTACTATTGTTATCTTCTGTTTCGTTAGAATCTGTACTGTTGTACTATTGTTATCTTCTGTTTTGTTTGACTCTGTACTGTTGTACTATTGCTATCTTCTGTTTCGTTTGACTTTTGTACTGTTGTACTATTATTATCTTCTGTTTCGGTTGACTCTGTACTGTTGTACTATTGTTATCATCTGTTTCGTTTGACTCTGTACTGTTGTACTATTGTTATCTTCTGTTTCGTTGGACTCTGTACTGTTGTATTATTGTTATCTTCTGTTTCGTTGGACTCTGTACTGTTGTAATATTGTTATCTTCTGTTTCGTTGGACTCTGTACTGTTGTACTATTGTTATCTTCTGTTTCGTTGGACTCTGTACCGTTGTACTATTGTTATCTTCTGTTTCGTTGGACTCTGTACTGTTGTACTATTGTTATCTTCTGTTTCGTTGGACTCTGTACTGTTGTACTATTGTTATCTTCTGTTTCGTTGGACTCTGTACTGTTGTACTATTGTTATCTTCTGTTTCGTTGGACTCTGTACCGTTGTACTATTATTATCTTCTGTTTCGTTGGACTCTGTACTGTTGTACTATTGTTATCTTCTGTTTCGTTGGACTCTGTACTGTTGTACTATTGTTATCTTCTGTTTCGTTGGACTCTGTACCGTTGTACTATTGTTATCTTCTGTTTCGTTGGACTCTGTACTGTTGTACTATTGTTATCTTCTGTTTCGTTGGACTCTGTACTGTTGTACTATTGTTATCTTCTGTTTCGTTGGACTCTGTACCGTTGTACTATTATTATCTTCTGTTTCGTTGGACTCTGTACCGTTGTACTATTATTATCTTCTGTTTCGTTGGACTCTGTACTGTTGTACTATTGTTATCTTCTGTTTCGTTGGACTCTGTACTGTTGTTCTATTGTTATCTTCTGTTTCGTTAGACTCTGCACTGTTGTTCTATTGTTATCTTCTGTTTCGTTTGACTCTGCACTGTTGTTCTATTGTTATCTTCTGTTTCGTTAGATTCTGCACTGTTGTTCTATTGTTATCTTCTGTTTCGTTTGACTCTGTACTGTTGTTATCTTCTGTTTCGTTTGACTCTGTACCGTTGTACTATTGTTATCTTCTGTTTCGTTGGACTCTGTACTGTTGTACTATTGTTATCTTCTGTTTCGTTTGACTCTGTACTGTTGTTATCTTCTGTTTCGTTTGACTCTGTACCGTTGTACTATTGTTATCTTCTGTTTCGTTTGACTCTGTACTGTTGTACTATTGTTATCTTCTGTTTCGTTGGACTCTGTACCGTTGTACTATTGTTATCTTCTGTTTCGTTTGACTCTGTACCGTTGTACTATTGTTATCTTCTGTTTCGTTGGACTCTGTACTGTTGTACTATTGTTATCTTCTGTTTCGTTTGACTCTGTACTGTTGTACTATTGTTATCTTCTGTTTCGTTTGACTCTGTACTGTTGTACTATTGTTATCTTCTGTTTCGTTTGACTCTGTACTGTTGTACTATTGTTATCTTCTGTTTCGTTGGACTCTGTACTGTTGTACTATTGTTATCTTCTGTTTCGTTAGACTCTGTACTGTTGTACTATTGTTATCTTCTGTTTTGTTTGACTCTGTACTGTTGTACTATTGCTATCTTCTGTTTCGTTTGACTTTTGTACTATTGTACTATTATTATCTTCTGTTTCGGTTGACTCTGTACTGTTGTACTATTGTTATCATCTGTTTCGTTTGACTCTGTACTGTTCTACTATTGTTATCTTCTGTTTCGTTGGACTCTGTACTGTTGTACTATTGTTATCTTCTGTTTCGTTTGACTCTGTAGTGTTGTACTATTGTTATCTTTTGATTCGTTTGACTCTGTACTGTTGTACTATTGTTATCTTCTGTTTCGTTTGACTCTGTACTGTTGTACTATTGTTATCTTCTGTTTCGTTGGACTCTGTACTGTTGTACTATTGTTATCTTCTGTTTCGTTGGACTCTGTACTGTTGTACTATTGTTATCTTCTGTTTCGTTGGACTCTGTACTGTTGTACTATTGTTATCTTCTGTTTCGTTTGACTCTGTACTGTTGTACTATTGTTATCTTCTGTTTCGTTTGACTCTGTACTGTTGTACTATTGTTATCTTCTGTTTCGTTTGACTCTGTACTGTTGTACTATTGTTATCTTCTGTTTCGTTTGACTCTGTACTGTTGTACTATTGTTATCTTCTGTTTCGTTGGACTCTGTACTGTTGTACTATTGTTATCTTCTGTTTCGTTTGACTCTGTACTGTTGTACTATTGTTATCTTCTGTTTCGTTTGACTCTGTACTGTTGTACTATTGTTATCTTCTGTTTCGTTTGACTCTGTACTGTTGTACTATTGTTATCTTCTGTTTCGTTTGACTCTGTACTGTTGTTATCATCTGTTTCGTTTGACTCTGTACTGTTGTACTATTGTTATCTTCTGTTTCGTTGGACTCTGTACTGTTGTACTATTGTTATCTTCTGTTTCGTTTGACTCTGTACTGTTGTACTATTGTTATCTTCTGTTTCGTTTGACTCTGTACTGTTGTACTATTGTTATCTTCTGTTTCGTTGGACTCTGTACTGTTGTACTATTGTTATCTTCTGTTTCGTTTGACTCTGTACTGTTGTTATCTTCTGTTTCGTTTGACTCTGTACTGTTGTACTATTGTTATCTTCTGTTTCGTTTGACTCTGTACTGTTGTTATCTTCTGTTTCGTTTGACTCTGTACCGTTGTACTATTGTTATCTTCTGTTTCGTTGGACTCTGTACTGTTGTACTATTGTTATCTTCTGTTTCGTTGGACTCTGTACCGTTGTACTATTATTATCTTCTGTTTCGTTGGACTCTGTACTGTTGTACTATTGTTATCTTCTGTTTCGTTGGACTCTGTACTGTTGTAATATTGTTATCTTCTGTTTCGTTGGACTCTGTACTGTTGTACTATTGTTATCTTCTGTTTCGTTGGACTCTGTACTGTTGTACTATTGTTATCTTCTGTTTCGTTGGACTCTGTACCGTTGTACTATTGTTATCTTCTGTTTCGTTGGACTCTGTACTGTTGTACTATTGTTATCTTCTGTTTCGTTGGACTCTGTACTGTTGTACTATTGTTATCTTCTGTTTCGTTGGACTCTGTACCGTTGTACTATTGTTATCTTCTGTTTCGTTGGACTCTGTACTGTTGTACTATTGTTATCTTCTGTTTCGTTGGACTCTGTACTGTTGTACTATTGTTATCTTCTGTTTCGTTGGACTCTGTACTGTTGTACTATTGTTATCTTCTGTTTCGTTGGACTCTGTACCGTTGTACTATTGTTATCTTCTGTTTCGTTGGACTCTGTACCGTTGTACTATTGTTATCTTCTGTTTCGTTGGACTCTGTACTGTTGTACTATTGTTATCTTCTGTTTCGTTGGACTCTGTACCGTTGTACTATTGTTATCTTCTGTTTCGTTGGACTCTGTACCGTTGTACTATTGTTATCTTCTGTTTCGTTGGACTCTGTACTGTTGTACTATTGTTATCTTCTGTTTCGTTGGACTCTGTACTGTTGTACTATTGTTATCTTCTGTTTCGTTGGACTCTGTACTGTTGTACTATTGTTATCTTCTGTTTCGTTTGACTCTGTACTGTTGTACTATTGTTATCTTCTGTTTCGTTTGACTCTGTACTGTTGTACTATTGTTATCTTCTGTTTCGTTTGACTCTGTACTGTTGTACTATTGTTATCTTCTGTTTCGTTTGACTCTGTACTGTTGTACTATTGTTATCTTCTGTTTCGTTTGACTCTGTACTGTTGTACTATTGTTATCTTCTGTTTCGTTGGACTTTGTACTGTTGTACTATTGTTATCTTCTGTTTCGTTTGACTCTGTATTGTTGTACTATTGTTATCTTCTGTTTTGTTTGACTCTGTACTGTTGTTATCATCTGTTTCGTTTGACTCTGTACTGTTGTACTATTGTTATCTTCTGTTTCGTTGGACTCTGTACTGTTGTACTATTGTTATCTTCTGTTTCGTTTGACTCTGTACTGTTGTACTATTGTTATCTTCTGTTTCGTTTGACTCTGTACTGTTGTACTATTGTTATCTTCTGTTTCGTTTGACTCTGTACTGTTGTTATCTTCTGTTTCGTTTGACTCTGTACCGTTGTACTATTGTTATCTTCTGTTTCGTTGGACTCTGTACTGTTGTACTATTGTTATCTTCTGTTTCGTTTGACTCTGTACTGTTGTTATCTTCTGTTTCGTTTGACTCTGTACCGTTGTACTATTGTTATCTTCTGTTTCGTTTGACTCTGTACTGTTGTACTATTGTTATCTTCTGTTTCGTTTGACTCTGTACTGTTGTTATCTTCTGTTTCGTTTGACTCTGTACCGTTGTACTATTGTTATCTTCTGTTTCGTTGGACTCTGTACTGTTGTACTATTGTTATCTTCTGTTTCGTTTGACTCTGTACTGTTGTACTATTGTTATCTTCTGTTTCGTTTGACTCTGTACTGTTGTACTATTGTTATCTTCTGTTTCGTTTGACTCTGTACTGTTGTACTATTGTTATCTTCTGTTTCGTTGGACTCTGTACTGTTGTACTATTGTTATCTTCTGTTTCGTTAGACTCTGTACTGTTGTACTATTGTTATCTTCTGTTTTGTTTGACTCTGTACTGTTGTACTATTGCTATCTTCTGTTTCGTTTGACTTTTGTACTATTGTACTATTATTATCTTCTGTTTCGGTTGACTCTGTACTGTTGTACTATTGTTATCATCTGTTTCGTTTGACTCTGTACCGTTCTACTATTGTTATCTTCTGTTTCGTTGGACTCTGTACTGTTGTACTATTGTTATCTTCTGTTTCGTTTGACTCTGTAGTGTTGTACTATTGTTATCTTTTGATTCGTTTGACTCTGTACTGTTGTACTATTGTTATCTTCTGTTTCGTTTGACTCTGTACTGTTGTACTATTGTTATCTTCTGTTTCGTTAGACTCTGTACTGTTGTACTATTGTTATCTGCTGTTTCGTTTGACTCTGTACTGTTGTACTATTGTTATCTTCTGTTTCGTTTGACTCTGTACTGTTGTAATATTGTTATCTTCTGTTTCGTTAGACACTGTACTGTTGTACTATTGTTATCTTCTGTTTCGTTTGACTCTGAACTGTTGTTATCTGCTGTTTCGTTTGACTCTGTACTGCTGTACTATTGTTATCTTCTGTTTCGTTTGACTCTGTACTATTGTTATCTGCTGTTTCGTTTGACTCTGTACTGTTGTACTATTGTTATCTTCTGTTTCGTTTGACTGTACTGTTGTACTATTGGTATCTTCTGTTTCGTTTGACTCTGTACTGTTGTAATATTGGTATCTTCTGTTTCGTTAGACACTGTACTGTTGTACTATTGTTATCTTCTGTTTCGTTAGACTCTGTACTATTGTTATCTTCTGTTTCGTTGGACTCTGTACTGTTGTACTATTGTTATCTTCTGTTTCGTTTGACTCTGTACTGTTGTACTATTGTTATCTTCTGTTTCGTTTGACTCTGTACTATTGTTATCTGCTGTTTCGTTTGACTCTGTACTGTTGTACTATTGTTATCTTCTGTTTCGTTTGACTCTGTACTGTTGTACTATTGTTATCTTCTGTTTCGTTTGACTCTGTACTGTTGTTATCTTCTGTTTCGTTTGACACTGTACCGTTGTACTATTGTTATCTTCTGTTTCGTTGGACTCTGTACTGTTGTACTATTGTTATCTTCTGTTTCGTTTGACTCTGTACTGTTGTTATCTTCTGTTTCGTTTGACTCTGTACCGTTGTACTATTGTTATCTTCTGTTTCGTTGGACTCTGTACTGTTGTACTATTGTTATCTTCTGTTTCGTTTGACTCTGTACTGTTGTACTATTGTTATCTTCTGTTTCGTTTGACTCTGTACTGTTGTACTATTGTTATCTTCTGTTTCGTTTGACTCTGTACTGTTGTACTATTGTTATCTTCTGCCTCGTTGGACTCTGTACTGTTGTACTATTGTTATCTTCTGTTTCGTTAGAATCTGTACTGTTGTACTATTGTTATCTTCTGTTTTGTTTGACTCTGTACTGTTGTACTATTGCTATCTTCTGTTTCGTTTGACTTTTGTACTGTTGTACTATTATTATCTTCTGTTTCGGTTGACTCTGTACTGTTGTACTATTGTTATCATCTGTTTCGTTTGACTCTGTACTGTTGTACTATTGTTATCTTCTGTTTCGTTGGACTCTGTACTGTTGTATTATTGTTATCTTCTGTTTCGTTGGACTCTGTACTGTTGTAATATTGTTATCTTCTGTTTCGTTGGACTCTGTACTGTTGTACTATTGTTATCTTCTGTTTCGTTGGACTCTGTACCGTTGTACTATTGTTATCTTCTGTTTCGTTGGACTCTGTACTGTTGTACTATTGTTATCTTCTGTTTCGTTGGACTCTGTACTGTTGTACTATTGTTATCTTCTGTTTCGTTGGACTCTGTACTGTTGTACTATTGTTATCTTCTGTTTCGTTGGACTCTGTACCGTTGTACTATTATTATCTTCTGTTTCGTTGGACTCTGTACTGTTGTACTATTGTTATCTTCTGTTTCGTTGGACTCTGTACTGTTGTACTATTGTTATCTTCTGTTTCGTTGGACTCTGTACTGTTGTACTATTGTTATCTTCTGTTTCGTTGGACTCTGTACTGTTGTACTATTGTTATCTTCTGTTTCGTTTGACTCTGTACTGTTGTACTATTGTTATCTTCTGTTTCGTTTGACTCTGTACTGTTGTACTATTGTTATCTTCTGTTTCGTTTGACTCTGTACTGTTGTACTATTGTTATCTTCTGTTTCGTTTGACTCTGTACTGTTGTACTATTGTTATCTTCTGTTTCGTTTGACTCTGTACTGTTGTACTATTGTTATCTTCTGTTTCGTTGGACTCTGTACTGTTGTACTATTGTTATCTTCTGTTTCGTTTGACTCTGTATTGTTGTACTATTGTTATCTTCTGTTTTGTTTGACTCTGTACTGTTGTTATCATCTGTTTCGTTTGACTCTGTACTGTTGTACTATTGTTATCTTCTGTTTCGTTGGACTCTGTACTGTTGTACTATTGTTATCTTCTGTTTCGTTTGACTCTGTACTGTTGTACTATTGTTATCTTCTGTTTCGTTTGACTCTGTACTGTTGTACTATTGTTATCTTCTGTTTCGTTTGACTCTGTACTGTTGTTATCTTCTGTTTCGTTTGACTCTGTACCGTTGTACTATTGTTATCTTCTGTTTCGTTGGACTCTGTACTGTTGTACTATTGTTATCTTCTGTTTCGTTTGACTCTGTACTGTTGTTATCTTCTGTTTCGTTTGACTCTGTACCGTTGTACTATTGTTATCTTCTGTTTCGTTTGACTCTGTACTGTTGTACTATTGTTATCTTCTGTTTCGTTTGACTCTGTACTGTTGTTATCTTCTGTTTCGTTTGACTCTGTACCGTTGTACTATTGTTATCTTCTGTTTCGTTGGACTCTGTACTGTTGTACTATTGTTATCTTCTGTTTCGTTTGACTCTGTACTGTTGTACTATTGTTATCTTCTGTTTCGTTTGACTCTGTACTGTTGTACTATTGTTATCTTCTGTTTCGTTTGACTCTGTACTGTTGTACTATTGTTATCTTCTGTTTCGTTGGACTCTGTACTGTTGTACTATTGTTATCTTCTGTTTCGTTAGACTCTGTACTGTTGTACTATTGTTATCTTCTGTTTTGTTTGACTCTGTACTGTTGTACTATTGCTATCTTCTGTTTCGTTTGACTTTTGTACTGTTGTACTATTATTATCTTCTGTTTCGTTTGACTCTGAACTGTTGTTATCTGCTGTTTCGTTTGACTCTGTACTGCTGTACTATTGTTATCTTCTGTTTCGTTTGACTCTGTACTATTGTTATCTGCTGTTTCGTTTGACTCTGTACTGTTGTACTATTGTTATCTTCTGTTTCGTTTGACTGTACTGTTGTACTATTGGTATCTTCTGTTTCGTTTGACTCTGTACTGTTGTAATATTGTTATCTTCTGTTTCGTTAGACACTGTACTGTTGTACTATTGTTATCTTCTGTTTCGTTTGACTCTGAACTGTTGTTATCTGCTGTTTCGTTTGACTCTGTACTGCTGTACTATTGTTATCTTCTGTTTCGTTTGACTCTGTACTATTGTTATCTGCTGTTTCGTTTGACTCTGTACTGTTGTACTATTGTTATCTTCTGTTTCGTTTGACTGTACTGTTGTACTATTGGTATCTTCTGTTTCGTTTGACTCTGTACTGTTGTAATATTGGTATCTTCTGTTTCGTTAGACACTGTACTGTTGTACTATTGTTATCTTCTGTTTCGTTAGACTCTGTACTATTGTTATCTTCTGTTTCGTTGGACTCTGTACTGTTGTACTATTGTTATCTTCTGTTTCGTTTGACTCTGTACTGTTGTACTATTGTTATCTTCTGTTTCGTTTGACTCTGTACTATTGTTATCTGCTGTTTCGTTTGACTCTGTACTGTTGTACTATTGTTATCTTCTGTTTCGTTTGACTCTGTACTGTTGTACTATTGTTATCTTCTGTTTCGTTTGACTCTGTACTGTTGTTATCTTCTGTTTCGTTTGACACTGTACCGTTGTACTATTGTTATCTTCTGTTTCGTTGGACTCTGTACTGTTGTACTATTGTTATCTTCTGTTTCGTTTGACTCTGTACTGTTGTTATCTTCTGTTTCGTTTGACTCTGTACCGTTGTACTATTGTTATCTTCTGTTTCGTTGGACTCTGTACTGTTGTACTATTGTTATCTTCTGTTTCGTTTGACTCTGTACTGTTGTACTATTGTTATCTTCTGTTTCGTTTGACTCTGTACTGTTGTACTATTGTTATCTTCTGTTTCGTTTGACTCTGTACTGTTGTACTATTGTTATCTTCTGCTTCGTTGGACTCTGTACTGTTGTACTATTGTTATCTTCTGTTTCGTTAGAATCTGTACTGTTGTACTATTGTTATCTTCTGTTTTGTTTGACTCTGTACTGTTGTACTATTGCTATCTTCTGTTTCGTTTGACTTTTGTACTGTTGTACTATTATTATCTTCTGTTTCGGTTGACTCTGTACTGTTGTACTATTGTTATCATCTGTTTCGTTTGACTCTGTACTGTTGTACTATTGTTATCTTCTGTTTCGTTGGACTCTGTACTGTTGTATTATTGTTATCTTCTGTTTCGTTGGACTCTGTACTGTTGTAATATTGTTATCTTCTGTTTCGTTGGACTCTGTACTGTTGTACTATTGTTATCTTCTGTTTCGTTGGACTCTGTACCGTTGTACTATTGTTATCTTCTGTTTCGTTGGACTCTGTACTGTTGTACTATTGTTATCTTCTGTTTCGTTGGACTCTGTACTGTTGTACTATTGTTATCTTCTGTTTCGTTGGACTCTGTACTGTTGTACTATTGTTATCTTCTGTTTCGTTGGACTCTGTACCGTTGTACTATTATTATCTTCTGTTTCGTTGGACTCTGTACTGTTGTACTATTGTTATCTTCTGTTTCGTTGGACTCTGTACTGTTGTAATATTGTTATCTTCTGTTTCGTTGGACTCTGTACTGTTGTACTATTGTTATCTTCTGTTTCGTTGGACTCTGTACCGTTGTACTATTGTTATCTTCTGTTTCGTTGGACTCTGTACTGTTGTACTATTGTTATCTTCTGTTTCGTTGGACTCTGTACTGTTGTACTATTGTTATCTTCTGTTTCGTTGGACTCTGTACCGTTGTACTATTATTATCTTCTGTTTCGTTGGACTCTGTACTGTTGTACTATTGTTATCTTCTGTTTCGTTGGACTCTGTACTGTTGTACTATTGTTATCTTCTGTTTCGTTGGACTCTGTACCGTTGTACTATTGTTATCTTCTGTTTCGTTGGACTCTGTACTGTTGTACTATTGTTATCTTCTGTTTCGTTGGACTCTGTACTGTTGTACTATTGTTATCTTCTGTTTCGTTGGACTCTGTACTGTTGTTCTATTGTTATCTTCTGTTTCGTTAGACTCTGCACTGTTGTTCTATTGTTATCTTCTGTTTCGTTTGACTCTGCACTGTTGTTCTATTGTTATCTTCTGTTTCGTTAGATTCTGCACTGTTGTTCTATTGTTATCTTCTGTTTCGTTTGACTCTGTACTGTTGTTATCTTCTGTTTCGTTTGACTCTGTACCGTTGTACTATTGTTATCTTCTGTTTCGTTGGACTCTGTACTGTTGTACTATTGTTATCTTCTGTTTCGTTTGACTCTGTACTGTTGTTATCTTCTGTTTCGTTTGACTCTGTACCGTTGTACTATTGTTATCTTCTGTTTCGTTTGACTCTGTACTGTTGTACTATTGTTATCTTCTGTTTCGTTGGACTCTGTACCGTTGTACTATTGTTATCTTCTGTTTCGTTTGACTCTGTACCGTTGTACTATTGTTATCTTCTGTTTCGTTGGACTCTGTACTGTTGTACTATTGTTATCTTCTGTTTCGTTTGACTCTGTACTGTTGTACTATTGTTATCTTCTGTTTCGTTTGACTCTGTACTGTTGTACTATTGTTATCTTCTGTTTCGTTTGACTCTGTACTGTTGTACTATTGTTATCTTCTGTTTCGTTGGACTCTGTACTGTTGTACTATTGTTATCTTCTGTTTCGTTAGACTCTGTACTGTTGTACTATTGTTATCTTCTGTTTTGTTTGACTCTGTACTGTTGTACTATTGCTATCTTCTGTTTCGTTTGACTTTTGTACTATTGTACTATTATTATCTTCTGTTTCGGTTGACTCTGTACTGTTGTACTATTGTTATCATCTGTTTCGTTTGACTCTGTACTGTTCTACTATTGTTATCTTCTGTTTCGTTGGACTCTGTACTGTTGTACTATTGTTATCTTCTGTTTCGTTTGACTCTGTAGTGTTGTACTATTGTTATCTTTTGATTCGTTTGACTCTGTACTGTTGTACTATTGTTATCTTCTGTTTCGTTTGACTCTGTACTGTTGTACTATTGTTATCTTCTGTTTCGTTAGACTCTGTACTGTTGTACTATTGTTATCTGCTGTTTCGTTTGACTCTGTACTGTTGTACTATTGTTATCTTCTGTTTCGTTTGACTCTGTACTGTTGTAATATTGTTATCTTCTGTTTCGTTAGACACTGTACTGTTGTACTATTGTTATCTTCTGTTTCGTTTGACTCTGAACTGTTGTTATCTGCTGTTTCGTTTGACTCTGTACTGCTGTACTATTGTTATCTTCTGTTTCGTTTGACTCTGTACTATTGTTATCTGCTGTTTCGTTTGACTCTGTACTGTTGTACTATTGTTATCTTCTGTTTCGTTTGACTGTACTGTTGTACTATTGGTATCTTCTGTTTCGTTTGACTCTGTACTGTTGTAATATTGGTATCTTCTGTTTCGTTAGACACTGTACTGTTGTACTATTGTTATCTTCTGTTTCGTTAGACTCTGTACTATTGTTATCTTCTGTTTCGTTGGACTCTGTACTGTTGTACTATTGTTATCTTCTGTTTCGTTTGACTCTGTACTGTTGTACTATTGTTATCTTCTGTTTCGTTTGACTCTGTACTATTGTTATCTGCTGTTTCGTTTGACTCTGTACTGTTGTACTATTGTTATCTTCTGTTTCGTTTGACTCTGTACTGTTGTACTATTGTTATCTTCTGTTTCGTTTGACTCTGTACTGTTGTTATCTTCTGTTTCGTTTGACACTGTACCGTTGTACTATTGTTATCTTCTGTTTCGTTGGACTCTGTACTGTTGTACTATTGTTATCTTCTGTTTCGTTTGACTCTGTACTGTTGTTATCTTCTGTTTCGTTTGACTCTGTACCGTTGTACTATTGTTATCTTCTGTTTCGTTGGACTCTGTACTGTTGTACTATTGTTATCTTCTGTTTCGTTTGACTCTGTACTGTTGTACTATTGTTATCTTCTGTTTCGTTTGACTCTGTACTGTTGTACTATTGTTATCTTCTGTTTCGTTTGACTCTGTACTGTTGTACTATTGTTATCTTCTGCTTCGTTGGACTCTGTACTGTTGTACTATTGTTATCTTCTGTTTCGTTAGAATCTGTACTGTTGTACTATTGTTATCTTCTGTTTTGTTTGACTCTGTACTGTTGTACTATTGCTATCTTCTGTTTCGTTTGACTTTTGTACTGTTGTACTATTATTATCTTCTGTTTCGGTTGACTCTGTACTGTTGTACTATTGTTATCATCTGTTTCGTTTGACTCTGTACTGTTGTACTATTGTTATCTTCTGTTTCGTTGGACTCTGTACTGTTGTATTATTGTTATCTTCTGTTTCGTTGGACTCTGTACTGTTGTAATATTGTTATCTTCTGTTTCGTTGGACTCTGTACTGTTGTACTATTGTTATCTTCTGTTTCGTTGGACTCTGTACCGTTGTACTATTGTTATCTTCTGTTTCGTTGGACTCTGTACTGTTGTACTATTGTTATCTTCTGTTTCGTTGGACTCTGTACTGTTGTACTATTGTTATCTTCTGTTTCGTTGGACTCTGTACTGTTGTACTATTGTTATCTTCTGTTTCGTTGGACTCTGTACCGTTGTACTATTATTATCTTCTGTTTCGTTGGACTCTGTACTGTTGTACTATTGTTATCTTCTGTTTCGTTGGACTCTGTACTGTTGTACTATTGTTATCTTCTGTTTCGTTGGACTCTGTACTGTTGTACTATTGTTATCTTCTGTTTCGTTGGACTCTGTACTGTTGTACTATTGTTATCTTCTGTTTCGTTTGACTCTGTACTGTTGTACTATTGTTATCTTCTGTTTCGTTTGACTCTGTACTGTTGTACTATTGTTATCTTCTGTTTCGTTTGACTCTGTACTGTTGTACTATTGTTATCTTCTGTTTCGTTTGACTCTGTACTGTTGTACTATTGTTATCTTCTGTTTCGTTTGACTCTGTACTGTTGTACTATTGTTATCTTCTGTTTCGTTGGACTCTGTACTGTTGTACTATTGTTATCTTCTGTTTCGTTTGACTCTGTATTGTTGTACTATTGTTATCTTCTGTTTTGTTTGACTCTGTACTGTTGTTATCATCTGTTTCCTTTGACTCTGTACTGTTGTACTATTGTTATCTTCTGTTTCGTTGGACTCTGTACTGTTGTACTATTGTTATCTTCTGTTTCGTTTGACTCTGTACTGTTGTACTATTGTTATCTTCTGTTTCGTTTGACTCTGTACTGTTGTACTATTGTTATCTTCTGTTTCGTTTGACTCTGTACTGTTGTTATCTTCTGTTTCGTTTGACTCTGTACCGTTGTACTATTGTTATCTTCTGTTTCGTTGGACTCTGTACTGTTGTACTATTGTTATCTTCTGTTTCGTTTGACTCTGTACTGTTGTTATCTTCTGTTTCGTTTGACTCTGTACCGTTGTACTATTGTTATCTTCTGTTTCGTTTGACTCTGTACTGTTGTACTATTGTTATCTTCTGTTTCGTTTGACTCTGTACTGTTGTTATCTTCTGTTTCGTTTGACTCTGTACCGTTGTACTATTGTTATCTTCTGTTTCGTTGGACTCTGTACTGTTGTACTATTGTTATCTTCTGTTTCGTTTGACTCTGTACTGTTGTACTATTGTTATCTTCTGTTTCATTTGACTCTGTACTGTTGTACTATTGTTATCTTCTGTTTCGTTTGACTCTGTACTGTTGTACTATTGTTATCTTCTGTTTCGTTGGACTCTGTACTGTTGTACTATTGTTATCTTCTGTTTCGTTAGACTCTGTACTGTTGTACTATTGTTATCTTCTGTTTTGTTTGACTCTGTACTGTTGTACTATTGCTATCTTCTGTTTCGTTTGACTTTTGTACTGTTGTACTATTATTATCTTCTGTTTCGGTTGACTCTGTACTGTTGTACTATTGTTATCATCTGTTTCGTTTGACTCTGTACTGTTCTACTATTGTTATCTTCTGTTTCGTTGGACTCTGTACTGTTGTACTATTGTTATCTTCTGTTTCGTTTGACTCTGTAGTGTTGTACTATTGTTATCTTTTGATTCGTTTGACTCTGTACTGTTGTACTATTGTTATCTTCTGTTTCGTTTGACTCTGTACTGTTGTACTATTGTTATCTTCTGTTTCGTTAGACTCTGTACTGTTGTACTATTGTTATCTGCTGTTTCGTTTGACTCTGTACCGTTGTACTATTGTTATCTTCTGTTTCGTTTGACTCTGTACTGTTGTAATATTGTTATCTTCTGTTTCGTTAGACACTGTACTGTTGTACTATTGTTATCTTCTGTTTCGTTTGACTCTGAACTGTTGTTATCTGCTGTTTCGTTTGACTCTGTACTGCTGTACTATTGTTATCTTCTGTTTCGTTTGACTCTGTACTATTGTTATCTGCTGTTTCGTTTGACTCTGTACTGTTGTACTATTGTTATCTTCTGTTTCGTTTGACTGTACTGTTGTACTATTGGTATCTTCTGTTTCGTTTGACTCTGTACTGTTGTAATATTGGTATCTTCTGTTTCGTTAGACACTGTACTGTTGTACTATTGTTATCTTCTGTTTCGTTAGACTCTGTACTATTGTTATCTTCTGTTTCGTTTGACTCTGTACTGTTGTACTATTGTTATCTTCTGTTTCGTTGGACTCTGTACTGTTGTACTATTGTTATCTTCTGTTTCGTTTGACTCTGTACTGTTGTACTATTGTTATCTTCTGTTTCGTTTGACTCTGTACTATTGTTATCTGCTGTTTCGTTTGACTCTGTACTGTTGTACTATTGTTATCTTCTGTTTCGTTTGACTCTGTACTGTTGTACTATTGTTATCTTCTGTTTCGTTTGACTCTGTACTATTGTTATCTGCTGTTTCGTTTGACTCTGTACTGTTGTACTATTGTTATCTTCTGTTTCGTTTGACTCTGTACTGTTGTACTATTGTTATCTTCTGTTTCGTTTGACTCTGTACTGTTGTTATCTTCTGTTTCGTTTGACACTGTACCGTTGTACTATTGTTATCTTCTGTTTCGTTGGACTCTGTACTGTTGTACTATTGTTATCTTCTGTTTCGTTTGACTCTGTACTGTTGTTATCTTCTGTTTCGTTTGACTCTGTACCGTTGTACTATTGTTATCTTCTGTTTCGTTGGACTCTGTACTGTTGTACTATTGTTATCTTCTGTTTCGTTTGACTCTGTACTGTTGTACTATTGTTATCTTCTGTTTCGTTTGACTCTGTACTGTTGTACTATTGTTATCTTCTGTTTCGTTTGACTCTGTACTGTTGTACTATTGTTATCTTCTGCTTCGTTGGACTCTGTACTGTTGTACTATTGTTATCTTCTGTTTCGTTAGAATCTGTACTGTTGTACTATTGTTATCTTCTGTTTTGTTTGACTCTGTACTGTTGTACTATTGCTATCTTCTGTTTCGTTTGACTTTTGTACTGTTGTACTATTATTATCTTCTGTTTCGGTTGACTCTGTACTGTTGTACTATTGTTATCATCTGTTTCGTTTGACTCTGTACTGTTGTACTATTGTTATCTTCTGTTTCGTTGGACTCTGTACTGTTGTATTATTGTTATCTTCTGTTTCGTTGGACTCTGTACTGTTGTAATATTGTTATCTTCTGTTTCGTTGGACTCTGTACTGTTGTACTATTGTTATCTTCTGTTTCGTTGGACTCTGTACCGTTGTACTATTGTTATCTTCTGTTTCGTTGGACTCTGTACTGTTGTACTATTGTTATCTTCTGTTTCGTTGGACTCTGTACTGTTGTACTATTGTTATCTTCTGTTTCGTTGGACTCTGTACTGTTGTACTATTGTTATCTTCTGTTTCGTTGGACTCTGTACCGTTGTACTATTATTATCTTCTGTTTCGTTGGACTCTGTACTGTTGTACTATTGTTATCTTCTGTTTCGTTGGACTCTGTACTGTTGTAATATTGTTATCTTCTGTTTCGTTGGACTCTGTACTGTTGTACTATTGTTATCTTCTGTTTCGTTGGACTCTGTACCGTTGTACTATTGTTATCTTCTGTTTCGTTGGACTCTGTACTGTTGTACTATTGTTATCTTCTGTTTCGTTGGACTCTGTACTGTTGTACTATTGTTATCTTCTGTTTCGTTGGACTCTGTACCGTTGTACTATTATTATCTTCTGTTTCGTTGGACTCTGTACTGTTGTACTATTGTTATCTTCTGTTTCGTTGGACTCTGTACTGTTGTACTATTGTTATCTTCTGTTTCGTTGGACTCTGTACCGTTGTACTATTGTTATCTTCTGTTTCGTTGGACTCTGTACTGTTGTACTATTGTTATCTTCTGTTTCGTTGGACTCTGTACTGTTGTACTATTGTTATCTTCTGTTTCGTTGGACTCTGTACTGTTGTTCTATTGTTATCTTCTGTTTCGTTGGACTCTGTACCGTTGTACTATTGTTATCTTCTGTTTCGTTGGACTCTGTACCGTTGTACTATTGTTATCTTCTGTTTCGTTGGACTCTGTACTGTTGTACTATTGTTATCTTCTGTTTCGTTGGACTCTGTACTGTTGTACTATTGTTATCTTCTGTTTCGTTGGACTCTGTACCGTTGTACTATTGTTATCTTCTGTTTCGTTGGACTCTGTACTGTTGTACTATTGTTATCTTCTGTTTCGTTGGACTCTGTACCGTTGTACTATTGTTATCTTCTGTTTCTTTGGACTCTGTACTGTTGTACTATTGTTATCTTCTGTTTCGTTGGACTCTGTACTGTTGTACTATTGTTATCTTCTGTTTCGTTGGACTCTGTACTGTTGTACTATTGTTATCTTCTGTTTCGTTGGACTCTGTACTGTTGTACTATTGTTATCTTCTGTTTCGTTTGACTCTGTACTGTTGTACTATTGTTATCTTCTGTTTCGTTTGACTCTGTACTGTTGTACCATTGTTATCTTCTGTTTCGTTTGACTCTGTACTGTTGTACTATTGTTATCTTCTGTTTCGTTTGACTCTGTACTGTTGTTATCATCTGTTTCGTTTGACTCTGTACTGTTGTACTATTGTTATCTTCTGTTTCGTTGGACTCTGTACTGTTGTACTATTGTTATCTTCTATTTCGTTTGACTCTGTACTGTTGTACTATTGTTATCTTCTGTTTCGTTTGACTCTGTACTGTTGTACTATTGTTATCTTCTGTTTCGTTGGACTCTGTACTGTTGTACTATTGTTATCTTCTGTTTCGTTTGACTCTGTACTGTTGTTATCTTCTGTTTCGTTTGACTCTGTACTGTTGTACTATTGTTATCTTCTGTTTCGTTTGACTCTGTACTGTTGTTATCTTCTGTTTCGTTTGACTCTGTACCGTTGTACTATTGTTATCTTCTGTTTCGTTGGACTCTGTACTGTTGTACTATTGTTATCTTCTGTTTCGTTGGACTCTGTACCGTTGTACTATTATTATCTTCTGTTTCGTTGGACTCTGTACTGTTGTACTATTGTTATCTTCTGTTTCGTTGGACTCTGTACTGTTGTAATATTGTTATCTTCTGTTTCGTTGGACTCTGTACTGTTGTACTATTGTTATCTTCTGTTTCGTTGGACTCTGTACTGTTGTACTATTGTTATCTTCTGTTTCGTTGGACTCTGTACCGTTGTACTATTGTTATCTTCTGTTTCGTTGGACTCTGTACTGTTGTACTATTGTTATCTTCTGTTTCGTTGGACTCTGTACTGTTGTACTATTGTTATCTTCTGTTTCGTTGGACTCTGTACCGTTGTACTATTGTTATCTTCTGTTTCGTTGGACTCTGTACTGTTGTACTATTGTTATCTTCTGTTTCGTTGGACTCTGTACTGTTGTACTATTGTTATCTTCTGTTTCGTTGGACTCTGTACTGTTGTACTATTGTTATCTTCTGTTTCGTTGGACTCTGTACCGTTGTACTATTGTTATCTTCTGTTTCGTTGGACTCTGTACCGTTGTACTATTGTTATCTTCTGTTTCGTTGGACTCTGTACTGTTGTACTATTGTTATCTTCTGTTTCGTTGGACTCTGTACCGTTGTACTATTGTTATCTTCTGTTTCGTTGGACTCTGTACCGTTGTACTATTGTTATCTTCTGTTTCGTTGGACTCTGTACTGTTGTACTATTGTTATCTTCTGTTTCGTTGGACTCTGTACTGTTGTACTATTGTTATCTTCTGTTTCGTTGGACTCTGTACTGTTGTACTATTGTTATCTTCTGTTTCGTTTGACTCTGTACTGTTGTACTATTGTTATCTTCTGTTTCGTTTGACTCTGTACTGTTGTACTATTGTTATCTTCTGTTTCGTTTGACTCTGTACTGTTGTACTATTGTTATCTTCTGTTTCGTTTGACTCTGTACTGTTGTACTATTGTTATCTTCTGTTTCGTTTGACTCTGTACTGTTGTACTATTGTTATCTTCTGTTTCGTTGGACTCTGTACTGTTGTACTATTGTTATCTTCTGTTTCGTTTGACTCTGTACTGTTGTACTATTGTTATCTTCTGTTTCGTTTGACTCTGTACTGTTGTACTATTGTTATCTTCTGTTTTGTTTGACTCTGTACTGTTGTTATCATCTGTTTCGTTTGACTCTGTACTGTTGTACTATTGTTATCTTCTGTTTCGTTGGACTCTGTACTGTTGTACTATTGTTATCTTCTGTTTCGTTTGACTCTGTACTGTTGTACTATTGTTATCTTCTGTTTCGTTTGACTCTGTACTGTTGTACTATTGTTATCTTCTGTTTCGTTTGACTCTGTACTGTTGTTATCTTCTGTTTCGTTTGACTCTGTACCGTTGTACTATTGTTATCTTCTGTTTCGTTGGACTCTGTACTGTTGTACTATTGTTATCTTCTGTTTCGTTTGACTCTGTACTGTTGTTATCTTCTGTTTCGTTTGACTCTGTACCGTTGTACTATTGTTATCTTCTGTTTCGTTTGACTCTGTACTGTTGTACTATTGTTATCTTCTGTTTCGTTTGACTCTGTACTGTTGTTATCTTCTGTTTCGTTTGACTCTGTACCGTTGTACTATTGTTATCTTCTGTTTCGTTGGACTCTGTACTGTTGTACTATTGTTATCTTCTGTTTCGTTTGACTCTGTACTGTTGTACTATTGTTATCTTCTGTTTCGTTTGACTCTGTACTGTTGTACTATTGTTATCTTCTGTTTCGTTTGACTCTGTACTGTTGTACTATTGTTATCTTCTGTTTCGTTGGACTCTGTACTGTTGTACTATTGTTATCTTCTGTTTCGTTAGACTCTGTACTGTTGTACTATTGTTATCTTCTGTTTTGTTTGACTCTGTACTGTTGTACTATTGCTATCTTCTGTTTCGTTTGACTTTTGTACTGTTGTACTATTATTATCTTCTGTTTCGGTTGACTCTGTACTGTTGTACTATTGTTATCATCTGTTTCGTTTGACTCTGTACTGTTCTACTATTGTTATCTTCTGTTTCGTTGGACTCTGTACTGTTGTACTATTGTTATCTTCTGTTTCGTTTGACTCTGTAGTGTTGTACTATTGTTATCTTTTGATTCGTTTGACTCTGTACTGTTGTACTATTGTTATCTTCTGTTTCGTTTGACTCTGTACTGTTGTACTATTGTTATCTTCTGTTTCGTTAGACTCTGTACTGTTGTACTATTGTTATCTGCTGTTTCGTTTGACTCTGTACTGTTGTACTATTGTTATCTTCTGTTTCGTTTGACTCTGTACTGTTGTAATATTGTTATCTTCTGTTTCGTTAGACACTGTACTGTTGTACTATTGTTATCTTCTGTTTCGTTTGACTCTGAACTGTTGTTATCTGCTGTTTCGTTTGACTCTGTACTGCTGTACTATTGTTATCTTCTGTTTCGTTTGACTCTGTACTATTGTTATCTGCTGTTTCGTTTGACTCTGTACTGTTGTACTATTGTTATCTTCTGTTTCGTTTGACTGTACTATTGTACTATTGGTATCTTCTGTTTCGTTTGACTCTGTACTGTTGTAATATTGGTATCTTCTGTTTCGTTAGACACTGTACTGTTGTACTATTGTTATCTTCTGTTTCGTTAGACTCTGTACTATTGTTATCTTCTGTTTCGTTGGACTCTGTACTGTTGTACTATTGTTATCTTCTGTTTCGTTTGACTCTGTACTGTTGTACTATTGTTATCTTCTGTTTCGTTTGACTCTGTACTATTGTTATCTGCTGTTTCGTTTGACTCTGTACTGTTGTACTATTGTTATCTTCTGTTTCGTTTGACTCTGTACTGTTGTACTATTGTTATCTTCTGTTTCGTTTGACTCTGTACTGTTGTTATCTTCTGTTTCGTTTGACACTGTACCGTTGTACTATTGTTATCTTCTGTTTCGTTGGACTCTGTACTGTTGTACTATTGTTATCTTCTGTTTCGTTTGACTCTGTACTGTTGTTATCTTCTGTTTCGTTTGACTCTGTACCGTTGTACTATTGTTATCTTCTGTTTCGTTTGACTCTGTACTGTTGTACTATTGTTATCTTCTGTTTCGTTTGACTCTGTACTGTTGCTATCTTCTGTTTCGTTTGACTCTGTACCGTTGTACTATTGTTATCTTCTGTTTCGTTGGACTCTGTACTGTTGTACTATTTTTATCTTCTGTTTCGTTTGACTCTGTACTGTTGTACTATTGTTATCTTCTGTTTCGTTTGACTCTGTACTGTTGTACTATTGTTATCTTCTGTTTCGTTTGACTCTGTACTGTTGTACTATTGTTATCTTCTGCTTCGTTGGACTCTGTACTGTTGTACTATTGTTATCTTCTGTTTCGTTAGAATCTGTACTGTTGTACTATTGTTATCTTCTGTTTTGTTTGACTCTGTACTGTTGTTATCATCTGTTTCGTTTGACTCTGTACTGTTGTACTATTGTTATCTTCTGTTTCGTTTGACTCTGTACTGTTGTACTATTGTTATCTTCTGTTTCGTTGGACTCTGTACTGTTGTACTATTGTTATCTTCTGTTTCGTTTGACTCTGTACTGTTGTTATCTTCTGTTTCGTTTGACTCTGTACTGTTGTACTATTGTTATCTTCTGTTTCGTTTGACTCTGTACTGTTGTTATCTTCTGTTTCGTTTGACTCTGTACCGTTGTACTATTGTTATCTTCTGTTTCGTTGGACTCTGTACTGTTGTACTATTGTTATCTTCTGTTTCGTTGGACTCTGTACCGTTGTACTATTATTATCTTCTGTTTCGTTGGACTCTGTACTGTTGTACTATTGTTATCTTCTGTTTCGTTGGACTCTGTACTGTTGTAATATTGTTATCTTCTGTTTCGTTGGACTCTGTACTGTTGTACTATTGTTATCTTCTGTTTCGTTGGACTCTGTACTGTTGTACTATTGTTATCTTCTGTTTCGTTGGACTCTGTACCGTTGTACTATTGTTATCTTCTGTTTCGTTGGACTCTGTACTGTTGTACTATTGTTATCTTCTGTTTCGTTGGACTCTGTACTGTTGTACTATTGTTATCTTCTGTTTCGTTGGACTCTGTACCGTTGTACTATTGTTATCTTCTGTTTCGTTGGACTCTGTACTGTTGTACTATTGTTATCTTCTGTTTCGTTGGACTCTGTACTGTTGTACTATTGTTATCTTCTGTTTCGTTGGACTCTGTACTGTTGTACTATTGTTATCTTCTGTTTCGTTGGACTCTGTACCGTTGTACTATTGTTATCTTCTGTTTCGTTGGACTCTGTACCGTTGTACTATTGTTATCTTCTGTTTCGTTGGACTCTGTACTGTTGTACTATTGTTATCTTCTGTTTCGTTGGACTCTGTACCGTTGTACTATTGTTATCTTCTGTTTCGTTGGACTCTGTACCGTTGTACTATTGTTATCTTCTGTTTCGTTGGACTCTGTACTGTTGTACTATTGTTATCTTCTGTTTCGTTGGACTCTGTACTGTTGTACTATTGTTATCTTCTGTTTCGTTGGACTCTGTACTGTTGTACTATTGTTATCTTCTGTTTCGTTTGACTCTGTACTGTTGTACTATTGTTATCTTCTGTTTCGTTTGACTCTGTACTGTTGTACTATTGTTATCTTCTGTTTCGTTTGACTCTGTACTGTTGTACTATTGTTATCTTCTGTTTCGTTTGACTCTGTACTGTTGTACTATTGTTATCTTCTGTTTCGTTTGACTCTGTACTGTTGTACTATTGTTATCTTCTGTTTCGTTGGACTCTGTACTGTTGTACTATTGTTATCTTCTGTTTCGTTTGACTCTGTACTGTTGTACTATTGTTATCTTCTGTTTCGTTTGACTCTGTACTGTTGTACTATTGTTATCTTCTGTTTTGTTTGACTCTGTACTGTTGTTATCATCTGTTTCGTTTGACTCTGTACTGTTGTACTATTGTTATCTTCTGTTTCGTTGGACTCTGTACTGTTGTACTATTGTTATCTTCTGTTTCGTTTGACTCTGTACTGTTGTACTATTGTTATCTTCTGTTTCGTTTGACTCTGTACTGTTGTACTATTGTTATCTTCTGTTTCGTTTGACTCTGTACTGTTGTTATCTTCTGTTTCGTTTGACTCTGTACCGTTGTACTATTGTTATCTTCTGTTTCGTTGGACTCTGTACTGTTGTACTATTGTTATCTTCTGTTTCGTTTGACTCTGTACTGTTGTTATCTTCTGTTTCGTTTGACTCTGTACCGTTGTACTATTGTTATCTTCTGTTTCGTTTGACTCTGTACTGTTGTACTATTGTTATCTTCTGTTTCGTTTGACTCTGTACTGTTGTTATCTTCTGTTTCGTTTGACTCTGTACCGTTGTACTATTGTTATCTTCTGTTTCGTTGGACTCTGTACTGTTGTACTATTGTTATCTTCTGTTTCGTTTGACTCTGTACTGTTGTACTATTGTTATCTTCTGTTTCGTTTGACTCTGTACTGTTGTACTATTGTTATCTTCTGTTTCGTTTGACTCTGTACTGTTGTACTATTGTTATCTTCTGTTTCGTTGGACTCTGTACTGTTGTACTATTGTTATCTTCTGTTTCGTTAGACTCTGTACTGTTGTACTATTGTTATCTTCTGTTTTGTTTGACTCTGTACTGTTGTACTATTGCTATCTTCTGTTTCGTTTGACTTTTGTACTGTTGTACTATTATTATCTTCTGTTTCGGTTGACTCTGTACTGTTGTACTATTGTTATCATCTGTTTCGTTTGACTCTGTACTGTTCTACTATTGTTATCTTCTGTTTCGTTGGACTCTGTACTGTTGTACTATTGTTATCTTCTGTTTCGTTTGACTCTGTAGTGTTGTACTATTGTTATCTTTTGATTCGTTTGACTCTGTACTGTTGTACTATTGTTATCTTCTGTTTCGTTTGACTCTGTACTGTTGTACTATTGTTATCTTCTGTTTCGTTAGACTCTGTACTGTTGTACTATTGTTATCTGCTGTTTCGTTTGACTCTGTACTGTTGTACTATTGTTATCTTCTGTTTCGTTTGACTCTGTACTGTTGTAATATTGTTATCTTCTGTTTCGTTAGACACTGTACTGTTGTACTATTGTTATCTTCTGTTTCGTTTGACTCTGAACTGTTGTTATCTGCTGTTTCGTTTGACTCTGTACTGCTGTACTATTGTTATCTTCTGTTTCGTTTGACTCTGTACTATTGTTATCTGCTGTTTCGTTTGACTCTGTACTGTTGTACTATTGTTATCTTCTGTTTCGTTTGACTGTACTATTGTACTATTGGTATCTTCTGTTTCGTTTGACTCTGTACTGTTGTAATATTGGTATCTTCTGTTTCGTTAGACACTGTACTGTTGTACTATTGTTATCTTCTGTTTCGTTAGACTCTGTACTATTGTTATCTTCTGTTTCGTTGGACTCTGTACTGTTGTACTATTGTTATCTTCTGTTTCGTTTGACTCTGTACTGTTGTACTATTGTTATCTTCTGTTTCGTTTGACTCTGTACTATTGTTATCTGCTGTTTCGTTTGACTCTGTACTGTTGTACTATTGTTATCTTCTGTTTCGTTTGACTCTGTACTGTTGTACTATTGTTATCTTCTGTTTCGTTTGACTCTGTACTGTTGTTATCTTCTGTTTCGTTTGACACTGTACCGTTGTACTATTGTTATCTTCTGTTTCGTTGGACTCTGTACTGTTGTACTATTGTTATCTTCTGTTTCGTTTGACTCTGTACTGTTGTTATCTTCTGTTTCGTTTGACTCTGTACCGTTGTACTATTGTTATCTTCTGTTTCGTTTGACTCTGTACTGTTGTACTATTGTTATCTTCTGTTTCGTTTGACTCTGTACTGTTGCTATCTTCTGTTTCGTTTGACTCTGTACCGTTGTACTATTGTTATCTTCTGTTTCGTTGGACTCTGTACTGTTGTACTATTGTTATCTTCTGTTTCGTTTGACTCTGTACTGTTGTACTATTGTTATCTTCTGTTTCGTTTGACTCTGTACTGTTGTACTATTGTTATCTTCTGTTTCGTTTGACTCTGTACTGTTGTACTATTGTTATCTTCTGCTTCGTTGGACTCTGTACTGTTGTACTATTGTTATCTTCTGTTTCGTTAGAATCTGTACTGTTGTACTATTGTTATCTTCTGTTTTGTTTGACTCTGTACTGTTGTACTATTGCTATCTTCTGTTTCGTTTGACTTTTGTACTGTTGTACTATTATTATCTTCTGTTTCGGTTGACTCTGTACTGTTGTACTATTGTTATCATCTGTTTCGTTTGACTCTGTACTGTTGTACTATTGTTATCTTCTGTTTCGTTGGACTCTGTACTGTTGTACTATTGTTATCTTCTGTTTCGTTTGACTCTGTACTGTTGTACTATTGTTATCTTTTGATTCGTTTGACTCTGTACTGTTGTACTATTGTTATCTTCTGTTTCGTTTGACTCTGTACTGTTGTACTATTGTTATCTTCTGTTTCGTTAGACTCTGTACTGTTGTACTATTGTTATCTGCTGTTTCGTTTGACTCTGTACTGTTGTACTATTGTTATCTTCTGTTTCGTTTGACTCTGTACTGTTGTAATATTGTTATCTTCTGTTTCGTTAGACACTGTACTGTTGTACTATTGTTATCTTCTGTTTCGTTTGACTCTGAACTGTTGTTATCTGCTGTTTCGTTTGACTCTGTACTGCTGTACTATTGTTATCTTCTGTTTCGTTTGACTCTGTACTATTGTTATCTGCTGTTTCGTTTGACTCTGTACTGTTGTACTATTGTTATCTTCTGTTTCGTTTGACTGTACTGTTGTACTATTGGTATCTTCTGTTTCGTTTGACTCTGTACTGTTGTAATATTGGTATCTTCTGTTTCGTTAGACACTGTACTGTTGTACTATTGTTATCTTCTGTTTCGTTAGACTCTGTACTATTGTTATCTTCTGTTTCGTTGGACTCTGTACTGTTGTACTATTGTTATCTTCTGTTTCGTTTGACTCTGTACTGTTGTACTATTGTTATCTTCTGTTTCGTTTGACTCTGTACTATTGTTATCTGCTGTTTCGTTTGACTCTGTACTGTTGTACTATTGTTATCTTCTGTTTCGTTTGACTCTGTACTGTTGTACTATTGTTATCTTCTGTTTCGTTTGACTCTGTACTGTTGTACTATTGTTATCTTCTGTTTCGTTTGACTCTGTACTGTTGTACTATTGTTATCTTCTGTTTCGTTTGACTCTGTACTGTTGTACTATTGTTATCTTCTGTTTCGTTAGACTCTGTACTGTTGTACTATTGTTATCTTCTGTTTCGTTTGACTCTGTACTGTTGTACTATTGTTATCTTCTGTTTCGTTTGACTCTGTACTATTGTACTATTGTTATCTTCTGTTTCGTTTGACTCTGTACTGTTGTACTATTGTTATCTTCTGTTTCGTTTGACTCTGTACTGTTGTACTATTGTTATCTTCTGTTTCGTTTGACTCTGTACTGTTGTACTATTGTTATCTTCTGTTTCGTTTGCCTCTGTACTGTTGTACTATTGCTATCTTCTGTTTCGTTTGACTTTTGTACTGTTGTACTATTGTTATCTTCTGTTTCGGTTGACTCTGTACTGTTGTACTATTGTTATCATCTGTTTCGTTTGACTCTGTACTGTTGTACTATTGTTATCTTCTGTTTCGTTGGACTCTGTACTGTTGTACTATTGTTATCTTCTGTTTCGTTTGACTCTGTAGTGTTGTACTATTGTTATCTTTTGATTCGTTTGACTCTGTACTGTTGTACTATTGTTATCTTTTGTTTCGTTTGACTCTGTACTGTTGTACTATTGTTATCTTCTGTTTCGTTAGACTCTGTACTGTTGTACTATTGTTATCTGCTGTTTCGTTTGACTCTGTACTGTTGTACTATTGTTATCTTCTGTTTCGTTTGACTCTGTACTGTTGTAATATTGTTATCTTCTGTTTCGTTAGACACTGTACTGTTGTACTATTGTTATCTTCTGTTTCGTTTGACTCTGTACTATTGTTATCTGCTGTTTCGTTTGACTCTGTACTGTTGTACTATTGTTATCTTCTGTTTCGTTTGACTGTACTGTTGTACTATTGGTATCTTCTGTTTCGTTTGACTCTGTACTGTTGTAATATTGTTATCTTCTGTTTCGTTAGACACTGTACTGTTGTACTATTGTTATCTTCTGTTTCGTTTGACTCTGTACTGCTGTACTATTGCTATCTTCTGTTTCGTTAGACTCTGTACTATTGTTATCTTCTGTTTCGTTGGACTCTGTACTGTTGTACTATTGTTATCTTCTGTTTCGTTTGACTCTGTACTATTGTTATCTGCTGTTTCGTTTGACTCTGTACTGTTGTACTATTGTTATCTTCTGTTTCGTTAGACTCTGTACTGTTGTACTATTGTTATCTTCTGTTTCGTTTGACTCTGTACTGTTGTACTATTGTTATCTTCTGTTTCGTTTGACTCTGTACTGTTGTACTATTGTTATCTTCTGTTTCGTTTGACTCTGTACTGTTGTACTATTGTTATCTTCTGTTTCGTTTGACTCTGTACTGTTGTACTATTGTTATCTTCTGTTTCGTTTGACTCTGTACTGTTGTACTATTGTTATCTTCTGTTTCGTTTGCCTCTGTACTGTTGTACTATTGTTATCTTCTGTTTCGTTTGACTCTGTACTGTTGTACTATTGTTATCTTCTGTTTCGTTTGACTCTGTACCGTTGTACTATTGTTATCTTCTGTTTCGTTAGACTCTGTACTGTTGTTCTATTGTTATCTTCTGTTTCGTTAGACTCTGTACTGTTGTACTATTGTTATCTTCTGTTTCGTTTGACTCTGTACTGTTGTACTATTGTTATCTTCTGTTTCGTTGGACTCTGTACTGTTGTACTATTGTTATCTTCTGTTTCGATAGACTCTGTACTGTTGTACTATTGTTATCTTCTGTTTCGTTGGACTCTGTACTGTTGTACTATTGTTATCTTCTGTTTCGTTTGACTCTGTACTGTTGTACTATTGTTATCTTCTGTTTCGTTTGACTCTGTACTGTTGTACTATTGTTATCTTCTGATTCGTTGACTCTGTACTGTTGTACTATTGTTATCTTCTGTTTCGTTTGACTCTGTACTGTTGTACTATTGTTATCTTCTGTTTCGTTAGACTCTGTACTGTTGTACTATTGTTATCTTCTGTTTCGTTGGACTCTGTACTGTTGTACTATTGTTATCTTCTGTTTCGTTTGACTCTGTACTGTTGTACTATTGTTATCTTCTGTTTCGTTTGACTCTGTACTGTTGTACTATTGTTATCTTCTGTTTCGTTAGACTCTGTACTGTTGTACTATTGTTATCTTCTGTTTCGTTGGACTCTGTACTGTTGTACTATTGTTATCTTCTGTTTCGTTTGACTCTGTACTGTTGTACTATTGTTATCTTCTGTTTCGTTTGACTCTGTACTGTTGTACTATTGTTATCTTCTGTTTCGTTTGACTCTGTACTGTTGTACTATTGTTATCTTCTGTTTCGTTTGACTCTGTACTGTTGTACTATTGTTATCTTCTGTTTCGTTTGACTCTGTACTGTTGTACTATTGTTATATTCTGTTTCGTTTGACTCTGTACTGTTGTACTATTGTTATCTTCTGTTTCGTTTGACTCTGTACTGTTGTACTATTGTTATCTTCTGTTTCGTTAGACTCTGTACTGTTGTACTATTGTTATCTTCTGTTTCGTTTGACTCTGTACTGTTGTACTATTGTTATCTTCTGTTTCGTTTGACTCTGTACTGTTGTACTATTGTTATCTTCTGTTTCGTTTGACTCTGTACTGTTGTACTATTGTTATCTTCTGTTTCGTTTGACTCTGTACTGTTGTACTATTGTTATCTTCTGTTTCGTTTGACTCTGTACTGTTGTACTATTGTTATCTTCTGTTTCGTTTGCCTCTGTACTGTTGTACTATTGTTATCTTCTGTTTCGTTTGACTCTGTACTGTTGTACTATTGTTATCTTCTGTTTCGTTTGACTCTGTACCGTTGTACTATTGTTATCTTCTGTTTCGTTAGACTCTGTACTGTTGTTCTATTGTTATCTTCTGTTTCGTTAGACTCTGTACTGTTGTACTATTGTTATCTTCTGTTTCGTTTGACTCTGTACTGTTGTACTATTGTTATCTTCTGTTTCGTTGGACTCTGTACTGTTGTACTATTGTTATCTTCTGTTTCGATAGACTCTGTACTGTTGTACTATTGTTATCTTCTGTTTCGTTGGACTCTGTACTGTTGTACTATTGTTATCTTCTGTTTCGTTTGACTCTGTACTGTTGTACTATTGTTATCTTCTGTTTCGTTTGACTCTGTACTGTTGTACTATTGTTATCTTCTGATTCGTTGACTCTGTACTGTTGTACTATTGTTATCTTCTGTTTCGTTTGACTCTGTACTGTTGTACTATTGTTATCTTCTGTTTCGTTAGACTCTGTACTGTTGTACTATTGTTATCTTCTGTTTCGTTGGACTCTGTACTGTTGTACTATTGTTATCTTCTGTTTCGTTTGACTCTGTACTGTTGTACTATTGTTATCTTCTGTTTCGTTTGACTCTGTACTGTTGTACTATTGTTATCTTCTGTTTCGTTAGACTCTGTACTGTTGTACTATTGTTATCTTCTGTTTCGTTGGACTCTGTACTGTTGTACTATTGTTATCTTCTGTTTCGTTTGACTCTGTACTGTTGTACTATTGTTATCTTCTGTTTCGTTTGACTCTGTACTGTTGTACTATTGTTATCTTCTGTTTCGTTTGACTCTGTACTGTTGTACTATTGTTATATTCTGTTTCGTTTGACTCTGTACTGTTGTACTATTGTTATCTTCTGTTTCGTTTGACTCTGTACTGTTGTACTATTGTTATCTTCTGTTTCGTTAGACTCTGTACTGTTGTACTATTGTTATCTTCTGTTTCGTTTGACTCTGTACTGTTGTACTATTGTTATCTTCTGTTTCGTTTGACTCTGTACTGTTGTACTATTGTTATCTTCTGTTTCGTTTGACTCTGTACTGTTGTACTATTGTTATCTTCTGTTTCGTTTGACTCTGTACTGTTGTACTATTGTTATCTTCTGTTTCGTTTGCCTCTGTACTGTTGTACTATTGTTATCTTCTGTTTCGTTTGACTCTGTACTGTTGTACTATTGTTATCTTCTGTTTCGTTTGACTCTGTACCGTTGTACTATTGTTATCTTCTGTTTCGTTAGACTCTGTACTGTTGTTCTATTGTTATCTTCTGTTTCGTTAGACTCTGTACTGTTGTACTATTGTTATCTTCTGTTTCGTTTGACTCTGTACTGTTGTACTATTGTTATCTTCTGTTTCGTTTGACTCTGTACTGTTGTACTATTGTTATCTTCTGTTTCGTTGGACTCTGTACTGTTGTACTATTGTTATCTTCTGTTTCGATAGACTCTGTACTGTTGTACTATTGTTATCTTCTGTTTCGTTGGACTCTGTACTGTTGTACTATTGTTATCTTCTATTTCGTTTGACTCTGTACTGTTGTACTATTGTTATCTTCTGTTTCGTTTGACTCTGTACTGTTGTACTATTGTTATCTTCTGATTCGTTGACTCTGTACTGTTGTACTATTGTTATCTTCTGTTTCGTTTGACTCTGTACTGTTGTACTATTGTTATCTTCTGTTTCGTTAGACTCTGTACTGTTGTACTATTGTTATCTTCTGTTTCGTTGGACTCTGTACTGTTGTACTATTGTTATCTTCTGTTTCGTTTGACTCTGTACTGTTGTACTATTGTTATCTTCTGTTTCGTTTGACTGTACTGTTGTACTATTGGTATCTTCTGTTTCGTTTGACTCTGTACTGTTGTAATATTGTTATCTTCTGTTTCGTTAGACACTGTACTGTTGTACTATTGTTATCTTCTGTTTCGTTTGACTCTGTACTGCTGTACTATTGTTATCTTCTGTTTCGTTAGACTCTGTACTATTGTTATCTTCTGTTTCGTTGGACTCTGTACTGTTGTACTATTGTTATCTTCTGTTTCGTTTGACTCTGTACTATTGTTATCTGCTGTTTCGTTTGACTCTGTACTGTTGTACTATTGTTATCTTCTGTTTCGTTTGACTCTGTACTGTTGTACTATTGTTATCTTCTGTTTCGTTTGACTCTGTACTGTTGTACTATTGTTATATTCTGTTTCGTTTGACTCTGTACTGTTGTACTATTGTTATCTTCTGTTTCGTTTGACTCTGTACTGTTGTACTATTGTTATCTTCTGTTTCGTTAGACTCTGTACTGTTGTACTATTGTTATCTTCTGTTTCGTTTGACTCTGTACTGTTGTACTATTGTTATCTTCTGTTTCGTTTGACTCTGTACTGTTGTACTATTGTTATCTTCTGTTTCGTTTGACTCTGTACTGTTGTACTATTGTTATCTTCTGTTTCGTTTGACTCTGTACTGTTGTACTATTGTTATCTTCTGTTTCGTTTGACTCTGTACTGTTGTACTATTGTTATCTTCTGTTTCGTTTGCCTCTGTACTGTTGTACTATTGTTATCTTCTGTTTCGTTTGACTCTGTACTGTTGTACTATTGTTATCTTCTGTTTCGTTTGACTCTGTACCGTTGTACTATTGTTATCTTCTGTTTCGTTAGACTCTGTACTGTTGTTCTATTGTTATCTTCTGTTTCGTTAGACTCTGTACTGTTGTACTATTGTTATCTTCTGTTTCGTTTGACTCTGTACTGTTGTACTATTGTTATCTTCTGTTTCGTTGGACTCTGTACTGTTGTACTATTGTTATCTTCTGTTTCGATAGACTCTGTACTGTTGTACTATTGTTATCTTCTGTTTCGTTTGACTCTGTACTGTTGTACTATTGTTATCTTCTGTTTCGTTTGACTCTGTACTGTTGTACTATTGTTATCTTCTGTTTCGTTTGACTCTGTACTGTTGTACTATTGTTATCTTCTGTTTCGTTTGACTCTGTACTGTTGTACTATTGTTATCTTCTGTTTCGTTTGCCTCTGTACTGTTGTACTATTGTTATCTTCTGTTTCGTTTGACTCTGTACTGTTGTACTATTGTTATCTTCTGTTTCGTTTGACTCTGTACCGTTGTACTATTGTTATCTTCTGTTTCGTTAGACTCTGTACTGTTGTTCTATTGTTATCTTCTGTTTCGTTAGACTCTGTACTGTTGTACTATTGTTATCTTCAGTTTCGTTTGACTCTGTACTGTTGTACTATTGTTATCTTCTGTTTCGTTGGACTCTGTACTGTTGTACTATTGTTATCTTCTGTTTCGATAGACTCTGTACTGTTGTACTATTGTTATCTTCTGTTTCGTTGGACTCTGTACTGTTGTACTATTGTTATCTTCTGTTTCGTTTGACTCTGTACTGTTGTACTATTGTTATCTTCTGTTTCGTTTGACTCTGTACTGTTGTACTATTGTTATCTTCTGATTCGTTGACTCTGTACTGTTGTACTATTGTTATCTTCTGTTTCGTTTGACTCTGTACTGTTGTACTATTGTTATCTTCTGTTTCGTTAGACTCTGTACTGTTGTACTATTGTTATCTTCTGTTTCGTTGGACTCTGTACTGTTGTACTATTGTTATCTTCTGTTTCGTTTGACTCTGTACTGTTGTACTATTGTTATCTTCTGTTTCGTTTGACTCTGTACTGTTGTACTATTGTTATCTTCTGTTTCGTTAGACTCTGTACTGTTGTACTATTGTTATCTTCTGTTTCGTTGGACTCTGTACTGTTGTACTATTGTTATCTTCTGTTTCGTTTGACTCTGTACTGTTGTACTATTGTTATCTTCTGTTTCGTTTGACTCTGTACTGTTGTACTATTGTTATCTTCTGTTTCGTTTGACTCTGTACTGTTGTACTATTGTTATCTTCTGTTTCGTTGGACTCTGTACTGTTGTACTATTGTTATCTTCTGTTTCGTTAGAATCTGTACTGTTGTACTATTGTTATCTTCTGTTTTGTTTGACTCTGTACTGTTGTACTATTGCTATCTTCTGTTTCGTTTGACTTTTGTACTGTTGTACTATTATTATCTTCTGTTTCGGTTGACTCTGTACTGTTGTACTATTGTTATCATCTGTTTCGTTTGACTCTGTACTGTTGTACTATTGTTATCTTCTGTTTCGTTGGACTCTGTACTGTTGTACTATTGTTATCTTCTGTTTCGTTTGACTCTGTAGTGTTGTACTATTGTTATCTTTTGATTCGTTTGACTCTGTACTGTTGTACTATTGTTATCTTCTGTTTCGTTTGACTCTGTACTGTTGTACTATTGTTATCTTCTGTTTCGTTAGACTCTGTACTGTTGTACTATTGTTATCTGCTGTTTCGTTTGACTCTGTACTGTTGTACTATTGTTATCTTCTGTTTCGTTTGACTCTGTACTGTTGTAATATTGTTATCTTCTGTTTCGTTAGACACTGTACTGTTGTACTATTGTTATCTTCTGTTTCGTTTGACTCTGAACTGTTGTTATCTGCTGTTTCGTTTGACTCTGTACTGCTGTACTATTGTTATCTTCTGTTTCGTTTGACTCTGTACTATTGTTATCTGCTGTTTCGTTTGACTCTGTACTGTTGTACTATTGTTATCTTCTGTTTCGTTTGACTGTACTATTGTACTATTGGTATCTTCTGTTTCGTTTGACTCTGTACTGTTGTAATATTGGTATCTTCTGTTTCGTTAGACACTGTACTGTTGTACTATTGTTATCTTCTGTTTCGTTAGACTCTGTACTATTGTTATCTTCTGTTTCGTTGGACTCTGTACTGTTGTACTATTGTTATCTTCTGTTTCGTTTGACTCTGTACTGTTGTACTATTGTTATCTTCTGTTTCGTTTGACTCTGTACTATTGTTATCTGCTGTTTCGTTTGACTCTGTACTGTTGTACTATTGTTATCTTCTGTTTCGTTTGACTCTGTACTGTTGTACTATTGTTATCTTCTGTTTCGTTTGACTCTGTACTGTTGTTATCTTCTGTTTCGTTTGACACTGTACCGTTGTACTATTGTTATCTTCTGTTTCGTTGGACTCTGTACTGTTGTACTATTGTTATCTTCTGTTTCGTTTGACTCTGTACTGTTGTTATCTTCTGTTTCGTTTGACTCTGTACCGTTGTACTATTGTTATCTTCTGTTTCGTTTGACTCTGTACTGTTGTACTATTGTTATCTTCTGTTTCGTTTGACTCTGTACTGTTGCTATCTTCTGTTTCGTTTGACTCTGTACCGTTGTACTATTGTTATCTTCTGTTTCGTTGGACTCTGTACTGTTGTACTATTGTTATCTTCTGTTTCGTTTGACTCTGTACTGTTGTACTATTGTTATCTTCTGTTTCGTTTGACTCTGTACTGTTGTACTATTGTTATCTTCTGTTTCGTTTGACTCTGTACTGTTGTACTATTGTTATCTTCTGCTTCGTTGGACTCTGTACTGTTGTAGTATTGTTATCTTCTGTTTCGTTAGAATCTGTACTGTTGTACTATTGTTATCTTCTGTTTTGTTTGACTCTGTACTGTTGTACTATTGCTATCTTCTGTTTCGTTTGACTCTGTACTGTTGTACTATTGTTATCTTTTGATTCGTTTGACTCTGTACTGTTGTACTATTGTTATCTTCTGTTTCGTTTGACTCTGTACTGTTGTACTATTGTTATCTTCTGTTTCGTTAGACTCTGTACTGTTGTACTATTGTTATCTGCTGTTTCGTTTGACTCTGTACTGTTGTACTATTGTTATCTTCTGTTTCGTTTGACTCTGTACTGTTGTAATATTGTTATCTTCTGTTTCGTTAGACACTGTACTGTTGTACTATTGTTATCTTCTGTTTCGTTTGACTCTGAACTGTTGTTATCTGCTGTTTCGTTTGACTCTGTACTGCTGTACTATTGTTATCTTCTGTTTCGTTTGACTCTGTACTATTGTTATCTGCTGTTTCGTTTGACTCTGTACTGTTGTACTATTGTTATCTTCTGTTTCGTTTGACTGTACTGTTGTACTATTGGTATCTTCTGTTTCGTTTGACTCTGTACTGTTGTAATATTGGTATCTTCTGTTTCGTTAGACACTGTACTGTTGTACTATTGTTATCTTCTGTTTCGTTAGACTCTGTACTATTGTTATCTTCTGTTTCGTTGGACTCTGTACTGTTGTACTATTGTTATCTTCTGTTTCGTTTGACTCTGTACTGTTGTACTATTGTTATCTTCTGTTTCGTTTGACTCTGTACTATTGTTATCTGCTGTTTCGTTTGACTCTGTACTGTTGTACTATTGTTATCTTCTGTTTCGTTTGACTCTGTACTGTTGTACTATTGTTATCTTCTGTTTCGTTTGACTCTGTACTGTTGTACTATTGTTATCTTCTGTTTCGTTTGACTCTGTACTGTTGTACTATTGTTATCTTCTGTTTCGTTTGACTCTGTACTGTTGTACTATTGTTATCTTCTGTTTCGTTAGACTCTGTACTGTTGTACTATTGTTATCTTCTGTTTCGTTTGACTCTGTACTGTTGTACTATTGTTATCTTCTGTTTCGTTTGACTCTGTACTGTTGTACTATTGTTATCTTCTGTTTCGTTTGACTCTGTACTGTTGTACTATTGTTATCTTCTGTTTCGTTTGACTCTGTACTGTTGTACTATTGTTATCTTCTGTTTCGTTTGACTCTGTACTGTTGTACTATTGTTATCTTCTGTTTCGTTTGCCTCTGTACTGTTGTACTATTGCTATCTTCTGTTTCGTTTGACTTTTGTACTGTTGTACTATTGTTATCTTCTGTTTCGGTTGACTCTGTACTGTTGTACTATTGTTATCATCTGTTTCGTTTGACTCTGTACTGTTGTACTATTGTTATCTTCTGTTTCGTTGGACTCTGTACTGTTGTACTATTGTTATCTTCTGTTTCGTTTGACTCTGTAGTGTTGTACTATTGTTATCTTTTGATTCGTTTGACTCTGTACTGTTGTACTATTGTTATCTTTTGTTTCGTTTGACTCTGTACTGTTGTACTATTGTTATCTTCTGTTTCGTTAGACTCTGTACTGTTGTACTATTGTTATCTGCTGTTTCGTTTGACTCTGTACTGTTGTACTATTGTTATCTTCTGTTTCGTTTGACTCTGTACTGTTGTAATATTGTTATCTTCTGTTTCGTTAGACACTGTACTGTTGTACTATTGTTATCTTCTGTTTCGTTTGACTCTGTACTATTGTTATCTGCTGTTTCGTTTGACTCTGTACTGTTGTACTATTGTTATCTTCTGTTTCGTTTGACTGTACTGTTGTACTATTGGTATCTTCTGTTTCGTTTGACTCTGTACTGTTGTAATATTGTTATCTTCTGTTTCGTTAGACACTGTACTGTTGTACTATTGTTATCTTCTGTTTCGTTTGACTCTGTACTGCTGTACTATTGTTATCTTCTGTTTCGTTAGACTCTGTACTATTGTTATCTTCTGTTTCGTTGGACTCTGTACTGTTGTACTATTGTTATCTTCTGTTTCGTTTGACTCTGTACTATTGTTATCTGCTGTTTCGTTTGACTCTGTACTGTTGTACTATTGTTATCTTCTGTTTCGTTAGACTCTGTACTGTTGTACTATTGTTATCTTCTGTTTCGTTTGACTCTGTACTGTTGTACTATTGTTATCTTCTGTTTCGTTTGACTCTGTACTGTTGTACTATTGTTATCTTCTGTTTCGTTTGACTCTGTACTGTTGTACTATTGTTATCTTCTGTTTCGTTTGACTCTGTACTGTTGTACTATTGTTATCTTCTGTTTCGTTTGACTCTGTACTGTTGTACTATTGTTATCTTCTGTTTCGTTTGCCTCTGTACTGTTGTACTATTGTTATCTTCTGTTTCGTTTGACTCTGTACTGTTGTACTATTGTTATCTTCTGTTTCGTTTGACTCTGTACCGTTGTACTATTGTTATCTTCTGTTTCGTTAGACTCTGTACTGTTGTTCTATTGTTATCTTCTGTTTCGTTAGACTCTGTACTGTTGTACTATTGTTATCTTCTGTTTCGTTTGACTCTGTACTGTTGTACTATTGTTATCTTCTGTTTCGTTGGACTCTGTACTGTTGTACTATTGTTATCTTCTGTTTCGATAGACTCTGTACTGTTGTACTATTGTTATCTTCTGTTTCGTTGGACTCTGTACTGTTGTACTATTGTTATCTTCTGTTTCGTTTGACTCTGTACTGTTGTACTATTGTTATCTTCTGTTTCGTTTGACTCTGTACTGTTGTACTATTGTTATCTTCTGATTCGTTGACTCTGTACTGTTGTACTATTGTTATCTTCTGTTTCGTTTGACTCTGTACTGTTGTACTATTGTTATCTTCTGTTTCGTTAGACTCTGTACTGTTGTACTATTGTTATCTTCTGTTTCGTTGGACTCTGTACTGTTGTACTATTGTTATCTTCTGTTTCGTTTGACTCTGTACTGTTGTACTATTGTTATCTTCTGTTTCGTTTGACTCTGTACTGTTGTACTATTGTTATCTTCTGTTTCGTTAGACTCTGTACTGTTGTACTATTGTTATCTTCTGTTTCGTTGGACTCTGTACTGTTGTACTATTGTTATCTTCTGTTTCGTTTGACTCTGTACTGTTGTACTATTGTTATCTTCTGTTTCGTTTGACTCTGTACTGTTGTACTATTGTTATCTTCTGTTTCGTTTGACTCTGTACTGTTGTACTATTGTTATCTTCTGTTTCGTTTGACTCTGTACTGTTGTACTATTGTTATCTTCTGTTTCGTTTGACTCTGTACTGTTGTACTATTGTTATATTCTGTTTCGTTTGACTCTGTACTGTTGTACTATTGTTATCTTCTGTTTCGTTTGACTCTGTACTGTTGTACTATTGTTATCTTCTGTTTCGTTAGACTCTGTACTGTTGTACTATTGTTATCTTCTGTTTCGTTTGACTCTGTACTGTTGTACTATTGTTATCTTCTGTTTCGTTTGACTCTGTACTGTTGTACTATTGTTATCTTCTGTTTCGTTTGACTCTGTACTGTTGTACTATTGTTATCTTCTGTTTCGTTTGACTCTGTACTGTTGTACTATTGTTATCTTCTGTTTCGTTTGACTCTGTACTGTTGTACTATTGTTATCTTCTGTTTCGTTTGCCTCTGTACTGTTGTACTATTGTTATCTTCTGTTTCGTTTGACTCTGTACTGTTGTACTATTGTTATCTTCTGTTTCGTTTGACTCTGTACCGTTGTACTATTGTTATCTTCTGTTTCGTTAGACTCTGTACTGTTGTTCTATTGTTATCTTCTGTTTCGTTAGACTCTGTACTGTTGTACTATTGTTATCTTCTGTTTCGTTTGACTCTGTACTGTTGTACTATTGTTATCTTCTGTTTCGTTGGACTCTGTACTGTTGTACTATTGTTATCTTCTGTTTCGATAGACTCTGTACTGTTGTACTATTGTTATCTTCTGTTTCGTTGGACTCTGTACTGTTGTACTATTGTTATCTTCTGTTTCGTTTGACTCTGTACTGTTGTACTATTGTTATCTTCTGTTTCGTTTGACTCTGTACTGTTGTACTATTGTTATCTTCTGATTCGTTGACTCTGTACTGTTGTACTATTGTTATCTTCTGTTTCGTTTGACTCTGTACTGTTGTACTATTGTTATCTTCTGTTTCGTTAGACTCTGTACTGTTGTACTATTGTTATCTTCTGTTTCGTTGGACTCTGTACTGTTGTACTATTGTTATCTTCTGTTTCGTTTGACTCTGTACTGTTGTACTATTGTTATCTTCTGTTTCGTTTGACTCTGTACTGTTGTACTATTGTTATCTTCTGTTTCGTTAGACTCTGTACTGTTGTACTATTGTTATCTTCTGTTTCGTTGGACTCTGTACTGTTGTACTATTGTTATCTTCTGTTTCGTTTGACTCTGTACTGTTGTACTATTGTTATCTTCTGTTTCGTTTGACTCTGTACTGTTGTACTATTGTTATCTTCTGTTTCGTTTGACTCTGTACTGTTGTACTATTGTTATATTCTGTTTCGTTTGACTCTGTACTGTTGTACTATTGTTATCTTCTGTTTCGTTTGACTCTGTACTGTTGTACTATTGTTATCTTCTGTTTCGTTAGACTCTGTACTGTTGTACTATTGTTATCTTCTGTTTCGTTTGACTCTGTACTGTTGTACTATTGTTATCTTCTGTTTCGTTTGACTCTGTACTGTTGTACTATTGTTATCTTCTGTTTCGTTTGACTCTGTACTGTTGTACTATTGTTATCTTCTGTTTCGTTTGACTCTGTACTGTTGTACTATTGTTATCTTCTGTTTCGTTTGCCTCTGTACTGTTGTACTATTGTTATCTTCTGTTTCGTTTGACTCTGTACTGTTGTACTATTGTTATCTTCTGTTTCGTTTGACTCTGTACCGTTGTACTATTGTTATCTTCTGTTTCGTTAGACTCTGTACTGTTGTTCTATTGTTATCTTCTGTTTCGTTAGACTCTGTACTGTTGTACTATTGTTATCTTCTGTTTCGTTTGACTCTGTACTGTTGTACTATTGTTATCTTCTGTTTCGTTTGACTCTGTACTGTTGTACTATTGTTATCTTCTGTTTCGTTGGACTCTGTACTGTTGTACTATTGTTATCTTCTGTTTCGATAGACTCTGTACTGTTGTACTATTGTTATCTTCTGTTTCGTTGGACTCTGTACTGTTGTACTATTGTTATCTTCTGTTTCGTTTGACTCTGTACTGTTGTACTATTGTTATCTTCTGTTTCGTTTGACTCTGTACTGTTGTACTATTGTTATCTTCTGATTCGTTGACTCTGTACTGTTCTACTATTGTTATCTTCTGTTTCGTTTGACTCTGTACTGTTGTACTATTGTTATCTTCTGTTTCGTTAGACTCTGTACTGTTGTACTATTGTTATCTTCTGTTTCGTTGGACTCTGTACTGTTGTACTATTGTTATCTTCTGTTTCGTTTGACTCTGTACTGTTGTACTATTGTTATCTTCTGTTTCGTTTGACTGTACTGTTGTACTATTGGTATCTTCTGTTTCGTTTGACTCTGTACTGTTGTAATATTGTTATCTTCTGTTTCGTTAGACACTGTACTGTTGTACTATTGTTATCTTCTGTTTCGTTTGACTCTGTACTGCTGTACTATTGTTATCTTCTGTTTCGTTAGACTCTGTACTATTGTTATCTTCTGTTTCGTTGGACTCTGTACTGTTGTACTATTGTTATCTTCTGTTTCGTTTGACTCTGTACTATTGTTATCTGCTGTTTCGTTTGACTCTGTACTGTTGTACTATTGTTATCTTCTGTTTCGTTTGACTCTGTACTGTTGTACTATTGTTATCTTCTGTTTCGTTTGACTCTGTACTGTTGTACTATTGTTATATTCTGTTTCGTTTGACTCTGTACTGTTGTACTATTGTTATCTTCTGTTTCGTTTGATTCTGTACTGTTGTACTATTGTTATCTTCTGTTTCGTTAGACTCTGTACTGTTGTACTATTGTTATCTTCTGTTTCGTTTGACTCTGTACTGTTGTACTATTGTTATCTTCTGTTTCGTTTGACTCTGTACTGTTGTACTATTGTTATCTTCTGTTTCGTTTGACTCTGTACTGTTGTACTATTGTTATCTTCTGTTTCGTTTGACTCTGTACTGTTGTACTATTGTTATCTTCTGTTTCGTTTGACTCTGTACTGTTGTACTATTGTTATCTTCTGTTTCGTTTGCCTCTGTACTGTTGTACTATTGTTATCTTCTGTTTCGTTTGACTCTGTACTGTTGTACTATTGTTATCTTCTGTTTCGTTTGACTCTGTACCGTTGTACTATTGTTATCTTCTGTTTCGTTAGACTCTGTACTGTTGTTCTATTGTTATCTTCTGTTTCGTTAGACTCTGTACTGTTGTACTATTGTTATCTTCTGTTTCGTTTGACTCTGTACTGTTGTACTATTGTTATCTTCTGTTTCGTTGGACTCTGTACTGTTGTACTATTGTTATCTTCTGTTTCGATAGACTCTGTACTGTTGTACTATTGTTATCTTCTGTTTCGTTTGACTCTGTACTGTTGTACTATTGTTATCTTCTGTTTCGTTTGACTCTGTACTGTTGTACTATTGTTATCTTCTGTTTCGTTTGACTCTGTACTGTTGTACTATTGTTATCTTCTGTTTCGTTTGACTCTGTACTGTTGTACTATTGTTATCTTCTGTTTCGTTTGCCTCTGTACTGTTGTACTATTGTTATCTTCTGTTTCGTTTGACTCTGTACTGTTGTACTATTGTTATCTTCTGTTTCGTTTGACTCTGTACCGTTGTACTATTGTTATCTTCTGTTTCGTTAGACTCTGTACTGTTGTTCTATTGTTATCTTCTGTTTCGTTAGACTCTGTACTGTTGTACTATTGTTATCTTCTGTTTCGTTTGACTCTGTACTGTTGTACTATTGTTATCTTCTGTTTCGTTGGACTCTGTACTGTTGTACTATTGTTATCTTCTGTTTCGATAGACTCTGTACTGTTGTACTATTGTTATCTTCTGTTTCGTTGGACTCTGTACTGTTGTACTATTGTTATCTTCTGTTTCGTTTGACTCTGTACTGTTGTACTATTGTTATCTTCTGTTTCGTTTGACTCTGTACTGTTGTACTATTGTTATCTTCTGATTCGTTGACTCTGTACTGTTGTACTATTGTTATCTTCTGTTTCGTTTGACTCTGTACTGTTGTACTATTGTTATCTTCTGTTTCGTTAGACTCTGTACTGTTGTACTATTGTTATCTTCTGTTTCGTTGGACTCTGTACTGTTGTACTATTGTTATCTTCTGTTTCGTTTGACTCTGTACTGTTGTACTATTGTTATCTTCTGTTTCGTTTGACTCTGTACTGTTGTACTATTGTTATCTTCTGTTTCGTTAGACTCTGTACTGTTGTACTATTGTTATCTTCTGTTTCGTTGGACTCTGTACTGTTGTACTATTGTTATCTTCTGTTTCGTTTGACTCTGTACTGTTGTACTATTGTTATCTTCTGTTTCGTTTGACTCTGTACTGTTGTACTATTGTTATCTTCTGTTTCGTTTGACTCTGTACTGTTGTACTATTGTTATCTTCTGTTTCGTTGGACTCTGTACTGTTGTACTATTGTTATCTTCTGTTTCGTTAGAATCTGTACTGTTGTACTATTGTTATCTTCTGTTTTGTTTGACTCTGTACTGTTGTACTATTGCTATCTTCTGTTTCGTTTGACTTTTGTACTGTTGTACTATTATTATCTTCTGTTTCGGTTGACTCTGTACTGTTGTACTATTGTTATCATCTGTTTCGTTTGACTCTGTACTGTTGTACTATTGTTATCTTCTGTTTCGTTGGACTCTGTACTGTTGTACTATTGTTATCTTCTGTTTCGTTTGACTCTGTAGTGTTGTACTATTGTTATCTTTTGATTCGTTTGACTCTGTACTGTTGTACTATTGTTATCTTCTGTTTCGTTTGACTCTGTACTGTTGTACTATTGTTATCTTCTGTTTCGTTAGACTCTGTACTGTTGTACTATTGTTATCTGCTGTTTCGTTTGACTCTGTACTGTTGTACTATTGTTATCTTCTGTTTCGTTTGACTCTGTACTGTTGTAATATTGTTATCTTCTGTTTCGTTTGACTCTGTACTGTTGTACTATTGTTATCTTCTGTTTCGTTTGCCTCTGTACTGTTGTACTATTGTTATCTTCTGTTTCGTTTGACTCTGTACTGTTGTACTATTGTTATCTTCTGTTTCGTTTGACTGTACTGTTGTACTATTGGTATCTTCTGTTTCGTTTGACTCTGTACTGTTGTAATATTGGTATCTTCTGTTTCGTTAGACACTGTACTGTTGTACTATTGTTATCTTCTGTTTCGTTAGACTCTGTACTATTGTTATCTTCTGTTTCGTTGGACTCTGTACTGTTGTACTATTGTTATCTTCTGTTTCGTTTGACTCTGTACTGTTGTACTATTGTTATCTTCTGTTTCGTTTGACTCTGTACTATTGTTATCTGCTGTTTCGTTTGACTCTGTACTGTTGTACTATTGTTATCTTCTGTTTCGTTTGACTCTGTACTGTTGTACTATTGTTATCTTCTGTTTCGTTTGACTCTGTACTGTTTTACTATTGTTATCTTCTGTTTCGTTTGACTCTGTACTGTTGTACTATTGTTATCTTCTGTTTCGTTTGACTCTGTACTGTTGTACTATTGTTATCTTCTGTTTCGTTAGACTCTGTACTGTTGTACTATTGTTATCTTCTGTTTCGTTTGACTCTGTACTGTTGTACTATTGTTATCTTCTGTTTCGTTTGACTCTGTACTGTTGTACTATTGTTATCTTCTGTTTCGTTTGACTCTGTACTGTTGTACTATTGTTATCTTCTGTTTCGTTTGACTCTGTACTGTTGTACTATTGTTATCTTCTGTTTCGTTTGACTCTGTACTGTTGTACTATTGTTATCTTCTGTTTCGTTTGCCTCTGTACTGTTGTACTATTGTTATCTTCTGTTTCGTTTGACTCTGTACTGTTGTACTATTGTTATCTTCTGTTTCGTTTGACTCTGTACTGTTGTACTATTGTTATCTTCTGTTTCGTTAGACTCTGTACTGTTGTTCTATTGTTATCTTCTGTTTCGTTAGACTCTGTACTGTTGTACTATTGTTATCTTCTGTTTCGTTTGACTCTGTACTGTTGTACTATTGTTATCTTCTGTTTCGTTGGACTCTGTACTGTTGTACTATTGTTATCTTCTGTTTCGATAGACTCTGTACTGTTGTACTATTGTTATCTTCTGTTTCGTTGGACTCTGTACTGTTGTACTATTGTTATCTTCTGTTTCGTTTGACTCTGTACTGTTGTACTATTGTTATCTTCTGTTTCGTTTGACTCTGTACTGTTGTACTATTGTTATCTTCTGATTCGTTGACTCTGTACTGTTGTACTATTGTTATCTTCTGTTTCGTTTGACTCTGTACTGTTGTACTATTGTTATCTTCTGTTTCGTTAGACTCTGTACTGTTGTACTATTGCTATCTTCTGTTTCGTTGGACTCTGTACTGTTGTACTATTGTTATCTTCTGTTTCGTTTGACTCTGTACTGTTGTACTATTGTTATCTTCTGTTTCGTTTGACTCTGTACTGTTGTACTATTGTTATCTTCTGTTTCGTTTGACTCTGTACTGTTGTACTATTGTTATCTTCTGTTTCGTTAGACTCTGTACTGTTGTACTATTGTTATCTTCTGTTTCGTTTGACTCTGTACTGTTGTACTATTGTTATCTTCTGTTTCGTTTGACTCTGTACTGTTGTACTATTGTTATCTTCTGTTTCGTTAGACTCTGTACTGTTGTACTATTGTTATCTTTTGATTCGTTTGACTCTGTACTGTTGTACTATTGTTATCTTCTGTTTCGTTTGACTCTATACTGTTGTACTATTGTTATCTTCTGTTTCGTTTGACTCTGTACTGTTGTACTATTGTTATCTTCTGATTCGTTGACTCTGTACTGTTGTACTATTGTTATCTTCTGTTTCGTTTGACTCTGTACTGTTGTACTATTGTTATCTTCTGTTTCGTTTGACTCTGTACTGTTGTACTATTGTTATCTTTTGATTCGTTGGACTCTGTACTGTTGTACTATTGTTATCTTCTGTTTCGTTTGACTCTGTACTGTTGTACTATTGTTATCTTCTGTTTCGGTGGACTCTGTACTGTTGTAATATTGTTATCTTCTGTTTCGTTAGACTCTGTACTGTTGTACTATTGTTATCTTCTGTTTCGTTGGACTCTGTACTGTTGTAATATTGTTATCTTCTGTTTCGTTGGACTCTGTACTGTTGTACTATTGTTATCTTCTGTTTCGTTTGACTCTGTACTGTTGTTATCTTCTGTTTCGTTTGACTCTGTACTGTTGTACTATTGTTATCTTCTGTTTCGTTGGACTCTGTACTGTTGTACTATTGTTATCTTCTGTTTCGTTTGACTCTGTACTGTTGTACTATTGTTATCTTCTGTTTCGTTTGACTCTGTACTGTTGTACTATTGTTATCTTTTGATTCGTTGGACTCTGTACTGTTGTACTATTGGTATCTTCTGTTTCGTTTGACTCTGTACTGTTGTACTATTGTTATCTTCTGTTTCGTTTGACTCTGTACTGTTGTACTATTGTTATCTTCTGATTCGTTGACTCTGTACTGTTGTACTATTGTTATCTTCTGTTTCGTTTGACTCTGTACTGTTGTACTATTGTTATCTTCTGTTTCGTTTGACTCTGTACTGTTGTACTATTGTTATCTTTTGATTCGTTGGACTCTGTACTGTTGTACTATTGTTATCTTCTGTTTCGTTTGACTCTGTACTGTTGTACTATTGTTATCTTCTGTTTCGGTGGACTCTGTACTGTTGTAATATTGTTATCTTCTGTTTCGTTAGACTCTGTACTGTTGTACTATTGTTATCTTCTGTTTCGTTGGACTCTGTACTGTTGTAATATTGTTATCTTCTGTTTCGTTGGACTCTGTACTGTTGTACTATTGTTATCTTCTGTTTCGTTTGACTCTGTACTGTTGTACTATTGTTATCTTCTGTTTCGTTTGACTCTGTACTGTTGTACTATTGTTATCTTCTGTTTCGTTTGACTCTGTACTGTTGTACTATTGTTATCTTCTGTTTCGTTTGACTCTGTACTGTTGTACTATTGTTATCTTCTGTTTCGTTTGACTCTGTACTGTTGTACTATTGTTATCTTCTGTTTCGTTTGACTCTGTACTGTTGTATTATTGTTATCTTTTGATTCGTTGGACTCTGTACTGTTGTACTATTGTTATCTTCTGTTTCGTTTGACTCTGTACTGTTGTACTATTGTTATCTTCTGTTTCGGTGGACTCTGTACTGTTGTAATATTGTTATCTTCTGTTTCGTTAGACTCTGTACTGTTGTACTATTGTTATCTTCTGTTTCGTTGGACTCTGTACTGTTGTAATATTGTTATCTTCTATTTCGTTTGAATCTGTACTGTTGTACTATTGTTATCTTCTGTTTCGTTTGACTCTGTACTGTTTTACTATTGTTATCTTCTGCTTCGTTAGACTCTGCACTGTTTTAATATTGTTATCTTCTGTTTCGTTAGACTCTGCACTGTGTACTATTGTTATCTTCTGTTTCGTTAGACTCTGCACTGTTGTACTATTGTTATCTTCTGTTTCGTTTGACTCTGTACTGTTGTACTGTTGTTATGTTGTGTTTCGTTAGACTCTGTACTGTTGTACTATTGTTATCTTCTGTTTCGTTTGACTCTGTACTGTTGTACTATTGTTATCTTCTGTTTCGTTGGACTATGTACTGTTGTACTATTGTTATCTTCTGTTTCGTTTGACTCTGTACTGTTGTACTATTGTTATCTTCTGTTTCGTTGGACTATGTACTGTTGTACTATTGTTATCTTCTGTTTCGTTTGACTCTGTACTGTTGTACTATTGTTATCTTCTGTTTCGTTGGACTATGTACTGTTGTACTATTGTTATCTTCTGTTTCGTTTGACTCTGTACTGTTGTACTATTGTTATCTTCTGTTTCGTTTGACTCTGTACTGTTGTACTATTGTTATCTTCTGTTTCGTTTGACTCTGTACTGTTGTACTATTGTTATCTTCTGTTTCGTTTGACTCTGTACTGTTGTACTATTGTTATCTTCTGTTTCGTTTGACTCTGTACTGTTGTACTATTGTTATCTTCTGTTTCGTTAGACTCTGTACTGTTGTTCTATTGTTATCTTCTGTTTCGTTAGACTCTGTACTGTTGTACTATTGTCATCTTCTGTTTCGTTTGACTCTGTACTGTTGTACTATTGTTATCTTCTGTTTCGTTTGACTCTGTACTGTTGTACTATTATTATCTTCTGTTTCGTTAGACTCTGTACTGTTGTACTATTGTTATCTTCTGTTTCGTTGGACTCTGTACTGTTGTACTATTGTTATCTTCTGTTTCGTTTGACTCTGTACTGTTGTACTATTGTTATCTTCTGTTTCGTTTGACTCTGTACTGTTGTACTATTGTTATCTTCTGTTTCGTTTGACTCTGTACTGTTGTACTATTGTTATCTTCTGTTTCGTTTGACTCTGTACTGTTGTACTATTGTTATCTTCTGTTTCGTTAGACTCTGTACTGTTGTACTATTGTTATATTTTGATTCGTTGGACTCTGTACTGTTGTACTATTGTTATCTTCTGTTTCGTTTGACTCTGTACTGTTGTACTATTGTTATCTTCTGTTTCGGTGGACTCTGTACTGTTGTAATATTGTTATCTTCTGTTTCGTTAGACTCTGTACTGTTGTACTATTGTTATCTTCTGTTTCGTTGGACTCTGTACTGTTGTAATATTGTTATCTTCTGTTTCGTTGGACTCTGTACTGTTGTACTATTGTTATCTTCTGTTTCGTTTGACTCTGTACTGTTGTACTATTGTTATCTTCTGTTTCGTTTGACTCTGTACTGTTGTACTATTGTTATCTTCTGTTTCGTTTGACTCTGTACTGTTGTACTATTGTTATCTTCTGTTTCGTTTGACTCTGTACTGTTGTACTATTGTTATCTTCTGTTTCGTTTGACTCTGTACTGTTGTACTATTGTTATCTTCTGTTTCGTTTGACTCTGTACTGTTGTACTATTGTTATCTTTTGATTCGTTGGACTCTGTACTGTTGTACTATTGTTATCTTCTGTTTCGTTTGACTCTGTACTGTTGTACTATTGTTATCTTCTGTTTCGGTGGACTCTGTACTGTTGTAATATTGTTATCTTCTGTTTCGTTAGACTCTGTACTGTTGTACTATTGTTATCTTCTGTTTCGTTGGACTCTGTACTGTTGTAATATTGTTATCTTCTATTTCGTTTGAATCTGTACTGTTGTACTATTGTTATCTTCTGTTTCGTTTGACTCTGTACTGTTTTACTATTGTTATCTTCTGCTTCGTTAGACTCTGCACTGTTTTAATATTGTTATCTTCTGTTTCGTTAGACTCTGCACTGTGTACTATTGTTATCTTCTGTTTCGTTAGACTCTGCACTGTTGTACTATTGTTATCTTCTGTTTCGTTTGACTCTGTACTGTTGTACTGTTGTTATGTTGTGTTTCGTTAGACTCTGTACTGTTGTACTATTGTTATCTTCTGTTTCGTTTGACTCTGTACTGTTGTACTATTGTTATCTTCTGTTTCGTTGGACTATGTACTGTTGTACTATTGTTATCTTCTGTTTCGTTTGACTCTGTACTGTTGTACTATTGTTATCTTCTGTTTCGTTGGACTATGTACTGTTGTACTATTGTTATCTTCTGTTTCGTTTGACTCTGTACTGTTGTACTATTGTTATCTTCTGTTTCGTTGGACTATGTACTGTTGTACTATTGTTATCTTCTGTTTCGTTTGACTCTGTACTGTTGTACTATTGTTATCTTCTGTTTCGTTTGACTCTGTACTGTTGTACTATTGTTATCTTCTGTTTCGTTTGACTCTGTACTGTTGTACTATTGTTATCTTCTGTTTCGTTTGACTCTGTACTGTTGTACTATTGTTATCTTCTGTTTCGTTGGACTCTGTACTGTTGTACTATTGTTATCTTCTGTTTTGTTTGACTCTGTACTATTGTACTATTGTAATCTTCTGTTTCGTTTGACTCTGTACTGTTGTACTATTGTTATCTTCTGTTTCGTTTGACACTGTACTGTTGTGCTATTGTTATCTTCTGTTTCGTTTGACTCTGCACTGTTGTTCTATTGTTATCTTCTGTTTTGTTAGACTCTGTACTGTTGTACTAATTTTATCTTTTGTTTCGTTTGACTCTGTACTGTTGTACTATTGTTATCTTCTGTTTCGTTTGACTCTGTACTGTTGTACTATTGTTATCTTCTGTTTCGTTTGACTCTGTACTGTTGTACTATTGTTATCTTCTGTTTCGTTTGACTCTGTACTGTTGTACTATTGTTATCTTCTGTTTCGTTAGACTCTGTACTGTTGTTCTATTGTTATCTTCTGTTTCGTTAGACTCTGTACTGTTGTACTATTGTTATCTTCTGTTTCGTTTGACTCTGTACTGTTGTACTATTGTTATCTTCTGTTTCGTTTGACTCTGTACTGTTGTACTATTATTATCTTCTGTTTCGTTAGACTCTGTACTGTTGTACTATTGTTATCTTTTGATTCGTTTGACTCTGTACTGTTGTACTATTGTTATCTTCTGTTTCGTTTGACTCTGTACTGTTGTACTATTGTTATCTTCTGTTTCGTTAGACTCTGTACTGTTGTTCTATTGTTATCTTCTGTTTCGTTAGACTCTGTACTGTTGTACTATTGTTATCTTCTGTTTCGTTTGACTCTGTACTGTTGTACTATTGTTATCTTCTGTTTCGTTGGACTCTGTACTGTTGTACTATTGTTATCTTCTGTTTCGATAGACTCTGTACTGTTGTACTATTGTTATCTTCTGTTTCGTTGGACTCTGTACTGTTGTACTATTGTTATCTTCTGTTTCGTTGGACTCTGTACTGTTGTACTATTGTTATCTTCTGTTTCGTTTGACTCTGTACTGTTGTACTATTGTTATCTTCTGATTCGTTGACTCTGTACTGTTGTACTATTGTTATCTTCTGTTTCGTTTGACTCTGTACTGTTGTACTATTGTTATCTTCTGTTTCGTTAGACTCTGTACTGTTGTACTATTGTTATCTTCTGTTTCGTTGGACTCTGTACTGTTGTACTATTGTTATCTTCTGTTTCGTTTGACTCTGTACTGTTGTACTATTGTTATCTTCTGTTTCGTTTGACTCTGTACTGTTGTACTATTGTTATCTTCTGTTTCGTTTGACTCTGTACTGTTGTACTATTGTTATCTTCTGTTTCGTTTGACTCTGTACTGTTGTACTATTGTTATCTTCTGTTTCGTTAGACTCTGTACTGTTGTACTATTGTTATCTTCTGTTTCGTTTGACTCTGTACTGTTGTACTATTGTTATCTTCTGTTTCGTTTGACTCTGTACTGTTGTACTATTGTTATCTTCTGTTTCGTTAGACTCTGTACTGTTGTACTATTGTTATCTTTTGATTCGCTTGACTCTGTACTGTTGTACTATTGTTATCTTCTGTTTCGTTTGACTCTGTACTGTTGTACTATTGTTATCTTCTGTTTCGTTTGACTCTGTACTGTTGTACTATTGTTATCTTCTGATTCGTTGACTCTGTACTGTTGTACTATTGTTATCTTCTGATTCGTTGACTCTGTACTGTTGTACTATTGTTATCTTCTGTTTCGTTTGACTCTGTACTGTTGTACTATTGCTATCTTCTGTTTCGTTAGACTCTGTACTGTTGTACTATTGTTATCTTCTGTTTCGTTGGACTCTGTACTGTTGTACTATTGTTATCTTCTGTTTCGTTTGACTCTGTACTGTTGTACTATTGTTATCTTCTGTTTCGTTTGACTCTGTACTGTTGTACTATTGTTATCTTCTGTTTCGTTGGACTCTGTACTGTTGTAATATTGTTATCTTCTGTTTCGTTGGACTCTGTACTGTTGTACTGTTGTTATCTTCTGTTTCGTTTGACTCTGTACTGTTTTACTATTGTTATCTTCTGTTTCGTTTGACTATGTACTGTTGTACTATTGTTATCTTCTGTTTCGTTTGACTCTGTACTGTTGTACTATTGTTATCTTCTGTTTCGTTTGACTCTGTACTGTTGTACTATTGTTATCTTCTGTTTCGTTAGACTCTGTACTGTTGTACTATTGTTATCTTCTGTTTCGTTTGACTCTGTACTGTTGTACTATTGTTATCTTTTGATTCGTTTGACTCTGTACTGTTGTACTATTGTTATCTTCTGTTTCGTTTGACTCTGTACTGTTGTACTATTGTTATCTTCTGTTTCGTTAGACTCTGTACTGTTGTTCTATTGTTATCTTCTGTTTCGTTAGACTCTGTACTGTTGTACTATTGTTATCTTCTGTTTCGTTGGACTCTGTACTGTTGTACTATTGTTATCTTCTGTTTCGTTGGACTCTGTACTGTTGTACTATTGTTATCTTCTGTTTCGATAGACTCTGTACTGTTGTACTATTGTTATCTTCTGTTTCGTTGGACTCTGTACTGTTGTACTATTGTTATCTTCTGTTTCGTTGGACTCTGTACTGTTGTACTATTGTTATCTTCTGTTTCGTTTGACTCTGTACTGTTGTACTATTGTTATCTTCTGATTCGTTGACTCTGTACTGTTGTACTATTGTTATCTTCTGTTTCGTTAGACTCTGTACTGTTGTTCTATTGTTATCTTCTGTTTCGTTAGACTCTGTACTGTTGTACTATTGTTATCTTCTGTTTCGTTTGACTCTGTACTGTTGTACTATTGTTATCTTCTGTTTCGTTTGACTCTGTACTGTTGTACTATTATTATCTTCTGTTTCGTTAGACTCTGTACTGTTGTACTATTGTTATCTTTTGATTCGTTTGACTCTGTACTGTTGTACTATTGTTATCTTCTGTTTCGTTTGACTCTGTACTGTTGTACTATTGTTATCTTCTGTTTCGTTAGACTCTGTACTGTTGTTCTATTGTTATCTTCTGTTTCGTTAGACTCTGTACTGTTGTACTATTGTTATCTTCTGTTTCGTTTGACTCTGTACTGTTGTACTATTGTTATCTTCTGTTTCGTTGGACTCTGTACTGTTGTACTATTGTTATCTTCTGTTTCGATAGACTCTGTACTGTTGTACTATTGTTATCTTCTGTTTCGTTGGACTCTGTACTGTTGTACTATTGTTATCTTCTGTTTCGTTGGACTCTGTACTGTTGTACTATTGTTATCTTCTGTTTCGTTTGACTCTGTACTGTTGTACTATTGTTATCTTCTGATTCGTTGACTCTGTACTGTTGTACTATTGTTATCTTCTGTTTCGTTTGACTCTGTACTGTTGTACTATTGTTATCTTCTGTTTCGTTAGACTCTGTACTGTTGTACTATTGTTATCTTCTGTTTCGTTGGACTCTGTACTGTTGTACTATTGTTATCTTCTGTTTCGTTTGACTCTGTACTGTTGTACTATTGTTATCTTCTGTTTCGTTTGACTCTGTACTGTTGTACTATTGTTATCTTCTGTTTCGTTTGACTCTGTACTGTTGTACTATTGTTATCTTCTGTTTCGTTTGACTCTGTACTGTTGTACTATTGTTATCTTCTGTTTCGTTAGACTCTGTACTGTTGTACTATTGTTATCTTCTGTTTCGTTTGACTCTGTACTGTTGTACTATTGTTATCTTCTGTTTCGTTTGACTCTGTACTGTTGTACTATTGTTATCTTCTGTTTCGTTAGACTCTGTACTGTTGTACTATTGTTATCTTTTGATTCGTTTGACTCTGTACTGTTGTACTATTGTTATCTTCTGTTTCGTTTGACTCTGTACTGTTGTACTATTGTTATCTTCTGTTTCGTTTGACTCTGTACTGTTGTACTATTGTTATCTTCTGATTCGTTGACTCTGTACTGTTGTACTATTGTTATCTTCTGATTCGTTGACTCTGTACTGTTGTACTATTGTTATCTTCTGTTTCGTTTGACTCTGTACTGTTGTACTATGGCTATCTTCTGTTTCGTTAGACTCTGTACTGTTGTACTATTGTTATCTTCTGTTTCGTTGGACTCTGTACTGTTGTACTATTGTTATCTTCTGTTTCGTTTGACTCTGTACTGTTGTACTATTGTTATCTTCTGTTTCGTTTGACTCTGTACTGTTGTACTATTGTTATCTTCTGTTTCGTTGGACTCTGTACTGTTGTAATATTGTTATCTTCTGTTTCGTTGGACTCTGTACTGTTGTACTGTTGCTATCTTCTGTTTCGTTTGACTCTGTACTGTTTTACTATTGTTATCTTCTGTTTCGTTTGACTATGTACTGTTGTACTATTGTTATCTTCTGTTTCGTTTGACTCTGTACTGTTGTACTATTGTTATCTTCTGTTTCGTTTGACTCTGTACTGTTGTACTATTGTTATCTTCTTTTTCGTTAGACTCTGTACTGTTGTACTATTGTTATCTTCTGTTTCGTTTGACTCTGTACTGTTGTACTATTGTTATCTTTTGATTCGTTTGACTCTGTACTGTTGTACTATTGTTATCTTCTGTTTCGTTTGACTCTGTACTGTTGTACTATTGTTATCTTCTGTTTCGTTAGACTCTGTACTGTTGTTCTATTGTTATCTTCTGTTTCGTTAGACTCTGTACTGTTGTACTATTGTTATCTTCTGTTTCGTTGGACTCTGTACTGTTGTACTATTGTTATCTTCTGTTTCGTTGGACTCTGTACTGTTGTACTATTGTTATCTTCTGTTTCGATAGACTCTGTACTGTTGTACTATTGTTATCTTCTGTTTCGTTGGACTCTGTACTGTTGTACTATTGTTATCTTCTGTTTCGTTGGACTCTGTACTGTTGTACTATTGTTATCTTCTGTTTCGTTTGACTCTGTACTGTTGTACTATTGTTATCTTCTGATTCGTTGACTCTGTACTGTTGTACTATTGTTATCTTCTGTTTCGTTTGACTCTGTACTGTTGTACTATTGTTATCTTCTGTTTCGTTAGACTCTGTACTGTTGTACTATTGTTATCTTCTGTTTCGTTGGACTCTGTACTGTTGTACTATTGTTATCTTCTGTTTCGTTTGACTCTGTACTGTTGTACTATTGTTATCTTCTGTTTCGTTTGACTCTGTACTGTTGTACTATTGTTATCTTCTGTTTCGTTTGACTCTGTACTGTTGTACTATTGTTATCTTCTGCTTCGTTTGACTCTGTACTGTTGTACTATTGTTATCTTCTGTTTCGTTAGACTCTGTACTGTTGTACTATTGTTATCTTCTGTTTCGTTTGACTCTGTACTGTTGTACTATTGTTATCTTCTGTTTCGTTTGACTCTGTACTGTTGTACTATTGTTATCTTCTGTTTCGTTAGACTCTGTACTGTTGTACTATTGTTATCTTTTGATTCGTTTGACTCTGTACTGTTGTACTATTGTTATCTTCTGTTTCGTTTGACTCTGTACTGTTGTACTATTGTTATCTTCTGTTTCGTTTGACTCTGTACTGTTGTACTATTGTTATCTTCTGATTCGTTGACTCTGTACTGTTGTACTATTGTTATCTTCTGATTCGTTGACTCTGTACTGTTGTACTATTGTTATCTTCTGTTTCGTTTGACTCTGTACTGTTGTACTATTGTTATCTTCTGTTTCGTTAGACTCTGTACTGTTGTACTATTGTTATCTTCTGTTTCGTTGGACTCTGTACTGTTGTACTATTGTTATCTTCTGTTTCGTTTGACTCTGTACTGTTGTACTATTGTTATCTTCTGTTTCGTTTGACTCTGTACTGTTGTACTATTGTTATCTTCTGTTTCGTTGGACTCTGTACTGTTGTAATATTGTTATCTTCTGTTTCGTTGGACTCTGTACTGTTGTACTATTGTTATCTTCTGTTTCGTTTGACTCTGTACTGTTTTACTATTGTTATCTTCTGTTTCGTTTGACTATGTACTGTTGTACTATTGTTATCTTCTGTTTCGTTTGACTCTGTACTGTTGTACTATTGTTATCTTCTGTTTCGTTTGACTCTGTACTGTTGTACTATTGTTATCTTCTGTTTCGTTAGACTCTGTACTGTTGTACTATTGTTATCTTCTGTTTCGTTTGACTCTGTACTGTTGTACTATTGTTATCTTCTGTTTCGTTTGACTCTGTACTGTTGTACTATTGTTATCTTCTGTTTCGTTAGACTCTGTACTGTTGTACTATTGTTATCTTTTGATTCGTTTGACTCTGTACTGTTGTACTATTGTTATCTTCTGTTTCGTTTGACTCTGTACTGTTGTACTATTGTTATCTTCTGTTTCGTTTGACTCTGTACTGTTGTACTATTGTTATCTTCTGATTCGTTGACTCTGTACTGTTGTACTATTGTTATCTTCTGTTTCGTTTGACTCTGTACTGTTGTACTATTGTTATCTTCTGTTTCGTTTGACTCTGTACTGTTGTACTATTGTTATCTTTTGATTCGTTGGACTCTGTACTGTTGTACTATTGTTATCTTCTGTTTCGTTTGACTCTGTACTGTTGTACTATTGTTATCTTCTGTTTCGGTGGACTCTGTACTGTTGTAATATTGTTATCTTCTGTTTCGTTAGACTCTGTACTGTTGTACTATTGTTATCTTCTGTTTCGTTGGACTCTGTACTGTTGTAATATTGTTATCTTCTATTTCGTTTGAATCTGTACTGTTGTACTATTGTTATCTTCTGTTTCGTTTGACTCTGTACTGTTTTACTATTGTTATCTTCTGCTTCGTTAGACTCTGCACTGTTTTAATATTGTTATCTTCTGTTTCGTTAGACTCTGCACTGTGTACTATTGTTATCTTCTGTTTCGTTAGACTCTGCACTGTTGTACTATTGTTATCTTCTGTTTCGTTTGACTCTGTACTGTTGTACTGTTGTTATGTTGTGTTTCGTTAGACTCTGTACTGTTGTACTATTGTTATCTTCTGTTTCGTTTGACTCTGTACTGTTGTACTATTGTTATCTTCTGTTTCGTTGGACTATGTACTGTTGTACTATTGTTATCTTCTGTTTCGTTTGACTCTGTACTGTTGTACTATTGTTATCTTCTGTTTCGTTGGACTATGTACTGTTGTACTATTGTTATCTTCTGTTTCGTTTGACTCTGTACTGTTGTACTATTGTTATCTTCTGTTTCGTTGGACTATGTACTGTTGTACTATTGTTATCTTCTGTTTCGTTTGACTCTGTACTGTTGTACTATTGTTATCTTCTGTTTCGTTTGACTCTGTACTGTTGTACTATTGTTATCTTCTGTTTCGTTTGACTCTGTACTGTTGTACTATTGTTATCTTCTGTTTCGTTTGACTCTGTACTGTTGTACTATTGTTATCTTCTGTTTCGTTGGACTCTGTACTGTTGTACTATTGTTATCTTCTGTTTTGTTTGACTCTGTACTATTGTACTATTGTAATCTTCTGTTTCGTTTGACTCTGTACTGTTGTACTATTGTTATCTTCTGTTTCGTTTGACACTGTACTGTTGTACTATTGTTATCTTCTGTTTCGTTTGACTCTGCACTGTTGTTCTATTGTTATCTTCTGTTTTGTTAGACTCTGTACTGTTGTACTAATTTTATCTTTTGTTTCGTTTGACTCTGTACTGTTGTACTATTGTTATCTTCTGTTTCGTTTGACTCTGTACTGTTGAACTATTGTTATCTTCTATTTCGTTTGACTCTGTACTGTTGTACTATTGTTATCTTCTGTTTCGTTTGACTCTGTACTGTTGTACTATTGTTATCTTCTGTTTCGTTAGACTCTGTACTGTTGTACTATTGTTATCTTCTGTTTCGTTTGACTCTGTACTGTTGTACTATTGTTATCTTCTGTTTCGTTTGACTCTGTACTGTTGTACTATTGTTATCTTCTGTTTCGTTAGACTCTGTACTGTTGTACTATTGTTATCTTTTGATTCGTTTGACTCTGTACTGTTGTACTATTGTTATCTTCTGTTTCGTTAGACTCTGTACTGTTGTACTATTGTTATCTTCTGTTTCGTTTGACTCTGTACTGTTGTACTATTGTTATCTTCTGATTCGTTGACTCTGTACTGTTGTACTATTGTTATCTTCTGTTTCGTTTGACTCTGTACTGTTGTACTATTGTTTTCTTCTGTTTCGTTTGACTCTGTACTGTTGTACTATTGTTATCTTTTGATTCGTTGGACTCTGTACTGTTGTACTATTGTTATCTTCTGTTTCGTTTGACTCTGTACTGTTGTACTATTGTTATCTTCTGTTTCGGTGGACTCTGTACTGTTGTAATATTGTTATCTTCTGTTTCGTTTGAATCTGTACTGTTGTACTATTGTTATCTTCTGTTTCGTTTGACTCTGTACTGTTTTACTATTGTTATCTTCTGCTTCGTTAGACTCTGCACTGTTTTAATATTGTTATCTTCTGTTTCGTTAGACTCTGCACTTTGTACTATTGTTATCTTCTGTTTCGTTAGACTCTGCACTGTTGTACTATTGTTATCTTCTGTTTCGTTTGACTCTGTACTGTTGTACTGTTGTTATGTTGTGTTTCGTTAGACTCTGTACTGTTGTACTATTGTTATCTTCTGTTTCGTTTGACTCTGTACTGTTGTACTATTGTTATCTTCTGTTTCGTTGGACTATGTACTGTTGTACTATTGTTATCTTCTGTTTCGTTTGACTCTGTACTGTTGTACTATTGTTATCTTCTATTTCGTTGGACTATGTACTGTTGTACTATTGTTATCTTCTGTTTCGTTTGACTCTGTACTGTTGTACTATTGTTATCTTCTGTTTCGTTGGACTATGTACTGTTGTACTATTGTTATCTTCTGTTTCGTTTGACTCTGTACTGTTGTACTATTGTTATCTTCTGTTTCGTTTGACTCTGTACTGTTGTACTATTGTTATCTTCTGTTTCGTTTGACTCTGTACTGTTGTACTATTGTTATCTTCTGTTTCGTTTGACTCTGTACTGTTGTACTATTGTTATCTTCTGTTTCGTTGGACTCTGTAATGTTGTACTATTGTTATCTTCTGTTTTGTTTGACTCTGTACTATTGTACTATTGTAATCTTCTGTTTCGTTTGACTCTGTACTGTTGTACTATTGTTATCTTCTGTTTCGTTTGACACTGTACTGTTGTACTATTGTTATCTTCTGTTTCGTTTGACTCTGCACTGTTGTTCTATTGTTATCTTCTATTTTGTTAGACTCTGTACTGTTGTACTAATTTTATCTTTTGTTTCGTTTGACTCTGTACTGTTGTACTATTGTTATCTTCTGTTTCGTTAGACTCTGTACTGTTGTACTATTGTTATCTTCTGTTTCGTTTGACTCTGTACTGTTGTACTATTGTTATCTTTTGATTCGTTTGACTCTGTACTGTTGTACTATTGTTATCTTCTGTTTCGTTTGACTCTGTACTGTTGTACTATTGTTATCTTCTGTTTCGTTAGACTCTGTACTGTTGTTCTATTGTTATCTTCTGTTTCGTTAGACTCTGTACTGTTGTACTATTGTTATCTTCTGTTTCGTTTGACTCTGTACTGTTGTACTATTGTTATCTTCTGATTCGTTGACTCTGTACTGTTGTACTATTGTTATCTTCTGTTTCGTTTGACTCTGTACTGTTGTACTATTGTTATCTTCTGTTTCGTTAGACTCTGTACTGTTGTACTATTGTTATCTTCTGTTTCGTTGGACTCTGTACTGTTGTACTATTGTTATCTTCTGTTTCGTTTGACTCTGTACTGTTGTACTATTGTTATCTTCTGTTTCGTTTGACTCTGTACTGTTGTACTATTGTTATCTTCTGTTTCGTTTGACTCTGTACTGTTGTACTATTGTTATCTTCTGTTTCGTTTGACTCTGTACTGTTGTTCTATTGTTATCTTCTGTTTCGTTAGACTCTGTACTGTTGTACTATTGTTATCTTCTGTTTCGTTTGACTCTGTACTGTTGTACTATTGTTATCTTCTGTTTCGTTTGACTCTGTACTGTTGTACTATTGTTATCTTCTGTTTCGTTAGACTCTGTACTGTTGTACTATTGTTATCTTTTGATTCGTTTGACTCTGTACTGTTGTACTATTGTTATCTTCTGTTTCGTTTGACTCTGTACTGTTGTACTATTGTTATCTTCTGTTTCGTTTGACTCTGTACTGTTGTACTATTGTTATCTTCTGATTCGTTGACTCTGTACTGTTGTACTATTGTTATCTTCTGATTCGTTGACTCTGTACTGTTGTACTATTGTTATCTTCTGTTTCGTTTGACTCTGTACTGTTGTACTATTGTTATCTTCTGTTTCGTTAGACTCTGTACTGTTGTACTATTGTTATCTTCTGTTTCGTTTGACTCTGTACTGTTTTACTATTGTTATCTTCTGTTTCGTTTGACTATGTACTGTTGTACTATTGTTATCTTCTGTTTCGTTTGACTCTGTACTGTTGTACTATTGTTATCTTCTGTTTCGTTTGACTCTGTACTGTTGTACTATTGTTATCTTCTGTTTCGTTAGACTCTGTACTGTTGTACTATTGTTATCTTCTGTTTCGTTTGACTCTGTACTGTTGTACTATTGTTATCTTCTGTTTCGTTTGACTCTGTACTGTTGTACTATTGTTATCTTCTGTTTCGTTAGACTCTGTACTGTTGTACTATTGTTATCTTTTGATTCGTTTGACTCTGTACTGTTGTACTATTGTTATCTTCTGTTTCGTTTGACTCTGTACTGTTGTACTATTGTTATCTTCTGTTTCGTTTGACTCTGTACTGTTGTACTATTGTTATCTTCTGATTCGTTGACTCTGTACTGTTGTACTATTGTTATCTTCTGTTTCGTTTGACTCTGTACTGTTGTACTATTGTTATCTTCTGTTTCGTTAGACTCTGTACTGTTGTACTATTGTTATCTTCTGTTTCGTTGGACTCTGTACTGTTGTACTATTGTTATCTTCTGTTTCGTTTGACTCTGTACTGTTGTACTATTGTTATCTTCTGTTTCGTTTGACTCTGTACTGTTGTACTATTGTTATCTTCTGTTTCGTTTGACTCTGTACTGTTGTACTATTGTTATCTTCTGTTTCGTTTGACTCTGTACTGTTGTTCTATTGTTATCTTCTGTTTCGTTAGACTCTGTACTGTTGTACTATTGTTATCTTCTGTTTCGTTTGACTCTGTACTGTTGTACTATTGTTATCTTCTGTTTCGTTTGACTCTGTACTGTTGTACTATTGTTATCTTCTGTTTCGTTAGACTCTGTACTGTTGTACTATTGTTATCTTTTGATTCGTTTGACTCTGTACTGTTGTACTATTGTTATCTTCTGTTTCGTTTGACTCTGTACTGTTGTACTATTGTTATCTTCTGTTTCGTTTGACTCTGTACTGTTGTACTATTGTTATCTTCTGATTCGTTGACTCTGTACTGTTGTACTATTGTTATCTTCTGATTCGTTGACTCTGTACTGTTGTACTATTGTTATCTTCTGTTTCGTTTGACTCTGTACTGTTGTACTATTGTTATCTTCTGTTTCGTTAGACTCTGTACTGTTGTACTATTGTTATCTTCTGTTTCGTTGGACTCTGTACTGTTGTACTATTGTTATCTTCTGTTTCGTTTGAGTCTGTACTGTTGTACTATTGTTATCTTCTGTTTCGTTTGACTCTGTACTGTTGTACTATTGTTATCTTCTGTTTCGTTGGACTCTGTACTGTTGTAATATTGTTATCTTCTGTTTCGTTGGACTCTGTACTGTTGTACTATTGTTATCTTCTGTTTCGTTTGACTCTGTACTGTTTTACTATTGTTATCTTCTGTTTCGTTTGACTATGTACTGTTGTACTATTGTTATCTTCTGTTTCGTTTGACTCTGTACTGTTGTACTATTGTTATCTTCTGTTTCGTTTGACTCTGTACTGTTGTACTATTGTTATCTTCTGTTTCGTTAGACTCTGTACTGTTGTACTATTGTTATCTTCTGTTTCGTTTGACTCTGTACTGTTGTACTATTGTTATCTTCTGTTTCGTTTGACTCTGTACTGTTGTACTATTGTTATCTTCTGTTTCGTTAGACTCTGTACTGTTGTACTATTGTTATCTTTTGATTCGTTTGACTCTGTACTGTTGTACTATTGTTATCTTCTGTTTCGTTTGACTCTGTACTGTTGTACTATTGTTATCTTCTGTTTCGTTTGACTCTGTACTGTTGTACTATTGTTATCTTCTGATTCGTTGACTCTGTACTGTTGTACTATTGTTATCTTCTGTTTCGTTTGACTCTGTACTGTTGTACTATTGTTATCTTCTGTTTCGTTTGACTCTGTACTGTTGTACTATTGTTATCTTTTGATTCGTTGGACTCTGTACTGTTGTACTATTGTTATCTTCTGTTTCGTTTGACTCTGTACTGTTGTACTATTGTTATCTTCTGTTTCGGTGGACTCTGTACTGTTGTAATATTGTTATCTTTTGATTCGTTGGACTCTGTACTGTTGTACTATTGTTATCTTCTGTTTCGTTTGACTCTGTACTGTTGTACTATTGTTATCTTCTGTTTCGGTGGACTCTGTACTGTTGTAATATTGTTATCTTCTGTTTCGTTAGACTCTGTACTGTTGTACTATTGTTATCTTCTGTTTCGTTGGACTCTGTACTGTTGTAATATTGTTATCTTCTATTTCGTTTGAATCTGTACTGTTGTACTATTGTTATCTTCTGTTTCGTTTGACTCTGTACTGTTTTACTATTGTTATCTTCTGCTTCGTTAGACTCTGCACTGTTTTAATATTGTTATCTTCTGTTTCGTTAGACTCTGCACTGTGTACTATTGTTATCTTCTGTTTCGTTAGACTCTGCACTGTTGTACTATTGTTATCTTCTGTTTCGTTTGACTCTGTACTGTTGTACTGTTGTTATGTTGTGTTTCGTTAGACTCTGTACTGTTGTACTATTGTTATCTTCTGTTTCGTTTGACTCTGTACTGTTGTACTATTGTTATCTTCTGTTTCGTTGGACTATGTACTGTTGTACTATTGTTATCTTCTGTTTCGTTTGACTCTGTACTGTTGTACTATTGTTATCTTCTGTTTCGTTGGACTATGTACTGTTGTACTATTGTTATCTTCTGTTTCGTTTGACTCTGTACTGTTGTACTATTGTTATCTTCTGTTTCGTTGGACTATGTACTGTTGTACTATTGTTATCTTCTGTTTCGTTTGACTCTGTACTGTTGTACTATTGTTATCTTCTGTTTCGTTTGACTCTGTACTGTTGTACTATTGTTATCTTCTGTTTCGTTTGACTCTGTACTGTTGTACTATTGTTATCTTCTGTTTCGTTTGACTCTGTACTGTTGTACTATTGTTATCTTCTGTTTCGTTGGACTCTGTACTGTTGTACTATTGTTATCTTCTGTTTTGTTTGACTCTGTACTATTGTACTATTGTAATCTTCTGTTTCGTTTGACTCTGTACTGTTGTACTATTGTTATCTTCTGTTTCGTTTGACACTGTACTGTTGTACTATTGTTATCTTCTGTTTCGTTTGACTCTGCACTGTTGTTCTATTGTTATCTTCTGTTTTGTTAGACTCTGTACTGTTGTACTAATTTTATCTTTTGTTTCGTTTGACTCTGTACTGTTGTACTATTGTTATCTTCTGTTTCGTTTGACTCTGTACTGTTGAACTATTGTTATCTTCTATTTCGTTTGACTCTGTACTGTTGTACTATTGTTATCTTCTGTTTCGTTTGACTCTGTACTGTTGTACTATTGTTATCTTCTGTTTCGTTAGACTCTGTACTGTTGTACTATTGTTATCTTCTGTTTCGTTTGACTCTGTACTGTTGTACTATTGTTATCTTCTGTTTCGTTTGACTCTGTACTGTTGTACTATTGTTATCTTCTGTTTCGTTAGACTCTGTACTGTTGTACTATTGTTATCTTTTGATTCGTTTGACTCTGTACTGTTGTACTATTGTTATCTTCTGTTTCGTTAGACTCTGTACTGTTGTACTATTGTTATCTTCTGTTTCGTTTGACTCTGTACTGTTGTACTATTGTTATCTTCTGATTCGTTGACTCTGTACTGTTGTACTATTGTTATCTTCTGTTTCGTTTGACTCTGTACTGTTGTACTATTGTTATCTTCTGTTTCGTTTGACTCTGTACTGTTGTACTATTGTTATCTTTTGATTCGTTGGACTCTGTACTGTTGTACTATTGTTATCTTCTGTTTCGTTTGACTCTGTACTGTTGTACTATTGTTATCTTCTGTTTCGGTGGACTCTGTACTGTTGTAATATTGTTATCTTCTGTTTCGTTTGAATCTGTACTGTTGTACTATTGTTATCTTCTGTTTCGTTTGACTCTGTACTGTTTTACTATTGTTATCTTCTGCTTCGTTAGACTCTGCACTGTTTTAATATTGTTATCTTCTGTTTCGTTAGACTCTGCACTTTGTACTATTGTTATCTTCTGTTTCGTTAGACTCTGCACTGTTGTACTATTGTTATCTTCTGTTTCGTTTGACTCTGTACTGTTGTACTGTTGTTATGTTGTGTTTCGTTAGACTCTGTACTGTTGTACTATTGTTATCTTCTGTTTCGTTTGACTCTGTACTGTTGTACTATTGTTATCTTCTGTTTCGTTGGACTATGTACTGTTGTACTATTGTTATCTTCTGTTTCGTTTGACTCTGTACTGTTGTACTATTGTTATCTTCTATTTCGTTGGACTATGTACTGTTGTACTATTGTTATCTTCTGTTTCGTTTGACTCTGTACTGTTGTACTATTGTTATCTTCTGTTTCGTTGGACTATGTACTGTTGTACTATTGTTATCTTCTGTTTCGTTTGACTCTGTACTGTTGTACTATTGTTATCTTCTGTTTCGTTTGACTCTGTACTGTTGTACTATTGTTATCTTCTGTTTCGTTTGACTCTGTACTGTTGTACTATTGTTATCTTCTGTTTCGTTTGACTCTGTACTGTTGTACTATTGTTATCTTCTGTTTCGTTGGACTCTGTAATGTTGTACTATTGTTATCTTCTGTTTTGTTTGACTCTGTACTATTGTACTATTGTAATCTTCTGTTTCGTTTGACTCTGTACTGTTGTACTATTGTTATCTTCTGTTTCGTTTGACACTGTACTGTTGTACTATTGTTATCTTCTGTTTCGTTTGACTCTGCACTGTTGTTCTATTGTTATCTTCTATTTTGTTAGACTCTGTACTGTTGTACTAATTTTATCTTTTGTTTCGTTTGACTCTGTACTGTTGTACTATTGTTATCTTCTGTTTCGTTAGACTCTGTACTGTTGTACTATTGTTATCTTCTGTTTCGTTTGACTCTGTACTGTTGTACTATTGTTATCTTTTGATTCGTTTGACTCTGTACTGTTGTACTATTGTTATCTTCTGTTTCGTTTGACTCTGTACTGTTGTACTATTGTTATCTTCTGTTTCGTTAGACTCTGTACTGTTGTTCTATTGTTATCTTCTGTTTCGTTAGACTCTGTACTGTTGTACTATTGTTATCTTCTGTTTCGTTTGACTCTGTACTGTTGTACTATTGTTATCTTCTGATTCGTTGACTCTGTACTGTTGTACTATTGTTATCTTCTGTTTCGTTTGACTCTGTACTGTTGTACTATTGTTATCTTCTGTTTCGTTAGACTCTGTACTGTTGTACTATTGTTATCTTCTGTTTCGTTGGACTCTGTACTGTTGTACTATTGTTATCTTCTGTTTCGTTTGACTCTGTACTGTTGTACTATTGTTATCTTCTGTTTCGTTTGACTCTGTACTGTTGTACTATTGTTATCTTCTGTTTCGTTTGACTCTGTACTGTTGTACTATTGTTATCTTCTGTTTCGTTTGACTCTGTACTGTTGTTCTATTGTTATCTTCTGTTTCGTTAGACTCTGTACTGTTGTACTATTGTTATCTTCTGTTTCGTTTGACTCTGTACTGTTGTACTATTGTTATCTTCTGTTTCGTTTGACTCTGTACTGTTGTACTATTGTTATCTTCTGTTTCGTTAGACTCTGTACTGTTGTACTATTGTTATCTTTTGATTCGTTTGACTCTGTACTGTTGTACTATTGTTATCTTCTGTTTCGTTTGACTCTGTACTGTTGTACTATTGTTATCTTCTGTTTCGTTTGACTCTGTACTGTTGTACTATTGTTATCTTCTGATTCGTTGACTCTGTACTGTTGTACTATTGTTATCTTCTGATTCGTTGACTCTGTACTGTTGTACTATTGTTATCTTCTGTTTCGTTTGACTCTGTACTGTTGTACTATTGTTATCTTCTGTTTCGTTAGACTCTGTACTGTTGTACTATTGTTATCTTCTGTTTCGTTGGACTCTGTACTGTTGTACTATTGTTATCTTCTGTTTCGTTTGAGTCTGTACTGTTGTACTATTGTTATCTTCTGTTTCGTTTGACTCTGTACTGTTGTACTATTGTTATCTTCTGTTTCGTTGGACTCTGTACTGTTGTAATATTGTTATCTTCTGTTTCGTTGGACTCTGTACTGTTGTACTATTGTTATCTTCTGTTTCGTTTGACTCTGTACTGTTTTACTATTGTTATCTTCTGTTTCGTTTGACTATGTACTGTTGTACTATTGTTATCTTCTGTTTCGTTTGACTCTGTACTGTTGTACTATTGTTATCTTCTGTTTCGTTTGACTCTGTACTGTTGTACTATTGTTATCTTCTGTTTCGTTAGACTCTGTACTGTTGTACTATTGTTATCTTCTGTTTCGTTTGACTCTGTACTGTTGTACTATTGTTATCTTCTGTTTCGTTTGACTCTGTACTGTTGTACTATTGTTATCTTCTGTTTCGTTAGACTCTGTACTGTTGTACTATTGTTATCTTTTGATTCGTTTGACTCTGTACTGTTGTACTATTGTTATCTTCTGTTTCGTTTGACTCTGTACTGTTGTACTATTGTTATCTTCTGTTTCGTTTGACTCTGTACTGTTGTACTATTGTTATCTTCTGATTCGTTGACTCTGTACTGTTGTACTATTGTTATCTTCTGTTTCGTTTGACTCTGTACTGTTGTACTATTGTTATCTTCTGTTTCGTTAGACTCTGTACTGTTGTACTATTGTTATCTTCTGTTTCGTTGGACTCTGTACTGTTGTACTATTGTTATCTTCTGTTTCGTTTGACTCTGTACTGTTGTACTATTGTTATCTTCTGTTTCGTTTGACTCTGTACTGTTGTACTATTGTTATCTTCTGTTTCGTTTGACTCTGTACTGTTGTACTATTGTTATCTTCTGTTTCGTTTGACTCTGTACTGTTGTTCTATTGTTATCTTCTGTTTCGTTAGACTCTGTACTGTTGTACTATTGTTATCTTCTGTTTCGTTTGACTCTGTACTGTTGTACTATTGTTATCTTCTGTTTCGTTTGACTCTGTACTGTTGTACTATTGTTATCTTCTGTTTCGTTAGACTCTGTACTGTTGTACTATTGTTATCTTTTGATTCGTTTGACTCTGTACTGTTGTACTATTGTTATCTTCTGTTTCGTTTGACTCTGTACTGTTGTACTATTGTTATCTTCTGTTTCGTTTGACTCTGTACTGTTGTACTATTGTTATCTTCTGATTCGTTGACTCTGTACTGTTGTACTATTGTTATCTTCTGATTCGTTGACTCTGTACTGTTGTACTATTGTTATCTTCTGTTTCGTTTGACTCTGTACTGTTGTACTATTGTTATCTTCTGTTTCGTTAGACTCTGTACTGTTGTACTATTGTTATCTTCTGTTTCGTTGGACTCTGTACTGTTGTACTATTGTTATCTTCTGTTTCGTTTGAGTCTGTACTGTTGTACTATTGTTATCTTCTGTTTCGTTTGACTCTGTACTGTTGTACTATTGTTATCTTCTGTTTCGTTGGACTCTGTACTGTTGTAATATTGTTATCTTCTGTTTCGTTGGACTCTGTACTGTTGTACTATTGTTATCTTCTGTTTCGTTTGACTCTGTACTGTTTTACTATTGTTATCTTCTGTTTCGTTTGACTATGTACTGTTGTACTATTGTTATCTTCTGTTTCGTTTGACTCTGTACTGTTGTACTATTGTTATCTTCTGTTTCGTTTGACTCTGTACTGTTGTACTATTGTTATCTTCTGTTTCGTTAGACTCTGTACTGTTGTACTATTGTTATCTTCTGTTTCGTTTGACTCTGTACTGTTGTACTATTGTTATCTTCTGTTTCGTTTGACTCTGTACTGTTGTACTATTGTTATCTTCTGTTTCGTTAGACTCTGTACTGTTGTACTATTGTTATCTTTTGATTCGTTTGACTCTGTACTGTTGTACTATTGTTATCTTCTGTTTCGTTTGACTCTGTACTGTTGTACTATTGTTATCTTCTGTTTCGTTTGACTCTGTACTGTTGTACTATTGTTATCTTCTGATTCGTTGACTCTGTACTGTTGTACTATTGTTATCTTCTGTTTCGTTTGACTCTGTACTGTTGTACTATTGTTATCTTCTGTTTCGTTTGACTCTGTACTGTTGTACTATTGTTATCTTTTGATTCGTTGGACTCTGTACTGTTGTACTATTGTTATCTTCTGTTTCGTTTGACTCTGTACTGTTGTACTATTGTTATCTTCTGTTTCGGTGGACTCTGTACTGTTGTAATATTGTTATCTTCTGTTTCGTTAGACTCTGTACTGTTGTACTATTGTTATCTTCTGTTTCGTTGGACTCTGTACTGTTGTAATATTGTTATCTTCTATTTCGTTTGAATCTGTACTGTTGTACTATTGTTATCTTCTGTTTCGTTTGACTCTGTACTGTTTTACTATTGTTATCTTCTGCTTCGTTAGACTCTGCACTGTTTTAATATTGTTATCTTCTGTTTCGTTAGACTCTGCACTGTGTACTATTGTTATCTTCTGTTTCGTTAGACTCTGCACTGTTGTACTATTGTTATCTTCTGTTTCGTTTGACTCTGTACTGTTGTACTGTTGTTATGTTGTGTTTCGTTAGACTCTGTACTGTTGTACTATTGTTATCTTCTGTTTCGTTTGACTCTGTACTGTTGTACTATTGTTATCTTCTGTTTCGTTGGACTATGTACTGTTGTACTATTGTTATCTTCTGTTTCGTTTGACTCTGTACTGTTGTACTATTGTTATCTTCTGTTTCGTTGGACTATGTACTGTTGTACTATTGTTATCTTCTGTTTCGTTTGACTCTGTACTGTTGTACTATTGTTATCTTCTGTTTCGTTGGACTATGTACTGTTGTACTATTGTTATCTTCTGTTTCGTTTGACTCTGTACTGTTGTACTATTGTTATCTTCTGTTTCGTTTGACTCTGTACTGTTGTACTATTGTTATCTTCTGTTTCGTTTGACTCTGTACTGTTGTACTATTGTTATCTTCTGTTTCGTTTGACTCTGTACTGTTGTACTATTGTTATCTTCTGTTTCGTTGGACTCTGTACTGTTGTACTATTGTTATCTTCTGTTTTGTTTGACTCTGTACTATTGTACTATTGTAATCTTCTGTTTCGTTTGACTCTGTACTGTTGTACTATTGTTATCTTCTGTTTCGTTTGACACTGTACTGTTGTACTATTGTTATCTTCTGTTTCGTTTGACTCTGCACTGTTGTTCTATTGTTATCTTCTGTTTTGTTAGACTCTGTACTGTTGTACTAATTTTATCTTTTGTTTCGTTTGACTCTGTACTGTTGTACTATTGTTATCTTCTGTTTCGTTTGACTCTGTACTGTTGAACTATTGTTATCTTCTATTTCGTTTGACTCTGTACTGTTGTACTATTGTTATCTTCTGTTTCGTTTGACTCTGTACTGTTGTACTATTGTTATCTTCTGTTTCGTTAGACTCTGTACTGTTGTTCTATTGTTATCTTCTGTTTCGTTAGACTCTGTACTGTTGTACTATTGTTATCTTCTGTTTCGTTTGACTCTGTACTGTTGTACTATTGTTATCTTGTGTTTCGTTTGACTCTGTACTGTTGTACTATTGTTATCTTCTGTTTCGTTAGACTCTGTACTGTTGTACTATTGTTATCTTTTGATTCGCTTGACTCTGTACTGTTGTACTATTGTTATCTTCTGTTTCGTTAGACTCTGTACTGTTGTACTATTGTTATCTTCTGTTTCGTTTGACTCTGTACTGTTGTACTATTGTTATCTTCTGATTCGTTGACTATGTACTGTTGTACTATTGTTATCTTCTGTTTCGTTTGACTCTGTACTGTTGTACTATTGTTATCTTTTGATTCGTTGGACTCTGTACTGTTGTACTATTGTTATCTTCTGTTTCGTTTGACTCTGTACTGTTGTACTATTGTTATCTTCTGTTTCGGTGGACTCTGTACTGTTGTAATATTGTTATCTTCTGTTTCGTTAGACTCTGTACTGTTGTACTATTGTTATCTTCTGTTTCGTTGGACTCTGTACTGTTGTAATATTGTTATCTTCTGTTTCGTTTGAATCTGTACTGTTGTACTATTGTTATCTTCTGTTTCGTTTGACTCTGTACTGTTTTACTATTGTTATCTTCTGCTTCGTTAGACTCTGCACTGTTTTAATATTGTTATCTTCTGTTTCGTTAGACTCTGCACTTTGTACTATTGTTATCTTCTGTTTCGTTAGACTCTGCACTGTTGTACTATTGTTATCTTCTGTTTCGTTTGACTCTGTACTGTTGTACTGTTGTTATGTTGTGTTTCGTTAGACTCTGTACTGTTGTACTATTGTTATCTTCTGTTTCGTTTGACTCTGTACTGTTGTACTATTGTTATCTTCTGTTTCGTTGGACTATGTACTGTTGTACTATTGTTATCTTCTGTTTCGTTTGACTCTGTACTGTTGTACTATTGTTATCTTCTGTTTCGTTGGACTATGTACTGTTGTACTATTGTTATCTTCTGTTTCGTTTGACTCTGTACTGTTGTACTATTGTTATCTTCTGTTTCGTTGGACTATGTACTGTTGTACTATTGTTATCTTCTGTTTCGTTTGACTCTGTACTGTTGTACTATTGTTATCTTCTGTTTCGTTTGACTCTGTACTGTTGTACTATTGTTATCTTCTGTTTCGTTTGACTCTGTACTGTTGTACTATTGTTATCTTCTGTTTCGTTTGACTCTGTACTGTTGTACTATTGTTATCTTCTGTTTCGTTGGACTCTGTAATGTTGTACTATTGTTATCTTCTGTTTTGTTTGACTCTGTACTATTGTACTATTGTAATCTTCTGTTTCGTTTGACTCTGTACTGTTGAACTATTGTTATCTTCTGTTTCGTTTGACACTGTACTGTTGTACTATTGTTATCTTCTGTTTCGTTTGACTCTGCACTGTTGTTCTATTGTTATCTTCTATTTTGTTAGACTCTGTACTGTTGTACTAATTTTATCTTTTGTTTCGTTTGACTCTGTACTGTTGTACTATTGTTATCTTCTGTTTCGTTTGACTCTGTACTGTTGTACTATTATTATCTTCTGTTTCGTTTGACTCTGTACTGTTGTACTATTGTTATCTTCTGTTTCGTTTGACTCTGTACTGTTGTACTATTGTTATCTTCTGTTTCGTTAGACTCTGTACTGTTGTTCTATTGTTATCTTCTGTTTCGTTAGACTCTGTACTGTTGTACTATTGTTATCTTCTGTTTCGTTTGACTCTGTACTGTTGTACTATTGTTATCTTCTGTTTCGTTTGACTCTGTACTGTTGTACTATTGTTATCTTCTGTTTCGTTTGACTCTGTACTGTTGTACTATTGTTATCTTCTGTTTCGTTTGACTCTGTACTGTTGTTCTATTGTTATCTTCTGTTTCGTTAGACTCTGTACTGTTGTACTATTGTTATCTTCTGTTTCGTTTGACTCTGTACTGTTGTACTATTGTTATCTTCTGTTTCGTTTGACTCTGCACTGTTGTTCTATTGTTATCTTCTGTTTCGTTAGACTCTGTACTGTTGTACTATTGTTATCTTCTGTTTCGTTTGACTCTGCACTGTTGTTCTATTGTTATCTTCTGTTTCGTTAGACTCTGCACTGTTGTTCTATTGTTATCTTCTGTTTCGTTTGACTCTGCACTGTTGTTCTATTGTTATCTTCTGTTTCGTTAGACTCTGCACTGTTGTTCTATTGTTATCTTCTGTTTCGTTAGACTCTGTACTGTTGTACTATTGTTATCTTCTGTTTCGTTAGACTCTGTACTGTTGTTATCTTCTGTTTCGTTAGACTCTGTACTGTTGTTATCTTCTGTTTCGTTAGACTCTGTACTGTTGTACTATTGTTATCCTCTGTTTCGTTAGACTCTGTACTGTTGTTCTATTGTTATCTTCTGTTTCGTTAGACTCTGTACTGTTGTTATCTTCTGTTTCTTTAGACTCTGTACTGTTGTACTATTGTTATCTTCTGTTTCGTTAGACTCTGTACTGTTGTTATCTTCTGTTTCGGTAGACTCTGTACTGTTGTTATCTTCTGTTTCGTTAGACTCTGTACTGTTGTTATCTTCTGTTTCGTTAGACTCTGTACTGTTGTTATCTTCTGTTTCGTTAGACTCTGTACTGTTGTACTATTGTTATCTTCTGTTTCGTTAGACTCTGTACTGTTGTTATCTTCTGTTTCGTTAGACTCTGTACTGTTGTTATCTTCTGTTTCGTTAGACTCTGTACTGTTGTTTTCTTCTGTTTCGTTAGACTCTGCACTGTTGTACTGTTGTTATCATCTGTTTCGTTAGACTCTGTACTGTTGTACTGTTGTTATCTTCTGTTTCGTTAGACTCTGTACTGTTGTACTATTGTTATCTTCTGTTTCGTTAGACTCTGTACTGTTGTTATCTTCTGTTTCGTTAGACTCTGTACTGTTGTACTGTTGTTATCTTCTGTTTCGTTAGACTCTGTACTGTTGTTATCTTCTGTTTCGTTAGACACTGTACTGTTGTTATCCTGTGTTTCGTTAGACTCTGTACTATTGTTATCTTCTGTTTCGTTAGACTCTGTACTGTTGTTATCTTCTGTTTCGTTAGACTCTGTACTTTTGTTCTATTGTTATCTTCTGTTTCGTTAGACTCTGTACTGTTGTTATCCTCTGTTTCGTTAGACTCTGTACTGTTGTTATCTTCTGTTTCGTTAGACTCTGTACTGTTGTACTGTTGTTATCTTCTGTTTCGTTAGACTCTGTACTGTTGTTATCTTCTGTTTCGTTAGACTCTGTACTGTTGTTATCTTCTGTTTCGTTAGACTCTGTACTGTTGTACTGTTGTTATCTTCTGTTTCGTTAGACTCTGTACTGTTGTTATCCTCTGTTTCGTTAGACTCTGTACTGTTGTTATCTTCTGTTTCGTTAGACTCTGTACTGTTGTTATCTTCTGTTTCGTTAGACTCTGTACTGTTGTTATCTTCTGTTTCGTTAGACTCTGTACTGTTGTTATCTTCTGTTTCGTTAGACTCTGTACTGTTGTTATCTTCTGTTTCGTTAGACTCTGTACTGTTGTACTGTTGTTATCTTCTGTTTCGTTAGACTCTGTACTGTTGTTATCCTCTGTTTCGTTAGACTCTGTACTGTTGTTATCTTCTGTTTCGTTAGACTCTGTACTGTTGTACTGTTGTTATCTTCTGTTTCGTTAGACTCTGTACTGTTGTTATCTTCTGTTTCGTTAGACTCTGTACTGTTGTTATCTTCTGATTCGTTGACTCTGTACTGTTGTACTATTGTTATCTTCTGTTTCGTTTGACTCTGTACTGTTGTACTATTGTTATCTTCTGTTTCGTTAGACTCTGTACTGTTGTACTATTGTTATCTTCTGTTTCGTTGGACTCTGTACTGTTGTACTATTGTTATCTTCTGTTTCGTTTGACTCTGTACTGTTGTACTATTGTTATCTTCTGTTTCGTTTGACTCTGTACTGTTGTACTATTGTTATCTTCTGTTTCGTTTGACTCTGTACTGTTGTACTATTGTTATCTTCTGTTTCGTTTGACTCTGTACTGTTGTTCTATTGTTATCTTCTGTTTCGTTAGACTCTGTACTGTTGTACTATTGTTATCTTCTGTTTCGTTTGACTCTGTACTGTTGTACTATTGTTATCTTCTGTTTCGTTTGACTCTGTACTGTTGTACTATTGTTATCTTCTGTTTCGTTAGACTCTGTACTGTTGTACTATTGTTATCTTTTGATTCGTTTGACTCTGTACTGTTGTACTATTGTTATCTTCTGTTTCGTTTGACTCTGTACTGTTGTACTATTGTTATCTTCTGTTTCGTTTGACTCTGTACTGTTGTACTATTGTTATCTTCTGATTCGTTGACTCTGTACTGTTGTACTATTGTTATCTTCTGATTCGTTGACTCTGTACAGTTGTACTATTGTTATCTTCTGTTTCGTTTGACTCTGTACTGTTGTACTATTGTTATCTTCTGTTTCGTTAGACTCTGTACTGTTGTACTATTGTTATCTTCTGTTTCGTTGGACTCTGTACTGTTGTACTATTGTTATCTTCTGTTTCGTTTGAGTCTGTACTGTTGTACTATTGTTATCTTCTGTTTCGTTTGACTCTGTACTGTTGTACTATTGTTATCTTCTGTTTCGTTGGACTCTGTACTGTTGTAATATTGTTATCTTCTGTTTCGTTGGACTCTGTACTGTTGTACTATTGTTATCTTCTGATTCGTTGACTCTGTACTGTTGTACTATTGTTATCTTCTGTTTCGTTTGACTCTGTACTGTTGTACTATTGTTATCTTCTGTTTCGTTTGACTCTGTACTGTTGTACTATTGTTATCTTTTGATTCGTTGGACTCTGTACTGTTGTACTATTGTTATCTTCTGTTTCGTTTGACTCTGTACTGTTGTACTATTGTTATCTTCTGTTTCGGTGGACTCTGTACTGTTGTAATATTGTTATCTTCTGTTTCGTTAGACTCTGTACTGTTGTACTATTGTTATCTTCTGTTTCGTTGGACTCTGTACTGTTGTAATATTGTTATCTTCTATTTCGTTTGAATCTGTACTGTTGTACTATTGTTATCTTCTGTTTCGTTTGACTCTGTACTGTTTTACTATTGTTATCTTCTGCTTCGTTAGACTCTGCACTGTTTTAATATTGTTATCTTCTGTTTCGTTAGACTCTGCACTGTGTACTATTGTTATCTTCTGTTTCGTTAGACTCTGCACTGTTGTACTATTGTTATCTTCTGTTTCGTTTGACTCTGTACTGTTGTACTGTTGTTATGTTGTGTTTCGTTAGACTCTGTACTGTTGTACTATTGTTATCTTCTGTTTCGTTTGACTCTGTACTGTTGTACTATTGTTATCTTCTGTTTCGTTGGACTATGTACTGTTGTACTATTGTTATCTTCTGTTTCGTTTGACTCTGTACTGTTGTACTATTGTTATCTTCTGTTTCGTTGGACTTTGTACTGTTGTACTATTGTTATCTTCTGTTTCGTTTGACTCTGTACTGTTGTACTATTGTTATCTTCTGTTTCGTTGGACTATGTACTGTTGTACTATTGTTATCTTCTGTTTCGTTTGACTCTGTACTGTTGTACTATTGTTATCTTCTGTTTCGTTTGACTCTGTACTGTTGTACTATTGTTATCTTCTGTTTCGTTTGACTCTGTACTGTTGTACTATTGTTATCTTCTGTTTCGTTTGACTCTGTACTGTTGTACTATTGTTATCTTCTCTTTCGTTGGACTCTGTACTGTTGTACTATTGTTATCTTCTGTTTTGTTTGACTCTGTACTATTGTACTATTGTAATCTTCTGTTTCGTTTGACTCTGTACTGTTGTACTATTGTTATCTTCTGTTTCGTTTGACACTGTACTGTTGTACTATTGTTATCTTCTGTTTCGTTTGACTCTGCACTGTTGTTCTATTGTTATCTTCTGTTTTGTTAGACTCTGTACTGTTGTACTAATTTTATCTTTTGTTTCGTTTGACTCTGTACTGTTGTACTATTGTTATCTTCTGTTTCGTTTGACTCTGTACTGTTGAACTATTGTTATCTTCTATTTCGTTTGACTCTGTACTGTTGTACTATTGTTATCTTCTGTTTCGTTTGACTCTGTACTGTTGTACTATTGTTATCTTCTGTTTCGTTAGACTCTGTACTGTTGTTCTATTGTTATCTTCTGTTTCGTTAGACTCTGTACTGTTGTACTATTGTTATCTTCTGTTTCGTTTGACTCTGTACTGTTGTACTATTGTTATCTTGTGTTTCGTTTGACTCTGTACTGTTGTACTATTGTTATCTTCTGTTTCGTTAGACTCTGTACTGTTGTACTATTGTTATCTTTTGATTCGTTTGACTCTGTACTGTTGTACTATTGTTATCTTCTGTTTCGTTAGACTCTGTACTGTTGTACTATTGTTATCTTCTGTTTCGTTTGACTCTGTACTGTTGTACTATTGTTATCTTCTGATTCGTTGACTCTGTACTGTTGTACTATTGTTATCTTCTGTTTCGTTTGACTCTGTACTGTTGTACTATTGTTATCTTCTGTTTCGTTTGACTCTGTACTGTTGTACTATTGTTATCTTTTGATTCGTTGGACTCTGTACTGTTGTACTATTGTTATCTTCTGTTTCGTTTGACTCTGTACTGTTGTACTATTGTTATCTTCTGTTTCGGTGGACTCTGTACTGTTGTAATATTGTTATCTTCTGTTTCGTTAGACTCTGTACTGTTGTACTATTGTTATCTTCTGTTTCGTTGGACTCTGTACTGTTGTAATATTGTTATCTTCTGTTTCGTTTGAATCTGTACTGTTGTACTATTGTTATCTTCTGTTTCGTTTGACTCTGTACTGTTTTACTATTGTTATCTTCTGCTTCGTTAGACTCTGTACTGTTTTAATATTGTTATCTTCTGTTTCGTTAGACTCTGCACTTTGTACTATTGTTATCTTCTGTTTCGTTAGACTCTGCACTGTTGTACTATTGTTATCTTCTGTTTCGTTTGACTCTGTACTGTTGTACTGTTGTTATGTTGTGTTTCGTTAGACTCTGTACTGTTGTACTATTGTTATCTTCTGTTTCGTTTGACTCTGTACTGTTGTACTATTGTTATCTTCTGTTTCGTTGGACTATGTACTGTTGTACTATTGTTATCTTCTGTTTCGTTTGACTCTGTACTGTTGTACTATTGTTATCTTCTGTTTCGTTGGACTATGTACTGTTGTACTATTGTTATCTTCTGTTTCGTTTGACTCTGTACTGTTGTACTATTGTTATCTTCTGTTTCGTTGGACTATGTACTGTTGTACTATTGTTATCTTCGGTTTCGTTTGACTCTGTACTGTTGTACTATTGTTATCTTCTGTTTCGTTTGACTATGTACTGTTGTACTATTGTTATCTTCTGTTTCGTTTGACTCTGTACTGTTGTACTATTGTTATCTTCTGTTTCGTTTGACTCTGTACTGTTGTACTATTGTTATCTTCTGTTTCGTTGGACTCTGTAATGTTGTACTATTGTTATCTTCTGTTTTGTTTGACTCTGTACTATTGTACTATTGTAATCTTCTGTTTCGTTTGACTCTGTACTGTTGAACTATTGTTATCTTCTGTTTCGTTTGACACTGTACTGTTGTACTATTGTTATCTTCTGTTTCGTTTGACTCTGCACTGTTGTTCTATTGTTATCTTCTATTTTGTTAGACTCTGTACTGTTGTACTAATTTTATCTTTTGTTTCGTTTGACTCTGTACTGTTGTACTATTGTTATCTTCTGTTTCGTTTGACTCTGTACTGTTGTACTATTATTATCTTCTGTTTCGTTTGACTCTGTACTGTTGTACTATTGTTATCTTCTGTTTCGTTTGACTCTGTACTGTTGTACTATTGTTATCTTCTGTTTCGTTAGACTCTGTACTGTTGTTCTATTGTTATCTTCTGTTTCGTTAGACTCTGTACTGTTGTACTATTGTTATCTTCTGTTTCGTTTGACTCTGTACTGTTGTACTATTGTTATCTTCTGTTTCGTTTGACTCTGTACTGTTGTACTATTGTTATCTTCTGTTTCGTTTGACTCTGTACTGTTGTACTATTGTTATCTTCTGTTTCGTTTGACTCTGTACTGTTGTTCTATTGTTATCTTCTGTTTCGTTAGACTCTGTACTGTTGTACTATTGTTATCTTCTGTTTCGTTTGACTCTGTACTGTTGTACTATTGTTATCTTCTGTTTCGTTTGACTCTGCACTGTTGTTCTATTGTTATCTTCTGTTTCGTTAGACTCTGTACTGTTGTACTATTGTTATCTTCTGTTTCGTTTGACTCTGCACTGTTGTTCTATTGTTATCTTCTGTTTCGTTAGACTCTGCACTGTTGTTCTATTGTTATCTTCTGTTTCGTTTGACTCTGCACTGTTGTTCTATTGTTATCTTCTGTTTCGTTAGACTCTGCACTGTTGTTCTATTGTTATCTTCTGTTTCGTTAGACTCTGTACTGTTGTACTATTGTTATCTTCTGTTTCGTTAGACTCTGTACTGTTGTTATCTTCTGTTTCGTTAGACTCTGTACTGTTGTTATCTTCTGTTTCGTTAGACTCTGTACTGTTGTACTATTGTTATCCTCTGTTTCGTTAGACTCTGTACTGTTGTTCTATTGTTATCTTCTGTTTCGTTAGACTCTGTACTGTTGTTATCTTCTGTTTCTTTAGACTCTGTACTGTTGTACTATTGTTATCTTCTGTTTCGTTAGACTCTGTACTGTTGTTATCTTCTGTTTCGGTAGACTCTGTACTGTTGTTATCTTCTGTTTCGTTAGACTCTGTACTGTTGTTATCTTCTGTTTCGTTAGACTCTGTACTGTTGTTATCTTCTGTTTCGTTAGACTCTGTACTGTTGTACTGTTGTTATCTTCTGTTTCGTTAGACTCTGTACTGTTGTTATCTTCTGTTTCGTTAGACACTGTACTGTTGTTATCCTGTGTTTCGTTAGACTCTGTACTATTGTTATCTTCTGTTTCGTTAGACTCTGTACTGTTGTTATCTTCTGTTTCGTTAGACTCTGTACTTTTGTTCTATTGTTATCTTCTGTTTCGTTAGACTCTGTACTGTTGTTATCCTCTGTTTCGTTAGACTCTGTACTGTTGTTATCTTCTGTTTCGTTAGACTCTGTACTGTTGTACTGTTGTTATCTTCTGTTTCGTTAGACTCTGTACTGTTGTTATCTTCTGTTTCGTTAGACTCTGTACTGTTGTTATCTTCTGTTTCGTTAGACTCTGTACTGTTGTACTGTTGTTATCTTCTGTTTCGTTAGACTCTGTACTGTTGTTATCCTCTGTTTCGTTAGACTCTGTACTGTTGTTATCTTCTGTTTCGTTAGACTCTGTACTGTTGTTATCTTCTGTTTCGTTAGACTCTGTACTGTTGTTATCTTCTGTTTCGTTAGACTCTGTACTGTTGTTATCTTCTGTTTCGTTAGACTCTGTACTGTTGTTATCTTCTGTTTCGTTAGACTCTGTACTGTTGTTATCTTCTGTTTCGTTAGACTCTGTACTGTTGTACTGTTGTTATCTTCTGTTTCGTTAGACTCTGTACTGTTGTTATCTTCTGTTTCGTTAGACTCTGTACTGTTGTTATCTTCTGTTTCGTTAGACTCTGTACTGTTGTTATCTTCTGTTTCGTTAGACTCTGTACTGTTGTTATCTTCTGTTTCGTTAGACTCTGTACTGTTGTTATCTTCTGTTTCGTTAGACTCTGTACTGTTGTTATCTTCTGTTTCGTTAGACTCTGTACTGTTGTTATCTTCTGTTTCGTTAGACTCTGTACTGTTGTTATCTTCTGTTTCGTTAGACTCTGTACTGTTGTTATCTTCTGTTTCGTTAGACTCTGTACTGTTGTACTGTTGTTATCTTCTGTTTCGTTAGACTCTGTACTGTTGTTATCTTCTGTTTCGTTAGACTCTGTACTGTTGGTATCTTCTGTTTCGTTAGACTCTGTACTGTTGTTATCTTCTGTTTCGTTAGACTCTGTACTGTTGTTATCTTCTGTTTCGTTAGACTCTGTACTGTTGTTATCTTCTGTTTCGTTAGACTCTGTACTGTTGTTATCTTCTGTTTCGTTAGACTCTGTACTGTTGTTATCTTCTGTTTCGTTAGACTCTGTACTGTTGTTATCTACTGTTTCGTTAGACTCTGTACTGTTGTTATCTTCTGTTTCGTTAGACTCTGTACTGTTTTTATCTTCTGTTTCGTTAGACTCTGTACTGTTGTTATCTTCTGTTTCGTTAGACTCTGTACTGTTGTTATCTTCTGTTTCGTTAGACTCTGTACTGTTGTTATCTTCTGTTTCGTTAGACTCTGTACTGTTGTTATCTTCTGTTTCGTTAGACTCTGTACTGTTGTTATCTTCTGTTTCGTTAGACTCTGTACTGTTGTTATCTTCTGTTTCGTTAGACTCTGTACTGTTGTTATCTTCTGTTTCGTTAGACTCTGTACTGTTGTTATCTTCTGTTTCGTTAGACTCTGTACTGTTGTTATCTTCTGTTTCGTTAGACTCTGTACTGTTGTTATCTTCTGTTTCGTTAGACTCTGTACTGTTGTTATCTTCTGTTTCGTTAGACTCTGTACTGTTGTTATCTTCTGTTTCGTTAGACTCTGTACTGTTGTTATCTTCTGTTTCGTTAGACTCTGTACTGTTGTACTGTTGTTATCTTCTGTTTCGTTAGACTCTGTACTGTTGTTATCTTCTGTTTCGTTAGACTCTGTACTGTTGTTATCTTCTGTTTCGTTAGACTCTGTACTGTTGTTATCTTCTGTTTCGTTAGACTCTGTACTGTTGTTATCTTCTGTTTCGTTAGACTCTGTACTGTTGTTATCTTCTGTTTCGTTAGACTCTGTACTGTTGTTATCTTCTGTTTCGTTAGACTCTGTACTGTTGTTATCTTCTGTTTCGTTAGACTCTGTACTGTTGTTATCTTCTGTTTCGTTAGACTCTGTACTGTTGTTATCTTCTGTTTCGTTAGACTCTGTACTGTTGTTATCTTCTGTTTCGTTAGACTCTGTACTGTTGTTATCTTCTGTTTCGTTAGACTCTGTACTGTTGTTATCTTCTGTTTCGTTAGACTCTGTACTGTTGTTATCTTCTGTTTCGTTAGACTCTGTACTGTTGTTATCTTCTGTTTCGTTAGACTCTGTACTGTTGTTATCTTCTGTTTCGTTAGACTCTGTACTGTTGTTATCTTCTGTTTCGTTAGACTCTGTACTGTTGTTATCTTCTGTTTCGTTAGACTCTGTACTGTTGTTATCTTCTGTTTCGTTAGACTCTGTACTGTTGTTATCTTCTGTTTCGTTAGACTCTGTACTGTTGTTATCTTCTGTTTCGTTAGACTCTGTACTGTTGTTATCTTCTGTTTCGTTAGACTCTGTACTGTTGTTATCTTCTGTTTCGTTAGACTCTGTACTGTTGTTATCTTCTGTTTCGTTAGACTCTGTACTGTTGTTATCTTCTGTTTCGTTAGACTCTGTACTGTTGTTATCTTCTGTTTCGTTAGACTCTGTACTGTTGTTATCTTCTGTTTCGTTAGACTCTGTACTGTTGTTATCTTCTGTTTCGTTAGACTCTGTACTGTTGTTATCTTCTGTTTCGTTAGACTCTGTACTGTTGTTATCTTCTGTTTCGTTAGACTCTGTACTGTTGTTATCTTCTGTTTCGTTAGACTCTGTACTGTTGTTATCTTCTGTTTCGTTAGACTCTGTACTGTTGTTATCTTCTGTTTCGTTAGACTCTGTACTGTTGTTATCTTCTGTTTCGTTAGACTCTGTACTGTTGTTATCTTCTGTTTCGTTAGACTCTGTACTGTTGTTATCTTCTGTTTCGTTAGACTCTGTACTGTTGTTATCTTCTGTTTCGTTAGACTCTGTACTGTTGTTATCTTCTGTTTCGTTAGACTCTGTACTGTTGTTATCTTCTGTTTCGTTAGACTCTGTACTGTTGTTATCTTCTGTTTCGTTAGACTCTGTACTGTTGTTATCTTCTGTTTCGTTAGACTCTGTACTGTTGTTATCTTCTGTTTCGTTAGACTCTGTACTGTTGTTATCTTCTGTTTCGTTAGACTCTGTACTGTTGTTATCTTCTGTTTCGTTAGACTCTGTACTGTTGTTATCTTCTGTTTCGTTAGACTCTGTACTGTTGTTATCTTCTGTTTCGTTAGACTCTGTACTGTTGTTATCTTCTGTTTCGTTAGACTCTGTACTGTTGTTATCTTCTGTTTCGTTAGACTCTGTACTGTTGTTATCTTCTGTTTCGTTAGACTCTGTACTGTTGTTATCTTCTGTTTCGTTAGACTCTGTACTGTTGTTATCTTCTGTTTCGTTAGACTCTGTACTGTTGTTATCTTCTGTTTCGTTAGACTCTGTACTGTTGTTATCTTCTGTTTCGTTAGACTCGGTACTGTTGTTATCTTCTGTTTCGTTAGACTCTGTACTGTTGTTATCTTCTGTTTCGTTAGACTCTGTACTGTTGTTATCTTCTGTTTCGTTAGACTCTGTACTGTTGTTATCTTCTGTTTCGTTAGACTCTGTACTGTTGTTATCTTCTGTTTCGTTAGACTCTGTACTGTTGTTATCTTCTGTTTCGTTAGACTCTGTACTATTGTTATCTTCTGTTTCGTTAGACTCTGTACTGTTGTTATCTTCTGTTTCGTTAGACTCTGTACTGTTGTTATCTTCTGTTTCGTTAGACTCTGTACTGTTGTTATCTTCTGTTTCGTTAGACTCTGTACTGTTGTTATCTTCTGTTTCGTTAGACTCTGTACTGTTGTTATCTTCTGTTTCGTTAGACTCTGTACTGTTGTTATCTTCTGTTTCGTTAGACTCTGTACTGTTGTTATCCTCTGTTTCGTTAGACTCTGTACTGTTGTTATCTTCTGTTTCGTTAGACTCTGTACTGTTGTTATCTTCTGTTTCGTTAGACTCTGTACTGTTGTTATCTTCTGTTTCGTTAGACTCTGTACTGTTGTTATCTTCTGTTTCGTTAGACTCTGTACTATTGTACTGCTATTGCTTTGCATGTTCTTTTGCTTTTTTAATTTTTGCATTTCAATTTGTACTGTTGTTATTGTTTGTTTGTTTTATCTTTGCACTGTTGTTTTCTGTTATTTTTTTTTTTTTTGTAATATTGTTATCATTTGTGCTTTGTTTTTGACATGTTTTAACACAAAAGACAGTTCACAACACCTCATACCAGTATCGGTTCAGAAGGAATGACAATTGGTTGCTGGTTACTGGGCAAACATTTTGAAACATATTTAGTATCTCTCCTATGTTAAATGTAATTAGCTAAGGGGAAACTCCACTATGAACAATTCAGCTACAATATTGAGCACAACACATAGAACGAATCACACAAAATAGAAAAATACAGAACACTAAAAAGAAAAGCAACACGGATCCTGCCAAAAAAGGGGATGAACCAGGTGTTCACGAAATGGAAACCATTTCCTGTTTTATATAAGGCGCCAGTCGGGTTTCTTAGGTCCAGTGTGGTTGATGTGCTGACTTTGATAGTGGAAACAAAATGTGCTATAGCGAAAAGATCCACTGACAATCGACAATAACATTCTGTTTGTTTATCCCAGTACCACCTGTTCGCCTACATGATTTATTGTCTGTAGACATGCTGACAACGTGAATATATCTGTAATAATGTTCACGATTATGTCTTAGAATAGTTTGTACACTTAAATGAAAAACAAAAATACCACATCATGAGAATAGTCTCAAATCTAATAAACAAATCGTAGACGTAAAGGCAAGGTCGATACTCCGTGTGTTCATAACAATTCTTACTTATCTTTTTTGTATAAGGTCAGTTGAAGTATATGTGTACTTCTGTATATATAGCAAATAAAGTAAACAGCTTTTTGCAGGAATGTGTTGTTTTCCTCGAAGTGTATTTAAAACATACCACTAAACTAGATTTTCAATTGAATATTAGAGTAACCGTTATGTGCAACGGTAATACGAAATTTTATTAATAATGTTTTATTTTTCGTGTTAAATAATTGTATTTTATCCATCTTCAATAAACCGGTCTATTTTAACCATATTTATTTAATTAAACGGTTGTATTAGTAAATCACAAATTCTGCCTTTATTGTAAAATATAGCAATAAAAACAGTAAAATATAATTATCTGTTTCATCAATGATTTATATATGTAATTTACAAGATTATTGCGACGATATCTTTACGACAATTTCTTTTGTAATTGATTTACAGCTTCTTACGCGCAAATTAATTCCTTGCTTAAAAACGGAACATTTTTATCATCAACTAATATGAACAGTTAATTATCTTTATGATATTGGGTTATAATCAATATGGATCTGAGATAATTCTAGCCAGACTCTCTGATTTAACAACAAATTGATGCCGCGAATGTTTGTTTTTGTTTCTGAACCACTTTATTGCAAATTCATGCGAGAATCAAGTTTTTTAGCAATAAAATAAGAAGTACATCACAGAGAAAGAAGATTCATTGAACCGGACACAGATTTTGAAAAGTATAATTTGTTTTCATCATCAAGTAAGAAGACAACTTTAAGGCTTCCTCTTAGTTAAGTTGAAGTCATCACGTCGAAAGATTTACTGTCGCCGCCATGCATTGGCTAACCGTTACTGAGTATGTGTCACAAATTACCATGGATATGTTCCGTTCGTCCTAATCACAATCCGGTTCTTTCTTCATTCATGACATATCACCAGGTATGTAACAATAGTAACACGACGGGTGTCACATGGAGCAGGAACTGCCTACCCTTCCGGTGCACCTGAGTTTACCCCCAGTTTTTAGTGCGTTCGCATTGCACGATCATAGTGTTATGTGTAATATTTTGTTATGATTACACCTTCTGTATCTGTATTTTCTTATCCTGTAACATAGTTGTGTTCCTTAATAATCCATCGTACGATATATTTCATGTAATCCGTTTTTGGTAAAATGTGTTAATTTATGTAAAAATGGGAATAAATCAGCAGTGATTTCAATCGGAAAAATACATGCACATTTTTTACGCAAACACAACATGAGATAATTGCCTTACGTATCATTTTAATGTACATGTAGTTAGTTTCTAGAAATAGTATTATTTTCGCGCTAGTTTGGAGAATACCACGTGTGTTGTACGTAAGAAAAGAAAACGGACAAGTTGCAGCATGTCCCAAGTAGCAACCGTTTGTGAGGAGTTTACGTTGGTAGCATATTGGTAGGCAATTTCCAGTGACACTATCAAGTATTGCATTTTAACTTGTGGCAGATGTCACAACATAGACGTTTGGTAAACCCACTAATTGTTAATTACTAGTAATTTTAATAAACCCACAAATTATTAGTTAACGGCAACTGTCGATAAACCCATTAAGTTTTAATTAACTGTAAATGTTGATAAACGCATTATTTCTTAATTAACTATAATAAATGCTTAAGACACCGAAGGGGAATAAAGTATAGACAACCCAGAGACAAGTAAAACATTGTACACAAGACACAGAAAGAAGATAAAAATAACTTTAAGCATGATCAACACGGACCTCACCATACAAACTGATGGAAAGGGTTAGACCAGAGTTTCTTATAAGAAAGGAGGCAAGGTTCTAATATTAACAACGGAATATCTATGACAATTTTTGATATACTGAAATCTGGTAATATTGATGTCCATATAAGTGCTCATTTATTAGTTGTTTGTGTAATATCTTGGATCATTGTTTCTCTTTTCTCTCTTTCTATTAGTCATTGTTATGTTCTGTTCTCTTTTCTCTCTTTCTATTAGTCATTGTTATGTTCTGTTCTCTTTTCTCTCTTTCTATTAGTCATTGTTATGTTCTGTTCTCTTTTCTCTCTTTCTATTAGTCATTGTTATGTTCTGTTCTCTTTTCTCTCTTTCTATTAGTCATTGTTATGTTCTGTTCTCTTTTCTCTCTTTCTATTAGTCATTGTTATGTTCTGTTCTCTTTTCTCTCTTTCTATTAGTCATTGTTATGTTCTGTTCTCTTTTCTCTCTTTCTATTAGTCATTGTTATGTTCTGTTCTCTTTTCTCTCTTTCTATTAGTCATTGTTATGTTCTGTTCTCTTTTCTCTCTTTCTATTAGTCATTGTTATGTTCTGTTCTCTTTTCTCTCTTTCTATTAGTCATTGTTATGTTCTGTTCTCTTTTCTCTCTTTCTATTAGTCATTGTTATGTTCTGTTCTCTTTTCTCTCTTTCTATTAGTCATTGTTATGTTCTGTTCTCTTTTACGGCTTCTGATTACTCCTTGGGTAACTTCAAACTGTTTGTAGCTGTCGGATATTGTTTACAGAGCCCTGGTTAGTGCCACTAGTGGAACAGGAACTGAGTGCACTTCCCGAGCACCTGAGTTCACCCCCGGTTTTTAGTGGGGTTCGTGCTACTCGATCGTTACTTTTATATGTATGTTTTGTAGATCGTTATTTGTCCTTTTGTGCTTTTTCTTTTGATCATTGTGATGTATGTTCGTCTTCGATATATAGATTATAATTACCCCTTTGGTATCTTCAAATTCTTCTTCCATAGCCTATAACCAGGAAGGCATAGATGGGTAGACCCCAGTTGTGGAAAGGGGTAACATGATTCAGCATGGAATTACTACTTATAAAGTACATGTGAAAAGACGAGGTAACAATACAAAAAACTACAATCTGGAAAGTAATTCATTAATAGTGCGGTTGGTCATGATTATATGGTAGTTGGATTTACAACTACCTGTGCAATCAGTGCCTATGATGTTGTGAGTTCGAACCCTGTTCATGGCGAGATGTACTCGATACAACATTATGTGATAAAGTTTGTCAGGTACTTTCGGCAGGTAGGTGGTTTTCTCCGGGTACTCCGGTTTCCTCCACCAATAAAACTGACTGCAACGATATAACTGAAATATTGTTAAACACCAGGACCGGGTTGCACAAACCTCAATTAAATTAAAGTGTCAATAAAAACTTAATGGACTCTTCAATTTACCTGAAATGTACATAAAATTGAGATTAAAAATTAATTGAGGTTTGTGCAACCCTGTCCATAACCCTAACCCATAAATAGTGAGAAGTACTAGATAAGATATGTCCCAACATTTTAAGCTATAGACAATATAAAGTCAGCAGAGGTGCCACTTGCTTCAAAATTTAACATTTAAACAGGAAAATTAGATCATCACGATTGTTTTCAATTTTTAAACTCGTTTTCTCACTTTTTATCACATTTAAGAAAACTTTTGAAAATATTAAATGTCAGCGATCGCTAAATGTAATATAATTGAGAGTCAAGACAACATTTATATATGGCGAGTGGGTGAGTGATTGTTGTTAAACGCCTACTCAGCATCGTTCCAGCTATATTATGGCGAGAACAAGTTAATTTTCAATGAGATGATGATGATGATGATAATGATGATGATTGAAACAATAGCCCGCACATAGACATGTCTCCCCCTCGGATATATTATCCTGATTCCGAGCCATCCAGTATTTGCTCTTTCTCCTTAATGCTGTATGTTTGCCGGAGAAGCAACAAATATCAATATTATTGTCTTTGGTTTGACCCGACCAGGGCTCGAACCTACGATCTACCGCTATCGAGGTGTACACGCCAACAATTACTCTATCGATGTGGTTCACTTATATATTGAAAGCTAAAAGTAAAGGGTCGAGCAAAAGATTCAATTTATAAGAATTCCACTCAGTAAAATCAGTCAGCAACTTATGGTGTACATTTAGTATCCATTGTAAAAACAGTAATCTGTTAGAAATAAGGGTAATAACAAAATTACCGAACTCCGAACAATATAACAAAGGGAAAGTCAAAACTCATAAGTATATAAACAGACAAAATCAGTCAACAACCGGAAAACTGTGAAAACCGTAATGACCCTGACTTGGTACAGGCATTTCTAAAGAAATGGTGGATTGAATCAGATTTTAAAGCGCCAAACCTCCCCCTTTCATCACGGCTCAATGTTTCCGGCTGTCACTATAACAGTATTTACAACAATACTTGAACAAAACAGGTAAAACAGTTGTCAAATCAAGAAAACTCAAGCAGCGGACTCAACAAATGTATTATCAATTAGAAGTTCAATCAGTTGTAGAATGTCACCTACTGCGTACATATATTTGCATGTAAAATGCAGTTAATTCACAGTTATTTCGTTATCGCTTTAGTTTTCTGTGTTGTGGTTGGTTTGGGGGGGGGGGGGGTGGTATTTTTTTTATTTGACATCGTCTTGTGCCTTGTGTGCCAAATGTTACCAGTGTCTCTGGATTATTCATTCGTGATTGCGACTTTGATTTTCTCTAACGTTTGTTTAAAAGTAAGAATTAGAAGTAATTAAAAAAAAACATTTATTTTATAGGTCTTCCTTATGATTTACTTTAATATATTTTGTCGTTTTGAACTTTGTGCTCTTAAATATTTGACTTTTTATTGGCATAATACCTCATCCACAATTGTACTATTAGCGAGATGCAATGTGTAAAAAATAGTATGGTACATTATGTTTATTTGACAATAATTTGTCACATGTCACAGACAGTATCGTGTGTGAGTATTCCTTTTATTGCAATATGTTTTCTTTATGTTAATTTAATGCACAATACCCATTAGCTGACTCTAATTGTTTTTTGTTACTTGTATTATTTGTCTCCCATACATTTTATGTACTTCTTCAATTTGTTAAAAAAGACAATATTTCTATCCCAAAATAATATACTAAAAATGTAGGTTTTATTTCAAACAAAATAGAAAACAAAGAATACCGCACAGTCGAAACAATTCCACAATGTAATCGAAAATCTTAGAAACAGATTAAAAATCGATACCCCTCATGCACATATACACGACCCCTCACATGCTAACTTGATTAAAATATCCTTTTATAGAATTAAATTTTATAATGTTTCTTATAAAATGAAAATAAAAAAAATACCACAATGTCGGAGCATTTCCACAATCCAATAGAAATATCGTAGAAATAGGCAGAATCGATATTCCTAACACATAAATACATGACCACTTACTTTTCTGGCTTGGTACAGGCACTTTAGTAACATGTGGCGGGCTTAAGCTAGTTATATAACCCAAGCCAAATATATGTGTAATAGAACAATAGCTTCAGTATTCTGTCCAATGGGCCTGGGCTGACAATGTTACCGTATGTCTGAAATAATAAGGATATCGTTTTATACGACTTAAAGATATATTCTTAATGTGTGACGAACAACATTTTACGCTAAGGTCTGTGAGAAGAATTTGAAGACACCAAAGGGGTAACCAGAAGCCGTAAATCGAAGAATAACAGACAACACAATGGCCAAAGAAAAAAGTACAAAAGTACAAACAACGATCTACAAAACATTACACTGAAAACTAAAGATCGAATAAAACGCACCCTACTAAAAACAGGGGTTAATGCCACCCATTATGATTGATATGTTGGAGCTATGGTCTGATCCTTGTTAATGTCCTAATGATACGGACGTCAAATCATTTTAGAATTTTAGATCCAATTACATGATAACAGATAATTTAATGGTTCCATCGAACATCTATTCTTCTATATCTATTTGTGTAACACCTGTTATAATAAGATATATGTTGTACATTACGCTATGTTTATCAAAATGATATTTATTTTCGGTTATCAAGATGTGTTCTATTAAGATTAAATGTACTTTTGAAAATACTTTAAGATTTCAAAATAATGTGAAAATCGAAAGATATTGTTAACTTGCATTATATACACAAAGAAAAAAGTTAAGCACCCCCATGCTTTTTTGAAGTGACAAATGATACGACAAGTACCGGTATCACCAGATTACTGATCAGATAATCTCAAAAACGCAATGGTGACCTATTAGGACATTACATTGGCTATAAGAAACCACCAAAAAAATCAAGAAAAATGTTAATTTAATGAATATTTAATCACAATATCACAAGGCCAGTTTTTGCAGTAAAACATTTTCATTTTAAGTATTGACCTTCACAGTTCAAAAAGCACGATAAGATTGTCATTTCACTTTCAAAACCTCACTTATGAATCACTTGACGACATCTAATGTGCAGTACCGGGTGTAACCCCCACGTGCTTGGATGACGGCCTCAACCCTGGGTCTCATCCCTCCAGTTAGACGTCGGATGTCCTGTTGTGATATCTGCTGCCATTCCCGATGCAATGCTGCTTCCAACTGACGAATGTTTTGCACAGGAGGTTCCCGAGTATGCATACGACGGCCTAACATGTCCCAAATATGCTCTATGGGATTCAAATCCGGGCTCATGGCTGGCCAAGTCACGGCTTGGCTTTGAAGGTAGGCGGTTACTGCTCTTGAACGATGAGGCCTGGCGTTGTCATCCATATACACAGGCCTTGTAGCTAGTGGGTGGTTGTCGGGGGCAACAACTGGTTGCAAGACGTCTCTGATGTACTGATCACCAGTTAGGTTGCCTTGTATGGTGACTAAATCCTGCTTGCAGTCATGAGGATACACCCCCAAACCATTACCATTACCGTAAGGGACAGTTGGCTGGATGTTCCTTGGGGTACAGGCTGTATTTTTGTGTCTCCAAACCCTCATTCGGCCGTCGGTTACATGAAGCAGAAACCGGCTCTCGTCTAACCAATGGATCTTGCTCCATGTCCTTAAATTCCAACCACGTCGTACTAAACACCATGCCAAACGTGATCGTCAATGTCGGTCTGCCAACAGTGAACGTTTAATGACTCCTTGACTTAAGTCCCGCTGATTTCAGACAATTTCTAACTGTTCTTGTTGACAGACGTCTATTGGGCAGCCAGTGTTGTTTGTGTACGGGACTGGTTGCGAATGGCATCCGTCTAATCAAACGTTGCACTGCCCAGTCGTCACGATCAGATGTTACCCGTGGTCTGCCGGATCTTGGCAAGTCTTTCACATTGTTGGTTTGTGTGTGTATTCTCACCAGTCGGCAGACTACAGTATACCGGTAGCGGTAGCCCATCTGACGTCCAATAGCTTTGAAGGACATCCCTGTTGTATGCATGCCGATTATTTGCCATCTTTGTGCTTCTGATATTCGCCTTCGTACCATGCTTACTGAGAATGAATACATTTTTTATAACACCGGATTTAAATACCCAAATTCGAAGCGTGAACATACTGAATTTTGAGTAATGCGTGAGAGGCATGGTTCACGTGAATGACTAGTCGATATTAGACATAATGGTCACACCTGTGTGAGCACATCTTTTTAATGAAACATCGTTCTCGCTATAATCAATATAAATATTAGAATCTAAACTTAGTGTAACTTATTATGTTTTAATATATCAGGGGTGCTTAATTTTTTTCTTTGTGTATAGATATGTTTTTATTGATTGTTGTTTACTTAACGTTCAGCTGGAAATAGTGCATGTATATTCAGGACGAGAACATTTTACGGGTGCTAATAGTGGAGCAGACACTGCTTACCCTTCCAGAGCACCTGGTGCGGCGAAAATTAACCATACCAGAAAGGTGGCAAGCTGTTGGCATGCACAACGGTGGTTTTAGTCATAGAAGGGTGGCAGACCACTTCAGGGTTAACCATTCCATCATTGTACGACTGATGCAGCGTTTTCGTCAAACGGGGAATGTTACTGACCGCCCATGTGCAGGTAGACCTCGCAAAATGACGCCGAGAGAGGACCGGCTCATATCCAGAGGGGCGCGGCAACGGCCGTTCAGTACAGCTGGTGCACTTCGTGGTAATTTAGCGTTTGGAGGCCACATTAGCACACGCACTGTAATCAGACACCTCCACCATCAGGGAATGCAAGCGCGACGACCCATAAAACGTCCACAGTTGACATTACGTCATTGCCATGATCGATTTGACTGGTCACATGATCATTTGGGGTGGACTATTCGCACATGGAGACGGGTCCACTGGTCTGATGAAAGTCGTTTTTTGTTACGGCCTACCGACGGTCCTGCACGGGTTTGGCGCCAACGAAACACTTCATTTCAGGACAACCACATTTTGGGCACAACTGCTTTTGGGGGTGGTGGTATAACTGTCTGTGGTTGTTTTTCCTTTGACTGTCAGTTGGACTTGTACGTTCTTGATGGTAATCTGACAGGCCAAAAATACCGTGACAATGTGCTCGCTCCACGCGTAACCGCCCATTTCGACAATCATGCGTTGACTGACAGGCCAATGTTCATGGACGACAACGCTAGGCCACATAGAGCCCGAATTGTACAACATTTTTTACAGCAAGAGGCTGTTCAGACAATTCCATGGCCTGCGATGTCGCCAGACATGAACCCTATTGAGCATGTATGGGACTTTATTGGCCGAAAATTAACCAACGCAATCCAAAATGTCAAAATATTGACGAATTAAGAACTGCTATCTTACAGGAGTGGCAACAGTTCCCCCAAGAACGGCTTAGGCGTATTGTGCGAAGCATGACGAGGCGTGTTACAGAACTTCACAATAAACGCGGTGGATATTCTCGTTATTGACTGTTATGCCTTACACATACGCACAATAGATGCATTTAAAAATTCTTAAAATCTGAAGACTCTGCATTTTAATGCAATGTTAAAAACTTCCATCAAAGACAAACTGGTTTTACGTTTTTCCAGCGCCTGTTTTGAACCCCATTTTTGTCACGTCATAGTCACGTCTTTCAGGATGATAAATACTTCGTAGATTGGTAATTTTAGAGCCCTCGGTGTAGTCTTTTAAGAAGTGTGAAAAAAATAGTGATATCTATTTTATTGTTTTAACAAGTATTGATGTAAAAAAATATATCGTGAAAATATAGGGTGGTGCTTAACTTTTGTCGGAGTGTATATATTCAATTCGAAATATATGCCAATTATGAAAACTAATAGCTTTCCAAAAACAAATAAAATAATATCATTATTTTCAAAATTGTTGGTAACCTATCTTACAGTTGTCAGGATTCTGAGATTGTGTCAATTAAAAATAATAGTATATTTTTTTATACAACAGCAGGCAATTTACATGAGTGAAAACAACTAATAAATAAATTGTATCGCAATGCATCAATTCAGACATTGTAAATTATTATGAACATGTCTTGCGTCTTGTAAAATTTTAATGCATGAATCATAAACTTCTAGACATGGTCATCTATAATGTCATAACTACATAATTTGATTGTAGTATAATGTTACTATGGTGAACATTTGAACATGTATCTTAATAAGGTTAGGGTTATGGTGCTTAGCGCCATTTTCAACAATATTTCAATTGTATCGTTGTATCTTAATGACAATTAAAAACAAAAAGTACCACGCTGATGGAACATTTCCAAATCCAATAGTATAATCGCAGACAGAGGCCCCTAACACACAAGTACATGACCAATCGTTATGCTGACTTGGCACATGTACTTCAATAAAAATGGCGGGATTAAACTAGTTTTTTGGAACCACACCTTAAGGAAGGTAAGCATGATGGTAAATAATTGGGTCTTTTGTTTAAGATTATAAATCAGCATCGCTCAAAGACATCGGGAATTTCCATTCCAGTGGGTTTTTTATTATTATTTTTGAATGATGTATGATTATCAACAAGCGTTTAAAGATACCACAGGGTAATCAGAATCCCTAATGGAAGAAGGAGAAGACAACACAATACCAGAAAATGTTTGATTGATTGTTGGGTTCTTATCATTCCACAGAAATATTTCATGCATGATGATGACGTGCACAATGCACAAAGTCAACAATATATAACAAAAAAAACATGCAAAAATGAGGGAGTGATGGGACAAACCGGACAACGACTTATTCTGCTAACAGTAATATCAACCCTATAACGACTTACTCTGCTAGCAGTAATATCAACCCTATAACGACTTACTCTGCTAGCAGTAATATCAACCCTATAACGATTTACTCTGCTAGCAGTAATATCAACCCTATAACGACTTACTCTGCTAGCAGTAATATCAACCCTATAACGATTTATTCTGCTAGCAATAATATCAACCCTATAACGACTTACTCTGCTAGCAGTAATATCAACTCTATAACGATTTTCTCTGCTAGCAGTAATATCAACCCTATAACGACTCATTCTGCTAACAGTAATATCAACCCTATAACGACTTACTCTGCTAGCAGTAATATCAACCCTGTAACGAATTACTCTGCTAGCAGTAATATCAACCCTATAACGACTTATTCTGCTAGCAGTAATATCAACCCTATAACGATTTACTCTGCTAGCAGTAATATCAACCCTATAACGACTTATTCTGCTAGCAGTAATATCAACCCTATAACGACTTATTCTGCTAGCAGTAATATCAACCCTATAACGACTTACTCTGCTAGCAGTAATATCAACCCTATAACGATTTACTCTGCTAGCAGTAATATCAACCCTATAACGACTCATTCTGTTAACAGTAATATCAACCCTATAACGACTTACTCTGCTAGCAGTAATATCAACCCTATAACGACTTACTCTGCTATCAGTAATATCAACCCTATAACGAATTACTCTGCTAGCAGTAATATCAACCCTATAACGACTTATTCTGCTAGCAGTAATATCAACCCTATAACGATTTACTCTGCTAGCAGTAATATCAAACCTATAAAGACTTATTCTGCTAGCAGTAATATCAACCCTATAACGACTTACTCTGCTAGCAGTAATATCAACCCTATAACGATTTACTCTGCTAGCAGTAATATCAACCCTATAACGACTTACTCTGCTAGCAGTAATATCAACCCTATAACGAATTACTCTGCTAACAGTAATATCAAGTCTATAACGAATTACTCTGCTAGCAGTAATATCAACCCTATAACGATTTACTCTGCTAGCAGTAATATCAACCCTATAACGATTTACTCTGCTAGCAGTAATATCAACCCTATAACGACTTATTCTGCTAGCAGTAATATCAACCCTATAACGATTTACTCTGCTAGCAGTAATATCAACCCTATAACGACTTACTCTGCTAGCAGTAATATCAACCCTATAACGACTTACTGTGCTAACAGTAATATCAACCTTATAACGACTTACTCTGCTAGCAGTAATATCAACCCTATAACGATTTACTCTGCTAGCAGTAATATCAACCCTATAACGACTTACTCTGCTAGCAGTAATATCAACCCTATAACGACTTACTCTGCTAGCAGTAATATCAACCCTATAACGAATTACTCTGCTAGCAGTAATATCAACCCTATAGCGACTTATTCTGCTAGCAGTAATATCAACCCTATAACGATTTACTCTGCTAGCAGTAATATCAACCCTATAACGACTTATTCTGCTAGCAGTAATATCAACCCTATAACGACTTACTCTGCTAGCAGTAATATCAACCCTATAACGATTTACTCTGCTAGCAGTAATATCAACCCTATAACGACTCATTCTGTTAACAGTAATATCAACCCTATAACGACTTACTCTGCTAGCAGTAATATCAACCCTATAACGACTTACTCTGCTAGCAGTAATATCAACCCTATAACGACTTACTCTGCTAGCAGTAATATCAACCCTATAACGAATTACTCTGCTAGCAGTAATATCAACCCTATAACGACTTATTCTGCTAGCAGTAATATCAACCCTATAACGATTTACTCTGCTAGCAGTAATATCAACCATATGACGACTTATTCTGCTAGCAGTAATATCAACCCTATAACGACTTACTCTGCTAGCAGTAATATCAACCCTATAACGATTTACTCTGCTAGCAGTAATATCAACCCTATAACGACTTACTCTGCTAGCAGTAATATCAACCCTATAACGACTTAGTCTGCTAGCAGTAATATCAACCCTATAACGAATTACTCTGCTAACAGTAATATCAAGCCTATAACGAATTACTCTGCTAGCAGTAATATCAACCCTATAACGATTTACTCTGCTAGCAGTACTATCAACCCTATAACGACTTATTCTGCTAGCAGTAATATCAACCCTATAACGATTTACTCTGCTAGCAGTAATATCAACCCTATAACGACTTATTCTGCTAGCAGTAATATCAACCCTATAACGATTTACTCTGCTAGCTGTAATATCAACCCTATAACGACTTATTCTGCTAGCAGTAATATCAACCCTATAACGACTTACTCTGCTAGCAGTAATAGCAACCCTATAACGACTTAATCTGCTAGCAGTAATATCAACCCTATAACGACTTATTCTGCTAGCAGTAATATCAACCCTATAACGACTTATTCTGCTAGCAGTAATATCAACCCTATAACGACTTATTCTGCTAGCAGTAATATCAACCCTATAACGACTTATTCTGCTAGCAGTAATATCAACCCTATAACGACTTATTCTGCTAGCAGTAATATCAACCATATAACGACTTATTCTGCTAGCAGTAATATCAACCCTAAAACGACTTATTCTGCTAGCAGTAATATCAACCCTATAACGACTTATTCTGCTAGCAGTAATATCAACCCTATAACGACTTATTCTGCTAGCAGTACTATCAACCCTATAACGACTTATTCTGCTAGCAGTAATATCAACCCTATAACGACTTATTCTGCTAGCAGTAATATCAACCCTATAACGACTTATTCTGCTAGCAGTAATATCAACCCTATAACGACTTATTCTGCTAGCAGTACTATCAACCCTATAACGACTTATTCTGCTAGCAGTAATATCAACCCTAAAACGACTTATTCTGCTAGCAGTAATATCAACCCTATAACGACTTATTCTGCTAGCAGTAATATCAACCCTATAACGACTTATTCTGCTAGCAGTACTATCAACCCTATAACGACTTATTCTGCTAGCAGTAATATCAACCCTATAACGACTTATTCTGCTAGCAGTAATATCAACCCTATAACGACTTATTCTGCTAGCAGTAATATCAACCCTATAACGACTTATTCTGCTAGCAGTACTATCAACCCTATAACGACTTATTCTGCTAGCAGTAATATCAACCCTATAACGACTTATTCTGCTAGCAGTAATATCAACCCTATAACGATTTATTCTGCTAGCAGTAATATCAACCCTATAACGACTTATTCTGCTAGCAGTAATATCAACCCTATAACGACTTACTCTGCTAGCAGTAATATCAACCCTATAACGACTTACTCTGCTAGCATTAATATCAACCCTATAACGACTTATTCTGCTAGCAGTAATATCAACCCTATAACGATTTACTCTGCTAGCAGTAATATCAACCCTATAACGACTTATTCTGCTAGCAGTAATATCAACCCTATGGCAGTATTAATAAAAACGTAGATATCAAATTTAGTTTTATTATTTAATTGGTTTACAATTTTCAACTTCTTATTTTCCCCCAGAACAATTTCGTTTCATAATTTTCCTTATCATCGTGTCGAGATGTGATTAATAAACTAATAAGATATATGTGCCATACCAGTTACTTTAATGATATTGTAGTAGATAGAAAGAATACACCTAATATTTTTAACTTCGACAAAAATGTATATTTATTTGAAATTTGTGTCGCCCCGTGTGCGTCCAGTGATACAACGAATATACCCACACCACGCTTGTGTTTGTCGTAGAAGGCAGACTAACTGAGGCGACACGTTTGCCGTGTGTTGCGACACGTGATAGTGGAGGACGGGACCCCGGTGGTTAAAACACACCTCTTTAGCCCTTACTTCACCTAGACTGAAGGTCGAATGAACCCAATTCGACCAATCGGCTGGTCACCTCAAGCCCTTTAACTGATCCTGTTAGCACTGTTCGAGTGTGTTTCTGTTGCTTTCTGACGGAGACCCTCGGAATTCAGGTGTCGTCCATGGTGCCACTCCTCAAAATCAAAAACAAAGCAACAACAAAACATACAAACAAATAAAATAAATTCTACATTTGTACTATGTTTTATGATTTTTACAATCGTTGATATATTGCTTTTTCTCACTTGTCAGGGTTCTCAGAATGTCAGAATGTCGGAATTAACAATAATAACATATTTTTGATACAACACAAGGCAATGCACACATGAAAACATACAAGAACAGCGATAAATTGCTACACAATCTTATAATCTTTTAAATCACAAAATTATGTGAAGATTTTGAAGGAAGAATTTGATGAAAGAATTCAAAACATTTTACGTTTATGCGGGATAATGTCAGCAAAAATCATAGCGAAATGACTCCTGTATATATACACTTCGACAAAAGTGAAGCGCCACCTAGTACTTTTTATCGTCCATAAAGATCAACTTGTCCGCCAATGGATGATTATCAAAATAAGGTACAGCGTGTGCGTTAAGCACATTGGCGGTGTATGCAACGCCATTGAGGTTATCTTGTAAGACATGTAAGTCTAACCTACAATTAAAAGAATAGCACCTCAAACAGTTACACCGTCGCTAGTGAAGGCTGTTGTACCCATCACGTTCCAGTCTTGAAATCCAGTGCTTCTATAATCTGAATCTAACGTGTCCATCCACATATTACGAATATCCAACGGAGATGGTCATGTGACCAATTCCATCGAGCCCGCTGATGACACAATTACAATTGTGTCCATTTCATGGGTCGCCTTGCGCACAGACTCTGCTCATAAAGCCGTATATATACATTACCTCCAAAATTCAATTTATCTCGAATACGACCTGATGTAGGAAAACGATTTCTCCTGGAGGTACAATGGGCTATTAACCTATCCTCTCTAGGCATAGATAATAAAGGTGAGAGAATACCGAAGGGACAATCAGAAATGGACAATCCAGAGAAACTGGCAACATAGGGTACACAAGACAAAGGTAAACTACAATATGTGTTGGGCACCACTATGCACAAACAAACACAAATAATCGTAGTTTTTCGGGGACAGTCAGATCGCAGATGTTCATCAACCATTCCAGTCGCTTGCAAACGCTGCATAAGACAATCAATTACAGAATGATGTACCCCCATTTTCCCTGTTAGTCTTTTTTTTATATATAAAACCTGACTGTGGCATAAGGGTAATAACAATATTACCGAACTCCGAACAATCTTACAAAGGGAAAGTCAAAACTCATAAGTATATAAACAGACAAAATCAGTCAACAACCGGAAAACTGTGAAAACCGTAATGACCCTGACTTGGTACAGGCATTTCTAAAGAAATAGTGGGTTGAATCAGATTTTAATTTAATACCATCACTATTATAATACTGATGAGGGTTTTATGAAGCAGCAGGTAGATGCAGTATCACTTTATTTAGCGTGTGTTAATCACCATAATACCCTCACGGATAGTTTTTTTTATATTGAAAGCTTTATGATTTAAAAGTTGTAACATTTCGACAGAAGTGGGCGTTAATTTGTTCAGGATCCACACAGTTCGAGTTGGGTGGATGTTAATTTGGGACAATAATATCCTTGGTTACGCATAGACCGGACTTCAATGTAACATATGTTGTCAGAAATATGTGGATATTATAAAAGTCATTTAAGAAAGGTGTGAAGATACCAAAGGGGTAATCAGAATCCTTAAATCGGAGAAAGACAGACAACACAATGCCCAAAAGAAAAAAAGACACAGGGACAAACAACGATCTACAAAACACTACTCAGAAAACAAAAGACGTATTGAGGGCCATTTATTTGCGTCAAGCGGTATTTGGTCCATACGTAAATTGTTAAATAAGAAAACTTATGTTGCATTTGACAGGATTTGGAGGGATGAGCTTTGGAAAAATTAATCCACGGCAAAATTTGGTGGGCGTCTTCTATGATAAAGTTATGTTTGGAGAGTGCGAATCGAAATGGTTCGGGCACGATTACGGAGTTAAACAAGGATGTATCCCATCCCCAGCTTTGTTTTCAGTACTGATGAATAATTTATCAGAAGACATGTTTGAAAATAGTATTCCGGGTGTCACTTTCGATCCAGCGGCGTGGGAGGGGGTCGGACAGTGGGAGATGGGGAGCAAGTACTTGGACTGGATCGGATGGTTTGTGGGCATATGTTGGGTCTGATACAAAAAGTGGGGCAGCAAGTTTTCAAATTCGTCACTCTAAGAAAAGGGGTACTTTGCGTCAAAGCATTGATCCCTTGTTTCACTGGACAAAACGACCTGTTTCCACAACACCCCCTAGGACTCCCCCGGTGGTTCCTACTAACAAGATGGTTGAAACTACAAGGTTAATTTTAGGATAAAGAATTAGACGGATTAATGAAATCAAGGAAAGTCGCAAATCCATGAAAACGCACTCACGACAACTCCAAACCTTATAACAACTAATTGTGTAAGCATCTCACTGTATCCTATGCCACACGTAAGGCTTCTAAAGCAACCCGACGAAAGATAAATGCAAATAAGTTACGCTTTTACAAAAATAAATGTATATCATTCTAAAAAAGTCAAAAGATTTGTTTGCGTACACATATTGTGTTGTGTTTTTGTTTTGTTTGTCTTTGTCTTGTGTACCTTATGTTGCCAGTTCCTGTTGATTGTCCATTCTTGAGTGCACCTTCGCAGTCGGTAATCCCTGGGTTTTATTTCTGGAAAATATTAAAGCAAGATAACAATAATAGAACCCAAGTTCAAATAATCGACCTTGTAGATAACACAACATCAATCGATAATAAAGGAAGGGCCCGGGTGGCTCAATGAGTTAGGTAGTTGGATTACCTAACAACTCATGCAAACCTATCACCAATACGGTGTGGGTTCACGCCCGGCTTTGTAAATTACAAAAAGGGTGCACTCGACTCGCAGCTGCAAGTGATAAAGTTTACCAGTTACTTGCCCATGGTCGGTGGTTCTCTCCGGGTATCCCGGCTTCTTCCACCACTAAATCTGGTCTCCATGAAATAGCTGAAATATTGCTGAAAGTGGCGTTAAGCACCAAAAATCAAAATCAAATCGATAATAAAGGTATAATCGAGATGTTTCTTGTGAAACATTTCGGTGGCATAGGACGGGACTCGACCGTTCTAGGAAGAGGCTGAAGATACCAATGTTGGTTTGAGGTGAGAGATGATTTGTTGGTTTTATTTATATCGATGGAATTATTTACCATCACTGTTGTGTTGTGGGCTTTATTATGCTGGAGTTAGATACACTATCACTTTATTTCGAGCGTGTTAGTCAACATAATAGCTACTTTCTAGGACTAACTGTCTATCCATTAATAGCGTCCTTTAATAGAAAACCAAAGAGGTAATCAAGACTGACTAATCCAGAGACACAGGAAACATTAGGCACACAAGACACAGGACAAAGACAGACCAAACAATAACACAACACAGAATACTAAAATGATGAACAACACTGACACTACCAATGAAAACGTGGTTTAACCGAGGTGCTCCCGAGAGGTAATTAGTTCTTGTTTCTTCTAAGACACCCATCGTTGATATTATTTAAAGATTTGTTATTAGATATCACACGACTATAACATCAGGGAGGTAAATCCACAGAAAATAACTTGGTAATTAAACTTTATAAACGAGATTTCTTATCAGTTATTCACATTTTTTTAGAAATAAATATGTTTAAAAATGTAAATAAAATAAATATATATTGGTATCTAACCAATATCTGTCATTTTCTTTTCAAATAATTCAATAAACATGCTACACGCAAGTTATTAATTCAGATAATGTAGCTTTAGCCGATATCATAAAGTTGTTAAATTTCAACTGTGCACTGCAAGAGACATTCAGTAGCTCAATAAAATTAGAAAAATAAATATATATTGGTATCTAACCAATATTTGTCATTTTCTTTTCAAATAATTCAATAAACATGCAACACGCAAGTTATTAATTCAGATAATGTAGCTTTAGCCGATATCATAAAGTTGTTAAATTTCAACTGTGCACTGCAAGAGACATTCAGTAGCTCAATATAATTAGAAAAACCGTACTCTCAGAAGAACGCGAATTTTTACAGTTGATAAGTTTTTCATCGGCATGAGAGTGGACCGGATAGTGGAGGGTGACAAGTTTTAGGTCTGACGCAAAGAAAAGGGCGCTTTGCTTCACTAGACAAAATGCCCCGCTTCAACAACCCAACCCCCTTTACTGGTTCCAACACCCAAGTTTTGTATTTTAAAACTCATGTTGTAACGTTGTAGGAAACTGAATACAATTTATATGGACTACATTTTGTTGTGTTAAGCTCATTTATAGTAACTATATTGTTATTATATAAAACAATATAAGCCATAACCTGGATTTTCAACCTGATGATTATCTCATGGTATTTTTTGTGTTCTGTGGTTTGAGGTGAGAGGTGATTTGTTCGTTTTGTTGATATTGATGGAACTGTTTACGATCACTGTTGAAAAATACTTTACACAATACTGTTAGGATGCTGCAGGTAGATTCATTATCACTTTATTTCGAATGTGTTAATCACCATAATGCCCTCACAGATAGCTTTTTTTTTTTAATATTGAACGCTTCAAGATATAAAAGTTGCAATATTTCGACAGGGGGTGGGTGTTAATTTGTTCAGGAACCGAAAGGTTCCGTCTAGGCGGGTGTAGGCGGGTGTTAATTTGGGGCAATGCATATCTGGAGCTACGTATGGACCAGACTTCAGTGAAAATTATATGGATGTTATTAAAGTCTTGGAAATCTAAAAATTCCATTTGTCCAAAGAAACCAGTTTATTACCATAGAGAATCGCTTAAAGAATAATCAGACACAATCAATATACATAAAAATGAAAATGAACACTACAAATATATATAAATTGTTTGTTAGTTTTAGTTATTGTTTTGGGTTTTTGTTTGTTAAATAATTGTTGTCATCTTCAAACAATACCATTTGTGCATTTCTCCTTGATTCATCGGAGAATCATAGTCAGAGCGGATACGATACCTAAGCTGTTTAGTTTGATTCAGCTCGTCAAAAGGGAAACAATTCTTATTAGAAAAGCTATAATTTTAGCATCAAATCGGGAATAGGTATATTATATCAAATCAGTTAAGTGTTTCCGACAGAACACGGAAAAACTAGATTAAGTTTGAAGATACCAAAGGGTAATCAAACGTCGTAAATTGAAGGACAGACAACGTAATTACCAAAAGGACAAACAGACAAACAACGATCTACAAAATAATTACATATAAAACTAAAGCTCGAGCAACGCGAATCCCACTAAAACCTTGGGTTTACTAGGGTGCTCCGCCAGGGTAGGCAGTTCGTGCTCCACATGTGGTGCCCATCATTCTTCTCTTGTTACAACCCCGATGATGAGTCATGAATGCGGAAAGTTAATATAAACGATTTTATTTTTACATGGCACTGACTTATTCAAGTATAGTGTTCTTGGGAATAAGTAAAATGCTTAGGTGCTTTATAAATGATGGAGATAAAATAATAAAATAACAGAAAATGTATTTTGTTTGAAATCAAAAGTCTTATGTATGAGACCTAATTGGCATGAAATAACAACTGTCTGTCGTTTGTTTGTGATCAATTTCGGGATATGTCTAATATACTAATTTATAGTTAATTGACTCCACGATAATATAACATTAGCATGGTCTATCAACTGATGTTTACTGAGTATATATATGTTCTATGTGTTTTCCCCTACGGTTTAAAAAAGTTCCAGGTTTCGTCCATTTGTGTCACGAAAGCGTTATCAGATCATAAATATCTGTAAACATTCCCTTTAAAGACTATTCGGTCAAAATTACACAATAAACATACTTGGAGGAAACCAGACATAATGTGTTTATAATGTAAATAAAATCAACGGTATGATGTACAGTAGTTCCGACAAAAAAATGGAAGATGAACGTTCCATTACGATAACCCTACGGTTAAACAAAAATTAGCCACGAGAAAAAAGTTATCTCCCATATTCCCTTCAGATATGGATTACCTTAATGGCATATATATTGAACAAATACAGAATACACCGATGAAATAATGGATTGGGAGAAAAGGGAAACACAAAAGATATGGAATACCTACATGGCGAAGACATTAAACGAATGCAGAATACACAGATGAAATAATGGATTGAGAGAAAAGGGAAACCCAGAAGATATGAAATACCTACATGACGAAGACATTAAACGAATACAGAATGCACAGATGAAATAATGGATTGAGAGAAAAGGGAAACCAAGACGATATGGAATACCTACATGGCGAAGACATTAAACGAATACAGAATGCACAGATGAAATAATGAATTGAGAGAAAAGGGAAACCCAGAAGATATGGAATACCTACATGGCGAAAACATTAAACGAATACAGAATACACAGTTGAAATAAGGATTGAGAGAAAAAGGAAACCCAGAAAATATGGAATACCTACATGACGAAGACATTAAACGAATACAATCTACTATTGTTAATATCAATATACTTTGTTTTATGTATATGCTCTTTCAGGTCGAATTCTTGGCTGTTGCTATACATTATGTGAATAGTGTTTCAGCCATATTCATGACAAAGTCTAGTCTAGTCCAAATCAGATCATCCTATCCAATCTTCAAAAGAATATGAGTCATTCCGCTTGTGACTCTTATCTGTTTTTGTATAAAGAATATTCCTCTGTGATTAAAATGAAAAACGATTGAATGATTTAACATGGCGTCCTGAGTGATTAAATACCATAATTATGGAATATCTATAAATTTAGTAAAAAGAATCTCCTTTCGGCTTCTATAAAGTTATTAGTTTTATATGTATAAACATTTATTGAAAGACAAGAAATGTATTAATTAATTGAACATATTCGTTTAAGTGTAATCAATTATTATATTACAACGAGTGAATGATTGTTGTTTAACGCTAACTCAGCAACATGTCAGCTATATTATGGCGAGAACAAGTTAATTTTATTAAGATAATAAGGAGCGCAGATTTGTACTAGACCAACACGCTTAGTTGGGTTTTAAAGTGCTAGCCCACTGAAACAACTGTCCGCGGATAGACATGTCATCCCACTTGGACACATTAATTTGATTCCGAGCCAACCAGTCTTTGCTCTTTCACTTTAATGCTGCTTGCTTAGCGGAGAAGCAACACATACCAATTTCAATTATATTACAGGACGCTTCCTTTCCATACATATACGTTAAGCAAAGTTTATGCCAAAGCATGAATCTAAATTAAATAAACGTTAGAGAATATCAACAAGTGGGAAAAAAAGATTAGGGGACAGACAACTGCAACATCCTATGGTTGTAACGACAACTATGGCATAGTAATACAAACGTAGATATTTATTTAATGCGCACGACGTGTTTCTGGAATAAACTTCATTAGTAAAAAAAAAATATCATACTGACAACAATTCCACAATCAAATATCAAAATCGTAGAAAGAGGCACACTAAAGAGGATGACCATGGATTTGTGATCATGACAAAGGGGTACAGAGTAGAGAATATCAATCACGTTCACCGAACTACAGATACAACTTGATAAATACTTGATATAATACTATTACTTAAACTAGGTCAGCTCACAGTTAAAAGATTGGAAAACCGAATAAGATTTAAAACACGATAGTCAAATCTGTTAAGATCATCTATGTATGATGGAGGCGAATCTTAGTTTTAGAAGGGCCGTCGTGGTCGAGGTCGCGAGTAATCGTATGGTGGTTGGCCTGCCAGCTTTCTATGCAATCAGTGCATATCACCGCTAACATTGTGAGTTCGAATTCCACCTAGGCGAGGTGTACTCGATACAACATGATGCGATAACGTTTGTCAGTGACTTGCGACAGGTCTGTGGTGTTCTCTGGATACTCTGGTTTCCTCCAGCAATACAACTGAATATATAGCTGAAATATTGTTGAAAGTGGCATTAAACACCATTACACTAACCCTAAGTTTTAGTAATGGTCTACATAGTAGTTTGTTTTACTAAATTGCCTATAAGGATAGTAAGCGGTCATGTATGTGTATTAGGGTATCAATTTTGTGTCTGTTTCTTGGATTTTTCTATGATATATTGTAACTGTTTTGACGGTGAGATATTATTCGCTTTGTATTTTACTACCACCATTTAAATAGAAGCTTATGTATATGCAGCACATTCGCACGAAACTATATTAACTAAATATTTCAAAACGGAATTCTTTATACAATTCGTTTTGGAAATCCCCGTTACAAATCCATACTCAGACATTGTAAATTATTATGAGCATGTCTTGTGTCTTGTAAAATTTTAATGCATGAATCATAAACTTCTAGAAATGGTCATCTATAATGTCATAACTACATAATTTGATTGTAGTATAATGTTACTATGGTGAACATTTGAACATGTATCTTAATAAGGTTAGGGTTAGGTAAATAATTGGGTCTTTTGTTTAAGATTATAAATCAGCATCGCTCAAAGACATCGGGAATTTCCATTCCAGTGGGTTTTTTATTATTATTTTTGAATGATGCATAATTATCAACAAGAGTTTAAAGATACCACAGGGGTAATCAGAATCCCTAATCGAAGAAGGAGAAGACAACACAATACCAGAAAATGTTTGATTGATTGTTGGGTTCTTATCATTCCACAGAAATATTTCATGCATGATGATGACGTGCACAATACACAAAGTCAACAATATATAGCAAAAAAAACATGCAAAAATGAGGGAGTGATGGGACAAACAGGACAACGACTTATTCTGTTAACAGTAATATCAACCCTATAACGACTTACTCTGCTAGCAGTAATATCAACCCTATAACGACTTATTCTGTTAACAGTAATATCAACCCTATAACGACTTACTCTGCTAGCAGTAATATCAACCCTATAACGACTTATTCTGTTAACAGTAATATCAACCCTATAACGACTTACTCTGCTAGCAGTAATATCAACCCTATAACGACTTATTCTGCTAACAGTAATATCAACCCTATAACGACTTACTCTGCTAGCAGTAATATCAACCCTATAACGACTTACTCTGCTACCAGTAATATCAACCCTATAACGACTTACTCTGCTACCAGTAATATCAACCCTATAACGACTTACTCTGCTACCAGTAATATCAACCCTATAACGACTTACTCTGCTAGAAGTAATATCAACCCTATAACGACTTACTCTGCTACCAGTAATATCAACCCTATAACGACTTACTCTGCTACCAGTAATATCAACCCTATAACGACTTACTCTGCTAGAAGTAATATCAACCCTATAACGACTTACTCTGCTACCAGTAATATCAACCCTATAACGACTTACTCTGCTACCAGTAATATCAACCCTATAACGACTTACTCTGCTAGCAGTAATATCAACCCTATAACGACTTACTCTGCTAGAAGTAATATCAACCCTATAACGACTTTCTCTGCTAACAGTAATATCAACCCTATAACGACTTACTCTGCTAGAAGTAATATCAACCCTATAACGACTTACTCTGCTACCAGTAATATCAACCCTATAACGACTTACTCTGCTACCAGTAATATCAACCCTATAACGACTTATTCTGCTACCAGTAATATCAACCCTATAACGACTTACTCTGCTACCAGTAATATCAACCCTATAACGACTTACTCTGCTACCAGTAATATCAACCCTATAACGACTTACTCTGCTACCAGTAATATCAACCCTATAACGACTTACTCTGCTAGAAGTAATATCAACCCTATAACGACTTACTCTGCTACCAGTAATATCAACCCTATAACGACTTACTCTGCTACCAGTAATATCAACCCTATAACGACTTACTCTGCTAGCAGTAATATCAACCCTATAACGACTTACTCTGCTAGAAGTAATATCAACCCTATAACGACTTACTCTGCTAACAGTAATATCAACCCTATAACGACTTACTCTGCTACCAGTAATATCAACCCTATAACGACTTACTCTGCTAGCAGTAATATCAACCCTATAACGACTTACTCTGCTAGAAGTAATATCAACCCTATAACGACTTACTCTGCTAGCAGTAATATCAACCCTATAACGACTTACTCTGCTAGAAGTAATATCAACCCTATAACGACTTACTCTGCTAGCAGTAATATCAACCCTATAACGACTTACTCTGCTAGAAGTAATATCAACCCTATAACGACTTACTCTGCTAACAGTAATATCAACCCTATAACGACTTACTCTGCTAGAAGTAATATCAACCCTATAACGACTTACTCTGCTACCAGTAATATCAACCCTATAACGACTTACTCTGCTAGAAGTAATATCAACCCTATAACGACTTACTCTGCTACCAGTAATATCAACCCTATAACGACTTACTCTGCTACCAGTAATATCAACCCTATAACGACTTACTCTGCTACCAGTAATATCAACCCTATAACGACTTACTCTGCTACCAGTAATATCAACCCTATAACGAATTACTCTGCTAGCAGTAATATCAACCCTATAACGAATTACTCTGCTAGAAGTAATATCAACCCTATAACGAATTACTCTGCTAGAAGTAATATCAACCCTATAACGAATTACTCTGCTAGCAGTAATATCAACCCTATAACGAATTACTCTGCTAGAAGTAATATCAACCCTATAACGAATTACTCTGCTAGAAGTAATATCAACCCTATAACGACTTACTCTGCTAGAAGTAATATCAACCCTATAACGAATTACTCTGCTAGCAGTAATATCAACCATATAACGAATTACTCTGCTAGAAGTAATATCAACCCTATAACGACTTACTCTGCTAGCAGTAATATCAACCCTATAACGACTTACTCTGCTAGAAGTAATATCAACCCTATAACGAATTACTCTGCTAGCAGTAATAGCAACCCTATAACGACTTACTCTGCTAGCAGTAATATCAACCCTATAACGACTTACTCTGCTACCAGTAATATCAACCCTATAACGACTTATTCTGCTAGCAGTAATATCAACCCTATAACGACTTATTCTGCTAGCAGTAATATCAACCCTATAACGACTTATTCTGCTAGCAGTAATATCAACCCTATAACGACTTATTCTGCTAGCAGTACTATCAACCCTATAACGATTTACTCTGCTAGCTGTAATATCAACCCTATAACGACTTATTCTGCTAGCAGTAATATCAACCCTATAACGACTTACTCTGCTAGCAGTAATATCAACCCTATAACGACTTATTCTGCTAGCAGTAAAATCAACCCTATAACGAATTATTCTGCTAGCAGTAATATCAACCCTTAGCGAAATATTCTGCTAGCAGTAATATCAACCCTATAGCGACTTATTCTGCTAGCAGTAATATCAACCCTATAACGACTTACTCTGCTAGCAGTAATATCAACCCTATAACGAATTACTCTGCTAGCAGTAATATCAACCCTATAACGACTTATTCTGCTAGCAGTAATATCAACCCTATAACGACTTATTCTGCTAGCAGTAATATCAACCCTATGGCGGTATTAGAACAAACGTAGATATCAAATTTAGTGCTCGCGACGCGTTTCTGGAATAAACCTCATCAGATACCCTCAAAATGGAAATATTGGAAAGTATATGCAAATAATTTAAAGTTTTGGGAGCAATAAAACCAAAAAGCCTAAACAGTACAGCCAAAACTGATTAAGATCACTTATGCCTGAGGGAAGAGAACCTTGAAAGCACATAAATTAATTAAATTCACCAAATACACATACTTCTCTATATAATGTCTTCGGTAGAACTGTAAACAGTAGAAGAGTTAGCAGTAAACCCTATTCTTGTTAGCAGTTCAACTATATTAATTCGAAATGATGTAATTTATTTTGCCTTAAACTTTCTATAAATGTTTTCTAGACAACGTTGTATAATTCTCAGCACAGAAGGTCTTTTCCGGAAAAAAAAATGTTTTCTTGTAAATTTTATGTTAGGAAGGAAATATTTCTGAAAACGATTGGTATTTCTTTTACTTGATGATAATTATTCAAGAAATGCGTACTAAATTAGATATCTACGTTTTTATTATGTCAATGGAATGTACGATATTGTTATGAAGTTGTTATTTGATTGCTAATGTAAGTGTTACGAGCATAATGCGAAATAAACGACCTGAAATAACAAACAAGTTCCTAGGTTCAAATCTCAATTCATGATTTAATTGACTGAAAAATCGGTGAATGATCGTTGATTCTTTTTTTTGTTTTTTACAAATAAAAATTACAAAGGATGGATGCTAACCATATATTTTGTGTTAATATATTATGTTTCATTATAAGGTATGTTGTACAAAATGATATCACCGTACATTACTCTACATAATCTACATTACTTCACAAGATCACACATTTATAAGGTTAATATGATTGATCATATGTCAATGCAAACAATAGAACTTTCAAGTTTTTATTAATGCCATATTTTCTGTGAACATGAAATAACTTAAAAGTTTAATAGACATCACACAGAAAAAAAACCTCGAAGTACGACTTGTTTTTCACCTCAAGCCCTTTAACTGATCCTGTTAGCACTGTTCGAGTGTGTTTCTGTTGCTTTCTGACGGAGACCCTCGGAATTCAGGTGTCGTCCATGGTGCCACTCCTCAAAATCAAAAACAAAGCAACAACAAAACATACAAACAAATAAAATAAATTCTACATTTGTACTATGTTTTATGATTTTTACAATCGTTGATATATTGCTTTTTCTCACTTGTCAGGGATCTCAGAATGTCAGAATGTCGGAATTAACAATAATAACATATTTTTGATACAACACCAGGCAATGCACACATGAAAACATACAAGAACAGCGATAAATTGCTACACAATCTTATAATCTTAAATCACAAAATTATGTGAAGATTTTGAAGGAAGAATTTGATGAAAGAATTCAAAACATTTTACGTTTATGCGGGATAATGTCAGCAAAAATCATAGCGAAATGACTCCTGTATATATACACTTCGACAAAAGTGAAGCGCCACCTAGTATTTTTATCGTCCATAAAGATCAACTTGTCCGCCAATGGATGATTATCAAAATAAGGTACAGCGTGTGCGCTAATCACATTGGCGGTGTATGCAACGCCATTGAGGTTATCTTGTAAGACATGTAAGTCTAACCTACAATTAAAAGAATAGCACCTCAAACAGTTACACCGTCGCTAGTGAAGGCTGTTGTACCCATCACGTTCCAGTCTTGAAATCCAGTGCTTCTATAATCTGAATCTAACGTGTCCATCCACATATTACGAATATCCAACGGAGATGGTCATGTGACCAATTCCATCGAGCCCGCTGATGACACAATTACAATTGTGTCCATTTCATGGGTCGCCTTGCGCACAGACTCTGCTCATAAAGCCGTATATATACATTACCTCCAAAATTCAATTTATCTCGAATACGACCTGATGTAGGAAAACGATTTCTCCTGGAGGTACAATGGGCTATTAACCTATCCTCTCTAGGCATAGATAATAAAGGTGAGAGAATACCGAAGGGACAATCAGAAATGGACAATCCAGAGAAACTGGCAACATAGGGTACACAAGACAAAGGTAAACTACAATATGTGTTGGGCACCACTATGCACAAACAAACACAATTAATCGTAGTTTTTCGGGGACAGTCAGATCGCAGATGTTCATCAACCATTCCAGTCGCTTGCAAACGCTGCATAAGACGATCAATTACAGAATGATGTATCCCCATTTTCCCTGTTAGTCTTTTTTTTATATATAAAACCTGACTGTGGCATAAGGGTAATAACAATATTACCGAACTCTGAACAATCTTACAAAGGGAAAGTCAAAACTCATAAGTATATAAACAGACAAAATCAGTCAACAACCGGAAAACTGTGAAAACCGTAATGACCCTGACTTGGTACAGGCATTTCTAAAGAAATAGTGGGTTGAATCAGATTTTAATTTAATACCATCACTATTATAATACTGATGAGGGTTTTATGAAGCAGCAGGTAGATGCAGTATCACTTTATTTAGCGTGTGTTAATCACCATAATACCCTCACGGATAGTTTTTTTATATTGAAAGCTTTATGATTTAAAAGTTGTAACATTTCGACAGAAGTGGGCGTTAATTTGTTCAGGATCCACACAGTTCGAGTTGGGTGGATGTTAATTTGGGACAATAATACCCTTGGTTACGCATAGACCGGACTTCAATGTAACATATGTTGTCAGAAATATGTGGATATTATAAAAGTCATTTAAGAAAGGTTTGAAGATACCAAAGGGGTAATCAGAATCCTTAAATCGGAGAAAGACAGACAACACAATGCCCAAAAGAAAAAAAGACACAGGGACAAACAACGATCTACAAAACACTACTCAGAAAACAAAAGACGTATTGAGGGCCATTTATTTGCGTCAAGCGGTATTTGGTCCATACGTAAATTGTTAAATAAGAAAACTTATGTTGCATTTGACAGGATTTGGAGGGATGAGCTTTGGAAAAATTAATCCACGGCAAAATTTGGTGGGCGTCTTCTATGATAAAGTTATGTTTGGAGAGTGCGAATCGAAATGGTTCGGGCACGATTACGGAGTTAAACAAGGATGTATCCCATCCCCGGCTTTGTTTTCAGTACTGATGAATAATTTATCAGAAGACATGTTTGAAAATAGTATTCCGGGTGTCACTTTCGATCCAGCGGCGTGGGAGGGGATCGGACAGTGGGAGATGGGGAGCAAGTACTTGGACTGGATCGGATGGTTTGTGGGCATATGTTGGGTCTGATACAAAAAGTGGGGCAGCAAGTTTTCAAATTCGTCACTCTAAGAAAAGGGGTACTTTGCGTCAAAGCATTGATCCCTTGTTTCACTGGACAAAACGACCTGTTTCCACAACACCCCCTAGGACTCCCCCGGTGGCTCCTACTAACAAGATGGTTGAAACTACAAGGTTAATTTTAGGATAAAGAATTAGACGGATTAATGAAATCAAGGAAAGTCGCAAATCCATGAAAACGCACTCACGACAACTCCAAACCTTATAACAACTAATTGTGTAAGCATCTCACTGTATCCTATGCCACACGTAAGGCTTCTAAAGCAACCCGACGAAAGATAAATGCAAATAAGTTACGCTTTTACAAAAATAAATGTATATCATTCTAAAAAAGTCAAAAGATTTGTTTGCGTACACATATTGTGTTGTGTTTTTGTTTTGTTTGTCTTTGTCTTGTGTACCTTATGTTGCCAGTTCCTGTTGATTGTCCATTCTTGAGTGCACCTTCGCAGTCGGTAATCCCTGGGTTTTATTTCTGGAAAATATTAAAGCAAGATAACAATAACAGAACCCAAGTTCAAATAATCGACCTTGTAGATAACACAACATTAATCGATAATAAAGGAAGGGCCCGGGTGGCTCAATGAGTTAGGTAGTTGGATTACCTAACAACTCATGCAAACCTATCACCAATACGGCGTGGGTTCACGCCCGGCTTTGTAGATTACAAAAAGGGTGCACTCGACTCGCAGCTGCAAGTGATAAAGTTTACCAGTTACTTGCCCATGGTCGGTGGTTCTCTCCGGGTATCCCGGCTTCTTCCACCACTAAATCTGGTCTCCATGAAATAGCTGAAATATTGCTGAAAGTGGCGTTAAGCACCAAAAATCAAAATCAAATCGATAATAAAGGTATAATCGAGATGTTTCTTGTGAAACATTTCGGTGGCATAGGACGGGACTCGACAGTTCTAGGAAGAGGCTGAAGATACCAATGTTGGTTTGAGGTGAGAGATGATTTGTTGGTTTTATTTATATCGATGGAATTATTTACCATCACTGTTGTGTTGTGGGCTTTATTATGCTGGAGTTAGATTCACTATCACTTTATTTCGAGCGTGTTAGTAAACATAATAGCTACTTGCTAGGACTAACTGTCTACCCATTAATAGCGTCCTTTAATAGAAAACCAAAGAGGTAATCAAGACTGACTAATCCAGAGACACAGGAAACATTAGGCACACAAGACACAGGACAAAGACAGACCAAACAATAACACAACACAGAATACTAAAATGATGAACAACACTGACACTACCAATGAAAACGTGGTTTAACCGAGGTGCTCCCGAGAGGTAATTAGTTCTTGTTTCTTCTAAGACACCCATCGTTGATATTATTTAAAGATTTGTTATTAGATATCACACGACTATAACATCAGGGAGGTAAATCCACAGAAAATAACTTGGTAATTAAACTTTATAAACGAGATTTCTTATCAGTTATTCACATTTTTTTAGAAATAAATATGTTTAAAAATGTAAATAAAATAAATATATATTGGTATTTAACCAATATCTGTCATTTTCTTTTCAAATAATTCAATAAACATGCTACACGCAAGTTATTAATTCAGATAATGTAGCTTTAGCCGATATCATAAAGTTGTTAAATTTCAACTGTGCACTGCAAGAGACATTCAGTAGCTCAATAAAATTAGAAAAACCGTACTCTCAGAAGAACGCGAATTTTTACAGTTGATAAGTTTTTCATCGGCATGAGAGTGGACCGGATAGTGGAGGGTGACAAGTTTTAGGTCTGACGCAAAGAAAAGGGCGCTTTGCTTCACTAGACAAAATGCCCCGCTTCAACAACCCAACCCCCTTTACTGGTTCCAACACCCAAGTTTTGTATTTTAAAACTCATGTTGTAACGTTGTAGGAAACTGAATACAATTTATATGGACTACATTTTGTTGTGTTAAGCTCATTTATAGTAACTATATTGTTATTATATAAAACAATATAAGCCATAACCTGGATTTTCAACCCTATGATTATATCATGGTATTTTTTGTGTTCTGTGGTTTGAGGTGAGAGGTGATTTGTTCGTTTTGTTGATATTGATGGAACTGTTTACGATCACTGTTGAAAAATACTTTACACAATACTGTTAGGATGCTGCAGGTAGATTCATTATCACTTTATTTCGAATGTGTTAATCACCATAATGCCCACTCAGATAGCTTTTTTTTTTTTTAATATTGAACGCTTCAAGATATAAAAGTTGCAATATTTCGACAGGGAGTGGGTGTTAATTTGTTCAGGAACCGAAAGGTTCCGTCTAGGCGGGTGTAGGCGGGTGTTAATTTGGGGCAATGCATATCTGGAGCTACGTATGGACCAGACTTCAGTGAAAATTATATGGATGTTATTAAAGTCTTGGAAATCTAAAAATTCCATTTGTCCAAAGAAACCAGTTTATTACCATAGAGAATCGCTTAAAGAATAATCAGACACAATCAATATACATAAAAATGAAAATGAACACTACAAATATATATAAATTGTTTGTTAGTTTTAGTTATTGTTTTGGGTTTTTGTTTGTTAAATAATTGTTGTCATCTTCAAACAATACCATTTGTGCATTTCTCCTTGATTCATCGGAGAATCATAGTCAGAGCGGATACGATACCTAAGCTGTTTAGTTTGATTCAGCTCGTCAAAAGGGAAACAATTCTTATTAGAAAAGCTATAATTTTAGCATCAAATCGGGAATAGGTATATTATATCAAATCAGTTAAGTGTTTCCGACAGAACACGGAAAAACTAGATTAAGTTTGAAGATACCAAAGGGTAATCAAACGTCGTAAATTGAAGGACAGACAACGTAATTACCAAAAGGACAAACAGACAAACAACGATCTACAAAATAATTACATATAAAACTAAAGCTCGAGCAACGCGAATCCCACTAAAACCTTGGGTTTACTAGGGTGCTCCGCCAGGGTAGGCAGTTCGTGCTCCACATGTGGTGCCCATCATTCTTCTCTTGTTACAACCCCGATGATGAGTCATGAATGCGGAAAGTTAATATAAACGATTTTATTTTTTACATGGCACTGACTTATTCAAGTATAGTGTTCTTGGGAATAAGTAAAATGCTTAGGTGCTTTATAAATGATGGAGATAAAATAATAAAATAACAGAAAATGTATTTTGTTTGAAATCAAAAGTCTTATGTATGAGACCTAATTGGCATGAAATAACAACTGTCTGTCGTTTGTTTGTGATCAATTTCGGGATATGTCTAATATACTAATTTATAGTTAATTGACTCCACGATAATATAACATTAGCATGGTCTATCAACTGATGTTTACTGAGTATATATATGTTCTATGTGTTTTCCCCTACGGTTTAAAAAAGTTCCAGGTTTCGACCATTTGTGTCACGAAAGCGTTATCAGATCATAAATATCTGTAAACATTCCCTTTAAAGACTATTCGGTCAAAATTACACAATAAACATACTTGGAGGAAACCAGACATAATGTGTTTATAATGTAAATAAAATCAACGGTATGATGTACAGTAGTTCCGACAAAAAAATGGAAGATGAACGTTCCATTACGATAACCCTACGGTTAAACAAAAATTAGCCACGAGAAAAAAGTTATCTCCCATGTTCCCTTCAGATATGGATTACCTTAATGGCATATATATTGAACAAATACAGAATACACCGATGAAATAATGGATTGGGAGAAAAGGGAAACACAAAAAATATGGAATACCTACATGGCGAAGACATTAAACGAATGCAGAATGCACAGATGAAATAATGGATTAAGAGAAAAGGGAAACCCAGAAGATATGGAATACCTACATGACGAAGACATTAAACGAATACGGAATGCACAGATGAAATAATGGATTGAGAGAAAAGGGAAACCAAGACGATATGGAATACCTACATGGCGAAGACATTAAACGAATGCAGAATGCACAGATGAAATAATGAATTGAGAGAAAAGGGAAACCCAGAAGATATGGAATACCTACATGGCGAAAACATTAAACGAATACAGAATACACAGATGAAATAAGGATTGAGAGAAAAAGGAAACCCAGAAAATATGGAATACCTACATGACGAAGACATTAAGCGAATACAATCTACTATTGTTAATATCAATATACTTTGCTTTATGTATATGCTCTTTCAGGTCGAATTCTTGGCTGTTGCTATACACCATGTGAATAGTGTTTCAGCCATATTCATGACAAAGTCTAGTCTAGTCCAAATCAGATCATCCTATCCAATCTTCAAAAGAATATGAGTCATTCCGCTTGTGACTCTTATCTGTTTTTGTATAAAGAATATTCCTCTGTGATTAAAATGAAAAACGATTGAATGATTTAACATGGCGTCCTGAGTGATTAAATACCATAATTATGGAATATCTATAAATTTAGTAAAAAGAATCTCCTTTCGGCTTCTATAAAGTTATTAGTCTTATATGTATAAACATTTATTGAAAGACAAGAAATGTATTAATTAATTGAACATATTCGTTGAAGTGTAATCAATTATTATATTACAGCGAGTGAATGATTGTTGTTTAACGCTAACTCAGCAACATGTCAGCTATATTATGGCGAGAACAAGTTAATTTTATTAAGATAATAAGGAGCGCAGATTTGTACTAGACCAACACGCTTAGTTGGGTTTTAAAGTGCTAGCCCACTGAAACAACTGTCCGCGGATAGACATGTCATCCCACTTGGACACATTAATTTGATTCCGAGCCAACCAGTCTTTGCTCTTTCACTTTAATGCTGCTTGCTTAGCAGAGAAGCAACACATACCAATTTCAATTATATTACAGGACGCTTCCTTTCCATACATATACGTTAAGCAAAGTTTATGCCAAAGCATGAATCTAAATTAAATAAACGTTAGAGAATATCAACAAGTGGGAAAAAAAGATTAGGGGACAGACAACTGCAACATCCTATGGTTGTAACGACAACTATGGCATAGTAATAAAAACGTAGATATTTAATTTAATGCGCACGACGTGTTTCTGGAATAAACTTCATTAGTAAAAAAAATATATCATACTGACAACAATTCCACAATCAAATATCAAAATCGTAGAAAGAGGCACACTAAAGAGGATGACCATGGATTTGTGATCATGACAAAGGGGTACAGAGTAGAGAATATCAATCACGTTCACCGAACTACAGATACAACTTGATAAATACTTGATATAATACTATTACTTAAACTAGGTCAGCTCACAGTTAAAAGATTGGAAAACCGAATAAGATTTAAAACACGATAGTCAAATCTGTTAAGATCATCTATGCATGATGGAGGCGAATCTTAGTTTTAGAAGGGCCGTCGTGGTCGAGGTCGCGAGTAATCGTATGGTGTTTGGCCTGCCAGCTTTCTATGCAATCAGTGCATATCACCGCTAACATTGTGAGTTCGAATTCCACCTAGGCGAGGTGTACTCGATACAACATGATGCGATAACGTTTGTCAGTGACTTGCGACAGGTCTGTGGTGTTCTCTGGATACTCTGGTTTCCTCCAGCAATAAAACTGAATATATAGCTGAAATATTGTTGAAAGTGGCATTAAACACCATTACACTAACCCCAAGTTTTAGTAATGGTCTACATAGTAGTTTGTTTTACTAAATTGCCTATAAGGATAGTAAGCGGTCATGTATGTGTATTAGGGTATCAATTTTGTGTCTGTTTCTTGGATTTTTCTATGATATATTGTAACTGTTCTGACGGTGAGATATTATTCGCTTTGTATTTTACTACCACCATTTAAATAGAAGCTTATGTATATGCAGCACATTCGCACGAAACTATATTAACTAAATATTTCAAAACGGAATTCTTTATACAATTCGTGTTTGGAAATCTCCGTTACAAATCCAAATTCAAAGGAGTGGGTATGATAAGGGTAGATTTTGGCCCAATCTCAGAAACTGTTTATATAGATATGATATTAAACACAATCATTGAAAGGTAAGATTTTGTTGTTGTTGATGATTTCACCTTGTCCTTTGTTGCTTAGCAACGTAAATGGAGGAGGGTCCAATTAATCATTGGAAATTCAAATATGGTGGTTTTATTTTACATATCTTGCATAGTCTTTTCAACAAAATGTTATATGCTGTGTATGTACACTCTAAAAATAATATTCCAATTCTCTATGGTAGCATATAGTATTTTTGTGTAGTTTTGTCACCCTAGCAACGGTTTTGTAAACATTAATTAAAGGTAATAACAAAATTACCGAACTCCGAACAATCTTACAAAGGGAAAGTCAAAACTCATAATTATATAAACAGACAAAATCAGTCAACAACCGGAAAACTGTGAAAACCGTAATGACCCTGACTTGGTACAGGCATTTCTAAAGAAATGGTGGGTTGAATCAGATTTTAAGGCGCCAAACCTCCCGCTCTCATTACGGTTCAAAGGTTCCGGCTGTCACTGTAACAGTATTTAAATACAGGAACAAAATAGTTGTCAAAGCAGTACCATATTCGGTGACGTAAATGTCAAAAATACTTTTACGTCACACATTGACAAAAAAATTATTGACATTTGCGACTTCTTTATCTTTATACATTTTCACTATATGAAAATGCATCGCTTATAATTTTTTCTGCAGAGACGGAATATATTTCGACAAGATATTGGTATCGGAATATAAACTTTTTAAGAGATCGAATAAGGCGAATCTTTTTATAGCCCTGGTCCAGTAGCCTGTTTCTCAGATGAAGATGACGTTTCAGGAAATCAGAATAATTGCTACTGGCCCTTGCATAGCGAATCAATTGCGAGATGTAAACACCATATGCAGGAGAAGCTGGTATATTGCTGCACATGTTTGGAAAATTTATGATTTTAAAATTGAAGTCGTCCCGCTTATCATAAATTTTAGTACTGAGTTGACCACTGTCGTCAAATTCGAGGTATAAGTCCAAAAATGATGCGGACGAAGCTGTATCGGTGGTCTCTTTAACTTCCAGCTCTGGAGGATATATCAATGGAAGAAATTCTGCAAATCTAGAATTATTGATAGATAAAACGTCATCAATATACCTGTATGTGAAATTAAAGGCTCTAGCCTCATGAATCTTCTTATCTTTTACAAGCTTTTGAAGAAACTCCGACTCATATGAGTATAAAAATAAATCGGCTAGAAGAGGGGCACAATTCGTACCCATTGGTATGCCGACGACCTGCTGAAACAGTGTCCCTCCAAAGGAGACAAATATGTTATCGATGAGGAACTCCATCATACTGATCACTTGTTCCTCGGAGTAGCATGTTTTACCTTTATGAATTTTGTTTGAAAAATATGTGGAATTGTAGCCTAACACAACAAATTTTGAGCCATAGTTTCTATGACTAAAAGCTTTATGAATTGTTTCTTTTAAGCGGGTTTTTAATTTGTCATGCGGTAGGGTGGTATATAGAGTTGAAAAATCAAATGTTTTGATGGAGGATACCTGAGAGAAAGATCTTGATTTCAGGTTATCCAAAAGATCTTTAGAGTTTTTCAAAATCCACATGTGATTTATGCCACTACGCGAGTAAACAGTTTCACAATATTTCTGTTGTCCCTCTTTTACTGCAGACAGAATCTTTGTCAGGTGAATAGACAATTCTTTCGTCGAACAAGTTGATGATCCCGCTATGTACCTTTCTTTGTATGGTGTCTTATGGAGTTTAGGTATCCAATATAAGTAGGGTAAATCCTCAGACTCTTTACCAGAGGGAATGTTTAAAGAGGTCATGAATGATCTGTGGTTAGCTAGGATTTCATCTTTGTCCAACGAAGTTGGTTTGTATGTGATATTACTAGAGGTGTTGCTATTTATGCCTAATTCCTTGATTAGGCATTCGAAGTAATATGATTTACATACAAACACGATATTGTTGGAAGCCTTGTCAGCAGGAACGATAACATATTTGTCATGAAGAGAGGAAAGACATTTAACAGCTTCTTGGTCTTTAAATACAGACTTAGGTCGACTATTAACACAATTTTTGAGTTTGTGAATCCGACCTTGTACTAGAGACCTAATTGTTCTAACCCAGTCTGACAAGGACTCTAACTCAGGATCTTGGTCTACTTCTCTCTTTATCCACCTTCTGGCATAATCTTCAACAGCATCCATAATTATCTTGAAATTATGTTTCCAATTGATGTGTTGAGGTTCTCTGAATTTAGGACCATGAGAAATCACCTTTCGGAGACTCTCATGTTGAATGATATTCAGATCACCAGTGATTACATGTCCAGATGGGTTGTATTGAAAAGGAGAGTGGGAGCAGTCACAAGTCAGAGGGTTCTTAAGGTACTCTTCTATGTTAATATCTAGCAATGCTTCTTTGTAGTTGAAAATTTTACGGCCAATGCTGTTAGTGTAGCTATAGGAGACAATGGGAACAGATTGATTTTTGAAATATGGTGGAATTTCTTTTACGACCTCTTTTCTATTAAGAATGTTGCTGATGTTAATAGCATCGATTCCTTTGTTAGCAAACGGAATATGGAGGAATTTTCTGTTGTTATCATGAAGAGGTTCAGATCGAACTGGTTTAAAAAGACGAAAGAACGCCACGTCACATATAATACTAGACAATCTGTACTTAGGAGAAAAAGGATCTACGCCTCCTTTGTCAAGTCCAAAATCCTTAAGATCTTTGAGGTAGTTTACAGGTAGTGAAAATAAGATTGTACGAATATGATGAATTCCAAGAGGTTTCTGTATATTAGAAAGTAAATCATTAAAAGTATCTTGTAACGTTCTTGGTTTAGAGGACTTTTTAACATTAGGATGTTGAATTCTTTTATGACCATGGCTACGTTTAGTTCTTGGAATAGTATTAAAAAGGCTCATCACGTTGATTTCGTTGCATCCAGGACTTGACAAATTTCCCACTCCTTTGATGTTATCATTGCAACCGTAAGGCATTGCAGTGCCTAATTCTTTTATCCAGAACAACTCTCTATCGGTGCGGTAAGGTGTACTAAGAATAGGACTGTTTGTATGATGGTAAATCTTCTCGATGATTCGAACTTTCATCGTCAAACAGCGGTCATGACCCGGTTGATTGAAATGATTATACAAAATCCTGTATTTGGGATCTTTTGCATCATATCGATGTTGGCTCATCCTACTTCGCAATGTTTGACGAGTTTCACCAACATACAAAAGTCCACAGAGTGTACATTCTATACCGTAAATAACATTTTTAGTAGAACAGTCCAGAGGTTCAAACGATTTGGTGTAGTACGTTTTTCCAGTTAAATTACTTGTAAATTCAGGAGAAGTTATTAGCATGACGCATGTTTTACAAGTATTATTTTTGTCAGTTTTTATTTTGCAAGTAGTAATGCATGGAGAAGAGTCGCAAGTACCTGGAGATTTAAGACAGTCCGAAATATTAATAGAACAAGATTTTAAAATTTGATACGAATCTGAAGTTTTGAAATAATAATTACCCTCCGGCTGAACGTAAGACAAATCGGGGGTATCCCGTAGGATATTCCGTGGAACGCATATATCATTTGCTACCCTGTTCCGTGTAGTAGCAAATTAGCCTATATTATTGCAATTAATGGTTGAATTTTGACATCTACGATCTTTTGACTTGATATTTGATTAAGCGGTACATTTTTGTCAAGCTATACACACTACAAATGTCATTTCATATTTCAAAAATACATTTTTATATTTGTATTCATAGCAACAGGTTTCCCTATGCACAGTATTTTCCTGTAGATCTCATGGACCTTTTATTTAATCAAGAAAAAAATTCCACAACAGCACCTTAGCAGATCAAGTGACATCTTATCATTTACTAACCAGTATATATTATAAGAATTCCTTGAACCTTACAATGTCCCTAGTAACCAAATATTATCCCTAGCAACCGCAGAAACTCGTCAATGCTGAGCTCTGTAAATTGCTTTTTTTAAATCTTTTTATAACCTAATGTTGATCTTTTTATTTTTTATATCATGAGAGGAAATTATTCTCAGTAATTAGAATGTCAAAGGAACCAAGTCAACGGCATAACATGGTAAAGCAGCGCTACAGCGGCAGGAAAGGATATAATCCATGTTGAATAATTAAGAAATAAATCATGGAATGTGTTGGGAGTTTTAACATGGATTGGCAGATATTATACGTTATTAGTCTCGAGATGTTATATATCCCGTTTTAAAGGGCAGTGGTTTTGTTAAAAGGTGAGGCTTCAGCCGAACCTTTTAACAAAACCACTGCCCTTTAAAACGGGATATGTAACATCTAGAGACTGATAACATTTTTATCTGAATGTTCCAACATTAATAAGTATGTCCTTATTATAGGAAAAACATAAATACGTGTATCTTTGGACAAAGATCACAAAGAGCGATTATTGATTTTCTGTCATCTTGTGAAATGTGTGTCGTCTGCTGTGCACTATGTAAATGGACAGCACATAGGTGAGAGCGATTATTGATTTTCTGTCACCGCACGGCTTCCCTGAAGTTTTAAAAGTACCTTTTTAGCCAATCAAAATTCTACTTGCCACGAGAACATCAGAGAATAGTATTTTATCCCGAGTCAGAAACGAGTGATAAAATTTACTAATATCCGCCAATCCATGTTAAAACTCAAAACACATTCTGGCTTCCATGATTTATTTAGATTCTGATATGTCTAAGAGTACAAATACGGTAGTATACTTTGATTGGAAGACGGTAATTTATATTTACGGTATCTTCAAACTTTTTTTGTTGAGAAAAGTAAAACGTGATAGATTATATAAATAGAATGCTTGGTAATACTGTATTATCAGTCATGGCCAATTAAAGTAAAATCATACCACTAAAATTCCAAGTAATACTACACATTTAGCACTGACTCATAAACGATAGACTATATCAATGAAATTCTTAGTAAGGATAACAAAAGGACCATTATAAACAAAACACCGAATATGTAAATCAAACCTGACATCCGTGTACTATGCTAAAACATGCACGTTATATCGTTATATGTACTGTATTAGATGAATTATCAATTATCAAATATATTGTTTGTTTTTCCATACTTTATCGAAATAAGTAAGAATAAAATATTGATCTCACGATGTTGTTATCGGCAGTCATGTGTACTAAACCATTACGCCACCGCAACGTTAATATTAAGCTATATATAAATCAAATTTTCGTTAATACAATTATTCATCGGGAATTCACTTTGCGAAAGACCTAAATAAAATATATTTGTTAAACAAAAAAAATAATAAGAAAAAGTAAAGGGACTACTAAAAATAGAAAGTTCCGATGTGTTTACATGTCCAATAAATTAATTTCTAAGATAATCTGACGTACTAATTTTCTTTTTGGTTGCTTGTTTTGTTTTCTGTACTTTTTGTGAATTGTGGGGATAATATTAAAGTACACTTTAGTATTATAACACATGAAATTCCACTGAGGGTTAGAAAAAAAACACGTCGGACTCAATGCACAATCAAGTCGGCAGTAAATCACCTCCAAAATTTATTTAACGTCGAAACTGTTTCATAAAAATTGTTCAAGTTTTACTCCCGTAGCAAAACAACTACGATAACCAACTTTATTTTGGATGAGATTAAAAGGTCGATTTCTATTTCTGTCTATTACGGATGAAAACGGTCAATAAAAAATGGCCGCTGACGAGAAATCGACCTTAAAATTATTTTTTGATTGCAGATTTCATACTCTCCACACTCGGGTACCAGCACAAAAATTAAATGAGATATGTGTTTATGTATATTAAACATCATACTATAATATGGCGTTGGTACCTGCTTGTGGTTATACTGAAAATTGACATTAAATACACATTTCTTGTTAGATTTCATATATTTTCACGAAACGATAGACTTTTCATTGACTAGTGTGACGTCATCACACGTGCAAATATGGAAAATTGTTACCAATATAGTAGTTGGGGTAAAGGTCTTATAAAATCAAGAAACAACGAAAGCGATACGTTTCATTTATAATTTGTCTATTTTTTAGGCCAATTTCTGCCTTTATCATACCTACTCCTTTATACAAGTTTTAAGCAGCAATCGTTTAGGATATTACCCAGCAATGAACTTTTCAAGTATGCTGGCATTAATAGAGGTAAATGATTCCTTTTTAAACTTTTATTTGTTAACATAGGTCTTGATGCCATTAACATGGGCAATGTCCTTGAAATATCAGTGAACTCCCAATTTTTTCTCAATTTTAAAGCTCCAATTGTTCCAATCATGGCGGGTACCTATATCACACCACTTTTACGGTGGCTAGATGTGGAGCAGGAAGTGCTTCCCTTTCCGGTCACCTCAGTTCGCCCCCGTTTATTTACTTGTTTTTGTGGGGTTCGTGTTTTACATGCCTTAACTTTTTTAGTTCCGTGTTGTGATGCCTGCCCAGGTTTCCGCGTAAAAACGATTTTCGGTTCGTATTTACTTTCATTTGTTTTGTAAGGGGTTCATGTTTTATTTATGTTATCTGTATTATTTACGTATACTATTTTTTGTGAGTGTGTTTTTGATCACTGTTTGCCAGTTTGTCCCTTTCCGTGGGGCCATTTTATTGCCTGTCCTTCTTCGATTGTCGGCTTCTGAATACCAACTTGGTATCTTCAAACTTTTCTTCCTTACACCTATATATTGCAACCAAGATTACCAACCACAAACACGTGATGCGGGATCTTAGCATTCACGACTTTAAGTTTAAACATCCTGATTGCACCTCATCCATATATAATCAAGCTTGTCACGTTATATTTGGTGACCTTAACATTCTACGCAACACTTTTGTTACCAAAACTGTCGAAGTATCGTGAGACCAAATTCTTTTTAGCCTTAGAGTCTATATTCATTTTTGTGGATTTAGTCGTTCAGATTATGCCGGGCAAAATATATTTATGACTGAAAATTACAGTTCCTAAATAATGTAATTATTAATAAAACTAAGGTTCTCCTCCCTAAGGCATAGATGACCTTATCCGATTTTGGCTATCCTGTTTAGACCCTTTGGTTTTTTTTCCTAAACAACTTTAAACTATTTGGCTTTCCAATCTTTTTATTTTAAGCATTCCTGATGATGGTTTTTTCAGAAAGCGTCGTGCGCACTAAGTTTGATACCTTTGTTTTTACTACATACAATGACAGTAAGAGGACGTGTATGTGTCTTCGGGATTTCCATTTTGCCTCTGTTTGTTGGATATTTCTATTAGATTTTTGGAATAGTTTCTGACACTTGATATTCTTCACTTTCCATTTTGCTACCACTATTTATACAGAAGCTGCATCACATTCGTACGAAACTATATTAACCAAATGTTTCAAAACTGAATTATTTGTAATATTCGTGTTTGAAAACCCTGGTAAAAATCAATATTCAAATTAATACAAGCTTAAAGCAATCGCTTAGGATATAACCCAGCAGCGAACTTTTCATGTCTGTTGGCATTAATAAAATTACAGAGGTAAATGATTCTTTATTAAACTTTAATTTCCTAACATAGACCTTGATGCCATTAACATGGGCAATATCCTTGAAATATCAGCGAACTCTCAATTATTTCCCTATTTTAAAGTTCAATTTGTTCCAATCATCGCGGATACCTATATCAGACCATTTTACGGGTGCCACATGTGGAGTAGGAACTTCCTACACTTCCGGTCACCTGAGTTCGCTCCCATCGTTTTACTTGTCTTTGTGGGGTTCGTGTTGTTCATGTTGTCAAGTTGATTGTGCGTTTTAGTTCCTTATGTGTTGTCTGCAGCGATGTTTGGTTCGTACCTACTTTCATTTGTTTTGCAGTGAGTTCATGTTTTATTGATGTTGGATGTGTTCATTTACGTATACTAGTTTTCGTGTGGGTTTTGTAGATCACTGTTTTGCGTTTGTCCCTTTCCTTGGGGCCATTGTATTGTCTGGTCTTTCTCGATTGTCGGCTTCTGAATACCAATTTGATATCTTCAGCCTTTTCTTCCTTACAGCTACTGCAACCAGGATTAACCAAACACGTGATGTGGCATCTCAAAATTCAGGACTTCAAGTGTGAATATCATGATTGCACCTTTGTGAGTTCCTGATCCATATATAATCAAACATATATCAGGAAACGAACTTTTTAAACATTCTGTAGTTTTCTCCTGGTACTCCGGTTTTTTTCACCACTAAAACTAACCGCTGCCAGGATATCACTGAAATATTGTTGTTGAAAGTGGCGTTAAGCACAATAACCCTAGGCAATCGAAGCGAGATCATGTGTGATGTATATGAAGAAAAGATTGAAGATATCAAAGAGATAATTAGAGGTCGTAAATTGAACAAGGACGTGTGTTTTGTTTTTCTTTGAGGTTGTGCCGTTATTTGTGTGTATCAAGACGGTACTTGTTATCAGAATTGTTCATCTGTACTGACTCTTTGCTTGGTTCAATCTAACGATTCAAACTAGACAAGAGCGCGTCAGTTAAAAACAATTTATTTCCATAGAAATCATAAACTCAAATAAGATGCAATAATTCCAACAAAATATTGTTTATTATATATGCATAATTGCATGATTAAAACGTAATATGCAAATGGCCAAGAGCAAATACAATTAACCTTGATCTTAATTGGAAGTAAAAGCTTTCCATTCTGCACGAAGACATCCTGAGACAACAATTATGTAATGCTTCCAGTATGCTGCCATCGTCACAAGAATATTATCTTAAAATGTAGTTAAATTGATTATATAATGCCTAATAAGAATTATGTCTGCATCGTGCTGAGAATTAAAAAGTTGTCTGACTGTGATATTTTGGACCGATATTTCCTTGGTAATGATTCATAGGGAAATACAACTCTATATCGAGAACAATACTGTAATTTACTATAAACATATTTTATAAATTACTTCATTGCATAATATAGAGAATAACTTCTATACAAAATTAATCGATAATTAAAGATATTCCGAAACAATTGTATACACTGTAATAAAATGTAAAAGAAGAGTTTGAAGATATCAATAAATAACACGGAACTGCATGGATATGAATCAAAACCTTTATTATGGATTACAACACGTATCTTAGGAGAGGTAAATAAAGGACACATTGTTAACGGTTACCACTAGTGTAGGAGGACCTGCTTACCCTTCCAGAGCAACTGAGTTCACTCCCGGTTATTTGTGGGTTCGTGTTGCTCGGTCTTTTGTTTTCTGCGTAGTGTTTGGTAGATCGTTGTTTGCCCTTTTGGCCATTGTATTGTCTGTTCTCCCTCTTCGATTTACGGATTCTAACGCCTTTGGTACTTACAAACTCTTCTTAGCTATATCGTCCCGTTGTCATTTTGGTATTTGTGTCTATTCGTTAATATTAATCAAGCTTAACCGTTATTGTCAGGAATGCCACCTATATCAACAAAACGAACAACATCTTCTCCCCTCAGATCATTGAACATTAAAGAGATCACGATATTTACCGAAGTAAAATAAACTGGGAGTGTAAAGATCGAATAACAAGTTATATACCAACTAAACAACCAAAATGTCAAATTCCGCACACAATCAAGAAAATGGTATATATGTGTGTGGAAGAAATATCCTAATGGATTTATGATCTTTTGTCCTCTTTCTTTTGGCTATTGTATTGTCTGTTCTTCTTCGATTTACGGGTTCTGATTACCTTTGGTATCTTCAAACTCTTCTCCGGAACATTCCCGCAATCCTGATGCAGAGCCAACCGATATTTGGTCTTTCTCTTTAATGATATATGCTTAGCGGAGAAGCAATAAATACCATTTTGTAGTCTTTGGTTTTATCCGACCGGAGTTCGAACCTACGATGTACCGCAATCGGAGCGATAACGCTAGGCATTACACCATCTATGCGGTTACTCTTTATTTTCATGTTTGCTTTGCAGTGTCACGAATACAATACAACAGTCAAAATGATCAAATAAAATACAAAAAATACTACGCTGTCAGAACAGTCCCAAAATCCAATAAAAAAATCATAGAAATAGAGGCACACACATACATGGCTTGGCACATCAACGAAAAAGAGGCCGGGTTAAGCTTATTGAAATACTCATTAAAGGCCTATAAATTCGTTTAAAAATGATGTTATTATTATCACCACTATGCCAGTTATATTTCCATATTTATAATTCACATATATTTAGCTTAATTATAGCTTATTAGGGAACGACCATTTAACTTGAAGGGGGGGGGGGGGGGGGGTATGGTTTTTTCTAAAAGATATTCTGATTCCCAATGTTGCTGAAAAAAATATTCTGCCTGGAGGAAAACAAAAATAATCTGATTCAGAGTTTTTGTCATATAACCTAATGTTTAATTCTGGAGAAAAAAAATTCGCGCTTTGCACGACAAATAAAATAAATATTCTAACTCTTGTGTTGTCCGAAAAAAAAATTCTGAACGAAACAAATAACCATAACCCCCCCCCCCCCCCCCCCCCCCCTTTGCAAGTTAAATGGTCGTTCCCTTAGACATCATGGTCCCAATGAATTTAATTATAAATTATATTCATAGTGTTTTATTGGTGATTGTTTATTGATAATATTACATAATTGTTATCTTAAGATATTAAAGAACCGGAATAGAAGGTTTTAACTGCCAATCAACATCATTTTAAAAGTACTTCATTTTTGTATTTGCATATAATGTCTAATAAAGCATTGTGATTATTGACAGCTATTCTTACTCTGCATCAGGTTCATACATCTTTTCTTAAGTTACATCATAGTGATTAAATCGAGAATATTCGACAATAAATCATTTGAAATTAAACAGTCAATCTGTTTTTGTTTTTGTTTTTTGTTTTTGTCTAAATGCAATACAGCAGATGCATATTTGGGAGGTAATTCCATTATTTTATTCTGTTTTACGGAACAATAATTTGCCTATCACTACAGTTGTGAGTTCGAATCGCGCCCATAGGGAGATGTACTTGCGATAGGTCGTGGTTTTCTCCGGATTCTCCGGTTTTCTCCACCAATAAAACTGACAGCCACGAGTTAAACACCATAACCATAACCCTATATATACTTCCACACAGAATTGACCGAATTGTTTTAATTTTGGCTAGCAGTAAGGATAATGGTGTTTATCGTCTCTATCACCTATTCCTAAGGTATATCTTGACTACCAGTTTTAACTGGTAAAATGAACTGACAGGAGAAAAACCTGGCTATGGGTCGGTAGGTGACGAACAGACCGACGATATCAATTATCAATGACCTTACCAATATACAGTGAACGTCCAAAACACACAAACATAACAGCAAGCAGTAATGGTAAACAAACAGACAGTCAGTAACAATTATCACTGACCGTGTCAATATACACTGAACTATCAAAACACAAAAGCAGAGCCGCATTCAGTAATGGTGGTCAAACTATTAATACGTGTAAAACATGAAATATACGACGACCACATAATATCATAGTCTTAGATTGACCGTCGATTTAACTATATAATCAATGCGCATCACTACTAATACTAAAGATGAGGTTTTCCATGGAGTTTCGGAATAAGTGGAAAGATCAGACAACATGAACTGCAAGAAAAATACAGAGTTCTTGAGCGAATGAAAGGTTACCATTCTCCGTTCCTCTAAAATGATGTTGTTTTTATTATCGAGAAACCGAGACTAAAGATTAAGGTTCAAAACGGGCCACCAACAAGAATTATCAACCACCTAAATTATTTACCATGGCCTGTCTACACACAATAACACACATACTGACAGTGATGTATGACAAACAGACCAACAGCAACAAATTTGTAATAACTTGAAAAATATACCATGGCCTGTCTAAACACAATACCACACAAACTGACAGTGATGTATGACCAGTAAGAATGATCAAAAACTTAAAAATATACCATGGCCTGTCTAAGCATAATATCACAATGACTGACCTTGGTGTATCACGAACAGATCAACAGCAAGAATTATCAACAAGTAGTATATGGGTACAGCTCAGGTCGTATTTGCAGAGGATCGTGAGGAGGTTCGGACCATTGCGCATGACCGGAAGTGCCGTGACCGGAAGCGACGTCTGTCACATGGCCGGAAGTGACGCCATTCACGTGCCCTGTCCGGAAGTATGTTCTGCGCCTGCGCAACCGGAAGTTGCGCAATATCCGCCCTAGTTGGGCCTTTTTGATCGGAAGTGACAAAGTCACGTGACCGGAAGAGGCTCTGTCCGGAAGCGATCCCGACCGGAAGTATGTTCTCCGCACTCCCCCTTTTTACCCCCTGCGTTTTTTTTCTTAGTAGTAGTAATATGGCTACCGGATGTGACCTAAGGTCACTTGATTCCTTCGGGGTTCCCTTGGGTGTGCGCATACGCAACCGGAAGTTGCGCAACACCCGTAGTGACCGAAGGTCACGTGACCCCTTTGGAAGTGTCCTTGGGTGTTCTCTACGACGTCCGCGTCTTATAACCATAGGAAACCCTGCGTCCTATATTTAGCATGGTGACTGGAACTAGCCCTGGTTATCTACTCCTTTTATTTTCGTATTGTGTCTAGGTTGTGTAGTACTTTGCTAAGAGTACATTTGAAAATTTCCACCTGCAAAATGCTTTTTTTTTACACTTTTAATGTTTAAAATAAGACAACAATTAACCAAAATAAAATCGATAAATTCCATGGTCGATTTGTAATTACTTGCGGTTAGTTGTTTTTTTTTTTTTGTATTGTGAGGATCTATTAATTATACCAGATTTGAAATACTTGTATTGTGACATGTATATATTAATGAATTACTTATTTAACCCTTACATGCCAAAGAGCATATTGTTAGGCTTTTCAAAAGCTTATTATTAGGCTTATCAAACCACTCCCCTCGACTGCCAACGTCCTATTTATAAACTTCATGTAAAACCGCAATCATCGATGACGTCACAGTAAACATGCCGTTCTCTGCCAAATTTCTTAGTGATGACGTCATATCATTGGAATGTGAGACAAAACATACTAACCTGACGTTGGTGAATGAACGACAAAATAACGTGACGTCATGCACGAAATGTAGTCTCCCTACCCTATTTCTACGTTTATTCCATTGGATGTAGATAAATTTGGGCCAGTTTGTTTTTTATTGTTTTTCAGCTTTTTGTCAGCTGAACGTTTATTTTCAAATACGCGTTATTGGTTTGAAATTTAACAAAAGATTTTTTTCGAGTACCGTAAATATTTCATTCGCCAAAGATGGCTACCTGTGACCGAAGGTCACTTGACCCCAACGTCGCCCGAGGCATTTCCCCATAATGCATCACTATACGTCATAATAAATTATCCCGATAGGTGGCGTTACTATCTCGTAACTTGATAACTTCATAACCAAGGCCTTTCTTAATTTATTTCGTAACATCTTCGTATCTTTTTCGTAACTTCATACCTTTTACTTAACTTCGTACCTTTTTCGTAACTTCGTACCTTTTTCGTAACTTCATATCTTTTTCGTATCTTTTTCGTAACTTCGTACCTTTTTCGTAACATGTAGCCCTTTCATTTATCTATCGATCTATGGTATTGTCAAACCTCTCAGTGAAGTCATAAGGAAGCTGGGTGACGTCATATGACCGAAGGTCACTTGACCCCAACGTCGCCCGAGGCATAATGCATCACTATACGTCATAATAAATTTTCCCAATAGGTGGCGTTACTATCTCGTAACTTGGTAACTTCATAAACAAGGTCTTTCGTAACTTATTTCGTAACATCTTCGTTCCTTTTTCATAACTTCGTACCATGTTCGTAACATCGTAACTTTGTACCTTTTCGTAACTTCGTACCTTTTTGTAACTTAGTACCTTTTTCGTAACTTCGTACCTTTTTTGTATCTTCGTAACTTTTTCGTAACTTGTAGCCCTTTCATTTATCTATCGATCTATGGTACTTTCAAACCTCTCAGTGACGTAATAAGCAAGCTGGGTGACGTCAATCGATCTACCTCATTGATAGTATTAGAGTTAACTGTTAAGAATAGACCCTCACCCAGACACTTGTTTTTAGTACGAACTTCTTCTCATTTTTTCTTTCTTTTTCATTTTGTTTTCAATTTTTTTTCCATTTATTTATTTATTTTTTTATTTTATTTTCTTTTTCTTTTTGTTCTTTTTTTATTTTTTTTTATATCAGTCTTATTATTTCTGGTAGATTTTTTCATACAACATTTTCAACAAGTAATAACACAAAATTCTGTACAATGGTCGTCGCTTCCACGGGATTTTCTAAGAGCCTGGTGGCTGCTGCTGCTGTGGTGGTGGTGATGTCTGCTGCTGCTCTGGATATTGGTTTCTTTTATATTTTCCATATCTTTTCACTATTCAACTTACTTTTTCTCTATATTTTCCATATCATTTCACATTTTTCCATATTTTCCATATCATTTCACATTTTTCCATATTTTCCATATCATTTCACAATTTTCTTCTGTGTTTCCCAAATCTTTTCACTATTCAACTTACTTTTCTTCCGCATTTTGCATATCTTTTCACTCTTCAACTTATCTTTCTTCCATATTTTCCATATCATTTCACATTTCAACTTACTTTTCTTCTGTATTTTCCAAATCTTTTCACTATTCGACTTACTTTTCTTCATTTCTTACTCACTCACTTACACAACTCACTCAATGATATTCCCAACATAATTAAGTTTTAAAATTCTCCTGTGAATTAAATTTATTTCAAAGAATTCCCATTGCTCTAAAATATATTGTGTTCTCCAGCTATTTGAAGAATATTGAGCAATGTTTTCCAGTTATCAGAAACAAGCATTAACAGTTATGATATCTCCTTTATGTACAAACTGCCACGATATAACTGTAATATTGTTGAATGTGGAATTAAATACCATCAACCTAATCTTTTATTTACAAAGACATATACCTACCTACCTATATATCTACATTTTTATGCAAATTATAGATTTTATTCAATTTTTGCTAGTTATTTTCCTATCTTGATGAGTTTCAAATTTCCACAATCAAATTTATTTTACATAACAGCCTAACACAGAGTTCTATTTTTAGAGTAATAAGAAAACTTACTTCCTGAACAGGGTTTTAGTATATATTCATCTACCAAAGGCAAGCAAATATCAGTATATAAGTTTGAATATATCTATTGTCCTGCCAAGGGCAAGTAACTCTCTGTATATAAGTGTAACAATCGATTTCCAAATAGCCATTTCTTGATACGTATTATATAGTATTTCTCTTTCTGCACAGGTATATGTCCACATACAGAGTTATGTCCCCTACTGCAATGTTAAACCTCCACACAGAGGGTTATGCCCCCTACGGCAGTGTTATCCCCACATAAATAGTTATGCCCCCATACTGCAGTGTTAAACCTCCACATAAAGAGTTATTCCCCCTACTGTAGTATTATCCTTGCACATACAGAGTTGTAACTTATTCCTCCACATAAAGAGTTATGTCCCCTACTGCAGTGTTAAACCTCCACACAGGGTTATGTCCCCTACGGCAGTGTTATCCCCACATAAATAGTTGTGTCCCTTACTGCAGTGTTAAACCTCCACACACAAGGCTATGTAACGCTACTGTAGTATTATCCTTGCACATACAGAGTTGTAACTTATTCCTCCACATAAAGAGCTATGTCCCCTACCGCAGTGTTAAACCTCCACATAAAGAGTTATTTCCCCTACTTTAATATTATCCTTGCACATACAGAGTTGTAACTTATTCCTCACATAAAGAGTTATGTCCCCTATTACAGATTTATCCCTTAATATACAGAGTTATTCACCCTTACTGTAGGGCATAATGTAAACTTAAATAAATTACAGGCAGTATTAATTGTTTTGTAAAAAAAGAAAAATACTTTTCTTCCATATTTTCCATATTTTTCATATCTTTTCACAATTTTCTTCTGTATTTTCCAAATCTTTTCACTATTCGACTTGCCTTTCTTCCATATTTTCCATATCATTCCACATTTCAACTTACCTTTCTTCCATATTTTCCATATCTTTTCACTATTCAACTTGGCTTTCTTCCATATTTTCCATATCTTTTCACTATACAACTTGGCTTTCTTCCATATTTTTCATATCATTTCACTTTTCAACTTACTTTTCTTCCATATTTTCCATATCATTTCACTATTCAACTGATTTTTCTTCCATACTTTCCAAATCTTATCACTATTCAACTTTCTTTTCTTCCATATGTTCCATATCTTTTATTCAATGTTTCTAATGATTCTTTCAAATCAAAATGTTCTTCTCTCCATGTTTGCTGATTTTCCAAGATTAATTCTGTTTTGCTAATTCTGGAAATATAAAAGAATGATTAAAATCCTAACTTCATACGCCATGACTATGGTATTGTGGTGTTTACTCTCAGAACAGTGAAATCTATATAAACATATTAAAACTCTGTAAAACGAATATAACTTGTAACGTTACTTGTTTTCCGCGTACATGACGCCATAAGAAATTTCATTTTACCGTACTTTTCAAACTGCAACGTTTGAAATGCAACGTAACTTGTTTTCCGCGTACGTGACGTCATTTTCCGCATATCATTTTTCCGTACTTTTAAAAAAAAAATCATTTTCGTCACAGAATCTATTTTTTACAACTTTTATTATTTTCCTAAATTTTCATTTTCGGCCCAGAATGTATTTTTACTATCAATACGACAGCATGTTATAGCTTCTCATAGCAACCACATTAATACAATGTTGCCCAATGAGATGGTATTAGCTCCTCTACAAAAGCTGAAGATTAAATATGAATTGTCTTACCAATCTACTACCAGGCTGAAATATATTGATACATTTGACCAATTGCTGATCATCCACCAGTGAACGTCTACGGTTTATAACACTGTACGATCGTTGATACATTTCACCATTTTTATCTGATACTATGTAGTAAAACATTTCTCATCATTTATAAAAAAAATCATCATTAAATAACTGGTGTCCAATTAAAATGTTTATAGTATTACATGTGTGGATCCTGTTTACGTGACACAGACAACAATAGCAGTGACTATATTACATAAAATACATTATAGTATAGAGGTTCTAAAAAAACAACAAAAAACCCGTATTATTGGTTTTCAAAATATAATAGGATTCTTCATCATTACTCTGTGAGTACTGCTGCTGCTCTGTGCTACCGGAAGTGACGTCATAACCGGAAGTGAGGTCAGTCTCGTGACCGGAAGTGACCCATAACCAGAAGTGACGTCAGTCACGTGACCGGAAGTGACGTAATTTTCCCGCGTTTTTTTCTTACTTCAGTAGTACAAAATATCCCCTTACACGGAAAACTAAAGGATACTGAACGACCAATCAGAAGCCGTACATCGAATGACAAACAACACAATGACCAAAAGATACCAAAGGAATAATCAGAAACCGTAAATCTAATGATAAACAACTATGGGACATTTTGTACTACTAAAGAAAAAAGCGCGGGAAAATTACGGCACGATCGCTCACGTGACTTACGTCACTTCCGGTTATGGATCACGAGACTGACTCACAGAGTAATGATGAAGAATCCTATTATATTTTGAAAACCAATAATCCGGTTTTTGTTTTTGTTTTGTTTTAGAACCTCTATACTGTAATGTATTTTATGTAATATAGTCACTGCTATTATTGTCTGTGTCACGTAAACAGGATCCACACATGTAATACTATAAACATTTTAATTTGACACCAGTTATTTAATGATGATTTTTTTTTATAAATGTTGGTAAATGGTTTACTACATAGTATCAGATAAAAATGGTGAAATGTATCAACGATCGTACAGTGTTATCAACCGTAGACGTTCACTGGTGGATGATCAGCAATTGGTCAAATGTATCAATATATTTCAGCCTGGTAGTAGATTGGTAAGACAATTCATATTTAATCTTCAGCTTTTGTAGAGGAGCTAATACCATCTCATGGGGCAACATTGTATTAATGTGGTTGCTTTGAGAAGCTATAACATGCTGTCGTATTGATAGTAAAAATACATTCTGGGCCGAAAATGAAAATCTAGGAAAATAATAAAAGTTGTAAAAAATAGATTCTGTGACGAAAATGATTTTTTTTTTAAAAGTACGGAAAAATGATATGCGGAAAATGACGTCACGTACGCGGAAAACAAGTTACGTTGCATTTCAAACGTTGCAGTTTGAAAAAGTACAGTAAAATGAAATTTCTTATGGCGTCATGTACGCGGAAAACAAGTAACGTTACAAGTTATATTCGTTTTACAGAGTTTTAATATGTTTATATAGATTTCACTGTTCTGAGAGTAAACACCACAATACCATAGTCATGGCGTATGAAGTTAGGATTTTAATCATTCTTTTATATTTCCAGAATTAGCAAAACAGAATTAATCTTGGAAAATCAGCAAACATGGAGAGAAGAACATTTTGATTTGAAAGAATCATTAGAAACATTGAAAAAAAGATATGGAACATATGGAAGAAAAGAAAGTTGAATAGTGATAAGATTTGGAAAGTATGGAAGAAAAATCAGTTGAATAGTGAAATGATATGGAAAATATGGAAGAAAAGTAAGTTGAAAAGTGAAATGATATGAAAAATATGGAAGAAAGCCAAGTTGTATAGTGAAAAGATATGGAAAATATGGAAGAAAGCCAAGTTGAATAGTGAAAAGATATGGAAAATATGGAAGAAAGGTAAGTTGAAATGTGAAAAGATTTGGAAAATACAGAAGAAAATTGTGAAAAGATATGAAAAATATGGAAAATATGGAAGAAAAGTATTTTTCTTTTTTTACAAAACAATTAATACTGCCTGTAATTTATTTAAGTTTACATTATGCCCTACAGTAAGGGTGAATAACTCTGTATATTAAGGGATAAATCTGTAATAGGGGACATAACTCTTTATGTGAGGAATAAGTTACAACTCTGTATGTGCAAGGATAATATTAAAGTAGGGGAAATAACTCTTTATGTGGAGGTTTAACACTGCGGTAGGGGACATAGCTCTTTATGTGGAGGAATAAGTTACAACTCTGTATGTGCAAGGATAATACTACAGTAGCGGTACATAGCCTTGTGTGTGGAGGTTTAACACTGCAGTAAGGGACACAACTATTTATGTGGGGATAACACTGCCGTAGGGGACATAACCCTGTGTGTGGAGGTTTAACACTGCAGTAGGGGACATAACTCTTTATGTGGAGGAATAAGTTACAACTCTGTATGTGCAAGGATAATACTACAGTAGGGGGAATAACTCTTTATGTGGAGGTTTAACACTGCAGTATGGGGGCATAACTATTTATGTGGGGATAACACTGCCGTAGGGGGCATAACCCTCTGTGTGGAGGTTTAACATTGCAGTAGGGGACATAACTCTGTATGTGGACATATACCTGTGCAGAAAGAGAAATACTATATAATACGTATCAAGAAATGGCTATTTGGAAATCGATTGTTACACTTATATACAGAGAGTTACTTGCCCTTGGCAGGACAATAGATATATTCAAACTTATATACTGATATTTGCTTGCCTTTGGTAGATGAATATATACTAAAACCCTGTTCAGGAAGTAAGTTTTCTTATTACTCTAAAAATAGAACTCTGTGTTAGGCTGTTATGTAAAATAAATTTGATTGTGGAAATTTGAAACTCATCAAGATAGGAAAATAACTAGCAAAAATTGAATAAAATCTATAATTTGCATAAAAATGTAGATATATAGGTAGGTAGGTATATGTCTTTGTAAATAAAAGATTAGGTTGATGGTATTTAATTCCACATTCAACAATATTACAGTTATATCGTGGCAGTTTGTACATAAAGGAGATATCATAACTGTTAATGCTTGTTTCTGATAACTGGAAAACATTGCTCAATATTCTTCAAATAGCTGGAGAACACAATATATTTTAGAGCAATGGGAATTCTTTGAAATAAATTTAATTCACAGGAGAATTTTAAAACTTAATTATGTTGGGAATATCATTGAGTGAGTTGTGTAAGTGAGTGAGTAAGAAATGAAGAAAAGTAAGTCGAATAGTGAAAAGATTTGGAAAATACAGAAGAAAAGTAAGTTGAAATGTGAAATGATATGGAAAATATGGAAGAAAGATAAGTTGAAGAGTGAAAAGATATGCAAAATGCGGAAGAAAAGTAAGTTGAATAGTGAAAAGATTTGGGAAACACAGAAGAAAATTGTGAAATGATATGGAAAATATGGAAAAATGTGAAATGATATGGAAAATATGGAAAAATGTGAAATGATATGGAAAATATAGAGAAAAAGTAAGTTGAATAGTGAAAAGATATGGAAAATATAAAAGAAACCAATATCCAGAGCAGCAGCAGACATCACCACCACCACAGCAGCAGCAGCCACCAGGCTCTTAGAAAATCCCGTGGAAGCGACGACCATTGTACAGAATTTTGTGTTATTACTTGTTGAAAATGTTGTATGAAAAAATCTACCAGAAATAATAAGACTGATATAAAAAAAAATAAAAAAAGAACAAAAAGAAAAATAAAATAAAATAAAAAAATAAATAAATAAATGGAAAAAAAATTGAAAACAAAATGAAAAAGAAAGAAAAAATGAGAAGAAGTTCGTACTAAAAACAAGTGTCTGGGTGAGGGTCTATTCTTAACAGTTAACTCTAATACTATCAATGAGGTAGATCGATTGACGTCACCCAGCTTGCTTATTACGTCACTGAGAGGTTTGAAAGTACCATAGATCGATAGATAAATGTAAGGGCTACAAGTTACGAAAAATGTACTAAGTTACAAAAAAGGTACGAAGTTACGAAAAAGGTACGAAGTTACGAACATGGTACGAAGTTATGAAAAAGGAACGAAGATGTTACGAAATAAGTTACGAAAGACCTTGGGTTATGAAATTATCAAGTTACGAGATAGTAACGCCACCTATCGGGATAATTTATTATGACGTATAGTGATGCATTATGCCTCGGGCGACGTTGGGGTCAAGTGACCTTCGGGGACATGACGTCACTCAGCTTCCTTATGACTTCACTGAGAGGTTTGACAGTACCATAGATCGATAGATAAATGAAAGGGCTACAAGTTACGAAAAAGGTACGAAGTTACGAAAAAGGTATGAAGTTACGAAAAAGATACGAAGCTACGAAAAAGGTAAGAAGCTAAGTAAAAGGTACGAAGTTACGAAAAAGGTACGAAGATGTTACCAAATAAGTTACGAAAGGCCTTGGTTATGAAGTTATCAAGTTACGAGATAGTAACGCCACCTATCGGGATAATTTATTATGACGTATAGTGATGCATTATGGGGAAATGCCTCGGGCGACGTTGGGGTCAAGTGACCTTCGGTCACAGGTAGCCATTTTTGGCGAATGAAATATTTACGGTACTCGAAAAAAATCTTTTGTTAAATTCCAAACCAGTAACGCGTATTTGAAAGTAAACGTTCAGCTGACAAAAAGCTGAAAAACAATAAAAAAACAAACTGGCCCAAATTTATCTACATCCAATGGAATAAACGTAGAAATAGGGTAGGGAGACTACATTTCGTGCATGACGTCACGTTAATTTGTCGTTCATTCACCAACGTGAAGTTAGTATGTTTTGTCTCACATTCCAATGATATGACGTCATCACTAAGAAATTTGGCAGAGAACGGCATGTTTACTGTGACGTCATCGATGAATGCGGTTTTACACGAAGTTTATAAATAGGACGTTGGCAGTCGAGGGGAGTGGTTTGAAAAGCCTAATAATAGACTTTTGAAAAGCCTAATAATAGGCTTTTGAAAAGCCTAACAATAGGCTTTTGAAAAGCCTAACAATAGGCTCTTTGGCATGTAAGGGTTAAATAAATAATTCATTAATATATACATGTCACAATACAAGTATTTCAAATCTGGTATAATTAATAGATCCTCACAATACCAAAAAAAAAACCAACTAATCGCAAGTAATTACAAATCGACCATGGAATTTATCGATTTTATTTTGGTTAATTGTTGTCTTATTTTAAACATTAAAAGTGTAAAAAAAAAAGCATTTTGCAGGTGGAAATTTTCAAATGTACTCTTAGCAAAGTACTACACAACCTAGACACTATACGAAAATAAAAGGGGGTGGCAGATAACCAGGGCTAGTTCCAGTCACCATGCTAAATATAGGACGCGGGGGTTTCCTATGGTTAAAGAACGCGGACGTCGTAGAGAACACCACAATGACACTTCAAAAGGGGTCACGTGACCTTCGGTCACTACGGGTGTTGCGCAACTTCCGGTTGCGCATGCGTATACCCAATGGAACCCCGAAAGGGATCAAGTGTCCTTCGGTCACATACGGTAGTCATGTTACTACTGTACTACTACTAAGAAAAACACGCGGGGAAAAACGGGGCATGCGCAGAACCTACTTCCGGTCAGGGCCACTTCTGGACAGGTCCTCTTCCGGTCACGTGACTTTCTCACTTCCGATCAAAAGGCCCCCTAGGGCGGATATTGCGCAACTTCCGGTTGCGCATGCGCAGAACATACTTCCGGACAGGACATGTGACTTCCGGTCACGTCACTTCCGGTCATGCGCAATGGTCCGACCCTCCGCACGATCCTCCACAAATACGACTTGAGCTGTACCCATATACTACTTCAACAACTTCAATAATATACCATGGCCTGTCTGAACACAATATCACACCGACTGACCTTGGTGTATTACGAACAGAGAGACGACAACAATTATCAGTGAACTGATCAATATAGAGTATAACAGAAAACAGTAATAGTAAGTAACCACACAGACTTACAATTATAAATGACCTCACCAATATACAGTGTACTACCAAAACATAAAAGCAGAGCCGCATTCAGTAATGGTGGTCAAAGTATCAAAACGTGTCAAATCAGAACTGTCAAAACACCAACAAAAATAAAAGCAAATAGTAAGGATGGTCAATCAGAAGGACAAAATAAATTGTCAAAGTAATTAATTTTTAGTAGTAACGAGGGCCAATCAAACGGACAAAATATTGTCAAATTAATTAATAAAAATGAAAAACCAAATATTTCACATCGACGGAATAATTCCAAAATCAAGTAGAAAAATCGTAGAAAGAAGCAAATCGATACCCCTAACACACCTAGAGTGGCGGTGTTAAACTAGTTGTATTTAATCGTAATATTGAACCTCTGTAAGCGACAATACTAGTACACACTATTAAGAACGTCATAAATTATTCAAATCCTTGTTTTCAGAAGATGTTAAAAAATGAAGGTATACTGAAGAGTAAATTATATGTTTGTGTAGAATTGTTAATGATACTAACCCACGCTTGTGAAATATAAATCATTCAGTAGAATGTGTGTCAAACACACAGTCAAATATGACAACCACAATTCACACAAACAACTCATATGTGGTTGGTCTAACGCTTAAAGAGCAATTATGGCCCTGTTATAATGGCATATAAATACGAGAAAAACAGCCCCATTGGTTTATTGTTTGGTGTTTGATAGGAAGAGAATTACGATGTCATGTTTTACAAATATGCGAATAAAACTGGAACAACGGAAAAAGAAAAAGAATTTAAAAAAACTCGAATTGAACAAAAATATTCAGGAATTATTTTCTGCTATTGCAAATGAGGACTTCCGAATGGCATCCAATATCATCAAAAGTGGAAAAGTTGAAATTGAATGTGAGGATCATTCCAGAGCGACGCCACTAATTGCTGTATGTCGTATTCCGAATTGCTATAATGAAAAAGAAAGAATGTCTTTTGTGAAATTCTTATTCCAGAATGGAGCATCGCCTTTTGTCATTGACAAGCGGAAAAGATCTTCTAATGTTTATGCGGAAGAAAATAACTTAACGGAGTTAGCCCTCTACTTAAACAAGAAAATGGAGGTATATTTATTAGAAACATGTTTCTAGAAGAACTCAAAGTAAATTGTAATTAGTTTAACTCAACGTTGTGTGCTAAAAAGTCAAACATACGGAACTAAAAACTTTTAATCCGAGTGGTTTCTCGGAACGGTTCCGACTATGTGTATTTTGTTTTTTTATTTTATGAACAAGACAATTATTTTGTTGGTGCATTGTATGTTCCTTGAATCAACAGTCTATAACAGCGATCAAAGAGGGATTCTGATTTCATAATTGTTTTTTCATACATCATACATGTTATATATGTGTCTGTAATTTTTAATATTGTTTCTTCGGAGCCCGTTTACTGATATGCTTACACCAAATACTATTTCACGTTAGCGAATTATTAGTTCGTTTTAGCGAATTAATATTTTGTTTTAGCGAATTAATATTTCGTTTTAGCGAATTACTATTTCGTTTTAGCGAATTATTATTTGGTTTTTTCGAAATATTATTTTGGTGTTTTTCGACCTATTATTTCGTAATTTTCAGTTTAGCCATTGACTCTAATTTTGGATGTAAAATGTTACTACATACAATAAAATGATTACCAAATTGTTAATATAGATCTTATGTTTATGTATAAATGTTATAGAATATAAACGTTAGAGAAAACCGAAGGGGCAATCAAGAATGTAAAATCCAGCGAAACTACCAACATTGGGTGCCAAAGCCACAGGACGAAGACAAACTAAGTAAAACACACAACACAAAAAAATAAAAAGATGAGCAACACTGACACTACCAAAACCAGAGGGTGAACCCAGGCGCCCGCGAAGGGCTAGCAGTTCCTGCTTCTTATAAGACACCCGCATAGTCAATATTTGTTGGACACCACGATACACAAGCAAACACAAATAACGTAAATCAAACATGAAGTTTGTTTTTTGTGTCAATTCAAGCAGGCTATCATCTCGCGATCTAGGACCAAGGTACCTAGCAACCTCTTGCTTGTTGTAGAAGGCACACTAAATGAGGCGATACGTTTCCTGTGTGTTTCGTTCGAGCCGATGGAGGGCTCGATATTGATGGTTAAAACACACGTGTTTGGCCCTTACTACATTTAGATTGGTTGAAGTGTATTGAACTTTATCGTCGCTTCCAGCTATTTGACAACTATATCATGACTACCAAAATTATGTTGGTAGCTTATTACATAAGCAGGAACTGCTTACCCTTACGGAGCACCAGGGTTCACCCCCGGTTTTTAGTAGCGTTCGTGTTACTCGATCTTTTGTTTTCTGTGTAATGTTTTGTAGATCGTTGTCTTCTGTTATCTGTTTTTCTTTTGGGTCATTGTGTTGCCTGTCCTTCTTCGATATTCGGATTCTGATTGCTCCTTTGGTATCTTCAAACTCTTCATATTTAGAGGAGAAAACTCGACCAGTTTAGATTTAAATGATCTATTTTTGTTTGTGAACCAGCTTGTTAATTGGTGTTGTTGAACATATGCGTAGTAAAATACGCTTGGTAGCTGAAAACTAAATATTGAACTAAGGATATGATTTACGAAATATCAATATCTCACATGAAAATCAATGACCGCCTTGTATGATTTTTAAATCCAATTGGCTTCTTTCTAACATCGGTGTTTGTATCCTGGGTTGGACACTGCCACACACACACAATAGAAATTGGTGTTGCTGAGAATATGCGTAGTATGCTTGGTAACTGAAAACTAAAGATTAAACTAAGGATACGATTTACGAAATATCAATATCTCAATTGACAATGGATCTTTTCCTTTTTATGTTGCTTATTTCTTTCCTCTATCACCGACAGTACTTGATTATATATTTGAGTAGCACGGTGGGTGTCTTATAATGTGCAAGACCTTGGTTCACCCTCAGGTTTATGGGGTGGTTCGTGTTCCTCATCTTTTTAGTATTCTGTGTTGTGCTGTGTTTTTGTGTTATGTTTGTCTTCGTCCTGTATCTTGTGTGCTCAATGTTGCTAGTGTCTCTGGATTGTCCTTTCTCACCTCTTGGATAAAGTAGTCCGTTAATTTAGGTGAAAAAGATTTTTCTATCTTACCCCGGCTCCAGGGTAAGACAAGCTACACGCCGTTTTTCCCGCAAAATTGTTTTCCATTGTTGAATTAAATTTTCGATTTATAGTGTCTTGGCAGTATTTTTAATGTATTTCAGTTCCTAACATGCAGCATGTTATCTGATTAGCCTTCCTTGTACATATTTCATCTCTTTTCACATGGTATACATCCTTCCATTGCTCGAATGTATCTCAGTAAAAGACAACAGTGACCCCTCCATATCAATGCTGTGGGGAAGTTACCTTTATAGAATAACTTAAGCATAACACCAGTAACTCTCTTATAAATTTCAGAATGCACAAATGTGTATTTCGGCAATCTGCGTATCTAAAATGGCGATCTGTTGGTTTCCCTGAATTTCAGATAAGACATAGTTCAACGGTCATATTCACTTTAAAGGTTATTTAATGTGATGTTCATCGCAATTCATGACATTTGACATTGGGACCATTTTCTAGATATCATGGATGATTATCATAGATGGAGATTCAAGGTATCTAGGACTTACGATTTTCTTGTTTTGGGGATTAACGGAAGCGATGAAATGATAGCCAAGAATTACCGACTCTTTGATGTCGTATTTTGTTTTTTCGATCAAAACATGACAAAGTACTAGTGCAATTTCTAGAACATTTACCACTCTTCAGATTTACTGAATAGAGATGCAGTTGAGATGAGGATGATTTGTACATACTGACTTCTTGATGAAATATTCCAAGACAGAAACACAATTACGTCTTCAAAATATGTCCAAATCCAATTGACATAGATATTCAAATTGGCATATCAATTCCCATTTAAATTTGAACTTTTAGGATTTTGACCATTTATGTCAAAGGGTATAATTATCAGAAACAATAGCTGTATCTTGAAATCTTGTAAATGACAAACAAAAAATACCATACTGTCATCACAGTTCCACACTCCAATAGAAAAATCGTAGAAAGAGGGAAAATCGATACCCTTTATACTAATACATTACCACATATTCTTCTGGCATGGCATAGGCACTTCAATAAGAAGTGGTGGGTCATGATGCGGTGATGCAAGTGAATCCACGTGTGATTCGTGCTTTTTTTTATTAACATCTAAATTGTCTCGGGTTTTAAGACGTCATGTTTTACGTCATAATCAAAGTTTGCTCAGACGAGCAATTGTAGAGCAATTGGGATTTGGCCATTTCAAACTTTGAGAAATTTTCTCAGATTAGGAAATTTATTTATTTATATTAAAGCAGCTTTTTCTGAAATTTTGCTGTTATCGTTTTGTTTGCTTAAGTAATCAAATACGATTACAAACCATTACCACGGTCAAATATTTTCCCAGTAAACCCCGACGGGAACATGTAGGTGTAACGTATTCTCATGTACCATGAATACATAGACGATCATACTAACCAATACACCACCGATGTGGTGTACATTGCTTAGAGCTTGTGAGGAATGGTAGACGTAGCATGTTTGCATAAGCATAAAGAGTTACCATGGACAACATTGGTGAATAAAAATAAAATTCAATTTAACAATTTGTCAATCATTTTATTGTATTTACTACCACTCTACGGCCAAAATTAGGGCCAGTGGTTACATTGAAACAAAATACACAATAAAACACATTTCTATACATGGAAAAATTACACAAAACACAGTTGTTAGCTTGTTTCTTCTAACCACAGAAATTGTTCTGTGTCAACTTTTTATGTGTGTAAATGTTGTAAAATGGGTTATTTCCATTTATCATGATAGTGTTAGGGTTGTGGTGTTTAACGCCTCTTTCAATAATATTGCAGTTATATCATGGGGGTCAGGTTTATTGGTATAGGAAACCGGATTTCCCGAAGAAAACCACCGACCTGTCGCAGGTCACTGATACACTTTATCATATAATGTTGTATCGGGTACACCTCGCCATGGGCGGAATTCGAACTCGCAAACTTTATCATAATATAATATTTGTTTTGTTTATTTGATGGTGTTTAACGCCACCTTCGATAATATTTTTAGTTTTATTGGTGGAGGAGACTGGAGGACCCGGAGAAAACCACCGACCTGTCGCAAGTCATTGACAAACTTTATCACATAATGTTGTCCACCTCGCCCTGATCGAGATTCGAATCCACAACATCAGTGAGGATAGGCACGTATTGCATAGGTAATTGAAAATCCAATTACCATACGATCACGGCCACGACGGCCCTTATAGTATATTGTATCTAATGTTATATGATATATAGCAAATAGTTCATGGTACTGAGGGTCATATGGCAGTATATGGACCGGTCCGTCACCAAAAAAATATTATATGGACAGAAGCTTCGGTCCATATAATATTTTTTTACTGCCATATGACCCGAAGTGAAATGAACTACATTGTATTTGCTATATTGCACTTGTTATCTAAAATAATAATGCAGGTACCGTTCCAGAACCGAATCGAAAACGAGGCAGTCCAGTCCCGGTCCATATAACGTTATATTGACCGGCTGCGCTAACAAAGACAAATAGGGAAAATAAAAACGTAAAGTATAATATATGGAAATAACATATTTAACGACATTTTTTATATTATACAAAATGTATATTAAAATTTACCCCCTCTGTCACAGCCAGATATATTCTGACCTGAAGAACATACTTCTGCCATTAGATGTAAAATTAAACAGTATGTTTCTGTACAACAGTCTTTAAGCAGAATATTTAGTAGCTACCAAAGTGGAGATACAAAATAAAGCAATACATAAAACGTCATGAAATGTCATAAAAACAGTTAATTTTACTAATCTAACGTTTATGTAATTTTAGTTTATTTGACTTTCTGAGTTTTCAGTGTAATACGTTTATAAATACATTCTCCTCTAAATTATGCTTCAGCACATACCATTCAGTTAAAACTTATTATAATGTACTTTGGAATCCCTTAGAAAAAGCATTTTTCTATTAAATGCACCTCCATTTTCTTCTTTAATTAGAGGGCTATCTCCGTTAAGTTATTTTCTTCCGCAAAAACATTAGAAGATTTTCTCCATTTGTCAATGACAAAATGTGATGCTCCATTCTGGATTAAAAATTTCACAAAGCACATTCTTTCTTTTTCATTATAGTAATTCAGAATACGACATACAGCAATAAGAGGCGTCGTTCCGGAATGATCCTCACATTCAATTCCAACTTTTCCATTTTTAATGATATTGGATGCCAGTCGGAAGTCCTGATTTTCAATCGCAGAAAATAATTCCTGAATATTTTTGTTCCATTTGCATTTTTAGACCTCTTTTTCTATCTCCGTTGTTCCAGTTTTAATCGTATATTTGTAAACAATGACATTGTAATTATCTTCATATCGAATGCCAAACAATAAACCAATGAGGCTGTTTTACTCGTATTTATATATATATATATATAATACTTGTGCACTGTCGAAGCATATAGGTAATATGTGTACGAGGCTTAGAAACGGGGGGAAAGGAGAGGCTTCGCCGAGCCTTTTCCCGCCGAATACACATATTTACCTATATGCTTCGACAGTGCACATGTATTGTATTTATCCTGCAATTTTAAATCGTAAATAAACGTTTACTGGACGATGATAAAAGTATTTGAAATAATTTTGTGTATGTATTTGAAAACAATATCCCCCGATGTGGGCGGAGCTTACATTTGTATGCTCTATTTATAACTGACAAATATCAAAAAAAATATTGGGCAGGCTATATTGGTTGGTAAACGCTGTCATTGCAGGATAAATCATTTGTATGTTCTATTTATAACTGACCAATATCAAAAAAAATATTGGGCAGGCTATATTGGTTGGTAAACGCTGTCATTGCAGGATAAATCATTTGTATGTTCTATTTATAACTGACCAATATCAAAAAAAATATTGGGCAGGCTATATTAGTTGGTAAACGCTGTCATTGCAGGATAAATCATTTGTATGTTCTATTTATAACTGACCAATATAAAAAAAAATATTGGGCAGGCTATATTGGTCGGTAAATGCTGTCATTGCAGGATAAATCATTATCATTATCCTGCAATGACAGCATTTACCGACCAATATAGCCTGCCCAATATTTTTTTTTATATTGGTCAGTTATAAATAGAACATAGAAATGTAAGCTCCGCCCACATCGGGGGATATTGTTTTCAAATACATACACAAAATTATTTCAAATACTTTTATCATCGTCCAGTAAACGTTTATTTACGATTTAAAATTGCAGGATAAATACAATACATGTGCACTGTCGAAGCATATAGGTAAATATGTGTATTCGGCGGGAAAAGGCTCGGCGAAGCCTCGCCTTTCCCCCCGTTTCTAAGCCTCCTACACATATTACCTATATGCTTCGACAGTGCACAAGTATTGTATATATAAAAGGTGTGATAATTGCCTTTTATTGTTAAGCCAATCATATATGAGCTCTCTGTATGACTTTTGCTGCATCATGTCACGTGTTTCCCAGGTTTGAGTTAACTGTTAATTTGTTTTACACACCTGTATATGTCAGGTTTATACTTAAAAATCGTGGGTTGCTGTTATTCAAACACTTAATTTATTCATCAGAATTTAAAGGATGCAAAACAACGATTTGTTTGGTGGAAAGTTCATGATCAATTGCTATATTATTTGTTAAGATATGTTCGCTATTATTATTATTTATTTATTATTTTGACAATTGTTGTTGTCTATCTGATTGACCACCATTACTGTTTGTTGTTGAGTTGGTATGTCTTGATAGTGCACTGTATATTAGTGAGGTCATTGATAATTGTTATTGTCTGTCTGATTGACCACCATTACTGTTTGTTGTTGTGCTGGTATGTCTTGATAGTACACTGTATATTTGTGAGGTCGTTGATAATTGTTTTTTGTCTGTCTGATTGACCACCATTACTGTGTGTTGTTGAGTTGGTATGTCTTGATAGTACACTGTATATTTGTGAGTTCGTTGATAATTGTTGTTGTCTATCTGATTGACCACCATTACTGTGTGTTGTTGAGTTGGTATGTCTTGATAGTACACTGTATATTTGTGAGGTCGTTGATAATTGTTATTGTCTATCTGATTGACAACCATTACTGTTTGTTGTTGTGCTGGTATGTTTTGATAGTACACTGTATATTTGTGAGGTCGTTGACAATTGTTGTTGTCTGTCTGATTGACAACCATTACTGTTTGTTGTTGTGCTGGTATGTCTTGATAGTACACTGTATATTTGTGAGTTCGTTGATAATTGTTGTTGTCTATCTGATTGACAATCATTACTGTTTGTTGTTGTGCTGGTATATCTTGATAGTACACTGTATATTTGTGAGTTCGTTGATAATTGTTATTGTCTATCTGATTGACAACCATTACTGTTTGTTGTTGTGTTGGTATATCTTGATAGTGCACTGTATATTAGTGAGGTCATTGATAATTGTTATTGTCTATCTGATTGACCACCATTACTGTTTGTTGTTGTGCTGGTATGTCTTGATAGTACACTGTATATTTGTGAGGTCGTTGATAATTGTTTTTTGTCTGTCTGATTGACCACCATTACTGTGTGTTGTTGAGTTGGTATGTCTTGATAGTACACTGTATATTTGTGAGGTCGTTGATAATTGTTGTTGTCTATCTGATTGACAACAATTACTGTTTGTTGTTGTGCTGGTATGTCTTGATAGTACACTGTATATTTGTGAGGTCGTTGATAATTGTTGTTGTCTATCTGATTGACAACCATTACTGTTTGTTGTTGTGCTGGTATGTCTTGATAGTACACTGTATATTTGTGAGTTCGTTGATAATTGTTGTTGTCTATCTGATTGACAACCATTACTGTTTGTTGTTGTGCTGGTATATCTTGATAGTACACTGTATATTTGTGAGGTCGTTGACAATTGTTGTTGTCTGTCTGATTGACAACCATTACTGTTTGTTGTTGTGTTGGTATGTTTTCAGGTAGTACACTATATATTGGGTTGGTCGTGGATAATTGTTACTGTTGGTTTGTTTGTTTACCATTTCTGTTTTCTCTGATGTTTGTGTGTTTTGGTAGTACACTGACTGTATATTGGTGAGGTCGTTGATATTTAATACTGTCCGTGTGATTGTTTACGATTACTATCTGCTTTTTGTTGCGTTTTGTTTCTTTTTTTCATATTTTTGACTATCATTACTGTTTGCTGTTATGTTTGTATATTTTGATAATTCACTGTATATTGGCGAGGTCGTTGATAATGTTATTGTCGATCTGATTGTTTATCATTACTGTTTGCTTTTTGTTGTGTTTTGTCTCTTTTCCATAGTTTTGTCCATCATTAATGTTTGCTGTTCCGTTGTGTTTTAAAAGTACATTGTATATTGACGAAGTTGCTAATAAAAATAAATTGTGTTTGATTGCTTAAAGTTACTCTTTGCTTCTCTTTTGTTGTTGCTTGTGTTTTGAAGCACATTAACTGAAAACAATCATATCCAAACATCACCTTACATGTACAACATATATGAACTGAACCTAGACAAAACTTCAATGTACAACTGTTTGTTTCTGTTTCTAGAATATGCATTGAAAATAAGAACAACATGGTTTTAAATATATATTATAATAAGTCCAGTATTTGATAAAACTTATCTATGAACTTTGAACCCGTGTTCTAATGTATACGTCACAATACTTATTTCAATAGAGGTGATAAAAAGGCTTATAAGAAACAGAATCCATCGCAACTTTCCAGAAAATAAATCCACTAGATTCAACTGTCGTGTCATTATTATCATTATAGGTTGATGCTTACTATTTTAAATATCAATTATCAAATACTTGTTTGTCATCAGCTATGGCCATAAACCTTTTGAGCACGAGTTTGTACTTGAACTCGTAAAAACTAGCCAATCAGAACACTGCATCTAATAAATATTGTTGTCTTGGTAATTTTGGAGTATAAGGACGAGTCATAGTTGACAGTTTTATCACCGTAATAGGCCCTGAACTGACCTTTGATAAAATACTACTTCGTACTGTACTACGAAACAATATTCGTGCAATTAAAGGGAAACTTCGCGATTTTTTACATGTTAGCTAAATATGTTCCTGATGATATAAAATACATATTTCCACATATAACGAAGCAAATCGCAAATTTGTAATTCTAATTTCTAATTTGTTCATGGGTTGTGACGTTTTAACCCCATAATTGCATTGTGGGATTGAAATTTAAAGTCTGGGTCGCTGATGTTATATTCGCTTCATTTAAAGCGTTCAGGGGACTGTAATTTAAATCTAATAACCGTTGGAAAATTAAATACTGAAGTGAACAGCTACGTACCTTTTTGACAAACAACTATTTTAAATGAACAAAATGTTTCATTTCCTTTATATTTACAACGGAAAGAGTGTTTTACAACAGTCACCTATATTCACTATATGTAGGATCTCTTTTACAATTATGTTCATTTTGTTTTACTGCTAATGTGCTGAAAAATATAATGGATAATTTTGACAACGCGTAACTTGGCTTGTGTATTGATCGGATTAATAAAATGGGAATTTGAATACACACTATTTGCTTTCCATGACGAGTTGGCAGATCGTTTATTATTTATTAAAGATAAAATATTCTTAAAACATTAGAATAAATATAATGTTGAAATAACAGGAGAATTATAATTTTAATTATGTTTTAGATGATAAAAAAGTATACACCATCCTTGAAATTATAAGTTTTCATTATTAGAGGCGCCAAATTGGCCTAACTATATATAGCTGTCTCATCATAATTAATATGTATTCACAATTTTAACGATCGATGTTCATAAAAGATGGTTTAATTTTAATTAAAGAACTAAAAATTAAAGGTCATGAGATCGGGTGGCAACTGATCATGAGTTTACAAAGTTAGTGTTTAAAGAAAAAAAAGTCTTTGCTCAGTGACCCCCAGAAGGCACAAAACCTAAATATATGATTTTTTTCAGCTCGGAAACCCGTAAGCAAACTTGACCTGTAATTTTGATATCCACTGATATTCATTCAGACAAAGTTCGGAAGAGATCACGATCATGAGCGGTATAAACAGATGAAGAGCAGTCAAAATATACAGAGATTAGGCCACACCAAATTTACTTCTTGTTCTTCGGATTGTGTGCTAAAAACGTTGGAGCGAGCAAGTGATTTAAAAATGTTAATTTCTTTTTGTTTGTTTGTCATTTTTGATGAACGAAACGTAAAATATTATGCGGAAAATATATTTCTTATATTTTTTCATGAATTTTCAGAAGCGAGAGACCATATTTTAATTTTAAATATTTTATTCTTCAATAAATCAAGGCAAACAATTCCTAAAATAAGAAGTGAAAGGCGGGATTTACTTATTTTTATTTTCATTCTGAAAACGACAGGTACATTCACACCGGTTCACTCAGCAGGGTACCTGATATTGCGTAATGAGTTTAGGTCCACACAGGAAGTCGCCAGGCAGAATATACAGGTGTCATTTTACATCCGGTCGACGGGACTCTGACCGAATACGTGAATACATGTGTCACAATCTTTGGCAATAATCAGAAACGCAATACACATTTTGTGACCCGTTAAACGCTACCCGTGACTAGAATAGGAGATGCAATACACATTTTAAAGGTTCTAATAGGTGATCAAAATACACGACCTTGATCAAGTATACATTAGAAATGGGTGCATATTAATGCACACTGTCGGATCAAGGGGGTGTTCGACAATTTAGTAAAATTCGTGTATAAATTGGGTAAAAATTGGCAAACAAGAGCCTGGGACCCTGTTTTCAAAACTGCTGAATCCGCGCCTGATGCAGCAATGATTCTGGGGCTGTTTTCACAAAAAAATCTTAGATTAACATTGATCGTAAGTTATATTGAATTGTTCATTTTTATCTTGATTTTTTTTGTGCCTCGTCAGAATGATATAGCAACAACCAAAATTATGAAGTAAAGCAGGGTGAACAGGGCGGTGTAGAAAATTCTTCTTGCAAACCCCAAAAAGCAAAATAGAAAAAAACCATTCGTATGCAATTTTTCCTTATAAAAACAACAACCATATTTTTTATGACTATTCTGAGATTAATCGAAAGACGTGATTAAAATAAACAAAAAATGTTTTCTTTACGCAGAGACATATTATATGTTACGCTTTGTTCAAATCAGAAATAACCGTTATGCAAACAGATTAATCTTTTTACTGTTGGCGAATAAGAATATTGTATTTCCATAAACAAATTATTATATTACGTAAGAGATGTACCCTGAAGCTTTGTATAATAAACTTTAAAAGTATTTATGATACTCATCGTCTGTAATTGTCAAATGAAAACTATTACAAATTATATGTTTACATAATCCTCACAATTTTATGGCTTCCTACCCTGTAACTTTCTGTGCTTTTAGCTAAGAAGCAGAGCTTATGTGTAGCTTTATTGTAGTGCATGCACGATCGATTACAAAGTGCGATCTTATAAATAATAGCATTAAAACAATTTTGCCCCGTAGTATAGGCCTATTTTTATTTTTTTACGAATTCATGGCATTGTTCCGATGTCCGTTCTTTTTTTTCACATAATTTCGTAGTTCTTCAATTTTCGAAAAACATCTTTTGTAAATGTGTCTCATCTCCGATTCGTTTGTTTTGTCATAAGTATATTGAAGCAAAACGTAAATCTGCAAAAAGTGATTGTGTAATAAATTCATATATTTAGAATAATAAGAAAAATAAAAAGAATTACGCCTGACAAGCCATATCGACACTGAATGCGGACCCCGGTTTGCCATGCTTGTTTTGGGGCGTGGTGGTATTTAGACATCACGTGATAATTGGTATCGAGATCAATCGTAACTACTATCATTCTCGCTACCCTGCAAATAACCTCGTACGTACATAGTAGAAATTCTTCTTAAATTGTTTGCCGGAAGTTAAGTTAAGTTAAGCCGCACAAAAATATAGTCCACGAAAATCCAATATGGAAGACATACTAAGTATAATCTAATCATGCAAAACTAATTAAAACTTTAATTGAAATATAGAAAATTGTTTAAAATATAACTTTATCAAACTTTCATGTAACTGACATGTGAAAAGTAGTGCGATTTATACGCCTAATGCATACGAGGTTATTTACAGGGTAGCGAGAATGGCCGAGTAGTTACGATTGTATCGAGATGCTATCGTCAAAATGGCGACATCCATCATCCGAATTTTAAAATCGATTTCATTCCCTTATCCAACATAATAAAACGCTAATATACATATAAACATCCATATTTATACATCAGGAAAAACATATAAAAAAAATTTATTTGCGAAGTTTCCCTAACAAGTATATACAAACAACTACAATAGACTTATTTTTCTCTAAAATCATTATAAAATGGAATCTATGGCAGTCAATAGCTTTGGATGAGGTATACAGGGATTCTCTATGAAATGTGGCACATCAGCTATTTTGTGTTAGGTACTCATAATGGTAGCATCCCAAATTGCCGATTCCCAGTTTACCGAATCCCAAATTGCCGAGTCCAATTAGCCGATTCCCAAATTGCCGACATATGAAAAATATTGTTATTGCAAGTAGAATAATACTTCTAATTTATGAAGGAAAATTGTAAATAATTAAATAAATAAATATTTCTTTTAAAATGGTCCGACATACCAGGGAGTTTAGATTATAGCATTCGAGCTCAAAAGGATATACGTGGATTAGTCCTGCAGACAACCATGATTTCTGTCAAGATGAATGATGCCAAGAAATAATTTCAAAACATATGCTCTGTGAATAATAACTAGCATAAACATGAGAGAATACACATTTTTTGTTTTGTAAATACGCCCCAAATTTGTTTAGAGTTAATTAATTGTCGATCATTTATTAAAATCTACCATAATCACCTAGCTTGGATATTGTGGGTATAGTACTAGTTCATTTTTAGATTACCGAAATCATCAATCAGTTCTAAGTAATTTGCTATTTAACGACAATTTTCCGCATTGTTTTTCTTTCTTACTTAGTAAAACTCTAAAAAAAACATTTACTTATTTGTAGTTTGTTTCCATAGTTCTTCAATTGTTTGAGTAATGATTATCGGCGGCCATCTCCTATTCAACAATCAGTATGCATTTGATTATGGTTTTTCTAATTAAAATTGCGAGAAAAATTACTGCTTTCAATAAAATATGTACACATCATCAATATTTTTTTTTTAAATAAAAATTAATATGATGAAATTTTGTCATTTTTAACAAAAGTCGGCAATATGGTATTCGGCAATCTGGTACTAATTCCTCATAATAGCCAAGAAAAGAAAGAGAATGTGGATTAGACATGAGGTAATGTTCCATCTCTTCCACAGGCTTTGAAATAGATAATGTGGATTAGACATGAGATAATGTTCCATCTCTTCCACGGACTTCGTAATAGATCATGTGGATTAGACATTAGGTAATGTTCCATCTCTTCCATAGACTTTGAAATAGCTAATGTGGATTAGACATGAGGTAATGTTCCATCTCTTCCACAGACTTCGTAATAGATCATGTGGATTAGACATTAGGTAATGTTCCATCTCTTCCATAGACTTTGAAATAGCTAATATGGATTAGACATGAGGTAATGTTCCATCTCTTCCACAAACTTCATAATAGATAATGAGGATTAGACATGAGGTAATGTTCCATCTCTTCCACAGACTTTGTAATAGATAATGTGGATTAGACATCAGGTAATGTTCCATCTCTTCCACAGACTTTAAAATAAATAATGTGGATTAGACATGAGGTAATGTTCCATGTCTTCCACAGACTTTGAAATAAAACAACCGTAATCAAAGTACAAAATGACTGAAAAGATGGTGTAAAATTCATGAGTATCTGTTTATTGGATTCATATTTGTAGGGTCAAACAGAAAATTGGTCTGTTTATTTTAACAGATATCTTCTACTATTTGACCTGTCAACTGATCCACCATAAAATTCCAGTGACAAAAGAAACATGGAGCAAAAATAGTTTGAAGATGCCAAAGGGTAATCAGAAGCCATAAATAGAAGTAACATTTTTATTTAAAAGCACTACAGAAAATGATAATGTCTTATATCTATATATGGACACTAAAATTATAACAAATATCAATTCACACACACTCACATACAAACATGACATTTTCTTTCCTCTTCCTTGTTCTTCTATGGATTCATTGAACTTTTTTTAATGACAAAATGAACAAAGAAAATTTAAAATAGATCACTAAACACGGAAGACTTTATTCATGTTAATTTAGAACTGACATTTCAATTTGAAGGTTAGTGTTAGGGTTATGATGTTTAACGCCACTTTCAACAATATTTCAGCTATATAAAGAGGTCAGTTTTATTGGTGGAGGAAACCGGAGTATCCGGAGAAAGCCACTGATCTGTTGTTTTAATTTGAGCAAAATATGAATGTTATTTGCATAATATGCAGTTTCTTTGAATCACACTTATTTATGAATCCTCTAATACAGCTATTGGATATTTATTGGATCAATAAAATAAATAACAAATAACATGATTTTAATTTACAAGTTGAAAAACTACTATTTCTTAACTATATATAAGATGCTTAATTAACGGTGATTCCATAAAGACATGTTGTTGTCATTTTTTTGTGTTCAGTGACTTAAGGTAAGAGGTGATTGTGCTCTTATTCTATATATAGGATGCTTAATTTAAGGTGATAGCATAAAGACATGTTGCTTTTTTTTTGTGCTTTTTTCTTTTGTGTTCAATGACTCAAGGCGAGAGGTGATTGTGCTCTTATTCTATATATAGGATGTTTAATATACAGTGATTCCATAGACATGTAGCTTTTTTTCTTTCTTTTTTTCTTTGCTTTATTTTTGTGTTCAGTGACTTGAGGTGAGAGGTGGTTGTTTTCTTAACTATATATAGGATGTTTAATTAACGGTGATTCTATAAAGACATGTTGGTATCTTTTTTTGTGTTCAGTGTTTAATGTGAGAGGTGATCGTTTGTTTTATTGATATTGGTGGCATTGTGGACAATCACCATTTAAAGTTTCTTTTCATAAATCAAGGTGAGAGGTGATAGTTCGTTTTATTGATATTGGTGGAATTGTTCACCATCACTGTTTAAACTTTCTTTTCATTATTTAAGGTGAAAGGTGATTGTTCGTTTTGTTGATACTAGTGGAATTGTTGACCATCACTGTTTAAATTTACTTTACATATCTTGCAACAGGAGAAATGTGCATTTTATTAACACACAATATCCTTAAATTTTTTATTGAATTAATTTCTTTGATGTGATTTTTTGCCTACTCGACTACCCATACAAATTTAGAAAGAACATTCCTTCCGTACACAACTTTAGGAATAGTCGCTATGGGTTAGGGTTATGGTGTTTAACGTGACTTTCAACAATATTTCAGTTATATTGTGGTGATCAGTTTTACTGATGGAGAAAACCGGAGTACCCAGAGAAAACCACTGACCTGTCGTAAGTTACTGACAAAGTTTATCACATAATGTTGTATCGAGTACACCTCGCCTGAGCAGGATTCGAACTCGCAAAGTTAGTGGTGATAGGTACTGATTGCCTACCATACGATCATGACTACGACGGCCAATTAGGGGTAATGAGGGTCAAGTAATATTCAACATGAGAATCACCTGCTGAACTCTCTTTAAGAGAATCTCAGTAAATCCAGTTAGCAAATTGACTTTAAAATAACATGACTACAGATTTGTTTGTGGTCACATATAAATTAATGATGGAAATGATGGAAATGGTTGTTTTTTCAAATATTTATTTAATTGTATAATTCTGTTATTGTTTTACTCTATTAATTTCATTCAAATATTCAAATCACAATAATGAGATGAAGAAAAAAAAATTCTGGTTAGGTTCGGTTGTTTTAAAGGTATAAAATATTGTGTTAGTGTTATTATTCCCTACTGAAATAAACATGCGAGATCAAAGTAAAATCTTACGTATCATAAACTTAAAATATCCACCCACTAAAAATAACTCAAGAAAAACGTTAAACCTTCAACACCTATAGATGAATCATTAAAAACAAAGCATTAATCTTGTTAACACTTGTGTGATAAAGATTAATATACTTAATATAGAAATATTTACTTTTACAAGAAAACAGAAATTCGTACTATCAGAAATTATTTGAAATAAAACTGTAAATTCAAACATACATACATAACATACAAAAATAACAATAAAACACTGCCATCAAGTTTGCCAGAATAATGTTATTATTATTTCCTTCAACAATTTCGTTAATTTTTTTAATTTTCAAATGAAATAAAAATTTAGATTTCTAATTTATTGCGTACCACATGTTTCTTGAATAACCTTCATCTGATACATTTATAGTCGCAAGATTGGAAAACCAAATAATTAAAAAGTGTTTGGGAGCAAGTAAGCCAAAAGGCTTAAATGGGAATTTAAAAAAAATCATATTAGAACTATTTAAAAGTGGGCCATTGAATAAAAACTATATATTTGTATGTGAATCGAAGACATTTTTTTCCCTACAGCCATCATATGATATTACTTCTATAAAGATTTATTATATTGTCTTATCTTTCATAGAATATCAAATAAATACTTCCTCAAATATATTGTGTACCATTGTCTATTCAGGTGAAAAAACAATATCCAATTTTGAAAGCAAGGCAATAATGAAAAATATTTTTACGTAATTATGTCCTTCACTAGGTGTCTGTGGCATTAAATATTACCCATGCTCCTATATATGTTCTCCTTTGGTTTTCGTTTAACAACTTGAGTTCCCCTTAGGCAATCCATTTGAAATTTATAAATAAATTTAAGACGCATATAATCAGGCCAAATTTAATTTTGGACTTTTTCCACTCTGGAGTTATGCCTCTGTTTTAATAGCACAAAGCGGGAGCATTTATGTTTGAAGGCCACATTCTTCAATTATTTTTTTGTATGTTTTTGGTATCCTAACATTTGTGGTCTATTCCTCTGTTCCTCCCAAAGATTCAAAGATATGATAATGGATTATAACTATGCTTTTTTTACACTGCAATAAACAATATTTAATTTAAATCATGGCATCTTCTTTTAGTTGGAAAAGAAATGACAGTAAAGTTTATGACTAACAAAATTCAGGCAAAAACATTTGACTTGATAACTAACGTATTGCACCAACTCACAGCATATCACATAGGGTTATAGAATATTAAAATATATACCATATATGTGACCCGCCATGACATTTCCAGGCTTATGGAGGTAAAACGTCATAAAGAGAAAAACGTTGTCAAAGTGTCGCGTTGCTAAACCGGGCACCTGTCACACCGGCAATTACATTTTCTACTACAGTGCCTATCGCAAAAGATATACATGCTTATAATTTATTATAGATATACTATTTACATATATTTTTAACCATTTATCAGTTATTAAGTGCTATATTCATCTTTTCCCATCAAAGGGTGTTTTGTATCAGTATAACCTCCATGAAAATGCAAAAAACTCATTTTGCCCCAGGTACCTCCATAAGCCTGAAAATCTCATGGCTGGTCACATATATCTATATGTACATAAACTAGTTCACCAAACAACAACAACAAACAGACAAACCTTCTTATATCAAACTCAAACAAACTTCAAGGGGTTTTATTTCAAAATAACCAAGTATACTAGTTATCTGAGGTAAATAAAACCTTAAAAAAACATAAACTTACCAGAGTCAGAGACAACAAGGTTTAATAAACATTTCACACATTCCAGATTTGATTCTAAAATTATACGTTTTCTATAGGAGTTGTTTCCCTTATGACAAACAAAATTGTATCTGTTCTATTTATAACAAAAGCAAGAAAAAGGACAAAGAATTTGAGTATAACTTTCTTATAAAAATAAAAACATATAGGTATCAAATTTAGTGTGCATGAGACATTTCTAGAAAAGTCAAAAGGTTGGAAAGCCAAATAATTGTAAAAGTTTTGGGAGCAAGTAAAGCAAAAGAGCCTAAACCAGATCATCAAAAAGGGCCAAGGTCACTTATGTCTGAGGGAAGAGAACCTTAGTTCTAATAATAATTACATTATCTAGGAACTGTAAATTTCAATTACAAATATATGTAATAAACCATGTCAGTGTCAAAAAACTGTCTACTGAGTGCATGATACCCGGATATAATTTCTAGATATGTGAAAATCATGATAATTTTATATCAATTGAAAATTCAAAAGTTGTTACAACATTTAAATATAATACCGATAATGGAGAAAACATATGTTGTTATACAAGAAATAGGACCCTTTTGACTGCATTAAAGGGAAATAACTCCTATAAAAACGTATAATTTTAGAATCAATTTGGAAATGTGCAAATGGTCTATTGTAAATAGCATATTATCATTACTTACATAGCTCAGTTATCTATATAACAGACTCCCACACAGAGAGCTTTTATAATTGACCATAGTATATATCATATATAGAGCAGAACAAATTGTTAAAAAAAATTGTACATATATACAAACTTAATTAATTCAACAGTTCCCTATCAGATATTGTCAACATTAGAAAGTACAACATCCATTTTCATCAAGAGAATTGGGAAGCAGTCCAGGATTAGGGTTAGGGTTATGGTTTTTAATGCCACTTTCAACAATATTTCAGCTATATAGTGGATGTCAGTTTTATTAATTAAGAAAACCAGAGTACCTGGAGAAAACCAACGACCTGTCTTTGACAAACTTTATCACATAATGTTGTATCGAGTACACCTGGCCTGAACAGAATTCAAACTCACAACGTTAGTGGTGATAGGCACTGATTGGATAGGTAGTTAAAATCCAACTGCCATACGATCACGTCTTCGAAGGCCCTCAGGCAAGCTGTCCAGAGTTGAAAAATACAAATAAATGTAGTATTATTCAGAAACAAACAATTCAAAGATTTAATTTCTCGATTGACTGACATGTACTGTATATATTGGAATAAATTATCAGAAAATACCTTGGGATTTTTTGCTTAACATATGAGATTAAACAATATGTTAACCTCTATTTTCAGAGAGAGAAAAAATCAGAAATGTCAGAAAAAATACCATCAGTATCAGATTTAATTCGATCTCAGTTAGTTTTTAATAATTCTCACTGATCATTACCAATCTTAATTTCCCCAATATAAAAAAACGACCACCTCACTTAAATTATACTATTTACCAAAAAGACATTTTTACAACCTTTTTGTACTCAACCATATGTACATTTGTAACTTATATTCTTAAGATTTATTTAATATCTTCTGATATTGTTGACAAAGACATAGCAATATATTAGAAAAAAGATCAAATGACTTATGTATTTTCTTAAGAATAAAGTTATGAAAAAATGGTGTGTTTTTGGTAGTAGATTTATTATAAAGTATCATTGGTTTTTCTAACTATTGATAGCATATTGGATGGGTGAATCAAGGTATCTTAATTTCTATTTGTATAAGTAAGATTACATTACGTTTAGTAAAGTTAAATTAATTTGCCTGAATGAGGATCATGCTACAGAATTATTGAAAACACAAGTCTTGGGGGTTTATTTCCTGCCAAAATATGTAAATTAGTTACAGATATGTAACAAAGGTAGATCATTCATCAGTATTGTACACATTAACTTGCTACATCACCATAAAAAACTAATATCATTACTTAACTGTGAAATTTACAGAAAAACAACATACCATATTAAACTACAGTATGTAATATTGTTCTATCACTGGCCACATATTGATGATAAGCGATGGAATCCTCGTACATATAATGAAGACATTGCATAAATAAGTGACAAAGCTTTGACAAGTACATTGTATGAAAATATGGTACATATACACATGCAAGATCAAAAAGAAAAATGATATGAAGTCAACCTGATTTCATACTGACAACTCAAACACAACAATCTGTTTCTATGCCCAATGATTCTTGTCCTACTAATTCTAGTTTTATTTCAGTAGTTTAGATATGATATACAATATGTCATTTGTGTTCAACTTATTTTCAAATACTCTAACAAGCAGTGTATATGTATAAAGTTGAATGTTGAAATCCCTTTGAGAAGAATGTATAGGATCCGAATCCGAAAGGACTTTTATTTAAAGATCTACGTAATTTCTCCCTTTTGGGTCCCTACCTTTCCCTCCCTATGGAGGATCAACTTCACTTCTATAAATCTGAATCTACTTTTCCTAAGAATCATCCCTACCAAGTTTTGCATCCATTTGCTTGAGCAGTTTTGCAGAAGAGGATTAAAGTGTGAAAATCAAACATCAAATGACCAACTATGGATGGCTAAATTTAACCTTTATCACATAAGTGTTCCTATGTACTCTTAAAACAAAGTATAATAACTCTTCTATGACCAATAATTGACACTCAAATCATTTGCGTTTTCTGTTGGTTTTATAGATTAAACAATACATTATAATTGTGAATACTGATACAATATTAAATTATCAATAATAATTGTCATGGTTACTATAAACAGATAGGTTCGAGCAATCTAAAATATGTCAGTATCAAAGTGTTTACATTTCACTGATTTTTGTGTGGTGTTTTTTTCTCTCAATTTATGGATTGAATGACCCAAAAAATTTAATTATGACATGAAATATAGAGATTTCCAAATGAAACAAAAACTGTCATTTCACCCTGTGAAATAAAAAACGTTAATTTCAGTGTGACGTCACAGTACAAACATTGTCACAATTGAAAATACCATTGCGCATCAGATAATGATAAAACCGGTTTCTTTTTTAAACATTTCATTACCACAAACAAAACTGTAAGATCTGTGTAATAAATAATTTAATTACTCTTGCATTCCAAATATTGAAAATAAATCACTCATAACAGAACAATGATGACAATTCACTCATGCGCTGACAATGCATTTGTGAATTACTGTTCCGTTACTCTTGATTTACTTTTGATATTTGGAATTCAAGAGTAGTTATGCTATAATTAACAACTTCATAGTACATTTCGCAATGGTAAATCTGATCTTTGAAAATATTCAGTTGGGACACAAAACTGCCAAGCATAATGCTTCATATGTCCCTGCAAACATTGAAAGCCTAGATAATGATTTCACATTGTTTTAAGAAGTGTCAGGAATATAATTGACCAATGAACATTAATTGTTTGAACAGTAGTCCTCCTCTTATAAGACAACACTTTCTGCAATAGAAAATGACCTTAACACGAGGGACAGACTCTCTTAAGGGGGACAATTTAGTAGTACTTCACTATAAAATGGCCACAGTTTACCATAATATGAGACGGGCACAACCTGTTTGAAGGACGAAGTCCTATAATTTTAAGAGGGAGGCGTGAAAAGGGAATGTATTATTTTTTTCCCCAAGTACTTTTTAAAGTTTTTTTTTTAATTATTTGGCTGGAGTTATCTCTCTTTGACTTATGGCTGTTCCGTTCATTTTACCTACACCGCTCTTCCGTCGAAAATCTCGTAGAAAGAGATTTTTTAATTAGAATTTTATTTCGATTAGAGTAAATAATTAAAGAAATGGGAATTTTTCATTGAAATATATATTTTTTGCATTTCTAAATATCAATTGATCTATTTTTAAAACTTCCGGTGAAAAGATATTTGGCTATGAATAGATACATAGAAAAGGAGAAAAAATCGTACAGCCTACAGTTAAAAGGACTTTGTCCTTTATTAGTGTATCTGAAATCTGGCTTGAAAAGGGGAATGGCCTTTGGTGGGATTGGCCTGATAAGAGAAGTGGCTTGATAAGAGGGTTAGCTTTTGATGGGAGTGGACTATATAAGATGGAGACTACTGTAATATGTAATAATGGAGCTATAAAATAGTATGTTTACATATTGATGTTTTACAATATTCAGTTACATGTATGTATGAATAATACTCATTTAATTATTAACAATCATATAAATAAATGCATACATGTATTAATGGCTGCAATAATGAACTCGGTATTGATAAATGTAAAACCAAACCAAAGGTAAATCTGTACATACTAGATAACATTAAATAGTGTGATATCATTAGTACAATGTAAGGTTTAAAGCATAAATTAATACCTCGTAATGATTAAACATTCCTGGTTTTCTAACTTTGGGGGAAAAACATTCACCTTTTAAGGGGTTGGGGCCTATTTTTTTCTCTCTTTATTTCCTGTCACCATAATTTATAGAGAAAAAAAACTTATCCTGAAAGATGGAAAATATAATAATAATCTGTACCTGCAGTTTTCAAAGAAATGTTTGGTAAAATTGTAAAAAATTACCGATTTTTCGTGTTTTGTGTGAAAAATATTTCCTGGTTCATGAAAAAAAACAGACCCCCCCCCCCCCTTCAAAAGTTAAATGGTCGATCCCTTAACGAAACAAATAACAAATGTAACTTTTCTTTTCATATTAACTATTGTTCTGAAGTAGATAATTTATCAGTATTAAGTTCTTCAGTACTTTCTTCTTCACTTGATTTTTCTTGTATGTTGGGCATTGGACTAACCACAGGTTGATTACTATCTTGTCTCTGCCACATTGCTCTTGCACGAATATCTTCCAACGACTCATATTGATTCGTTCCCCTTGATTTTCTAAACTGCATGTCATGTAGATAGATGGCACTGTAACTCATGTCATGTGACATCAATTCGATTGTTCCCTCGTCGTAATTTCCACGTAAACTTATTGAATTTTGTCCTGTAGCGTTAATACTTCCATCGCTGCTCTGCATACTGCTAAATATTCCTGACCCAGAGCCTCCTAATGGACCCTCTATGTGAGATAATCCTCCTCTCAGACGATGTTGTACACCAGAGGCTTGACCAGATATCTGACCAGGGAACATGGTGCTCTGCATAGTAATACTAGAAGCTAAACTGTTATACTGAAAATAGACAAATAGGTCATTTTTCAACAAATCAATATTATTCTATGGAATGAAGCATAATTCAGTGAGTGAGTGATTGTTGTTTAACGTAAAATGAGCAATTTTTCAGCCATATCATGGCGAAAACAAGTTATATTTCGATGAGATAATGATGATATCCACTTTGTACTAGCCCAACCTACTTAGTTGAATTTTCATAGTGATAGCTCACTGAAACAACAGTCTGTGAGTAGACATATCGCTTCACTCACACATTATCCTGATTCCGAGCCGATTTTATAGTCTTGGTTTGACCTGACCCGGGCTTGAATCCATGATGTACAGTAGCCAAGGTGAGCATGCTAACCATTTCACCACCAATATGGTTCAGCATAATTCAGTAAAAACAAACTTGGATATGGTAAATACCTTTAGAAGCTAATTTTGACAATTTATTTGGACTACAATTTATTTGTTACTCACCCCTAAACCTAGACCTGTGGTGTTGACTGATGGTAGCATTCCTAATGACACACCAGCAAATCTTGACATCATTATCCCTCCATCACCCTGTACAATACTGGGGGATACTATTTCTTTCTGAACTGTTGAAAACAATAATACATGTATGTATGGATATAAATACACTTAAAGACAAGAGTAGTGGTCTTTAAGCAACAGATACTACCTTCTTAGCTAGTAATAAATAAACTAGGAGCATTCACAAATGCTGCTATTTTACTGTCCATGCTTATGTTTAGTTCATTTTTGTGATAGTAAATTAAGAGTGGAAGAAAATCTGTGTAGAATTTTTCTTGTTTGTTTATATCAGTATTACCAAAGAAGATCCAATTTTTTTTAAGTAAGAGGGTTGGGATTCCATTACCCGGTTTAACCCTGCCACATTTTTGTGTCTGTCCAAAGCTGATATGTAGCTGTTGGTTTTCTTCATATTGGTTGAATCATTCACCATCACAGTTTAACTTTCTTTTCATAACTTGTCAATTATATAACAGGATTTACAACTACCTATGCAATCAGTGCATATCACCATTAACATTGTGAGTTCGAATCCCGCTCATGGCAAGTTGTACTCGATACAACATCATGTGATCAAGTTTGTCAGTGACTTGTGATGGTTTTCTTCAGGTACTTTCCTCCACCAATAAAACTGACCACTACGATATAACTGAAATATTGTTGAAAGTGGCGTTAAACACCATTACCCTAACCCCAACCCTAAAAGAAACAATTGATCAGTTAATATCTAGTATATCTAAAATTTACCTTGAGATTTGACAGAGTGTACAAAGGTGTTACGATTCCCTGCTAGCTTCCATTCTGGATTTGTCATCTAAATACAGAAAGATAATATAAATTGTAAAAGTAAAGAAAGTAATGATATTCAACTATCTTAATTTGAAACTTTCTTATGTTTGAAATTAATTTCACTTCTAAAATGAATTACACAATGTTATAACATATATATCATAATGAAAATAACTTTTTCTCAATACAGGACATATAATGTAGCAGGATAATACTGTCAAAACTGGTGTAGAATTACTTATAGATTATGATAGTGTTTTTTAACACTGACACAGCATATACAACAAATGGAGCAGGAACTGCTTACCCATCCAGAGCACCTGAGTTTAACCCTGGCTTTTTAGTGGAGTTCGTTATGTGCAGTCTTTAGTTTTCTGTATAGTTTTTTGTGAACCACTGCTCGTCTTTTTGTCCCTTTTTATTTGGACTTTTGTCTGCCCTTTATATAATATTTCACTGACATCTATTTCACAGGATTGAAAACTAAATACAATTGTTGTTACTTCCTTGTTTTAATATATTCTGACTAATTCCCATTTTCTTTTCATTGTGTCGTGCACTGAATTTTCATGGTTAAGGAGTATAAAAACCATAAAAATAAATTACATTATCAAAGACATAATGGTGGCTTTTTGGTCGAGTCTAAATCCACTTTAAAAACTGATTGGCATAAATGAAAATTTAACATTTTTTTTTCTTGCAAAAAAAGTTACAAAATGTTGATGTCACACATATTACATACTCCTATGATTACATACTTTCTACATATCTTAAAAAACAACAGCAACAAAACATAAGCTTACTGGTCTCCCAACTTACATGAAAATGCATAAGAGATAATTCTGTTTTTCCTCCTTCTGACTGGTTTTCTTTACTTGGTTCATCATCAGCATTGGGCATCCACTGTAAAACAAGATAATGACCAGTACTGCAAATTGTGCATTATAAACACTCTTTTGATTGGATAAACATTTGATAAACATTTCTGAGTACTACACAAAATAATCTAAAACATTGTATATTTTATTACATCAGTAGATGAAAAGTGAAAAGAAGTTGCTATTTTTTGTCAAATCAAGAGACTTAACCCCATAACAGAAAAAGTATCAAATTAAACTTGGCCTGCCTTTTATGGTTCTTGATCTTGCATGTAAAGTTAAAATGATTTGCTTATAGGAACTTGTTATTGAGCAGAAACCAAAGGCAAGATGTTTGTTCAGATAAAAGTTTGTACGGACATGGGTAAAAATTAATTCTTCAGACACTAGCAGCAAGCACAAAAAAACAATGCACTCGAGTGGGAAGCTATTTCTTACATAACTTTCTATCAGAATACATCTAATTTGTAATATAGATTAAATCACTAGATTCCCACATCCCATATTGTAGCTACCAGTACATGTTGGTAACTTGAATGTTCTATGTTAAATTTCAAAGGGTCTTGTAGTTGAGGAATTTAAAACATATAATTTGTTCAAGCTACGATATAGCTGTAATACTGTTGAAGTTGGCATTAAACACCAATCAATCAATCAATGTTCTTTTAATGGAAGCGAAAATGGACTTTTATTTACATAAATGAGTTTCAACCATCCACACTTTTTACCTGAGGATTTCCATGCTTCTTAATATCCATTTGAGCAAAAGAACACACATCTCCAACACCTGCCACATCCACAGTAAAGTTACGAAAGAAATCGACTATCTGTAGAGACTGATGGCGTAGTGAGAAACACAGGATGAATGGTGTAGCAAGGGGACTAAATAATTCTTCTAAAAGGTATGACTGTAATAATAAATACATATGTAAACATTGTAACAAGGGGACTAAATAACTCTTCTAAAAGGTATGCCTGTAATAATAAATACATATGTAAACATTGTAACAAGGGGACTAAATAACTCTTCTAAAAGGTATGACTGTAATAATAAATACATATGTAAACATTGTAACAAGGGGACTAAATAACTCTTCTAAAAGGTATGCCTGTAATAATAAATACATATGTAAACATTGTAACAAGGGGACTAAATAATTCTTCTAAAAGGTATGACTGTAATAATAAATACATATGTAAACATTGTAACAAGGGGACTAAATAACTCTTCTAAAAGGTATGACTGTAATAATAAATACATATGTAAACATTGTAACAAGGGGACTAAATAACTCTTCTAAAAGGTATGCCTGTAATAATAAATACATATGTAAACATTGTAACAAGGGGACTAAATAACTCTTCTAAAAGGTATGACTGTAATAATAAATACATATGTAAACATTGTAACAAGGGGACTAAATAATTCTTCTAAAAGGTATGACTGTAATAATAAATACATATGTAAACATTGTAACAAGGGGACTAAATAACTCTTCTAAAAGGTATGACTGTAATAATAAATACATATGTAAACATTGTAACAAGGGGACTAAATAACTCTTCTAAAAGGTATGCCTGTAATAATAAATACATATGTAAACATTGTAACAAGGGGACTAAATAACTCTTCTAAAAGGTATGACTGTAATAATAAATACATATGTAAACATTGTAACAAGGGGACTAAATAACTCTTCTAAAAGGTATGCCTGTAATAATAAATACATATGTAAACATTGTAACAAGGGGACTAAATAACTCTTCTAAAAGGTATGCCTGTAATAATAAATACATATGTAAACATTGTAACAAGGGGACTAAATAACTCTTCTAAAAGGTATGCCTGTAATAATAAATACATATGTAAACATTGTAACAAGGGGACTAAATAACTCTTCTAAAAGGTATGACTGTAATAATAAATACATATGTAAACATTGTAACAAGGGGACTAAATAACTCTTCTAAAAGGTATGCCTGTAATAATAAATACATATGTAAACATTGTAACAAGGGGACTAAATAACTCTTCTAAAAGGTATGCCTGTAATAATAAATACATATGTAAACATTGTAACAAGGGGACTAAATAACTCTTCTAAAAGGTATGCCTGTAATAATAAATACATATATACCATACAAAATAATCATATGGAAAATTTATGAAACCATATCAAATTTCATCTTATTCTATCTCCAAATGTAGCATTTCTTACATTATTCAACAGTCCACATCATGACTAAATCTGGCCCAAACCTTTATACAAATATTACAGTGAATCATTGTCGGGAGATAATGTTTTATAAATAGTATTTGTATTTATTTATGCATACTGGTGTCCAACACGATTACCATGTCAGATGATGTTCGTGTCGCTTAACAGTAACACAATGGGTATTGCAGGTGAAACAGGAACTGCTAACCCTTCCATAGCACCTGAATTCCCCCTGTTTTAGTGGGGTTTGTGTTGCTCAATCTTTGGTTTTCCCGTTCGTGTTTTGTAGATCATTGTCCTTTTAATTTTGGCCATTATGTTGTCTGTCCTTCTTCAATTTACGGCTTCTGATTACCATTTTGGTATCTTCAAACTTTTCTTCAAAAATAAATGTAAGAAATTGCAGAAGAAATTTTCTAGATTCCTAGTGTCAGTTGAAACACAGAGATGGTATGGCAACTAGACCTATTTTTTTATCATTATTATTATAATTTGGCCAAAAGCAAACAATTGAACATTCAAAACTGTTGCTTTATAATGTCATATAATGCATGAAAACAATATATTAAAATAACGAACATTAACATACAAGAGATATACAATCAGAAATAAATAAATTTGTCCAAGACTTACCACTTTATATTGAAATAGCAGTGAAAATTCATCCCTGATGTTCTGCTTGTGAGCGTTTCCTTTCCAACTGTCAGGCATGTAATGTATATGTGCTAAAATATTCCTCATGAGAATCTCAGGGCAGTAAATCATGTGCTGAAAAAAACCATAATGATTTGTTGATGAAATATTGTCTGTATTTCTTGTTAATGGTTTGGTTTATGGTGTTTAACGCCACTTTCAACAATATTTCAGTTATATTATAACCTGGTTTGGTACAACTTACGCTTTTCATAAAACGCTTTGCAGTTTATTATGCGCAAACTGCCCCAAATGAGGTTATATCGAATAAACTGTTCAAAAATTTGCCATATTCCTTAAATATTATTTAGGTCATGTTTGTAGCTAACTTAACTGACAGTAGATATTTATAACTTCCACTGCATCAACATTAACAAAAATACTGGTTTCAACTGCAATATACAAAAGCACAAGCACAACCAGCTGCAAGTTTGTACAGGAATTTAATTTAGAGACATTTTTTTTAAAGAAGATTGTTGCAATCTTTGATGCAAGTCCAACTTCGAAAACATTTAAGCAAATTACTAGACTAGAAATACAAAACACTTTACCTGTAGGTTTTCAAAGCTGGTTAATATGTGTTTCAGTGGACCAAACATTTTGCATAGAACATAATGAATATGGAGTTGACATACAACCAATAACAATTAAACATAAAAATAACATACCTCATCAGGAATCAGAACTCTACAACCAGTTACAATTAAACCTAAAAAATAAAATATATAATTATTATGTATGGTTTTATTACAATCCTGATGATATATTTTTTGTTTCTTTAAAATCATTGGAATATGTTTTTTAACTTACCCTTCCAGAGCACCTGAGTTTTCCCCAGGTTATTAAAGGTGTTCGTGTTGCTCGATATTTAGTTTTATGTGTGATGTTTTGTAGATCGCTGTTTGTCCTTTTGTCCTTTTTCTTTTGGCCATTGTATTATCTGTCCTTCTTCGATTTGCAGCTTCTGTTATCTTCAAACTTTTCTTAATGTGGTTTACAGAAAAGATTGTTTATAACGAATTGATGTAGACCATAGTTATTGGTACAGTGACCTCCCCTCCCCCCACCTTATAAGGCCTCTATCAACCAAAGACCACCCCTCTTATCAGGTCAGATTTCAGATGCACTTAAATAGTATAATACTACTACAAAAATTGCCCCTCTCAAGAGAGGCCACCCACCTATAAGGCCACTTAACATTGCAGAAGGGGTGGCATAATAAGTGGGGGACTACTACAACCATCATTTATTATGAAAGAAAAGTTACTTCCCTTGTTAGTTATTGTATGTGACTTTGTGTTTTGATTGTTGTCAACTGTTTTACTACATTACCTATTGTTCTACTCTTGAAAACTCATTCCTTTGAATTTCTTGTGACTTTTATAAATAAAATATGCATCTACTAATGAAACGTAAATATTTCCAACATGAAAAAAACATTTCTCCAAATCAATATAACAGGTTGGTAGCCAGGTTTTTTCAATGGGGTTCAATAAGCTCATGATGGGAGATGGTCTTGCAGTAAGGGGTCAGAATCCAGACATTAACAGTCTTAGTTCAACTGTAATCCACATTTGAATAGTAGTAATTCAGCCAAAAATAGTCATACATGGTTTTCAATGGGGAAGAGTTTTCGTAAGAACCCCCCCCCCTCCCTTCTCCTGCCCACAGGTGTGTATAGTATACCTGCTATTGTCATCACAGTAAATATATGTTCTACAGCTAATACATCTTCATCAATTATAGCCAACAAAACCAATACAGCTCCTATACTGCCAGCAAAGAAAGCTATATATCTGTAATAATAAATATAAATTTCATAGTTAGTACAGTGAAAACTGTTTAAACTGAACCTCCTTAGAACGAGCTTTTGTATTTGGAATAAAAAGGTGTTTGGTTTATACAGGTTAAATTAACAAAGACTTCATATGTCATTGGGATTTTATTTAAAGTTCTGTTTATACAGGATTCAGGTTATTCAAGGATCTGTTTAGACAGGTTTCACTGTACATCAACATGTGACAATAAAAACTGTAAATGATTGATATCCTTAGAGAATAAATATTTGAGAATCAGGATCAACATAGTGTTTGAACACTTGAACTCATTTGGGAATCATGATCAACAGAGTGTTTGAACAGTTGAATTAATTTGAGAATCAATATCAACAGAGTGTTTGAACAGTTGAACTCATTTGAGAATCAGGATCAACATAGTGTTTGAACAGTTGAATTAATTTGAAAATCAGGATCAACAGAGTGTTTGAACAGTTGAACTCATTTGAGAATCAGGATCAACATAGCGTTTGAACAGTTGAATTAATTTGAGAATCAGGATCAACAGAGTGTTTGAACACTTGAACACATTTTCCCGTCTTTCTTATTTGTTATTGAAGATGTCATGCCAATCAAACAGAGTACATGATCATGTCTACATGATACTTACTTAGCCAGTATAATCACCAGTGGAGATGTAAATGTATTCAGATACATGTTGGCAGCTTCATAACCCCGATTTAACCTATAAAAATTAATTATAAAGATTTTAAAATTCATCCAATATGATGTAGGAAGCTGCAGCTGTTAATTCTAAAAGTACAATCAATCTCCCTATACAATCATATAACCTATAAAAATATACTTCAGTAGTCTTCCTCTTATAAGTCCACCTCTTCTGAAATTAAAAAGTGACCATATAAATGGGGTGGCAGCTCTTGGGAAGGAAATTGTTTAGTATTTTCCCATTGACATAGATTTATATCTCATATTAAAATAATTTTACCATGGTTGTCAATATTTATCCTATAGTAGAATTGTTCTTATAACTGGTTATGCAAATATTTTAAATTCATAAAATGTATTTTTCAGAATCCCCACCTGTAGCTGATTATTCCAATAGACATAATATAATGAACAAACAGAAAACTGGTGACCTATAAAACCAGAAATCTTTAGGACAAGGATTAAACTCTACATTGTCTTAACTTAAATATTACAGATACTGTGAATTCATTTAATTTCGTTGGTACCAATTTTCGTGGATTGGGAAAAAAGGCATTTCGTGGGATAGTTAAATTCGTGGATTGCCGATTACAAAAAATAAAAAAAAAGGTTTTGAAATACTTAAATTCGTGGATTTTCACTTCAAATTCGTAGATTTTGTGTGTCGCGATTCTACGGTAAAGTGTTCATTTTAAGTAAATTTATAAGTACGCCAAACAAATATGGATCATTGTTGTACATGATCAGCTTATTACAATTTTGATAACTATTTGATTGCATAATTAATACTTCCTTGAAGAATTAAATTAAATCAATAACATCCAATCAGAAATAATTTGTAATCGAAAGTTGATCAAAAGATAAGAAGCAATGTTTGCATCCCAAGCCGTGAATCTACTCATTGAGCAACTTGTCATAAATACCGGGAAAAAAATGGTTTCTCTCATAACACAATGTCTCTACAACAGTGGTTAAAGTCTGGTAGCGTTAAGGTGAAAGCTCCCGTTACGCCGGGACTGCCTGATCCATCAAAAGGGTATGTTTTTTGCTAAACTTCACACTAGGAGTCAAAACTTAAATTATAATGTACTCTACGGGAACATGATATGCCATAAATGATACAAATAAAAAAGTTGCATTAAACGGAAAAGAAAAAGGTGTGAAATTTTATGGCACAGCAGTTAAACATCATGTGTCAAAAAATTAAAATCCTGACCTCCGGGTGTATATGATACCAGTATACCGACCGTTAATCCGATCACCATTAAACTTTACGATTGTCAATCAAAATGTTTACACAGCAATTATAAAAGGCGACAATAATGTTAGTATTATCGATTGAAATTTTACCAAAAATGTTTTGTATTTATTTGTATTGATGTTATATGTACAAGCAATTTAATTTCTTTTTGCTAATTTATCCTTTATTTTTCTTTATTAATCAACACTTCATTAAACAGTACAAAAATATCCGAAGTTATTACCGCAAAATGTTTTCATAAATGTCACAACAATAAACAATTTATTCCAAGAATTTACATGTTTATCAATCACAATATAACACACAGGTACATTTATTTTAGATTCACAAGACATGCATTACAATTACATCATGTAACAATGTTGAATTACCTACATGGCTACAAACGTTTGTGTTGTCAAAACCTTGCTTACCGCCAAACGGAAATCAAATGGTCATTTTTCGTCGAACATTTAAATTCGTGGATTGATGGCACCCACGAAAACCACGAAAATTGGTATACCACGAATAAAAATGAATTCACAGTAGTACATATAGCCTTTTGACCTGGTGAGAAAAAATCATTGATTTCAGACAAATATTGGATGCATGACACCAAGTGATAATAATATACACTTATTGACTGGGTATGAGGGTAATAGCCCTTTTCTTGTCCCCAAGGTACCAACTATTGTCCGAGACAACGCTGAGGACAATAGTTGGTACAGAGGGGACAATAAAAATGCTATTACCCGAATATCAAGTCTATAAGTGATTTATTATACTGAACAACTGTGCAATTCAAAATTCTAAATTGTAGGTACTTTTCTGATGGATTTCTAGTCTACTATATTAGTGCTTTTTAAAACTAATACATTTTCATGTGTGTGTATTTGTAGAAGAAATTACTAAAAATAAACCATTTTTTATTTAGTTCGTTCTTTTTTGTATGGATATTGACATTTGTCCTCTATTAGAGGGTGATAGGATCATTCCACTATATACGTTATTTAATTTAAATCAATGAGATAAATTATTTAGAAAAGTCCGGGAAATATGATTGCTGAAATTACCACAGGGGGGAATAGTCATTGTTTACTTGTTGTCTGCCGTCTCAGTACATTAGCTCACGCAATGAAAGTCAGAGGACTTGCATGACGTCATTTAATTTAAACCAATGAGATGAATGATTTAGAAAAGTCCGGGAAATATGATTGCTGAAATTACCACAGAGGGGAATAGTCCTAATATTTTTGACCGGCACCACCGGGGGAATAGTCATGCAGTTGATTTTAGGATGCACTAGCAAAACTACTGTCATGTTTTTATAAAGGAAAAAAGATAGTGAAGTATAATAACAATACCTGACATGACCTTTACAGAACAAGTAAGCTAAAAAGTCATTCTTTGTAGGTGACGGGAAATAAAAAGGATGAAAAATACCAGATGGAAGGAGTTCTTTGTGTCACATACTAGTAAAATAAATAAAAAATACTGACCTGGCAGTAAATTCATGATCTAGCTCATTCAAATGTCTGACATAAATCCTGGCATAATTTGACCTGTAATATATAAATAATATTTTTATATTAATTCTTATTTATTTATTTAACAAGAAAACTGAAAATTATTTTATTCTGACTTTTAATTATGTTTATTATGCATACAAGTATGAAACATGAAAGTTCAAAATATATTAGTGTTAAGTTTGGACAGATCACTGCAAGATTGTCTTGTTCACTCTCAATCTGACACGCAAGTCTGCATCCAATTCCATGTTTATTAAATATTTGTTTACAGTTTGTGAGTTTCAACCATCTTTGATCTTCCTAATAGATCATCATGACTATGTAGTACATAGATTTTTGACATAATTTACCCCTTTGATATCATCAAACTTTCATTGACAATAACCAAATCAATAATGATAAAACTTTACTTACAAACAAAAAATAATAATAATCAGCTTAATTTCCCAAAATTGTTTGTGCCTGTCTCAAGCAGGACCTGGATTTCCAACGTCATATGTCATTGTCTTTTTTTTTTGTTCAATGATTTAAGGTGAGAGGTGATTGTTTGTTTCTTTGATATTGGTGGAATTGTTGACAATCACCATTTAAACTTTCTTTTCATAAACATAGAACAAGTCTGAGTAGAGATAGAAACAGATTGATTTGATTTGATTTTTGTTGCTTAACGCCACTTTCAGCAATATTTCAATTATATCATGGCGACCAGTTTTAGTGGTGGAAGAAGCCAGAGTATCCAGAGAGAATCACTGACCATGGGCAAGCAACTGGCAAAGTTTATCACTTGTGGCTGCGAGTCGAGTGTAGCCTTTTTTGTAATTTACAAAGCCGGGCGCGAACCCACGCCGTATTGGTGATAGGCTTATATGAGTTGTTAGGTAATCCAACTACCTAACTCATTGAGCCACCCACGTCCTTGAAATATTTGTTGAAAGTGGAGTTAAACACCATTGATTAAGTTTGAGAAGGTAGACAAACAGTCTAAAGACTTACCATCGTCTACTTCCAAGTACATTAGGTTGTCTCTTAATAAGCTGTAAGTAAGAAAAACATTTGTAATAACAAGGCCACAAATTTGAACTAGAGCATCTCCAAAGAGTCAACCAATCATTGACACAATCTTTTAGCTGGTTAGAAAAAATTGTAAGGTTATTATAAAGGGTTGGTCACTTTAATGACTAGAATACTGAACCGAGCAATCTTGAGTGAGTGAGTGATTGTTGTTTAATGCCAAGTAAGAAATTGTTCAGCTATATGAAGTAGAGAACAAGTTACATTTCAACGAGATGATGATGAGGTCCGTTTTGTACTGGACCAACATGCTTAGCTGGATTTTCAATTTGCTATCTCAATGAAACAACAGTCTGTGGGTAGAGCTGTCACTCCACTCTGACATATTGTTCTGGTTACGAGTCAACCAGTCTTTGCTCTAACTCCCCTAATGCTATGTGCTTAGTGAAGAAGCAACAAATACCATTTTCACAGTTTTTGATTTGACCCGACTGGGGCTTGATCCCACAAACTACTGCGTTCAAGGCAAGTAGAAACGAGAATATAACACAGTTTTTATATGTATATTGTTACTTATATCATCTTTATTAATTACACAAGATTTTTATACTTAACATAAAAATCACACAAACCTCAGCATATCTGAAAAAAGAGTATAAAATCTGCCAAAGAAATATAAGTGGACACAGTACAAAGTTGGCTATTCCTATCCATAGAATTCTTTGTGATAAACTGAAAAAAAAACAAAAATCAAATCAAATTTAATTATTATTATTTTTATCTATTGTATTTTTTAATTGAAATAGTGTACCCAAATCTTCAAAGAGAGAGTGATTGTGGTTTCACACCATGTGAGCAATTTTTCAGCTATATCACGGCAAGAATAAGAAACATTTCGATGATGATGATGATGTCGTCGTCCTCATTATTGACGATGATTACAGCAACGGTGATGATGAGATGACGTATGCTTTGTATCAGTTAGATCAACATGCTTAGTTGGATATCTATAGTGCTAGATCACTGAAAGAACAGTCCAGGTTTGACATCTTATTTCACTCTGGCAAAATAATCTGATTCCGAGCCAACCAGTCTTTTCGCTTACTACTCAATCCTGCATGCTTAACGGAGAATCAACAAAAATCGATTTCATAGCCTTCAGTTTGACCCGAAAGAGCTCGAACCCATAATTAACTGCACTCAATCCTATTAATGATTCATCCGAATAGTTTGTACATATTCATGCTTGTATTGTCTTAATGAATTACTTAATAAAATATGTTTACACTAACTGCACTCAAGGCGAGCATGCTAACCGTTACTCCACTGATGAGGTTGACATTATTAAATGTTTATAACTTACAACTGTGATAAGTACTCTCTTCTATGTTTATGTTTGTATTCCTCCTTTAGTTTCCAGTTGTTCTCAAATGGTGACCAAGGTCCCCCTGTAATAAAAAGTATCCATGTTTATATATGATATATTGAAGAGGAATATATATTACATGTTAAAAATGTATGCTTTTACATATTAAAGCCTCAAGCTTAGAGTAAAATATATACTATCGTTGATCTGTTTCTCAGAGAAACATCACATCGATAGCAAATCCTGGGGTGTGAGTTGCGATGTGATATCCATTTCAAGCAAAACATATTAATGATAGTATGTATATTGAGGATTTGTCAGTGATGCTAACATAGGGTTATAAAGTCATGTTAGAAATCAACGATAATATTTGTATCACTCTTGTCATTTGATAATAGATATTATCACATGTATTAAAGGTCATCGATAAAGTTCCCTATCATTGATTTGTCTTCAAAAGATTAACATCAGGTTTAAAAACTAGGTGCTCATCTGAGGTTCCATTCCTCATTACTTTTTTTCTGGAATACCCCTTACCATCATTTAAAAGTGGCATGCACATCTTAAATGTGACCCTAATAACTGTGTATAGGTTTGAAATCATTTAGTTGTAAAGCAGGAGTTTATTACACCAAGTAGCTACTCTCTTTCCCAGTCCACCTGCCATTTCACCATACATGCTATATTATTAACAGAATAATTGAACAGAATAAAAGCATACTTACAAAATAATATAATATCTAAATTGTATTTTAATCCTGTACTAAGAAAGGCACTGGAAATAAAACAAATATGGGCATATTAATTATATATCTATAATTCAACTGTACAGATCAACAGATATTTCAGAACTTCTCAGAAACCTCTGGCATTACTAGCTAGCTACTAGTAAAACAAATCTGATGCTCAGTGGTTTCAAAAGAAACATGCTGGTCCAGGTCATCTCATAATATATTTAAAGCAAAATTGAATAGTCTCATTTCAAATGATGATGTACCATAAGCTACCAGTAAATTTTTCCTAAATCTTTTTTGTATATTTATTACAATGTTCTTCTTCTTGTGTAGCTTTTTATATAGATTGTATTTTACAATGTTTGTTTTAATATCAATGAGGGCCTCAGGGAAGATTAGTTATTAACTAACTGTGTAACCCTCTATACATAAAGAATTTATTATTATTATTATCATTTCGGATAGCACTTTCCCAAAATTTGTAATGCAAATGTTCCAATAGGCATGAAATTCACCAAAGTTAGACTTCATAATGACATTTAGATATTTCTACAATCCATAAACTTTTGCATTACACAATGCTTTTTGATGTGATCAGCCATGATACTCGAGATCATTTTTACGAAGCAAGAATAGACTTCATGCACGAAGAACCTTAAAACTTTAAATATGGTGGAAGAAAATATCCATGAAATCTTTTTTCAAATTTTTTAAAAGCAGTTAAATATTTTTTAAATACTGCAGTGTTAATCTAGAATGAGCAACATAAAATGTGAAAATGACAGTGAAAATCCATAAAGAGTCCGTCCGATGTAGACGGGATTGCAACTATGCTACAACTTAATTCTGTACAGTCAAACCTGTATATAAAGGCACTCAAGGATACCTGAAAATGTGGCCTTTATGAGCAGTTGCCCTTTATATACAGGTTAAAATTATATGCACTATTCATTAATGGGAAAAATAAAACTGTCCTTTATAGACAGTGATTTGCTATATAGAGGTGCCCTGGCAGGTTTGACTGTATATCAATTGTTTATTCTCATGACATCATCTACTGGTAAACTGTAACAACTTACTACTGTCCAATGAATGGTAACCTAAATGTCACTGGTATCACAGATTTGTTGACCATAGCTATCATGTAATTCTTGAATCTCAATATTCTATGGTAAATATCTGGAATATAATGGAAAAACAAAAAATACCACACTGTCTGAACAGTTCCAAAATCCAATTGAAAATCATAGAAACATAGTTAAAATATATACCTCTATTAGGGGAAATCACTACATTCAAATTAATGGGAGAAGTGACTTCTCTTTCAGAGAGCTCACAGGGAGAAGTGGAAGACAACAGAGAGAAGTGGGGAGACTTCTGGGAGAAGTTAATGGCGATTAATAATAGGCTAATACAGAATTAAGGAAATCAGAATAAAATTAAGATCATAAGTTATTCTCAAATATTCTCTAAATATAAGCTAGATGTACTGTGAGCAAAACTCACATAATAATATCCCCATCCCCTCTGTATTCAGTTTAACATACAAATTTTAAAATAATAAAAATAAAGGTACTGCTGTTTTAAAGTGAACTGAAACATATATCTACCTTTCATATTGCTCACAACCGTGACATTTATTCATGTCATAAAAATCAATTATTTGACCTTGTGGTAAATAGTCAAGATCAGAGTGACCTTTTATTAAATGCAATGCACTGCAATGTTCATATACAAATACATACAAAATATGCTGTCGATCGATCTTAAGACAAAATAGTTTTGCACCAGACAAGATGGAGTCTACAGATAGACGACACTATGAAATTAGAATGCCCCTCTCAACTTCGTAGCTAGGAGTATAATAAATACACATAGATGAGACTGTATACATTATAAAGGTGTTGGCTAATAATAAAATATCACTATATGACCAGATAGGTGTATTATATTAAATATATCACAACAGTCAGTTCCAAATAAAATGCAATTGTAAATATATTACGACATAATTCTATTTTTTACCTAATTCTGAAAGCTCTTGTTTATGTATACACATTTGTTGTTCTTTCTGTACTTCTAATAATCTTCTCTGAATTTCATGCCAGGTCAGATTAGAAAGCTCCGTCTAAAATAAAATAGCATCATTACAAAATGTATTATTTCTTTAAAAAAAAAAACTTCATTAAGAGAGTCAATATTGAGATTAAGTTTTGTCCTGTTTTGGGACAGACTAAAAATGTTAATGAGACACCAAACCCCCTTCTTTTTAGCTAGATTTCCTCAAGTTAAAAAAACTAAACACCATAAAACAAGCACAGATTTCCTTCAACTGAATTCAATTAGGTTATTGTTTCAAAGATGAGTGATTGTTGCTTGTCGCCAAGTTAGAAATTTTTTAGTTATTTCATGGTAAGAACAATGATGATGATTTTACACAAAGGTAGAAGAAATACAAATACTATAGAATAAAGAACAGTTAGGATTATGGTGCTTAACACCACTTTCAACAATATTTCAGTTACTGGTATATCGTGGCTGTCAGTTTTATTAGTGGAGGAAACCGGAGTACCCAGGGAAAACCACCGACCTGTCGCAAGTCACTGAGAAAACTATATCACATTATGTTGTATTGAGTACACCTCGCCATGAGTGGGATTCGAACTCACAACCTCAGTGGTGATAGGCACTGATTGCACAGGTAGCTGTAAATCCAACTACCATATGACCATGACCACCCCCTTCCCTCCCCATAAGATAAAGAAAGATCAATACTTACTGATGTAATCTTCAAGGCATTGTTGTAGAAAGATCTGATTTCTGTGTATTTAAATATATTGTAGATAACTTTTAACAGCCTGAAAATCCAAAAAGTAAAGGCAACCAGAATACACACAACAATACCAAAGCTGAACCTGTAAAACAAAATGTATTATTTTATATAGGTTAGACTGAGAGATATGTTACATAAGGGGCCAAATTCAGTAGATAATGGCAAAGCATAATCTAGACATCATGAATATGATTTTAAACTAAATAGTAATAAAATACCAGTATTCTATATGGTGTAGAGTGTTTGCTGTTGTGTGGTATTAATTAACACATATTAATGCGACGCTAAAAGGATATAAATTTATATGATTTTTTATTTGAGCATAAATCATCATTTTCATTGGCAATCTAACATTTTGTAAGATTGATTGTTGATTAGTTTCTAGATAAATATATACAGACAATATACGTACATTGTCGGAAAATATATAATTTATTTGTACCAGCTTTAGAAACAGTTTTTAAAAAATGAGTCTTCTGTGAGCTTTAATTTCATGTTCTGCAACGAGTTCAACTGAATTGTATAACTTTCTGATAATGTATGTATACTGTATTTATCCTCACGACCTGTAATGTCAAAAACACAAAACAACTGCAAAATTGTCTAAAACGAGCAGAAACAAATGTTGTTCTAAATCAATTCTTTTTGTTGATGACTTCTGTGATTACAGTGCTTATACTTTTACCACATTAACATAACAAAAATTTATCCACTCAATACATTTATATACAATATATACTGACCTTTGGATGCACTGGTCAAGGGGGATAACTGCCTCAGGAAGTGTGACCTTGTGTGTCCCATTGTATTTAACGTTGGCAAAGAGTACATCATAGTTAACACAGTCAATCAGAAATATGGAAAATAAAACAACAAACAGGAACTGACTGAAAAATAAAATTATATTGCATAAATCAATTTTTACAAAAATACATGGAGATTCCGATTTGCTACTACTCAATGTAAATGCAACACGTGACCAACATAAAATATTCCACTAAATTTTTGGGATTTAGTGACATTTCAACAGACTGCTTTGACATATGAAGCAGTCAAATTGGCTGGCGGCCGGTTCTCAGGGAAAACACTACAAATAGCTATATCCCCTCTTTGGTGAGAATGGTAAAGTAATTTACATCAACTGTATTATATCCTTTACCTCTGGTGGTAATGGTAAACTAACTTACATTAACTGTAATATATCCTCTACCTGTGGTGATAATGGTAAACTAACATACATTAACTGTAATATATCCTCTACCACCATACAGGTAAACCCTCCTCTCTGATGATAATGGTAAACCAACTTACATTAACTGTAATATATCCTCTACCACCATACAGGTAAACCCTCCTCTCTGATGATAATGGTAAACTAACTTACATTAACTGTAATATATCCTCTACCACCATACAGGTAAACCCTCCTCTCTGGTGATAATGGTAAACTAACTTACATTAACTGTAATATATCCTCTAACACCATACAGGTAAACCTTCCTCTCTGATGATAATGGTAAACTAACTTACATTAACTGTAATATATCCTCTACTACCATACAGGTAAACCTTCCTCTCTGATGATAATGGTAAACTAACTTACATTAACTGTAATATATCCTCTACTACCATACAGGTAAACCTTCCTCTCTGATGATAATGGTAAACTAACTTACATTAACTGTAATATATCCTCTACTACCATACAGGTAAACCCTCCTCTCTGATGATAATGGTAAACTAACTTACATTAACTGTAATATATCCTCTACTACCATACAGGTAAACCCTCCTCTCTGATGATAATGGTAAACTAACTTACATTAACTGTAATATATCCTCTACCACCATACAGGTAAACCTTCCTCTCTGATGATAATGGTAAACTAACTTACATTAACTGTAATATATCCTCTAACACCATACAGGTAAACCTTCCTCTCTAACGATAATGGTAAACTAACTTACATTAACTGTAATATATCCTCTACCACCATACAGGTAAACCCTCCTCTCTGATGATAATGGTAAACTAACTTACATTAACTGTAATATATCCTCTACTACCATAGAGGTAAACCCTCCTCTCTGATGATAATGGTAAACTAACTTACATTAACTGTAATATATCCTCTACTACCATACAGGTAAACCCTCCTCTCTGATGATAATGGTAAACTAACTTACATTAACTGTAATATATCCTCTACCACCATACAGGTAAACCCTCCTCTCTGATGATAATGGTAAACTAACTTACATTAACTGTAATATATCCTCTACTACCATACAGGTAAACCCTCCTCTCTGATGATAATGGTAAACTAACTTACATTAACTGTAATATATCCTCTACTACCATACAGGTAAACCTTCCTCTCTGATGATAATGGTAAACTATCTTACATTAACTGTAATATATCCTCTACCACCATACAGGTAAACCCTCCTCTCTGATGATAATGGTAAACTAACTTACATTAACTGTAATATATCCTCTACTACCATACAGGTAAACCCTCCTCTCTGATGATAATGGTAAACTAACTTACATTAACTGTAATATATCCTCTAACACCATACAGGTAAACCTTCCTCTCTGATGATAATGGTAAACTATCTTACATTAACTGTAATATATCCTCTAACACCATACAGGTAAACCCTCCTCTCTGATGATAATAGTAAACTATCTTACATTAACTGTAATATATCCTCTACTACCATACAGGTAAACCCTCCTCTCTGATGATAATGGTAAACTAAGTTACATTAACTGTAACATATCCTCTACTACCATACAGGTAAACCCTCCTCTCTGATGATAATGGTAAACTAACTTACATTAACTGTAATATATCCTCTACTACCATACAGGTAAACCTTCCTCTCTGATGATAATGGTAAACTATCTTACATTAACCGTAATATATCCTCTACCACCATACAGGTAAACCCTCCTCTCTGATGATAATGGTAAACTAACTTACATTAACTGTAATATATCCTCTACCACCATACAGGTAAACCCTCCTCTCTGATGATAATGGTAAACTAACTTACATTAACTGTAATATATCCTCTACTACCATACAGGTAAACCCTCCTCTCTGATGATAATGGTAAACTAACTTACATTAACTGTAATATATCCTCTACTACCATACAGGTAAACCCTCCTCTCTGATGATAATGGTAAACTAACTTACATTAACTGTAATATATCCTCTACCACCATACAGGTAAACCCTCCTCTCTGATGATAATGGTAATCTAACTTACATTAACTGTAAAATATCCTCTACTACCATACAGGTAAACCCTCCTCTCTGGTGATAATGGTAAACTAACTTACATTAACTGTAATATATCCTCTACCACCATACAGGTAAACCCTCCTCTCTGGTGATAATGGTAAACTCTAGCGAAGAAGTCATCTAAATTTTCTATATGGTTCCATCGAGCTGGAAAATATATTATCATAACAATATTATTATTATTGGTACACAAGACAAAAAACTGTCATTTTCTAAAGCATTTATCTTTTAAGCTTGAAAACTGCAAGACAGTAATGTATTTCATCAGTAGTACATGTAGCAGAATAGGTTTTCTCAGAGCTCCTTAATAACTTCAACAAGGAAAGCATTACAAATCAGTATTGATACCAAGACCTTAGTATGGTCTGCACCTGGTTCTCAGCACAACAATAACCACATTTTAATTGCAAAATTTCAGGAAAGGCTGTAAATATGTAGGTATACAATATGTTTTCATAGTGCTAGTTCACTGAAACAAAAGTCTGCGGTTAGACATGTTGCTCCACTCGGAAATACTATCCTGATTCCCAACCAACCAGTCTTTGCTCTTACTCCTTAATGCTGTGTGCCTAGCAGTGAAGCAACAAATACCAATTATATAGTCTTTGATTTGACCGAAATGGGCTGGAATCCACGATCTACTGCACTTGAGGCGAGTATGCTAACCATTACACCACTGATGCAATTAAATAATTATCGGTACATGGATAGTTAGTGGACAAGATGATATTGCTATACCATTATATTGATTGATTGATGTTTAACGTCAACCTTAGCAGTATTTCAGCTATATCTAGGGGCGAACAAATGCTATATTAATAGAAAACTACAAAAACATGTACAAGATCCTTAAAAAAACATGCTTCTTTATAAAACAATCGTATCATACATGTACAAATAAAAAAAACATGCTTCTTTATAAAACAATCGTATCATACATGTACAAATGAAAAAAAACATGCTTCTTTATAAAACAATCGTATCATACATGTACAAATAAAAAAAACATGCTTCTTTATAAAACAATCGTATCATACATGTACAAATAAAAAAAACATGCTTCTTTATAAAACAATCGTATCATACATGTACAAATAAAAAAAAACATGCTTCTTTATAAAACAATCGTATCATACATGTACAAATAAAAAAAAACATGCTTCTTTATAAAACAATCGTATCATACATGTACAAATAAAAAAAAACATGCTTCTTTATAAAACAATCGTATCATACATGTACAAATAAAAAAAAACATGCTTCTTTATAAAACAATCGTATCATACATGTACAAATAAAAAAAAACATGCTTCTTTATAAAACAATCGTATCATACATGTACAAATAAAAAAAAACATGCTTCTTTATAAAACAATCGTATCATACATGTACAAATAAAAAAAACATGCTTCTTTATAAAACAATCGTATCATACATGTACAAATAAAAAAAAACATCAAAAAGGATAAAACTATATATTTAGAACGTATGTTATCTAAAAATGTAACTATACTTTTGTGTATAAATTAATTTCTTTTAAAATTTTCAAAATTGTGTCGCCTGCGACATTTGTAAATAAATTAGATAAATTGTTGACATTGTAGTATACCATTAACACACAAGATGATATTGCTATACCATTATATGATAACAGTTTTCAGATTACGTGTATAATTCTGTCAGGACTACTACATATATTATAAGGATCCCATCATTTATTGGTACTTACTACTTTCTGGGACCACATGTATCATAAAATCCCCATCATTTGATGGTGCTTCATCTGTCTCTTCATCATCACATGTCCCCAATGCATGATACTGTGTCTCATATTCAGCCATGGTCACCACTCATTTCAGTCACACCTAAAACAAAACCCTGAAAATTATTATTTTAATATAGTCATCATCAATTACAGCTCTGTCCGGATCCACCCCCAACATAATTGTCCAACATGATGACTTGAATAGATCAGTCCTGATGGTTCAATCTGGACATAAATATTTTTTATATCTGATTAAAATCAGCTGTTACGTATACACATGTATACATAAGTATGCAGATTGAGATTTTGTGAAAGTTAATTAGGGGGTCTTGATCTAGTATAAACAGTTGAAACTTTTAATGCAATTTATGACCAAGCTATTCAGAAATGATATGAAATAAAATTCAACCATACAGACACTTTTACTTGTAAATTATTATATTGTTTATTGCTTAATGCCATCTTCGGCAATACTTCAGCCATATTATAGACTAAACTTTTAATTAAGCACAATAAAATGAAACAAGAAAAAATGTTTTTGTTAACTTAATGTCTGTTGCTGTATACCATACTTAAATGTATCAATAAATCAGTTACATTTATATGTATATTGTGTTGTGAATTTTTTTTTTTAATAAACAAAGAAATTGTAATAAATATATTGAAATTAAACAAGAAATCATATCAACAAAGTAAGGGCTATGCCATAGTGTAATGACTGAAAAGTAATAGGGGCCTTTTGTGGTCGTGATTGCATGGATTTTCAACTACTTATGCGATCAGTGCCTATTACCATTAAAGATGTGAGTTTGAAACATGTTCATGGCAAGGTGTACTAGATACAACATTATGTAATAAAGTTTGTCAGTGACTTCCGGTAGGTTGGTGGTTTTCTCCAGGCATTCTGGTTTCCTCCATCAATAATACTGTCTGCCATAATATAACTGAAATATTGTTAAAAGTGGCATTAAACACCATTATCCTAAATATCTGAAATATGGGCATTTTGCAATAATAACTTAATTAAAATTGGATGAAAAAGAAGAAGTTCAAATTTTGGAATGTTGCACTCGTTGGCCCCTTTCCGTCAAGTTTATCTCAGTCTGTTAGAGAAAGAGGAAATCCAAATCTAAGCACAAGCAACTTAAAGAAAAAAAAACAACAAATCAAAATTAGATGAAAAATATAAATTATGTATACCTTCCAAAGGCATACTCACTGTCGTCAAAGAGCTCCGGTCGGAAATGCTCTGTCATCTTCCGGTACAAGTCAAATAGGCATATTTGACATACAGGCGACGACAAAAAGTAAATATTATGATCATATAGTATTATTATATCTTGAATCCAGAAGATGTCGTTATCGGTCGATTATTTTTGCTTGTTTTTATCTATATATTACTGTAGTTATCTTTATCGATTACTCAGATATAGATAAAATGATGGACATAAACAATGAAAAATGCTAATAATGAGATTGAAATCATCAAATAAAGCTATAAAAAGTAGTTTATATGTGTAATTAAAGTACACAAACCCTTTGTAATGCTTATATACAGGATAGTTTGCACTGGCGTGCTACCATGAATAGTTTTAGACTTGCTACAGCTCTGTCAGCCACTACTTTCCGGTTGGGTCGCAAAAATTGTGTTTAAGTAGAACCGGTTTTGTCTATGTAAAAAATTGAAAGAATAGCGAAAACAGCTCAATATCACAATTATGTTTCTTTCTGTAATTTATTTAAGGTTCATTATAACACTTGTCAAGGGTATGTTCGACTTGCAAATTGATAAAAAGAAAAAAAAACAAAAAAATGTCTTCAATGAATAAAAGTTGTGAAAAAAAACAACAACAGCACATATTAAAAATATTTTACATGTGGATGTTTGTATAACATTAAAAGGAAGAAATACAAAACGGTTTGTGCAGAATTGGCATTCGCCAAGTCACCTTCGACAGAATGGTCATGATTTTGTATAGAACTTTTAATTATTTTTCTTTATTTGCTATGCAGTTGAATTATTGCAATATTCAAAGAGTGTTTGATCAAAAGTAGGAACTCTCACTGTTTATATAGATATCAAGTAACTCTTATTGTTTTGGACTAATTTTTGTTTTCAAATAATATATTGAAGGACAATAAAAAATATTTGATTAAAAAAATTAATAAAAATTAAATAAAAATAGGGAACCGCATCGGTAGCGTAATGGTTAGTGTGCTCGCCTCGAGTGCGATAGATTGTGGGTACGAGCCGTGGTCTTGTCAAACAAAAGACTATAAAATTGGTATTTGTTGCTTCTCCTCTAAGAACGCAGCATTAAGGAGAAATAGCAGAGACTGGTTAGCTCGGAATCAGAATAATGTGTCCGAGTGGAGCGACATATCTACCCAATGACTGTTATTAGCTGATCTTGCCAAAGACAATGTGAGCTTTTACCATCACTTAGCGCCTGTCGTCCGTCGTCTTTCGTCCATTAACTATTCACATTTTAATCTTCTCCTCTGAAACGCCTCAATCAAATGAAGTGGAGCTTAGTAGGAAGCATCAAGCGGTTCTTGTTTCTAATTGGTCGATTTTATCAAATCTTCTCCTCTCAAACTGCTTAGCCAAATGAATATGGGTAATAACAAAATTACCGAACTCCAAACAATCTTCCAAAGGGAAAGTCAAAACTCATAAGTATATAAACAGACAAAATCTGTACACATTATTTCACTAAAGCTAGATACAATAAAAACCGAAACTTGGTAGGAAGCAACTATGGAAGGTCTTCTATAAAGATTGCTCATTTCATCCCGATCCGTTGACAATCATGGTCGCCACAGACTCCTCAACAGCTATTATACTGATAGGATTCATCTGTAAAGAAAATTTGATGTATAGCAGATACTAGTAAGTGAATGTTGAATGTAAAGATACACAAACATCTGTATGGCGTTCACAATATAATATAAATGTAGCAATCAAATTGTCTGAAGCTTATACAAATAAAATGAGGATAATCGCAAGATTGAAACATAAGATGTTTTAATAGTATTTCTTCGCTGCCCAGTTAATGTTATTGTTTTATCCTGCACTTGTTCTATTCGAGTAGTCACATTGCATTGACCAGATATTTTTTTGCTATACATTTGTATTTGGTTTCTGACCAAGATATCTTTTTCTGGTACTTGATTCATGTTGAGCGATGGTAAGAAACAGGAACAGGATTTATGCTTATAAACTTATAAGCGCGGACCCAATCAAAAACGATAAGAACAACGCTTGTTTCTGCTCTTTTTAGACAATTTGACAGTTTCTTTGGGGCGATAGATACAATATACGTACATTGTCGGAAAATATATAATTCTTTTCCACTCGCTGCGAAACAGGTAAGAAAAACTCGTCAAAACTCGTATATATAAATTTTATATTTTCGACAATGTATATATATATATATTGTCTATTTTTTTCTCTCCTCAGAAAATATTTTTTTATTAACTAAAATAACGTAATATAAATAAGATTCGAGACAGTGTAGGATATTGCGTTCGTTACAAGATCGCATAGCATTTATTATAAATATATATCAACATAACAAATTCATTGAGTCTGTCATTTCTATTTCCCCCACGAAAAAAAATGCAAAATATATACGAGTGATTGAAATTCTTTTGGCATTAATATTGGTGGATGGGCGGGTGTCTATAACATCCAAAGAACGAACTTTTGTCGTATTACAACTTGTAACGAACGTTGCATTAATCGAGTACACCTAACATTTTCTTTGTATACAAACTGCCAAAATCGTCCGTGCGGAAAGGAATTCAATACTACAGCCTTTGTTAATTTGCTTATCTGTAATGTTAATGTAAACATTATACTGTGAAGAAACTTAAATATCGTATCCATGAAGTTATTTCCACAGAGTGACTTACTTCGTTATCAACGAGTATAAAATCAAAATATTGCCTTATAAAAAAAATCTCCCACTACTCAATCGATGCGCCTGGACAACTACTTAAAGTGAGTGTAGCGTATTGAGCACCAACCGTGATGTCAGTGCCACAAAAAGCATAAAAAAAATCAAGTGTTCGCGACAGTAGCAATTTAACATAGAAATAACGATTTGTTTTATTGTACAAAGTAGCTGAAATTAGCAGCCATGGCAAATATTCATACTATTGATCAGTATTTATCGCCTTTGAGATATTTCCTAATCATAACTATCGTTAAATTGCAATATAATGCTCAATAACAATAAGATCAGTGGTATTTACATACTGACAAACCCGGCTATTTTTAAATGACCCAACTGGTTTGTATACATGTTTACATTTTGACCAATCCGGATTTCAAAAACATCTGTTGACATCATGTTTTAGGGTATAACTAGTTACTAATTGACTTTTCATCAACAAAATAGTATTTTTAAGTAAAATCAATCATTCATCAATATTTTTTTCTTTTTGGGCAACATTTAATTCATTCGTAAATGCAAGATATAGCGATATTTCAGTTGATTGTAATGATTTTGAAGCCGGATTCCTTATAAATTATAGAAAAATCTAATTTTACACTGCAAAAATAAATGATATTTGGACAAAAAATGAAATTAATAATAATAACAATCATAAAGCATCATAATTCAAAACATTATATACACAGTATATTCATAAATACTTACGATAATTATCTGTGTCTTCATTAAAAATACTGCTTTAAAATATCCCGGATGTTGACCAAGCATTTTCGATCGGAGCTCTTTGACGACAGTGATACTAATTAGTGCATAATAAAAATGTAGGAGATAATATCATGACTTGATAATATCATGACTTAATAAACCAGCAATATAATTTTAAACTTGTTGAAGGTGGTCAATATTTGGTAAAAGTAAGCTTTGATAATAGATTTTTTAAGTGGATAAATAAATTATGACTGAGGTCTTTGAATGATTATTTCAGTTTACTGTGATGTGATACAGTTAATTTGGAATATTGTTATGTCACTCATTTTCGACGGTAACACTGTTTGCCCTATACACATGTATTTATATGTTATACATTTATGTATGTACATCTTTTTTACAGAGAGCCTTGTAGGATAAAATTTTAATGAGTCCCAACCAAAAAGTCATGAGTTCCTTTGGACGGCTTTGGTACACCATTTGTTTTTGGTTTTTTTAATGGCGAGTCCTAAACGCAAATGATGAGTCCAGGACTCACCTAGACGAGTTGCAAGTATCTGTTTTTAAGTGTGGATATTTATTTCATAATAATTAGTCTAGATGAATATGAAAAAATATACAAATTCAAATTGTCAAGAAAAACGTGAATAGTTTACAAAGAAGAAGATATTAGCACATTTTTAATCTTTTTTAAGCAAACATTGATATTAATTGTTTTTTTAAAACGAGATGACTGAGAAACGTCCTCGAGTTTTAAAAAATATCGTTAATTATTTTAACACAAAAAGATACATAGCGTGAGATGGAAAATTCTCAGATAGCAAGATCAAAGGAAAATACTGCAAAATACCGATAATATAAATAAGAGTATTGATGTGTATTAACAAATACTTTTGATCTCCTTGATTATTTTAACGACTAGCTTTGATCATTCTTTTTTTTAAATTACTTTTTGTAAGAATAAATTACTCATCTTGAGATCATCAGATTATTCTAAGTAACCAAAATTTCACTATGTCAATAGTTTATTTTTCTAATCTATTCTCAAAATATTTTATATCATATATGCATGCCATTGGTCAGAGGTTATGTTATCTTCTTCTTTAGGTATACAGTACTCCTTCAAGACGTTGAAGATTACGTACTGTTGCATGCGTGGGTATTTATAAAAATATTTACATAAATTTCATAAAGTGATATAAAGTGAAATCAAAAGTGTGAATAAAACAAAAAATTTAAAACTATGTACAATTGTATTTGAAATTAAATGTTTAAGAGAACAGCGGGTGTTAGCTGTTCTCTGAAAGAGTCTATAGATGGACTTGAGATAATTGTCTGTGGTAAGATGTTCCATTGACATTGTACTATAGTGTGTGGAAAAAAATGACCATTTGTATGTATCTTTTTGTTTTGTTATATGCCTATGATACTGAAAGAACTTAAAATACACAATTAAACCGTGTTTCATGTTATATTTGACAAGGCTTAATTCTAGTCCATTTTTTGAGATTCTAATATTTGTGTGTTAGAACATAAAAAAACTGATAATACCAGGAGTGTCAGGATCAAGGATATATATTTAACATTGTCATTTTCTCCTTTGGCTGAGACGTAAATAAAACTGAGGTCCCGTCTTGAGAGTTTGCCACCCTCTCTGCACGTTAAACAACCCAGTGCAACAGCTCATTATGAGCATTATGCTCATGATGAGTGGTCCATAAGAGACCTGTTGCACTGGCAAAATTATCCGTCCCTACCCATAACCTTTCCTTGTTTCGAGTCCTGTGGCGCTTAAATTTCTAAATGTTCTCGTCCTGAATATAGCTGAAAAATTGCTCGCTGGATGAATCCAATCAATCAATCAATCGACTTTGGTATATTCAAACTTTTCTTACATAATCATTTCAGAGTCCATTCATTATATAAACATTGTATTTTCTCTAAGTGAAAGTGTTACGACACTATGAATAGACAAACTACCCGGTATCTATCGCTCGCTTCTCAGGTCGCATCTGCTCTTAATAATATTTAATTTTGTCATGCACGAGATCGGGTCATCGACAAAGACGAAAGTGTAAAAAGGTTGAGTAAATAACAATAAAATGATAGTGAAAATGGAAAGAGCCGAGGCTGTCGAAACAAAAGAAGTTAACTTTTTATCTTTTAACTGTAAAAATATTAAAACTATTGGACCTTTTCTTCACCATCATCATAACAAAATAGATATACTACTTCTCCAAGAACACTGGTTATTCGACCATGAATTATCGCTATTAAATGAAGTTAGTCAAAAATACTGCGGAACCGGTAAAGCCGTCAATACTGGAGATGAAGACTTCATTTTTACAAGATGTCACAGAGGATACGGTGGAGTCGTTATCCTATGGTCTAAATGTATCGACCCGTTAGTAAAGGTATTTAAAGAGGGAAATTCAAGGATACAATGCATTGAGCTAAAAACTAATATTCCAATCTTATGCATCTCAACCTATTTACCAACAAAAGTGGAGAATGATCGTTATGAAGAGTACTCGGAATGTATTGATCAAATTTTCGAAATTATACAGAAGTACCAGAACTCGCATGAAATAGTCATTGGGGGTGATTTTAATGAGGATATATCTAAGAACAATAACTCCAGAAGAGCCAGTAAATTAAAAGAACTTATTGTTGACTGCGAACTTCAAATCAATTTTCATGGTCCTACATTTATAAATGCAAAAGGAGTGGAAGTCTCAGAGATTGACTATTTTTTATATAAGACAACAGCGCAAGTACTTACAGAAAAAATAGATGATACACATGTATCTGATCATCATCCAATTAAACTTAAGCTTATCCATACGTTAAAAAGGAAGGAAGTCGAGCTAAACCAGCAAACCAGAACTAGATGGGATAAGATGGACACTCACAAATATGAATCTAAGGTTAACACAAAGATTTCAAAACTGAAAAATGACTCAATTAATGAAAATTACTCATTAACTCAAACTATAGAAAAAACTATGGAAATACTTAATGATTCGGCCAAACAATGCTCTAACCAAAGAAAGTATGGAAAAAACAAACTTAATCTGAATATCTGGAACAATGACATTAAAGTAGCCATAAAACAAAACAAATTAGCTCATAAACAGTGGAAAGAAGCGGGAAAACCAAAGTGTCCAGAACATCCACTCCTCTTGCATAAAGTTGAGACCAGGAAAATCTATCGTACTGAAATTAGAAAAGAAGAATCTAAACGAAAACATGAAGAAAGGGACAAAATAATCAATGCACAGTCTTATAACAAGAAAATATTTTACCAAATGATCAGAAAACAAAGAAACAACAAAAACATCATTGTGGAAGATCTTTATGTTGGTAATACTCTATATGAAGGCGACAATATACTTAAAGGCTGGCACGAACACTTTCATAATTTGGCACAGCCCTCTGACGATCCAGATTTTGACACTCGATTCAAACAACAATGTCAACAGGATTACATCACTATAAAATCAATCTATAACAAAATTATTCCGAAAGTGGTTACCATGGATGAATTGAAAGAAGCAATCAAGGCAATTAATACTGGTAAATCCGAGGATATCTATGGTTTATCAATTGAAAATATAATATATGCAGGAGAGGAATTTCTACATCACCTACTAGACCTAATCAATAACATTATTGCACAAGATTCAATTCCAGAATTAGTTAAAGTTGGATTTTTGTCTCCGATATATAAAAACAAGGGAGAGAAAAATGACTCAAAGAATTATAGGGGAATAGTTGTATTGCCAATAATATGTAAACTACTAGAGCACATAGCAAGAACCAACTTCCGCACTATATTAACTGAGAAACAGTCTCCACTCCAACGAGGCTTTACTACAAACATCTCTCCATTAAATGCTGCCATCATAATCGAAGAGGTGTATAGGGAATATTCAGAAAAAAAAGCTCCATTTTACATAGCATTACTAGATGCTAAATCTGCGTTTGATGTAGTGGACATAGACATCTTAATGAGAAAATTACATCTGTTAGACATACAACCATCAACATGGAAAATTATTGATAATCTACATCATGACACAAGAACTTGCATTAAGTGGAAGCAACAAGTATCAGACTCATTTGATTGCCAACAGGGGGTGAAACAGGGAGGATTATTAAGTGCTGAATTATACAAATTATACATTGAAGAACTACTTAAATCATACGAGAACTCAAAAATGGGGTGTCGAATTGGAACAATAACTATCAACGCTGTTGCATGTGCTGATGACATTGCTTTAGTTAGTGACAATCCACATGATCTACAAATTCTTGTTAATCAAGCTGTACAATATAGCATAACTCATCGATACAAGCTTCAACCTCAAAAAAGCGTAGTTATTGAAGTAAATAAAAAAGGAAGAAATCAACAAGACAAAAACCTGCCACTTAAGATCAATCAAGATGACATGCCTACAGTTGAAAAATCCGCACATCTTGGAATACTTAGATCTAAATCGTACCAAAAAACAGAAAATTCACAAATAGAGTAGAATATAACGAAGGCTAGACGAACAGCATATAGTCTTCTGTCAACTGGATTTTATGGAAAAAATGGGCTTGACCCAATTACTTCAATATCCTTGTACAAAACATATGTTCAACCAGTATTGATGTATGGACTAGAAATAGTTCAACCAAAGCAAACTAATCTAAAGAAACTAGAGGTATTCCAAAAAAACATACTTAAACAGATACTGTCTCTTCCTACTAATGCTCCAGACCCAGCAATATACATCATATCAGGATTACTACCCATCGAAGCTATATTAGATATAAAATATATGACTCTATTTAACAACATATGTAGACAACATGATGACGCAATAGAAAAACAACTTGTGACCCATCAACTCAACATCAAAACTAATGAGAGTAAGAGTTGGTTTACGATTCTCAAGAAAACATTAATTAAATACGACTTTTCGAACATCAATGAGTTAGTAGAAAAACCTCTGAAGAAATCCATATGGAAATCACTCATCATGAAAGCAGTAGAATGCTATTGGGCCAAGAAAATCTGCGAAATAGCAACATGGTATCCCTCATTGGAACGTCTAAACAGCAAAATATATAAACCTAAAATATATCATCCTATTCTCGACATCTCTAGAGATTTAAATCCATCAAAAATCAGATTGGTGACTGGCACCTATTTTCTACAGGAAGTTCGTGCGAAATATACATGCGTATCACCACTGTGTGAGTTGTGTGATGAAGATGTTGAAAATCTGGATCATTTCCTACTTAAATGCAAAGTTTTGCATGCTCCTCGATTACAACATCTCTCTAAAATAAATGACATACTTGAGGATCATATAGATACTAGTTTTGACAGCCTCGACTCAGCAACAAAAATTCAAATGATTATAGATTGTACAAAATTTCGAAATTCGAGGTTTGAACTTAATGATATTGCAGAGCAACAAATGGAACAGAATTCAAGAATAATGTGTTACGCCCTGCACTGCATAAGATCAAGGTCAATCACTTGCCACAGGAGAAAGTCAGACAAGGAGAAATAATAACAGATATAAAATCATGGCTGGGTAGAGAGGGGGGAATATTGACTCAGTGTTAATAGAAATTTATGGTATGAATGACATTTCCATGAATGTAGATAGATATGTACACGGTGATGGTTTCCAAGGATGTACATAGTTAAATTGTGCATGAAAATGGTACTGATCACCCAATGTTGGAGGACAGATGACAGGGTTCATGGTGATTGGATATGGTTATATACTACACTCATAGTGAGGTTGTCCTGAAGGACGGTTAAAGATTCAACGGTAAGTAGGTAAGATAGATTTGATATGTCAAAGTTTTCCCAGGAATCAGTATAACTAGTTTCACATCTTACTATATAATTCCTTTGTAATGTGACAGATATTTGTGGAAATTATGTCAGCATCTCAAAATAAAAAGTTCGTCTGAAAATCAAAACAAACATCTACATCTCTGTAATGTTTTGATGCCACGGACAAATATATTAAGCGTCTGTATGATCAAGATGTGTTGTTTTTCTGACCATACTATAATCCCCTGATCTGACAAATGGTTACAATATGCGAAAAAATTATATGTTGTTTTGTTTGGGAAATTTTGGTTCATTATAAACTCATTTTCATTCGATATACGCTATATATATATTTTTTTAACAAACTAATCAAAGTCGCTGCAGTCCTGCCACTTTCACTTCCGGTTTAGGAAGGCAGGCGCAACAAAAACATCAGTGTAGTTTTGAAATGAATGTGGCACAACAACAAGTAAATATTTGTCCCTTGTCATCTTTCACCAGCAGATTGCAAATACATTCTTTAATATGATAGCAATTATACTTACATCAAAAGATAATGAATGAACTTCCTTTTTAAACTTAAATTCCCAGGCACTTGACTTGTTTTGATTGTTTCTTAACGTTGAGAGACTTCTGAAGAAATGTTCTTGTATCTCCAGTCTAATCTCGTCACAAACATTCTACAGATTTGAAATATGATAAACCACCCAGCAATATTCGAGCTATTTTTTTTTTTTTTTTTGTAAAAGCACAGTCTGATTGGAATGCAGTCAAGGAAATTGGCACCGGACCGACGGACCGCGTCCGATAAATTTCCCGGCAGTCCGGTAGTTTTTGTTAACTCACCGGACCGACTGTCCGGTAAATTGTTTTGTCAGCCACTGCCTTTAAGAATAGCTAAATCGAGGTGCTCGGTAAATTCAACTTAAAAATATTTCTAATTCTCTTATTTGTTATTTTTAGATAAAAAAAAATCTAAAATAAATAATACATATCGATAAACACGAGTTTTGGCAAAGACACTAACTATTTACGACAATTATTGTCGTAAAATTTTGATGTCGTAAAATATTTCGTGTGACTACAGTGATCGTGGTATTTCAGAAAAATATTATTCTCTTAGAGTTTTCTTCATTAACAATCGTCGTTAATTTGGAACATTTTATCACTTCAAAACATGGTGGTCATGGCTTTCTTGAAGTATAAGACAGGAGCCATACAAGGAAAGCCATTAAAGAGAAAAGTAGCCCCAGAGGAGACGAGAGAACGGAAGAAACAGTATGAAAAAGACTGAGAACGTAAATTTATTGATTCTTGGAAGCAGGACCGACCCTGGCTTCATCACAACGTTGAACAAAATGTTAGGTCTGCAACTGGTGCATCGAAGCCAATGGACCAAAAGAGCAATATATATATATATTCTTTTGTAATTCTAAATTCTGGTTTCTAATTGTACTTTTTCTGGTAGCATAGAGCTATTATTTTATTCTATTTTTTTTTTTACATATAAGGATTCATTTGTTTAGATAGAATGAATATTTCATTTAGTAATTTTTAATGTCACAAATAATTTTGTAATTTTAGAGTGGAAATATACTTTAATGAATATGATCATGCTGTATACAATAATATATTTATGGACATAGTGTCAAATTGTCGTCCCACTTGGACACATTATACTGATTCAGAGCCAACCAGTCTTTGCTCTTTCTCCTTAATGCTGCGTACTTAACAGAGAAGCAAAAAATACCAATTTTATAGTCTTTGGTCTGACCAGACCGGAGCACGAACCCATGAGCACTCGCACGCTAACCTTTACGCCGCTGTCTAATTGTAGATATTGCTGTTTGTGATTGTAAGTTTAATGCAATCAATATGTGACACTTGAATAAAATAAATTTATTATTTAAAAAAAAAAAATCATTATTTTATTGTCGGTCCTGTAAAATCTAGTTTGGTCCTGTAATTCCTCACAGTTCACAGGACCGAATGTCCTGTGGATTCAAATTCCTAATTTCCTTGACTGGGAATGGGTACAGTACGTTTCGTCCATAGTACCATTTCGTCCATACTCGTTTCGGCCATAGTTGTTTTAGTCATAGTACCAGTTAGGCCACACTTTATAAAGACGTTTCGTTTCGGCCATGGTTTTATTTATGTTGTTTGATGTGTTATTTATAACAATATTATGCATTAATAATCATATTGAATACAAAAATAAATAAAAAATTGAGAAAAACGATATACCGGTAGTTTAGCAAATATTATCATTATTCTTCTTTTCCCAATCGCGGCGATGTGCAGGTCCACATGAAGAGAAGAAACCAAAATCTACGTTTTACATAGTTTTAAGTCTTATAAATCTAGATTTAATAACATTTTGAGTACTTTATTTAAAAAAAATATTATTTAACTATATTATCATTGTTCTTCTTTTCCCAATTGCTGCCATTTGCAGATCGACATGAAGAAAAGAAGTCATAATCTACGATTTACTTTGTTTTGAGTGTTGCCTATATGAAAATCTTAAAATTCTTAAAAGTAAAAGTCGACTATTCATTGCCGGCAAATATCGAACATTATATAAATTTTGATTGCAATTGATACAAATACAAATTAGAACTGTATAATCAAATAAAATTTATTAAACTAAAGAAAGCTTTTGAGTTTTCATATTATATTGAACTGATTTCGTGATTGTAAGCGACCCGACCGAGATCGATTGATATTGTCCGTAAAAACTGACTATTTTGTTGAAATTGATGAAAAAATAACGATAGAGGAGCTAATAAATCATTAATTATTCATAAAACATATAATATGCATTTTAAGACGCCATCTAGACGCCAATATGATATGCGTATGTGTAATTACCACGATTACTATGAAAATAATTCCGCTAAGAATCGATACTAAAAAGTACAGACTACTACACTCGGTTTTTTCATCCATACTTACGAAAATAACAAAGTAAATAAATGGTCAGTCATCTCGACGCCAATATGTAATGCGTATATATGTATCACTTAGATACGATAACGTAACCCTCATTCCGCTTGTGCTCCAGCTGAGAGCAAAAGCGGACTGAGGGTTACGTTATCGTATCTGATGTATCACTGTGATGTGCATTACCATGATTAATTTTAAAAAATCCCATAATAATCCATACTAAAGTACAGACTATGACACTCAGTTTCTTCATCCATACTTATTAAATATAAACTATGGCCGAAATGGTTTGTGGACGAAACGTACTATGGCCGAACCGGAGTGTGGACGAAACGTCTCGAAAGCATTGGAATTATCTAGAAATAGAAGACACATTACTGGATTACTAATGTGCGCAAAAAGCTACAGCTTCAAATCTGCTCCCATGCACCATCAATAAATCGACGGTGCTCTCTCCCATTGTATTAAAGCCTGCATTGCTGTCTATAGAATACTTCTACAGATACATATAAAAAGCTTATTTGAAGTTATTAACTAGAACATACTCCAAACTTGAACAACCCTTCTCACAGGTGAAAGTTTTCCTCTGATCAGCTGATTTTCTCTTTTTTAAGCAAAATATTTGGAAATAAAATGCTTAAAACTTGATTCAAGCAGCTAGAAAATGAGGGTATTTGGGCACTATATTAGTATATAAGGGGTTTTCTCTTTTTTTTTTTCACCAGAGAACACTTTCTTTTCTGTCTTCTCTCACTACATCTAGTTCCATGTAGACAGAATATCAATGTGTTAAAAAAAATACAATTCTTAACTTTATTTATTAATTTGATAAAAAAAATAATTTTTAAACAATATGGTAAAACAAGGTTGCACACAATCTAAAGATTGTAAATGTTGTATACCTCTTAACAATGGTCCATCAAGCTAGTTTTTTTCAGACACGAATGATGACGACACCAGGACAACCTGTACCTACTCCCACCACAATCCCACCTGTTGATAGAGACAAGATTTACCAATGGATTATACAGTTAACTAGTCCAGATACCAGAGAAAATGCTTTACAAGAACTGAGGTAAAATTTCGATAATATGAAGGTGGTTAGTATCCCTAACAATGGATGAAATTTAATTGAAATTGTATATAATACACCTGAGTGGATGAGTGATGATAGCCATCAATATGGAAAGACAATTGAGTGAATTGACCTTCTGTAAATTTCAGACAAAGATTTCATGAGATTGTGCAAACACACTTCCTGAGAGAATTATTAGTGAAATTCAGAATATCTGAGAAAATCCACTGATCTGTAACTTACTGACAAATTTGGTCACTAGGACTCAGAGATAATTGGAATTCAGAGTATCTGAAAGAAAACACTTGACTTGTAACTTGCTGACAAAGTTGGTGTGTAAGAATAGTTTGAAGATACCAAAAGGATAATTGGAAGACGTAATTGAGGAAGGATAGACGGCACAAAGGCCAAAAGAAAAAGGACAAAAAACGATCTACAAAATATTACACAGAAAACTAAAAAGCGAACAACACGAATCCCACTAATATCCGGGAGTGAATGCTGGTACTCCAGAAGGGTTAGCAGTTCCTACTCCATAAGTCACACCCATCGTGTTACTATTAGACGACTCGAACATCACCTGAAATGGAAATCATGTTGGACACTAGTATACATGTATGTAAATAAATGCAAATAACATCAATAAAACATGAACCCCCCCACAAGTTTTCTGTGAGGATTGTTGAATAAATATTAAGCCAGCTATTTTTTAGGAAAAGTCGTTGATCTTCTGTAACAAATATTAGTTTGTAATATATTTACCTTATTCCTGAAAGGATTAGTGGTGGAGAACACTATATTAATTAAAATATTGACATTCTGCATATCATTGACAAATTTGTAAACTGAGTATTCTTATCCATGCGCACATATTTATTTTAAATTCTTGGTGTTTTGCAGTAAGAAAAGAGAAGTTGTACCAGATCTAGCTCCAATGTTATGGCATTCATTTGGAACAGTGTCAGCTCTTTTACAGGAAATAGTTAATATCTACCCTGCTATCAATCCACCACACTTAACCGTAAGGAACAGTACTGCTTTTGGCTGACTAGTACAGTAAAACCTGTCTAAACCAAACCCTGAATAAAACGAAATCCTGTATAAACCGAACTTTAACAAAGTCCCAATGTAGGAATTCTTTGATAAAATTTAAAAATAACGTGTATAAATCAATCTTCAGTCTATTCTGAACACACAAGTTGGACTCCATGGAGGTTTATTTTAAACAGGTTGCACTGTACTTGTATACTGTATTAAGAATGTAATGGTTTTATTAATGTGAAAAATGTAATTATATGAATGTTGCATTAATATGAATACACATAATTTTAATTATTCATTGTACCCATAGGTGTTTTTTTCTATATAAAAATTGTAAAATATCACATTTTTTTAATTTTGTTGATTTTCCAAAGTCACATGAATAAATGCACACATAAATTTCTGAATCTACCAAATCTAGTTGAATTTATCTTTTTTTCTTCACCTACATGCATGAAAGACTGACCATTGTCAGCTTGTATAAGGGGTTTACCTTATTTTAGAGTTATTGTTCTTTATTCAAGGATAGCAAATGCCAATGAATAGAGTTGATAGCAAGCTCCTCTTATATTAATCATTTGAAATTTATACACAAGTTCAGGGATACTAGAAACTACTCTAGGTGAGTTTGAACTCATCATTTGTGTTTGGGACTTGTCAATTTTTACACAGAAAAACAACAAAGAAAGCACTCGTGGGACTCCTGAATTTGTGATTGGGATTCGTCAAAATTTTATCCTACAAGGATCTCTGCAAGGTCATGAACTTACTAATATCAAAACAATACCCATATGTTGATCATAATTTGTGCCTATTTATATTACTGACCATTCATTTCTATTACAGGCACATCAATCAAACAGAGTGTGTAATGCTTTAGCTCTGTTACAGTGTGTGGCATCGCATCCAGAGACTAGATCAGCATTCCTCCAAGGTATGTTTATTCTTTACCAGATCATACAATGTAAAAAGGACTTCTCTTCTTATAACCATGACATTAATATTTAGTATTTAAAGAAGTTGTCAGGGCAGTCGTGGCTGTGATCATATGGTAGTTGGATTTACAACTACCTATGCATTCAGTGCCTATCACCACTAACGTTGTGAGTTTGAATCCAACTCAGGCGAGGTGTACTGGATATAACATTATGTGATAATGTTTGTCAGTGACTAACGACAGGTCAGTGGTTTTATCCGGGTCATCTGGTTTCCTTCCAATAAAACTGCCCTCCACGATATAACTGAAATATTATTGAAATTGGCATTAAACACCCTAACCTCTATAACCATGACATTAATATTTTAGTATTTAAACAAGTTGTCATTGTATAAAATAAGATATACCATATGGCGGGTTATTTTCACGAGTGTAAAATTTGGCGATTTTGAGTCGAAAAGGTATACTAAAAATGTTGGCGTTTTTAAATTTGGCAGATGCTAAGTGATGCAAAAAAAAATGTTGGCGGATGCTAAGTGATGCATTGAACCTTAAATTTTTGCCACAAATACAAATCTTTATTAGAAAATATTTATTATTAAAATGTTGACGAAATTTGTACACAGAATGACATTTCTCAGTTTTACCTCCGTATATAATTTGAGGCAGAAAAAAATCTCCTGAAAAAATAAATCGGGAGTCAATATTTGTTTGCAAAAATTACTACAAAATTTATTTATAAATTACTGGATTAAATAACGGTATAGCCAATATGACACTTTAATCTGTTAATCAATAAATATAATTGGTGGGCATCTAGCAGTCTCGACTGGTTGATTTTATGAACCTGTTGGTATGTCTTTGATGTTAATTAATCATTGACATGTTGTTTTGTCAGTAACATTTGATTACTATTGGAAAACCGTGTGACAAATTAACAAATCTTCTATCAATGAAAAACTAACTATAGTCTATACGTGTGAGTTTAATTCAGAATTTACTTGTATACCATGAAAGTGTAAAAATGCCATCGGCATTAATCAATATTGTCACATTGTATACAGTTATGTATATATCATATGGAATTATAAAAAAAAATCTGAATATAGCTGAAAGTACTTCACTTCAAAATGTTAATTTAGCGGAATTTATTTTGGCGTTTTTGGAAGGACCGCGAAAATAACCCACCATACGGTATTGCATGGATTTTACCAAAGGCCAGTATTATATAATTATTGGTTTGCTATTTTCTGACTGACTTTTTTTTATTGGATAGTTAGGGTGAAAATTTACTTTAAAATTTATTTTCGTAAACTACTGGCACTTCAATAAAAAAATGGCAGGGTAAAATATACTTTGTTTATTTGTTTTTCAGCACACATTCCTCTGTTCTTGTATCCATTTCTACACACAGTCAGTAAAACAAGGCCTTTTGAATATCTTAGGTTGACCAGTCTTGGTGTGATTGGTGCTCTAGTCAAGGTAAGTGACTGTTTACATGGCCTTTTGAATATCTTAGGTTGACCAGTCTAGGTGTGATTGGTGCTCTAGTCAAGGTAAGTGACTGTTTACATGGCCTTTTGAATATCTTAGGTTGACCAGTCTAGGTGTGATTGGTGCTCTAGTCAAAGTAAGTGACTGTTTACAAGGCCTTTTGAATATCTTAGGTTGACCAGTCTTGATGTGATTGGTGCTCTAGTCAAGGTAAGTGACTGTTTACATGGCCTTTTGAATATCTTAGCTTGACCAGTCTTGGTGTGATTGGTGCTCTAGTCAAGGTAAGTGACTGTTTACATGGCCTTTTGAATATCTTAGGTTGACCAGTCTAGGTGTGATTGGTGCTCTAGTCAAGGTAAGTGGCTGTTTACATGGCCTTTTGAATATCTTAAGTTGACCAGTCTAGGTGTGATTGGTGCTCTAGTCAAGGTAAGTGACTGTTTACATGGCCTTTTGAATATCTTAGGTTGACCAGTCTAGGTGTGATTGGTGCTCTAGTCAAGGTAAGTGACTGTTTACATGGCCTTTTGAATATCTTAGGTTGACCAGTCTAGGTGTGATTGGTGCTGTAGTCAAGGTAAGTGACTGTTTACATGGCCTTTTGAATATCTTAGGTTGACCAGTCTAGGTGTGATTGGTGCTCTAGTCAAGGTAAGTGACTGTTTACATGGCCTTTTGAATATCTTAGGTTGACCAGTCTAGGTGTGATTGGTGCTCTAGTCAAGGTAAGTGACTGTTTACATGGCCTTTTGAATATTTTAGATTGACCAGTCTTGGTGTGATTGGTGCTCTAGTCAAGGTAAGTGGCTGTTTACATGGCCTTTTGAATATCTTAGGTTGACCAGTCTTGGTGTGATTGGTGTTCTAGTCAAAGTAAGTGACTGTTTACATGGCCTTTTGAATATTTTAGATTGACCAGTCTAGGTGTGATTGGTGCTCTAGTCAAGGTAAGTGACTGTTTACATGGCCTTTTGAATATCTTAGGTTGACCAGTCTTGGTGTGATTGGTGTTCTAGTCAAAGTAAGTGACTGTTTACATGGCCTTTTGAATATTTTAGATTGACCAGTCTTGGTGTGATTGGTGCTCTAGTCAAGGTAAGTGACTGTTTACATGGCCTTTTGAATATCTTAGGTTGACCAGTCTTGGTGTGATTGGTGCTCTAGTCAAAGTAAGTGACTGTTTACATGGCCTTTTGAATATCTTAGGTTGACCAGTCTTGGTGTGATTGGTGCTCTAGTCAAAGTAAGTGACTGTTTACATGGCCTTTTGAATATCTTAGGTTGACCAGTCTAGGTGTGATTGGTGCTCTAGTCAAGGTAAGTGGCTGTTTACATGGCCTTTTGAATATCTTAGGTTGACCAGTCTAGGTGTGATTGGTGCTCTAGTCAAGGTAAGTGGCTGTTTACATGGCCTTTTGAATATCTTAGGTTGACCAATGTTGGTGTGATTGGTGCTCTAGTCAAGGTAAGTGGCTGTTTACATGGCCTTTTGAATATCTTAGCTTGACCAGTCTGGGTGTGATTGGTGCTCTAGTCAAGGTAAGTGACTGTTTACATGGCCTTTTGAATATCTTAGGTTGACCAGTCTAGGTGTGATTGGTGCTCTAGTCAAGGTAAGTGGCTGTTTACATGGCCTTTTGAATATCTTAGGTTGACCAGTGTTGGTGTGATTGGTGCTCTAGTCAAGGTAAGTGACTGTTTACATGGCCTTTTGAATATCTTAGGTTGACCAGTCTAGGTGTGATTGGTGCTCTAGTCAAGGTAAGTGGCTGTTTACATGGCCTTTTGAATATCTTAGGTTGACCAGTCTTGGTGTGATTGGTGCTCTAGTCAAGGTAAGTGACTGTTTACATGGCCTTTTGAATATCTTAGGTTGACCAGTCTAGGTGTGATTGGTGCTCTAGTCAAGGTAAGTGACTGTTTACATGGCCTTTTGAATATCTTAGGTTGACCAGTCTTGGTGTGATTGGTGCTCTAGTCAAGGTAAGTGACTGTTTACATGGTCTTTTGAATATCTTAGGTTGACCAGTCTTGATGTGATTGGTGCTCTAGTTAAGGTAAGTGACTGTTTACATGGCCTTTTGAATATCTTAGGTTGACCAGTCTAGGTGTGATTGGTGCTCTAGTCAAGGTAAGTGACTGTTTACATGGCCTTTTGAATATCTTAGGTTGACCAGTCTTGGTGTGATTGGTGCTCTAGTCAAGGTAAGTGACTGTTTACATGGTCTTTTGAATATCTTAGGTTGACCAGTCTTGATGTGATTGGTGCTCTAGTCAAGGTAAGTGACTGTTTACATGGCCTTTTGAATATCTTGGGTTGACCAGTCTTGGTGTGATTGGTGCTCTAGCCAAGGTAAGTGGCTGTTTTTAGCTCACCTGACCATAGGAGCTACTTGAGCTATTGTAATCTCTTTGCCTCTGATCTTGATGTCCATGTGTAAATGTTTTATATTTAGATATTCTCCAAGATTACTGCTGCTAAACTTGGCAGGAGTGGTTCTTTGATAGTAACTTCATGTAAAATTGTCTTGCCATCAATACAATACAAGATCATTTCATTGAAAATTAGCTTGTTCTCGCCATGATATAGCTGAAAAATTGCTGAGTTGGCATTAAATGACAATCACTCAATCAATGCAAGATAGGTATTACTAAACAGAACTTAAATAACCTTTATTATGAAATTGTTTAATTTTCTAAATCCAGATTCAAAGTGTAGATTCCATATGTTCATTTAAACCTTGTAATTTTCCTTTTTTTTATATACCTTGCTAAATATTTATTTGAACAGAAAGTTCCTTCCTCAACCAGTGGGAGTCTAAAATTTCTACAATTTGTTTTCACATTTCTATTTTTAGACAGATGAACAGGAAGTAATTAACTTCCTATTGACAACAGAAATAATTCCTCTGTGTCTAAGAATAATGGAGTCTGGCAGTGAACTTTCTAAAACTGTAAGTATCGGCTGATACACTTTAATCTTCTCATGTTCTCGTGTTAATTTTAAAAAGTCTCAAAAACACATGTTTTACATTTGCAAATGAGAAAGGGGATAAGATATTTCACCCCCTATTCACCTCACATTTCCCCCCAATTGTCTTAGATTCCTATCAATATTGCACAAATTTGTGAATTTACAGTATTTTTAAATCTGAGAATTGTACTTATTTCGCCAGATGTTTTCATAAACAGAAATGTTTTTTGTTTCTTTCTTTATACAGATTTAATTGATTGAGTGTGTGGTTTTTTTTTTTGTTGTCTTCTAGGTTGCCACATTCATTCTACAGAAGATATTACTAGATGAGACTGGTCTGTCATATATATGTCAAACCTATGAAAGATTTTCTCATGTTGCCATGATATTAGTAAGTAAAATTATATAATTCTCCATGTGTCATATCAATAAGATTTTTAGCTTTGACATGTGTCATACCGATAAGATTTTTTTTATCTTTGATATGCATCAAGCCTTTTAGATAATTCTCCATGTGTTATACAGATAATATTTATTTTATCTTTGACATGTGTCAAGCCTATTAGATAATTTTATTAGATATGTTTTATACTGGTACCTATGAGATTATCTTCTTTGACATATGTCATACATATTTGTGATTCTCATATTGTCTTGATATCACTAGGTGACACATATGATAATTGGATTCACAACTACCTATGCAATCAGAGTTCGAATCCCACTCATGGCGAGGTGTACTCAATACAAAATTATGTAATAAAGTTTGTCAGTGGTCAGTGGTTTTCTCTGGTTATTCCGGTTTTCTCCAACAATAAAACTGACTGCCACAATAAACTGAAATATTGTAGAAAGTGGCATTAAACACCATAACCCTAACCCACTAGGTGACATAAGATTAGTTTGTAGGATAAATCTCAAGCCTAGGAGAGATTCATTTTATGTTATCCAGAGATACAGTTCTTGAATTCCTAAAAAATTTTCATTGAATATATTAAACTTTTATTTAGTTACATAACTAAAATTAGCTTTATATAGTATATTAATTTACTTCTTAATGTTTTTAGCTCGCCTGGCCAAAGGCTATGTGGGCTTTTGTCATCACTTGGCATCTGTCGTCTGTCTGTTAACTTTTCACATTTGAATCTTCTCCTCTGAAACCGCTTGGCTAAATGGAGTGAAATGTTACAGGAAGCATCTATGGAAGGTCCTCTATAAGATTTTCTCATTTCGTCCTGATTGGACAAAAAACATGGTTGTCATGGGTAATTCTTGTTTTCTTTGAATTGTTGGGACAAGAGCTTAATAATTTTTCTTAAAATCTAGACTTCATTGAACATTGAACACAAACTTGCCTGAGCCTCTAGTTTAGTGTACCTGTGTATTTTACGCAATCAAATTTGATAAAAGTGCATCAGTTGTAGAAACTCGGTGTACAAGTACATGTGCATAATGTTCATAAATACCCATTAATAACCAAATCTGTATGTACTAGTAGTGAAATTTCCTAGGTCGTAAGTATTTTTACAAAGACGAATATAATCACATTTCAACAAACATACAAAATATAAAGATTTGAGTTAATGTAAATTGTGATTTGATTTTGATAAAGACCCAAAGCTAGGCTAATCATCAAAAAAAGATTACAATCACGGTAAAATGTAAACTTATGTTTATTGATAAAATGGTCAATAGTGTACTTTTTTGACACCAAGTTAAAATGACTGGTAAGCATACATTGATGTACCGTATGTTGCAAATATTATCATAGATTAAAATACTAACTTCTGAAAAAAGTTTAAAATATCCTGTATGTAACCACCTCTATGGACAAGAATACAAACAAGTAACAGAAAACAAGCTGTACTCTTCACTTTTAATAATGAGAAATAAATACTCCTCCACTTGAAAATTATCTGAAGCTCTGTATCTTCATGTTGGGTTATGATATTGAATTTATTTGATACATATTGTAATTATCATGTGACACAATTCCAATATAGGATCACATGACTATTCTTTGATCACATGATTTATTGAATTTATGCCTTTCAGGGGAAAATGGTGCTACATTTATCCAAAGAGCCTTCAGCCAGATTATTAAAGCATGTTGTCAGATGTTATCTCAGGTTATCAGATAATCCTAGGTAATATAGAACATACATAATAAATATTTTGATTCTTAGACACAGTTTTTAGCTCACCTGACCCAAAGTGTCATGTGAGGTATTGCCATCACTTGGCATCTGTCGTCGGCAGCCTCTTCGTCATCTGTAAACTATTACATTTTAATCTTCTTCTCTGAAACCACTGGGCCAATTGGAATCAAAATAGCACAGGTGGGAGTATTTTCCAGTCAACACAGTATGGGTTAAATAGTTTCCATGTCTTCAATCGAATCCACATTTTTTTTAATTTGATTGATTGATTAATGTAAGTGCAATAAAATACCTGTCAAATCTGGAATTGAAATACGGGTTAAAAATAGAAAGAAAGAAAGAAAAAGATAAGTGTGGTGTAGCTGCATGTATGCAGTGGAAGCAACTGCTTCCAATTTATTTTTGCAGTTATATTTTTCCCAAAATGAAGGATAAGAATTAAAAAAAATTAAATAGAATTCAAAATATTTTTATTTCTCTGTGCCAATTTTCATTTATTACAATGTTAAAATCCGGGTTTATTTACGATGTTATCACTTATAATACGTTGTCACTTGAAAAAAAAAGGTTGTTAGGGGACATTAATAGTTCAAACTGCATTCAGTTTCACAGATAAAAACAATAAAGTTTCAAGATCACATTATTCAAACTGCGTCAATTTGACAGATAAAAAAACAATTAAATTCAAGATTACATTATCTTTAGACACAAGCGCATTTACTAATGTCCTAGTTTCAATTATAGGTTATATTTTTGAATTAGATGTATCGACATTACACTTGTGTACCTTCAAGTTGTTTTCATTTTGTTAGCAAATATATACTGTAGTGTGCACTGCTTAGTTAGTTGCTGAAGTAATCTCGTAATGAAGTGCAGACAAGCTTCAATGCTTGATTTCTTTTCCAAAAAATCTAAAGGGCAATATTATTAGAAGAAGCAACAGGGAGTAGTGCAACTGAGTCTGCACAAAGTCCCTCATCAACAATATCATTAGAAGAAGCAACGGAGTAGTACAGTAACAATTCAGCCATTGAGCAAGTCAGAGACTAGCGAAATGCAACTAATTTTCCCATACTGATTCCTGTACTAATAAATTTGAAGCTTAATTATAGAAATATAAAATGTTGATAATCATATTTTGTACATAAAAACTAAGTGAGTGATAAAAAAATGATGATAAAAAAAATCCCCCAAAAATAAAAATATATACTAATGGAAAAAAGAGACTGTGCATTCTAAAAATTAATATATATTTTTTTATGACCGGGTATTTAATTTTTTATTAGTCATGACTAGTTGAAATATTGATTGTTATGCTATCGACCAGTCGCTGGAAACTTGCACGGACTTTGACATGCTCTATGAGTACACCTCGTGTATTTGGCCTTCTTTTGTTTATCATTCTCGTTTAACGATTTGTGACTGTTTGAGGTTTACTAAGGTTTGTTTTTGCCCCTACTCATCAGAAAAACAGTTTTGTTTGAATGACATTAATTCCAGTATTATGCCACGTCTCGACGAAAATCAGCATCTTCGTGCTATTGGTATGCTCCAAGCTGGACTGGCACAGAACGTTATCGCTAGACATTTTGGCTGTCATCGCAACACGATACTGTCATGGAGACGATTTAGACAATCTGGCAACACTAGAAACCACAGACGTTCAGGTCATCCATGTGTAACGTCACGTCGTCAAGATAACCACATAAGGCTGGTGCATCTGCGAAATCGTTTCCAGACGTCAAATCTCACTGCAAGAAGCATCCCCGGATTACGACCGATCAGCTCTAGAACAGTCTGCAATAGACTTCGTGATCATAACATCAGGCCAAGACGTCCCGCAATCCGTCCAATGTTGCTGCCTAGACACCGTGCAGCTAGGCTAACGTGGTGTAGACGTTATTTAAGATTCAGAATACAGGATTGGGCCAACATCCTGTTTACAGATGAATCACGATTTCACCTAGACAGCAGTGATGGCCGTTCTCGTGTTTACCGCCGTGTAGGAGAACGATATGCAGACGCCTGCGTCATTCAACGTCAATCGTTTGGTGGTGGCAGTGTTATGGTGTGGGGAGGCATAACAGCACATGGAAGAACACCATTGGTTGTTGTCACCGGAAATCTGACCGGTATACGCTATCGGGATGAAATTGTTCAGCCTTATTTCATTCCGTTCATCCAAGCTCAGGCCAACAACGTCACATTTCAGCAGGACAACGCTCGACCACATGTTGCGCGAGTAGTGCGTGACTATCTGACACAGTAAAATGTTGATGTGTTACCATGGCCAGCAGTTTCACCCGATCTTTCACCCATTGAGCATGTTTGGGGTGAAATGGAATGACGGTTACGCCATCTGCCAAATCAGCCAGTGACGTTAGCGGAAATGGGTTTGGCATTGATCCGCATTTGGAACAATATCCCACAAGCATTTTTCAACAACTTAGTTAGATCAATGCGTCGCCGTTGCCAAGCATGCATTAATGCAAATGGTGAACACACACGCTACTGACTTTGGTAATGTCTAAAGAGCTTTGTGTTGTTTAAAACGTTTACCAAATGAATTCAAGTGACGTTAAATGTTATTGGTCTGATGGTTTGGTGAAAAATGTATTATTCAACAATATACTGTACACAATTAATAAATTTTATTTTGATATTGATCTTTAATTGGTTTTTTAGTAATGCACAGTTTCTTTTTTCCACTAGTATATATACACATAAAAATTACAACAAAAAATACAAAAAAAAATCGAAGCCGGCTGTGACATTTGAAATATAATTCGTAGTACATATTATTGTTCTAACATATCTATCATGACATGTTAAATATCCAAGCTATGTGTTGAAAATTTGCCAAACTCTGTGCACGTTAGAGAGCGTTATAAAAACCTGACAGTCCAAGTGGTTCGTAGATAACCGATTGTAAGCTTTTCTAACCCTACCCTTTTAAAGACACATTTGAAATTTCCGCCCGTTCTACAAATTGATTTTAACTTGTTCTCGAAGCGTCCTGAGCACTGTTGAAATATTTGCCACTAAGCGGGTTTTTTGGGCAGCTGACAATCAATCACTCTTGCTACTTTGAAATCTTGGTGCACCGACAGACTCAAATTTATTATCATATTAAAAGTTGGGTAAAATATAATACAAATATTTCATAAAACAAGACAAATGTCTTCGGTACAGCATTCAAAATGGCAATTTAAAAGAAAATCGACAAGATTTACATTAGGGTTTTTTGTAGCCCAAATAGCTAAAGCCCAGGAGCTTCCGGGGGGCTTTGCCCCCTGAACCCCCTACCAGGGCTTTGCCCCCAGACCCCCTGCGGAAATTCTGCTTCTGATTAAAATATGGCTAACTACACTACTGGATAAAATTGTAATACAGTGAAACCTGTCTAAACTGAACCACTTTGGGACCAATTTTTGTATTCTGAATAGACAGGTGTTTGGTTTATACAGTTGATTTTAACCAATATTTCAAGTTCGGTTTACACATGAATCTGTCATATTCAGGGTTCGGTTTAGACAGGTTTCACTGTACATCAAAATCTCTGTGAATTGTTTTTGTCTTTACTTCCGAGCTTTGATTCACTTATTTCATTTCGAATTAGATTTTTAAACAATTTTCATTGTTACTTGTTATAACCAAAACTTGGATCAGGTTTGGCAAGATTGAGTGTTTGGTCTTTTGCTGTATTTTAGGTCCTTTGCTGTATTTTACCATTGTATTTGAACAATTGTTTTTATACCCCCGCTCCCCGAAGGGGGAGGGTGGTATACTGTTTTACCTCTGTCCGTCCTTCCGTCCGTCCAAGATATTTTTCGTCGCATTTTTCTCAGTAACTGTTGATGGCAGAAAAGCTTCATATAGGTATACCTTATTGTGGGTAGCGTTTTTGGACCCGTCAGATTCCTACTTCCTGTTTGCCGACTTAGTTGGTTTTTATACACATTGAACATATATGCTCATTTTTCGTCGCATTTTTCTCAGCAACTATTGATGCCAGATATCTGATATTTTGTCACAAGCTTCATATAGGTACCCCATATTGTGGGAAGCGATTTTGGACCCGTCAGATTCCTGCTTCCTGTTTGCCGACTTAGTTGATTTTTATACACATTGAACATATATGCACATTTTTCGTCACATTTTTCTCAGCAACTATTGATGGCAGAGATCTGATATTTGGTCACAAGCTTCATATAGGTACCCCATATCGTGGGAAGCATTTTTGGATCCATCAGATTCCTACTTCCTGTTTGCCGACTTTGTTGATTTTTATACACATTGAACATATATGCTCATTTTTCGTCGCATTTTTCTCAGCAACTATTGATGGCAGAAATCTGATATGTGGTCACAAGCTTCATATAGGTACCTCATATCGTGGGAAGCGTTTTTTGACCCGTCAGATTCTTACTTCCTGTTTGCCGAAGAGCCGGGGTATCATAAGTGAGCTTTAGCTCACAGTTCATCTTGTTATATCTGTTTTGGCCCTTCGCTCAAGAATCTATTCTGAGTGGTGTTCTCTACATGTGTCTTACATTCTTTATATAGATGTCCGATAAAACTACCAACTGGAACTTACTAATGCATGACCTTGCCGGGTTCACAAAATGGCATATGGGTTTGGTGGTCCTAGTGAAAATAATGTCAGTCCTCATTAATTTTCTATTGCAAAATACCAAGCTTCTGTCAGTCCTTAGCAAAATCTGCACAATTTTGCTGGTCACATCTGACAGGACTGACGAATTTCGTGAACTCTGACCTTGTATGTTAATTTAAATTCTTTGTTGATTCCAGGGCAAGAGAAGCATTGCGTCAGTGCCTCCCAGACCAACTGAAAGACAACACATTTTCTAACTGTCTGAAAGATGATAATTCTACGAAACGATGGCTAATGCAATTGCAACAGAATCTAGAGGCCCCAGGTGTACCAGATCCGAGGAGTATGCCATTACATCCTCAATAGTTGACATGGAAACAGAAGAGAGGAAATTCAGAAGAAAATCAACAAGTTTCTGATAGAAATGGAGTTGATATCATGATCTCATAGACTTTATTAATATGGAAGGTGTATATTCATGAACTCATTCTCAGAAATGTTTTGATATTTGACTTTCCATTTTAATATGGAGATCTAAAATCATGAGATTCTATTGTTACAGAGAAAGTTATAAATAGATTTTAAGACTGAGGCAAAACTAGAACATCAGTTTGTTAATTAGGACTATTTTACCTCTAAAAGATCTTATGTTATTGTAAGGTTATATCAAGAAAGGAAATTGATATAAAGATAGAAATTGTAGATAATATATTGCCATAGTATTTAGGTCACCTGACACAAAGGGTCATGTGATATGTTGCCATTAGAGTGTGTCCATCTTGTATATCAACTTTTTAATATTTCATTCTTCTTGTCCGAAAATTACTGCTTTAAATTTTGCAGAAATCAAAGATGGCAGCCACCACCAAATAAGCTAAAATTTTCAAAAATCTTCAACTCGACAAAACACATAAATGCTGGAATTACTGCATTGTAGAAAGGTTCCTTTAATGATTCTTGATCAAGTTGCTAATAATGTAATATATAACTCTGTGAGACTGATTTTCAAATCAGGTCTTAAAGAAGCTATGAATCAATTAACCTGATGGACATCATATGCCTAAATCCAGTAGCCAGTTGGTATATGTGGCGTACAACGAAAATTTCTCAGTCCACAGATGTTTTTCTGCCGATATAACAATTTTATCAATGCAGGTGCAAATGTTTTTATTAATTTTTAGAAGAAAAAATCATGTTTGTTATCGTATGTGACATTTTTTAATCTGTTTAAATGTATATGTAAATGAATAAAAGAATATATTTCATTTAATTTTGTTTGAAATGTGAAAAGCCAACAGATGCAGATCACAACAATAGACAGACACATAGTGACAATACCTTACATTGACCTTTAGTCCAGATCAGCTTAGAAATTCCACAAGTGAATCTTTTTCTCATAAACCAACCATACCAATTAGAACTAAGCTTTGCAAAAATGTTACTTGGGTGATCAGAAACATTTTAAATGATTTTCGCTTCATTGATTGGCTGAAACATGTGTGATGGAATTGTTTTATATTATGAATATTTCTTATATTCCCATTATTTGGATATATTATTGTGGTATAGTGTGCCAATTTGTGGGATCAAGCCCAGTCGGGTCAATCCAAAGACAATAGAAAATTTATTTGTTGCATCTCTGCCAAGCATACAGAATTAAGGAACAAGACCAAAGACTGTTTGGCTTGAAATCGGGAAATATATCTGAGTGCAGCGACTTGTCTAGCCATGCACTTAGCTGACATCTTCTCAACTAATGCAACCTGTTATCAAAAGATATAGCTGAAAAATTGCTCATTTGGCATTAAACACCAACCTTTCACTCACTCCCTATTGTTTGATTTATATTTCTAAAACACAATTTATATGAATTTTCCCAAATTTTCATGTACATTGATCCACAAATCATAATTTGATACTAAGCAATCCCCCCTCCCCCTTTCTTTCTGGGGGGAACATATTATTTTATCCTGTGTTTCGATTCGACTGCCACAAAAGCTTCTGCTTACAACTTCTCCTATATTTATACCCCTCGCAAACAAAGTTTGGGGGGTATATAGGAATCACCCTGTCCGTCCATGTACCTTGTAAGCGCAACTCCTTCTAAACCCCTTATTGGATTTTTATGAAACTTTATACATTTGTAGTACACTACCTGCAGATGTGCATGAAGGAATATGGTTGCTGTCCAAAATTTAAAAAAGGAGATAATTCAACTTATACTTTCACGAAAAGGGGGGTCATGTACCTTGTAAGCACAACTCCTACTAAACTGCTTATTGAATTTTTATGAAACTTTACACAGTTGTAGTACACAACCTGCAGATGTGCATGAAGGAATACCGTTGCTGTCTAAAATTTAGAAGGGGAGATAATTCAACTTATACTTTCACGAAAAGGGGGGTCGTGTACAAAACCGGGTCATCATGCTGTAACATCATTCACGAAACCGGGTCCTGCCATTTTAACATGACCCATGTCTTTCACTCCGTGCTTACATATATCAATAATTAAAAGCACAAAGTGACGATTCTTGTCATCTTTATTCATCAATCGTTCCTTCAATACATTTCGTTCCATTCAATGTGAGCAATTCAGAGAAACTGAGCAAAATTTGGGGTTGGGGTCAAGCTGATCATCATTTTGCGGCACATTATCGCTTATTTCTCAATTAATATACGATGACATAGCCAAAATGTTTCATCTGACAGGAGGAAATGGTTAATAAAGCATTTATTTCCCCCAAGTTCATGCAAAAAACATAAATAAACAGAATTCTTACCTTCTTACAGTCCGGTTCCGTTCCGGAATTAGATATGAACGAGTCCAAACATTTTTTGCCGGGTCCGTTTGTACACAGTGATCCAATCACTACAGTATTCTGTCAGACAAACCTTTTGACAACTCGTCACCAACAAAGTCTTTTAGACCGGTGCATTCTTCTACTCCAGATAACACCAAGAAGTCAGCGAAAAAATCAAATACTGGGAGCACACTACGCATAGTAAATGTCAACTTCCAGTCAATCAAAACGAAGCAAGGACAACTCTACAACATGCTGGATAGCATCAAACCAGACATTATATGTGGAACCGAGACTTGGATAGATAATAGCATTAAAGATAGTCAAATTTTCCCTCCAGGATACAACATATACAGAAATGACCGAAATCTTAATGGCGGAGGTGTATTACTTGCTGTACGAGGCAATCTGATCAGCTCCCCAGTGCCAGAATTACAAACAGACTGTGAAATTATATGGTGCAAGCTAGAACTTGTAGGACATAAAGCCATCTACTTAACATCCTACTACAATCCGAAAACATCCAACGAGGAAAGTTACAGTCAATTTGAAATTAGTATGAACCATGCAACAAGCATAAAAATGCTTTCCTTATTGCTTCTGGAGATTTCAACTTACCAGGCTGGGACTGGAAAGCCAATCAACTTAAACCTAAAACACAACATGTCAACATACATCATAAGTGTACCGACATACTGGATGACCACGGACTTGTTCAACTAGTGGAAGAACCTACAAGAGGAACCAACATCTTAGATTTAATAACCACAAACTACCCAGAGAGCTTCAGAAGAACAGAAGTGATGGCGGGTTTATCAGACCATGACATTGTATATACTGAAGTGAACAGGATCCCGGCAAAGTTAAAGCAAAAGCCAAGGAAGATCTTGCTATATAAACAAGCGAAGTGGGAAAATGTAAAAACAGATCTTAAGAACACACATGCAACAGCTAAAAGGCTATATGATGAAGATGCATCTGCAAATGAAATCTGGAACCATTTCACATCAGCATTAGAAGATAGTATTAACAGAAATATACCATACAAAACTGCCAGAAAAAAGGACGGATGCCCATGGATAACAACAGATATACGAAGACTAATTAAAAGAAGGGATAGAGCCTACAGAAAGAAGAAAAAATCTGGAGACAAAAGTGACACGTTACGTTATAAAGAACTCAAAAGTAAAACTCGGGGGTAAATAAGAAAGGCATATTGGAAGTATATCGAGGACATTGTAACACCAAGAGCAGAATCAGACAAAGACTAAAACTGTATGAAACAGTTTTGGACCTGCATTAAACATAAACGGTCCGATGGAAATACCATACCACCGCTGAAATCAGTAGGTCTATTAGATGATGACTCTGTTGACAAAGCTAACATCCTAAGTGCACAATTCCAACAGGCATTTTCTTGCAAAGAAGAGCTAGACAAGTCACAATTCAAAACACGATGCAATATGAGACAGCACCTGACATTAACATCACAGAAGGAGTGAGAAAGCTACTAACTGGTCTGAATCCCCACAAAGCAGCAGGTCCAGATAGCATCACACCTAGAGTTTTGAAAGAACTAGCAGATGAAATAGCCCCAATTGCACAACTAATTTACAAAAGATGATATGATACAGGGGAAGTGCCATCATCATGGAGAACAGCGTATGTTTGTTCAGTCTTCAAAAAAGGAAAAACGTTTGATCCAATAAACTATAGACCTGTTTCCTTGAGCTGCATATGCTGCAAAATAATGGAACACATAGTTACGAGCCAAAGTATGGGTCACTCAGACAGATACAACATACTGTACAAAATGCAACATGGATTTAGAAGGAAGTAATCATGCGAAACCCAATTAATAGAATTCATTGACGATGTCACAAAAAATCTTGACTGGCCAGCAAACCCATTGTTTAATAATGGACTTTTCAAAGGCATTTGACAAATTTAGCCACAGCTTATTGGTACACAAATTACAACATTATGTAATACGAAGGAAAACAAACCGATGGATTAAGAGCTTTCTATCGTGCAGAACACAATGTGTACTTGTTGAAGGGGAAAATTCAAGTTCCATCGATGTCGAGTCTGGAGTACCACAGGATCTGGATTGGGACCCAGTCTTTTCCTCTTCTATATCAACGACATGCCAGACGATACAAAATCAACAGTGAGACTCTTTGCAGACGACACGATAGTCTACCTCACAGTGTCCTCATGTGATAACACGCTCCAAGAAGATCTGGACAAATTGGCTATTTGGGAAGTAAAATGGATGATGAAGTTCCATCCTGATAAATGTCAAGTGCTTGCCATTACAAAGAAGAAAACGACCAAAAAGAAGAATTATTACCTTCATGACCACACTCTCGAACATGTACCATCAGCAAAATATCTTGGCATAATAATTACATCAGACTTGAAGTGGGAAAGCCATGTAACAAACATCAGTCAAAAAGCAAATAAAACTATTGGATTCCTGAAAAGAAATTTGATATATCTAACGGTAAAATCAAAGAAAAAGCTTATATCTCCCTTGTACGACCTACGGTGGAGTATGCTAGCCCAGTCTAGGATCCATATCTGCAGAAGGACAAGTATAAAATAGAAATGGTGCAGAGAAGAGCACACCATACGTTACAAACAGGTACCATAATAAATCATCGGTTAGGGACCGACCATTTAACTTGAAGGGGGTGTTATGGTTTTTTGTCTCGTTCAGAAAATGTTTTTTGGACAACACAAGAGTTAAAATATTTTGTTTTTGTCGCACAAAGCGCGAATTTTTTTTCCAGAATTTAACATTAGGTTATATGACAAAAACTCTGAATCAGATTATTTTCTTTTTCCTCCACCAAAATCAGAATATTTTTTTCAGCAACATTGGGAATCAGAATATTTTTTTAGAAAAAAAAACAATAACCCCCCTTTCAAGTTAAATGGTCGTTCCCTTAGTGACGTGCTGGAAAATCTGAAGTGGCCAACATTGAAAGAGAGGACAAATGCAAGATTAACAATGCTGTATAAGATAAAAAAAAAAAAAAAAAAACAAAAAAAAACAAAGAAGTCAATATCGAGGCAGATCACAAATTAATACCAACCAACAGGAAACTTAGATATACAAACAGCAACTGCTTCCAGATACCATAATGCAATACAACAACCAGGAAAGAATCCTTCTACCCAAGAACAATCCGGGATTGGAACACCTTACCCAAATCGGTGACCGCCGCAAGTAGTCTCGAATCCTTCAAGGGGCTACTAGCCACCAAGTAAAATATTCTGTCATTCTGTTTTTATTCTCACTGTAAAATTTACTTATCCAATACATGCGCACACCTAAAGTGACAGAATAGTCAGTCAGATGACGGTGGTCACAGCATGGTAGAAGTAGAAGTACCTCAATTCCAAAGGAAAATTTGAATTAAATTTTTCTAGGGTTAGGGTTTATGGTATTTAGTGCCACTTTCAACAAAATAAAATAAACCTGTCATATAATCAAAATAGAGATAAGAGTTAGCATCAACAAAGAACAAATACGAATTTAATTACTATATTATACTTCTGATGATAGATATCAAACAAAATATTAATTAACATTGGAGTATATGTAGAATCCCGAGGACTTAGCTTGGCTTCATCTCCTAACATTGTCTTCATATCACAAATATGCTAATCATTCATTGGTCAATTACATCATGTGATGTCATGCTGGAAAAGTGATTTGTACAAACATCATGGTAGAAAACAAAATAAAAACAAAAGTTTGGACAACACAAATATGAGGGGCCGTCCTGGCCATGATCGTATGGTAGTTGGATTGACAACTATCACCACCGATGTTGTGAGTTCGAATCTCGATCAGGGCGACAGGTCGGTGGTTTTCTCCGGGTCCTCCAGTTAATTTTACCAATAAAACTCACGCCATGATATAACTGAAATATTGTTGAAAGTGGCGTTAAACATCATCAAACAAACAAACAAACAGACAACACAAATACCCACATTTGGTTTTACTAATTCTATTATTTAATACTTCAGTTTGTAGTTCAAATCCCGCTCATGGCGAGGTGTACTCGATACAACATTATGGGATAAAGTTTGTCAGTGACTTGGGACAGGTCGGTATATTTTATTTTATAACATCTTTTTATATCTTTATTTTATTAAATTTTATAAATAACAATATTTTCACAGTATCTCACAAAACTGGACATTCTAATAATTCACAGTCAAATATAATTATTGTAATACAATCTGTTCAAGGGATTAAGAATGTGTCTGTGCATTATTTATCAAATGTAGTTTTTATCATGGCAGGTTTGAGTGTTGGATGCATAAAGCCCAGTTTGTCATCTTAATAGATTTTTACATAGGTACAAAATAATACAGAAGATTTTAATTTATAAGTACCTTATAGATAATAGGATTAATTTGTCAGTTGTCAGGGAAACAATTGTTCTTATTTATATATCTGGACAGTATGAAAAATGAACTAAATGAATTATAGTGGACACATGTTAATACCAAATTGATTATTTATTAAATATTAACTTGTATATAATAAAATGTTATATAGAGGACTTGGACTGTCTATGTGGATTTTATATAAGAAGAGTTTGAAGATACCAAAGGGGTAATCTGAAGCCGTAAATCGTAGAAAATCAGACAACACAATGATCCAAAGAAAAAGGACAAAAGGACAAACAACGATCTACAAAACACTACACAGAACACTAAAGATCAAATACCACTAACCCCACTAAAAACCGTGGGTGAACACAGAAGTATATAGAGATAAATATGTAGTCAAGCTAGTTCCACAACAAAATATATGTGCACCAAGGTGGAAGGTGCAACTCCGACCATAATATGCACTACTCCGCATCGTTGCGCCTTCACCTTGGTCACAGACTCATTGGAAGACCTGTGTATATGTTTTAGACAGTAACATCCAAAAACTAAAAATTGAAAGAGGTAAATAATTAACGCTATCATGCACAATACACCCACAACTTTATCATGGGGGAAATGTGAGCTTTTAACATCACTTGGTGTCCGTCGCAGTCTGAAAACGTTTAAACACTCTTCTGTGACATCATTTTTGGGCCGATTGAACCAAGCTTTGGGATCCTGACGTCGCCGATGTTATATCTGCCATAATGCAAATTTTGATAGTTTCACTTAACTTTCTCAAAGAGAGATGTTGGCTTCTAATTAAAAACAAAAGAATAAAAACTAGATCATGTTAAAGTTTAGAATCATGAGATAATTTAAACATCATGTTTCATGAATAAAAATAAAAAAAATAAACAAACAATGGGGTAAAAATACGCGGTAGTCGGTGGCGACGTACGGAAAACGGCACAGTATTTAAGCAAAACATAGTTGTATTTCGGACTTTTTCGCTATTTTCCGAGGAGCAGACAGATGTAAATAATGGCCTAGCCATGTAAAATGGACTCATCTCTAGAAGATTAGGTAGGTATAAAGTTTTAGAAATTGCTTTCAAAGATAGAAAAACAGATTTATTTCGGAAAATAGCAAAATGCCTCTTCGAAGAAAATGTTTCATGACTTTATACCCACATCATTGCATTCTACAGAAAATTTCACTCAATAGTCAATCTTTGATTTTTGATCAAGTTCAATAAACAAATAGCGCCTTTCTTTTAAATATAGACACAGAACGCTAAATTTGTCGTGTTTCAATTTGTTTACGTCGGCAATTTTTAACGTAACGTCAACAACAGTTTGTAAAAACGAAAGCAGATATTGCGTTGATATTTTGCGACGAATACGCTCCAAAACGTGAATATTTTACAGTTTTGGGATTCATATTTTAATAAATTGATAACCTGAGATCAATTTGGTTAAATTTAGAAAATATAATCCCTTTATTAACTATTGAAGTGACATAGATAAACAAAGACACTGGAAAAACAAACATTCAGAGTATATATAGACAGCGCGAATCCTCGTGTTTGCTAGGGATATATTTTGATTCCAGATCCATATCACTAATGGCTTCAATTTCATGCACCGGAAATGATACACCGGAAACCAATGCATGGTCTGCAGAAAATCGGATGCGCAGTAATCTGGAACTACTTCCGGTTATTAATGTTAAAAGTCGTCCCCGATATATCTCGGCCCTAAAATAAAGTCGTCCCCGATATATCTCGGCCCAAAAAATGAGCGTGAAAATTGGCAGATAATTTTCAGATTCGCGAGCATTCATGTCCGTGCCTGTTTCAATAGATGGAAAGAGCATCCTTACATTGTACTACAGTATCGTGACGTTATCTATATTGTATATTTACATGATTGTCGTATGAATTTTAGTCATAAATAGAGAAAAATAGTGAAAATTTAGATGTTGGGGTAATATAATATATATATAAGAGACTCTTATATATATATTATATTACCCCAACATAGTGAAAATTTAGATGTTGGGGTAATATAATATATATATAAGAGTCTCTTATATATATATTATATTACGTAATATAATATATATATAAGAGACTCTTATATATATATTATATTACCCCAACATCTAAATTTTCATATTACGTAATATAATATATATATAAGAGACTCTTATATATATATTATATTACCCCAACATCTAAATTTTCACTATTTTTCCGAGCTCTATTTATGACTAAAATTCATATGTTATACAACGTTAATTAAGCAGTTCAACAAACAAATTGTTCATGAATGGTTAACTCGTGACCTGTAAGTCAAAATGAATAGTAATGATATTAGGAGTAAATTTGGGATATCATTCTAAAAAGCTCTACCCATTGATAAATGATCAGTATACTGTCCGTCCGGATGAAACTTTTCGTTTCGCCGTTGGTTCATTCATTGAAAACGTATGATTCGTTCTTGTTTATAGACAAACAAAGGCGAATATGTTAACATTAATGCTGCATGAATCGATTCTGATCATCTAATTTAGTTACGTTAGCTTATCAGAAACCAATAACAAGTTCATGTATTGACAATTTCCGCTTTTGTTTTTCTATAAACAAGAACAGTCGAATCATATTAATTAATGAAATTTAAGTACGGCGATGCACAAGCTACTGGTCATATTTCTCCTGAATTATGACAGTCTTCTTTAAGTGCATATTTAAATATAATTTAAAACTATTGAACAGTTAATTTTAAGAGGTTTTTGGACCATTCCCCTGCTCATAAAGCACATTGTTATGCTTGATACATTAGTGCAAGGAAATTAGTCTGAAAACTTAAAATCTGGCAGAATTGAAATTTGACTCCGAATATTGAACTATTGCTCAATTTTCCAATGAAGTGATTTAAACAGAGTTTTTGTATGATTTCCTTAACAAACACACCAGAATAAAGTAACTTAGCCCAAAAACAAATTATCTGTGACACAATTTTTGAAATCCCACAGAGTACATAGCAACTATATGCAGTGTGTTGGTACAAGACTTCATATCAGGTCCAGCATGTTGTGTGAACCAGTATCATTACAAGTCGCAGTAGTGACGAGTGGTGATATGGTTAGTTCACGCCAAAGGCGAGACCTGATAAAAGTCTTACAATACCAAAAACACTACTGTATGTAATAAGTTTATGTTTTTGGACAATCTGGCAGTTGTATATTTACAAACTTATAATTACACTATAGATTTGCATTCTAAATTTGACTCTCGGATACGTATCATACTATGACAAGATATGATAACAATCAATGATTCAATATATGACCAAAACAAATGAGTTGAAACAGGTGTGAATAATACTATGCAAGTTTTCTCTTTAAAATAAATTGAATTACTTTGTTTCTGTGCGGTTTTTTCCTTATCCATTGCAAAGAAGCTGTCAACAACTCTTGCGTTGTAAATTTCTCAAGATGATTTATATCAGAAAAGTAATCAAGTAAGTAATTAAGCAACGTTTGCACTAGATATGTCTAATTATTCGCATTATAATTTAGTATGGTCTATTAAACTTATTGTTACATTTTATTTTAGTGGTTGAAAAATTATTTAAGGTATATTCTAACATGACGTCCTTCATTGGCTATTTTAAATAATACCATGATAAAACTTGATATATTTTAATTCGCACATGCGTATTGACGAACAAGTTATAAACATAATTTCGAAGTAAATTCATGTATTCAGACAGGACCGTGGTTCCTACAAACATAAAAAAAATTCGAATTGTTTCTTGACATATATTTTTTTCTGTGGAAAATGATTAAGACAACCATCTATCGACTTTGACCGGATTTGTTGTCTTCCGGTGACGTAATTTACAAGGAATACTGGTGACATTTGGCACAAGCTGGTTACTGATTTATTTTTCGATTTGTGAGCATTTTACTTGTTTAATTAGTTAAATGCAAAATGCCATCAAATTTGATAATATCAGTAATTTAATTGCATCACTCTAGTTATTCATGTAGGAAAACAACTGTAAACATGAAGTTTAGTGGATTTTGTTATTTCATACATTTCCATTACTGACTTCCACTTCAACCTATAAGTTAGATTTTTCCTACTAGAATCAAAAGAATTCATGCAAGCCGTAGTTTGTATAACGTTTTAACATGGGTATCATTATTTTCGTTGCATTTTATCACTCGCTATCGCTCGGGATAGAATATTTACGAAACAAATGTTACCCATGTTAAAACTGGATACAAACTATGGCTTCCATGCATTATTTCTTAAATAATCATAACCAGCTATTAAAACAAATTGTTTTGGTACAAAAATAAAAAAAACACTCAAATATAATCGATATTATTAAGTGAGTGATTGTTGCTTAACTCAAAGTGCACAATGTTTTCAGCTATACCATGGCGAGAACAAATGAGATGATGATGATGTTTGCTTTGTTCTAGTTTATTTGTATTTCTATCTCAATGAAACAACAATCCACATGTAAACACTCCGCTCCACTCCGCATATTATCCTGATTTCGAGCCAATCGGTCGTTGTGCTTGCTCCTTACTGCTGCGAGCCTAACGGATAATCAACTCATACAATATTGTTAACGTTGTGCGCGAGAAACAAAAATCTTGTACACAATATTATCTTTTAATACGAATCTTAATTTCAATTTGATTTATGTTATTCTTTGATTTTTTACAAGTATATTTTGTGAATACGCTATTTTAGAATCTATTGCATTGTAGGTATTGTCTCAGGACTGTCATTCGCGAAAAAATATAAGCATATGAATTTTGACCAATGGCACCATGGCATTTACCATAAGAAACCCGTTCACATGCAGATTAGAACTAGATTTCGCTCTCTTTTAAATAATTTGATGAAGACTGCATATAAAAGTACGTAAAACCACTTTTTTCTAAAACTCAATTAAATCAATCCATTGAGTGAGTGATTGTAGCTTAACGCTTATGGAGCAATTTTTCAGCTATATCATGGAGACAACAAGTTAAATTTTGCCAACTCGATGATGAGGTCCGTTTGGTACTAGACCAACACGCTTAGTTGGATTTTATTGTGCTAGCTCACTGAAACAACAGTCTGCGTGTAGACATGTCGTTTCAGTCGATAACAGTTTCCTGATTCCGAGCCCACCAGTCTTTGCTCTTATTCCTTAATGCTGTGTGCTTAGCAGAGAAGCAGCAAATACAAATTGTATAAGTCTTTAGTCTGACTGGAACCCATGATAGATTGCACTTGAAGCGAACACCCTAACCATTACTCTACTGATATGATTAAACTAACTCAATACAAGAATATAAACTACATAATTATAATTTCGTTAGTAAATTGCTTCTCCGTAGTTAAGCACACATCATTAAGGAGAAAGAGCAAAGACGGGTTGGCTCGGAATCGGGATGATATCTCCGAGTGGAACCGCATGTCAACCTGTGGACTGTTGTTTCATTGAGATAGAACCGCATGTCTACCTGTGGACTGTTGTTTCATTGAGATAGAACCGCATGTCTACCTGTGGACTGTTGTTTCATTGAGATAGAACCGCATGTCTATATGTGGACTGTTGTTTCATTGAGATAGAACCGCATGTCTACATGTGGACTGTTGTTTCATTGAGATAGCAATACAAACAAACTAAGAGTGTTGGTCTAGTACAAAGTAGAACTCATCATCATCTCATTGAAAATCAACTTGTTCTCGCCTTGATATAGCTGAAAAATTGCCCAGTTGGCGTTAAGCAACATTCACTCGCTCACTCAATGAAATATAATTAAAATGACTATGACATGCTAATAATTAACCAACATTTATTTTTGTATGTCCAAGAAATTATTTCGTTTCGATTAATATTGGTCTTTTAGATTGTTCATAGATGTAAGTATTATTCATACCACAGTTTTCCGAGTTAAACGGTTAAACAATCGAACGCAAAACATGAGATTGTTTAAGTGTTTCACTTGGAAAACCGTGGTATATGATTTGTAGCATGAAACCATGTAATATCACATCTAGGTCGTTATTAAGATTATTGCACGGCTCTCTGAGAGTAATAAAGCTACAGCCCAGATTTACAGTGTGCAATATCTCGCATCTGCGTGTATTATTTCATAGTTCTTATCTGTTGTTTACATTCTTGTATACAATCCATAAAAAGATCAAAGGAAAAGAATGCATTCATGTTACAAATATTATATAATCGAGGCCTTTTTTATACTTTTTTTTTTCGCCCAGTGAATTAAATCTCAACATGTTGTTTTCATTTTCCACCGAACGACTTAACTTAATAAACATTTAGTCAAAGATCTTTGTAACGAAGAACGTAGATTCTCGGGTTCAAAAGATAAAAATCTTTTTTTTTAAGAAATCGTTTGCAACACGTGTGGACAGTACAACGATTTTCTTATTTCTTAACAAAATTAAAATTAGGTTTGAACCTTTAGTATTGATTATAACGCTTTCTTGTTCGTCTTGTTTTGTATAAATTTCAAGATGTAAAAAAACACGAAAATATAATCGATATTATTAAGTGAGTGATTGATTGTTGCTTAACTCAAAGTGCACAATGTTTTCAGCTATACCATGGCGAAAACAAATGAGATGATGATGATGTTTGCTTTGTTCTAGTTTATTTGTATTGCTATCTCAATGAAACAACAATCCACATGTAGAAAGTCCGCTCCACTCCGTATATTATCCTGATTTCAAGCCAATCGGTCGTTGTGCTTGCTCCTTACTGCTGCGAGACTAACGGATAATCAACTCATACAATATTGTTAACGTTGTGCGCGAGAAACAAAAATTTTGTACACAATATTATTTTTAATACTAATCTTAATTTCAATTTGATTTATGTTATTCTTTGATTTTTTACAAGTCTATTTTGTGAATACGCCATTTCAGAATATATTGCATTGTAGGTATTGTCTCAGGACTGTCATTCGCCAAAAAATATAAGCATATGAATTTTGACCAATGGCAACATGGCATTTACCATAAGAAAACCGTTCACATGCAGATTAGAACTAGATTTCGCTCTCTTTTAAATAATTATTTGATGAAGACTGCATATAAAAGAACGTAAAACCACTTTTTTTTCTAAAACTCAATTAAATCAATCCATTGAGTGAGTGATTGTAGCTTAACTCCTATGGAGCAATTTTTCAGCTATATCATAGAGACAACAAGTTAAATTTTGCCAACTCGATGATGAGGTCCGTTTGGTACTAGACCAACACGCTTAGTTGGATTTTATTGTGCTAGCTCACAGAAACAACAGTCCGCGGGTAGACATGTCGTTTCAGTCGATAACAGTATCCTGATTCCGAGCCCACCAGTCTTTACTCTTATTCCTTAATGCTGCATGCTTAACAGAGAAGCATCAAATACAAATTTTATAAGTCTTTAGTCTGACTGGAACCCATGATCTATTGCACTTGAGGCGAACACCCTAACCATTACTTTACTGATATGATTAAGCTACCTCAATACAAGAATAGAAACTACATAATTATTACTTCGTTAGTAAATTGCTTCTCCGTAGTTAAGCACACATCATTAAGGAGAAAGAGCAAAGACGGGTTGGCTCGGAATCGGGATGATATCTCCGAGTGGAACCGCATGTCAACCTGTGGACTGTTGTTTCATTGAGATAGAACCGCATGTCTACCTGTGGACTGTTGTTTCATTGAGATAGAACCGCATGTCTACCTGTGGACTGTTGTTTCATTGAGATAGAACCGCATGTCTATCTGTGGACTGTTGTTTCATTGAGATAGAACCGCATGTCTACATGTGGACTGTTGTTCCATTGAGATAGCAATACAAACAAACTAAGAGTGTTGGTCTAGTACAAAGTAGAACTCATCATCATCTCATTGAAAATCAACTTGTTCTCGCCTTGATATAGCTGAAAAATTGCCCAGTTGGCGTTAAGCAACATTCACTCGCTCACTCAATGAAATATAATTAAAATGACTATGACATGCTAATAATTAACCAACATTTATTTTTGTATGTCCAAGAAATTATTTCGTTTCGATTAATATTGGTCTTTTAGATTGTTCATAGATGTAAGTATTATTCATACCACAGTTTTCCGAGTTAAACGGTTAAACAATCGAACGCAAAACATGAGATTGTTTAAGTGTTTCACTTGGAAAACCGTGGTATATGATTTGTAGCATGAAACCATGTAATATCACATCTAGGTCGTTATTAAGATTATTGCACGGCTGTCTGAGAGTAATAAAGCTACAGCCCAGATTTACAGTGTGCAATATCTCGCATCTGCGTGTATTATTTCATAGTTCTTAGCTGTTGTTTACATTCTTGTAAACAATCCATAAAAAGATCAAAGGAAAAGAATGCATTCATGTTACAAATATTATATAATCGAGGCCTTTTTTATACTTTTTTTTTTCGCCCAGTGAATTAAATCTCAACATGTTGTTTTCATTTTCTACCGAACGACTTAACTTAATAAACATTTAGTCAAAGATCTTTGTAACGAAGAACGTAGATTCTCGGGTTCAAAAGATAAAAATCATTTTTTTTAAGAAATCGTTTGCAACACGTGTGGACAGTACAACGATTTTCTTATTTCTTAACAAAATTAAAATTAGGTTTGAACCTTTAGTATTGATTATAACGCTTTCTTGTTCGTCTTGTTTTGTATAAATTTCAAGATGTAAAAAAAACACGAAAATATAATCGATATTATTAAGTGAGTGATTGATTGTTGCTTAACTCAAAGTGCACAATGTTTTCAGCTATACCATGGCGAAAACAAATGAGATGATGATGATGTTTGCTTTGTTCTAGTTTATTTGTATTGCTATCTCAATGAAACAACAATCCACATGTAGAAAGTCCGCTCCACTCCGTATATTATCCTGATTTCAAGCCAATCGGTCGTTGTGCTTGCTCCTTACTGCTGCGAGACTAACGGATAATCAACTCATACAATATTGTTAACGTTGTGCGCGAGAAACAAAAATTTTGTACACAATATTATTTTTAATACTAATCTTAATTTCAATTTGATTTATGTTATTCTTTGATTTTTTACAAGTCTATTTTGTGAATACGCCATTTCAGAATATATTGCATTGTAGGTATTGTCTCAGGACTGTCATTCGCCAAAAAATATAAGCATATGAATTTTGACCAATGGCAACATGGCATTTACCATAAGAAAACCGTTCACATGCAGATTAGAACTAGATTTCGCTCTCTTTTAAATAATTATTTGATGAAGACTGCATATAAAAGAACGTAAAACCACTTTTTTTTCTAAAACTCAATTAAATCAATCCATTGAGTGAGTGATTGTAGCTTAACTCCTATGGAGCAATTTTTCAGCTATAGCATAGAGACAACAAGTTAAATTTTGCCAACTCGATGATGAGGTCCGTTTGGTGCTAGACCAACACGCTTAGTTGGATTTTATTGTGCTAGCTCACAGAAACAACAGTCCGCGGGTAGACATGTCGTTTCAGTCGATAACAGTATCCTGATTCCGAGCCCACCAGTCTTTACTCTTATTCCTTAATGCTGCATGCTTAACAGAGAAGCATCAAATACAAATTTTATAAGTCTTTAGTCTGACTAGAACCCATGATCTATTGCACTTGAGGCGAACACCCTAACCATTACTTTACTGATATGATTAAACTACCTCAATACAAGAATAGAAACTACATAATTATTACTTCGTTAGTAAATTGCTTCTCCGTAGTTAAGCACACATCATTAAGGAGAAAGAGCAAAGACGGGTTGGCTCGGAATCGGGATGATATCTCCGAGTGGAACCGCATGTCAACCTGTGGACTGTTGTTTCATTGAGATAGAACCGCATGTCTACCTGTGGACTGTTGTTTCATTGAGATAGAACCGCATGTCTACCTGTGGACTGTTGTTTCATTGAGATAGAACCGCATGTCTATCTGTGGACTGTTGTTTCATGGAGATAGAACCGCATGTCTACATGTGGACTGTTGTTTCATTGAGATAGCAATACAAACAAACTAAGAGTGTTGGTCTAGTACAAAGTAGAACTCATCATCATCTCATTGAAAATCAACTTGTTCTCGCCTTGATATAGCTGAAAAATTGCCCAGTTTGGCGGTAAGCAACATTCACTCGCTCACTCAATGAAATATAATTAAAATGACTATGACATGCTAATAATTAACCAACATTTATTTTTGTATGTCCAAGAAATTATTTCGTTTCGATTAATATTGGTCTTTTAGATTGTTCATAGATGTAAGTATTATTCATACCACAGTTTTCCGAGTTAAACGGTTAAACAATCGAACGCAAAACATGAGATTGTTTAAGTGTTTCACTTGGAAAACCGTGGTATATGATTTGTAGCATGAAACCATGTAATATCACATCTAGGTCGTTATTAAGATTATTGCACGGCTCTCTGAGAGTAATAAAGCTACAGCCCAGATTTACAGTGTGCAATATCTCGCATCTGCGTGTATTATTTCATAGTTCTTAGCTGTTGTTTACATTCTTGTATACAATCCATAAAAAGATCAAAGGAAAAGAATGCATTCATGTTACAAATATTATATAATCGAGGCCTTTTTTATACTTTTTTTTTCGCCCAGTGAATTAAATCTCAACATGTTGTTTTCATTTTCCACCGAACGACTTAACTTAATAAACATTTAGTCAAAAATCTTTGTAACGAAGAACGTAGATTCTCGGGTTCAAAAGATAAAAATCATTTTTTTTAAGAAATCGTTTGCAACACGTGTGGACAGTACAACGATTTTCTTATTTCTTAACAAAATTAAAATTAGGTTTGAACCTTTAGTATTGATTATAACGCTTTCTTGTTCGTCTTGTTTTGTATAAATTTCAAGATGTAAAAAAACACGAAAATATAATCGATATTATTAAGTGAGTGATTGATTGTTGCTTAACTCAAAGTGCACAATGTTTTCAGCTATACCATGGCGAAAACAAATGAGATGATGATGATGTTTGCTTTGTTCTAGTTTATTTGTATTGCTATCTCAATGAAACAACAATCCACATGTAGAAAGTCCGCTCCACTCCGTATATTATCCTGATTTCAAGCCAATCGGTCGTTGTGCTTGCTCCTTACTGCTGCGAGACTAACGGATAATCAACTCATACAATATTGTTAACGTTGTGCGCGAGAAACAAAAATTTTGTACACAATATTATTTTTAATACTAATCTTAATTTCAATTTGATTTATGTTATTCTTTGATTTTTTACAAGTCTATTTTGTGAATACGCCATTTCAGAATATATTGCATTGTAGGTATTGTCTCAGGACTGTCATTCGCCAAAAAATATAAGCATATGAATTTTGACCAATGGCAACATGGCATTTACCATAAGAAAACCGTTCACATGCAGATTAGAACTAGATTTCGCTCTCTTTTAAATAATTATTTGATGAAGACTGCATATAAAAGAACGTAAAACCACTTTTTTTTCTAAAACTCAATTAAATCAATCCATTGAGTGAGTGATTGTAGCTTAACTCCTATGGAGCAATTTTTCAGCTATATCATAGAGACAACAAGTTAAATTTTGCCAACTCGATGATGAGGTCCGTTTGGTACTAGACCAACACGCTTAGTTGGATTTTATTGTGCTAGCTCACAGAAACAACAGTCCGCGGGTAGACATGTCGTTTCAGTCGATAACAGTATCCTGATTCCGAGCCCACCAGTCTTTACTCTTATTCCTTAATGCTGCATGCTTAACAGAGAAGCAGCAAATACAAATTTTATAAGTCTTTAGTCTGACTGGAACCCATGATCTATTGCACTTGAGGCGAACACCCTAACCATTACTTTACTGATATGATTAAACTACCTCAATACAAGAATAGAAACTACATAATTATTACTTCGTTAGTAAATTGCTTCTCCGTAGTTAAGCACACATCATTAAGGAGAAAGAGCAAAGACGGGTTGGCTCGGAATCGGGATGATATCTCCGAGTGGAACCGCATGTCAACCTGTGGACTGTTGTTTCATTGAGATAGAACGCATGTCTACCTGTGGACTGTTGTTTCATTGAGATAGAACCGCATGTCTACCTGTGGACTGTTGTTTCATTGAGATAAAACCGCATGTCTACCTGTGGACTGTTGTTTCATTGAGATAGAACCGCATGTCTACCTGTGGACTGTTGTTTCATTGAGATAGAACCGCATGTCTACCTGTGGACTGTTGTTTTATTGAGATAGCAATACAAACAAACTAAGAGAGTTGGTCTAGTACAAAGCGGACCTCATCATCATCCCATTTAAAATCAACTTGTTCTCGCCTTGATATAGCTGAGAAATTGCCGAGTTGACGTTAAGCAACATTCACTCGCTCACTCAATGAAATATAATTAAAATGACTATGACATGCTAATAATTAACCAACATTTATTTTTATATGTCCAAGAAATTATTTCGTTTTGATTAATATTGGTCTTTTAGATTATTCACAGATGTAAGTATTATTCATACCACAGTTTTCCGAGTTAAACGGTTAAACAATCGAACGCAAAACATGAGATTGTTTAAGTGTTTCACTTGGAAAACCGTGGTATATGATTTGTAGCATGAAACCATGTAATATCACATCTAGGTCGTTATTAAGATTATTGCACGGCTCTCTGAGAGTAATAAAGCTACAGCCCAGATTTACAGTGTGCAATATCTCGCATCTGCGTGTATTATTTCATAGTTCTTAGCTGTTGTTTACATTCTTGTATACAAACCATTAAAAGATCAAAGGAAAAGAATGCATTCATGTTACAAATATTATATAATCGAGGCCTTTTCTGTACTTTTTTTTCGCCCAGTGAATTAAATCTCAACATGTTGTTTTCATTTTCCACCGAACGACTTAATTTAATAAACCTTTAGTCAAAGATCTTTGTAACGAAGAACGTAGATTCTCGGGTTGGTACATCAAAAGATAAAAATCATTTTTTTTAAGAAATCGTTTGCAACACGTGTGGACAGTACAACGATTTTCTTATTTCTTAACAAAATTTAAATTAGGTTTGAACCTTTAGTATTGATTTTGGTTTGTATAAATTTCAAGATGTAAAAAAACACTAAAATATAATCGATATTATCAAGTGGGTTATTGTTGCTTAACTCAAAGTGCACAATGTTTTCAGCTATACCATGGCGAAAACAAATGAGATGATGATGATGTTTTCTTTGTTCTAGTTTATTTGTATTGCTATCTCAATGAAGCAACAATCCACATGTAGAAAGTCCGCTCCACTCCGTATATTATCCTGATTTCAAGCCAATCGGTCTTTGTGCTTGCTCCTTACTGCTGCGAGACTAACGGATAATCAACTCATACAATATTGTTAACGTTGTGCGCGAGAAACAAAAATTTGTACACAATATTATCTTTTAATACGAATCTTAATTTCAATTTGATTTATGTTATTCTTTGATTTTTTACAAGTCTATTTTGTGAATACGCCATTTCAGAATCTATTGCATTGTAGGTATTGTCTCAGTACTGTCATTCGCCAAAAATATAAGCATATGAATTTTGACCAATGGCACCATGGCATTTACCATAAGTAAACCGTTCACATGCAGATTAGAACTAGATTTCGCTCTCTTTTAAATAATTATTCGATGAAGACTGCATATAAAAGAACGTAAAACCACTTTATTTCTAAAACTCAATTAAATCAATCCATTGAGTGAGTGATTGTAGTTTAACGTCTATGGAACAATTTTTCAGCTATATCATAGAGACAACAAGTTAAATTTTGTCAACTCGATGATGAGGTCCGTTTGGTACTAGACCAACACGCTTAGTTGGATTTTATTGTGCTAGCTCACAGAAACAACAGTCCGCGGGTAGACATGTCGTTTCAGTCGATAACAGTATCCTGATTCCGAGCCCACCAGTCTTTGCTCTTATTCCTTAATGCTGCGTGCTTAGCAGACAAACAGCAAATACAAATTGTATAAGTCTTTAGTCTGACTGGAACCCATGATCTATTGCACTTGAAGCGAACACCCTAACCATTACTCTACTGATATGATTAAACTAACTCAATACAAGAATAGAAACTACATAATTATAATTTCGTTAGTAAATTGCTTCTCCGTTAAGCACACATCATTAAGGAGAAAGAGCAAAGACGGTTTGGCTCGGAATCGGGATGATATCTCCGAGTGGAACCGCATGTCTACCTGTGGACTGTTGTTTCATTGAGATAGAACCGCATGTCTACCTGTGGACTGTTGTTTCATTGAGATAGAACCGCATGTCTACCTGTGGATTGTTGTTTCATTGTGATAGAACCGCATGTCTACCCGTGGCCTGTTGTTTCATTGAGATAGAACCGCATGTCTACCTGTGGACTGTTGTTTCATTGAGATAAAACCGCATGTCTACCTGTGGATTGTTGTTTCATTGAGATAAAACCGCATATCTACCTGTGGACTGTTGTTTCATTGAGATAGAACCGCATGTCTACCTGTGGACTGTTCTTTCATTGAGATAGAACCGCATGTCTACCTGTGGACTGTTGTTTCATTGAGATAGAACCGCATGTCTACCTGTGGACTGTTGTTTCATTGAGATAGAACCGCATGTCTACCTGTGAACTGTTGTTTCATTGAAATAGAACCACATGTCTACCTGTAGACTGTTGTTTCATTGAGATAGAACCGCATGTCTACCTGTGGATTGTTGTTTCATTGAGATAAAACCGCATATCTACCTGTGGACTGTTGTTTCATTGAGATAGAACCGCATGTCCACCTGTGGACTGTTGTTTCATTGAGATAGAACCGCATGTCTACCTGTGGACTGTTGTTTCATTGAGATAGAACCGCATGTCTACCTGTGGACTGTTGTTTCATTGAGATAGAACCGCATGTCTACCTGTGGACTGTTGTTTCATTGAGATAGAACCGCATGTCTACCTGTGGACTGTTGTTTTATTGAGATAGCAATACAAACAAACTAAGAGAGTTGGTCTAGTACAAAGCGGACCTCATCATCATCCCATTTAAAATCAACTTGTTCTCGCCTTGATATAGCTGAGAAATTGCCGAGTTGACGTTAAGCAACATTCACTCGCTCACGCAATGAAATATAATTAAAATGACTATGACATGCTAATAATTAACCAACATTTATTTTTGTATGTCCAAGAAACTATTTCGTTTCGATTAATATTGGTCTTTTAGATTATTCATAGATGTAAGTATTATTCATACCACAGTTTTCCGAGTTAAACGGTTAAACAATCGAACGCAAAACATGAGATTGTTTAAGTGTTTCACTTGGAAAACCGTGGTATATGATTTGTAGCATGAAACCATGTAATATCACATCTAGGTCGTTATTAAGATTATTGCACGGCTCTCTGAGAGTAATAAAGCTACAGCCCAGATTTACAGTGTGCAATATCTCGCATCTGCGTGTATTATTTCATAGTTCTTAGCTGTTGTTTACATTCTTGTATACAAACCATAAAAAGATCAAAGGAAAAGAATGCATTCATGTTACAAATATTATATAATCGAGGCCTTTTCTGTACTTTTTTTTCGCCCAGTGAATTAAATCTCAACATGTTGTTTTCATTTTCCACCGAACGACTTAATTTAATAAACCTGTAGTCAAAGATCTTTGTAACGAAGAACGTAGATTCTCGGGTTGGTACATCAAAAGATAACAATCATTTTTTTTAAGAAATCGTTTGCAACACGTGTGGACAGTACAACGATTTTCTTATTTCTTAACAAAATTTAAATTAGGTTTGAACCTTTAGTATTGATTATAACGCTTTCTTGTTCGTCTTGGTTTGTATAAATTTCAAGATGTAAAAAAACACGAAAATATAATCGATATTATCAAGTGAGTGATTGTTGCTTAACTCAAAGTGCACAATGTTTTCAGCTATACAATGGCGAAAACAAATGAGATGATGATGATGTTTGCTTTGTTCTAGTTTATTTGTATTGCTATCTCAATGAAACAACAATCCACATGTAGAAAGTCCGCTCCACTCCGTATATTATCCTGATTTCAAGCCAATCGGTTGTTGTGCTTGCTCCTTACTGCTGCGAGACTAACGGATAATCAACTCATACAATATTGTTAACGTTGTGCGCGAGAAACAAAAATTTTGTACACAATATTATTTTTAATACGAATCTTAATTTCAATTTGATTTATGTTATTCTTTGATTTTTTACAAGTCTATTTTGTGAATACGCTATTTTAGAATCTATTGCATTGTAGGTATTGTCTCAGGACTGTCATTCGCCAAAAAATATAAGCATATGAATTTTGACCAATGGCACCATGGCATTTACCATAAGAAAACCGTTCACATGCAGATTAGAACTAGATTTCGCTCTCTTTTAAATAATTATTTGATGAAGACTGCATATAAAAGAACGTAAAACCACTTTTTTTTCTAAAACTCAATTAAATCAATCCATTGAGTGAGTGATTGTAGCTTAACTCCTATGGAGCAATTTTTCAGCTATATCATGGAGACAACAAGTTAAATTTTGCCAACTCGATGATGAGGTCCGTTTGGTACTAGACCAACACGCTTAGTTGGATTTTATTGTGCTAGCTCACAGAAACAACAGTCCGCGGGTAGACATGTCGTTTCAGTCGATAACAGTATCCTGATTCCGAGCCCACCAGTCTTTACTCTTATTCCTTAATGCTGCATGCTTAACAGAGAAGCAGCAAATACAAATTGTATAAGTCTTTAGTCTGACTGGAACCCATGATCTATTGCACTTGAGGCGAACACCCTAACCATTACTTTACTGATATGATTAAACTACCTCAATACAAGAATAGAAACTACATAATTATTACTTCGTTAGTAAATTGCTTCTCCGTTAAGCCCACATCATTAAGGAGAAAGAGCAAAGACGGGTTGGCTCGGAATCAGGATGGTATCTCCGAGTGGAACCGCATGTCTACCTGTGGATTGTTGTTTCATTGAGATAGAACCGCATGTCTACCTGTGGACTGTTGTTTCATTGAGATAGAACCGCATGTCTACCTGTGGACTGTTGTTTCATTGAGATAAAACCGCATGTCTACCTGTGGACTGTTGTTTCATTGAGATAGAACCGCATGTCTACATGTGGACTGTTGTTTCATTGAGATAGCAATACAAACAAACTAAGAGAGTTGGTCTAGTACAAAGCGGACCTCATCATCATCCCATTTAAAATCAACTTGTTCTCGCCTTGATATAGCTGAGAAATTGCCCAGTTGACGTTAAGCAACATTCACTCGCTCACTAAATGAAATATAATTAAAATGAATATGACATGCTAATAATTAACCAACATTTATTTTTGTATGTCCAAGAAATTATTTCGTTTCGATTAATATTGGTCTTTTAGATTATTCATAGATGTAAGTATTATTCATACCACAGTTTTCCGAGTTAAACGGTTAAACAATCGAACGCAAAACATGAGATTGTTTAAGTGTTTCACTTGGAAAACCGTGGTATATGATTTGTAGCATGAAACCATGTAATATCACATCTAGGTCGTTATTAAGATTATTGCACGGCTCTCTGAGAGTAATAAAGCTACATCCCAGATTTACAGTGTGCAATATCTCGCATCTGCGTGTATTATTTCATAGTTCTTAGCTGTTGTTTACATTCTTGTATACAAACCATAAAAAGATCAAAGGAAAAGAATGCATTCATGTTACAAATATTATATAATCGAGGCCTTTTCTGTACTTTTTTTTTCGCCCAGTGAATTAAATCTCAACATGTTGTTTTCATTTTCCATCGAACGACTTAATTTAATAAACCTTTAGTCAAAGATCTTTGTAACGAAGAACGTAGATTCTCGGGTTGGTACATCAAAAGATAACAATCATTTTTTTTAAGAAATCGTTTGCAACACGTGTGGACAGTACAACGATTTTCTTATTTCTTAACAAAATTTAAATTAGGTTTGAACCTTTAGTATTGATTATAACGCTTTCTTGTTCGTCTTGGTTTGTATAAATTTCAAGATGTAAAAAAACACTAAAATATAATCGATATTATCAAGTGAGTGATTGTTGCTTAACTCAAAGTGCACAATGTTTTCAGCTATACCATGGCGAAAAAAATGAGATGATGATGATGTTTGCTTTGTTCTAGTTTATTTGTATTGCTATCTCAATGAAACAACAATCCACATGTAGAAAGTCCGCTCCACTCCGTATATTATCCTGATTTCAAGCCAATCGGTCGTTGTGCTTGCTCCTTACTGCTGCGAGACTAACGGATAATCAACTCATACAATATTGTTAACGTTGTGCGCGAGAAACAAAAATTTTGTACACAATATTATTTTTAATACTAATCTTAATTTCAATTTGATTTATGTTATTCTTTGATTTTTTACAAGTCTATTTTGTGAATACGCTATTTTAGAATCTATTGCATTGTAGGTATTGTCTCAGGACTGTCATTCGCCAAAAAATATAAGCATATGAATTTTGACCAATGGCACCATGGCATTTACCATAAGAAAACCGTTCACATGCAGATTAGAACTAGATTTCGCTCTCTTTTAAATAATTATTTGATGAAGACTGCATATAAAAGAACGTAAAACCACTTTTTTTTCTAAAACTCAATTAAATCAATCCATTGAGTGAGTGATTGTAGCTTAACTCCTATGGAGCAATTTTTCAGCTATATCATGGAGACAACAAGTTAAATTTTGCCAACTCGATGATGAGGTCCGTTTGGTACTAGACCAACACGCTTAGTTGGATTTTATTGTGCTAGCTCACAGAAACAACAGTCCGCGGGTAGACATGTCGTTTCAGTCGATAACAGTATCCTGATTCCGAGCCCACCAGTCTTTACTCTTATTCCTTAATGCTGCATGCTTAACAGAGAAGCAGCAAATACAAATTGTATAAGTCTTTAGTCTGACTGGAACCCATGATCTATTGCACTTGAGGCGAACACCCTAACCATTACTTTACTGATATGATTAAACTACCTCAATACAAGAATAGAAACTACATAATTATTACTTCGTTAGTAAATTGCTTCTCCGTTAAGCCCACATCATTAAGGAGAAAGAGCAAAGACGGGTTGGCTCGGAATCAGGATGGTATCTCCGAGTGGAACCGCATGTCTACCTGTGGATTGTTGTTTCATTGAGATAGAACCGCATGTCTACCTGTGGACTGTTGTTTCATTGAGATAGAACCGCATGTCTACCTGTGGACTGTTGTTTCATTGAGATAAAACCGCATGTCTACCTGTGGACTGTTGTTTCATTGAGATAGAACCGCATGTCTACATGTGGACTGTTGTTTCATTGAGATAGCAATACAAACAAACTAAGAGAGTTGGTCTAGTACAAAGCGGACCTCATCATCATCCCATTTAAAATCAACTTGTTCTCGCCTTGATATAGCTGAGAAATTGCCCAGTTGACGTTAAGCAACATTCACTCGCTCACTAAATGAAATATAATTAAAATGAATATGACATGCTAATAATTAACCAACATTTATTTTTGTATGTCCAAGAAATTATTTCGTTTCGATTAATATTGGTCTTTTAGATTATTCATAGATGTAAGTATTATTCATACCACAGTTTTCCGAGTTAAACGGTTAAACAATCGAACGCAAAACATGAGATTGTTTAAGTGTTTCACTTGGAAAACCGTGGTATATGATTTGTAGCATGAAACCATGTAATATCACATCTAGGTCGTTATTAAGATTATTGCACGGCTCTCTGAGAGTAATAAAGCTACATCCCAGATTTACAGTGTGCAATATCTCGCATCTGCGTGTATTATTTCATAGTTCTTAGCTGTTGTTTACATTCTTGTATACAAACCATAAAAAGATCAAAGGAAAAGAATGCATTCATGTTACAAATATTATATAATCGAGGCCTTTTCTGTACTTTTTTTTTCGCCCAGTGAATTAAATCTCAACATGTTGTTTTCATTTTCCATCGAACGACTTAATTTAATAAACCTTTAGTCAAAGATCTTTGTAACGAAGAACGTAGATTCTCGGGTTGGTACATCAAAAGATAACAATCATTTTTTTTAAGAAATCGTTTGCAACACGTGTGGACAGTACAACGATTTTCTTATTTCTTAACAAAATTTAAATTAGGTTTGAACCTTTAGTATTGATTATAACGCTTTCTTGTTCGTCTTGGTTTGTATAAATTTCAAGATGTAAAAAAACACTAAAATATAATCGATATTATCAAGTGAGTGATTGTTGCTTAACTCAAAGTGCACAATGTTTTCAGCTATACCATGGCGAAAAAAATGAGATGATGATGATGTTTGCTTTGTTCTAGTTTATTTGTATTGCTATCTCAATGAAACAACAATCCACATGTAGAAAGTCCGCTCCACTCCGTATATTATCCTGATTTCAAGCCAATCGGTCGTTGTGCTTGCTCCTTACTGCTGCGAGACTAACGGATAATCAACTCATACAATATTGTTAACGTTGTGCGCGAGAAACAAAAATTTTGTACACAATATTATTTTTAATACTAATCTTAATTTCAATTTGATTTATGTTATTCTTTGATTTTTTACAAGTCTATTTTGTGAATACGCTATTTTAGAATCTATTGCATTGTAGGTATTGTCTCAGGACTGTCATTCGCCAAAAAATATAAGCATATGAATTTTGACCAATGGCACCATGGCATTTACCATAAGAAAACCGTTCACATGCAGATTAGAACTAGATTTCGCTCTCTTTTAAATAATTATTTGATGAAGACTGCATATAAAAGAACGTAAAACCACTTTTTTTTCTAAAACTCAATTAAATCATTCCATTGAGTGAGTGATTGTAGCTTAACTCCTATGGAGCAATTTTTCAGCTATATCATGGAGACAACAAGTTAAATTTTGCCAACTCGATGATGAGGTCCGTTTGGTACTAGACCAACACGCTTAGTTGGATTTTATTGTGCTAGCTCACAGAAACAACAGTCCGCGGGTAGACATGTCGTTTCAGTCGATAACAGTATCCTGATTCCGAGCCCACCAGTCTTTACTCTTATTCCTTAATGCTGCATGCTTAACAGAGAAGCAGCAAATACAAATTGTATAAGTCTTTAGTCTGACTGGAACCCATGATCTATTGCACTTGAGGCGAACACCCTAACCATTACTTTACTGATATGATTAAACTACCTCAATACAAGAATAGAAACTACATAATTATTACTTCGTTAGTAAATTGCTTCTCCGTTAAGCCCACATCATTAAGGAGAAAGAGCAAAGACGGGTTGGCTCGGAATCAGGATGGTATCTCCGAGTGGAACCGCATGTCTACCTGTGGATTGTTGTTTCATTGAGATAGAACCGCATGTCTACCTGTGGACTGTTGTTTCATTGAGATAGAACCGCATGTCTACCTGTGGACTGTTGTTTCATTGAGATAGAACCGCATGTCTACCTGTGGACTGTTGTTTCATTGAGATAGAACCGCATGTTTACCTGTGGACTGTTGTTTCATTGAGATAGAACCGCATGTCTACCTGTGGATTGTTGTTTCATTGAGATAGAACCGCATGTCTACCTGTGGACTGTTGTTTCATTGAGATAGAACCGCATGTCTACCTGTGGACTGTTGTTTCATTGAGATAAAACCGCATGTCTACCTGTGGACTGTTGTTTCATTGAGATAGAACCGCATGTCTACCTGTGGACTGTTGTTTCATTGAGATAGAACCGCATGTCTACCTGTGGACTGTTGTTTCATTGAGATAGCAATACAAACAAACTAAGAGTGTTGGTCTAGTACAAAGCGGACCTCATCATCATCCCATTTAAAATCAACTTGTTCTCGCCTTGATATAGCTGAGAAATTGCCGAGTTGACGTTAAGCAACATTCACTCGCTCACTCAATGAAATATAATTAAAATGAATATGACATGCTAATAATTAACCAACATTTATTTTTGTATGTCCAAGAAATTATTTCGTTTCGATTAATATTGGTCTTTTAGATTATTCATAGATGTAAGTATTATTCATACCACAGTTTTCCGAGTTAAACGGTTAAACAATCGAACGCAAAACTTGAGATTGTTTAAGTGTTTCACTTGGAAAACCGTGGTATGTGATTTGTAGCATGAAACCATGTAATATCACATCTAGGTCGTTATTAAGATTATTGCACGGCTCTCTGAGAGTAATAAAGCTACAGCCCAGATTTACAGTGTGCAATATCTCGCATCTGCATGTATTATTTCATAGTTCTTAGCTGTTGTTTACATTCTTGTATACAAACCATAAAAAGATCAAAGGAAAAGAATGCATTCATGTTACAAATATTATATAATCGAGGCCTTTTCTGTACTTTTTTTTCGCCCAGTGAATTAAATCTCAACATGTTGTTTTCATTTTCCACCGAACGACTTAATTTAATAAACCTTTAGTCAAAGATCTTTGTAACGAAGAACGTAGATTCTCGGGTTGGTACATCAAATGATAAAAATCATTTTTTTTAAGAAATCGTTTGCAACACGTGTGGACAGTACAACGATTTTCTTATTTCTTAACAAAATTTAAATTAGGTTTGAACCTTTAGTATTGATTATAACGCTTTCTTGTTCGTCTTGGTTTGTATAAATTTCAAGATGTAAAAAAACACTAAAATATAATCGATATTATCAAGTGAGTGATTGTTGCTTAACTCAAAGTGCACAATGTTTTCAGCTATACCATGGCGAAAACAAATGAGATGATGATGATGGTTTCTTTGTTCTAGTTTATTTGTATTGCTATCTCCATGAAACAACAATCCACATGTAGAAAGTCCGCTCCACTCCGTATATTATCCTGATTTCAAGCCAATCGGTCTTTGTGCTTGCTCCTTACTGCTGCGAGACTAACGGATAATCAACTCATACAATATTGTTAACGTTGTGCGCGAGAAACAAAAATTTTGTACACAATATTATCTTTTAATACTAATCTTAATTTCAATTTGATTTATGTTATTCTTTGATTTTTTACAAGTCTATTTTGTGAATACGCCATTTCAGAATCTATTGCATTGTAGGTATTGTCTCAGTACTGTCATTCGCCAAAAATATAAGCTTATGAATTTTGACCAATGGCACCATGGCATTTACCATAAGTAAACCGTTCACATGCAGATTAGAACTAGATTTCGCTCTCTTTTAAATAATTATTCGATGAAGACTGCATATAAAAGAACGTAAAACAACCTTTTCTCTAAAACTCAATTAAATCAATCCATTGAGTGAGTGATTGTAGTTTAACGTCTATGGAACAATTTTTCAGCTATATCATAGAGACAACAAGTTAAATTTTGTCAACTCGATGATGAGGTCCGTTTGGTACTAGACCAACACGCTTAGTTGGATTTTATTGTGCTAGCTCACAGAAACAACAGTCCGCGGGTAGACATGTCGTTTCAGTCGATAACAGTATCCTGATTCCGAGCCCACCAGTCTTTGCTCTTATTCCTTAATGCTGCATGCTTAGCAGAGAAACAGCAAATACAAATTGTATAAGTCTTTAGTCTGACTGGAACCCATGATCTATTGCACTTGAGGCGAACACCCTAACCATTACTCTACTGATATGATTAAACTAACTCAATACAAGAATAGAAACTACATAATTATAATTTCGTTAGTAAATTGCTTCTCCGTTAAGCACACATCATTAAGGAGAAAGAGCAAAGACGGTTTGGCTCGGAATCGGGATGATATCTCCGAGTGGAACCGCATGTCTACCTGTGGACTGTTGTTTCATTGAGATAGAACCGCATGTCTACCTGTGGACTGTTGTTTCATTGAAATAGAACCGCATGTTTACCTGTAGACTGTTGTTTCATTGAGATAGAACCGCATGTCTACCTGTGGATTGTTGTTTCATTGAGATAAAACCGCATATCTACCTGTGGACTGTTGTTTCATTGAGATAGAACCGCATGTCTACCTGTGGACTGTTGTTTCATTGAGATAAAACCGCATGTCTACATGTGGACTGTTGTTTCATTGAGATAGAACCGCATGTCTACCTGTGGACTGTTGTTTTAATGAGATAGCCATACAAACAAACTAAGAGAGTTGGTCGAGTACAAAACGAATCTCATCATCATCTCATTGAAAATCAACTTGTTCTCGCCTTGATATAGCTGAAAAATTGCCGAGTTGGCGTTAAGCAACATTCATTCGCTCACTCAATGAAATATAATTAAAATGACTATGACATGATAATAATTAACCGACATTTATTTTTGTGTGTCCAAGAAATTATTTCGTTTCGATTAATATTGGTCTTTTCGATTGTTCATAGATGTAAGTATTATTCATAGCACAGTTTTCCGAGTTAAACGGTTAAACAATCGAACGCAAAACATGAGATTGTTTAAGTGTTTCACTCGGAAAACCGTGTTAAATGATTTGTAGCATGAAACCATGCAATATCACATCTAGGTCGTTATTAAGATTATTGCACGGCTCTCTGAGAGTAATAAAGCTACAGCCTTAGCCTACAGCCCAGATTTACAGTGTGCAATATCTCGTATCTGTGTGTAATATTCCATAGTTCTTAGCTGTTGTTTACATTCTTGTATATAAACCATAAAAAGATCAAAGGAAAAGAATGCATTCATGTTACAAATATTATATAATCGAGGACTTTTTCCCCCAGTGAATTAAATCTCAACATGTTGTTTTCATATTCCACCGAACGACTTAATTTAAAGGGAAACTTCGCGGTTTTTTACATGTTAGCTAAATATGTTCCTGGTGATATGAAATACATATCCACAAAGATTTATCGTCATATTTCCACAAATAACGAAGCAAATCGCAAATTTGTAATTTTAATTTCTAATTTTTTCATGGGTTGTGACGTCTTCTTCTTCTTCTTCTTCTTCTTCCTCCTGTAAGGAGTGTACTCAAGACTGAGTGTAAATACTCCGTGCATGTCCGGACTGTACAGCTAAAATCAGTATTATTTACAGTTAAAAACAGGGTGGATCACTATTTACACCTGGGACTGCCCGGGAAGGGTAATAGACCCTAGCCCTGCCTGGAACTGGCCGATAGTATTGGCCTGATGTACATCTGGTGGTATGCTGTTCCAGGTGATGATGGTACGAGGGAAGAAGGAAAAACGATATACATCTGCTCGTGTATATATAGTCCTGAAGGCTGCAATCCCTCTTGTTCTACTATCAGCTGGTATGAGTAGGTATTCTGCATGGATTTCAACGAAGTTATGTACGATCTTATACATAAGAACAGATCTTGTCTTTGCACGTCTTTGTTCGAGTGATTCCCATTTTAAGTTGGAGATTATAGATGTAACTGCTCCTAGTTCTCGGTCTTGAAAGTTGTTCGAAACAAATCGCGCAGCTCTTCATTGTAGAGTCTAGTTGGGATATCTGGTTTTGCTGAATGGGTCCCATACAGCACTTGCATATTCAATGGATGGTCTTACTAGTGTTGTGTATGCAGCTTCTTTAACTTCTTTCGGACATGCATGTATGTTACGCTTGAGGAAGCCGATGGTACGATTGGCTTTGGCTGTGATGTTACTGATGTGATTTGCCCAGCTCAGGTCGTTGCTAATGGTTACACCTATATATTTACTGTCCTTTGTTACTTCAAGCATTTGGTTATGCAGTAAATAGTTGTATTCTGTTGGTTTCAGTTTCTTTGAAATATGGAGTGTAAAGCATTTATCTGCATTGAATGACATTTGCCAAGTTTTTTCCCATTTCTCAAGTTGGTGTAGGTCTTCTTGGAGCTGCAACTGATCGGCGTTGCTGTTGACTACATGATACAGTAGGCAGTCGTCGGCAAATAGTCGAGCGTTGGATGTAACTGATTCCGGTAGATCGTTGATGAATGCAAGAAAAAGTAAGGGTCCCAGCACTGTTCATTGGGGTATGCCTGAATCAACGGCACAAGTTGATGAGTGTGTGCCTTCTAGAATTACCTGCTGTGTGCGGTCTGTAAGAAAGTTTTTGCCCGATAATTGCATTGTGGGATTGAAATTTAAAGTCTGGGTCGCTGATGTTAAATTCGCTTCATTTAAAGCGTTCAGAGGACTGTAATTTAAATCTAATAACCGTTGGAAAATTAAATACTGAAGTGAACAGCTACGTACCTTTTTGACAAACAACTATTTTAAATGAACAAAATGTTTCATTCCCTTTATATTTACAACGGAAAGAGTGTTTTACAACAGTCACCTATATTCGCTATATGTAGGATCCCTTTTACAATTATGTTCATTTTGTTTTACTGCTAATGTGCTGAAAAATATAATGGATAATTTTGACAACGCGTAACTTGTGTATTGATCGGATTAATAAAATGGGAGTTTGAATACACACTATTTGCTTTCCAAGACGAGTTGGTAGACCGTTTATTATTTATTAAAGATAAAAATATTTTTAAAACATTAGAATAAATATAATGTTGAAATAACAGGAACAATTATAATTGTAATTATGTTTTAGATGATAAAAAGTATACACCATCCTTGAAATTATAAGTTTTCATTATTAGAGGCGCCAAATTGGCCTAACTATATATAGCTGTCTCATCATAATTAATATGTATTCACAATTTTAACGATCGATGTTCATAAAAGATGTTTTAATTTAAGAACTAAAAATTGAAGGTTAGGAGATCGGGTGGCAACTGAGTTTACAAAGTTAGTGTTTAAAGAAACCCCGTAAGCAAACTTGACCTATACTTTTGATATCCACTGATATTCATTCAGACAAAGTTCGGAAGAGATCATGATCATGAGCGGTATAAACAGTTGAAGAGCAGTCAAAATATACAGAGATTAGGCCTCACCAAATTTACTTCTTGTTCTTCGGATTTTGTGCTAAAAACGTTGGAGCGAGCAAGTGATTTAAAAATGTTAATTTCGTTTCCTTTTTTTGTTTGTTTGTTATTTTTGATGAGCGAAACGTAAAATATTATGCGAAAACATATTTCTTATATTTTTCATGTATTTTCAGAAGCGAGAGACCATATTTTAATCTTAAATATTTTATTCTTCAATAAATCAAGGCAAATAATTCCTGAAATAAGAAGTGAAAGGCGGGATTTACTTATTTTTATTTTCATTCTGAAAACGACAGGTACATTCATACCATTCACTCAGCAGGGTACCTAATATTGCGTAATGAGTTTAGGTCCACACAGGAAGTCGCCAGGCAGAATATGCAAGTGTCATTTTACATCCGGTCGACGGGACTCTGACCGAATACTTGAATACATGTGTCACAATCTTTGGCAATAATCAGAAACGCAATACACATTTTGTGACCCGTTAACGCTACCCGTGACTAGAATAGGAGATGCAATACACATTTTAAAGGTTCTAATAGGTGATCAAAATACACGACCCTGATCAAGTATACATTAGGAATGGGTGCATATTAAATGCACACTGGCGGATCAAGGGGGTGTTCGACAATTTAGTAAAATTCGTGTATAAATTGGGTAAAAATTGGCAAACAAGAGCCTGGGACCCCGTATTCAAAACTGCTGGATCCGCGCCTGGTGCAGCAATGATTTTATGGCTATTTTCACAAAAAATCTTAAGATTAACATTGATCGTAAGTTATATTGAATTGTTCATTTTTATCTTGATTCTTTTTGTGTCTCATCAGAATGATATAGCAACAACCAAAATTATGAAGTAAAGCAGGGTGAACAGGGAAGGGTAGAACATTTTTTCAGATTCGTATCAAATTTTAAAATCTTGTTCTATTAATATTTCGGACTGTCTTAAATCTCCACGTACTTGTGACTCTTCTCCATGCATTACTACTTGCAAAATAAAAACTGACAAAAATAATACTTGTAAAACATGCGTCATGCTAATAACTTCTCCTGAATTTACAAGTAATTTAACTGGAAAAACGTACTACACCAAATCGTTTGACCCTCTGGACTGTTCTACTAAAAATGTCATTTACGGCATAGAATGTACACTCTGTGGACTTTTGTATGTTGGTGAAACTCGTCAAACATTGCGAAGTAGGATGAGCCAACATCGATATGATGCAAAAGATCCCAAATACAGGATTGTGTATAATCATTTCAATCAACCGGGCCATGACCGCTGTTTGACGATGAAAGTTCGAATCATCGAGAAGATTTACCATCATACAAACAGTCCTATACTTAGTACACCTTACCGTACCGATAGAGAGTTGTTTTGGATAAAAGGATTAGGCACTGCAATGCCTTACGGTTGCAATGATAACATCAAAGGAGTGGGAAATTTGTCAAGTCTTGGATGCAACGAAATCAACGTAGCCATGGTCATAAAAGAATTCAACATCCTAATGTTAAAAAGTCCTCTAAACCAAGAACCTTGCAAGATACTTTTAATGATTTACTTTTTAATATACAGAAACCTCTTGGAATTCATCATATTCGTACAATCTTATTTTCACTACCTGTAAACTACCTCAAATATCTTAGGGATTTTGGACTTAACAAAGGAGGCGTAGATCCTTTTTCTCCTAAGTACAGATTGTCTAGTATTATATGTGACGTGGCGTCCTTTCGTCTTTTTAAACCAGTTCGATCTGAACCTCTTCATGATAACAACAGAACATTCCTCCATATTTCGTTTGCTAACAAAGGAATCGATGCTATTAACATCAGCAACATTCTTAATAGAAAAGAGGTCGTAAAAGAAACTCCACCATATTTCAAAAATCAATCTGTTCCCATTGTCTCCTATAGCTACACTAACAGCATTGGCCGTAAAATTTTCAACTACAAAGAAGCATTGCAAGATATTAACATAGAAGAGTACCTTAAGAACCCTCTGACTTGTGACTGCTCCCACTCTCCTTTTCAATACAACCCATCTGGACATGTAATCACTGGTGATCTGAATATCATTCAACATGAGAGTCTCCGAAAGGTGATTTCTCATGGTCCTAAATTCAGAGAACCTCAACACATCAATTGGAAACATAATTTCAAGATAATTATGGATGCTGTTGAAGATTATGCCAGAAGGTGGATAAAGAGAGAAGTAGACCAAGATCCTGAGTTAGAGTCCTTGTCAGACTGGGTTAGAACAATTAGGTCTCTAGTACAAGGTCGGATTCACAAACTCAAAAATTGTGTTAATAGTCGACCTAAGTCTGTATTTAAAGACCAAGAAGCTGTTAAGTGTCTTTCCCCTCTTCATGACAAATATGTTATCGTTCCTGCGGACAAGGCTTCCAACAATATCGTGTTTGTATGTAAATCTTATTACTTCGAATGCCTAATCAAGGAATTAGGCATAAATAGCAACACCTCTAGTAATACCACATACAAACCAACTTCGTTCGACAAAGATGAAATCCTAGCTAACCACAGATCATTCATGACCTCTTTAAACATTCCCTCTGGTAAAGAGTCTGAGGATTTACCCTATTTATATTGGATACCTAAACTCCATAAGACACCATACAAAGAAAGGTACATAGCGGGATCATCAACTTGTTCGACGAAAGAATTGTCTATTCACCTGACAAAGATTCTGTCTGCAGTAAAAGAGGGACAACAGAAATATTGTGAAACTGTTTACTCGCGTAGTGGCATAAATCACATGTGGATTTTGAAAAACTCTAAAGATCTTTTGGATAACCTGAAATCAAGATCTTTCTCTCAGGTATCCTCCATCAAAACTTTTGATTTTTCAACTCTGTATACCACCCTACCGCATGACAAATTAAAAACCCGCTTAAAAGAAACAATTCATAAAGCTTTTAGTCATAGAAACTATGGCTCAAAATTTGTTGTGTTAGGCTACAATTCCACATATTTTTCAAACAAATTTCAACAAGGTAAAACATGCTACTCCGAGGAACAAGTGATCAGTATTCTGGAGTTCCTCATCGATAACATATTTGTCTCCTTTGAAGGGACACTGTTTCAGCAGGTCGTCGGCATACCAATGGGTACGAATTGTGCCCCTCTTCTAGCCGATTTATTTTTATACTCATATGAGTCGGAGTTTCTTCAAAAGCTTGTAAAAGATAAGAAGATTCATGAGGCTAGAGCCTTTAATTTCACATACAGGTATATTGATGACGTTTTATCTATCAATAATTCTAGATTTGCAGAATTTCTTCCATTGATATATCCTCCAGGGCTGGAAGTTAAAGAGACCACCGATACAGCTTCGTCCGCATCATTTTTGGACTTATACCTCGAATTTGACGACAGTGGTCAACTCAGTACTAAAATTTATGATAAACGGGACGACTTCAATTTTAAAATCATAAATTTTCCAAACATGTGCAGCAATATACCAGCTTCTCCTGCATATGGTGTTTACATCTCGCAATTGATTCGCTATGCAAAGGCCAGTAGCAATTATTCTGATTTCCTGAAACGTCATCTTCATCTGAGAAACAGGCTACTGAAACCAGGGCTATAAAAAGATTCGCCTTATTCGATCTCTTAAAAAGTTTATATTCCGATACCAATATCTTGTCGAAATATATTCCGTCTCTGCAGAAAAAAATTATAAGCGATGCATTTTCATATAGTGAAAATGTATAAAGATAAAGAAGTCAAAGATGTCAAGGATATTTTTTTTGTCAATGTGTGACGTAAAAATATTTTTGACATTTACGGCACCGAATATGGTACTGCTTTGACAACTATTTTACCTATTTTGTTCCTGTATTTAAATACTGTTACAGTGACAGCCGGAACCTTTGAACCGTAATGAGAGCGGGAGGTTTGGCGCCTTAAAATCTGATTCAACCCACCATTTCTTTAGAAATGCCTGTACCAAGCCAGGGTCATTACGGTTTTCACAGCTTTCCGGTTGTTGACTGATTTTGTCTGCTTATATAATTATGAGTTTTGACTTTCCCTTTGTACAATTGTTCGGAGTTCGGTAATTTTGTTATTACCCTTATTCTTGCAAACCCCAAAAAACAAAATAGACAAAAACCATTCGTATGCAATTTTTCCTTATAAAAACAACAACCATATTTTTTATGACTATTCTGAGATTAATCGAAAGACGTGATTAAAATAAACAAAAAATGTTTTCTTTACGCAGAGACATATTATATGTTACGCTTTGTTCAAATCAGAAATAACCGTTATGAAAACAGATTAATCTTTTTACTGTTGGCGAATAAGAATATTGTATTTCCATAAACAAATTATTATATTACGTAAGAGATGTACCCTGAAGTTTTGTATACTAAACTTTAAAAGTATTTATAATACTCATCGTCTATAATTGTCAAATGAAAACTATTACAAATTATATGTTTACATAATCCTCTCAATTTTATGGCTTCCTACCCTGTAACTTTCTGTGTTTTTAGCTAAGAAGCAGAGCTTATGTGTAGCTTTATTGTAGTGCATGAACGATCGATTACAAAGTGCGATTTTATAAATAATATCATTAAAACAATTTTGCCCCGTAGAATAGGCCTATTTTTATTTTTATGCGAATTCATGGCATTGTTCTGATGTCCGTTCTTTTTTTTTTCACATAATTTCGTAGTTCTTCAATTTTTGAAAAAAATCTTTTGTAAATGTGTCTCATTAAAGACGGACCGTTTTCTCCGGTTCGTTTGTTTTGCCATAAGTATATAGAAACAAAACGTAAATCTGCAAAAAGTGATTGTGTAATAAATTCATATATTTAGAATAATAAGAAAAATAAAAAGAATTACGCCTGACCACATCGACACTGAATGAGGACCCCGTTTGTCACGCTTGTTTTGGGGCGTGGTGGTATTTAGACATCACGTGATAATTGGTATCGCGATGCTATAAAAATGGCGACATCCATCTATCGTTGACCGAATTTTAAAATCGATTTCATTCCCTTATCCAACATAATAAAACGCTAATATACATATAAACATCCATATTTATACATCAGGAAAAACATATAAAAAAATATGTTTTTTGCGAAGTTTTCCTTTAATAAACCTTTAGTCAAAGATCTTTGTAACGAAGAACGTAGATTCTCGGGTTGGTACATCAAAAGATAAAAATCATTGTTTTTATAAGAAATCATTTGCAACACGCGTGGACAGTACAACGAATTTCTTATTTCTTAACAAAATTAAAAAAACCTTTAGTATTGATTATAACGCTTTCTTGTTCGTCTTGCTTTGTATAAATTTCAAGATGTTTCCTTCTTAAATGTACAGTGTTGTTCAATTTCTTATTATATTCTATCTACATCCATCACTGCGTTCTTCTGTATATAAATATTTTGTTCTTTAATCGACTATTCTAAAAAGTAATAATTTTTTTATTAGAATAACGAAAATTTGAAATATCTTTTAAGGTGTAGATTTTAAAGTAGAAGTGTAAACGAGAGTTGTGTAGAGAATCAGGGGTGCTATTTTAATTTGGAAGTTTGCAGACCAGAGAGTGAACGGATTTGGCCCTGCTCATATAGAAAAATCGCATTTTAAAGGAATTTTTTGGTGTATGTTTAGAAATAGTTTGATGAAATACGGAGGGAATAAATCTATAAAAGAGAACAGCCTGCGGCCGTGTGTTGTAATTCCTGATGACAATAGACACTCGACGGTCACCCGAAAGATTCCATTGTTCTCCGTAGAGCGGCGCCCGTCACCATCTCCTACACGCACTATTGAGTTCATTGATTTTTACCTGTAAAATATTTTACCTTTAAAAATTACTTGGACTGGGACGTTTTGCGTTATTTCTAATTTTTCACTAAATATATAGCACTTCTGTCTTTAATAATGAAGTTTTCAAATATATCATTGTCATGTTGTTCGATTCTGTATGACATTTTGAATTTATATACAGTAAGTAAGTAAGTAAATTTTATTTAGAGTCGGTATATATATACATAGACAACAAATCAACATGAGCCCTAAAGTGCTCTTAAACCGACTATACAGATATAAACATAACAACTTATGTCAAGCACTACATAAAATAATAGCAATTACAGTACATTTAAACAAACATGCAAAATAGATGTACTATTGGCAATCACAAACAGCAATCCATGTGGAAAGGGCCTCTCTAGACAGCTGTTTGCAATCACCAACAGCAACTCAGTAGCAATAAAAAGCAAAAATATGTTAAGATTAATCAATGATGGAAAAACATTAAAATAAATCAAAATGATATGCTAAAAATATCAGAACACAAAATAATAAAATAAAGCAAAGATCATATACAAGGAATCATTCTATACAAGCATGCAAAATATATGTACTGTTGGCAATCACAAACTGCAATCCACGTGGCAAGTGCCTCTCTAGACAGCTGTTTACAATCACCAACAGCAAATTAGTAGCAATAAAATGCAAAAATATGCTAAGAATAATCATATATAAAAGCAGAGCACAAAACACAAAAGTACATAAATAAAATTGAAGCACATTAAGACATAAGCAGCACTAAATAAAAACAGCACATGCATATATAAGCAGAAATAAAAAGCGGTAGCAAACATTTCAGGTGTGAGGCAGCACTGGTTGGATACGGCATGCACTGCATGTACATTTTTGTCCTCCACACCAGCTATTTATGTACTTTTTGAACTGGTCAAATGAGGTCATAATTCTGGCCTCATTTGGTAGTGAGTTCCATACCTGTGCTGCCTCATATCTGAAAGATCTTTTACCATAGTTTGAAGTTCTGGGTCTGGGTACCTCAGCAGTATTCGTGTATCTGAAATTATATGAATTGATTTTTATTATAACAAGATCTTGAATGAAAAGGTGTTTTTTTTTATTTATTATTTTGAAGGTCTCCAAAGCAATAGTACGCATTCTGCGGGTTTTAAGAGAGGGCAATTTTGACTTTTCTAACAGAAATTCATAGGAATTTTGAAAATCATCATAAATGAAACGAAGTGCGCGTTCTTGTATTTTTTCTATCTTTTTAGTGCTTTGTTCACCAAAGAAATGCCAAGTCAAAGGACAATAGCTAAAATTTGACATAATGAATGAATAATAAATTGTGAGTTTACCAAGACGATTTAAGTGTTTACCTATTCTTTTAAGAGCATTTAATTGCCTTGCAGCCTTCTTACAGATATTAAAGATATGTGTATTAAAGTTAAGTTTAAAATCTATGGTTACACCTAGTAATTTTACTTCATCTTCACAAGATAAATTTATACCATTTAAATTAAACATTACATTTTTATCATGCGTTTTTTTACCTACAGAGATGGCCTGCAATTTTTCAGGGTTAGCCTGCATTTTATTTGCAGAAAACCTATTAATCAGGGAGTTACTGTCTTCCTCTAAAGCAGAAATTACTTTTTCTAAAGTTTTATCAGATTTTCACAAAGTATTATCATCAGCGTAATTATACATAGAACAGTTTTTTTTACAGAAACGAACAGATCGCTTATAAAATTTTTAAATAGGATTGGGACAAGTATTGAACCTTGAGGTACCCCTTTAAAAATTGGGAGCATATTACTAAGATTCTGGTTAAGTTTTACACACTGTTTCCTGTTTGTTAAATAACTACAAAGTAGGTCTAAAGATGACTTTGATAGACCATATGCATTTAATTTCAATAACAGCAAGTCATGAGGGAGGCAGGCAAAGGCCTTTGATAAGTCCTTAAGGATAGCTGCAAGGTATTCATTTTTGTCCAATGCATGTTTCCAGTCCTCAATTACACGTAAAAGAGTAGATTGGCATCCAAATCCGGAACGAAAAGCTGCTAGAATTAATTTACTAGTTGTGCTTCAATAGCATTTTCAAACATTTTTGATATAGCAGGTAAGACACTTACTGGTCTATAATTTCCCTTTACTAAAACACTATTCTTTTTATGAATAGGAGCGACCTGAGCTTCCTTAAGACGGTCGGGGAAAGTTGATGTTGATATTGATAAATTTACAATATCAGTCAGTGGTTTAACAATAATCGGTTTTGCAAAATGGAGTAGTTTAGGGGAAATACCATCTATACCTGTAGCCTTTTTTACATTTATTTTGTTAATACGTTTTTCGACAAAGTCAGGATTTATTGAGGAAAAAGAGAAGCTGTTCTCGTGTAATTCTGGATGGTTATTTTTTATCTCCAAAATACTAGGATGGTCTCCATCAACATTTATTTGATTGTTTCCAATATTTTTAGCCACATTAACAAACAAATTATTAAAAATTTCACAAACCTCATCTTGTTTTGTTATTAAAACATCATTTTCTGATAAAACAGTATCTTTTTGGTTTACAATACCTTTATTTGTCAAGAAAGGCTTAGCTGTTGGCCAGAAATCCTTGGATTTAGGGCCCCCAGCACACCTTTCTATAAAATATGTGTTCATAGATTTACTTTTAAGTTTAGTGGCGTAGTTTCGTTGACGTCTGTATGCTTCCCAGTTCTTACTGTTATTATATTTCTGAAATTTATTATAAAGCATTTTCTTTCTATAAATAGCCCGTTTTAATTCTGAATTCATATATGGAACCTGCTTTGGTAAAATCTTCCTCTCTTTAAAAGGTGCATGCTTATCAGCTACCTCATTAAAACATTTACTAAAATGATCATAAGCTGAATTCACATTATCAAAATTTGACATATCTAAATTTTGGTTTTCTAGATCTTGTAAAAAATTTGTAACATCAAAATTTTTAAAACTTCGTCAAAGTTTCTTCTTCGGAAACATTTTTGGCAGATCACAATTTAGCTGAACCGCAATAAAATTATGCACATCACTAATACCAGTACATTACTTTTTACCTCAGACAGTACGGTCTTGGAATCTTCTTCCGGATAGCACAAAAAACTGTCCTTCTATTAATGTATTCAAATCGCGACTGAACCTTAATATTATACATGATAAACCCACATTTTTTTACGTCGGTAGCCGTTTAGGACAGATTGTTCACGCTAGAATACGTATGGGGTGTAGTGCTCTTAATTCCGATCTATTTCGGAAAAATATTGTAAATTCACCGCATTGTACATGTGGTGCTATAGAGACTCCTACTCATTATCTTCTCAACTGTCCTCACTATAACATACCTAGACAACGCCACATATTTGCCCTTAACCTTCCTATTCCATTGTCCACTGAACTTCTATTGGTAGGATCTAATGAGTTAACAATTAACCAGAACACAGAAATCTTCTTGTCAGTACAAAAGTTCATTTTAAGTAGTAAACGATTTACCCCGTAATTCACAATTCACCAACCCCTTTCATTTTCCTGCACAATTCACCAACCCCTCTCATTTTCCTGCACAATTCAACCCCTATGGTGTAAATACAATTATCATTTCACTGATCCTTACAACGTAATCTAACTTCTGAGATTATTAAAAGTAGATTTAATTAAACTTGGGATACGGATTTATATAAGTTTAATAACTTGTTTTCGGATCCTCTTAATTAATTCATAGTCATTACTATTGTTGTATTTAAATTGTTGTACTATATTCATATGTATTGATTAATAAAATATGTTTACACTAATACCAGTACCAAAATTACACACCTTTTTAAAATCACACTCTTGACAAGTTAAAATTAAGTCTAAAAGAGTTGCCTTGGCCATTTTAGTAAAACAAGTAGCTTTTATAACAATATTTTTCATGTTAAAAATATCACAGATATCTCGTAACATTGCACTCTTTTCACAGTTAAGCATATCATAGTTAAAATCACCAATAAAAATATATTTATCGTATTTTGAAATTATTTTATCAACTGTCTGGCCAAAATCAGCGTAAACGTGTTCATTGGACATACTGGGAGGTTTATAGACTCCACCAAAAAAACATTTCTCATTTCCAGATGTTACCTCAACACCTACTGATTCGATTTCTCTAAATTCGTATTGTATTTTCCTGTGTGCTGCTAGTTCAGATCGAATATAGACCATTACGCCTCTTCCAAATTTATTCCTGTCGGCACGCCACATCGTAAAGTTATCAATTAAAAACTGGGCGTCAGGAAAAGATGCATCAATTTTTGTTTCTGACAGAAATAATATGTCAACTAAATTTCGTTGACGTAGATCTCGAATATACTCATGTTTATTACGTATACTATTTATGTTTTTGAATACCCACACATCAAGCTCTTTAGATGACATCGCGGGCATCTTTGTTTGCATCTGTCAAACCGGAAGTTCTGTTCTGTTCTTTCTGTTCTTTCTTCACCTCCAATATTGAAGATCAGTGATCTTTGTCACCTAATACATTCATATATCCATAATCCAGATTGATAAAACTATGTACACAACATACATCCGTTAATCAGAATATCACAATTCCATCACCTTGAATTAAAATCTATAAAATCGGACTTAGTATCCTCCAGAGCACTATATACATTTGAGTTTAATAAGATATTGTCTCACTTTAAAAATAGAATGTATCATCTACTCTATTACTTAAAAAATCCTAAATTCTAAAATGACACATACTATATCATTTAAAAGTCCTTAATTCTAAAATCTAAAAACTCTTAGTTTTAAAATCTAAAAGACTCTTAATTTTAAAATCTAAAAAAACAACAAAAAAGCTCTTATTTTTTAAAATCTAAAATTATGTGTTTATAAACTGGCTTCGGGATACCCTACTGCTTTTGCTTTCTGCTTTTCACTCTGATAAGCATTTTGTATCTCGATGTGTGCATGTTATATATCAACCTTCTACATTGAGATTCTAGTTGTTTCAACTGTTTTAATAATAACTTATCTTTCCACACAGGATTGTCATAATTCAGTAACACCGAACAGTCAAGGAGAATTTGTATCTTTAGATAGCTATCCAGATTATAGAACTTTTTTTCCAGTTAATATATTGAATTCTGTATCTATGTCATCTAAGGGAACGACCATTTAACTTGAAGGGGGGGGGGGGGGGGGGTTATGGTTTTTTTTCTAAAAAAATATTCAGATTACCATTGTTGCTGAAAAAAATATTCTGATTTTGGTGGAAGTAAAAAAAAATAATCTGATTCAGAGTTTTTGTCATATAACCTAATGTTAAATTCTGGAAAAAAAATTCGCGCTCTGCGTGACAAAAAAAATAAATATTCTAACTCTTGTGTTGTCCGAAAAAAAAATTCTGAACGAAACAAAAAACCATAACCCCCCACCCCCTTTCAAGTTAAATGGTCGGTCCCTAATACACTGTATCTCACAGCCTGTAAAATGGTACATTTGAGAAGAAAGTGTTCCATATTTTTCTCTTCCTCACCACATAGTTGACATATGGTGTCTACCTGGTTTTGATTAAATCGAGTTCTATTGGCTTGCAAGATATACTGTCCACTCACAACCTTCGATTTTATTGGAATTCTATTTGCGTCTCTTGTTGATACTGTTTTGATATAAATCAATGGATGTTATTTACCTGGTTTGTATATTTCTGTATTGAGGAAATCTATACTCTTAATATATAATTTTGACGTTTCAATCATATAATTTTTCCAATAACTATTTACTTGTTCATATAAGTTTCTTCCATTGATATTTTGTATATGGTGATTCTAATAACCAATTTATTTCTGATAAATCATATTTCCACAGCAGTGATTTTACCTCTGTAAACCAGCTATTACTACATATATCTTTAAATGCAAGTTGTCGTCTAGCTATCTTTTTCTTTGTTGAGTCTTCCGAAAGAAGAAAAATGTTATACATGAATGCTAGTATTTTCAAATAAATTTGCCCTTCTATTGGAATTAAACCAGAAATGATGTATGGTACAGGGTCTGCTACATTTTGAGGTAGTGACAATATTTGTTTCAATAGTTTTTTAAAGAAGCAGTCTAACCTTGTGATGTTTTTCTTATCTGGAATCAAAACTTCTAATCCATAAGTTATTGTTGGAATAACATATGTTTTTAATATATGGATAGATGTGCTAGGATCAAGACCGTTGTTACCATGAAATCCTGCAGACATCAGACTGTACGCAGTGCGTCTTGCTTTTTTGATATTTTCATCTACAGTATTCTTAATAATGGTTTCTTTATCTGTTTTAGAACGTTTTATTCCTAAATGTGTTGCGGTTTCCACATTTGTTAAGATGGTATCTTTCATCTTCAGCTCTATTGGGTTGAGTCTACTTTTTTTTCTGCTTTCCATTTGTATGACCACGCTCTTTTGCGGTTGGAGTTTATACTGTTCAATACAACTATAATTATATGCCATGTTGAACATGATTTGGGCTTCAGTTGGATCTATGCAATTTAATGTAATATCATCGGCACAAGCTGTTGCTCCACATTCTATGTATCCTATATGCATACCTAATCTTGACTGTTGTAGTTGTTTTAACAATGGATCTATGTATATTTTGTAGAGGTCAGCACTTAGTATTCCTCCTTGACGAACACCTTGTAGTATATTAAAATTTTCGGATACTAGTCCATTAAATTTGATAGCTGATGAAGCGTTGGTATGCAATCTCTTTATTAGAGTCCAGTGTTTGTCTTGTATTCCTAAATGATATAATTTCTTTAGTAAATTGTTGTGTACTACAACGTCAAAAGCTGACTTGGCATCCAATAGAATTATAGTCAAAAGTTTTCCCATATCTAGAGCTTCTCGTCTGGCTTCTTCTAATATGAATGCAGCATTTAATGGGGCTGAGTTTTTGGTGAATCCCCTTTGTAGTGGACATTGTTGTTGATCCCATTTTGGTCTCAGTCTATTCTTCATTATGGATTCTATAATTTTACAGACTACTGGAGTAACAGTGATACCTCGGTAATTTGTAACATGCAATTTGGAACCTTTATTTTTGAATATAGGCGTTAATAATCCTGTTTTTAGTAGATCAGGAATATGTCCTTCTCTAGTTATTGCCACAATGATTTTGTGTATAATATATAAATGTTCATCCTCACCGTACAGTATGTTTTCTACAGTTAGTTCAAAGACATCTGATGCTTTTCCTTTTTTCACAACTGATAATGCAGTATTAATTTCTTCATATGTTGGTTCAGGTATATCTTCTTGTGTGGTTAATTCTGTTATTATATCAATTTCATAATCATTTATATCTGAGGATTGAATGACAGGGGAGATAACCACAATCAGCTGATTCTGCGTTGTTATTTATTGATATTTCAAAATATGAGTCTGTAAAACTAGGGAGCATACAGGGTTTACAGTACCAGCTTTCCGATGAATTTGAAAGCCTATCATATTCCTTTAAAAGTAGGTCTATGCATTGTATATGTTGCCAATATAGGCATTCCTCACATTGAATAACCCGTTGATTACTCCTCACAGATTTACCACATTGCCCGCATGGAAATTTTATGGGACATGGGTTAATGGCAATATCTCCGCTCATCAAAATCATTACTATGAGTCCATTGTGTAAAGAGTTTTTACTAATGGCAGCTTTGTTCTTATGTTTGTGGTCGACCATTTTTAAAGTTACCGGCAGGATCAAGGCACAAAGTTTTCAATATATAGTCACATTTTGGCATCAAATTTAAGACTGCTAGAGTAAAATCCTAAGTCATCAACTCTGATGTTAAATTTATCATAAAAGTTTATCTTACATGGTATAAAACGTAATAAAAATCCAAAAGTGAGTAGAGCCAGTATCAGCCCGCCCTGTTCTGCCGCCATTTCTACAGTCATGTAAGAAAACGGAACGAAAAATAAATTTTGAGATTGTGCAACTTCCTAATTAAAATAAATGCTCGTAAAATTAGTACATTTTTATATTATAGAACCTCAGAGACCAAATGGAGGGTTGATTTTTTTGGGGGGGAGTAGAACATGACATTGAGCACTGTCATTTTGTGGGCTATTTTTTTACCAAACTTTCAACTTAACATTGGTAAAAAATACCTAATAACTGCCATAATTATTGAGGAATCATTGATACATGCAATTGTTTCACGTAAATATTCTACTAAGCCAAGTTATATCTTTCAAATCAAACGTGAGCTAAAAGTTTGGAAATATATATTTAACCTATTCCACTTCGAAGTGCTTATACAAAACAGGAATCCGAATTTTCTATCTTTGTCTTTGTTTGTATTTACTTTTCATGAATATAAGGCCCGTTTTGTGTTTGGTTTTCTGTTGGATTATAAACTGTCCCTGTTTATCTTTTTTTTTTGTTTTGCGTCAAGTTGTTTTGTGTATTATTTATGTGTTAAAATCAATATACAATGTATAAGTTAATACATTCATCTGACCCCAGATAGTTTCAACAGTTACAACTGTTCTTAAACTTTAATGATATCATTCCCTGCTTCCCTAAAAGATTTGATCTTTCTCAAATAATTACACCTATAATTGATAATAGACACTTGATCATACAGAACTCTTCGATTATTACCTATTTTTTTATAAGTATATCCAAGATCAATGAGAGTTAGAGTAAGTTTAGACTTTGATAATTTAATAGAATCTTTTATTTCCTTATGTATTATTGAGGCGGTCGGAGCAATTTTCCGTGAATATAAACCGTAGATTGTTCTTTTAATAACACAATGATCAAAGTCGTCCAAAGTTTTAGCTCTTTCTTTGGGTCTATTTGACTTACAAGGCCTCTTATCATTCATAATACGGTGCACTGAAGTGTAAGACACACCCAAAGCTTTAGATGTTCTTTGATATACCCTATCAAATGAGACAATTGGCTTCTTCGTTGCCCTTTCCTTACTAAATAAGGCAAACAACCTTTCTACAAACTTTTGGCATTCCGGAGATAAGTCAGACTTTTTACCCGTTTTACAAAAAATGCAAAATATAACAATAATTTATGAAAGAAATGCTTGTTAGTTTCGTCTAAAGTACATGTGGCTGAGAGAAAGATTTTACAGGTAAGATACCTGACGTACGGATGGCTCTTCAATAAAGTACATCTATCCCCACCCGAAAAATTACAACAAAATAGGACCAAAATGCAAAATTTCATCGGAGTGCAGCCTCCGCCAAAACAATAAGAAGCATTACAATAACATTTTTAGTTAACACTCCTAATTCTAAATAAAACTCTCGTTTATTTTGCTGTTCAAAAATCTATAGTTTAAAAGATATTGGATTTTCCGTTATTCTAATCAAAATATTATTACTTTTTTTTAATATGACGTGCTGTTTTGGCTTTGTAAACAAAAGGGTATAAAAATCCCCGATGTATTATGACTTACACATGCCTGGTAAACGAGATGATCTCAACATAATGTTGAGCAAGCAAAAAGGTATCTGCAACTTCCGGTTGATACCATCTGTCGAGGAAAATTTACAAACGTGTGCACGGTAAGTTGTTTTATCTCATATTTCTAGTTATTTCGAGACATGTTTTAAAAATCAGAGAATGCTATTGCCTTCTGATATGACAATGTAAACTTTTCCTGCTTTCCTTTGTGAAAAACAGTTAAAATTGAAGGAGAAATCACTTTTCTCCTGTGCAGCATCGAGTTCATTTTGTGTATTTCGTCGTGCAATTTCAGCTATTTCCTTGCATAACAAAAAGGTTCCGTGACAATGACGTGGTTGGGTGGTATAATTTTATTGACAGGTTGGATCTTACTACAAGAATGGAAACGATCGAGCCTTAAATTAGCTAAAATCTGACGGAGTCTTGTGATAATTTTCAATTTTGACCACCCTCGTCATACATTGCAGAACTGTTCACCTATATACCGGACGAATAACGTGGGTAAAATGGGATCAACATCTCCCGAAATGAACCTGGTGTTCCGCTAAATAAGTCATATATTTTAAATAATTGTAATAATGCTATAATTGGTGATTTCACACCAGCTTACCTGAAACTGCCGCTTCAGACAGTGTCCTCCACCTTCACATAGCCATGTCCCCAAATGTGACCGGAGACACGGTGTTTCATATTACTTTAAATTAAACATGCAATGGAATGAAACTTAGAAAAAACTCGCTATAACCTTTTAATGATTATATTATTCACTATACTGTTAATTATACTCAAACATAGATAGATCAAATGTACCATCGTGGTCGTGATCGTATTGGAGTTGGATTTATAACTACCTATGCAATCAGTGCCTTTCATCACTAACGTTGTGAGTTCGAGTCCCGCTCATTCGAGGTGTACTCGATATAACATTATGTGATAAAGTTTGTCAGTGACTTGTGGCAGGTCGCTGGTTTTCTCCGGGTACTCCGGTTTCCTCCACCAATAAAACTGACAGCCACGATATAACTGAAATATTGTTGAAAGTGGCGTTAAACACCATAACCCTAACCCACTTTAAACAAATTATCTGTGTCAACTTATATATACAGTGTGATAGCGAGCCATCGATACATGACAATCGTAAAACATTATACGAATAATGTCCTTCATAGGGGGAGATTCTTAATACATGTTTACTGTCAACCTGAGAATAGTTGTTTATTGCGAGGCTTGACAATTATTTATGTCCACCGCTTTAGATGGCCGTAATCGCCTTCTTGTACAAAACAAACAGGCAAAAATTATCCTCCAATTATGTCATTTGCTGCATCTAAAAAGCAAATGTTTGCGAAATTGAATCCTAGTTTACAGTAAAATTTGAAGTAGGTGACGTGGGTCTCTGTTGCTCATATTTTTACTTTTCTGTATCGTGCTTGTCTTCGTTCAGTGTTTTGTGCCCAATGTTACATGTGTCTTTGGGTTGTCTACGCTTGATTGTCTCCTTTAACGTTTATTCGGAGTAGCGTAGAAATTAAAAGTTATAAGTACGGTTAGAACATAGAAATCTATTAGATAAAGCGGCATTTTACTCTGTTTCAATACAAAGATATTCTGCTGTAAATACCAAATTGAGCAAGCAAGCTCTATCAACATAAAAATACTGATCATCCAAACTATGAAATACGTGTACTAAGCGACTAAAAACGTATCGAGAATCCATACTCTTAAAACATTCTTAAATAGAGCATCAGTGCTCTTACAGTTACATAAACAGAGCATCCAAGCTCGTAAAATAAGATAAACAGAGCAGCCAAACTCTTACAGTTACATAAACAGAGCATCCAAACTTTTAAAGTTGCATAAACAGAGCTTCCAAACTCTTAAAGTTACATAAACAACATCCAAACTCTTAAAGTTACATAAACAGAACATCCAAACTCTTAAAGTTACATAAACAGAACATCCAAGCTCTTAAAGTTACATAAACAGAACATCCAAGCTCTTAAAGGTACATAAACAGAACATCCAAACTCTTAAAGTTACATAAACAGAACATCCAAGCTCTTAAAGTTACATAAAGAGAGCATCCAAACGCTTAAAGTTACCAAGTACTTACATATACACAAGCAGAACATCCAAGCTCCCATAGAAACATAAACAGAGCATTCAAGCTCTAACATATACATAAGCAGAGCATCCAAGCTTTCATAGATACATAAACAGATCATGCAAGCTCTTAAAAATACACGAAGTGTACAAATAAATAGACCTTACTGATGCCCTTTTAACTTGATAACTATATTACGACGAAGTAAGAGGGCTATATAATCTATACTCTTAATTCGTTGTAGAGTAGTTACTGGTATGTCTTCCCGCTCCCGATCCATCGAACAGATCAAATATAATCGAACACGGGCGAATTTGCCTTATGAAAGGTGACGTCACAATGTATATTTAATAAGCCAATCAAAGACTGTTAGATAGGTTTGTAGGGACGTTTATATGGTAATATCTTAACGAGTATCAGGAAGAAGAGTTTGAAGATACCAAAGGGGCAATCAGAATCATCCGTATATCGAAGAACAGACAACACAATGGCCAAATGAAAAAGTACAAAAGGACAAACAACGATCTACAAAAAAAAAATATAAAAAACTAAAGATCGAGTAATACGAACCCCACTAAAAACCGGGGGTGATCTCAGGTACTCCGGAAGGGTAAGCAGTTCCTGCTCCACTAGTGAAAATATGCTATACAAATAATTGTCTAAAGTGACACAGTGTGTCTGATAAAGTGACTTTCAGTGTGTCAGCGGTTGTTCCTGTATATCCACATCCCTCCCCCACATCCTCAGCAATAAAACAGGCCACCACTATATATTTGAAATACTATTGAAATTGTCTTTTCCCACTCATAACATATGTAAACAAAGTATACATGTGTGCTCATTTAGTTGATTCCTCGTTATATTTGCATTAAAATCTAAAACATAAACTTTATTCTTTGTTGACTTACTCTCCTTCTATTTTTAGAATGGTTGCCTTGGTGATATGTCTCACTGTTGTAGCAACATTGATGGCATCGAATAGTCAGAGATCGACACCGCAGACGATGCGCACGCCACGAGAAGCAATATTATCTGAAACTGAAAGAATATGTGTCGAACAATCTAAGACGAATAAAATTAGTACAAATTCATATTATAATACAAATCATACAAATTATTCTGTATCCAGAAAACGTTACAACCGTGTGGCATTTCTTAAGGTACATAAGGCCGGAAGTTCTACAGCACAGAATATATTCCTGCGATACGGTGAATCACGCAACTTGACATTTGTGATTTCAAAGCATCGCAAGGGTCATTATGATAACGTTATTTCAACCGTTACTTCAATGAATGAAACGAACACTCTCCCTCCCCCACCGAACAAGACATTTGATATCTTATGTTGTCACGTTCTTTATAACAAGGAGACTTTTGACAAATATATGCCGAACGACACCGCCTATATAGGTATTATTCGTGAGCCATTTGAACACTTTCTTTCGACTCTGAATTATTTCAGAAGTGGACATATCTTTGGAAAAATAAAAGCAGAAAATCCAGTCTTGGTATATCTTCAGGATCCAAAACAATACGAACGAGGAATTCTTAGATATTACTCTTATACCAATAATAGAATGGCTGTTGAGTTTGACTTTCCTGAGAGTCTTTTTACGAACTATTCTAACGAAGAGAGCTCGTCATATTTGGAAAAATTGGATAGAGAATTTGAATTAGTAATTATACTGGAACATTTCACTGAATCTGTAGTGTTAATGAGAAGACTATTAGGATGGACGATAAAAGATATCTTGTACCTGAAGAAAAATGCTGCAGGAAAAGACTATTCATTTGTAGATTATACACACAGATATTTGTACGAACGATTTGCAATACTCGACTATAATTTATACAATTATTTTTATAAGCGACTTTGGGATCGTATACGTATGGAAGGCGAAGATTTTCATCTTGAATTGTTGTATTTCAGACGTTTAAGGAAAGAAGTCGAGGATTATTGTAGATACAACAAAAATAGAGATGTTGTTTACCAAGTTGACGCTTCTAGCTGGGGTGATGCTTTCAGTGTTGATGCCTCAGATTGCAACTTTCTAAAAATGTTCGAACCAACGTTTGTTAACATGATCAGGAAGCGTCAGTACGGTTGATTAAATTCTACTTGATTAAAAAGATTCACCACAAATGAATGTAGACTTAATCTGAAATATTCAATAATCTTGTTTATTATAAAAACATAATGATGTAAGGTATATCATTAGTTTTTTCCATTCTTTTGTCTCACTAGTTAAATGATTTTTGGTCTGGAATTAAGTTTCCAGTTCAATATTGTTGTCAATGATGGCATCAGAAAATCAGGTTTTATCTTTTAAATTACCAAATTTTCTAGCTGAAAACTGCAGGGTCAGATTTTTTTTTCATTTTTCGGGTAGATTTGTGTTCTATTAAATTTGTTGACAGAATTTATTTTCAAGAAAAAAGATATCCCTTCCCGTAAAAGTTAAATGGTCATTCCAATAGTCATTTTCTTTTAAATTAAATTTCAATGAAAGAACACAAATATATATTCTGTATGACAATTACATCTTTATTTTCAAGTCTGAGAGAAAATAGTACCCGTTAATTGTAATAGATCCTTATGAACATTGTCATACAAATGTATTGGTCGGTATATATCACGTCGTCTCGCTCTAAAACACATTTAAGATACCATAAGGGTTATGAGAAGCTGTAATTCGAAGGAAAGACAATATAATGGCCAAAATTAAAAAGACGACAACACCAACAATGGTCCACGAAACACTGCACAGAAAACATGACTGAGCAATACAAACCCTAATAAAAACGAGAGATGCACTCAGGTACGTCAGAAAGTTATACAGTTCCTGCTCCATTGGTGGCACCCGTTGTGTTACTCATGTTAATAATCCGGTGATGAGTCATGAATGAGGAATTAACGGGATATGACCACGGCAAACGGAACATTTCCTTAGTCATCTGTGATACAGACATTCTGTAACAGTAACTAACGGTCACGATGACGTCCGTATAACTATCGAAGTGATGACTTCAACTTTACTACTAGGAAACCATGATTATATTGCTTCCTTGTTAGTAGCAATTCAGTATCACTCCTATTAAGAAACACAAGCTCTGGAATATTGCATAACCTGAGATATATGAAAGTGTTCCTGGAATGCTGCTTCAAATAAATGGAAAGTTCACAATAAGAAAGTTGAACTGAATATCATTACGGTGGGTCAAGTTTAATCTGTTAATTCTTTAGACACCGGTCTGTGTCCTCTATCGGAGTAGCTTTATGCAATGTATATTTGTGTTACTATGGATGAGCCGCTAAATACGTAGCCGTTTTTTACAATAAGATATATGATAAGGTCGGTAAGTTCAGACGAAATACATGTATATGAATATCAGTTGCATAGCTTAAACATAAATAATTCCAGTTTCTCATCGACATATCTTGTTTGTAAGACGACTTTTCTGTCCAACTAAATTATTTTTTATGCTTAATGATAATATGGGATAAGGTCTGTATTTTCTATAAAAATATATCAATAAATTTGTATTTCTCGACAAAATGTAATCATCATATTTTAAAATAGATTTCGTCAACGCTTAAATATATTTCCAAAATTAAATAGAACTGTTTAAATTTTATTTAGCCTATTTAGGTCCTTTCTTTTGTTTTCTTTTGAATTGTTTAGCTTTTCAATCTATTGAAATGAGTGTAGCTGTTGACATTTATTCCCGCGCACTAAATTTGATATCTACGTTTTTATTGACCCTGATTAATTTTGTGATAAGATCTGCTCAAAAATATATCAATGGACAAATTGCACATTTCCTACTTTGATTCTAACATTATAAAATTAATAAAGGTATCACCCTTAAAGGCAGACACGATAAAAACAAAACAAAAAAAACCCAGTATAATACAGTCGTGTATGTTCGAGTTATCTCGCTTGGCATTATATATCCGTCACTTTTTTGTGTTTAAAATAAGAGGATCTAATATTCCAACAGTTTGGTAAGTGGGTGATTGCTGTCTAACGCCAAATGAGCTCTGTTCAGCTATATGAGATGAGATTATAATGATATACGCTCTGTACTAGACCAACACTCTTATTTGTATTTTTTAGTGCTAGCTCAGTGTAGCAACAGTCCGCGGGGTCGACATGTCGCTCCACTCGGGTATATTATCCTGATTCTGATCCCAGCAGTATCTGCTCTCTCTCCTTAATGATGTGTGCTTAGCAGAGAAGCAACATATACCAACATAATGTTTGGTTTTACCCAAACGGGGCTCGAGGCAAGCACGCTTACCATTACACCACCGATACGGTTATAAGATGATATGATATTCAAACAATTTAACATCGCGAACTAGACATATCTTGACATTCATTGATTGATTATTTGGGTAAAATGTAGCAATATTCATATATATGTTATTGAGAAGACGACAAGAAGTGTTAACTTGTAAAGCGTTAGATTTACTGTTTCACATAGAAGATAACAAGAAGTGTTATCTTGTAAAACGCTAGATGTACTTTCACATAGAAGACAACAAGAGAAGTGTTAACTTGTAAAGCATTAGATTTACTGTTTCACATAGAAGACAACAAGAAGTGTTAACTTGTAAAGCGTTAGAATTACTCTTTCACATAGAAGACGACAAGAAGTGTTAACTTGTAAAGCGTTAGATTTACTGTTTCACATAGAAGACAACAAGAAGTTTTAACTTGTAAAGCGTTAGATTTACTGTTTCACATAAAAGACAAGAGAAGTGTTAACTTGTATAGTGTTTTCTCTTTATTTTGTGTCTCCGATAATTTCTATCAATTTTCATCTTCATTTTAGAATGCCTGCGCGATTCCAAAACTTGACGTTTACATATACATAGCAACTATATGCAGTGTGTTGGTACAAGACTTCATATCAGGTCCAGCATGTTGTGTGAACCAGTATCATTACAAGTCGCAGTAGTGACGGGTGGTGATATGGTTAGTTCACGCCAAAGGCGAGACATGATAAAAGTCTTACAGTACCAAAAACACTACTGTATGTAATAAGTTTATGTTTTTGGACAATCTGGCAGTTGTCTTGAGCTTTTTGACATTGCAGGATAAACACAATATACAATGTCGGAAAATATATAATTCCTTTACACTCGCCTGGGAAAACGGCAGAAAAGCTAACTATATTTTCCGACAATGTACCTATATTGTTAATTGATTGATTATTGTTTAACGTCAAGTTAAGCGACATTGCAGCTATATCGTGACGTTATCTATATTGTATATTTACAAACTTATAATTACACTATCGATTTCCATTCTAAGTTTGACTCTCGGATACGTATCATACTATGACAAGATATAATAGTGCAGTGACGAATCGAGAAAAGACGCTTATTTTTCGAGTTTAATGTACCGGAATACCACACGGCTGACATTTTCCCAGATGAAAGAGTATACATCAGAGTACCATTTTATCCCTGTCGTCGCGTTTTCTCACGGTGCAGTTTTTTAGGAGAGCGTGACATTTGGGGGTAATCGCATTTTCACAATTCTAAGTATGTCTACTTTGCGATACTGTTTTTTAAATATTTGCCAAAAATGAAAACTCTTTTCTGATTAAATTGAGACTACTATATCTTATCTTTCTTTTGAAATAACAAGGTAAATAAAGAACAGAAAATTAGCAGTTAGAATTAAGATTATTCTCTGAGGGTCAATTTTCGTGACCTTCCACCGCCTTTCAATTCCATTTAAAATTGTTCCACGCTATTCACGAGGAAAATATAATTCGCTATGAATTGAAACTTTATTTGTAATATTATGTGTGTTAAATTTGTCAATCAAAACTTGAAATTAAACGTTTATCATCTTTTTTAAACTTTACTAGCATTCTGTAAATTTGATACGTACTGAGCATGGTGTCGCTCCTCTGTCTTAACACACCCCTGATTACATTGAGTGCGATGCGTATCGTTTAAAATGAAATTACTATGAAATTAACTCATTTTATTGTGATGGTTTTAGTGTAGGAGTTATTTAAAGCAAAATATCAGTTGTTGAAAATAAGCTCCTATAAGGCACAAATAATACACTGACCAAGTCGGAATACATGTTTAATCCAGAAAATGTGCAGTCCCGTTAAATTTGCCCACTCTTTGCCGAAAAAATGTCGAAACACAAGCAATTGAGAATTATGTGTCATTTGTCAAATACACACACCCGACAGTTTGTCCTGCGCTACAGAGAAGAGAAGAGATACTCTGTTTGATGCGATCAACAAGCAACAAGATGATGTTTATCGTCGCCTGTATGACGAATTTAATTCTTTGAGCTTAGTTCCTTTAAATGAAATAAAGTAGCATAGGTCTTGTTGTAAAGCCTATACAAGTAAAAGAAATGTACAACGGTTTGTCAGCGATGTTCCTGAATGTAGCAACACTAGTAATGACGCTTCAGTGTCTACTATGAAGACGCGTTCTAAAACCTTGCCACAAATAAACTGGGACTATTGTATTTTTTGTAGACAAAAGGCTATCAAGAAAGATAGAAAACTTAAGCGCATTGAAAGTAGTGAACGCGTCAAATACATTTTAAATGCCGCAAGAGGTAAGTTTGATTATGATTTGTTGAGCCTCTTGACCGTTGACGATGTCCAGGAAAAAGCGCAGTATCATTCGGCATGCATTACAAATTATTTGCTGAAGTGGAAAAAAGAACATAGTGCTGATAATTACTCTACAATTAAAAATGAGTCGGAACATGATATTGCATTCAAAACATTCTTAGACATTTTGCACCATGACCTTTTTGAGAACAAGAAAGCGTTCGCTATGTCTTCCTTGTTAGACAAATTTTGTTCCTTGCTTCCAGAGGGTTTATCGACAAAGTATTATACTGCCAAATTACAGACAAGGCGTCAAAATCATTACGGCATTACTATTGCGATCGAAAGTCAAAAGGGACAAGGTCAATCAAATATAGTTTTCAGTAGTTCGATATCAGTTGCTGATGCTATTCGTGCCGCAAGTGAGTTGAAAGCAGACCTCAAGTTTTCAGACGTAGAAACTTCTTTCGTATATGTCCCTGATATGTAGGAAGATCAGATTCTTCATGCTGCTACGACGGTATTACGTGGCTCTTTACACGCAGTCGAAATTTCCAAAGATTTCTATCCTTCTCTATCTGATCTTTCTCATCATAGATCATTACAATTCATTCCGCCTTCTCTTATGACCTTCCTTTCATGGTTGGTTGATGACAATTGTTTTCATATTGAAAGTGACTAAAATGTGTTGTCACACGATAAAGCTAGGAAATGTATTGCTGTAGCCGAAATGATAATATCGTTGCACAAAAACAACTTCACTCCATTTAATTTGGGATTGGCCCTACAACTTTACAACGGGTACGGATCTAAACATTTAATTGAAACCCTTCATGCACTTGGTATGTGTGCTTCTTACACTGAAGTGAGACAGTTTTTAACCAGTGCAGCAAACCATGAGATAGCAAAAACTTAAGTGTCTTGCATTCCTTACGGGACAAGTCCTAAAACACTCGGCGGTGACTTTATTCAAGAAGGCGCTGACAACATAGACCTAAATACAGAAACCATAGACGGAAAAAATACTATGCACTCTATGGTTCGAGCAGTTTTTCAGGTGGTGCAAGATCATACACCAACCTCTGAAATCAGTTCAACCAAGATTAAACGAGGTCAAGACCGATCACTTTCCATGACAGAGGAAACCACATCACTCATGGCATGTTACTTATTCTGTATTGCACTTCATTTTTCGTTACGTTTCATACATTATCCGAAATATCTTAACTAGCTTTCGCCACTGTTTAACGTACTTCATATACTCCGGATATAGAAAATCTGCACCATACTAGAATGCGACGACATGCCTAAATCGATGCAAAATGTCTTTTTCTTCAAAATAATATCCAATGTAGCGTGTGGTATTTCGGTCCATTAAATTTTCCATTTAACCTTGATTGTCACTGCACTATAATAATAATCAATGAGCAAAGGAAATAAGTTGAAACACGTGTGACTAATACTATACAAGTTTTCTCTTTAAAATAAATTGAATTATTTTGTGTCTGTGCGGTTTTTTTCCTTATCCATTGCAAAGAAGCTGTCAACAACTCTTGCGTTGCAAATTTCTCAAGATGATTTATATCAGAAAAGTATTTAAGTAAGTAATTAAGCAACGTTTGCACTAAATATGTCAAATTATTCGCTTTATAATTTAGTATGGTTAGTCTATTAAAATTATCATTGCTATATTTTATTTTAGTGGTTGAAATTTGTTTTAATTTTAAGGTATATTCTAACATGACGTCCTTCATTGGCTATTTTAAATAATACCATGATAAACCTTGATATATTTTAATTCGCACATGCGTATTGACGAACAAGTTATAAACATAATTTCGAAGTAAATTCATGTATTCATACAGGACCGTGGTTCCTACAAACATAAAAATTTCGAATTGTTTTTTGACAATTTATTTTTCTCTGGAAGATGCCTAAGACAACCATCTATCGACTTTGACCGGATTTGTTGTCTTCCGGTGACGTAGTTTACAAGGAACACTGGTGACATTTGACACAAGCTGGTTACTGATTTATTTTTCGATTTGTGAGCATTTTACTTGTTTATAGTAGGATAGTGGGTGTTTAAAAAGGCCGCTAGTTTTCGAGTTTGGGTTAATAGTATGACACACGGCTAATGTTTTCATATTTTGACGTAAAAATTATTGTAGTTTTTATTTATTTATGTCGTCGTAACCTACCGTAGTCACATTTTCGTATTTTTTACGTTTTCTGAAGCCACCCTCTAACTGTACATTTTGCAACAAAATTTCAACACGAATAAAATGAACATCAAGACCTGTAAGTTATCAAATCAAGGTGCTTGACACAAAGAAAATATGCTAATTATATCATCAAAACTAAAAACGAGAAACTTAACACCTTTTAATTTGTTGTTTTTTGGAAGTTTTCCCGTATGTACATATTACCAAAATGTTACCCTATTTTCAAGCATAGTATAATGTTCCGAAGGAATTCTAGAATATTTTAAAAAGAAGTAAGTACGTCATTACTTAGTACACCTGTGTACCAAAAATCAATATTTTTAAAGTTATCATTCAATAGAAATTAGCGATTACAGAAATGTGAAATCTGATCAAATTTAGCCTGTGGCAAACACGGATTACCACGTGTCGGTATTCGATTTGTGGTTAACACAATCCAGTCATTATTCAGTACGTGTACTGAAGCAGTATAGTTAACATTTTGTCTTCTGTTTGGCGTGTGATTGTGTCTTTTAGTAGAATAAACTTACCTCAATACAATGAGCGAACAACTATGTAGTTAAATTACGCTAATTTCGATATTTTTGTATTTTCGTGAACACTAATTTGTAGATTACGGAACAAATTCGTAGGACACGTTTTTGATCCGGGAAATGTCACAATTTGGCAGCCCGCTTAAGCTTTGCCCTTCTAGTCGTAAGCAAAGTAGGAATGAAGTTGAATGGGACAAATGTATTATATGCCAGGTCTCTACCCCTGAGTTACTTATTAAAATGAGAAATGTTAGTAAAAATAGCCTCATAGAAGCAATGGAAGCAAGAAGAGATGGTGTGTTTTTTAAAGTAGTACATTCTGTTTCTGATATTAATAATCTTATGAGTGATGATACACGTATGCTGTACCACAGGTCTTGCTATAAGACGTACAAAAGTAGACGAAATTGCGGTTTCTTCAAGGTTGAGTCGGCGGGCTCTGATCATAAACCAGACACGTCACATGTTCAGTTGTTTAACGAACAAACCGATGACACGTCTACAGACATTGCACTGTGCATATTCTGTGGAAAACAGACTTTTAAAAAAAGACAGAAAACTCCACAAAATCAAAACTGCCGAACGCCTTCAAAATGTGAAAGACGCAGCAGAAGGACAGAATGACTACAAAATGTCTGGGTTATTAAGTAATGCAACTTTTATAGACAAGGCGGTGTATCACTCTGGGTGCATAACTAAGTATTTGCTCACTCGTACCCCTGGCAAATCAGAACCTTACAATAGTGAGTTTAGGCGTTTTGACAATGAGCACTATATGGCCTTTCAATCGCTCGTATCTGACATACATGAAGATTTATTTGTTCGTAAAAGAGCATTTACAATGACACAATTACATCATAGATAATATGGGTATCTTCCTGATCACGTCCCGAAGAGATACCCTGTAACAATTTTACAAGACAAACTAAAAGGGCATTTTAGTGATACTATTACTATCCAAGCGCAGCGCGGTCAAGGTAAATCAAATTTTGTCTTTACCAGTGAAATCTCTATGGGTAGTGTTATCGCGGAAGCAGATAATCTAAAAAAGAAACTAAAAACTTCCGAAATGGAAAAAGAGGTGTCAATAAGAAGCACTGACCTAAGTGATGATTAAATTTTACATTCCGCAGCTCGGATTTTAAAGCAGGACATCGAGAAAATCACCATTGTTACTGATGAATATCCATCAGCAGGTGAAGCTTCACTGACTGCTTCGATGGAACGTATACCGCTATTTCTTTCAAAATTTATCTGTTGGCTTCTTGATAGCAAGTCTTTTAACGGCGCAACAGAACTTGCAGATGTTCCATTCGATAAACTACGTAAGATCATGGCTATAGTAGAGTGTATTTTCTCAGTATCTATGGACATTTATTTACACCTTTTCACCTTGGACTCGCCATACAATTGTATCATGATTTTGGATCTAGACAACTAATAGATACGTTGTACTCTCATGGAACCTGTGCCTCTTACGGAGAGATCAGGCGTTATCTAACAAGCATCGCTCACCATGAGATAGAGCAGATAACAGGCGGTGTTTACGTGCCTGATGGTATCATTCCCATTCAAGAAGGTGGCGGTCTTATCCAAGAAGGAGCTGATAACATAGACATTAACACCAAAACCATTGATGGGAAAGACACGTTCCACTCTATGGCGCGGGCCGTCTTTCAAATTTGTCATTACTCAGTCGAGCCGACAACAAATAATACTAAAATCAGAAGGTCACAAGAACGATCTGTCCAGATGACAGATGAAGCATCTTCCTTAACATCGTGTTTGCCTTTTGTAAGACCAAAAACAAGATAAAGTCCCCGCAGACATGATAAAGCATATGAGAAAATTTCAGAATGTGGAAGCAAAATCTCAAATGTACCAGACCTGCTTTGGGTTCTTCTTAGGTCTTTACATAGAACCGAAATAGAAATCCCAGTGAATTTTACAACAGATCAGCCACAAAGAGTCCCATTCTGGACTGTCTTTAACAGTTGCGTTTTTGAATACAAATCAGAGTTTTCAGTTGTGTCATATGCACCAATCATTGAATCAAATCCAAACGACATGGCAACAGTGTACACAACGATGAAAATGTGCATTGATATGACTAAAGCTGTCGGCCAAAAGCATTCAATTCAAACTTTTGACCAGCAACTTTATGCAATTGCTAAACAAGTCCAATGGTCACAACCCGACGTCTTTCGCGACCACATAATTCGGTTAGGGGGCTTTCACACATTATCCTGTTTCATAGCAGCAATTGGTAAATTATGGGGTGACGCTGGATTGAAGGACTTATTAGTTGAATCTTCCGTTTACGCATCCAGGACAGTCGAACTCATGTTGAATGGGAAAGAGTTCAATCGAGCTGTTCGGGCTTTGACTCTGGCATATGAGACATTACGAGTGTTATGGTTTGCGGCATTTTTCAGTTGTTGCAAAGAAAATGACCTGATGAAATCATTTCCAAACGAGCTTTGATCTGATCTTGCAACGACGATGAACTCTTCACTTCGTAATCTCGAGCGTCATATGTTTCCATTAATGGACGATTTCAGACAATGGGGATGTGGTGAATCGCCGACATTTAAGTTATGCGACATGTTTTTGCACGCAATTGAGATCATGCTCCAAAACATTCGAGCAGAAAGACGATCTCTGGGATATTCAATTGTCATCAGTCTCAGCCATGCTGCCATTAATCTTTGTCACAAATAGGGTTAACTATTATAGATGGATGCCTGTTCATATTCTAGATATGTTATCCCTACCCCCTGAAGTTGTGATGCACGCTCCAAAAGATATTGAAGCCTCGCTTACTAAAGCATTCGACAATGGAGCAACTATGGCAAAATCGTTTGTGTCTGATACATTATCAGAAGGGCAAAATGGCAACTTCTTTGGTTCAATTAGTCGTTCAAAGCTTAAAACATTTGAAGACCTGACAAAGAAAACAAAGCTGAAATGTAGATCGGGTGATGTTGTAGAGGCACATATCAATCCTGAACTAGTGTTCCGTCGGGCTCTAGTACTTACTAGTAGTCGGGAGGATGTAACGGTCGATAAAGTTGTCTTTTTCAATAGATCCCATACCCACCTCTCTCTTTCGCGATGACGGGTCAATGCGGAAAACGTGTAAGGCAGACCTTGCTCATCAGTTGGAGGCTGAAACTACAAGCACTCCTTTACTTGGTCCTTTTGACAAATCCTCGTCAGTTTTGATCAGATATGGCATGGCTCTCATTCAATCGCTGAATGTTCAAAGGTTCAAAACTTTTGGTGATTTGGCATCTTACTTTACCCAATCTCAGCTGTGTTGTCTCTCAAGCATTGGATGTCTTATTGATGTTTTTGATCGTTATGATTTAGAGCTTTCGATTAAATCGGCAGAGAGAGACAGAAGGTCTAGTCTGACATCATCCAGAAAGATATTTCAGGTAATAGATGGTCGTCAAATTCCAGACTGAAAAAGTTCATTACATTCGATTCCAACAAACAGGCTCTTTTGAAATTCTTGGGAGAATCAATCGTTAAACATAACGAGAGGTGTCAACCTAATAGACTTGCTCCAAACGAGTCGATATATCTTGCTGGTGCTCGAAATGATCCTATGTCAGTAACAAAAATATTTTCAGGCGGAGTATCCAAGAGTGATGAACTTTTCAGCACACACGAGGAAGCTGATACTCGCATGTTGTTGCATGCCATTCACGCAGATAAAGTGTTTGCAGAATCTGGCGTCAAAGGTAGGATAATTATTAAATCTCCTGATACTGATGTTTTAGTCTTGTGTGTTCACTATTTTTCTAAGCTGCAACATACACAGGAGTTTGGGTTTCAAACTGGTACGGTTGCCAGTACTAAGGACAGGCGGCGTTATATCCCAGTACATGAGATTTGTAGCACCCTTAGTCCCGTTTTCACCAATATCCTACCAGCTGCTCATGCTGTAACGGGTTGTGATACCACTTCATCGTTGTTTGGTATAGGTAAGCGGAGTGTCTTCAAAGTTCTAAAAGAAAACCCAGACAACTTTAAAGATCTGTCAAACCTGACAGACTGTGACGTTGATGTGTCAGTGACCGCAGCACAAAGACTGGTAATAAAACTGTATGACTCTAAAGGGAAAATTAAAGCTCAGGACGAAAACTTGAACAAATTAAGAACAAGGTTAGCAACAGTGAAAAGCGCATGTCTTGCCAAACTTCCTCCTTGTGCAGCTACCATTAAGCAACATGTTCTTAGAGCATCACTACAAACTTGTGCTTGGATGTCGTGCCATCTTACAAAGCCCCCTCCTAAGAGTCCTTTGCAGTTTGGTTGGGAAAAAAGACATGGATCACTCCTTCCTGTCTACTTTCAAGGTCAAATGTCATCTGACTTTTTACAAGATCTTATTTGCACTTGTAAAGGTAAAGCAGTCTGTTCAAGTGGTTGTGTATGTTTTGAGCAAGGGTTGTCTTGCACCGACCTTTGTCCGTGCCAAGCAGGTGAAATATGTCACAATTCGAACACACAAATGTCCAGAAATAAAAGCATAGACGACGATGATGTGGACTTATTACAGTTAGATATACAGGAATGAAACTGCTAAGTGAAGTCTTTAAATCTGTAAAAAAAAAAAAAAAACAAAAAAAAAACAATAAAAAATAAATTAAAAAAAACAACCTACCAGTTGGTCTCAGACCTTGACGTGGTTGGTGGGCTTTAAACCAACAAGAGTCTGAATCCTTCTTACAAACCAGAATTACCACTCATAACAAATCTTTTACAAAACATTGTGGACCAACGTCACCTCCCCCATTTTACATTTATCGTTTAATACTTTAATATCATACATTCCGGTTCCATGGAATTATTTTCCAATAAATTATTTTCATCCAATGTTTATCAACTAAGTTTCCCGCTAGAGACTGCATTTTTCGTTCACTGCTTGTTTGATGTAGTCTTCTTTTTTTAAACTGTTTTTATAAGGCAGAAACTTGCAGCTCGCGAAACAAATGAGTTCAGGAAAGGGGAATGATATGCTTTAAAAAATAATTTCAGCATATAATGTATACGATTCTAACATAAAATAATAAAAAACCGATGAAGAATAAGGTCATGGTCACTCCTAACTTTTAGTAGTGAAAATAATGATTTATTTTTTTACCTTTCCGCGGTTACGGTACCTTGACACCAGTAAAGTACAAATTAAAGCGTAAAATTATATGGGGTTATAGACCTTGATCATTTCTCAACCACTTCCGCTGTTTTTGGTATAAAAATAACGAAAAATGTACGTAAAAAAGATATTGTTAAAGTCTGATAACATTTTATGGGAAAATACGGGTTTTACCTTTGACCCAAATTATCTCATAAGGTGACCACACTAGATAAAGACGACATCGATATTTCGATGAGTCATGTTCTGCTCTTTCCAAAAATATATAATTTAGCCGTGTGTCATACTATTAAGGCAAATCGGCAAAAATCGATACCCTGCTACCCTACTATTAATTAGTTAAATGCAAAATGCCATCAAATTGAAAATATCAGTAATTTAATTGCATCACTCTAGTTATTCATGTAGGAAAACAACTGTAAACATGAAGTTTATTATATTTTGTTATTTCTATTTTGCTATCACTCGGGATAAAATATTTACTAAACAAATGTTACCCATGTTAAAACTGGATACAAACTATGTCTTCAATGAATTATTTCTTAAATAACCATAAGCAGCTATTAAAGCAAAATTGTTTTGGTACAAAAATTAAAAAAAACACTAAAACATAATCGATATTATTAAGTGAGTGATTGTTGCTTAACTCAAAGTGCACAATGTTTTCAGCTATACCATGGCGAGAACAAATGAGATGATGATGATGTTTGCTTTGTTCTAGTTTATTATACCCCCCGCAAACAATTTTTTTTGGAGGGGGGTATATAGGAATCACCTTGTCCGTCCGTCCGTCCGTCCATGTACCTTGTAAGCGCAACTCCTCCTAAACCTCTTATTGGATTTTTATGAAACTTTACACATTTTTGTAGTACACAACCTGCAGATGTGCATGAAGGAATATGGTTGCTGTCCAAAATTTAAAAGGAGAGATAGTTCAACTTATACTTTCACGAAAAGGGGGGTCGTGTAACTTGTAAGCGCAACTCCTCCTAAACCGCTTATTGGATTTTCATGAAACTTTACACATTTGTAGTACACTACCTGCAGATGTGCATGAAGGAATATGGTTGCTGTCCAAAATTTAAAAGGAGAGATTATTCAACTTATACTTTCACGAAAAGGGGGGTCGTGTACCTTGTAAGCGCAACTCCTACTAAGCTGCTTATTGAATTTTTATGAACCTTTGCACAGTTGTAGTACACAACCTGCAGATGTACAGGAAGGAATACCGTTGCTGTCTAAAATTTAGAAGGGGAGATAACTCAATTTATACTTTCACGAAAAGGGGGGGTCGTGTACTTGTGGTGACCCCTAGATGTATGTTCTTGGTTTAGTTTATTTTGGAGATGGGATGTTGTCTCCTTGACGTAACTCCATATCCGTTCATTTTTCATAGATAACTTGCTAATATACCTGTATTCCAAAGTTTGAACATCATAGTATTGCAAGCGGGACGTATCACTCAGTGTGGTCACTCACAGTTCTAGTTTGTATTGCTATCTCAATGAAATAACAATCCACATGTAGACAGTCCGCTCCACTCCGCATATTATCCCGATTTCGAGCCAATCGGTCTTTGTGCTTGCTCCTTACTACTGCGAGCCTAACGGATAATCAACTCATACAATATTGTTAACGTTGTGCGCGAGAAGCAAACATTTTGTACAAAATATAGGGTTGGTACATCAAAAGATAAAAATCATTCTTTATAAGAAATCATTTGCAACACATGTGGACAGTACAACGATTTTCTTCTAATTACTTAACCAAATTTGAATTAGGTTTGAACCTTTAGTATTGATTATAACGCTTTCTTGTTCGTCTTGTTTTGTATAAATTTCAAGATGTTTCCTTCTTAAATGTACTGTGTTGTTCAATTTCTTATTATATTCTATCTACATCACTGCGTTCTTCTGTATATAAATATTTTGTTCTTTAATCGACTATTCTAAAAAGTAATAATTTTTTTATTAGAATAACGAAAATTTGAAATATCTTTTAAGCTGTAGATTTTAAAGTAGAAGTGTAAGCGAGAGTTGTGTAGAGAATCAGGGGTGCTAATTTAATTTGGAAGTTTGCAGACCAGAGAGTGAACGGATTTGGCCCTGCTCATATAGAAAAATCGCATTTTAAAGGAATTTTTGGGTGTATATTTAGACAATGTTTGATGAAATACGGAGGGAATAAGTCTATAAAAGAAAACAGCCTGCGGCCGTCAGTTTTAATCCCTGATGACAATAGACACTCGACGGTCACCCGAAAGATTCCATTGTTCTCCGTAGAGCGGCGCCCGTCACCATCTCCTACACGCACTATTGAGTTCATTGATTTTTACCTGTAAAATATTTTACCTGTAAAAATTACTTGGACTGGGACTTTTTGCGTTATTTCTAATTTTCACTAAATATATAGCACTTCTGTCTTTAATAGTGAACACAAATGAAGTCTTCATTTATAATATGAAGAATATATCATTGTCATTTTGCTCGATTCTGTATGACATTTTGAATTTATATACATGTAAGAAAACGGAACGAAAAATAATTTTTCAGATTGTGCATCTTCCTAATTAAAAAGAATGCTCGTAAAATTAGTACATTTTTATATTTTAGAACCTCAGAGACCAATTGGTGGGTTGATTTTTTGGGGGGGAGTAGAACATGACATTGAGCACTGTCATTTTGTGGGCTATTTTTTTTTTTACCAAACTTGCAACTTAACATTGGTTAAAAATACCAAAAAACTGCAATAATTATTGATGAATCATTGATACATGCAATTGTTTCACGTAACTATTCTACTAAATCAAGTTATAAGTTTGGAAATATATATTTAACCTATTCCACTTCGAAGTGCTTATACAAAACAGGAATCCGAAGTTTCGATCTTTGTCTTTGTTTGTATTTACTTTTCATGAATATAAGGCCAGTAATATATGGGCACAGCTCAAACCACATTTGCGGTGGTGCTGTGCGGTGGTGTTACCGGAAGTGAAGTGACGTGACCGGAAGTGACATCAGTCACGTGTCCTGTCCGGAAGTATGCTATGTGCATGCGCACACGGAAGTTGCGCAATATCCGCCCTAGTGGAGCCTTTTTGACCGGAAGTGACGTCAGTTACGTGACAGGAGCCCTGTCCGGACGTATGTTCTGCGCATGTGCAACCGGAAGTTGCGCAATATCCGCCCTAATAGGGCATTTTTGATCGGAAGTGAGTCACGTGACCGGAAGAGGTCCTGTCCGGAAAGGGCCCTGACCGAAAGTATGTTCTGCGCATGCCCGGCTTTTTTCCGTGTTTTTTCTTAGTAGTACAGTAGTAACATGGCTACCGGATGTGACGGAAGGTCACTTGACCCCTTCGGGGTTCCCTTGGGTGTGCAACCGGAAGTTGTGCAACACCCGGAGGTCACGTGACCCCTTCGGAAGTGTCCTTGGGGTGTTCTCTAGGACGTCCGCGTCCTATGATCATAGGAAACCCCGCGTCCTATATTTAGCATGGTTACTGGAACTAGCCCTGGTTATCTTTCCCTTTTATTTTCATATAGTGTCTATATAGGTTGTGTAGTACTTCTACTTTGCTAAGAGTACATTTGAAAATTTCCATCTGCAAAAATCCTTTTTTTTTAATATGTTTACACTTTTAATGTTTAAAATAAGACAACAATTAACAAAAATAAAATCGATAAATTCCATGGTCGATTTGTAATTACTTGCGGTTAGGTTTTTCTTGTTTTTTTGGTATTGTGAGGATCTATTAATTATACCAGATTTGAAATACTTGTATTGTGACATGTATATATTAATGAATTACTTATTTAACCCTTACATGTCCAAAAAGTCTTATTTTTCCAAAGAGCCTATTTTTAGGCTTTTCAAACCACCACCCCCTCGAGTGCCAACGTCCTATTTATAAACTTTGTGTAAAAGCGCATTCATCGATGACGTCACAGTATGCATGACGTCACAACGTTGCACGAGATGTTCTCTGCCAAATTACTTATTCATGACGTCATATCATTGGAATGTGAGACAAAACATACTAACCTGACGTTGGTGAATGAACAACAAAATAATATGACGTCATGCACGAATTGTCCCTTCCTTATTTCTACGTTTATTCCATTGGATGTCGACAAATTTGGGGCTGTTTGGTTTTTTTATTGTTTTTCAACTTTTTGTCAGCTGAACGTTTATTTTTCAAATACGCGTTACTGGTTTGAAATTTAACAAAAAAAAATTTTCGAGTACCGTAAATATTTCATTCGCCAAAGATGGCTACCTGTGACCGAAGGTCACTTGACCCCAACGTCGCCCGAGGCATACGTCATAATATATTATCCCGATAGGTGGCGTTACTATCTCGTAACTTGGTAACTTCATAACCAAGGCCTTTCGTAACTTATTTCGTAATTGTATTTTATTATGCCAATTCACACTTGGTCGTTTGCAGATTAAAATATCTCGGTTTTCAATATTATCATGAATGGAATTCTGGATCTACTTATGTAAGACAAGTTTGAAGAGGCCAAAGAGGTTATCGAAGTTGAATAGTGAAAAGATATGGAAAATACAGAAGAAAGGCCAGCTGAATAGCGAAAAGATATGGAAAATGCGGAAGAAAAGTAGGTTGAATTGTGAAATGATATGAAAATATGGAAGAAAGGCAAGTTGAATAATGAAAAGATATGAAAAATACGGAAGAAAAGTAAGTTAAAAAGTGAAAAGATACGAAAAATATGGAAGAAAAGTAAGTTGAAAAGTGAAAAGATTTGGAAAATACAGAAGAAAATTGTGAAAAGATATGAAAAATATGGAAGAAATGTAGGTTGAATAGTGAAATGATATGGAAAATATGGAAGAAAAGTAAGATGAAAAGTGAAAAGATATGAAAAATATGGAAGAAAGCCAATTTGAATAGTGAAAAGATATGGAAAATATGAAAGAAAGCCAAGTTGAATAGTGAAAAGTTATGACAAATATGGAAGAACGTTAAGTTGAAATGTGAAATGATATGGAAAATATGGAAGAAAGGCAAGTCGAATAGTGAAAAGATTTGGAAAATACAGAAGAAAATTGTGAAAAGATATGAAAAATATAGAAAATATGGAAGAAAAGTTTTATTTTTTTTAACAAAACAATTAATACTGTGTGTAATTTATTTAAGTTTACATTATGCCCTACAGTCAGGGGGGGACAACTCTGTGTCTGAAGGGGTAACTCTGTAATAGGGGACATAACTCTTTATGTGGGGAATAAGTTACAACTCTGTATGTGCAAGGATAATATTAAAGTAGGGGGAATAACTCTTTATGTGGAGGTTTAACACTGCAGAAGGGGGCATAACTATTTATGTGGGGATAACACTGCCGTAGGGACACTTATATACAGAGAGCTACTTGCCCTTGGCAGGAAAATAGATATATTTAAATAAAAAAGATGAAAATGTAAAATTTTAGAATAATTTAAATAAACAATCTTTCTAAAATGTATGAATTCAAAATATTATATGATACTCATGCAATTAAGCAATTTTCTTAAAAATCTAAATTCAAAAGTTTTTAATAATATTTATTTAAAAATTTAGAATTATCATAATTTTGAAGAGTATTTTTTAATTTCTCACTCCAAGCTAATTAATCATAAGATAATTATATCTTTATTCTCATACAGCCAAATACAATGGTACAGAGAAAAATAACAACATAATAATAACATAACAAGACTTTTTACAAAATATACCTAGGTTAAGGAACAACAGTGGGTAAGCCAGGAGTACAAAAGACCTTATTGATATGTTTGATAAATATACATAATTTTCGTAACAGCGATTGTTTTTTGGTGGATAGAAGTTCAAAGAATTTGACAACATTATGTCTTTTCATAAAATATTTTGGAAGAAGCTGCTTGCGTTTATCGTTTAAAGAGGAACACTCTAAAACATAGTGGTATTCATCGCCTAATTTCTGACAATTACATAAATTACAGTACCTGTTTTCTCTATCAATGTTTCTCCATCTACCGGTTTCAGTCGGTAGATAGTGATTTGTTGTCCTAAATCTACGCAGTCTGATTGCATCACCTATATTTAAAATATTGAAATATTCCTCGAATTCGAATTTGGTTTTAAAAATCCTATAATTTAATGCTTTTGAAGAATCGGACAGAGATGTTTGCCAATTCTGTACAAACTGATCTAACAATCGCTGTTTCACAACACATTTTAACCATTCTTTATTATTAACATTTTTTGTTTCCCATATATATGTAAATCCACATTCATTTAGAATTGTTCTGATAAAATAAACCTAGTTTAAATTAGTATCACCATTTTCATTCAAATTTCTAGAAAGCCTAAAAAATACATTTGAAAATTTAGCCTGCTTACCACTTAAAAGTCTTGCCCAGTATGAAATTGTCCTTACTTTTATATCAATATCAATTGCCTAGCTCACCATAAACCATATAGTTTGGAGTAGAGGACTTTAAATTTAAAAGTATTTTGCAGAATTTCAAGTGAACTCGTTCTAGTACTTCATTTTTGCCAAATCCCCAGACCTCGCAACCATATAAGAGAACAGGTTTTATCATTTTATCAAAGAGATCTAGCTGGATTTTCACCGATAATTTATATAATCTTCCCATTTTAAGAACTTCGTACATTGCCTTAAGCGCTTTGTCAGAAAGATGCTTTTTAGTAACATCAAAATTTCATGTTTTTGTAAAAATTACCCCTAAATAATTAAATTGTTTGACTACTTCGATATCAACGTTTTTATAGGTGAATTTGAGATTTTGTCGTAGTTTTCAAAATCCAAATACCATTATTTGTGTTTTGTTCACATTCACTTTCATTTTTCAATTGTCACAATATTCACCAAAAGCATTTAATTGTACTTGAAGATCTTCAGCTGATTCAGCTAATAAAATTGTGTCAACGGCAAATAACATTACAAAGTTTTCCCCTTGTCTAACACCAATTTCACAGTTCGAAGTATGATAAAAAAAAATATCTGTGCTTATAATATCCTTATTTATTTTCATGAAGTATGATATAAAAATATATATGCTTATAATATCCTATTTTATTTTCATGATTGATGTTAAAATATATGTGCTTATAATATCCTAATTATTTTGATAAAGTTTGATATTAAATATATGTTCTGATATACTGATTTTTGTTCGTTATACCATAAAATATGATTTTAAATACCTACTTAGTTTATTCACTCATTACTCACACAAAAACAAGACAACCTTACATCAAAGATTAATTGTGAAATTGGAGTATATTGACATCTCCCCCGATTTTACACTAATTAAACATGACTAGTCATGTTTATATAACAATTAACCTATTCAACCTATGCCAACAATCTTATTTACCTTTTTATATATATTTTTTTAAATGTTGGCATAGGTTGATTGAACCCATCCAAGCTCTTAAAGTTACATAAACAGAACATCCAAACTCTTAATGTTGCATAAACAGAGCATCCAAACTCTTAAAGTTACATAAACAGAGCATCCAAACTCTTAAAGTTACATAAACAGAACATCCAAACTCTTAATGTTACATAAACAGAACATCCAAACTCTTAAAGTTACATAAACAGAGTATACAAACTCTTAAAGTTGCATAAACAGAGCATCCAAACTCTTAAAGTTACATAAACAGAGCATCCAAACTCTTAAAGTTACATAAACAGAGCTTCCAAACTCTTAAAGTTACATAAACAGAACATCCAAACTCTTAAAGTTACATAAACAGAACACCCAAACTCTTAAAGTTACATAAACAGAGCATCCAAACTCTTAAAGTTACATAAACAGAGCATCCAAACTCTTAAAGTTACATAAACAGAACATCCAAACTCTTAAAGTTACATAAACAGAACATCCAAACTCTTAAAATAACATAAACAGATCATCCAAGGTCTTAAGGTTACATAAACAGAGCATCCAAACTCTAACAGTGCATAAACAGAGCATTCAAGCTCTTAAAGTTACATGAACAGAGCATTCAAGCTCTTAAAGTTACATGAACAGAGCATCCAAACTCTTCAAGTTACATAAACAGAGCATCCAAACTCTTACAGTTACATAAACAGAACACCCAAACTCTTAACGTTACATAAACAGAACATCCAAGCTCTTAAAGTTACATAAGCAGAGTATACAAACTCTTAAAATTACATAAACAGAACATCCAAACTCTTAAAGTTACATAAACAGAACATCCAAACTCTTAAAGTTACATAAACAGAACATCCAGGGGTGTCTTCAACCTACGCCAACATTTTGAAATATCATATTCAAGGTATGCCAACAAACATTATATTACAGGTGTTTATATAACAATTAATGACAGTTACAGGTAGGTAAATTTGGAAATGCAGGTCTCAAAAGCGAAATTTATTATAAAAAAAAACTAAACAAAAAACAATCTAAAAATATCAGAATAAATCTGTTAAAATTTAACAACTTGAAAATAAAAAAAATAATTAAACTTTTGTAAAAAGGTCTCAAAAGTGAAATTTATTATAAAAAAAACAAAACTAAACAAAAAACAATCTAAAAATATCAGAATAAGTCTGTTAAAATTTAACAACTTGAAAAAAATATAATTAAACTTTTGTATAGAGGTCTCAGAAGTGAAATGTATTACAAAAAAAAATAAACAAAAAACAATCTAAAAATATAAGAATAAGTCTGTTAAAATTTAACAACGTGGAAATAAAAAAAATAATTAACTTTTGTAAAAAGGTCTCAAAAGTGATATTTATTATAAAAAAAAAAAACTAAACAAAAAACAATCTAAAAATATAAGAATAAGTCTGTTAAAATTTAACAACTTGAAAAAAATATAATTAAACTTTTGTAAAAATTTATATATAAAATAAAAAATCTGGTAAAATTAAACAAAAATCTGTAAATAAAAAAGATGAAAATGTAAAATTTTAGAATAATTTAAATAAACAATCTTTCTAAAATGTATGAATTCAAAATATTATATGATACTCATGCAATTAAGCAATTTTCTTAAAATCTAAATTCAAAAGTTTTTAATAATATTTATTTATAAATTTAGAATTATCATACTTTTGAAGAGGATTTTTTAATTTCTCACTCCAAGCTAATTAATCATAAGATAATTCGAAGTATGATAAAAAAAAAAGCTGTGCTTATAATATCCTAATTTATTTTCATGAAGTATGATATAAAAATATATATGCTTATAATATCCTATTTTATTTTCATAATGATTGATGTTAAAATATATGTGCTTATAATATCCTAATTATTTTCATAAAGTTTGATATTAAATATATGTTCTGATATACTGATTTTTTGTTCGTTATACCATAAAATATGATTTTAAATACCTACTTAGTTTATTCACTCAATACTCACACAAAAACAAGACAACCTTACATCAAAAATTAATTGTGAAATTGGAGTATATTGACATCTCCCCCGATTTTACACTAATTAAACATGACTAGTCATGTTTATATAACAATTAACCTATTCAACCTAAGCCAACAATCTTCTTCACCTTATTATATATATTTTTTAAATGTTGGCATAGGTTGAATGAACCCATCCAAGCTCTTAAAGTTACATAAACAGAACATCCAAACTCTTAATGTTACATAAACAGAACATCCAAACTCTTAAAGTTACATAAACAGAGTATACAAAATCTTAAAGTTACATAAACAGAACATCCAAACTCTTAAAGTTACATAAACAGAATATCCAAACTCTTAAAGTTACATAAACAGAACATCCAAACTCTTAAAGTTACATAAACAGAGAATGCAAACTCTTAAAGTTACATAAACAGAACATCCAAACTCTTAAAGTTACATAAACAGAACATCCAAACTCTTAAAGTTACATAAACAGAGTATACAAACTCTTAAAGTTGCATAAACAGAGCTTCCAAACTCTTAAAGTTGCATAAACAGAGCATCCAAACTCTTAAAGGTACATAAACAGAACATCCAAACTCTTAAAGTTGCATAAACAGAGCATCCAAACTCTTAAAGTTACATAAACAGAGCATCCAAACTCTTAAAGTTACATAAACAGAGCATCCAAACTCTTAAAGTTACATAAACAGAACATCCAAACTCTTAAAGTTACATAAACAGAGCATCCAAAATCTTAAAGTTGCATAAACAGAGCATCCAAACTCTTAAAGTTACATAAACAGAGCATCCAAACTCTTAAAGTTACATAAACAGAGCATCCAAACCCTTAAAGTTACATAAACAGAACATCCAAACTCTTAAAGTTACATAAACAGATAATCCAAACGCTTAAAGTTACCAAGTTCTTACATATACACAAGCAGAACATCCAAGCTCCCATAGAAACATAAACAGAGCATTCAAGCTCTAACATATACATAAGCAGAGCATCCAAACTTTTATAGATACATAAACAGATCTTGCAAGCTCTTAAAAATACACGAAGTGTACAAATAAATAGACCTTACTGATGCCCTTTTAACCTGATAACTATATTACGACGAAGTAAGAGGGCTATATAATCTATACTCTTAATTCATTGTAGAGTAGTTACCGGTAGGTCTTCCCGCTCCCGATCCATCGAACAGATCAAATATAATCGAACACGGGCGAATTTGCCTCATGAATGGTGACTTTACAATGTATATTTAATAAGCCAATCAAAGACTGTTAGATAGGTTTGTACGGACGTTTATATGGTAATTTCTTAACGAGTATCAGGAAGAAGAGTTTGAAGATACCAAAGGGGCAATCAGAATCCGTATATCGAAGAACAGACAACACAATGGCCAAATGAAAAAGTACAAAAGGACAAACAACGATCTACAAAACATACATATAAAACTAAAGATCGAGTAACACGAACCCCACTAAATACCGGGGGTGATCTCAGGTGCTTCGGAATGGTAAGCAGTTCCTGCTCCACTAGTGAAAACATGTTATACACATAATTGTCTAAAGTGACACAGTGTGTCTGATAAAGTGACTTTCAGTGTGTCAGCGGTTGTTCCTGGATATCAATATCCCTCCCCCACATCCCCAGCAACAAAACAGGCCACCACTATATATTTGAAATACTATTGAAATTGTCTTTTCCCACTCATAACATATGTAAACAAAGTATACATTTGTGCTCATTTATTTGAGTCCTCGTTATATTTGCATTAAAATCTAAAACATAAACTTTATTCTTTGTTGACTTAAGCTCCTTCTATTTTTAGAATGGTTGCCTTGGTGATATGTCTCACTGTTGTAGCAACATTGATGGCATGGAATAGTCAGGGATCGACACCGCAGACGATGCGCACGCCACGAGAAGCAATATTATCTGAAACTGAAAGAATATTTGTCGAACAATCTAAGACGAATAAAATTAGTACAAATTCATACTATAATACAAATCATACAAATTATTCTGTATCCAGAAAACGTTACAACCGTGTGGCATTTCTTAAGGTACATAAGGCCGGAAGTTCTACAGCACAGAATATATTCCTGCGATACGGTGAATCACGCAACTTGACATTTGTGATTTCAAAGCATCGCAAGGGTCAGTATGATAACGTTATTTCAACCGTTACTTCAATGAATGAAAAGAACACTCTCCCTCCCCCACCGAACAAGACATTTGATGTCTTATGTTGTCACGTTCTTTATAACAAGGAGACTTTTGACAAATACATGCCGAACGACACCGCCTATATAGGTATTATTCGTGAGCCATTTACACACTTTCTTTCGACTCTGAATTATTTCAGAAGTAGAAATATCTTTGGAAAAATAAAAGCAGAAAATCCAGTCTTGGTATATCTTCAGGATCCAGAACAATACGAACGAGGAATTCTTAGATATTACTCTTTTACCAATAATAGAATGGCTGTTGAGTTTGACTTTCCTGAGAGTCTTTTTGCGAACTATTCTAACGAAGAGAGCTCGTCATATTTGGAAAAATTGGATAAAGAATTTGAATTAGTAATTATACTGGAACATTTCACTGAATCTGTAGTGTTAATGAGAAGACTATTAGGATGGACGATAAAAGATATCTTGTACCAGAAGAAAAATGCTGCAAGAAAAGACTATTCATTTGTAGATCATACACACAGATATTTGTACGAACGATTTGCAAAACTCGACTATAATTTATACAATTATTTTTATAAGCGACTTTGGGATCGCATACGTATGGAAGGCGAAGATTTTCATCTTGAATTGTTGTATTTCAGACGTTTAAGGAAGGAAGTCGAGGATTATTGTAGATACAACATAAATAGAGATGTTGTTTACCAAGTTGACGCTTCTAGCTGGGGTGATGCTTTCAGTGTTGATGCATCAGATTGCAACTTTCTAAAAATGTCCGAATCAAAGTTTGTTAACATGATCAGGAAGCGTCAGTACGGTTGATTAAATTCTACTTGATTAAAAAGATTCACCACAAATGAATGTATACTTAATCTGAAATATTCAATAATCTTTTTTATTATAAAAACATAATTATGTAAGGTATATCATTATTTTTTTCCATTCTTTTGTCTTACTAGTTAAATGATTTTTGGTCTGAAATTAAGTTTCCAATTCAACATTGTCAATGATGGTATGGATCAGAAAATCAGGATTTATTTTCTAAATTACCAAATTTTCTAGCTGAAAACTGCAGGGTCAGATTTTTTTTTCATTTTTCGGGTAAATTTGTGTTCTATTAAATTTGTTGATAATTTATTTTCAAGAAAAAAGATATCCCCTCCCGTAAAAGTTAAATGGTCATTCCAATAGTCATTTTCTTTTAAATTAAATTTCAATGAAAGAAAGCAAATATATATTCTGTATGACAATCACATCTTTATTTTCAAGTCTGAGAGAAAGTAGTACCCGTTAATTGTAATAGATCCTTATGAACATTGTCATACAAATGTATTGGTCGGTATATATCACGTCGTCTCGCTCTAAAGCACATTTAAGATACCATAGGGGTTATGAGAAGCTGTAATTCGAAGGAAAGACAATATAATGGCCAAAATTAAAAAGACGACAACACCAACAATGGTCCACGAAACACTGCACAGAAAACATGACTGAGCAATACAAACCCTAATGAGTCATGAATGAGGAATTAACGGGATATGACCACGACAAACGGAACATTTCCTTAGTCATCTGTGATACAGACATTCTGTAACAGTAACTAACGGTCACGATAACGTCCGTATAACTTTCGAAGTGATGACTTCAACTTTACTACTAGGAAACCATGATTATATTGCTTCCTTGTTAGTAGCAATTCAGTATCACTCCTATTAAGAAACACAAGCTCTGGAATATTGTATGACCCGAGAAATATGAAAGTTTTCCTGGAATGCTGCTTCAAATAAATGGAAAGTTCACAATAAGAAAGTTGAACTGAATATCATTACGGTGGGTCAAGCTTAAACTGTTAATTCGTTAGACACCTGTCTGTGTCCTCTATTGGAGTAGCTTTATTTAATGTATATTTGTGTTACTATGGATGAGCCGCTAAATACGGTGCGGTTTTTTACAATAAGATATATGATAAGGTCGGTAAGTTCAGACGAAATACATGTATATGCATATCAGTTGCATAACTTAAACATAAATAATTCCAGTTTCTCATCGACATATCTTGTTTGTAAGACGACTTTTCTGTCCAACTAAATTATTTTTTATGCTTAGTGATAATATGGGATAAGGTCTGTATTTTCTAGAAAAATATATCAATAAATTTGTATTTCTCGACAAAATGTTAATCATCATATTTTAAAATAGATTTCGTCAACGCTTAAATATATTTCCAAAATTAAATAGAACTGTTTAAAGTTTTATTTAGCCTGTTTATGTCCTTTCTTTTGTTTTCTTTTGCATTGTTTAGCTTTTCAATTTATTGTCATGAACGTTCCTGATGCCATTCATTCCAGCTCACTAAATTGGATATCTACGTTTTTACTGACCCTGATTAATATTGTGATAAGATCTGCTCTTACAAAAATATATCAATGGACAATTTGCATATTTCCTACTTTGATTCTAACATTATAAAATTAATAAAGTTATCCTTACCTTACCTCTGTATCTTTACCCCCTTCAAAGGAGAACCATACTGTGTCGTATGTTTAATGTGTGTTGGATGGCGGTGCGCTGTACAGTGCTGTGTAAGTGAAAATCCAATCCCCTCCGTATCCATGAATATAATTTATGTACACTAAAAATCAGGCTTATTCACACGGGATATACAAGTTTATCAAATCAAGTTAAAACAATCCACAACGAATGTCCCGACATTACGTATGAAATATGCATGTTGCACGTATTGTCTGGAAAAATTTAAGAAGACGCATCACTGTTTAAAATTTAAGAATCTGCGCTTTAAAATCTGATTCAACCCACCATTTCTTTAGAAATGCCTGTACCAAGTCAGGGTCATTACGGTTTTCACAGTTTTCCGGTTGTTGACTGATTTTGTCTGTTTATATACATAATATGAGCTTTGACTTTCCCTTTGTAAGATTGTTCGGAGTCCGGTAATTTTGTTATTACCCTTATTCGTATGGTTAAACTCTAAAATCTATTTGTTACGGTTTGGTTCGAGATTTAAAAAGTAATTTTCACATCTTAAAATCTAAAGCGAATCGTATTTACAGTTTAAGATCTAAAATGTCATCTTTCAAAGTCTAAAATCTAAAACAATTATCACAGTTTATTGTAATTGATTCTTGGGCAATTCCCGGACGGCTCTCCCCTCCCCCTTTTCGCAATGTTAGATCCGTTTCTTCATTGTTGTCTGTATGTTGTCTCTATCACTCTCCAGAAGCTTCGTTCTCTTAATATGCAATTTGAACATTAATCTCCTTGAAAGACCTTCAGTCTGGCTGCACTGACTGAATTTTTCTTTTCATTATTTTGGAACTCATTTTGCCATATAGCGTTGATCTCGGACAGTAAAGCTACTCTCTCCGACTGTAGTTTTTCACATTGGAGAATGAAGTGTAGTACATTCTCTTCAGCTGCTCCGCATAGCAGGCATGTTGGGTCAGTTTCATTTCTGTAGTACTTAATGCGTTTTGTTTGCAGCACGTATGTCCCGGTGACGAGTCTTAATTTCACTGGAATTCTACTGATGTCTAATGATGAGTAGCATCTGTGCTTCAAAATAGGATGTGCTTTGCACTTGCTCATGTTGTGGTTGCTAAGATATTGCAGCCCTTTGTAGAGTTGTGATAGAGTTGTTAGCTGGGTACACCAGTGGTCATTCACTCTTGATTTCACCAACGAGATCCATCGTGATTTTTTGATAGGTTTGTCCAAATAGTTGTACGCCTCTTTCAGGTCGTACTTTCGTAGTATTTTGTTGACACATATAAACCAGCTGTTACTAGATTCCTCCTTCACGGTTAGTTGTCTTCTTGCAAGCTTTTTCTCAGTGTTTTTTGCACCCTGATGACAGACGTTGTTGAAGAATGTGAGGGCTTTTATATGAATTTGTGCTTCTATTGGTAGAATTCCAGTTAGTATATAAACGCTGGGTCCGGACAGCTCATCGATAATGACAGGATTTGTTTTAATATCCATTTCTGGAAGAGTTCTAGTTGCTCAAGAGGTTTTGAGGACGGTAATAATAGCACCATACCGTAAAGCAATACTGGTGTTATGTAGGTTTTGCAGATGTGTAGAAGGGACTCGGGATCCAGGCCGTTGTGTCCATGAAATTCACATCCGAATAGACTGTATGCACTACGTCTTGCTTTAGTTATATGTTCATCAACATTGATTTGGATATTGTGTTTCATCGATATTCCCCATATTATGTTTCTCGTTGATTGTTTTGCACTGTTTGTTGTTTCCTCTAATGTGGATTGCTACACTTGTCTTTGGTTGTAATTCATATCCCTCGAGGTTCGCAAAGTCAAGAGCCATGTTGACCATGATCTGTGCATCACTGAGCTGAGTACTGAATAGTGCGACGTCGTCTGCACATCCTGTGTTGTTAACGTTGATGTTTCCTATTCTCAGTCCTATACCTACATCTTGCAAACGGTCTAATAGTGGGTTGATATATAGTTTATAGAGATCAGTGCTACGGGTACCTCCTTGCCGGATCCAATACCGACCTTAAAACAATCGGACGTGCTTCCTGTCTATTTTATGCAGCTTTCTGCATTGTGGTGTAAGCTCTTAATAATAGTCCACGTTTTGTCCTGAATTCCCGCATGGTACATACGCCGGAACAGATGTGAATGCATAACTTTGTCAAATGCAGCTTTTGAATCGAGAAGTACAAGATGTCCATTTTGTTTTTCGTCGGTTAATATTATGTATGCTTCTTCGACAGGTAGAGCAGCATTCATGGGGGACGATCCTTTCGTAAACCCTCTTTGCGTTGGATTTTGCATATTATGGATCAATGGTTGTATTCTATCTCTGATCACTGCTTCGACGATCTTACTAATTACAGGCAGAACTGTTATTCCCCGATAGTTGATGGCATCGTTTTTGCTTCCTTTGTTTTTGAATATTGGCGATAATAGTCCAATTTTTAGCACCTCTGGTACATCTCCTTCTAAGAATATACTGTTTAAGATTTGAGTTAGGACAGTAATTATATTTTCACCTGCATGTAATATATGTTCTATTGTTAAGTTGTGAAAGTCAGCCGATTTTCTCTTATTAATGGATGCTATTGCAGTTGTTATTTCTTCGTCGGTTAGAGGTAAGATTAGTTCCTCTTTTGACATTTCTGTAATGCATTTATTCTCCATTTCGACTTGTTGGTGATATCTGTTCTCCTTATATAAGGATTGATCGAATATTGACAAACTACGAAAATGTTCTTGGAATCTTAGTATTACCTCATCGGATCTTGAATATGTTTTGCCATTCACATTTATGTCCTAAATATGTTCAAGGCCTTTTTTACGATTTTTCTGAATCAACTTGTGAAATAGTTCCATGTTGTTTGATCGTGCCTCCATTATATTTACTTTTTCGATCTCTTTTTGACGCGCTACCTCTATTCTGACTGCTCTACGGAATTCCTTTTTGGTATGTTTTTTTCTGTAACAGTAGGTGGTTGGTCGGATCATTCCGTTTTCCGTTCTTTAGCCAGATGCTGTACGAGTTTCGTTTTTCCTTGTGTTATCACCCTTAAAGGCAGTCACGATAACAAAAAATAACAAAAAAAACAGCATATTACAATCGTGTATGTTCGAGTTATCTCGCTTGGCATGATATATCCGTCACTTTTTGTGTTTAAAATAAGAGGATCTGATACTCCAATAGTTTGGTAAGTGAGTGATTGTTTTTAACGCCAAATGAGCTCTGTTCAGCTTTATGAGATGAGATTATAATGATATACCGGTACGCTCTGTCCTAGACCAACACTCTTATTTGTATTTTTTAGTGCTAGCTCGTGATATTTTTTATTAACAAATATATAATTGATTATGCTGAGAATTTAATCAAATAATAAAATAATAATAGTAAGAATAAAATAATAATTATAATAATAATCTTAGTATGAGAATAAATATATTTAATCAGGTGTAAATTTAACTCAGTGAGTTTGTACTCACTTTCTAAATAACAAGTCTGTCATTGGGTAAATAATATCCTTTGTCTAGATAGATATTTAATCTCAAGCATTTTATTTCTATTTCGTGAATTTATCAAGGAAATAATATAAAAAAACACCCACCCTCCACATAAATGTAATTATTAATTTATAAATGAATGTCATATTTAATTTGGCGGACTTTTTGGCCAAAATATTGATATATATTGATGTAATTTTTATTTTTTATTGTGTTTTTCATTATTTATATGATGCTTTATATGATGATGTTATATATTTGTGTATATATATATATTTATATTAATGGCAATATATATCAAATATATTGCTGCTTTTTATTTACTTCCGAAATATTACTATACATGTATATCCCTTTTCGTTCAATTACTGAACTCTGATTGATTTCTATTCTTCTTATTGGGCTCGTTTTTTCGGATTTATATACTAGTAATCATTCTGACAAGTAACAATTAGTGTAAGAATTGTCCGCGGAGTCGACATGTCGCTCCACTCGGGTATATTATCCTGATGCTGATCCCAGCAGAATCTGCTCTCTCTCTCTCCTTAATGATGTGTGCTTAGCAGAGAAGCAACATATACCAATATAATTTTTGGTTTTACCCGACCGGGGCTCGAGGCAAGAACGCTAACCATAATTACACCACCGATACGGTTATAAGATGATATGATATTCAAACAATTTAACATTGCGAACTAGACATATCTTGACATTCATTGATTGATCATTTAGGTAAAATGTAGCAATATTTACATATATGTTATTGAGAAGACGACAAGAAGTTTTAACTTGGAAAGTGTTAGATTTACTGTTTCACATAGAAGACAACAAGAAGTATTAACGTTTAAAGTGTTAGATTTACTGTTTCGCATAGAAGACAACAAGAAGTGTTCACCTTTAAAGTGTTAGATTTACTGTTTCACATAGATGACAACAAGAAGTGTTAACTTGTAAAGTGCTAGATTTACTGTTTCACATAGAAGACAACAAGACGTGTTAACTTGTAAAGTGTTAGATTTACTGTTTCGCATAGAAGACAACAAGAAGTTTTAACGTTTAAAAGTATAGATTTACTGTTTCACATAGAAGAAAACAAGAAGTGTTAACTTGTAAAGCGTTAGATTTAATGTTTCACACAGAAGACAACAAGAAGTGTTAACTTGTAAAGTGTTAGATTTAATGTTTCACACAGAAGACAACAAGAAGTGTTAACTTGTAAAGTGTTAGATTTACTGTTTCACATATAAGACAACAAGAAGTGTTAACTTGTAAAGTGTTAGATTTACTGTTTCACATAGAAGACAACATAAAGTGTTAACTTGTAGAGCGTTAGATTTAATGTTTCACACAGAAGACAACAAGAAGTGTTAACTTGTAAAGCGTTAGATTTACTGTTTCACATAGAAGACAACATAAAGTGTTAACTTGTAAAGCGTTAGATTTAATGTTTCACACAGAAGACAACAAGAAGTGTTAACTTGTAAAGTGTTAGATTTACTGTTTCACATAGAAGACAACAAGAAGTGTTAACTTGCATAGCGGTAGATTTACAGTTTCACATAGAAGACAGACAACAAGAAGTGTTAACTTGTAAAGCTTTATATTTACTGTTTCACATAGAAAAAAACAAGAAGTGCTTACTTGTAAAGCTTTATATTTACTGTTTCACATAGAAGACAACCAGAAGTGTTAACGTTTAAAGCGTTAGATTTACTATTTCACGTATAAGACAACAAGAAGTATTAACTTGTAAAGCGCTATATTTACTGTTTCCCATAGAAGACAACAAGAAGTGTTAGCTTGTAAAGCGTTATATTTACTGTTTCACATAGAAGATAACCAGAAGTGTTAACGTTTAAAGCGTTAGATTTACTATTTCATGTAGAAGACAACAAGAAGTATTAACTTGTAAAGCGCTATATTTACTGTTTCACATAGAAGAAAACCAGAAGTGTTAACGTTTAAAGCGTTAGATTTACTATTTCACGTAGAAGACAACAAGAAGTGTTACCTTGTAAAGCGTTGAATTTACTGTTTCACATAGAAGACAACATAAAGTGTTAACCTGTAAAGCGTTAGATTTACTGTTTCACATAGAAGACGACAAGTAGTGTTAACTTGTAAAGCGTTAGATTTACAGTTTCACATAGAAGACAACAAGAAGTGTTCACTTGTAAAGTGCTAGATTTACTGTTTCACATAGAAGACAACAAGAAGTATTAACGTTTAAAGTGTTAGATTTACTCTTTCACATAGAAGACAACAAGAAGTGCTAACTTGTAAAGCGTTAGATTTACAGTTTCACATAGAAGACAACAAGAAGTGTTCACTTGTAAAGCATTAGATTTACTGTTTTACATAGAAGACAACAAGAAGTGTTAACTTGTAAAGCGTTAGATTTACTGTTTCACATAGAAGACAACAAAAAGTGTTACCTTGTAAAGTGCTAGATTTACTGTTTCACATAGAAGACAACAATAAGTGTTAACTTGTAAAGCGTTAGATTTACTGTTTCTACTGTTTCACACAGAAGACAACAAGAAGTGTTAACGTTTAAAGTGTTAGATTTACTGTTTCACATAGAAGACAACAAGAAGTGTTAACGTTTAAAGTGTTAGATTTACTGTTTCACATAGAAGAAAACAAGAAGTGTTAACTTGTAAAGTGCTAGATTTACTCTTTCACATAGAAGAAAACAGGAAGTGCTAACTTGTAAAGCGTTAGATTTACTGTTTCACATAGAAGACAACAAGAAGTGTTAACTTGTAAAGTGCTAGATTTACTGTTTCACATAGAAGACAACAAGAAGTGTTAACTTGTAAAGTGTTAGATTTACTGTTTCACATAGAAGACAACAAGTGTTAACGTTTAAAGTGTTAGGTTTAGTGTTTCACATAGAAAATAACAAGAAGTGTTCACTTGTAAAGCGTTAGATTTACTGTTTCACATAGAAGACAACACAGAAGTGTTAACGTTTAAAGTGTTATATTTACAGTTTCACATAGAAGACAGACAACAAGAAGTGTTAACTTGTAAAGCTTTATATTTACTGTTTCACATAGAAAAAAACAAGAAGTGCTTACTTGTAAAGCTTTATATTTACTGTTTCACATAGAAGACAACCAGAAGTGTTAACGTTTAAAGCGTTAGATTTACTATTTCACGTATAAGACAACAAGAAGTATTAACTTGTAAAGCGCTATATTTACTGTTTCCCATAGAAGACAACAAGAAGTGTTAGCTTGTAAAGCGTTATATTTACTGTTTCACATAGAAGACAACCAGAAGTGTTAACGTTTAAAGCGTTAGATTTACTATTTCATGTAGAAGACAACAAGAAGTATTAACTTGTAAAGCGCTATATTTACTGTTTCACATAGAAGAAAACCAGAAGTGTTAACGTTTAAAGCGTTAGATTTACTATTTCACGTAGAAGACAACAAGAAGTGTTACCTTGTAAAGCGTTGAATTTACTGTTTCACATAGAAGACAACATAAAGTGTTAACCTGTAAAGCGTTAGATTTACTGTTTCACATAGAAGACGACAAGTAGTGTTAACTTGTAAAGCGTTAGATTTACAGTTTCACATAGAAGACAACAAGAAGTGTTCACTTGTAAAGTGCTAGATTTACTGTTTCACATAGAAGACAACAAGAAGTATTAACGTTTAAAGTGTTAGATTTACTCTTTCACATAGAAGACAACAAGAAGTGCTAACTTGTAAAGCGTTAGATTTACAGTTTCACATAGAAGACAACAAGAAGTGTTCACTTGTAAAGCATTAGATTTACTGTTTTACATAGAAGACAACAAGAAGTGTTAACTTGTAAAGGGCTAGATTTACTGTTTCACATAGAAGACAACAAGAAGTGTTAACTTGTAAAGCGTTAGATTTACTGTTTCACATAGAAGACAACAAAAAGTGTTACCTTGTAAAGTGCTAGATTTACTGTTTCACATAGAAGACAACAATAAGTGTTAACTTGTAAAGCGTTAGATTTACTGTTTCTACTGTTTCACACAGAAGACAACAAGAAGTGTTAACGTTTAAAGTGTTAGATTTACTGTTTCACATAGAAGACAACAAGAAGTGTTAACGTTTAAAGTGTTAGATTTACTGTTTCACATAGAAGAAAACAAGAAGTGTTAACTTGTAAAGTGCTAGATTTACTCTTTCACATAGAAGAAAACAGGAAGTGCTAACTTGTAAAGCGTTAGATTTACTGTTTCACATAGAAGACAACAAGAAGTGTTAACTTGTAAAGTGCTAGATTTACTGTTTCACATAGAAGACAACAAGAAGTGTTAACTTGTAAAGTGTTAGATTTACTGTTTCACATAGAAGACAACAATAAGTGTTAACTTGTAAAGCGTTAGATTTACTGTTTCACACAGAAGACAACAAGAAGTGTTAACGTTTAAAGTGTTAGATTTACTGTTTCACATAGAAGACAACAAAAAGTGTTACCTTGTAAAGTGCTAGATTTACTGTTTCACATAGAAAACAACAAGAAGTGTTAACTTGTAAAGCGTTATATTTACTGTTTCACATAGAAGATAACCAGAAGTGTTAACGTTTAAAGCGTTAGATTTACTATTTCACGTAGAAGACAACAAGAAGTGTTAACTTGTAAAGCCCTATATTTACTGTTTCACATAGAAGACAACAAGAAGTGTTAACGTTTAAAGTGTTAGATTTACTGTTTCACATATAGGACAACAAGCGGTGTTAACTTGTAAAGCGTTAGATTTACTGTTTCACATAGAAGACAACAAGAAGTGTTATCTTGTAAAGTGCTAGATTTACTGTTTCACATAGAAGACAACAAGAAGTGTTAACGTGTAAAGTGTTAGATTTACTGTTTCACATAGAAGACAACAATAAGTGTTAACTTGTAAAGCGTTAGATTTACTGTTTCACACAGAAGACAACAAGAAGTGTTAACGTTTAAAGTGTTAGATTTACTGTTTCACATAGAAGACAACAATAAGTGTTAACTTGTAAAGCGTTAGATTTACTGTTTCACACAGAAGACAACAAGAAGTGTTAACGTTTAAAGTGCTAGATTTACTGTTTCCCATAGAAGACAACATAAAGTGTTAACATGTAAAGCGTTAGATTTACAGTTTCATATAGAAAATAACAAGAAGTGTTCACTTGTAAAGCGTTAAATTTACTGTTTCACATAGAAGACAACAAGAAGTGTTCACTTGTAAAGTGCTAGATTTACTGTTTCACATAGAAGACAACAAGAAGTATTAACGTTTAAAGTGTTAGATTTACTCTTTCACATAGAAGACAACAAGAAGTGTTAACTTGGAAAGCATTATATTTACTGTTTCACATAGAAGACAACAAGAAGTGTTCACTTGTAAAGTGCTAGATTTACTGTTTCACATAGAAGACAACAAGAAGTATTAACGTTTAAAGTGTTAGATTTACTGTTTCGCATAGAAGACAACAAGAAGTGTTCACCTTTAAAGTGTTAGATTTACTGTTTCACATAGATGACAACAAGAAGTGTTAACTTGTAAAGTGCTAGATTTACTGTTTCACATAGAAGACAACAAGACGTGTTAACTTGTAAAGTGTTAGATTTACTGTTTCGCATAGAAGACAACAAGAAGTTTTAACGTTTAAAAGTATAGATTTACTGTTTCACATAGAAGACGAAGTGTTAACGTTTAAAGTGTTAGACTTAATGTTTCACATAGAAGACAACAAGAAGTGTTCACCTTTAAAGTGTTAGATTTACTGTTTCACATAGAAGAAAACAAGAAGTGTTAACTTGTAAAGCGTTAGATTTACTGTTTCACATAGATGACAACAAGAAGTGTTAACTTGTAAAGTGCTAGATTTACTGTTTCACATAGAAGACAACAAGACGTGTTAACTTGTAAAGTGTTAGATTTACTGTTTCGCATAGAAGACAACAAGAAGTGTTAACGTTTAAAATTATAGATTTACTGTTTCACATAGAAGACAACAAGAAGTGTTAACTTGTAAAGCGTTAGATTTACTGTTTCACATAGATGACAACAAGAAGTGTTAACTTGTAAAGTGCTAGATTTACTGTTTCACATAGAAGACAACAAGACGTGTTAACTTGTAAAGTGTTAGATTTACTGTTTCGCATAGAAGACAACAAGAAGTGTTAACGTTTAAAATTATAGATTTACTGTTTCACATAGAAGACAACAAGAAGTGTTAACGTTTAAAGTGTTAGACTTAATGTTTCACATAGAAGACAACAAGAAGTGTTAACGTTTAAAGTGTTAGATTTACTGTTTCATATAGAAAATAACAAGAAGGGTTCACTTGTAAAGCGTTAGGTTTACTGTTTTACATAGAAGACAACAAGAAGTGTTAACGTTTAAAGTGTTAGATTTACTGTTTCACATAGAAAATAACAAGAAGTGTTCACTTGTAAAGCGTTAGATTTACTGTTTCTCATAGAAGACAACAAGAAGTGTTAACGTTTAACGTGTTAGATTTACTGTTTCACATAGAAAATAACAAGAAGTGTTCACTTGTAAAGCGTTAGATTTACTGTTTCACATAGAAGACAACAAGAAGTGTTAACGTTTAAAGTGTTAGATTTACTGTTTCACATAGAAAATAACAAGAAGTGTTCACTTGTAAAGCGTTAGATTTACTGTTTCACATAGAAGACAACAAGAAGTGATAACGTTTAAAGTGTTAGATTTACTGTTTCACATAGAAAATAACAAGAAGTGTTCACTTGTAAAGCGTTAGATTTACTGTTTCACATAGAAGACAACAAGAAGTGTTAGATTTACTGTTTCACATAGAAAATAACAAGAAGTGTTCACTTGTAAAGCATTAGATTTACTGTTTCACATAGAAGACAACAAGAAGTGTTAACGTTTAAAGTGTTAGATTTACTGTTTCACATAGAAAATAACAAGAAGTGTTAACTTGTAAAGCGTTAGATTTACTGTTTCACATAGAAGACGACAAGTAGTGTTAACTTGTAAAGTGTTAGATTTACTGTTTCGCATAGAAGACAACAAGAAGTGTTAACGTTTAAAGTGTTAGATTTACTGTTTCACATAGAAGACAACAAGAAGTGTTAACTTGTAAAGCGTTAGATTTACTGTTTCACATAGAAGACAACAAGAAGTGTTAACGTTTAAAATTATAGATTTACTGTTTCACATAGAAGACAACAAGAAGTGTTAACGTTTAAAATGTTAGATTTACTGTTTCATATAGAAAATAACAAGAAGTGTTCACTTGTAAAGCGTTATGTTTACTGTTTTACATAGAAGACAACAAGTGTTAACGTTTAAAGTGTTAGGTTTAGTGTTTCACATAGAAAATAACAAGAAGTGTTCACTTGTAAAGCGTTAGATTTACTGTTTCACATAGAAGACAACACAGAAGTGTTAACGTTTAAAGTGTTATATTTACCGTTTCACATAGAAGACAACAAGAAGTGTTAACGTTTAAAGTGTTATATTTACTGTTTCACATAGAAGAGTCTTAACTTCAAGAGTAAGATTTACTGATTCACACGGAAGAAAGCAAAAACCGATAACATCGATAATGTCAGACTGGTTGATAATGATTAATGTTATCTCCTTTATGCATTTTCAGGACGAGAACAAGTTCATCAATATATATGAATTGTATAGAAATAATACAGTAAAGGATCAACCACGGCGGTGACGTTTGTCTTCCACAGAAAGATATGGGGAGTTGGGCATGTACAAAAAGGTTTTTGTAGCGGCTACAATGTGTTAGGGGTTATGATTATGATGGTTATCTCCACTTTCAACAATATTTCAGTTATATCGTGCCGGTCCAGAGGAAACCAGAATACCCGGAGTACACCACCGACCGGCGTCAAGTCACTGACAAACTTTATCACATAATGTTGTATTGCGGACCTTATGCCACGAATGGGATTCGAACTCACAACGTTAATGGTGATAGGCACTGATCGCATTGGTATGTGTTATTCCAATTACCATACGATCACAACCACGTATCATGTGGAGTTACTTTTTTAAAACGTATCACTACGAGACAAATAGTAATGCGCTATGACTGCCCTGCTCTATTGTACAAATACTGCATTCAGGCATGCATGCTACAATGTATTTACATTTAATTTTATTTACCACGTCAATTTAATGAACACAAATCAAATTTGTCAAGAACGATTACAACATAATTTACCTTCATTCCGCCAATTTTTAACATTGAAGTCATGTACGAGTCATGTACGTACACTTGTTGCAATGTAGGGTAACTAACTGCCAGTTAATGCTCAATGTTTTACATGACTATGTATATATTGGATTGACAATGTAACTAATTGTTAGACTGACTATCGTGCTTTAAAACAATACAGATTGAATTGTGATTGTATTGTATTTGTAATAGTAAAATTTAATTCAGGTGGAATGGGTGCGAGTTTATATTTCCCCCACGTTAAGCAGTTTTAGCATTGCAGTCAAACCTGCTTTAGTGACCTCCTCTATTAAGCAATGACTTGTATTATGTGACCATAATTTTTATTTCCCTTCACAATGCATTTCATATCAATAAAACCTGTATTAAGCGACCACCTGTCTTATATGACCATATTTTACTGTTCCATTGAAAGGTCACATAAGACAGGCATTGACTGTATTACTGATAATTAATAGTGACAACCAGTGGTAGACATTCTATACCATGGCAGACATTTTATTCCATGGCAGACATTTTATACCATGGCAGACATTTTATACCATGGCAGACATTTTATACCATCGTCATAGGTATTTTGTTTGAGTGTGTTTGACCAATCCTATTTTTCTTCTTATTCCGAACTTTGTGTTTTACGAAGAATCATTAATATGTTGATTGTTTTTAAAGTTCTTGGACTAAGATCTCGATCAGCAGCATGATACTATATTAGGGACATTCAACCTTTAGGGGAATTGGTGAAGACTATGCTTTCCCACGTGACAGAATTTTTGTTTTCAAATGAACCATAAATCAGATTATTTACTTTTTGGACATGTAATATCAGTAATTTTTATTCAAATTTTACCCACAATTTCTACTTTAAAATTGCAGTGCCAGTTTATATATATTTTTTTTCTTTTTGGATCTTTCATATTAATTTATTGTTTTATTGTATAAAACTTTGTGATATATTTTATTTGTCAGAAAAAAACATACCCCCATTGCCACAAGCAAACCACGACACCACTTCTAGTGAGTATGAGTCCCGATCGAATATATCAGAAATACTATAAAATTGTTATTTGATACTTTTTCGTTAAACACCCATCATTGGTGACAGCGTCGTATGACTACACAATTTTCGGCTATATAAGCCAAGACTCAAGAAGAAAAGGGGGAGGAGTTCGTAATATATTGGCTAGATAATATGATAAAAATGTCTAATTACTTTCCAACTTTCCACTCCCCTTGTCCAAATTTTAATTCGGTGAAGCTATTGATATTTCAAAGCAATAGCAAATCCACACTAATACTCAACTTGTATTGTTCTGTATAATTTTTTATTTTAATCTGTACTTTTAAGTGATAAATTGGTCCAATTAAATAAGTAAGTAAGGACCAATATGTCTAGTAAAATAAATTCAAGGTTACATATATTCCTAATTTAAGATGTTTATGGAAATTATTTTTCTGGTTGAAATAGTCTATATGATATATTGCAGTTGGATTTACAACTACCTATGCTTATAACCAATTACATTTTTGAATTCCACTCACAGCCAGGTGTACTCGATACAACATTATGTGATAAAGTGATGGTATAGTAGTTGGATTTACAACTACCCATGCTTATAACCAATTACATTGTTCAAATTCCACTCATGGCGAGGTGTACTCGATACAACATTATGTGATAAAGTGACGGTATAGTAGTTGGATTTACAACTACCCATGCTTATAACCAATTACATTGTTCGAATTCCACTCATGGCGAGGTGTACTCGATACAACATTATGTGATAAAGTTTGTCCGTTACATACGACAGGTCGGTGGTTTTTTCCGGGTTCTCCGGTTTCCTCCACCAATAAAGATGAAGTGCCTCTGTGTCCTTCATGACCACCTCAGTAGAACTGGAATATTGTTTTCTTTGCATATTTGTTGGTGAACATACGGTTTCAATGCAAGCCAATCTATAAAAGTCAATCTAAATACATTATAAGGAGATATTTTCTGCATACGTCACAAGTATAGGTTGATACGTAGGTAATCGTTAGCCTCTCTCATCATAGATATAGGTCAAACCTACCTCATAATACTTCTGTTCTTACGCCGAATGGTAACAGAATTCACAAATATGCAAGTCTTTTTTTTTCTTTTTTTTTTGCTGCAAAGTCACAGAGAAAAAAGGCTAGATTGTATACGAAAATAAATACTGGTATCCAAGAAAAAAACGGGGTTTTTTTTCCTCTATTTTTTGACTTTTTGATAGCAATTTAACATTATTAATTGAATTTTCCTTCCGTCTACAACTTGTCAACAAGGTCATACAACTACCCTATATATATTTTCTAATGAACCATTTGATTTGTCACATGTTTGGTTTCTGGACAACTGGAGAAAATTTGAGTTTAATGAATCGTTACGGTGAAACGTAATATTAAGCAAAGGAATCTTCATATAAGACGTTCCAATCGATCTGGATACTGGAAAGTGAAATCACTCGGAAATAACGAGCAAAATTTTATCGATAGATTCATTTCATTAAAAACGAAAACTATTTTATAAAGAGACTGATCGATTTTAGAAACCTAGTTTGTTGTTTATACGTCTACATCAATAGCAAATTCAAATATTGGATGAAAAACTTATTAATAAAAAAAAATAAAGATTTTTATTTTAGCAACTTGTCTACTTAGCAGAAAATAATAAGATGTTTTTATACAGTAATTGACAATTGTGTGACGATGATATGGCGGGGGTCTACAGAATGCTATAATATTTCTAGTTTTGTAGATATTAAAAGAAAAGTTGTAATTAGCCGCTCGCATCGTATTAATTTGATATTCATGCAGTAAAATGCGGTAAAAAAAACAAGTGGAATGACATGTCGAAAGGGGACATTCACTCATATATAGTTTCCATAAACAGGGAAACATATTTGAAATATCATCTTAAATAAAGAAAAATTATCGAACTGATTTAGTGTAAACACTGACCTTATTGAATAAAGGTAGGATTATAATTAATCACAGATATTCGAGGATAGTATCCCCCTTTATTTTTCGCGAAAATTGTTCCAACTTAAAATATTATTCCGGGTATTGCTAGTGTTAAAGTATCACTTACATCCAATTAAGATCAATTAATAGCTTTAATTTAGTATCTGCTGCAATATACTATCTATATTATAATATACTACAGTTAACTTCTTGTTTTGTACCTTATTTAATTAAGGGGTCGTCATGGTCGTTATCATATGGCAGTTGGATTTACTACTACCTGTGCAATCAATGCTTATCACCACTAAAGCTGTGAATTAGAACCCCGTTCATGGCGAGGTGTACTCGATAAAGTTTGTCAGTGACTTGCGACAGGTCGGTGGTTTTCTCCGGGTACTCCGGCGTCTTCCACTAATAAAACTGACAACCACGATATAACTGAAATATTGTTTAAAGTGGCGTTCAACACCATAAACCATACCAAAACTGATTTAATTAGTCTGAAAGTCATGAAGGCAGCTGTATTGGTCTTCACACATTCCAGTTGATTTGACGAACGCCAACTTTTTAAAAATGTTGATCAAAGTAGTTTCACTTAACATATACATATCTCAAGCTTTGTAAATTGATAAGAAAGATGCATTTATGAATATATATAAATAATTACATACTGCAATATAAAATTATACCGGTAATGCTATTCTAGTCAGTGATTACACGGGAAGGCTCTGACGTTAATCAGCTTTTATATCTAGCTAATGAAAGCGGGAATCGGTATAAATGAGTGACTAGAGGCTAACCAACGTGATGTTACCAAATGAGTTTGAATTGGTTTATCTCTTGAAAACTTCAGAATGATCTTCTAGCACAAAGCGACGTGTGGTTATAATAACTAACTGTGGGACTTCCTTATTTAATAAAAACATAGATATCTAATTTAGTGTACACGCTGTGTTTTTGAAATAACCTTCATATCGGGAACCCTCATAGTGATACATGTACATAATGAAATATTCCTATTTTGTTTACGGTGTCTGAGAAAACCTATTATAATTGATTATTCAAAATGTTTTGGACATTTTAAGCAGAACAAGCAATGTCCATGACAAAATAATATATTTAAACTAGATGGTTAAATACAGCTGTTGTTTTCTTTTTCTTTTTCTTTTTTTTTGCAAACATTTTCCAGAATCTGTACCATCCATACTAGGAGATAATATTTTAATGGAAAACACAAATTAAGTTTTAGGCCAGTGATTGTTATTTATCGCCAAATGGACATTTATTCAGATATATCATGATGAGAAAAAGTTTCATTCGATGAGATAGTGATGATGTCCGCTTTGTACTAGACTAACACGCTTCTTGAAACAACAGTCCCCTCGAACAAATTATCCTGATTCCGACCCAACCAGTCTTGTTCCTACTTTTTTAAATATACGTACGCCTAACCTTGCATTGCTACAAGACAATACAAGGCCACGCGTTGATACGGTTTGTCATATAACCTGCTGAACAAAAATTATTTCCTTGTCCAGCTCGGTCCAACAAAGCTTGACCCTGTCAGGAGGATCAGAAAACGTAACTGCGCCCTAAGCAACATCTTCGAGGGTGAAAAACATTTCACAAATGACTATGAATAACTTGATGGGGTTAATGGTAAGGAGAGTTAGAACAGCGCCCTTCTTCCCGGTGTGGGAACACACGCTTTTAATTTTGAATATGAAATGTCGTACAGGGGGGTACCAATGTTATCCAGACGAACACCTTCAGTTACTAGCTATAGGTCACAAAACTCGTCAAGATTTAACTAATGAAAAAATAACTACAAGTCCAAACCAATAAAATAAATATTCATCAAACATTTGAAATATTAGTATTTTCCCACTAGCATAGTATTTTATGAAAAGAAAGTGTAAACAATGATGGACAACAATTCTACTAATATCAACAAAACGAATACCTACCTCTCACCTCAAATCACTGAACTAAGAAAAGAACCAAGGCATATGTTGTTAGAAATCAAGGTCCAATCTTAGGACAGAACAAACATGTATCGTTGCGAATAAACAGCAGCTTGAATTTAAACATATTTGTTTGCACTGATATTTAATCTTGTTTGTGGATCCGTTGTGGTCGTGCTCGGATGGTAGTTGGATTTACAATTACTTATGCAAAACAAAATGTAAGTATCTATCAACACTAACGTTGTGAGTACGAATCCCGCTCAGGGAGGTGTACCCATTATAACATAATGTCAGTGAATTGCGGCAGGTCGGTGGTTTTCTCCGTGTACTTCGGTTTCCTTAACCAATAAAACAAACCGCCACGATATGGCTGAAATATTGTTGAAAGTTGCGTTAAACACCATGATCCTAATCCTCAATCTTGCTTACAATTTAGCAATTTATGTGTTAATTATTGAGATTTTGATAAATGTAAAATACTGACTGATTGTTGTTTAACGTCATTAAGTGAGTCGTATGTCAGCTATTATCATGTCCAGAACAATTTAACCATCAATAAATCTTGTAAGACGGAAATTTAGATTGTCATAGACATAATATTTATATATAATTGATAGGTCGGGAAATTTTGCCTTGCATCGGTCCATCAACGACAACTTGATATGGTAATTACTCATTGGCAGTGGCTGCAAGTTGAATTTACTTACAAAGAGTGTGATATTCGCCATACAAGAGACATTCGTTTGCCTTTCGTCTTAAGAAGATTTAGAAGATACCAAAGGGGTAATCAGAATCCGTAAATCGAAGAAGGACAGACAACACAATGACCAAAAGGACAAACAACGAACTACAAAACATTACACATAAAACTAAAGATCGAATAATCGGGGGTGAACTCAGGTGCTCCGGAAGGGTAGCAGTTCCTGCTCCACCAGTCGTGTTACAATGTGTACTTGATTCGTCCCGTGTCATTAGCGGACGCCCCTTTCGGATGGGTTGTGCATCACAGCAGAGAAATTATAGTCATGTCATATCTACACATGGGGATACCGGTGGTGTTATTGGCATTGACAATTCTTATATGGACCATGAAACTAACGGAATATACCCTATTTTTAGTTCTGATAGCAAATTAAGATATTATAATGTCTTTAATGTTTTGTGAATTTCAACGTCTTTTTCCCTCGAGAGTAAAAGGAATTTTCCAAACTTATGAAAGGTATTGTTATATCTCGTAAGGAAGAACCTTTACGTATATCTTTAGTAAGGAAGAACCTTTACGTATATCTTTAGTAAGGAAGAACCTTTACGTATATCTTTAGTAAGGAAGAACCTTTACGTATATCTTTAGTAAGGAAGAACCTTTACGTATATCTTTAGTAAGGAAGAACCTTTACGTATATCTTTAGTAAGGAAGAACCTTTACGTATATCTTTAGTAAGGAAGAACCTTTACGTATATCTTTAGTAAGGAAGAACCTTTACGTATATCTTTAGTAAGGAAGAACCTTTACGTATATCTTTAGTAAGGAAGAACCTTTACGTATATCTTTAGTAAGGAAGAACCTTTACGTATATCTTTAGTAAGGAAGAACCTTTACGTATATCTTTAGTAAGGAAGAACCTTTACGTATATCTTTAGTAAGGAAGAACCTTTACGTATATCTTTAGTAAGGAAGAACCTTTACGTATATCTTTAGTAAGGAAGAACCTTTACGTATATCTTTAGTAAGGAAGAACCTTTACGTATATCTTTAGTAAGGAAGAACCTTTACGTATATCTTTAGTAAGGAAGAACCTTTACGTATATCTTCAGTAAGGAAGAACCTTTACGTATATCTTCAGTAAGGAAGAACCTTTACGTATATCTTTAGTAAGGAAGAACCTTTACGTATATCTTCAGTAAGGAAGAACCTTTACGTATATCTTTAGTAAGGAAGAACCTTTACGTATATCTTTAGTAAGGACGAACCTTTACGTATATCTTTAGTAAGGAAGAACCTTTACGTATATCTTTAGTAAGGAAGAACCTTTACGTATATCTTTAGTAAGGAAGAACCTTTACGTATATCTTTAGTAAGGAAGAACCTTTACGTATATCTTTAGTAAGGAAGAACCTTTACGTATATCTTTAGTAAGGAAGAACCTTTACGTATATCTTTAGTAAGGAAGAACCTTTACGTATATCTTTAGTAAGGAAGAACCTTTACGTATATCTTTAGTAAGGAAGAACTTTTACGTATATCTTTAGTAAGGAAGAACCTTTACGTATATCTTTAGTAAGGAAGAACCTTTACGTATATCTTTAGTAAGGAAGAACCTTTACGTATATCTTTAGTAAGGAAGAACCTTTACGTATATCTTTAGTAAGGAAGAACCTTTACGTATATCTTTAGTAAGGAAGAACCTTTACGTATATCTTTAGTAAGGAAGAACCTTTACGTATATCTTTAGTAAGGCAGAACCTTTACGTATATCTTTAGTAAGGCAGAACCTTTACGTATATCTTTAGTAAGGAAGAACCTTTACGTATATCTTTAGTAAGGAAGAACCTTTACGTATATCTTTAGTAAGGAAGAACCTTTACGTATATCTTTAGTAAGGAAGAACCTTTACGTATATCTTTAGTAAGGAAGAACCTTTACGTATATCTTTAGTAAGGAAGAACCTTTACGTATATCTTTAGTAAGGAAGAACCTTTACGTATATCTTTAGTAAAGAAGAACCTTTACGTATATCTTTAGTAAGGAAGAACCTTTACGTATATCTTTAGTAAGGAAGAACCTTTACGTATATCTTTAGTAAGGAAGAACCTTTACGTATATCTTTAGTAAGGAAGAACCTTTACGTATATCTTTAGTAAGGAAGAACCTTTACGTATATCTTTAGTAAGGAAGAACCTTTACGTATATATTTAGTAAGGAAGAACCTTTACGTATATCTTTAGTAAGGAAGAACCTTTACGTATATCTTTAGTAAGGAAGAACCTTTACGTATATCTTTAGTAAGGAAGAACCTTTACGTATATCTTTAGTAAGGAAGAACCTTTACGTATATCTTTAGTAAGGAAGAACCTTTACGTATATCTTTAGTAAGGAAGAACCTTTACGTATATCTTTAGTAAGGAAGAACCTTTACGTATATCTTTAGTAAGGAAGAACCTTTACGTATATCTTTAGTAAGGAAGAACCTTTACGTATATCTTTAGTAAGGAAGAACCTTTACGTATATCTTTAGTAAGGAAGAACCTTTACGTATATCTTTAGTAAGGAAGAACCTTTACGTATATCTTTAGTAAGGAAGAACCTTTACGTATATCTTTAGTAAGGACGAACCTTTACGTATATCTTTAGTAAGGACGAACCTTTACGTATATCTTTAGTAAGGACGAACCTTTACGTATATCTTTAGTAAGGACGAACCTTTACGTATATCTTTAGTAAGGAAGAACCTTTACGTATATCTTTAGTAAGGAAGAACCTTTACGTATATCTTTAGTAAGGAAGAACCTTTACGTATATCTTTAGTAAGGAAGAACCTTTACGTATATCTTTAGTAAGGAAGATCCTTTACGTATATCTTTAGTAAGGAAGAACCTTTACGTATATCTTTAGTAAGGAAGAACCTTTACGTATATCTTTAGTAAGGAAGAACCTTTACGTATATCTTTAGTAAGGAAGAACCTTTACGTATATCTTTAGTAAGGAAGAACCGTTACGTATATCTTTAGTAAGGAAGAACCGTTACGTATATCTTTAGTAAGGAAGAACCTTTACGTATATCTTTAGTAAGGAAGAACCTTTACGTATATCTTTAGTAAGGAAGCACCTTTACGTATATCTTTAGTAAGGAAGAACCTTTACGTATATCTTTAGTAAGGAAGAACCTTTACGTATATCTTTAGTAAGGAAGAACCTTTACGTATATCTTTAGTAAGGAAGAACCTTTACGTATATCTTTAGTAAGGAAGAACCTTTACGTATATCTTTAGTAAGGAAGAACCTTTACGTATATCTTTAGTAAGGAAGAACCTTTACGTATATCTTTAGTAAGGAAGAACCTTTACGTATATCTTTAGTAAGGAAGAACCTTTACGTATATCTTTAGTAAGGAAGAACCTTTACGTATATCTTTAGTAAGGAAGAACCTTTACGTATATCTTTAGTAAGGAAGAACCTTTACGTATATCTTTAGTAAGGAAGAACCTTTACGTATATCTTTAGTAAGGAAGAACCTTTACGTATATCTTTAGTAAGGAAGAACCTTTACGTATATCTTTAGTAAGGAAGAACCTTTACGTATATCTTTAGTAAGGAAGAACCTTTACGTATATCTTTAGTAAGGAAGAACCTTTACGTATATCTTTAGTAAGGAAGAACCTTTACGTATATCTTTAGTAAGGAAGAATCTTTACGTATATCTTTAGTAAGGAAGAACCTTTACGTATATCTTTAGTAAGGAAGAACCTTTACGTATATCTTTAGTAAGGAAGAACCTTTACGTATATCTTTAGTAAGGAAGAACCTTTACGTATATCTTTAGTAAGGAAGAACCTTTACGTATATCTTTAGTAAGGAAGAACCTTTACGTATATCTTTAGTAAGGAAGAACCTTTACGTATATCTTTAGTAAGCAATGAACAAAAATAATTATACACTTATTGACTGGTATGAGGGTAATAACAAGTTGTTTGTTCCCTGAGGCATCGACTATTGCGTCAGACAATGGTTTTATTATACCGAAAAGCACAAGAGACCAAGCTGATCGCCATGTTTGTTGTTGTCGTCTGCGAGTTTCGGGATTTTAATTTAGCATAGGAAAAAAATCACTAGAATTTTGAATTTTCATTACCACGTTTCCTCCAATTAATCAAAGGGGATTACAAATTCCACGAAAATATATATTGCGTCTCCGGGAAATAGTCTTTTGGATTAATTCATCACTGAATAGTTCATTACACAATTTTCCAGTTAATAGAATATAAGCATGTCTTTTCAACAGGAATACGTATCTTGAGGTATAATAATCTAGAAAAATTTGCGAGTACATAGTTTTTTTTCAACTGACGTATACATAATTCCAACGTTTAATATGACGAGAAATGACAAATAAGATACCATTACCTGCAGCTGTCTTCTGGGCGGACCAATTCCATTTAAGGAAGAACAGTAAGTCATATTCAACCATAAGAGGAACCAAATATATCATATACTTTGTCCCGTTACATAAAGGTACCGCCAGAGTCGTGGTTTTAAAGGTAGTTGGATTTACACCAACTTATACAATCAGTGCCGCCAGAGTTCGATTCCCGTCGCTGGCGAGGTGATCATAAATAATCTTGATATGTAATATATTAAAGAATTGAAAGAAAATGTGTTATACAGATACTGCTCTAAAAGTGTGGCAGGTCGGTAGATTTCCTCCACCAAGAAAACGACAGCCACTGTGCAACTGAAAAATTGCGTCTAACAGACATGACCTAATCCAATTATGAAAAGAAATATTAAACAGTGAAATCAACACTTATCATCTTAACTCACTGAACACATTACAAGACGACGACAATATATAACGTTGGAAATCCAGATCCTGAATTGGGACATACATAACAATATGGCGGGGTTACACAGATCAACGAGACCACAATAAATGATCATCTGTGATCTGGTACACAGAAGTCATCGATACACACGGTAGGCTTACGTTGCGACAGACAGCGGCTTATTTTTATAAAAACGGTTGTTTTCTGCTACATAGCACTCGGTCAACAAACCGGACATAAATTCGTTACAATGGGTTTTGTGACACTTGGGTTACGAGAGAGTCTATTGGTGAGTTCATTCCCGGTTTTTAGTGGGGTTCGTGTTACTCGATCTTTAGTTTTTATGTGTATGTTTTACAGATGTCTGTTCTTCTCCGATATACGGATTATGAGTACCCCTTTGATATATTCAAACTCTTCATAACCAAAGAAGATATTCGTAACTAAAATACCATCCATCATCATATGACTTTAGGAAACGATACGTAGAAACTAATCAGTATATATTTTTACAATCTGACAAGAATGACAGGGCTAACACAAATATCATTTCTTTCTACAAGCTGTTCCTTAACTTTAATTTGTTTATAAGTGTAATGTTAGATAGCCTCTCGTGTTCATTTACATCCATATCATTTCTTTCTATAAAAAAAATAATTTCAAATTAAAACATTTAATGATGTTGAAACATATTCAATGGTTTTACCCACAAAACTGCCCTTCTTGTGTCGTTTTGCAATTCAAATCTTTAAATACATTTTGTAGATTTTTAAAAAAAAAACAGTGTAATTTCTGTTCAATTATATTTCCAGAAAATGTACGTGGTATTGAATTTGTGTTTACTACTGAATAACCTTTATAGATATTATTCAACGCAGTATTATATCATAAAAAAAACCAATAAAACTTCCGTTGCCAAAAACCTCCCATCGGATACCCTCTGTATATTCGTTGACCCTCTTTTGATGCACTTCTTACTTCTTTATTGATCTTGCCTAATTGAAGAAACATACCGAGAAAACCGAGAGGCATTAATTGTGGTTGTATCTGATGGTTGCTGGAGAACTTATTGTATGATCAATTGTACAGTAGTATTGAAGTCTTACTAATTATGTGATTACGAATAAAGGGAACTATTTTACAAACGGATTGATATTTTTACAAGGTTGTGTATGTTCTAGATTGGTAAGTTGTTTTTTTTTTAATATATTATATTATTGTGTTTTTATTATTATTTTCTATTTCTAATTTCCCACCTTACTTCAAACGGCACTTGTGTTAATAGGAAAGACACTCAATTATACTTTAAACTTTTTTTTCAAAGTATTTTAATATTTTACCAATGTAAATATTTCATTACGCGTTTTCTTTCATTTAAGTTAGCTAAAGATTGGATGACTATTGAATGGTTAAAGATCTATTGTTATATTATTATAAATGTTTATCTAAAGTTATGCTAGCTTTTTGAAGTGTCGTTATAACACCAAACATTTTTTTCATAAAATAAATTGATTAATTCTCGTTTTAAAATCTTTGTTCCACTTAAGTTCACCATTGATTAAAAATAAAGTTACTGTTCTACCAAATAAAACTATACATCTATATACATTGTTATTAGTATCATATATATTTGTTCAACATTATGTGATAAAATTTGTCAGTGACTTGATCCAGGTGGTTTCCCCCACAAATAAAACTGACCGCCACGATATATCTGAAATATTGTTGAAAATGGCGTTAAACACCATAACCCTAACCCTGCCCTCTTTGTGTATATCAAATGCTCCGGACACGTTCTTTTCTGTATCATTTGTTACTCTTTAAAGTAAAATCAGTATGCTTAATTTTCATTTTGTCATAATGTAACAAGCTCCGTTCTAGCTTAGACAACCTAGAAACATTTTGTGTGTCATACCCCCTTTTTTCAGCTTATTATAATTATTAAAATATATTATGCATAGTATGTTTTTTGCTAAGGGTCGTGTAGTTATGTAATTTAATATATATAATTTGTTCACATCACGATATAGCTGAAATACTGTTAACGTTGGCGTTAAACACCAATCAATCAATCAATCAATCAATCAATCAATCAATCAATCAATCAATCAATCAACCAATCAACCAATCAATATATTATGCATATGGTAGAATATCCCCCGAGTGAAACGAGACACGACAGTTGTAAGGGACAACAGAGAATTTAATTTAATAATGCAACACATAATTGCATAGAAAACAGTAAGTAAACTTTCAAAAAGTGGAGATATAATATAAAGTGCACAATGGGTTGGTTTTTCAAAAGATATGAATAACAGTGACTATGTATATCTGGTGAACAGTTTGTAATCTAGTATAAAGGATAACCATTTTGAATATTGCATGCAAATATCAAAGATAACTAACTGCACCAAAGCCAATTTATTCTGGTTTAAATTAATATTATGATTTGACGGAACAAGTTAATTTTCAGTGAGATGATGATGAGGTCCGCTTTGTACTAGACCAACACACGAGTTGGATTTGTATAGTGCTAGTTCACTGAAACGGCAGTCCGCGGATAGACATGTCGCGCCTATCAGACACATTATCCTGATTCCGAGCCACACAGTCTTTGCTCTTTCACCTCAATGTTGCCTGCTTAGCGGAGAAGCAACAAATACTTGCTTTGACCCAATCGGGTCTCGAACCCACGATCTACCACCCTCGAGTCGAGCACGCTAACCATTATACCACCGATCCGGTAAAATGATTGATAAAAATTGAAACAATACAAAGGAAAAAACGGTGAAGCATATAGAAGAATTTGTCAATAAATGGAAATGCTATATTTAATCTAATCACGGCCATTTTAGATAAATAAAGAAATGTAATATGTTTGAGATGTGATCACCATCCAAGGATCACACTGGCCCCGTTTGGTTTACTTGCTCTGGTGTTTCCATAGCAACTTATTTTGCTGAGTGCTACAGTCAATATAGAACGACCGTAATGGTTAGCGTGTTCGCATCTATTGTGGTAGGTCGTGGGTTCGAGTCTCGTTCCTTTCAAACCAAAGATTATAAAATCGATATTTATTTCTTCTCCGCTAAGCATGCAACAATAAGGAGTAAGAGCAAAGACTGGTTGGTTCGGAATCAGGATAACGTGTCAAAATGGAGCGACATGTCTACCTAAAGATTGTTGTTTAAGTGAGCTAGCACTATAACAATCTATCTAACCTTGGAAGTCTTGTACAAAGCGGACATCACCATCTCATCGAATACAACTTGTTCTCTCGTTATTGATATATCCGAAAAATGACTCAAATTAGAGCTAATTGATAAAATCCGTAAATTTATCAAAACAGGAAAATCGGTAATTATTATTTATCATACACAAATGCGTTAATGGCATTCGTGAAATCATGCAAAAAAGTTGACGTGATGATCTACGTACGCATTTTATGAGGAAGAACGAGTGCATGCATTGATATCATGAAATGCAAATATGATTAAAGAAAGAAAGTTTAAACAATGATGGTCAACAAATCCACCAATATCAACAAGATGAATAATCAAACGCCCACCTCAACTCATTCCATATAATAAAAAAACAGGACATATGACTTTGGAAATCCGGATCGCGTCTAGGGACAGGTTTAAAAATAAGGAGGGATTAAAACGGTATGTACCACTTTAGAAATATGCATGTGCTTTGTATATTAGTCAGTAACGGATGCCTATGCAATCAGTGCCTACCACCACTAAAGTTGTGAGCTTAAAACCCACTCATGGTGAGGTCAACTCGATACAACATTATGTGATAAACTTTGTCAGTGACTTGCGGCAGGTATGTGGTTTACACCAGTTACTTCGGTTTCCTCCACTAATAAAACTGACCGCCATGATATAACTGAAATATTGTTGAAAGTGGCGTTAAACACCATAGCCCCTCCCCCAGCAATGGACGTAAATTACACATTAATTAGTCTATGCGAAGAGAGTTGGACTGATGATCGATTTAAATATTCAAAAGTTGATCAGTTTAGGATTCTCGATTCCAATAATCGATAATATAAAAGGTTCATAATCAATGAATGAGATATAAAAAAAAAGAAGTAAATTTTCCTCTATTAATTTTATCTGTATTAAAAGGTCACCCTTTTCCCATTTGTCCTGTCATAGAAAATATCATATGAATTAATACTCTTTTAAGAGGTAATCTGTCTTAAAATACCTCTTTTCTTTATCCCAAAAGTGACCGCTTATTACAGGTTTGACCATAATTTTCAAAACTCCTTGTCTTTGTTTTTCCCATGGTATTGAAGACAGCATATATGTATTCAATACTTGATGAAAATTTGTAATAGGTTTGTGACTTTTAGGTTTTTAATAAACCCAGGGGCGGATCCAGGGAGGCGCAACCGGCGCGCGCCTCCCCTAGAATTGAAAAAAAATATGATTTTGTGGCGTAAAATCGTGATTTTTCACACGAAATACCCCAAACATTTTGGCGCCTCCCTCCGCTCGGCGCAATTAGCGTTTCGGATTATAAACTGATATTCAATCCTGATTTTTTTTATCGGATGCCCAACACTAGTGTCTACATATAAAGCATCTACAGATTTTGCACGCGTTTTTTTCGCATGTACATTATGTGATACTCCTAACAAAATTGTATAAGAACGTTATAATATATTTTTAGCAAAAAATGTAATTTGGACCATCGGACTTTTGTGATCATGGCACTTCTCCCGTGCATCTACATTTCCACGTGAAAGAGATTATATTTAGAAATAGCGAGTCAGAGATAGAATGGCAAATTTATGTAAAATAGCATCAGCTGTGAAGGTCGAGACAAACATTAACACTACTATCAGAGTGAGTCCGACAGTCCATGATCAGACCTTCCGAACTGACGTAGTTGTTTTTATCTGTTACATCATAATACATTTGACGTCACACTGACCGATGACCTTAAGTATCAAAGTCAGTTCGTTGACACTAAAATATTCTCATTAAAATCAAAGGAAATATTTATAAATTACCGATACAAAATATTAAACTTTCCATTTCTGCGTGATGGGGGGGGGGGGGTTATTCTGTTTAAACTTCTACAATATATCTGGTTACTTTCATGCTTGATATTTAACCGTCTATCTGTGATTATGAGTGATCGTAATATGTTATATATTTGTCATCCGTCAAGAATTTGCTACAAATTTAGCCAATGGACAAGTATGTAGCCTTCAATCTAGTGTCATGTCCGGTGATTGACTATTTATGCAGTCTCTCACGAAATACGGTTACAAATCAAACGTCTAATTTTAATTCTGGCCTCGGTCACATGGTCAAACGGAGTAAATATGGCGGAAAGGAATGACAACCCATTCTACGTTGAACAATATGAAATAATGTCGCTTGACAGGCTTGGCATATTAGTATTCATGTAGTACCATGTACCCGTGAATAACAATTCACAATCAGATTAATTAATAAGTTGGTGTTTGTCTGATAAGATCAATTCAAACAATTATTTCTCAATACGAAAATATATCTATTTTGAAAAAAGCGGAAAGGATCAAATTCTAACATCTCAATTAACAAGTGAATAACAGTGATGACAATGGTCATGACAAGACATCAATTTGCCAATGACAATGTTTTTTTTCAATGACTATATTGTTTACTCCTAGCATTAATTCCACCAATATCAACATAACAAACTGCTACCTCTTATTTCAAACAATTGAACACAAAGAAAAAGAGACTATGATATATGCTTTTGGGAATCCAGGTCCTGGTTTAAGACAGGCACACACATGTGGCAGAGCTAAACCGGTTTGTGGGATCCCAACCCTCCTCTCTTGGTAATTGGATTTCTAACGGTAAATAACAAACCTGCGCATTTCCAGTTCCACTGTAAAAGATCACATCACACACTATCACAAAAATGACTGGCAACACTATCATGGCACAAAAGGAACATGTTAAAAGAAAATGGTTAGATCTGGAGGCGGTATTGAGTGGTTAATATATAGCAAATAGTTCATGACCCGAAGTGACATGAACTATTTGCTATATTATACTTTTTATCTAAAATAATGCAGGTACCTGGCCGGTCCATATACGAAAATAGTGACCGACTGCGCTAACAAAGATAAATAGGCAAAATAAAAACGTAAAGTGTAATATTAAAATAAATTTACTCGTAGAAAAGTTGCAACTGATATTTAATATCAATTAGTCATAAGCATCTTAAGAAATTAACATGTTTATGCTATTTTAGACTTTATAGTGTATCATATATTCCTGAAGTCGTGTTTTATTTATTATTGTATTTTATTTATAAATTTATTCGCAAATAAGCCGCCATTAATAAGAAAAATGAATTTGATCAGTGTTTATTTACTTGACTATCGTATATTGAACAAACGATTTTATTTCGAGTTAAAATTTGCATTTGCGTTACAAGTGTCACACACTGAAAGAAACTTCACAAAACAACTAGAGAAATATGTTAATTTATATAATTTAGCGATATAGATAAATATATGTTTTAATTATTCATGATAGACGCTAATTTAATATCATCTGACATCTTACATAACGTTCTCGGATAAACATACTAGAACTGATTAACCCTCTCTCATCCTACACCCACTCACCCCCCTCTCCCTCTCTCTCGAAACATGAATTAGCACTCTCACCTAACACCACTAATCCCCCTTTTCTTTCCGTCTCTCTCTCTCTCTCCCTCTCTCTCTCTCTCTCTCTATCTCGAAACATAAAACACCTTAATGTGAGTAACCTTTGACAGAAATAGATCAGCGTCATTCTAACAGCTTTGTTTACTGCATCAACACAGATATAGCACACTATGTAGAATGATAAAGGTTACCGTTGTGTTTTGTCAGATTTAGTTTTCTTCACATTAATTACGATGACTACCAATGTTGTAAAACGTGCTAATCGTAATAATGGTTCAAGGCGAAAACATATCTTTCTTTACAAATACTCTTAACATTATCGATCTTGCAGAACCTAACACAAAACTTTATAGGATTCAAAAGAGGCAAAATAGACAAAAAATAGTTGAGCAATATGATAATTGTTGCAAAAATACCCCCTCAGAGCTATTGTTAAAATGGCCTCTAATTTTGTTACGATGCTAATTTTTGCATGAGTGATTTTATTCATACAGGTAAATCATACGATAACCTTGTTGAATATAAAGATGATCAAAAATGATGTGAAAATATGCAATTGCTGATCCAGGATGTTTTTAAAAAGGATGATTAATGTTATTTTTGTAGTTTTTAAGAGGCTATTAAATGCTATCCAACCCAACCTTAGCAAGTCAGGTACGTTACCTTGATAGCAAGGCATGTTGTCTGTCCTTAAATATAAGATACTGGTTTTCCAAATTCGGAAGAAAATGAGGAAGTCATCGGAGCTTTCCGCTCGCACTCTTTCGCTTGGTACTCATAAAAAAACAAGCCTCTGATGTTCAATACAGGCTACTTCTATCTATTATATATTTGTTTTTGTAATTGTTTATTTTTAAAAATAGAAAAGTGTTAGATACGAATGAATATCAATACTTACACAATAAATGATAAATACACAAAATAATATATATAAAAAATATTACATTTAGTTGATAGAGTTTTTTTCTATATATTCAAACCCTGAGGATTTTTTTTCCTATATATCCAAACCCTGAAGAATTTGTTTTTATATGTCCAAACCCTGAGGCCATCACTGTGGTATAGGTATACAATATAGTCCGCTGAGATGGATAATCCTTCTGAAAGATGTATAGACTAGGTGCTTGGTACGAATCGAATCCACAACTCCCACTTACGACAGGTACGTTGTGCAAGATAACGCACTCCTTGTACCGGCTCTCTGGCTGATATATCAGGACATAGGGCTGATAAAGGATCTGATATGAAAAAGACCATGTGATAATCTCTATATCCTCTTTCTCTATATGATCCCATTCAAAATTTCTACCTCAAAGTAAATCCCATTCAATTTGTTTACCTAAATGATTTCTTCGTTTGGTAACTAGTTCTCGTCATGAATTTACTACCCACAGACGTTAAACAACAATATACCAGTCAATAAATCAAACAAACTTATATACAGTTCAGTCCTGTTATAATAAACTCGGTTATATAATACAGACTACTTATCACCATCAATTCTTTTGAGTATATAGCAGGTCTGGTTATAGTGAAGTTCGATTAAAATGAAAGGATTTTATCCCCCAAACAATAATTATAAAACAAAAACAAACAACCACTCTATGTCGACTAGAATATATATACATGATAAGAATGTGAAAATTGTGTCCGAGTCATATCGGACGCACTAATTCCATATCGTATGTGTAAAAGGCATGATAAACAGTATTCCTTATTACATTCACGATAACTGTTATTGTAGAACATAATGTTTATGGTAATTGGAACGATGAATATTAACTATATGATTGTTCTGTTTTATCAGCTGATTAACGATAGTGAAAACCTCACTAGTGTGTGATTAAAAATTAAAGGTTAAATGATATTTTTATTATGAAATGAAAGGCTACTATTGATTTTGAAAGACTGATTATATATGCATATTTCTCTTTAACTAGAAGCGAATCTGGGAAGGTGTTTTATTGTTTGTTTATATATGTATTGTCATTGGAGATCAAATTATCACACGGGGACTGAAATCCCGTTAACCGGTTAAACTCCACCACATTTGTTTGCCTGTACCAAGCTAGGACCTGGATTTCCAACGCTATATGTTGTGATCTTTTCTGTGTTCGATTCGTTTGCGGTGAGAGGTAATTGTTTGCTTTGTTGATATTGGTGGAATTGGTGACCATCACTGTTTAAACTGTCATTTCGTAATTCAGAATTTCTTTTAACAGCATACATTCATTTTTAATAGGATTAAAGGTCACATATGCTGTAGGGTTGGCTATGTTGGATCAAAGTATCAATACATACCTTTAGTTTATATTATAGTGGTAAATTGGGTGTTCGAAATATCAAAATATGACCAAAATACCATTAATTTAGAATTCGTCTAAAAAAAATTGAATTGTGTTAGGACGTAGGATTGAAGAAACAAAATGGGGGTATTCAGACGCCGCCAATGGAAGAATAATAGACAATAAAATGATCAAAAGAAAGATGCCAAAAGAATAGTCCACAACACAATACACCAAAACTAAAAATTTAGCAAAACGAACCATACTAATATCCGGCAATGTACTTGGGTGTTCTGGTAGGGTAAGCAATTCGTCGACCACTAGTGGCACCCGTCGTGTTACTCGTGTTAAATTCCATGTGATAGCTCATATTCGGTGATAAAAAAATGAACGAGGGAAGACATGATTTGACCACGACAAGAGGAGCATTTCTGTTGTCATCTTCCGATAATCAATAGTTAGTTTATTCTATGACATCATTCTTATTGCATTGTGTTACTTTTAGATGTATAGATAGTATTCCAAACCCAATATTATCATCGATGTTGACACACTTGTGTCCTTATATAATTGTACTGATGTCTGACATTTATCTCCAATTCTGCTTTTACATTTTGGTAAAGATTCTACTGCAAAGCAAATTATCCAGCATAGAACAACACAATTATCCAGCATAAGAAGGTAAAACAATTATTGTCAAGCCTAACACATCAAAAGAATTATCCAACCTAAGACAGCAAAACCATTATCCTGCATAACACAACGCACTACTTCAGCTTATTATAGACAATCGGTTACCTAGCATGAAAAGGCAACACAATTGTCCAACATTACAGGGCAAAACAAGTATCCAGCATAAAAAGGCAACACAATTGTCCAGCATTGCAGGGCAAAACAAGTATCCAGCATAATAATACGACAAAACAACTGTCCAGCATAATAACACGACAAAACAATTGTCCAGCATAATAACACTACACAACAATTGTCCAGCATAATAACACGACAAAACAATTGTCCAGCATAATAACACGACAAAACAATTGTCCAGCATAATAACACGACAAAACAATTGTCCAGCATAATAACACGACAAAACAATTATCCAGCATAATAACACGACAAAACAATTGTTCAGCATAATAACACTACACAACAATTGTCCAGCATAATAACACTACACAACAATTGTCCAGCATAATAACACTACAAACAATTGTCCAGCATAATAATACGACAAAACAATTGTCCAGCATAATAACACGACAAAACAATTGTCCAGCATAATAACACGACAAAACAATCGTCCAGCATAATAACACTACACAACAATTGTCCAGCATAATAACACTACACAACAATTGTCCAGCATAATAACACTACACAACAATTGTCCAGCATAATAACACTACACAACAATTGTCCAGCATAATAACACTACAAAGCAATTGTCCAGCATAATAACACTACAAAACAATTGTCCAGCATAATACGGTAAAACAATATTATCCATCATATCACAGCAAATTGATTGTCCAGCATAACGCGAGAAAACAATAATTAATCTGTTCACGGAAATGAATTTCCTACCACAATAGTGCAACACAATTATGATAATGGACAGTTAATATACCCTGTAAGTCGAATGATTGCGATCTGAAAACAGTCCCACTACAAAAATTGGTGTTTTAGTTTAATATTGATCCAATAAATCACGAAAAATACTTGGTTCAAACAAGTTCATTAAAAGTTTTACATATTATGCAGATTATCAGACTAGCATGCATAATCCCAATTTTCATGTAAATCTGATTTAAGTGCATGTTAATTTTCGTCACTAATTATTGTGTCAGTTTGAGTGCATTATAATCTACGTCACTAATTATTGCGTTCGCTTGAGTGCATTATAATCTACGTCACTCACTTAAAGTATTACATTTCACGATAGTTCTAAAATATTACAAACCGTATAATGAGTCAAATAGAACTTCTCTGCCATGATAATTATATGTCTTACTTCTTGACATTTGTTGTACATATCGATATTACCAGAGTAAAAATAATATGGACATTGTGTGTATTCAGGCATGTGTCATATAGGACGTCAATCTATATAGGTTATTGGCGCGAACGATTATATCACCACTCAAAATTAACACAGATTGAATAGATGTTGGTTAACGTCATCTCAAGCAATATCTTAACCGAACTGACAATAATTTTTAATTAAGTTTTTTAATGCAAATGCCCTATGGGAAAAAGAAGTATCACAAAATATAGGTTATTACAAAACGTGGCAAATATTAGTATTGGCATTGACATTAGAAAAGTTTGAGTGGGTGAGTGACTGTTGCTTAACGCCAAATGAGCAATATTTCAGCTATATCATGGTAAGAACAAGTTATATTTCGATGTAATTGAGTTAATCTGATTTTATGCTACAGTATTTCAGCATCATATTATGTTGGGTATATATCTATACCACCACCAACAAGATGCCTCGACAGCCAGCTCTGGTCTTCTTGAACATGCAGGCATATCGTTAATTGTTAAACACAATGGCTATGACATGTCAAAATCATCATATCAATCTAACTTCTGATTTTTAAAATGAATATTTAAAATTTGTCTCGAGACCTATTATACTTTCTTTTCATAATATTATTCTATTTCAGGGGTGTAGGAGCCGGTTGAGGCAATTGCCATGAACCCGCCCATTTGTTTTTAAAAAAAGTAAGAAAACATTTTTTTTCTATGGTACCACTAAGAGCATAAGGAAATGCTTCCAATCAAAATACCATTTTTTGGTTTGATATTTTGGTCGGTTCACTCTTAGACCCCCCCCCCCCAATTTCCGGTCCATTCCTAAAGCTAGCTCCCACTGTCAGGTCCGCCCCAACACCGCTGTATTTGGACAAGGCAATAATATAATTTGATTTTCATTGCTTGCAGAGTAATCATCTAACAGATAAACGTGCAAGTACTATACATCTCATCAAATAGCATCAATGTTCAATTGCTGGCAAGGCAAAACTTAACAGCGGTGACCAAAATGAAAAGTTTCTTTTTAAGTCAAGTACCTTGAAATAAATGACAGCTTAACGGGACAAATTGAGTGCGTTCTGTACTTTAATCAATGTTCATGACGAATAAATTGCAAAAGAGTCGTTCGTTAAACAGTTGATCAAACTGAAGTGTATAATAAATAATTGGTATTTGTCGAGGCATCTATCGTACGTAAACAAGACCGTGTTGTGTAAATTGGCAGCAACTATCGTGGTAAATCAATCTAATTTCAGGGATGTGTAACGCTCTTCACTTTTAACTTATTCAAAATAAATTGCAGTGTAAACCGATAAAGAAGTATGGTATTATTACGTGAATTTTCGATATTTCAATCTATATGATGGAAACCAAATAGGTCTTCTACTGATAAAAATAAAGTTAGAGAATATCGAAGAGGCAATCAAAAAAGGAAAATCCAGAGAAACTGGCAAGATAGAGTGAATAAGACGAAGAAAAACACAGAGAAACTGGCAAGATAGAGTGTATAAGACGAAGAAAAACACAGAGAAACTGGCAAGATAGAGTGTATAAGACGAAGAAAAACACAGAGAAACTGACAAGATAGAGTGTATAAGACGAAGAAAAACACAGAGAAACTGGCAAGATAGAGTGTATAAGACGAAGAAAAACACAGAGAAACTGGCAAGATAGAGTGCATAAGACGAAGAAAAACACAGAGAAACTGGCAAGATAGAGTGTATAAGACGAAGAAAAACACAGAGAAACTGGCAAGATAGAGTGTATAAGACGAAGAAAAACACAGAGAAACTGGCAAGATAGAGTGTATAAGACGAAGAAAAACACAGAGAAACTGGCAAGATAGAGTGTATAAGACGAAGAAAAACACAGAGAAACTGGCAAGATAGAGTGTATAAGACGAAGAAAAACACAGAGAAACTGGCAAGATAGAGTGTATAAGACGAAGAAAAACACAGAGAAACTGGCAAGATAGAGTGTATAAGACGAAGAAAAACACAGAGAAACTGGCAAGATAGAGTGTATAAGACGAAGAAAAACACAGAGAAACTGGCAAGATAGAGTGTATAAGACGAAGAAAAACACAGAGAAACTGGCAAGATAGAGTGTATAAGACGAAGAAAAACACAGAGAAACTGGCAAGATAGAGTGTATAAGACGAAGAAAAACACAGAGAAACTGGCAAGATAGAGTGTATAAGACGAAGAAAAACACAGAGAAACTGGCAAGATAGAGTGTATAAGACGAAGAAAAACACAGAGAAACTGGCAAGATAGAGTGTATAAGACGAAGAAAAACACAGAGAAACTGGCAAGATAGAGTGTATAAGACGAAGAAAAACACAGAGAAACTGGCAAGATAGAGTGTATAAGACGAAGAAAAACAAAGCAAAAATACAACACAGTATGTGTTAGACATCTCCTACAAACAACTGGAGGTAAAGATGAAAGTTTATGGTGGACTTTGCATGCATGGAACGTACTAAATAACCACATTGCTATTAAATTGCTAAAAAAAAGTTTCAATTATTGATTAATTGTTTGTTGCTAAACGTCCAGCGATTAATATTTCATGCATATTCAGGGAGGCGCCGTCGTGGCCGTGATCGTATAGTAGTTGGATTTACAACTATCTATGCAATCAGTGCATATCACCATTAATGTTCTAATATCGAATCTCGATCAGGGCGAGGTGCACAACATTATGTGATAAAGTTTGTCAGTGACTTGCGACAGGTCGGTGGTTTTCACCAGGTCCTCCGGTTTCCTCCATTAATATAACTGACCTCCACGATATAACTGAAATATTGTTGAAAGTGGTGTTAAACACGATCAAACAGCATATTCAGGGCGAGAACAATTTCAACAATATCTAGAAATTACAGAGGGGGGTATCTCGTCGTACGCACCAAATTAGATATTTACCTTATTATTTATATCGTTGTGAATGATTCATACACTCGTTTCATGTTTAAAAATACTATTTCAAACCAAAATTGCAATCAATATTATCGGCACCATGACAAGCCTTACAAAGATTCAAGTAGTTCTGAAGTGTCTAAAATTATTATTATATATATAGATGATAGAATGAAACGTACTTCTCATGTCATGGTTATTCACCTCTTGTAATTATCTAATCTAAAAAGTGTTTAAACGTAACTTTTAACTCAGCATGCATTAAAACCATTGCATGTTCTCAGTACAAAAACAAATGTACTTTGCATTCATAGCTATGCTACATTTCCTGGATTTTGATAAAATAAAAATGAAAATAAAGAAAAATGTTTCAGAAGATAGATGAATATCTTAACCAAATTTTAACAGATCAGTTTGTCAGTTCATGGTATAATGACATTGAAAATTCATCTCGAGGACAATTTTATGGCTCTTTCAAAAAAGACTTTGGATTAGAAAATTATTTAGTGAGATTAAACGAGAAAACTAGAATTTGGATGACAAAATTAAGGGCGTCAAATTTACGAATTCCAATAGAAACTGGGCGGTGGTATAATATTCCTAAAGATGAGAGGTTTTGTACTTTGTGTGGACAATCAATTGGTGATGAGTTCCACTTGTTATTTGTTTGTTGTAATAAATATTTAGTAAACATGAGACGTATATATTTACCTAGGTATTATGTTACTTATCCTAGTATTGTTAAAATGAATGGTCTCCTATCTTTTTGTAATGTAGAAGTTTATAAAAGGTTATCATTGTTCATAAAGAAAATTGCTGGTATGTTTTAATGTTTTTGATAATATATGATCATTTCGCCATGTAACACTGTATATATGTTATGTCCTCATGTAATACATTTATGTGTCTGAGTGTTATCAATAAAATCTTGTAATAAACCAATACATCTATATACTAGATGTGTATTCCAAATAAAATATTTTCAGTATTGGCAAAACCTGAAGATTGTAAAGAAGAAACGTTAAAAATGTTTTAGAGTACACATCCCAAAAGACAAATGAGTGCTTGTTGTTTGCGTAATGCCAAAGAAGAAAAGTTTCAGACATGCTATGGCGAAACAAGCTAATATTTGATGATATCAATAATGATGCCTGGTATATACTACATTTGTAACACGGTTGATCAGAATTGTAATATGTTAACTCACTGCACTAGCAGTTCGCATATAAAGACATATCATTCCAATTCACACACATTATTCCAAGTCAATTGTTACTGGTTAATGAGGGGCCGTCGTGCTCGTGAGCGTATGGCAGTTGGATTGTTAACTACCTATGCAATCAGTACCTATCACCACTGATATTGTGAGTTCGAATCTCGATCAGGGCGAGGTGTACAACATTATGTGATAAAGTTGGTCAGTGACTTGCGACAGGTCGGCGGTTTTCTCCGGGTACTCCGGTTCCCTCCACCAATAAAACTGACTTCCAAGATATAACTGAAATATTGCTGAAAGTGGCGTTAAACACCATAGAACCAAAACCAAAACCAATCATAAGAAATTAATGGTTTTCGCGGGAGAGCAGAATAAGTAGGTAATCAATGTATTACAATACAATATTGAATATAAGATAGTAGTATAATATGGAATGAAATATAAATGAAATATAAATGTACCGATTTAAAAACGATGTTCGGGTCGTCTTTATCTCCAGTTGTTTGTAGGAGGGCGCATGTCTTATTTACGTTATTTGTGTTTGTTTGCGCATAGTGGTGTCCAACAAATATTGTGTTGTGTTCTTGTTTTTGTTTTCTTCGTCTTGTGTACCATATGTTGCCAGTTTCTCTGTGTTGTCCTTTTTTGATTGCCCCTTCCGTATTCTCTAACGTATTTAATTATAGTTGCTGGGTTTACCAACATATTGTCTATATTTCTCTGTCGTTTGTTTGTCCAGGTTCTGATATTATCTATTATCCCCGGCTTGATAAAAATGTCGGCTTTTGATTGGTCGATGACCCGTTGGTACAAAACCCATGCTACCGGCTGGTAGTTACGTAACGTCACTGAGAGTCTTTACCTTGCTATACATGATGTAAAGATGGTGTAAAATATAAACAATCTCAAAGCGCTTTGTATTCAACATGGAGAATGGACGACGTATTTCTTGAAAAAAAAATCAAGCGTCTCAATAAATGCAGAAAAAAACAAACAATATACCAAATTATGTTGAGAGATTTAAAGTTCCTACGGTATTGATGGTCATGTTTAACATGTAGTGTAACATTTTGTTGATTCGAGCTACACATGAAACGTTGATTTTGCTGTCATGTTGTGTCTTTATAGAAATGGTCAATTGTTTGAATATAATCATTTTAAAATCATTTCTCATTATTGTATTCACATCAATTCTTCATTTGTTTTATCGTACTATAATACCACCCACAATATGTACCACGCATATTTTTTTTATCAATAGAATTCTCGATCCTATTACTAGTGACGTCATGAATAATGTAACGCTATCAACGTGACAATACGCGCCAAATACAAGAAATTAAATTACAACAAAATAAGACCAAAAAAACGTTAAAAATGATTAGCTGTAGGGTGATACCAAAGGTATCTCCCTACACTTTATCGAAATTCACCCAAATTTTCACATGAGCTATGGCATTTTACTCCGCAAGTACAAAAACGTCATGATTATGTTATAAAAAGAACAAGAAAATCCATTAAAAATCAGTTTTTGTTTTCAAACCGGGGATAAAATCGTTATCTACGTGTCTACCCGTGGGCATTGAAATTGTACCACCCTTCAGCACCACTGTACAGCCTTCGGCTTCGCCTCAAGCTATACAGAAGTGCTTCAGGGTGGTACAATCTCAATGCCCACGGGTCGACACGTAGATAACTTATATTACCGATGTTCTTTTGCGTATCTGTTTGTCATTTTATGTTTTCCGCTCTCTTGTAGTAACTGTAAGGTAATTAAATTATCTCAGAAATGCTAATGGGATTCGCTTATGGGACCTATTACATCGTAAAACAACAGCAACGCTCTACCAACTAAGATAAAGAAGGTTTCTACTAACACAGCTAGCCTAGCGGACATATTACGGTATATACGACCTTAATTAGATGGAGGCGCATACCCTTGCCCTGTGTAAAAATTGTAGATTCAAAGAATTTTCAGTCTTGCAATTCAATGGAGTCTCATTAACCCTAGTTAGCCACATAGTTACTCGTCAGTAAGAAATCCTATAAATTTTCTGTCAAGGAAATAAATCTTGTGTTACCTTATTAACAAATTCCACAAGATCAGGTCAAATTAATACACTGAATTTTGTAATTGATTTACACCGAAACCTTTAAAGCGATAAATCCCTCTGCATATATCTTATTAGTTCCCTTTGATTTCGACTCCAGGGAATTTAGATATTAATTGTAATAAACGCGTTTGATGTCAACGTTCTCTCACTCTGAGAACTTTATTGACAATATTTTTTCTCTGGAACTTGAATTAAGAAATGGTTTATCATACAAGAAGCTTTCCCAAAGTAGAAATATATAGATATTTTGTGGGTTTAATTAGACAAATGTAAAATAAAATGCTACTTTCAATTCTTGACAGGATATCAAAGTGAAACATCAGTGTAAAAACGTAGATATCTAATTTAGTGTGCACGACGCGTTTCTGGAATAACCTTCATCAGATCAACGTCAAAAGATTGGAAAGCCAAATAACTTTATAATACGCGTTATGGACAAGAAAACTAAAGGACCTAAACAGGATAGCCAAACTCTGCTATTTCTGAAGCAGACACAAATTTCAGTTTACAGTTAATGTTATAGTAATAACATTATTTAGGAACTGTACTTTTAAATAATAAATAAATATATAATAAACCATGTCAATGCAAAAACAATGACTACTGCGCGGACGATACGGATTGCAAGCCATGCACAAAGGGGTGTCTATTGGTGGCGCGAACGGATTAAGTACGCAAAAACGTGACGTAGCTAACGACCAGCCAAAGGATTCTGAGTGTTACAGAGGTTATAACTAAGTAGCGATCCGGAACGAACTAGATATCATCTATGTGCCGTAATGTGCCTGTAGCAGCTCCTATCAACAAAGATTTGAGGGGAATGGTGGTTGGTGACATGGTACAAGATTTAAGTGTTTTTCTTACTCTATCCATAATCTTCACTTTTGCTTGCGTCCATCAAAATATACCCATCATAATCCAACTGGTTCCCTGAAGCATTGTTTTAGACTTTTATTTCTCTCGTAACGAATACTTATAGTATAACTATTGTTGCATTACGAATACTATCATACATATATTTTTCACTTTTGTTTACCCTAATAAGGCGTTTCAAAAAGAAACTGATTTTTATTACCAGATGCTCAATTATAATTTTCGAGTGTGACGTCATGCAGTGAAATAAACGTTCTTTCACTGGGTGAAATACCGGGTTTTTCTTTCTTTAGGAAATCTCTGTATTTCAAGGGCATCTATGTAATAAAATGGAACTACTTTACTTGACAATCAATGAATCAACATACCAAAGCTGAGGAACATTATCATCAATATCTCAAATCATTGATTCATCATTATAAAAATTGATTGATTGATTGTCACTTAAAGCAATCTATATTTAAGACAGGAACACGATTACAAACCATAAATCATATTGGTAAATATATGGCACCGGGGTCGTTTAATGGGCGGAAACTTAGATTGCCGTAGCAAACCGAAGGCCTAATGGATAGGCCGGAATATTTTGCCATCAACGACGACTGCTAACAAGGTAATGCGAATTCTCATTAAGAAATGCTGACATTTTCCTTTTTACCTGCAAGGAACGTGACATTTACAATACACTCGTTCACACCTCTTCCTGTGTAGTTGAACTCCAGAGGAGGAAATATGTCATATTTCCATGCCTTGTGGTTCCCACGGGTTCATACTGGAGAAGACGTTCTAAGTTGAAAAACTTGTGTCTTATCCATTTGTTATTATGATTATGAAAAATAACATATGTTTAAACTAAGGGGTCATTTAGATGTAAAACAGTCTGTATAGTATTATATATTTAAACAAAATGCCACTTTTAATTAATATCATTGAATGGTCCATTGTATCGCCCTGTTAAATATTGTAACCATCAGTCTTTGTTCAAAGAAGAATTATATTATGCTTCAAACAGTAATTTCAATGGCTACCTACTAATAAAAACTCACGTAGATATCTAATTTAGTGCGCACGACGCGTTCCTGGAATAACCGTCGATCATAATCAAAAGACCGATAAGCCAAAAATATCTAAAGTTTCTGGGAGTAAGAAAATCAAAGGGTACAATATGGGTAGTCAATATCAGTTATGGTCACTTATAGCCTGAGAGAAGTAAAATCTTACTTTTCGTATAAATTACATTATTTAGTAATGGTAAATTTCAATAATAAATATATCTAATAAATCCTGTCAGTATTTAATGCATTTTGACAATCAAAAAGAAATTTCAACGTCATTGCATATTCACAATTTATGCAATCAGTTTCAAAAGAGAACACATACCGTCACCTAATACACACATGCACGTGTTTTTTGATGCCATCTCATGATACATGCACGTGTTTAAGCTTTCTTTTCATGACGTGTTTTTAGATTATATATAATTATAAAATATAAAATACTTCTCAAGAACATTATTGTACAGTACAGTAGCACGTAGATATTTAATGTTGTGCGTACGACGTGTTTCTCGAATAACCTTCATCAAGTACATCATAGTCAAAAGATTGGAAAACCAAATAATTTAATATATAATATAAGTCACACTTCCAAAATCTAATCTTAACAAATCGTAGGAACAGATACAAAATCGATTACCCTAACATACATATATATGACGACTCACTTTCCTGGCTTGTATACAGGGATTAAACTACATGTAGTTGTATAGGCCTAAGCATACCCTCTTACTCTTAGTGAAATTTTGGGGGCATGCAATTAATTGTCTTCCACATGTAAGTAAAATACCGATCCTCACATATAAATGGGCGAGACGTTGCTTTAGAGAACGCCGAGTCTTAATCTTGAACTTTGTACATAATATATTTAATCTTGGGTTGGTGTGGTTATGGTGTTTAACGTCACTTTCAACAATATTTCAGTTATATCATGGCGGTCAGTTTTATTGGTGGAGGAAACCGGAGTACCTGGAGAGAACCAACGACCTGTCGCAAGTCACTGAAAACTTTATCACATAATGTTGTATCGTGTACACCTCACCATGAACGGCGTTCGAACTCACAACTTTAGTGGTGATAGGCACTGATTACATAGGTGGTTGTAAATCCATCACGTTCACAACGGCCCCCTATTTTAAATCTTCGTAACAAAAACTGTTCATGTGTTTAGTATTAGAGCAGCAGTGAAACTGCCGACGGCCTTCACCCTCATTTAAATTTAATGAAAGGAGGTTATGTAGCTTACATCTAAACAAAATATATTTACATACCTACTTGAATGAAGTAGATGATTACAAATGTCTATTACCTTACAAATGATTTCGTGATAAAGCTAATACACCTACTATTTTGATTACATACAACGCAGTTTTGTGAAAATTAAATCATGGTTTTACGTAATGGAGAGATAACAGATTATCATATATCCTAAGAAGATGATTGATAAAATTAAGAAAATGTTATAAGTATGTCATCAAATGTTCGTTTGAACAAGATTTTCTTCTTCGGTTAGACAGTTCGTCTCCATGATGTAATGATAAGTTCTGCTGGAGATCTGGGTTTGAATCCCACATGTGTACTGACTGATTTCTTATTGCACTGCACAGAAAGCATAACGGAAAAAATTAAGGAAATAATCAAGCGAGCGGCTTGTATTCTTGAACCCGTGTAAACCGTGCGAATTGTGAGCTTCCGTTTCATGAATAATAAACAAAGAAACACATAAAAGAAATAAAAAAAATCAAATAAAAAAAAACAAAAACAAAAACACACAAAACAAAATAAAAACGAAATGTCTGGCACCATTTTTGTAGCAGTATTCAGAAGGTAGTAACTCAATATTGAAGCAATCACATTATAATGGACATCTAGACTTGTTTTATGCTTGTATACATTAAATTAAAGCAAAGTTAATATGTAGTTATTCACTTCAAAGCAATTTGTAATAAAAATAGTGTATTGTCATATTCATATTCGTATTGTTGTGTTAGGCTACAATTCCACATATTTTTCAAACAAAATTCAAAAAGGTAAAATATGCTACTCCGAGGAACAAGTGATCAGTATGCTGGAGTTCCTCATCGATAACATATTTGTCTCCTTTGGAGGGACACTGTTTCAGCAGGTCGTCGGCATACCAATGGGTACGAATTGTGCCCCTCTTCTAGCCGATTTATTTTCATACTCATATGAGTCGGAGTTTCTTCAAAAGCTTGTAAAAGATAAGAAGATTCATGAGGCTAGAGCCTTTAATTTCACATACAGGTATATTGATGACGTTTTATCTATCAATAATTCTAGATTTGCAGAATTTCTTCCATTGATATATCCTCCAGAGCTGGAAGTTAAAGAGACCACCGATACAGCTTCGTCCGCATCATTTTTGGACTTATACCTCGAATTTGACGACAGTGGTCAACTCAGTACTAAAATTTATGATAAACGGGACGACTTCAATTTTAAAATCATAAATTTTCCAAAAATGTGCAGCAATATACCAGCTTCTCCTGCATATGGTGTTTACATCTCGCAATTGATTCGCTATGCAAAGGCCAGTAGCAATTATTCTGATTTCCTGAAACGTCATCTTCATCTGAGAAACAGGCTACTGGACCAGGGCTATAAAAAGATTCGCCTTATTCGATCTCTTAAAAAGTTTATATTCCGATACCAAGACCTTGTCGAAATATATTCCGTCTCTGCAGAAACGATTATAAGCGATGCATTTTCATATAGTGAAAATGTATAAAGATAAAGAAGTCAAGAAAAATGTCAAGGATATTTTTTTTATCAATGTGTGACGTAAAAATATTTTTGACATTTACGTCACCGAATATGGTACTGCTTTGACAACTATTTTACCTATTTTGTTCCTGTATTTAAATACTGTTATAGTGACAGCCGGAACCTTTGAACCGTAATGAGAGCGGGAGGTTTGGCGCTTTAAAATCTGATTCAACCCACCATTTCTTTATCTTTAGAAATGCCTGTACCAAGTCAGGGTCATTACAGTTTTCACAGTTTTCCGGTTGTTGACTGATTTTGTCTGTTTATATAATTATGAGTTTTGATTTTCCCTTTGTAAGATTTTTCGGAGTTCGGTAATTTTGTTATTACCCTTATTTACGAGGAACACGACCGCTGCTACTAGTGGAACAAGACATGAATACCCTTCTGAGGCACTGGAGTTCTCCCAGCATTTTATTGTAGCTTAGTGTTGCACAATTTTTAGTGTACTGTATATATATTTTTGTGGACCATTGTTTGTCGTTTTGTACTTTTTGCATTGGCCATTGTATTGTCTGTGTTCCGAGTTATGGCTTAAGATTCCCTTTTTGGTATAATTTCTACCGTATTGGTGGTGTAATAGTTAGCGTATTCGTGTCGAGTGTTGTAGATCGTGGTTTCGAACCCTGGTAGGATCAAACTAAATACTATTGCTGCTTCTCCACTGAGCACGCATCATTAAGGAGAAAGAGCAAATACTTGTTGTGGAATCAGGGTAATGTGACCGTAACATGTCTACCGCGGGCTTGTTTCAGTTAGCCAGCACTATAAATATTCAACTTAGCATGTTGGTGTAGTAATAGATAACATCATCATCAAATTATTTATCCTATTTATTTATTTCAAATTTTACTTAGATTAAATGCTTGGCCTGTTCTTTTCAACATTTAAATACAATACATATATATAATTGTTACATTTATGATTTTGGAAATTAAATTTGAATTTTTAATTCCCATAATGAGAAATAGGTATAATTATTAAGTAGGATGGATTTGCATCCTGTTGTACCTGTCCCAAGCCATGACATGGTTTCCATCTGTATATGTCGTGGTCTTTGTTGTGTTCAATGATGGATTGTTGTTCGGTTTTGTTGATATTGGGACAAATTATTGACCATCACTGTTAAAACTTTCTTTTCATGTTCTACAGTATGCAGGTACCATTTCTAATGATATAGCATACCATACCAATGTAGCAAGCACAATAGGTTCTATATTTTTGTATTCGTGTTTAAAAATCGGAAATTGCAAGAAAATTAGAAAATACCCCATGATCACAAATATCCAACTTCCTTCTAAAATTACAGATAATTTTCAAAATTATCTTTACCTTATTCGAAAATAAGCAAACATTGCGAAAATAAATTTGATATAAATGCATTTGAAACAGTTTCCTAAAACGATTACGTATATATCACAATATTTATTAAATTATAATTATATCTATTTAGTACTTTCCTTTCAGTGATAATGATGGACTACCAATTTCAGTTTTAATCACTATACCATTATATGATGGAGGATATTGACGTCCAATGAGATTTGTAGTATCTTGAACCTTGATTAACTAGCATATTAAAGCTATGGGACTGATATGCTTCTCCCTGGGCGACCAGGAATTTAGTCTAGAAAGGGAAATGCAATTATCTGTAATAGCTAGACAGATGTTACGCAATTATGTTTTCCGACAATGCATCATTAGAAATAAAAATAATATTTAAGAGTGAAGGTTTGATTAAATACAGCTATAAACATAGATTATCTCCTCTCTCTCTCTCTCTCTCTCTCTCCATAAGATTTCTTAGAAAATCTACTTTTGTCCAAAAAAATCGTTGCTTACGAAACGTACCACTCATAAACTACTTGGTATTAGATAGCAGAATAACAGATAATCGAATCGTATACAGGAATGAGCAGTCAGCTAATACAACAAGTGAATACATGGTACACTAATAGCAGCATAGCGAGGATTGTAGTGCATTTAGTTGAAACTTATTAGTCGGATAAATCGTAGCGATCACAAGTTTGCATAAAATTTCTGAGGGGGTAATGAAGGTGTCTAATCACCCTTCATGGAAAATACTTTTTTGCTGATAACAGTCGACGAGAAATAAATTCAGCTAATCATTCTTCACGAATATAAGAGGGTCCGTCGTGGCCGTGATCGCATGGTAGCTTGGATTTACAACTACCCATGCAATCAGTGCCTATCACCACTGATGTGAGTTCGAATCTCGATCAGGGCGAGGTGTACAACATTATATGATAACGTTTGTCAGTGACTTTCGACAGGTCGGTGGTTTTCTCCGGATCCTCCGGTTTCCTCCACCAATAAAAACTGACCGCCACGATATAACTGAAATGTTGTTGAAAGTGGCATTAAACACCGTCAAACAAGCAAAACAAACGAAAATAAGAGACTCAAAATAATTAATAATGGACGTTTTTCTCGTTAATAATGGACATTTTACTCGTCTTACACTCCGGTTTCCTCCACCAATAAAACTGACCGCCACGATTTTACTGAAATATTGTTGAAAGGGGGTTAAACACCATAAAACCAAACCCGTGTTACATCCTCACGAGTGAGGTCTCCTGTTATGATTGATGGTTATAACGAAGAACGTAAAAATAATTTTGAAAACGATTCCCTGGCAATGGCAACATCCAGATTCATGGCAAATAATAAGATTATCAACAAACACGAATCGCGGGGAAAGAAAAATCCACGTTCACGAAGAGTGAAAATAATCCATCACCCCCATATAATTTGTGAGGAAATATACTAATTATAAATATATAGATTCAAATACAGTTCCTCGAGTATAGGTAACAAAAATCGGCTATTCTATTTGGGTTTCGTGCTCCCAAAAACTTTTAAAATTATTTGACTTTCCAACATTTCAACATTGAGATGTCCGATTTAAGAATACGATGTATAAATAAAATTTGCAATGTCATAAAAACACCATTATGGACCGATTCCTGCGACATAATTTCATAGACTTTTATGCATGTGTGATTTCTATTCTAATATATACACATAACCCAGTTATATTATTTTGGAACCGACAGTTTTAAACCGACAACAATGTCTAGCAATTGGTAGTTGCATTTGTTTGTTTGTTTACTTTTTATTATTATGTTTTTTGTTTGTGTTTTTTATTGCGATAAATTAACAGCATCCTGTATTGCTTCGTAGCAGGTAATATTTCATTCCTTTTAGACCGTGCAATTATATGACAGACAATTAAATATAATGACCAATTGGACAACAGCTTTCAGCGTTTTCTCGCTTTTTTCATACTTCTAGATTTGGAATGTGCGTGGCTGATTAGTCAGTTGAAAATATGACCTTCTGACATGATCCTATACTGGATTTCCTTAGACGTTATAGCTTACAAAAGATTCAACAAATATCTAAGTTTAATTAGATTGGCCAATTATCAGATTATCTTGCAATATTTCATTAGATGTTCAATGTCTAGCGGTTGTTAATTATGAAAATGTCATTTTCAAACAAATCAAAATACGAGAAATGTCTGTGTACCAAGAGTACTTCCGTATTGTAAAGGTCAATGATCAAAATACAGGAAGTAAAAGAATGATGAATTTCAAGACTAAATGGGGACAGAAATAACAATTGCTAATGTAATAGACAAATATGAGGACAGTTTGTAATAAGTTAAACTCCAGGTTCAAGCTATGTATTCAACCAGAATAAAATGCAAAAAAAAGCAATACATGATAAAACAAAAACAAGTGGCAGAGTTAAGCTAGTTCTACAGTGGGATAATCCAAATAGTCATCATATGATGTTAAACTAGTTCTACAGTGGGATAATCCAAATAGTCATCATATGATGTTAAACTAGTTCTACAGTGGGATAATCCAAATAGCCATCATATGATGTTAAACTAGTTCTACAGTGGGATATTCCTAATAACCATCATATGATGTTAAATTAGTTCTACAGTGGGATAATCCAAATAGTCATCATATGATGTTAAACTAGTTCTACAATGGGATAATCCAAATAGTCATCATATGATGTTAAACTAGTTCTACAATGGGATAATCCAAATAAACATCATATGATGTTAAACTAGTTCTACAATGGGATAATCCAAATAGTCATCATATGATGTTAAACTATTTCTACAGTGGGATAATCCAAATAGTCATCATATGATGTTAAACTAGTTCTACAATGGGATAATCCAAATAGTCATTATATGATGTTAAACTAGTTCTACAATGGGATAATCCAAATAAACATCATATGATGTTAAACTAGTTCTACAATGGGATAATCCAAATAGTCATCATATGATGTTAAACTAGTTCTACAATGGGATAATCCAAATAGTCATCATATGATGTTAAACTAGTTCTACAATGGGATATTCCTAATAACCATCATATGATGTTAAACTAGTTCTACAGTGGGATAATCCAAATAAACATCATATGATGTTAAACTAGTTCTACAGTGGGATATTCCTAATAACCATCATATGATGTTAAATTAGTTCTACAGTGGGATAATCCAAATAGTCATCATATGATGTTAAACTAGTTCTACAATGGGATAATCCAAATAGTCATCATATGATGTTAAACTAGTTCTACAATGGGATAATCCAAATAGTCATCATATGATGTTAAACTAGTTCTACAGTGGGATAATCCAAATAGCCATCATATGATGTTAAACTAGTTCTACAGTGGGATAATCCAAATAGTCATCATATGATGTTAAACTAGTTCTACAGTGGGATATTCCTAATAACCATCACATGATGTTAAACTAGTTCTACAATGGGATAATCCAAATAGTCATCATATGATGTTAAACTAGTTCTACAATGGGATAATCCAAATAAACATCATATGATGTTAAACTAGTTCTACAATGGGATAATCCAAATAGTCATCATATGATGTTAAACTAGTTCTACAGTGGGATAATCCAAATAAACATCATATGATGTTAAACTAGTTCTACAATGGGATAATCCAAATAAACATCATATGATGTTAAACTAGTTCTACAATGGGATAATCCAAATAGTCATCATATGATGTTAAACTAGTTCTACAATAGGATAATCCAAATAGTCATCATATGATGTTAAACTAGTTCTACAATGGGATAATCCAAATAGTCATTATATGATGTTAAACTAGTTCTACAGTGGGATAATCCAAATAGTCATTATATGATGTTAAACTAGTTCTACAATGGGATAATCCAAATAACCATCATATGATGTTAAACTAGTTCTACAGTGGGATAATCCAAATAGTCATCATATGATGTTAAGCTAGTTCTACAATGGGATAATCCAAATAAACATCATATGATGTTAAACTAGTTCTACAATGGGATAATCCAAATAAACATCATATGATGTTAAACTAGTTCTACAATGGGATAATCCAAATAAACATCATATGATGTTAAACTAGTTCTACAATGGGATATTCCTAATAACCATCATATGATGTTAAACTAGTTCTACAGTGGGATAATCCAAATAAACATCATATGATGTTAAACTAGTTCTACAGTGGGATATTCCTAATAACCATCATATGATGTTAAATTAGTTCTACAGTGGGATAATCCAAATAGTCATCATATGATGTTAAACTAGTTCTACAATGGGATAATCCAAATAGTCATCATATGATGTTAAACTAGTTCTACAATGGGATAATCCAAATAAACATCATATGATGTTAAACTAGTTCTACAATGGGATAATCCAAATAGTCATCATATGATGTTAAACTAGTTCTACAGTGGGATAATACAAATAGTCATCATATGATGTTAAACTAGTTCTACAATGGGATAATCCAAATAGTCAGTATATGATGTTAAACTAGTTCTACAATGGGATAATCCAAATAGTCATCATATGATGTTAAGCTAGTTCTACAGTGGGATAATCCAAATAGTCATCATATGATGTTAAATTAGTTCTACAGTGGGATAATCCAAATAGCCATCATATGATGTTAAACTAGTTCTACAGTGGGATAATCCAAATAGTCATCATATGATGTTAAACTAGTTCTACAGTGGGATATTCCTAATAACCATCACATGATGTTAAACTAGTTCTACAATGGGATAATCCAAATAGTCATCATATGATGTTAAACTAGTTCTACAATGGGATAATCCAAATAAACATCATATGATGTTAAACTAGTTCTACAATGGGATAATCCAAATAGTCATCATATGATGTTAAACTAGTTCTACAGTGGGATAATCCAAATAAACATCATATGATGTTAAACTAGTTCTACAATGGGATAATCCAAATAAACATCATATGATGTTAAACTAGTTCTACAATGGGATAATCCAAATAGTCATCATATGATGTTAAACTAGTTCTACAATGGGATAATCCAAATAGTCATCATATGATGTTAAACTAGTTCTACAATGGGATAATCCAAATAGTCATTATATGATGTTAAACTAGTTCTACAGTGGGATAATCCAAATAGTCATTATATGATGTTAAACTAGTTCTACAGTGGGATAATCCAAATAGTCATCATATGATGTTAAGCTAGTTCTACAATGGGATAATCCAAATAACCATCATATGATGTTAAACTAGTTCTACAGTGGGATAATCCAAATAGTCATCATATGATGTTAAGCTAGTTCTACAATGGGATAATCCAAATAAACATCATATGATGTTAAACTAGTTCTACAATGGGATAATCCAAATAAACATCATATGATGTTAAACTAGTTCTACAATGGGATAATCCAAATAAACATCATATGATGTTAAGCTAGTTCTACAATGGGATAATCCAAATAGTCATTATATGATGTTAAACTAGTTCTACAATGGGATAATCCAAATAAACATCATATGATGTTAAACTAGTTCTACAGTGGGATAATCCAAATAGTCATCATATGATGTTAAACTAGTTCTACAATGGGATAATTCAAATAGTCATCATATGATGTTAAACTAGTTCTACAATGGGATAATCCAAATAGTCATTATATGATGTTAAACTAGTTCTACAATGGGATAATCCAAATAAACATCATATGATGTTAAACTAGTTCTACAATGGGATAATCCAAATAACCATCATATGATGTTAAACTAGTTCTACAGTGGGATAATCCAAATAGTCATTATATGATGTTAAACTAGTTCTACAATGGGATAATCCAAATAGTCATTATATGATGTTAAACTAGTTCTACAGTGGGATAATCCAAATAGTCATTATATGATGTTAAACTAGTTCTACAGTGGGATAATCCAAATAGTCATCATATGATGTTAAGCTAGTTCTACAGTGGGATAATCCAAATAAACATCATATGATGTTAAACTAGTTCTACAGTGGGATAATCCTAATAGCCATCATATGATGTTAAACTAGTTCTACAGTGGGATATTCCTAATAACCATATTATGATGTTAAACTAGTTCTACAGTGGGATAATCCAAATAGTCATCATATGATGTTAAACTAGTTCTACAATGGGATAATCCAAATAGTCATCATATGATGTTAAACTAGTTCTACAGTGGGATAATCCAAATAAACATCATATGATGTTAAACTAGTTCTACAGTGGGATAATCCAAATAGTCATCATATGATGTTAAACTAGTTCTACAATGGGATAATCCAAATAGCCATCATATGATGTTAAACTAGTTCTACAGTGGGATAATCCAAATAGTCATCATATGATGTTAAACTAGTTCTACAGTGGGATATTCCTAATAACCATCATATGATGTTAAACTAGTTCTACAGTGGGATAATCCAAATAGTCATCATATGATGTTAAACTAGTTCTACAGTGGGATATTCCTAATAACCATCATATGATGTTAAACTAGTTCTACAGTGGGATAATCCAAATAGTCATCATATGATGTTAAACTAGTTCTACAATGGGATAATCCAAATAAACATCATATGATGTTAAACTAGTTCTACAGTGGGATAATCCAAATAAACATCATATGATGTTAAACTAGTTCTACAGTGGGATAATCCAAATAGTCATCATATGATGTTAAACTAGTTCTACAATGGGATAATCCAAATAGTCATCATATGATGTTAAACTAGTTCTACAATGAGATAATCCAAATAGTCATCATATGATGTTAAACTAGTTCTACAGTGGGATAATCCAAATAAACATCATATGATGTTAAACTAGTTCTACAATGGGATAATCCAAATAAACATCATATGATGTTAAACTAGTTCTACAGTGGGATAATCCTAATAGCCATCATATGATGTTAAACTAGTTCTACAATGGGATAATCCAAATAGTCATCATATGATGTTAAACTAGTTCTACAGTGGGATAATCCTAATAGCCATCATATGATGTTAAACTAGTTCTACAATGGGATAATCCAAATAGTCATCATATGATGTTAAACTAGTTCTACAGTGGGATAATCCAAATAGTCATCATATGATGTTAAACTAGTTCTACAGTGGGATAATCCAAATAACCATCATATGATGTTAAACTAGTTCTACAGTGGGATAATCCAAATAGTCATCATATGATGTTAAACTAGTTCTACAATGGGATAATCCAAATAGTCATATGATGTTAAACTAGTTCTACAGTGGGATTCGTTGTTGGTTATCCTGTTTAGACCCTTTCGTTTTTAACTATTTGACTTTAAATCTCTTGGTTTGAGCGTACCTGATGAAGGTTATTCTAGAAACACGTCGTCCACACTAAATTAGATATCTACGTTTTTATGTAACCCATCCTATATTCTTACATATAAATTTGCATTGTGAACCAATATATAGCGTTTATTATTTAACACCTGTGTGAAATTCTTTTTGTTTGGCAAATTTTAGTAAACGGCCATACCAAAATTATTACAGAAAGGACACAACAATTTAGTAAACGACTATACCAAATAATTCAAATCGTCTAAAATTAATTGCTGAAATCGGCTTAAAATATCTATTTATGCGGGATGAGATTGACCTTAGTTTTAGTAAATTATATCATTTAATAATTATAAATTGGAAATGACCTTGAAGCCAAAGGATTGTTCTATTTTCTAGTCTTTAGTTTCTCGACCGTCTAATAAATAATAAAATCTATCTTCATTTTTATCTTCACTCGTAAAATGTTTTCTAGCAGAACATATCAATGCATTGATCTTGTATTTCAACATCTTGACATACTATGATTTATATTCAGATTTAACAACATATATATTACAGCTGGAATGTTGATGTTTAATGGTTTATTATGAAAGAATGTTTTAAAATATGAAGTACATGTATACTGTTGATATATAATAAAGATATATAATAAATAAAAGTTAGAGAAACCCGAATGAACAATCCAGAGACATCGGCAACATTGGGCACACACGATATAGGACGAGGATAAACAAAAACAAACAACACAACACAGTTGTCATAATTCGTGCACGTGTACCAAAACTTGACTTGTACAATAATACCATCAGCAATGCTATTGTAAAATATACCTCTAATATCAGTTACAGGTCGCTGATACAGTGTGTACGTGTACCAAGACTTGACTTGTACAATAATACCATCAGCAATGCTATTGTAAAATCTACCTCTAATATCAGTTACAGGTCGCTGATACAGTGTGTACGTGTACCAAGACTTGACTTGTACAATAATACCACCAGCAATGCTATTGTAAAATATACCTCTAATAACAGTTACAGGTTGCTGATACAGTGTGTACGCGTACCAAGACTTGACTTGTACAATAATACCATCAGCAATGCTGTTGTAAAATCTACCTCTAATATCAGTTACAGGTCGCTGATACAGTGTGTACGTGTACCAAAACTTGACTTGTACAATAATACCATCAGCAATGCTGTTGTAAAATATACCTCTAATATCAGTTACAGGTCGCTGATACAGTGTGTACGTGTACCAAGACTTGCCTTGTACAATAATACCATCAGCAATGCTATTGTAAAATCTACCTCTAATAACAGTTACAGGTTGCTGATGCAGTGTGCACGTGTACCAAGACTTGACTTGTACAATAATACCATCAGCAATGCTATTGTAAAATCTACCTCTAATATCAGTTACAGGTCGCTGATACAGTGTGTACGTGTACCAAGACTTGACTTGTACAATAATACCACCAGCAATGCTATTGTAAAATCTACCTCTAATAACAGTTACAGGTTGCTGATGCAGTGTGTACGTGTACCAAGACTTGACTTGTACAATAATACCACCAGCAATGCTATTGTAAAATGGGCCTCTAATATCAGTTACGGGTCGCTGATACAGTGTGTACGTGTACCAAGACTTGACTTGTACAATAATACCACCAGCAATGCTATTGTATAATCGGCCTCTAATATCAGTTACAGGTCGCTGATACAGTGTGTACGTGTACCAAGACTTGACTTGTACAATAATACCATCAGCAATGCTATTGTAAAATCTACCTCTAATATCAGTTACAGGTCGCTGATGCAGTGTGTACGTGTACCATGACTTGACCTGTACAATAATACCACCAGCAGTGCTATTGTAAAATCGGCCTCTAATATCAGTTAGAGGTCGCTGATACAGTGTGTACGTGTACCAAGACTTGACTTGTACAATAATACCATCAGCAATGCTATTGTAAAATCTACCTCTAATAACAGTTACAGGTTGCTGATGCAGTGTGTACGTGTACCAAGACTTGACTTGTACAATAATACCATCAGCAATGATATTGTAAAATCTACCTCTAATAACAGTTACAGGTTGCTGATGCAGTGTGTACGTGTACCAAGATTTGACTTGTACAATAATACCATCAGCAATGCTATTGTAAAATCTACCTCTAATATCAGTTACAGGTTGCTGATGCAGTGTGTACGTGTACCAAGACTTGACTTGTACAATAATACCACCAGCAATGCTATTGTAAAATGGGCCTCTAATATCAGTTACAGGTCGTTGATACAGTGTGTACGTGTACCAAGACTTGACTTGTACAATAATACCATCAGCAATGCTATTGTAAAATCTACCTTTAATATCAGTTACAGGTCGCTGATACAGTGTGTACGTGTACCAAGACTTGACTTGTACAATAATACCACCAGCAATGCTATTGTATAATCGGCCTCTAATATCAGTTACAGGTCGCTGATACAGTGCAATGTTTAGTTTTATGTGTATGTTTTGTAGATCGTTGTTTGTCCTTTTGTATTGTTTTCTTTTGGTCATTGTTTTTACTGTTCTTCTTCGATATAGGGATTCTGATTACCTCTTTGGTTTCTTTAAACTCTTCTTGCAGTTCTTTTTATGAACGAGCTTAAGAATTTGACCAATGTTGTAATATAAACAATAGGTAAACTCGTTCACAAACAAAACTGTTCTCACGACATTTTTTATCTTATAAATTATAACAGTATTATTGTACAAATTAGATACATTACTATTGAAACAAAACAAGTGGCCCGTATTCGAATTAACGGGTTTCTTGTTCCGCATTCGCTTCTTTTGTTTCAATAATACTGTATTTTATACATACTGCACTGCGACAAACGATGTTTATTTCTTTTGTTAATATATCGTCAGTATTGCTTACATGCACATGTATATCAACATGTTGGAAACCCAAACATTCAAAATATTCTAGAGTACAAAATTAAAAATGACAAGAACATGCTCAACGAAGATCCAAAGAATGACAAAAAAAGCGCCCATTGTCTATAACAATGTCTTGAGATATTTTGTTGTTGGTAATTTGAGCAAAATTCCTTTATTCACTAGTAGTATTTGATTATCTCCATATCACTGTGAACTGAAATAATGCTAAATTTGGCGTTAAACACCAATCAATCAATCAATCAATCAATTAATATCACTGTGTTAGCTGTGATACGAGGAATATCGGTCAGGTTGCAATTGCAATACAAAGGCAAATAGCGGAGGATATTCTGTTTTAGTAAACAAATGAAAAATTATCACCAATGCAATAAACTTTTCAGCTGTTTTCAACATGATTAATGACGTATGTAGAACCACAAATACCATTCTCCCGTATAATTTCCCCCACATAATCACCAATGATAACTGACAAGGTTATACAACCTGTTTATTCAGTCATAAAAAAAGTGCCGAACTATACATATATTAAGCATTGCATAGACTGTCGCCTGAAAGACTGTCAAGTGATGTCTATTTTCCAAATGTTCCGCAAATGTTTAGATGATCTACGATAATTCATTAAAACTAAGGCTAATTTCCCCCATACATATATTTTATAGGTAACTCTACTCCCCCATACATATATTGTATAGGTAACCCTACTCCCCCATACATATATTTTATAGGTAACCCTACTCCCCCATACATATATTTTATAGGTAACCCTACTCCCCCATACATATATTTTATAGGTAACCCTACTCCCCCATATATATATTTTATAGGTAACCCTACTCCCCCATACATCTATTTAATAGGTAACCCTACTCCCAATACATATATTGTATAGGTAACCCTACTCCCCCATACATATATTTTATAGGTAACCCTACTCCCCCATACATATATTTTAAAGGTAATTCTACTCCCCCATACATATATTGTATAGGTAACCCTACTCCCCCATACATATATTTATAGGTAACCCTACTCCCCCATACATATATTGTATAGGTAACCCTACTCCCCCATTCATATATTTTATAGGTAACCCTACTCCCCATACATATATTTTATAGGTAACCCTACTCCCCCATACATATATTTTATAGGTAACCCTACTCCCCCATACATATATTTTATAGGTAACCCTACTCCCCCATACATATATTATATAGGTAACCCTACTCCCGCATACATATATTTTATAGGTAACCCTACTCTCCCATACATATATTTCATAGGTAACCCTACTCCCCCATACATATATTTTATAGGTTACCCTACTCCCCCATACATATATTTTATAGGTAACCCTACTCCCCCATACATATATTTTATAGGTAACCCTACTCCCCCATACATATATTTTATAGGTAACCCTACTTCCCCATACACATATTTCATAGGTAACCCTACTCCCCCATACATATATTTATAGGTAACCCCACTCCCCCATAGATATATTTATAGGTAACCCTACTCCCCCATACATATATTTTATAGGTAACCCCACTCCCCAATACATATATTTTATAGGTAACCCTTCTCCCCCATACATATATTTCATAGGTAACCCTACTCCCCCATACACATATTATATAGGTAACCCTACTCCCCCATGCATATATTTTATAGGTAACCCTACTCCCCCATATACATATTTTATAGGTAACCCTACTCCCCCATACATATATTTTATAGGTAACCCTACTCCCCCATACATATATTTTATAGGTAACCCTACTCCCCCATACATATATTTTATAGGTTACCCTACTCCCCCATACATATATTTTATAGGTAACCCTACTCCCCCATACATATATTTTATAGGTAACCCTACTCCCCCATACATATATTTTATAGGTAACCCTACTTCCCCATACACATATTTCATAGGTAACCCCACTCCCCCATACATATATTTATAGGTAACCCTACTCCCCCATACATATATTTTATAGGTAACCCTACTTCCCCATACACATATTTTATAGGTAACCCTTCTCCCCCATACATATATTTTATAGGTAACCCCACTCCCCCATACACATATTATATAGGTAACCCTGCTCCCCCATACATATATTTTATAGGTAACCCTACTCCCCCATACATATATTTTATAGGTAACCCTTCTCCCCCATACATATATTTTATAGGTAACCCTACTCCCCCATACACATACTATATAGGTAACCCTACTCCCCCATACATATATTTTATAGGTAACCCTACTCCCCCATATACATATTTTATAGGTAACCCTACTCCCCCATACATATATTTTATAGGTAGCCCAACTCCCCCATACATATATTTTATAGGTAACCCTACTCCCCCATACATATATTTTATAGGTAACCCTACTCCCCCATACATATATTTTATAGGTAACCCTTCTCCCCCATACATATATTTTATAGGTAACCCTACTCCCCCATACATATATTGTATAAGTAACCCTACTCCCCCATACATATATTGCATAGGTAACCCTACTCCCCCATACATATATTTATAGGTAACCCTACTCCCCCATACATATATTTATAGGTAACCCTACTCCCCCATACATATATTTATAGGTAACCCTACTCCCCCATACATATATTTATAGGTAACCCTACTCCCCCATACATGTATTTTATAGGTAACCCTACTCCCCCATACATATATTTTATTGGTAACCCTACTCCCCCATACATATATTATATAGGTAACCCTACTCCCCCATACATATATTTTATAGGTAACCCTACTCCCCCATACACATATTTTATAGGTAACCCTACTCCCCCATACATATATTTTATAGGTAGCCCTACTCCCCCATACATATATTTTATAGGTAACCCTACTCCCCCATACATATATTTTATAGGTAACCCTACCCCCCCATACATATATTTTATAGGTAACCCTACTCCCCCATACATATATTTTATAGGTAACCCTACTCCCCAATACATATATTGTATAAGTAACCCTACTCCCCCATACATATATTGCATAGGTAACCCTACTCCCCCATACATATATTTAAAGGTAACCCTACTCCCCCTTACATATATTTATAGGTAACCCTACTCCCCCATACATATATTTATAGGTAACCCTACTCCCCCATACATATATTTTATAGGTAACCCTACTCCCCCATACATATATTATATAGGTAACCCTACTCCCCCATACATATATTTTATAGGTAACCCTACTCCCCCATACACATATTTTATATGTAACCCTACTCCCCCATACATATATTTTATAGGTAGCCCTACTCCCCCATACATATATTTTATAGGTAACCCTACTCCCCCATACATATATTTTATAGGTAACCCTACTCCCCCATACATATATTTTATAGGTAACCCTACTCCCCCATACATATATTTTATAGGTAACCCTACTCCCCCATACATATATTGTATAAGTAACCCTACTCCCCCATACATATATTGTATAGGTAACCCTACTCCCCCATACATATATTTATAGGTAACCCTACTCCCCCATACATATATTTATAGGTAACCCTACTCCCCCATACATATATTTTATAGGTAACCCTACTCCCCCATACATATATTATATAGGTAACCCTACTCCCCCATACATATATTTTATAGGTAACCCTACTCCCCCATACACATATTTTATATGTAACCCTACTCCCCCATACATATATTTTATAGGTAGCCCTACTCCCCCATACATATATTTTATAGGTAACCCTACTCCCCCATACATATATTTTATAGGTAACCCTACTCCCCCATACATATATTTTATAGGTAACCCTACTCCCCCATACATATATTTTATAGGTATCCCTACTCCCCCATACATATATTGTATAAGTAACCCTACTCCCCCATACATATATTGTATAGGTAACCCTACTCCCCCATACATATATTTATAGGTAACCCTACTCCCCCATACATATAGTTATAGGTAACCCTACTCCCCCATACATATATTTATAGGTAACCCTACTCCCCCATATATATATTTATTGGTAACCCTACTCCCCCATACATATATTTTATTGGTAACCCTACTCCCCCATACATATATTTTATTGGTAACCCTACTCCCCCATACATATATTTTAAAGGTAACCCTACTCCCCCATACATATATTTATAGGTAACCCTACTCCCCCATTAATATATTTTATAGGTGACCCTACTCCCCCATACATATATTTTATAGGTAACCCTACTCCCCCATACATATATTTTATAGGTAACCCTACTCCCCCATACATATATTTATAGGTAACCCTACTCCCCCATACATATATTTTATAGGTAACCCTACTCCCCCATACATATATTTTATAGGTAACCCTACTCTCCCATACATATATTTTATAGGTAACCCTACTCTCCCATACATATATTTTATAGGTAACCCTACTCCCCCATGCATATATTTTATAGGTAACCCTACTCCCCCATACATATATTATATAGGTAACCCTACTCCCCCATGCATATATTTTATAGGTAACCCTACTCCCCCATACATATATTTTATAGGTAACCCTACTCCCCCATACATATATTTTATAGGTAACCCTACTCCCCCATACATATATTTTATAGGTAACCCTACTCCCCCATACATATATTTTATAGGTAACCCTACTCCCCCATACATATATTTTATAGGTAACCCTACTCCCCCATACATATATTTTATAGGTAACCCTACTCCCCCATACATATATTTTATAGGTAACCCTACTCCCCCATACATATATTTTATAGGTAACCCTACTCCCCCATACATATATTTTATAGGTAACCCTACTCCCCCATACATATATTTTATAGGTAACCCTACTCCCCCATACATATATTTTATAGGTAACCCTACTCCCCCATACATATATTTTATAGGTAACCCTACTCCCCCATACATATATTTTATAGGTAACCCTACTCCCCCATACATATATTTTATAGGTAACCCTACTCCCCCATACATATATTTTATAGGTAGCCCTAGTCGATTGTGGCTGTTCTGTTTTAGTCCATATGTTAACTTGCTTCCAAATAATATTAAATTATTTTACTTTCTAATCTTTTGACTATAAGAATACCTGATGAAGGTTATTCCTGATACGCGTCGTGTGCACCAACTTAGATATCTACGTTTTCTTACTACAATAATAAGAGTGGATTTCTTATGCGACTTGAAAATATGTAGATCTACAATGGGTATCCATCTATCAACGTAGAGCAAGATGTTCAAAGTTTCTATACATAAAATTCAAGAAAAGACAGAATGTAACGGAGATTAACACTTGTCGTACCACTGAATATGTAAGGTTCTCCTTTATTCAAAATGACTTTTTCCAATGTTTTACGGTCGCCACTATGACTTGGTTGACCGTTATGGAATATCTGTGTCACAAATTACCACGGATATGTTCCACTTGACGTAAACACTTCCCGGTTCCTGTCTCATTCATGACATATCACCGGGTTTGTAACTAGATTAACACGACGGGTGCCACTAGTGGAAAGGAAACTGCTTACCATTCCGGAGCACATACAGATTATGTACATATTGTTATAATACAGATGTCGAGTGCTACTCAGTAAAAGGGCGATGCCTGATACTCCGGTGTATTATCACTTCATATTTTGTTTTAATAAAAACGTTGGGTTTTTTTCGCTTTTTATCCTATTCTTTTTTTTTCTTTTTTTAAAGTACATGCAGATCGTGTGTTATTTGAAATGAAAATAAAATAGATATAAAATTTAGTGCGCACGACGCATTTCTGGAATAACTTACATCAGGGACGGTGAGAATCAAATACCGTATGTTTATCTATTCATTGAAAGTCACGTATTTTTATTACCGAGAAATTGAGGATAACGGCATTATACTGATTGCTTTATTTACATTGGTTTTTTTATCCAACATTTAATATATTTGATGTAAGTCGATAAATACAAATTGTGGTTTTTGATACCAACATTACATGGCCTCATATTACACAATCAAAGTCTACGTTAACAACACGACCAAGAACTTAGATTCAACGTAAATAATTATAATAATACATATTTATCCCATGTTTATTATATGTTATAATTATTAAAATTATCGTGTATACTGCTGTGTCAGTCATGTCTGAGTACTGGCGCGGGGTTACATAGTTCAACCAACAGAGCCACCTACCGCGTTCCCAGGTTTTGGATATGGGTGCCCGTTCGATGGATATTCAGTTTTAAAACAGAAAGTCTGACCATGTGCTTGAAGATTGCCACGCTTCCTGCACGTTAAAGAATTATTTTTGGTTTATTTCTAAAACGACCAATCAATCAATTGTACCATGGTCTTAATATCATTGTGTAAATAAACGCTAGAGATTACCGAAGGGGCAATCAAAAATGGACAAACCAGATAAAATGGCAATATAGGGTACACAAGTAAGTTGTACAACGTTAATACTGATATTGCGCGCTTAATCGGTTCAAGGTGATTCAAGGAATTGTTCTACAATCATTAATGCATTGGTGCTTCTCCGTCAAGCATAGGTGACATGAGCTGATTATGGCTATTCTGTTTAGGCCCTATGGTTTACTTGACATGAGCTGATTATGGCTATTCTGTTTAGGCCCTTTGGTTTACTTGACATGAGCTGATTATGGCTATTCTGTTTAGGCCCTTTGGTTTACTTGACATGAGCTGATTATGGCTATTCTGTTTAGGCCCTTTGGTTTACTTGACATGAGCTGATTATGGCTATTCTGTTTAGGCCCTTTGGTTTACTTGACATGAGCTGATTATGGCTATTCTGTTTAGGCCCTTTGGTTTACTTGACATGAGCTGATTATGGCTTTCTGTTTAGGCCCTTTGGTTTACTTGACATGAGCCGATTATGGCTATTCTGTTTAGGCCCTTTGGTTTACTTGACATGAGCTGATTATGGCTATTCTGTTTAGGCCCTTTGGTTTACTTGACATGAGCTGATTATGGCTATTCTGTTTAGGCCCTTTGGTTTACTTGACATGAGCTGATTATGGCTATTCTGTTTAGGCCCTTTGGTTTACTTGACATGAGCTGATTATGGCTATTCTGTTTAGGCCCTTTGGTTTACTTGACATGAGCTGATTATGGCTATTCTGTTTAGGCCCTTTGGTTTACTTGTTGACAAAGACTTTTGAATTATTTGGCTTTCTCATCTTTTGACCATGAACGTACCTGATGCAGGGAATTCCATTAACGCACAGTGCGCACTAATCTAGATCTACGTTTTATTATTGATGCTGACACACTATACGTCTATTATTGATGCTGACACACTATACGTCTATTATTGATGCTGACACACTATTCGTCTATTATTGATGCTGACACACTATACGTCTATTATTGATGCTGACACACTATACGTCTATTATTGATGCTGACACATTATACATCTATTATTGATGCTGACACACTATACGTTCTATTTGTATGATCTTTACAATAAATGTCAATTCGATGTACAGGGTTTTAGTTTAAACATGTTTTATTTGCTAATTATAGCAAATTAGGATCGGACGCAAGTTTTCCCAACTTATGAAGTGTTCTCCCGAATACAAAAATTTACAATATGTATTAGCATGCACAATGAAATGATATAATATGTATGTAATATGCATAGAGATAAATAAACACACAATGCTTATATACAAAAGCATAGGTAGAGACAATATATGAAAGAAAAGAAAGGAAAATAAATACTTTTGGAGATGTGTCTTGGTTCTTTAAAAATCTTTAGACAATTGTAAATCTTTTGGAGTCTTTAATATATTTAAAATTATCTACAGGGGTCGGTATCCATCATCGCACGAATGACCCAAATCCCTATATATGCTATGCTATATATACATGTAATTACATTTAAAATGCTTGAAGATATATTGTAGAGTGAAGTGAAGTTAACGAAACACTTTATTTTTTATTAAAGTATTGTAGCTTACTAGTAACCGTGTGCATTTTGGGACATTTGTAAAGATATCAGACTTTGAAGTGATCTGGGTAAAATTTCGTTGTTACTGTTCTTGATATAATAGTATAATGGGGATCTGTGTCATTTTGCGCGATGAATGTTACCGGCCTCTGTGATTCGATGGAATTATTAAGATTTCCCCAAGAAATAAACGTTAGAGAAAACAGAAGGGACAATGAAGGATGGACAATGCAGACATTGAGTACATAAGACACAGGACAAAGAAAAACAAAACACCAAAAACACAACACAGAAAACTAAAACGATGAACAACACGGTCCCACCAAAAACACAACACAGAAAACTAAAAAGATGAACAACACGGTCCCACCAAAAACACAACACAGAAAACTAAAACGATGAACAACACGGTCCCACCAAAAACACAACACAGAAAACTAAAACGATGAACAACACGGTCCCACCAAAAACACAACACAGAAAACTAAAACGATGAACAACACGGTCCCACCAAAAACACAACACAGAAAACTAAAACGATGAACAACACGGTCCCACCAAAAACACAACACAGAAAACTAAAAAGATGAACAACACGGTCCCACCAAAAACACAACACAGAAAACTAAAACGATGAACAACACGGTCCCACCAAAAACACAACACAGAAAACTAAAACGATGAACAACACGGTCCCACCAAAAACACAACACAGAAAACTAAAACGATGAACAACACGTCCCACCAAAAACACAACACAGAAAACTAAAACGATGAACAACACGTCCCACCAAAAAAAAAAAAAAAAAAAAAAACTAAAACCATGAACAACACGGTCCCACCAAAAACACAACACAGAAAACTAAAACGATGAACAACACGGTCCCACCAAAAACACAACACAGAAAACTAAAACGATGAACAACACGGACCCACCAAAAACACAACACAGAAAACTAAAACGATGAACAACACGGTCCCACCAAAAACACAACACAGAAAACTAAAACGATGAACAACACGGTCCCACCAAAAACACAACACAGAAAACTAAAAAGATGAACAACACGGTCCCACCAAAAACACAACACAGAAAACTAAAACGATGAACAACACGGTCCCACCAAAAACACAACACAGAAAACTAAAACGATGAACAACACGGTCCCACCAAAAACACAACACAGAAAACTAAAACGATGAACAACACGTCCCACCAAAAAAAAAAAAAAAAAAAAAACTAAAACGATGAACAACACGGTCCCACCAAAAACACAACACAGAAAACTAAAACGATGAACAACACGGTCCCACCAAAAACACAACACAGAAAACTAAAACGATGAACAACACGGTCCCACCAAAAACACAACACAGAAAACTAAAACGATGAACAACACGGACCCACCAAAAACACAACACAGAAAACTAAAACGATGAACAACACGGTCCCACCAAAAACACAACACAGAAAACTAAAACGATAAACAACACGGTCCCACCAAAAACACAACACAGAAAACTAAAACGATGAACAACACGGTCCCACCAAAAAAAAAAAAAAAAAAAAAAAAAACTAAAACGATGAACAACACGGTCCCACCAAAACACAACACAGAAAACTAAAACGATGAACAACACGGTCCCACCAAAATATCCGGGGTGAACCCAAGCTTTGTATTTATTATAGATGTGTACATTCTGTAATTATTCCTAATTCCTGCTTTTGCAGTCTTCTTATATCATACGTACCGAGGAATTAATTATATCTATCTTTTTTTCTTTTCGTGTTTTACCAGGTAATATAATTATATCTTATTGTAATAACCAATTGCCAATCAGTTTTGATTATAACAAGTCTAAATAATTTTATATTTATATTACAGCCAAGTGTTATTGTTTTGTAAATCTTAACTAGGATATACCGATATAACATTTCGTTAACGTCTTTAACCGAGTTTAATCGTTGTGAAGTTCAACTAGGTTATAATATGATAATTATTACTATTATTATATTTATTTATTGCAGTGAGGTACCATTGTTTTGTAAATCTTAACTAGGAAATGCCGATATAGCATTTCGTTAACCGAGTTTAATCGTTTTGAAGTTCAACTAGGTTATATAATATGATAATTATTACTATTATTATATTTATTTATTGCAGTCAATTATCACTGTTTTGTAAATCTTAACTAGGATATACCGATATAACATTTCCTTAACGTCTTTAACCGAGTTTAATATTTTTGAAGTTCAACTAGGTTATATGATATAATAATCATTACTATTATTATATTTATTTATTGCAGTACCATTGTTTTGTAAATCTTAACTAGGATATACCGATATAACATTTCGTTAACCGAGTTTAATCGTTGTTAAGTTCAACTAGGTTATATAATATAATAATTATTACTATTTATTATATTTATTTATTGCAGTCAAGTACCATTGTTTTGTAAATCTGAACTAGGATATACCGATATAGCATTTCTCTAACCGAGTTTAATCGTTGTTAAGTTCAACTAGGTTATATAATATAATAATTATTACTCTTATTATATTTATTTATTGCAGTCAAGTATCATTGTTTTTTGCGAGTGACCTTGAAGAAGAAAACAGGCTTACTTACAACTTCAACCGTATAGATTGGGAAAACTTGGCCAAGTTAATTCGTTGTTGATTTGTGATTAGAGATGTAGAACATAAAACAACTTGTATTCATATCTTTGTTTACTATGCTGTAAGGAGACTGTGGAGTGGTACCTTCGTACATACGGTAAGAAATATTATTGTCTTATATAGTATATTTTAGCATCGTTCGCTTCATTTCATTATTATTGAAGTGTTTGTGTTAAGCCAGGAAAGTTAGTGGTGATGTATGTGTGTTAGAGGTCATGTATTTGTGTGTTAGAGGTCATGTATTTGTGTGTTAGGGGTCATGTATTTGTGTGTTAGAGGTCATGTATTTGTGTGTTAGAGGTCATGTATTTGTGTGTTAGTGGTCATGTATTTGTGTGTTAGAGGTCATGTATTTGTGTGTTAGAGGTCATGTATTTGTGTGTTAGGGGTCATGTATTTGTGTGTTAGAGGTCATGTATTTGTGTGTTAGGGGTCATGTATTTGTGTGTTAGAGGTCATGTATTTGTGTGTTAGGGGTATCGATTTTGCCTTTTTCCACGATTTTTCTATTCAATTTTGGAATTGTTTCGATAATGTGGTATTTTTCTTTGTAATTTATAATATATTGTTATCTACTGTCATTGATATATGTTAATTGGTCACTAGTACAAACATACAAACATGCTGATGAAGATGGGTAGCGACATGGAAAGCTCCAAGCAATGTTATAGTTTTTTTTCACAGTTTGGATATATTGTTATATTGTGTTTACAATGACAACAGCGTTTCGTTATTGGCGAACACTTCAGATCCAATCAAATCATATATTGCAGGATACTCTGATTATATGCTAATTGATTTTTAATTGATGTTGAAGTATCATTGGGTTGTTAACTAGACCCGTACAAACACTTAACTATTATTGTTTTTAAAGTTATTAGGGTTAGTTTTGGGGAGGGGGTGTTGAAAGGAAAAGAAAATAAAATCGAATGAAATGTGCAAAAATAAATAAATAATTCGTTTTAAACGTTAACTTTTTTTTTATAAAACTGATAGAAATTATTGATTTATCATGTAAAAAAAAGGATATTACCGCCGATGATTAGTTGTGTTGGTTTTACTCAATCTTTAGTTTTCTGTTTAGTGTTTTGTCGAACATTGTCCTTTTTCTTTTGGACATTATATTGTAATGTCCTTTGATTTATGGCTTCTGGTTATCCCTTTGAAATCTTCAAACATTTCTTCCAGCATGCCATTTGCCAGATTGGAACACATTTAAGAAATGATCTGGTTCTATATCAAGTACAAGTTTTGGGTTATGTCATTCCTTGGGTTGTATATACTGTAACAGGGTCATGTGGGCTCATACGGTATAACCGATAGAAACAAACTGACAATGTCAACGAATGTGAGAGCTTTACTGATTTACTCAATAATTATTATTATGAAAAACAATGACAGTTTTAAGTTTGAACATTTCAATGTTTAACTAATCTAAGCTCCTAGTCTAGGCTTTTTATTCCGTGCTTAACATCAGAAAAAAATAGCAAAAGTAACAAATTTTAGGGCCTTCTTCCTTTTCTGTAATAGTTAACTTATGTCAATCGTGATATAACGTATTTATTTCATTTGTTGTGAGATGCGCAGAATTAATTATCTAAGTGCCAGGAAGAGTTTAGTTCATCAATATAAAGTTACCAAGGTTAGTGTGGAACACTAACAAATATAAGTTACAGAAGATTTCGACATACATCATCACGGCTCGTCATATCGGAAGTTACAGAAGATTTCGACATACATTATCACGGCTCGTCATATCGGAAGTTACAGAAGATTTCGACATACATTATCACAGCTCGTCATATCAGAATTTACATAAATTTTAGACATACATTATCACAGCTCGTCATATCGGACTCGTCACTATGTGCGCTATAATGTCTGTCTCGACCTTCAAAACTGTTGTTTTTCTATATTTTTCGGTAATTTTGACATTTGTCCTCTAAACTCACCGAGTGATATTGACAGTATCAACGAATTGATCTGATACTGAAAATTATTGGTCAGTGTGACGTCAAGCACATTATGATGTTCCTGATAGAAACACTAACGTTAGATACATAATCACTAGTATCGCAGCTTTTACTGTCGGATTCGATGTGATAATGTCTTTCTCGATCTCGATTATTCTATATTTATCAAAAGACAAGATGTAAATTAATCACTGATATCTGTGTGTAACTATGGGAGGTTATACTGACATCACTGATGTCACCATAACAGATATACGATAATCATACTATCATTGATACTTTTTTTTTTGCATATCTTCCACAAATTGGACTTTTCATCGTACATTGTTCTCCGAATTCCATTCTTTCAAAATTAATGAACGATGGTCTATAGTTATCCACTTGTGTTTAAATATGTCAAGTGGAAACACTAACATTGTTTTGACGTCGGATATGAAATCGAATATTTTACTTAATTGTTAATGTTTAATTGACACTTATATGATGAAAAGTAGGTTGTGATTTCAAGGGAAACCTGATAGATGGTCGTTTTGTATAAAACATTGGATGTTCCGCGGGTAGTGGACATATCTCAATATTTTCTTTGACAATACTAATATTATTATATAATTATCATCAAAAATAATATTATCGCAAATATTATAAATTAAATAATAAATACTATCGATTTTTTGTACATGAACCATAAGCTGTCCTCAAATATTACAAACTTTGACATTATTACAGTTTTAATTTTCATTTGATATTGATGCGGCCAATAACATTTTAATCAAATAAAATGTTTGGTGTCATATATAAATTTGTAAATCGTTACATTTTCATCCATCTGTTTATATTGTTAAATAAACATTAGAGAAAACCGAAGAATGTTCAACCTAGAGAAACTGGCAAACATTGGGAACACAAGACACAGGACGAAGACAAACAAAATAAAAAACACAACATAGAAAACAAGAACGATGAGCAACACGGACCCCACCAAACACCGAGGATGAACCTATCAATCCGCAAAGGGTAAGCAGTTCCTGCTTCTTATAAGACACCCACCATGCTACTGCTAAACTTGTGGAAAGTGGGGTTTGGTAATCAACTCAGGGATTGGGTGTCGTAGCTATAATGCCGTTGACTTCAGGCAACACTCTTGCCCTTCGCACTATTTCAACTGTCTTTACATAATTGACATATACTGTCAATAGGAGGGTAGATTGTGTACCTTTAGTTAGAGAATAATCATAATCCGGTCCTTTTGTCATTCATGACTTGTCACCCGATTTGTAACAAGAGTAGCACGACGGGTGTCACCAGTGAAGCAGAAACTGATGACTCTTCTGGAGTACCTAGTGGGATTTGTTTTCATCAGTCTTAAGTTTTTGTGTAGTGTTTTGTAGATCATTCTTTGTTCCTTTGTCCTTTGCTTGTCATTGCATTGACTCGCCTTCGATTTATGGCTTCTGATTACCTCATTGGTATTTTCAAACTTTCTATTCATTTAGATATGAAAATCATTTAGTAAGCATGACGTGTTTCTGGAATAACCTATAGCAGGTATGCTCATATTCAAAAGATTGAACGCCAAATAACTTAAAGGTCTTTGGGAGCAAGAAAACCAAAAAGGCCTCAAACATAGTAGCGAACATCGGTATAGGTTATCTATGCCTGAAGAAGGTGGACTTTAGCTTCATTATTAATTACATAAACCTATAAAAACAAAATGCAATAGAGCGATTCACCTAGGAGACAACAATGTTTGATGGAAAAATGCCAAGCTAACATTTCAAAATAATCGTCAAAATTCAAATCATAACAAGCAAAACGTCAAATTATTAAGTATTTATTACTTCGTAATATATATATATATATTTGATTAATCACACTTCTACAATATTGAATTGTATCTGGAATTGGTAGTACAAAGTTCAAAAACTAATATTAAGAAAGGTGAAGAAGAAATTTGAGCATAGTTAAAATTAAGTAATTTGAAATAGAGAACGTTACGAAATCCAAACACATGAGTGACTGTTGTTAAACACCGAGAGGGCACATTTCCATCTATATCATATCTAGAAGGAGTTACATCTCGATAAGGTTATGAAGATTTCAAAGTTGCACTAACCCTATACTCTTAATATGCGTTTTATAGTGCTATATTCACTAAAACAATAGTCCGCGGATAGACATGTCGATCTACTCTGAAGACCTTGCTCAAATATAATCTCGTGACCAATTCGAAACATCGTTATCTCGAAAAAACAAAAAAAGCTTGCTTGTTTTACAGACCCAGTGGTATTAAAACAATATGAATCAAGGAGTCTAGCATTGCACGCATAGAATTTCAGAACTTCTGTAGTAAATTGTGTTAATTTTGTACTTTATATGCGTTCTCTATGGACCTAATGAAAACATACCAGCCATACTCTAGAATAATTTAAAGTAATATTGTACTGAGATATGATTGCACTCAATAGTTATATTAAAAAAACGAACGATTGAACTGAAGTTCATGATACAGATTTTACGTCAAAGAGTTGAAAGACGTAAAGCAGGGGTTAAAAATCGAATTAGATATATTTGTTATTGATAATTTAGACTCTATGCTGAGAGACTGAATAATGATGTAATTGACGCGTTACAACACTGTGATTCATCATTCTGTCATGAGTCTGCTGTGAAGTTTAGAGATTAATGCTGAGAATTTTGAGAGATTACACGCTTTCTTTGTTCGGCAGCAGTCGGATACAAAGTTTTGCGTGCAGAAACCTGCCGATTTATTATCAATATGTTTGGCGTCAAAACATTGTCTCCTTAACAACCAGTAAAGGTTTGAAATTTTGCAAATTATACCAATATTGCATTATTCGTATGAAACTGAAACTCGAAGATAATTAAACCGATACCACATTATGTGATAAAGTGTGTTAGTGACTTGCGACACGTCATGGTTTCCTCTGGTACTCCGGTTTCCTCCATCAATAAAACTTACCTCCACGATATAACTGAAATATTGTTGATAGTGGCGTTAAGCTCCACAATTCTCTCTCTCTAAGGTAATTAATCAATTGTGGAAGTCAACAGAAGTTTTAATTAAGACACATGGTAAGTGTCTGTGTTGTCGTGGTAACGATGATTTACTTCGTTCAGTATATTTAATGGACAAAGGCACTTGTATGACCGAGACACCAAAACAGCCAGAATTAACGGACTAGTTATTTATATGACATAGACAATTGATTAATAATGAAGGAAGATTTATAAGAAGTGATATGGATTATACCACTTAGTCTCTTTAATTAAACGTTTCCCTATCAAAACGTAGTAGAAATCATATAAACATGCATTAGAGTCAAAAATACCATTCTCTCTTAACGGCAGATCGATAGTTAAAAATGCTTTCCAAAAGACGGTTTTATTGTGATATTGTTGTAATATTTCTGTTGCATTTTGATAGCAAATATTTATAATTTTATTAAAGAGGGCTTGTGGCTATAAGTTTTGTCGTGGTGGTTAGTTTTATTTGTGGGGGAAATCGGAGTATCCCGAGAAAACCACCGACATGTCACTGACAAACTTTATCACATAATGTTGTATCGAGTACACCTCGCCATGAACGAGTTTTTAACTCACAACTTTTGGGCAGGTAGTTGCAAATCCAACTACCATACGATCACGACCACGACGGACCCACCGGGTTTCCTCCATCAATAAAACTGACCGTCATGATATAGCTGAAAGATAGTTAAAAGTGGTTTTTAAACATCATAAGCCAACCAAACCAACAAAACTGGTCAAAGTAATTTCAAAGTTGTGTGCTGTTCTGCTCCCAATTGTTCTAAAGGTTGATTCTAACAAATAAAAGAGGACAAGATGGATAGGGTAGGGAATTGTTACCTTGTAATGTACCACCAAAAGATCATTAATAACTACAGTGTTTTTAACCAGATGCATTTCTAATGTACATGATTTGTATTGGATGAAATACTTCACATGAAGCGGTGTTTGAGATTACTTCTTTAATAAACCCATTGTTATGTATACTATATTTTCAATATCTCATACGAGACTATTTCAGGTTGGCATCCGGTGGATTAAATCTTAATATTATATCTCTGTACTTGATTTACATTTTAAAGCAGTACAAAATATCATTTGGAAAATTTTTTAAAACGAATGTACTTTATCCCTCAAATTGATTTAATAATTTTAAAAAAAGACACAAACAAATTTGAACTCTATTTTTTTTAAATTATAATTCCAAATTATAAATTGCTTGAAAAAATACAATGTAACTTTAAATATTGCAAAGTTCAAAAATCCTTATGTACCTAGAAATTCAATAAATCTGAAATATACCTTATATTTTGAAAATTCAAAACGAGGAGAGATTCAATTTAACAGTTTGGTATCTTATTTTATTAACGTTTATTTTGTCTTTTAATGAGAAATTAGTTTGTTTGAATATAATTTGAAGATACTCATTTTCTTATCTTATACTATTACCACTACAAACTGAGTAATTTACTGAGTCAATAAACCAATCGCTGCAATTCCTCCGCTAATAAATATAGATCCGTTATCATCTTTGCCGTTGTGTCATGCAGTGAGGCGTAAATTTATCGCTCGAAGCAGACGACATTTTCCAACTGTGATCTTAACTGATGTGTAAAAGAACACGATCTCCCGCCAATTAGCGTCGTTTGTCCTTAACCAACGTTTCCTGTGCCAATCAAGCGTTATTGATAATCTACACGACAAATAAATCATTATTTATTAATTTCATTCTGTAATAATTGATAGACAAATTACAAACAACGTTATTAAAATATTCTTTATCAACTATTCCTGATAGAATCGTTCCAAAAAAGAAAAATGACAGCATTGTTCACAAGTCAACAATATGGTTATCGCATAGATAAAAGATGGAATGGTAATTCAATCAGCAACTTAAAAATAGCATTTCTTACAAATGAGTACGTATTTCATGGTGGCAACTAACTTTTTACATTATACATCAAGGCAATTATTCAGTGATAACACAGCACAGAGCTGTTAGCATTATTATAATAGTAAAAACGAGAACAGTAGTGTTTTTGTAGTAAATCAGAGGAGGTAATTATGGGAAAACAAACAATAGTTTTATGAAATGGAGTAACGATTGGTAAATAAGAAAAGTTTAAAGATACCAAACGGGTAATCAGAAGCCGGAGCACCTGAGTTTACCCCCGGTTTTTAGTGGGGTTCGTGTTACTCGATCTTTAGTTTTATATGTATGTTTTGTAGATCGTTGTTTGTCCTTTTGTACTTTTTCTTTTGGTCATTGTGTTGTCTGTTCTTCTTCAATATACAGATTCTGATTACCCCTTTGGTATCTTCCGGAAGAAGGAAAAACAATACAATGTACATTAGCCAAACGAAATAGTGACACTACACATAAAACTATTATTGAGTAACACACACACCCACTAAATACCGAGAACGAACTCGGGTGTTCTGGAAGGGTGAGCAGAACATATCCTGCTCCACCAGTGGCACAGGATTACATAAATATTGTTCAGTGTCTGTGTATGTCCTTAGTAATATATATTAGAAAAATAGGGCATTATGATTTTTGGAAATAAAAATCATCACGTGCTGCACTTTGATCAATTACAAGTTATCATTTGCTTGCTTTATGCTATTGACAAATGAAATATATTTATTCATACATGTCTCTTGCAATCCTCAAAATTAATGAAGTGCAGTGTAATGTCCAGGCCCACTTTTCGATAGAGAAAAAGATAATAAGTTTATGATTGAATAAAGACCCATTGCACTGTTGCTTGATTTTATTATAATGGCTGAGGATTAGATATACATGTAAATGCAAATGAAAAAGACGGGTACCACTAGTGGAGCAGGAACTGAGTTCATACCCGGTGTTTAGTGGTGTTCGTGTTACTCGATCTTTAGTTGTATGTGTTTGTTTTATAGATTATTGTTTGTCCTTTTGTACTTTTTCTTTTGGCCATTGTGTTTTCTGTCATTTTTCGATATACGGATTCTGATTACCCCTTTGGTATCTTCAAACTCTTCTTAAATCCGCTTTACTTATCTACAGGACATATAAGACATAAAATAACCAATATCCATATCCTTCTAAGATTTCATTTTCAATCTTAGGCCATTTTGTTTCTCTTTTTGTTGTTGTTTACAAATTCTCAATACTTCTGGAAACTGACTGGGTGCTTTTAAATGTACTTTTTAGAATTTTTGTAATATGTAGCGTATCGTCTGAAAGTGATATCATTTAGTAATTTTCACAAAGACCTGTGTCTTTTCTCTAAACATGTAAGATTTAGTTTGAAAAATTAAGTCATCCATTTCATGGTTACCAATGATGTTGCTTTTCATGACCACATTTAAAAACGTGATACATGTTGCTTCTACTCTCGTTGATTGGTATTGTACAACGCATCATTATTATTGTACAGCAACAATCAGAACTCTCTACCCACGGGTATGGACGTAGGTAATTGCTATAATATAATTCACCAACTCCCAGTTTTTGGTGCGATCCCTGTTGCTCATCTTTTTAGTGATCTGTGTTGTGTATTTATGTTTTGTTTGTTCTCGTCCCGAGTCCTGTGTGCCCAATGTTTCCATTCTTGGTTGCGCTTTCGGTTTTCTCTAACGCTCATTTGATACAATGTTTATTTTGTCTTGACAAAGCTTAGCCATGGCAAAAACGTCAAAACAAATGTTGCTGATTTTGTTTTATTTTTAAAGTTCATAACCTTTTTTGAACATTTAACGAATTCCCATTTTTCAGCCAGTGAAACCAATTACTTGCTCGATTAATGCATATTATACGTCAAAACACGTTATTTAACTTTAGTAAATATACAGTCCGACAAAAGTTAAGCACCACCTGACTTGTTGCAATAATATCTTTTCTAATAATGAACTTATTTCAAATCGGTTTGCTGTTTTCGTTACCTGTATACACATACTTACTTACCTGTGAAACAGGTTATTGATCGATTTTTATTTATGTGTATATGACAGGGTGGGTAAAGTGCCACGTGTACTTTTCAACATTTGTGTTTGCGAACGAAAGCTGATTTTTTGTGTGTAGAGCTTTAAGTTTCATTTTCTATTGGTTTGGTATGGTGCGGCGAAAATTAACCATACCAGAAAGGTGGCAAGCTGTTGGCATGCACAACGGTGATTTTAGCCATAGAAGGGTGGCAGACCACTTCAGAGTTAACCATTCCATCATTGTACGACTGATGCAGCGCTTTCGTCAAACGAGGAATGTTACTGACCGTCCAGATGCAGGTAGACCTCGCAAAACGACACCGACAGAGGACCGGCTCATATCCAGACGGGCGCGGCAACGGCCGTTCAGTACAGCTGGTGCACTTCGTGGTAATTTAGTGTTTGGAGGCCACATTAGCACACGCACTGTAATCAGACGCCTCCACCATCAGGGAATGCGAGCGCGACGACCCATAAAACGTCCACTGTTGACATTACGTCATCGCCATGCTCGATTTGACTGGTCACATGATCATTTGGGGTGGACTATTCGCACATGGAGACGGGTCCACTTGTCTGATGAAAGTCGTTTTTTGTTACGCCCTACCGAAAGTCGTGCAAGGGTTTGGCGCCAACGAAACTCTTCATTTCAGGACAACCACATTTTGGGCACAACTGATTTTGGGGGTGGGGGTGTAACTGTCTGTGGTTGTTTTTCCTTTGACTGTAAGTTGGACTTGTACGTTATTGATGGTAATCTGACAGGCCAAAAATACCGTGACAATGTGCCCGCTCCACGCGTAGTCCCCCATTTCGACAATCATGCGTTGGCTGACAGGCCAATGTTCATGGACGACAACGCTAGGCCACATAGAGCCCGAATTGTGCAACATTTTTTACAGCAAGAGGGCTGTTCAGACAATTTCATGGCCTGCGATGTCGCCAGACATGAATCCTATAGAGCATGTATGGGACATTATTGGCCGACAAATTAACCAACGCAATCCAAAATGTCAAAATATTGACGAATTAAGAACTGCTATCTTACAGGAGTGGCAACAGTCCCCCCCCCCCAAGAACGGCTTAGGCGTCTTGTGCGAAGCATGACGAGGCGTGTTACAGAACTTCACAATAAACGCGGTGGATATACTCGTTATTGATTTTTATGCCTTACACATACGCACAATAGATGCATTTAAAAGTTCTTAAAATCTGAAGACTCTACATTTTAATGCAATGTTAAAAACTTCCATCAAAGACAAACTGGTTTTACGTTTTTCCAGCGCCAGTTTTGAACCCCATTTTTGCCACGTCATAGTCACGTCTTTCAGGATGATAAATACTTCGTAGTTTGGTAATATTAGAGCCCTTGGTGTAGTCTTTTAAGAAGTGTAAGAAAAATGGTGATATCTATTTTATTGTTGTAACAATATTGATGAAAAAAAAATATAGGGTGGTGCTTAACTGTCGGAGTGTATGTTATATTGCTTTGAAATGGTAATTAAAATAAAAATATCACACTGTCGGAACAGTTCCAAAATCCAATAGCAAAATCGTTGAAAGAGGCAAATTCTATAACATTTAACACACATAGGTACACAAATGGCTATAAAATACAAAGATTGGCACTTTTTAGGTAATGTAGATAGAAAAAAAGTTTGAAGATACCAGAGGGGTAATTAGAAGCCGTAAATCGAAGGACAGACAACACAATTGCCAAAACAACGATATACAAAAGATAGGTGTGTCTCAAATATGAATATAGCTACTCGATAATTTACATGCAGTGAAAATGGTGAATAGTACATGTCACGTAGCACTTTTGAGTACTAAACTATTATGTCAAGGATTTTTAAGAATCGTCTCATCTTGTCATTCATCTTTCAAAATGTTTTTCGGGAGATATCAACATGTTGGTGAAAAGTATTCGGTCACCTGAGTACAGATGATGACGAAAGGTAGAATTGGTAATTAGAGTTTGGTTCACATGTTATCTAACATTTAAACGATGGTTGATGCCCTCTGCTTTACCTACTAGAATTGATATTATACAACTTCTGTGTCACGAAGATTAAATATATTGTGTAGAATGTTCCAAATTAGTATGTGAGGCTTTGCATTGTACTCGCATTTGGATCTCATCTGAACATTTTCCAGTATGTATTATCGTTAATCAGATAACAGGTAAAAGATAAAAAATGACCTTGAATTTGACATGTTGACCTGTTTTAAGATAAAATCTTAAGAAGACCAATGGTGAAGACCGCAGATGTTTTACGAATCATCGGTTTTTGACATTTATCACCTAAAGTTAGGATTCCGAAGAGAGTTTCATCCCTTTAGGAGTCGTCGAAAAACTATTTTGGTCAAATATTACAAAGTTTCCGTATTGTTTCCTTAGCATTTTTCAATTTTATTTCTTTTTTATATATTATCGTTTTGGAGTTATATAGATGATAAGTGAAAGGTCAAAATATAGGACGAGACCTAGAATTTAACCTTTTGATTGACAGCAAAAGCAAATGTAAAGAAGAACATTATAAAGAAAAATATAGGTAGTTACGGTCGTTATAACTTATGATTTCTGTTGTTGTTTTTTATTACCAATGATGTCTTTCACAGAACCTTTCATTGGGTTATTGTCCTTCCGTGTCATAATATTAATTAATTTTAAACATATTAAAAGAGCAAACTACATTTTCACATCGGAGACACTTTTCTGATGATTTGACTTTTGCTCTATGTATTGTGGTTTCAGAGTTATTTGTATGCCAAATTTTAATGGTCAACCACACCCATGAGCTTTATGTTTATGGTCTTTTTCTATAGTAGTCTTATTTATAACTATCGTTTAGAAAAGCTTCTGATTAACCCTTTGGTATTTTCAAACTCGTTTTATACAACTCCTAAAATTGCGACCTTTTAATTAATCTACAGACTGAACATACAAAGGAAATATCATGTATAAAATGTCTGTTCTCCCACTGAATTGAAGTGAACCACTGTTTGGTGTCGGGCATCACTAAGGAAGTTGAATGGAGCAAATACGTAGCTGATTCGCTAAATTAATCTTTGTATCTTTGATGTATATTCATATAGAATGCTTTAGTGAACCCATCCCTCACAAAAAACAACATAAGAAAAATTTGAAGATACCAAATGTGGTTATTAGAAAAATTCGGACTAAACAAACGACAAATTTCGTTTCTATTAAAGGATGGCTTTGAAGATTTTTAATATATCAGAATATCCAAGTGATATTCACGTTGTAACCGACAGGACATAAACTGTCTTTGGTTGTCTAACATCTGTACTGTAGTGCATTAAACCCATTTTAAAGACTGTAATTTCAATACTGAACCATTGTATACCGAAACTAGACATGATATCACTACAAGTTAGTCATATAATCATGACTGTTGGATTCTGTTTTATATAAAATTTATTAACATTTATCCAAAAAAAAATCATAATCGTCTAAAATCAAATGTTTGTTCAGACTCTGTTCAGTTTCAATATCAATACTGAAATATAAAGCGAAATTTCAATATTAAAAAATATAGCGAAATAACGATTTGATGTGTACATAGCGCACGAGACCTTGAGATGGTTATTGATTTCTTTACCTACATATGAAATTGATTAAATTAATTAACTTAATTTAATTGGCGTATTATATCATCCGCAATTACAATCATCAAAAGGAATACGGAAGTGTCATACTATTGGTTTAAAGTGTCTTAGATTCTGGCATTGCTTTTTTAGAATTGTCTTACTTTATTAAAACTGCATTGGTATTTTAATAGTTAGCGCGTTCGCCTCGAGTGCAATATATTTTTGGTTTGTACCCAAGTTGGATCAAATCAAAGACCATTAGAAAACTATGAAGATACCAAAGACGTAATCAGAAGCCATCAATCGAAGACGGACATAGAATACAATGGCGGAAAGGGAAAAAACGACAAACAGTGACCTACCAAACACTACACAGAAAACTAAATATCGAGCAACACGTACTCACTAAAAACCGATAGTGAACTCAGTTGATTCAGAATGATAGGCAGTTTATGCTCCACATGTTGCTCTCGTGTTACGCGCGAAAGTTATCACAATCCAGTCCTTTCCTCGTGAATTATTGGCGGGTTAGTTGAACTAGTAACACGACGGGTGTCACTACTGGAGCAGGAACTACTAACCCTTCCGGAGCACTCTCACTTCACCACCATTTTGTCGTAGGATTAGTGTTGTTCAATCTTTTATTTTCTCTTGAGTGTGTTGTAGAACATTGTTTGTCTGTTTTCTTTTGGACATTCTATTATAATGTCCTTTTTCGATTTACGACTCCTGGTTATACCTTTCGTATCTTCAAACCTTTCTGCCAACATACCATGCCAGATTGGAACACATTTAAGAAATGTTCTGGTCCAAAATCAAATATAAGTTTTGGTGGTGTCATTCCTTGAGTTTTATAAACAGTTGGTAGCGATATAAATGGGGAATATCTGCCATTTGTATGTCCCATAGCACCATAAGAGGAACCGAATAAATTGTCTAACGATAGTAATACTATGATTAATGCATTTCATTGGGTACATTTAGATGAGGGTCGTCATAGCCGGAACCGTATCAGTGATGTAATGGTTAACCTGCTCGCCTCGAGTGCGATAGATCGTGTGTTCTAATAATAAAATGATAGAATGTGATAAAGATTGTTAGTACTTTATTGAAGGTTGGTGGTTTACACCGGGTACTCCCATTACCTCCACAAATAAAACTGACTGTCGCATTGTTGATGTTGTTAAAGTTGAGTTAAACACTCACAATTTTATTGACTATTGGACACATACAATCTTGTTCAGTTGTTGACATCCCATTACATCCTCATGAAGCGGATATGATCAGAGTTTGTAATAGATTTCCCGCTGACCAGCTAATTGTTTGTCCAGTGACGACAGTGAATTTGATAATTATTCAATATAAACTATGCGGAGTGGTTATTCTTCTGGTCATTGCATTGTACACTCACGGGTCAAAAGTATTTCCCCACAAAGATATTTCCCTATATATTTCATATAAAACCACTTATTTTCATAACATTCTCATGCAGTCATTCCTTAACCGATTTTCATGAAATTTTCACCTTTAATAGTAGAATTATTAGAGTTTATTTTCATATCTTTATATAATTTTTTCGAACTTTTATTTACAAGCATTTATGATTTAAACATAAATGTAAATTCTTGACGTCTCAATTTTATATGATTATAAGATTTGGTGAAAAAATTAAACTTTATTTTTAAATCAATTCTTAAGGGAAAGTAGAAATACAATTATTTGAAATTTATAAGAAGAAGAAACTATATTTATTTCTGCATTTAATACTGAAAATTTCATGAAAATCAGATAAGCAATGACTTCAAGAGAATGTTTTGAAAATAAATGGTTTTATATGAAATATATAGGAAAATATCTTAGTGGGGAAATACTTTTGGCCCATGAGTGTACATGTTGTTTGATGTTATCATCAGTAGGATGTAGTGTTTATGCGGGGGAGAGGAGAACCAAAAGACAAATAAATGAAGATCTGATGTTTTATCAGATTCATTATTCCTCTATAATGCTGTTTTAGAATCCTGCTGGAGACGATGTCAAACGACTTATACAATTATATTAAGGTATCAATCATATCGGATAGTTTTTATGGGTAACACAAATTTATGATTTTGGCAGATAATGCCCCTTTAAATACTAATATCTTACACGAATATAAGCCACGAGAAAAGTCGCACCTTCCAGTCAGCTTGGTTTAACCAGACAAGGGATCGAAACCATGATGAACGCAATCAATGTAAAGCACGCTAACTAACCACTATAACAGAAAGCGTTCAGTTCAGTTTAGGGCATAGACATTACTTTTAAATTATGTCCCTTTCATATATTCTGTCTTTGAGCGTACCTGATGAATGCTATTCCAGAAATGCATAGTGTACACTAAATTAGATATCTACATTTTTATTGCAAACATTAAATTTGGCAAACTGATGGCTTATCTACATCAGACAAACTTAGGTTTCGTTTCGTTTGACTAGTTTTTTTTCTGTCCTCTAGTGCAAGTGTGGGAAACTCAGCTCAAGTTTATAAATAATGAGTGTTTGCTACACCTAATTCATAAACCTTTTATTCTATAGATATCCCGGTATATCTCTGAACTAAATCTTATGTCCACATGTCAGGAGTTACTATGACAACAAGTGAGTGTACTGCTGGCTGGTCGTCATTTTAACGTCGTAGATATACAACATGTGCAGTCTGACCATCCTACTTGGTATCCAAGCTCATTAAAATGTATATTACATGATATATATGATGGTCGGTTTTCCCAGCTGTATGGGAGTCGAGTACCAATACAAATATTATACATACACATATATACAGTCAAACCTGTATATAAAGGCCACTCAAGGGAACCTGAAAATGTGGCCTTTATGAACAGTTGCCTTTCATACACAGATTAGAATTCCATGTATAACTCATTAATGGGAAAAATGAGACTATCATTTATAGAGAGTGATGTGTTATATAGAGGTGTCCTTTAAGGCAGGTTAGTCTTATGTCCAGTGCTCTAGACCACTGTCACATTCGCTATATAAAATATAGCTTCAATAGTCGAAGTGTTACCTTGTCATAGGGATAGAAAAAACACATGTGTTCAAGCGTATGTAGATGGTATATATATATTTATTATTTAACGGCAATCTAACTAAGCAATTTTAATATATTGTATAGGATGACGAAGCATACAATCACAGTATATAAAGTATATTATACAAACGTCTAAGCAAGTGACAACCATACAATATATACACAAAGAAAAATATTAAGCACTCCCTGATATATTAAAACATAATCACATACGAAAGCCCATCACATCACATACGAAAACACATGAAGCACGAAAACACATGACGCACGAAAACACATGACGCACGAAAACACATGACGCACGAAAACACATGACGTACGAAAACACATGACGCACGAAAACACATGACGCACGAAAACACATGACCTACGAAAACACATGACGCACGAAAACACATCACGCACGAAAACACATCACGCACGAAAACACATCACGCACGAAAACACATCATGCACGAAAACACATCACGCACGAAAACACATGACGCACGAAAACACATGACGTACGAAAACACATGACGCACGAAACACATGACGCACGAAAACACATGACGTACGAAAACACATGACGCACGAAAACACATGACGTACGAAAACACATGACGCACGAAAACACATGACGTACGAAAACACATGATGCACGAAAACACATGACGCTCGAAAACACATGACGTACGAAAACACCTGACGCACGAAAACACTTGACGCACGAAAACACATGACGCAAGAAAACACACGACGCACGAAAACACATGACGCACGAAAACACATGACGCACGAAAACACATGACGCACGAAAACACATGACGCACGAAAACACATGACGCACGAAAACACATGACGCACGAAAACACATGACGCACGAAAACACATGACGCACGAAAACACATGACGCACGAAAACACATGACTCACGAAAACACATGACGTACGAAACCACATGACGCACGAAAACACATGACGCACGAAAACACATGACGCACGAAAACACATGACGTACGAAAACACATGACGCACGAAAACACATGATGCTGGAAAACACATGAGTCACGAAAACACATGACGCACGAAAACACATGACGCACGAAAACACATGACGCACGAAAACACATGACGCACGAAAACACATGACGCACGAAAACAAGTGACTCACCAAAACACATGACGTACGAAACCACATGACGCACGAAAACACATGATGCACGAAAACACATGACGCACGAAAACACATGACGTACGAAAATACATGACGCACGAAAACACATGACGCACGAAAACACATGATGCTGGAAAACACATGAGTCACGAAAACACATGACGCACGAAAACACATGACGCACGAAAACACATGACGCACGAAAACACATGACGTACGAAAACACATGACGCACGAAAACACATGACGCACGAAAACACATGACGTACGAAAACACATGATGCACGAAAACACATGACGCACGAAAACACATGACGTACGAAAACACATGACGCACGAAAACACATGACGCACGAAAACACATGACGCACGAAAACACATGACGCACGAAAACACATGACGCACGAAAACACATGACGTACGAAAACACATGACGCACGAAAACACATGACGCACGAAAACACATGACGCACGAAACACATGACGCACGAAAACACATGACGCACGAAAACACATGACGTACGAAAACACATGACGCACGAAAACACATGACGCGCGAAAACACATGACGCACGAAAACACATGACGCACGAAAACACATGACGCACAAAAACACATGACGCACGAAAACACATGACGTACGAAAACACATGACGCACGAAAACTCATGACGCACGAAAACACATGACGCACGAAAACACATGACGCACGAAAACACATGACGCACGAAAACACATGACGTACGAAAACACATGACGCACGAAAATACATGACGCCCGAAAACACATGACGTACGAAAACACATGTCGCACGAAAACACATGACGCACGAAAACACATGACGCACGAAAACACATGACGTACGAAAACACATGACGCACGAAAACGCATGATGCACGAAAACACATGACGCACGAAAACACATGACGCACGAAAATACATGACGCACGAAAACACATGACGCACAAAAATACATGACTCGCGAAAACACATGACGCACGAAAACACATGACGCACCAAAACACATGACGTACGAAAACACATGACGCACCAAAACACATGACGTACGAAAACACATGACGCACCAAAACACATGACGCACCAAAACACATGACGCACCAAAACACATGACGTACGAAAACACATGACGTACGAAAACAAATGACGCACGAAAACACATGACGCACGAAAACACATGACGTACGAAAACACATGACGTACGAAAACACATGACGCACGAAAACACATGACGCACGAAAACACATGATGTACGAAAACACATGACGCACGAAAACACATGACGCACGAAAACACATGACGCACGAAAACAAATGACGAACGAAAACACATCACGCACGAAAACACATCACGCACGAAAACACATGACGAACGAAAACACACGACGCACGAAAACACACGACGCACGAAAACACATGACGCACGAAAACACATGACGCACGAAAGCATATGACGCACGAAAACACATGACGCACGAAAACACATGACGTACGAAAACACATGACGCACGAAAACGCATGACGCACGAAAACACATGACGCACGAAAACACATGACGCACGAAAACACATGACGCACGAAAAAAAAAGGCGCACAAAAATACATGACTCACGAAAACACATGACGCACGAAAACACATGACGCACGAAAACACATGACGCACGAAAACACATGACGCACCAAAACGAATGACGTACGAAAACACATGACGCACCAAAACACATGACGCACCAAAACACATGACGCACCAAAACACATGACGCACCAAAACACATGACGCACCAAAACACACGACGCACCAAAACACATGACGCACCAAAACACATAACGTACGAAAACACATGACGCACGAAAATACATGACGTACGAAAACACATGACGCACGAAAACATATGACGTACGAAAACACATGACGCACGAAAACCCATGAGGCACGAAAACACATGACGCATGAAAACACATGACGCACGAAAACACATGACGCACGAAAACAAATGACGCACTAAAACACATGACGCACGAAAACACATGACGCACGAAAACACATGACGTACGAAAACACATGACGCACGAACACACATGACGGATGAAAGCACATGACGGACGAAAACACATGACGCACGAAAACACATGACGCACGAAAACACATGACGTACGAAAACACATGACGTACGAAAACAGATGACGTACGAAAACACATGACGCACGAAAACACATGACGCACGAAAACACATGAAGCACGAAAACACATGACGCACGAAAACACATGACGCACGAAAATACATGACGTACGAAAACACATGACGCACGAAAACATATGACGTACAAAAACACATGACGCACGAAAACCCATGAGGCACGAAAACACATGACGCATTAAAACACATGACGCACGAAAATACATGACGCACGAAAACACATGACGCACTAAAACACATGACGCACGAAAACACATGAAGCACGAAAACACATGACGTACGAAAACACATGACGCACGAACACACATGACGCACGAAAACACATGACGGACGAAAACACATGACGCACGAAAACACATGACGCACGAAAACACATGACGGACGAAAACACATGACTCACGAAAAAAAATGACGGACGAAAGCACATGACGGACGAAAACACATGACGCACGAAAACACATGACGCACGAAAACACATGACGTACGAAAACACATGACGCACGAACACACATGACGCACGAAAACACATGACGGACGAACACACATGACGCACGAAAACACATGACGCACGAAAACACATGACGGACGAAAACACATGACTCACGAAAACACATGACGGACGAAAGCACATGACGGACGAAAACACATGACGCACGAAAACACATGAAGCACGAAAACACATGACGTACGAAAACACATGACGTACGAAAACACATGACGCACGAAAACACATGACGCACGAAAACACATGACGTACGAAAATACATGACGTACGAAAACACATGACGCACGAAAACACATGACGCTCGAAAACATATGACCTACGAAAACATATGACGCACGAAAACACATGACGCATGAAAACGAATGACGTACGAAAACACATGACGTACGAAAACACATGACACACGAAAACACATGACGCACGAAAACACATGATGTACGAAAACACATGACGCACGAAAACAAATGACGTACGACAACACATGAGGCACGAAAACACATGACGCACGAAAACACATGATGCATGAAAATACATGATGCACGAAAACACATGATGTACGAAAACACATCACGCACGAAAACACATTACGCACGAAAACACATGACGCACGAAAACACATGACGCACGAAAACACATGACGCACGAAAACACATGACGCATGAAAACACATGACGCACGAAAACACATGACGCACGAAAACACATGACGTACGAAAACACATGACGTACGAAAACACATGACGCACGAAAACACATGACGTACGAAAACACATGACGTACGAAAACACATGACGCACGAAAAAAAATGACGCACGAAAACAGATGACGTACGAAAACACATGACGTACGAAAACACATGACGCACGAAAACACATGACGCACGAAAACACATGATGTACGAAAACACATGACGCACGAAAACACATGACGCACGAAAACACATGACGCACCAAAACATATGACGTACGAAAACACATGACGCACCAAAACACATGACGCACCAAAACACATGACGCACCAAAACACACGACGCACCAAAACACATAACGTACGAAAACACATGACGCACGAAAATACATGACGTACGAAAACACATGACGCACGAAAACATATGACGTACGAAAACACATGACGCACGAAAACCCATGAGGCACGAAAACACATGACGCATGAAAACACATGACGCACGAAAACACATGACGCACGAAAACACATGACGCACTATAACACATGACGCACGAAAACACATGACGCACGAAAACATATGACGTTCGAAAACACATGACGCACGAACACACATGACGGACGAAAGCACATGACGGACGAAAACACATGACACACGAAAACACATGACGCACAAAAACACATGACGTACGAAAACACATGACGTACGAAAACAGATGACGTACGAAAACACATGACGCACGAAAACTCATGACGCACGAAAACACATGAAGCACGAAAACACATGACGCACGAAAACACATGACGCACGAAAATACATGACGTACGAAAACACATGACGCACGAAAACATATGACGTACGAAAACACATGACGCACGAAACCCCATGAGGCACGAAAACACATGACGCATGAAAACACATGACGCACGAAAACACATGACGCACGAAAACACATGACGCACTAAAACACATGACGCACGAAAACACATGACGCACGAAAACACATGACCTACGAAAACACATGACGCACGAACACACATGACGCACGAAAACACATGACGGACGAACACACATGACGCACGAAAACACATGACGCACGAAAACACATGACGGACGAAAACACATGACGCACGAACACACATGACGCACGAAAACACATGACGGACGAACACACATGACGCACGAAAACACATGACGGACGAAAGCACATGACGGACGAAAACACATGACGCACGAAAACACATGACGCACGAAAACACATGACGTACGAAAACACATGACGCACTAAAACACATGACGTACGAAAACACATGACGCACGAACACACATGACGCACGAAAACACATGACGGACGAACACACATGACGCACGAAAACACATGACGCACGAAAACACATGACGGACGAAAACACATGACTCACGAAAACACATGACGGACGAAAGCACATGACGGACGAAAACACATGACGCACGAAAACACATGACGCACGAAAACACATGACGTACGAAAACACATGACGCACTAAAACACATGACGTACGAAAACACATGACGCACGAACACACATGACGCACGAAAACACATGACGGACGAACACACATGACGCACGAAAACACATGACGCACGAAAACACATGACGGACGAAAACACATGACTCACGAAAACACATGACGGACGAAAGCACATGACGGACGAAAACACATGACGCACGAAAACACATGAAGCACGAAAACACATGACGTACGAAAACACATGACGTACGAAAACACATGACGCACGAAAACAAATGACGCACGAAAACAAATGACATACAAAAATACATGAGGTACGAAAACACATGACGCACGAAAACACATGACGCTCGAAAACACATGACCTACGAAAACACATGACGCACGAAAACACATGACGCATGAAATCGAATGACGTACGAAAACACATGACGTACGAAAACACATGACACACGAAAACACATGACGCACGAAAACACATGATGTACGAAAACACATGACGCACGAAAACAAATGACGTACGACAACACATGAGGCACGAAAACACATGACGCACGAAAACACATGATGCATGAAAATACATGACGCACGAAAACACATGACGCACGAAAACACATGACGTACGAAAACACATGAGGCATGAAAACACATGACGCACGAAAACACATGACGCACGAAAACACATAAGGCACGAAAACACATGACGCACGAAAACACGTGACGCACGAAAACACATGACGCATGAAAACACATGACGTACGAAAACACATGACGCACGAAAACACATGACGCACGAAAACACATGACGCACGAAAACACATGACGCACGAAAACACAAGACGTACGAAAACACATGACGTACGAAAACACATGACGCACGAAAACACATGACGCATGAAAACACATGACGCACGAAAACACAAGACGTACGAAAACACATGACGTACGAAAACACATGACGCACGAAAACACATGATGTACGAAAACACATGACGCACGAAAACACATGACGCACGAAAACACATGACGCACCAAAACACATGACGCACGAAAACATATGAGGCACGAAAACACATGACGCATGAAAACACATGACGCACGAAAACACATGACGCACGAAAACACATGACGCACTAAAACACATGACGCACGAAAACACATGACGTACGAAAACACATGACGCACGAACACACATGACGCACGAAAACACATGACGGACGAACACACATGACGCACGAAAACACATGACGCACGAAAACACATGACGGACGAAAACACATGACTCACGAAAACACATGACGGACGAAAGCACATGACGGACGAAAACACATGACGCACGAAAACACATGACGCACGAAAACACATGACGTACGAAAACACATGACGCACTAAAACACATGACGTACGAAAACACATGACGCACGAACACACATGACGCACGAAAACACATGACGGACGAACACACATGACGCACGAAAACACATGACGGACGAAAGCACATGACGGACGAAAACACATGACGCACGAAAACACATGAAGCACGAAAACACATGACGCACGAAAACAAATGACGCACGAAAACAAATGACATACAAAAATACATGAGGTACGAAAACACATGACGCACGAAAACACATGACGCTCGAAAACACATGACCTACGAAAACACATGACGCACGAAAACACATGACGCATGAAAACGAATGACGTACGAAAACACATGACGTACGAAAACACATGACACACGAAAACACATGACGCACGAAAACACATGATGTACGAAAACACATGACGCACGAAAACAAATGACGTACGACAACACATGAGGCACGAAAACACATGACGCACGAAAACACATGATGCAAGAAAATACATGACGCACGAAAACACATGATGTACGAAAACACATCACGCACGAAAAAAAAATTACGCACGAAAACACATGACGCACGAAAACACATGACGCACGAAAACACATGACGCACGAAAACACATGACGTACGAAAACACATGAGGCATGAAAACACATGACGCACGAAAACACATGACGCACGAAAACACATAAGGCACGAAAACACATGACGCACGAAAACACATGACGCACGAAAACACATGACGCATGAAAACACATGACGTACGAAAACACATGACGCACGAAAACACATGACGCACGAAAACACATGACGCACGAAAACACATGACGCACGAAAACACAAGACGTACGAAAACACATGACGTACGAAAACACATGACGCACGAAAACACATGACGCATGAAAACACATGACGCACGAAAACACAAGACGTACGAAAACACATGACGTACGAAAACACATGACGCACGAAAACACATGATGTACGAAAACACATGACGCACGAAAACACATGACGCACCAAAACACATGACGTACGAAAAAACATGACGCACCAAAACACATGACGCACCAAAACACATGACGCACCAAAACACACGACGCACCAAAACACATGACGCACGAAAACACATGACGCACAAAAACACATGACGTACGAAAACACATGACGCACGAAAACACATGACGTACGAAAACACATGACGCACGAAAACACATGACGCACGAAAACACATGACGCACGAAAACACATTACGCATGAAAACACATGACGCACGAAAACACATGACGCACGAAAACACATGACGTACGAAAACACATGACGTACGAAAACACATGACGCACGAAAACACATGACGTACGAAAACACATGACGTACGAAAACACATGACGCACGAAAACACATGACGCACGAAAACACATGACGTACGAAAACACATGACGTACGAAAACACATGACGCACGAAAACACATGATGTACGAAAACACATGACGCACGAAAACACATGACGTACGAAAACACATGACGCACGAAAATACATGACGCACGAAAACCCATGAGGCACGAAAACACATGACGCATGAAAACACATGACGCACGAAAACACATGACGCACGAAAACACATGACGCACGAAAACACATGACGCACGAAAACACATGACGTACGAAAACACATGACGCACGAACACACATGACGCACGAAAACACATGACGGACGAACACACATGACGCACGAAAACACATGACGCACGAAAACACATGACGGACGAAAACACATGACTCACGAAAACACATGACGGACGAAAGCACATGACGGACGAAAACACATGACGCACGAAAACACATGACGCACGAAAACACATGACGTACGAAAACACATGACGCATTAAAACACATGACGCACGAAAACACATGACGCACGAAAACACATGACGTACGAAAACACATGACGCACGAACACACATGACGCACGAAAACACATGACGGACGAACACACATGACGTACGAAAACACATGACGCACGAAAACACATGACGGACGAAAACACATGACTCACGAAAACACATGACGGACGAAAGCACATGACGGACGAAAACACATGACGCACGAAAACACATGAAGCACGAAAACACATGACGTACGAAAACACATGACGTACGAAAACACATGACGCACGAAAACACATGACGCACGAAAACACATGACGTACGAAAATACATGACGTACGAAAACACATGACGCACGAAAACACATGACGCTCGAAAACACATGACCTACGAAAACACATGACGCACGAAAACACATGACGCATGAAAACGAATGACGTACGAAAACACATGACGTACGAAAACACATGACACACGAAAACACATGACGCACGAAAACACATGATGTACGAAAACACATGACGCACGAAAACAAATGACGTACGACAACACATGAGGCACGAAAACACATGACGCACGAAAACACATGATGCATGAAAATACATGACGCACGAAAACACATGATGTACGAAAACACATCACGCACGAAAACACATTACGCACGAAAACACATGACGCACGAAAACACATGACGCACGAAAACACATGACGCACGAAAACACATGACGTACGAAAACACATGAGGCATGAAAACACATGACGCACGAAAACACATGACGCACGAAAACACATAAGGCACGAAAACACATGACGCACGAAAACACATGACATACGAAAACACACACCGTGACGATATTATATTACCATAAATTCATTTCTATTCGTGGTATACCAATTTTCGTGGATAGTACCAATCCACTAAATTAAAAATTCTACTAATATATACACAAAGAAAAAAGTTAAGCACCCCTGATATATTAAAACATAATAAGTTACACTAAGTTTAGATTCTAATATTTATATTGATTATAGCAAGAACAATGTTCCATTAAAAAGATGTGCTCACACAGGTGTGACCATTATGTCTAATATCGACTAGTCGTGCACGTGAACCTTGCCTCTCACGCATTACTCAAAATTCAGTATGTTCACGCTTCGAATTTGGGTATTTAAGTCCGATGTTTTAAAAAATGTATTCATTCTCAGTAAGCATGGTATGAAGGCGAATATCAAAGCTATTGGACGTCAGATGGGCTACCACTATAATGTAGTCAGCCGACTGGTGAGAAAACACACACAAACCAACAATGTGAAAGACTTGCCAAGATCCGGCAGACCACGGGTAACATCTGATCGTGACGACAGGGCATTGCATCGTTTGGTTAGATGGATGCCATTCGCAACCAGTCCCGTACTCAAACAACACTGGCTGCCCAATAGACGTCTGTCAACAAGAACAGTTAGAAACCGTCTGAAATCAGCGGGACGTAAAGTCAAGGAGAGTCATTAAACGTTCACTGTTGGCAGACCGACATCGACGATTGGTTAACACGACGTGATTGGAATTTAAGGACATGGCGCAATATCCATTGGTCAGACGCGAGCTGGTTTCTGCTTCATGTAACCGACGGCCGGATGAGGGTTTGGAGACACAAATATACAGCCTATGCACCAAGGAACATCCAGCCAACTGTCCCTTACGGTGGAGGCTCAGTAATGGTTTGGGGGTGTATCTCTCATGACTGCAAGCTGGATTTAGTCACCATACAAGGAAACCTAACTGGTGATCAGTACATCAGAGACTCCGTTCTAAAAAGAATGCATATTGCTGATTGATCGGTCCAAAATATGAACCCTGACGTAGCCCCAGCCGGGATGTTGTTATCAGTTAGTGTATCTCCAGAAATAGTATATATAAAAAGATACAACTAACATCAATATTTTATTAGATTGATTTCTAGATGAAATATGGTTGAGTTAATTATAATTATTTACCCCCCCCCATTTTAGTCCCTTGCGTGCATGTACACCACATCGGGGACAGGAATCGAACTCGCCACTTTATACTGCTATAAGGTATTGCATGCACATGTAGATATAAATCTAACTACCATTCGTTCGCGGTCACGACTCGCCTTTTCAAAATTATATAATTGTCAATTTTCACTGAGTTTGTAAAATATTAACTGTGTTTCTCTTTTCAAAATCATATTAATGTATGCATCAAATTTCAAAAAATTAGTAAAATGTTAATAGTTTTCAGTTTTAATAATATGACCTTTCAGTGTATATGAAATAATAAACGTTTAAGAAAAACTCGTTTCTTTGAAAATGTATACTTATTTTATAAATAAATGTTTGTAACATTGTATTAAGATTACAGACATTTCTTCAAAAGAATGTTTTCTGTTATTCTTCGTCTCCTTGGTGTTGTTATTATTATTAGATGTGAGTGGATATTGGTCTCAGTTTTGGGTGACAGGGAATGCCGTCTGTAGTAAGGATATGCATATTCATAATACAATAACACGCTTTTACCAATATACAAATGTAAAATCTTCGATTAGGGTCTTTTTTAATTAAATCTTATTTACGCATAATCATAACAACATAACATTTTTTTATATTCATATTTTTATGCTTTGCCATATTTGGTTTTCATAAATGGAAATATAATAATATGAAATATTCTTATCTGAATTTATTCCACCAAATATACACAAAGGAAAAAGTTAAGCACCCCCATGTTTTTTTGAAATGACAAATGATACGACAAGTATCACGAGATTATTGACCAGATAATCTCAAGAACGCAATGGTGACCTGTTAGGACATTACATTGGCTGTAAGAAACCACAAAAAAAATCCAGAAATATGTTAATTTAATGAATATTTAATCACCATTTTAAGTATTGACCTTCACAGTTCAAAAAGCACGATAAGATTGTCATTTCACTTTCAAAACGTCACTTATGAATCACTTGACGACATCTATTGTTCAAAGTTCAGTACCGGGCGTAACCCCCACGTGCTTGGATGACGGTCTCAACCCTGCGTCTCATCCCTCCAGTTAGACGTCGGATGTCCTGTTGTGGTAGCTGCTGCCATTCCCGATGCAATGCTGCTTCCAACTGACGAATGTTTTGCACAGGAGGTTCCCGAGCCAGTATACGACGGCCTGACATGTCCCAAATATGCTCTATGGGATTCAAATCCGGGCTCATGGCTGGCCAAGGAACAGAAGTCACGGCTTCGCTTTGGAGGTAGGCGTTACTGCTCTTGAACGATGAGGCCTGGCGTTGTCATCCATATACACAGGCCTTGTAGCTAGTGGGTGGATGTCGAAATGGGGGACAACAACTGGTTGCAAGACGTCTCTAATGTACTGATCACCAGTTAGGTTGCCTTGTATGGTGACTAAATCCAGCTTGCAGTCATGAGAGATATACCCCCAAACCATTACTGAGCCTCCACCGTGAGGGACAGTTGGCTGGATGTTTCTTGGGGCATAGGCTGTATATTTGTGTCTCCAAACCCTCATCCGGCCGTCGGTTACATGAAGCAGAAACCAGCTCTCGTCTGACCAATGGATCTTGCGCCATGTTCTTAAATTTCAACCACGTCGTGCTAACCACCATGCCAATCGTCGATGTCGGTCTGCCAACAGTGAACGTTTAATGACTCTCCTTGACTTTAAGTCCCGATTTCAGACGGTTTCTAACTGTTCTTGTTGACAGACGTCTATTGGGCAGCCAGTGTTGTTTGAGTACGGGACTGGTTGCGATCTGACGTCCAATAGCTTTGATATTCGCCTTCGTACCATGCTTACTGAGAATGAATACATTTTTTAAAACATCGGACTTAAATACCCAAATTCGAAGCGTGAACAAACTGAATGTTGAGTAATGCGTGAGAGGCATGGTTTACTTGCATGACTAGGCGATATTAGACAAAATGGTCACACCTGTGTGAGCACATCTTTTTAATGGAACATTGTTCTTGCTATAATCAATATAAATATTAGAATCTAAACTTAGTGTAACTTATTATGTTTTAATATATCAGGGGTGCTTAACTTTTTTCTTTGTGTATATATTAGTAGAATTTTTAATTTAGTGGATTGGTACTATCCACGAAAATTGGTATACCACGAATAGAAATGAATTTATGGTAATATAATATCGTCACGGTGTGTGTTTTCGTATGTCATGTGTTTTCGTGTGTCATGTGTTTTCGTACGTCATGTGATTTCGTGCGTCATGTATTTTCGTGCGTCATGTGTTTTCGTGCGTCATGTGTTTTCGTACGTCATGTGTTTTCGTGCGTCATGTGTTTTCGTACGTCATGTGTTTTCGTGCGTCATGTGTTTTCGTACGTCATGTGTTTTCGTGCGTGATGTGTTTTCGTGCGTGATGTGTTTTCGTACGTCATGTGTTTTTGTGCGTCCTGTGTTTTCGTGCGTCATGTGTTTTCGTGCGTCATGTGTTTTCGTACGTCATGTGTTTTCGTACGTCATGTGTTTTCGTACGTCATGTGTTTTCGTACATCATGTGTTTTCGTGCGTCATGTGCTTTCGTGCGTCATGTGTTTTCGTGCTTCATGTGATTTCATGCGTCATGTGTTTCCGTACGTCATGTGTTTTCGTACGTCATGTGTTTTCGTACGTCATGTGTTTTCGTATGTGATGTGTTTTCGTATGTCATGTGTTTTCGTATGTGATTATGTTTTAATATATCAGGGGGTGCTTAACATTTTTCTTTTTGTATATATTGTATGGTTGTCACTTGCTTAGACGTTTGTATAATATACTTTATATACTGTGATTGTATGCTTCGTCATCCTATACAATATATTAAAATTGCTTAGTTAGATTGCCGTTAGATTAAAATAATAAATATATATATACCATCTACACACGCTTGAACACATGTGTTTTGTCTATCCCTATGACAAGGAAACTCTTCGACTATTGAAGCTATATTTTATATAGCGAATGTGGCAGAGTGGTCTAGAGCACTGGACATAAGGCTAACCTGCCTTAAAGGATACCTCTATATAACACATCACTCTCTATAAAGGATAGTCTCATTTTTCCCATTAATGAGTTGTACATGGAATTTTAAACTGTTCATAAAGGCCACATTTTCAGGTTCCCGTGAGTGGCCTTTATATACAGGTTTGACTGTATATATGTGTGTGTATAATATTTGTATTGGTACTCGACTCCCATACAGCTGGGAAAACCGATCATCATATATATCATGTAATATACATTTTAATGAACTTGGATACCAAGTAGGATGGTCAGAATGCACATGTTGTATATCTACGACGTTAAAATGACGACCAGCCAGCAGTACACTCACTTGTTGTCATAGTAACTCCTGACATGTGGACATAAGATTTAGTTCAGAGATATACCGGGATATCTATAGAATAAAAGGTTTATGAATTAGGTGTAGCAAACACTCATTATTTATAAACTTGAGCTGAGTTTCCCACACTTGCATTAGAGGACAGAAAAAAAACTAGTCAAACGAAACGAAACCCAAGTTTGTCTGATGTAGATAAGCCATCAGTTTGCCAAATTTAATGTTTGCAATAAAAATGTAGATATCTAATATAGTGTACACTATGCATTTCTGGAATAACATTCATCAGGTACGTAATAGCATTCATCAGGTACGTAATAACATTCATCAGGTACGCTCAAAGACAGAATATATGAAAGGGACATAATTTAAAAGTAATGTCTATGCCCTAAACTGAACTGAACGCTTTCTGTTATAGTGGTTAGTTAGCGTGCTTTACATTGATTGCGTTCATCATGGTTTCGATCCCTTGTCTGGTTAAACCAAGCTGACTGGAAGGTGTGACTTTTCTCGTGGCTTATATTCGTGTAAGATATTAGTATTTAAAGGGGCATTATCTGCCAAAATCATAAATTTGTGTTACCCATAAAAACTATCCGATATGATTGATACCTTAATAAAACGTGTTTCTATAACTTATAAATGTTATGAAATGTACGTGCATCGGGGAAAAAGGTGCAACTGCTCGTGTTTTGAGATCGATCAAGAAATGGACGCCATCTTATTAATTATCGGCATTGTTTACGGAGTTTGCCGAATCGTCATTAAATCAGTACAACAATGCTCTTATTTCTTATTTTCTGTGATTCTACTTTTAGTCGGCGTTAATTATGGACAAAGAACCATGCAAGTTTGCAGTTAATAAGCGACAAAACACAAATTATTCGTATTTACCTGTTACTAGTAAGGTCAGTTGCATACGGAGAAAGCGAGGTCAAATTATTTGCTTGCAAGGAAATAATAAATCGATGGTAATTTTCGTTCTCAAAAGGCGAAAATTGGTACGATAAGCTGTTTAATCTGAAATATTTACCTTTATTTCATCATTTTAAAGCTATTTACCAATTTCCAAAACATATATTTTTTTTGGTCAAAATCGTAGCTAATACCTCTTTAAGAAAATGGATCACGAACTTGAGTAAATAATTTTATGGATTACAAGATGGCGGACAACATTTCACCACGCTACATTTTGAGGACAATTTTAAATTGAAACCAAGCCAACTACAAATTTTAAACCCTTATACGACAGTGAGCACAGAATGTAGTACATCGCTTACATTTAAAGGCACAGGTTATTCAAAATATCGGATGACATGGCAGTGGTGAAATTCTGAGAAAGGCCGAATGTAACATCAATTTTGAAGATTGTAGAAAAGCAGCCATTATTTATTAAATATGTAGCTAGTCATAGTCAGAAAATATTTTGAATCAAAGTACATTGATTAGCACCTGAGTTCACCCCCGGTTTTTAGTGAGGTTCGTGTTACTCGATCTTCAGTTTTATGTGTGATGTTTTGTAGATCGTTGTTTGTCCTTTTGTCCTTTTTCTTTTGGCCATTGTGTTGTCTGTTCTTCGATTTACGGATTCTGATTACCTCTTTGGTATCTTTAGAAATGCCTGTACCAAGTCAGGGTCATTACGGTTTTCACAGTTTTCCGGTTGTTGACTGATTTTGTCTGTTTATATAATTATGAGCTTTGACTTTCCCTTTGTAAGATTGTTCGGAGTTCGGTAATTTTGTTATTACCCTTATCTACAAACTCTTCGTAGCTTTATACACCTACTTGCGTAAATTCCCACAATTTTCATTCATTAATTTCTAATGTACTTATAAGGATATAGATACATGTAATTATTGATTAATGTAGCATACAATGTACAAATGTACATATTTTCATTAGAATTTAAAAAAATTTAAATGATATTTTTGAATTGCTGATTGATATTCGATCGTTTCTTAACTACGCATTTTAAATTTTTAAATGAAATAAAAACAAATTGAACGAAAGTTAATTCTATTGGTAGAAACCATTTCCAATTACAGTCAAACCTGCCTTAATAAAAACGTAGATATCAAATTGTTTTTCCATTTAGTGAATAGTGCATATAATTTGAACGTGTATATAAATGACACCTGCTCATAAAGGACATGTTATAAGGTTATAGTGTATATAATTTGAACGTGTATATAAATGACACCTGCTCATAAAGGACATGTTATAAGGTTATAGTGTATATAATTTGAACGTGTATATAAATGTCACCTGCTCATAAAGGACATATTGTCAAGTTATAGTGTATATAATTTGAACGTGTATATAAAGGACACCTGCTCATAAATGACATGTTATAAGGTTATAGTGTATATAATTTGAACGTGTATATAAATGTCACCTGCTCTTAAAGGACATGTTATAAGGTTATAGTGCACATAATTTGAACGTGTATATAAAGGACACCTGCTCATACAGAACATATTGTCAGGTTATAGTGCACATAATTTGAACGTGTATATAAAGGACACCTGCTCATACAGGACATATTGTCAGGTTATAGTGCATATAATTTGAACGTGTATATAAAGGACACCTGTTCATAAAGGACATGCTGTCAGGTTATAGTTCATATAATTTGAACGTGAAAATAAAGGGCACCTGATTATAAAGGACGTGTTGTTAGGTTCCCTTCAATGTTCTGTATCTACAGATCTGACTATTTATGTCAATAGATATGATATTCGCGCTATTGAACAAATGGACAACTAGGTATAAGAAAAACCGTAATGATTCTGAGACGAAACGTGCTATTAGTAATTGATTAGAACGAAGCCTTGAAATCACACAAGTACACTCTCTGTGGTTAGCTTCATATAACTATGAAAGAAGACACCGTAGTGTTATTATGAGAGAAATGACGTGGTATACACCAACTTTCTTATTTTCAAATTAGATGAGAGATTGGTGATGATATAAATTGAGGAACATAAATATAGAACTCATGTTACGTCCTCGAAATTTAAATTTGCATTGGTTAATCACCGACGGTATCAAAATACATATATATAACGTATTACATACAATAATTTACATTAAATGAAGTAGTACACACGATAGTATCAGGTCAGTAGTAGTAACGCTCTATAATGATTTCATATTTTATAATGTGTTCAGCTGTGTTATATATTATATTAATTTATTTTACGGTATGGATATGTGTTAATTAAGTCAACATTAATTATGATTATTTTGAAAATGAATATTCTATGTTATGCTCGATACATTTCCAGCAAGATCGTACCACAATCTTCAGCCATTGAAGAAGTCACATTATTCACAAAATAACATCTCTCTGTGTTGAAATAACAGATATTCTATGCAGTCAAACATTGTTTATCAGCAATACCCGGATTAGTCATTCCATTGGATAACTCGAAGTGAAAAAGAAATAGTTACGTTCGGAGTAATTCGCAGAGTAATTTATTCCTGATAAATCAAATGCTCTTAAATTTCGAAGTAAAATTATCGGTTCCTTTGATTTACACTTACACGAGTTATCCATGAAAATTACCTAGCCCAGTTTTCACTGTTTTGTCAGTGGTGTTGCAGTCGCTTCACGCATGAACGATTTATGATTACGAGACTGTGTTCCTAAGCACAAGTAAAGTTGACATCTTAACGTTGAATATTGGGATATTTCTGTCTTAAATCTTCTTTCTATTTCTATTTTCAGAAACAACTACAGGTAGATTGATGTCATGACTGTGAGTGTTATACCCTCTTTGGTGTTTCCGCTGATATGGATGATAGTGACAGCCCGTCGGTCCACCTTAGGACACAATCCAATCGTTCAAACGGACAAAGGATTCGTTTTAGGTAAAAGATATCATCTGCACCATGGATTACAAGTAGATGCTTTCTACGGAATTCCGTATGCAAAACCGCCGATCGGGGAACTACGTTTTCGTCATCCTTTACCTGCGGATGCATGGACCGGAAATTACGATGCAACACGTCTTCCAAACGCATGTATTCAACTTGACGATTCAACGTTCCCAAATTTCAAAGGTACAGAGGTATGGAACCCAAATACACAAGTCAGTGAAGACTGTTTATACTTGAATGTATGGGCTCCTTCTAAATCTGAAAATAAGGCCGTTATGATATGGATTTATGGAGGATCTTATAGTTACGGGTCATCGGCCTTAGATGTATATAATGCTAAATATTTAGCTGCCGAAAATGACATCATCGTTGTATCTATGCAATATCGTTTAGGTTCTCTGGGCTTTCTATCTTTCAATGACCCAGAAGCGCCTGGAAATGCAGGACTATTTGACCAGTATGCAGCATTGGAATGGGTGCAAACAAACATTCACAATTTTGGGGGGAATAGCCATAATGTGACTTTATTTGGAGAAAGTGTTGGCGCAGCATCCGTTGGGATACATATGCTTTCTCCATTGAGTTCAGGAAAATTTAACAGGGCTATTTTACAAAGTGGTGCCCCACAAGCACAATGGGGAACTGTTACTAAAACAGAAGCAGTACGTAGAGCAACGGAACTTGCAAAAGCTTTTAACTGCTCCCGAAGTGACGTAAAACAGACAATAAGTTGCTTGCGAGGCAGAGAAGCTCTGGATTTTCCAGAGAAAGATTTTCACCACACTATTGCCATTGGAATAACACAGTTTCCATTTGTAGCCGTTATAGATGGTGTTTTAATACCAGAATCACCTTTAATGGCTTTTAAAAATAATCACTTTAAGAAAACATCAATACTTATTGGAACAAATCTTAATGAAGGCAGTTATTTCTTACCATATTGGAAAGAGGAGTATTTTCCACTTGTGGATAAAACATTTTTAACCCGTGAGCAATTTGTTGATTGTATTCAAGATTTTTTCAGGTATTACCCACAGTTTCCGAAAGAACTGAATTCTTTCGGAAGGGAAGCAATTGTCTTTCAATATAAACCATGGATAAACCCACTTGATCAAACATTAAATCGTATCGCAATAGAACAAGCATTCGGGGACCTTAATTTTGTGTGCCCAACAATCCATTTTGCTGAACGATTTGCTATAGCTGGCCTGCCAGTGTACCAATACAGGTTTGAACACCGTACAACAAATCATTATTGGCCAGAATGGATTGGAGTAATGCATGGAGAAGAAATCAACTATGTATTCGGGGAACCTTTAGATCCGAGAAAAAATTATACTCGTATTGAAAAGAAATTCAGTCAAAAAATAATGAAATATTGGACAAACTTTGCAAAAACAGGGTAAGTGGTTTAATATTATTATTTTTCTTTGATATGCCATTTCCATTTTGTTAACCCATCAATGAAATTTTGATATAAAAAAAATAACCTTATAGAAGACCATCCAAGGATTTTTTTTTACAATGTTTGTTCAAATTGATAGGGGGTTTCAAAGGGAGATTTAAACAACATTATTTACCAAATGGACAGATTAAACTTCATTATACGATAGCAAACATCTTGGATTTCACATTAACACAAACTACATACTTAAAGGATCAGTTAATGTTGAAAAGGTTTTTTGACTGTTGCGTACAGGTGACGAAAGACAGCACTGGCAATTAGATTTTTGATCACAGTTGACTATTGTTTCAATATTATGTCTTACGATGGCCTCGTATACTATCTAATAATGGTTGGTGTTATCGGATGTGATAACTTCTGTGTCACGAAGATGGAATATATTATGTATATAATGTTCAAGATTATAGTATTCTTTCTAATAACGTTGTTCTTCCGGATATATGTCAGTGTTAACATATTCCTCACATGTGGAAAGTACTTGCATGACCGTATCATTTCACTTAGAAGGGAGATTTTGGCCCATAAAACTAGTTTACCTCCGCCACCTTTTATTGAAGTGCTTGTATTAAGCCATGAAAGTGAGCGTCATGTATTTGTGTGTTAGAGGTCATGTATTTGTGTGTTAGAGGTCATGTATTTGTGTGTTAGAGGTCATGTATTTGTGTGTTAGAGGTCCTGTATTTGTGTGTTAGAGGTCATGTATTTGTGTGTTAGAGGTCATGTATTTGTGTGTTAGAGGTCATGTATTTGTGTGTTAGAGGTCATGTATTTGTGTGTTAGAGGTCATGTATTTGTATGTTAGAGGTCATGTATTTGTGTGTTAGAGGTCATGTATTTGTGTGTTAGAGGTCATGTATTTGTGTGTTAGAGGTCATGTATTTGTGTGTTAGAGGTCATGTATTTGTGTGTTAGAGGTCATGTATTTGTGTGTTAGAGGTCATGTATTTGTGTGTTAGAGGTCATGTATTTGTGTGTTAGAGGTCATGTATTTGTGTGTTAGAGGTCATGTATTTGTGTGTTAGAGGTCATGTATTTGTGTGTTAGAGGTCATGTATTTGTGTGTTAGAGGTCATGTATTTGTGTGTTAGAGGTCATGTATTTGTGTGTTAGAGGTCATGTATTTGTGTGTTAGAGGTCATGTATTTGTGTGTTAGAGGTCATGTATTTGTGTGTTAGAGGTCATGTATTTGTGTGTTAGAGGTCATGTATTTGTGTGTTAGAGGTCATGTATTTGTGTGTTAGAGATGTCAAATTTGCCTCTTTCTACGATTTTTCTATTAAATTTTAGAATTGTTTCGACTGTGTTTTATGATTTTGGGTTTCATTCTATTGTTAAGATGTGTCCTGTATTGCTATCGTCTTTCAGATCAGCATTCTTGTCCAGAGTACCTCTAATGATCCTTGGTGTAAGGTTCCGGTTCAATCAGTTTAGTAAGCTGTCAGTGGAAGTCCTATGTTTATAATAGGAAATATGATATTACGTCTTCTGAATATGGACGTCATTCAATGGCTTCCTTTAGTTGAATAGGTGATTACACAACATCTATCAATAAAAACGTAGATATTAAATTTAGTGCTTTATACGAATTAATGAACATTTTGATGAGATGAGGATCACAGTTGGTACCCGTAGGACTGTTGTATTGAGTACATCTCACCATCTTGCAAGTGGTGATTGGGATTGATTGCATCTTAGGTAGATGTACATCCAATAGAAATGCGATAACGGTCACGACATTCCTATTTTGATTATAGAATGCGCTTACATGTATGTATTTTTAGTCGAGTATATAATAGTGTTTTTTGGCTAAATGTATATACTTTCATTATCTAGTTTTGTATGTTAACTAGATAGACATGCCGTAGGAGAGTGCTATATGATGTCATGGTTTATTAGATACACTCATTGACATTTACAGTTTCTAAATAATGTTATTATTATTATAGCCAATGTCCTAAGGCTTGGTTGACCATTGCCCAGTTGTCCTATCCTGCTTAGGCCGTTTGGTTTCCGTGCTCCCAAAGATATTTTAATTATTTTGCGTTCTTAATCTATTGACGTTGAGCGTGCCTGGTGAAGGTTATTCCAGGAAGGCGTCGTGCGCACTAAATTAGATATATACCTCTTTCTTTCATTTGCAGTCGCACTCACTTCAGAATTAATTTTTGATAGATACCTAGTCAGCTTACTCATTCATAAACTACGCATGCTAGTAATTGTTATTCAGTTGATAGCTTTATTGTGACGTGTCTACCTTGTATTCCACCCTATCACATAAACCCATCAAGGATAAGTTTTTATTGTTAAATAGATAGTCACTCCGTAAATCATGCTGTGATTACATAGTAATGATTAAAGAGATAAATACTACAATTTGACTTGTAATGACGTGCGTTAGAATATCAATAATTAGGTAGACAACATATTGTCCGTTTTGGCTATAAAGTGTTTCACCAAATTGTTCAAATGGGAACGAATATTGCTCCTCAAATTGCTGAATTGTTTTATACTACTGTAAATTTCAATATATGGCTAATCTTCAAAAAGACCCTTTTAAGCACTGGTTGGTTAGTTTGCTGAACAATAATTACAACACCTAGAGCTAAAACGATATCTTAACTGTAAATAATTCTTTTTCCTTTACTCTTGTCGCGACAAAAGAGACGATTTTTCTTTCCTTATCGTCAATTTTCCTTTTTTGCTATGAACATTCACTGTCGTACACGATCACTAGATGCTCTTATCCTGATTATGTGTTTTACATACGGATTGTGATTTTGTGTTTATCCATTGAGTTTGGTATTAAACATCGTCTTTAAGGTTAGAGAAACATATCTTCGCAATCGATAGCAAATGTAGGTAAGAAACGCCCTACAATTAGACGAGTTCTCCTAATTCAGTAATATGAGGTATTCAATTCGATGAATGAATTGATCTAGACAACAATTACTAACAGATAGTTATAAGAAACAATCATAAAAAAGACCTCAACCATTTAGAATACGACTGAAATTGTAATATATAATTGTACAATTATTGTATTATAATTGTAATTGAAATATATATATTTAAATGTAATATATATAAATAGATATAATATAAATGTAATTGGTTGGTTGGTTTGCGGTGTTTAACGCCACTTTCAACCATATCTCTGTTATATCGTGGCAGTCAGTTTTATTGATGGCGGAAACCGGAGTATCCGGAGAAAACAACCGATCTGTCGCAAGTCACTGACAAACTTTATCACATAATGTTGTATCGAGTACACCTCGCCATGAACGGGATTTGACCTCACAACTTCAGTGGCGATAGGCGCTGCTTTCACAGGCAGTTGTAAATACAACTACCACACGATCACGACCACGAAATGTAATTGTAATTGTAATATGTAATTATTGTTGTAGGGATCCAAACAAGGAACCAGGAGAACTGCCATTAAATGAATGGCCTGTGTATAAAAATGAAGAACGTAAATACCTCAGACTTCATCCTAATATTGTACACGGATATAATGAAGCAATATCAATAGGAATTGGACCAAAGATTCAAGAATGTGCTTTCTGGAATCGATACTTGCCTAACTTGGTACAAGGTACCGGTAAGTAATATCTTCCATATTTCCCCAGAACAAAGGAGTGATAATTATATATAAAACCATAAAAGTTCATTTTGTAACGGCAGGATCATAAGGCTTTAATAAACGTTAGAGAAAACCGAAGGGGCAATCAAGAATTGACAATGCAGAGAAACTGGCAACAGTGGCTACACAAGACACAAGACGACGATAAGTAAAGCAAAAAACACCATACAGAAAACTAAAACGATGAGCAACACGAAACCCACCAAACCGGGGTTTAACTCGGGCGCTCGCGAAGGGCAAGCAGTTCCCGCCTCCCACAAGAGACCCGCCATGTTACGGTTCAATTCTCATTGTTCGACCCTGAAGATAAATAAGGATATGTCATTCTTTGTAACTCATTTCAAGTAAATACAATAGCAATAAAAGTATAACAATCAAATTGACGAATGGTGGTATTCTATTATTGTTTTGCTTTGCCTTATATAACCACTAATTAAAGCCAGAAAGCTATGCATCTTTTTCACATTGACATAATATATTTACAACAAAGACATGGTGTTTGTGATTTGTGGGCTTCTAACGCATTGAACACATTTGTTTTGAGACAATACATTTTGCAATCTGTCCGAGCTGCATGTATATATAGCGAATACGTAAATGCTTTTACTACTAACAATAACATTGTTCATATATTGTTACACTTATGTATGTGCATCTATTGGAAGTAAATATTTTTCTGACTGATAAAATGGGGACGTAAGCCTTTTCAAATGGTGTTAGAGCATATATCGAGCATAATTTATACAACTTCCTCGATCGGTATGTTAGGTTTCATGTGCATACATCACCCGCCTTCCTCCACTTCATCCATAACGGCATTAACTGGAATGTCGTAATTGCCGCACACTGCCATCTGCCGGAAATTGTCAGTTACACCCGAGCGCAAGACATTCACTTCACTTGATGCCAAAATACGCATGCAGTTGACTGAAAATACATATGTCTCCATAAAAATTGTGGCAATTCCACATATACCCATTCCATGTTTACATTTTCCTACAAAACACTCGATTTTGTAACAAACATTCCGATTGGTTGTCGCTATCGATGGCTGCATCCAATTAAAACCTCTACCGCATGACCACGATAATCGAGAGAACGCTACCGAAGGTGATAAATTAACAACCACGAGACACATTTAGACCCCAAAAACATCTTCTCTTATTTAGAATAATAATAACGTCCTCTAGTAGCTGTTTACATTATTACCGTGCCTTAGACGTTACATGTTCGAGGCAAATCGTTAAGAGATATTTTCACTACTGTATTTTCTGTTTTTCCTTTTAAAAAAAAATCACAGTGCGGTCGTGATTAACGAACTACTATAAATGCGAGTTTTCGCGCAGCTTTTTGTGACCACACCTGGAGATCATACCGAGCCTATTCATCTGTTCTGCATGATTTTCCAAAATCCAACTAACAAATCGAGGTAGGTGAATGTCTAATTTGCTATTGCAGTTATAATTAATCATGTATGTGCTGTGCTATAATTAAAACTGGTTGTTAAATTGCATATATAGAAAGCTTTAATTTAGGTCAATAGTTATACAGTATATTGTATAAATCATAATGAGGAATTACAAGTCATGAAGTGCAATCTTGATCATTGCTTGTTTACCTGCACTGCACAATCTGCTAGAATGTAATGCTTCATTTACTATTTACTGTTTGTATATGTAGCATTATATTATACCTCCCACTGACAAAATCACAATTATGTGTGACATAATACATGTATATCCACAATTTATAATGATGTTCAATATATGTAATTATAATGATTTTTATAACAAATTTATTTTATATGTATTGTAATATTATACAATTACTGTCTTTTGATGAGGTAAATGTGTGGATTTATTTACTTTTGAAAAGAAAATGATATTCACTGAGCCCGAAAGAGCGAAGTGAATATAATTTTTTTTCAACAAAAGTCAATTAATCCACACATTTACAGCATCAAAAGACAGTAATTGTTGTATTCTATATTTTGAGGAAATAGTGGTATTCTGAAATAAAAAGTTACATGTCCACTGTCCTGACATAATGTTACATTATTGTTTACATCACCATGCTATTATCTGAATCTTTATCATTTAATATATTTTTCAATGTTCCGTTCGACAAAGTGTCAACTATTGGTTGTGGGCACCGGCGGTACGTCTGCATCTACAGACCACGTCTTTTTATTTAAAAAAATGATTTTGGTAGAAATATATACTAAAGAATTTACTAATATAGAATAATATACAATTATTGCACTTCATTGAGTGCGATATGAGTTATGGAGCACTGAAAAGCAGTTCGCCATTACGGGTGTAACTTGTAGTACCTAACCTCTTTCATCAAAGCATATATAATACATCGAATTTGTAAATGAGTATTTCAGGAATGACGGGTGTTAAACATAGAGCAGGAAAAGCTTGCCCTTTATAAAAATTTAGCCTTGCGGTTATTAAACCTTCGAGTACGAGTTTCTAACTCATACTCCAAAAATCATCCAATCAGATCACTTTTTATATCGGATATCGGATACAGTCCTCTGATTCGCTAGGAGGGGGAAGGGGGGGGGGGTCGCGTATAAGTACAAAAATAAAAACGTAGATATCAAACTTAGTGCACGCGTGCGTTTCTGGAATAACCTTCATCAGGTACACTCAAACTCGAAAGATTGGAAAGCCAAATAATTTAAAGTTTTCGAAGCAATAAAAGCAAATTGCCTAAATATGATAGCCAAAAATCGGCTAAAGTCACCTATGCCTGAGGGGGGAGAACCTTAGTTTTATTAATACAAAACTCGTTCTCAAAAGTTTTATGACTGTCATATCTGGTCTTACTCCCTGTCTTTTAATGGACATTAGTGTTTATTAATATTTTGCTATTCTATTGATTTTTAATTTGTTTTTCATTTCACTGGTGGTGTTTTATCTATCACGATTGTGAACTTTGAACTGTTCTCTCTTATATTGCCATGGTATTTTGAACGTTATCTTATAAAACGTCCCATAATACATCAATTCCCAAATGAATAAAATAGAATTTAAAAAAAAATGTACATAGCAAAATTGTATCGCATTCTTCCATATTTGAAAAGCAGAAAAGGGAATAATTTGAATACTGAATTTTTCCAATATTCATGATGTTTTTCTTATTCCATACCGAATGTTTGTTTTCAAGGAAACTAGTGGTTTTTAAAATATTCAAGCATTCTTTCTTGTTCAGTTAACATTAAGTGTATTTACCAGAGTTCCCAAAAAATATTTTGTATATATTTTTGTTAACCTTTCTTGCTAAGCAATGTGATGATGGACAATAAAATGTTAGGAAATCAATTTAGAATATCGTCATGACAACATAGTAGACAGTCATACAGTCACTGGTATATAGATAATGATGATATATAGACACTAAGATTCACGGGTGCCACTAGTGGAGCAGGAACTGCTTATCCCCGGTTTTAGTGGGGAGGTGTGTTGCCGAAATATTTAGTTTTCTATGTAGTGTTGTGTGTATCATTGATTGTCCTTTCCCCACTTTTTCATTTGACCTTTCCCCCTTTTTTATTTGACCATTGTATTGTCTGTCCTTTCACCCTTTTTCATTTGACCATTGTATTGTCTGTCCTTTCACCCTTTTTCATTTGACCATTGTATTGTCTGTCCTTTCCCTCTTTTTCATTTGACCATTGTATTGTCTGTCCTTTCCCCCTTTTTCATTTGACCATTGTATTGTCTGTCCTTTCACCCTTTTTCATTTGACCATTGTATTGTCGGTCCTTTCACCCTTTTTCATTTGACCATTGTATTGTCTGTCCTTTCACCCTTTTTCATTTGACCATTGTATTGTCTGTCCTTTCACCCTTTTTCATTTGACCATTGTATTGTCGGTCCTTTCACCCTTTTTCATTTGACCATTGTATTGTCTGTCCTTTCCCCCTTTTTCATTTGACCATTGTATTGTCGGTCCTTTCACCCTTTTTCATTTGACCATTGTATTGTCTGTCCTTTCCCCCTTTTTCATTTGACCATTGTATTGTCGGTCCTTTCACCCTTTTTCATTTGACCATTGTATTGTCGGTCCTTTCACCCTTTTTCATTTGACCATTGTATTGTCTGTCCTTTCACCCTTTTTCATTTGACCATTGTATTGTCGGTCCTTTCACCCTTTTTCATTTGACCATTGTATTGTCTGTCCTTTCACCCTTTTTCATTTGACCATTGTATTGTCGGTCCTTTCACCCTTTTTCATTTGACCATTGTATTGTCTGTCCTTTCACCCTTTTTCATTTGACCATTGTATTGTCGGTCCTTCGACTTATGGTTTCTAGTTACCCCTTTTGTATCTTTACACCTTTTCTTTGCAATGACAACAGTTTATATTATAGTGGTAACACTATGCATAATAAAAATCCATTATAACAAATAGCATCGGTATAGTACATGATAAATCGTAATAAGGATTGATTTAAGAAGGGCAACTGTGCAATATTTCATTTTACCCTTTGGGAAATCTAACATGATTTATCTATAGCTAATTTCGGCATTTCCATATATTCAACATCTATTGATTTTTGTACCACAACATTATGCGACGTTTACAAAACTCTTTTAACTCATAATAATTAGCATGATGAATAACTCATGATTATATGGAATTGACCGTATTTCGGTGGCAGATGTTCTGCGTACACAAAGTCACCGTGGTGCTCATGTCGTACAGCATTATTCGCGGTCAATACGAAATTTCCATAAAATTTGTATGAGCCGGTCAAATTCCATATTACAACTGGAGAGAATCTCAACGTCGTATTCATGTTTCAGTGTCATTTCATTTTGATGTATATACGATTAGAAAAGGCTCATAGAAATGACGGACATACTGTATCCTTGCTTATTATTCCACAAGAACCGCCTATTATTCAAATAAAAGTTTTCTTTTAATCTTTAGTTTTTCACTTCTTTTCAAATATCGACTTACATGCTCAAATGTTTTTTTGTTTTTTTTTTTATTATTTGGCTTTCAAATATTTTGACTTTGAGCGTCACCTGATGAAGATTATTCCAGAAACGCGTCGTGCGCACTAAGTTGGATATCTACGTTTTAACTACAATTAATAAGCCATATTTGAGGGTATAAATTATTTTTGACATACCCGAGCATTTTAATACAAGTCCCACTCGTATGTATTTCTTTATTAATGGTTACATAATAAGTTAAGATTTTCAGCTTTAATGATGCTATATAACAGGAATGGAATTGACAATACTCTTAAATGCCATTGACCTCGAAGTTGTTACAAAATCGTGGTACCACGGACAATTTGTGGACCAAGTACCCATGCCGTGGGAAGATGGTGTCAATGGTACCTTGGACACTTTGTGGAAATATAATTCCTTCACATGAATATCCCTTTGAATTTGTGTACTTCCGTCTGTTTTTGAGTCTTATAATTTGGTTGTTCGTAATTAAATGTCTGACGCATCTATGCTAATGAGTGTCACTCTCATTACTTTTACATTATTTATTTATAAAAACGGCAAAATTCCCTTGAAAAGATATATATTTATTTATTTGTTGAAAAGAGGTAGTTTTAAATTTTGGTAGAAACGGGAAAAGCCGTAGTTGAGCACAAAACTATAAGCATAATGTTTATGTACGGGTGGACGTACCGACGTATGTACAAACATGGGTGACTCTTACCGACTCCGACCACTAGCGGTGGTGGCATGAAAAAGATATTACAGATAAATTCAAACGCAAAATATAATTACCTCCCCCCCCCCCTCCTCCTTTGCAAGATTAGTATGGTACCAGTTTGCTATATGCATGTATCCAGAATTATATCCCACTGTAAATCGGGAGTAGTGTCATGGGTTTGAAAAGTAAGGTCCTCAGAAATGCCTTAAGTTTAGATACCTTGTAGGTTCTTAAAAAGTCATCTGTAGTTACCAGTTTAGAAAGTCATTGTTACTAGAACACGCCTAGGCGTATCAATATGAATGTGTATACCGTATGTGTATGTGGATAAAAAGGGTAAGGGGTATTACTACTTCAAAAGTGGAAAAATAACAATGTGAAAACTAACAATATACGTTTTTCAAAACTCATTCTCGAAATGGACAGCAAGTGGCAGTTAAGAACGAAACTTTACGACAAAAGAGATTATTTCAATTTTCCCATTGTGAACTTTCCATTTATATGTAGCAACATTTCAGCACCACGTGCATATGGAGTATATATCTCTCAGTTGATACGATATTCCAGAGGGTATGGTTCCTATCAGAATTTCCTTGATAGAGGGTTGCTGCTAACAAGGAAGCTACTGAACCAAGGGTTCCTCTTGGTTAAGTTGAAGTCATTACTTCGAAAATTGTACGGTCCCCTCATGACTTGGTTGACCGTTATGGAATATCTGTGTCACAAATGACCACGGATATGTTCCACTTGTCGTAAGCACTTCCCGGTCTTTTCCTCATTCACGACTTATCACCGGATTTGTAACTAGATTAACACGACGTGAAGCAGGAACTGCTTATCCTTCTGGAGCACCTGAGTTCACCTCCGGTTTTAGTGGGGTTCGTGTTACTCGATCTTTAGTTTTATGTGTATGTTTTGTAGATCTTTGTTTTTCCCTTTGTACCTTTTCTTTTGGCCATTGTGTTGTATCTTCTTCGATATACGGATTCTGATTACCCCTTTGGTATCTTCAAACTCTTCTCGTCCAGGAATATATCGATAGAAGAAAGTTCCCTGGCATGAAACAAATGAATATGTGCACGCCATATTTGGGAAATAAAGCCTAGATGTCATTTATTTAATGGGCATTACAAAATAAGAATAAAATATTTTTCTTCTTAAATCAATATGTGAAATCTATGTGATATTTCATGTCTGATTTCACTACATATATGATATTTCACTGCAAATCCTTTTGTTTTTCTTTTCAGCTGACACTTCAGAGGTTGAGAAACAATGGAAACTTAAATTTGCTGATTGGACAGCCCACTTTGATAACTTTATTCTTACATACGAGCATCGTCTTCAATCTTGCAGCAATGTGCCTTAGACTTTCATTTGAAAGAGTTCAAGACCAGGATCAAGATGTCTGTCAGCCGGTGCCATTGAAAGTTATTATGATATGTTATTGACGGAGCATACTCAAATAACAAGTTACTAGAACATATCGTAATTGTGTAAAATATGAAAGACTTTATAATGAAATATTTATTTTTTTAGATATATATCGGCACTTTTTAACCATTATATTGTCAAATATACATTCATTTCATTTTCGTAGACATACCTTTATTCACTATAGTTAGGTCAGTAATATCAGTTACAAAATGTATCTAGTGTGTTTTTAAAAGTTTCATTTTTCACGAAATTTTACAAAGTTTCAGGGTTAAACAATTCCATGAATTCTTCGAAATTTTTGTTATCTTAGCTTCTTTTTATCGCCAAAAGTTTAAGAAATATTGGTCTTATTAGCAGCAATCATTATCAATCGCTGATTTTTAAAGAAATGCACCAGATGCGCTTTTATACCAAAGCTTAAAACTACAAGACACGTACATTGTCGGAAAATATAAAAATCTATTTGGACGAGTTTTATAAAAATGGTAGAAAAGTGAGTCTTTGGAGATGCTTTTCTGGTCTGTTTCGCAGTGAGTGCAAATTAATTTTATATTTACAGACAATGTACGTATATTGTGTTTATCCTGCAATGTCAAATAGTCCAAAACAACTACAAAATTGTCCGGAGAAGAGCAAAATCGAATGTCGTTCCAGTGGTTTTAATGATGTCCTCTCTCATGTCCGTGCTTTTACTGTAACCATTTTTCATCGTCGCTCTACATGAATCAAGTCCCAGAAAAGCTTTATAGGTCGACGACTAAATAGAACTGCATTGTATGTTACCACTTTATTAGTAATCAAAAACGCACAATTGCAGGATAAATGAACCGTAGCATGTTCATAGCCACCCTTCACTAACTGCGCTAGTGAAAATATCCTATAACCTTACATACTACGGTGGGTGATATATTTCCACAGAAGGATTTTAAAATCGTACAATGACGGGGATACCTGGCTAGATTAATATTAGATGCACCATAAATATATATGTGATTTTTTTTGGATGTTGTAATCAACACGTTGTATATAGTTTAAAAAGAAATTATCATTTTACAAATATCCAAACAAACATAATTTATTAAAGAGAACAAATCGTCAAAATAGAAGCGTCTTTCCCTTTTCTTCTATAGCAGTTGGTAAAATTCACAAAAACACTTAAAAACTGACAGATATGTTTCCATCAATGATCTATTCAAACATACAAATGACGCAGAATGACTGGTCTCCAGTATCAAAAGCAGCATATAAGGTATCAGGCGAGGCTTTTCACGAGAGACTGTAATAATATAAATGTTACCCTTTGCAATGTGTTATAGTAAAATGACAGTCTAAACGTATAAAAGACTGGATTTTCATATTAAGCATAACAACACGGATTATTCTTCTAACTATCTGTAGACATGAATAGCCTCAATGGTGTTAGCTTAACGCCAAGTGAGCAATAGTTTAGCCATGACATGACAAGAACATGTTTCTTTTGAACGAGATGACGATGCCTTTCTTGTACTATCTGGAACAATATGACGAGTTGGATATTTATTTTGATACTTTTGTTAGTCAACAGTCTGCAGTTAGACATGCCGCTCCACTAGTCGGACGCATTACCCTGATTCCGAGCCAATCATACTTCTTCGATCTCACTCCTAAATGCTGCGCGCTCGTTGGAGAAGCAGTAAATACCAGAATTAAATATTTGTTTGACCAAATTGGGAATCTAACCCACGATCTTCTGAACACGAGATGAGGTTCGGTGACGATGTTGATAATAATTGGCTTTGTACAATAATTATCATTCAGTTGGATATATTAAAGAGGCTTGTTGGTGTAAAAAAAAAGGTGTCAGATCGAACACTGAAAGGCAGGGCCGACCTTATGATGTGCGGGGCAGAAATATGTTCTCTGTAAAACATGCAGTGTGTACTTGAACAGCCAAGAGTAGATAACTCCAGCGCGGTACCCAATTGATAGCAATTGGTCCAATTGGCTTAAGGCTTAAGTGCGGCTTTGTTGAAAGGTAATGTTCGTTTTCTATATATGTATACTTAGTAAACAATTAATACAGGTAACAATGACAGAAGAAGGAGAGGTAAAAAATGTAATATCAGTAATAAAATGTTTCTATATATTAAAATGTTTGTATTATTTATTGTTGGGTTATATGAATGGAGAAATTCAAGGTAGCTGTTCCGATCTAAAAAAAATTTGTTTAAATCTAAACATTTTCATTTACTAAATCGTGATATTAGGTTGTAAGATCATTACTTGGTAGAGAAATGGACATGCGGACAGCCAGAGTGCATTCCTGTATTCCCTTTTCGGGAACGGGACAAGACTAATATTCTAATGTCAACAAGATAATTGTAGACACTGATAATAGACATCAAACAAATATATTACAATATATTACGACATACAGACATACGGCCAGACAGACATGGCAATCCTGCATCCAGACGGGACAACAAACAGCAAGTAACTTCTAGATATGTGTCAAGCTGCGACATACTGACAGACGATCAGACAGAGAGAGAATGCAATCCTGTATCCCTACTAAGGAAGGCTACGGGACATGTACAGTCAAACTTTTAAGAAGACACCTTTACGACAAGAAAATGTGGTCTTATAAGAGAGGTGACCTCTTAAAAGAGGTTCAATTCATTTGAAATTTTCTATGACAGGACACAAAATGTGATATTTTAATACACGTGATTGCTAAAAAGAGGTGACCGCATGGACAGGTTTTACTCTACATGTATATTGCCAAAATAATTTTCGCAACGCATATGAATTGGTAATGTATCGACCAGTAAGTATTATTGTTAAGAGTCATTGTACTATTGGCTAATATATAAACATATAGTATTAAATGCAAGTGACTGTTTAATAGAGGTGACAACATGGGCAGGTTTGACTGCAAATTGAAAAAATAATTTCGTAATGCATAGGAATTGCTGATGTACTATTGGCTAATATATATCAACATATACTATTAAATGTCATTGTACTAGAATTGTGGGTGTCATACAGGGGACTGCTTAATAGAGGTGACCACGTGGGCAGGTTTGACTGTATATTGCCAAAATAATTTCGCAATGCATAGGAATTGCTGATCTTGATGTATCACCAATATTATTGTGAAAAGTCATTGTACTATTGACTAATATACATCAACATCAACATATAACTGACAATAATTGATAATATTTACCTAAATTTTATTAACAGTATATTGCTTCTTGCAATAAGTGTCAAGCAATATAAGATGACCATAAATCATAATTGATTTCGGAATAAAGAGATAACAACGATTCAGGATTCACGAACACATTTCTTGAATTTTATATCTTGGAAGTGTTGTGGGTGTATGTGTAGGATTATCAATGCATTGATTCTGGGTTGATTTACCATACAGTGACCGTGCTGTGTCGTGTACACAATGTTATTTGAGACTATTGTCAGCCAATATATTTGTTATGCACTTGGGGTCATTTGCTCATATATACTTACAGCGAAAATTGATACGAATTTAATTGATAAAACGAAAAACAAACAAACAATACTTCACTGTCGGCACAGTTCCGAAATCTAATAGAAACATGGTAGAAACAGAGGTTAATTGGATATCCCTAACACATTTCTTGACTTAGTAAGTACAGGCACTACAAAAGTGGCGTCATCTTTGTTCGATATAAAAAGTGCAGTTCACAAATTGTCAGAACATAATAGATGCATATTCATCCGGAGAGAATATAAAGTGTATTATACATCTCCTCATCTTTTTTGTGTATAAATGTACAATAAGTTTCCAGTAGAATTTAGAATCTAATATTTAAGAGGTAGCTATTGCCAGATGATGTCTGTCTGTTCATCGACTGGACTTTGGACTTTCTAGTGCTAGTCAACAGGTAGACACTCGGACACATTGCTCGTATTCCGACTCCGGGCCAACGACCCTTAAAACTGCGTGTTTAGTCGAAAAGCAGGAAATACCATTTTCACCGTGGTTCGATCTGACCGGGGATCGACTCTATGATCATCCACATTAATGGCGCTCTCTACCCATTAAAATGTCGACGACATTCATTTTGGTATAAAGCTTCAGTTGGTTAAATGCTAGAGGTTCACATGAGCCTGCATTGCTAACCTGGGTATACATGTACTGTTTTATGTTCAAGTAAGTTTGTAGTGTTTGAGAAAATATTGTTTCTATTTATATTGCCATATGGTACTAACCAACTTAAATTTTCGATCCACATAAAATGAAATATATTATGAAAGGAAAGTTTACATAGTGACGATCAATAATTCCACCAAAATGTCAACATAAAGGGCTCGACGGTTAGACCACTATACGACCTCAGCAAGTCGACAAGGGCTTCCCCCTGCCCCGGTTTTACTGAAACAAAGTTACTTTGAAAACCATAACTGATAGAGGCAATACGCGAAAATACTCACTGAAGCCCTTGTCACAATCAAGTTAAAGACAAAATCTGCAACAAAATTAAATGAAAAATACAAATTTTGAATACCTTCCAAATATACGAAATTTTGCAATTTGGTACATTTTACCCCCTTTCTATACTAAGTAGCTCATTGTCTTCATTGACTCATTGAGATGAGCACTACAAATGCATTAAAATTGGATTAAAAATTCAATAAAACAAAAACAGCAATAGCTTCATAACAACGCTATGCAATTTTTCTGCATAAACATATAATAAACGCTTCATAAAAAGAAACCCTTTTTGCATCGTTCGGGTCTTTTGTATGGAAAAGGGTAGGTCAACTAGAACAAAGGTTACGTCACTACAGACCCTGAACATAATATAGCAACATGTTTGCGGTCGTATAAAAACGAACAACACCATGTCGCCTTAAATTATTGAGAAAAAAAATACCATCCAATATAGTGTAGGAAATCCAGGCCCTGTTAAAAGATCTCTTAATTATGCCGTTACACTAAAAGAGCTGATTATGACTGCATTCATCCATTTCAGAATGTTTGTTTTATTTATCAATGACAGTCATCTTAGATGACGTTATGACTATCAGATAGAAATTAGAATGGGAAACGCCCAAGTACCTTTCATATTGACAAGTGATTTCAGAAATGAAAACATTCAGGTGAGGTCTACTCGATACAACATTATGTGATAAAGTTTGTCAGCGACTTTCGACAGGTCGGTGTTTTCTCGGATACTCCAGTTTCCTCCACCAATGACACTGACCTTCTCGATATAACTGAAATATTGTTGAAAATCGCGTTAAACTCCATGACCCTAACCCAGAATTTAACATGTGTGTGAGAAGCTAACTGACAGACCATAGCTAATGGGAAGTCAGACCATCTTGTAACTAGGCCTTCTTTTAGGTTTTTTTTAAACATGTAAATGTAATGTAAAGTAATTTGAGGTCTAAATACCTGCAGCTGTTGTACAGAATCTTCGAATGAAATACAGCATTGCTTTTCAATTCCAATCCCATGTTGTTAAAATGCAACAATAAGATCTCTTAAAAAAATATGTAATGTATTTACATGTATCAGGTATGAGATAGATTAAATCAAACAAGTGGCTTTTTAGAATATTTTATTTTCGCAAATGATATTGATGCACTGGGGGCCGTGCTGGTGATGATCGTATGGTAGTTGAATTTACAACTACCTATGCAATCAGTGCCTATCACCATTGAAGTTGTGAGTTCGAATCTCGATGCAGGGCGAGACGTACAACATTATGTGATCAAGTTTGTCGGCGACTTGCGACAGGCGGGTGGTTTTCTCCACCAATAAAACTGACCGCCACGATATAACTGAAATATTGTTGAAAGTGGTGTTAAAACACCTACAAACAAACTGATGCACTGAACATATAACATTGATCATTTTTCTTCTCCTTTAGATAGCTTCATATGACATAATGTGTTGTTAGAAAAGTTTGAAGATACCAAAGGGGCAATAAGAAGTGGTAAATCAAGGACAGACACTACAGTGGCCAACAGATACCAAAGGGGTAATAAGAAGTGGTAAATCAAGGACAGACAATACAGTGGCCAACAGATACCAAAGGGGTAATAAGAAGTGGTAAATCAAGGACAGACAATACAATGGCCAACAGATACCAAAGGGGTAATAAGAAGTGGTAAATCAAGGACAGACAACACAGTGGCCAACAGATACCAAAGGGGTAATAAGAAGTGGTAAATCAAGGACAGACAACACAGTGGCCAACAGATACCAAAGGGGTAATAAGAAGTGGTAAATCAAGGACAGACAATACAATGGCCAAAAGATACCAAAGGGGTAATAAGAAGTGGTAAATCAAGGACTGACAATACAGTGGCCAAAAGATACCAAAGGGGTAATAAGAAGTGGTAAATCAAGGACAGACAATACAATGGCCAAAAGATACCAAAGGGGTAATAAGAAGTGGTAAATCAAGGACAGACAATACAATGGCCAAAAGATACCAAAGGGGTAATAAGAAGTGGTAAATCAAGGACAGACAATACAGTGGCCAAAAGATACCAAAGGGATAATAAGAAGTGGTAAATCAAGGACAGACAACACAGTGGCCAAAAGATACCAAAGGTGTAATAAGAAGTGGTAAATGAAGGACAGACGATACAATGGCCAACAGATACCAAAGGGGTAATAAGAAGTGGTAACTGAAGGACAGACAATACAGTGGCCAAAAGATACCAAAGGGGTAATAAGAAGTGGTAAATCAAGGACAGACAACACAATGGCCAAAAGATACCAAAGGGGTAATAAGAAGTGGTAAATGAAGGACAGACAATACAATGGCCAAAAGATACCAAAGGAGTAATAAGAAGTGGTAAATCAAGGACAGACAACACAATGGCCAACAGATACCAAAGGGGTAATAAGAAGTGGTAAATCAAGGACAGACAACACAATGGCCAACAGATACCAAAGGGGTAATAAGAAGTGGTAAATCAAGGACAGACAACACAGTGGCCAAAAGATACCAAAGGGGTAATAAGAAGTGGTAAATCAAGGACAGACAACACAGTGGCCAACAGATACCAAAGGGGTAATAAGAAGTGGTAAATCAAGGACAGACAACACAATGGCCAACAGATACCAAAGGGGTAATAAGAAGTGGTAAATCAAGGACAGACAATACAGTGGCCAAAAGATACCAAAGGGGTAATAAGAAGTGGTAAATCAAGGACAGACAATACAATGGCCAAAAGATACCAAAGGGGTAATAAGAAGTGTTAAATCAAGGACAGACAACACAGTGACCAAAAGATACCAAAGGGGTAATAAGAAGTGGTAAATCAAGGACAGACAATACAATGGCCAAAAGATACCAAAGGGGTAATAAGAAGTGGTAAATCAAGGACAGACAACACAGTGACCAAAAGATACCAAAGGGGTAATAAGAAGTGGTAAATCAAGGACAGACAATACAATGGCCAAAAGAGAAAGGACAAATAAATGTTCTATGAAACATTAAAAAGAAAACTAAAGATTGAGCAACACGAACCCCACTAAAAACTAGGGGTGAAATCAGGTATTCCTAAATGGTAATCAATTCCTGCTCCACTGGTGCCACCTGTCATGTTACTCTTGTAACAAACCGGGTGACAAATCATGAATGAGGAAAGGTCTAATTGTGATGGTGACAAACGGATCATATCCTTGGTCATTTGTGACACAGAGATTCCATAACAATAACTAAGCCATTTAGATCAAATAAAAAGAGCATGCATTGATAAGTGTGTCCCAATAAATGCACATAACAAAACACAAATGCTTAATAATAATATTATTTTATTGTAAAAGGTAGCAAGCATTTATCAATTTAAAACTTCACATTTAAAGAAAAAAATTTACACTTATAAAAATCATACAATTTATCAATTTAACTAAAAAGAATGTGCAAAATTGTTGCATACATTTCTAATTACTTGATTGATAATCTAAGTGACTCCATTATTATTATTATTTTAAATATGCAGTCAAACCTGCCAATGTGGTCACCTTTATTAAGCAGTCACTTGTATTAAAAGGTCACCAAAGTTTTGCCCTATCATAGAAAATTTCATTTTTCAATGAAAAACTGTAAACGCATCAATTATTAAATTTTAATCCATATAAACATCATTAAATGGTTATTTTTTTGTCAAATGAAGACAAATTACTTGTCTTGTAATTTTAATTATGAAAATATTTTGACTCAGTATTTTTTTTATTGCTTGCAACAGAAATTCAATTAATTAACCTGATCCTCCCTCCAGGTTTATCACAAAAGACAACTTTATATAAAATATATAAAAATGTTTTAAAATACAATAAAAAAAAATGAACTAAAATTTCTGGAAAACAACAATATACAAAATAGCACCATGTCAAATTGTTAGCACTAAAATGAACCACACAATTTCTATTGAAATAAATTGTTATCAGTTGACTTGCGACTTCATGAACCAGATATGAAAGGTCAAAATGTTTTAGTGGTATTGGGCTATTGGGCCCCTGTTAACTTTTATTCCAGATATGAAATCACCCCCAATTACTATGGATGAAATAGCACAGGAATCAAACATATTGTTTGATGGAAATAATCTATGGGTTCATGGGTATTTATTGTCACTTTCACCAATTTTTCAGCTGTATCAAGACTACTAAATTTATAAGGGAGGAACTCTAACAGTTATAACGAACTGACACGCCAGAACCCCCCTCCACAGGTTTGTCTAAAGTCAACCCATAAAACAGATATATGCTTCTTTGGTCTTAAATAATCTATATAAAAAAATAGTGAAATCATTAAATCATACAAAATACATTTCACGATAATCTGATACCATTGAAGATAAAGAAGTAAACATTTTTTTTAAATAAAGATAAAGGCAGATTTCACTGTAAAATTGTGTATTACAATAGCTCCCCTCTTATAAAGTCCCTTCCTACCAAAGGTCACCTTTTTTAAAAGGACCTTCCCACAAAAGGTCACTCCTCTTATAAGGCCCCTTCCCAGCAAAGGCTAACCCTCTTATAAGGCCCCTTCCCACCAAAGACCACCCCTCTTATAAGGCCCATTCTACCATAGGCCACAAATATTATCAGACCAGATTTCATATACACTAAGATAGTACAATGCCACTAAATTGTTCCCTACAAGAGAGGCCACTTTTTCATTACAGAAGGGGTGGCCTACTGTATTGGGGTAATTCCTGCCCAATGTCTACTCAATCAAACAATTGTCAATGTGATTATTTATCTTTTCGTTTGAAGTCCCTATTTCAAATTTCTCTTGGCAAATAGGACAAGACTTTTCTTCAGTTTCACTTTCTTGCTTTTTTGTTGCAGCTTTTGCAAAGCTGTTAATTTTTGCAAAGCTGTTCATGATGGACGATTGCTTATGTCGTTTGGCTAACGGGGCACTGACTGGACTATTTGAAGCCTTTCTCTTAGTTTCGACCACTTTGTCAATCTGTGGTTGGTTCCTATTAATAGAATCACACTTTATACACCCATCACAATTGATCACAACCTTGTATTTACAATCTCTTTCTGACATTTTACTTTCATCTTTGTTCGATTCTAAAATTGCAACTAATCTATTTTCAGTTTCTAGTACACCTCGACTGGCCATACATTCCTTTATATCAAATGTTTTGTCATTGAGAAACGTTGGTAATTCTCTAGATGTATAATGACTTTCAGTGACTCTACCTATTGTATATATTTCTGATATTATGACACAAAATTTTGCTTTGTCCGTCGTCTCGTCATTTATCAAAGACCTTATAGGTAATATTTTTTCTGTTATACTATTGCGGTCATTCTTGATATTGCTCTCATTACTTCTCAAACTAACTGATTTTCCTTCCATATTTTCTTCTCCATTTTGAACCTTCTGAGAGTGAGCCAGATCTTCAGATTCTTTACTAATGCTTTTTGTTGAAGCAGTAATAGAAGGTTTGAAAAAGCTACGAATGGTCATTGGTGGACGAAATGCCTTACGTTGTGTTTTAAGACAAACGGGTGCTATAGGTTCTATATATACACCATTTGATAGCTTGCTCTTGTCAGATGAACCTATTTTCGGCATCGGAGATGATGTTACACTTGTGTCTAATCCTGGTTCAGTTTTGATTACTACGCCAATCTCAGTCTTAGAAATGGATTGACCAGCTTCTGAACTTGAGGAAAGACCTAAAGTCTGCATATTTTGTCTATCAGGCGAACTTTGACTGGGCAAGTATTGACTGTCTTGGTCTTCTCCTTGTACAGAAACCTGCAAAAAAGAAGAAGTCAAAACTGAGTTGTATTAGACATGCTTATCTAGAAAATCCCTGTCCAATCTACTTAAAGAAGGTACCATCTCAATACCCTCTAATACAAAATTAACTTAATTTGAGTACAAGACTTCAAAATGTTGAAAACAAGACTTCAAAGAGGGTGGTAAAGAGGGGGTATGAGCACGGAAGAACGTGAAATAAAATAAAATTGAATTTCACGATGAACGAAAAATAATTTTTATCCTTGTATGGAGTATATTTGTCTGTGTGCACGAAACACGGTTAATAACGGACCTGAAACACGAAAACATGTTAAATAAAAAGGGCAAACACGTTGAACGAAAATAGGTATTTACCCCCCCCCCCCCTCCTTCAAAAGGTTGAAGGCCTCGTGCTAATTTTGGGATTAGGCTAATTTTGGGATTTAGAATGCTCTTTAAAAAGAGTTAAAAAAAAATCCAACATTTTTACTATTCAACTCCCTCCCTTCTTACAGATTTTAACAATTATTAGCAACTTAAATCCACTTTTCTTTTTTATATACTTATCTATCTACAATTAATTAATTTCCTAAGGTTACAGTGACCTAAATCTTATGTGTTCATTTCTCAAAAGCCAAAAGAAAAAAAGAAGAAAAAAAAGAGGTATCAGAGAAACAAATTACGGGTATTGTAAACAAACAAAAAATGGGTTTCTTGCAGACAATGAAACAATTTACAAGTTAGATAATTTCTGCTAGTTCTCTAATGTTACAGTGACCTAAATCTTACGTGTTCATTTCTCAAAAACAAAAACAAAACAAAAAAACAAGAAAAAAAGAAAGAAAAAAGAGGTATCATAGAAACAAATTATTGTAAATCAAAAAGTCTAAGAAAACAAATTGTTTTTGGGTTTCTCGCAGACAATAAAACAATTTACAAGTTAGAGAATTTCTCTCCTTAAGACAAGGAACCAATTAGCTCTGACTATAGTATACATCAGAGTTGACAGTTGACAGGAGTTAAAGGCCTTAATTACATGTGAAACCAATATCTATGGCTGCCGTTTAAGACAACCGTCATTCAATTTACCATTAAATAACTCAATTACTGCAGTATTCTGCCGCGTTCACTTATAAATCAATGTCACAATCAACAATTTACCCGTTATAATACACAATAAAAGTTAGAAAATTAGTGATTCTCCGAGGGAAGTACAAATATTTAGACACGTTAATCTAACCAGTACATTCACTTTTCTTTATAAAAGATTTGTTATGCAATAAATGCTCCATTTGGCCGACAAAAGATCAAGTTAACATGGTTATAAAGATGTACTACGATAAAATATTCTGAAGATTCATCTCGTTTTTGTTTTTGATCACAATAATTGGCGTTTATCTGAAATAATTGCTCATGGGACGATATAAAATGTCATAACGTCGTCTCAAGTACAATTTTCAGTGATATCAGGATTTTGTTTCAAGTCATTCAACATGGCCTCAAACCACAAACCAAGCCTTTTGTCTACTCAGAGCAGCATATTACTATGTCAGGTGTAATGGGGTGTAAAATACTAGGACTTCTATATCATGATCTACTATTTAGCTTTGGTTGGAAAAATATTTCATAACTTTTTCAAGCAGAAGAATTATTTACTTAAAATTATTTGGCTTTCCAATCTTTCTATTTTAAGTGCACCTGATGATGGTTATTCCAGAAACGTGTCATGCACACTAAATTTGATATCTACGTTTTTAGTATATGTGATCGTTAAGTGAAAGATAATTTTCTACTTTCTATATTTCTTTGAACAAGGTTATCTATATCTTAGTTTTAGGGCTCATGCTACTGGGCGATCTAGGTGAAGAAGTCACCTTGTGAATGTTGATTTCACTTTCCTGTTGGTCAAAAGCGAAATACAGTTCGTGCCTTGTATTTTTGAATAGTTTCCCTTTTTCATAAATATTTAAACTAAAAAAATTGAAATAACAAAAACTTGCTCAACAAATATTTAAAAACAAAACAAAAAGATGGCAGTATGCATATGCATTATTAGGTTGGTCACTTTCTTACTTATCTAATTCTGAAAACACAGTCACACCTGCATCAGTGACCACCTCTTTTCAATGAGCAGAAAATCAAAATTAAACAAGATATGATTATAATCTAACGATTATGAAGTCTCCCAAACTGGCCACAGACAACCGGTTTAAAAAATAAATTAAAAGCTACATTGAAATCGAACAATGTTGAATTTTTGCGGTATTGTGGTGGCCATTTTGAAAATGGAGACCGGTAGAAATTTTTCAATGTCGGGAATCAATTCAGGACGTTGAAATCGAACAATGTTGAATTTGTGAGGTATTGTGGTGGCCATTTTGAAAATGGTGACCGGTAGAAATTTTTCGATGTCAGGAATCATTTCGGGACATCATAATCTACCCACATATGAAATGTCGTTGAAATCGGACAATGTTGAATTTGTGCAGTATTGTGGTGGCCATTTTGAAAATGGCGACCGGTAGAAATTTTTCAATGTCGGGACATCATTATCTACCCACATATCAAATTTTGATGATATCGGGCAATGTTAAATTTTTACTGCCCATTTTTTATACCGTGTTTTGGCAGCCATTTTGAAAATGCAGAATTGCTCCTCTAATGGTGACCTATCACTATGTCAAATTTTACGTCTCTATCATTATTCATTTAGAAGTTATCAACATTAATGTACAAAATTTCAACTTTCCTATAGGATTCTATAGTAACCCCCACCCCCTTTGAACCCCTCAAAATATGACCTTGACCCCCTTTACCACAAAGCTGAAAACTTTAGGACCAACTAGAAACATATATCTATAACTCCACAGAGTTTCATGAAATTCTGTCCAATAGTTCCTGAGATCTGCCGTGGACAAGTTCATGGTCCGCGGAAAGAAAGGAGAAAGAGAAAGAGAAAGAGAATAATAATAATAAGAAACGGAGCAAAAACAATAAGTCTCCCAAACTTTGTTTGGGAGACTTAATAACTGGTATTATGTGACCTAAATTTTTATTCTCTTCACAGTGCATTTCTAATTAACAAAACCTTTATAAAGCGACCACCTGCCATATATGATCTTATTTCAACGTTCTCTTGGAAGGTCACATAAGACAGGTTTGACTATACATACCATATATGAATTCATTATAAAATATGCCACCAATAAAACTGAAATATTGTTGAAAGTGGCATTACTCACCATAACCACTCGCCCAGAAAAGAAGAACAGATATAACAAAAAAATATCAGGGATGGAAATATAAAATAACTGAAAATAAATGTAAAAAATAGCTGAAACCATCTACACCCCCTTTCAAAAGGTCCATTTTTGACCTGTCCTGACCATGTTCTGCAACTTTCGGATTTTTTTTTCAAAGGAATTAGTTGGTCAGTTGAAAAACAGGGAAAAGAATCGTCCCTGTAAAATGACCATTTTGTAAGCAGGTACTCACCCTGGTTTTGCCAAGTATTGTTATCAGATAAATAAAACTTATTCTTTTCAATTTTTCAACAACCTTTATTTTTATCTACCAGTATAAAATTCTCCCTGGTTTCTTTGAAATCACATTACTATTTACAAAATGCATTTTATGATTACAGATGAAGGTCATCTGCTCAGGTAAATATCTATATTAGCTGAAGCTGGCCAATGAAGTGTGAAATATAGATTTTCTTTATCAAAATATTTTGTGCCATTAAATAAGTTCATAATGATATCTTTATGATAGCATGGTAATATGGTTACACTATATAAAAGTACAAAATCCTTGAAATTAACTTTAAGACGTTATTTCTGTGTCATTTATGAGGTCGGTTTCAGACAATTTAATAAAAAAAATTCTACAGAACTTCAAGGTTAAGGTTATAGTTATAATGTTTAATGCCACTTTCAACAAGATTTTAGTTGTATCGTGGCTGACGTTGTGAGGTTGAATCCATCTCATGAGGAGGTGTACTCGATACAACATTATGTGATAAAGTTTGTCAGTGATTAGCGACAGGTCTGTGGTTTTCTCAGGGTACTCCGCTTTCCTCCACCAATAAAACTGACCGCCACGATATAACTGAAATATTGTTAAAAGTGGCATTAAACACCACAAACCAACCAACCAACTGTTTTTTTTTATAATATCCAGAAATTAAGTTTTGGTCAACATATAGAAATGGGACCGAGAGCTTCTTTTGCTAGAAGGGGCGTCCGTCGGTTGTGCGGGATGTAAAGTCACAACCAACCCGTCCTTCGGATGAGACGTAAATAAAACTGAGGTCCTGTGTTGAGAGATTGCCACCCTCTTCGCACGTTAAAGAACCCAGTGTAACAGCTCATTATGAGCATTATGCTCATGATGAGTGGTCCATAGGAGACCTGTTGCACTGGCTAAATTATCCGTCCCTACCCATCACCTTTCCTTGTTTCGAGTCCCGTGGCGTTTAAATTTTTAAATGTTCTCGTCCTGAATATAGCTGAAAAATTGCTCGCTGGACGTTAAACACCAATCAATCAATCATATAGTTGATTTATTATTAAATATGAAACGCGGTCAATCAACTATGTTTACATCTTTTTTTCCCAGATAAACATGTTTTCTAGTTGAGAGACATAACTAAGCTTAATGATCGTTTATTTGTTCTAATGCTACATTGTAACCCCCTATTTAACATCCACCTGTCTTATGTGACTCTTATTTCATTGTTCCCATGGAAGGTCACATAAGACAGGTTTGTTTTGATAGTATTGTTGGAATACACTGATGTAATCTTAATACACTTTCAAGCATGTATAAAAAGAGCACTGAAGGCAAACTGAAAATGTGCCCTTTATATACAGGTTAAAATTATTTGCATTATTCATCAATGGGAAAAATGAGGCTGCTCTTTATAGAGAGTGATTTGTTATATTGAGGTGCCCTTTAAGGCAGGTTTGACAGTATCTGTGGTGTTATTTACAATAAACACACAAAGCAATGCCCTAAGTTTCATGTACCATCTAATCTATATATAGATATTTAATTGCAATTAATTGATTTTAAAAAGGTCTTTCTCCAACAGTAACTATAACATGTAAAACCATGTGCTTTCCTTGAATCCGTGTGAAATCATATCCACCATTATCTAATAAATATCAGAAGATTTTAATAATGAGTATTAAACTAACAACTTTCATAATGTTTTACAATCGAAACATAAAAGAAAATCACAAAAATCAAATATGTTCTCGTCTTTCTTCTATGACAACGTAAAGAAAATAAATTTCAAGATTCCAACAAAAATATTCCGGAACTACAAATAAAATTTGCAAAAATTCAGTCCCGACATGTGGTATATATTTTTTTTCCAGCATTTTATCCCTCAGTATAATAGAATGACTTATTTCTCATCAGGGATGAAGACGATATGCAAGTAATAACAAGATTTCTCTAAATATTAATACAAGATCATATAGACTGTTATTACCAACTGAGTCTGTAGAAATCTGTTCTGTTCCGACAGAACTTTCTCGACTTGCCGGACCAAGACTTCAGGATATCTGACACCGACCACTCTTTCTCCATTGTTTAATTTCACCCTAACTACTCTGATAGTTGCTTCTGATTTACTGAAATAAAATAAATCAATACAATTTATCAAACAGAAACAGTTACCGTATTTAGGGTTGTATAATGTGCAGGATTTTGCCCAGATTCTTTATCTGGTAGGAGGTGTGCGCATTATAAACAGGAACAATGTGTTTCACTCTTTCTCAGATCTGGAATTTAAACTTATATTTACCGATGCTGTACTAGATTTCAAATCCATTACACAACATCCGGATAATAAAAACATCATATGAAAATGCCAATAAAACCCAATACATTTAATATTTTGCAACTTTATTGAAGATGAAAAGAGATAAATGGTTCTTAAATTCTCCCAGCAAATGAAACATGCTCAAAGGACTGAAAAATATATACGACTGATATTTAATTCTTACATTTCCGACGACGATTTTTTTCAAAAGTCCATGCGCATTATAGACACGAACTAGTTTTTTTCTGGAGATTTCATTATGCACCAATGCGCATTATGCAACCCTAAATACGGTAAGTTCCATGGTCTATCAAATTTGTTTCCTAATTTTCCTCTAAATAAAGGTTAGAGAAAACCGAAGGAGCAATCAAGAATGGACAATCCAGAGAAACTGGCAACATTGGGTATACATGACACAGGACGAAGACAATCACAACAAAAACCATAACACAGAAAACTAAAAAGATGAACAACACGAACCCCACTGCTCTAAAACAGGTGTCAGCCATGTTTTTTCTTCTAAGATAGGGTTGTTGCATATTTTTTAGCAAAATTTTAAAATTTGTATTTAAATTGATTCCTTACACCTTAATTTTATTTATTTCAAAATCTATAAAGAAACTAAATTGTACAATACAAAAATGTGTGGGTTAATTTGTCTCAATCTACACATTTCAATATGCAAATCTTCACCTATTTCCACTTGGGCAAACTCATGAATTGTAATTGATTGTATTATTTTAAGGTAAAAGGTTATGTTGTATGGCCAATAGATTACATGATTGTTATTTCATTATTTTTTTCTTTATGGTTTCGAAAAATGTGCAATTGGCAAAAAGCCAGAACTTTTGCATACACTTTGGAAACATAAATCTAGATTAACAATGCAAGTCTGACAGAAAACAAAGACTGGTTCAAATTTGAATTCTTGATTTGTAATACATGACGCCTCTGGCGGACATTTAGAATAATGTCCAAATGGTAATCCAGCTAAACAGCTAAAATAATGTAGAAGTTTACCTCTGGTCGTAGTCTATAAATGATATACCGTCTCTCTCGGCAGAAAAACAGAACTATGATATGACATATAACATATATCAAAGAATTCACATAAAATAAACCAGAGACATTTATACTATAGTTAATTGAATTTCACGAGACTGGATTTCTCATTGTAAGATCACATTGAAGCCCGAAACTTGAGCTGCTATATGATAGTATGTGTATCGAGGATTTGATACTTAATATCTTAAGGCGACGTCAAATCATTACACATAAAAATCAGTAATATGTTAGTATCACACTTGTTACTTGATAAATATTCAATATATAATAAAATAATATAAAATTTATGTGTAGGACCTTTAGAAATGGGAAGAAAAGCATTCTAATTGTTTTCAATGGCATCATCTTTGAGGTCAGGGTTTATACCATTTCTTTCTATCGCGCTACATGAATCAAGTGTCACAAATGCTTTATTAGGTCCATGATTAAATAACACTGAAGTTTATTTGACCCCCTTTATTAGTACTCAAAATCACACAATTGCAGGGTTATAGATATCATACAAGCCTTTCAATAAAGAGTGGTACCAGGTACTTTTACCTACCTAAAATGGTCTTTGGCACCTCCTGATTTTAAAGTGTTGTATAAGATATTCATGCAAATTGTTCAAATTTTAATAAAAAGTACTGCCTGTAAATAGTGAAGTACTGGTAGACTTGAAAAATATTGAAATCCTGATCATAGTGCATAAAGATCAAAAGAAAAATTCGTAAATCATGGATAAAGTATTTTATAACAAGTAGGTCAACATAACCTTTGTAAAAATTAAAAAAAGATGATTTATTGTATCAACAACACACAAAAAAAAAAAAAACATGTCCACACACCCACACACACCAGATAATACTTTAAGATAACCATGTACTTTCACCTCTTATCAGCTTCTAAATTTCTGTTTTTCCCAAAAAAATTCAAGATAAACTTTAATGACAATTTAATTTAGATGTACTAGATCAACTTTTCCTCTCATAAATGTCTCCTCAATAGAATTATCTGCCAAAAAAATCTGAATTTTCACAACTCCTACATTTAACCTTGAGTAAATATCAACTTTTACTGAATGACACCTCTGTGGTGTGTTCCAATCCAATCATGTGTTGCAGTCAAAGGGAACTACCCTAGAGATGACACAACACATACACAGAGGTATCATTCAGTCCTATCTTGTTGTTGAAGGGAACTACCCTAGAAATGGAATTATCAGGGAAAATTTATCACTAACATTTAGTTTGGACAGACCATAATGATAAAAAAATATTATCGTTGAATCTTACCTTAGATTGAGTTTTGTAGAGAATCTATTAAGAGTGGCCTCTAGTAAGGACATATGTGACACTATACTGCCACACAGCAGGTGCATTCTATAACAGCGACTGCCAACTGTAAAAATAAAAATAATATATCAAACATGATTTTTTCGATTTGATTTGGGTTGTTCGGTTGGTTTAAGATGCTTAATGCCACTTCAACAATATTTCAGTTATATCGTAGCGGTCAGTTTTATTGGTGGAGGAAACCAGAATGCCCTGAGAAAACCATCGATATGCCTCAAGTCACTGACAAACTCTATCACATAATGTTGTATCAAGCACACCTCGCCAGAGCTTTTGTAATCGATTTTCAGTTAATTAGTTAATCTTTCGATAATTTGATAGCTTATTTAGTACAATCGTGTATTGAGGTTCAAATTATATGCTCTATTCATTAAATGGAGTGAATGAAAGTGCCCTTTATAGACAGTGCAGTGATTTGCTATATAGTTACACTTACTAGCAGGTTTGAATGTACCTTGATAATTTTTATTTTATTTTTTATTTTTTTTAGAAAATACAAAACCATATTGTGCGGAGTCTTCATGTTCGTTATCAGAAACTTGTGGTACAACTGGTCTTAAATGCTTCCTGTGGACACTAATATTAGCACTGGTTATCCTGATCATTTGACAGTAAAGTACAACCTAACAGAAAGAGAAACTACCCAAGATGTATTAGATGATGAAAAGATGACAATCTGATTGAGACTTTACGGCCAAATCCTGTTGGTAAAAGACGTGATATGCAAATGTTTTGTGCATGGAGAGAAAAGGACCAATAAATTACTCAGTAGTGGAAAGATTGGCTTTTATCGATCAGAGTATATACAAATTGATTTGGATTTAAACTCCGTTATTGATGAGTCAATTTTCCTGTAAAATATCTTTAGAAAGAACTGAAATGTATCAGTATGTTTTACAAGAATGAGAAAGAGTAAATTCATTTTTTTTCTTTAATTTTTTCATGCAGACTAATTTCAGCTGTATATTTAGATATCAGAGTAGATAACTCTAGGTAGTTTTATTCACACTTTTTAATGACAATGTAATATTAAAAAATCTTAGAATTGTTAATATCATTGGGGGTTATATATATAGTCAAATTCTACATAGAGTAATCCTAAACAAGTTTCAATTTAGTTATATAATTTGATGTACAGGTATGTTTATATGTTGAGGGGAGCTACTAGTAGCCCTTGGCTGTATGGTATCCTCGTTAATTAAAAATACAATTAAGTCTGTATATAAAGGGCACTTAGGGGTACCTGAATATGTGCCCTTTATATAGGTTAACATTATATGCACTATTCGTTAATGGGGAAAATGAGGCTGCCCTTTATAGACAGTAATTTGTTATATAGAGGAGCCCTTTATAGACAGTGATTTGTTATACAGAGGTGCCCTTTATAGACAGTGATCTGTTATACAGAGGTGCCCTTTATAGACTGATTTGTTATATAGAGGTGTCCTTTATAGACAGTGATTTGTTACATAGAGGTGCCCTTTATAGACAGTGATTTGTTGTATAGAGGTGCCCTTTATAGACAGTGATTTGTTGTATAGAGGTGCCCTTTATAGACAGTGATTTGTTATATAGAGGTGCTCTTTATAGACAGTGATTTGTTACATAGAGGTGCCCTTTATAAAGTGATTTGTTATACAGAGGTGCCCTTTATAGAGTGATTTATTATACAGAGGTGCCCTTTATAGGCAGTGATTTGTTATATAAAGGTGCCCTTTATAGACAGTGATTTGTTATATAGAGGTGCCCTTTATAGACAGTGAATTGTTATATAGAGGTGCCCTTTATAGACAGTGAATTGTTATATAGAGGTGCCCTTTATAGACAGTGATTTGTTATACAGAGGTGGCCTTTAAGGCAGGTTTGACTGTATGTAGTAGGTGTATAAATAACATTTCTATATATTAATGTGGCCAGTTCAAAAAAAGGACCATGGTGTAGCCCAAAACATTTTTATTGGAGAAAAAAAACCTTTCATATCTGTATCACTATCCTGGTCGTGATCATGTGGTTGTTGCATTTACAACTACCTATGCAACTGGAGTCTTATCACCACTAAAGTTGTGAGTTTGAATTCCGCTCATGGCGAGGTGTACTTGATAAATCATTATGTGATCAAGTTTGCCTGTGACTTGCGGTAGGTCAGTGGTTTTCTCCAGGTACTCCCGTTTCTCCTATAAAACTGACCGCCACAATATAGCTGAAATAATGTTGAATGTGACATTAAACACCATAACCCTAACCTCTATAAGGCAGGTTTGACTGTATATTCAAAGTTATTTGCTCATACTGACTAATGTTAAGCAAATTTATGGATGTAAAATATGGATGTATAAATGTACAAAATAAATATGGATGTATAAATGTAAAAAATAAATGTAAAAAAAATATGCATTTATTCATTTAAGTAAAATTAGATAAAACTGTTTGATTCAACATCATTTCAAAGAATTGAGACCTAATAACAATCAACAAATATTTTATTTATCTATTTATATGACCAATAAAATTCACAAATGATCCCCACTTTACTTGATGTCAAGATGAAATGGTTTGAAATAACACACATGATGGAAGAAATGTAAATATTAGATCTTAGCGGCATCCGTAGGCTATAGGTTTTGAACAACACATTATGGCAGATATGGATTGGAAAATGAAGCACGCCTTTTGTGCTTGACCCCCATAATTTTTATATACTGCCAAATTTGAAAATCCTATGTACTGCATCATTGGAAATATTGTACTCACCTTTACATGTCTGACGGTGTTTACACGCTTTACCATGTATACATTGTTCTTCTGACTGGCCATACAACTCTTTCCAAAGTTTTTCTATTTAAAAAAAGAAAGAAAAAAAGTCACTTGAAATACGAGTTTTAAAGATTTAATACACTAAAGTCTGTTTTTATTTTATTTCATCTCCACTAACAAATACAAAATGACCATATCTAACCAGTAACACAAAATAAATATATTACTGATCAAATTAATGGAATGAAGCATTATGAGATTTAAGACCATTTTAAACTAGTATTACTGTGAGCACAGCTCACTAATATATACCCCCCGCTCCCCACATCTGTCCAACCTATTTCCATAACCAAAACATTACTGATTGTTCCGACCAAAAATGAAAGGGACCCTCCTCTCTTCACCGGTAAGCTGCTGATAAAATTTCAAAACATTCTGAGAAACACTACTCAAGTTATCATACGACATAGGGTAAAAATCCTATTTTCCGTCATATCAAGTCCAATAACTTTGGAACGGCAAAAGTGAAAATCGTCAAAAAAGAAAGGGATCCTCCTCTCTTCACCAGTAAACAGCTGATAAAATTTTAAAAGATTCTGAGAAACACAACTCAAGTTATCGTACGACATAGGATTTGTCTACAGACGGACGGACGGACATGGTGAAACCAGTATACCCCCCTACAACTTCGTTGCAGGGGGGGGGGGGGTATAACAATGTGTCTAAGAGTTCTATCATGATGGTCCTTTTTATTTGTGGAATATACAAATGTGAATGCAAAACATCTGCCCATTTCCAACTTGATTCTAAAATGATATGTTTAATTTTTTTTTATAGTTGTTTCCCTTTAATGCAGTTAAATCGATCCTTTTTTCGATGAATATAATACAAAAGTATATAATTTGTCCATAATCTGTATACAATTTTTAATGTTGCTACAACTTTTTCTATTTGCTATATAAAATTTGTGTATGATCTTTAACAAGGTTAAAATAACTACAAATTTTAACAAAATTCTATTCAAATTCTTTGTCCTTTCCGTTTTTATTGCATTGAACGGGTGCCATTTTACCCGGCGTAAAAAAAAATAAAGCCTAATATTTAATTTTAGAATCAAATCGGGAATGTGGCTAAGGTCTAATAATATCTTTTTTTCCACATGTTTCACTCAATTTCTTTTTAAACTGATTGAACAAATTCTGATGGAGCGAGCTTTTCTCAATTATTCAACAATATTGTTTGGTAATTTTGTTATTACCCTTATTAGTTATATTGTGGCGGTCTATTTTATTGGTGGACGAAACCGGAGTACCCAGAGAAAAACACAGACCTGTCGGAAGTCACTGACAAACTTTATCAAATAATTGTGTATCGAGTATACCTCATCTAAACGAGATTCGAACTCACAACGTTAGTGGTGATATGCACTGATTTCGTAGGTAGTTATTCCAACTACCATATGATCACGACCCCTTGACCTAATTCTGATGGAGCTTTTCTCAATTATCCAAGTTAGAGAATTATCATTACTTACTTAACTTTAACTCAATTCTTCTTATAATAATCACAAATCGCTAAATTGTTTGAATTCTGTACTCGGAAATATATTTTTTTCTTATTTTTGTGTCCATTCTACTTACTTATCATATGAAACTGATATTTATACATTATAATATATTGTAGCTTTTAGCTAGATCTACTAAATTCTCCCTAAACAAGTTCAGACAAAAAGAAGAAAAGATAGCAATTATTCAATCATGGTACACTTTTAATCACTGACAGATCTCCTCTAACTTCTATTTACACAAAGTGCTTTTGTTTTACCACAATTTTTAAGATTAATTGAATCAATACATGTATGACTAGATTTTGTACTTAGCATGGCCATTTAATAAAATGATTTATGATTAGGGAATTTTTTTCTTAAGAAAGTCTCTGTCTACATACAGACTAAAAAAAAATAATTGTTAATTAAGTATTAAAACATAAAATTTGATAAGACTTCACATTGAGTATTTGATAAATTTAGAATATCAGCAGTTTTGAAAATCGAGACAGACATTATCACTAGTTTTGCAGCGAGTCTGAGTGATAGGACAAGCTGTGAAAATTTAACTTTTGACTTTCTTGTTATTTTCTGTCGTTAATAGGAAATTGGCTGTAAATCTCAAGCAAAACTTTACCTACAATGGTATTATAAATATTATTTAAGGAATATTTGAAATCTTTGAACAGGTTATATGATAAAACCTGGTTTGGGACAGTTTACGCTTAATAAACCGCAATTATTTTACATGAAACCAAACATTATCCCTCATACAACATGTACAACCCTTTATAATAAAGATTCTTTTAAAAATCAATCTATTTAAAAAAAAAAATATATATATATATATAAATTTACAACATTAAAAAAAATATATATTCTTATAATTACATCCATCTTGTATGGAAGATGTCAAACACAATTTTTAAAAAGGTACACCAAAGAACTATCCCAGCAATTGGCTTAAAATGACTCAGTGGTTGTATATAATTTTTTTATATCAAAATAGACCTGATTTGTATATAATCTACAAAATAATGAATTTCACATGAAAACAAAACAAAAAATTTAGAAAATTCAACAATATCAGGAAGCCATTGTTTAAATTCAACTTCAAATATTAGAAATTCTGGCCATCTAAAATTTCTAATTTTTAGCAACAGTGGCCATCTTTAATAGCAAAGTCTCCAATGTTTTTTGCCCATGTGAACCAGATATTTGTTGACCTGTTCCTGAAAGTTCATAAGCTCAGTAAACTTTCAATATTTTTCTGAACATTACATATACAGGTAGACTGATAAGAAATAAATATACTTATAATTATTTTCTTCAATAGATATGAAGATGTAACAAAGAATTTGCTATATTAGGATTTTTTTTATATATCATAATAGGAACAGTTCATAATATTCAGAAGATGTCATAAGTAGGTATTTATATGTACAATATTTAATTAATATATTTGTTATTATCACCATAAATCTGAGGTTTTTTTTTTTCTCTTGCAAAATTAATTGTAGCATATGTATATAATTTTTTGTAATCTTTGTAAATATCATCCTTGAACTGATTTCAATTATTACATTATGTTATTTAAATTTGTATTCAGTGAGATCAAAACTGGAGCACAGGATTTTAGAAATAATGAAGCTGGGCGTCCAAATATGAGTGAGCGATTGTTGTTTAACGCCAACTCAGCGATTTGTCAGCTAAATGTATATCATGACGAGAACAAGTTAATTTTCAATGAGATGATGATGATTTTCACTTTGTACTAGACTAACACTCTTTGGATTTTTATAGTGTTTGCTCACTGAACCAACAGTCCGCGGATAGACATGTCGCCCAACTCACATTATCCTGATTACGAGCCAACCAGTCTTTGTTCTTTCTTCTTAATGCTGCGTGCTTATCGGAAAAGCAACTACCAATTTCATAGTCTTTGATTTGACCCTACTGCAATCGAGGCGAGCACGCTAACCATTACTTTACCGATACAGTTCGGGTGTCCAAATATATTGACTAAAATATTATACATTTTTTTATTATGTACCAGTACCAGTAGGTTTTTTAAGATCTTATATATTATTCATATTTTACACAGGGAACAGTACAGGATATTTAGACTTTCCAAGCCTCTTAATAGCTTATATAATACCACGTGGACCTTTTTTTTGTCAGAATTTTCAAAATTAAGTGACCCGGACTATACATGGATGCAATCTGGGTTATTTTTATTGACAAATTGTGTTTTTATTTCACTTGATATTCTGTAAGTTGGTTACCACGGTAACCGTATCATCAAGCAATCTACACTACACCAATAACAACAAATATTATATTTTAATAAATCTGTTCATACCACGATGTTGAGAATACTGTTAAAGTTGGCATTAAACACCAATCAATCAATCAATTTATTTTAATAACAAATATGGTCACAACATAATGTTATGTTACGTGTCATAAAACTATTTGTTCTTGGTCTTAAGGTCATAAAACGTACAAATATGAGTTATGTATTCTGTAACTTGTACTCAAAAATTATCCAACCAGAATGCTTTATTTATTGAATATAACATTCTAATTGGATATTTTATAAAGTAAGAGAATACAACTTTTATTCAAATGTATTATGACCCGTCAAGGCTCAGTGTCAATTTACAGGCAAATCCCACTCAGGGGAGGTGTGCTCCATGTAACATTTATGTGATAAAATTTGTCAGTGACTTGTGGCAAGTCTGTGGTTTTCTCCTGAACTCCAGTTTTCTCCACCAATAAAACTGACCGCCACGATATAACTGAAATATTGTTGGAAGTGGCATTAAACACCATCAAACAAACAAACAAAACTTGTATTCAAAAGTATCATGACCTGTCAAGGCTAGGTGTCAATTTGCAGATGTAAATATGCAAAGAAAAAATGTGCTGATCTTTTCCACTTGTCACATTTATTACACTGTGTATATAGATACATGTATATATATATAATATTTATACATCACAGACAATAATGTTTGATGAATTTTTATAATGTATTCATTCTGATTTTAAACAAGCTGTATAAATTAAATTTGAAATCCAAAGAATGTGTTTCTTTGTTTTTATTCTGGTTATATAAAACCAATAATTGCTTGTACACTTATTTATATATTTATATGTTGTCTATTATAGTTAGTTCTGATGACCATTCCTTATTTTTGGGGGAAAAACCAATATTGTAAATAATTATTTATATTTAATGCTGTGTATTAGTGTGTGAACATATTGATATATTTTACACATTTGTAATTTTATATGGTGTGATGTAGTTAATTGTATTATATTTATATGTACCGTAGTCTGTACAATGTGTAACTAGTTACTATATTTATCCTGCACTTTTTCTATTTGAGCGGTCAAATTGCATTGACTGAATAAATTTTTGCTATATACGGTCATTGACCGAAATATAAATTTTCTGGTACTCCTTTAAAGTTTTACTTGTTGAGCTTTGGGAAACTAGTGGTAAATCAGTTGACTTCCTGTTGACAGAAAATATCAAAAGGGGCAATCAAGGGATAATTGTATAATTTTATTATTTAATTGAAATAGCACCACCTATGGCTTAATGTGATTTTATCTGTAGGATAAACACCATATTAATGCAGTGTCTTAAAATATAAAGTTTATTTTTATTTGGCACAAAACTGGGAAAAGGCTCAGTAAACCTAACCTGTTTCACTTTTGAAGCCTCGTACACATAAACTTTATATCTTAAGACACACACTGTACTAATATTGTAATCTGCTTAATGGTATATTCTGTTTTTATTAAAAAACACATCTTCCACACATGAATTGATAAAGAAGGATCTGTTTGATTTTCAAAATCATTTTCTTTGTCAAATTTTCGTGGGCCATCAGTTCCCAACAAGTCTTCGAATTCAGGATTTGGAATACACAGGTTCGAATCCAAGATTTTTAATATTTTGGTTAAGATTATGTTACAAAATCATGAAAATTTACTGGTCCAAACTGATGTTTACTGGTGTTGGGCTGGCAGGCCTGTGCTAATTGCATAGACTGCCCAACTGTTATCTTGTATCTCTGCCAATGGTTATCACTCTTTTCAATGCATACAATTTACTATCACAAGCCATAATATCATAAAAACCAATGATTATCTCCCTTTTTTACTACCTATTATTCACTGCAGCACTATCATATTACATTCCTTTTTAGAATTATCACCTTTTTCATTGTCGACCATCCATTTTATCACTATCACATTACATTCCTTTCAGACTAACAATTATCACCCCTTTCTTTCACCATCCATTGCATCACTATCACTATCACACTCATTCATCCGCTCAACAATTCTACCAATATCAACACAAGGGAAAATAAACAGCTGCGCCAAGAGCGCATGATACGCCCGTGTCAACACTCATACAATATTTGTAAAGACTTTCTTTCCCATAACTCTTGAATGAAAAATCAAAATTTCACCAAAAAGTATACAGACCGTAAGACTATCAATTCCAATAACTATGCGAAATTTGAAGTGAATTGGCCAAGGGGTCCTCAATTTACAGCGCGACATACGAAAAATCGCCTACAATTTGATAAATAAAGTCCCATAACTCTGGAATGAAAATTCGAAATTTCACCATAAAGTATACAGACCGTAAGACCATCAATTCCTATAACTCTATGAAATTTGAAGTGAATTGGCCAAGGGGTTCTTAAGTTAGAGTGTGACATGTGAAACAGACGGATGGACGGACAGTCGGACATTGGTATACCATAATACGTCCTGTCTTAAAGACGGATGTATAAAAACATATCCTACCTCAAAATCATTGAACACAAAAAAAAGACAATATATGGCATTGGAAATCCAGATAATTGTTTGGGACAGGCACAAAAATGTGGCAGGGTTAAACCATATTTTGCATAGCATAAAAGTATCTTGTTTTAAAGTAATAAACATACAATATATGTATTTTAAGCAAAAACATGTTATAATTTTCTATTAATTTACTAACTTTACCAGTAAAATTTACCTTAAAAAAAAAAAAAAAAAAAAAAAAAAAAAAAAAAGTTATGGAAAGGCATCAAGGTGGTATCAAATTTGACATTAAGTTTGTAACAACTTGTATTTCATACTATACAACTTAAGATATATGTTGATCAAAACTCCAGATACAATCAACATTCTGTTTGCATCTGACAGATGAAAACAACTATTCTATCCTCAATTAAACTTTTCATAGAGCATAAAAATGATATCATTTAGTATGTGGCCTTGGTGTTTTTTCTCTCTCTTTCTGGATTTATTTAACATAGCTATTACATTTTTTGTTCAAACTATCATTGCCTGCATTCTTAATTATCACAACTTTCTACATTTTTTATATTATTGTATAGGTATAACAATTTAATATTTCATGTACGATGCACGACTAAAAGCTAACATGCAATATCGTTTCACATCATTGAAGTCATATACAGGTTAAAATGGTACAATAAAAGGGGTTATTGCACAAATATTGATTAATATCGACACCATCTTGTGCAATATGATATTCAGCTTAGGACAATATTCACGGTTATATTTGTACAATAACATTATATTACTTCTCTGTATGCTTACATTGTTGAACAAATATTTCCATTTCAACATGCTCTAAAGAAAGACACTCAAATGAAACATCAAATATTAATCAAATATACAACAGAAACTCTCACATGGGAGGTGCCACTTGCATTCAAAATCAAATATAAATTTGGTGCCACAATATAGGTGAAATATTGCTTAAGATGGTGTTAAACAACAAACAATCAATCAACGACCTATATATCTGTTCACCGATTTCTTAATGTGTGAGAAGCAAGTCTCTGATCGGGTGTGACATCACATTATGTAATTGACCAATCAATGATTAGCATCTGTGATATAAAGAAAATGTCAGGAGGTGAAGCTAAACATAATCCTCAGGATTCTACATAGACTTCAATGCAATTTAATAATAAAAAAAAAAGATGTTAGGAGAGAAAGCCAAACAAAATCCTCGGGATTCTACATAGATTTCAATGTAAATTAATAAAAAATGTTAGGAGAGGAAGCCAAACAAAATCCTCAGGATTCTACATGGACTTCAATGCAAATTAATAAAAAAATGTTAGGAGAGGAAGCCAAACAAAATCCTCTGGATTCTACATAGACTTCAATGCAAATTAATAACAAAAATGTTAGGAGAGGAAGCCAAACAAAATCCTCAGGATTCTACATAGACTTCAATGCAAATTAATAAAAAAAAATGTTAGGATCTAGGAAGCCAAACAAAATTCTCTGGATTCTACATAGACTTCAATGCAAATTCACTATTTGATAACTGATAACTAATCAACAGTTATTCTTTTGATTTTGAGTGTACCTGGTGAAGGTTATTCCAGAAACACATTGTACACAGTAAATTTGATATCTACGTTTTTATTTTTTTATTAATTATACACTATAGTAATTAAATTCACTACTCATCCTTGTTGACACTAAATCAGATCTCTATTTGGATTTTCATCAAATTATATACGATAGGTTCATTGTATTTTATATAAATAAAATTCAAATTTTCCATTGCAATGGAAATAAAATCTAGAGGATAACTGCTGTTTTCACCTTCTTAAATTGTTAAATGCCAGAGATATCCGAATAAGAGAATATTCTATATAGAACACAGGGCTTTCAGTATTTTTCAAGTGTACCAGTACTTCACTATTTACAGGCGGTACATTTTATCAAAATTTGAAGAATTATCATGAATATCTTATACAACACTCTTTAAAATCAGGAGGTACCAAAGACCATTTTAGGCAGGTAAAAGTACCCGGTACCACCCCTTAACTGAAAGGCCTGAGAACAGAATTTTGAAATTTTGCTTCCATGGGTGGTCTACTTCATGACGTCAAAATCAGTATCAGAAGGCGATTTATAATCTTTTATTTTTTTTTACTAAAAATATCTTAATCCTAAACTTTCTCTTCTAATAATAAATCTGTTTAAAATTGTTTCAATTGATCTTGTTAAAGCATGATAACAATGGCATACTAACATTCTGTGGTAGATGTTGTCAGTTGTTTATAGTCTAGTTATGTAAACAAACAACTATATTAAACAAATAATAAAACAGCTGTTGTTTGTCTTATATAATTTTCCTCTCTAATGGCAGATATATTTCAATGTAGATTTTAGAATATACTGAACACAACCCAGACATGCAGTCAGAAGGATACCATATATCTCATGCGCTGACAGTAATATTTTCTCGTGATGTATCAGGGTTATAGTATTTAACACCACTTCAACAATATTTCATTTATATCATGGTGGTCATTTTTTAATTGGTGGAGGAAATCATAGTACCCGGAGAAAACCACCAACCTGTCCCAAGTCACTGACAAACTTTATCACATAATGTTGTATCGAGTACACCTCGCCATGAACAGGGTGATAGGCACTGATTGTACAGGTAATTGTAAATCCAACTACCATACGATCACAACCACGACTACATTACACATAAACCTGCATAATAATATTAGCTAAAAAAGTTCAATGAGGAAAGAAGTTGCTGTGTATCTCCTCTTAAGCAGTATATTAATAATATCTTAATCTTGGGTGGTTCATGTTAAACATGATTACAAAAAAAAATTGCACATTTACTGGTATCATGTACAAAACAGAAGGCTGCAGTAACGTTCAAATTCATTACTAGTAATATTGATCATCAATTGTTCAGTAGCTTGTTCTTTTTTCTTTATGTGTTTCGAGATGTAAACATCTTAAAAATACTGTGCCAAAAAAACTTTGGTGGAATTCAGATTAGTTTTGATAGAATGAAAACATCGACAAACGCAGATGGAATGATTAATAAACAAAAGTTATTTTTAGTTAATTCCTGCACAAATCCAATCTATTTCAAAACAAAATAGTTAAACAGTCACTTTCATAACCTGGTGGGAGTATCATTTATACTTTAAAAGATATAATTTTTTTTAATTTGAGAAAGGGCAATAACTCATGTTTAGCAGAATCATAAATCAAACATAAGGCCACCCTGAACAAAATGTTAGTTTGCTCAACCCATGGATGTTGGAAATGGCTAGGTAGGAAGGGATTCTTTTCCCCCCTTTTTAAATATGTTAAAATTTGGAATAAAAAGACCTTATTGTTATGTCTTGGAGATAAATCTAAAAAAAAAAACATTTTTTTTTAATAGAGAAAAACAAAATTAGAGTATGCACTTTTTTTTCTGGTAGGTCCCATTAGGACAAACTAACAATTTATTAATTTGTCCCAATAGTGTGTTTTCCTGATTATAAAAAAAACCAGATATGAACATTTTCGGATGTCTAAAAATCAAAGAGATGGCATGTAAGAAATCTTAAGATCTATGCAAAAAAAAAGGTCAATTCTGTAGATTTTAGACAAGTTTGATTAACAATGATTTTGATAATTAAAAAGAGTGGCATGTTGTTGATATTATAAAATATATTCAAGCATTTGTAATAGCCTTTGAGATAATATTATATGCAAAAACCTTTTAAATATGAAAATGAGACCTAGTTATGTGTACCAGTTTGACATTGGTAGTTTTATCCACCTCTGTATAGTTACAGAATATGATGTTTGCCAATTACACCAATAAATCAAGCACCAGCATCATTTTAATCTCAATTTCACATAAGGCCATTAAAAAAATATATCTGTGTTTCCGCTAACCCTACCGACCCCAATTCTTAGTGCCTACTCTGAAGTATTTACTGCCTTTTTTGGATAAGCACTGTTAAGCACTGTTAAATTCATATCCTTGAGCTGTATAACCTAATTAAACAAAATCTTAAATTAAGTTTTGCCTACCTTAGCCTACCATGTTTTACTCAAGAATGTTAGCTGAAACATATATTTTTTTCTTGCCCTAACATATATGTGTTATTAATTGCAGGTAACAACCTGATTCATCTTCATATTAAACAGTATAAAATTTCAAGCCTATAAAATTTGAAGATCATAAATTTTTTTATGTTTAAAATCTAATCATTATTTTGAATGAGTTGAAACTATTACAGTCAAACCTGTATTATGAGGTCACATTTGGGACAAAGAAAAAGTGACCTTATAAGACAGGTGACCTCTTAAAAGAGGTTTAATTCATATGAAAATTTCTACGACCGATCAAGAAAACGATGACCTTTTAATACAGGTGACTGCTTAATAGAGGTGACCACATGGACAGGTTTGACTGTATATTTTTCCTGGTTTTCAGAGAGAGAGAGAGAGAGAGAGAGAGAGAGAGAGAGAGAGAGAGAGAGAGAGAGAGAGAGAGAGAGAGAGAGAGAGAGAGAGAGAGATTAGAGAGAGAGAGAGAGAGAGAGAGAGAGAGAGAGAGAGAGAGAGAGATGAGAGAGAGAGAGAGAGAGAGAGAGAGAGAGAGAGAGAGAGAGAGAGAGAGAGAGAGAGAGAAAACCCAACAAAAACAACAAAATATTGTGCAGTTATGATAAATGTCTCCTTCATTTATAAGAAGTGAATCAGAGTTTAATTACTATTAAGAAGCCATCTTACAAGATTAAACAGAGTAAAAGGGTTTCATTTATACTAATCAATTTGTCTCGGAAGGTTCAAATGATTGATTAAAATCTACTTGATTTTGTACAAAACGGATCTGCAATGTAAGTGAACCAGACAGTCAAGCCATATAAAACAAAAATCGACAAAATCAAAAAAAGTTAAGAAACGACACTTTCAAACAATTTAATTTTCTTTTAATATCTTTTTTTCATATATTTATTTTTTTTGGCGATACACTAACCACATATTCTAAGTTAATAATAAAATTTGTTCATGCCACAATATACAATGTAGCTGAAATATTACTAAAGTTGGTGTTAAACACCAATTAATCAATCTAACCACATAAAGTAAATGTACAGTCATCGCAATGATTTTTTTTATCTTACTGAACATTCGGGCATGTAAAAGGGATTTTTTACTGGACTGAATCAAATTTAACTGGACAGAGTATTGGAAAAAAATAATGCAATGTTTGCTATGCTCTTGTTATTTTTCCTTCACAACATATAAATTTCAATATGAATGAGCAAGTCAACATTATATATTATTATGCTTTCTGTAAATTTCTTCTGTAATATAAGTTCATACAATATTTTGGCATATATCACAAAGAATTATATAGCATTGAAATAGTACATCTACTATGCCAGTTTCACTCAGGGAAGGTTGGGTTTTCAGCTGTCTGTCAAGCTATATATAGCTAGTCCACGTGCAAGGGGGTGGATCCAATATGTCAATCTATCATAGTCGTCTAAACGTTTTTTAATAATTGCTATTGTTGTTAATTAAATTTCAAACTTCAAAAATCTTTCTATTTTTAAAGCCTTAAATGAAACAAAGAATATTCTCACACTTTCAAGACTATCTGATTCAATATATTAGTCACCAATATCAGGACCTCCTTTATTGTAATAGTTCTCAATATATTTTGTCTACATATAACAGTCAGCATAATAATAATAATAATGTTGTGTTAGCAATGACTAGCCATATAGTGGCATAGTCATTGCTAACACAACATTATTATAGCAATGACTGCCATATAGTGGCAGTCATTGCTAACACATTATTATATAAATATTGGTCATGTTAGTTATTTAATAAATTTCAGAAATAATGATGAATAGACCTTTTGCACATTCAACATTTGAATCTTAAATCATACGTTTTTATACCCTTTTCATACAAGTTATTTCCCTTACAAAGGTCTAGCAAGTACAATATGGAAAAGACAACAAATTCTAGTGAAATATTCTCATATAATTATAATAGGATAATTTTATAGCAAATAGAAAATTCAAATATTTTGAACAAATTATGGGGTAGGGGTGTAACGATACACTTTTTACACAAGCGATACGTATCACGATATTTGATAAGTATTATGATACGCTTTATAGGAAACTGTAACTATTCCTTGAAGTCCATGCTGGTCGACATGGGCGCTGCTATGGTTTTTTTTCCATATGAGGTCGCTTACGTACTAGCGGAAATTATAAATATTTGATATTTGATTAATTAATTTTAAAAGCATAAATTAATTGATTCACTTTTCTCAAAATATTAATTAAATGATCACCAAAAGAAGAAAACGGAAGTTCAACACTACTTTTTTTCAATAAATGAGCATCATATCGTTTGTATCGTAAGCGGCCTCCACGTATCATGAACCGAACCGTCCCCAAAATAATCGCGATTTCGGTACATACGGTGAATCGTTTCCCCCTTATCATGGGGGAAATATATGCTATTTTAATTGAACTTTGTAAGAAACGGGACCTTTTTGCTTGTCATAAAGGGAAATAACTCCTGTAAAATGTTTTATTTTAGAATCAAAGTCAGAAATGTGCAAATGAGTTATTTATTTATTCTCACATGTAACAGAATAATAAATTCTTCCAAATGTTATCTGAAGGTTTCAATTCATTATTCTTTTAATTTTCGTCATTTAATTTTTTTACACCAAAAACACCACATGATTTTTTTTCTTTGTCATATATTAGCTGTGTCCTATCAGATTGTTGTTGTCATCTCGTTGATTAATACATTATTTTGGCATTTTTAAATTCAGATGGAGATTGTGGCATTGGACATGATTTGCAGACTTGGCAATACCTTCAAGAAATTCAATATCAGTTCTCTAAATCAAAACATTAGAACAACATAGCAAGTTTTCAATATCTGTTTTTTGCCTGTAGGTCAGCATGGCCACAAATGCTAAAAATCTCTCTCTTTGGGGAACTTGATCCCACTGAACATTTATTGGTCCTGTATTTTCATGCAAAGTATTACATTGATTTCAGAATTGTCTTCAGAATCTATAGGTCGATTTAGCTATGGGTTGAACCTTGAATTGTTATTGGACAGATATATTTCCAATTTAAAACCATCAAAAAAAATACAGTACATACACCTAATGGTAAAAGATAAATGTTCAAAACAACCAATTTTACACAGGTTTTTTTGTATCTTTAAGGTTAGAAATAAATTCATTTTATTCTGTCCTCCTATCCCAAAAACTTCATATAAATAAACTGAAAACAAAAATCACAAATAATTCCTAGTAACGTTTTTGCCAAATTATTTCTATTTGCTCCAGAGATTTCACTCTGTCATGCTATGCAACCAAATCATGCAACAACAACAACAATGGATCAACACTTACCTGCTTTTTCAGTTGCTAAGGGAACATATTTATGCATTAATTCTACTCTTTCTTCCTCAAATAATGACAATCCTGTATTAGGTCTGAAAAATTATAAATATTGTACGTAAATAAACATATTTCCACAATTAACAACAATCATTAGTCAACAGTATTAGGGGAGGGTCATGGTGTTTAAAGCCAGTTTTAACAATATTTCAGTTATATCATGGCAGTCATTTTTATTGGTGGTGGAAACCGGAGTACCAACAGAAAACCATTGACCTGTAATAAGTCACTGACAAACTTCATCACATAATGTTGTATCAAGTACACCTCGCCATTAGCGGGATTCTAATTCACAACGTTTGTGGTGATAGGCACTGATTGCATAGGTAGTTGTAAATCCAACTACCATGACAGCCCCCAATAGTATTAGGATATACAAAAAAATGCCTCAACCCATAAAATGTTATCAGGATTTCAAAAAAATCATTTTTAACAAGTGTTTTCTGCATCCAAAAGTTTTTTTTTCCAGATATTTAAAAATAATTGGCCATCTAATTGCCCACTTCAATATTGTTTGTCAGGTTAAATGAAACGAGTGATTTCTTGAAGATGGCCTATGATTCATATCATTCTACAAACCATTTATTTTTGCTGAATAATTTTCTTAGGCAACAAAGTAACTTAATGAAAATTGTGTTTTCATGAATAACTTAACCTTTAGTTTTATTCAGGTTGAATTTAAATTTATAAACCATGAGCTTGGCCCAGAAACACTCAATACAAATAGTGATTAAAGTCAATTAGTGCAGGAGGCTCGGGTGGCTCAATGAGTTAGGTCGCTGGATCTAACAACTCATACAAGCCTATCACCAATACAGCGTGGGTTTGCGCCCGGTTTTGTAAATTACAAAAAAGGGTGCACTCGACTCGCAGCAGCAAGTGATAAAGCTTACCAGTTGCTTGCCCATGGTCGGTGGTTCTCTCCGGCTTCCCCCACCACTAAAACAGGTCGCCATGATATAGCTGAAATATTGTTGAAAGTGGCGTTAAAACACCAAAATTCAATCAAATCAATCAATTAGTGCAACCACATTTTGCATACTTCAACAATATATTTGTTATGTAATTTGTCCTGATGACACGGAAGTAGGCGGTGAAGCATGTCGACCTGAATAAAGTTTATACATGTGTAAATGATGAGTGTTGTTGTCTATTCTTAGAGAAATTTAATCATTCAAAATTCAAAAAATGAAAGTTGATAAGCATTGTTTACATTTGTTCATTCTTTTTTCTCAATAGAGCTATTTCCATAGTCTTAATTAATATCGCATTGATCAAATATAGATTTCCACGAAAATATCAATTACATCGACTCGATCATTCAAATTTTTTAAAGTAGGAAAATCAAATAAAATTTAAATGAAATGAAAAATCATGTTGGTATGTATAACGTTTTTATTATATATACACAGAATTATTTCTTCACCATCCTCATTAATACTAACTTCATATTTTATAGGTTATCTTCCCTTCCAAGTAGATTTTCTGAAACTTTGGTCAGTTTTTCTGTTCAGTTACGACACACACTAAATTCTATAGATGCAGGTCTTTCAATAAGGGGCGGTACCAGGTAATTTTACCCGCCTAAAATAGTATTTGGTACCTCCCGATTTTAACGAGTGTTGTATAAGATATTCATGAAAATTGTTCAAATTTTAATGAAAAGTACCAACTGTAAATAGTGAAGTACTGGTAGAATTGAAAAATATTGAAATCTCTGTATATGGCATTAATCATTTATAATCTACATACAGGTTACCCTAAATAGAGACCACCCCTCTCATAAAGTCACTTTTTCATTGCAGAAGGGTTGGCCTTGTAAGAGGGGGCAGATTACTGTAGTGGTTTTTTTGTGGATTACCAAATCTTTGCAATTCATTGTACAACACCAAAGATTAAAGTTTTGAAAATAAAATATCTTATACCTTTTTTGGGGTCAAATTTTACAAATACAAAATTAGTCTACTACTTACTATGCGGTATGGTGTTTAAGATATGGGGACATCGAGAATAAAATTTCTCTAATACTGACCTTGATATTCTAAAGAGATGAGAAGAATTTTCCTTCTGTGTTGCTAGGATACACAATTTTCTGCCCCACATATCACGTCGTGAAATGTAGAAGCCATCATTTGGACCTTTGTAATTCTCAAACCTGGTCATAGCCATTTCCCAGCTCATACCACGATCTATGCTTAATTCAACCAATCTGTTAATTAAAAGAAAACATAACTACGAAGAACTGTTTTAGATACCTAAAACTTATGTCTCCCCTTAATGCGGCCATCTGTACAACAATAAGTTACACATTATGAGTTGAATGATACTATTTAAAAAACAATTATTTGACCTTGAGGTCAAACATCAAGGTCCCATGAAGGTCATTATGGTATGCAACACACCGCCTTATGGTCATGCACCCACATACCAAATATCATTGACCTATCTTGAAAGACAAAAATGTTATGGCCCGGACAAGAAAATACTATTTAAAAAACAATTATTTGACCTTGAGGTCAAAGGTCAAGGTCCCACGAAGGTCATTACATTATGTGACACACCGTCTTATGGTCATGCACCCACATACCAAATATAACTGACCTATCTGGAAAGACAAAAAAGTTATGGTCCGGACAAGCTTCGCTGAGAAGAAGCAGAAGAAACGGAAGCAGAAGAAGCGGGAGACATAAGTACCTAACAAATAAGTACAGTTCTAAAATGCAAAATGGAATTGAATCTGAGTTCTCTTTCTTACCAGAACTATCGTTTTATATTTGTTGAAAAAAGAATCTTTGTCAGAATACAATTAAACCTGCTTTAGTGACCACCTCTATTTAGCAATAACTTGTACTATGAGACCTCAATCTTGATTTCTCTTCACAGTGCATTTCATATTAATTAAACCTGTATTTAGAGACCACCTGTCTAATGTGACCTTATTTTAGTGTTCCCTGTAGACAGGTTTTACTGTATTCAAAAGTCAGTAGTATTTCCATGAGAAATCGGTACTATAATGAACACTAAAGATATCTAGTGTACAAAGGGAGACAACTCAAGTTGTATTATGGACTGAAAGAAATTACTTAGAAATGGGAGGTAATCAAGACAAAAATGATTAATTTGGTTTGTTTATGGTGTTTAACGCCACTTTCAACAATATTTCAGTTATATCGTGGCGATTAAAAATTATTATAGTATAAATTATTCTTGCATTATGAAAATCAAAAATAAATTAATGCAGTAATTCACGAATGCACCCTAACTCTAATTTTTTTGATATTCTGGGGGCTTTTCCAGGAAAAAATACCCAGTAGGGTCGGAACGCCATTGATTATTTTTTATCTAGGTGGGGGGCGTAAAACGTATTTCTTTTCTGGGGGTTGTTGTCAAATTTCTATTTAATTAATCACAGTTGTCAGTATTTTTACCATTTCGGTATATTAAAATAGACCTATTTGCCGGCAAGTCGTGTCACTGTGTTCGTTAAACAGTGTATAATATTCGGTTGTTTGTTCCGCGATTTCACTTCTTTTGCATGATTTTTAAGCCAAATTGTGTCCCTTTATCTTCCGAAATATTCCGAATGTAAAAGATGGAGAAATACGAATGATGAACTGGTACCTGGTTCTTTTATTTTCTTTCCTGGGTTCCGAGATAAAAAGTACCAGTAGAAAACGAAACGTGGTCAAATGCCGAAATGGACTGGGATAATAAACAAATTTGCCACTGGTTAACAGCCGTGGGCCTGGAGGAATATGTTCAGGTGATTAGAGGTATGTTTGTCAAACTAGGTATCACAGGAAAGGAATCGTCTGCTTTCGGCGGTTTGGCTTTTCCTTTTGGTGAGGTTTCAAATTTAATTTCTATTCTCTAGGTGGGGGTCATTTTAAGTATATATATTTATGTGGTGGTACCCCAAAAATAATTAAAATTCTGGTGGTAGTACCCCAAATTATTGGCAGAGTTCCGACCCCCCAGGTATTTTTTCCTTGAAAAGCCCTGGATGCAAAAGTAGTTATATTTTTAATTACATAACATTTACACTTTCGTTTGCATTTGTGAGATGTGAAATAAAAGCTCAAAGGGATCATTGGTTGCACAAAACATTTCCCCATAATATCCTATGTAAAAATATGTTTTAACATGGAAGATATCTTCGAGGTAGTTGTGGAACCAATAGAATATTTTTATAGGACTATCTAGACAATTCAAGAAGAGTTTCAGTGCAATGAGACACATGGTTTCTGAGCAGCGATTTATTTTTAATAAACCTATCATCCCTGTCAAAAACTAGTTTTCGTGGCAGCAAAAATGGATGTCAAACGAAAATTATTTTTTTTGGGAGAACCATAGATGAATAATTCCTGCAGATTTCTCTCTAGATAAGCCAATCAAAATAATACTTTTGTCTTTCTTCCTTCTGCTTCATGTAATAAACAGTGGTCTTTTTGTTTCATCGATACAATATTTTCTCAAAAATTCTGGATAGGAAAGTTAGGAACCTATAATAGTATATCCCACCATTAGCAACTCATTATATTAACTGCTAAAATTAACTTTGATAAATAAAGAATAACGGCAGTTTTGAAGGTTGAGACAGACATTATCACTAGTAATGTAGTGAGGCTGAATAAAAAAGAGCTGTGACAATAGTGATAATGTATATCAAACCTTCAAAACTGATGTTATTGTTTTTATCTGTAACATCATAATGTGTTTAACTAATAATTTCCAGTATCACCCTTAACAAGTTGATACTAACAATATCACTCGGTGATATCAATGGAAAAATTACCAAGCTACCAATAAAATCTAGTACAGTGGTATAAATATGGATGACATAATAATGCCTCATCTCACAAACTAATGAAATAAAATTCAAACAAGACAGCAATCATAAAAGATCCCATCGACTACAGTAGCATTTTGAATGGCATATGGCCATTTTACAAATATGAGAATAGTCAAACCTGTATTAAGAGGTCACCTGTGTGACAAATAAAAAGTGGCCTTATAAGACAGGTGATCACTTAAAAGGGGTTTAATTCATATGAAATCTTTTATGAAAGGACAAGAAAATATAACCTTTAAATTCAGGTGACTGCTTAATAGAGGTGACCACATACACAAGTTTGACTGTATTTTACTTACTTTGTGGTAGCATGTCCTTTCTTTAATTTTTGAAATATTTCTCTTGGTTCTCCAATCATCTCTACTGAGGAGGCTGTGATGTCAAGCATACCTTCATTGTATCTGTAAGATTTAACTTACACTTAAAAAATGGAAGAATGTGTACATAGGACACAAATACACCCACTTCCAGCTAAAGTAAACAGAGGTATAACTCCAGAAAACACAAATACACCCACTTCCAGCTAAAGTAAACAGAGGTATAACTCCAGAAAACACAAATACACCCACTTCAAGCTAAAGTAAACAGAGGTATAACTCCAGAAAACACAAATACACCCACTTCCAGCTAAAGTAAACAGAGGTATAACTCCAGAAAACACAAATACACCCACTTCCAGCTAAAGTAAACAGAGGTATAACTCCAGAAAACACAAATACACCCACTTCCAGCTAAAGTAAACAGAGGTATAATTCCAGAAAACACAAATACACCCACTTCCAGCTAAAGTAAACAGAGGTATAACTCCAGAAAACACAAATACACCCACTTCCAGCTAAAGTAAACAGAGGTATAACTTCAGAAAAAAATAGGTGATCAAGTCTCAAATCAAACTTGCCTTGGTCTTCCTCTTAGGGCCCCTCCTCCTGTATATAACTTTCAAATTATTTACTCAAGGGGAACTTAAGTTCTTGAGCGGAAACCAAATATGTGATGGACAGATGTATGTATAGACATGGGTAAAACTTGATGCCCCCGATGCCTAGTGACAGGGGAATAAAAATAGACATGGGTAAAACTTGATGCCCCCGATGTACGTACAGACATGGGTAAAACTTGATGCCCCCGATGTACATACAGACATGGGTAAAACTTGATGCCGCCGATGTACACATAGACATGGGTAAAACTTGATGTCCCCGATGTACGTACAGACATGGCTAAAACTTGATGCCCCCGATGTACGTACAGACATGGGTAAAACTTGATGTCCCCGATGTACGTACAGACATGGCTAAAACTTGATGCCCTCAATGTACGTACAAACATGGGTAAAACTTGTTGTCCCCGATGTACGTACAGACATGGGTAAAACTTGATGTCCCCGATGTACATACAGACATGGGTAAAACTTGATGCCCCCGATGTACGTACAGACATGGGTAAAACTTGATGTCCCCGATGTATGTACAGACATGGGTAAAACTTGATGTCCCCGATGTACGTACAGACATGGGTAAAACTTGATGCCCCCGATGTACGTACAGACATGCAGGGTTCTCAAAATGTGCCGGCGACCAGCGATTTCACCGGCTACTTCTGGTTGAGCACCGTCTACAAATTTGTCAAAAATAAAAATAGAAGTTGGTAAACTGAAATGTTACCGTCTTTTTGAACCAGTGTAACCTATGACCACAAAACGTTTTGTTGATCGCGGATTTTGATTCGGAGTCATCCCGAAATTGGAATGTATTAGAAGTTACCGATTTCCGGTAATGAACTAGTATTACTGTGAGCACAGCTCACTAAGATATACCCCCCACTCCCCACATCTCTGTCCAACCTATTTCCATAACCAAAACATTACTGATTGTTCCGACCAAAAATGAAAGGGAGACCCTTCTCTCTTCACCGGTAAGCTGCTGATAAAATTTCAAAACATTCTGAGAAACACTACTCAAGTTATCATACGACATACATGTAGGGTAAAAACCATATTTTCCATCATATCAAGTCCAATAACTCTGGAACGGCAAAAGTGAAAATCGTCAAAAATGAAAAGGATCCTCCTCTCTTCACCGGTAAGCTGCTGATAAAATTTCAAAACATTCTGAGAAACACTAATCAAGTTATCATACGACATAGGGTAAAAATCCTATTTTCTGTCATATCAAGTCCAATAACTCTGGAACAGCAAAAGTGAAAATCGTCAAAAATGAAAAGGATCCTCCTCTCTTCACCGGTAAGCTGCTGATAAAATTTCAAAACATTCTGAGAAACACTACTCAAGTTATCATACGACATAGGGTAAAAATCCTATTTTCCGTCATATCAAGTCCAATAACTCTGGAATGGCAAAAGTGAAAATCGTCAAAAATGAAAGGGATCCTCCTCTCTTCACTGGTAAGCTACTGATAAAATTTCAAAACATTCTGAGAAACACTACTCAAGTTATCATACGACATAGGGTAAAAATCCTATTTTCCGTCATATCAAGTCCAATAACTCTGGAACGGCAAAAGTGAAAATCGTCAAAAAAGAAAGGGATCCTCCTCTCTTCACCAGTAAGCAGCTGATAAAATTTTAAAAGATTCTAAGAAACACAACTCAAGTTATCGTACGACATAGGATTTGTCTACAGACGGACGGACATGGTGAAACCAGTATACACCCCTACAACTTCGTTGTGGGGGGTATAATAAAAAACCATGATGCCAAGATGTTATCCTAACATCTACAGGTGTATTCAGTGTTTGCCATAGCATTGTCAGTTGGTTCTAATCTTGTGGCATTTTGACTGTAGCTTGGATTTCTTCAATTTCTCTTTGAGAGGAACAAAAATTCACCCTAAGAAACCAGCATTTATGAGACCAATTAAAAGCTTCATTTTCCTCAAATATATGCCCAGATTGCATCTCCTGCCATCTAGAATTTCAAAATTTTCAGCGGGAGGACCCCCGGACCCCCCACCAACCACCCTCTCTGACTCACCCCCTCGGCGCCCGGGGACATGCCGAACATGCCTGTGGCAAGTACAGTTTCCGCCTACTTCCAAAAATTCTCCATCTACTTTAAAACTTTTTGAGAACCCTGGACATGGGTAAAACTTGATGCCCTCGATGTACGTATAGACATGGGTAAAACTTGATGCCCCCGATGTATGTATAGACATGGGTAAAACTTGATGCCCCCGATGTATGTATAGACATGGGTAAAACTTGATGCCCCCGATGTACGTACAGACATGGGTAAAACTTGATGCCCCCAATGTACGTATAGACATGGGTAAAACTTGATGCCCCCAATGTACGTAGACATGGGTAAAACTTGATGCCCCCGATGTACGCATAGACGTGGGTAAAACTTGATGCCACGGACGTCTAGTGACAGGGGAATAAAAATAGTTTGTTTAATTGGTTGATTTTACTATTGCACATCAATTTCAGCACTTTTTCCAGTTATAATTATGGAAGACAACTTGTAGTGAGTGAGTAAGTGAATGAGTAAATGATTGTTGTTTAACACCAAGTGAGTCATTTTACAGCTCTATCATAGTGAGAATAAGTTATTTATATTGTGCTAGCCCACTGAAATAAGAGTCGACAGATAGACATGTCACTTCACTCTAAAACTTGATCATGACTCTGAGCCAACCAGTCTTTGCTCTTTCTCCTTCATACTGTGTGCTTAGTGGAGAAACAGCAAATACCTATTCTATAAATCAACGCCTATCACCAGTAATGTTGTGAGTTCGAATCCTGCTCAGGGACAGGTGTACAACATTATGTGATAAAGTTTGTCAGTGACTTTCTCAGGGTATTCCGGTTTCCTTCATCAATAAAACTGACCGACACGATATAACTGAAATATTGTTGAAAGTAGCATTAAACACCATAAAACCAAACTTATTTTATACTTCATTGGTTTGAACCGACTGGGAATTGAACCTATGATCTACCACACTCTAACTGATCACACTAACTGAGACGGTCGGTCAACCAATGAAGGACTATATGGTGTGTCTAAATAAATAAATAAAACAATTTAATGCCTTTGGTATAACAACCTCTCGGGTAACCAAATTGGAAAGTCTACCTCAAAAGTCTACCAAAAATATACGAAACAACCCAATTTTGGGAAAAAAAGACCAAGAGCCGACAGCTAATATCTTTGAAGTATATGTCAGCAACCTCAAAAAAACATTAGCAGTCTGACAATCACTTCCACATTTATTTAAAAATTCTAATTTCCTTAATATCACTGCACCGTGCAAATTTCCAGTGCATCTTGAGCGGGTGAAACGGCCATTGTTGATGTTTTACAAGAATGGAAAATAAATAAAGTAATCTCCTCCTTCTTGTAAAAGGGAGATAACTGTATTTATTTTCCATTCTTGAAACTGAAGGTTGACTTTAAATCAAAATTTAGTATTTTCTACCAAAGAAATTTCTTGGATCTCTTCTTTCCATTATTTTAATTTTTTTTTATATATCTATATATCCTACCTGCCCTCCTTTTTAGCATTCTGTATAGTAAATTTCAGAACCTCTGTGAAGTAGGTAAACATCTAAAATATATCAATAAGTAAAACAATCATAAGAGTTTTTACATACATGCAAATCTTTAACAAATAACATGGATTAAAACTCATGGCAATGTGTACTCGATACAACATTATGTGATAAAGTTTGTAATTGACTTATGGGAGGTCAGTGGATTTTCCGGTACTCTGCCTTTTATCCACCAATAGAACTGACCTGCACGACATAACTGAAATATTGTTGAAAGTGGAGTACATCATAACCCTACCACTACCCTACTCGTGGATGAGTTCCAGACAATTCCTACAACCTTTTTAAGGAAATATCTAAGTCAAAAAGCACAATAACTCCTTCAAAAATGATCTAATAAAACTGTCGCAAAAGAATGTGTATCTTCATATGGTAATAAGCATGCATGCAAAGTGTTAAATATTTTCTATTTTAAATGAAGTAGGAGTTGAGTGTACAAACTTTGAACCAAGACAGACAGATAGGATGAAAACAATATCATCAACTATAAGGGGAGATAATTCATCTAACCATGAAAAATCACTAAATTTCATTAAAAAAAAATTATAATGCATTATAGTTAGTTGTTGGTTGTCACTTTCAGCAATATTCATCAATATCACGACAAGAAATATGGGTGCCATATGTAGAGCAGGAACTGCTTACCCTTCCTGAGCACCTGACTTCACCCCAGTTTTTAATGGGGTTCATATTGCTCGATCTTTAGTTTTCTGTGAAATATTTTGTAAAACGTTGTTTGTCCTTTTGTCCTTTTTCTTTCGGCCATTGTGTTGTCTTTCCTTATTCAATTCACAGTTTCTAATTACCCCTTTGGTATCTTCAAACTCTTCTTACTTAAGGAGAAAAGACACAACAGATATATAGTGTACTGAGAGGTGATGCAGCCTCGAACCAGGCGTAGGTGCCTGGAAACCATAACATTCGAGGTGGGTATCGTGGCTCAAGCACACTTCAGCGGCATTAAGACTGGTGATCAGAAGTCAATGACCTTCGCTACCAGAAGACGAAAGCTCCTACAATGCTTTACAAAAATGTTGTCAACTAAATCATATTCTGAAATGTATGTGGCCTATGTATTCAATACATCAAAAGGTTTATGTAAGATTTTCATAATAATATTCTATTAATGTTATTGAAATCGCCAGATTTTTTCACAGATCATTACTTTTCTGAATTGTTGTCTACATCAATTATAATCAATTATCTGCATTGTGTCCAAAACAGTTACAACATACCAGGTTTTGTTTTTCTACAGATATCCCTAAAATTCTATTGAGAAACTTGGATACGTCTCCGGCATCAGAATCTTTGATGGTCACACCAAGTTTTATGTTCTCCATGTCCGCTAAACCCATCAAGACTAAACTTTCCTGAAAAGGAAATACAACTAAATAACAAGTGTAGACACAGATCTATTCCTTGTCTGCTCCCCTGTAAATCGTTTGTGAGAACTTTTTCAAGTGACTCAAATTAAGATAAGGAGACATATAGAAAAATACATGTCCAGATTTATACCTTCCATTATCAATGTGAGGACCAAATATGGTAAAGGGATTAGGGTTATGTTCTTTAACGCCACACTTTCAACAATATTTAAGTTTTATTGTGGTGGTCAGTTTTGTTGGTGGAGGGATCAGGAGTATGCGGAGGAAACCATCGACCTGCCGCAAGTCACTGACATACTTATCATATAAAGTTGTATCGAGTACACCTTACCATTAGCGGGATTCAAACTCACAACTGGTGATATGCAGATTGCACATAATAGTTGTAAATCCAACTACCATACGATCACGACCACGACAGCCCTTACTATACTATGAAAGTCAAGTTAAGGAGACATATGATATAGATAAATACATGTATATACATATACCTTCCATTATCAATGTGTGGACCAAATATGGTGAAAATAGGATATATGGCAATGGCGAAACTGTCTCCTAATGTTTATAGTAAACAAAGTCAGTAGACCATGAACAAGAGGTAACGTTCAGGTGGAGCTTGTCTTTAATACTGTACATGTTGGTTCAAAATGTGTGTTGTATGCGAGATTAAAGCGATGTTTTTTATCATTTGACTCTCTTCTAATGTATATCATTCATATCCCCGTGTGACAATAAGTTGGCCAGTCATTGGATAATGTTTGATTATTTTTTTCATGTTTGAAAAGTAAACATTTTTTCTTTTTTAATTATGTTCCTCATCAATTCTTGCTCACATGTGTAAAGTTCCATGGAAAAAAGATCGATAATAATGACACACTGACCCATATTTGTTTACTACCCTTTTTCCAAATGGCATCGTATTACATCACATAAGGCCGGTCAGTGGTAAATAAATCACGTGATTTTGTCATAGGCCAACCAAACTTAAAAAGTAAACCAGATTAAGAAAGAATAGTATTCTAGCTTTTTCTGTGTAATTGTTTTGTCTGAAAAATTTCAATGTTTTTTTTTAAATAGTTTGAAATTGAAGTATTAAAAATTAATTATTTGATGCAAACATTGAACTTGCTTACCCATATACAGGGGTTTCAAAGTTTTTTATAATAGGAGGTACTTCTTAAATTTTAGGAGGTACCTAAAAAATTAGGCTGAGGGCCATAAGGGGTCCAGGGGGCGAAAGCTCCTGAAATCTAGCATTTTGTGGACCAAACAATGTACTTCAGAGACTGCAAAACATTAAGTGTTTTTGAAAGAAAAATCCCATTAACTTTAGAGTTCAGATTGCACCAAGAGTGAAGACCATGCATAATGCCTGGATTTCCCCCCCCCCCCCTCCCCCCAATTTAAAATCCACCTGTGATGTAAATCTATTGTTTAAACTCTCCATTATTTTCAAGGTATGGAGAGTTATGAACAATGTGGACAGGGGCAGAGTTATTGTTCTCTTTGTACTATACACAAACTTTTTTTTGTTACAAGATTAATAATTATTCAAATGAATAAAGTACAATGGGTGGATTTTAAGTTGGAGAATGTCCTCGTATCTCTCCATTCCTTAAAAACAATGGGCCTCGGCTCCATTATTTTTAAGGAATGGAGAGTTACTTGGACATTCTCCTATACTTCTTTATTGAATATTTCAGTTTACAGACTTCAGCCAAGATTATTCATAGATAGTCTGCCATATCTTAAAAAAACCCAAAAGGACCATAAAGAGCTACAGTTCCTCAGCTAGGCTTGACCAAGACATTGTTATCAAAGCTTAAACTTCTCAAAATTCTTTTGTTGGCTTTGTCCTTTTCTTTTTCACAATACCTTGGCTTGTGTGTTTTTTTTTACTTTATTACCAGTAATTAAACTCATCAAAGACCATTGGCAGGATCAAGACATATAAGTGTCATAATTAATGAAACCAAGGACGTATAGGACGTATATAGAATACGTCCTTGATGAAACATATAAATTTAATTTGCAATCATCAATCTTTAATAAAAATTTTAATTTTTTAATAGATCAATACAAATATTTGTTACTTTCACGACTTATGTGCAAAAAAAATGTTCGAACAAAAACGATTTGCGGGAAGACATTTATTAACATTTGAATAACAAAAATTAAATTATTTTGGAAAAAAAGGGGGCCCTGCGTTTTGACATTACAATGTAATTCGTATTTGAGCCATGTCCGGTCCTTTTTCAAGATTTCTAGTAATTTTCTATCCCTTATCTCCTCGTACCCCCTTTTAAAAATGTTTTTCAGCACACTTTCATTTCTGTGAACAACCGCGGTAGGGCCCCGTCAAAATATGTAAATAAATTAGCCATAGGTTTTTATTTTTTTATACCGGAAGTTAAACAATATGGACGGAGTTAAGCAACAAGACAGTACGCCCCAGAATGATTCGACCCTGGGTTTTAAATGGATAAAAAAAATCGCACAAAATATTGTGTAGTCATATATTCATAATACATAATGAGCATACTTATATTACTGGAGATTACACTAAATTGTGTTTGAACATAATTTGTAATCGGTCATTTTTTTTTATTTTGAAATGATGTCAGCTTTGTTCCGGTCCGAGTTTTACACAAGGATGAAGAGATATTGGGGCGAAAAAATATCTATTTACCGCATGCGCAAACTGCTATTTACGATTCTAAGGTAAAGTTATTTTTAAAACAGGGAATATCCCATCAACTTGGTCGTGACGCAATTGTTCGATTTGAATGCGAGAATTCAGCAATTGACGTGATCATTAATTTTTTATGAAAAATATTTCACAAGCCTATCGACCATCGTACTTGTGGTTTTGACCACCGCTAATTTTGGGGGGTTCAGTAATTTCTGCCGGTACTATACACGATCTCAGGCGGGTAAAAGTACCGGGTACCGGCCCACTTTGAAACCCCTGCATATAATAAAATATTTAATCCAGTGAATTTGGTGTTTTTGTTTTTGTCAATGCAATATATTAGACTGACTACATACTGCCATATTTTTGTAAAACAATTAATGACTGTTTTCTGTTTATTTCAATCACATTTATTATCACAGAGTGGTAACAATACAGTTTTGTTGATGCTATTTGTAATAATGAAAGTTTTTTTCCCCCCCAGATAATCTCATTATTCTGTCTGGTTTAATTTAATTCTCTGTTCAATTTATGCTATAAATTTTGATTATTGCTGTTAAATTAATTCTTTTTCTATCTTCTCTGTGAATATCATTTCATTATCCCAAGAAGTAAGGGGTATATTTGTTATTAAAGCAGCAGTGGAAATGCAAAATAATCTGCCATTTTGTGACTAATGGAGAACACTTGTATGTATTATCCCGGTAAAATCAGCCATTTTCTAGAAAATAGTGGAATCTGAATGATCAATCATCACATTTTCAAAGTATTTTAAAATACAATTTGCTTGGCCTACATTCCAGAAAAGGTCATGATCTGTGATGACGATTACATCAACAAACCGGAAAGGTAAAAATGCTTGGGAAATACCATCGCTTAAAACATATTTAACAAGCATAATGATCAGGAAAAAAAGACATTAGCAAAAAGGATCTTTTTTACTTGCATGGAATTTATTCAATTCAATCTTATCTGTTTTAATCTCATCTTGTAATTTTGAAGTTTAAAAGAATTCCCTCTGTATTTATGTACGCTATGAATATAAAGAATGACGTCATCGGTCTCGTGCTGTGCGAGAATTGTAAATCAAAACAAGTGACCGACTTTAATGCATGGCCGAGCAGATGTCACAACACGATACAATATTTTATTGAGGTAGACTTGCGGAAGGTCGATGGTTTTCTCCATGTACTCTGGTTTCCTTCAACAAAAAAAAACTGATCGCCACAATATAACTGAAAAATAGTTGAAAGTGGCGTTAAACACCACAACTCTAAACCGACCCTCTTCTATTGAGGTGTAACACTGACACACATACAAGTGACTTAATGCATTCTACTTAATGTGTAAATCTGTCCTACATCTGTTAAGATAGCACTAATTACCTGCATAATATGTATGAACTGGTCTATGTTGTGCTTATTTGTAATCTGTCCTAAATCTAGGCCTGGCACTAACTTTCTCTGTAAAAAGAAATAAAAATGTATATCACTTTTTATTTCTAGTAACTGATAATTATAACATGAAAAAGTTGTCATTTTTTTTTCTCTTATTCTGCTTAATTATGAAAGGAAAATTTAAATAGTGATGGTAAAAAATTCCACCAATATCAACAATATGAACAGTTACTTTTCACCTCAAATCACTGAACACTTAAAAAATACCATGACATGCAGGCATTACTACAATACCACAATGCTATCTGTCAAGCTGTTCAGAGATGAAGCTTTTGAAATATTTGCTTAATCGCCAAAATTTAAAAAAAAAACAAAAAAACAACAGGACTCTACATTAAAGAGAAGACTTTGAAAAAAGTCAGGAGATCTGAAGTCGTAAGCAAAATATTTCAAGAACATTGTGAAAATGTCACAAACTTTATTTGAAAATCATCCACCGATAAGTTGCTTCAACAAAATTCTGATTAAATTTTTTGAAATGTTCTGAAGATGTGGTCTTTATTATTTTTCATTCTATTATGTTTAATGGTATACCAGTATTACTTACTATACATATATGTTGATACATCAATCTCAACGAGTTCCTCCCATAAGTCGTGTCAAAATTAAATTCTCCCAGGTCTACTCCTGTAGCTGCTCTTCTGTCACCCTTTGTTAGAGCACCTTTGAAAAAAAAGTTGATCTCCTTAATACAGTGAAAATGTCCAAACCGAATCCTAAATAAACTGAAATCCTGTATAAACCGAATTTTTAAAGTATGTTCCAATGTAGGAAATCCTTCTTAATTTAACCTGTATAAACTTAGCACCTGTCTATCCAGAACACAAAAGTAGGTCACAAGGAGGTTCTGTTTAGGCAGGGTTTCACAGTACAAAATATTACAATACAGATATAAAACATGCAGAACTGACATATGACATCATATTACCATCATATTTTCAAATGGTAACATGAAACATTGAATAAAATGAGTTTGAAAGGGTAATTTGTACTGATTTATTATTATAGGACCATAAAAATAGTTTGGACTGTTCGAGAAATTGATGTTTGAGAAATCAGGGTATATTTGACAAGGAATTAACCGCAAAATTAACAAGACTTACTTTAGTAAATTCATTACACTTATTCCTATACCTACTACTTACCCATTGACTGTAAACGTCTGGCAACTGATGCAGCAAATCTTCTCTCTCCCCCAAGATCAGTTGTTAATAACTTGTACATAGGACCACTGAAAAATACAACAAATATTAAGGTTTAAGACAGATGACTAGTTGTGTACACAAGATAAGATTATTAATTAACTGCTTTTGATTTTAATTAATCAAACTGTATTTTTTTTTCAAAACAGTAATCCCCCTCTTATAAGACAACTCCCACCAAAGGCCATGCCTCTTATCAGGCCAGATTTCAGATGCAACAAATATAGTAAAAATACTATTGAATTGTCTCCCTTGTGAGAGGCCACTCCTACTATATGGCCATTCTTTCATTGCAGAAGGGTCATCTTATTGTGAGTGAGTGAGTGATTGTTGTTTAATGCCAATTCAGCAATTATGGCAAGAACAATTTAATTTTCAATGAGATGATGATGAGGTCCGCTTTGTTCTAGATCAACAAGCTTAGTTGGATTTTTATAGTGCTAGCTCAGTGAAACAACAGTCCGCGGATAGACATGTCGCTCCACTCAGACACATTATTCTGATTCCGAGCCAACCAGTCTTTGCTCTTTCTCCTTAATGCTGCATGCTTAGTGGAGAAGCAACAAATACCAATTTTATAGTCTTTGGTTTAACCAGACCGGTTGAAATTTAAGACAGATGATTTGTTGTGTAAACAAGATAAGGTTATTAATTAACTGCTTTTGATGTTAATAAATTAAACTGTATTTATTAATTTTTTAAACAGTAGTCCCCCTCTAATAAGACAACTCCCACCAAAGGCCACGCCTCTAATCAGGTCAGATTTCAGATGCACAAATATAGTAAAATATTATTGAATTGTCCCCCTTGTGAGAGGCCACTCCTCTTATATGGCCATTCTTTCATCGCAGAAAGGATCATCTTATAAGAGGGGGACTACTGTATAAATATTATTTCATACTAGTACTTTTTCTGATATTCCCTTCCTACAACAGGACACAGGGGCCGTCGTGGTTGTGATCACCACTAAAGTGAGTTCGAACCCTGTACTCGATTCAACATTTTGTGATAAAGTTTGTCTGTGACTTGCGGCAGGTCAGTAGTTTTCAATAAAACTGACCGCCATGATATAACTGAATAATTGTTGAAAGTGGCATTAAACACCATAAACCTATAACAGGACAGAGAACCAAATACTATTAATATAAAAATGCAATGGAATGAATACAAAGACATTATTATGGGTCATACCTGAAAATTTACCTTAGTTAATGACCTGCAAAATTTTGTATCCAATCCAAGTAAAATCTTACCTAGACTGATTTGATCTGTGTGATCGTCCTAATTGTTGGACAGCCTTGTCAGCACTCCAAGGCAACTCTACTGTCAGATGAACACGTCGACGTTGATTAGGAACTCTCAAATCAGCATGCAAAGATATTCCTGGGAGTATAAAAAAAACATGTTCTCTGGCATCAAGATGAATGCTAGAATATCAGAATGTAAAAATTACTATTAGTTTCTTTTGACATATGTATATAATATTCAAACATACATTCCTCATAATTGATCTGATAGTGTTATTTACTTCAAACATACTTGTACGTCTACAATGCCATACCATAAAGAACCACATTGTTGGTGTAATGGTTAGTGTGCTCGTCTCAAGTGTGGTAGATGGTGGGGTCGAGCCCTGATCGGGTCAAACCAAAAGACTATAACATTGGTATTTGTTGTTTCTTAGCTAAGCACGCCAAATTAAAGAGAAAGAGCAAAGACTGGTTGGCTCAGAATCAGGATAATGTGTTTGAATCGGGTGCCATGTCTCTGCTGTTTCAGTGAGTTAGCACTGTAAAAAATCCAACTACCGGTAAGCATGTTGGTCTAGTAAAAAACGGACCTCATCATTGTCTGATTAAAAATTAACTTGTTCTCGTCATAATATAGCTGAAAAATTGCTGAGTTAGCGCTAAACAACAATCACTCACACACTTCATACCATTGATCAGTAGCTAGACTTGTCTTTCTAAGCCAATAATAAATTACATGCAAAACCTTTAAAAAATTGTTATATCATGACCACAATTTTGGTAAAGAAAAAAAAGAAAAATGTGTCTATAGGACATGGATGCACACGCTTCCAGCAATAACAAACAGAACATATCCCCAGAACAGAAAAAGTGGTAAAGTAGGAAATCGATAGTGGCCTTCATCTTATCATCCCTCATCTTGTGTATAAATTTCAAATGATTTGCTATGGGGAACTTAAATTATTAAGCGGAAATAAAATTTGTGGAACGGATGGATGGGTAGTGGGGACATAAAAATGACAACTAGCAAACATTGAGGGCAGGTCATAAATGCGTGCCCCAAAATGACAGACGGCCATTAACAACTCTGTATCTTCATAGAGTTGTACTGTACAGAAAATCTTAAATAAAATAATTTATAGGTCGAGAAGGTATGCAAGTAGAAAGAAACAATATAGATGCAAATGAACATGGGAGACTAATTACTTGACACTTGGACACAAAATTAAGTAAAGGAACAGTGCTTTATTTCACTTTCACGGTAGGGCTTCAATAATGAGCATAACTCATATCCTAAAATGAGTGTGAAATGGCCCCCTAGTCTTTATTTCTGTCAATAAATGCTACATCTGGCCATTTTTGTCATTTTGATGTTATTTGTTGTATAGAATTTTACTTCCCAGATGCGGGTTGTCAACAAGAAAACAAATTACAGGTAAGGTAACCGGTGTATATACATGCTTCATTGCAATAAAATATTGTGTACAATAAAACCAGCCAACTATTCGTCCAAATATTTTGATTAATATGATAGGATCATAGTGTGTAATAAGTCAATATTGGATATGACAGAAGACTGTGATATCTGGGTTAGGGCTATGTGCTTACACCACTTTCAACAATATTTCAGTTATATTGTGGTGGTTAGTTTATTAGTGGAGGAAACCGGAGTACCCGAGGAAAACCACTGATCTGCTGCAAGTCACTGTTAAACTTTATCACATAATGTTGCATCGAGTATACCTCGCCTGAGCAGGGTTCGAATTCACAACTTTAGCGGTGATAGGGACTGATTGCAGAGGTAGTTGTAAATTCAACTACCATACAATCCCGACCATGACGGCCCCTGACTGGGATATCTAATAGAGAATTTATACTGATTTCTATATAATCTTACCTGTACTAGCAGCATCAGAAATAATGGCTACCAACTTTTTGCCCTCCATAAAGTGATTTCTCTGAAATAATAATGTAGACAATACCTGTTACCAGTTAAGAATTTATTTGTTTGATGTACTGTATATTCTGATTATTTTCTAAATAAATATTGTTTTAATTAAGAATTTATTTGATTATCTACATAAATATCTCAAATTATGAAAAGAAAGTTTAAACAGTGATGGTGAACAATTCCATCAATATCAACAATTACCTCTTACCTTAAATCACATAACACAAAAAGGGGGACAACAACATATGATGTTGAGAATCCAGGGAACTGGTTTGGGACAGCTACAAATATGGATAGGGTTATGGTGTTCAATGCCACTTTCAACAATATTTCAGTTATATCGTGGCAGTCAGTTTTTTTGGTGGAGGAAACCAGAATACAGTGGGGAAAAAACCACTGACCTGCTGCAAGTCATTGACAAACTTTATACATAATGTTGTATCGAGTACACCTAACCTGAGCCGGAATCGGACTCACAACGTGCTACCAGTTGAGATTACATTTGATTTTCTACATAAATGTCTCAAGCTTAAAGAATGTCTGTAAAGTGTCAACTGTTGAATTCTCATCCAACCTACTAAAGACTTATTAATGCAATACCTCAAGCCATGTCATCCCACTCACATAAATGTCTCAAGCTTAAAGAATGTCTGTAAAGTGTCAACTGTTGAATTCTCATCCAACCTACTAAAGACTTATTAATGCAATACCTCAAGCCATGTCATCCCACTCACATTATTCTAAATAAGTCTTCTTTAACACTTCGTACTTTTGTGTGTTCAATGGTTTGAGGAGAGAGGTGGTCGTATGTTTTGTTGATACTGGTGGAATAGTTGATCATCACTGTATAAACTTACTCTTCATTTCAATAGTAATTATAGCATGCAATCTACCATATATTACACATGCTGGAAACATGAGAACCATCCATCCTAAGGACTGCTTCTTTTGGTTCAATATAACAGATTCATATACATATTTACCTTGCACTGGTTCTATTTGGGCAGTCAAATAGCATTGACTTTTTTTTGGTACTCCAATTCATGTAAGAAATGGTAACATTATAATCATGGTCGTCATAGAGGATACCATCAAAAATGATTAGAACGATGCTTGTTTCTGCACTTTTCAGACAATATGATAGAGTCGTTTTCCTGGTTTTTGACATTGCTGGATAAAAACAATATATGTACATTGTATGTACATAAATATATATAGCATCTTCAACCAAATAATAACTAATAATATCCTTTTTTACCTCCTGTACATTAAGACTGTCTAGACCACCATAAGCATCAACATCAGCTGATCTTTGTTCATACTGTGGCTTGTCTGTTTGTGATCGCCGTACAATTCTACCACGTCTGCCCGTCATCTCTGATACACAACCGGGGCCTCCTAACTTGTCTATAATCTCGTCTAAAGGGCTGAAATTTGTAGACATCATATAAACATGTATCATTTTGAAAGAAGATATAAATTCACTACCCCCACCATGACCCTCTTTATAACTTTGATAACTCAAAAAAAATTTACTTGCTGTTTCCTTAAAATAAAGTTTGTTAGGTTATCATATTTCTGAACTTGATTTTCATATTATGTGAAAATGTTTCTTGTATTCACTATAAGATTATCAAGGATATCCCTGTAGGTAGGAGGGAGGTCATGGCAGATGGAGTCTGGTTAGAGTGTCAAGGGTGGATTCACATTCATATCTTGAGAAGGCAAAGTCTTGTTTAGGGTGATTTTTGCAGCACTGTAAAACAAAAATAAGTAAGAACATGAAACTTTGATCAATACCTATCAGGAAGACTGATTGTGTCAGCAAATCCTATCAGCATATCTTTAGCTGTTTTACTCCATTCATCTAACTGTGGCTCAACTCCAGCAATCTGACAATATAGGAAAGATAAATTAGGTACACACCAAATTGGATCATGCAATATCTATTTGTACTCATCTCTTACACATATATTTGCAGCATTTTATACCATCTACATGTATAAATGTTGTAGATGAACGTTTGTAATCTCAAAACGATTAGTATTGAAATTATAGAATAAAACTATATTTCATTCTGCATTTGTTGATAAAACATTTTATCAAAATTATACGTGAATTGCATATCACAGCTAACATTGTGAGTTCAAATCCCGCTCATGGCGAAGGGTACTCGATATAACGTCAACAGTGCTTGTCTAATAATGGCCATAAAAATTTAATGGCATGCACTAAAAATTAGGGTCAGTAAGATTAGCAGAAACACAGTTTTTTTTTTTGCCTTACCTTTGTATCGATCGTGATGGGGAAGTATTGAGTAATAAATCGTGTCAATATTTCCCTACATAAAGACATAAATCCAATTAGATTTCCTTTCTTTGTTAGTTCACTATCCAAACTGGCCTGAAAACATAAAGAAGTCACCATTTCATGAAACTGTCACATATTTGCTAATTTTTAAACAGAACAACATAGCCAATAACTTTTTGAAAGTAATAGGTATGATTTAAATGGATCTGATTTTCAAGTTTTAAAAAATTTTCTGAACACGTTTCTCTTTGAATTGCAGATGAGAAATTCTACATAATTAACAATAGTTTATCCCCAAAATCTGTAACAGTACTCTGACGACAGTTTATGTCTAAACTTTGCATATCTGTAACAGCATTTCACCTCTTAACTTTGCACAAATGCTATAGTATAATATGGAAAGTCTGAATGTGGACCATGGGTGTTAACAGGGATGATTCTGGTTAGAAAACGAAATAACTGAAAATCAATGAAAAATATCTAAAACCATCTACACAACCTTTCAAGATAGTCACTTTTTTACCTGTCTTGACAGAGTCCTGCAACTTCTTGAATTTAGGAAAATAGCTGAAATTATCGTTGTGTTTAACAAGCTTAAAGAGTGCCATGCTCCCTGCATGTTAAAGACCATATTTGTCAATTTCGAAAGAGTACACGCATTGTAGCCCCCACAAAAGACTAATTTTTTTCATCCCTACACACCTCTCCATACTTTCCCAGTGGAAGACAAAAGTTGTTACCCCCCTTAGTCCATCCAGCCCTCATTTCTTAATAGTTTGTATTTATTGTTGAAGTTGTTTTCATCCTGAAAATAGCTGGAATACTTCTCGCAGGGCGTTAAACAATAGTCAATAAATCAATCAATCGTCTGACTAATACCTCACTTGTTTAATAAACAAATATGTCTTATTTCTAAGAGTCTGGTAGAAGTGGAAATTAATTTGCAAATTTTTTTCACACCACGATATAGCTTAAATACTACTAAAGTTGGCATTAAATACCAATCAATCAATAAATCCAATACCTCTCCTGTGGTCTGTAATCCTATCACAACACAATATCCAGCCTCTAATGCTTTCTTTGTCTCTTCAACAATGGCAGGTACCTTCATACCCATACTGAATAATACATACATTTCTTTAATAATTCCATCTAAATATTCATTTATTTATTTCCGGAGGGGCCGTCGTGGTCATGATCGTATGGTAGTTGGATTTACAACTACATGTGCAATCAGTGCTTATCACCACAAAAGTTGGGAGTTCGAACCCCGTTCATGGCGAGGTGTACAACATTATGTGATCAAGTTTGACAGTGACTTACGACAGTTCAGTGATCTTCTCCGGGTACTCCGGTTTCCTCCACCAATAAAACTGACCGCCAAGATATAACTGAAATATTGTTGAAAGTGGTGTTAAACACCTTAAAGCATTTAAAAATTCATTTATTTCTTTCCTGTAACTCTAAATAAATTTAAAACATTTTCAACACAACTACATGTGCAGGGCTCTATGATTCATACCAGCTCCCACTAGCCCCTGGCTAGTAAGGAAATATTTTTTACTCGCCAACAAAAGTATGTTACTAGCCAGATTAATAAAGATACTAATTCGTAGTAATAACTCCAATATATATTTATTTCTTTGGCAATAACAAAGGCAATTTTATTATAAGTCCAATTTCATTTTTTTTCTGACTGTTTTCAAAAGACTGAAGTATTAAACTTGAAGATGGTTTACTGGATCTAAAAATTTAAATTGAAAAATATGATCGGTGACGGAACCAAAAATTTTAGGAAATATAAACTTGCCGTCTGGCTATCAATACAGAATTTTTACTCGCATTTTACAAAAATAACTCGCAAATGCGAGTGTTTTGGTTGCAATGTAAAGCCCTGATGTGGTGTCTGATTAGAATGCACACACTTGTGTATCATGTTTATTTTGATTTGACTCTCACCATGATTTGTTTGTTGATTAGGCCAAATAAAACAATATGTGTGTTAACGGTCACCCGACCAACCCTATTTTTCAGCCGCCGACCCTAACCTTTTTCATTGGCAATTATTCGACCCTAACTTTTGCTAGCAACCCTATCAATTTTTACACAGAATTCGGATAACCATTTTTGTTGTTTAATCAGCAGCAATGTTTTATTTATTCAACCGCTAGCTTTTTGTCGAAATTGAGAGCAAAGAAGGTAGAAAAACTGTGTAACTCGTCATAAAACAGCTTCAACAAATGATGGCTTACCGGAAATTTCGAAAATGAAATACCCGAATCGGATTATATAAAATAATTTAAGAGCACTCAAATCATCACATATCTTCTATTAAGTTGAAAGTTGAATAGTGGTTGTAACTAGTATATAGTTATATAGTCTGACTGAAAATCATTATAACATGTGCTTATATCATAACAAATATGAACAAGTCCCAAGAACAAGATAAAAAGACTAGTTGTCTACACAAGAATACGGAACAGATGTACCAAATGTAGCATTTAAGAAGTTAGAAATAGGGCTAAAACTCCCATGGAAGTTGTCTGTTTGTGGGAGTTATGGTATTTAACGCCACATTCAACAATATTTCAGTTATATCATGGCGGCCAGTTTTACTGGTAGAAGTGATCAGGGTATCCTGAGAAAACCACAGTTGCGAAGTCATAACAATATGTGAATATCCGTATCATAAAAAGATATTGTATAAAATATGAACTTGTTCAGTCAAAAGATAAATAACTAGTTATCTACACAATTTTCGAGTACATGCACCTTCTATGAAGTTGAAAAGGGCAATAACTCCCATGCAAATCGTTGGATTCGAAAATTGTATATTAATATGTGCATGCTCCGATAATACCAAGGTATCATATCAAATATGAACTAACTTGCCCAAAAAAATAATAAAAAACTAATTGCCTATGCAACACCATCAAACACTGAAACAGATATACAGGAGATAGCACTAAGAAGTTGGAAATGGGGAAATAAAATCCATGAAACTGTTCCACTGTGAAAATCATAATGGATTACATCCCTGATAATATCATAATTATAAGTGTTACCAACACATTGATTTTTCTTCCTGACCAAATGGACTGCACTTACCAAAGTTGTTTAAAGAATCTCTGATGAGCTGACCAGTATTGTACCCATAATCTATTGTTGTTATGGTTACATCTCGTACTGGCACTCTGTAAAGCTTTCCTCAATTCATTCCTGTAACACATAAAGTATTTTTGTACATTTAAATCCTATTTTTTAGCATTTTTTAAACAGGAAATAATTTCTTCAACTATTAAACATAATCAATTTTGTAATCCACATACTATAGAAAATTTGCTAATTAAGATAGAGAGTCAAAATAGACAACAGATATATGACAAAATACAGTGATGAGGCTATCATAAGGGTTAGGTTTATGGTCTTAAATACCACTTTCAACAATATGTCAGTTACATAGTGGCGGTCAGTTTTATTGGTGGAGGAAACTGTACCCGGAGAAAACCACAAACCTGTCGCAAGTCACTGACAAACTTTATTACATAATGTTGTATCGAGTACACCTCACCACGAGCAGGATTCGAACTCATAACTTTAGTGGTGATAGGCACTAATTGCATAGGTAGTATTCAATCCAACTACCATGCGATCACGACTTTACCTATATTTAATAATATATATATATTGATTGCATAGGTAGTATTCAATCCAACTACCATACGATCACGATTACCACTATATTTAATAATATATATATGCAAGCTATTTAAATAGCGAATTTTTTATACTAACGACTGGATAGCTTTCTCTTTGTACTTCGTTAGTTTTATTTCCTATTTTTACATTGGGCATCACTGATTCCCTCATGGAGCCCCAAATAGTTAGATAAGTTTAATGCAATCTGATTGGTGGATATATTTAAGACATCAGCTAATTAATTATTAATTTGTGTCAAAACAACAGTAATATGTCAGTCATTGGATTTTTTATTTCCCACCCTCCATCCCCATTCACTACCTGCTTAATTAGTTTTGAATTAAATTACATTGTTAATTGTCTTGTTGTTATATGCATATGTATATTTGGCTGGGGTCATGTGACCCCTCTTTAAGGCCAAAGATTGATATTGTTAATTATGTTGTTTTTATGTATTGACAAAAAATGGACATGTATAATATGTTGATATTTTTTTTTACTTTTTTAGAATAAGTAAAAATTTTCGCAATTTATATGTTGTTTGTTTTATTCTGGCAACTGGCCAGATTTTTAGTCTGGAAGGAGGAGGGCATAAATGCAAGCTATTTAAATAGCGAATTTTATGCTAACGACTGGATAGCTTTCTCTTTGCACTTCGTTAGTTTTATTTCCTATTTTCACATTGGGAATATAAGTAAGATTTTATAATCTGAAAAAAATAAGTTAAAAAATCTTACCAGACTTGTGTTGCCACATCATATACTTTCTTCTGTTTTGATGATAATGAAGATTCAACAGTCATAAACTGTAATGAGAATAAAACATCCTTATAAGATAAATTACACATATATATATAGAATAATGGCAATTTTGAAGGTCAAGACAGACATTATCGTTAATATCTCAGTGAGTTCGATAAGGACGAGCTGTGATATTTGTGATAACGTCTCCCGAGGCCTTCAGAACTGACATTATTGTTTTTATCGCTGACGTCATAATGAGTTTTATGTCAGATTGAATGAAAAGCTTGTGCATGCGAGTTACGAACTGACTTAATATTTTTGTGGATCAAAGACAGTTCAGTGATCCAGACTTTATCAGCAGCACACATCAAAGGGAAAATGTCAAATTTGTTGATAAACATGAATAGCAAGGCAATCTACACCTATTTGTCTTCTATTCAAGATCTTCTTTCACTGGTTTTCTGTGTAATGTTTTGTAGATCGTTGTTTGTCTGTTTCTCCTTTTTCTTTTTTGCCATTGTGTTGTCCGATCTTCTTTGATTTACAGCTTCTGATTACTCCATTGGTATCTTCAAACTTTTCTTCAGTTACATGCATAAACAGTGAAACCTGTCTAAACCGAACCCTGAATAAAATAAAATACTGCATAAACCAAACTTTAAATAAATTCTCAATGTGGGAAATCTTTCATCTTTGTTAATTTCACATACCTCTTCCTGTTTGTAACAGACCTCTTGAGACATTTTATTTCCAGATTAGACCTACCTCTGCCTGTTTGTAACTGAGACCTCTTGAGACATTTTATCTCCAGATTAGACCTACCTCTGCCTGTTTGTTACTGAGATCTCTTGAGACATTTTATTTCATGGTTAGACCTACCTCTGCCTGTTTGTAACTGAGACCTCTTGAGACATTTTATTTCAGGATTAGACCTACCTCTGCCTGTTTGTAACTGAGACCTCTTGAGACATTTTATTTCCAGATTAGACCTACCTCTGCCTGTTTGTAACTGAGACCTCTTGAGACATTTTATCTCCAGATTAGACCTACCTCTGCCTGTTTGTAACTGAGACCTCTTGAGACATTTTATCTCCAGATTAGACCTACCTCTGCCTGTTTGTAACTGAGACCTCTTGACATTTTATTTCCAGATTAGACCTACCTCTGCCTGTTTGTAACTGATACCTCTTGAGACATTTTATTTCCTGGTTAGACCTACCTCTGCCTGTTTGTAACTGAGACCTCTTGAGACATTTTATTTCCAGATTAGACCTACCTCTGCCTGTTTGTAACTGAGACCTCTTGAGACATTTTATCTCCAGATTAGACCTACCTCTGCCTGTTTGTTACTGAGATCTCTTGAGACATTTTATTTCATGGTTAGACCTACCTCTGCCTGTTTGTAACTGAGACCTCTTGAGACATTTTATTTCAGGATTAGACCTACCTCTGCCTGTTTGTAACTGAGACCTCTTGAGACATTTTATTTCTAGATTATACCTACCTCTGCCTGTTTGTAACTGAGACCTCTTGAGACATTTTATCTACAGATTAGACCTACCTCTGCCTGTTTGTAACTGAGACCTCTTGACATTTTATTTCCAGATTAGACCTACCTCTGCCTGTTTGTAACTGATACCTCTTGAGACATTTTATTTCCTGGTTAGACCTACCTCTGCCTGTTTGTAACTGAGACCTCTTGAGACATTTTATTTCCAGATTAGACCTACCTCTGCCTGTTTGTAACTGAGACCTCTTGAGACATTTTATTTCCAGATTAGACCTACCTCTGCCTGTTTGTAACTGAGACCTCTGGACATTTTATTTCCTGGTTAGACCTACCTCTGCCTGTTTGTAACTGAGACCTCTTGAGACATTTTATTTCCTGGTTAGACCTACCTCTGCCTGTTTGTAACTGAGTCCTTTCATTTCCAGATTAGGCTTACCTCTGCCTGTTTGTAACTGAGTCCTCTTGAGACATACATCCCTGACATCTTCATCTCCATCGCTAACATCTCAGCCATACCTAATCCTTTCTTATGTACAGTGTCAAGGAATTGTTCAAATGATCGGAATGGTGCTCCTTCTCCCCATAACCCTAATCTCTCCATAAAAGCCTGAAGTTACAGAAGTATAATCAGTAACATATACAGCAAGCATGTTTGATATCAGAAAGCGAAAATAATTAGTATGATTTGCTTGATTATTGCTTAATGTCCATATTTAATATACATTTATCACATATTTATAAGTAATAACGTCAATTTTGCCCATACGTAAACACCGAAGTGCCACAGCGATATCAGTCCATAGGCAGATATCGGGGCAAAACTCTGATAACATAATATCAAGCCTCTTTATAAATAGAACAATGCATGTCTTTTTCCATATCAGGACTGTTATCATCCCTCAACCAATATCAATCACTCATAGTTTGGTGTGTGTGTGTGTGAAGTTAATTTTGTTCTTTTTAATTCAATGTTGAAATATGTGATAAATAGATTAAGGCATGCCTTTTTCCATATCAGGACTGCTATCATCCCTCGACCGATATCGACCCTCGGGCTAAAGCCCTCTGGCCGATATCGGTCTCCCGGGATGATAACAGTCCTGATATGGAAAAGGGCATGCATTAACCTATAAGTAATAAATTGTTTGATGTAAGCCAACATTTAATACTTAAAAAGTTTGATCTACTGTAATATAATAGAATACTAAAACAAATACCGGTACAACTCATCTAAACCACATCGGAGGTGTAATGATTTAGCATGCTCACCTTGAATGTGGTAGATCGTAGGTTCCAGCTCTGGTCGGGTCAAACCAAAGACTATATTTTTTTTGGTATTTGCTTCTCTGCTAAGCATGGATCATTAAGGAGTAAGAGCAAGGACTAGCTGGCTTGAAATCAGGACAATATATCTGAGTGGAGCAACATGTCTTCGCAGAGACTGTTGTTTCAGTGAGCTAGCATTATAAAAATACAACTCAGCGTGTTGATATAGTGCAAAGCAGACATTATCATCATGTCCAGGGGCGGATCCAGGATTTGTGGTTAGGGGGGGGGGGGGGGGGCGTGAGTAGGCAAGGTGTCTGGGGACCGCTTAAGGTCCCCAGCGGGTCCAATGCAGAGCCCTGGTAGGGGGCCCAGGGGGCAAAGCCCCCTGGAAGCTCTGGGGGTTTGAGGGATTACAGACATTTATTTGAATGACAATTTTGAACCAACCACACCATTTTTATCAGACCAAAAAAACTTGATTTTGAGTCTTAATTTTGTCGGATAATTGTTAACAGTATGTTTTTGTCCGATTATAAGAACCTAAAGCAAAACTTTTTTTGAACAACCGTGATGCGAAATTGTTCAACTCATGACTGATCGATCACGATATTTTAACACCCTTCAAAGAACTATTGGTTTTTAACGCATTCCTCATTTCACTAATTGGTCTGCACTTTAGGTGCTTATCCTTTCGGGTGGTTCTAGTTAATACTGCCCGTCCGGATGCAGCTTTTCTTTTCGTTGTTTGATTCATTCATTAAAAACGTATGATTCAACCGTTCCTGTTTATAAACAAACAAAAGCAGAAATTTTCAATACATGAACTTGTTGTTGATTTCTGATAAGCTAACATGACTAAATTAGATGATCAGAATCATTTCATGCAGCATTAATGTTAAAATATTTGCCTTTGTTTGTCTATAAACAAGAACGAATCATACGTTTTCAATGAATGAACCAACGGCGAAACGAAAAGCTCCATCCGGACGGACAGTATACTGATCATTTATCAATGGGTAGAGCTTTTTAGAATGATATCCCAAATTTACTCCTAATATCATTACTATTCATTTTGACTTACAGGTCACGAGTTAACCATTCAATGATTCATGAAAAAGTTGTTTGTTGAACTGCTTAATTAACGTTGTATAACATATGCTTTGCGGATTTTAGGGGGGCGCACGCCCTGCACGCCCCCTCTAAATCCGCCTCTGATGTCATCGACAAAAACACAACTTTGGACCAATCCAGAGACTATATTTTGACCTGCGGGGAGCTAGCATTATAAAAATCTAACTAAATGTGTTGATATAGTACAAAGCAGACATTATCAACATCTCATTGACAAAACATAACTTTGGACAAATCCAGAGACATAACCTTATTTTAAAGTTGTGCCGACATACATTAATACATTAGAAATATTACCATCCAAACAATGAGCATATCTATGTACATAAATAGTTTCTACAAAATTACAATTATTCATTATACTAACCATGTTTTTAACATCAGTCACTCCTGTAGCACTACAATATACAACTCTGGCCTTTGGTAGAAGTCTATAATGTAAAATAAATGGTTGGTTTATGGTGTTCAATGCCACTTTCAACAATATTTCAGCTATATCGTGGGGGTCAGTTTTATTGGTGGAGGAAATCAGAGTACCTGAAGAAAACCACCGACCTGTCACAAGTCACTGACAAACTTTATTTATCACATAATGTTGTATCGAACAGGGTTCACATTCACAACAATAGCGGTGATAGGCACTGATTGCACAGGTAGTTGTAAATCCAACTACCATACAATCATGACCACCCCTGTAAAAAAAATAATAATAGGTTAACTCAATTGTTACAAAAAGCTCTCAAACTCCCATTTGTGTAACCCCAAAACATCAATGGAGCAAAAAAGATTAAAAAAACAATTAATTAAGAACAAGCCCTAACCCACCTTGTTGTGTTTTCATGACCATGTGGCAATGGTGCTAAGATATACCCAACAATACCAGACCAAACTAGCATACCCTCCCCCTTATCAAGTTAAATTCCAATTATAAATCTTGCACAAATTCACAAATATTATACATGTATTAGTTATAATAATTATTTGAACTTTTGTATATATTCAAACCTGCCCACACGGTCACCTCTATTAAGCAGTCACCTGTATTAAAAGGTCACCTTTTTCTTGTCCTGTCATAGAAAATTTCATATGAATTGAACCTCTTTTAAGAGGTCACCTGTCTTATAAGGCCACTTTTTCTTTGTCCCAATGTGACCTCTTAATACAGGTTTGACTGTATTTGTTTTAAACATATATTATTCACAAATATATGACTGTACCTCTGTATTGTTGCTACAGATATAGCCACTTTTGTACTGTTCTGTTCTTTGCCCTGAAACGTAAGATGAATATAAACAAATATCTCGTTACCAATAGAAAATGTATAACAAAGGAGATCCAATGATAAAAGGGCTTAAATTTTTGTCAAATATCACAGGTGAAAATTAACATTTTTCTTAAACTTATCAACATAGATTAATGAAAAGAAAGCCTAAACAGTGATTGTCAACAATATTATCAATATCAATAAAACAAACAATCACCTCTCACTTCAAATCACTGAACATGAAAAAGATCATGTAATATGAAATTTGGAAATCTAGGTCCTGGCTTGGGACAGGCACAAAAATGTGGAGAGGTTAAACCAGTTAATTTGTTTACACATGCCAGTAATAATGTAATAAAATATTTGATGTCACATTCCTGGTTTTCCATCAATTTGTTTTACAATGGGAAACTTCCCATCTCCAGATAATTTTGGCACTTATTAATTTAATATTCAATGTTTAATCATTTGTAGTAAGAAAAAAAACATGCAAATGATTTTTTTGATTTTTTCCACAACAGAGAAGATGCCAGAACTATAAATATAATAAAGTTTCAACACTCGTTTGGTAAGTTACTGTAGAATAAAATTAATAGATTCTTAGCACGCAGAGATGAAAATGTTCACTGATAAAAAAAGAAGAAGAGAAAACTCCTATGGAATGCTCTTAAAGCATAATTTTCTAGCAGTTCGGATAAAGTTTGACAACTTTTATTTCCGAACAATTTCTTCTAAAAAAGAGGAAATCACAGAAAAGATTTCATCTCTGGGGCACATTTTAATTTTTTTAAATGCTAAAAGAATATTTTTAAGCTGCTACACTGTATAGTAAATATAGATATTTTCTTGTCTTGATGCAAACATATCATGAAAACTTCTGTTAAAAGTATGGAATGTAGTCATTCCCAAGGTCCATCAGATATGTGGCAATGTCCAGGAAAAATTGGTGTGGTCCAGTAAAAGGTTATCCATAACTCTGTGGAGTATGTGAATGTCCTGTAAACTTGATGCTGGGTCCAGTAATTCGTACTCCTTTACTGAACCGAATGTACATTCAACTTCAATTTATCTTCGGAAACACTTAGAAAGCCTGGCCATGGACCAATTAGAATGGATTTCATTTCAATTCACTTACAGGTACAAAATTTTTGGCTTTATGACATTCATCAAATATTAAACATCCGTCATAATTTTCTCCTCCACACCATTTGACCAGCTGTTGTAATCTACTGTGCTTAGACGTACTGAACATTCCTAGAAAAAAATAAAACCAATTTTTATGATCTTATTAAAAATTGTATAAAATCTTTATTAGTTTTATTGCCATTGCGAGAGCATTGATAGAAATACATTTTGTATGAAGTGCAGTAGTGCTTCTTATAAAAAAATTGAATTCAGTCAATGCTTTTACAACCCTATAAAACTGAAAAATTACATTCATTACATATAATTACATTATTAACTACAATTGAAATTATTATTATTTGTTTTAATATTCCATATTTTCAACTTTTGTTATTGTGGGTAGTTATTAATTTTCATGAGGTTTTAAATTATCTCCTGGAAATGGGCATGGTTGAATGATTATGCACTTCATTGACTGAAAAAATAATAATTTTGAAGTCATGTGTCAACCTTTCGGCCAACCACATGGGGTTTTCTAAATGAAATGACCGCATAATGTAATTATTTAAGGTATATGTTCAATTTTGGAACAGGTTATACGATATAACCAGGTTTGTGCCAGTTTATGCTATAAACCGCTTTGTCACAATACCAACCCAGGGTTATCAAGTATAACCAATGTTGCCCCAGGCAGATCATCCGATCAGATTGCAGTATTCACATCAAATTAAATTATTCTTGCATAATAAATAGATCAGGCAGATATGTTATTTTGCTTACACACTTTTTCTTCACATGAAAAGCTATGAATAAGATAAGTAAACTCTAAATATAAATAAACTTATGTTTTATGCTTAAACTATAACTGATCCCAGCAGATACACAATGTCACTTCAACAATATTTCAATGTTAAAGTGACATTGTGTTCCTGCTTGAATGCTAGTCTATGTGATATTTATATGATAGGATATAAATGAAATTGAATTGTGAAAATATTACCTCCCCTTTGTACAGATGAGACCAATGTTGCATAGGTACTGAAAACAACTCCTTCTTTAAAATCTGCTGGTAATCCAAGTACCCTACAATTCAATAATTAAATAAGTTAAATAATACAGTGAAATCTGTGTAAACTATACCCTGAATAAACAGGAACCCTGTATAAACCAATCTTTATATAAAGTCCCAATGTAGGAAATCTTTGTTAATTTAACCTGTATAAACCGAAAACCTGTTTATTCTGAACACAAAAATTGGTCCCAAGAAGAATCGGCTTAGAGAGGTTTCACTGTACTAGAGTGAATATATTTTTTTTCCTTAAACTAATAAACAACTAACAGAGTGATTCACAGGTCACAAATCTCATTCAGGAAACAATAAAACATATCATATATCTGGGATTCTTGGCGTCAAACACGATCAACGCCAGATGTCAAACAATAATTTGTCTAATGAATCAAAACAACAGACCACTGCAATGTACAAAAATGAAAAGACAAATTATCTGACTTAAAACCACAAACATTCTTGGATGCCCTTGGTCTAAATTTGTCAATATGAAGAAAATGATACCCATTTTTTGCCCAAATTTGTAGTGTAGAAATACACAAGACAATACATCACCTTGTTTCCTTGTCTAGTTCCTGACAACCATCTATAACCCTGATGTGGCATCCTAAATCTGTTATATCTCTGAAAGCAAATAAAACAACAGTTTTTTGAGAATTTCTTATTCATTTAGTCTAAACGTAACAAGAACTTTCTCACAATGACCATAAAGGGTTCCAAGTGAACACAGAAGATTTCCACTTATACATTCAATTTACCAAAGCACGACAGGAAACACATGCCTCGACATCACAAAGTTGAAAATGGCCACGACTTTGCTATCTGTTACCCATTTATACACGCAACACTACAAATTGTCTTTGTTCCTGATATTGTCATAAAGCATTATACAAACAAATGTACATGTATATCATTTCTACAGATTTTAATGACAATTAATTCATAGAGGCTCTTGAAATACAGATTTCCAAATGAAAGAAAAACCATTATTTTACACAGTGAAATAAAAATGTTTAAGTGACATCATAGTTACAATGTCGTCACAATCGAAAATATTCTTGAAATTCTAATAATGAAAAACATGTTCCTTTTTGAAACAACTTAAAAGCCCAAAACAAAAGTGTAAAAGATAGGTAATGAACAGCATAGCTACTCTTACATTCCAAATATGAATAGGGGCCGTCATGCTCATGTTCATATGGTAGTTGGATTTACAACTTTCTATGCAATCAGAGTTTATCACCACTAACGTTGTGAGTACAAATCCCACTCATGGCGAGGTGTAATCGATACAACATTATGTGATAAAGTTTGTCAGTGACTTGAGGGAGGTTGGTGGTTTCCTCCACCAATAAAATCGACCGCCACGATATAACTGAAATATGGTTAAAAGTGGCATTAAATACCATATTTGTAACCCTACTTCAAACAATCTGAATCATCCCTTTCAGGAAATTGAATTCTTTTACATACCTCCTGGCATCAACAATCAAATCAGCTGATATTGTAAACCATATGTGCTTCGTTCTTCTTCGGGAAAAGTTGTCTAATATAATTCCTGCAATCTATAACGACAAAATTGGCATCTAAAATGATTAATGCTGTTTGTAATTTGCAAATATTGAAGAAAGTAAGTAATTTACAAGTGAATATACAAGGGTACTTGTAGCAATTTATGTCGAGTCCAGCAGACATTTCTGAACATTTTCGTGACTCCCACCATTGTAAAAATTTAAAATTTTTCTATTTTTCTATTTTTAGAGAAGAATTGTTAAAGTCAGATCCTTGTGCTGTATAATCTAGATATAAAAAAAATTGGCTACCTAGCTTCCCTATTTATTTGATAGTAGAAACATAGGTAGCTTTGGGGGCAAAAAGGTCAATTATTCTATTAGGCAAAGAATATTTAAACAGTGATGGTAAACAAATTCAGTAATATCAACAATACGAACAATCACCTCTCATCTTAAACTGACACTGAGCACACACACAAAAAAGACCACATCATATGACATTGGAAATTTAGGATCTGGTTTGGGACAGGCACAAAATTGTGACAGGGTTAATCGATTTAATGTGATCCCAACCCTCCCCTCTATATATACCCTCTTACCTGTCTACCTTTTCCAACCCCTGCAGCATCCCCAATAAAGAAACCAGCTCTCTGTCCATTAGGTAAAATCATCTGATGTCGTTGACACTGAAAGAATACAGGATAGTAGTCAGAGACATAGCTTGATAAATTACTGTGATAGGAATATCCCTCTTCCTCATAAACTGATATAGAATAATCTGTTTAACATATTAATTGCTACAAGTATACCTGCAGTACAGTCAAAGACATAGTGTGATAAATCACTGATAGGAACATCACTCTTTCTTACATATACTGAAAAGCACTAATTCAGGGCTCACCACACATAGTAAAAACAGGGCGACTTGACTTCTCTCTCTCTTGACTTAAGGGCGAAGTGAGGGAAAATCTGGGAGACTTTCGAAAATCGATCCAAATTTTAACGTTTCTTTCCCCACTACCGCATGTTCCCCTACCTTTCACAAAAACTATGACCTTAAAAAGGATGTTTGGAATAAAATATTGAACATAAACCCTGTATGGGTCACATTTCAAGAACATGGGAGCTCCTTTTGTGTGAATATTGAAGAAAAAGTATGATTATTGGTGAAAAAAATACGGACTTGAAAAGACTGACAGGGTGACTAAAACTTCGTTTTTTGATAGAAATTGGGCGACTTCATTGAAACCAAGGTGAAGAAGTCGCCCACTTCGCCTGGTTTGGTGAGCCCTGCATATTTATATCTGACCAATACAATTTTTCTTGTCTATACAGTCGGGAATAATTCTATTAATATTCTTTTTCCGTTTGAATATAAAATATGCAACATTTGTTCCATTTGGAACAAATGCTATAGAGGAAGTTCTATCTCATCACATTTAATCAGCCGTACTGCTCATGTATAAAAGATTAAAAAGTTTAAACTTAACAATAGCAAAATATGACCCTGACCTTTATCTGAGTTACAAAGTAAAAATACCAATTTGTTGATCGCAATTAAAAAAATACATACAGCATACACTACACCCTCTAGTTGTAAACTACTGAGTTTTCCAGAGACGACGATATCAGAAGTTATACCCTCTACAACAGGATATGTCACATCAGGGGGAAGTAACTCCTACAATTACACAAATACAATGAAATATGAATAAGTGTTCTTTATATAAAAACAAATAATGCAATCGTTGTCCTTTAGTATATTTCACATCAATAAAAATTTCATATTGATTTAAGAATATAAGCAGTCTTTGGCAGGCTTTACAACCCAAAATTTTCAAATTGTTTAATTTTATCTTCTAGATTTCTATAAATTTTCACAATGAAGTCGGTAATAATCCTTACAGCCAAATTAACTGACAATCTTCATTGCATAGAGCATAAATACAGGGGTTAATTTTTTTTCCAAAAGTGCACTGGTCCAGGACCAGTATACTAGTGAGCACCAGGAATCTACTGGTGCTGAAAAATCTTCTACTGGTCCTGAATATCGAAAAGAAGGAAATAAAATTTGTTGAACACAAAATTAACTGTTTGAACTGCTTCACTAATACGCTGGAGTATTATCGAAAGAATTACTGCTTCCGTAAAGTGCAAAACTGATCTTAAGCTATTCTGTTATAACCATCCTGGGTGTGTGTGCTCCGTTAATTACCGGAGGTTCATACAGAAAAAAACACACTTCGTAAAGCACTAAAACGATCTTGAATTAATCCAATGCTAACAATATTAAAGAAGCAATCAATGTTGGATTAAAATTATGCAGTAACATCTGTCACTCGGACTTTTAACCACACATTTAATTTAATTCAAGTCCGTAATTGGACAGTTTCAACTGGTCTTTACAGGATTAGAAAATGTTAGGTCCGAACCCACAAATCGCCGGTCCCGGACCTCGGACCATTTAACCCCTGAAATAATAACAATGTCAGATAGCACAGGGTGAGAGATAGTTGTTTAACTCTAAAATGAGCAATTTCTATTTTGATGTAAAGGTCTAAAACTGACAAGATCCACAGCGTAGGGTCAAATTCAATAAAATAAAACTTACTGCTAAAGGTCCAGCCTCTACAATATCCCCAGGGTGAGGTAAACATCCTGGAACTATTTCACGATGAATGTATTTAGAAAACACTTCAGAGCTGTAAAAAAAAGTCAATTACATGTACATGTACACCTGAACATGACTTTGGCCATTTATCAAGTACAGTTGTACAATGTCAAAGTAGAAGAGACCTGTGAATTTACATTGAAATAAAATAGTGGTAGATTTATCCAGAAATAAAAATAACATGTTTTCACAACTTAGTGGTTTGTTTATATGGTTTATGGTGTTTAACTCCACTTTCAAAAAAATTCAGTTACAACTGTATATCGTGGTGGTCAGTTTTATTGGTGGAGGAAACCGAAGTATCCTGTGAAGACACAACAATAATCAAAACTGAATATTTTCAATTGATAGTGTTAATACTTGCAATAAAAAAAACACATTAGTGGTGTAATGGTTAGCGTGCTCTCCTCGAGTGCAGTAGATCGTAGATTTGAGCCCCGATCGGGTTGAACCCAAGGCAATCAAATTGGTATTTGTTGTTTCTCCACTAAGAATGCAACATTAAGGAGAAAGAGCAAAGAGTGGTTGGCTAGGAATCAGGATATTATGTCTGATTGGGGCGAGATGTCTATCCACAGACTGTTGTTTCAGTGTTGGCATTAAACAATAATCACTCACTCACTGTAATAAAGTGTTATTGATAAGTTGACTTTATAATGAATAAAACAGGGCCTTCTGATCAATCAGACAGACCTACAGTATGCTAAACTGAAAGGTTTAGGGCCTTCTGATCAATCAGACAGACCTACAGTATGTTAAACTGAAAGGTTAAAAAAATAAATGTTGAATCCCTGCAAATGTTGCTATCGTTGGATGTCAGATCATTGAAATTAGGAATCAGACACTACAACGTTCTGAGCGTAGGAACAAAATAAAATCAGGAGAACCATCCTTAAGACCAGGCCTGTAGTTTTAGTTCAAAATACTCTGAGGTTTCAATGTGATGAGAATGTCCAAGTGAAAAGGGTGTATGACCAGTGATGGAAAAGACTGTAATGGTCTTTGGTCAGGTTGGCTTCTAAATTCTATTTTCAATTTAAATCTTAAATTATAACCAATACAAAGGTTTATTTTGACAGAGAAAATTATATGTAAGCAGATCATTTTCTTTCGATTTTTGTGATTTTAAACAATCTTAAATTGTATCAAATAAGTTTTCAGTTTCCCAACAAAGTGTCATAAGTTACTTTTACTTATACACCGCTGGTAATCGGCACAAGCAGAACAGTTGGTTCTGCAAAGAAATTCGTGAGGATAACTTCCGGTTTTGGTGGAGGAGAGTTCACGAAGACGCTTCGCAAGGTATGTACATGTCAAAAATTGAAATTTTCTTTTTTACTGCTCAAATATTGCAAAATCAGAGAATGCTATGCTGTGGCGAATGCTTTCACGATTAGAAACATGTATAGTTTATTCTTGTATTTGAAGTGTAACTCTCGCAAAATCAATCGTCCCACGAAAAACATGACGAAAATTGTGACACTCTTACATTTCCAAGTTGTTCTTGACAAAGATGCAAGTTAAATTTTCAATATTTTTTCATCATGGGAGTCTAAATGTAATCGGGGATAAATTCCAATTCGTCAGAAGTAAATTGAAGTCTAGATAAATCTACAAACTGTCAATTTTCTCGTTTTCCTGCTTGAGGAGATCGGTTCTGATAGAGCACATTGCGAATGCATGAGGAGATTTGCTAGTTTTGGTACGACACATGTAAGCCACTGTATAATCACAAATTTTGCATGTCTGTCTGGTAATAAATTTTCGAACTGATGCCCTTCTTCCCGTCGGGTTTTTAAAAGTATAAAAGTAATATTTCATTGTTCATGGGCTGTCCACCTAGAAAGAAACATTTCATTTAAGGAATCAATTCATAATTGTAACTGCGGTTTCCCATGATTTAACTTGTCATTATTGATCATTTGTTGTTTGTGACAACTTCCATTGTGTATAGGATACACAAGATTAACTTCCCTTACATTGGAAAAAATTGAAAAATTTTGTAACATAAATACACATTTTTTCCTTTGATGTTTTTATGCAATAATCAACTTAATAATAGTGAACTTTTACAAAGCATGGTCTAACATGAAGATCTTGATGTTATTCCATGATTTTGACGTCATAGGATCTGTTATTCCATGATTTTGACGTCATAGATCTGTCAAACATGTAATTTCTGTTACAAACCATATGGATCTTACTCATGAACTTATTTAAACCAACTCATCCTTCGGATTCGTTGGTTTAAATAAGTTAATTCGTAAGATCCATGGTATATATAATACTTAATGTGAATCATATCGTTATAATTTCTAATACAAATGATACACTCTAAATAAAATATCATACAGTTGAGAATAATATTAATTTGTGGTTTGTTTTTCTATGATGTAGTGTGTTATGTGTACACACTTTACCGATTTTAAGGATATGTCCACAGTTTAATTGACATCTTGTGTTTAATTTATTCATGACTACTAGCACTAATTAAGTGAATGATTATTTACCTTAGACCTATGTATGTGCTGAAATCATGTAATATTATAACTTGTGTAGATCTGCGATGAAGTTTCCGTCATCTTTAGTAAAAAGGTTGCTCCGAATAGATGTGGAAACCCGTTTGAAAGGATATAAATATTTTGAAATTGAAAGAGATTTTTTTAATAAACTTGGTGTCCCGATTGATGGAGATTTTAAATTTGGTGTACTGCTACTTGTTTTTGTTCGTTTCCTTGGCGGTGATACAGGCAATCTATATCGAAATGGTTTTTTGTAAAGAGTCAATGTCAGTCCCCTTTTCCTCTTTCCCTTGAATCCTGGCATCTCATGAAAGTGGACAGAGAATAGTTTATTTTGATTAGAGTATTTATCAGTTTTGTGTTTAAAAGTGTCAATTTATCAATTTTGCAGAAAACAATTAACAAAAGTAGCAAATCTCCTCATGCATTCGCAATGTGCTCTATCAGAACCGATCTCCTCAAGCAGGAAAACGAGAAAATTGACAGTTTGTAGATTTATCTAGACTTCAATTTACTTCTGACGAATCGGAATTTATCTCCGATTACATTTAGACTCCCATGATGAAAAAATATTGAAAGTTTAACTTGCATCTTTGTCAAGAACATCTTAGAAATGTAAGAGTGTCACAATTTTCGTCATGTTTTTCGTGGGACGATTGATTTTGTGAGAGTTACACTTCATATACAAGAATAAACTATACATGTTTCTAATCGAGAAAGCATTCGCCACAGCATAGCATTCTCTGATTTTGCAATATTCGAGCAGCAAAAAAGAAAATTTCAATTTTTGACATGTACATACCTTGCGAAGCGTCTTCGTGAACTCTCCTCCACCAAAACCGGAAGTTATCCTCACGAATTTCTTTGCAGAACCAACTGTTCTGCTTGTGCCGATTACCAGCCGTGTTATACCTGGCATCATTGATATACAAATATTTGTTCTTAGTGCCTACATGTACAATACGTGTGTTTTTCAAAGTTTCCCTTTAATGGCTTTATATGTATATATTTACCTAACACTTTCCTCAATCCCATCATCCTTCATTTTACCAATCTCATCTTGTTCTGTAAGGTCAACAGTCGTTGACATTGATGTCTGTTGTTGTAGAACAACACCGGTGTTTGGATACATCATATTAAAGTTTTGTATCTGTTGTAAAATAGGATGTGGCATCATAAGTGAGGCAGCTTGAGAGGTCAATATTTGGGACATCATATAATCACTAGCTGTTTGACTCAATTTTGCTGTACCTATTTTTGAAGGTGTTAAACTTTGTGATATCATAGTGGCTTGAGTATTGCTTATTTTTGCAGAATTTATATTTGAAGACGTCAGAATTTGAGAATGCATAGGTATATCCCCTTTCTCTATTTGTCTCATCTGTATTGCCACATTTTCATTTGAGGTCAGTAACTGGGACAGTAACTTCCCAGTTGTTCCTTGTCCATTCAAAGTCAAATTTTCACTGCTTTCCAAAGTTACACCATTTCCAGTTAAAAGATTTGCATTTTGATAACCATGACCTGTTTCATCGTTTTTATCAGACACAGAATTAGAGACAGCCATCTTTTCCATCTTAATATTTTAATCATTCAACAAATTTCCAACATTCAGTATGTATTTAGAAGAATCTGTTGATTGAAATTTTCCATTCTGTTACGAATACCTGTAAAAGAAATACGAAAACAAATTATACATTTTAATAGAACTGAAAGTTCAAACAGAAATCTAAGATTTAGCCCAAAATAACTAATACACAGGTGTCGGTACATGTATGTACACATTGTCAGTAACCTAGGATTGATGGGAAAAAACTTAACAGGGACACAGTAGCACAAGATCACTTAAAAATAGGACCGAGAACCAGAAAATTTCAAACAATAGCCCATGCAGCTACTGAAATATTGAATATTTCATGTACAAAGTTAATTGCTGGACCTCAAGAATTTTTTCTGGGCTACTAAGATTGTTATTTTAGGAAGCAGCCACCCAACAGGCAACTGCTGACAAATTGCTAATTTTTGTCCCTGATGAATGATCACACTCTGACAGCTTTCCGGCCACTCATTAATAGGAGCGTGATCAATCGTGGGTTACAGACAATGGTATGTACAGTCAGAGACATACCATGATAAATCACTGTGATAGACGTATCACTCATCTTGGTACAATGTAATTTGGATATATCTTTTGTTCTATTAAATATATCTTCAAAATTTCTTTTACATTTAGTTTGTAACTTACTATATAGGCCAATCAAAGGAAAGCATTAGTGACTGGTACTAGTTCCTTTCCTGTAATGTTCAATTCTACACACACATGTATACAAGTATTCAGTTCAACAAAAACAAAACAATCGAATAATTATACCCAAGGCAAAAGACAAATAAAGCGAACATGCAAGATTGATGCATGGCACGTCCTGACAACTAGTAATGCATCTGGCCGACCCACATTGGAATTTTCAATGCATCATTTTTCATTTAACTACATCATTGACGAAAAGATGTGGGGTAAAGTGATCCCTGGCAGTAGTACCCAGCAAAACAAAAACTATTCATCTAAAGTTGTTAAAAACACACACTGACAGAATACATAGACTAGAGATTCTTTTAATTATGACAATACTTGAATGCAGGACCGGGGCAAGTGAGTGAGTGATTCTTGTTTAACGCCAACTGACCAACTCAGCAATTGTTCAGGGATTTATAGCGAGAACAAGCCAATTTTCAATGAGATGATAATGAGGTCCGCTTTGTAGACAAACATGCTTAGTTAGAATTTTATAGTGCTAATGCACTGAAACAAGGTCCACAGATAAACATGTCGCCCCACTCTGACACATTATCCGGATTCCGTGCCAACCAGTCTTTGCTCTTTCTCCTTAATGATGTTTGATTAGCTGAGAAGCAACAAATACCAATTTTATAGTCTTTGGTTTGACACGATCGAGGCTCGAACCCACGATGTATCGCACTCCAGTGAGCATGCAAACCATTACACCATAGTCATTGGCAACGATGCTGCAGTGAACACCATTTAAATTCTGGTTACATCAGAGATTCCCAAACATGCCGGTCCGACTGACAAATCCGCTAATAATCAATTTGATCCGGAAAAACATTGGTTTCCACTGGACCAAGGATTTGTAAAGTAGAAAGGATATGAATCTCACGAGATTAAACATAGATTGTATGTACCTGTAAGTATGTTGTGTGGCGAGAACAAGTGAGATTACCCATAGTGCAATTCGTTGATGATTGTGGAAATTTTTGATCGCTTCAACAATTTAAATCAGTATTTGTAAATATATAAAACCATAATTACAGGTATAAAGTGAAAATATTTGTCCTAAATACCAATCATTAATAAAGTATCAACTTTTTGTAGATGTATCACTCATATTTCATCAATAATTGACATTAATCGATTTGCCCTGTTGACCTTCATAATCCGGCCTATTATGAGCGGTCAAGACTCGAATTTAAATTTCAAACTCCTCTCTTCTCTCATCATACTGAATATTGAAAACAGTGCTCCCGATTTGTATTTATTATGGATTGTTTACCATCATTTGTCAAAATGGCGGCATTCTGGGCGGAAATGGGGGTGGCCTATTTAGAAATCAATAAACTTCCTTGTTTACATGAAATCGACATACCAAAGTGTATAAATGTGTATTCGATATATAGAACAAAACTTGGCGTGATTGGTTTCTTTGTTTTATCATTTTCAATATGTTTTTAGATGTATGAAATTCTACTGTACTTTTTTTTTAAATCTTACGTGTACGAGGGGTGATACAGAAAAAAATCAAAAAAACTTTTCCATTGAACCTATATCGGCAAATCCAAGGATTGTTTTGTGTAGTTTATATAGACGATGCATAGCACGAACTTTGGTGTAATTGGTTGATTTACCTACGAATTCTCAAGGCATTTCAAAATGAATGAATTAATTTTTGCTCTGTTGTAGCATAAAACCTCGCCACGAGACTTGTTTTTAAAAATGTTCAGAAAAATATATATACAGTTAATTTGCGTTACTAAAACGAGAAATGGAAAATTGGTAGCCTTTGGTTGAAAGCAACCACTGTAGGAAAAGCTTGATATTTTTTTCGGTCCTGTGAAAAGTGAAATTCAGTTCAGTCTGGTGAAAATGTAGATACGATAACGTAACCCTCAGTTTGCATTTGCTCCAGCGAGGGTTACGAATCGGTCCCATTCAACGTAATGGAGCAGCACCCGGAGTGATTCACACCAGCTGGTTTTTTGTCCTAATTCCGTTGAAGTGGTTGGAAAAATTAACGGGGGTGAAAGATAAATATATTTAGGTAAAGCTTGAGGTGTTAAGTAAACGCTGCATCAATCCATGGTAGACTTATATCCATCTGAAAATTTGAATGCATGAAATCTTCTTTCTGTCCGACATTTTGTTTACAAGTTGCTATTTCACATGCACTTGCCTCGTTTTGGAGATATCCTTATTTGGATCGATTGCCGTAAACATCGTAGTAAAAGTTTTCCATATTTGGCATTCAGATCCATATATGGATAGGCTCCGCCCATCACGAGTCTACGTAAGGTGTCATGGCGGACAAGAAACAATTTTCGAATACAAAATCGATCGTGAAGGTAGAAACAGGTATTGTAACACTTATTACGTATCACCATCACTTAAATATTGTAGGGAATAATAAGTTATGACCACATATGCAAAAAGAAAGTTGAAATATTCACGGAACGAACATTTTAATTTGCTCCATTACGTTGAATGGGACCGAATCGTAACCCTCGCTGGAGCAAAAGCGGACTGAGGGTTACGTTATCGTATCTAATGAAAATGGAGTCTTTACCAGAACGAATGTCTTTTAAAGTGAGACAGACTTTAGTTTAATCTTCTTCTTCCCGTCAATACATATGTCAAACCCGTATCATGCCATTATCATATTGTTATTTTATGATATTTGTTCCTAATTCATTTGTCATTTAACTTTGTTATTGTACAAAAACAATGATTTCTTACAGCTAAATGACTAAATTATAAATTCATGTTGTCATCATATTTGTTTTGCCGCGAACATTTTGATGGACTAAACATTCCTCCAATTTAAGAGAGCGCTCATGGGTGGTTAGTAAAAGTGGTAACCCGGGCCCGGGTCCGGTTCCAAATTCGTATTTTCTTTATTACATCTTTATTAAGGCATTAATTTTAATAAAATTTGAACATAATGCATAAAATTATGTATTTTATCACATTTTTTAAACAAATATAAACAAAAATAGTTTTTATACGAAATATCGGCAATACAAGTTTTCGAAGTTAGTAAAAGTTGCGAACGTCAGTATCGTGTTGTATGTCTTCCATTGGTCAACGTTGATTACACCACCACATCTCTTGGACATTGAATGAACGATCCGGTTGATAAATGTCATAGGAATACGATGCAAACCCTCAAGAAGGATGCATCAAGTTCAGCTGCAGTTGTCGGCCTTGTTTGGACTTCATATAAATCCGGCGTCTTTGATAATCTCATTACACAGATGTGCAATCGGGTAAACTAAGAGCAGTCCACGACCTCAATGTTCTTTTGCTGAAAAAAGTCTCTAGTGGCTCTTACAGAATGAGCAAAGGCGTTGTCATTCTGGAAGGTGTAGTTTCGACGACATATGCAAAATATGGCATCACAGTTGGTCTCTAAATTCGAACTAGTAGTTAAGTCTCTATGTAGAGCGCGGCCGTAACCCCACTACCTCTACCAGGGTCGATGTTCGGTATACGAGACTACGAATAAACGCAAAATTCCTCAAAAGTTACAAGAAGCTACAAACATAATAGAACAAGCAAAAAAAGAAAGAAAAGAAAAACAAAGCAAAAACAGTGCATGAATAACTATGTGTGTGATGCAGACCAAGGGGAGCCTTTTGATGGTACAATAAATGTGACTGTCTTCGTAGTAATTAGCTTATACAGAAAGACATAGCAATGAACAGAATAATGAAACCAGTAAAAACGTTGATTTCGAATTTAGTGGGCACGACGCCTTTCTGGAATAACCGTATGAATTTAACACAGACAACTGAGGTTTTTTCTGTATGATGATCATTCACTCTCCAAATAAGCCCAACTGTATTTAGGTGTCGGGCGTGGGAGCCGAGGGAGAGGCAAATTCCTTTCTACTCCGCGAACTTTTTTGACAAAATTTAAGAAAAGTCTAATTTGTAGCTTTGAAGCAAAAAAATATATATTGACCATTTAACCTAGGGTAAAAAGGTAATATAGCTTTTTCTGTGTGCTTGTGTATCATTTAATTGTGTCCTCTAGTTCAAAGTGTCCGCCGGACAGTTTTACATATGTTATACCATAAGCCTAACCCTAACCCTATACTAGGACACAATTGCATAACATCGGACACTATTTCATATCGCAATCTCTATAAAATATTGTCCAGTCAACTCATACGCAGCTGAGATGCACTTGTCGACTGTACTTCTATTTCATTCCTATACTTATTTACCTCAAGTGTACTTAATAACATCATAATGAAGAATTGTCTGATTATAAGTTACATGCTAATTATACATATGTTTCTGGTGTCTTTATTCTTTGCTTTTTACATATAGTTGTCATGTTGATTCTGGGATAGCATGTCGGAATTTGTGACGTATATGCGTGTATTTTGCCTTTATTTATGTATTATTGTGTACTGGTAGGGGGGCGCATGTATATGTTTCATATTACTCTCCCATCATAGTTTAATCTCATTGTAACAGTATATTATTATGACAGGTAATTATATATAAAGGATGGAAACAATTACGGATATGTCAGAAATTGTTCTTTTATGTAAAACATAATTTTTTTATTTAGTCATATGACAAAAATTTGAAATGTTCATTTCACGAGCAAAGCAGCCATTAACAAAATAATAATTTGATGTCTATAATTTATTCTGTGTGTTTATATAATTTAATATATTGTGAAATTCCTTATCTGATATAAAGTGGTGATGTTTGTTTTAAAGACTGCTTTCTTTCAAAGATAGCATATTTATCTGAATGTCCCATTATATTTCAAGTTCCATTTATAGATTGTAAATAATGGTCTTTGGAGCACAAATTCGTAGACAGTTTTAGTCTTGTGTTTAAGTTTCTAAAAACTAAAATCTTGTTTCGGTCTTGCTTCCTATGCATATATAGTTGTACATCAGTGTTTAAGCGGATTTTCGAACATTTTCCATTTCTAAGCATGTTTGATCGTAACATATCTTCCGATAGCACATCAAACACATACACGTTTAGACTGTAAACAATGTCCTGTTTGGATTTCTAATATGCTTACAGGCAAAACATGCACACACAAAAATAGGTATACAAGAATAGTGCTTAGAAAATGTGTAAGACCTAAACACATTTTTACAGTGAATATTTCCGCACAATAATGTGTACATGGAATGATACATATCCATGTTTTTATTGCAACAGTCTTCACTAGAGATATTTCACACTCTGGTTGGTCTAACTTAGAGATGATCATTCATAGAGATATCACTCCAGTAGTTGGTCTTTATAAGAAATATTCCCCATGTGGCATCGTCAGTAACACGCAGCTGATTACACTCCGATAATCTCCACTCATTAGCCGTGGGTTAACAACGATGTCCCCAATAGTTGTTTTGTTTATCACCCCTGTAGTTGGTCTTTATTAGGGATGTCACCCATGTAGTTGGTCTTTGTTAGATATATCACCCAGTAGTTGTTCTTTTGTACAGATATTACCCTGTTAGTTGTATTTTTTAAAGATATCACCCTAGTAGTTGGTATTTATTAGAGATATCACCCCGGTAGTTGGTTTTTATTGCAGATATAAGAAGAGTTTGAAGATACCAAAGGGGTAATCAGAATCCGTAAATCGAAGAAGGACAGACAACACAATGTCCAAAATAAAAGGTACAAAATAACAAATAACGATCTACAAAAACTGCACAGAAAACCAAAGAATCGAGCAACACGAACCCCACTAAAACCGGGGGTGAACTCCGGTGCTCTGGAAGGGTAAGCAGTTCCTGCTTCATTAGTGGCACCCTGGTAGTTGCATAGTCTTTATTCCAGATTACCTCGTTGTCATTCCATTAAAATATTTTTTATCACAGATGTTCTTTTTTAAAGATTTTGAAAGCTAGACAAATACATTACTCTGCTGTCGTTCCAATACAACATTCTTTATAATTACAGATATTAAGACAAAATGTATGACCGTCTACCTTGTCCAGTACAAAATAAGAACACTGAGGATCGAACCAGTAAATGATTTGCTATAAAATCTATTAAGATTATGCCATTAAATATCTGATGCCTTACGTCTTTAACTGACATTCTTCAATCTCTTTGTCTGCTTTGTTTTTCTACTATATAAAAATGCTTCTCTTAACCACGACATTCCTTTAATAAGCAACTACATATTGGCTTCCCTGTTGCATCTGTTTTTTGTTATCTTTAGAATTGATTATATTATCTTCATAAAACCAATTCCCTATTGATTAAAGATTCCGCTTACAAAGACAAATTAAAACTTATTGTCGAAACCAATCTGTAGAATTTTATTCTTATGACAATAGCAAATCTAAAAGTAATCCCTTAATTGGATCTCCAGTGAAATGATAACCTTATTCACTGTTATTTGCCGATTGTCAATTTCGGTTTTATATGAAAGACTGATCTTTTGGACATATCAGACCAATAAAAGACACTGTTAACGGGCACCTGTCAATATCAGGATGTGTATAAGAAGATGAACTTGGATTTATATAGTAGGTAAACAAAACATCTTATACGTGGTAATATGACTCTGAGACAGTTTAATGTTAGGAATTCTACAGTTTACAGGGAGGATTAGCAAAACAACGGTAAGTAATATGTTAATATGTTTTAGACGTATAAATTGTAAGGGAGGTTAAGATGGTTAGGGTTCTTGGTATTTATCGTCACTTTCAGCAAATGTTCGGCTATCTCGTGATCACCAAAACTATAGAGGAAAAAGGCATGGGCAGGTATAACGAACTGAATGATTGACCCCCACCCACCCAATGGCAAGGTGTCTGGTAATTTAATATGTCTTGTGTGTATCCGGACGCGAACCAAAGTCATGGATGTTAATATGTCTTGTGTGTATCCGGACGCGAACCAAAGTCATGGATGTTAGCTTTGTGGTTAGAAATATATGTCCTGAGCCTCTCATACCGCCGATCTCTTTAAGATGTATGTGTATAAAGAGGAAATGTTCATACCCGTTAAGATAAGACCAGTTTCAACATTTTTATATAATTATCAGCGGCGTATGAGTGGAGCGTACAGTGGGGGACAATTTTAGGGGTGTACCGGAAAAATGGGTTAGGGCAACATTCCCAAATGACAGGCAAAAAGGGGCATTTTGATTTTACCCTTATGTTAACTGAACAAAATATTTTGTTTTGCTTCCATGTTTTAGATTCCGCTTATTAATATTTGCCCAACAAAGTGTGTGTGTGTGTGTGAGGGGGGGGGGGGGGGTGCAATTATCCCCGGTGGTTTCTTCGCCCCTGATTATGTCATATAATTCCAAGTAGGTACAATTATAATGATTAAGAACCATTGAATCCGCTGCTCCCCTTCTAACTGTCAATATAATTAACATTAGTTTGTTGTAGCTTGTTTTTTTTTCTTTGTCGATACACTAATATTTAATAACACCTCCATTGGGTTCATGTCAGGAAAACTTTCATTCATCTCGATCGTCCAATTATATACAGAACAGTTAAATACATTGACTAATCAGACACCAGCTGTTGGTGTATACTCGGTTTTGATAGTAGGCTCATCGCTGATTGGTTTATTGAACGTATGAACCCTGATGTGACCCCATGCGAATTAGAGTGAGTGAGTGATTGTTGTTTAACGCCAACTCCGCAATTTTGCAGTTATATCATGACGAGAACAAGTTAATTTTCAATGAGATGATGATGAGGTCCGCTTTGTACTAGACCAACAAGCTTAGTTGAATGGATTTTTATAGTTCTATCTCAATGAAACAACAGTCTACGGATAGACATGTCGCCACGCTCTGACACATTATCCTGATTCCGAGCCAACCATGCAGTCTTACTCTTTCTCCTTAATACTGCGTGTTTAGCGGAGAATTAACAAATACCAATTTTATAGTCTTTGATTTGACCCGACCAGTGCTTGAACTCACGATCTACCGCACTCGAGGCGAGCACACTAACCATTACACCACCGATGCGCTTCATACGGATTAGACAATGACAAAAATGAAAAAAGTATAAAAAATGTTTTTTAAAAAAGTTACAACAAACATCCAATGTTAATTAGATGGTCTTGATGAAGGAACGGGATCGGCAAAGTTGTGACGTGTTCACTGGGGTTGTGAGTTTGATACTCACGCGATACAATTTGATAAAGTTTATCTGTGATTTGAGGTAGCTCTGGGGTTTTCTTTGAGTACAGTGGTTTTCTTTGAGTACTACATGGTTTCCGAACTCCACCAATAAAACAGACCACCACTGTGACGTTATAAGTGATACATTGTTGAAAATACCGGTAGACCCAACACTACTGAGATGTATGTTGGCAAGGTTATCATTACATTTTGTATGCATACAAGTTTCTTATTTTATCTTGTTCTATTGCGAGGTCCAGTTATATATATATAAAAGTACAAAAAATATAATGCTTTGCTTGATATAAAATGTTGTACGGATTTTTCATGCAAAAACACAAAAACGTAAATTTATAAACTCTAAGTCAGTTATCGCTAAATCGAAAACCTGTAAATGTACGAGGATTGTTTGTCAATTGACTCACGGGTGATGAGTAGAGAGTATCGGAGCGTGGTCAATCGTGGATTGCCTGATATGGGTAACATTATTTAATTCATATTACTTTGGCGGGGTGTACTCGATACAACATTATGTAATAAAGTTTGTCTGTAACTTGCGACAGGTCTGTGGTTTTCTCCGGGTACTCCAGTTTTTCACCGCCACAATATAACTGAAATATTGTTAAAAGTGGCGTTAAACACCGGAAACCAACCAACCAACTATGTTTCTTTATAATAACCAGAAATTAAGGTTTGGTCAACATATATAGTTGATTTATTATTAAATATGAAACGCGGTCAATCAACTATGTTTACATCTTTTTTTTTCCAGATAAACATGTTTTCTAGTTGAGAGACATAACTAAGCTTAATGAGCGTTTATTTGTTCTAATGCTACATTGTATAAAAATGCCGCCATAATATTATAAAACAACAAACATTTTCGTTCAAACTGGCGACGAAGTAAAAATGTTTTATTTTCTAAATCTATGTTATTACGTCATAGAAAGAGGATATTATTGATGGCAAGATAGTTATGATTAGGGGAGGGAGGTCTTGACTCTTTGGAAGTAATTATTGCGTGGGGAAGAGGTGGAAGATATTTTCCATCGCGAGGAATTTGGCAAATGTCGCTCTGTAAATTTCTTAAGCACTTTAATTCTCTGCACCTGGAATGTTTTGTTACTCATGTCCTTAACATAAAATAAATGTATGTGGTGAAAGAGACAACAGGCAAATAAAATAACGAAAAACTAAGATCAGGTCATATGTATGTTTTAAGAACTATGATCAGGTCGTATGTATGTTTTAAGGAGACTAAGATCGGGTCATATGTATGTTTTAAGAACTCTATGATCAGGTCATATGTATGTTTTAAGGAGGTTAAGATCAGGTCATATGTATGTTTTAAGAAGACTAAGATCAGGTCATATGTATGTTTTAAGAAGGTTACGATCAGGTCATATGTATGTTTTAAGAAGATTAAGATCAGGTCATATGTATGTTTTATGAAGACTAAGATCAGGTCATATGTATGTTTTAAGAAGACTAAGATCAGGTCATATGTATGTTTTAAGAACTCTATGATCAGGTCATATGTATGTTTTAAGGAGGCTAAGTTCAGGTCATATGTATGTTTTAAGAAGACTAAGATCAGGTCATATGTATGTTTTAAGGAGGCTAAGATCAGGTCATATGTATGTTTTTAGAAGACTAAGATTTGGTCATATGTATGTTTTAAGAAGACTAAGATCAGGTCATATGTATGTTTTAAGAAGACTAAGATCAGGTCATATGTATGTTTTAAGGAGGCTAAGTTCAGGTCATATGTATGTTTTAAGAAGACTAAGAGCAGGTCATATGTATGTTTTAAGGAGGTTAAGATCAGGTCATATGTATGTTTTAAGAAGACTAAGATCAGGTCATATGTATGTTTTAAGAAGACTAAGATCGGGTCATATGTATGTTTTAAGGAGGTTAAGATCAGGTCATATGTATGCTTTAAGAAGACTAAGATCAGGTCATATGTATGTTTTAAGGAGGCTAAGTTCAGGTCATATGTATGTTTTAAGGAGGTTAAGATCAGGTCATATGTATGTTTAAAGAACTCTATGATCAGGTCGTATGTATGTTTTAAGAAGACTAAGATCAGGTCATATGTATGTTTTAAGAAGACTAAGATCAGGTCATATGTATGTTTTAAGGAGGCTAAGTTCAGGTCATATGTATGTTTTTAGGAGGTTAAGATCGGGTCATATGTATGTTTTAAGGAGGTTAAGATCGGGTCATATGTATGTTTTAAGGAGACTAAGATCGGGTCATATGTATGTTTTAAGGAGGTTAAGATCGGGTCATATGTATGTTTTAAGGAGGTTAAGATCAGGTCATATGTATGTTTTAAGAGGACTAAGATCAGGTCATATGTATGTTTTAAGAAGACTAAGATCAGGTCATATGTATGTTTTAAGGAGGCTAAGATCGGGTCATATGTATGTTTTAAGGAGGTTAAGATCAGGTCATATGTATCTTTTAAGGAGACTAAGATCAGGTCATATGTATGTTTAAAGAACTCTATGATCAGGTCGTATGTATGTTTTATGATGACTAAGATCAGGTCATATGTATGTTTTAAGAAGACTAAGATCAGGTCATATGTATGTTTTAAGGAGGCTAAGTTCAGGTCATATGTATGTTTTTAGAAGACTAAGATTTGGTCATATGTATGTTTTAAGAAGACTAAGATCAGGTCATATGTATGTTTTAAGAAGACTAAGATCAGGTCATATGTATGTTTTAAGGAGGCTAAGATCGGTCATATGTATGGTTTAAGAAGACTAAGATTGGGTCATATGTATGTTTTAAGAAGACCAAGATCAGGTCATATGTATGTTTTAAGGAGGCTAAGATCAGGTCATATGTATGTTTTTAGAAGACTAAGATTTGGTCATATGTATGTTTTAAGAAGATTAAGATCAGGTCATATGTATGTTTTATGAAGACTAAGATCAGGTCATATGTATGTTTTAAGAAGACTAAGATCAGGTCATATGTATGTTTTAAGAACTCTATGATCAGGTCATATGTATGTTTTAAGGAGGCTAAGTTCAGGTCATATGTATGTTTTAAGAAGACTAAGATCAGGTCATATGTATGTTTTAAGAAGACTAAGATCAGGTCATGTGTATGTTTTAAGGAGGCTAAGTTCAGGTCATATGTATGTTTTAAGAAGACTAAGAGCAGGTCATATGTATGTTTTAAAGAGGTTAAGATCAGGTCATATGCATGTTTTAAGAAGACTAAGATCAGGTCATATGTATGTTTTAAGAAGACTAAGATCGGGTCATATGTATGTTTAAAGAACTCTATGATCAGGTCATATGTATGTTTTAAGGAGGTTAAGATCAGGTCATATGTATGTTTTAAGAAGACTAAGATCAGGTCATATGTATGTTTTAAGGAGGCTAAGTTCAGGTCATATGTATGGTTTTAGGAGGTTAAGATCGGGTCATATGTATGTTTTAAGGAGACTAAGATCAGGTCATATGTATGTTTTAAGGAGGCTAAGTTCAGGTCATATGTATGTTTTAAGGAGGTTAAGATCGGGTCATATGTATGTTTTAAGGATACTAAGATCGGGTCATATGTATGTTTTAAGGAGGTTAAGATCAGGTCATATGTATGTTTTAAGGAGACTAAGATCAGGTCATATGTATGTTTTAAGGAGGCTAAGATCGGGTCATATGTATGGTTTAAGAAGACTAAGATTAGGTCATATGTATGTTTTAAGAAGACTAAGATCAGGTCATATGTATGTTTTAAGGAGGCTAAGATGGGGTCATATGTATGTTTTAAGGAGGTTAAGATCAGGTCATATGTATGTTTTAAGGAGACTAAGATCAGGTCATATGTATGTTTTAAGAAGACTAAGATCAGGTCATATGTGTGTTTTAAGGAGGCTAAGATCAGGCCATATGTATGGTTTAAGAAGGCTACATGTAAGATCAGGTCATGTGTATGCTTTAAGAAGACTAAGATCAGGTCATATGTATGTTTTAAGAAGACTAAGATCAGGTCATATGTATGTTTTAAGAAGACTAAGATTTGGCCATATGTATGTTTTAGGAAGACTAAGATCAGGTCATATGTATGTTTTAAGAAGACTAAGATCAGGTCATATGTATGTTTTATGAAGACTAAGATCAGGTCATATGTATGTTTTAAGAAGACTAAGATAAGGTCATATGTATGTTTTAAGAAGACTAAGATCAGGTCATATGTATGTTTTAAGAACTCTATGATCAGGTCATATGTATGTTTTAAGGAGGCTAAGTTCAGGTCATATGTATGTTTTAAGAAGACTAAGATCAGGTCATATGTATGTTTTAAGGAGGCTAAGATCAGGTCATATGTATGTTTTTAGAAGACTAAGATTTGGTCATATGTATGTTTTAAGAAGACTAAGATCAGGTCATATGTATGTTTTAAGAAGACTAAGATCAGGTCATATGTATGTTTTAAGGAGGCTAAGTTCAGGTCATATGTATGTTTTAAGAAGACTAAGAGCAGGTCATATGTATGTTTTAAGGAGGTTAAGATCAGGTCATATGTATGTTTTAAGAAGACTAAGATCAGGTCATATGTATGTTTTAAGAAGACTAAGATCGGGTCATATGTATGTTTTAAGGAGGTTAAGATCAGGTCATATGTATGCTTTAAGAAGACTAAGATCAGGTCATATGTATGTTTTAAGGAGGCTAAGTTCAGGTCATATGTATGTTTTAAGGAGGTTAAGATCAGGTCATATGTATGTTTAAAGAACTCTATGATCAGGTCGTATGTATGTTTTAAGAAGACTAAGATCAGGTCATATGTATGTTTTAAGAAGACTAAGATCAGGTCATATGTATGTTTTAAGGAGGCTAAGTTCAGGTCATATGTATGTTTTTAGGAGGTTAAGATCGGGTCATATGTATGTTTTAAGGAGGTTAAGATCGGGTCATATGTATGTTTTAAGGAGACTAAGATCGGGTCATATGTATGTTTTAAGGAGGTTAAGATCGGGTCATATGTATGTTTTAAGGAGGTTAAGATCAGGTCATATGTATGTTTTAAGAGGACTAAGATCAGGTCATATGTATGTTTTAAGAAGACTAAGATCAGGTCATATGTATGTTTTAAGGAGGCTAAGATCGGGTCATATGTATGTTTTAAGGAGGTTAAGATCAGGTCATATGTATGTTTTAAGGAGACTAAGATCAGGTCATATGTATGTTTAAAGAACTCTATGATCAGGTCGTATGTATGTTTTATGATGACTAAGATCAGGTCATATGTATGTTTTAAGAAGACTAAGATCAGGTCATATGTATGTTTTAAGGAGGCTAAGTTCAGGTCATATGTATGTTTTTAGAAGACTAAGATTTGGTCATATGTATGTTTTAAGAAGACTAAGATCAGGTCATATGTATGTTTTAAGGAGGCTAAGATCGGTCATATGTATGGTTTAAGAAGACTAAGATTGGGTCATATGTATGTTTTAAGAAGACCAAGATCAGGTCATATGTATGTTTTAAGGAGGCTAAGATCAGGTCATATGTATGTTTTTAGAAGACTAAGATTTGGTCATATGTATGTTTTAAGAAGACTAAGATCAGGTCATATGTATGTTTTAAGAAGACTAAGATCAGGTCATATGTATGTTTTAAGGAGGCTAAGTTCAGGTCATATGTATGTTTTAAGAAGACTAAGAGCAGGTCATATGTATGTTTTAAAGAGGTTAAGATCAGGTCATATGCATGTTTTAAGAAGACTAAGATCAGGTCATATGTATGTTTTAAGAAGACTAAGATCGGGTCATATGTATGTTTAAAGAACTCTATGATCAGGTCATATGTATGTTTTAAGGAGGTTAAGATCAGGTCATATGTATGTTTTAAGAAGACTAAGATCAGGTCATATGTATGTTTTAAGGAGGCTAAGTTCAGGTCATATGTATGGTTTTAGGAGGTTAAGATCGGGTCATATGTATGTTTTAAGGAGACTAAGATCAGGTCATATGTATGTTTTAAGGAGGCTAAGTTCAGGTCATATGTATGTTTTAAGGAGGTTAAGATCGGGTCATATGTATGTTTTAAGGATACTAAGATCGGGTCATATGTATGTTTTAAGGAGGTTAAGATCAGGTCATATGTATGTTTTAAGGAGACTAAGATCAGGTCATATGTATGTTTTAAGGAGGCTAAGATCGGGTCATATGTATGGTTTAAGAAGACTAAGATTAGGTCATATGTATGTTTTAAGAAGACTAAGATCAGGTCATATGTATGTTTTAAGGAGGCTAAGATCGGGTCATATGTATGTTTTAAGGAGGTTAAGATCAGGTCATATGTATGTTTTAAGGAGACTAAGATCAGGTCATATGTATGTTTTAAGAAGACTAAGATCAGGTCATATGTGTGTTTTAAGGAGGCTAAGATCAGGCCATATGTATGGTTTAAGAAGGCTACATGTAAGATCAGGTCATGTGTATGCTTTAAGAAGACTAAGATCAGGTCATATGTATGTTTTAAGAAGACTAAGATCAGGTCATATGTATGTTTTAAGAAGACTAAGATTTGGCCATATGTATGTTTTAGGAAGACTAAGATCAGGTCATATTTATGTTTTAAGAAGACTAAGATCAGGTCATATGTATGTTTTAAGGAGGCTAAGATCGGTCATATGTATGGTTTAAGAAGACTAAGATTAGGTCATATGTATGTTTTAAGAAGACCAAGATCAGGTCATATGTATGTTTTAAGGAGGCTAAGATCAGGTCATATGTATGTTTTAAGAAGACTAAGATCAGGTCATATGTATGTTTTAAGGAGGCTAAGTTCAGGTCATATGTATGTTTTAAGAAGACTAAGAGCAGGTCATATGTATGTTTTAAAGAGGTTAAGATCAGGTCATATGCATGTTTTAAGAAGACTAAGATCAGGTCATATGTATGTTTTAAGAAGACTAAGATCGGGTCATATGTATGTTTAAAGAACTCTATGATCAGGTCATATGTATGTTTTAAGGAGGTTAAGATCAGGTCATATGTATGTTTTAAGAAGACTAAGATCAGGTCATATGTATGTTTTAAGGAGGTTAAGATCAGGTCATATGTATGTTTTAAGAAGACTAAGATCAGGTCATATGTATGTTTTAAGGAGGCTATGTTCAGGTCATATGTATGGTTTTAGGAGGTTAAGATCGGGTCATATGTATGTTTTAAGGAGACTAAGATCAGGTCATATGTATGTTTTAAGGAGGCTAAGTTCAGGTCATATGTATGTTTTAAGGAGGTTAAGATCGGGTCATATGTATGTTTTAAGGAGACTAAGATCGGGTCATATGTATGTTTTAAGGAGGTTAAGATCAGGTCATATGTATGTTTTAAGGAGACTAAGATCAGGTCATATGTATGTTTTAAGGAGGCTAAGATCGGGTCATATGTATGGTTTAAGAAGACTAAGATTAGGTCATATGTATGTTTTAAGAAGACTAAGATCAGGTCATATGTATGTTTTAAGGAGGCTAAGATCGGGTCATATGTATGTTTTAAGGAGGTTAAGATCAGGTCATATGTATGTTTTAAGGAGACTAAGATCAGGTCATATGTATGTTTTAAGAAGACTAAGATCAGGTCATATGTATGTTTTAAGGAGGCTAAGATCAGGCCATATGTATGGTTTAAGAAGGCTACATGTAAGATCAGGTCATGTGTATGCTTTAAGAAGACTAAGATCAGGTCATATGTATGTTTTAAGAAGACTAAGATCAGGTCATATTTATGTTTTAAGAAGACTAAGATCAGGTCATATGTATGTTTTAAGGAGGCTAAGATCGGTCATATGTATGGTTTAAGAAGACTAAGATTAGGTCATATGTATGTTTTAAGAAGACCAAGATCAGGTCATATGTATGTTTTAAGGAGGCTAAGATCAGGTCATATGTATGTTTTTAGAAGACTAAGATTTGGTCATATGTATGTTTTAAGAAGACTAAGATCAGGTCATATGTATGTTTTAAGAAGACTAAGATCAGGTCATATGTATGTTTTAAGGAGGCTAAGTTCAGGTCATATGTATGTTTTAAGAAGACTAAGAGCAGGTCATATGTATGTTTTAAAGAGGTTAAGATCAGGTCATATGCATGTTTTAAGAAGACTAAGATCAGGTCATATGTATGTTTTAAGAAGACTAAGATCGGGTCATATGTATGTTTAAAGAACTCTATGATCAGGTCATATGTATGTTTTAAGGAGGTTAAGATCAGGTCATATGTATGTTTTAAGAAGACTAAGATCAGGTCATATGTATGTTTTAAGGAGGCTAAGTTCAGGTCATATGTATGTTTTTAGGAGGTTAAGATCGGGTCATATGTATGTTTTAAGGAGACTAAGATCGGGTCATATGTATGTTTTAAGGAGGTTAAGATCAGGTCATATGTATGTTTTAAGGAGACTAAGATCAGGTCATATGAATGTTTTAAGGAGGCTAAGATCGGGTCATATGTATGGTTTAAGAAGACTAAGATTAGGTCATATGTATGTTTTAAGAAGACTAAGATCAGGTCATATGTATGTTTTAAGGATGCTAAGATCGGGTCATATGTATGTTTTAAGGAGACTAAGATCAGGTCATATGTATGTTTTAAGAAGACTAAGATCAGGTCATATGTATGTTTTAAGGAGGCTAAGATCAGGCCATATGTATGGTTTAAGAAGGCTACATGTAAGATCAGATCATGTGTATGCTTTAAGAAGACTAAGATCAGGTCATATGTATGTTTTAAGAAGACTAAGATCAGGTCATATGTATGTTTTAAGAAGACTAAGATTTGGTCATATGTATGTTTTAGGAAGACTAAGATCAGGTCATATGTATGCTCTAAGAAGACTAAGATCAGGTCATATGTATGTTTTAAGGAGGCTATGATCAGGTCATATGTATGTTTTAAGGAGGTTAAGATCAGGTCATATGTATGTTTTAAGAAGACTAAGATCAGGTCATATGTATGTTTTAAGAAGACTAAGATCAGGTCATATGTATGTTTTAAGAAGACTAAGATCAGGTCATATGTATGTTTTAAGAAGACTAAGATCAGGTCATATGTATGTTTTAAGAACTCTATGATCAGGTCATATGTATGTTTTAAGGAGGCTAAGTTCAGGTCATATGTATGTTTTAAGAAGACTAAGATCAGGTCATATGAATGTTTTAAGGAGGCTAAGATCAGGTCATATGTATGTTTTTAGAAGACTAAGATTTGGTCATATGTATGTTTTAAGAAGACTAAGATCAGGTCATATGTATGTTTTAAGAAGACTAAGATCAGGTCATATGTATGTTTTAAGGAGGCTAAGTTCAGGTCATATGTATGTTTTAAGAAGACTAAGAGCAGGTCATATGTATGTTTTTTTAAGGAGGTTAAGATCGGGTCATATGTATGTTTTAAGAAGACTAAGATCAGGTCATATGTATGTTTTAAGAAGACTAAGATCGGGTCATATGTATGTTTAAAGAACTCTATGATCAGGTCATTTGTATGTTTTAAGGAGGTTAAGATCAGGTCATATGTATGCTTTAAGATGACTAAGATCAGGTCATATGTATGTTTAAAGAACTCTATGTTCAGGTCGTATGTATGTTTTAAGAAGACTAAGATCAGGTCATATGTATGTTTTAAGAAGACTAAGATCAGGTCATATGTATATTTTAAGGAGGCTAAGTTCAGGTCATATGTATGTTTTTAGGAGGTTAAGATCGGGTCATATGTATGTTTTAAGGAGGTTAAGATCGGGTCATATGTATGTTTTAAGGAGACTAAGATCGGGTCATATGTATGTTTTAAGGAGGTTAAGATCAGGTCATATGTATGTTTTAAGAGGACTAAGATCAGGTCATATGTATGTTTTAAGAAGACTAAGATCAGGTCATATGTATGTTTTAAGGAGGCTAAGATCGGGTCATATGTATGTTTTAAGGAGGTTAAGATCAAGTCATATGTATGTTTTAAGAAGACTAAGATCAGGTCATATGTATGTTTTAAGAAGACTAAGATCAGGTCATATGTATGTTTTAAGGAGGCTAAGTTCAGGTCATATGTATGTTTTTAGAAGACTAAGATTTGGTCATATGTATGTTTTAGGAAGACTAAGATCAGGTCATATGTATGTTTTAAGAAGACTAAGATCAGGTCATATGTATGTTTTAAGGAGACTAAGATCGGGTCATATGTATGGTTTAAGAAGACTAAGATTAGGTCATATTTATGTTTTAAGAAGACTAAGATCAGGTCATATGTATGTTTTAAGGAGGCTAAGATCAGGTCATATGTATGTTTTTAGAAGACTAGGATCGGGTCATATGTATGTTTTAAGAAGACTAAGATCAGGTCATATGTATGTTTTAAGAAGACTAAGATCAGGTCATATGTATGTTTTAAGGAGGCTAAGTTCAGGTCATATGTATGTTTTAAGGAGACTAAGAGCAGGTCATATGTATGTTTTAAGGAGGTTAAGATCAGGTCATATGCATGTTTTAAGAAGACTAAGATCAGGTCATATGTATGTTTTAAGAAGACTAAGATCGGGTCATATGTATGTTTTAAGGAGGTTAAGATCAGGTCATATGTATGCTTTAAGAAGACTAAGATCAGGTCATATGTATGTTTAAAGAACTCTATGATCAGGTCGTATGTATGTTTTAAGAAGACTACGATCAGGTCATATGTATGTTTTAAGAAGACTAAGATCAGGTCATATGTATGTTTTAAGGAGGCTAAGTTCAGGTCATATGTATGTTTTTAGGAGGTTAAGATCGGGTCATATGTATGTTTTAAGGAGACTAAGATCAGGTCATATGTATGTTTTAAGGAGGCTAAGTTCAGGTCATATGTATGCTTTAAGGAGGTTAAGATCGGGTCATATGTATGTTTTAAGGAGACTAAGATCGGGTCATATGTATGTTTTAAGGAGGTTAAGATCAGGTCATATGTATGTTTTAAGGAGACTAAGATCAGGTCATATGTATGTTTTAAGGAGGCTAAGATCGGGTCATATGTATGGTTTAAGAAGACTAAGATTAGGTCATATGTATGTTTTAAGAAGACTAAGATCAGGTCATATGTATGTTTTAAGGAGGCTAAGATCTGGTCATATGTATGTTTTAAGGAGGTTAAGATCAGGTCATATGTATGTTTTAAGGAGACTAAGATCAGGTCATATGTATGTTTAAAGAACTCTATGATCAGGTCGTATGTATGTTTTAAGGAGGCTAAGATCAGGTCATATGTATGTTTTTAGAAGACTAAGATTTGGTCATATGTATGTTTTAAGAAGACTAAGATCAGGTCATATGTATGTTTTAAGAAGACTAAGATCAGGTCATATATATGTTTTAAGGAGGCTAAGTTCAGGTCATATGTATGTTTTTAGAAGACTAAGATTTGGTCATATGTATGTTTTAGGAAGACTAAGATCAGGTCATATGTATGTTTTAAGAAGACTAAGATCAGGTCATATGTATGTTTTAAGGAGGCTAAGATCGGGTCATATGTATGGTTTAAGAAGACTAAGATTAGGTCATATGTATGTTTTAAGAAGACTAAGATCAGGTCATATGTATGTTTTAAGGAGGCTAAGATCAGGCCATATGTATGGTTTAAGAAGGCTACATGTAAGATCAGGTCATATGTATGTTTTAAGAAGACTAAGATCGGGTCATATGTATGTTTTAAGGAGGTTGAGATCAGGTCATATGTATGTTTTAAGGAGACTAAGATCGGGTCATATGTATGTTTTAAGGAGGTTAAGATCAGGTCATATGTATGTTTTAAGGAGACTAAGATCAGGTCATATGTATGTTTTAAGAACACTAAGATCAGGTCATATGTATGTTTTAAGGAGACTAAGATCGGGTCATATGTATGTTTTAAGGAGGTTAAGATCAGGTCATATGTATGTTTTAAGGAGACTAAGATCAGGTCATATATATGGTTTAAGAACTCTATGATCAGGTCATATGTATGTTTTAAGAAGACTAAGATCAGGTCATATGTATTTTTTAAGAACACTAAGATCAGGTCATATGTATGTTTTAAGGAGACTAAGATCGGGTCATATGTATGCTTTAAGGAGGTTAAGATCAGGTCATATGTATGTTTTAAGGAGAATAAGATCAGGTCATATATATGGTTTAAGAACTCTATGATCAGGTCATATGTATGTTTTAAGAAGACTAAGATCAGGTCATATGTATGTTTTAAGAACACTAAGATCAGGTCATATATATGCTTTAAGAACACTAAGATCAGGTCATATATATGTTTTAAGAACACTAAGATCAGGTCATATGTATGTTTTAAGAACACTAAGATCAGGTCATATGTATGTTTTAAGGAGACTAAGATCGGGTCATATATATGTTTTAAGGTGACTAAGATCAGGTCATATATATGTTTTAAGAACACTAAGATCAGGTCATATGTATGTTTTAAGAACACTAAGATCAGGTCATATGTATGTTTTAAGGAGGTTAAGATCAGGTCATATGTATGTTTTAAGGAGACTAAGATCAGGTCATATATATGCTTTAAGAACTCTATGATCAGGCCGTATGTATGTTTTAAGAAGACTAAGATCAGGTCATATGTATGGTTTAAGAACTCTATGATCAGGTCATATGTATGTTGTAAGAAGACTAAGATCAGGTCATATGTATGTTTTAAGAACACTAAGATCAGGTCATATATATGCTTTAAGAACACTAAGATCAGGTCATATGTATGGTTTAAGAACACTAAGATCAGGTCATATATATGCTTTAAGAACACTAAGATCAGGTCATATATATGTTTTAAGAACACTAAGATCAGGTCATATATATGTTTTAAGAAGACTAAGATCAGGTCATATATATGTTTTAAGAACACTAAGATCAGGTCATATGTATGTTTTAAGAACACTAAGATCAGGTCATATATATGCTTTAAGAACACTAAGATCAGGTCATATGTATGGTTTAAGAACACTAAGATCAGGTCATATATATGCTTTAAGAACACTAAGATCAGGTCATATATATGTTTTAAGAACACTAAGATCAGGTCATATATATGTTTTAAGAACACTAAGATCAGGTCATATATATGTTTTAAGAACACTAAGATCAGGTCATATATATGCTTTAAGAACACTAAGATCAGGTCATATATATGTTTTAAGTACACTAAGATCAGGTCATATATATGTTTTAAGAACACTAAGATCAGGTCATATATATGTTTTAAGAACACTAAGATCAGGTCATATATATGTTTTAAGAACAATAAGATCAGGTCATATATATGCTTTAAGAACACTAAGATCAGGTCATATATATGTTTTAAGTACACTAAGATCAGGTCATATATATGTTTTAAGAACACTAAGATCAGGTCATATATATGTTTTAAGAACACTAAGATCAGGTCATATATATGTTTTAAGAACACTAAGATCAGGTCATATATATGCATGCTTTAAGAAGACTCAGTTCATATGTATATTTTAATTATCGACTACTATCCAGGTAATTGTTTTTTTCCATTATCTTTTCCATCCAGCCATTAATAATAAAGATCAAATGTGTTGATCCCCTTATAAATGCATTGCTAAACTGGTAAATGTTGATAAAATATGACTGCAGTCTGTTATCTAACTTCTTAATTAAAACTGTTGACGTCTTGTAGTTATCTACGTGTTTAAGACGATGTATCTCTCTGGTAAGCCACTACCAATCCTTAATGAAATATGATTAAAAAAACATTAATTACTTCAACAGATTACACTGTTAATAAAATCTATATTTCATAAACGTCACGTAGGTAGGTATTATTTAGTACAGACTTAAAGCAGATTGCAATATGATTTAGATGGGGCCAATATCTAGGGATAATATTGCATGCTTTTAATAAACCACTATGGAAAAATTTCACACCAGAGGCTAGGAGTAGTATTTATTCGTTCGTCTGGAATATCATATCATTTACACAAAACTGACTTAGTGGTGTCACAAGATTTATATTTTAACCTGGAAATTTATCATTGCTCTAATTCAAATTCTGGTTAAATAGACCATTTTTCGTCATATAAGTTTGAAAAAAAATTACTCGGTGGGGATCTGATTCAAAATCTGGTTAAATAGGCCATATCGAATTTGTTTTTAATCTGGTGTCAATGGTTAAAAATTTGAAAATAGAAATTTTATCATTAATTTGATTCAAATTAGGATTAAATAGATGTTTTTTTTTGTCATATTGGTTTAAATGTTTGAATAAACATCAAATCTTTGAGAAAAAAAAATGTTATTGCACAAAAAGATGGATATATTTTGTTTACGTGAGAGTGGGCGGTCTGGCGAGTGATTGTTATTTAACGTGAAGAATTAGTGATTGCAATTTTTTCAGCTATATCATTGCGAGAACAAGTTACATTTCGATTAGATGATGATGAATGATGATGTTCGCTATGTACTAGTTGTATTTTTTATAGTGTTAGCTGACTGAAACAACAGTCTGCAGGTTATACTTGTTTCTCTACCTGGATACCTTATGCCGATTCCATTCCGAGCCAGTCAGTCTTTACTCTAATTTTATAATCTTTGGCTTGGCCCGATCGGGATTTGAAGCGTTGAGATAAAAATCTTATAAATCGCTTATATGTAAATAAACATCGATAACACATAAATATAAATCTTCCCTTTGTCTGAAACCATTTTACGAGATATGTTGAAATGTCAGTACATTCTTATAAATAAACACACTTCACATGAAGCAATTTGTTTCTCATTGATAATGTCAACACATCGTCTTTGTTTGTTTATATACATTTATATACAAAGACAAACGATATTGAGTAAACGTTAAGGTACTTATTTAAGCATCTCTCTACATTGTCTAATATCTATTTCAAAAGAAATAAATTGAAATGGTATACAGATGTAAGCAGGGGTGGATCCAGCGGGGGCGCATCCGGCGCGCGCCCCCCTAAAATTGGAAAAAATAAGATTTTTTTGGTGTAAAATCGTGATTTTTCACACGAAATACCCCAAAAATTTTCGCGCCTCCCTCTGCTCGGCGCAATTTTTTTAAGTGCGCCCCCCCCCTAACTTGAAATCCTGGATCCGCCCCTGGTAAGTAAAGCCTTTAAACATATAAAATTGATCATAAAGTGAATATTTGGATGCGGAATTAAGACATAAAATCTAGTTTAATCCACCTTCTTTGAATGTGTCGTAGTCTTGGTTGTAATATGTTAGGGATCGACCGGGAGAGAGTGCTATGCACACCCACCCCCCTCCCACACCCCAAATACAGAGAAACTTTATTTCACTGGAAATAAAAATATGATTATTTGATATTTTAAATGATTTATTGGTATTTTGGAAATTTTCAATGTTTTATGGTAGAGCAAGAATGTTTTTCTGGAACATGATCTCCCGTAATGTTCTCAAGTTATCTTCGGTTGTTGACAAAATTCCGTTGGTAAAACGAACACATGAAACAATTTAAGGTTAGAGGTTAATAGAATCTGTATTTAAGGTCAGAAGTTAATAGAATCTATTAGCGTTTGAATCTTTTTTTAATTTTTATTTTTGGCAATTCACTAACATCTAAAAGCATACCGTTTGAGGTCATGTCATTGTCGCAACCGACCAACCAGTGATGAGCCTATTTTTTTTTTAAATCTAGTAATTCCAAGAGGTGTTATTCGATTGGTCAATATATCTAACTTTATTGCATATGACTGGAGGATCAAATATGAATGAAAGGTTACCTGACATGACCTCAAACGGGATGTAATTAAACCTTTATGTATGGCCAAAGAAAAAAATGTAAAAAAACAACAACAGCAAACATCTAATTTTAATTAGGTTGCGTTTGAGCCCGAAACGCTCGTACAATCACGTATGTTATCATTATCATACCTGGCAATGGAATAGAAATAGTTAGATAATAGAAAACCGCGAAAATAAAATACAGAATGTCTATGATATTTATCCACGGGATACGTTCATCGGTTACTTATGGAAAATTGTGTAATACAATTTTAATAGACGAAGTCTGCTTATTCCATCTTGCCGCATTATACCAGATTACATGGAATTATGGCTAAAAATACGCTTTAGGCACTTCTTAAGATACATGTCATAAATATGAACCCCCCCCAGTAAATATTCTGCAACACGAATTTATGATTTTCTGACAAGTGCTACGCTACCATCACAAACAACAGTCTATGACCACAGTCAGTTGCGTAGAAAGGGTTCAAATTAAGCACCCCCCCTTTCTTTAAGCTCACATGTTAGCATTTTAGATTATAACTTTTAAAATAATACGGAAATACAAGAGACTGTTTAAAACATATTCCCTTAAATGACATTTTTTTCACCTCAAACGTCTAATACAAAACGTAGTTTCTTCGATGTTTTTGAAAATATTTTCCTCATGATAACGACCTCAACAGACTACCTATATTTACTATTTGTTTCATCAATGATTTTTATCATCTGTCATCAAGTTTACAATGATGACCTTGTGGTTCCTCTTCGTCTTTGTTTTTGGTTCAAAGAAATTGTAGGCACGTGCGTTTTTGCGTAAATATTGCTACGTCCGTGTCAGTGAATGATTCGGTGTGATCAAAATTTGTTAATGTGCTTGAAAAAAATACAACGCCGTTAAGTAAAATTTGAAGATACAGGGTAAATTGGAAACAGTAAATCGAAGGCGAAACAATACAATGGTCAACCAGAGGCTCTCAAGAGCCTGTATCGTTCACCTGGTAATAAAAAAAACCAATTGGTCCTATGTAAAAACTATGTCCTGCGTCATCTTGGAATTACGATCAACATAAAAAACATAAAGTTTGTAAAGGACCTTCCAATGATTGATGCACAGTTTAGGTTCAATCAGTGCAATAGCTTCAGAGAAGAATATATTTCTGTATTTTCCCCATATGGTTCTGTGTTAATACTATGACCTGTGGTGGCAGCCATCTTGGATTTCCGATCGGCATAAAAAACAGGACCTTCCAATGATCATTCCTGGGCAGTTTGGTTTCAACTGTCCAAGTGGTTTCAGAGAAGAAGCATTTTGAAACATTTTTCCCATAGGGTCCAATGTTAAACTAAGTCCTGCCGTAGCCGCCATTTTGAATTTCATATCAGAATAAAAAACGTATATTTTGTAGAGGACCATTCAATGAACATTCATGCACAGTTTGGCTTTAATCATATTTGTAGTTTCTGAGAAGAAGGCATTTGAACATTTTCCCATAGGGTCCAATGTTAATCTATGTCCTGCGGTGGTGGCCATCTTGGATTTCCGATCGGCATAAAAAACACACACCTTGTAGAGGACCTTCCAATGATCATTCCTGGGCAGTTTGGTTTCAATTATCCAAGTGGTTTCAGAGAAGAAGCGTTTTGAAACATTTTTCCCATAGGGTCCAATGTTAAACTAAGTCCTGCCGTAGCCGCCATTTTGAATTTCATACCAGAACAAAAAACGTAAAGTTTGTAGAGGACAATCTAATGAACATTCATGTACAGTTTGGCTTTAATCATATTTGTAGTTTCTGAGTAGAAGGCATTTGAATATTTTCCCATAGGGTCCAATGTTAATCTATGTCCTGCGGTGGCGGCCATCTTGGATTTTCGACCGGCATAAAAAACAGAAAATTTGTAGAGGACCTTCCAATGATCATTCCTGGGCAGTTTAGTTTCAACTGTCCAAGTGGTTTCAGAGAAGAAGCATTTTGAAACATTTTTCCCATAGGGTCCAATGTTAAACTAAGTCCTGCTGTAGCTGCCATTTTGAATTTCATACCGGAACAAAAAACGTAAAGTTTGTAGAGGACCATCTAATGAACATTCATGTACAGTTTGGCTTTAATCATATTTGTAGTTTCTGAGTAGAAGGCATTTGAACATTTTCCCATAGGGTCCAATGTTAATCTATGTATTGCGGTGGTGGCCATCTTGGATTTCCGATTGGCATAAAAAACATAAAATTTGTAGAGGACCTTCCAATGATCATTCCTAGGCAGTTTGGTTTCAATTATCCAAGTGGTTTCAGAGAAGAAGCGTTTTGAAACATTTTTCCCATAGGGTCCAATGTTAAACTAAGTCCTGCCGTAGCCGCCATTTTGAATTTCATACCGGAACAAAAAACGTAAAGTTTGTAGAGGACCATCCAATGAACATTCATGTACAGTTTGGCTTTAATCATATTTGTAGTTTCTGAGTAGAAGGCATTTGAATATTTTCCCATAGGGTCCAATGTTAATCTGTCCTGCGGTGGCGGCCATCTTGGATTTCCGACCGGCATAAAAAACAGAAAATTTGTAGAGGACCTTCCAATGATCATTCCTGGGCAGTTTGGTTTCAACTGTCCAAGTGGTTTCAGAGAAGAAGCATTTTGAAACATTTTTCCCATAGGGTCCAATGTTAAACTAAGTCCTGCCGTAGCCGCCATTTTGAATTTCATATCGGAACAAAAAACCTTAAGATTGTAGAGGACCATCCAATGAACATTCATGTACAGTTTGGCTTTAATCATATTTGTAGTTTCTGAGAAGAAGGCATTTGAACATTTTCCCATAGGGTCCAATGTTAATCTATGTATTGCGGTGGTGGCCATCTTGGATTTCCGATTGGCATAAAAAACATAAAATTTGTAGAGGACCTTCCAATGATCATTCCTAGGCAGTTTGGTTTCAATTATCCAAGTGGTTTCAGAGAAGAAGCGTTTTGAAACATTTTTCCCATAGGGTCCAATGTTAAACTAAGTCCTGCCGTAGCCGCCATTTTGAATTTCATACCGGAACAAAAAACGTAAAGTTTGTAGAGGACCATCCAATGAACATTCATGTACAGTTTGGCTTTAATCATATTTGTAGTTTCTGAGTAGAAGGCATTTGAATATTTTCCCATAGGGTCCAATGTTAATCTGTCCTGCGGTGGCGGCCATCTTGGATTTCCGACCGGCATAAAAAACAGAAAATTTGTAGAGGACCTTCCAATGATCATTCCTGGGCAGTTTGGTTTCAACTGTCCAAGTGGTTTCAGAGAAGAAGCATTTTGAAACATTTTTCCCATAGGGTCCAATGTTAAACTAAGTCCTGCCGTAGCCGCCATTTTGAATTTCATATCGGAACAAAAAACCTTAAGATTGTAGAGGACCATCCAATGAACATTCATGTACAGTTTGGCTTTAATCATATTTGTAGTTTCTGAGAAGAAGGCATTTGAACATTTTCCCATAGGGTCCAATGTTAATCTATGTATTGCGGTGGTGGCCATCTTGGATTTCCGATTGGCATAAAAAACATAAAATTTGTAGAGGACCTTCCAATGATCATTCCTAGGCAGTTTGGTTTCAATTATCCAAGTGGTTTCAGAGAAGAAGCGTTTTGAAACATTTTTCCCATAGGGTCCAATGTTAAACTAAGTCCTGCCATAGCCGCCATTTTGAATTTCATACCAGAACAAAAAACGTAAAGTTTGTAGAGGACCATCTAATGAACATTCATGTACAGTTTGGCTTTAATCATATTTGTAGTTTCTGAGTAGAAGGCATTTGAATATTTTCCCATAGGGTCCAATGTTAATCTATGTCCTGCAGTGGCGGCCATCTTGGATTTCCGACCGGCATAAAAAACCTTAAATTTGTAGAGGACCTTCCAATGATCATTCCTGGGCAGTTTGGTTTCAACTGTCCAAGTGGTTTCAGAGAAGAAGCATTTTGAAACATTTTCCCCATAGGGTCCAATGTTAAACTAAGTCCTGCCGTAGCCGCCATTTTGAATTTCATACCAGAACAAAAAACGTAAAGTTTGTAGAGGACCATCTAATGAACATTCATGTACAGTTTGGCTTTAATCATATTTGTAGTTTCTGAGTAGAAGGCATTTGAATATTTTCCCATAGGGTCCAATGTTAATCTATGTCCTGCGGTGGCGGCCATCTTGGATTTCCGATCGGCATAAAAAACATAAAATTTCTAGAGGACCTTCCAATGATCATTCCTAGGCAGTTTGGTTTCAATTATCCAAGTGGTTTCAGAGAAGAAGCGTTTTGAAACATTTTTCCCATAGGGTTCAATGTTAAACTAAGTCCTGCCGTAGCCGCCATTTTGAATTTCATACCGGAACAAAAAACGTAAAGTTTGTAGAGGACCATCTAATGAACATTCATGTACAGTTTGGCTTTAATCATATTTGTAGTTTCTGAGAAGAAGGCATTTGAACATTTTCCCATAGGGTCCAATGTTAATCTATGTCCTGCGGTGGCGGCCATCTTGGATTTCCGACCAGCATAAAAAACAGAAAATTTGTAGAGGACCTTCCAATGATCATTCCTGGGCAGTTTGGTTTCAACTGTCCAAGTGGTTTCAGAGAAGAAGCATTTTGAAACATTTTTCCCATAGGGTCCAATGTTAAACTAAGTCCTGTCGTAGCCGCCATTTTGAATTTCATATCGGAACAAAAAACCTTAAGATTGTAGAGGACCATCCAATCAACATTCATGTACAGTTTGGCTTTAATAATATTTGTAGTTTCTGAGAAGAAGGCATTTGAACATTTTCCCATAGGGTCCAATGTTAATCTATGTCCTGCGGTGGCGGCCATCTTGGATTTCCGACCGGCATAAAAAACAAAAAATTTGTAGAGGACCTTCCAATGATCATTCCTGGGCAGTTTGGTTTCAACTGTCCAAGTGGTTTCAGAGAAGAAGCATTTTGAAACATTTTTCCCATAGGGTCCAATGTTAAACTAAGTCCTGTCGTAGCCGCCATTTTGAATTTCATATCGGAACAAAAAACCTTAAGATTGTAGAGGACCATCCAATCAACATTCATGTACAGTTTGGCTTTAATAATATTTGTAGTTTCTGAGAAGAAGGCATTTGAACATTTTCCCATAGGGTCCAATGTTAATCTATGTATTGCGGTGGTGGCCATCTTGGATTTCCGATTGGCATAAAAAACATAAAATTTGTAGAGGACCTTCCAATGATCATTCCTAGGCAGTTTGGTTTCAATTATCCAAGTGGTTTCAGAGAAGAAGCGTTTTGAAACATTTTTCCCATAGGGTCCAATGTTAAACTAAGTCCTGCCATAGCCGCCATTTTGAATTTCACACCAGAATCAAAAACGTAAAGTTTGTAGAGGACCATCTAATGAACATTCATGTACAGTTTGGCTTTAATCATATTTGTAGTTTCTGAGTAGAAGGCATTTGAATATTTTCCCATAGGGTCCAATGTTAATCTATGTCCTGCAGTGGCGGCCATCTTGGATTTCCGACCGGCATAAAAAACCTTAAATTTGTAGAGGACCTTCCAATGATCATTCCTGGGCAGTTTGGTTTCAACTGTCCAAGTGGTTTCAGAGAAGAAGCATTTTGAAACATTTTTCCCATAGGGTCCAATGTTAAACTAAGTCCTGCCGTAGCCGCCATTTTGAATTTCATACCAGAACAAAAAACGTAAAGTTTGTAGAGGACCATCTAATGAACATTCATGTACAGTTTGGCTTTAATCATATTTGTAGTTTCTGAGTAGAAGGCATTTGAATATTTTCCCATAGGGTCCAATGTTAATCTATGTCCTGCGGTGGCGGCCATCTTGGATTTCCGACCGGCATAACAAACAGATAATTTGTAGAGGACCTTCCAATGATCATTCCTGGGCAGTTTGGTTTCAACTGTCCAAGTGGTTTCAGAGAAGAAGCATTTTGAAACATTTTTCCCATAGGGTCCAATGTTAAACTAAGTTCTGCCGTAGCCGCCATTTTGAATTTCATATCGGAACAAAAAACCTTAAGATTGTAGAGGACCATCCAATGAACATTCATGTACAGTTTGGCTTTAATCATATTTGTAGTTTCTGAGAAGAAGGCATTTGAACATTTTCCCATAGGGTCCAATGTTAATCTATGTATTGCGGTGGCGGCCATCTTGGATTTCCGATCGGCATAAAAAACATAAAATTTCTAGAGGACCTTCCAATGATCATTCCTAGGCAGTTTGGTTTCAATTATCCAAGTGGTTTCAGAGAAGAAGCGTTTTGAAACATTTTTCCCATAGGATTCAATGTTAAACTAAGTCCTGCCGTAGCCACCATTTTGAATTTCATACCGGAACAAAAAACGTAAAGTTTGTAGAGGACCATCTAATGAACATTCATGTACAGTTTGGCTTTAATCATATTTGTAGTTTCTGAGTAGAAGGCATTTGAATATTTTCCCATAGGGTCCAATGTTAATCTATGTCCTGCGGTGGCGGCCATCTTGGATTTCCGACCGGCATAAAAAACAAAAAATTTGTAGAGGACCTTCCAATGATCATTCCTGGGCAGTTTGGTTTCAACTGTCCAAGTGGTTTCAGAGAAGAAGCATTTTGAAACATTTTTCCCATAGGGTCCAATGTTAAACTAAGTCCTGCCGTAGCCGCCATTTTGAATTTCATATCGGAACAAAAAACCTTAAGATTGTAGAGGACCATCCAATGAACATTCATGTACAGTTTGGCTTTAATAATATTTGTAGTTTCTGAGAAGAAGGCATTTGAACATTTTCCCATAGGGTCCAATGTTAATCTATGTCCTGCGGTGGCGGCCATCTTGGATTTCCGACCGGCATAAAAAACAGAAAATTTGTAGAGGACCTTCCAATGATCATTCCTGGGCAGTTTGGTTTCAACTGTCCAAGTGGTTTCAGAGAAGAAGCATTTTGAAACATTTTTCCCATAGGGTCCAATGCTAAACTAAGTCCTGTCGTAGCCGCCATTTTGAATTTCATATCGGAACAAAAAACCTTAAGATTGTAGAGGACCATCCAATCAACATTCATGTACAGTTTGGCTTTAATAATATTTGTAGTTTCTGAGAAGAAGGCATTTGAACATTTTCCCATAGGGTCCAATGTTAATCTATGTCCTGCGGTGGCGGCCATCTTGGATTTTCGACCGGCATAAAAAACAAAAAATTTGTAGAGGACCTTCCAATGATCATTCCTGGGCAGTTTGGTTTCAACTGTCCAAGTGGTTTCAGAGAAGAAGCATTTTGAAACATTTTTCCCATAGGGTCCAATGTTAAACTAAGTCCTGCCGTAGCCGCCATTTTGAATTTCATATCGGAACAAAAAACCTTAAGATTGTAGAGGACCATCCAATGAACATTCATGTACAGTTTGGCTTTAATCATATTTGTAGTTTCTGAGAAGAAGGCATTTGAACATTTTCCCATAGGGTCCAATGTTAATCTATGTCCTGCGATGGCGGCCATCTTGGATTTCCGATCGGCATAAAAAACAGTAACTTGGTAAAGGACATTCCAATGATCATTCCTTTACAGTTTGGGTTCAGTCAGTTCATTAGTTTCGGAGAAGAAGATCTTTGAAATTTCGGCCAATCAGAGCATATTATTGGCCCTGGCAGCCATATTGAATATCCGACTGGAACGAAAAACAGTAACTTTGTAGAGGACCATCCAAGGAACATTCCTGCTAAGTTCGGTTCCAATCGGCCAAGTGGTTTCGGAGAAGAAGCTTGAAATGTGAAAAGTTTACAGACGACAGACGACAGACGACAGACGACAGACGACGGACGCCAAGTGATGGCAATAGTTCACCTGGACCTTTGGTCCAGGTGAACTAAAAATGACTAAATGACACAATGATCTACAAAACACTACACATAAAACTAAAGATGGAGCAACACGAACCCCATTAAAACCCGGAGGTGAACTCATTTGCTCCAGAAGGGTAAGCAGTTCTTGCTCCACCGAAGACATCCGTAGTGTTACGAATGATATGAAAATCGTGTTGGACACTACTATGCGTAAATATATACAAATAACAGTGTTCTTCCCCCCCCCCCCCCCTAAAAAAAATCATATCCCGTATCCGGAAGAAATTTATTACCAAAATTCCGATGTTTAAATGCCAAAATATCGAATTCCCTCTTAAGTAAAGGACTCATCCCAATGTTCAGGAAAATTTCCTTGTGCCCATCATAAATCATATCCTTGGTAATGATGGTTGGTTTAGTTGGTTTTATGGTGTTAAGCGCCACTTTCAACAATATTTCAGTTTTATTGGTGGAGGAAACCGGAGTACCCGGAGAAAACCACCGGCCTGCCGCAAGTCACTGTCCTTGGTAATGGATATTCGAATATCCTCGATATAAATATCCTAACCAAATATATCCGAAGAAACATACACGTACGTTCGATAAAGCTACCAGTAACAGAAACTGTATGTGTCAATTTTTAAATTTGAACATTTTCTTCTGAATTAAATTTCTCCTGGTCTCTCACGAAGACCGTTAATTTCTTTGTATGTTTTTGACTGGTTGATATGTTGGCAGTATTATTCATGGGCAAAGGCTTGCACCCAACCTAAACGAGATTCAATTATTAGAAGGAAAGGGTTGGGGTCACATCTACCGGCTTAACCCCGTCTATTTTGCGCCGTCCCGAGCCAGGACCTGAATATTCAACGTCATAATGTCGCGGTCTTTCTTGTTCAATGATTTGATATATGAGGTGATTGTTCGCTTTGTTGATGTTGGAGTAATTGTTAGCTATCGCTGTATAAACTTTCTTTTCATAACATTAGTCTTTTTTGTTGTGCAAGAATATTAGCTAGGTAGGACATATGGCCGTGATTCTACAATCGTATACGATAGATCAACGAACGGGAGGAAATAGCACACTCTCGTAAAAAGGATATGTGTTTTTGTGGATAAACAATACTGAATATGTCTGCTTACGATCCTTTACATCGGAATTCTAACGTAATCAAAAATTGTAATTATCTCCGATTTTATTGAAATATTATACGTTGTAATTTAGTAGTCCATTGACATTGGAATATATAGTTCAGTCTTATGTATTCTTCAACTCACAAACAGGTATGTTGTTTTTTAACAGAAATAAGATGAATTATGAGAAATAAAAAGTCTTGTGTTTAAGCAACTTAAACAAAAATTAATAAGAAATACATTTTTCGTGTGAATATACATTGTTTACAGTCTTATGTATCGCTCAGCTCATAAACAGGTATGTGTTTTTATATGAAAAATCAGAAGAATTACGACAAATAAAAATTACTTTAGTCAATTCAAATTCAAAAAGCAAATTCAACAAAAAAATGAACAAAATAAATTTTCGTCTGACTACAAAATCATAAATGATATTCGTTTAAATTTAAGATTAAAATTTTGCTCTATATTTGATGTTAATTAAATTACGCAGCCCATTGATCATACATCATACATGAAAGAAAAAATATATGTTAGCCTTTGATCATAAAGTAGTAATACGATTTTGTGCTGTGATCCAATTTCTTTGTAAAATATAGTCTAAAATAAGGTGCTTATATCTTATCAAACTGATATAATAAATGTTCTTTGTAAAATATAGTTTAAAATAGGGTGCTTACATCTTATCAAACTGGTATAATAAATGTTTGCTTAAATTATCAGTCAGGATGAACTGTACAAAATACTAAAACCCAATAGAAATAAATAATAAAACACCGGACAATGCGAGCTCCAGCCAATTATTTTTTAAATCAGGAGCGTAGCCATGTGCTTTGAAAATTAAGACATGCATATCTTGCTCCATGCATGACACGCGGTGTGTAGAATAGTAACAAAAATATTATTTTTGCTCGGAAATCACCTTGACATTGCACTCCCCTGTCCGGTCCACTCACATGGCGTTCCAAACCAAATATTCCATGACATGTCTTGGAGGATTTTTCCAGAACTAGAAACCAGTTATCGATTAGCAGTATCATAAATTTTCATTTGAAACGCAAATATTTATCTGCTAAAGAAATTGTTACCTCTCCTGATTACCAATGGTTAGGGTTAACATTATGGTGTTTAACGCCACTTTCAACAATATTTCAGTAATATCGTGGCGGTCAGTTTATTGGTGGAGGAAATCCGGAAAAAACCATCGACCTGTCGCAAGTCACTGACAAACTTTATCACATAATGTTGTATCGAATACATCTCGACATGAGCGGGATTCGAACTCACAACCTTAGTGTTGATAGGCACTGGTTGCACAGGCAGTTGTAAATCCAACTACTATACGTTCACGACGGTCCCTCTGATTACGAAGGCTTTACAATTCTATTTGACCGAATCTTTCATAATACATTTTGATTTTTTTCATTAATGCCCCTAATACCCTTCCGTATATAATTCTTATGTACTATATTCTATATTTATATTTTGTAGGTGTTTGTAGAATAAAAATCCAGGACAAGTTACCTTGTAAGAAAATCTAAATAATTCAGGAATATGTGAAATGCCTTCTTGTTATGCTAGGCCGACAACAAAACCTCCAGATATCACTATCATACCATCAGTAAATATGCAACGAAACGACAACATTTCACAATTGTTGAATATTAACGTAAATTACACGAACCTAAGTGATAACTACACTAACGGTAACGTATCGGAAGTATTAAATAGTAACGGAGATTACGGGATTGGTAACGGAAGTTACACGAACACTACAAAATCAACAGACGACTATGAGGATAGTTTCTTGTTCAGACAATTCGGCGTCATACGATTAGTAGTGTTAGGGGTTGTTATAATGATACTAATTTTATCTACATGTAAACTTGTCTTCAAGATGTTTTCTCGTTCAATTGCAAATAAAGGTGATGATGACTATTAATAGAAAACTAAAATTTTAAATAATTTTTTGGTTAATAAAATGAAAAAAACAAAAATAATACATACCATACTGTCGGAACTGTTCTAAAATTCAATAGAAAAATCGTATAAAGATGTTAAATCGATACCCATAACACACAAATACATGTGGAACAAAGAAAGATAACTCTAGCTGATTTGTTTTCGACTTTTAGATCCGATTACTGAAAATAATGTCAGAAATAACTATAAAAATATATTTTTAATATATTCATAATGTTTCAAATGTATATAAATTTATTTTATATATCCCCAATACAAAATGAAATAATTCTGTAATTTGTATAAAAAAAAAACAAGAAAAAAGAAAAGAAAAAGGGATTTATTAATTTTATTTATTAAATCAAGATATATCAGGAATCGGGGTCGTGGGTGAGTGAGTGATTGTTGTTTAACGCCAACCCAGCAATTCTTCAGCTATATCATGACGAGATCAAGCTAATTGTCAATGAGACAATGATGATGATTTTTATAGTGCTAGCTCACTGAAACAACAGCCCGCGAGTAGACATGTCGGGCCATTCGGACACATTATTCTGATTCCGAACCAACCAGTCTTTGTTCTTACTCCTTATACCGGCATTTGCGGTAGTGCGCAGAGCTTATCATCAGACCACTCAAGGTGTTGTGTTATCAATAGAATGATAAACAAAAATTCCCGTTGATATAAACAGCATATTTATGAAATTATATGTCACATGACCAACGTCTACCTCAGAAATTTGAATCTTCGAAGTGATTTTTGTAGTTTTTAGACTGATGAAGAATATTATTTTTAATAAGACTGAAAGTTTTGTAGAGAGGAGCACTAGTGACCATGCCTGTCAAATATTTTGCTCTTTCCTCCTCGAGATAACCATGGTCAAAATAATGAACAATCTGAATGTTTGCTGCGCCCACAGCTATTTAAACCCCCGGTCTCGGTTTAATGCCATGTGCTTAGTGGAGAATAACGTATTTTATAGTCTTTGTTTTGACCCGACTGGGGCTCGAACCAATGATCTACCGCACTCGAGGCGAGTACGCTAACAATTACACCCCCGATGTGGTTGAATCGGGGTCGTCGTGATCGTGATCGTATGGTCGTTTGGATTTACAACTACCTGTGCAATCAGTGCCTATCATCGCTAAAGTTGTGAGTTTGAATCCTGTTCATGGCGAGGTGTACTTGATACAACATTATGTGATAAAGTTTGTCAGTGACTTGCGATAGGTCGGTGGTTTTCTTCGGCTCCTCCGGTTTCCTCCACCAATAAAACGGACCGCCACGATATAACTCAAATGTTGTTGACAGCGGCGTTAAATATCATACCCCTCCACAATAACAGGAATCCTGACTTCTCAGGCAGAGTCTTTGTTCTTTTCCCGCCTCTCTCTCGAAAAAGAAATGGAACCATAAAGATGTTGTTACTTGTCAGAGCAATTCTACCCGCTGGTCTCTGATTGGCTGAAACATTATTGATTTTATCCAGAATAAATGCATGCCACATCACATGGCTTGCCAGAAATGTTCTCTTTAGGTGATCTTTTGTGTGTATATACTCTTAAGAAAAATTGAAGATGCCAATGTTTTGATCAGAAGCCGTAAATCGAAGAACAAACAATGCAATGCCAAGATGAAACATGATAAAAAGTGAATGAACGAGTGGTTGTTGTCTAACGCCAAAGGAGCAAGTTACATGTACATTGATGATATCCGTCTTGTACTACACCAACACGCTTAATTAGATGTTTATAGTGCTAGCTCACTGAAACAACAGTCCGCGGTTAGATATGTCGCTCCACGCGGGTATATTATCTTGATTCCGAGCCAACCAGTCTTTGCCGCATGCCTAGCGTAGAAGTGGCAAATACCATTTTTTAGAGTCTGTGGTTTGTCCAGACCGGGGCTCAAACTCATGATCTACCGCTCTCGCGGTGAGCAAGCAAACCATTACACCATCAATGCGATTCAGGACAAAAAGACAAATAATAGTCCACAAAACACTACACAGAAAACTGATGGTGAAGCAGTGTGTGCGCCACTAAAAACTGGATGTGAACTCAGTTGTTCTGGAAAGGTAAGTAGTTCCTACTCCTCTAATAGCACCCGTCGTGTTACTGGGGTTAAACATCGGTGATATGTCATATTCAGTGATAAGTCACCAACGAGAAGAGATGGGCGAGATTTGACTGTAATAAATAGACAATATCATTTCCTTGTCATAAAATATAAAGTTTATGTGTTGAGGCTTATAAACTAGGACAAAGGCGAAGTTCACCGATTTTTTTTTCATTTTTGCGCCGAATATACATCAACTTTATATTTTAGGCAATGATTAAATATTGTATTTATCATGCAGAAAAATCACATTAATCCGTCGATGTTTATGTTTTGAATTAAATGATAAAATTATATAAATATTCCTTGTTTGCCCCTTGTGATATTTCCTGTCCACAGTAAGTGAACTGTATTTTCAACTAGGTTCCGAAAGCTCTACAAATAACATGTGACAGGGGTACCAGAAAAAGCTAAATTTCGGTCAGTGACAACATATAACAAACAATTATCCAGTCAATGCAATTTGACTGCTCAAATAGAACAAGTCCAGGATGAATCCCTTTTATACTGTAATCAGTGGATTTACTGACTATATACAGGTGTAATTATAAACATTTGCTTTATGTGTCTACACAGACCCTGCTGTAGATATCCAATAAGAAATTCACTCTTTGCCCCTATGTGTGTAAATTAAAAATGTTTTCAGTGACATTGCAGTATACGCTCACTATCTGAAAATATGAAATTATTTGTGCATAGGTTCGCCTTTCGTCCTGCTTCTAAAGTTCATACCAGTCGACACTGCATTATATTGTATATGTATTTTGGAGATAATGCACTAAACAGCATATCCATGTGTTTGTCCAACACAATAAATATATTATTTGCACACTTTTATGGAATAAAATTTAATATAATATGACAATGTATACAGCTACAACACTGTACTTAAAAATAATATTTAATGCCAGTGACATAATATTTCAAGCAAAATCACAAAAATTTGCAATAATTAATATTAAACAACAAAAACGTAATAAATTGAATAAATAAATATTTTATTTTGTCCTTCCTTCTTCAAGTTTTAGTCACAGCTGGTCACCTGGTATGCTAACATTTACCGTTTAATGCCTTAAGTGCGATCTTCTCTGCTATTAATTTCTTTGCCAGGAATATAGAAGTCCCCACAGCAGAGGCCATGACACCGGAAGCTGCTATGGCAGTAGCGGCCATGGTGGTTTTGTCCATACAAACTTCACTGTCATCTTCGTCTTAAAAATAGAGGGTATAAAAAAAAACAATTATATAAAATAGTGTGTAAACTAAATTACTGGAAATCCAGGTCCTGTCTTGGGAAAGAAACACAAATGTGGCGGCATTAAATCGGCTAGTGAGATCCCAGCTAAAAGGGAATGCTCACAAATACTTTTAACAAAAACAAAACCGCGTCCTGCGCACTAAATTAGATATCTACGGTCTTTTTTCACACAACGACCAGTGTTAAGCTGAAACATATTCAGGTGCATAGCCTGTCGGAACAGTAAAATATTCCGAATATAAATATACAAGCTTTATATGCATAATTTTATTCTGGTAGGTAAATGAATTAATGCATGCTGAGGTACCTATCCTATAAACATCATTTAATGATAAATACATTCATTTGTGCAAAGACCGTTTGGCGGCTCGCCATGATATGTTTGAGTGGTGCGACACATCTACCCCCGTGAAGTGTTGTTTCAGTGAGTTAACATTATATGGATAGAACTATGTCAAGTTCAAAGCAGACATCATCATCATATCATCGAAAGGTAGCTTGTTCTCGTCATGGAATAACTAGAAAAATTGCTCATTTGGCATTAAACAACACGTACTTACTCACAGAAAAGCTAGACTGTCGACCTCTAATTATATCGGGGAGCACTACATTTAACATTCTGTGATAGCGTTTGTCAGTAACTTACCAATTATAATGATGGATGGATTTCTTTGTGTACTATGCCCTCCGCCAGTAGAATTGAATGTCACTTCCGGAAAAATAGTTGTGTAACTGGACGTCGCATTCGTCAAGATAGTTGTGACTGAAATGTATGTTGTTTCCTTACCTAAAAGCACATTTTGAGTTATCTTTTGAAATTTTGTTCGGTATGCAAAAAAACACCTGATTTGTCCATTTGAACCATTTAACTATCAATCATTAGTGCAAGGTAGATGTTTTTACTTTCTATGCATTTTTTAATACAAACAAAGCTTCTAAACACCATCACCAGAAGCATCTGCCATTTATCAGGTAGGCCAATTTCTTCGGCTGTTTTTTTAAACCCAGCCCAACAATCCAAAGGTCACTGCACAAATGCCTATAAACCTACAAAGTCCAAATGGATTGGTTTCGTCATCACAACGATGTTCGATGTAATTCAGATATTTCAAAGCAATACAATACTTTATGTGCCTAATTCTGGAGGGCAACACTTTTCGTTGGACATATCAAATATTTACCTTCAATGACGACATCGTCTGTTACTCTAAGTGTAGTACCGACACTAATGCTATCGAATGGCGTGTTATCATCTTCGGATCTCTTCTGACGTGTACCCTAGATACAGTTACACCCATTACATCTCTTTTCTCTCTTCCGCATCCCTCTTCGCCGCTTGAACAAGTTGTCTACAACACGAAACAAAAAAATAGTTTACAACAATAATTTACGATTTTTAAATCTAAAAATTATTTGATTAATATATTTGTTTCTAATCCACTTTATTCTGCCAAAATTCTACGTTTTGTTTTCTTTGACGCGAGGAAAAATTATTAGCAATAACGAAAATAAAGAGACAAAAATTCATATTTGTGTCAAAGCATACCCTTGTACCCTTCTAGTTATCTGGACAATATTTTTGCTTCCACGCTAAAAATGTATATTTTCTTAAATTTGTGGCCAAAGATCCTAAAACTATTGAGGAAGCTGTCCAGGAAGTTATTGCATATATTGAGGCAACAAGTTATCCCAAAACTGAGGACATCTATTATAATGGTCGAAATAAACGTGTAAGACAAGTAAAGAGAAACACGACTGAAGAGCCAAGACAGACAGACAAAACAGGGAAATTAAATGGCCGGAAGCCTCCCGCGATTGTACCTCCAAAACCAGAGTACAGAAATGGGACCCATCAAGAATTTTTATCCGTTAGTAGAAATGAAATCCAACAGATATGACAAGAAATGTTTGAGAAATTGAATCGACAAGACACAAATTATGAAAGAAGGCAGAACTTTGGTAAAAATTATTCTGTTAACATAGACAGAAATAACAGAACTCCAAAGGCCAGTATGGGGGACAATAAATTTCCGCAACAAAGGAACTCTATGCTCTGCTATTATTGCGGCCAGCCAGGTCATTTTGCACGAAGTTGCTACAGTAACCCAAATAGACAACCCGATAGTTATAGGGCTAACAGACAATCAGACAGACCAGTTGAAGGACATGAGTCTAGACAGACACAAGAGTCCATGCCCAAGATATGGAAAGAAGATAGTCCAGTACAAAAATCCAATACAAATGTTTGTATTGCTCCTAGCCCCAACAGAGGTTCTTGTCATGCCCCAGGTTTTAGTTTAAACTAGATAGGGTCAACTCTGATGGCCGAGAGCAGACCCATTATTTTCAAGAAGGTCAAACATTGGAAATAGATGATGTACAGGCCCCAACTAGCAGCTCTAATTCGACAAATTTAGAAAATTGTGAATTTAGTGAAATTGAAAATGTACAATTTGATTCAATAGTGAAACCTTGTATTTCCCAGGTTGGGAAAGATATTACTTGTTCTAACCGTGACGACGGAACTGAACAAAAATTGCCTAGTTGTGATGTTATTGGACGTCAAGTTCTTAGAAGTGATGGAGTTTATGTCATGGGACAAGTTCAAGGATCGGAAATAAATGTTACTGTTGATACGGTTGCTGCTAGGACAGTGTTATCTAGACAGGCTTTTAGTAAAATTCCGGAGTCCAAGAAACCCTATTTGAAAAAGTCCAATACCCTAGCTAGTGCAGATGGTAAGCCCCTACAGGAGTTAGGGAAGGCCATTTTTGATATTCAGTTAGGAGACTTGAATTTTGATATTGAGTTAATAGTTGCAGATATTGAGGATGAAGCTTTATTAGGTCTTGATGTACTAATGAAGGCAGAATGGGGACCCGCTGATCTTAGATTAAGCGACGAAATTATGCTGCTAGGTGGTTCCTGTATCCACTGTACCCAAATTGGCCAACCTGAAAAAGTCAGAAAAGTACGTCTTGCTGATTATTATGAAATACCCCCTTCTTGTGAAATTTTAGTTGATGTTTTTGTTGACAGATATGACGATGACAGTCCAGATATTGTTTCTGATATATTATTAGAACCTGTGGAAGATTTTCTTCAAAAGTTTCCTGTTGTTATGGCCCCTACTTTGGTAGACATTAGTCAAGATGTTACTAATAAAGTACGTATCCTGAACCCTTTTAATAAGAAAGTTACAATATCACAAGACACAATCATAGGGGAAGCAGAAAAACTTGTAAATGAGCCCAAAATGTTAATAGAATTTGAAGATATGACAGAAATTAATAATTTCGATCAAGTGAGACATTTAAAAGCACAGGAAAAGAGTAACCCTGTTCAATGGGAAACTAATACTGGAATTATTAGGAATATTTCAAAGAAAGGAACAGCAGATGGAGGTAAAAGTGGAATAGTTCAACCACATTTGCAAGACTTGTTCCATAAATCGACAGAAGAATGTTCGCCTGAAGAAAGCCAAATTATGGCTGAACTTTTTCAAAAGTTCTCAAATACCTTCTCCAAAGATGAGATAGATCTTGGTCGAACAACATTAGTAGAACACCACATTGACACTGGAGATGCTAAACCTATAAAACAGCCTCCTCGTAGGGTGTCCATGGCTTATGCCAATGAAGAAAAGAATCTTATTGATAAGATGCAGAAACAGGGGATTATTCAAACGTCCACCTCTCCATGGTCCAGTCCTTTATTATTAGTAATGAAGAAGAATGGGACAGTTAGACCATGTGTAGATTACAGAAAACTTAATTCTGTAACCAAGAAAGATGCTTTTCCCCTGCCCAGAATTCAGGATTGTTTGGATACTGTCTCAGGAGCCGTTCTATTTAGTACGTTTGATTTAACTAGTAGTTTTCACCAAATTCCTGTTTCCACTAAAGATGTTCCAAAAACAGCCTTTGTCACCAAGTATGGTTTATATGAATATCTTACACTCCCAATGGGTATGTGTAACGGACCCCCAACTTGTCAACGCTTAATGGAATTAGTCCTTAATGGATTACAATGGCAGATTTGTCTGATCTATTTGGATGACATAATAGTTTTTGGTTCAAATTTTTCTGAACATATTCAGAGGATTGAGACGGTTCTTCAGAGGATTTCTGATGCTGGTCTTAAGTTGAAACCTGAGAAATGCCACCTGTTAAAATCTGAAGTCGCCTTTTTGGGCCATGTTGTTTCGCAAAAAGGAATCGGACCAAATCCTAATAATGTTGCCAAAATACTTTCTTGGCCAATCCCTACAAATGTGTCAGAAGTACGCCAAATATTGGGCTTAGGAAGTTATTACCGCCGTTTTATAAGGGATGTTTCTCTGTTGGTGAAACCCTTAACAGAACTGACTAAGAAATCAAATAAATTTCTGTGGTCAGATTCTTGTCAACAAGCTTTTGATAAGTTAAAACAAGCATTTGTAAGTCCTGAACTAATGGCATATCCTAGAGATACAGGAGATTTTATACTTGATACTGATGCCTGTGACACAGCTATTGGTGCTGTATTGAGTCAAATTCAAGACGGACACCTTAGAGTAATTGCCTATGGTAGTCGTACCCTTAACCGAGCAGAAGGAAATTACTGCATCACGGATAAGGAGTTGTTAGCTGTCCGTTATTTTATTGAATATTATCGACAGTATTTGTTAGGTAGAACATTTACTGTCAGGACAGATCACCAAGCATTGATCTGGCTTTTTAGTTTAAAAGAGCCAAAAGGAAGGATTGCACGGTGGGTTGAAATCCTATCCGCCTTTGACTTTACTGTCGAGTATCGTCCTGGTAACAAACATGGTAATGCAGATGCAATGTCAAGATGTCTAAACCCTAGAGAATGTGACTGTCCACAAACTGACAATTTAGAATATTTAAAATGTGGCCCTTGCGCCAAATGTATGCAAAGAGCAGAGAATATGTCAAGTTCATTACCATGTTATAATGTTCAAGATTCGAATGAAAAAGAATCTGACCTTGTTAATATAGTCAAGACTAGAAATCAGAAAAAAAAAGACAACTGGACCATTTGGCCAGCTGGATATACTCGGATGAATTTGCAGTCTATGCAAGAAAAAGACGAAGACATAGGACCCATTCGTCAATGGAAGAAACAAGAGACTAGACCAGACGGAAAGGAAATAGAAACAAACAGCCCAGCTACCAGACATTATTGGTTTTTATGGGGATCTCTAAAAATAATAGACGGTCTTTTGTATAAAGAATTTCATAAACATGACGACACAGGTCATTACTACCAGTTATTGACCCCTAGAAAGATGAAGGAAGATGTCCTAAAACAGATGCATAATTCTATTGTATCTGGGCATTTAGGGAATAAGAAAACCAAGGAAAAATTAAAACAGAGATTTTATTGGTTCGAAATGCGAGAAGACATTCGCATTTGGACCAGTAAGTGTGAGATCTGTGCATCTATTAAACCCCCACAGAAGACATCCAAGGCTCCACTTGGGAGTATGCCAACTGGTGCACCATGGGATCGTCTTGCTACAGATATATTAGGTCCACTTCCTGTTACACCTAGAGGGAACAGATATATACTCGGTGTCACAGATTACTTTACTAAATGGATAGAAGTCTTTACAGTGCCCAACCAAACAGCTGAAACATGTGCTAATGTCATTTTGAATGAAGTTATTTGTCGATATGGTTGTCCCTTGTCAATACACTCAGACCATGGACGCAATTTTGAAAGCGATATATTCCAAGAATTATGTCAACTTTTGGAGATAAGAAAGACCAGAACCAGTCCCAGAAATCCTAAAGGCAATGGACAGATTGAACGTTTCAATCGCAGCCTGTTGTCCATAATTAAATCATTCTTAAGAGGTGAACAGACTGGGTGGGACTTGAATCTTGAATGTTTGGATGGTGCTTATAGGGCTACACCACACGAGTCCACTGGACTGACACCAAATCTTCTACTGCTTGGCAGAGAAGTGAGATTACCTATACAAGTTATCAAAGGAGGTGCTCCTTTGAACGGAGAAAGTGACATTCCCATGAATTGGGGTGGACATGCACTACAAATCAGGGAAAGACTACAGAAAGCCCATGAAGTTGCCCGACGGAATTTGTCTATAAGTGCAAAACGCAGAAAAGATTTTTATAATAATAAAGTAAATTTTACACCATATCATGTATATGATAAGGTTTGGTATCTAGACGAGATGCGACGTCAAGGAATTAGTCCCAAGTTACAACCCATGTATATTGGACCATGTTTAATTACAAAGAAAATGAATGACATTAACTATCAAATACATGTTAATGGTCTTGGAAACACAAAAGTGGTCAACCATGACAAACTTAAACCATACCTCGCTGATAGTACCCCAAAATGGATTGAGAAATTACTGAAAAATAAGCCATAAATGAATTATTGCATAAATGTGTTTTCCTTTTGTGAAAATTTATATCAGTACTGTACTTAAATCTTGTACCCAGTAGAAATATTGCCCAGCAGCCACAGGTGTTCAATCAATTTACTTATGTAAAATAAAATATATATACATGATATATGACAAATATACTTACCATAGTATCATCTATATTTTCCAGATATGGATAAAATAGTAAAGCCTGATAGAGGTAGGGTGTACCAGTGCACCATATGTGACTTCCTGGGAGAGAGGAAAACAGCATTAAAACACTTTAGAACCAAGCATGTCACCGCTCACGAAGAACAATATCATTGTAATATTTGCAGCTTCCATAGCCATGATTTTCAATTAATAAAGAGGCATGGTTCCTTTTACAAGCCTCACAATGCACTCAAAGAGGAATTTATGAAAGATGGTAATTATTTAGGGTCTGATGACCAACATATTATAGAAAATGAAAACTTCAGGAAAGTTGATCCTGAGAGAGATCTGAAACGCTGGGAGGCAGCTGAATCCAATGCTCATTGGTTTTCTAAGTGTAAGAAGTCAACTGCCGTGGTTGCTTCTTCCACACTGAGGCTAATTCAACCTGTGGTTCCGGTTGTAAATATTTCTACTACACCAGTGTCCACTACATTTCAGATGTTCCTCCTACTGTTTCCTACTCTCCGCCTAGGATTGTTTTGGATAACATTGCTGATCAACTTATTGCTTTATCTGAAGATGTTACGCCTTCACTGCCAGAACCTCTACGTTCACCTCCATATATTACTCCAAGACCTGTGCTTCCTGATATTCCCATTCCTCCGCCTGACAATGACATAGAACTGGATCTGCGCCACCAACTTTTGGAAACGTCCGAAAATTTTGATTTACCACAAACTACCCTACATCAGTTTTAGAAGTGCTTATTAAAGTTGGACAGAAAACAAATAATTATCTCAAGGAAATTTCGAATCAGCTAAAACGCAACCATGATCAAATGGAGAAAATAGAAATTGCAGTCCGCCGTAGTTATTCTCATCAAAATGTCCGTCCCGTTTACAACCACAACAGATACATTCCACCACGTTCACCAATCCGTAATAGACCACCATTTAATCCTTTTAACAGACCGTTGAAACGTAAATTTATTCAGGAAAAGTCTGTGTCACCTGTAAAAAAAGTAAAGTCTAATATAACCAAGAAATCCAGGAAGTGAACATTTTATGGACAATTTCCATTTTTATTATTAATTGTATTGTTAATATTGTTATTACTTACAATTAGTTTTGGTGCACTTAACATTAACTGACTGTGTTGTCCAGTCAAGTAATTTTGTAGTATTATGTACATCTAGTGCTATCATATTTTTATTGGTTATAGGGAATCCTTGGCCCTATATCCTGAATCCTGTATTTTATTTATTTAAGTACACCATACCATGGTTATAATTTATGAGTATGAGGCATTAAAAAAAATGTAAATACTAAAATTGGGTGGATTTAATGAATTTACTACAGAAATCTGATTACATACAGGTCATCAGAAATTATGAAGATGTCTTGTGTATGAACATTATCCGAAATTATGAACATGTTTTGTGTATGAACATTATCCGAAATTATGAAGATGTCTTGTGTATGAACATTATCCGAAATTAGGAAGATGTCTTGTGTACGAACATTATCCGGAATTATGAAATCGTCTAGTTTACGAACATTATCCGAATACATGAAGAGATCTTGTGTGCGAACATCACCAGAATTTATGGACAGTACATTGCTAGGATTCAGTGACATTTGTGTTATGAACATTCTATAATTATAGACAATAATTGTAAAATTTTATTGAAATTTATTTAGTAGTAAATTATAATATTTCCTATAATTTACTGGTATAGACAGGTAAACTTGTATATGTTATATTTAAATTTTGCAGGTAATTTAACTGTCTGTCCAGTATAAAATTACCATTTCTGGTGCTACGTACCATCTAGTGCCAAGTTATTTGATATCTATTGTTAGATGGTGATAATTGTCAGTTATTGTTTCAAATTTAACGAGGTATAAGGAATCCTTGGCCTTATATCTTAATTACAGTTGTAATTGATATATTTTCAAATGGGAATGTATCAGTGCGAGACATTATGAAAATATAAGCACTGAGCCCGAGTAGTTTTAAATTTTTTGTATTTAGAAGTAACATTTGAGAGTTACTTCCCTTGTATTTTACAATCTAGTGATTGTATGAGAAGTGTGCTTCGATTTTCTTGATCTGTGTTTAACGTTCAAGTATTTTTGAGAATACCATGTAAACATAAATTGAATGTTGGACAAAAGATTTTGTTTTGTGAAAGAAATGTTCAAATTATTGTCAGTAAATATCTTACCATTTTTATTTTTGCTGCTTAAACTTCTTCAGGAATAATTGTTGAGTTCTTGCCTGAAATAATTAAATAGAAAAACAATTTGCATAATTAAGATAAAAATGAAAAGTAACTGATTTTTACATTTTAATTCTTGTGATGAAATGGATAATTTTGAGTGAATAAGCAAGCAAATTAATAAGATAGGTCAATGAGAATTATTGTATGATTGGAAGGTGCAAACAAGCCCTAATGTGTTCAAAAATTTATTTGTTACCTTATTTTACTAGTTATTGTTGTTAATTTGTTACTGCCTAAAAATTGAGTATAATATTTTTTATTAGAAGAGTTTTCGTGAGGACACTCAAAACTTAAGTGAGGGCAAATTTAAAGAATCGAAAATTTGTTAACTGGGCCTACCACGTGTTATTTTTGATTGACCTTCTGGTCAAAGCTTTGGCGATTTAATTTCACCTTTGGACATGTCATCTATTTTTATCAACTTTGGCAGTTTTCCGAAGTCCTCACCTAATTGTTCTAATCAAAACGTTTTCCTGGTGTTCAATCATATTAATTAGCGTTATTTTACGCTGGGTTATTAGAGTCTGCCACTCTTCGACATCGAGTTTCGCCATGTTGTTGTGTTATGCAAATTATTTAACACTTGTGTGTGACCTTGTGTATCTCGGTCAATCAATATCATTTCGGCGCTTGATGTCTGGAGTCATTGGAAATGATTTTATGTGTGTAAGAATATGCAAGGCTTGTGACAGAAAATAAACTTATTTATTGAATTAAAAAGTTTGAGATTTTCATTGAAATATGAAGCTAAATGATTTTTGTATTCCGTAAAGATGTTATTTTATTGACATTCCACTTTTGTTTATTTTTATTCGCTTCATCGGGGATTACTTTTTGGTCCATTAGAGTTACGTTTCTGCATTCTCCGATAGTTTCCCCGACAAATCCCCACATCCCCGATCGTTGATAGGTCATTCCCGATTGTTGTTAGGACAATACCGATATGTCATCGGGACTGGCTCATATATAAAGGATTTTCTCCGCGTTCTAGGGTTCTGTTCCACCCTCAGTTTACAAAGGTTCCGCCTGTCAGTTATTTCAATTTTACGTTCCTGCCAGTTATCTACCAGTTGGTTTTGCCAGTTGAGTGCTACCTGTGGATTCTACCAGTATACCCGAGACTTGGTTAGTTTCTAGATTCAGAGTGCATACTCATTATTTGAATCAATTCACAATTCTTTAGAATTTGCCATTTTCAACAGACTAATGTTATCTTAGTCTTGTTGCTAAATTATTTGTTAGGTTTTCAACACTATTGGACTTTATCAACTGAACTTAAGTTGTCTTGGTTCAGTTGCCAAATTTCATTCATTTTAAGTATTTTCCTGACTTTTCTGGGCCATGTTAGTTCAAGCTCAGGTCAGAGTTTAGAATTTGCCATTTTCAACAGACTAATGTTATCTTAGTCTTGTTGCTAAATTATTTGTTAGGTTTTCAACACTATTGGACTTTATCAACTGAACTTAAGTTGTCTTGGTTCAGTTGCCAAATTTCATTCATTTTAAGTATTTTCCTGACTTTTCTGGGCCATGTTAGTTCAAGCTCAGGTCAGAGTTTATCTGGTATACTGAATATTTTTATTTAGTCAGATAGTATTTTTTGCATTTGTGTTAAGGAATCCCTTTTGCTATGTTATCCATTAATAAAGTATATGCCCTTCCCATCCCCCTCCTCTTATTCACGTTGTAGGAGATAGGACCTTATAGAACTGGACATTAGGAATCGGGATTTACTGTGATTTCCTGTAAATCCTAGTAAAGTTATTCATTTTTCATTTGCTTGTTTAGGACCCTACGATGACATAGATTTCATGTCTTTGTAGAGAAATAGTTTTCATTTCTTTAGATAGGCTATAGGAATAGGGATTAGGTGCAAATAAAATAGATAAAAGTAGGTAACAAACATTTTCTGGGTTCCTGTGATTTCCAGTATTTTTAATAAATATTCCATTTAATACAATTAAAACAATTGTGTTAGTGAACATACATGTGTTAGTTAACAATAGTAAACAATAATTAGTGTTAGTAACAATGGTTGAACACCGTGGCAAAACAAATACCCAAAGTTATAGAAAACAAATAGTATTTAACCTCAGAATATTGAATAATTAAAATCTGTTGTAAATTGATGTGAAACAAATTGAATTGTGAAGAAATTGACATGACAAAAGTAATAAAATATTTGCTCACATTATTATCTTCATTCTTTAACAGATATCTCCAATATTGCTTGACCTGTTGTTGATTATTCTGGTTTAGTTCCTGTTCTCGTGAGAGAGTCTGTGTTACCAATATCCTCCAAATCTCACTTCTCAAGTGACGTTGAATGTGCAAATTAACCATAATTGTTGGAGTGTTTATCCTCCATCTTGGTTATCTATTCCGTTGAACGGGCAAGAGAAGCCGTGTATATACATCACACAGACTTGATCGTGAGAATAGTTTTATTTCCCCTCAGCCCTTTATTTTGTGTTGTGTTTGATATTCTGTGCAGAGTTAATTAATCTTTTGGCAGATTATCTTCCCCTGTTAGATGCCCAATTATTAATACATGTTTTTGTAATGGTAAACTTTATTCACATGATTTAAACTGAGTGTCAAGCACAAATCAATTTCAACAAACTTCAGGGTTAGTTGTCTAATCTTGTTCATTTCACTGTGATTATTGTCACTAATGTTCCTCCTTGTTTGGTCTCGGAAGGTCAAAAGAACATAAGACAGAGAAAGATACATTACATAAATTTGACATCCTGGAATAAGAACGTCTTTCCCATTTTGCTCAGTATTCACCAACCCTAGCACGTTACAATACCTTAACATTATTAGTTTTAATAATTCACACCCTTCAAGATGATGTAATGTTTAGATTTTATGACAAAAACATAAAGTCTAAGCAAAAACCTTATTACATAACTGCTCAAGATATTTTCAGAGAAAATAATTTTAATCCTGACAATATATATTCATATTGTGAGTGTCCAATACTCCCATGGCATTTACAAAAACCCATTGTCCAAACCCAATTGCATAATATTATTACTAAAAAGGACCTCCCTCACTTCATAAAAAGTGAGGGGGATATCCTTATAGATACTCAGTATCAAAACTTTTAAAAAATATATACAGATGGATCAAAAGATCCTCAAAATAATACAAATGGTTGTGCATTTGTTATTCCAGAATTAAAGGTTATAATAAAGGTTATAAATTGCAATCTCATATGTCTATTTTTATGAGTGAACTTACTGCCATATATCTAGCTCTAAACTGGATACAAGATTTTAAACCGCTGAACACTGTAATTTTGGTAGATTCACTTTCAGCTCTACAGGCAATCAAAGGTTCTATATACAAAGTAATTTCTTTTTATTATTTACGATATATACAATATTATTACATCTCTAAATAAGATTGGTGTTAACGTTACTTTAGAGTGGATACCCAGTCATGTTGGTATACTGGGGAAATGAATTAGCAGACAAAGAAGCTAAATTCTCTAAGTTTAAACAATGTATATGTATTTAATCCTCTATATAAAGAGGACATTAAGACAGTCAGTAGAACATTTCTGAAAAATATGTGGCAAAAAAAAATGGGAAAACAACTCAAAAGGAAGGAATTTGGATTATATTAATAAAACAGTTAACTTCTCAATCACAGCACCCAAACTATATAGATATAATGAAATATTATTTTTCAGGTTACGGACAGGTTACATTAAACTCAATAGGTATCTAAATAAAATAGGATTTACAACATCAAATTTATGTGACACTTGTCAACAGGAAGAAACAGTAGAACACTTTCTCTTACACTGCAAACAATATAATGTATACAGACGAAATATGATTGATCACCTACTACAATTGGGTGTCACTGATTTCAAACTAACTAAATTGTTATCAGGCAATAATTTTCAACCTGTTGTTGACTATATTAATGCAACTAATAGATTTTAATTATATTTTCAGCTGAGAGCTGTACACAATATCCTCTATACCATAGAGACTTGTGACCTTTGTCAAAGCATTAATTAAATTTTATATACTGCATATATCTTTTGTTCTCTTTTCAGGGAACTGATATCCTGAATATGATGATGTTCCCTTTCCGCTGATCTACTCAGGATCCAAATACATTCCGAGTGGATTTAGGATGCTCTTTCCACTACCCGTATGTGCTTTGGAAGGAGGTTTGTTCTTTCGGACAAGAGGAGAAGGATATGTGATAAATTATATTTTTCATTTTTTTTCACAGATGTCACTAGTTTATTTTAATTATAAATTTTTGATATTTATAAAAATATCATTTTAAATTATTAATATATATGGTCTATGTTAGCCATATTATAAATAACTTCTCTGTTAATTTTACCTTTTAAATAAATAAAGTTAATTAACTTAATTCAAGGTATATACAGATTATTAGGTAATAGCCATGTGGCTATAGTTAAGCTCTATGACATAGAGCAATGAAAGTTATATAAAACTCTCTTCTTTTTTTCTCTCTGTCATAATATTGTTCATTTAAAAAAAAAATATTCATACTCCTCTAATTTTCATACATTTCTACTATAGTTCAATCATAAGTACCGTATTTAGGGTTGTATAATGCGCATTGGCCTTGAAAATCTCCAGAAAAAAACTAGTTCGTGTCTATAATGCGCATGGACTTCTAAAAAAATCGCCGTCGGAAATGTAAGAATTAAATATCAATCGTATATATTTTTCAGTCCTTTGAGCATGTTTCATTTGCTGGGAGAAATTAAGAACCATTTATCTCTTTTCATATTCAATAAAGTTGCAAAATATTAAATGTGTTGAGTTTTATTGGCGGACTTGTAATTTCCCGGTCTGGGAAAGAGTGAAACACATTGTTCCTGTTTATAATGCGCACCCCTCCTACAAATTAAAGAATCTGGGCAAAATCCTGCGCATTATACAACCCTAAATATGGTACATTGGTGTAACCAAATTTTCTAAATGATAATTGTTTATTTCTTTAAATTCTGTTACTCTAATGAATTAATACATACATCATACATGATATAAAGAGTAAATTAAGTATTGACCTGTGACACTTCCTGGTACATACTATGGTAAATTATTACTATCAAATGTGATAACACGAGTTTGTAAAAATGTTATTTACTGTATTATTCCATAGCTGTATACCTAATTATATATTACTAACCTTATATAGTTCATGGAATGATACAATTCTTTTTTAGTCTCAGCATGGTCATGATGTTATCATATCTCATAGTCAATATCAAACACGTGCTCTCACCACGAGGTATATCGTGGGAGAATGGCGTACATTTTTTTTATATTTTTCTTTTCTAGTTACGAAACTGGGATTATGTATAATAACTCCTGGTAATTTACCTTGGTATGTAAGGGCTTGACATCTGTATATCTCAAAACGAAAGGTAATCGCATGCATATTAAACTGCCATGTAGATGTTTGGGATCATTGTTGGCAGACGGCCAGTGTGGGCATGCGGAGACAATGCTAGTTTCCGTTTATCTACACTGAACGAAGGGCAACAACCCAAACATCAATTGGTAATTACTCTGAAAAAACTGTAGGAAACGATCAAACACTTCTGAATGTTGAAGTTGAATGTTCGGTATCTGATGGAAAGTCAATCAATCCTGTAATTGTAAATTTATCAAACGACCTGTCAGTATGTGTTGAATTAGGGATAAAATATGTAAAATTTTGAGACCTGAAATTCCTTCATGTTCAACTTCCAAAAAGAATGCTTTTACGTTACTGATGTCTTCTGCAAAAACTATGAAACTTCCTGACAAAATTACTTCAGATGATAAATTAATGGCCCATCAAAGATTATATAATGATGTAATTGATGTTCTTGAAGAAGAAGGTCTGAAATGGGTTGTTGACTGATTTTGTCTGTTTATATAATTATGAGTTTTGACTTTCCCTTTGTAAGATTGTTCAGAGTTCGGTAATTTTGTTATTACCCTTATTTAAGTTGTTCAAAAATTAGAAAAAATGTTACTTTGAAAATAATTTTTAAGAAGTTTACATGTTTTTAAATGGTTTATAAATATTTAATTTGTGAAAAATACTGTTAACAAGGTAACATTCAGTTTACTTTGCTAATGCAATGGCATGCTTGTTTTATATAATTTTATGAATTTACATTTGTTAGGTTACATTGCCGAGCACGTTAGGGGGACGAAACTGGGGGACAGTGTCAGAAAGATGCTGAGAGTGCTTGGCAACAACCTTTAGTCGGGTTATAGCTTGAAAGGAAAAAAGACCAAAAAAGCATTTAACAGTCTGCCCATTTCAGTCTTTAAATATATTATTTTTTTGTCATGTACAAGATGACGTAATATAGCAGTTTCTTTCAAACTATAACAATGTACAGTAGGGAGGGAGGGTGGCATTTAAGCCCTCCACTGAGTCTATGACTCATAGAATCCCCATCAAACTTCAACTTAACCAAGGTAAGTCTCGTTTAATCTTGGGAAATCTATTACGTCATCTCACTTCCGGTCTTAAATGAGACTTCAAAGCTTCATGACAAAAACCTTTCCCCAAATTAATCCAAGTAAAGTATAAAACTTCACTTACTATTAGTTCTTTTTAAAGATGCCTTCTACAAACTTGTCTTCTGTCAGAATCTGTTTGCAGTAAAACTTTGCAAATGTTTTCACATTACTCCAACCTGCTGCTTTTCCAAGTATATTGTCTATTGGAACGGAATTCAACTTTGCTTTAGAAGTTGTAGCTGAACGTTCACTATGAGCTCCAAACTGACCTACATCAATCCCTGCTCGTGATAAGATTACTTTTATCCATCTAGCTATAGTGTCTTTAGATATCTCCTGATGTGGCTTCATATAACTATAATAGTAATTTACATTTCGTTCCTCTAAAAAGAGAGGACCTTTTAAGGTACTCTTTGATAACAGTGCATATACATAAACGTCGATCTGGCGGATAAGCCTTCATATGTAAAAATGTTTTCTTAAAACCAGGACGACTTTGTTTAATTAAACCATCGTATTGAAACACAAATTCTGAACTCAACTTTTTTACACTATGTACACCAAGTTGATGAATTGACTGAGTTCTTGCAGCACCAGTTATAGCAATTAACATGCACATTCTTTGCCATATACAGACATGTTGTTTGGTGATGTTTTTAAATCTGTCCGAGATATTGACAATATATTAGGATCTCGTATTAGTAGAAGGGGTTTTAGAGGTAGTCACCGAGGCGGATTTAGAGGTGGCTTGTCAATGCTAGTCCGAGATTCCTCTGCCGTCCGACTTGCTATAGCCGTGGGACGTCAGAGAACTCTACATACGGAAAACTGCGGATTTGCCTCTTGGTCGGCACATTTCCACGTTTCGTGGCTATCGGATTTTATTTTCTATCAGAAACCCTTATATAAATCGCTTCACCAATCATTTTTCTATTCATTCATAACCATCTTACCCTCAGAAAGTGGTGTTATACTCCATTACAGCACGATTTTGCCTTAGATCCTATTATTCCGCCATTTGAATTCCATTTTCGAATCTACAAACGTGATCTCGCGATACTAACTGAATGATGACAGCAACGCATTGCATGATGGGAGCTAATTAATGCAGAGTCCCAAATTATTTGGAGCATTATTTGCATACGTAAACAACATTCAAATCACATGGAAGACGATACATTTACGCGTATTCTGCAGGACTAATAGGTTCTTACACACGTTCTTGGGAAAGACCGGGCGATCTTCCACGAGTGATAGAAATTGTATGCCTTTTCGCGAGTGGCGAAACGAGCGAAAAGACACAAACATTTCTATCACGAGTGGAAGATCACCCGGGCTTTCCTAACAACGCATGTAAAGTACCTATTTCTTCCGTAAGCCAACAACGTTCACTATCGCAAACTCCTAGAGACCCCCGCCATTGATCAGTAACTAATTTGCATAAATTATCAGATCAATAATCATTGAGCATTATGAAATACACATCACATAAAATTGACTTTTGTGACACCGACTTATTATAATAAACTAAGTAGCTTTCTACTGATATAAAATTTGAGCTTTTCTCACTAGCATTTTATTGAAAGTACAGTATTTTCCTTCATGAGACATGAAATATGACGTGACACATATTTTGACGTCATTGAAGAATGACGCCAAAGGACATCTAGAAATATGAAAAAATGAAAATAAAAGACACAAATATATTTAATACGGTTGGAGTCTGTATTTGAAAACAAAAACAATGGTTAAATCCGTAATATATCTGTTATTCGGCTATCAGACAGGGCATATAATGTGACATTCCCGGCTTAGGATATATATCTAAACGATTTTTTTCTTGTCAGAGGCGTTCTGATTGGATGTCATAACGAGTAAAGACGAGTGCACGTGAACTCGTCTTACCTCGGTCGTCTTCACCCGAAAACGGCCATTTACGGAAAACAGTTCCATCTACAGATCAAAGCAGAGCAGAAGGAAATAATACAGAATGTGTTGGAAAGAAAAGATTCAATGGCAGAGTGTTACCAACGGGCTTCTGAAAGAGCATGTGTTACGTCCCCACTTTTTGGATAAGGTACTACATCATATTTTTTTTTCTCATGGTTATCTGTAATTCACTATTGTTGTTAAAATTATTACCAATCAATATAATCAACTGTATTAAATTTTATGTTAATTGTTCTGCCTTAACAGGCGCATATGATTGGCAATAAAAATATGTGTTTGTTTGTTTATATGCAAATCATCTCCCATGATACATTGCAGTAATCGTAGTTTTCTTGAAGTCACGTGACAAATGTTCCAAAATGGATGTAAAATGACGAAATCATAGGGTCGAAGGGAAAATCGTGCTGTAATGGAGTGTAACACCACTTTCTGAGGGCAAGATGGTTACGAATGAATAGAAAAATGATTGGTGAAGCGATTTATATAAGGGTTTCTGATAGAAAATAAAATCAAATAGCCACGAAACGTGGAAATGTGCTGACCCAGAGTTGGAGGGCAAATCCGCTGTTTTCCGTATGTAGAGCTCTCTGACGTCCGACGGTTACAGCAAGTCGAAAAAAGTCGTCGGACGGCAGAGGAATCTCGGACTAGTCTATACCAATGTATTCAGTTTAACCATTAGTATTTGTTTAATCTTTTTCCTGCTGAATTGATTTTGCCACTCAATATTTGAAACTTTTACAGAAATGATGCTTAAATCATGAATTATGTTACATTTAAAAAAAAGTCTGCAATGAAATGTTAAGAAAACCCATAAAGACAATTACAATGTTGATATTTCAGTAAATTAATGTAGCAGTTAATTGTGGAAGTGATACTTTAAAGTGAAAAAAGGTATTTTAAAGATGTAATGTAATTTATTATGTTTTAGAGACCTCAAGAACCTGGCCCAGAGGCAGAAGATAATTAGGACCTTTAATCTTATTGTGCCAACTTCTCCTACTGAACAATGATCTTGTGGTGAAAATAGAATATGATTGTACCAGATCCATACTATGCTGTGATTGTAGGGTATTAATTCCCTTTACTTGTACATATGTATATATAAAGAGAACTTCTAAATATTATACATTGTATGTTATTCAGGATCTTCACAGGGGATATGGGCTCATATTCCCTGAGCCGCAGGAACTTTAAAGTTCCCCTCCTTTGATAACATTCACGAGTATTGTAATTACCTATACGTGTAAATATTATTTAATCCAGCACTTGAATATTAAAGTGTGTAATTTTTTGGACCTAAACCCACTTGTAAGCATGCCTTGTGAAAACAAAACATTATTTTTCTTTAAAAAAATATGATCTCGGTTATTATGAACAAGCCCCACTAGTTTAAATGGTATCGTATATAGTAGACCACTAGCAACAATTATTTTTATTTTTGAAAATAAATTTGACGATACTATGCTATGATCAACATACCAAGTTTATAAAAATAGCAAAATCTGGAGGAAAATTGAAATTTGTGTTTGAATCTGCAGAGTGAAAGAAACATAATATTATTGTTGTACATTGGCGTTTATCATACATCTACACCCCGTGTCACAATTTTAAATCATCATTTTAACTCCTTGATAAGTTTTAACATATTTTTGTTATATTTTTACACTTTTGATATTTTTAAGTGTTAGGGTCTTGCCCAGGGTCCGCCATTTTTTCCCGAGATTGCGAGAAAGAGCGGCAAACTCCAACTGTTTCTATTAATCACCAGAATATAAACTAACATCAAAGCTTATGTCGCAAATTAAAATCACGAATAGTATATTTAACATTTTCCTTGGTGATGCAAGAGGGAAGACTCAGAAAAAGAAGGCCATTCTGATAACTGACAGCACAGGTTTTTCCCTTCAACAAGTATCCACCGAGAAGTTTATTGACCTTTTGATTATCTCTGAATCAAAACGCAGTATATATGATACAAGTTTTATATGGAAAGCATTGAAATCAAACCTTGTTAAAAAGGACAAAGCCATTATTTTCATCTGGCTGGCCACATGTGATCTTACAACAAAAACCGGAAAGTACATAGAACTGACACATAATACCAGCAGATATCACAACAAAATTGACGCTATTGCTTCCAAGCTTTCAACCATCAAAGCACAAATACAAACACAGTAGCGTAATCATCTTTGGAGTGCCCACCATATAGTATTGAACATTATAACAAATACCAAGGTCACGAAAAAGCCTCAAAATTCAGAAGTCAAACATTACTGTTGGAAAACCAAATTTTCTATTTAAATAGGCAAATTAAAAAAAATCAATCACGAAAAATTCAAAGTCTGCATTAAAATCATGATTAAAAAACATTTATTAAAGACCAAAGTTGATGAAAACAACAACACAGTGGTGCAAACCAATGCCACCAAGAAGTCAAATTCCAAAACTTCACCAAACTTCACCAGTGACATCTTACGGCAAGCAAAGCAACAGGGACAAAGAACTCGGTACTAGATCGATTATAAGAATCTATATGACGGTTTGCACCCAGATTCCCTTATTGCAAAGCTCTGGTTGAGACGAATTTGCCAGCGAGTTGTCAGTCTTTGCTACTAAATAGCAGCATATGTATTACTATTTTAAGCCCTATAAGCAAGGTCTTAGCTTGCCATTCTATAATACAGTAAAGTGATTACTTCATTCTAATAGATCATAGTAGAGGTTCAGTTTGCTGTCAGGAGAAAATTTATATAAAATCAAAAGATATGATCTACTAGTTATCGTTACTATATGCATAAAGTCGAAGAACCTTGAGCAACCTGGCATTAAAGAAGGATATACCTCACGTCACGTCACACTATTTAAAATAAAAAAGTTGGCAAGGTCACATCTTGCATATTGTACATTTTATCTTTAAATCTGAAATCATATTTCAGCATAATATCCGTTACATAGCAAGGTTAGTGTTTGCGTGTTAATATAAAGCCATTCAGCATAGATAGGAACTCAGTAAAGGCAAAGTGATATTCTTTTTTTTGTTTTTTTTGTTTTGTATTTTTTTGTGTGTAAATTTTCATATTTTTTTTACAGACAACACATTCATCACATCACATGCACAGAACAATACAAACATATTACAAGTGTAAATGACAGTTATTGCTATTTGTGTGCTCAGCAATTGGAATTGTAATTACCGCCCTATTCCCAATAAACCATTATTTATTTATAAATATATAAATTAATCTAAAAATTAAGTTTACAATGATAAGAATGATTAAACTGTTACAAATAGTTTATATAATTTGTTTCTGCTAAGGGTATAGAACAGCAATAACAATGCTAAATTACAGTAATTTCAGCCACCTATCCTCATGGTCTTTCAACTTATCCTTAAAGATTGAATTTGATCTCTCCATTTTCTCCCTACTTTTTAATTTTGCTTTAAGTACTTCTATTGTTGGCAAAATTATTTGACCACTTACAGCAATGGATATAATATTTTGTGAATAGCATCACAAATTCGATGATCTCGAATGGATATTCATTGACATTTGTAATAAACACTATATTTGCCATATTTAACTCAATAGGAATGTCAAAAATTTCTTCTAACCATGTTTTTACCCGATTCCAAAACAGTTTTACTACAGGGCAAAGCCAGATATAATGAAGAATTGAGTCAGTGTCGTTTTTACAAAAGTTACAAAGGTCCGAGTTCTTTATCCCAATTTTAACCAAGAATGTGTTTGTCGATAAAGTTCTATGAAGAAGTTTGTACTGGAAATTTTTTAGTTTCGAATCATTTGTGACAAGATATAAATTACGGAAGACGTCACTGATATTAATATCTGTCTCCATATCTGATTTCCACTTAGAAATGCCTTTTATTGAATCAACTTCTAAATTTTCCAGTGGGCTAAGTTTGTTATATATTTCCTTTGATAAGCTCTTGGAATTCAGAATTGTGTTAATTAAATGGCTTCTATATTCTGCATTTGTTATGTTGGTTACATTCTTACTTTTAATCATGGATATTAGACTAAAGTACTTCAAAAAGTTAAGTTTGCAATTAAGCTGATTTTTTAATTCATCATAAGTTTTAAATTTATTTTCTTCATCTAAGATATCTTTGATAAATATGATATTATTATCAAACAATTCTTTGTAAAAAAGTGTTTTTCCTTCAATTTTTAGAGATGAGTTATACCAAATAATACTGTCAACAATAAGAGGTATCTTTTCTTTTGTTTTTAATTCAAAGAAAAATTTCAACAAATCTGTCCAAAATATATCTTTCATTGTTATGTTGTCAATATCAGAGGTATTTAGATCACAATTAAAAATAAAATTTTGATTAAATATGTGATATCGCAATTTTATAATATCCTTCCAAGAGCTTTCAAATGAACTATCCAACAGCTTTTTGACCCACTGAAATTTTACAGATTTGCTGTAAGTATATATATCGGTGATGTTTAAACCTCCTTGATTTGCCTTTTGCAGAATTACTTCCCTCTTTATTTTTGGCGGTTTATTATCCCACAGAAAATTGAAAATTAAGCTATCAATATCTTTAAGGTAGTTTTGTCCTGGATTTGGTAATACAGATAAGAGATATGTTAGCTGTGGTACAATTAAACTTTTTATAATTGTTACCTTTCCAAATAAAGTCAAGCTTCTTTTACTCCACGACTGAATGATATTTTTTATTTTTACCTTTTTTTCATCATAATTTAACTTTATCAAGTCTTCATATTTCCCATTTGTTGGTATAGTGATTCCCAATATTTTCATTTTATCAACTGTAATTTTCATACCTGGTGAGAAATTATGTGTGTAAATTTCCATTCGAGATCGACCCAGTGGCGCTAATTCTGATTTATTATAATTAACTTTCAACCCACTAATTTTTGTAAAGTTATTTAATAAATTTACTGTATTGCGGACCGATTTTTCACTACCGTCTAATACAATTTGTGTATCGTCTGCATATTGAGACAGTTTTATCTCTTTTCTTTTATAACAAAACCCTTTTATATCTTTTGATTGCCTTATGGCTATTCCTAGAATTTCTGCACATAAAAGAAATAAATAAGGAGAAATCGGACATCCTTGACGAACACCACGAGATACAGAAAAAAATTGTGTAGTCCATCCAGTATTTAATACACAGCTAGTTATATCAGTGAAAAATACTTTTATCCATTGCTGAAATGATTCGCCAAAATTTAAAAAGGAAAGACATTTTTTTTAAAATTTCCAACTGATTGTATCAAATGCTTTCTCAAAGTCTATTGACAAAACAATACATGAAAGGTTCTCTTCCTCTGCAAGATCTATAACCTCTAGAAGACTTCTAATATTATCACCTATATATCGACCCTTTATAAAACCGGACTGACTTTTGTTTATAATTTTAATAAGATTATTTTTTAATCGTGTCGCAATACATTTTGTCATTATCTTGTAGTCTGTATTTAGTAAAGATATAGGTCTCCAGTTTTTCAGAAATCTTACATCATTATTTTTTTTGGGTAATAATGTAATAATGCTTTGTTTTTGTGAAATTGACATGTTTTCATTTTCATAACTATATGAAAACGAATTCATTACCAATTTTTTAATGTTTTTCCAAAATATTTTGTAAAATTCAACTGGAAGACCATCAGTTCCTGGTGATTTTCCATTCTGCATTGATTTGATAGCTTTAACACATTCCTCTTCTGATATCATACCTTCACAAGATTCTTTTTCATTTTCATTTAATTTTGGAATTTCGGCATCATCCGGAAAAAATTTGTCAACTAAATGAACATTTAAATTATCTTCTGTTTCTTTACTTGAATAAAGTGAGCTGTAAAATTTGTTTTGCTCATTTAACACATCTGTAAACTTAGAGACTGTGTGCCCACTATCTGTGACTAGGGATTGTATTGATTTATTAATATAGTTTCTTCTTTCTAAATTTAAGAAAAATTTTGAGTTACGATCCCCTTCCCTCAGCCAACATGCTTTTGATCTTATTATAGCCCCCTCTGTTTTCTTTTCGAAGTATGTTTTCAAATCATTTTTAATAGTCAGTATGTTATTCTCAATGTTTTGATCTGTATAATTTAGTGATTCTTGTAAAGCTTCTAGAGTGTTAAGTTCCCTTTCTTTATCTTTAATAACCTCTGTTTCTTGTTTTTTAACTTCCGATGAATATTTGATAGCATAACCTCTGATATCGCTTTTGATTAGCTCCCAAATTAAAGTTGGATTTATATTTTCATTATTGTACAAAGTTTCTTTTTCTTGTATTAACTTTTGTAGATTCTCAATGAACTTGTCATCAAGAAGAGATGTGTTAAATTTATAAAATCCTTTCCCTCTTTTCAGATTTTGTTTATCAATTTCGAGTAGAATAAAAGAATGATCACTTTTGAGACCATAGCTTATGTCTGTTTTTCTTGTGATATTACCAAGTCCAACAGAAATCAAAAAGGAATCAAGTCTACATTGTATATTGGGGTATTTTTGTCTCCATGAATATCTTTTTTCCATAGGATTACGAATTCTCCAAATGTCAATCAAGTCATTTCTGTCCATGAATTGACGTAGATGTTCCCTATTTTTTTTATGTGTTAATACTGAGGACCCCCCTTTTTTATCTATATTTTCCATAATTAGATTCCAATCCCCTCCACAAACAATAGGCATATCATTAAACTGTTCTATTCTGTTACAGAAGTCTTCTAGAAGGTAACTTTCATCAGAGTTCAAACCATAATAGTTTGCTAACAATATCTTTTCATTATTGACTTTTAATATACAGATCAAAAATCGTCCATCGTTATCTTTTATATAGTCTTCTATTTCATAATCAAAGTTTGAATTAAATAAAATCATTACTCCTGCACTCTGAGAGTTTTCATTTGAAAATATACATCTATCTCCCCAATCTGACTGAAATTTTGATTCTGTTTCATTATTGCAGTGTGTTTCCTGCAGAAAATAAATATTCATTTTTTTTTCCTTTAACCAGTAAAATATTTCCTTCCTCTTTTTATCATTTGCCAGCCCCTTCACATTAAAAGTTCCAATATTTAAATTAACCATAATCTGATAAAACCTGTAACGGTACCATGAGGATAGATGGGTAGAACAACAATATACAATATATCACATGCCAATACACTTCAACACATAACATATAAAAATATATATACAAAAACATTTCAAGGTCAAATTTGAAAATATTTATGGATTGATCAGACACACTATTGTACATCTCCACATAATACTTCTTGCACCCTTTACCAATCATCATTCACATGTACATCTAAATATTAAATTGAATTTGCTGTACCAGGTATGTCCCACCTATATTGCAGCCAAAAAATAAAATGATTTAAAACATATAAACTTAAATATAGTATAAAGATGAAGACCATCTAAGACCATCTTATGTGTGCCAGATTGTCCAAGATGGCTGCATGGACCAGGTCTTCCATGATGTGGGGTAACATACCAGGTTAATATGAATCCATTAGAAAGAATCAATGTTTGGACAGAGTATAGTTGTTAATCTGAACTTAATCAATTATTATTATAGAATCTGAAAATGAGGTCAGGGTCAAGCTGACAAGTGTATGCTGACGTGTACTATCAGTGATAAATACATGGACCAAACAAACATGGCTTAGTTGACCTGTAAACTTAATACACATTTTAACAGAGTCAGTAGACTGTGAAAATTAGGTCATGGCAATATTATTATATCGTGCTGACATGTACCGTGTATTATTGAACCAAAAAATAGTCGATCCATAATATGAAAAAAATATGTGGTTCTTCAGAAACTGACCTATATACATGTATAGAATTTTGATGCTTATGTGTATTTAACATGACAGTAGAATATGGAGATACGGTCAAGGTCAAGGTGACATGGGACAGACTGACATGTACAGTATATTCTGGAGTGGGAAATGGATCAACACATTTGGTCCATAATGGGGGATATAATATTGAGTGCCTGACAGTCTTGTTTTCTCAACACAAAATAATTAAATAACTGACCCGGACCCAAAGACCTGATGTCTAAATCATAGTAAATGCATTTAACATAATCAGTAGACTGAAACTGACATCACAATGACCTGTCTCAGATTAACATGCACATTCCAGAGTGAATGTATGGACCAAATACTGTTTAACCATAATGTCCTAACTAAATGTGTAGTTTAATAAGAAACTAACCTAATCATGACCCACCTGCAGATAAATGAACTTTTATATTAAGCTAGGGTGATACGTCATTACATGTACAAGAGTATCGGTCTACCTGATATCTACCCCGTATGATTATGTTCACTCACTCTATGTTATAGTTTACTCGTGTGTGATTACTGGGTAGTGGCCTTTTCTCAAACAGTAAATAGCTACAGTTTATCATGATGACTATGCTCAATGATATATAGACCCAATGGCCAATCATAGTAGCTTAAGGTAAATTAATTGGATCATAGGGTGTGGTGAAGACAAGTTGTGGATGTACTACATATATATAATACTGGTACAATGTACATGTTTGCATAGTAAATGTGTAAACAAATATGGTTTATCGTGATGTGTGTAAGTTACTGAGAAAAGGAGCTTCCTGCGCTGCCACTGCCGGCACTGGACTATCATTATCAATGCATAAACATAATTAAATAAAGCATACAAATATGTGTGGATTTTTTCGTTGCAAAGATATGTTATGTTTGTCGGATTTGTCTTGCCCATGTTTTTATTCCAGGTATTCCCATGATAACGTTTCGTCGTTTCTAATTGATATTTAAACTGTTTCTTTGTGTTGTCAGTGTTTACATTTTTTCTTTCACCGTTAACCGGAAGTTATGGGTGAAGTATAAGATAGAAATTGAACCGGATGGTTGAATTTTTCCGTATTATCTTTAAATAAAAAATATTTTTAACAACATATGTTCATGTATATAATAATATAGCAAGCATGCACAGAGATGTGGATTATATTTTAAATTAGGTGACACTATTTCTTTGAAAAGAGGATAAAACAGCTACAAAGAATAACATAATGGCAAAACAAAAAACAAAAAAACAAAGCAAAAAAGTATAATGCATTGAAGTCATTGAGTTTATTTAATGCGCGGTCTCCAGTTTTTTGGCGGTTGTAAGTTAGTTAGATCAGTGTCGTGGAATATTCTGATGATCGCTCCACTTGGTTGAATTTTAGCAAATATTTTTCCTTCATTCGACCATGCAGCTTCTACATTGTCCGAGTTTTGAAGTTCGTATATTAGATTTTCGTTTTCCTTTGTCAAGTCCTCTTTTATGACGTATCTAGATTTTGCTAAAGCTTTTCTTCTTTTTATTGTTTCGATTTTGTGTTGCCTGGACATAAATCTAACAATTATGGGTCTACATTTTTTGTTGGTATACGGTCCAAGTCTGTGAGCAATGTTTATATCACTTTCTTTGGTGTCCATGTGCAGTTTGTCATTTAAAAGATTATTGACCTTTGCAATTGTTATAGCAATTTCCTCATTTTTTTCGTCTTCCAGTCCAAAGATCCTTACACTGCTCTTCCGAGTGTATTGCTCGAGATCGTTAGTCTTTTTTAAAGCCATTTGTACCCCATAATCAACATCTTCAATATATTCTCGACTATATTGTATTTGCTCCCTTAGATTTTCATTTTTTTTGTATAAATCGTCGTTTTTTATTTCCAATTCAAAGATTCTACTCTCTAATTTATCCATTTTTTCGGTCATTTCCGTTGTAATTTCCCTTTTTACCCTATCAACTACCTTTTCAAGATCACTTTAGGTTACTAGTTTTTCAAAGTTATTTTGAAATTCCTCTTTTGTTATCACACTGTTCATTTTTGTGTTAATTTCAAGTACCATTGTTCCTAGTGTTGTTAATTCTTTCAGGATAGAGTCTTGATTATCCGCTCGACTCCCCCCTTTTGCTGTTTGGAAAGAGGTGATTTTCTGTTGTACCTTATCATTTTCACCTGTCTGTGTTGGGTTTTTTTCATTTCCTTTTGGTGCCTTTTCCTGTGGATTTTTGACAGTTTGTTTTTTTTGCACAAAGCTAGTGTCGTTACTAGAGGTAGACGACCTATCATTTACTTTCCGTTTTGGTGTTGACACCTCTGGTTTATTTTTATTCGACGGCATTGTGATAAATTAACAGTGTCTTTGTAATATAACATACAAGTCGTTGGTTTTGGTTCGTGTTTTTAAATTGTTCGATAATAGTCAACACTCAAATAAAATGTATTTATATACCACATGTACAAGTGAACAGGTGAATTGTTTATGTTTACGTTTTTTAACTGGTCAAACCGGACAATCAAAAGTGCGAATGTACCCGAGAACGGTACTCACCGGTCAATCCATAATTATAACTTCTTACTTATGCATTTTTTCAGCATACATTTTTTGTTATATCTCGTCACAACGTATATATAAAAGTCTAATAGGCTCCAAAATACAGAAGTCTTGGTGTAAACAGTTGAATTTACCGGATTTCTCTGGACAAAATTAACCTACGTCTTTCCGCCATATTCCACCTTTGATATTCTGCTTTATACCATTTCAAGTTGAACATAAGTTCTAGCAAAGACTATAGTTTGCTTCTACAATAAGGGATCATAAAATTATCCACTAAATATTAAGATTACTAGGCAAAGTTAAAAGTTTGCTAATCATAAAATTATCCACTAAATATTAAGATCACTAAGCAAAGTTAAAAGATTGTTTCAGCAAAGCAAATAATAAAAGTAGGGGAATTTTCTACCGCATTATAACTGGCAAGACTACTGCTTGCTTAATTGATCACACCCAGTTATCAACAACTAGCAAGGCTTAGCTTGTTAATATTAATAAAAAGCCAATAGCATAGATAGGAACCTAGTAAATAAGGGTAATAACAAAATTACCGAACTCCGAACAATCTTACAAAGGGAAAGTCAAAACTCGTAATTATAAAAACAGACAAAATCAGTCAACAACCGGAAAACTGTGAAAAGGCAAAGTTACATTTTACTCTAGACCATTTCAATCTGATCTGACAAAAAATATAGTATGCTTCTACAAAAAGGGATCACAAAATTATCCACTAAATATTAAGATTGCTAAGCAAAGTTAAAAGTTTGCTTCAGCAAAACAAATATAAAAAGTAGCGAAATTTTCTACCACATTATACTTTGCAAGATTACTGCTTGCTTAACTGAATACACCCATTTATCAGCAACTAGCAAGGCTCAGCTTGCTAAAATTAATAGAAAGCCATTTGCAAAGATAGGAACCTAGTAAGGGCAAAGTGACATTTTGCTCTAGACCATCTCAACTGAACTGAAGTTCTGGCAGAGAATATAGTGTGCTTCCTCAAAAAGGGATAAAAAAAGTATCCATTAAATATTAAGATTACTAAGCAAAGTTAAAAGTTTGCTTCAACATTACAAATATCAAAAGTAGGGACGACTGCATTATACTTGGCAAGACTACTGCTTACTATCAACTACTGCCAGCTATCAATCAATTAGCAAGGCTCAGCTTGCTAATATTAATATAAACATTGGTATGGATCAACATCAAATAATGGTAAATCCTAAAGATGAAACCATTTCAAAAGAACTCAGAAGAAGTAATAGATCAAGATCAAAACTGTCAACCATCCAAATCGCCACAACTCATACATTCCAGAAGGAAGAGGAAAAGAGACATGTCAAAGGCTATAACCTTAACAAGCGGCAGGCATTACAAAAGAAAATAAAGAACTAACTCAAACCACATGACCATTACAATGAAACAAGGGAATAATCTGGTAATAGAGCTGAGTACTGCAGCTTATGAAGTCTTTAGAACAGAACTGAAAGAGATACTTCGCACAAATACATTCATAAATTCAAACTAAGCTGTATATTATGAACCAAGATATGATGAACAGAAGTATATAGTAGAAGAAACTTACAAAGTTTATAAAAAAAAGAATGATGGAAACACCGGTAGAAATTCCAAATTTGTGATTAACTCGTATAGAAAAAACAGCTCAGTTCTGGTAAATGGATCAGAAATCGAAACTTTCATCCAACATATCCTCCCCAACATACATGAAGTCATACAAAAAACGTCAACGCTCCTCGATGAAGTCAACTCTGGTATGGCAAAAACAATGGCCAAGAGAATCAGCTTTAACAACATGAACACAGAGATTGAAAATGCGATATGTATCCAAACATCAAATAAAGAAACAAATGATATAAATGGACAATGCCATAATGGACAAACGGAGTCGACAAATGACAAAGAAGTCAATCTAGACTATAGGTGCCCTATATGTAGAGAAGAGGCTCAGGAAAATACCATCGCCTGTGAGGAATGTAATGAATGGTATCACTACAGCTGCCTCAAGATATCACAATTAGAGATCAACAAAATAGATCCGAACATTCCTTATATCTGTGAAATATGCAACGAAGAACTGCTATTTACAGATCCAGATGCAAATAATGAACAATCGGATCAAAATCTAGGTAAGCCACTGATTGATATGATACAAACTGGAAATAACATGCAAATAAGACGTGACAAAGATTCTCAAGCAGAAGTGTCAACTCTGGACAGTGCTCCTAATCCAAAAAGTACTTTCAAGCCTAACCTGGGACCATCAGATCCCGAACACGCAAAAGGAAATTATCATTGATATGGAGAAACATAAACAATGCCAGTTAGAATCAGCAACTATGGATAGCAGTTCGAGTCCACAAGGGGCTACCGGTTCTGCTAAAACCGACCCAAGCAATGCCTATCAACAACAAAATACAAAAGGCACATTTCACAAAAGGTCTGGACTACAAAGTACAAACACACAGCAAGGCAATTATGAAGAAACTCTCCTGAAACAGACAGTAGTGGATAGTCCACTTCTAAAGGATACAACTCACAAAAAAAACCGCCAAAGCAACACAAAAAAGGAATACCACCAAAAGTCAACAAATCAGGAAGAATGATGGAGACCAAATTATATATATAAGCTCATTAGAACAACAGATACAGAATCAGAACAAAACTATTGAATTGTTAAAAAAAAAAATATGGAGATAATACAGAATCAAAAATCTATTAATCAGTGTAAAGACAATCAAAATTTAGAAAGTACTAGTAACTCAGGAACATTTAATATGGAACAACTAAGAAAGGAAATAGTTACAAATTAAACAAGAAATGACAAATCAGATGATGGATATGAGGCTAAGACAAGTAGAAAACCAGATGATAGAGATGCCGACTTATCGTTATTTTGGCCGCCATTTTGTTTTCCGGTAGCTGCTTTTACATGAAAATGCAATATTTTGATGTCAAATTTTTACAGATAAAACTATATAAAGATATAATTTTTTTACATTAATTAATTATCTAAACATTGTTTAAAATCTTTAAAAAATTTGTTTCTTTTGATATGGAATCGTTTAGATATAACGTGTTCGAATCGGAATCGCTGTTTTCGGAATTTTACATTCGCGGCACGGTTTTTTTCACCAAGGTCCCCCTGTTCAATGCCTTGCCCGGCATGTTCCTGACGTTATATAGTTCCATAATTATTATCCAATTAAAGCGCAGATTCGTAGCTTGCACATGGTCACAGTCGCTTCCGTTTTCCTGCGCATGCTAAACGGGAAATGGTCTTCTGAAAAGTTTTAAGATGAACAATTCAGTGAAAAGTTTGGAGTAGCGTTCTCCGATGGCGATATTTGTATTTTTCATTATAATATCAACATGGGAAACATGCCAACTCAACCCTATTAGATCGGGAACACGGCTGATCTTTCGTATTTAAAACGCCCCTGAAGCTAAACATCATGTCTGAAGAAGAACGTCGCACGTCATCCCTGGAAGTGGAAAATATTTGTAACGTCAACGACGCTGACACAGCTGTTATCGTAGCCGTAGGTATGTATAAACCTGGATCTCAATGTTTTAAACGTACGATTTATTTTTTGCATTGCTTCTTTTTAAGTAGTTTATGAAAAACTTCTTGTCAATTTATAAATACTTCCAACTTACGTTCAAAACAAAAGACGAAAAGTAAACAAACCGAAAAAGGGGGGGGGGGGGTGTAAATAGAGATGAAAGTTTTCCTCTTTTCTTTAAGGAAAATATTTGAAAATAAAATGTTTCAAGCTTGGTCCAAACAGCTAGAAAATGAGGGTATGACTGAGCACTAGAAATTAAGAGTTTCCTCTTTTCCATCAGTCAATACAGTCTACAGTCACAAAACACTTTCTTCTATGTGTACATAATATTTGTTTTTTATATTATAGTCTTCACTCTTCAGAAAGTTAATTCTATTCATATTCTGGGTTTTTGTTTTTGTTTATATATTCAAAGCTTTTTTTTTTAAAGTTAGTACATGAATTTGAGCTTTTAAAACAGACATTTTGGTTAGATGTGAGAAGAAATATTCTGCTCTATTATCTCCAGGTTGGAGGGTATAGTGCAGAAAATATCTTCGAAGCCAAGTCTAATTTCAATGAGATTATGTTGCTTGAACTATTCAACCAGGGCATTGGATTGCAAGTATGCATCAACACAAGCAACTTTTGTCATGGTGCTACATTTTTTTGTATTTGCCAGCTTCCATGGATACTCGAGCATGATTGAATATTTACATACTAAATTCAAATAAAAGTAAAAAAAATGTTATTGCATATTTATATGTTGCGTTATTTTTATTCAACATGGGAAAATATATTTTAATCCAGAAGAAGTGGCTTGTCTTGATGTATAGTTGTCTGCAACTCAATAAATAATGTGGCGGAGAAATCATTAGGTATTTCTGCATCTGAAAATGCCTCACTTTAGAAGTAAAGACTGAACATTGGAAGAAAGAAAAATACTAGTCTTGATTTAATTTCATTTTTGCATTTGAAACCTTCTCTTTAAGGGGCAGTCGTGATCGTATGGTAGTTGGATTTACAACTACATATGCAATTAGTGCTTACCACAATCAGGAGTTCTAGTCCGGTTCGAGGTGCACTCGATACAGCATTATGTAATAAAGTTTGTCAGAGATTTGCGGAAGGTCTGGTCTTCTCAGGCCAGGGTACTTTAGATCTTGAAATGAAATTAATTTTTTTGTAAGCATCACATTATAATGATCTTTTGTATTTGGCATAATTAAATTCAGTATTTAGTTTTTGTTTTCTGCATGATCTGCTACAGAATTTCAACCAGTCCAGCACAATGATATTTGTAAACAGTACTTGATGTCACATGCCATCAACAGAGATATGATCTACTGTTTGTTAACAAACAAGGATTATACCGGTTAGTTTTATTTTATGAAAGTTATCACATCAATTGGTGAGATGTATATATATATATATGGGTCAGTGTAATGTTTGCTGTATATATATATATATATATATATATTATACAATTATAGTCTTTTGCTGAGGTCAATACAAGTTTTTATGGACCTTAAAAACGATATTCACCGAAGCCTTTATATTGATTTCTAAGGTCCATAAAAACTCGTATTGACCGATACAAAAGACTGTAATTGTTTTATTACATTAAAATGAAAAGTGAAATTGAAACCAAGTCAATATGAAATTAATCACTTCATTATGACGTCATACATAATGCAATGGAAAACGAAAGTGAAACCCAAGTCAATACAAGTTTTAATCAAGCAATATCAAATTATACGGAATGTCAGGTGACAGCATGATAGCCAATAAAATTGCTTAAATAAAATCATTATGTAATAAATATATATATATATGGGTCAGTGTAATGGTTACTAACTACAGATAAGAAGAAAAGTGTTTTTTTTCTTTGTCTTTTGCATGGGATGATGAATTTGTGGCCAGAATAACAAGATGTGACAAGTGACATTAAAACCAATACATCAAACTATTTATCATTTATTTTATTGATAAGCCATGGTTCTTTTAAGGAATAATAGATAAGACCAATGAACAAAAATACCAGTGTTTCTACTAATATTCTCGAAAAGGGGAAGGTAGTATAAGTAGACAAAACATATATAATATATTTTTACCTACATTGTAGGTTATACAGAACAAGGATCTGACTTTAACTTTGTCCAAAAATGTCAATAAAAACTTGAGACACGAAAAGTTGGGGTCAATACTAAAAATTTGAAACACTGGTAATTTTTTTTTTGCTTAAATACATTGTGAATTTATATTTATTAAAATAGTAGTTATGAAATAATAATATGTAGTTAGAACTGTTTCTTTGTGGTACCTTCTGTTTTTTTTCCAGTTCACCTGACAGTATGCTTTGCTGGTCAAAGACATGTGATCCAAGCTGGCCTTGGGATATTGCCTGAACTTAGAACTGCAGCCTGCAGGATAATTTACAGCTGAGTCCATAATTTATATCATAATTAAATATTCAATAAAGAGATGAAAAATGTTGCTGGCCAACATTTTGTCTGCATTAGTTGTTCTGGTTCATTACTAATACACTATGTTGAAAATTTCATTAATATTTTTCTTTACAGATGGTTGGGAGTTCTGGTCTCTATTGAAGAATAATTTATTATATATTTAGTTTTACATGTAGCTGGACTTATTCAGACCACAATACATGTGACAATAGATGATGTATTTAAAAAATACACCAGATATTTCTTAAATAATAAATGAAGGAACTTAATATTTTGTTGTTGTTTTCATTGAACATGTTTTAAGAAGCAAATTAGAATAGTAATGAGCAAGACTGAAACTTTGACATGGATTCGGAGAGTTGGGTCATGGTGTTTAATGCCACTTTCATTTTCAACAATATTTCAGTTATATTGTGATGGTCACTTTTATTGGTGGCGTAAACCAGAGTGCCTGGAGAAAACCACATACCTGTTGCAAGTCACTGACGAATTTTATCACACAATAATGTGGTATCAAGTACACCTTAAGTTACCATGAGCGGGATTCGAACGGCATGGAGAGTAAGACTGAAACAAATTTACTTGCTCAAATTGCAATCAAGGGAAACCTGAATATAAACAGCATCCTATATAAACAACATAAACTTTATTTTAAATAAAGTTCCATATGTAGCCTTACGTAGGAAATGTGTAGTAAAGCGTGCAAATAATATCCATCTATTTTAAACACAAGCTGGTCTTAAGGAAGTTTAGTTTAGAGGTGTTTCACTATCATGCTTGTTGGGTGATTGTTGCATATAACATCACTTTTAGCAATTGTACAGCTACATCATGATAGCAAGACATTGAGGTAGGAAAGCAAAAACACCTACAAATGTATATATATATATATATACGTCTGAAAATTAAACCAAACAGTGTTAGAATTAGATATTAGAGCTGTCAAATTTTTGTTCTTCCCTCGACGGGATTTGAACCCACACCATTGTTACACTGCAGCACCATTCGCTTAGCCTTACGTCCAGCGCCCTAGACCACTCGACTACATCCACTCCCTATATATATATATATATATATCAAGCTGACCAGTTAAACTTTCGGCAAGTGGTAGTACTAGGTGTCTGGAATCTTCACCCCATGGGGGATTACATATTGGTATGAAAAGTATTCAGTTTAATTTATTAGTTACTTGAGGTTATAGATTATTAAAATATCTTTAATTTGATACCTTGATGATCAAATTCTGACTAGAAACAATAGAGTAAACAATAGAGTAATCATGAAAAACGTAAATTTGAGCAACGAATTTTAAAGCAATGGCAGCCATTTTGTTTTCAAAATGGTTACCAATATGACAATTATTCCTTAATAAAATGCTAAAACAAATAAGAGGTCATTGGTACAAATCTCCATATCCATTTTTTCAGTGATATTAATTATATTGATAAAAAAATTTATCAAATTATCTTGGAACAGGTTCCCTGTTTGATGAATTTTATGAAAAAATGGTGGCCATTTTGAACAAAATGGCTGCCATTTCTTGCGTCGACAAAAAAAACATCACGTCCAACAGAACGTGCACAACACTGTGGTATTACCTTCAAAATTTTGTGCGGATATCATTTTTAGTTTAGGAAATATGAAGCCTTTTGTGTCATTTTCCCATATAACTGCTGTGAAACGGTGCCATTCTCAAATAGTGTTGAACACTAATTGCACACCCACCTTTATGGATTCATAATTCCACAAAAAGATGTAAAAGGTGATTCATATGTTATAATTGCACACAAAACAAGTATTTCTACACACAATTTCTTCTATTATGATGTCAGATAAGTTATTTTCTGACAAAATTATGGCAATGTGAACCATATGGGCCTTTCGGTCAAGATCAAAAGTGGCTCCGCCATACATTTTGGACAGTAAAACAAATAGCAAATATTACTTCAAGCATGTTCAGTTTCATTTTTCTGACAGAATAACTTATAATCTATGGGAAAAAACAAAAGTAGAGACATTAACTGCTGTTTACACAAAAAATCAGAACTCTAAAACAGTCATTAAAACCATTATTGATGGCGGCCATCTTTGGAAAATTATCGACCAAAAATAGGCAATTTCTGATGCTCATAACTTTTGAACCCTTCATCCGATTTTTACAAATGAAGGCTCAAAGTTCTTCTTAGATTGAGCTCTATCTAATGGTTCAAAAACAGTAAGCATCCCCTGTAATTGATTTTTGACTGGCATCTCTACAGATGATGCAATTCATGTGTCTTAATACAGCAATTACGACACAGATGATGGTACAGTCTCAAAATAGCTGTAACCATATGGGAAATCTTCCTAACCCAGAAGATCATCCGATAGGCAATCTACAACAAATGTGGAACAACCAACAACATCAAATGAACCAACAAATAAGAACTCAACCACAGAGTAATCATCAATATCACCAACCAGAGAGTTCTCAACAGCATCCAAATGAACCAACATATGTTAACAACCAGTATAGGTGGCAAAACCAGAGGGAGGATGACAACCATTCAATGAGACAAAGTAACGTAAAAAGTCAATATCAGGGGCTAAACCAGAGGGAGGATGAAGACCAGTCAATGAGACAAAGTAACGTAAAAAGTCAATACCAGGGGCTAAACCAGAGGGAGGATGAAGACCAAACAATGAGCCAAGGTAAAGTAAGAAGTCAATATCGGTGGCAAAACCAGAGGGATAATGAAGACCAGACAATAAGACAAAGTAACGTAAGAAGTCAATATCATAATCCTTATTACTCAGGAAGTAATACTACACATCAGTCGCAGGTCAATTCCAAAAGAATGGGTAATCACTACAGGACATACAATAGAACCATCCTGCCTACGCCTAGCCAAGACCAACAGGCCCATGTCTGTGTTAAAATCATGCAGGTTTTTGTAAAATTATCTTAAATTTTTTAGGCAAATTACTACAAAAACTGGTAATTTCAGACAAATGTGATTTTGTAGTGATTGATATTTGTACTTTTGATTTAGATATTCTGACCAAGGTATTTCTAGAGTAGAAGAAATGAGCAGCCATCACATTTCAACGAAACGGATGAAAGTGGAGAAATCGAGTTCATTTGTGAACCCATTTGAGTATGTTCATTTTGTTAAAGATTAGACATATTCTACATTATGTTTATAGGTAACATTGTCAATATTGTTCAACACTGTCACTTGTTTAACAGTTTCCTATTAATTATTGCGGCTTGCATAGTGATACTACTAGTAGCTATATTATATAGGGATCATGATCATGTTGGCTTCTGCGTCATCGTTACATTTTCATCAATCCACAAGCTGAAATGGCCAGTCCTCCTTAGCTACTTACGGGAATGAAACCAAACTGGGACAGAATTGACGCACGTCTGGCGCACCAATTTTTTTCCTGGAACTTTGATGTAATTTTGTCTCTTTCTATTGGGTTGTGTAGATGTGTGCTGGATACATGTATATAGATTTAATATTATTTTGAAAAGCTTTTTCGTTATACAGCTGCACATCAGAACCATATAACAAAATTTGTTTCGATATTATACACATACACTGTAATAAACAATTATTTTTTATTATTAGTCTCTCAATAGATATTACTGAAGAGGGCAGTGATGTTGGTGATGATTCTGACGATGAAGATTTTGAACCTAGCCTCACTCTAAGGTTTGTCATGTTAATTTCATATGTTTCAGTTGTAACTTACATACTTGAAATTTTGTCCTAATAACAGAACCATGCATGATCATATGTCATAGGAGCTTTAGTATACCCCCGCTCCACTGCAATGGGGGGGGGGGGGGGGGGGGGGTACTATACTGTTTTACCTCTGTCCGTTCGTCCCAAGATGTTCATAACATTTTTCTCAGTAATTATTTATGGCAGCAACCTGATATTTGATCGTAGGCTTCAGAAGGGTCAATCGAAAGTCGCAAATCCGCTGCGTTGTCCATGGTCAAGTACGGTAGAAGTCCCATCCGATGAAGGGAAAGACATCAACAACAAATGAAGATCAGTTCTGATTTGGGTAACAGACACCCTGTAACCATTGACCAGCTCGTGATGCCTGCCGTAGAACTTCTTGAGAGATGGCCACAACCTAAAATCTGTCTACAAATCACTCAAATCCTTCATAAAGTGGACTTGTAATGATATGTTTAGTTGCTCAATCACTATACATTCGAGATATTCATCTTGAATTGAAAATTAGGGCTCCATAGATCATAATCTCAATTCTATTGTTTTATTCTTGTGAATTACATTGTATGTATTTTTCTACTTCAGGTGGCAGAGAAGTTACAACAAAAAGACAGCTAGATGGTCTGTGCAGCCTGTTAAAGCTGACAAGTCATATTCCTATGTTCCAAGACTATTAAGGGTCATCATTTGTATGAGACTGCAAGATAATGAAGGAATGAATTAACGTGTGCAGTTGGAAGTAGATGATCCCAGAAGAATCTCGGTCCATCTTGCACCAATTCCACAACCCCCAACTCGGGATAATATTGTAGCATCTCAGAAATCCAGATTTGAAGACCAAAAGAAAACAATTTACTATATTGTCGCATAAAATAAATTTAGATTGTCACTCTTTGTTTTTCCTGGTCTAACAGAAGTTCTGCATATTTAGAGCGGAAAAGTACCCAAGTCAGGATAATGGGCATTACAAATTGTCCAATGCACAATAATGATAGCACTCAGTGTGTTGGTCTAGTTAGTACAAACCAGGACAACTTTTTAGGACCTCACAAGAAACAGCTCTGCCAAGTTTGGTTAAATTCTGTTCGGCTGTTCTCAAGAAGAAGATGAAAATGTTGTTTCCCATAGGGTTTCAATGCAAATATTGACCTCCGCTGGTGGCCATTTTGAATTTTCAAATGCCGTAAACAGTAACATCACATGTTAAAGACATTCATAGGAACATATATACCAGATTTCAATTCAATCCCTTCAGCGGTTCTTGAGAACAAGTTTCTTGAAAATCGACCAATCAGAATTTTCAAAGTCACATGGTGGCCATGTTTTTTGACGAATCTGCACAAAAGTAACAACTCTTGTGTAGGACCTCATAGAAAACATCTCTGCCAAGTTTGGTTTTGAATTATATAAAAGACTGTCAGTCCATTTTAGAAGAAGTTGTCAGTGCTGATAGAACAAAAAATAATAATAAGATGGCAAAACTTTCAAATTAAATTTACAATTCCAACTGACCAACTTATGAAATTAACAACTCATTAGGGTTGATTTATTTTTTATTTTTGGTGTTTTAACGCCACTTTCAGAAATATTTCAGCTATATCATGGCGACCAGTTTTAGTGGTGGAGGAAGTCAGAGTACCCGGACAACCACCGACCATAGGGAAGCAAGTGGTAAACTTTATCATTAGGGTATATGGGATAAAATACAAATTATATTATGAACAAGTTTTAATTAAATCGTCTAGGAATGAAACCCTTGTATTGTCCATATAGATCAGGATACTTGTCCCTAATGTTCCAAGTACAACAGCTTGGGATCACACGTCTGACCCCAGCTCCAAGTCGGCCATGTGCCCAAATGGTATACTGGCGGTAGGCTGCATACCTATTGGATCTGTTGTAATCCTCGTCATGGGGCATTACTACAAGTTCCTCTCGAAACATTCTAGCAACCCCCAACACTGCCTCATCGAGGACAATCCGATCAAAGTCCTGTAATAAAGACAAGAGATTTAATAAAAACAGAGTAAAGACAGATGGTTATACATTCATCTAGAAAAATGAGCTCTATTTAAAAAAGTAATATAATTCATTATAAGTGAAATAGTTTGCACAAATTCAGTTTAGAGAAATAAAAAAAAGTCTTATTTTGGAAGGAAAGATTTTCTCGTGGGACTTTCTTATGACCACAGTTTTATTTCGTTTTTAGCTCACCTGACCCAAAGGGTCATGTGAGCTATTGTCACCACTGAGCGTCCGTCGTCTGTCCGTCCGTCCGTTAACTTTTCACATTTTAATCAACTCCTCTGAAACCACTGGGCCAATTTGAGCCAAACTTTGGTGGAATGGTCCTTGGATGGCCCCCAAAATTGTGTCCGGTGATCCCGACTTCCAACCAAGATGGCCGCCAAGCTAAAAATAGAAAAAAGGGGGGATGAAATTTTAATTGTTCATTGCTGCTTTAGTATAAGTCAAAATGAGTTCAAATTTTAACTGCAGCTACATGGCAAGGAGTAGTTTAACATATATTCCGGGTTTTTCTGTGAAATTGTTCTTTCAGCCGATATATACCGATTATGCAAATTAGGCATATTTTGATAAAAGATCACATTTAAATCTTCTCCTCTGAAACCGCTGAACCAAATTAAACCAAACCTGGCAGGGATGGTCCCTACGTGGGCCCCTTTCAAAATTGTGTCCGACAGCCCCGCCCTCCATTCAAGATGGCTGCTGTTACTAAAAATAGAAATTTCTTCAACTGTCCATTGCTGCTTTAGTATAAGTCAAAATGAGCTCAAATTTTAACTGCAGCTACATGGTAAGGAGTAGTTTAACATATATTCTGCGTTTTTCTGTGAAATGTTTCTTTCAGCCGATTTATACCGATTATGTAAATTAAGCATATTTTGATAAAGGATCACATTTAAATCGTCTCCTCTGAAACCGCTGAACCAAGTTACACTAAACCTGGCAGGGATGGTCCTTGGGTGGGTCCCTTTCAAAATTGTGTCTGACAGCCGCACCTTCCATTCAAGATGGCTACTGTTACTAAAAATAGAAATTTCTTCTATTGTCCATTGCTGCTTTAGTATAAACCAAAATGAGCTCAAATTTTAACTGCAGCTACATGGCAACGAGTAGTTTAGCATATATATATTCCGGGGTTTTCTGTGAAATTTTTCTTTCAGCCGATTTATACCGATTATGCAAATTAGGCATATTTTGATAAAAGATCACATTTAAATCTTTTCCTCTGAAACCGCTGAACCAAATTAAACTAAACCTGGCAGGGATAGTCCTTGGGTAGTCCCATTTCAAAATTGTGTCCGACAGCTCCACCCTCCATTCAAGATGGCTGCTGTTACTAAGAATATAAATTTCTTCAATTGTCCATTGCTGCTTTATTATCAATCAAAATGAGCTCAAATTTTAGCTGCAGCTACATGACAATGAGTAAATTAACATATATTCTGGGTTTTTCCGTGAATATTTTCCTTCAACCGATTTATACTGATTATACAAATTAGACATATTTTGATAAAAGATTACATTTAAATCTTTTCCTCGGAAACCGCTAAACCAAATTAAACCAAACCTTTCAGGGATAGTCCTTGGGTAGTTCCATTTCAAAATTGTGTCCGACAGCTCCACCCTCCATGCTGTTACTAAAAATAGAAATTTCTTTAGTTGTCAATTTCCGCTCTATTACAAATCAAAATGAACTCAAATTTTAATTGCAGCTATATGGCAATGAGTAGTTTAACATATATTCTGGGTTTTTCTGTGAGATTTTTTCAGCCAGTTTATTTCGTTTAGGAATATTATGTGATAAAAATCACATCAAAATCTTTTGCTCAGAAATTTGAGTTGAAATGATCTTTGGGTGGCCCACTTTCAAAATTATGTGTAACACCCCCATTTTCTATCAACATTAGATGTCAAATTGAAAACCAGGTGAGCGATTACAGGCTCCTGGGAGCCTCTAGGTTTGTTGGTATATGGGAGAACCATTTTGGTCTTGAAATATTTTTTTCCAATTTACCCCTCAAGCTATTCAATTTTAATTTTATATGTTTTTTTTCCTAAAAAATTATTTTAATTCTTAATCTTGAAGAAAAAAATTTGGCTGGACAGGAGAAAAAAATATATTCCGACTTTACATTTTCACAGTATAATCATATACAAAATTTTGAAGAAAAAAAATTATTCCAGCACTTCGCCAATTTAATTAAAATTAGATCTACGCACTTGCTCCCTATTTTAGATCTAATTATACCCCCGCTGGAGGCGGTATACTGTTTTACCTCTGTCCGTCCGTCCTTCCAAAATATTTTTCGTCACATTTTTCTCAGCAACTATTGATGGCAGAAAACTGATATTTGGTCACAAGCTTCACATAGGTATGCCATATCGTGGGAAGCGTTTTTGGAACCATCAGATTCCTACTTCCTGTTTGCCGACTTAGTTGGTTTTTATCCACATTGAACATATATGCACATTTTTCTCAACAACTATTGATGGCAGAAATCTGGTATTTGGTTCATATAGGTACCCCATATCATGGGAAGTGGCAGAGGTATCATAAGTGAGCATTAGATCACAGTTCACCTTGTTTTAATTAGATTGGCACTTCGCCGGAAAATAAGAAAATATGATTTCTGTGGCGTCTGAAAAAAAACATTTGTACGGCGAAAAAACGTGACATAGCCCCCTTCAAGGTAAATGGTCAGTCCCATATTATTTTGCAGCAACTGTCTTGTGGAACTAGAAGTAAGGTCTCTTTTGTTTCTAATCCAGCCCAAATTTCTCTGAAACATTCCAGTCAATTAACAAATAAAACAACACTGGCTACGTCATTCGTTTTCATCAGACATGTATTTCACTGTGTTCTACATGTATGTCTCTGTTTTCATATTGTCGGTAAAACTGGCTAAAATAAATTAATTTAACACGTGTATCAAAATCTCGGGAAACAACTTCATAACTTATAAGAAGAAAAAAAACTAATTTTGTTATTTTTAACGCCGGCAAAAATTTCCGATCGAAAATACGTAGTTGAGCTTGTCCCCATGGGGTGCCTCCTGGCATGTTTTCAATGGTTATCGTGGAAATATCGGCTGAATCTGTTAAGGCATGTAGTTTTCATCAAAGAAAATCTATTCCTGATACAGAAATTATTTATTCTACGTCTTTTAGATACAATCGGTTCGCAAATAGCTTTTTTCCTCAACTTTTATAGAAACTTACCTCAATATCCATGCTGACATAAAAATAGATAAATAGAGTTGGCCTCGCCCAGGTCAGTGCATAATTAATTAGCTTCCGGTAACGATGGTCAGCTTTTTTAGTCGAAAAAACAACGTTTCGGAGCGTATTCATCAATAATTCGGTGTTTAATCTTCATTTTATGAAGGTCAGTACGGAAATCGACAATAATTTTGGGTATGAAAAAATTACGCAGCTGGTAGACAATATCCCTTTAAGAGAATCTGGACCCCTAATGATTTTCAAGGTCAAAGGTCACGGTCACCGGGTCAAATTTTCAGGTGAGAGGATATGCCACGCTTTGCGTTGTCCTTGTTTTAGCTTATATTTTATTCTGTATTTTCAGTAAACAAGTATTTTGAAACAAAGGGTGTTGTGCAGGATGGGCCATCGTGGTCATGATCTTATTGTAGTTGGATTGACAACCACTAGTTGCTAGTCTGAATCCCACTCATGGTGAATTGATACAACATTATGTGATAAAGTTTGCCAGTGACTTGCGGCAGGTCAGTGGTTTTGTCCATGTACTGCGCTTTCCTCCACCAATAAAACTGACTGCCACGCAAAACTGAAATATTGTTGAAAATGACATTAAACACCATGACCTAACCACCTGTTGTGTAGGAAGCAATATAATCCTATATTTCTAATTACTTATTTCTCTAGGTTTGACATTTTCATATCTTGGTATTGTGTCTAGCACATCCTTTGATCATTGCCACGAAATGGTTTGAAAGAACACAATTGTAAATACAGAAAAGCTGTACATTTTTTTTTATTAAAGGAAAATGTACAAATACAACATGATCACACCACAGTACATACAATTATAACACGACGTCCTCTTACACAATGCAAAAAAAACGAGCGATTTATTTAGATTGCAAAATCTCATTGGCACATTCGCAGAGCACACATTTAAGCCATGTGATAAAATCACAAAATAAAATTATTTACACGGTTGTTAACGTTTTAAACCTCTATGTTCACTCCAATATTTATAAATATGCAACGTGCAATTAAAACATGCAAACACAATACTATTGTTACAGTTAATACAGTCGTAAAAGTTATCGTCTGCTCGAATTTGGCAGCATAAATTGTGTGCGACATTGCCCACAATTAAATATATATTATTATCTTTCCCATCAAAGCATACAATGGTATTGTTATACATATCAGAATTGAAAAAATTCATGGAAGCCATGCTGTGTTGTAAGTTTTAACATGGGCTGACAGGATATTAGTAAATTGTATCCCTTGCTACTGCTTGGGATAAAATACTAATATCTGCCAACCCATGTTAAAACTCACAGCACAGTAGGATTTCCATGAATTACAGTGAAACCTGTCTAAACTGAACCTCCTTGGGCAGTGATTGGGATTAGAGGGGGCCACAGCGCCATTGATCACATTCCATCTGAAAATGTCCCATTGAAATCAGAAATATTTACATAGAATATTACAGAATGGCCCATTGAAATTCTTAATGTCAATAGAAAATGTCCCATTATTAAAATTGTAATCCTAATCACTGCATTGGCACCAACTTTTATAGACAGCTGTTCGGTTTATACAAGTTAAATTAACAAAGATTTCCTGCATTAGGACTTTATATAAAGTTCGGTTTATACAGGATTTTGGTTTATTCAGGGTTTGGTTTCACTGTATTTCTTATATAAACACAACTTCAACATTGTTTCAAGTTCTTTATTACAACAAAGATGGGATCCACATGATCCCATCCTCTAGTGAATAAATTAACGGGGTGGATAGCTCTTGTACTTCAACAACAGGATTTTGAACAATGTAGATCTTCTCCGCAAAGCAACATTGGCTCTCTTCTTCTTTTTTCAGATGCCCGATTCAGTTTATCCAAGAAAGTTCATGCAGTCCCACTACAACTATGATGGAAAAAATAGCCAATTCTTCCAACATAGTTGCAGTAATGAACTATGCATGCACTTTCCCTCTGGTGGTCTGCTTCTACAGTGCAATCCCTGTACACTCCTTTGGTAGTTTCTGCATGACGGAAGACTTCAATATTGTCACTGATGTTAATGTTGTTATAGTATGTATTCAATGCTGGTGTCTCTGCATGATTTAATTTCCGTTTAATGACTATGTCGACCAGCACGCAAATAGGTACAGGGATGCTTCTCCTCACTTGCCATCTGTAGAGGATTGAAGAAGCCACTGCAGTCAAGCATGGCAAGTAGCCACTGCACCTGAAATAAAATAACAAAATGAGTGTCATATGACACAAATAAAACAATGGCACTTTGTAATCAAGAAACAATATAACCATTCTTAAATGAAGTGATGTTTCCTCATATTGTATATTTATTTTTATATTGATGCAATTGCCTACTGACTGATCATATGGTAGTTGGATGTATAACTACCTATGAACACAGTGGCTATCACTACTAACGTGAGTTCGAATCCTGCTCCGATGGGGTGTACTCGATAAGACATTATGTGATGAAATTTGTCCGTGACTTGCAGCAGGTCGTTGGTTTCCTCTGGGTACTCCAGTTTCCTCCACCAATAAAACTGAGTGCCACAATAAAACTGAAATATTGTTCAAAATGCTATTAAACACGTTAAACCACTATAATCAGAACTACTAAACTGATCACTGATAGCTTATTACTTTATACAAAATTTCTACTGAGAATTCTGGGAAATTTTTTTTGTCTTAAACCTGACTAATTACCTCTATCTTCTTTATTGCGCTCAATTCCGGATTTTGGTTGTTCGAGACCGATTCCGTCAGAGTATGATTGAACCTCTCGTATGGATACATCCAAAATTTTCTTGGAGAGCCATATAACTTTAGGTACTGTGGCAGATGATGGAGCAGGTGGAAGTAGAATGTCTATAATGAAAAAAATAATCCACTATTTTAACTATATTATAAATGTCACCAAGTAAATTCTTTTCGAAGGATTTCTACAGCAGGATTGATCGGTTGGTGTTTAATGTATATTTTAGCGAAATTTCAGCTACATCATGGAGAGTCCAAGTTCCGCTTTGTACTAGACCAACACACTTGGCTGGATTTTTATAGTGCTAGCTCACTGAAACAACAGTCCAGGGCCAACCAACCATTGCTCTTTCTCCTTAATGCCGAGTGCTTGGCAGAGAAGCAACAAATACCAATTTCATAGTATTTGGTTTGACCCGATCAGGGCTTGAACCCATGATCTACAACACTCGAGGCAAGCATGCTAATCATTACAGTCTTCGAAATTATACTTTCGAATTTACTGGCACGAAAACTACAAAATTATAATATTTATATAGATTCTATCGAAAAAAAATTGGCAAAAGTCACTGGCCGTGGACCACCGGACCACTGCTAAAGTCGATGACTGATTACACCGAACAACCATTTACTTAAAATCGGGACATTTCCTATTGAAATTTTCAGAAATTCTACAGCTCCATTAAAAGTCTCGGGCATCCGGAATTACACTAATTTCAATCATTGTTTGCTCTTTGTATTAAAATTATGTGTCCGTCCAGGGTAATTAAAAGACTGACTTGTTAAGAGAATTTAAAATTGTTTTGCCTGTTGGTAATGCCTGCAAAAACAGTGGAAAGAAATCCGTACAAATAAAACTTTGTGATCCATCGAGTATTATGTTTTATCTAACATTGAAAAAAAGGTTGAAGTATTTCTTACAATAAGCACATTTATGTTAAATAATAATAAAAATAAAACATCTTGCTTTCAACACAAAAAATATTGACTTTCCCAAACCTATTGGGGTAGTGTCTGAAAGGGGAAACAGACATATATTTAAGCAAATACACGACGTAACGCCGACGTCGGTGATTCGTCGTCTGAACGTAACATCGGGAAAAAACGTTGTCACAACGTTGTGTTCACATAATTTCACAACGTTATATCACGACGTTTATACAACATTACGTCTACACAACGTAACATTTTATTACGTTGTAGCGACGTACTATTAACGTCCTTATTTTTTTCGTTTTTGGTCGTGCGTCTAAGTCAATGTTTACATATTAAACTGAGACTGTGGATAGGGGTAAATGGTATATTTATGTAATAGAAAAAATATCTTAAAATTACAAGGTTAATTTGTTAAGAAACCGAAGCTTTGAATAATTTACACTAAAATATCTTAAGTAACAAAAATTGTTGCAAAAAATTATTTTTTAATTCTCGTGCAAAGTTTGAAATTACCACCATATAATCTCTATTCGTACACTTCGGATTTTATCGGCAAACTCTAAGTAAAAATCAGCACATGCGTATCGATACCAACGCGCAGCATCCCGCATCTTTCAAAAAATTGTTCAGATACAACAGATCAAATTTCGCTTTTAATTCTCGACTAGACAAAGAAAATTCAAAGAAAGAAGATCTCGTTATTCATCATTAGTACAGTTATCAGAAGATTACACTTAAGGTAGGTACACGTTTCTTTTTTTGAACGGTCAAATAATGCATATTTACTAGAAAACTATGCATGCTGTGAAATAGTTGAAGAGAAACAAGAACATAATCCTACAGGTGAACTTTTGATATTATGCCGTGTCTATACAAGAGGTGTGGCATTGTTCAATGTCCAGAATGCAAAAGATATCTGTTCTCTCTCTTGTTCACTAAGCAATTTTAATAGACAACACAGATTTGCATGTGACATTTTTAGCAGTGCTGCATGACTTCGAATGGAAAGCATACATTTAATTACATTTAATGCACTTTTTAGATGTAAGAATATTGCAAACCTTTTCTTCAGGAGAAGTCTTGATCAAATTATTATTGAGCCTTTTTGATGCCTTTAAATGTACCTAGGCAACTCATTAGTTAATACATTCACCTAGTATTACTGTCAGTGACATAAGTTATAAGTTAAATAGAAATTTATCTACACTGTTAAAAAAGTTGCATGAGTATTGGCATTTTTCGGTAACATAATAATCTGTAGGTAGACCTCCATGAAGAATGCTGCTCTTTAAATAACCACTTGTCTGGTTGTCCTTATACATGTAGGTCTCAACTTACATGTACGTGTAATAACAAGATTATGGTATTTGTATGTGTATTCAGTATTATGATTTAAAGGTATCTGACAACTTTGTGAAGTCTGCATGGCACTGTGTAACATGTACATTGTATCCTAATTAGATGTCACAGTACTTGTACTACATGTATGTACTTGAAGTGTACACTCGGAAACCAATTTACTGAAAATGTCAGATTTAATAAATACTATTTCAAGTTCAAGCCTAAATTGTTACTGAATGAATAATACATAAAGGGAGATAACTCTGTCATTTTATCATACATGTACATAAACCTAGAGTAAGAAAATCATGCACCTGTTTTCTTTGTTGTTTTATATTTCAATATACAAGTACTTTGTAGATGTCAGACCTGAAGCAATTTGTTGTTGTTGGATTTGCAGATGACTCTGTGGCAATCATTCACAGAAGCTGGGTTGAGAAACAGAATGGGTTAAGTGTGAGAACTTGTATGTAAACATTAATTATTCATAATTTTACATTCTGGCTAAAATAGTCTTCATTTGTATTACACAGCTGAATTGACATCTTTGTTATATAATAGATTAAAAATATGATTTTTTTATTTTAAATAATAGTGATTTTATGTACAATCAACTTCTTCTAAACATGTGTGATTTATTCCAACAGGGAACTTATTGTTACTGGTCACCTAACAGTCAGACTGTGAGAGCTAGGAGAGGAGAAATTCCTGATAAGGATAGATGGATGATCCATGAAATAAGAATTTTCTGCTATACTGGTACTATCAATTTTTTATTAGTTGTTATTCCTTTTAATATTTGCATTTGTTAATTGCATGAGGATCATTAAATTTCTTATTGTTTTTTTTTTTCAGTTTGTGACGTTTAAACAAAAAGTATTCAAATACATATACAATATGTTCGGACTGGCTTAATTCAATAATTTGTCTGTTCAATTGTCTGTATGACACATGACCAAAATCGAGTACTCTAATGAAACATCTGATTCCGAGCACCAGCCACTATATATTTGCATGATATTTTACAGAAACTTATGAAGCAGCAGTACAGAAATGTAGGATAGCACTTGACACATCCAATATTGAGACTGAGGAGGACCAAGATGAGGTTAGAAGGAAGAAAAAGCCACGCAGGTTTGAAGAGACTTGAGAGCTCAGATGGTAATTTATTTTAATCCTTTTTTACATCAGGTTAATTTATTTATAAAGTGCATGTAAATCTGCTCTAATAACATACATACATTGTACAGCGACATAAATGCAGTATCTTATTACATGTATTATATTATCTAAAACTGTTTATGAAAATTAAGGTTCTTTTGTATACTGTAAATTTAAATAGTATTCCAAAAAATGTGACTTGTTTGTAATGGCAATAATAAAAACTCGCATTATGAATTTATATTTGTTAGGTTACATTGCTGAGCATGTTAGGAGGGACGAAACTGGGGGACAGTGTCAGAAAGATGCTGAGCGCTTGGCACCAACAACCTTTGGTCAGGTTATATCTTGAAAGGAAAATAGACCAAACAAGCATTTAATAGTCTGCCCATTTCAGTCTTTAAAGAATTTTTTTTGTCATGTACAAGATGACGTAATATAAGTTTCTTTCAACCTATAACAATGTACAATAGGGAGGGAGGGTGGCATTTAAGCTATCATCCATCGTGTCTATGACTCATAGAATCCCCATCAAACTTTAACTTAACCAAGGTAAGTCTCGTTTAATTTTGGGAATTCCATTACGACATCTCACTTCCGGTCTTAAATGAGACTTCAAAGCCTCATGACAAAAACTTTTCCCTAAATTAATCCAAGTAAAGTATACAACTTCACTTACTATTAGTTCTTTTTAAAGATGCCTTCTACAAACTTGTCTTCTGTCAGAATCTGTTTGTCGTAAAACTTTGCAAATCGAGGGGTAATTGCCAAAAAGTCGTATCTGAAAATTTCATCATTTTGGGAAATTAAGAAAAATATCTTTATTCCTTTATTTTTTGACAGACATTTCCAATTTTTATAAAATAACCAAATTTAACAAATCTGATTAAAATAACATCACCCCCTTATCGTTCATTTGGCATGTCTTTAGATTACAACTGATTTAAGATATACAATCATTTAGTATAACTCATTTGTTTTGATTAATCCCAGATGCTAATGCCAGTTGATAGTTATAACTGATAAGGCTAACTGCTGTGAAATTTATTGATTAATTAAACACATGTTTGCATAGCATATACATATTATACTCAGATAATATTTTCTGGCTCTGTAGAATCACTTTTACGGTTTGTTATTTTATGTTGCCAAATAGATGTAAGAAATGCAACTACACATTGGTTTTGTCAAAATAATTAAATAAACTCTGCCAAGAATGTCAAAGTAATGTATTTGTGTATAAGATTGTTTTCCAAAGCAAATAATATTTTCGTGAAAAGAAATTAAGAGTACAAAGAAAAAGTATCTGTTTATAAGATTGTTTACTAAATAAAATAATACTATGTGAAATTCAAATCATAGTGTTATAATTAAGTATCTGTCGATAGAATTGTTTACCAAAATAAATAATATTTTCAAAAAATCTAAATTATTATCATTTGAAATGTTATAAGCAAACACGTTTTGAAAAATCAAATGATGTTTTATTAAAGCCATTTTCTCGAATCTAAATTACTATTATCTGCATTTTTTGCACGTATTCAGGCATATATATCTGTGAAATTTGTATGGTTTAAATGCATTTCCCTTTTTAAATTGTAGTGTAATTGTAATAATATTTGAATGAAATATTGTTTTTAAATCCGAAAAATTCTTATATTAATCGCCAAATCGGTATTTAAACAGTAAATTAGGCAAACAGTTTGGACAAAGTTCTGAATAATTACAAATAATCCACATTGAACGTTCTTAAATGGATGGATAAATGCAGAACGATAGTTATTGCATAGACATCGTCAAATTAATCCTGGTCAGAATCTATTTTCTCTTCTTCCACATCAGTGTCTACAGTAGTGTCAATCACACTGTTGTTTGCCGGTAGGAACTTGTAATACTCATGATATTCGCTAGGAATTATCCCATTCTTGCAAAGCCCACCAAGGTCTTTCTTCTTTGCTGCTGAAATTGCTTGTCGTGATGTATACTTTGCAAGTTGGTATGGCTCAGAAGGTTGCCCTCTCTTGTTTGACATGCTGACTTTCATTTCTCTAAATTCGTCTTCAAACTTGTATTTGAACAAGATACAATCTGGTTTTTCTTCCATGTATCGAAGCCATCTTATCTGTAGCCAATTGATCTTTCCACCATTGGTATCTTCCTTTCTAAATTGCATTGATGTATTGGCAAGATCTTTGAAATCATAGATGTCTCCGTATTTCAATGGCACAATCAGGTAAGGGTCTTTTCTTCTTGCCATTGGAACAACTGTTGCCCATTGTTGTGGCACAAATATCTCGGTCTTCCGCTTTGCGAATTCAATCGCATAGTGCATACTGTCACACTCCATTTGAGTGTGACCGCTTTCAAGAAATTTGTGATCGATGACTTTAATCAATTGATGCTTAATTACAACATGCAATAGACAAGAAGCGATGAATTGATTGCGATTTTGTCCCGAACAGGCATCAGAATAAAAGATTGCATGTGTTTTGGTATTTGGCAATGACATCAGTTGAAGGCAAAGGCATGTTCCAATCTCACAAGATTCCCTCTGAGCGTCCACTTCTGACCAAAGATAACAGGTAGCACGAGTACTAGCCAAATTGTAAATGGATAGGTTGTAGCAATTCAGTTTTCTCATATAATACAATTGACTAACCAAACTACACGGAGTCTGCAGTACTGCTTGGAGATCAAACGTCCCCAAAAAAAGGTCTGGTGAACTTATTGCCATTTCTTTATCTTTCTTCTTTTCTCCTCTGTCTTTAATCTTTCTGCTTTGTTGTTTCTCATATTCATCCTTCATTTCCATAGCTAGTGTATCTTGATCCTTATTTCTGTAATAATTGATACAAAGTGCACATTGATCTTTCTTTGGGACATGGAATGAGAAATTATACTCCTCATTGAAAAGTTTCCTATAAACAGCATGACTGACCACTTCCATTCCCGATATTTTCCTTTACATTGCTCAACATAAAGTTGGTACATCCTCATAATATTGAGATCTGCTCCCAAGCCATCTACCACAGGGAAGTATTCAATGTGTTTTCTAACCCAATCCAAAGCTGTTTGTGTTGTCTTGTTATGAGGTGCATGTTTACCGCGTCTATCTTCGCCAACGTAAACACCACCTTGCTGATTCTTAAATGCATGGTTTGCAAATGTCTCACTTATTCCTAAAGTTACAAGGAAACATTTCTTGCAAATTTGACAGGGTTGCCACCAACATTGAATGAATAAGACCTGTGAACATTCTTCTTTTTTGTGACTAGCTCATTTTCCTCATTCAGGTATGTTCTTGTTTTCTTTTCTTTTGTGTTAACAATGATGAACTCTTTTTCATTAACAGTAGGTGTGTCATTGGTACCTGGTTCATCAACCGTAAGTGTGTCATTGTTACCTGGTTCATCAGTGGTAGGTGTGTCATTGATACCTGGTTGATCAGTGGTAGGTGTGTCATTGGTACCTGGTACCTCAACCATAGGTGTGTCATTGGTACCTGGTTCATCAACCGTAGGTGTGTCATTGTTACTTGGTTGATCAGTGGTAGGTGTGTCATTCGTACCTTGTTCATAAGTGGTAGGTGTGTCATTGATACCTGGTTTATCAGTGGTAGGTGTGTCATTGGTACCTGGTTCATCAACCATAGGTGTGTCATTGGTACTTGGTGAATCAACCATAGGTGTGTCATTGGTACCTGGTTGATCAGTGGTAGGTGTGTCATTGATACCTGGTTCATCAACCATAGGTGTGTCAATAGTATCTGGTTCATCAGCCATAGGTGTGTCATTGATACCTGGTTCATCAACCATATGTGTGTCAACAGTACCTGGTTCATCAGCCATTGATGTGGCATTGGTACCTTGTGTATCATTACTACCTACTTGTTGCCTGTTTGTTACTGAGGAACCATCTTCTGTATCCCCTTCGACTGCATTAGAACCATTCTCTTGGGTATCACGTACCATAGCTGCAATTCTCGTCCATTCCTCGTCTGAAGACCAACTAGATTCCGACATTTTATTATCTGAAACAAATGAATATGAAACTTATTATTTTGATTAGCTAAAAGAATTGGCCAAATATAGGATTACCTCTCATATCCTATTGCCGAACAAGTAAACTCACTACAAATTATACCCCTGACAACAAACTTGACACCCAAGTTTTATAGCCTCCCCTTTCAAATATTGGACAGCAACCATAGTCCGCCATGCATATTTTCAGGTGGTAAACTACATTTGTTTACATCTAATTCCATTGAGGGGTTTAGGAGGACATTTTCTTATCAAATCTTTTCAATCTTGTAAAATAGAGTTATTGTGAACAAATAAAAACTGAAACTCACCAATAGAAAACTAATTAATTACTACTGCAGATGTTTTCATCCCATTCACCATAACCAGCCTCTACTGAAAATATGGAAATAAATAACAATTAAAAAGCCATGCATTTTAAACAAAATGTCAATAATTTTAGCGAAGGTTATGGTATGTACAAACGTCATACTTGAGATAATAATAATACACAATTTTTAGCACAAACATATACAATTTGTCTAAGAAAATTTATGAAGACTTAATACATATATTAAATTAAGTGAATACATAGTAAATTGATGTATAGTATCAAAGCATAGCAAGTGAATATCTAATTCTTACCTTTTTATCCATTGTTGTCTCAACTTTTCATTGCAGATACTACATTTCTTCCTGTTAATACACTTTTTGTAAATGTAACACCAGCTCTAGAATGCATCAACTTTATTTACTCTCTTCTGCCTCTACAGAATACTGTTTATAAATAACATCTGCAACGCGTTATCTGATATTGAGATAAGATGGCTAAACTTACTGGATAATTAGATTACTTTTCTCCAGTGCCATAATGACTTATCTTTAAATAAGCTGTTTTGACACTATTTTCTAAATAAAAAAAATATGATATCATAAACGCGAAGTATATTATCTTCACATAAATTTTTACAGCAATGTATCTTTTAATTAAAAAAATATACCTGGCATGCAATTATAGATTATCCAATATTACTGTTATTTGGCGTTTCAAGAAGACGTATATAATATGGTAATACTTTTGGGTTCTGGTCAATTTAAAATTAATGCATTATCCTTTTGCCCTGAAATTTTCAGACATAACTAAATGCTAACTTAGCAACATTTTAGTGCAAAAAAACGAAATTGGCAAAATTTTCAGATACGACTTTTTGGCTCTAACCCCTCGAAATGTTTTCACATTACTCCAGCCTGCTTTTCCAAGTATATTGTCTATTGGAACGGAATTCAACTTTGCCTTAGAAGTTGTAGCTAAACGTACACTATGAGCTCCAAACTGACTTACATCAATCCCTGCTCGTGATAAGATTACTTTTATCCATCTAGCTATAGTGTCTTTAGATATCTCCTTATGTGGCTTCATGTAACTTAATAGTAATGTACATTTCGTTCCTCTAAAAAGAGAGGACCTTTTAAGGTACTCTTTCATAAGTGTATATACATAAACGTCGATCTGGCGGATAAGCCTTCATATGTCCGTTTATATACTTATGAGTTTTGACTTTCCCTTTGGAAGATTGTTCGAAGTTTGGTAATTTTGTTATTTACAAATGTTTCCTTAAAACCAGGACGACTATTGTTTAATTAAATTATCGTATTGAAACACAAATTCTGAACTCAACTTTTTTTACACTATCAACACACTAAGTTGATGAACTGACCGATTTCTTGCAGCACCAGTTATAGCAATTAACATGCACATTCTTTGCCATATACAGACATGTTGTTTGGTGATGATGTTTCTAAATCTGTCCGAGATATTGAGTCCTGTAATAAATTAGGCTCTCGTATTAGTAGAAGAGGTTTTAGAGGTGGTCACCGAGGGGAATTTAGAGGTGGCTTGTCTCTACCAATGTATTCAGTTTAACCATTAGTTTTTGTTTAATCTTTTTCCTGCTGAATTGATTTTGTCACTCAATATTTGAGACTTTTACAGAAAATGTTACATTTAAAAAAGTCTGCAATGAAATGTTAAGAAAACCCATAGACAATTACAATGTTGATATTTCAGTAAATTAATGTAGCAGTTAATTGACGAAGTGATACTTTAAAGTGAAAAAAGTTTTTTCTTTTTTCTTTTTTCCAATTAAAATCTTTATTCGAAATCTTTACATTTGTTAGTTAGAGAGACATAAAATACCAGTACCTCATCCTGGCCTCGTTAATATTAGTGTCATGTATAGGAATTGTGTTAGTCTTTTTAGTACAATAGTAATACAATTAAGATAGATCAATAAATTCAATACGTATTTTGAGAGTTATTTCATGATTGTTTCTAATTTCGGTTTATTTATTTACTTCCGATATACTTTCGGTTTGACCCACGTGTTGGGAGATATGAAAAATCAATGTTTTTTTATTTTTTTTATTATCGATATTATATATGAAATTATATTATCAACGGAGATAAAATATACTTTGTTTCCGAAATTAATATATCCGGATAATATTTAAGATTGAAAAAGAGATACATGTACTTGAAATCACTCTCATAGTCTCAATTTCTATTCAACAACGTATAACTTTAAATTTTAACAAGGATAATTAATGGATCAAGCTATGGAATCTTCATCGTCACATTACTGAGTGTAAGTAGATAGCATATTAGTAGATATGTCTGATATGTAAACAAAAAGAGCAACAACTAACCCCCCCCCAAAAAAAATATATAGGGCAACACACACATAAAGACAGATAATTCACACAACAAAACAAAAAAGTACAAACACATAAGACTCAGAGGCAACACATGGTGTGCGACATGCACATTATCTGTAAAATTTATGTTATACTAACAGGATATACATACATTACATACACTCCCAAACATGTCTTCTTTCACATCTACCTACACATACATACATTTTGTATATACACACATACATCCACATAATTGTTGATTTGTTACTAAAAATTAAGGGGCATAAATAAATTAAATATGCTTCCCAATTACTTTTAACATGAACAGTATATGAACACAGTGTTCTATAGTGAATCTAAATGAGATCAATAACCTTCTGCACAAATACATTTGTATGGCAGTTTACTAGTTTGTCTATTTCAAATCGATTCTTGAGTTCAATTTTAAAAAGTTGAAATACATTAATATGGTTTTCCTTTTGTTTTGACAGATAATGACTTTTATATATTGTGAATAATAGAATTATAAGAAAATAATTGATGCTATTATAGTATTTGTCTTCTATTTTATATCCAAACACTAAATTTTTCAATGAAAGTATATGAATTCCTATTCTTAGTTTTTCTAGTAATATTTTTACATCATTCCAAAAGGAGTCGAGGCTTTTGCAAGAAATAAAATAGTGTTCATAATCATCTATAATATGACAGGTATCACATAATGGTGTGTTTTCTATTTTCCATTAATACAGTAGCTGTTTACATGGAAGTATGAAATGTAATAATTTCCATCTGAAGATTTTGAGTTTATTTTCTATAAGATGATGAAATGTAAATTTGAGCATATCTTTATTAATACAAATAGTTTTTCTGAGTTTTTGCTTCCATTTCATGAAATCAGTAGAAATTTTATTGGTTTTTACTGCAGTCTTAGTTGAAATTTCAGATTCTAGTTCATTTAGCCAATTTTTGGGGATTGATTTCTTCAGTTTTGTAAATTCTGATATCCAATTAGTTTTTAAAGATAGTTTTCTTAATATGAAGTTTTCTGATAACTTTCCTTCATGATCTATTATGTCATTGATGAATATTATACCATAGGGGCATATTTTTATTGCTAAAATTGTCAAACTTTCATTATTATGCATATTATTATAAGCTTCAAGCAAATATAAGGTAAAATGTTAGACACACTGCATTAATGTTCATTGACCTGTCAAGGGTTAGGTCAAAAAGAAAAAAGACAGATTATTTCAATGGGCTAAAAACCAAAAAACCCATATTCTCTTTGCACAAGAGACACATAAGAAAATACAATATTATCTCTAACACAAGAGTTTAGTGGTGATGTTTACAATAATCATGGTAACTCTCAGTCAAGAGGAGTTTCAATTTTTATAAAAAAAAAGGAATTAAAATATACCATAATAGATAGATGTACATATTGATAATGATGGTAGAATATTGCTGATAAATATAGAAATAGATGAAAATATATTTACTTTGGTGAACCTATATGCCAACAATGTAGACAAAAATAGAAATGTTTTCTTCAAAAAAGAAAATAACTTTATAGAGAACTATGCAATAGGTATTTTAATAGTGGGAGGGGATTTAAACGATACTCTTACATGTGCAGTTAGAAAATATAGTATCTCAACCCAAAAGACTAAAAAACCTGTAAATAGTTTGAAAACTCTAATAAAAAAAACATAAACTCATTGATATTTGGAGATATGAACACAAACTTGAGACAATACACAGGGAGAAGAAAAAATAACATCAGCACTGCAAGGATTGATTATTTTTTGATAAGTACAAATATAAGATCAAGAATTGTAAGTGCTAATATAAGGCCGGCTACTATTTCTTATACTGACCACCAAGCAATTTCATTAGAAATTAATCATAAAGCTGAAAGCAGAGGTAGGGGTTATTTTAAGCTTAATAGTAAGATTCTCGAAAATGAGGAATATAAAGAAATAATAAAACAATTAATATCAAAATACCAGAATAAACTTGTAATACAAATGACAGACCCAAGAACACTTTGGGATGTTTTTAAAGCCGAGGTTAGAGATGTCACAGTTAAAATATGTAAACAAATATCGCGCGAAAAAATTTATGAACTGAATAAATTAGGAAAAACTCTTCAATCTTTACAATTAGAACAAGATAATGGTAAAAATAAAGTTACAAAGGAAAATGCAGCCTCTTCAAGACAAAATTAATGTCATTGAAAATAAATTGTCAAAGTTATATTCAGATAAGGTTAAAGGGGCCCAAATCAGGTCAAGAATAAAATGGGTAGAAGAAGGTGAAAAAAAACCCACAAAATTCTTTCGGGGACTTGAAAAGGCTAAACAGACAAGAAAAAATATAACAGCTCTTACAGATAATAAAGGTAAACTGATAAAAGAACAAAGTAAAATACTAGAATTAGAAAGAGAATATTATATAACACTATGAAACAAAAAATCCAGATCCAATTAAAATAGAAGAATATATTGAAACTACAAATATTGAAAATAAACTATCTAGGGATGAAAGTAATGTTGCAGAAGGAGAATTAACCATAGAGGAATGTTCAAAATCTGTATTTCAAATGAAATTAAACAAAGCACCTGGAATTGATGGACTTACTAGAGTTTTATAGACTTTAGGCCTTTCTTAAAGCATTTTGCGGTAAAAGTCTTTAATAATTGTTATGTCAAAGAGGAACTATCAAATACGTAGAAAATTGGTCTCATTTCACTAATATATCCAAAACAAAAATGACCCACTTAGCCTTGATAATTATCGCCCAATTACTCTTGAATATTGACACCAAAATAATAGCATACACCTTAGCTCAAAGAATTAAACCACTGTTGCATAAAACAATAAATAGCGACCAACATGGCTATATAAAAAAAATAGGTATATAGGATCCAATATCAGACAAATACAGGATATTATAGACTATTCAGAAAATTTAATGTAGAGGGGGCAATTCTTTTTCTTGATTTTTCAAAAGCTTTTGACTCCTTTGAATGGGAGTTTATGTATCTATCCCTGGAAACATTTGGATTTCAAAAATCAATAATTAAATGGCTAAGAACTCTCTATAGTAATATTAAAGGATGTATTCTGAATAACGGTTGGATTTCCTCACCTTTTAAAATAAATCGTGGGAACCGTCAAGGATATCCATTGAGCGCATTAATCTTCGTAATTGCAGTTGAAATTCTAGCTTGCAGGATCAGACAGGATAAAAACCTCAAGGGTATCCAAATTAAGCTTGATGGTAGGACTCACAGCTTAAAGCTTAGTCAGCTAGCTGATGATACCAGTCTTCGTTGAATCTAAAAAAGAAATATCTATAGCTCTTAATATAATTGAAACATTTGGTTCATTTTCTGGTTTAATACTAAATAGAAATAAGACAGAAGGTATGTGGATAGGATGCTTAAAACATTGCAAAGATAAGATAGAAAATATTAACTGGGTCACAGATTATGTAAAATGTCTAGGAATATATTTTGGTCACAATAAAGCAGAATGCAAAAAACTTAATATAGAAAAACAACTTTTAAAATCTGAAAAAATTATGAATTCTTGGAAGAAAAGAAACATAACAATGGTAGGAAGGATTATGATAGTTAAGTCATTAATAATCCCAAATATAACATATGTAGCATCAGTTACCAATATAGACAAATAATATGTCATAATAATCCCAAATATAACATATGTAGCATCAGTTACCAATATAGACAAATAATATGTATCAAAATTTAAAACCATGATATACAAATTCATATGGAATGATAAGCGAGATAAGGTAACACGAGAAACAATGAATAAAAACTATTTAGAAGGGGGGCTTAAAATGATTGACAAATATATAGAAGCTATACAAATAAAATGGGCTAAAAAACTCACAAGCAAAAAAATTGCCAATTGGAAAGTCATTACTTTAACAAGTTTGGCCCTGAATTAATGATCTTTAATATGAGCATAGATACTATTAAATCAGTCAATCAGTTTACAAACAATCTCAGTGACCACTACCTTAATCTATTAAAATCATGGATGTCCATAAACAAAAACACTAAAATACCAAGCAGCTTCAGAACTATAAGACAGGAAATAATATGGTGAAATCAACAAATCAAGTTTAAGAATAAAGCACTTATATATTTAAATTGAAAAAGGGTATTTCAAAGATTTAATTTATTATGTTTTAGAGACCTCAAGAACCTGGCCCACAGGCAGAAGATAATTAGGATAATTAGCACCGCCCTATAATAGCACGCTTTCTGTATTATAATGATTTGGCATACATTCTCCAGAATGCTAAGCTTCTCAAAGGCAAACCATATGGTATTAACCAACAGTTCCCTGCCGAAATTGAAAGTCGGAGAAGATCTTTGTACCCTGTGATGAAGGAGGCAAAAGACAGAGGTAAAATGGTACGCGATAAACTTTATATAAACAATAAAGAATACTGTCCCGTTGGTGTACAACAAAGCCAAAGTGCTGTACATTCTACTCCCACAGAACATCGACAACAACGTGATCGTCAACCCGTGAAACGCCCACGCGTTGCACCGACACCTGATAGAACTCATTAGGGTCACCTTGGAGGGCAAAACTTTCATTCAGTTAATGAAAACTATAAAAAGTGTTCACTGGTTAATGTTTGTAGAAATAGATTCAATTCTGTGAAATTGATAGACTGTTTATTAAACTTGAACAAGAAATTTAATGTATTAACTTTAAACTGTTGTGGTATTAGAACAAAACTTAATTATCCAGAATTTCATGAACTAGTAAATGATTTTGACGTTTTGTGACAAAAACTGATGATTTAGATGAAATTATTATTCCAGGTTTTATTACGAAATTTAAAAACAGAAAAGCATTTCCAAATAGAAAATCGGGGGGTATTATGCTGGCCTTTAAAAAAAAAATTGTAAAATATATTAATCCTTTGAACAAGTTCATTTGTTTTTTGGTTCAAAATTTCGAAAGAATTACTTGGGTTAGATGAAGATGTAATTTTTGGTATCGTTTACATACCTCCGGAATATACAGTTCACTCGTCCATTGATGCTTTTAGTGAAATAGAAAACGAATATTTAACTTTACAGAGAAATTATAAATATATTGTTCTTAATGGTGATTTTAACGGAAGATCAGCAAATGAACCAGATTTTATATTTATTGAAGAATATTTGTGTAATATTGATTTACCTGATTTATTTGATGTAAATAGAGTAAATATATTAGAAGAATTAAACATTCCTGTAAATAGAACTAGTCAAGATATTGTTAAAAATCAGTATGGAAACAGATTATTAGAACTATGTAAATGTAATGACTTATTTATTGTTAATGGTCGAATCGGAGGAGACAAAAATATTGGTAAACTCACTTGTAAAAATAGTAGTATTGTTGATTATGTAATTTCTTCAGTTGATTTTTTAAAATGTATTGTTGATATGGATGTATTAGAATTGAGTAAACTTTATTCAGATGTACACTCCCCGATATCTCTTTCGATAAAATTCAAAGCACTAGCTGAACCATGTGAACCCGGTGTACATGAAGATGAAAACACAGTAAACAGTACAGAGAAACCACGAAAGTGGAACGATTCACTTAAACTAGATTTTTTACATAATTTAAATATAAAGATTATACACGATCTGGAAACACAGTTAGATAATTTAGACAAGGAAAATATAACACAACCGGAAATTGATAGCTGTGTTAATAAATTAGGAAACATTTTTTTATCCACTGCAAAAGAAACTTTTGGTACAAGATACACGGTTGTAAGAAAAAAGAAGGAAAACGTGTGTATTTCTTCTAAGCCTTGGTTTAGTACCGACTGTAAAATTGCACGTAAACAATATAGAAAATTGAAAAGACGTTGCAAAATAGACCCGTCGATAGAAACCAAGGAAGATATGAAGAGAGCCGAAAAAGAATACAAGAAAAAAATAGACGCCAACATAAAAATGCATAGAAAAGAGATGTCAAGGAAAATAAAAAATCTAAGATCAAATAATAGCAAAGAATATTGGAATATTTTAAGACAAGGTACCAATAAAAAACAACCAAATATATCGATTGATTCACTTTTTTGAGTTTTTTAGAAATATTAATAAAGCTCCAGAGACAAATAATGAAGATGAAATTAACCTGCCAGATATTGATAACAATCTGATAAATAATCTAAATAATGAAATAAATGGTGAAATTACAAGTGAAGAAATTGTTTCTTGCGTCAAAAATTTGAAAAATGATAAAGCCAGTGGTAATGATTTTATAGTAAATGAATATATTAAATCTTCTATTGACATTATTTTACCGGTCTATATAAAAATGTTTAATTGTATATTTTCTTCAGGAATTGTCCTTGATAGTTGGTTACTAGGAAATATTCAGAAAACGGAAAAAAAATGTAAAAAATAAAATCTCAATGGACCAATTTGTAGATCATTTTAAAAATTTGATTTCAAATGATAACGTTGATAATGGACCAGACACAACAGATACCATGGACTGTGTGTTTGAAGAATTAGACAAACCCTTTACAGAAAATGAATTAGAAACTTGTATTAAAGGTTTGAATCGAAATAAGTCGCCTGGTGTGGACAATATTTTAAATGAATATATTTTAGAAGGAAAGACAATCCTAATACCAATATTGTGTAAACTGTTTAACGTAATATTATGCACTAGTCGCTTCCCAGAATTATGGGTGAAAAGTGTTATTGTACCGTTATTTAAGAAGGGACCAGTTGATGACCCTGGAAACTACAGAGGTATATCGTTAGTCTCGCATATCGGAAAGCTATTCACATCAACGATTAATACAAGACTTATGAAATGGAGCGAAGATAACAGTGTTCTGACTGATGCGCAGTTTGGATTTAGACCGGGTTATGGCACTCATGACGCAATCTTTGCTCTTCATTCCATAATTTCAAAATCATTAAGGCAGGGTAAAAGATTATATTGTTGCTTTATTGATTATGTTAAGGCTTTTGACAGTGTGTCTCACTTTAAGTTATGGTTAAAACTAGCCAAATATGGTGTAACTGGAAAGCTTTTAGATCTAATTAAATCTATGTACTCCAAATTAAAATCGAGTGTAAAGCATGATGGTAATTTTTCAGATTTTTTTAGCTGTAATATTGGACTCGTGCAGGGGGAATCATTATCACCATTTTTATATGCCATGTATGTCAATGATATTGAAATAGAATTAATTAAACAAGGATGTCAATCATACGAATTAAAAATGCTCAATCTGTACTTACTAATGTATGCTGATGATACTGTTTTGTTCAGTGAAAATGTTCATGAACTTCAAAATATGATTAATGTTGTAAATGTATGTTCAAATGAATACAATCTGCATGCAAATTTGTTAAAAACAAAGGTTGTCATATTTAGAAATCGAGGTAATATTAAATCAGAAGAAAAATGGTATCTTAATGGGGAATCCATTGAAATATGTAATGAATTTATGTACCTTGGTATTTTGTTAAATTATAATGGTGTCTTTACTAATACTCAGAAAATGTTGTCGAATCAAGGGAAAAAAGCTGTATTTAGTTTATTTAGTAAAATTCAGGATGATTATTTTAATACAGAGACTTTGCTATCACTTTTTGACACATATGTAAAAAGTATTGTAAATTATGGATGTGAAGTGTGGGGCTTCCATAAAGGTGTGGATATTGAGACATTACATTTATCTTTTTTGAAAAGAGTATTGAAAGTGAGAAAGAGTACTTCAAATTATATGGTCTATTTTGAACTTGGGAGGTTCCCATTGTATATAAACAGGTACTGTAGAATGTTAAAATATTGGTTTAAAATTTTAAAAACAGAAAATTGTATACTTAAAAATTGTTATGAAGATATGTTTGAGTCTAGTGCTTTTAAACCAAATGATAAACTAAATTGGGGATGTTAAATACGAGATATATTGTGTAAATATGGTTTTAATCATGTATGGCTGTCACAAAATGTTGTTAATGAAGATATATTCATGTTAGAATTTAAGCAGCGAGTTATAGATACTTTTTTAAATGAGGCAATTTCTTTTTTTGAAGAATCGCCAAAATGTCATTTCTATAAGTATATATATGATGACCATAACCTGCAATTTTATTTAAGTCGACCAGTTAATTATATGTTTAAGCCACTTATTAGTAGATATCGCTTACATGCACATAGTTTAAATATTGAAACTGGTAGATACTATAATATAGATAGACATGCTAGAATTTGCAACATGTGTAACAATAATGATATAGAAGATGAGTATCACTTTATTTTAGAATGTAGTAAATATGTGGAAATTCGTAGAAAATATATAAAACCCTATTATTGTATCAATCCATCTGCTTTTAAACTAACACAGTTATTATCTGTTCAAAATATTAAAGAACTTAACAATCTTGGAAAGTATTTGTATGTGGCTGAAAAAATTCGTAATTCCTAAATTTATATCATGCTCCGCTATAATTATAATTATATAATTATGTATTGTGTATAATGTATCATGTATTGTTTGTAATTTGTATTTATATACCTATAAGCTGTATTGCTTTTGGAATAAAGTATTATTATAAACCTATTTATAAAATCAAAGGCGATCCTTTGAATCCAAAAAACTTTCGCCCTATTACCATTTTGAGTTGTTTTGGCAAACTTTTTACATCAATTCTTCTATCGTCCTGAATATAGCTGAAAAATTGCTCGCTGGACGTTAAACAACAATCAATCAATCAATCAATCAATTCTTCTAAAGAGATTAAATCATTACTCCGAGCAATTTTCCGTTTTAAACGAAAGTCAGTGTGGTTTCAGAAAAGGATATTCCACGGTAGACAATATTTTTGTTTTACATTCTTTCTTCGAACTTATAAAATTAAAAAAGAAAAAGCTTTTTGCTGCATTTGTTGATTTTGAAAAAGCTTTTGATACGGTATGGCGTGATGCCCTATGGTCTTAGTTATTAATTAATAATATAAATGGTAAAATGTACAATGTAATTTATAATATGTATCAGAACATTAAATCTAGAATTGTCTATAATGGTAAAGTATCGAATTATTTCGATTGTAATAATGGTGTTCGTCAAGGAGAAAATCTTTTCGCCTTTCTCTTCTCGTTATATTTGAATGATTTAGAACAATTTCTGGATGAAAACAATGCAATCGGCTTAATTTCATTAACAGAAGATCTAGAACAAGAACTAGACACTTACTTGAAGCTTTTTATTTTACTATATGCTGACGACACAGTAATTTTAGCTGAAAACAGTGACGATATGCAAAACCAATTAAATTATTTCTATGATTTCTGTAAGAAATGGAGATTAAAATTGAACATAGAAAAGTCTAAAGTTCTGGGTTTTTTCTAATGGTCGCCTACCAAATAACATTAAATTTAACTATAATGACAAAGAGTTGAAAATTGTTGCACATTTTTCTTATCTTGGCATAGTATTTTCAAAAAACGGGATCATTTAATATAGCAAAAACAGAACTCATTCATAATTATGGTATTAAGGCCATGTATGAGGTATTAAGGAAAGGCAGAATACATAATTTATCAATTAAATGCCAATTAGATTTGTTTGACAAAATTGTAAAACCTATTTTATTGTATGGGTGTGAAATTTGGGGGTTTGGTAAAAACGATATTATCGAGAGCGTCCATTTAAAATTTTGTAAATTTTTATTACGTCTAAAAGTATCCACACCTAATTTTATGGTATATGGAGAATTGGGTAGATATCCACTAGAAATTGATATTAAAGTAAGAATGATTTCATATTGGTGTAAACTTATATAAGGGAAACAGTCAAAATTATCTACAATAGCATACAAACTGTTATATGTTAAAAAATTTTAAAATTGTAAAATTTCGGCTTGGATAAATCACATCCATAAAATCTTAAATGACAGTGGAATGTCGTATATATGGACTTTGCAAAATTGTATATCTGAAAAATGGTTAAAATTAGTAATTAAAAGCAATCTAATTGATCAGTTTAAGCAAATATGGAACTCATCCATCGAAACATCTTCAAAGGGGGTAATTATAAACTGTTTAAAGGGGAATTAAAATTCGAGAATTATTTAGACATTTTAGAAGATAAGGACAAATTTACATTGTGTAGATTTAGAACTACAAACCACAGACTACCGGTAGAAGTGGGGAGATGGAAAAAAAATTATTAGAGAAAACAGGTTCTGTCATTTATGTTCAAGAAGAGAATTGGGAGACGAGTATCACTATATTTTTGAATGTACTGAATTTATTAATGAAAGAAAACTTTATTTTGATTGTATCCATTTAAATAGACATAATATCAATAAATATAATAACCTGATGTCTTCTAAGTCTATATATACTTTAAGTAAACTCTGTAAATTTATCAGAATAGTAAACAAGAGGATATGTCCTCTAGGTTGATCCACTTCTTTTCACAATTCAATATTTGTTTAATTATGTATTACATGTATTTATTTCTTATGTTTATTGTGTTAATTGTACATGTCATCTCTGTACCTCTTGTAAATTGGTTATGAGAAATAAAGATATATATACCAAAAAAGCATTTAACAGTCTGCCCATTTGTGGCATAATTAAAAGTAAGTTTTTACATAATAGGTGTAGTGTACGTTATAATTGCAATAATCAAGGCATTATGGAAATATGATCAGCAATTTTTAAGTAAGGGTAATAACAAAATTACCGAACTCCGAACAATCTTACAAAGGGAAAGTAAAAACTCTATATAAACGGACAAAATCAGTCAACAACCGGAAAACTGTGAAAGCCGTAATGACCCTGACTTGGTACAGGCATTTCTAAAGAAATGGTGGGTTGAATCAGATTTTAAAGCGCCAAACCTTCCGCTCTCATTACGGTTCAAAGGTTCCGGATGTCACTATAACAGTATTTAAATACAGGAACAAAATAGGTAAAATAGTTGTCAAAGCAGTACCATATTCAGTGAAATAAATGTCAAAAACATTGATAAAATTTTTTTTTTTGACATTTTTCTTGACTTCTTTATCTTTATACATTTTCACTAGACGAAAATGCATCGCTTATAATCGTTTCTGCAGAGGAATATATTTCGACAAGATCTTGGTATCGGAATATAAACTTTTTAAGAGATCGAATAAGGAGAATTCTTTAGTATAAAAATTATTTGTGATTTATTCATTTAACTTGTGTATGAGTAAACTTGTCATTAAAACACCAGAAAGGTAATAAGCTGTTTAGAATTTTAATATCTTGCCTGAAAAATATAAGTAACATCATTAGTATGAATGCCAATGTGATTACTTATTGAGTAAAAATATATTTTAATCTTTGTCAGGAGCTTGTATGAAAATACATAAAAATGTAAAGTTTGATGAGGTTGAGGAGCAGATTGCTGAGACATTAAAGCATGCTCCAGCTCAAAAGGATGGTCCAAAATACAAGCAGGTAATATATTTTATAATAAGTCCTCTCCCTTTACCTGGTCTATACCAATGTATTCAGTTTAACCATTAGTTTTTGTTTAATCTTTTTCCTGCTGAATTGATTTTACAACTCAATATTTGAGACTTTTACAGAAAATGATGCCTAAATCATGAATGATGTTACATTTATGTAAATTAATGTAGCAGTTAATTGTGGAAGTGATACTTTAAAGTGAAAAAGGTATTTTAAAGATTTAACTTATTTTGTTTTAGAGACCTCAAGAAAGACCCCAAGAACCTGGTCCACAGGTTGAAGATAATTATGACCTTTAATCTTATTGTGCCAACTTCTCCTACTGAACAATGATCTTGTGGTGTAAATAGAATATGATTCTACCAGACCCATACTATGCTGTGATTGTAGGGTTTTAATTCCCTTTACTTGTACATTTGTTATATAAAGAGAGGACTTCTAAATATTATACAATGTATGTTATTCAGGATCTTCACAGGGGATATGGGCTCATATTCCCTATCAGTGTTCTATATTCCCTGAGCCGCAGGAACTTTTAAGTTCCCCTCCTTTGATAACATTCAAGAGTATCGTAATTACAATTTACTTCTCGTCAGAATCAGGGACATAACCTTTATGACACAAATGCTTTCTCGGATAAGGATGTGTCTTCTTCCATGAGCCATAATGATCACAATCGTGACAATGCCACTCAGAGATTTGATATTATTCTCCTGCACGATTCACTATATCATGAGATTGACACGAGACAATTTATTGGTTATTTGAGAAGGTCCGGGTGGAAACAAGTCACCTACATAACTACTGCATCTTTACAATATGTAGACAAAATACAACATGCCAATACAACGATACTTCACGTGGGACTCAATGATCTGAAAAATTTCTGTTGGTGCAACTTTTGCAAGATACCGTACTCTTGTGGATGAAGTTCTCAAAAAGTCAGAATCGGTGGTATTATCATTAATTCTACCGGTAGGTTATGAGGGTTTGAATAAGAAAGTTTGTGAATTGAATGATAAGATTGTGTCATTTTATGGCAATATGGATCATGCAATGATTTCATACAACTTTAATTTTGCGGATAGTAGTGGTAGGCTAAACCGTACATTATACAGAAATGAAATTCGTTTGTCAGTTGAACATGGTGTGAAAGTTCTTGCCTCAAATTTGAAGCGTTGCGTCTTTCGAAGACACCCAAGGTTACTAAATACAATGCTAATGGCAATATCTTAATTATGGGCGATTTAAATGCTCATATTAATTGTAATGAGAGATTTTATACAAAATGATTTAGATGATGTTCTAGATAGTTTTTTGCCAGTTAATTATATTGCAGACAATGTTCATATGTTGCGTAATACTCAGGTTCATCAAAATACAAATGGCTATGGAAAATGTGTACTTGAATTATGTAATAAGTCAACTTAGGATATTGAATGGTAGGACTCTTGGGGATACTGCTGGAAAAGCAACATTTTTTTTAACCACAATGGTGTATCCATAGATGATTACTGCATATGCAGTTCTTCGTTTTTATCTAATATTGTTAACTTTCAAGTTTTCAAGAATTTATCTGATCATTGTCCAATAACTGTAAATGTTTTGTCACAATATTCTGAAAACATTTTGTTAGGTTACTTAGAAAGTTTGGAACAAATAAATCAAAGTGAACAGCCATAAAATTTCAATTAAAGTACTATAAGTTTATTTTGAACTTTGACCCAACACATAATTCGCATAGATTTTCAGCTGAAGGTAAACCTTTACAATTGAAGGAACTAAAAGTGAATTTACTTCAGATTCTTGATAATTACTCAAATGATTCACATATTAATTTGGATTTATAAGACCATTAGCTGAAAGACAAAACATGTTAAGAAAAGAAAGGGATCACTTTGCAACAGTTAGTAGTTTCTAATAAAAAAAGAGAACATATTGATACAAAACTGGCAAAAGTTGTAAAAACAAAAGGAAAACGCAGGTTAAATGTACATGTAACTGAAGAAGATGGGGTTACTGAAGCAAAGAAAATGAAATCTAAGGATGGTAATATTGTTCAAACTACATGTAAACCTATTTTTGAGTTTTCCTTAAATCATTGGGTCGCTGTGGCTGGAGAATCTGAATGGTACATAGGTCAAGTTGTTGATGTAATCTCATCAGATAATGCAGTTGTCAATTTTATGCAGAAATGTCACACTGACACCTTTAAATGGCCATCTCCTCCATCTCTTGAAACTGTCCATATAAAAAGTTATATATGTTGGTTTTGGTATTGAGCCAAAAGACACGTCACTTTGGTTTTGTGTGATTGATAAAAGGGGGCAAGAATTAATAGCAAGGAAATTTGTTGATTATTGTCAGTGATTTTATTAGTTTAACATGTTATTGTATGCTACATGTATATTTTATTGATTAATTTATATATTAAAAGTACATCTATGCTAAATATCTGAACTTTATCATTATTCACACATGCTGTGATTTGATTTATTTTTGGTGTTTTAACGCCACTTTCAACAATATTTCAGCTCTATCATGGCGACCAGTTTTAGTGGGGGAGGAAGCCGGATTACCCGGAGACACCCACCGACCATGGGCAAGCAACTGGTAAACTTTATCACTTGCGGCTGCGAGTCGAGTGCACCTTTTTTTGTAATTTACAAAGCCGGGCGCGAACCCACGCCGTATTGGTGATAGGCTTGTATGAGTTGTTAGATCCAGCGACCTAACTCATTGAGCAACCCGGGCCCCTTGCTGTGATTTGAGTTTTCCAAAAAAAATACATGGTTCTTGTATTACAGGAAAAATCATACTTTTCTGAGATAGTGTTACAAAATGTACCATGGAAACTTCTAGAATTATCCAGAAATAAAAGAAAATTTAACATTATTACTAACTATACAAATCATATATTCAATTATTTCCCATACAAAATCATTTTTTTCCTATTCCGTTGCTATGGTAACCAAGCTTCTCTTAAATTTGTAAAAAAAAGTTGGACAAATTTAATGGATACAACTTTTGAGGCTCTGTATAAGAGATCCATGTCCTATTATTTTAATATTTATATTTATGAGAAAAAAAGCTGTTTGGAAGTAGTATTTCAGTTTTTGTCATCCGTTGCCATTGTAAACACTTTCCTAGAAACGTGTTTAATTAGAAAAAAAAATGAAAATAGCCTTGTATCAAAGAGGACATCATGACCTCCAAGTATGCCAAGTTTCAAGAAATTATCTTTCATATTTTCAAAGTTATGGTAATTTTTCTGCTATATTTTGTATCTTTGTCACCTTTTCGGTGCCATATTTGCATATAAATACATTACAGTGAATATGTCCAGAATCATCAAGAATAGGGACCTTAAAAATTCAACATCTCGGAAACTACTTAACCAATTTTGACCAAATAAATTGCATTAACTTTGTTTTTCATAGTACTTTCACTTGTAAACAAAATAATTAATAATTGCTTTACTAAGAAAATTGGATGCACCAGGTTAGCAATTGACAGAAGTGCAATTTCTTATTTTGTCAAAATTCGTATCAGCAATAGTATTCTCAATATAGAAAAAGGTAGACATTTAAAAATACCAGTTGAACAAAGAATTTGTCCACTATGTAAGCAAGAAATCGAGGATGAATATCATTTTGTCATGAAATATCAGAATTTAGATGAACTGAGAAACAAATTTTTTGACGAAATTATTTCAGTTATTCCTCAATTTTCAGCCATGAAAAACACAGAAAAATTAAATTATATTTTAAGCAGTCAAGATCTAGACATAAGTAAAATTCTTGTGATCAGCGTATTTAATATGTACTGCAATTTAAATAAACCCCTGAAAGGGATGCAATGTAATATATACCCATTAGTATTATCGTAGAGTCACCTGTTCTCGATAGTTATGCGCGTGAGAGTTTTGACATAAATCGGGAAAACGCACGTGTCTTCTGTTCGCCAGGATTTTACCTATGGAACACCACCTCGATTCGCAAGAAGGAAGAAATGGCTATGCTACGTATCAAGGTATGTATGAACATAATCTTTATAGTCTCCGATATTTATGCACATTTTTTTATTCCAAAAATAACTCTAAATTCACCGGGTCATTGCTTAAAATATACGTTTGTGTTGTAAACAAAACTTTGCTGTCAATGAAGGTCAAGTACGTATACGTCATACAAAACCGGAAATAAACAGGTGGACTGTTCAGAAAATAATAATTTGGAACACCGTTCGGGTCATATCTTATCAGTTTTATCTTTATATCAACGTTATTTCTGTATTGTGTAACCCCAATGGAACACTTTTTTAAACATGTTTAATTTTACATGTATGGTTGAAATCAATAATCTTGGTGTTTACAAATGTCTTAAATACATTTTTGTCTTTTCTTCCTATAAACATGTCATCCATAATTGATTTTACAGGGTTTTACACACTTATCGAGAACTGGTGTCGTAATACACAGTGTCAGAAATAAGGTCATACACAAAAAATATGTTTTCTCCGTAACTTCTAGGAGTAGAACTTTTAGGTTTGGTAGAAATAAAGAACTAGTTTTGACAAACAAACAAAAACAATTTTGTAAAAATTTACTGTTTCTAAGGGACACACGGGAGAAATGTTTCTTACGCTATCGAGAACCGGCAACACTCGGATATACGATAGATACATTATGTACGACGGGAGATAACTCCTGCTTGTCTCCTCAGCTGTGATGCTTTATATGTTTGTATTGTTTTTGATGATAATCCACTTACTGGATTTTATATCAATAAATAATTTGAATTTATACGTGTAAGTATGATTTAATCCAGCACTTGAATATTAAAGTGTGTATATTAAGGTTTGTAATTTTTTTGACCTAAACCCACTTGAAGGCCTGCCTTGTATGAAAACAAACCATTATTTTTCTTTATGAACAAGCCCCACTAGTTTAAATGGTATCGTATATAGTAGACCACTAGCAACAATTATTTTTATTTTTGAAAATAAATTTGACGATACTATGCTATGATCAACATACCAAGTTTATAAAAATAAGGACGTCAATATTTAAATATATTTTTGACATGGTCAGGTAAACGTGCCCTGTTGATGAAACAAAGGAAGCTGAGATGTTTATATTTCCTAGATTTGTTCGTTTATCAAATATATATATATATATACATGTATCAACGTAACCAATAACAACTACGGTTACTAGCAACAACCTCATAACTTCAACAAATAGAATGCCCCACCGGACGCAATTACGAACGAAATGAAATTGATGTGCCCCAATTCTTCCTTCAAAACATGAATTAAAAAAATGCTTTTATAAATATATACCCCGCTAAATTATTCGTGTTTTTGGGAGAAAATTATTCATGCGCAGTTGTTTAATGTTGCAGACGACGGGTTTTCATATTTGTAAACAGAAAATGACCGACAATTGCACTTGGAATCTATCGCTAAAATTCATTGAGGTACGCATATTTTGTTATCTTATGCCTGTAATTGGAAAGAATATGATCTCCTGATTCTATGCATATGTAGAACACAGTGAAATTAAAACAAAAACAAGTCAATATAATACATTTTCCTTACCTTGATCTATCCCAAAATGACAAAATCCGTGATGTACCTTATTCATTGAAGAGTCCAAGGAATTCCGAATGCAAACTGGCACACATTTATGGTGTGAATAAAGGAAAGGTTTTTATGTCATGTGTATTATATACAAATGGATATTTGAACGTAAATGAATGAATGCTCTTTCAATTTTAACAGTTGTCATCAAATAATTTACACTATAATCGAACCTTAAAGGACACATGACACGATTTTTTATTTTTCACAAAACTTTGTGAAATACTTCCAAAATGCTGTAAAAATAATTACTTTTTCACTTTCATGTGATTAACGATACGTAAAAAGGGATAAATATCCCTTTTATCGCCCTTTTTGCCGACCTAGAAATTATGCAGATATTGAGTGCGATAACGAGGCTGAACCACTCGTGACGTCACATGCGCCAGTCATCCATTTTCTAAATCAGCTGATTGATGATTGATATCGACACGTAATTTGCATAACAAAGCCGTGATTAGAAAACCAAAACAAACATCCACGTGGGTGAAATAGCTAAAAGTTTCCAATTGTGTCATGTGCAGCGTTTGGGTGCAACAACAGAGGAACCAAAGGCAATGGACTGAGTTTTTTCTCGTTCCCAAAGGAGTTTTCCCATTGATGTTGCCATTTTTCTGAAATTGAATTTCTGGATGCAGTTATGATATCCTGCTTTGTTACCATGGTGTGAACTGTGATATCTTGTTCTTGAGCTTCCTTTGCTGCCTCTTTAGCTAAGCGATCAGCAATTTTATTCCCTTGTACTTCTGCATGGCCAGGAGTCCATTCGAGTTCAATTCTCATTCCAGATTGTTGTAAGGTTTGCATTTTTGCTTTGATTTCTTTAATGACATTGAAATAGGTGTGAGACTTCCAATTTAAGGTGAGGATGCCAATTGATTGTTGACTGCCGGAGAGTATTTTGAGAAGGTCAATTGATCGGAATTGGGTTTGATCAATGTAGTCCAGAACAAGTTTAATTGCGATTAGTTCGCCAAGTAGAAATAGAATGGAGGCTCTGTTAGATACAGGTCTCTTAAGTTCGATGGTACTGTTACCATTGAAGATGACTGCACCAGCTCCTCAGGGTCCTGGGTTGTTGATACATGATCCATCTGTGAAAGCTAATAGAATTCTGTGGAAGGTTTGCAATTTTGTCCCAATACAATTTGTTTTCCAGATTCTGCTTGTTCGGTTGATCTGTTTTTCGATGAGCCAAAGTGACGCCAATATTCTGGTGGAGACATTGAAGGTAACAGACAATTGAATAGAAAGCATGGTTCCATGGGATTTACATCTATACTGGTCAGGTTTTTCATATCCTTAGCTTGATCAAGCATTTTGCTGAATGGTGAGACAATATAATCAGGTGTTTCCTTCTGTTTCCAGTTGTCAAATAGTTGCTTAATAGGAATATGAGTCTGAAATTAGTTTATTTTTGCCAAGTCTCGAATGACCATTTCCGCTCGTCGCAGATGTAATGGGATGACTCCAGCGATTTCCGCTCGTCGCAGATGTAATGGGATGACTCCAGCGGTAACCTCTAGAGCTTCAACGCTAGCAGTGCTTGGAAGATCAAGACAAAGACTTGGACCTTTCCTTTGTATTGAATCCAGCTTTTTCAACTGACTCGTTTCCAATTTGCCAGATACTGCTGGCATATGATAGAATGGATCCTACAAGTGTTTGATAAATCTGGATAAGAATTCTTGATGAGATTTTTGCTATTCCTTTAATTTGGCGTAATATTCCTACTGTTCTGGAAACTTTTTGCTCAAGGATGTTGATGTGAGAAGAAAATGTCAATTTCTCATCTAATATCAAGCCTAAAATCTTAGGAGTTGGATTGTATTCTAATGATTTCCTATTTAGACTAATACTGATGTTGTCTTTTATCATACCAGTTCTTGAAAAAACGCAGTATTCAGTTTTTTCGATATTCATGTTTATTCTCCACTTCTTGGTCCATTTGTGTATTGACTCTAGATCTTTTTGTATTTCTGTTTCAAGAGATGTTGGTTCTTTTCCTGTGATCCAAATATTTCCATCGTCAGCAAATTTAATTTTGTCAGATTTTGTTTGGGAGAATATGTCTTTGATGAATACATTAAATAGAATAGGAGAACTAACAGATCCTTTCAGGTGTCCAATTCCAGTTTGGAACCAATTTCCAGTGAACTTATTAACAACACAATGGGCTTCTCTGTGACTGAGGAATGTGTTTATCCAAGTCCATAATTTGCCTTTAACACCAACATGAGCTAATTTTACTAATAAGCCTTCTCTCCATACGCTATCGAAAGCCTTTTCTAGATCATTGAAGACAGCTACTGTACTCTCTTTTTGGTTAAACCCATTGAATATTGACTACAAATGTAAGCAGTGCATTGGTTGTTGAACGAAAGTATCGGAATCCCTCCTGTTCTTTATCTAAGATGTTATTGCTTTCAAGGTATGCTTCTAGTCTATTAGTTACAATTCTTTCCAATAATTTTCCCACTACGCTGGTCAAGCTGATTGCTGCTCATATTAGACTTATGCTAATGTTTAAGAGTAGGTATGACACATGAATTGTTAGGTTAAGATATTGAGTAAAGATGTTGTTTTCATTAGATAGAGCATGAAAATCTGAATACAGAACACTTTACATTTTTAAGATATCTTGAGCGGTTCAAAAGTTAAGACCAAAAGAAGGTTGAAAATATTGATATTTCGTTAAATAAAATGGCGCGGAATCGCATACAATTTAGTTTTCTACCTTTTGATAGGCTCATATCTCAGAACATGGCAATAGCAGAGTGCTGAAACTGAATATATTTCAAATTTGGCCATATTTCAGAAAGAAACTTCATTTGCAGACATAAACTCTACTTAATTTCTGCAATATACTGATTCAAAAATTGGCTTTTTGTTATTTGCCGATGTGTCCGCTTCGAAAAATTTACTAAGTCCAACATCAAATTGAATTTTTTAAGCTGTCCAGAGTCTCATTTCTCCAAAAATGAGACGTAATTGTGGCTGTTAAATTTGCATTTTACCAGTTAAATCGCACGGTCATCTAAACCACCCGCTGAGTAGAGAGATTACGTAATACTGTAGTCGTCACTAGCTCATTGAATATGATGATCTATATTATTATATTATCGTGTATCCATAGATGCTTCATACCAAATTTCGAAAAATGAAAAAAAAAAAAAAAAAAAATACCGTTAACTAATGAAATAGAAAATTGAACAACAACTTTTAAATATTTTATTGAATAAAAATACAATAATGAATGGAGTATGTGAACTGAGCTCTTCCAAAGCTGCGATTCCAGTCCAAAAATATGTAGAAGAATATTCGATTATTAAATTATTATTTTTTGCTAAGGAAGGACAGGTACTGCTTTTTATTTCCTGCACACCCCATACATTCCAAGTTTTTGTCTCTTATAAAGCAGTATTTTTATGGTTTGTATCCTTAACTATTCAATTCTCTATTATTCTGAAATATATAATTTGATATTTTGTCCTCACCAGTGGGTCTTAACGCATGGGCACACTGGTCACTTGGCCGGGTGGGGCATGCTAATCTAAGTATGTTGTGTACAGCATGTTTTTTAATGTTTAAATATTGATTTTGTTATACCAATACAATAAATACAGTACACACACAAACCACCTCATCCTGTTTCTCAAAAAAACAAAACATTTTCGTTATTCCTGAGAGTGCTTGGCATATTTAAGGTAGAAAGAGTGCAACTGACACTTGATTAACCCAGATTAAGACTTGTCATAATTTGTTCAATGAAGATTGTGTTTAACAATATTAGATAGTATTGCAAGGATACTAAAATGATCACAACCTAATCCAGACTATTGATTGACAAGGCTTGCAGTAGGGATATTAATTGCGCTATCAATCGGACATATCCTGTCAACGGAAAGGTTATTATTCCCTCGCCAACGAAGTTGCGAAGGGATATAGTAACGCTACCGTTCGTCCTTCCGTAACATCCTTGTGAGCACTGTAGAATCAACATCCTTCAATGGATTTTGACCAAGCTTGGTACACACGTAGTCCTTAAGAGAATCTGGAACCCTAATGATTTTCAAGGTCATAGGTCAAGGTCGCCGGGTAAAATTTTCAGGTGAGGGGATATGCCACGCATTGCGTTGTCCTTGTATTAGCTTATATTTTAATCTGTATTTACAGTAAACAAGTATTTTGAAACAAAGGGTGTTGTGCAGGATGGGTCATCGTGGTCATGATCTTATTGTAGTTGGATTGACAACCACTAGTTGCTAGTCTGAATCCCACTCGTGGTGAATTGTACCTGATACAACATTATGTGATAAAGTTTGTCAGTGACTTGCGGCAGGTCAGTGGTTATGTCCATGTACTCCGCTTTCCGCCACCAATAAAATTGACTGCCACGCAAAGCCACGCAAATCTGAAATATTGTTGAAAATGACATTAAACACCATGACCTAAACACCTGTTGTGTAGGAAACAATATAATCCTATATTTCTAATCACTTATTTCTCTAGGTTTGACATTTTCATATCTTGGTATTGTGTCTAGCACATCCTTTGATCATTGCCACGAAATGGTTTGAAAGAACACAATTGTAAATACAGAAAAGCTGTACATTTTTTTTTATTAAAGGAAAATGTACAAATACAACATGATCACACCACAGTACATACAATTATAACACGACTTCCTCTTACACAATGCAAAAAAACCCGAGCGATTTATTTAGATTGCAAAATCTCATTAGCACATTTGCAGAGCACACATTTAAGCCATGTGATAAAATCACAAAATAAAATTATTTACACGGTTGTTAACGTTTTAAACCTCTATATTCACTCCAACATTTATAAATATGCAACGTGCAATTAAAACATGCAAACACAATACTATTGTTACAGTTAATACAGTCGTAAAAGTTATCGTCTGCTCGAATTTGGCAGCATAAATTGTGTGCGACATTGCCCACAATTAAATATATATTATTATCTTTCCCATCAAAGCATACAATGGTATTGTTATACATATCAGAATTAAAAGAATTTATGGAAGCCATGCTGTGTTGTAAGTTTTAACATGGGTTGACAGGATATTAGTAAATTTTATCCCTTGCTACTGCTTGGGATAAAATACTAATATCTGCCAACCCATGTTAAAACTCACAGCACAGTAGGATTGCCATGAATTACAGTGAAACCTGTCTAAACTTAACCTCCTTGGGCAGTGATTGGGATTAGAGGGGGCCATGCGCCATTGATCACATTCCATCTGAATATGTCCCATTGAAATCAGAAATATTTACACAGAATATTAAAGAATGGCCCATTGAAATTCTTAATGTCAATAGAAAATGTCCCATTATTAAAATTTGAATCCTAATCAATGCATTGGCACCAACTTTTATAGACAGCTGTTCGGTTTATACAAGTTAAATTAACAAAGATTTCCTGCATTAGGACTTCATATAAAGTTCGGTTTATACAGGACTTTGGTTTATTCAGGGTTTGGTTTCACTGTATTTCTTATATAAACACAACTTCAACATTGTTTCAAGTTCTTTATTACAACAAAGATGGGATCCACATGATCCCATCCTCTAGTGAATAAATTAACGGGGTGGATAGCTCTTGTACTTCAACAACAGGATTTTGAACAATGTCGGTCTTCTCCACAAAGTAACATTGGCTCTCTTCTTTTTTTCAGATGCCCGATCAAGTTTATCCAAGAAAGTTCATGCATAGTCCCACTACAACTATGACGAAAAAAATTGCCAATTCTTCCAACATAGTTGCAGTAATGAACTATGCATGCACTTTCCCTCTGGTGGTCTGCTTCTACAGTGCAATCACTGTACACTCCTTTGGTAGTTTTGCATGATGGAAGACTACAATATTGTCACTGATGTTAATGTTGTCATAGTATGTCTTCAATGCTGGTGTCTCTGCATGATTTAATTTCCGTTTAATGACTTTATGTCTACCAGCACGCAAATGGGTACAGGGATGCTTCTCCTCACTTGCCATCTGTAGAGGACTGAAGAAGCCACTGCAGTCAAGCATGGTAAGTAGCCACTGCACCTGAAATAAAATTAAAAAATGAGTGTCACATGACACAAATAAAACAATGACACTTTTTAATCAAGAAACAATATAACCATTCTTAAATGAAGTGATGTTTCCTCATGATATGTATATTTATTTTTATATTGATGTAATTGCCTACTGACTGATCATATGGTAGTTGGATATATAACTACCTATGAACACAGTGACTATCACTACTAACGTGAGTTCGAATCCTGCTCCGATGGGGTGTACTCGATAAAACATGTGATGAAGTTTGTCCGTGACTTGCAGCAGGTCGTTGGTTTCCTCTGGGTACTCCAGTTTCCTCCACCAATAAAACTGACTGCCACAATATAACTGAAATATTGTTCAAAATGCTATTAAACACCTTCAACCACTATAATCAGAACTACTAAACTGATCACTGATAGCTTATTACTTTATACAAAATAAACAAGTTTATTTCTACTGAGAATTCTGGTAATGTTTTTTGTCTTAAACCTGACTGTAATTACCTCTATCTTCTTTATTGCGCTCAATTCCGGATTTCGGTTGTTCGAGACTTGATTCCGTCAGAGTATGATTGAACCTCTCGTATGGATACATTCAAACATTTCTTGGAGGGCCATATAACTTTAGGTACTGTGGCAGATGATGGAGCAGGTGAAAGTAGAATGTCTATAATGAAAAAAAAAATAATCCACTATTTTAACTATATTATAAATGTCACCCAGTAAATTCTTTTCGAAGGATTTCTACAGAAGGATTGATTGGTTGGTGTTTAATGTAAATTTTAGCGAAATTTCAGCTATATAGTGGTGTATGTGATGAATTAGAAGAGTTATCAAAAGTAATAATTGCTCAATACATAATTTGAATATACGAGACACTTCCATGCAACACTGGGAATATTGGGTTACAATAGGTACAGTATGATATAGTGATTGTTGTTTAATGCCAACTCATCAATATTTCGGCTACATCATGGAGAGTCCAAGTTCCGCTTTGTACTAGACCAACACACTTAGCTGGATTTTTATAGTGCTAGCCCACTGAAACAACAGTCCACGGCCAACCAACCATTGTTCTTTCTCCTTAATGCCGGGTGCTTGGCAGAGAAGCAACAAATACCAATTTCATAGTATTTGGTTTGACCCGATCAGGGATTGAACCCATGATCTACAACACTCGAGGCAAGCATGCTAATCATTACAGTCTTCGAAATTATACTTTCGAATTTACTGGCACGAAAACTTCAAAATTAGAAAATTTATATAGATTATATTGAAAAAATTTGGTAAAAGTCACTGGCCGTGGGCCACCGGACCACTGCTAAAGTCGATGACTGATTACACCGAACAACCATTTACTTAAAATCGGGACATTTCCTATTGAAATTTTCAGAAATTCTACAGCTCCATTAATAAAAACAACAAGTCTCGGGCATCCGGAATTACACTAATTTCAATCCTTGTTTGCTCTTTGTATTAAAATTATGTGTCCGTCCAGGGTCATCAAAAGACTGACTTTTTAAGAGAATTTAAGATTGTTTTGCCAGTTTGTAATGCCTGTGAAAACAGTGGAAAGCAGGCGCCAAAAAGAAATCCGTACAAATAAAACTTTGTGATCCATCGAGTATTATCTTTTATCTAACATTAAAAAAAAGGTTGAAGTATTTCTTACAATAAGCACATTTATGTTAAATAATAATAAAAATAAAACATCTTGCTTTCAACACAAAACATATTGACTTTCCCAAACCTATTAGGGTAGTTTTGGAAAGGGGAAACAGACATATTTTTAAGCAAACACACGACGTAACGCCAACGTCGGGGATTCGTTGTCTAAACGTAACATCGGGAAACAACGTTGTGTTCACGTAATTTCACAAAGTCATATCACGACGTTTATACAACGTTACAAAATTTCATTGACAAAAATAAACTTTTCAAAAGAAAATATTATTTATAACACGAGACTACATATGACCCCTCGATGACCCGAATGCTATTCTCTTATCCAAACATATCCGGGTATTTAATAATAACACTTTTTTTTAGCAATCAATTTTAATCGTTTCATTGATATAAATCTTTATTCAATAATTCGTCTATTTTATTAACAAAAATAAACTATTGTAAAGAAAATATTACTTATTAGCAAAGTGTATGAATGGATCAGAGACTATATTATGTAACCTTGTACATGTCAATTAAAAAAAATGTCGGATCGTTCGATATTAAAAATACGGATGAAAACACATAAATTGACGCTACATTGTAGGAATAATGACATTCTTTTCTTAAGAAAGGATAAATACAGCAAGCAAGCTTGTTATACATGTAAATTTCACTCTGAGATCAAAATATTACTAAAACTAGGATGTCAACAAACTACATGCATAACCAACAAAACACGTGACGCTATCAAAAAAAAATAAATAAAAAAATACCGTTAGCTAATGAAATAGAAAATTGAAGAACAACTTTTTAGAATATTTTATTGTATAAAAAATACAATAGCTTATTACTTTATACAAAATAAACAAGTTTATTTCTACTGAGAATTCTGGTAAATTTTTTTTGTCTTAAACCTGACTGTAAATACCTCTATCTTCTTTAATGCGCTCAATTCCGGATTTTGGTTCGAGACTTGATTCCGTCAAGAGTATGATTGAACCTCTCGTATGGATACATTCAAACATTTCTTGGAGGGCCATATAACTTTAGGTACTGTGGCAGATGATGGAGCAGGTGAAAGTAGAATGTCTATAATGAAAAAAAAATAATCCACTATTTTAACTATATTATAAATGTCGCCCAGTAAATTCTTTTCGAAGGATTTCTACAGAAGGATTGATTGGTTGGTGTTTAATGTAAATTTTAGCGAAATTTCAGCTATATAGTGGTGTATGTGATGAATTAGAAGAGTTATCAAAAGTAATAATTGCTCAATACATAATTTGAATATACGAGACACTTCCATGCAACACTGGGAATATTGGGTTACAATAGGTACAGTATGATATAGTGATTGTTGATTAATGCCAACTCATCAATATTTCGGCTACATCATGGAGAGTCCAAGTTCCGCTTTGTACTAGACCAACACACTTAGCTGGATTTTTATAGTGCCCACTGAAACAACAGTCCACGGCCAACCAACCATTGTTCTTTCTCCTTAATGCCGGGTGCTTGGCAGAGAAGCAACAAATACCAATTTCATAGTATTGGGCTTGAACCCATGATCTACAACACTCGAGCCAAGCATGCTAATCATTACAGTCTTCGAAATTATACTTTCGAATTTACTGGCACGAAAACTTCAAAATTAGAAAATTTATATAGATTATATTGAAAAAATTTGGTAAAAGTCACTGGCCGTGGGCCACCGGACCACTGCTAAAGTCGATGACTGATTACGCCGAACAACCATTTACTTAAAATCGGGACATTTCCTATTGAAATTTTCAGAAATTCTACAGCTCCATTAATAAAAACAACAAGTCTCGGGCATCCGGAATTACACTAATTTCAATCCTTGTTTGCTCTTTGTATTAAAATTATGTGTCCGTCCAGGGTCATCAAAAGACTGACTTGTTAAGAGAATTTAAGATTGTTTTGCCAGTTTGTAATGCCTGTGAAAACAGTGGAAAGCAGGCGCCAAAAAGAAATCCGTACAAATAAAACTTTGTGATCCATCGAGTATTATCTTTTATCTAACATTAAAAAAAAGGTTGAAGTATTTCTTACAATAAGCACATTTATGTTAAATAATAATAAAAATAAAACATCTTGCTTTCAACACAAAAAATATTGACTTTCCCAAACCTATTAGGGTAGTTTTGGAAAGGGGAAACAGACATATTTTTAAGCAAACACACGACGTAACGCCAACGTCGGGGATTCGTTGTCTAAACGTAACATCGGGAAACAACGTTGTGTTCACGTAATTTCACAAAGTCATATCTCGACGTTTATACAACGTTACAAAATTTCATTGACAAAAATAAACTTTTCAAAAGAAAATATTATTTATAACACGAGACTACATATGACCCCTCGATGACCCGAATGCTATTCTCTTATCCAAACATATCCGGGTATTTAATAATAACACTTTTTTTTAGCAATCAATTTTAATCGTTTCATTGATATAAATCTTTATTCAATAATTCGTCTATTTTATTAACAAAAATAAACTATTGTAAAGAAAATATTATTTATTAGCAAAGTGTATGAATGGATCAGAGACTATATTATGTAACCTTGTACATGTCAATAAAAAAAAATGTCGGATGTAAACAAAGCGTTCGATATTAAAAATACGGATGAAAACACATAAATTGACGCTACATTGTAGGAATAATGACATTCTTTTCTTAAGAAAGGATAAATACAGCAAGCAAGCTTGTTATACATGTAAATTTCACTCCGAGATCAAAATATTACTAAAACTAGGATGTCAACAAACAACATGCATAACCAACAAAACACGTGACGCTCTCAAAAAAAAAAAAAAAATAAATACCGTTAGCTAATGAAATAGAAAATTGAAGAACAACTTTTTAAAATATTTTATTGTATAAAAATACAATAATGAATGGAGTATGTGATCTGAGCTCTTCCAAAGCTGCACTTCCTGTCCAAAAATATGTAGAAGAATATTCGATTATTAAATTATTATTTTTGCGAAAGAAGGACAGGTACTGCTTTTTATTTCCTGTACACCCCATACATTCCAAGTTTTTGTCTCTTATAGAGCAGTATTTTTATGGTTTGTATCCTAAAATATTAAATTCTGAAATATATAATTTGATATTTTGTCCTCACCAGTGGGTCTTAACGCATGGGCACACTGGTCACTTGGCCGGGTGGGGCATGCTAATCTAAGTATGTTGTGTACAGCATGTTTTTTAATGTTTAAATACTGATTTTGTTATACAAATACAATAAATACAGTACACACACAAACCACCTCATCTTGTTTCTGAAAAAACAATACATTTGCGTTATTCCTGAGAGTATTTGGAAAATTTAAGGTAGAAAGAGTGCAACTGACACTTGATTAACCCAGATTAAGACTTGTCATAATTTGTTCAATGAAGATTGTGTTAAACAATATTAGATAGTATTGCAAGGATACTAAAATGATCACAACCTAATCCAGACTATTGATTGACAAGGTTTGCAGTAGGGATATTAATTGCGCTATGAATCGGACATATCCTGTCAACGGAAAGGTTATTATTCCCTCGCCAACGAAGTTGCGAAGGGATATAGTAACGCTATCGTCCGTCCTTCCGTAACATCCTTGTGAACACTTTAGAATCAACATCCTTCAATGGATTTTGACCAAACTTGGTATATACTCAGTCCTTAAGAGAATCTGGAACCCTAATGAATTTCCTTTTCCAATTTCATGGATGTAGAATTTTTCAAGAGATTTTCTATGTCACTTGTTGATTTGACAACTCCTCCCATTAATCTCGCTTTCCTTTCAATGGTGTTCAGTTCATTTTGCAGTTTTTGTTGTGTTTGAAGTTTCCGACGTTTTGATTCTTCAAGAATTGTTTTTCTTTCTTCCATTACACTTTTTTTCGTTCTGAATTTCATTCATTTTCAATGTTTTAGCACATCGTCGAGCTTTTTCCATTAAACACTTACGACTTTGAACAGTTTTCGTTTTTAACAATTTCACAGTTTTATTTCTCTTCAACATTGAAATAGATGAATGATGACGTAAAGTTGCATTCGCTTTCCGTTTTGTGGAGAAATCCAAGCCCCCAAAATAGTTTTCGGTTGGAATATTGGTTAATTTACTATGCCGGGTCTTGTTTTTTAATTCACAATCAGGTTCAGACCCATAAATTCCACCAGACAAATGATCACTTAACTGCCTTTTCACAACAGACAGCATTGCGGCACAAACAAGTCTAAAAATGTCAGAGGTTTTAGGGAATTGTTTGGCTTGATCATAGATAGCAGTGTCAATTTCATGGGGGTATTGTTCAGAGGAGTGTAATCGAATCTAAGCAAACATATTGAATTCCTCATCTTCAGACCAGTCTTTTAATCTATCTTGGGACATTACATTAGAACACTGAATATCTGCTAGGACGGACTCGAGTTTTAAATTGCGACTGTCAATAAAGTTGGTCAGAAAGTCAATAATATCATCATGGCGATGAACAATAGTTACTGCTCCAGTAAATAAATGGTTAAAACGATTTCCCCTGTAATTAATTATTTTAGATGGTTTGTTCTTTATAGACAAATATGCAAGCCATTTTTGTCGCACACCGTTCTTTCCATCTCCTCGTGGACCTAAAATTTCTGAAGCAGTACGAATCAACCTAACTGCTGATGGCTCAGAGTTGTCCTTAAATCTGAAAAAAAACTTTGGCAAAGAGTCTCTTCCCATTGGTGGATTATGCTTATTGAAATTTTTAATGTTTTGGTTATTTCATTATGAAATCCTAGTAAAACATGACCACTGCAATAAAAACAATTTAAAGCGGAAATATCAGATTCATCCAAATCTTGTCTCCATTCATCAAAGATTTCATTTGTTTTTTTCATTACACTTGACCGGTCAGACATCATGGAAGTTATTTGTAATAAAAGTTTATTCACGCTTATATTTTCAAGACTGGCCGATTCATTCAAGGAGTCTTGGATCACTTTAGCTACAGTATTTGAGTCCTCCTTTGCAACGGGCTTAAAACCAAGCACTAAAGTTGGATTTGGTGTATGAACACCAATGTCCATAACCTTTTTTCCATCCCGACATGTACCATCAGAGAAAATGTAAAAAATTGTGCTATTGGTTAAAATTTCGCTTACTTGATGTTTTGCAAGCAGGTGACCTTCATCCAATATGTTTGAAATCGTAGTTCTCTAGATGGTAAAGTTTCTGGTATATAATCGAACAAATTCTCACTTACAATGCTGATTACGTCTGAAATTTTATTTGCAGATACATCCTTGCCATGTAGTCGGACATGGGGTAATCGTAATCAGCTGTAATCGATTACATTTTTTCATGTAATCGTATGTAATCGGTCATTTTTTAGATTACATGTAATCGTAATGTAATCTATTACATTCATTTTGACCATGTAATCATGATTACTTTCTGATTACATTTAGATTACTTTTCATCATTTTGACTGATTTTGTCTTACCTGAAACATATATCTCCTTAGATATTTAATGTATCATTTATGTAAATGAAGTTTCTTCATGAAATTTATTAAACAAATAATGTAGAATGGTTTACTAGAAAAAAATACAAAGTTTATTGAAAACTGAATAACAATATATGTTATGAAATTCAATTGTTAAAAACAAAATCTATTAAAATAAAGTGGCAATCACAACATGATCAAAAGATATTATTCTATGTTTAATTGGAATCAAAACTATCACAACTACAACAAAAATAATAAGCATTAATTATGACTTCCAAACAAATAATGTCTCAATTTCTATTTCTTTAGGGTTTCAAAATTCAGTAAAAACAGTTTATCGGCTTGTGTAAAACACAACAAGCGTAAAATTTATAAATTATCTGACACAACTTTCAAGATTTCATATATGAACATCTATCACCATGTCCTCATGATTCCCATAAGTTAAAGAAATATTTTATATAAACCAAAACAATCTCATGAAGATTTCTCATACAAGTTTAAAATGAGATCTAAATTTGAATAAAAATATTATATAAAAAGCAAAATGTAAATATAATTTTCAGAAACATTTATTTATGATGCTGTATATAGTAGAATAACAAAATATTTTACATATTACAAATTAAATGATAAAATAGCAAGTTGTAATATTTGTAAAAAAAAATGATTTTTTTTTAAAGAATATTCCAATTGGACTTGAATCTGATATTCAGAGATATGTGATATTTCTGCTTTTTATTTTGGTGCTGATTTTCCTTTTAATATTGGATTATATGATAGTGGATATTTTATTAAAGTTTCTGTGTCAGTTAACTGTAAATTTTTATGTTGAAGTTGCTCTCTAAGAATCCTATTTTCCTCCGATATCACCTCTGTTTCTAATATGTTCTGCCTTTGCTGATTTATTAACTTCACACACATTTTAGACAATTGTTTATTTTTAGCTTTGACATCAAAGTGACAGTAATTGTTGGAGTAAGCACAGTTTCATTCATGAATTTAAAAAATTGCAAATGTTTCAGAGCTTTCAGTTTTCCTGTTTTTCGAATATGATTGATAAAATTTATTGATTTTTTGGAACATGTATTTCATTCTGTCAGGAGTACACTTCATTTTCATTTCTGGGGGTACAAACGCTTTAGCCCAAGAACTAACATCTTTCCAAGAATAGGAATGTTTATTCTTATTAATACACAGTTCATGGAATGCCCCAACGGATATGGAAATGTCACTTCTTGGACTTGGTACGGTACATGCAAGTGTAGTTTGGTCTATATTGAATGACTGACAATCGTGTCCAATGAAAGCATGTTTCTCTGAATGTCACACTGTTCTGTTGAATTCAACACGATGTTTGAATAAAGGCCTCTCCTCATGTTTCGGTTGAATGTCCGTGTTGTATTAGACCATCTTGCTGGAACATCCAAAGCTAGAATGGCAAAGCGTAATACGTCTTCCATCGTTGAATATATAGGGACACCAAGATCATTTATTGTTGTATACAATAGAGCATACTGTACTGCTGTTACACATGTTAAGTCTGAAAAGATAAATAGAAAATAATATATAAAATTAATCAACTTTTGATTGATGAATCAGCATTTTCCCCCCATTTTATTGTTTACTATAGGTTTAATAAAGAGCTGCGTCATGAGTGCACAATCTACCCGTTGCTAATGTTATCAGAAAATGGTGTTTGAAAATTTGACAATTTGACAAGTTCCACAACTCAAATTTAAAAAAAATGCTGATTGGGAAATAAATGCACAAACGCAAAAAGGAAAAGTGTGTAATTATAAATTCTAATTTTCCAATTCAGTTTCATTTAAGTAATCAGATATAGATAAACAATATGTGTAGAATCAACACAAATCCCCCAAACCGTCTTTTTGAAGAAAAAAAAATATATTCAGACCTTCAGTCTTAATATGAAATGAGATGAAGGACCAAAAATATATTCCAGCAAACATTGTTGGTCTGGACTTCCAATATTTTCATTAAATTCCACATCTACCCTCCCCCTTTTCCCCTTCATATTTTTGGCTGAAAAGTCCAACCCTAAAAAATTTTTCGACAGCACCCCGGGTAGGGATGAGCACTTTAACCCCCCTCCCTCTGTCCCAGGTCAATGTGGGTGGGATTTTTTTTCTTCAAAACTTTAAAAGAAAAAAGGACCTATATGTTGGACAGGCTCCATTTATAGTGACATACTTTCAAAATTATTTCCCAGCAGAATATAATTAAAAATGTCCTACCTGATCTGAATTCTTTTTCCATGATAGATATTAAATCTCCCTTCGTCCACCCACTTAACGTCAACAACTCGCCGACTGATAGTGACGTCTCCATTTTGGCGTCTCTCGATACGGAAGTGACCTCTTGTGCCCAAATAAGGGTTTATCGGTAGCGGAGCCACCATTGTAGTTTCGTAAAGAAACAAATGAATATGAAGACAAAATTCTCAGCTTTCTAATGATGTGATTTTCGGACTCGATAAATATCGGAAACCTTGAAAATTTTGATGTTCTTTCCTTTAAAGCATTTTTTCATGAGGAAAACGGCAAAATCGCAGAGAGAGAAATATATCAAAATAATCTACGAAACTGCAGCTTGAAAGTGACCCATATGTCAAAGATGTCCGACAAGGGGCTCTGGTGCCGCGAACTCGTCAAAATATGAAAACAACGGCGCCTCTCGGTAAAATTTGAACCAGACGTCACGGTAAATATTGACAAACGTTGGCGGCGCTACTTTTCAACTGCCTTAAAATCCACCAAAATGAGTTGTCATTGAAAACGGACAGATGGTGTCTCTGAAGTCCACTCGTTCTTCTCATATAATTTGTTTTAATCAATTCGTTCAAACAGCGTTAAAAATGCCAATTAAAAATCAGACTTTTAACATCAAATCTCTAAATCCGACGTCAACATGGCATCATGTGTCATACCTATTAAGAGCCCCCACGCCACGCCAAGGCTATGAACAATTGAGGGCGGGATGGGACTATTTATATTTTACTTATAACTATTTTTGAAAATGTTAGTTGCATTTGATTATTAAATTTAACTTAAAATATACTTTTAAAATTTTTTAAAATAAAACAATTTAATTTAAATTTTAATTGATTTTCATTATTAAATATAATTTAAATTGTACCTTTTAATATTTTAAAACTAAAAATAAGAAACAATAATTTGTTATATAGTTTTTCATCTTTACTTACATTTATTTTCCAAATTATTTTTTTTAATAGAAATGAAAAAGACATTATTTATAGCTTTTGGGGTCATGAAATTAAAACTAATAAGATATCCTGCACAAGGAACGGGCATATCCGTCGTAGTCCGCGAAACAAATTATTTAAGTTTTGATGTAAAAAATTAAAACTACTAAGATATCCAGCAGAATGACACATAAAAATTCCTCAAAAGTTGGTATAAAAAGCCACAGAAAAGTTCATTTACAAAGTCACTGTGTCAGATTCAATGGTCTTTGTCTTCTTGTATGTAGTGGTCCGCTCATTAATATTCCGTTTACGCTGGCCAATCTTCCTACAATTTGATCGTGGCTTGATCACTGTCATCTGTCCGTCGGTGGATGTAATCATCTTCAGGTCTTTCTGGATAAAACGTCAGAATCTTCGCCACAGTCTCTCTCTCTCGTCAAGTGTCTTGCTGGCCCATAGTGTCTTGGAAATTACAAACTGTCGATGGGTAGTAGAAACTCTGTATTGGCCCATGCTCACCAACGATCTCATCAGGTGCTTGAACTGCGTGTCAATGATTACGGTTAGAGAGTTCACCAAATCTAATAAAGGTTTAGATTGCCAGTCAATTGCTTGTTTTAACACACGGTTAAGAGATTCACTGTTGTTGTTAGTCCAGTTTTTGTTAAAATAGCCATTAGGAACCTTTGCTTTCCATTGGTCTTTTAAATTGTTTTTGATTTTCTTCTCTATGTACTTCTGACACTTTGACGATATGGCCTTGCACTTCTCTTCAATTGCTTCACTCTTGACATCGAAGCAAATGCTATTATCAACATCCATAAGCCCATCGTCATCAAATGTCATTCAATATTGTCTCTCTATCTGGTTTGTCAATGCACTCGTCGGTAAGTTTGTGTTTTATATTTAGTCTCAAATGTCGTATACAGTGAATATGGCCGGCTTCCGGGAAAGATGTTTGAATGGACGAGACTAAAGCATATTCTTCGTCGCAGCCAATAACCAAGTTGGAAGTATCAGTTGAAATCAGTTTAACTCTTAGATGGTTGAAGAAATTACTGTAACTTTCAAAGTCGCTGTTGTCGTGAATGAAGATCGGGCCTAAGAATATCGGTGGCTCTCCAGGATTGTCCATATACACGGATGTGTGTATAACATGAGGCGGTTAAGTGCATCTCACAAAGATTAAAAGTTTTGTCGATTCCAACAATGGACTGTCCAGAACAACACAATGTTTTTAAATCTTCTATCTGGTCGTCATCCCATAGTATAATGCAGGGTGCCTTTCCGTTGTCTCTAATGATGGATTTAACTATAGAATTTTTTTCAGCTAACCTCTTGTCTAATTCGTTTATATCATCAACTATGTTACATCTACTGATGTATGACATGAAAACAATTTTACAATTACTGCATTTATAATTAATACTTAATGCTGTTGATTGTTATATCATAAAGACAGAAATTGTTGGAAATATATCATTTATTTTATACAAAGCAAAAAACCATAGAACAATATGGCAGTATAGCATAAAAACAATTTTACAATTACTGCACACCAATTCTTAGTGCTGCTAATAATAGTCCGAACACGTTCTGTCCTTTACCATCAGGGCCAGTACCCCAACAACTACCCTTAACATTGTGGTCGAGGTAGCCTTTACTATTTGTCAGTTTTCCCCTAAAATCGGCACACTGAGTATATTTAATCTTTAATAGTTTTGCCATAATGACTGGTCGGAGTTCTTCCCATGTTTCGTTAACTTTAATTTGATTTGCAATAGTTTTTGCTTCTTTTGCTGTGGGTGCATGACGTATTTGGTCATCTAGGTCGTACATTTCGTGAAAGATTGCTTTTCTACTTTGATATATGTGCTCGGCTGATTTAAAAGTGTCTCCGTCGAATTGTAGTAGAGATGGGTAGAAGTTGGATAGCGGGTCTTCTGCGCCTGTTACTTTAATTACCATATAATAAGGCATATTGATGTTTGATGTTGGTATAAACTGAGTATTGAGTACGTTTGAGTTATCAATGTGCAATGACAGAATAACTTACTTTTATATATTTTGACGGCGACTTTCTTGATGTGAAATTGCGCCAATAAAAAAAAATTATAATAGAATTTAATTGATTCTACTTTTACTTAACTTTAATTTTTTTTTATAAATATAAATTTGTTGTGAGTTAAAGAAGTGGGAAAATTTATATAAGAGAGAAGTGAATACTTTAAATTTATGTGAATTTTTAATGATTTTAGGCTGGTTTGAACAGTTATAATTTGAAATAGGTGTGGTATAGACCAAATGTTCTTGTAAATGACATCTTATATTTCGTATATAATATATGTTATTTTGACTGCAACAAATCTCAGTTTAGTAGCTATAGTGTAGCATGTTGAGTTAGGTACTACGACCTTCCTCTAGATACACATTAACACTACTTTAATGCTGATGAGGTACTCAACATCTGTAATATCTCTGCGCAAAAATTGCCAATTTTATAACAATTGGGAAAAAAAATATTAATAAATAAATTGTAATAATAATATATAAATAATATATATATTATAGTCACGACAAATGATAGAATTACTGTAGAGTAATTACCAATTGATGTTTGGGTTGTTGCCCTTCTTTCAGTGTAGATAAACGGAAACTAGTATTGTCTCCGCATGCCCACACTGGCCGTCTGCCAACAATGATCCCAAATATCCACATGGCAGTTTAATATGCATGTGATTACCTTTAGTTTTGAGATATACAGATGTCAATCCTTACATATCAAGGTAAATTACCAGGAGTTATTATACATAAGTCCAGTTTCGTAACTAGAAAAGAAAAACAAATGTACGCCAGTCTCCCACGATATACCTCGTGATGAGAGCACGTGTTTGATATTGACTATGATATATGATAACATCGTGACCATGTTGGAACTAAAAAAGAATTGTATCGTTCCATGAACTATATAAGGTTAGTAATATATAATTAGGTCTATAGCTATGGAATAATACAGTAAATAACATTTTTACAAATTCGTGTTATCACATTTGATAGTAATAATTTACCATAGTATGTACCAGGAAGTGTCACAGGTCAATACTTAATTTACCCTTTATTGTCTCTCTATCTGGTTTGTCCATGCACTCGTCGGTAAGTTTGTGTTTTATATTTAGTCTCAAATGTCGCATACAGTGAATATGGCCGGCTTCCGGGAAAGATGTTTGAATGGACGAGACTAAAGCATATTCTTCGTCGGAGCCACTAACTAAGTTGGAAGTATCAGTTGAAATCAGTTTAACTCTTAGATGGTTGAAGAAATTACTGTAACTTTCAAAGTCGCTGTTGTCGTGAATGAAGATCGGGCCTAATAATATCGGTGGCTCTCCAGGATTGTCCATATACACGGATGTGTTTTTATAACATGAGGCGGTTACGTGCATCTCACAAAGATTAAAAGTTTTGTCGATTCCAACAATGGACTGTCCAGAACAACACAATGTTTTTAAATCTTCTAACTGATCGTCATCGTATAGTATAATGCAGGGTGCCTTTCCGTTGTCACTAATGATGGATTTAACTATATAATTTTTGTCTGCTAACATCTTGTCTAATTCGTTTATATCATCGGCTATGTTACCTCTACTGATGTATGACATGAAAACAATTTTACAATTACTGCATTTATAATTAATAGTTAATGCTGTTGATTGTTATATCATAAAGACTGTTATATCATAAAGACAGAAATTGTGGGAAATATATCATTTATTTTATACAAAGCAAAAAATCATAGAACAATATGACAGTATAACATAAAAACAATTTTACAATTACTGCACACCAAATTCTTAATGCTGCTAATAATAGTCCGAACACGTTCTGTCCTTTACCATCAGGGCCAGTACCCCAAAAACTACACTTAACATTCTGGTCGAGGTAGCCTTTACTATTTGTCAGTTTTCCCCTAAAATCGGCACACTGAGTATATTTAATCTTTAATATTTCTGCCATAATGACTGGTCGGAGTTCTTCCCATGTTTCGTTAACTTTAATTTGATTTGCAATAGTTTTTGCTTCTTTTGCTGTGAGTGCATTACGTATTTGGTCATCTAGGTTGTACATTTCGTGAAAGATTGCTTTTCTACTTTGATATATGTCCTCGGCTGATTTAAAAGTGTCCCCGTCGAATTGTGGTAGAAGTTGGATAGCGGGACTTTAAATTTATGTGAATTTTTAATGATTTTTGGCTGGTTTGAACAGTTATAATTTGAAATAGGTGTGGTATAGACAAAATGTTCTTGTTAATGACATCTTATATTTGGTATATAATATACGTTATTTTGACAGTGTGACAAATCCCAGTTTAGTAGGTATAGTGTAGCATGTTGAGTTGGGCACTGCGGCCTTCCTCTAGCTAAACATTAACTCTACTTTAATACTGATGAAGTACTCAACATCTGTAATATCTCCGCGCAAAAATTGCAAAATTTATAACAATTTGGAAAGAGAAATAAAATATAAATAAAATAAAAATAATAATATATTTAATAGTTACGCTAAATGATATTATTACTAAATAAAGACATTATCCATTTAATGTTTGGGTTGTCGCCCTTCGTCCAGTGTAGATAAACGGAAACTAATATTGTTTCCGCATGCCCACACTGGCGGGCTGCCAACAATGATCCCAAACACCACATGGCAGTTCAATATATACATGTGCTTACCTTTGGTTTTGAGATATACAGATGTCAAGCCCTTACATACTAAGGTAAATTATCAGGATTTAATATACATAATCCCAGTTTAGTAACTGAAACAAAAAAGGAAAACACAAATTTTTGTACGCCTTTCTCCCTCGATATACCTCGTGGTGAGAGCACGTGTTTGATATTGACTATGAAATATGATAACATCGTGACCATGTTGGAACTAAAAAAATAAATAATAAGGACTATCATTCCATGAACTATACAGGGTTAGTAATATATAATTAGGTATATAGCTATGGGATAATACGTTCAATAACATTTTTACAAATTCGTGTTATCACACTTGATAGTAATAATTGACCTTAGAATGTACCAGGAAGTGTCGCATGTTACTACTTAATTTACCCTTTTTTTCGTGTATAATGAATGTATTAATTTATTAAAGTAACAGAGTTTAATGATATAAACAAACAATTGTCATTTAGAAAATTTGGTTACACCTATGTACTTATGATTGAACTATAGTAGAAATGTATGAAAATTAGAAGAATATAAATATTATTATAAAGTGAACATTATTATGAAAAAAAGAAGAAAAAAAAGAAGAGAGTTTTATATAACTTTCATTGCTCTATGTCATAGAGCTTAACTATAGCCACATGGCTATTTCCTAATAATCTTCATATACCTTGAATTAGGTTAATTAAATTTATTTATTTATTTAAAAGGTAAAATTAAGAGAGAAGTTATTTATAATATGGCTAACGGCTAACATATTATATATTAATAATTAATGATATTTTTATATATATATCAAAAATTTATAATTAAAATAAACTAGTGACACTTGTCAAAATGAAAACAAACAAAAAAAGGAAAAATATAATTTATCACATATCCTTTTCCTCTTGTCCGAAAGAACAAACTTCCTTCCAAAACACATACGGGTAATGGAAAGAAAATCATAAATCCACAGAATGTATTTGGATCCTGAGTAGATCAGCGGAAAGGGAACATTCATCTTATTCAGGATATCCAGTTCCCTAAAAAGAGAGAAAAAAAATGTATGCAGTATATAAAATTCAATTAATGCTTTGCCAAAGGTCCCCGGTCACTAGTCTCTATGGTGTAGAGGATATTGTGTACAGCTCTCAACTGAAAATATAATTAAAATCTATTAGTTGCATTAATATAGTCAACAACAGGTTGAAAATTATTGCCTGATAACAATTTAGTTAGTTTGAAATCAGTGACACCCAATTGTAGTAGGTGATCAATCATATTTCGTCTGTATACATTATATTGTTTGCAGTGTAAGAGAAAGTGTTCTACTATTTCTTCCTGTTGACAAGTGTCACATAAATTTGATGTTGTAAATCCTATTTTATTTAGATACCTATTGAGTTTAATGTAACCTGTCCATAACCTGAAAAATAATATTTCATTATATCTATATAGTTTGGATGCTGTGATTGAGAAGTTAACTGTTTTATTAATATAATACAAATGTCTTCCTTTTGAGTTGTTTTCCCATTTTTTTGCCACATATTTTTCAGAAATGTTCTACTAACTGTCTTAATGTCATCTTTATATAGAGGATTAAATACATATACATTGTTTTAACTTAGAGAATTCTTAGCTTCTTTGTCTGCTAATTCATTTCCCACTTTATATAGAGGATTAAATACATATACATTGTTTTAACTTAGAGAATTCTTAGCTTCTTTGTCTGCTAATTCATTTCCCAGTATACCAACATGACTGGGTATCCACTCTAAAGTAACGTTAACACCAATTTTACTTAGAGATGTAATAATATTGTATATATCATAAATAATATAATTTTTTACTTTGTATATAGAACCTTTGATTGCCTGTAGAGCTGAAAGTGAATCAGCAAAAATTAGTGTTCAGCGGTTTGAAATCTTGTATCCAGTTTAGGGCTAGATATATGGCAGTAAGTTCACACATAAAAATAGACATATGAGATTGTAATTTATAACCTTTACTAACTTTTAATTCTGGAATAACAAATGCACAACCATTTGTATTATTTTGAGGATCTTTTGATCCATCTGTATATATTTTTAAAACGTTTTGATACTGAGTGTCTATAAGGATATCCCCCTCACTTTTTATTAAGTGAGGAAGGTCCGTTTTAGTAATAATATTATGCAATTGGGTTTGGACAATGGTATTTTGTAAATGCCGTGGGGATATTGGACACTGACAATATGAATATATATTGTCAGGATTAAAATTATTTTCTCTGAAAACATCTTGAGCAGTTATATAATAAGGTTTCTGCTTAGATCATCTTGAGTAATTTTTGTAGGGTGTGTATTATCAAAACTAATAATGTTAAGGTATGACTTAGCTATTAGATTTTTTCTTCATACCTCATATGGTGGGTCACCCATCTCGATTTGTAAACTTGCGAGTGAGGCCCATTTCACTGAACCTGTACAAATACGTAAAGATTGATGTTGAATACTATCAAGTAATTTGGTACGGTATTTGATGCAGAATTGTACACTTCACAGCCATAGTCAATTTTTGATCTTATGAGTGCAAAGTACAGAGTACGTAGAGTATAGCTATTTGTTCCCCATTTGGTACCTGTAAGTAATATCATACAGTTGAGTACTTTAATACATTTTGTATATGTTTTAACCATGTTAATTTACTATCAAACATGATACCAAGAAATTTTACTTCCTTGACAATTTCAAGTATATGTGTTCCTATTTTTAATACTAGTTTACCTATGTTTTTTCTCATGGAAAACATTATACATAGTTCTGTTGGGTGAAGATAAACATCCCCATGTTGAACACCATGTGTTGATATTATCTAGATCTTGCTGTATTTTATTTTGTAGGTATTTTAGATTAGGACCCGATTTCCATATTGCTCCATCATCAGCAAATTGTGACATATCGCAATTTTGGTTACAGGATGATAGATCATTAACCATAATATTAAAAAGAGTCGGACTAATACAACTACCTTGGGGAGTACCATTTTGAACAATATATATTTCCGAACAAGTGTTATTAATTCGTACCTGTAATGATCTATTACTTAGAAATTCGTTTAAATATGATAACATATTACCATATATATTTCGAGATACCATTTTATTGCAGTAAACCATGTTTCCATAGCATATCGAAGGCTTTTTGAAAGTCTATGAACACTCCAACTGTTATATATTTACTAACAAATGATTTTTGTATATCGTTTTCTAGTCGTATACATTGTTCCATAGTGTTTCTATTTTTTTCTGAATCCACTTTGATTGGGATTATATAGTATATGTTTTTCCAGATACCATTGTAGTCTATTATTGACCATATTTTCCATTATTTTACTTAAGTTTGATGTGAGGGAAATGGGTCTATATGACAGGGGATCACTTGGAATTTTACCAGTTTTATGGATTAGAATAATAATAATAATAGAGTGTTTCCAATCTTTAGGAAGTTCCTGTAAAAACCATATTTTGTTAGTAAATAATAAAAATATACCAAGTGTTTTTTCCGACAAATGTTTAAACATGTTATAGCTTAACCTGTCTTTACCAGGTGCGCTATTATTGGTATCGGCGATTGCATCTTTCATTTCCTGCAATGTAAATTTATCATTACAACAATTATTGTTATTGTTAAAATGAGATGTAATATTGTTATGGTCATTATTTTCGAACTGTTGTTTATGATTTTTAAACTGACTACTGTAATTGTTAGTACTACTGACTTTACTGGTATCTTCAAACTCTTCATACTAAAATTTCAATATTTTATCCAATTGCACTTAGTCTGTCGATAGTTACTTGATATGATATCATTATATAGGACTATTTAGATTGTGATGAAATGAAATATTTATGCAATTAGTACCTGCTGCTTCTTCATTAAAGACGTAATGTTGGGAGTCGAAATAATGACTTGAATTGGAATAATGTTTCCAGATGGGTGACACCTCTCATATAGGGATAGTATATTGGCAAGCATAAAATAAGGAACTTGACAAGTACACACTATTTCCAATTAAACAAATGCAGAATACAGTATTTACCGAGGCGGAAGTTTGTATCTAAACACGAGTTTCTGATATAATCATCAGTGAATTATGATGGTAAGAGATCCGGATGAAGCAACCAAACAATGAAACAAATATCCCAAACGATCTTAAATTATTGTCAAGCTAAGAGCACCTACAAAATAATAGATCTGATAATCTAACATATTGCTTTGTTCTTTTACAACAGATATCAGAGGAGGCTCAATAAAAAAAATGGAAGGTGGTCTGCCAATCCTGTAAAAACTGAGAAGAGTTACCTTTGCATGACAGAGCTTCTCAAGAAAATTGTAGCATTACGATTGGAAGACAGAGTTGGCATGGCTCAAAATATGGTACTGGAACCAGATGACCCAAGACGAATTTCAGTAGTTTTGTCTCCTGTACCACCACCACCCACTCAGGAAATTGTTTCTGAACAGAGATCTCGTTTCGGCACTGTTGAATCACTCCAGACTGCAAACAGTTTCAACAATGTTGCACAGGATTTGAATGCAACAATTGACTATTATATTGATCAATAAATTGTGTACACCAATATAATGCTAAAATATGTTCTTGACCAATTTACTCAAGCAAACAATATGCCTAGAGAGAGAAAACAACCACGTTTTGGTCCAGCGATAACTGAATATATTACTTTGTGGAGTTATACAGGTAATTGCATGGTAATATAGGTCGAGTCGTGTAATCGATTCCTTATTTACTATAATATATATATTTATGTTCCTATTTTTTCGGGCAACATTTTGTGATTAGTACTAAACATTATATCTAGTAATTTTTCCTGTTATATTTACAAGTCATGGACCCCATTGGAAATAAGCCTTCGGGCTTTATGGGTTATCCAAGGCAGTCATGCACTGTTCTTAAACCTAATTATTTTATTTAATCAGTGTGCGAAATTCGCGGTGGACAGATAGCCCGAGACTGAAAAATCGTGTCGGTCTATCTTGGTAGACTTTAATCTGGCCCTGTTGTCTATGATCAATTCCCGGTCTAAGATAAATCTAAGTGTCAGACCGTCGAGTTATTTGTATTTGTTTGCTGACGGCGTGTGCTCGTTATTGACCTGTGTTGATTGATCTCCATTGCCGCTTACGTAATTTTTATTTGTTATCCTTGTACTGGTCCTTTACCTACGCGTCTCATTTTGAACCAATTATAGAACTGGTTTTTTAAAATGTAATACGAATATACCGTAGACAATTAACTATAATGGGAACAGTTCAATAAGTTTATAACTCACTTATATAATTTAAGTTGAATATGCATGTAAGATGATGAAGATCAGCTATTCGTTTTAAAGAATTTGACGACAGGGCCATACCATATGAGTGCCAAATATTGAATACATACAAGTTAGGCAGCACACAAATACTAAGTACTGAAAAAACAAATGTTTATTAAAATCATACTAAACTAGTTACATGTATATACAACATGGCAACTGGGGACTTATACAACAGCATAGTAAACCTAAATGAAAACAAAGAATCATCTCCATACAAAGGGAGACTACTCAATTAATCCTTGAAAACTTGGGAATGAGAGAAAAAATTCTCTCAAATTACCATTTTTTTTTCATCGAAATAGTCAAATACGGATGCTTGCAGCTGTAGCCGCAAGTTGAAAGTTAAGGAGGAGGAAAATATATACACTATAGTAATATCACAACTCCAAGTTGTCAGAACAAATTAAACAAGGCAACAATGAAGTTATTTTGCAAATGTGGCAACAATTTGAGGCTGAACTTTTAATACTTCTGGGGAAGTATGAATATTCCTCGTATAACAATCGGAGGACCATCGTCCTAAGGTTTGAATGAGATGATCTTCAAGTCGCGCCTTATGGACTGAAGTGGCTGCACCACTACGAAAAGCGTGACCATTATACTTTTCACTAGACAATCCTAGTTTATCTAAGATAAGCTTAATATGAGAAATGAAAAATTTTCTAGACAAAGGTAAGCCCTCATCTGTCACAAAAAAGACTCTGTAGCAATGCACATGCTATTTCTAAATTTAATATAATTCTGTACTGAGGTAACAGGACAGATATCTGAACAATTTCGAAAAAGCGGAATTGTTATGCCATATCTGAAAGGATCAGTCTTTGGTTTCTTAAGCAAAAGAAAAATACATTCATTTGTAACTTGAAGATCATTATAACATAAATTGGTGTCAGAATCAAATTGATCTAACACAGTAAATTCTCCACATCTAAGAAAACCCAATAAATGCAACAACACAAGCAGCTTCTAACAATGAATAAATAAATAGGTTGAAGACTTCTTTGCGGAGCAAGGTACACATTTTATGCAAGATATCAAATGTTATAGGTAATCGTACTCTTTTAGGAAAATCAGAATGTTTTTTCTTGAGACCCATCAATACAATTCTAAGATTTGGTAAGGGTTTACCAAAAATGTGTTCACCCTTTTTGTAAGTAGAAAAAACGTATGCTACATAAATATGATTTGATGGTGGAATATCTCAGATGCTTTTGAGTTTCACAAAAGGCTATAAACCGCATTGATAAGTATTCTGAAACAGGCGGTTAGGGCGTAGCTGCTCTTGAGACCAGGTTTGTCCTTGCAGATGAAGGAACTTCACATACAGTTCAAATCCAACACTGTATAAGGCTTTTGTTCAATCCGCAACGGCATAACTTTTTAAATTGTCTATGGCGGTGTCCAGATTATATCCTCTAGTCTGGGACATGGTGTAGCTGTTGCTTCTGAATCCGGGGCTAACTGTCGAAATTTCTCTATCTGAAAGCGAGAGAGAGAGTCGGCTAAAATATTTAGTTTTCCCGGGAAATGTTCACTATAAATGGCAAAATTATAAGGTGCTGCACACATTACAAGTCGTCTCATTTTTTATGAGAATGTGCTCTTTAGATCGACCTTTTGTTAAAATTTTAACAGCTGCTAGATTATCACAGTGGAATAAAAATTATTTTCCCAGACCAGTCTTTTCTCCACAACACAGCTGCCACCACAATGGGGTATAACTCCAAAAAGGCCATTGACAAAGTTTTATCAGAAATGTGGGGCAATCGGCCAAGTGTCATAAAACCACTTTCCTTGATAAAAGCCATCAAAGCGTTTAGTAGAAGAGGCATCTGTATATAAATGCATATCAGCAGCTGACGTTAACTGAGGTTCATAAAATAAGTTTATTCCATTTCATGTAGATAGAAATTCTAACCACATTTTAAGATTTGACTTGCACTAAATGAACATAATGAAAGCTATCTCTTACAGATGCCATAAGTTTATACAGATAAGCTACAAAAGCACGGACAGGAAGAATAACACGTGTGGCAAAATTTAAATGTCCAAGTAGTTGTTCAAGCTCCTTTCTTGTGCATGATTTTTTTTATGAATAATTGTAAAAATAAAGTCAGTTATTCGTTTCACTTTGTCTAAAGGAAGTTTTGCTTGCATGTTAATAGTATCTAAAATAATGCCAAGATATTCTAGTTGTCAGATACTGGTCCAATTGTCTTTTTTGGAGATAAAGGGATATTTAATTTGTTAAATATCAAACTCAGTAATGCCATAGTTCGCTCTCCACATTCATCAGGTTTATCGATGGTTAACAAATCATCAAGCAGGTGGGAAATGACTGAAATGTTGTAATTACTTTGTGCAATCCAACAAATGCTGGTGGACAATGAATCAAATAAGCGTGGGCTTGATCTACATACGAACGGCAAGAGAACAAAGTGGTAATACTTAGCATTCCACTTGACTCAAAACAGGCGCCACTGCTCTTTCAAAATAGAAAGCTGTTTAAAAGCATCCGAGATATCCACTTTGCAACACAAGCTCCCCCTACCAAATTCCTGAATTACTTTTATAGCATCGTCAATCTTAATATAAGTTAAAGAACAGAACTCTTTATCAATAAGAACACTCTGATGCTCATCATTATTATGTGGAGAAGATAAATCAAGTATTAACCTTTGCTTTTTAAGTATTTATGTGTAGCAATACCTAAAGGACTTGCTCTATACTGCTTAAATGGAGGCTTAGAAAAAGGGCCTCTAATAAAACCTTTGTCAATTTCTTCTTGCAATAATCTAGTTACAATATCTGGATTATTTCTATCTAACAACGCATTTCTACATTCATAAGTAGGTATATTAGATACTAGCATGTCAAAACCAAAACGAAGGCTATTTAAAAGGTAGTCTACAAAAGACCTATAGGATGATTTTTTAGTTCAAATTCTAACTGATCTATGTTAATTTGTGTTGACGGCTCTATATTGTAACTAGGTTCATGTTCTACTAGTCATTTAGTTCTAGCATTAGGTTGTTTGCTTCCATCTTTACTGCCATTTGATTCTGCTTGTTTATTGTTTTGCACGGGCCTGGTTCCAGAACACTGACATTTTTCATGGCCATGAAGTTTACACAACTTACAAATGTGACTGTATCTGCAGTACGGTTTACTGCATCCTTTGGGCTGGTTAAAATTGTTACGGATTTGCACCCCGTCATAAAAAATGACATCTTGCCTATATCGGTCTAGCAGTTTAGTAGAAGTTGGACCCCTGGAATATTGTCTGGGTACTACTAGAATTAATGCTTGGGCACATGGACGCACTATGCAGTGTTGAAGAACACAAATTGCACATATTCACCCTAGAACCTGCACATACCAACTGCCGCAACTCCGGATCTCCGAGAGACCAGTCGAGTTTGATGTTGCGCTCCTGCAACATTATGGCACATTTCGAGCTAAACATTTTATGATATTCATAGAATTTCTGGGGCCAAACTCTTGCGGTTTCTACTATATGAGCTAAATAAGCATCTAGCTCTTCAGCTCTGTTTAGAAAAGCCGAACACATGATGTTTTTTATATCGACCAAAGGCAGTAATAAATTCATCTAATGTTAGAATGCGCTTTAGACGATCGTCGTTGTTTGTTCTTTTGCTTGGACGGAGTTTCATAGTTAGGCAAAAGCAAGATGTTAAGATTGATATCTTTACCTGCAATAATTTTCGAGCGTATCTCAGGGGAGGCCATTTCTACTCTAGAAAATAACTGTAGCTGGATAACCGAATTTTGTTGGCTGCTGATTTGAAGTTGAAAACCAGGGAACTGAGGGACGGAAAGCACTGCTTCCAAATTCTCCCAACATCGGTGACCTCTGTTGATAATGTGGAGGAAACGACGTTGTCTGTTGTTGGCAAGCGTTCATAGTTGTGTGTAAGTTAATTTGTCAGTTTGACCTGATAAGCCTGCGAGAGTCTGTTGACATAAGCCTATAGTTTTCGATAAAAGTGAGCACTCAATGTTATTGTTTTGATTCGAGCTGGGCGGAAATGCGCTATGTACATGCGCAGACGTACTAGGCGTTGTCCCATGTAGATTCATCCGCGCACTTGTACTGTCGGTATCCAGATTAATATTGGTAAGCGATGAATTACGTGGCGGTTGCAAGTTGTCACGGATTGTTTCTGTATCGCCTAAATTAACTAAACCACTGGAAGTCACCAAAACATCGTTAGTTTGAGCTGCATCAACTTGTTCAGCACCGGAACCAACATTATCGGAACTATTTTTCTTATTGTCCAAATAAATCCTACGTAATTGTTTATTTGATCAGTTTTCGGTAATTTTGATTCCAATTATCTCCAATTCGACCTTCAATTCTGCGGACGTCCAGTTTGTAGGATTAGACGAGTCCAAACGGTTTCTGATCGACGCACGGCGTCTGGTAGCCATTGTCAAATAGATAGCGAGACGAACGTTCACTCTATGAATCAGGGATGTGATTTTTCCGCGAATTCGCGGATTTCCGCTGCCCAGGGGTCAAGTTTGACCGTTTTTGTGAAACGTGTAAATTCGTTGAGAAATTATACTCTTGGCGTGCCTAAGGCCAACAGTAAATCGTATGGGATTCACCCATTTTTCCTGCAGTCCAGAAAGGATATACAGCAACCAGAAACTTAAAACCATTATTCCTTTGGATCAGAGAGTTGCAAATGCTTAGGTTTGTATTTTATACAGAAAAGCCTTTCTTTTTGCAAAGAAGCATGTTCTTTTAGGATAAGGAGAACTGCCCATCTCCTTTGCATTGTTTCTCTCTTCTGCCCAAACTTAAAGGCCTGGGATTACAGTAAATGTAGGGTGGGAAGAAGAAAGCCACTTTTGTACGGGCCATGCTTCCAAAATTTTTCTTAGGTTTGGACTTAGTTTTTTCTTGCTACATGTATGCTGCAAAATTTGTTTTTACATTTTGTACATACATGATGCCCTTTGTGTATTGGATGTGGACGAAAATGGCCGATCGCTCATCTGTTAATAGCATGTGCTCTCCGTCGAGCACAGTTTAATACAACACAATTGTACAAGTAACAAGTAATATCGTGGCCTAAAGTCACACAGAGAAGACTGCTATCATTGGTGGGTCCTGCATTCTGCATGATGATGTTAATGTTCTGGTGTTTCGTTGTTTGTCAAAGCTATTTATTTTTCTCCTTTTTCATGTTTTTATTTTTTATTGCAGTTGTATCCTTTCAGTTTCTGGAAATTGTTATTTCACTCCAAGTGATGTAACAACAGCTATAGGAAAACTGTTAAAAATGCATTGTCCTGATTGATATATTTAAATTTGTCCACATATAACATTACACATACAGTAAGGTTAATTAGAAAGAAGACCATCTGATGCAATCTATTTTCAAATTTGGATTTTCGAATGAAAACATTTTTTTTTAAATCTCTTAATAATTGGCACAGGCAGCTTGTTATTGTTTGAAGTAAAAAATGTAGTCTTATTTCTTTAACTTGTTTTATTTCCAGATGTTGATGAAAAAGAAAGTTCTACATTATCAGAGAAGTTCAGTTCCAAATTTGAGGAAGAACAACGTCCACAGGATTGGAGACTGTCAAAAAGTATTATGTACAAGAGGTTTGTTAATTTTACAAAACATTGTTAGATTTCATTACCATCTTTTAACACAACTCAAAAACAAAAAAAATATTTCACTTTTAAGGCCATTATATTTAATTCAGTATTTTACAATCCAAATGCTGCACTATTTTGAATAAGTTTTTACTTTTATACTTAATAAAAGCTATGGTATAGAATAGAATAGAATAATATTTTATTGTCAATTAAAGACGCCCCACAAGGAGAGTGCACAATTTATTACACAATTAATGATGATTACATATGATCATGAGCATTACTCAAGTAGTGCTAGTTCCGAGGTGTTTACACATTATTTAATATGTACAGTGATATTGTGGCAGAGAGATCCGACCGTTCCAGGAGCAGAGTCCAAGCGAATAATTATATACAGTCCGACAAAAGTTAAGCACCACCTGACTTGTTTCAATAATATCTTTTCTAATAATGAACTTATTTCAAATCTGTTTGCTGTTTTCGTTACCTGTACACACATACTTACTTACCTGTGAAACAGGTTATTGATCGATTTTTATTTATGTGTATATGACAGGGTGTGTAAAGTGCCACGTGTACTTTTCAACATTTATGTTTGCGAACGAAAGCTGATTTTTTGTGTGTAGAGTTTTAAGTTTAATTTTCTATTGGTTTGGTATGGTGCGGCGAAAATTAACCATACCAGAAAGGTGGCAAGCTGTTGGCATGCATAACGGTGGTTTTAGCCATAGAAGGGTGGCAGACCACTTCAGGGATAACCATTCCATCATTGTACGACTGATGCAGCGTTTTCGTCAAACGGGGAATGTTACTGACCGTCCACGTGCAGGTAGACCTCTCAAAACGACGCCGAGAGGACCGGCTCATATCCAGACGGGCATGGCAACGGCCGTTCAGTACAGCTGGTGCACTTCGTGGTAATTTAGCGTTTGGAGGCCACATTAGCACATGCACTGTAATAAAGCCTCCACCATCAGGAAATGCGAGCGCGACGACCCATAAAACGTCCACAGTTGACATTACGTCATCGCCATGCTCGATTTGACTGGTCACATGATCATTTGGGGTGGACTATTCGCACATGGAGACGGGTCCACTGGTCTGATGAAAGTCGTTTTTTTGCTACGCCCTACCGACGGTTGTGCAAGGGTTTGGCGCCAACGAAACACTTCATTTCAGGACAACCACATTTTGGGCACAACTGCTTTTGGGGGTGGGGGTGTAACTGTCTGGGGTTGTTTTTCATTTGACTGTAAGTTGGACTTGTACGTTCTTGATGGTAATCTGACAGACCAAAAATACTGTGACAATGTGCTCGCTCCACGCGTAACCCCCCATTTCGACAATCATGCGTTGGCTGACAGGCCAATGTTCATGGACGACAACGCTAGGTCACATAGAACCCGAATTGTACAACATTTTTTTACAGCAAGAGGCTGTTCAGACAATTCCATGGCCTGCGATGTCGCCAGACATGAACCCTATAGAGCATGTATGGGACTTTATTAGCCGAAAAATTAACCAACGCAATCCAAAATGTCAAAATATTGACGAATTAAGAACTGCTATCTTACAGGAGTGGCAACAGTCCCCCCCCCCCCCCAAGAACGGCTTAGGCGTCTTGTGCGAAGCATGACGAGGCGTGTTACAGAACTTCACAATAAACGCGGTGGATACACTCGTTATTGATTTTTATGCCTTACACATACGCACATTAGATGCATTTAAAAGTTCTTAAAATCTGAAGACTGCATTTTAATGCAATGTTAAAAACCTCCATCAAAGACAAACTGGTGTTACGTTTTTCCAGCGCCTGTTTTGAACCCCATTTTTGCCACGTCATAGTCACGTGTTTCAGGATGATAAATACTTCGCAGATTGGTAACGTTAAATCCCTTGGTGTAGTCTTTTAAGAAGTGTAAGAACAATGGTGATATCTATTTTATTGTTTTAACAGTATTGATGTAAACAAATATATCGATAAAAATATAGGGTGGTGCTTAACTTTTGTCGGAGTGTATATATATAAATTTTAGCTTGTGTATTACTTGCAGATATGGTGATAAACTGAATGTCCAAGATTGGGAAAGACCTTCATAGAGCTCTAGTTGATCAAGGTGTCTCCAATTTTCTTGACCTCATGAATCTCATACACAGCCTGCCTCCAAAACATCTGTATCCAATGAAAGATGCTTCTCACACATGAAGTTAATGAAATCAGGTAAATCAGGTAAATCAAAAGACATTATTTCATAACTTGTATCAATCAAGTTACATTGGAAGTGATGTTCCCTAACTATGATTCCCACTAATGACTATTCTCTTTCGAGTGATGTGATATTTGTAGCTTCTGTTACCTCACTTCAACAGTATTTTTGAACTTTTATGATTTTTAATTTTGACAAAAGTTGATGAAAATGCAGATTGAAATTTGTCATTTTTAATAATGCATTTTGGTATATTTATTTCCAGATCGTCGATGTAGGATGACCTCTGAAACTATGACAGATGTGATGAGGGTTAAGCTGGAGATATCTGATGTGACTAGCTTTGATCCAATAGCAGTTATTGATTTATGGGCAGTCTGAAGTAAAAGTTCCTCTTAAATTTTGTTAAGAAGTATTGTTACCTGATATGAAAATTCTGTCAGATAAAGTAAATTATCATTTGAACTGTAATCAGCTATATAACGACTCATATATAGGCTACAAAATATTTTATTTAAACAGAAACACACATACACAATTAAAATACATAATACATAAATAGTAATATAAGTAATATGAATAAGTATTTTTTATCTTTAAAGATCCTGAGATCAATTGTTTAAATTTTGTCTTTTAGTGTACCTCTACTGGATGGCCAAAAAACCGAATTTTCAACGAAAAAAACGTGCTGAGCCTGACCAGAACAAAGTCCAAGAGATAGATGTAGAAACAGATATAGAGAGGGCAGAAGATAGGGAGAGTGAGAAGAGAGCAGAATACAATGAGAGAGAACAGAAGACAGTGAGAGCGAACAGAGAGAAAACAGACAGAATGAAGAGATAGCAGAAGACAGAGAAGGTGAAGTTAGAGCAGAAAACCATGAAGATAATATAGTGGTAGAAATTTATAACTTTGAATATGATTCTGATGACAGTGATAACGAACAAGATGAATGTGAAAATGAGAGAACAGTGTATTTTATGCCGAGGAATAAACGGTTTATTCCTCTGCATAAAAAAACAACACTTTTTTTCTCATTTCCACAACTATCATTATATGTACTAGTGGTGCACCGATCATCGGAAACATCGATTTATCGGTCGCTTGGGAAGCCTCGACCCGATGATCGATAGCAAGAATCTGAGATCGATTCCTTGTCTTAGATTGTAAAATAATTATATAACAATAAAGATGTTGTTTCCTTTAATTCACCTTACATTTCTCGTTTTGAAACTCCACTGACCGGTAGTTTACGACAGTAGGTGCATGCTGTTTATAAACATGTGTTCTAAATTTACATTGAATACTGGGCGATTCTATTTCAGTCTGTTGGGCAGGGGTGGACAGGTCACATTTTTGTACGTGGTCATATGTGGCGGCATCTTCAGATCTTTGGTTAATATTTATCTTTAAAAAATGTTATCGAATTACTGAATTAGAATAATTTACTTTGCATGACTCTTCTTATCAGATAAACTTTATGACCGAATATGACAGAGAAGTTGTGTTTCTGTTGGATATACTCAATGCAGGAGAATAGATTAGTCGTACCAAATATACACATTGTTTTATTTTTATATTAAAAAATTTAAATCATAACCGGAAACAAACCGTGATTGATTTTTTAATTTAATTTTAATAACTTTTCTTAATTAATAAATTCATAATGGCGGCAGAATTTAAAAGGGAATGGACAAATTTTCCAGGGAAAGCAAAGTCTGTTGTGTGGAAATATTTCGGATTTTGGAAAATTATAAAACAAGATGCTCCAAGTGAAATCATGAAAGACAAAGCTGTGTGCAAACTTTGTAAAGCAGAGTATAAATACAGCGGGAACACAACTAATCTCAGCCAACATCTGTCTAAAGTTCATCCTGATGAACCCAAGCAAACCTCCCCGGCCACATTACAACCGACATTACAACAAACGTTCAATAGGAATGAAGACACCTCCAAGTCCCTTCCTCTCCCTTCAAAACGTTCGGAAGAAATTACGAGGTCCATTGCAGAATATATAATTCATGACATGTGCCCAATCAGCACCGTAGAAGGCGTTGGTTTTCGTAGGCTTATAAATTCAATGGAACCTAGATATACCATTCCGTCACGGAAACATTTTACAGAGACTGTATTTCTCAAAATGTATGATGTTGCAAAGTCAAATCTCCAATCAGAAATTAATCAAATTGAAAATATTGCAATCACTCATGACATGTGGACATCCGCAAATACAGAGTTATATGGTACCACCACATGCCATTACATAAAAGATACTTGGGAGATGAAAGGGGTGGTTCTAGAAACTAAAAAAATGGACGGACACCATTCTTCCGAAAATATGTCCCATGAACTTGAATCTACTCGTAAGGCTTGGCATCTTCCTCAACCGTTGCCGTGTCTAACAACGCTGCAAACGAAACTAAGGCATTTCAGATTTTGAATTGGGAGCGCGTATCGTGTATCGGATATAACCTGAATCTTGCTGTACGGGACGCTTTGTCCATTCCCGAAATATCAAAAATTGTCGCTAAGGGGAGGAAAGTTGTAGCTTATTTCCATCGAAGTCCGTTAGCTACTGGAATTCTGAAAGAAAAACAGAAACGTTTGCTTCCTCCAGAATGTCAGGGCCATAAACTGATCCAAGACGTTGTAACACGTTGGAATTCAACGTTAGACATGTTAGAAAGGTTGATGGAACAGGCCCCCGCCCTTCACGCGGTTTTTATGGAACCGAGCGTAAAGAAAGCAATTGATATCAAAATGCTTCTATCCTTCGAAGAACAAGAACTTATTGAGAAAGTTGTTAAACTTTTAGAGCCGTTTAAGCGCGCTACTATTATTTTATCGAGCAAATCAGAGCCAACATTCCCAGCCGTAATGCCGCTATTAAAGAAGATGGAAGGACTCCTAATTGAGACAGAAACCGACACAACTGTTATTAAGAAAATGAAAAAAGTTACGAGAGAAAATATCCGTAGGCGTTATGAAAAAAATCAGGGTGAAAATGAATGCATGCCCAGTGTTGCCACTCGCATCGATCCAAAGACATGAACTTTTTAGATGAGGACTATTGAACTGCTGAAAGCCAATGCTCTGGCCACCGCCAATAACAATTCGCTCCACACAACTATTAAAGAGGAGCCGCAGGGTAATTCCGAGGTTCAGTCAGTCATTCCAAATATTACTCAAACTGACAGTGAAACTGAACAAGTCGATTTCGTAAAACACGAGGAAAATAACATGCCGCCAAATAAAAAGCCACGTTTAAATATGGACTGATTTGATGATGTTGTACTTGTCGCCACCGAGGGACCGAAGTTTACGAAAGCTGAGATAGTGGCAAACGAAGTAACACGCTATGTTAGCGAACCGTCGTCTACCGTTGATCCGCTAACTTGGTGGCGAGAGAGAGCCCCGGCCTATCCAATCATCAGTCGCTTAGCCAAAAAAGTATTTAGCTATTCCTGCATCCTCAGTGCCGAGTGAAAGAATATTCAGTCTGGCTGGAAACATCGTTACTAAGAAAAGGGCTAACTTGAAACCTGAAAATGTCGACAGACTTATCTTTCTACATAAAAACTTCCATTACTGTGCTAAATAAAACACAAGTGAAAGACATATAGTATAATTTTACATAGTTCTGATTTACATTTTTGTCAAATGTTTTTGATGTTTCATTGTTCACCTGCTATTCATTGATTTATTACTTCAGAATTACACAGCAGTATCCAATACACATTTTCACCTTAATTTACCTTCCCTTGAACTATTCCATTTCATCAGGACACATGGCCAATCAGTATGCACGTCTTTATTTAGATAACATTGAATACACAATGGAGGCTATAAATTCAATACACAACGTACACAATCAATACAAACAATGTTATATAAACTATTTTATTGGTTTTAAGACAACACAGAGAAATCCTTTAATAAATATTCATGAGTAATATATTACGTGTGACGTAAAAATATTTTTGACATTTACGTCACCGAATATGGTACTGCTTTGACAACTATTTTACCTATTTTGTTCCTGTATTTAAATACTGTTATAGTGACAGCCGGAACCTTTGAACCGTAATGAGAGCGGGAGGTTTGGCACCTTAAAATCTGATTCAACCCACCATTTCTTTAGAAATGCCTGTACCAAGTCAGGGTCATTACGGTTTTCACAGTTTTCCGGTTGTTGACTGATTTTGTCAGTTTATATAATTATGAGTTTTGACTTTCCCTTTGTAAGATTGTTCGGAGTTCGGTAATTTTGTTATTACCCTTATATTACAACAACATGATAATGCACTGTTTGCAGTGCTTTGCACATTTTTAAAATCTTAATTAGATTTTACACCGATCATCGATCATCGGTCGATGTTGAACCCCCGATCATCGATCTTGAAAATCTGACCGATTCCCATCACTAATATGTACATATATATTGATTATATGAAAAATAGTCAGTTGTTAACACTTTGATTTATGTAATTTATATAATTGGTGAGTAGAACAGCTAAATTTAAGACCTGATTTGACTTGTAGTAAAAAAAACAACAACATTTTGATGGAAATATTTCAGTAAAAAAGTAGGCAATCTGTAGCTTCAAGATATGTTCCAGGAGATGCCTAGAATGCAGGATTTTGCACCATTTACCCAGAGCTTCTGGGGGCCTTCAGCGGACCCCAAACCCACGGTCACATTGAGAGGTGTGCAAAGCCGCTTTGCGGCTTGGGCTATGACATTCTAAATAGGTCTAAGATACATATAAACCTTATAGACCTGTTGTCTTATCATACATCATTTTTTTTATTTCTTTTTGTATGTATGTGCTAAATATTTGCCTGAATAAAAATGAATGAATAAATGAAATCCTATTTCCAACAAATATTCTTTTTCATTTCAAGGCTTTCACATCAAGTGTGAAAGGTTAGCCCCGCTAACACGGAAGCCCAAAATGGGTACTTGAAAGGTCATATCTTGAAAGGTACTCAACCTAGGATATAAATCTAAACGGATTCTAAAAGCTAGTGTTAAGATCTATCTTTTAAAGAAATCAATAATAACATATTTTATTATTTATGTACTTAAAAGTTGACCGGAAGTGTCAAAAATGAGAACGGACAATGGAAACAATTTTGACTTTGATCTCAAATGTATCAAAATTCAAAGACCCCGGTCAAAAACCGTTTAGATATTCCTAAAGACAATGTTATAATCTATCAGACGATATAAAAATATTTTTGTTAAAATATTAGATAAAAGCACAATCTTGACCGGAAGCCTACCTTTTCAGAGTGAGCCGTCGGCTAATTTTCAGCTTTGATTTCAAATTTCTCAAAATTCAATGAACCGGGTCAAAAACCGTTTAAATATTTTAAAGACAATTTTATACTCTATCAGATGATATAAATATGATTTTATGGAAATATTGGTGGAAAACACAATCTTGACCGGAAGCCAACCTTTTCAGAGTTAGCCAACGGCGAATTTTCAACTTTGATCTCAAATTTCTCAAAATTCAAGGAACCCGGTCAACAACCGTTTACATATTCTTAGACAATTTTATACTCTATCTGATGATATAAAAATATTTTTGTTAAGGTATTAGATAAAAGCACAATGTTGACCGGAAGCCTACCTTTTCATAGTTGGTCACTGGCAATTTAATCCTCCATCTTACTTATTAATTACATATAATTCCATTACTCCGCCAAATTTCACAATTTATATTATATATTTAACCATATTAAAATCTTTTTACTACTATTGGGCACTTGTTTAAAATTTAAACTGAAAAAATGTTTTATTTGTAAGATTGTCCAAAGCTATGATTATCTTTAATTGGATATGATCAAATACAAATAACAATATCATTAATTGAAGTGATTGCTAATTAGGCGGCCTGATACATGATGATTAAACCCAAGTACAAATGTAATAATTTGAATACTGTTAACTGACTAAAGAGTAAATTAAGAGCTAGCTTATATTATTCATCAAGTTCAATCAGGATGTCAGATGTGAACACATCTCAAGAGTTCCATATATACTGACTTACCATTTGTAGACCTCATTATCACAAGTGTTTCGATTAGTGCTACATCGTGCATTTTAGCTTGTAAAATATTACTTGTTTTTTATTTTGTATATACATAGATAGTGCTTATCTTTTAATTTTAATTTAGATATTTTAGTTTCATTTTTAATGTTTGAAAACTGAATAATTTATATTTCTTCATCTAAACATGCCTAACCGTTTTTTGATTGCAGGTCATTCTCATGTAAAGTACTTTGACCAATATTTGAAATTATCTAATGTTGATGTTGTATCTTTATCAGGTTACCGCATCGAGCAACTACAGCGTTATCGTTCTTCATATTGGGGCAAATACCCGTGGAATGACACCCCCTGAGGTACTCGACCACTACCAGCAACTTGTACAGAAGGTCCTACAGGTAAATAGTAGGTGCCAGATCTTGCTCTCTGGTCAGGTATGGGTAATTATTATCTAAAAGGGTGTTTATTCCTCCATCTGATTTAATTCTTCCAAAAAGAGTAGTTTGTCCAGACGAGGTAATCGAGTATTTGAAAACCGAAAAACCATTACATCAATTTGCAAAGTTAATACCTGACAACACTGAAATAGCGTCGGTAAATATCAAAGACGATAAAACAGTAATTAAGAAAGAATGTGACGACACGGTTAATCAGGCACCTGTAATAAAGTTTTCCTTTTTTTAATACTGATAGCAGTCAGCAAAGTTTGGCAAGATTTATAGTGGAAAATAATTTAATAACTTTAGTTACCCTACAAGGTGCTTTCATTGTAAATGGTCAAAAAGGACAATATTGTGTTACATTATTCCCAAAAGAAACTTGTCAATGTGTATCTATTTCAACATGTTACCATATTTTGGCAGCTAAAATGAGCATAGGTTTAGAAGCAATTCAGAAAAACAGGGTAGTTAATTTAAGAGCTCTTTCAAAGAATAGTAAGAAAAAAATAGATAAAAAATCAGGCAGAAAACAACCTAGGGTTAATGATTATGAAATTGAATTGGAACCGGCTCCAGATTCGGCCTTTACTCTAAACACTCCTTTAAAACAAAATGTAATGAAAACACCATCTGCAGTTGGTAGTGTTAAACCCACCCCCAAAAAATGAATGACGTGTCAATAGATTTAAGTGCAATTGTTGAAGAAGAAAATGATACGGAACTTCTCGATATTTTAAATGTAAGAGAAAAAATAGATGAAAAATCTCTACCAGTGAAAAAACGTAAAATAGAAAATGTTACTGTTGAAAACAATAAAATAGAAAAACATAAGAATTATTCCCAAAACAATGGATTGGTTATTGTAAAATACAACATAAACATGAAATTCTAAATAAAGAGTATTTATGCTCGGATGTTATAATTTCGGCTCAAAATCTTTTAAAAATTCAATTTCCATACATTAATGGCTTTCAGGAAACAACACTAGCCCCTGTAAAATAAAATCAAATAGTAAATGGGTAAGTCACAACGGGTTTTTACCACAAGATCCACCTAGCGTACACATACCAGAGTTTTTTAAATTCGTCGGACCTATCGGACCTAGGGGACAGAAAACATGAGGTCCGCCAATAACGTCGGTAATGACGGTCCTCGTGTCCGCCAAACATTTTTGAATGATGTGTTTACTTTTTTAACGGAAGTCGGAAACACAGGTCGTATTGTAAATACCGGAACAAGTCCGGTCAACTCGGAATTTGAAACTGCATTGAATACGTGATATTTTATCTGTTTTTGGTAAATATTATTGGTAACTGTCATGAAAATGAATATATTGTGATGCGTAAGATGATCTTTTCGAGTGAAAAGCCCTTAAAAAATTAATAAAATAAAAAAACACGACGTCCCTGATTTGTATCGTTCCCTTCACCGAATCCGTTTCTATTTAGAATTTTGTTTACAGTTCCGGCAACATGTGGTCTTTCCTGAAACATTACGGCGGAGCTCAGCCGGGCAAGCGTAAAACGGCCAGTGCCACCCCAGCTGAGAACGTCCGTGAAAAATGGGCAAAATAAATGAACGCACCTTCATTCAAATATGGTGCCAAGGGAGACCTTGGCGTAAGTACAATAAGGAGAAAAACGTTATGACTTGCACACTTTGCACTGAACTCGCAGAAACAAAGCAGTCAAGTAACAACTTAAAACATTAGCATTTATTTATCAGTGGTTGCAATAACTTTAGAATTTCAACAGAAACTGATCATGAAAAAAGCAAAGGTCATCTTGAGGCATTGCAAGTTAAACATGCTAAGGACCAGCCAGAGCAAACTGAAGGTCATAAAACATTAGTTAAACTTAATGAACAAATCCAAAAGCAGGTCATAATCAAGGTCAGAAACGTTCATGCCATTGTAAAGCATAATCGCCCCATCAGTGACTTCATATGGCTTAATGATCTGGACAAGTCAAAAGGATTTGATTATGGACAAGTTTATCATAATCAATCAGCAGCTACACAATTATTGGAAAGTTTTGCCAATGTAGAACGAAACAAGTTGAAGGATTTGCTACCAAAAGTAATTTTTTTCTCTATTACTATGGATGGAAATACGGATGATGCGAGTATTGAACAAGAGTCGTTTTTTCCGTTCTTGTATTAATGGAAAAATTATCAGTAAATTTATCTGCATAGGGGAACCAGAGTCTACATCCTCTGATGATCTGATGATCTATGCAAGTTTGTAAATGAAGAATTTAAAAATTTTGGATTCAAAGACCACATGATTGCAATGCCTCAAGATGACCTTTGCTAATTGATTTCGGATCTGATGGTGCGTCAAACATGACGGGCCAAAAGCGTGGAATGGTTACTCAGATGAAAAATGATAACCCCGAAATGATAGGTATTCATTGCCTAGCACATAGGCTGGAGTTGGCATTCAAGGATGTTATAAAAGGCGAAAAAAGTTTTTAACAGCTGACAACATTGCTGTACAGCGAAAGCTTCTAAGGAAATCCTTTAAGGTACTGTATGCATGCAAATCGCATACATACAATATGTACTTAGAGGATACTGTCAATACTTATTTCTGAAATACGACTTGTTGTTTTACAAAGTAATAAATTAAACTAATAAAGTACTGCTCAATTTAAAAAGTTCTTTTAATTTTGATTTTCAAAAGTTTTCTCAATACTTTTTCTTAAATTGCAGAATTTATTAACATTTATCAAAGTTTTATTATTTGCATGATTATGTCTGATTCTATTTCATTTTTTTCCCTTTCTAATCCTGCCTATTTCCTATTTCATTTGCAGAATTTCTTCCATTGATATATCCTCCAGAGCTGGAAGTTAAAGAGACCACAAATACAGTTTCGACCGCATCATTTTTGGACTTATACCTCGAATTTGACGAGTGGTCAACTCAGTACTAAAATTTATGATAAACCGGACGACTTCAATTTTAAAATCATAAATTTTCCAAATATGTGCAGCAATATACCAGCTTCTCCTGCATATGGTGTTTACATCTCGCAATTGATTCGCTATGCAAGGGCCAGTAGCGATTATTCTAATTTCCTGAAACGTCATCTTCATCTGAGAAACAGGCTATTGGACCAGGGCTATAAAAAGATTCGCCTTATTCGATCTCTTAAAATGTATAAAGATAAGGAAGTCAATAAAAATTCCAAAAAATATTGTTTTATCAATGTGTGACGTAAAAGTGTCTTTGACATTTACTTCACTGAATGTGGTACTGCTTTGACAACTATCTTACCTATGTTGTTCCATTAGTGTTATAAATACTGTTACAGTGACAGCCGGAAACTTTGAGCCATAATGAAAGCGGAAGGTTTGGCGCTTTAAAATCCGATTCAACCCACCATTTCTTTAGAAATGCCTGTACCAAGTCAAGGTCATTACGGTTTTCAGTTTTCCGGTTGTTGACTGATTTTGTCTGTTTATATAATTATGAGTTTTGACTTTCTCTTTGTAAGATTGTTCGGAGTTCGGTAATTTTGTTATTACCCTTATTTACGAGGAGAGGACTGTCACAGCCCTCTGGGAGGCAATTGTCTCAGGAACAGCTAGATGTTCTAATGAAGAACGTAGAAGAAATTGAAAAAAACAATAACAAAATAAAAGGGTGGTCTATTTAAGACCACCAAAAAATTAAAAAGAGGTGTCATTTATTTATTTTCGATGAAGTAAGTTTCAAATGGATTTATTACTTTGTGGATTAATTACGATGGAACATTGTCCACGAGAAAAAAGTAAGTACCTTAGTTGAATACAACAACGCACTTACCAAGCTGCGACAGTGTTGAACATGTTTCTTTAAATTTCTCTTTGCAGTGAATTTCTTCTTCCATTTAGTACACTGGAATTTTTTGTCTTGGTGTTGCGTAGCAATATGCTCGTTCGTTTCATTGATGTTGGTCACAATACTTGCAGAGCGATTTGCAGCTATGTCGATGATTGGAATAATTTTACTTTTTACATTAACCTTTGCCTAAACAATTTTCAATATTAAAGTTTTATTATTTGCATGATTATATGCCCGATTCTATTTCATTTTTTTTGTCCTTTCTAATCCTGCCTATTTCCTATTTCAGGAAACCATCGTTTACGAGGAGAGCACTGTCACAGCTCCCAGCAGGAACAGCTAGATGTTCTAATGAAGAACGTAGAAGAAATTGGAAAAAAAAATAAAATAAAAGGGTGGTCTATTGAAAACCACCAAAAAATTTAAAAGTGGTGTCATTTATTTATTTTCGATCAAGTAAGTTTCAAATGGATTTATTACGATTGAACGTTGTTCACGAGAAAAAAGTAAGTACCTTAGTTGAATACAACAACGCACTTACCAAGATGCGACAGTGTTGAACATGTTTCTTTAAATTTCTCTTTGCAGTGAATTTCTTCTTCCATTTAGTACACTGGATTTTTTTGTCTTGGTGTTGCGTAGCAATATGCTCGTTCGTTTCATTGATGTTGGTCAATTCTAAGTCACAATACTTGCAGAGCGATTTGCAGCTATGTCGATGATTGGAATAATTTTACTTTTTACATTAACCTTTGCCTACACAATTTTCAATATTAAAGTTTTATTATTTACATGATTATATGCCCGATTCTATTTCATTTTTTTTCCCCTTTCTAATCCTGCCTATTTCAGGAAACCATCGTTTACGAGGAGAGCACTGTCACAGCTCCCAGCAGGAACAGCTAGATGTTCTAATGAAGAACGTAGAAGAAATTGGAAAAAAAATAAAATAAAAGGGTGGTCTATTGAAGACCACCAAACAATTTAAAAGTGGTGTCATTTATTTATTTTCGATCAAGTAAGTTTCAAATGGATTTATTACGATTGAACATTGTACACGAGAAAAAAAGTAAGTACCTTAGATGAATACAACAACGCACTTACCAAGCTGCGACAATGTTGAACATGTTTCTTTAAATTTTTCTTCGCAGTGAATTTCTTCTTCCATTTAGTACACTGACATTTTTTGTCTTGGTGTTGCGTAGCAATATGCTCGTTCGTTTCATTGATGTTGGTCAATTCTAAGTCACAATACTTGCAGAGCGATTTGCAGCTATGTCGATGATTGGAATAATTTTACTTTTTACATTAACCTTTGCCTACACAATTTTCAATATCAAAGTTTTATTATATGCCCGATTCTATTTAATTTTTTCCCTTTCTAATCCTGTCTATTTCCTATTTCAGGAAACCATCGTCAAATGCAATACATTTCTTTTGTTACATCCATAGTTTTTATTACAAAAAAGATGTGTGATATATGTCTCTTTTTAACAGCTGGATTCATCAGACAGCGAAGACGGGGAATTGTCTCGGCAATCTATTCCGGATAAAACTGACCTACAGACTGAAGTGATAGTGATCAACTCTGAAAGTACTCAACAGCTTAGTACTTCATTGAAGAGAAATTTTGATAGTGCGGACGAAGAAGAATTTTCAGTCAATCTTAAAAAAGCCGAAGAAAGGTAGAAATCGTTTATTTAAATTTCATAAAATAAGTCAAACTGACTCATCTGGAGGTTTTTTTTTTACAAATTCCAAGTCCATTTGTTACTGGTGATCCAGTCGAGTCTGAAGTTGAAAATGAAAAATCAACGCAATCTGTAATATCTGGTAGTATTCTGATATTGGAATTTTGTTAAAAATGAATATTTTAGAGAAATATTCAATAACTCCAAAACATTTAATCAATAGCGTGGATGATTTGCCTACAATACCTATGAACAAATTTAGTATTGAATTAGCCATTGACCTATACAATTTTGCAAAAAAACATAAATTAGAAATTGGTAACTGCTTTTCCAAGTGGGTTGTTAAATTGTTGAATTTGAATTAACACAATATTAACCAAGTTGCTTTAATTGCAAAAATTCATAGAAATATACAAAATGTCAAGCGAGGAAAAAATAAAAACAAATTTCTTGCATCAATATTTCATGATCCAACATGCACAGCACTTCCTGCTGTACAACATAATATTATAAAAGATTTGAACACGAACTTGAATTTAATGTCTGCTGAAACTAGAAAGACGAACTTAAAATTAACTGTAAAACTAGAGGCTCAGGTGAGCCTGTATCGCTCACCTGACATAAATAAGTCCTCTTAAGAATGTCTGCATGCCGAATACATCTAAGTTACTAATCAAATCCCATACTGCCATAGGGTTCTATGTTAAAACTATGTCTGCTCATGGCCGCCTTCTTAGATGGAGGTCGTGGTCACCGGACACAATTTTGAAAGTACACTACCCAAGGACCATCCATGCCATGTTTGCTTTAAATTGGCTGACTGGTTTCAGAAGAGAAGACTTTTAAACAATTTCCCCATAGGGTCCTATGTTAAAACTATGTCTGCTGACGGCGGCCATTTTGAACCGAGATCGGGATCACTGAACACAATTTTGAAAATTGACCACTTAAGGACCATCCATGCCATGTTTGCTTTAAATTGGCTTACTGGTTTCAGAGAAGAAGATTTTTAAACATATTTCCCATAGGGTCCTATGTTAAAACTATGTCCACTGATGGTGGCCATCTTGGATGGAGTTTTGGGTCACTGGATATAATTTTGAAAGTTGACCATTTAAGGACCATTCATGCCATGTTTGCTTTAAATTGGCTTACTGATTTCAGAGGAATTTTTTTTAAACATTTTTCCCATAGGGTCCTATGTTAAAAATGTTTGCTGATGGCGGCCATCTTGGATGGAGGTCGGGGTCACAGGACATAATTTTGAAAGTTGACCACCTAAGGACCATTCATGTCATGTTTGCTTTAAACTGACTTACTGGTTTCAGAGGAGAAGACTTTTAAACATTTTTTCCATAGGGTTCTATGTTAAAATTAAGTCGAGTCATGGTGGCCATCTTGAATTTCCGATCAGCAAACGATTCACAAATTTAGTACAGGACCACCCAATGATCATTCCTGCAAAGCCACAATTCAATTGGCTTAGTGGTTTCTAACAAGAAGATTTTTTAAATTTCGACCAATCAGAACACATTATGGGCCCTGGCAGCCATGTTGGATTTCCGATCAGCACCAAAAACACAAATCTTGTATATGACCATCCAATGAACATTTCTGCCAAGCTTGGTTCAAATCTTTTTGTGGTTTCAGAAAAAAAGATGAAAGTGTGAAATTCCCATAGGGTCCAATATTAAACTAAGTCGAGTCATGGCGGCCATCTTGAATTTCTGATTGGGAAACGATTCACAAATTTAGTACAGGACCACCCAATGATCATTCCTGCAAAGTCACAATTCAATTGGCTTAGTGGTTTCTAACAAGAAGATTATGGGCCCTGGCAGCCATGTTGGATTTCCGATCAGCGCCAAAAACAAACATCTTGTATATGACCATCCAATGAACATTTCTGCCAAGTTTGGTTCAAATCTGTTTTGTGGTTTCAGAAAAAAAAGATGAAAATGTGAAATTCCCATAGGGTCCAATGTTAAACTAAGTCGAGTCATGGCGGCCATCTTGAATTTCCGATCGGCAAACGATTCACAATTTTAGTACAGGACCACCCAATGATCATTCCTGCAAAGTCACAATTCAATTGACTTAGTGGTTTCTGACAAGAAGATTTTTAAAATTTCAGCCAATGAGAACACATTATGGACCCTGGCAGCCATGTTGGATTCCAAATCAGCACCAAAAACACAAATCTGGTAGAGGACCATCCAGTGAACATTTCTGGCAAGTTTGGTTGAAATCTGTTCAGCGGTTTCAGAGAAGAAGATTTAAATGTGAAAAGCTAACGGACGGACGGACGACGGACGCTTACCCATGACAAAAGCTCACCTGGCCTATGGCCAGGTGAGCTAAAAAAGATGAAAAGCTAACGGACGGACGACGGGCGCTTACCCATGACAAAAGCTCACATGGCCTATGGCCAGGTGAGCTAAAAAAACAATCGTTAAAAACTGTAACAGAAAAGCATAAACTTTTGAAAAGGAAGTATGATAGATTGGTGGACAAACAAAGTAATATTTCAATTAAACATGTTAAATTGGAGAAAAAAGAGGCTGAACAAAGTCAGAATACTTTAAAAAAAAAAAAACAGGTACTTTGGAAAGAAAAGGACACAAAAGTTCTAAAAAGTAAACTTACACGTGCAAGGGCACAAAAAGATAAATATTATAAACTTTATTTACAAGCAAATCGATCAAACATTCAGTTAAAAGAATAAAATACACCCTGATGAAATAAAACTAACCGCTTTACAGAAACAATCAGAACAAGATCATGCTGAATTAAATGACTTGAGAAGTAAATTTCTGGAATGCGAACACAGTTTGCATTATCTACAGGGTCTTATTGATGATTCTTCTGAAATTGAATTGTTCGACAAGTCATCAAATAAGTACACTACAGAAACTGTCATGTGTGTCATGAATCGTACAAATTTGAAAGTGCCGCCCTAAAAAGTTGGTAATGTTATCGGGGAAGTTTCAAAACTGTGTGGTAAAGTCCCAAACTCTGTTCCTTCTGCAACAGCTGTTAATATAATTGTCGATTCCAAGTTAACCATATCACACAAACAATTGGACAAAGTACTAGAGGGAAAAGAACACACTACACTGTATACAGACGAGCCGAGAAAATATGGAAAATGTATACAAACATATGTATTAACTGATGAAACGCAGACTTCCTATATTCTAGGACTAAGGGAAATGTTTAACAAAAGTAGACAAAGTACTTTAGACACATTTAAAGACATTCTTAATGACATAAAAGACCACTACTACCAGGCAGAGAAGAACAGCGATATGCATGTTGGGTACCAAATATTGGCCAATATCAGGGATGCACTGTCTGAACGGGCCTCAACCGAAAAAACACTTTTAATAGTTTGTTAGAACAATTTAGAATTGATATTTTACCAGATGTTATTGATAATTGGAATGAACTAAATGAAAAACAAATGACATTGTGCTAAAAAATGAACAACTTGTTTTGTGGCCTCCACTTACTTGTTGGTCTAGCTGACTCGTGTGAAGAAAGTTTAAGGAAATTTGAACGATTATTTATGGATGGAAAAGATATTGGCTCGGCAATATAGCCCAAGTTGATAAGATATCACAAGCATGAAAGTGGTATATTACCTCTAATAAGAACAGCCTGCAAATGTTTTGCCGTTGGAGAGGATGAAAAGAATGGAGTAAGTTCATACTGGAAAACATTTTTAAATGAAAAGTCTGAAAAGAATCGATTCATAAGATTTAAACATAACAGATTTAATCTAGTTTTTGTTCTTGGTTATGCAGTATATTACCACCATGAAGATATTTCAATTTTTTTAGACACTGTTCATGGTACAACAAATGATCTTCTCATGGCGGTTTCTTTAGATATAAAAGAGAAACTTTTTCTGGCTGGAGCAAATACCATCACAATGGAAACGACAAAAATATCATACTAGCTGGCGATTTCAATTGCCCTGACATTGACTGGACCAACATGACTACCAAAATACATGCCAATGATAAAGAAATTCAGAAATCACTGATTGAAATTGAAAAACCATTTCCGTCTAGAGGGATACCTTATATATGACAATTTTCATCAGAGCTACTCCAAATAAGGGTAATAACAAAATTACCGAACTCCGAGCAATCTTACAAAGGGAAAGTCAAAACTCATAAGTATATAAAGACAAAATCAGTCAACAACCGGAAAACTGTGAAAACCGTAATGACCCTGACTTGGTACAGGCATAGAGTGAAAATCTTACCATTTTTGGAAAAAGGAAAGTTAAATTAACATTTATAGGTAATTAAACCATTTTATCTCTTTTTGGCTTTTTGCAATTAAGTGGGGACACCTTTTTTTAAATCAAGAATTTTCGTTTTTTTAAAGCATGTTACCCTATCAATAAAACATAACCTTTGCTTTTTTTATCCTTAAGAGATAGAAGGAAATTCACTAAAAATGTGAATTTAGGACAGCTGGTATAGGGCTGAAAACTATTTTATATAAACAAAATATAATTTGTTTAAAAAAGGTGTTGTTGCTACTACTACATCATGTAATAAATTTTAATAAGCGTATCGAGACACAAAGAATTTATTTTCTCTGTAGGAATGATACACAAATTGGAGCCCTGCAAAAAGTGTTCCTAATAAATGAGGAAAAGCACTCACAAATCAACGCGATGAGCTTCAGAGTGACCATCAGTCATCCTATCGATCGTCTTCTCCACCGATGTGATGCTCAATACTCATCTCGTCGATCTTTGTTTTTTTTTGTCTTTGTACAGGTAATATTCCTCCGGGATTCGGAACACTCCAATTATGGATAAAATTATAAAACCTAACTTAACGGGCACATACTTAAAGAGATAGGTATTTACAGTTATGATAAAATATACGTAGTAGTAGGGTGGCGAATACTTATGTCCATTGACTGTAAGTGTGTTGGTCTGTCGGATATCATTGTCATATGAGGGAACGTAATTTGTTCTTCCCATGGTATACCGGTAGTTGAAAAATTGCAATGTTTTTTGTTGTTGAAAAAGTGTAATTTATTTTAATGTCCTTTGTTGTGTCTGGTTTATACATTAAAGTGTCTCATAGGTCTGCTTAAACATATTTTATTGTCTAATAAAGTAACATTAAATTGGTAACAAAAAAGAAAATAACAACATGAAACTTTGCTTGATAGAGACACAACTACGTGAAATTCGGTACAGGTGAATCGAGTTCGCCTTTACCGTTACATACACGTGGATATTTACAATAAACAGAATAAATTAATATATGTATAATGTTGAAAGGGTTGTAATATCTTACAATGTACGTTCATATAGTATTTATTTTCACATATTGTAGGCAGAAGTGTCTCTCATCAATGAATGTAAATATGTAGCGTAAAAAAATAAACACCTATATAATACAAAACAAACACTTGACGTTTTGACTTGAAGTTGTTGCTCAGCTAGTTCTGAGACTGAGTATAACGACTAGATAAATTGATAAAGTATGAACTGTGTTCAATACGAGTCTGTTTTAGTTTGGATATATGGTCTCTTGTCTAGCTTTATATATGCTTTATGTGTTAACAAATATGTGACTCTACCTCTCCTTCTTCCCGAATGGTTTCTGAAGCTGGCTTCACTTTCCTCTGCGGTTGTTGATCTGCTATAATGATTATCTGAACTCTGAAAATGTTTTGGAATAAGAAAATAAGTGTAAAGCATAGAAAGGAATTAATTTCAGTGTTGTTAATTAAATAATCTTCCGACCATCTAGTGTATTTTAAAAAGCCAAATGGGGTACGCAGTAACAATTTATAAGAAGTTAGAACCCAATTTTTAGGGACAATGGGTAACAAAGCTTCTACTTTTTATCTTCCTATATTATCTATGTTAAATAATTTTTATCAACCCCTCCCCCCAAATAGTGATTGATCATTACACTTTCAAGAACTTTACAAGATACTTTTAATGATTTACTTTCTAATATACAGAAACCTCTTGGAATTCATCATATTCGTACAATCTTATTTTCACTACCTGTAAACTACCTCAAAGATCTTAGAGATTTTGGACTTGACAAAGGAGGCGTAGATCCTTTTTCTCCTAAGTACAGATTGTCAAGTATTATATGTGACGTGGCGTCCTTTCGTCTTTTTAAACCAGTTCGATCTGAACCTCTTCATGATAACAACAGGAAATTCCTCCATATTCCGTTTGCTAACAAAGGAATCGATGCTATTAACATCAGCAACATTCTTAATAGAAAAGAGGTCGTAAAATAAATTCCACCATATTTCAAAAATCAATCTGTTCCCATTGTCTCCTATAGCTACACTAACAGCATTGGCCGTAAAATTTTCAACTACAAAGAAGCATTGCAAGATATTAACATAGAAGAGTACCTTAAGAACCCTCTGACTTGTGACTGCTCCCACTCTCCTTTTCAATACAACTCATCTGGACATGTAATCACTGGTGATCTGAATATCATTCAACATGAGAGTCTCCGAAAGGTGATTTCTCATGGTCCTAAATTCAGAGAACCTCAACACATCAATTGGAAACATAATTTCAAGATAATTATGGATGCTGTTGAAGATTATGCCAGAAGGTGGATAAAGAGAGAAGTAGACCAACATCCTGAGTTAGAGTCCTTGTCAGACTGGGTTAGAACAATTAGGTCTCTAGTACAAGGTCGGATTCACAAACTCAAAAATTGTGTTAATAGTCGACCTAAGTCTGTATTTAAAGACCAAGAAGCTGTTAAGTGTCTTTCCTCTCTTCATGACAAATATGTTATCGTTCCTGCGGACAAGGCTTCCAACAATATCGTGTTTGTATGTAATTCATATTACTTCGAATGCCTAATCAAGGAATTAGGCATAAATAACAACACCTCTAGTAATACCACATACAAACCAACTTCGTTCGACAAAGATGAAATCCTATCTAACCACAGATCATTCATGACCTCTTTAAACATTCCCTCTGGTAAAGAGTCTGAGGATTTACCCTATTTATATTGGATACCTAAACTCCATAAGACACCATACAAAGAAAGGTACATAGCGGGATCATCAACTTGTTCGACGAAAGAATTGTCTATTCACCTGACAAAGATTCTGTCTGCAGTAAAGGAGGGACAACAGAAATATTGTGAAACTGTTTACTCGCGTAGTGGCATAAATCACATGTAGATTTTGAAAAACTCTAAAGATCTTTTGGATAACCTTAAATCAAGATCTTTCTCTCAGGTATCCTCCATCAAAACTTTTGATTTTTCTACTCTATATACCACCCTACCGCATGACAAATTAAAAACCCGCTTAAAAGAAACAATTCATAAAGCTTTTAGTCATAGAAACTATGGCTCAAAATTTGTTGTGTTAGGCTACAATTCCACATATTTTTCAAACAAAATTCAAAAAGGTAAAATATGCTACTCCGAGGAACAAGTGATCAGTATGCTGGAGTTCCTCATCGATAACATATTTGTCTCCTTTAGAGGGACACTGTTTCAGCAGGTCGTCGGCATACCAATGGGTACGAATTGTGCCCCTCTTCTAGCCGATTTATTTTTATACTCATATGAGTCGGAGTTTCTTCAAAAGCTTGTAAAAGATAAGAAGATTCATGAGGCTAGAGCCTTTAATTTCACATACAGGTATATTGATGACGTTTTATCTATCAATAATTCTAGATTTGCAGAATTTCTTCCATTGATATATCCCCCAGAGCTGGAAGTTAAAGAAACCACCGATACAGCTTCGTCCGCATCATTTTTGGACTTATACCTCGAATTTGACGACAGTGGTCAACTCAGTACTAAAATTTGTGATAAGCGGGACGACTTCAATTTTAAAATCATAAATTTTCCAAACATGTGCAGCAATATACCAGCTTCTCCTGCATATGGTGTTTACATCTCGCAATTGATTCGCTATGCAAGGGCCAGTAGCAATTATTCTGATTTCCTGAAACGTCATCTTCATCTGAGAAACAGGCTACTGGACCAGGGCTATAAAAAGATTCGCCTTATTCGATCTCTTAAAAAGTTTATATTCCGATACCAAGATCTTGTCGAAATATATTCCGTCTGCAGAAAAAATTATAAGCGATGCATTTTCATATAGTGAAAATGTATAAAGATAAAGAAGTCAAAAAATGTCAAGGATATTTTTTTTGTCAATGTGTGACGTAAACATATTTTAGACATTTACTTCACCGAATATGGTACTGCTTTGACAACTATTTTACCTATTTTGTTCCTGATTTTAAATACTGTTATAGTGACAGCCGGAACCTTTGAACCGTAATGAGAGCGGGAGGTTTGGCGCCTTAAAATCTGATTCAACCCACCATTTCTTTAGAAATGCCTGTAACAAGTCAGGGTCATTACGGTTTTCACAGTTTTCCGGTTGTTGACTGATTTTGTCTGTTTATATAATTATGAGTTTTGACTTTCCCTTTGTAAGATTGTTCGGAGTTCGGTAATTTTGTTATTACCCTTATAGTCCTTAAAAGACATTGATGCTGATTTTTTTATGGAGAAAATAGTATGGTTTACAAAAGTGAAGAAAAATATTCTGATTGTGATATTTTGCAAATATTTATATGAATGATGGATATTGATAAAAATATACTTTGGTAAATCGCAAGGCACTGAACCTTTTATTACTGAAGGGGGGGGGGGGGGGGGGGGCTTGGATTTTTATTTATATAAATTATTTCCAAATTTGTCTGAAAAACATAGTCTCAAGTAGGAAAAAAAAAAAATTTCCTCTTTCAACTCACATAAAATACACCATATAAGTTTAAAAAAAATCTGATCTAGTTAATGAGTGAACAAATATTTTATTTTCTATTGACTTGAGAATATTTTTTTTATCGCAACTGAAAATCTCATCCCCCTTCAGTAATAATATGACTGGTGGCCAACATAAAAAAAAAATGACCAGCACAACAAATCAGAATCAATGGTAAAAAAAGGGGGATATTGCTGGACAAATTAAATTTTCATTCCTGACATTTGCATTAAGATATGTTGTTTTGTTAATTAATCCAAAAATCTGTGGAGTTTAGCCAATGATTATCATTTTATTTTAATACAAATAAGACACCAAAGCCGCCACTTGATGAATGATACACATGTTCTACGTCAAATCCGACTTGTGATAATTAATCCTAAATACATTAGTAACAAACAACATTAAAATAATTATTGATCATGAAATGGTTATTTATGTTTTTCAACCGAGCCATATTTTCTATTGATAAACGACATTTATTTGTTTTACACTTACTCAATAGTTTCGTATTTATTGATTGTCCCTCTCAACGAACGGCACAGTTGAGTCAGATGTTGCTGCATGCATCTTCCTCTGTTACATTTACATATTTTACCTGTTTCCGAGGTCTGGAATATGGTCTATTCAGCCCCTTGGACCTTTCTTAATAATTTTATTTCATCTCCCGGTTGGTAGATATCTGGTGAAAATTTTATCTCCAGATTTTTCCAATGATTGTTCAATTGGCTCTTGAAAGTGTTGATTGTCTTTGTGTCTATTACTTTCTTTGGTATTTTATTCCACTCAACCACAATTCTTTGTGAGAAGCTATATTTCCTAACATTTGTTCTACAGTTCTTCTTGCTGTGACCCCTAGTGGTAGTTTGACTTAAAGGAAGAATTTGCTCATATTGCACTTTATCAATATTGTTGTGGATTTTGTAAGTTTCAACCATGTCAGCTCTGAGTCTTCTGTATTGGAGTGATGGTAGCCCTAAATATTTCAATCTTTGAGTGTAGGTCTTATGTTGTATATTTTTTTATCAGTTTGGTGGCTCTTCTTTGAACATTTTCCAATTGTATGGCTTCTTTTTTGTATATCACTGACCATACACTGCTGCCATATTCTATGTGTGGCCTTACGATACTTTTGAATAGTGTTAGAAACATATCCTTATCCATAAAATCGAAGCTTCTTTTGATCATTCCAAATCTTTGATTTGCCTTATTTGTTTGTTGATTAATGTGTTGTTTGAATTTAAGCTTGTCGTCGATTAATATCCCTAGATTTTTTTTCTCTGTTACTTGCTGTATTTCACTTTCTCCCATTTTATATTTTATGTTGGTAGTAAATCCTAAATGTACATGCTTGCATGTTGACTTGTTAAATTTTAATAGACTATCTATATCATTTTGTAAACTAATTTGTTGCTGTTCCTCATTCACCACAGCATACAGTTTGGTGTCATCAGGTAGGTCATTTATATATATTGTAAATAAGATAGGTCCCAGAACGCTTCCTTGAGGAAATCAACTCGTCACTGATGTCCAATTTGAGCCTGTACCATTTATTACAACCTTTTGTTTTCTAGTAGCAAGAAAGTCTCTAATCCAGCCTAAGATATTTCCACATGTGCCGTAACTTTGTAATTTGTTAATGAGACGCTGATGAGGTACCGTGTCAAATGCTTTTTGGAAATCTAAATATATGGTATCTATTGCATTTTTGTTGTCGAGTTGTTCTGTCCAATCATCTAAAACTTCAATTAATTGTGTAACGCAAGATCTGCCTTTTCTGAATCCATGCTGATGGATAGTAAATAATTTCTGTTTTTCCATATGGTCCAAAATGCTATATCTAATAAATTTGTCCATTGTCTTACATACTATTGATGTTAAGCTGATATGTCGATAATTTTCTATTTGATTTCTAGATCCCTTTTTATGTAGAGGTGTAACATTTGGTTTTTTTCCAATTATCTGGCAGTTTTCCGTCTGCATTGATCTATTAAAAATATGCGCTAACGGTGTAGATATTTTGGGTGCAATTTGTCCGGCCCTGACGATTTGGTAACTTTTAACTTTTCTAGATGTTTTTGTATAATTTCTGGGTTGAATTCTGTTGTCGATAACTTTTTATTGGATCTTTGGTCAAGCGTTGGGGCGTTTTGACTATCTGCTTCCACAGTGAATACACTTTGGAAAAAAATGTTCAGTAACTCTGATTTAGTTTTATCATCTGTGTTTATTTCTCCTTCATCATCTAAAAATACATGGTATGCTCTCTTTAGCCTTGGTTTTTGATTTTATAAATTTCCAAAAGATTTTGTTGTCCTCTTTCATATTGATAGCTATTGTGCGTTCATACTCATATTTTGCTTTCCTGACTAACCTGTTAAGCTTCATTTCTTGCTTCTTCATATTTTGTTTTGTGGATTTTTATTGTACCTGTATTTCTTCCAAGGCTTTCTCTTTTTTACAAGTGCAATCTTAATTTCTTCGTTTATCCAAGGTGTATCATATTTTCTGGACATTGATTTTCCCTCTGATATGTTTTCTTCATATATTATTGATAATTCATCTGCAAATCTTTGCCACAGATCATTGATATCTCCTTGGGCCAATTTTAAGTTCCAATCTACATTGTTCAATTGTGCGTTCATTTTTTCATAGTTCCCTTTGAACCAACATAGTTTATTTTGGTAATGTTTTTTCTGCTTTACCCCGAATCTGAAATTAAATTATAAAGTTTCATGATCACTATTTCCTAGCGGAGCATTATGTTCAATAGTGCCAAGCATGCCCTCTTCATTCGTGAAAATTAAGTCTAGAAGACTTGGTTGGTTATCTCCCCTGAATCTTGTCTTTTTTGTAACATGTTGGGATAGATAAGTGTCTCTTACCATTTCTAGGAATTTAGTTGTCAGATGATTAGGTCCCACATTTGTTGAGTTACTTTCCCAATCTATTTCCTTAAAGTTGAAATCGACCATATATAAGCTATAACCATATTTCATATTTCTAATCTTAGAATTGGTTAATATCTCTCGCATTTCCTATATGCACTCTATAACCATACTATTTGGACTTCTATAAATACAAGAGATTAAGAGTTGTATGTCCTTATTCAGATACATTCCTAATTGTATATATTCTACATGTCTGAACTTCTTACTTTCGATTTCAATTGTATCTATCTCATCTTTTACATATACAATACAACCTCTCCTAGTGGCAATATCACTCGGGGAAATAAACTCCTTATAACCCTTTATTTTCCATTCAATGTCATTTACATTAGAATCAACTATGTTTTGGGGTAAATTTCTGTAAGTGCAATAACGTCATAATCTTTGTCACTAATAACATTTAGCAATTCATCCTTCTTATTCATAAAAGTATCTACATTTGAATATAAAATTTTCAAGTGCTCTCTATTTACAGTGTATGTTAAAATTTTAAAACTGTTTTCCTATATATGTTCAGTGTGTTGGTCTGATTGACCAACTACTGATTCTCTTTGGTCTATATTGAAACCACCAATTACTGTTTCATCACCAAGATTTGAGAATGAAAGATGCATATTGGACTTTTCTAGAGGTTTATTGCAGCGCAATGGGGCTAGAATTTGGTGCGAGTCATTTGTTGGTACATGTAATATAGTGCCCTGAGTGTAGTAGTCTTGGTTTGTGTCTTGACAATCTTGAATCTCCATATTGTCTACTTCTTCCTGTACGGTTTTCATCTCACTAACTTTATTTTCTGAAGTGATTGTTTGTTATTTTTATTCTTCAATTCTCTTTTTTTCTTGTTTTGGTCACGCTGTTGAATAGTAAGATCTTTAGCAATTATTACTTTAGAAAGTTTATTTGATACAGGTATATTCTTCATGTTGTAAGCATTATCCAGAATATCTTTTCGATGTTTTTTGTTGTTGAAAACAAATTTTAGTGGCCTTGTTTTCATTATTTGCTTACCGAGCCTGAAAGCAATTTTAATATCTGGTTCTTGTATTTTTATAAGTGTACATACTTCATTTATTAGTGTATGGTCGTACTCGTTTCGTACAATGTTATTTTTGTCTTCACTCTCTGGCACGTTGAAGAATATCAAGTTCATAGCTCTTGTTTTTTTGTGTTCTATCTCACGTACTTCCCTTCTGACATCATCTTGTAAAGTATTTTTAATGTCTTGTTTAATTTCTTCTATTAGAGAAAGTTTTATAGTTTTCACCTCACCTCTTATCTTTTCATCTAAGCCTGTTTTCATGTCATGAACATCATCTTCTAGTTTGCTTAATCGTTTGTATGTTGTGTCCTCTATAGATTTTAATTGAGCTGATATACCTGTGAGACTAGGGAAATTCTGTTTACAAGAATTGCATGTCCACATAAAATTTTGTAACGTGTCTTCTGATAATGCTAGCGCCATTTGTTTTGGAACTTTGCTACAATCAAAGCAAAAATCTAGCTCACATATACCACATGTAACTGCTAGGCTCTTATCTGATATCGTTGCTTCACACTTTGGACATGAATTGCTACCTACTCTTTGTCTTTTTAATTCCATTCTTGGTAATGGAGTAGAACTCATAAAATTTGATGCCATTTTTTTTCCGCTTTTGAAATACTAGCCTCTATCATGCTAACAGGTTTACCCTGTTTTGGATTAATAAACAAGTTAACTTGTTTATTGAAAATGAATACATAAATGTGCTGATAATATATATATATATATATATTATGCTTCCCTCTAATTATTTCTCTACAAACAGGTCAGCCCTGTTTTTAAATAATAATAATCAAGTTGCCTTATTTTTGTATATTATACGTGGTTTTGACGATGTTAATATTTTCCTCAATAGCTTCCCTACAAGATACTGAAAACAGGTTACCCTGTTTTGAATAAAAGATAAACAAGTTACCTTGTTTGTTGAATACTAGTAATTGTTTAAGTTGTTTTTTTTTACTCTCTTAATTTAATCTAGTGTCAAAATGTAGTACAAGTCTTTACAATATTATAGAAGAATAATTTAAAACAGGGTTCCCTGTTTGATTTCAACTAATCTTACAACGTACTGACGAAATTCAAAATTCTGTAAAGCCACAGTTTTGACAGTGGTCCGATTGGGTGTACACCGTCGTAATACAATTTGAAGTTTTTTCTGTACTTTGTAGCCGTATAGATGGCCCTTTTGGTTGGGGCTAAAATATCACTACCAAATTTAGGGGTCACAACATTATTTAAAAGTAACAACTGTGAGTTATAGTAATCTACAGCTTTGTTGAATTTGAGACCATTGACAGATATATTTCTGGTTTTGTTGTTGATTGAAGTGATTTTTAGACTGCCTCTTATGGGGTGAACAGTTATATCACTAGTTTTATTGTTGTTTGAGTCTTTATCACTTTTCTTTATATGGATGTCCTGTTTATTATATTTGATTGTGGAATAATATGGACAATCTAGAAAAACAATTTTAGCTTCTTTGTTCGCTCTCAACAATTTTACCTTTACGTCTCTAGCCACTGTTAAACATATTTCAACATTTTGGTAAATGGGTTGTCTTATGGGTCATTCTCAGCTATTCAGCAAATTCCACCCAGAAGGATTCAAATTGTGTTTATTTCAAAATAAAAAAATAAGATTTATTTTTTGTGTAATTTGTAATGATAATTAGTGATGAAGACATAAATAAGACATTTTGACAAGCTTTTATACAGTTTTACTGCATAAGAATGAACTAAAAAAATGCTATATTCTATACCGCCATTTTGATACTTATCAGGGGTGGTGTGTTAGTAGCTTGTAGTCACAGTGTAAATAACAACAGAGATTAAAAACTTTCGTTGGTTTTAATCAATATGGTTTTAAGGAATAGATTCCTGTTGTTTTTATTGATAATTTGTGAGAAATATATGATTTCTTAACATTTTCCAGATACACATACGGACGTTAGCCTATCGGTCAAACTTTAGTTCTAATTTTATCGTGTTGTTTTACTGAATTTGACAGACAATCATTCATTATTTCCCAGGAATAACTAGATTTATCATTGTTGTTGCAATTTCAAAGAAAATGGATCCAATACGATCGAGTGTTGATGAGTTCCAGTTTTGGGAAAAGGGTCTCGTACAAATCGGTCAAACAATTACGTCCGTTCAACCTGATGTCTTTTGGCAACGCTGATATTTTAAGTGTCCGCTCAGATTCGATTTTGTTTATTATACTCAACTTGTGTTTACGTCACCACAACTTGTGTACACAGAGAAGAAATGAGCATTGAGAAGGTAGGTTGCAATCAGTCAAGAAATTTGTTATGTAACGTCCGTAATAGCAGGAGAAACTCCCGATTATTGACAATACTGCATCAAAATATATATTTAACTTTTACGCATCTTATTTAAATTACAATGTTCTCTTCACTGCTTCGTTGACTCGTCGTAATGTTTGTTGAAATCTAAAATGTGTCTGAACTTCATATGGACGTTACGAGTTTGACTTGCCCAGTGTATATGGACGTGATTAATTGACATTGTCAACAGAAGGCCCCCATAACGTCCAGTGAATTCTGCGACAGTTATAATTTTTCAAAGTGTAAATTATGTTTATTTAGTATAATTTTGATTTTAATTATCCCTACGTTGCTTTACATCTTAAGAACCATTATCTTCCTTAAAGTAAAAGTGTTTTTCAAGGATTATTTGGTATGGAAGTTGTCTTTGATATAATTTTTAATGGTCAAGTCAATGGTTCTGTCATGTCCATTAGTCGGATATATGCAATGCTTGATTACATTATACTTGATTGTGTTGGATGTGTAAACAAGTTCCAATCACCATTCTGCTAGAGCATTTAGAACAATAGGTTTAAATGTTCTTTGCAAAATCATGTCAACTAATATATGTTATGGATGACACATGTTGACCAGATTTTTTGGGACTTTTCATGTCATGTAGTCAAAAAGGTAATACAGCAAAGGGTTTCATCCAAAATACTGACCCTCCTTAAATATAGATGTTGAAACTTGAAAATTTAACAGCCATGCAATCTTTTTGTCAATTATAAGGTAGGAACTTTCTTGGTTTTGCTTTTGGTCAGAATTTATATATTTGCATTCATGTACTATTTCCCATGTTTAGTTTCAGCCCAGGAGACTATTGCATTGTTAAATTTGGTGACAGCTTTTTGCCAATAGTGGTGAGCTATGAAGTTGCTGTTTTATTCTTGTTTTTATTTGTTCTTTATTTATGTTTTTAAGAGTTTGGATTTTAATCTAGGGGGGGAAAATACATTGTCACTGATCCTAAGAATATCTTTCTGTCATGCATCAAAAGGATCCAATCAGTTGATATATAGTGCATTGACCTTTGTCAAAAGTTTGGTCTTGTTGAAACCATTTCAGATCAAATTTATTAAGTTGGGTTTGATAAATTAAATTTGAGAGTTATGGACTTTTGATGTACATGTATGATGACAAAATATTTTTCAAATTTTCTAACATATTCTCTCTCAAATATGATTAATAGAAGAACATGTATGAGAATATTATGTTTCCATTGGTTATCAAAATATATCTTCAAGTTTCTTTATCCTTATTTTAATTTAAAAAATACATTTGAAGGTGGTTTTTATTTTTATAGTATTCTTCCAATATATTTTCAACTAAAATAAACGTTTTAATAGTTTAGAGATAGTAAAAATAAATGTTGGTCATAACTTAGCAAACAAATACAATTGAAAGCATTTTATTGTTAGTAGTGTATTAATCAGTGATGGTGTACATATTTGTGTTTGAAAATATTAAAAAAATATTCATGTATTAGATTCCAATGCTATTTTATCATTTTATAGATTGATAACTGGCCATACATTCGGTACTTCAAAAAAGGAAAGGAAAAGAAAGGGTGGATAACAGAAGATGTTATCCACACCATAACAGAGAGTGATATTTATCAAAAGGCTAGTCCTCCTTCAATAAAGTTCATGGGAAGGACAATGATATACATTTTTGAAGGCAAGTATTAATGCCCTAAATTGGATGGAAACTTACTGTTTGAATTAAGATAACTTTTAAATCAATTTTGAGTTTATGAAGACTTCATTGTTGAATGAATGAATTAATTGAAAAATAAGGGATATGGGGTAGATGTACACGAGACAAAATCCAATGAAATACTGGGACATAAGTACTAATCAAAGGAAGAGCCATTGTATTGCTGTTCTTCATCTTGACAGTTGCTGGAAGGTCTTCAACACGATGAGTTATTCATGTATTTGAAAATCCAATGAAATACTTGATAGTTTTGTTTTATTTCTGTAAAATAGTTTTGTATATTCTTATAAACTAAAGTTCAAAGATAGAGCTATTACAGCTAATATGATGTGATATGAAAAAAAGGGCAACAAGAAAATAGAAACATTTTTAAATTACACACAGGATACACATAAACATAGTATGTCATGTCAAGATGAAAGGGAAAACGGGATTAATAAAGCTTTTCCTTATGGAAAACAAGCCCAAGTACAATATATAAACCTAGCGTGAATGAATGAAATATGTAAGAGAATGTGACACAATGTTTACAAGGAGAACAAAACAAATGGAAGTTGTCGTAGGCCCTTCTTTTGGTCTAACAATGAGAACGAACTCTGTCCTAACTACATATTTCCCATATAAAATAACAACAATTTACATACAATAAATATTCGCGATCACGATACCTGAAACAAGAATATTGTTCATTAAATCATATCACAGTCGCGACAGTTACTCAAGGCACCGGAATACGGCACGGTATCAACAACAAGAACAAAGTGAAAATATGCCAGAGTAACATATATACATACATACAAACAATATTGTACGATGTTGCATTTATTTGACGACCTATGATTGGATAAAATAATTCATAAAAATAACGATAGAAAGGAGAGCCATATATGAAAATCTAGAGAATAAGATTAATATGCTTTACCTGCCCAGGAGAAAATTCCATTCATAAAAATAACGCACAGTAACGAAATGATGCAGATGGAAAATTACCGGTTAGTGGGCGGTGCTTAATTTTGTGTAGTGACCATTACGTCTTTAGCCTTAGAATTCCATTCATAAAAATAATGATGCAGAGTAGATGTGAAATGCAAGCTTTAGGTGTTTTTTTTTTATGTCATTTGGGTTGTTATCTTGTTTTGTTTAGGTTTGTCTTTCTGTCCGTAGACAAGTATTCTTTTCCTGAACTATCGCAACCGATTTCAATGTCGCTCAATACAAGATCACGCTGTTCCTTTCCTTCCCTCATACCGAATACAAATGATAAGGTGAAATGAAGTAAATTTATCAGTGGAAGGGGCGCATGGACACCTAATAGACCATGTTGGAAAAGTTTGTCAATGTCAGTGTCAGTTAATTCATCCGATGCATTTGGTTTGTTTCCATACCCGCTACTTTTCAGTTGTTTTTGTTTTGACTGTAAAACACGACGACATTTTTCAAATTCACTGCCATTAAACAAACTAAATTTGGAATTGTGTTGTTTCAAATAGCCGTCTATTTTAGAGTGGACGGTTCATATTCGTTTGCATCCTTTTTCCTTACGGTTAACACAAATGTACAGCACCTTTCATTTAATTCCTCTGCCGAGAGATTTTCAATTTCTGTTTTCACCACAGTTTTGCAGATATGAGCGAAACAGCCTTGTATCATTATTTGTTTTCTTTTTTGCATTTAAATTTTCATTTTGTACAAGGAATGAATCAATGTCCTGAAATGTACGTTCTGAAATCTACCCGGCTGGGCTTTAGTTTGAGATGCATTTTCATTTGTATTGCCATTGGAATTTGGAACATTTGTTTTGACATCTAGAATATTAAATTCTGCCATTTCCACATTTTCCAAGTCAAAATCACTTCTTTCTAAAAATTGGGAGACTACAGCTGCCGTATATGCGTCAAACTAATCAGACATTTTGGTTTTGTTTTAAATTTAAGATTGAAGCAGATGATTTTCCATTCGAAAGGGGTGGTGAAAGGAAACTGACAATCTGCAATGCACTTTCAACATTGCCGTTGTTTGTTTGTTTATTTATATTTAAATATGTTGTGCTAGGCTAGTGAAATGATTCGATTTAGAATAAACAAGTGTTTGATTTTAATGTATAAATAAAATGATTCAATTAAAATAATTTATAAAAGTACTGCAACTTTATTTTCATTTGTTTAATTGTTTCAGTTTACAATCATGTGTGTATTCACCGTAACACCACAAGGGACGTAACCACCACACTTATAGTTGTCTAAAAGTAGTTTCGGCGGTAAAAAACTGATATTTTCACATGTGAAATACCGGAATTTATTTCACGGATAAATCCCCATAATTCACACCTATCTACATAATAAATATCTGACAAACGCACACATATCACAAAACAAAGGGATTATTTTGAAAAGCAGCTCAAATTGGCCGTCAGTATAAAGCTACCTGTGGTGATCCATTGCCGTGGTGATAATTCCATCCATAAGATCCTGTTGACAACATTGATTAACTGCTGTCCCATTGAACATAACATTCATTGGCATTGTTTCACAGGATCCCAGGAAATCTGATCTCTCAGCTACAGCACATTTCACAAACCTTGTTTTTTGGCATCACACCTTTCATTCTCAACAACCGATATCCAAACATAAAAGAAATGATAAAAACCAACGGAATTGATAAAATAGTACTGGAATCTGACTCGCCTTCCATCCCATGTAGACCAAATCAACTCCCAAATCCATATGTAATTAACTTGGTTGCTGCTGAAATTTCAGAAATGATTCAAATTCCCATTGCAAACGTACGCAGTGACCTTTGATAATACTCTGAAAATTTATGGAAAACAAAAGTAAATATCATCTTGTATATATTGTAACATTCAAGAGTGGATTAACTTTGATAACAATCAATATTCATAACTTTCTTTCCTTATAGAAAGTATCTGCATATTTAATATTTTATGCCGTACGAATTATTTGGTTTGTGATATCAGTCGGGGGCCCCTGATCTTCACAAAGTAAATAATATATTGCATTGTGAACGCCTAGCCATTATGAGTATGGAATCCATGTAAATGTTATTCCGTGGCATCTATTTTTAACATCGAATTCACAAGACAGTTGATGTGATGGTATTTTTAATATTGAATTGTGTTACAAAACAGTTGATGTGATGATATTTTTAATATTGAATTGAGTTAATTGAAAGACAGTTTACAACAGTTAATATTCAACAAGTGTGTATATATATAAGGATATTGACAAAACTATAATGAAAGCTGCTTATCGAAAAAAGGGAAAGAGAGTGAAATTGGACAGGTTATGGAAGCCTTTCAAGAAAAAACGGGGAAGGGTGTGGTGATTACCGGAGGTGCTCCGAAAGAAGGAGATGAAAGCGCAACACCGGAAGTGCGTCAAATAGAGGGAACTTCAATAACCGAATCCAAAGTGAACGGACGTTCCTGTACAATCTACATACAACCTACACTTGGATGAAGAAGTCTGAAGTCCAGTATTAATACAAAGTCTCCGGTAAATGCTATGAGTAAATATAGCCCACAATAAATCACTACAATATAATCCATAACAGTGCCCTATCTTTCCTTTGAGAACTCCCTCTAATCTTGACTCATTCTAAAATAAACAGGTCACATATTAGCTGCGTTCAAGGTTCTCCCAGTTGTCACCGATGGTAAAATAAATAACCATTGGTAAAAAATGGTAGCAAATGGTATATTTTGGATACCAATGTCTACCATTTGTCTCCTCGAAAATTAAATGTAGGTCACCAAACTTGCTGTCAATCTAGACCTTGGGCAAGATTGTTAAGCATCGAACACGTGACTTCAAACTTCAAAATAAAGTGGTCTGACAATCACAAGAAAAGAAAGCGTGGATTTTAGAAGATTTTACAATAAATCAGAGTATGTGCGCTATGATTAAATAAAATTATTATTATTTATATACAAATGTACATGCTGACATCTAGAGCTGAAAAGTTTCCCCCAGATAAATGCATATGATATGAAATAACAAAGACATAATGTAGGATTCTTGGGAACCAATACTGGACCGATTAAATATTATTTTTGGGCTATTTTGCTTCTTTTGAATTAAATTACATACAAAAAAGTCCATATGCATTACATGCACATTTGCCTAGCGATAACATCAACCTATATACCACAAGTAAATAATTACAGCTTTCGTAGGATACATAGTGTTGTACCAGTTGGTTTTCTAATGGCTGCACAATTTGCAATTCTCGTACAAAGGTTTTCAAATGTTTCTCTTGACAATCTAAAATTCATCAGGCAAATATCTAGCCTTTCTAGGTATGACATCTTGATAGTATCTTTTAACTCTTGTTATTTCGTGCCTCTGATGTAGAGGGATAGGTACAATTATTGATGCGGTAATGCAGTGTTCAACAACCAAAGCATCTTGTTGTAGGTTGTGTTTGTATACAAGAATAAATTGCTCTAACACGTATTTTCATATCAGCCATGATTAAAAACCACGGGATGCCAATAGCAGCATTTTGAAACCATATGTCATAAATGGTTACCACCGGCAAATTTGCTACCATGTATTACCAATATCCGTTCAAAGCTCCGTTGCAAATAAATGCTGCAAATGGTTGCCTTTGGTGACTTATAGCTATCAAACGTAACCAGTTGTAGCCAATGGTTGGTTTCAGTTTCACCAATGGTAAAACCTTGAACACAGCTATTGTATATTGCCATTCAACATCAAATCAATATTACATTCATCATACTCCAAATGCTAGTCTAGAGACAAACATAAAGTATTCTAAATCATGTGTCAAGACTTAACATTGACAATGGGGCGACTAAACATGGATCTGTAAAATTGATGCGAAAAGTGAAAAAAAAGGGTCTCTGATCACGGGAAAAACAGACTAAGAATGGCAAAAACATTTTTGTCTTCAATGAGCAAGTAATGCATGTTGAATTGTGGGAAAGGGAAACGATATTAATCTAGAAAGAAGGCTTAAGAGATGTTCATTAATCAATGTAAGAATATTTCGAATAATATTGATTACAAGATCAAGTTGAGTCAATTGTTTATGTACAATATCGGCTACAGATGAAAAGGTTAAGTAGCAAAGGAAAATGTTTTTGACATTTGTAGTTGTCGTCAAAGTACTTAATAAATGCAGGGTATGATTTTATGAAAATGATTTTGACATTTTTAGTTGTCGTCAAAGTACTTAATAAGCACAGCGTATGATTTTGTTATCGTATACCACGTGGAGGTATTTCTACAACTAATTTAATTCTTTAATAGCACAATCTAAATTCACCTTAAGGTATATTCTAGTGTAGCAAGGCTTAATTATGATAATAAGTCCGACTTTGGGTTCGATTCTTTTATTTGGAATATTATATAACAGTAACCCTACAAATACGCAAATAATACATATAAATACATGACAACTACAAGACAGATCACATAAGACAATACACAATCAAAGGGAGATAATTCTCTATGATTTGTCAAAGAAATATAGAATAAAACACTTTTCTACAAGTTATTTTCTATAAGAAAAATACCACAATATAGCTTACTCTTCTAATAAGCATATAATAAAGTAAATCATTGTCTTTTATAAATAACAAAATAATTGCAACTTCAAGACAATTGCGTCACCTCACCTCAGAATTAGTTTCAGCATAGTTTATACACTTAAAAAATACATATAGAATATATGACACAAATAAAAATGACATAAACACAATTAACTGAACACACAAACATACAAACAATCAAATAAATAAACAAACAAATAAATACAAAGCTTACCCTATATATGGTACAAGGGCACCAGCTAATTGATCACTCTAGGATCTCTATAAATCTTAAGTCTACATCCTAAATTCCTGAATAATATAAAAGGGCAATGGGAAGTCAAAAAGACTTAAGAACAAATTGATTATAACAAAATCATCATCTTGAATAAATTAATCGGATATATAAATTATATATCAAAGTCCACTGAAATTCAACACTTGTAAAAATATAAAAGGATAACCATGATAATATTACTCTCATTCTACACTGTAAAAAATAGTGTTAATAATTTAACACTATTACTAACACCTACCTGCAAGCACTTAATAAACATCTAAATGTGTTAAAACATTAACACTAGTGTGTACCTGATAAACGTGTTATTACTTTAACACTAGTGTGTATTTTATTAACATGTTAAAGTGTTAAAACCAGTAACATGTTAAAAGTTCTGGAAACACTTAATTAACACTTCAATGTGTTAAAAACTGGTTTAGTGTTAATAAATTAACACATTACATGTTAAATGGAATACAATAAAAAATACCAAAATTGCAGGAAATTTTGCTTCTGCACATGGCCATTTCGACAATTTAGGTCTCATCAGTGCAGATAAAATCGAAACTTTGGAAAACCAAAAACCGAAAGAATATATATGAGATTGATGGGATGGTGTCTCATTGGCATTTACCCCATATACTTTCTCTTTAATATAAAAGTAATTCTCAAACATATAGCTCCTCAAAAGCTGTAGAAAGCAGATATTTTGTCAAATTCAGCCTTTTACACAGGAAGCAACATAAAATATTCAAGAAATGTTTTTCAACATTTTGTTTGAATAATAGTAAATGTAAGTTGATGTCCTATAAACAGTATACCTCAGACAATCCTTTGCATCAAGAGTATCACCTAACATGTGGATTGCAGTGACAGATAAATTCATGTTAACTTTGCAAACAAAATGATTCCAGTAAATATTGTGCAGTAAATAAATATAATAGCAGTTATCTTTATGCCTTTAATCAACAAATGTATCAATATGATAACAGTTTAACACTAAAATCCAATGTTCAATTTTTATCACGGGACAACTGGTCGGAAAATTTTATCCAGTTGGTCGATTTCGTCTGCGTAAAGATGTCTCCAAGTACCCAATGTTGAATTATTCCAAGTACTCGAGAGTAGATGATTGGGTACTCCAAATCAAACACATAGTATGATGCCATCAAAAGAATAATCCCATCAATAATGTTTATTGTTTGTCCAAAAATCTTTGTATCATCACCAATTATATAGTTGCAAAGAGAGTTGTGTTCGGTGTCAAAGAATACAACCAAGACTGGTGCATCTTCTTCCTCCGACATCAGGTATTTTTCAGGTAATTTTTCAACACTTTGAACATTCTGAAAAAAATTACAAATGTAACTTTTAATATTTATTCAATTTGTAGAAATGAAATTAAGTGGTAACTATTGGTATTTACTTCTCAGCAGCTCATAAAATGTTGTTTGTCTGCTGTGTATTGACCAACTCACCTAATCAGTTCCAATTACAAGTCTTTATGTATAAACTTAAAATTTCTTCAATGTATTAGTGCAGTTTTCGGGTTGTTGTTGCGGTTTAATCTTCTGGGCCCAGTTGTTCAAAAGTGTTAGTTTTAACGATGATTAAGCTTAACGAATCGTTAAAATGCTAACGCAGTGGTTAGTAAACGACTGTGTTAAATTTTGTTGTTCAAAAATATTTAACGACAAAATTAGCTAACACAAAAGTTAACCTGTAAACGATTTATAATTAACCACCTGCTCCCACAATGCATTGCACTTTGTCAACTTCCTGCAAGAAAAATGACTGACAGCAACACTTCAAAGGTCCCTAGGGAAAGGAAAGGAAATTTCACATTCGCTGAAAGTAATTTGATAAGTGAACTTGTGACAGAACAACTTAACTTGGTGAAAGGCAAGCATTCTATGGAAGTTACCAACATTAAAAAAACAGGAGATGTGGGCAGATGTAACCAGAAGGGTTAATGCCCTAGGTGTGTGTCTCAGGACAGAGGCAGAAGTGAAGAACAAGTGGAGGAATATGTCAAGAGGGGCGAAAGAAAAGTTCACACAAGAAAGAAAAGAAAGGTCAAAGTCAGGGGGTGGTCCTGCACCACAGAAACCAACACAGGCTGAGGAGAACATCATCAATGCCCTGAAAGATACTGCATCTTTCAAAGGCATTGATGGTGGTTTGGAATCCAGCATCATAGAATTAGAAATACAAGGTAATTTATCAAAGATATGAATTAAACAATTACAGTTTTCATTTTGGCAGGTTAGTTTTCAAGTGGGAATACAGTACAATGGCTTTTTTTTTAGTTTATTCGTATTTATTTATTGAGCTCGCGCCTATCATGGTTATCGTCTGCAATGTTTACAATTTACAGGGATTTCCCCTATCCCGTGACCTTGACCGAAGTATAAATAGTTTCTCCCATTGTTCATCTTGATTCAAGACTTGAATGGCATGGCAATAATAAATGCCCCTTTGTTTCAATTATTTCTGATACCATGGATAAAAGCAAATGATCAAAAATGCTTTGCAAACCTTGACAAATTCTTCACAAATTCTCTGCTCTATTGCTCTGACCTGATTTACCGCCATCTCTGAAATATGTCCCTTATATCAACAAACGGTTAAAACGGTCCCTGAAAATGTAAATGAAATATTTGTTTCCTGAATACCACAGAATGTCCTCATTACTTTTTTCATAGACCCATTATTACCTCCTTTTTTTTAGGGTGGAGACTATGTATAGTCTATTTCAATATATCGGTACACGAGTTGTCTCTCTTTATACGCTATCTTTTAATTCATCCAGTCAAAAAATGAAATCTAGCCACTACACAGTATATATATTCAATTTTTTAATCAGACTAATTTTTCATTACAGATATAGTTCAATGTTTTTATCAATGTGTGACGTAAGAATGTTTTTGACATTCACTTCACTGAGTTTGGTGCTGTTATGACAACTGTTTTGTTCAAGTATTGTTATAAATACTGTTATAGTGACAGCCGGAAACTTTGAGCCGTAATGAAAGGGTTTAAAATCTGATTCAACCCACCATTTCTTTAGAAATGCCTGTACCAAGTCAGGGTCATGACGGTTTTCACAGTTTTCCGGTTGTTGACTGATTTTGTCTGTTTATATACTTATGTTTTGACTTTCCCTTTGTAAGATTGCTCGGAGTTCGGTAATTTTGTTATTACCCTTATCATAATAAATTTACCAATTGCATTTAAAATTGCTGTATTCTCTGAACACAAAAATATATGAACATTTGCACATCATTTAGAAAAGTAAAATTATGCATTCTTTTCTATGAATTCAAAAACAGTTCTGTCATTATAATGTTCAATAGGGCACCAATTTTATTTATCTAGATATGTACATATTTTGAATAATGAATTCTCTTCAAAAGTGCTTGAAACCAAAGCGATTGAAAATCCAAATTATTTTCATTTTTATCATTTCTCCCAGTGCTCATATAGAAGCTTACTTAATCAAGCTGAAAGTCATGTCATTTTTCTGGGTTTTATTGCAAACTTTAGAATATTATTTTAATTCTAGAGTCACCCTGTTTAGAGGAATCTGGATCTACAGACCAAGCTGAGCTGGATTTAAATCTTTCTGCAAATGAAAGATCTTTTCAGAAAGCTTTGGACAGACATTTGGCAACAACAGAGACGCCTACAACAGACAGCATTCATGTAGCCAGTGATGCCAATGTTGGAACTGATCCTGTTTTCCCAAGTAGTTCTAGGTAAAGATGCTAATTTAGTTAATTCAGTTGATCATTTATTCAATAATTTTCCTACCAAAGACTATACAATTTTTGTTATAATGATCAAATTAAATGTTTCCTTTTACTTAAGGAAATCTTGTCAATGACTTTTTTTTTTACTCAAGAACCTATATGCGATATCTCACAGTTAGATATAACACCACTATATCTTGAATTCAAAGTTCAAATTATTTGTGATTTTGACATTCTTACTTTAAAATAAAATACAAACTAATTTTTTACACCATCAAAATTCTTCAAATTTATTACTCATTTAAAGCACTGAAAAGGGGAAACCTATAGAACAAATGATTAAGTTAAAGTTAAAGAATTTAACTTATACCACTTGTGATGAAAACTTAACAAGAAAATTTGTTGAGACTGTATATATAAGACTATTTGTAGAGATTTTCCAACTAATTCATTTTCTATTCATATTTTAGTCCATACTCACTCAAAATTGTACAACACTCAACAGTTTCAGGCATTTGACTAAATTTCAATTTTAAGTACTAATGGCCCAAATGACACTTGGCTATCTAATGTATTAAGGACTGAGGTTATCAACATTAGGGCTATGGGAACGGTGAAAAATGTAGGCATTTTTTTCTCATAGGCAATAAATATTTTCCTATAAAAATCTTAGGAGAATATTGGCGGTATTTGGTTACATTTTGGCTACATTTAGCTACATTTGGCGACATGTTGGCTACATTTGGCTACATTTTGATGTTAATTGGCAACATAGGGTGGTATCTGGCTACTTGGGTTTTTTAGAGGTAAATGACAACTTTTTTTACCCTTCAAGAGACATGGTTTTTTATTCGTTTCAGAGCAAATTACGTCGATTTAGCTTAATTTGTCGATACTTTTTTTTTTTTTTTTGGAAACCCACCTTAGGTGAATAGAATTAGGGTTTTCCTTTAAGATTTTTGATTGATTATAAGATATGTTTTTGTCATCCTATAGGACATTTATTCACATATAAAGTTTTCTTCGAAATCATTTCAAAAAATGTTTTAAACAGCTGTGAAAAGTGTATTGAAATGCATGACTTTATCATAGAAATAGGCATATATCACGATTAAATCAAGTGTACATTTTCTGTATATAGATGTATAGATATCACAGTAAATACAACTGTGATCTAAATATGTGTGTAAGTGTGTGTATTTATGCTTGTATCTGTGCATAGGAAAAGTGTAATGAAATACCCGTGCCAACTCTTACAGCTCATTTGATATCATTTTCGTCGAGATAATATTGTACTAATGACACCTCTATGCCAAATAAAGGTACACCAGAAAACAGCTTAAACTTGACCCACTGGGATTCCAACCCGCGACCTTTTGTACTAGAGGCAATAGAAATATATGTATTAGCATCCCACTACAGGATATCGTTTAACCAGGGGGATCCTATGTAGGAAAAACAATTTTCACCTCAGTGCTGACGCTAGAAACCTTCTGCAACAGTTGCTCATTTAAAACGTTCTGCGTGAAAAATACGTGTGTGTGCGTGCGGGTCTGTGGGTGTGTTTTGTGTGCGCATACACATGTACATACAGGTATACACATCTAGCTCATAAAGCATTAACATCTACCTATATTATGTGTGTATATTGGTGTGTGCATGCACATGTACATCTTGTTTATACAGAATGCTCATCTACCAATATCGTGTATTCGTGTGTTATATGTGTATATGTGTGCGTGTTTGTTCATACACATGTACTCACACGTATATACATCTAGATTATCTAGCGTAAAATATACCTTTCATTTGTGTGTGTAGGTATCAAGGTATACATATGCACACACATATGCCGAAATTCATGTGTGTATGCGTATGTATATATGTACGTGTGTGTGCATACACATGTACACACAAGTATCTACCTAAATGTATGTGATGAGTGTGTACGTGTGTATATGTACTTGTTTACATACACACGCACACACCCGTAACGATCTACCTAATCATATTTGTGTAGACCTGTGGGTATGTGAATGTGTGTGTGTGTGTGAGCGCGTGCGTTCGTGCCTGTGTGTTTTTATTTTTAGTTTAACATTATTCAAAGCAAGTCTACAAAAGTTAATAAGGCGTGTTGTGAGGTACCTATATGTGCTGTCTGTTTGTTATTTGATAAACTTGTAAATGTGACACCTCCTGGTCAGCATACGACTCTTCATCTGAATGCGTTGTATGTTTCTAAAAATAACTTATTAAGGTAGGAAAATAACTTGTAGGGTAAGTATATTCAATATGGACTGGATATAGAAGAAGAAACACTAAAAGTCAAGATCAAATTCAAATTTTATTATGGTAAATTAACAAAACAAATTGGTAAAAGAAAACAATTTACATAAGAATGATGCTGCTATCTATTCATGAATGAAACTTTAACCAAAGTAAAACATTGTCACCCTGACAAAATTGAGAACAATTGTCACCCTGACGAAATGGAGAACAAAAAGTGTCACCCTGATAAAATTGAGAACACATATTCAAGGAGATTTCAGCTATTTGCGTATAAAAAGTAAACACGTCTCATTTCTCAAGACTTGAAAATAAAGCTTATTGAAAATACAGTACGATTGTCTCCCTGACAAAATTGAGAACAAAAATTGTCACCCTGACAAAATGGAGAACAACAATTGTAAATTAATTTATAGATCAAATAATATAAATGGCTAGATTTAAATCACTGCTTGCTCTGATTTGTTTTGACAAATTAAAAATGCTTATTTTCATGCCAAAATCTGAAACTTGAAGAGATTTTGTATTTTCTTAAACTTTCTGTTATATTCCTAACATGATTCACATTTTTATCCAGATGAAAAAAGTTTCCATAATTTTGCCACGTGATTATAATTTTTTTTCCTCCTGTTCAATCCTTTTAAAAATAGTCTAAAGAAAATCTAGATATTAATTATTGTTGCCTACAATTGCATTAAAACGATTATTATTGAAAGTTATGAATTCGTCATATCAGACAATATATATGTAAAGCATACTTACACCTTCAACATGCTTCATATCTTTTGCAACATTTCTGAGCACCCATTCCATTTTGATCTCAATTTGAACAACATCTGGTTCTTCTTTGTTCTACATGCAGTAAACCTGACGAAGAAGCTGAAAATATAAATACGAACTATATTTTTATAGGTTTTGGATGAAATATTTGGTAATCCATTAATTGTCAATAACTATAAATTTTTAAGACCTACACAAATGAAAAATTGCATGTTTTGCACAAATATATCATCAATTTTAAATTATTCCACTTAACATTTCTCACCACACATTTTTCCTTTTTGGTCTGTGTCCTAATCCAAATTGTAATGCAGACCATCCAATTACTTTGCCCACATCATATATTATTATTTTTCAAAGTTTTCGAACATATATCTTGATCTGCTCAATGGTTGTCTTACGTTTGTAATGTTCGTGTTTTATAATTTGTGATTGTTGGGCATAGTATGACAGTATCTTAGATTTCTTTGCCCGTTAGTGGTAATTTGTTGATATTACTGTGGCAAAAGGCCCCGAGTGGTAAAGTAATGATGTGGTCATACTTGCCTTTGCCTGGGGAACCAGCTTCAGGAAGGGCGGTCTGCCCCTGAATAATAATTTTTTTCTAAATTATTCCAAAGAGATGTGCTCAAAAGATCCTTTATTCCTCCCCCCTTTCAAGTAAAATGGTTGTTCCCTTATTTCTACCTACCTATCCTATTTTATAAGTGTAATAGGAAACCCACATACATGTATATTTTTTATTTGCCTTGTCTATAAAGTAATGCTTACTTATGATCAAAAGTACATGCTATGTCATATTCTGAAGGCTAACAAATTTAGGAATATGTAGTTCTGGCAAAGGTCTAATTGTGTATTTTCTTGATGTTTGTTAAATATTTAGCATTAAGCAAGTCTGTATTCCAAACCATTATAAACATGATCAAGCCCCATAGGCCATCAAAAGCACAGGCTATAGTAGACGACCAGTCAGCACTTGACAGATGGCATATTTTGTCTCAAGATGAAACTTACATACTTCTGTATATATACATTGCTACTTAGGCCGAATAAAGATAAATCCTATATTCTCACACCACACCCCTGATTTTTTCAGCCCCTAAAAAAAAGTTATTTTGATTGGGGATTCTTCAAAACTGTGAAAACCGTAATGACCCTGACTTGGTACAGGCATTTCTACAGAAATGGTGGGTTGAATCAGATTTTAAAGCGCCAAACCTTGTTGAAGGCTTTCCTCAGTTAGATTTAAACCACTTTATCCTGGTTGATTTTCAGCCTGGTCTACAGGATGACGGTTTTCCTCTGTTACATTTAGACCACTCGGACCTGGCTGAAGTTATGAATCTGTCTGCCCGGTTATTCAACTTGTCGTTAGCACTAACGCTGTCGTTAAATTCATTAACGCTCCGTTAAATTTTATCGTTACGTTAAATCTGTTGTTCAACACGTCGTTACATTTAACGCGCCGTTAAACCTCCGTTAACTTGTATGAATTTTAACGGTGGTTCAGACCTCCGTTAAAATTGTCAACGGCAGGTTATTATTCAAATTTCAAAATGGCCGCTTTGATGATGCCTCCACTTCATAGGTAGGAAAAAGTTTACAGGGCTACTGCTTGTCACCTTACAAATCTGACAGATGATGAACTTAGGGCAAGATACAGATTTGGACAGGATTCAATCAATTTCATTGCAAATTTGTTGAGGGAGGACCTTGTGAGGACAACAAACAAGGCTACTGGGCTAACTGTTGAAGTAAAGATAGCACTACGGTTCTATGCTTCAGGATCATTTCTACAGGTCATAGGAGATACACTTGGGTACAACAAAGGAACTGTGGCAAGGGTTGTAGATAATGTGACGAATGCACTTATTGCCAGGAAAGACCAATTCATTCAGTGGCCCACAGACAACCATACGCAGAATAAGATTAGATATGGTTTTTTCCAACAGGCGAACTTTCCAAATGTTCTAGGATGCATCGACGGGACACATGTTAGAATTCAAAGGCCATCAGAGGACGAGGACGAGCGGTCGTATATCAATAGGAAAAGTTACCCCAACATTAATGTGCAAGCTGTTTGTGCTGCATTTTTCTTCTCTGTCTTGTCAGTTCGTACTTTTGTTTATGTTGATTCTCTCCCTTTAATATTCAGTGTGTATCAATTCGACCCTATACCAATTCGTCCCATCGACCATACTATTCTATCTATTGAAATGTAATATACGTATATGTAAAAAAGTCAAATTGCCCCACTGGAGTGGTACAAAGGATTTCTTTCAGAAAAAAGATGAAAGAAAAAAACATAATCTGGCTGACAATATCTATTTTTTTTTCGCCCAGACCAGGGATTTTAGAATTAATAAATGAAAAAAACTACCATTTTGGCCTGGGTTTGGTAGGCTGGTCAAAAAGGCGAATGCGAGTCAAGTCGCCCCCAAGACAACTCGTCAGCAGGTGCCCGCGTGCAGTTATTTTTTTGTTAAAGCAGGATTTTGGTCTTTATTGTCACCTCTCAAAGTTAATCCGTGTTCAAAGTGATTAACATTTAACAGTTATAGTAGGAGGGGCTCTGATCCCGAAATCCCGAACTAAAATACAATAAAAGAAGAATGTGTCTGAAGACACGGATGCCCCCTGATCCTGAAATCCCGAACTAAAATACAATAAAAGAAGAATGTGTCTGAAGACACGGATGCCCCCACTGGCCTAACTCCAAAGCCGTACATGGAATCTGGCTGAAAATCGAACTTGATCTGTGTTTTGTGGAAATAAGCATTGCGTATCAGTTTCAAAACATTTGCCAAGAACGGAAACCAATTTCGGGACGTACGTACGGACGGACAAGCCCCTGAAGGGTAACACTTAATGCGCCTAGCGGCGGGGGCATAAAAAACTTGAAATCCCGTAGTCCCGAACTAAAAGAAACTTGAAATCCCAAAGTCCCGAATATAATTTTCGGAAGCAAGAAATCGCATACCGGCGAGAGGTCTGTTTAAGCCCAGAAATTCGAGGAATGGAGTGTGTTCAAAGGGGTTGTGGTATAATCAAGAAATAAAATAGAAAACTGTGTAATTCGTTTAAGATACTTTGTAACCGCTTCCTGTTATAAAGTCTTTATACTTGTTCATGTTTGCATTTAACACTTTTTCAGGAAAGTTCACTAACATAGTTGCTGATTGGCTGGGATGCACTCATGACTCACATATTCAATACCTCAGAGTTGTGCTCATATCTTGAGAGAAGTCACAGGGATTTAGTAGATGGCCTAGATCTAGGAGACAGTGGTTATGCCTGTCGTCCATTTCTTATGACTCCATACATCAATCCTGTAGAAGGACTTCAAAAAAAGGTATAACAGCAGTCACGCTTCAACAAGGTCAGCCATAGAGAGAACATTTGGTGTTTGGAAAAGACGATTTCATGTTCTACACTCTGAGGTATAATATTTGTAAGAGATGTCTTAGGAGGTGGACAGGAGGGTTAATCTCTCCCACCTCCCACTCCCTTTTCTCCCATCTCCCACCTCCCACATTCTTCCGAAATTTTCCACCCTTTTTGTTTAAGATTGAAATTTTAGGGTAAAAAATGGGACTTTCATAGGTTTCCACTGGATATAATTCCCAAAAACTGTTCAAAGGATGCATTTCAAATTTTAGTATGTTATGTATATATCTTATGATCAAGAGCAGGTCAACTTCGATTTTGACAACTGTCGCTCACCTTGTTCCTGAGTTATACAAGTTATACCATTTTAGGGGGAACAATTGGATTTCCATAGGTTTCTGCTCGTTAACTTTAAAAACCGTTAAAGGGATTCATTTCTAACTTTAAAATGTTGTGTCTTTTAAGGGCTTTCCAGAAAAAAAAGGTATGGGGGGATCAGAATGCACTTTTGATTTCACCACACCATGCACACAATTTTTAATGACGGTATCCTGTGCTTCTTCATGCATATTTTACACAAAGTAACAACCACCAAAATTTTTTTAAAAGAGGTGCATTCCGACCCTCCCCCCTTACATTTATTTCTGGAAATAAAAAGGACATTTCTATGTAGTTATATGTATATGTGGATCAGAATGCATGCTTCAATATTTCTATTTCAGATTAGGATGAAACCAGTAAAGGTCTGCCGAATTATAGGTGCTTGTGCAATTCTCCATAGTATTGCCTTGTTGAGAAATGAGCCTCTCGACGCAGATGATGCACAACAACAAGAACAACCAGTGGATATTCCAGGTTTCCAAGGAAGACAAGACGATAGAAACATTCGAGAGCACATTGCTCGTGAGATTTTCTCATGAGCATATTAAACAGATAAAAATATATGTGTACTTTTATATTCTTTTTTCTTCAATGAACACCCAAGTTAAACGTCAAGAAATTTTATTAAATTAAGTTTCACACTGGTTTTGATCGCCGCGTAGAGCACCCAAGTTCATCCCAACATTGTGAAAGGGTCAGTGTTGTGGTTGTGTCATTTCTCGACTTGGCCATCTCCAACAGTTCAATCTGCACTTCCAACTTCTTAGCTTCCTTTTTCTGAAGCTCTAGTTCTGCAGTTAGATAATTGACCTACAGAAACTATCTTATAATCATATAAAGTCAAAACTATATAAGGAGCAATTCCAAGAATTCATATAATCTGAAATTGTTATGGAAAAGCACATTGTCGTAACTACAAGTAACTGCGTTTTAATTGTAAAGAAATGTTAACCATCTTTTAAATCAAAAGAATGTGATTATGGGGTGTTTATTACAGCACTTTTTACACAATTCACGTAATGCAGATGAAACTTTTTTTTTTAATTTCCTTTGGCACCAACATTTTTTTTCTAAATAACTCAAATGTCCCAGTTTACAGCAAATGACAAAACCAGACAAAACTATGGAGCGGTATTCTTGTCGAAAGTTATTTCTTTTTTGTAAGGCCAAACTAACAAAGACATGCGTGTTTACTGTGATCAGAAGGTAGGTGAACATTTCTGTTTTGTATTGTTTTGCAGTGAGATGTACGAATGGCGGTTTTTCTATACTCCCTTTGCATTACTTCGTTGGCGAAGAGATAAAAATATGAAAATACATCATCGTATATATATGTCATCCATATTCTGATCGAAATTTAGTTTTCTTTCAAAGGCGAACTTCTTGAATTAAAATATGATAAATTTACCCAATTTGTTTGGACAGAATTTAATTTACCTGTAACATATACACGTCTGCAGCTGTTGCTTTCCTTTTACTCGTACTAGCAGGTTTGGGTGGTCTAAGTGGGTTAAACTCTAAAGCTGCTGGTTTGCTGTTATACCCTAAAGCTGCTGGTTTGCTGTTACACCCGAAAGCAGCTGGTTTACAGAGCTGTCTTTGTTCTAACAGAACGATGTCACTATCATCGGTCTGACTTCATGTTGATGGTGGTGGTGACGCAGGGGGTCGACTCTGCGGGGCAGTATCATAAAGATCCTGTGAGGGATTCTTCCAGCAAGGAGGCGTCCTCAGGTTGCACAACTGAAACATTAGTTGAAGTAGATATCAAATTAGCCTGTTAACTCAATTATGCCAAAAGATACAGTCATTACCCCCAAATTCTTCAATGTTTGGGGCTAGAATATCAAACATTGAAAGGGAGTCTTCTTTCAACACATCTAACTTACAGCCATTTCATGATGTTTAATCAAGACAAACTTAATTGACTTATCGTACAACATGTGAACGGACGGACGGCGGTATATTCCATAACATGTTCGTAAAAACATAGCGGTCGGATTAATAAAAACAATTGTTGCTTTCTCGTAGTCGCGTGGATTCGCATCATCCCAAGTCAGGATGTTGCATCCACGTTCGTTCCTACAAACCCCTGACAAGACTCAATCATATTTAGCTGGTTGAACATATCGCCGTCTACCTGTAGACGCAACCAAATGAAAATCGTTCGTTTCCGACCCATAAAATATTAATGAATGTTAGGGGTGTTTGTAGGAACGAATGTGGATACAATACCCTGACTTGGCAGGATGGTGGACTCGCACACTACAAATATCGGTCGGACAAACAAAACTGCTATTTGTTTTTTTTAAAGAAAAGACGATGCTCTGTATATACTCGTACCAAACAATCATTGATCCATCATTATGCATTCAAAGTACTTTTTTTGTACTGCTTTTATCTTAAAAAAGAATTCTCCAACAGAATATCGTGCGGTACCCCAATTTATTTATTGTCTAACTTGTTTTACTGTACTGATTTCTGTATATATATGAAATATTTGCCACTGGACAAGTTAAGCCACCATCAATCAATCCAACAAATTAGCAGGATTTCATTTTTGATAAAATCGACAACAATAAAAAAAAAAATATGCAAGACCCGAAACATACGGATATACATGCAGCAACAGGATGAACGAAGAGTGAGATATCATGGATAAATTATACACGTTGCATATAGAAGTATTGTAACACAAGGGAATGTAAAATAGAACAGACACACAATAAAAACGTTGCACGGAAAATAGGAAAATTTCCCAAGTCCATGCCCCGGTTTTTAATCCACTATCGCTCCCGGGGAAAATATAATGCACGAAAATAACTCCGCACCCGCAAATAATACCGCCCGCCAATTTTTCAGAACGGAACCGATTGCCTAGGCTAGTTGGGTCGGTCGGAACGATGAACCTAGTCTAGGTATTCCGGGCTAGTCAATGTATTCCGACCTAATTGTTCCTTTAATACTTTAAGAAAAAAGTGGAAAGTTTACTAATCAAGATGAAAAATAATTTAAAAGTTATGAATATTTTGAAATAACTTTACCATATTGTTCTTCTCATCCCAAAGTCGGTAATTTCTCATTACGAAAATGGGCGATCGCTGGTCACAATTAATATAATCATACTTCAAGCCAGTTCAGAGGAGAATAGTGGAGGTAAGATCAAATTCGTACATAATTAACTTTATTTACTACTTATCACGAGTTTTACAAACCCTCTTCTAGAACATTAGTTTCAGAAAGTTATGTTAAAATAATATATGGTCGACCCAATTCGCCTAGCATCCGAACGAATTACCTAGGCTGACATGAATATTCAATAAAACATTCTACTCGGGACAATATTTCCCAATTTTCGTGCAATAATCCTATATTACATAATGTCCTCAGTAATACAAAAAGTGTGGGAATACCGAAGTGTCAAAAAGAGTGGACAGAACAAAAATGGGAACACCAAAATGACGATAGACGAAGGACAAACAACACAAATAAAACTAAAAAGTACATTTAAATGGACATATGCGGAATAGGGCGAAATGACTTGAACGGATACGATGCGTCCCCACGCCACATTCGAGAAACTATCGTCACAGACGGATTAAACATGTTTTCCAGTTTCTAAATACTATTCAAATACCACCAAATTGTTTTAAAATATCTTACATATTCAACATAAACTATACAATTATAAATTGTCAAAATATATTGTCAAATAATTTCAAATCATCCATAAATTAAAATCAATCAGTTGGGCCGTTAACGGCTTTGGTACGAACGAATGGGTACGAAGAGGTATATATGCAAAGGGAGATAAAAAGAATTGACAAAAGGCGGGCACCTGTTCAGAAAAATGAAGAGACACTAATGGGTAAATCCATAAGTAAATTGGTAATTGTAATTAAAAATAATCAGTAATGTTATCGAGGTCACTTCGGGAATTTGCAAAGATCTGAAATAAGGTTTAAATATAGCCGGAAAAGACATTTGTACCAAATTTTTACAGTTGGCAGGTCAAGGTCATTATCTAGAGCGTCAAACTGAATTTAACTGTCCGAGCAGACGACCACCTTTGAATAAACACTATTCGATCTTATTACAGATTGCACATTATAAGAACTATGGGAGTTTTAAAATCTAAAAGGGATTAGTTTGAATTGATAAATAAATGAACATAAATTACCATTCACACTGGTTTGGAACCCTCCAATGCCATTGAAGGCGGCTGAATCCCTGCATAGGTCTATTGTCCTATTGATTGCTGGTGTGCCCAGTTTTATCTCAGGACCACCACCTGTTTGCCTCTGCTCCTTTCTGGCTAAGGAATAGACTTTCTTAGCCTCTTTTTTTGTGTTCCCCCATTTGTCCTTGCGCTCCTTGGGTGTTATCTGTGCAACTCCCAGGGCAGATACCATCCTGCTGATTTTTGACCACACTTCCAATTTCATTTGGTTGGCTTTTTCAGTCGAAAATTTATCATTCAAAAGTGAAAAATGTTTCTCCACCTCATCTTGAATCACATTAATCTCTGCTTCAGTAAAATTTTTCTTTCTGTCTCTTTTCTTTTGATCTGTGTCAACCATCTGTTTTTTTAGGGAAATCTTTTTTTTATTAAAATCTTGAATTATGGGTAATAACATACCCTCTAACCTGTCGTTAAAATTTAACGCCACCGTTAACTAACGATGCGATAAAATTTAGTTGAACAACACAATTTTAACGTTAGGTTAAGTAACACATCGTTAGAATATTTAACGACACGATAAAGGTAACGGAGCGTTAAGTTAAAGACAAGTTGAACAACCGGGTCCTGATCTATATGTTGACTGTTTTCTTCACTTGTTAGTGGTTGGTTTGATTTCACTTGTTTTGTTTCATCCTGCAGATTCTCAGGGTGTGGTATGCTATCTATATTTGGAATAATTTCTGATATTAATTTGCAAATGTTTTTTTTTGTGTTTTTTGATACAACTTTGACACCGTATGCTTTTGCAACATTTTCTAATTGTTTTTTTGGTAAGTTTGGTTTGTACATATAAAGTCTTTGTTTTCTGATAAATTTAATTTCAATTTCAAATGAGTATTCTGTTTTGCATCAGATTTGTCATTCAAGATGTCTTGCATTGTGATACTAGAACTTTTGGTTGATTGAATCTGTTGTCTGATCATGACTTTTTTACGCAGAGCTTCACCTTTTGCTCGTTTCATTTTTAGCTTGTAATCTTTAGTATATTGGGCAGTAGATACATTTAAAAAATCTTCCGACTAGTGCCTTATACACTGTTTTTCCTACATCAATTCTTCACACTCACAAAGCTGGTCATAAATGAACCTGAAGAGTGATTCACCATGTGTAGATAACTTTTGATGGCTCTAACTAGTGCTTTCAAGGAGGACAAAGAATTAATATGCCTTGTCTGAGATATTTGTTAACCCACCAACTATATTTTGTTTATGTTTGGTTTCCCGTAAAGTTTCAGGATAAATTGAAGTTTCATAGAGAACATGATAAGTTTCTTCCATATTTTCAAGAATCTTAAATTCAGTTTGTAACTGCTCAAACTCTGTCCTTTTCTTTGGATTAAAGATACATGTACTTAATTTCTTGCGTTTTTCACTTTTTAACTTTAATACACAATACCCTCCTATATTACTTATCTTGCCCAAACCCGATTGCGAATTACTTTCTACGCTTGTTCGAACAGTACCAGTGTTGGGGTGTATGTTACTTTCTGTCGTGCTTCATTCAATATCATATCTTGAATTATGAAAACGAGAGAGGTTAAGAAGCTGTAATGGGGGTCTGAAACATCCAAAATATAGGATCTCAATACTGTTTTACTACTTTGGTAGAAGTCATGACATTGCAAGTATTCGTTGATATCGCCACAGAAGTCGGTCATGTTTTTTGGTGTTGGGCTTTCAGTTAAATGTTTTTCACCTATTTCAGATATTTTTTAAACTGTTGTTTTATCCAGGTGTCAATTATTGAGGTCTCAGCATGAAGTTTGTCAACTGAAATTGAAATCTGATGTTCTATAGGAGTGCTTTTGTAAGTAAGTTGGGCTTTATTTAAGATACTATCAATATTTATATCATGTGAGGCATCGTCGTCATGTTCAGCTACCAGGCTTTCAGGGGAAAAAATTTCAAACTCTGTTTCATCGATATCAACCGAGTTGTCGCTAGAATCGACCTCAACATTCTCGTCAAATTCAGTATTTCATAATGTTTCAACTTCCAAATCCAAAACTATATTTTCACAGCATTGTAATTCTGCTGATACTTCAGGGGATGGCACCGAATCAAATTTGTACACTATGCTTGGATGTTTTCTGACCAAAGATGGATGAAAATTAATAACTTGTAAACCACTAGTAGATTTAACTCGCCCTACCGCAACTCATATCTGCCCAGGCAGATATGCTTTAGAGCAGCCCACAATTGCTGCATCTAGAGTTAGACCCTGGGATTTATGCACAGTTATGGCATAACAAGGTTTCAGTGGAAACTGGATTCGCTCCGAGACAACTATTTTTGAAACTGGATCATATACAGTAAATGACTTACGCTTAATATTACAAAGTTTATTGTTCAAATTTACATTAACCAAATCAGGTTCTAATTCTAATACAATTCCTATCATTCCGTTCAGGAGAATTTTGCTCAAGAGTCAATTTTGCTGGTGCTAGTATTTTATCCAAGTATTTCTGATTTCCTGAATCTTTAGAATCATATACTGTAAAGTCTTCTTCTAGACCTTGTAAAATTTCAAAATTGTGGAGGTCTGCATAGAAATTCCTAGCATATAAATATACTGGTGATTCATGTACAGACATATCAAGACTTTCACTTCTTTCCCTTTGAAATTTAAGGTTGCAATGCTTAGCGAATCACCCCTTTCTAATTCATGAACTGCTCTTATAAGGTCAACCTCACTTTGTCTGACAACTGTTGATAGTTCAATGTGGCGAGGGAAAACGTTGCTGAAAATTGGGCTCTCCAAACAACCATGTCCAAAATCCCCATACAAAGCATTGGGAACTGGTGCAAGCTGGAAAAAAATCACCGCTTTCAATAACTTGTATTTTTCCGAAGGCAAAGTCATTGTTCCTTACTTTTGTGCACAAAAATTCCACCTTTTCTAAAGTAGCCCTACTGATCATTGATATTTCATCAATAATTAGACAATCAGTTTCTTTAATTTGTTTCTTGGTGTCTAAATTTTTCATCATTTGATATTAGGTTCAGATTGTCCATTTTTGTATACCTCCCGTCTAATATGCCCGACCACGAGTGCAGCGTTGTGACACTTTCATATAAGGTGCAAGCTATGCCTGTACTGCATGCAAGATTTTGGTCATTTTTTAAATGATCGTAAATTTTACGTATTACGAATGTCTTTCCTGTGCCCCCTTGTCCTGTAATTACAAAACTGTATCCCTCTGATGTTAAATTGAAGGTTTTTTCTTGGTCATTTGTCAACTCCATCTCGAGGAAATGACAAACACCGGGAAAAAAACTGGACTGGCCATCAAAAGACACGTTGGAGTCCGAGAGAATCCAAGATAGACCGATAACGATGAGGCAAATTTCCGGAAAAGAATTGACCAATCGCGTAACAGAAAATAAGCAGTCGACCTCCGCTTTTGTTGACAATCGGTCTTGGGAACATATCGTCGTGAATATATATGCAAAACAGTACGAATACGACAGTAAACCAGTGACACAGCAGCTGATGGGGCCCACAAGGTTAGTGCATTCCATCCGTTTATTTTGCAGAAATCAGAAAAATCAACAATAATAAGAAATTTAGCAGTACGCCGCCATTTTGTTTCTTACCATGTGTTTTTTTTCTAGTATTCGTGTGGACCTAGGACCCACAAATAGAGGCCCTACATCGTTACTAGCCCTGACAAGACGTACCCCGTGGCAAACGCGGGGAAATTAAGGTCCATCGGTCAAATGCCTGTGAGTGTAACAGGAGGAGACTCGGTATCCACGAATGTCCAAGTCAACCGACATACCAACAGTAACAAACTAACGGATGCAAGGTCTTAGTTTATTCTGGTAGTACACAGACAGACGGACTCCGTTGTCTCTTGAGTTCGTTCCTCGGGGATTCGAGTTTTGATAATTAGAGAATTTAAATAATTTCCGAGCTTCAGACAAAATATGAATAGGAAAGATTTGGTGTGACGCGCTTCTCGTTTGATGATTTGATGATGATATGATTGAGTTTTACACAGGCTTTCCAACTTGTAATTTATTTTTTAATATTTTTTCTGTTATAAATCTGCCTTTATAATAGAGCCGTTTTATTACTTTGAATACATGGAGCATACTAGATATAATTATGTTTCTTTCAGAATGCAGCTACCTTAACTCCAGTAACACCAAGTGCAGTTGTATGTAACACAAGCTCTTGTATTAACCGACTATAACAGTACATTTTTATTAAGCGTGGAACAAACCAAGTGTCTTTAGCAGGGACAAATCTGTCATTTCTTTTCACAAGGTCAATCCATTTTTTCCTGAGAGACGGTTCGTCGGGAAACTAGTGAAAAGACAACCCTTTCATCCAGGGGTGCCATGCTAATCTCTTATCTTTTTAGTTTCGGCTCGATAGCCGACACCACAAGATTTCACCATTGGACGTTGCTACAACAAAGGGCGGTAGCCATCTTAAACTAGAGCCTGTATCGCTCACCTTTCATTCTGCTTTGAGAAAACCTTTTTACCTTCCATAGGTGCTTCCTACCAAAGTTCACTTCATTTGGCTACTCGGTTTCAGAGAAGATTTTTTTTAAATAACCCCCCCAAAAAATTGCCTATGGTGGCCATGTTTGTTAGCGGATCGGGACGAAATCAGCATCCTTACAGAGGACCTTCCATAGATGCTTCCTACCAAGTTTCGGTTCATTTGGCCAAGCTGTTTCAGAGAAGATTTTTTTAAATCGGCCATTCAGAAACAAGACTTGCCTGTGGCTGCCATGTTTGTTAATCGATCAGAACCAAATGTGCAATCTTTAGAGAGGACCTTCTATAGATGCTTCCTACCAACTTTCAGTTTATTTGGCTGAGTGTTTTCAGATGAGAAGATTAAAATGTGCAAAGTTAACAGACGACGGACGCCAATTGATGACAAAAGCTCACATTGCCTAGACACGGGACATAACTCTTCCTCCTACTCCTAACTGTCGTATTGATAATGGTTAAATATTCTAACAGAGCCCCTATACCGTGGTTAAATATTAATCAGTTTCAGCAGTAGTTAAATTTAGCCATAAGTTGAACAACCGGGCCCAGTGTTCTCAATAATATCACAACCGAGGGGGATATTGCTGGACAAATTAAATTTTCATTCCTGACATTTGCATTAAGATATGTTGTTTTGTTAATTAATCCAAAGATCTGTGAAATTTAGCCAATGATTATCATTTTATTTTAATACAAATAAGACACCCACGCCGCCACTTGATGAATGATGCACATGTTCTACGTCAAATCCGACTTGTGATAATTAATCCTAAATACGTTAGTAACAAACAACATTAAAATGATTATTGATCATGAAATGGTTATTTATGTTTTTCAACCGAGCCATATTTTCTATTGATAAACGACATTTATTTGTTTTACACTTACTCAATAGTTTCGTATTCATTGATTGTCCCTCTCAAAGAACGGCACCGTTCGGTCAGAGATGTTGCTGCATGTATCTTCCTCTGTTACATTAATCCTAGTCCTATAATATATGACTCCGCATTGATAAAGTCTAATTTTAACGTTTTCATGCTGATTTTTTCATTTTTATTATATATTTGTTTAATGCGAGGTCATATCGGAAATGTCAAAATGTACGTAGCACTTTCCGATGTCATTTAAAGTCGTGAGCAGATTGACAAGTTAACTCACTGCACATCCCCCGAATCATGTAATTTACACCCCTTAACAATAAAAATGAATAAATAATTAACTTACCTTATCTGTAGAATCGTTAATCCCATTAGAACTGACAATTACTTTTCCAAGGCGAACTCATTCTCCTGCCGCCATAGTTTAAAATCAGTGTTAATTAAATTTACGGATTCTAGAAAAAATATGTCACAAAACGAACGTTTTGTCCATTGTTTAGACTTTTTTAATGTTTGCTAATAAAATGCAGGTAACGAACCCCTGTTTTTGGTAATAAACAGTATTCAAAGTATTATACTATCAATATAAAGTATTTTGTTTGTGGTAAACGAGCTTCAGTCTTCCGTAAAGTATAATAGTGATTCATACAAATTATCCAGATCACGGTAAAATAAAAAGAAATCAGTCAGTTTTGCGTTTTTTTCTAGCTGCATGTATCTTCTCAAGCAAATAATTCACAATACAGTATGCACTGCCTGACGAGTTTGCGGTGAGCGAAGCAATCCTCATTCACCGCTAGTGATTTAAGCAAACTTAACATAACTCCATACTGTTTTTCAAACGGTTCAACTCAAATATTAGAATGTAGTAAGTATCCAATTTCACTGCGTGGAGAGTTAGCGGTGAGCGAAGCAATCCTCATTCACCGCTATAGTGATTTTAACAGTTCACATAAGCAGACTAACTTCGATGATCACACTGTCTTCAAACGTATCAATTCAAATATTAAAATGTAGTAAGTATCCAATTTCACTGAGTGGCGAGTTCGCGGTGAGCGAAGCAATCCTCATTCACCACAAGAAAGTTCTAAAATAGTTCATTGACTTAGAATAACTCTGTTTTTCAATGGAATAATTTCAAAATGAGAATGTAATTATTTACTATATAAGAATATAAATGGATAGCAAAGTAATCCCTTTTTTGTTTAAAATAGATTTAAAAACATTTTTCTATTACTATTTGCTGCAGTTTACGGAGCCACAATTTAGCTAATGTATCAATAGGATGAATTCCATCTTTGTATAAATCTTTGAAATTGTAAGCATATTTTGTTTGAATTCTGTTTTGTGACCGTCCACGTCTAACCTTAGAAACTCGTAATAAATCTAACGAAAAGGGGGGACTTCTGGTTGAATTTATTGAATCAATGTCATCATTTAAATATCCAATCTTACCAAATAAAGCCTCATCATCATCTTTAAAAGAATCTGGTTTACTATGTTTTTGGTATTCATTCCATAATCGAATGGAAAATACAGGGCTTTGTAAAAAAATAACTTCGGTTGAAGCATTAACTTTCAGAACTTCCCTTTTTATATTTTGCAATATGTCAACGACATCTGCAACTGAAACGTCTTCGTCTAAAGACAGATACCTTGTCCTGCGATCAAACTTGGCAAAATCGCATGTACCTGTCCAAACTATCAGCAATGGTGAATCCACGCCTCTAACAACATCTAATATTTTCGACAATAGGTGTCTATTTTCACTAGAAGCTCCCTTTTGAAACACTATATCAAACATATCCTGCCCTCGTTCCACGACTCGGTGTCTATTTTCACTAGAAGCTCCCTTTTGAAACACTATATCAAAAATAGCCTGCCCTCATTCCACGACTCTTTGCAAGTAATTACCCTTGCTGTCGGACATTAGAAAAGCCTTTCTGCGGCGATTTTCGTGGTACTTTAAATGAAACTCTGTTTCAAAATGGTCTAATTGCTTACTTAACTTTCCAAAAGACATTTTGGATAAACACGTGGAAATTTCCCGCCAAAATGAGGGCCAAGATAAAAAAAACAATTTCCGAATTTCTTCACAATTCAGAAACGAACTGCATATAACCTTTACGAAATCGTAACTTGTCAGATGAGGCCAAATATTAACAATCGTAAGGTCTAATTTGAAATTAAATGTATGTCTCTGAATAGTATCCTTTAATATTTTTTTTTATATCTATCGATTGATTACTTAGCTTCTCTATTTATTGAAATTTGATTGAGTCTCTTGAAATTGTAAAAAAGGAAAGTACAGAATATGAAACTTGTTTAAGCTGGTTAATTGAACATATACGCGTCAAAGAGAGCAATTCTAAAAAGACCATTATATACTGTCGTTCCATTGACTCCAAGATTGTTTGCACCCTGAAAGACTGTCTTGGTAAAATGGCATATGTAGACGGCAAAATAGACTCTCAGCACATTTTACTTGAAATGTACCATAAAAGTACACATCAAGACTCCAAAGATATAATTATCAATGAATTCAAGAAGTGTGATAGTCACATAAGATGCATAGTTGCCACAGTGGCCCTAGGTATGGGTTTGGACATAAGAGATGTCGACTTAGTCATGCACATTGGATGCCCCAAAACCCTTCTGTCATACTGACAGGAGACCGGTCGTTGTGCCCGAGATGGGAGAGCTGGATATAGTTTAGTACTATACGATAAGTTTACTCTTTCCCTTAAAACAACAGAAAAGGAGGTGGCACAATTAATTCTTAATAAGGATGAGAAGTGCATACGACAAGAAATCTTAAAATTTCTTACAGACGACGAAATCGTTGCTGAAGTAAAGCCATCTGAAAAATGCAATGGATCATGCTATTTACAGTGTCAGTGCAGCATGTGCAATTGCTGTTCTATCTGCAGAAAGAAATGCCTATGTCAAGAAAACCTGAAGTTTGACATCCACGAATGTCTAAAATTGTAATTTGGGCGGCTGTTCACGGTGAATGAGGATTGCTTCGCTCACCGTCAAAATTGTATTTTGTTAAATATGATGTATTTGTTGAGTAGTAACTCTTAGTTTCTGAAGTTATCGCTGTATTCTTCATTGGAACTAATCCACGTTAATTTAACGTTTGTTTCGTTCAAAATTTTTAAAATTTTCTAAACCGCCATATTTGAATATCAACGTCTTCCTGTCAAAAACACTTGAGAATATTTCACTGGAATAATGATGAATGTGATGGATTATAGACTTTAAATTACCATAACTATGTAAGGTAAAGCTACTTTTATAACTTTTTACTCAGAATAGAGTGTTTTTATTTTTTGACATGCTACGTGATTTGACCATCTTCCGATATGACCTCGCATTTAAAAAAAAAAAAATGAAAAAATCAGCATGAAAACGTTAAAATTAGACTTTATAAATGCGAAGTCATATATTATAAGACTAACATTAATCCCATCTTAGAATTAAAACCACATACATGTAATGCAAGTTAAAGGTGTTTTTCGATGTTTTGTTTTTATTAACGTTAACAAATGACCCATAGTTTAGTGGCCTTATCAGTACTTTGATTACAACTGGAAATGTCAAAAATATTTTTTACCTGTGTAAAAAAAAACATTGTATTGCGCGATGTCCAAATAAATAAATGCACTTCGCGCAGTACAATGTTTCACCTTCGATAGATGGCGTTCGTGTACTATCAGTTATACATTCGGAACTCTCCCGGATCGCATCGGAGCTTATCGTTATATTTCCGCCATTACAAGTTGCGATAGACTGGTGGATCATATAAATAGTATGCTTCAGTACTGCTGTGTGCCGGGTTGCACACATTCCGGGGGTCATGTGTTCCCTTCAGACCCAGAACTGAAGAAAAAATGGAGAGTGGCCATCAAGCGGCTTGATGAAAAGTCAAAAAACCTCTGGACACCAGGAAAGTACGATGTCGTTTGTACAGCTCACTTCAGAGAAAGTGACTATAAGGAAACGCTATCAGGTTAGTTGGTAATTTCGTTTACACCGTATTCAGGTTAATTATTATTTTAATAAGAGTGTTTCTTACTTGAATGACACTAAAAATGTCTGATTGTCGTCAATTCTAGCTGATATTTCAGTCTAAATATTTGACTATAACAGGTTGGTGACAACCACTCGTTTTGGGAACTTACCCAAAATGAGAAATACTTTTTCCATTGTCAAAGTTCCTCCGTTTCACATAAAGATGTGTCTTTTAAAGTTAAATGTGTCAACTCCAAATTTTATATTTTTTTTCTGTTTGAAACATATACAAATTTGTCCTGTAAAATAATAATGCCAAAATAAAATATATGTGTGTTTCCTATTAAATGCTGAGAAAAATTAGGGTAGGTATGTAGGGATTTTATTTTATTTTGTTAAAGCATTTCATATAGACTTAATAGGCCAGAGTTTGTGACTTTAACGGTGCTGATTGGGAAATGGCCAAACAAAATTTATGGTCGGGGCCTTAAAATAGGGTAGGTAGGTTAATAGGAAACACAACTATATTTTTATTTTGGCCTAAAACCTAAATACTATAATAAAGTCCAACTGAATGACATGATTTTTTTAAAATGAAATATTGTATTTTTTCTATTGATAACCATGCTTTTGGACAACCAAATATTTAGCTGAGCTTTAATACTGCAATCCAATGCAAATAAATCAAGGTAAAAGATCAAAATTCATTCATATAAAATCAAATCTCAAGTATGTAATGATGCAGTATTTCACTCCTTTGGTAGTTGAAGACTACTGTATCAGAATTTTATCATATGTGCAAGGTGTTTCACACTTCGTAAAAACTTAATTATATTTTTTGGTTAGGCCTACAAAAAATATTGTGTGTTTAGGGTGACATGCTGAAAAAAGTTAGCTAGGTAGAAAGGATTTTTTTTTTCTATTTATTTATTTTTTACATTGAGTTAATGGGAGGCAATCAGTGCTTGTTGTAAAATGGCGAAAAATGTTTGGGTAGGCATACAATTTCAGGTAGTGCCGGATTACCCTAAACAAACTATTATATTTTTAGGCCTTATGAATTTGTGAAAACCTATTATATAGTTACACGTTATTACAATGCATGATACAGGCCCGTAGAAATAATATTTCATTTGACGGGGCCCAAACAAAATTTGGACACTATACTTAACCAAATATAAGAAATATTTGAAGGGGCCCGGCCCCCTTGGACCCCTCTGTTCCTACGGGCCTTTGATATTAAATACAATAGTAAGCCAATTGTTTCATTATTTTGTGAGAAAATTATTTCTTGTCATGATTCTCAATTAAAGAGGGATATTGTTTAAAAAGTAACTGGAATTGTCTTAACAAATTCACCACTTATTTTTGTTACAACATTGAATGATTGAAATCTGATGATTTAAGACAATTATATTTAGAAATAATGAAATTGGTTTGCTATTTGGACAATACAGTCATGACAGCAGATCAGGTCTAGGAAAGTGTTCATGTCTAATAAAAAATTTAAACCCGTGATTTAAAAATGTCCCAATCTGTATTTTCATGACGCAAGCATTACTACAATGTATTGTGAATCAATATTCTACATGTTTTGGGAATGATGCATTCATTATTAATTTTTACAAAAACAAATCAATATTTGGAAGTAAATTATGTTTGGAATGTTATATTTACCTCACCTGCTAAAAAAAATCAATCAACTATTGTACTCGTGTAATAAAACAATTACTGACTTTTGTTATGGTTAATATAAAGATCTGTCAATCCAAGATAAATTATATTTACCGAGGCTCTTGGATTGACAGATCTTTATATTAACAAAAAAAGCCAATAATTGTATATTACAGCCCATACATGATATATTTTCTTTGTCTTACCTACTGTCAAGGTATTTTTGCTTTGTGGTATCTGTTTGTTTTTAAAGAAATCTGGCTAGAGAATTTCATCAGGATTTCTACCATTACTGCTAAATGTGGTCCTTAGCCAACTCAGTCAAACATCAGGATGACCTATTCTTGTATTCGTAAATTAGTCTAGAATCATAAACTGGCATATAACTATTTAAAGCCCGCTCGACTTTGTCGATGAATGCCCCATAGTAATCACTCTCTCCGTCTGTTTGTCTGTCCACATATTAATTGTCACACTGTAACTTGAGAATGCCATAATGGATTCCCATAACATTAAAACTCAGTATTGACATACATTAGGGGAATATGTGTATGGATTTTGACGTTTATCAGATATTATGGACTTCAATCGTCTGTTCATACATATGTAGTATAATACCTCAAAAATGCTTGTGACAGATTTGCTTCAAACTTTGCAAAATTGTTACTAGGGATAGATGTGAACCCCCTTTCGATTTTGAAAATTTTCTCATTTTACCTTCCAACAGCATGTCATTTTAAGTAGTGTTATAGAATTTGTGGGTCAACATTAAACATTTGTCGACTGGTCTTGATGGGAACAGTAAATTTATTACCCTGAGGTACCAATTATTGCCTGAGGAGTAATAAATTTACTGGTCACCTCAAGACCAGTGCACAAATGTTTTATTGTACTGAACCAACAAAAACCAATAAAGTGCGAGTACCCGAATATAAAGTCGATTTTAAGTGTTTTTTTATACTGAAAAACTGTGCAACCAATTTATTCACAAAGTATGAGAAAGTACATGACAATGTTGTTCGGTTTTTCGAAAAGTCTGGGAAAAAATATTGCTTGATTTACCACTGAAATAAATCTAACGCACGCATTTTCTGAACTTGTATACAAAATCATGTATTTATATAAAGTCCGCGAAAAATGATTACAGTACTGTTACCCTGGTCATCAGTTAAAAAAAACTGATGACCGGTGAAATAGAGAAAACAAGGAATTTATGATTCATTGGTTAATATATTACACTAGATTTTCTATTGAAAAAAGATACTGATGTACTCTATTTTTGTAGATGAATACATGTACATTTAAATTAAAAAAAATATATAAATATTTCAGGGACTAGGAAGAGATTGCTCCCAAATGCTGTGCCATCTATATTCACATTTCGCAAGGATACTACACCATCCCGTACAAGCAGATACACCCAAAGGCATGATATAGTTGATAACAGTGTGGTAGATGATGTTCCGATGGAAGTTGTTATAGGGGAAGAGAGTGGAAATGAGTCATCAGATGAAATGGAAGATGGAATTGAGCCTCTGTAGATGGACAAAGGAGAACAGTGCTCACTGTTAGGAACTTTCTGTATTGACAGTTTCATTAATGATCCTAAACGTGTCAAATTTTACACATCATTTGAAAACTACAATCATTTTATGCTGTTTTTTTAATTGTTTAGGTCCCGCTGTACTGGAATTGAATTATCAGTGTCTTTCTCTACATCCAAAGGATCAGCTGTTTTTAACCCTTATAAAGTTACGTCAACCCAATGAAGACATTGAGCTTAGTTTCATGTTCAATATTTCTGAATCTACCGTTTCCAAAATTATTATATGTTGGATTAATTTTTTATATTTTCAGCTGAAGGAGTTGGATTTATGGCCCTCAAGAGACTCTCAATAGATGAGCACATGCCTGAGGACTTTAAACAAAAATTCCCCTCGACTCGTGTCATTTTGGATGCAATGGAGACCCCAATACAAAAACCATCACATGTAGATGCCCAGAGTGTCACCTGGTCTCAATACAAACATAAAAAACACACTGAAGACAATGATTGGTTGTACGCCCAGAGGGACAGTGTCATACATCAGTGATTCATATGGCGAATCAGCCAGTGACAAGCAGTTTATTGAGAAGTCTCCTCTACTTCAACATGAACTCCATGTTTGAGAGGAAGGATAGCATCATGGCTGACAGAGGTATAATGGTCCAGGATCTCTTCGCAGTTCAAGATGTTCTGGTGAACACCCCAACTCTTTTAAAGGGTAAAAGCCAGCTGGAACCAAGTGAAGTGGTTAAGGATAGGAGAGTTGCATCCAAAAGGATACATAGAGAGGGTAATAGGTTTAGCTAAACGCTTCAAAATTCTAAATGAAGACCTTCCTCCTGGAAAACTGGTCTTAGGGTCTCGTATTGTGTTTGTTTGTTTCAGTATTGCCAATTTCAGAAAGTGCTTGAGTTCATTTAAATAATAATTTTAAAATTGACCAATTATACTAAATACCTCCCTCTGAAACCAGAAATGTTATAATAAAAGTAAGGCCTTTGTGAGATATTGCCATTCTATACTGCAAGCCATTCATCTAGTGTAAATAATTTTAAATTTGTCTAAAACCTCTGGACCAACTGAAACCATTTTTAACATTGTTATCATCTATTTTCAAAAATTGTTTTCACTATCCTTGTTCTATTATTTATTCCTCAAATGAGCTTGAGCACTGTCTATTGCAAAACATTATGATGTATGAACTAGGAATTAAGAGACACATATAAAAGTTATTACAACTAATAAACATACTTAGATAACAGTATACTTATTCAATTATTAGGGACCCTGCATCAAAGGATGCAGGTGCCCTATAATTTTCACTTTGTCTGTCCATCTTTCAATAGTTCTTGTGAAAACAAAAAAAGAGAAAGAAAAAAACTAGTTGTAGCCTTTTAAGCCACCTGATGAGTATCCTTGGCAGGGACGAAATAGTTTTTAAAAATTTTAATTAAATATCAACATCTACCTATGCGAAATTTTGAAGTTGATTGGAAAACCTGTCTAGGAGTTATTGCCCTTTTTGTAATTTTTCCAAATTTTGCTTAGTTTCAAAATGGCTGCCAAAATGTGTTAAAATTTCAAAGTGCTCCGACATTAACATAAATTGATATTCAAGGTTTTTTCGACATATGGAATGTGATAGTGACATAGGGGATTTCAAAATGACGGCCATATTCAAGATGGCCTCCAAAACTATGTCCTCAGTCAATATAGATTATCAGGTCTATAAATTCATGTATTGACTTCATTGTTTTGCTGTAATTGTATAGTATTGATCGCCTTTTTACCAACCTTGCACATATGCGATTGATTGGACTGCACTGTATATGTAGTACATCTGCTACCGTACAACACAGAAGCTAACTATGGTCTATAGTACTTCTTAGATGAGGGACAACTTTGGTATGAGAGAGTTAATACAATAGTCATCACCAATTGAGATCACTTGAACAAACAAATCTCTAAAAGTGAACACAACAAAATAGCATTGTTTCTTTTTAGAAACAAATATCTGTCCTTGAATTTGTGTGTAGTACTTACTGTCTTCTCGCAGTACTATATCACCTGAACTGTTTTTATGCAAAAATGGGAAGTTCTTCCCTGGCAGAACTAGTTCATTTCTTCCATTATATGGACATTTTACCTCAAGTGCTATTTTCACCTGCAATGCCATCTGGTGTGGCACATAGATATGGATAATCTGTTCTAATAAATAACCCTGCTTTATGACATTTTAGCTTTTGACGATTCAAATTTTTGAATAGCTTTCTATTCACATTACTATCCATGAAGCACTGGGAGATTAACAAGGTTAGCTGTAGAACACAAACTTTGACAAAACAAATGCCGTAAGTCTCCCATTTCCGCTGGTTAATCCAGTGAGTAGATGAACTCTGGTTTCTTGTTTTTTTCAATATTTTTTCATTCCAATTCATTAACCTATCAAGGTATTAATAATTAACTATTGGTTATCAATACTGGAGTGTTCTCCCTGGCCAATATAGCACTGCAATATTTAGCATTGTGCTTGTTAAAAATTGCCTGTAATTTTTTTTTCTATCTATGCGGAACTAACATTTCCGTCTCTGCAGAAACGATTATAAGTGATGCATTTTCATATAGTGAAAATGTATAAAGATAAAGAAGTCAAGAAAAATGTCAAGGATATTTTTTTTATCAAAGTGTGACGTAAAAATATTTTTGACATTTACGTCACCGAATATGGTACTGCTTTGTCAAATCAAGATCTTTCTCTCAGGTATCCTCCATCAAAACCTTTGATTTTTCAACTCTATATACCACCCTACCGCATGACAAATTAAAAACCCGCTTAAAAGAAACAATTCATAAAGCTTTTAGTCATAGAAACTATGGCTCAAAATTTGTTGTGTTAGGCTACAATTCCACATATTTTTCAAACAAAATTCATAAAGGTAAAACATGCTACTCCGAGGAACAAGTGATCAGTATGCTGGAGTTCCTCATCGAAAACATATTTGTCTCCTTTGGAGGGACACTGTTTCAGCAGGTCGTCGGCATACCAATGGGTATGAATTGTGCCCCTCTTCTAGCCGATTTATTTTTATACTCATATGAGTCGGAGTTTCTTCAAAAGCTTGTAAAAGATAAGAAGATTCATGAGGCTAGAGCCTTTAATTTCACATACAGGTATATTGATGACGTTTTATCTATCAATAATTCTAGATTTGCAGAATTTCTTCCATTGATATATCCTCCAGAGCTGGAAGTTAAAGAGACCACCGATACAGCTTCGTCCGCATCATTTTTGGACTTATACCTCGAATTTGACGACAGTGGTCAACTCAGTACTAAAATTTATGATAAGCGGGACGACTTCAATTTTAAAATCATAAATTTTCCAAATATGTGCAACAATATACCAGCTTCTCCTGCATATGGTGTTTACATCTCGCAATTGATTCGCTATGCAAGGGGCAGTAGCAATTATTCTGATTTCCTGAAACGTCATCTTCATCTGAGAAACAGGCTACTGGACCAGGGCTATAAAAAGATTCGCCTTATTCGATCTCTTAAAAAGTTTATATTCCGATACCAATATCTTGTCGAAATATATTCCGTCTCTGCAGAAAAAATTATAAGCGATGCATTTTCATATAGTGAAAATGTATAAAGATAAAGAGTCAAATATGTCAAGAATTTTTTTTTTTTGTCAATGTGTGACGTAAAAATATTTTTGACATTTACGTCACCGAATATGGTACTGCTTTGACAACTATTTTACCTATTTTTTCCTGTATTTAAATACTGTTACAGTGACAGCCGGAACCTTTGAACCGTAATGAGAGCGGGAGGTTTGGCGCCTTAAAATCTGATTCAACCCACCATTTCTTTAGAAATGCCTGTACCAAGTCAGGGTCATTACGGTTTTCACAGTTTTCCGGTTGTTGACTGATTTTGTCTGTTTATATAATTATGAGTTTTGACTTTCCCTTTGTAAGATTGTTCGGAGTTCGGTAATTTTGTTATTACCTTTATTTACCTATTTTGTTCCTGTATTTAAATACTGTTATAGTGACAGCCGGAACCTTTGAACTGTAATGAGAGCGGGAGGTTTGGCGCTTTAAAATCTGATTCAACCCACCATTTCTTTAGAAATGCCTGTACCAAGTCAGGGTCATTACGGTTTTCACAGTTTTCCGGTTGTTGATTGATTTTGTCTGTTTATATAATTATGAGTTTTTACTTTCCCTTTGTAAGATTGTTCGGAGTTCGGTAATTTTGTTATTACCCTTAATTATCAATCACGTGGTTGATAATTAGAAAATCTGATTTTTTAAGTATACTGACCCGTCATTAATTACGCATCACCTCCGTTTATTTCCTTCAAATCAAAAATTCAAATTACTATATCTGTTAGTTGTGGATGAAATGGCCAGAAATTTTCGCAGAACAATTCTGACATCAAGGAAATCAAATTCTATAAAAATGAAAAAAATCTGAAAAATAATTTTTTAATTCTCAAAAACAAATTGGTTTTACCCCAAAATGAAAAATGTTAACAATTTTAGTAAATTGAAGCCTATAGCATCGGTTCACTGAATGAAGAAAGTAAAGCCATTTGTTTTCAGTTTCTTAGACGCATTTTAGCTAATTACACATAGTGAAAAGCCGATTTTTCAGACTTTTTTCCCTCGAAAATTACAGAATACTCAACTGTGTCTCTATGGAATCATTTTTCTCCTTCAGCGTTGAATTGATTTGAACCTATTGTCTTATATTTTCCATTTATTAAAACAAATTAATTAAAATCATTCAAATAAAAGAAAACCACGACTGCAAAGAGGTGATGCGTATTTAGTGACGTTCAGTATATATCGCTGAACGTTTAGACAAATTACTACAAAAACTGGTATTTGCAGACAAATGTGATTGTGTAGTCTTGAAAAGAACTTGCAGCTTGTGCAGTGTCAATCCAATATTCAGTAAATGGCTTTCTAAGGTAGTTATGGTCAATACTGGCTTGTTGTATGTTTGCTTTTGGATAAATATATCTTGGTGCCATATCCATGAATGTATGTGCACAGAAATTAATAACAGAATTCCTCACTTTATCATTGTACCCTGCCATATTTCTGTACTTTGGAGGTCTTGGGTCCTCTAGAATGCTTTCTAAATGTTTCCTCTCAGATGGTACGTTTTCAGCTTTGACTGGTGATCCTGAATCAAAGTGGAAGTAGATGTGCACATTGGTACAATTCTTGTATAATCTGCAACGAATGTCTGAGAAGGCGAAAGACAAAGGTGTTGTTTTATAGTGCCTTAGTGGCAGCGTCAACAATTGTCAGAGTTAGTGATTAGCTTAGTTTAGTAAGAACCACACATGGTTTGTCAATTAAATATAGTATGTAGTTGCATTAGCACCAATATAACTCACAATCCCACTGATTTATGGATACTTGTATGCCCATGCAGTCATGGTCCATTGACTATAGATTTATTACTAAACTAAAGCAAACTTAGAAAGGGAATTCATTCAAGTAGTAATGAATATTTGCTTTTGATATATTACATACAAACCTAAGCCAAATATTGCATCTGTCTTTATTCTTATCATTATTATATACAGTAAATAAGAAACTTACCATTATAAAAAGCATTTGGCTTATGGAATGTCTGTAGGTTGTCAGTGCAGCATTTTTCCACCTGCACATCACCAGTATTAATAAAATGCAAAATCATTAAAAATACAGCTGCAATATGTTTGCATGTTCCATGTGGACCTTTTCCGGCTGGACATTCGCATTGTAAATTCAGAGGCTGGCCTGTTGCCCTATTGACTCTTATTTTGTAGTTATAGGTCACCTAAAAACATAATTCATCAATCAGAAATCTAAATTCATACATTTTAGACGCAACTTCCCCACATTAAGCATGTGGTGGAAGTTGCATTCACAATAAACTTTCTGATGTTATCCCAATATAGAATGCTTGTAAATCTCAAGCACCACTAAAGGAAAGCAAGGTTGTGACAAGAAATCTACGAATTGGTCTTATATAAATTGTATATAAAGAATAATCTTTTTATTTCCAATTTGGGCCGTTTCCGGCATGTAGCATATAGTTCAAAAGATACATATTTGTTTTTCTAAACTGAATAAATTCACAATAGAGTATGTGTTAAAATAGTCTATAAGATTCGGGTCGATATGGAAAATGCAATGTTATAATCTCTTATTATAAATTTAAGTGCTTTTAAAATATAAAATCATTTCTCTCAGAAGTCAACATCAATTCTAATCACAATCTGATTTTAACTTATGTCTCATTGCTGCACCAACAATACCACTGAAAAATATGTTTTCTGCTTGTTGATGGTAGCTACAGGCTAAAATCATATGCCCCTTGAACATTTCCTTTCCTTTCTCCATAGCCTTGATGTCATTGCATGCCTCTCTATCATTAGCCATTCTGTATAAAAAATATGCCTCAACCTGGTCTAATGTTACTTTTGGTAACAGGATTTTGTGCTCTGGTCTTAGAGGTTTAAATCCTGCTATTGGCCAGTGTGGTGATAATGGGTCTGGAAGAATGACTGGTGTTCCTTTAAAGTCTGAATTTCTGTCGTATGCCTTTAACCTGTAGTTAACAATAGTTAAACTAAGAAGCATGTCAAATCAAAGATGCAATTTATTTGGAACAAATAATTGAAGGGTTGGTTGCCAATGTGGAATAATAATAAATTATTCTTTGAGGATTTCTTCAGGATTTAATTTTGATGCTGTGTTTAAATGTACATGTCATACATAACATGAAGTATTTTGAAGCGTGGTGGCGCTCGTGTACTATCAGTTATTCGTTCAGAACCTTTCCGGAAATGCTCGGACGTCTTCCTAACTTATCATGTTTCAAGATGGCTGATCATTACGTGCTGTGGCCAGTTCCTCAGCTTAAAATCGAGCTGAGTCGTAAAACAGATTTGGTAGAAAGGTATCAACACTATTCTATTGCTTTCTTTGTGAGACAGTTCTATTACTCGTTCTTTAGCATAAATAAAGGTGATCGATCATAAGTTACATAACAACAAACATTCAACAAGCTGAACACTTGCACAGTATTCGGCCTTCATTTACTTTAGGGGTAGCAGATTTGTTTACAAGAGCCAATTAGCGCCATACGCTGTGTTCTTGAGTTAGAGTTAGTTAAGAGTTAGCCTTATAGGACAGGGACCCCTAAAGTAAATGAAGGCCCAGTATTCATTGATTGATTGAAAGTAACTTGGCTGTCAGTTTTATTGGTGGATGAAACCAGAGTATCCGGAGAAAATCTCTGACCTGCCTCTCCACAGGAGCCTCCACATCGGGGATGATATGATTTTCATGACTTTTTCAGTGATATTCATTATTATATATACGATTTTAATAGTTTTTATGTATTTATTTCTACAACATAAAATAAGATCAGCCTTCTGACCAGCACAGTCACACAAAATAGAATTTTAAGGGTGACCAAACGGATATACATTTACCGGTAAAAAGTCTGTCCGCAATCAAATATTTATTTATATATTTCATATGAAGCCGTTTTGCTTCAAAACATTCTCCTGAAATCATGTCTTAACCGATTTTATTAAATGTTTAACATTTAAAATCAGATTTAATAAGAGTTTACTTTAATATTTTCATACAATTTGTTTGAATCTTTGTTTACAAGCATTTCTGATTTAAACAGAAATGTAAATTAAAGTCCCCACCTCAAAATTTCCTATGATGATATAGTAGGATTTCGTGAAAAAAAAATTAAAGTTGTTGAAATCATATTTTAAAGAAAAGTTGGAATATAATTGTAAAAAGACGAACTGGTAAAAATTGCGTTAAGCACCAATGAATAAATGTAAAAAGAAAATATATTTATTTCTGCTTTTAATGCTATGATATCATGAACATCGAGAAAGAAATAAGGGTAATAACAAAATTACCGAACTCCGAACAATCTTACAAAGGGAAAGTCAAAACTCATAAGTACATAAACAGACAAAATCAGTCAACAACCGGAAAACTGTGGAAACCGTAATGACCCTGACTTGGTACAGGTATTTCTAAAGAACTGGTGGGTTGAATCAGATTTTAAAGCGCCAAACCTCCCGCTTTCATTACGGCTCAAAGATTCCGGTTGTCACTATGACAGTATTTATAACAATACTGGAACAAAAATGATTTGACAAGCAAATCATGGTTTTATATGAAATATGTAGACAGACTTAAGACCTATTACAGTACCCATATAGTGTGCCAGAACACGGTTAAATATCGATATATCATAGTGATAAACAACTCTTGTCATATCTCACTGTATGCCACCTCTTAAGCTAATTATATCTCATAATTCCGATGTAGCACAGCAACAACACACAAATAACTCGGGTTATGTAGGTGATAATTGATGAAGGTAAATATTATGGGTTTTTATTTTAAATTATAATGAATGTATAAGTATTTGACAATGTTGTACATAAATCGTTTTTGACTAATTAGCCAATTATAATTAAAGAGAACGAACAGTACACACATTTGAATCTGTAACCAAAACATAAAATGTGAAAAGTAGGTCAACATGAACTCAAAAATAAACAGGATTGTTAATTTTTGGGATTTATTTTTAGTTGAAATATATAGGAAAATCAAAGTCAATTTTTATTTGTTATGTTTAAATTATGAACAAATAAAAACCACTCATATAAACATAATGAGCAAATAAACAATAACAATATAGACAATTCTGAATGTTTTGATGTAAAATTTGTTAAAATCTATGCAGAAATGACTTCATAATAATTTGTTGAAAAAATATGGTTTTGGTTGATTATATAGGGATTTTTTTACGTTGCAATACTTTTGGCCACATACTGTACATGTATTTGTTTACACAACGTACAACAATTATGCATAATAAACAGATCAAAGGTTACCAAAAAATGTATATGACAGATCACACCTTTATAATTGGATTTTGTACCTGTAAATCTATTTGATTATTGACTGAATTTTATGTTGTTATAAATAAAACCGATAAAACGTTAATTACGTGTTTATTGATTTTGATTTTTTCTATAGGTAATTGTCATTTTAATGATATTTGACATTTTGTTGATTGAATAAATTTGATTGGTATTGCATGGTTTTTATGTACTTTATTTACCTTTAAAATCCACCTGTGATGTAAATCTATTGTCAAAACTCTCCATTATTTATAAGGAATGGAGAGTTATTGTTCTCTTTGTACTTTTAAGGTCCCACAAGGGGCAAACAATTTAATACTTTGTACTTTAGATACTATAAACAGATTTTTGTTTGTTACAAGATTAATAATTAATCAAATTAATAAAGTACAATGGGTGGATTTTAAGTTGGAGAATGTCCTCGTATCTCTCCATTTCTTAAAAACAATGGGCCTCGGCTCCATTATCTTTAAGGAATGGAGAGTTACTTGGACATTCTCCTATACGTAATTTCTCTCTTGCCATCCAAGCCAACGATTTCACATCGTGAACACTTTTCAGTTTGACTTGTGTGTGTATATACATGTATAACGGTAATTGACAAAGTTTTACTTAGGAAAGAAGTAAGACAAAAAGGTACAGACTGTGGAATATAAATATAAAAAGATATTAAGGCAGTGTTCATTTTTGGAGTGTGACATATTTTGGTGTGTTTAATTTGGCACTTCGTATGTAGGGACCAAAATAGGCGAAAAGTTCCCGATGTTCTAAATTCAACATCACAATCGAATTCGACTTGGATTTTATTTTTACTCAGAGATCCACTAATAGATGGTGAGGATTTGGGTTATGGTGTTTAACTTGCAACACTATTTCAGTTATATCGTGGAAATCAGTTTTATTGGTGTAGTATTCGGGGAATACTACCGACCTGTTACAAATCAGACAAACGTTATCACATAATGTTGTATCGAGTACATCTCGTCTGAGCGGTGGTTGGGTTATGGTGTTTAACGCCACTTTCAACGATATTTCAGTTATATTGTGGCGGTCAGTTTTATTGGTGGAAGAAACTGGAGAAAACCACCGACCTGTCGCAAGTCACTGACCAACTTCTTTTTACATAATGTTGTATCGAATACACCTCGTCATGAAAGGGGTTTGAACTCACAACTTTAGTGATGATAGGCACTGATTGCATAGGTAGTTGTAAATCCAATTACCATACAACCACGACGTCTGAGCGGAATTCGAACTCACAACGTTAGTGGTGATAGACACTGATTGCATAGGTATTTGTAAATCAAATACGATTACGACAACGAAGGCCTCTTCACTAATAGAAAACACCACAAGAGGTCAAAAGTTCAATCCACGAACCGACATCAACTTCAGACATTGAACAATATGTAGATTTTATGAGGGGTACTACGCGACTTGACACCCTATAGGACAGAAGTGGATCATCGAATAAAACTATATAAAATATACAACAGACATCCGATTATTGATGATAGTGTTCTGTTCAGTCGTATAGTATGACAAATACGATTATAATATCAAATTTAAAACAGGATCGGTAATTAATGGTAAGCATGCTCTCTTTGAGTGCGGTAGAACGTCAAATCAAAGACTATTAAATTTATATCTACTGTTTCTCCTCTAAAACACACAGCAATAAGAAATACCGGTAAAACTTGCTTCAGTAAGCTGGCACTATAAAATGCAACACTAAGTTGGTCTAGTATAATGCGGACATCGTCAGCTTCATTTTATCGAGAGAATAAAAACTTCTCACCAAGATATAGGTGGGGAAAATGCTTGATTGGCTTTACACAATAATCACTCATTCACTCAAATATCTTTATACAGTCCTCCAATATGTGAAGATGAAAATGTAACACTTTCAATGGTTACAATAACATGATTATCATTTTCCAATCGAATTTTATTTACCGTAAATTAGCACACAGTTTTTATTAAGTATTGCAAACTTGATGTAAGAAATAATTCATGGAAGCCCTAGTTAATATGGGTAACATTAATTTCATAAATAATATCTTGAGCGACATGAATTATATCGATTTTGATAGAAAATATCTAACTTAGTTAACCGCATCGGTGGTGTTGTTCGCCGAATGCGGTAGACCATGGGTTCGAGCCCCGATCGGGTCAAACCAAACTATGAAATTGATGTGTGTTGCTTCTCCGATATGCACGCAGCATTAGGGAGAAAAGGCAAATACTGGTTGGCTCGGAATCAGAATAATGTGTCCGAATGGGACGACGCGTTAAAACGGTTTTGATAAATTAATTCCCTAATTTTCGGGAATATTTACCTTATCAATTTACCTGTACCATTTTATTATTCGTATGACGCTCAAAATAGTTCCGCTAGACAACGACATTGTAACATTAATAACGATTTATATTACAGGAAAATTCAGGCAAGAACTTTCACATTCGAGGAAATGGACTCGGTTTGAATTGAAAAAGAGGAAAGTTGATGTAAAAAATGTCAGGTAATACCTGGAGTATTAATATTACATACAAACTTCTGACGAGGGCTTTCAGTGTCAAGGATGTTCTGATGAAACAAGGAAATTAGAATATCGGATATTTATAGACGACAAAATAGATATGGTTGGTGGTAATTTGCAGTTAGTTTACCAGTTTCTATGACTTCTTCGTACTTTGACGGAAAACCAATATATGAAGTGTATCCATGGTTCAACCAACGTGTAGGAACAATTTCAAATTTTACTGTTCACTCACCGGAAATCGGAGGTGATCGTCTTATTGCGCTCTATCTTCCCCCTAGCTATGACGAAAATATCTACAAAAAGTATCCAAAGTTCTTTGTCTTTGATATAAAGCCTAACACTCTACAAATATTTAAAAATTCCTTGGACAACCTTCTAGGTCAATCTGGTACAACAAAGGAGCTCATACTTATCGGCTTTGGTTCTTACCTGTCAGGTGGGCGATCTAATTTACTCACACCATCACCTGGGTATTTACTCAATTGTATCAATGGAACCTTTCTTGACAACTGTGACCATTGTATACCAAGTAATTTGACCTATTACGATCCAAATTTTACCAGGTAACTATTTTAAAAATCATATTCATACATGTACTTGTAAATTGATAGGGGACAGCATCAGAATGACAGATGGGTATCACATGAGCATATATCAGTCACGTGTGAAAGACGATATGTCAACTATGGTATATCTTAGGTAATGTCATATCGTGAACCCGGAACTTCAACCCTGTAATATTCATGGTTACAATACTGACTGTTCAACGCTTCATTGCTGGTTCTAAGGAAACTGATTGGTTTTACACTTTCCTCATATTATTTTAGACAAATTACTCAATATGGTCCACTGTCAGACTTTCCGTACTAAACCATGATACTTCATATCGAGAGGGCACTTCCTATCCACCACCTGGGTACGCGCTGCCCAGCTCTGTGAGTGTGAGCCCTGGAAACCTTCACCGGTACCCACTTGAAAACATATGTCCAGTAAAATACTCAAATATTAGTATATAAAATTGATGAATGTGAACGGACTAGTGAAGGATTAGGGTTATGGCGTTTAACGCCACGTTCAACAATATTTCAGCTATATCGTCACGATCAGTTTTATTGATGGAGGAAACCGGTGAAAACCACCAACCTGTTGCAAGTAATAACTTCATCACATAATGTTGTATCGAGAACACTTTGCCTGAGCGGGATTTGAACTCACAACGTTAGTGATGATAGGCACTGATTGCATAGCTAGTTATAAATCCAACTATCATACGATCACGGCGGCCCCGGGACGGACTAGTGTAAATGAGTTTATTTCGTGAATGTATTTAAGAGAAGTTTGAAGATACCAGAAGCTGTAAATCGAAGGACAGATAATACTCTGGCCAAAAGGACAAACTATGATCTATAAAACACTACACAGAAAACTAAAGACTGAGAAACACGGACCTCACTAAAACAGGAGATGAACTCAGGTGGTCCGGAATGGTAAGCAGTTCCTGTTCCACTAGTGGCACCCGTCGCGTTACTCTTGCTACATACTGGGTAATAAATCATGGAACCACTGGTCATTCGTGACACAGATATTTCGCAACGGTAGACCAGGTCATGGTGGAGAACGTAGAATATAATATATTTGTTTAACCATACGATATTGAAATAAAAATAATAAGCACAGCCTATGTGCTAGTTAATCAGCTGTTGAGTAAATTAGAATGGGTTATTGGGAAATATTCTAAGAATTTAACTATATTGTGAAGTCGTAAGATGGAATTATGAAGAGGTGACCGTGAATGTTTGGATTCCATTAAGCGGTATATTTATTTTTTGTGGCTGTCCCAAGCCAGGACCTGGATTGTCAACGTCATATGTCATGGTATTTTGTTGTGTTCAGAGAGTGAAAATGAGAGGTGGTTGTTCGTTTTGTTTATCTTGGTGGATTTGATGACCATCACTGTTTAAACATTCTTTTCATAATAACAGATTTCTGTTCAATAGATTGATTTAGACAATTTTTTATAGTTTGTTTTATACGTATTTGTACAACGACCGAGTTCTCCAAAGTGGTTCATACCTTTCAAATACTTTTACACGCCTTTCAGGATCTTAATAGACAACTGTGGAAAATCTGTACGCATTGATGGAGATGGAGATAAAGTATTAGACTTTCTATTGAAAACAGTTTTACCGAAGGCCGATGAAATTACACAAAATAGGATGTTACCTGGTCAGAAAAATACAGGAATAATGGGATATTCATTGGGGGGATTATTGACATGTCATGCTGCATGGACACGCCATGCTGACTTTGGTATGGCTGGTTGTCAAAGCCCATCATTATGGTGGCCGTTCAATAACGCCACCTTTTTAGAGTGTGAATTTGATTTCATTAATATAACACTTAAAGATGAAAACCTGAAAAGAAATGGATATATGCAGAAATTGTTGTTGGATGCAGGTAAGAGGATTGCATAATAGGAAGAATCCGTTTGTTTATGGTGTTTAACTAATGCCATTTTCAACAATATTTTAGTTATATCGTGGAGGAAACCTGAGTACCGGGAAAAAATCGCAGACCTGTCGCAAGTCAGTGACAAACTTTAAAGCATAATGTTTTATCGTGTGCACCTCGCCTGAACACGATTCGAACTCACAACGTTAGTGGTGATAGCACTGATTGTATATTTATTTATAAATCCAACTACCATACGCACTTTATACACAAGTTTAATTAATTAGACCAAACTATGACGGAAATGCAAAACAGAAATAAAAGCGCTGTTCCTTTACTTGAATGTAACGTGGAATGGTCTCGCATGTTCATTTACATCTATATCTTTTATTACCAATATTCTCTTGTTACTTTTATGCATCTTCTTATTAAGGTCTATTGAGTTATGATATTGTAAATTTTCCTTATCAGTATTCAACTTCTACTAGAATTAGGTATTTGGGTATTAAAGGTTCTTGTGAAGCTTAAATATTGTTAACTATATTTTTACAGGTAGTGCCGAAAATATTAATCCATATAGATTAACTCAGTCCACGGTGGAGACTACACTAGAAATATCAAGGTTGACTAATTTTGAGTTAAATCAAAATGTCTGGGGAAATATATATCCTAACGCTACACACTCTGGAACGAATGAGCACATCGCTTTTGGACACCCCTTAAAACATTACTACAATCTGACGGAGCATCAAGGATACCTGCTGATAATAGTATAGGTGATGCGAGCGGAACAGGGAACCATTCCCCCACTATGTGGCTGCGTTTTCTCATTTTACAAGTGGATTTAGTTTTACACCAGATATAAAACCATTCACTACCTTCAGAAGTATTACAGTCGCATAAACCATTCTCAACTTTCATAATCATAGCAGTCACACAAACCTTACAAAATATCCATAAGTATAGTAGTCACACAGACCCTACAAACTATATTTATATATTGTCATCGTTACAAATTGTACTCATATTTTCGTTTTATCATGGTATTCTATTCAGACAAATGTAGAAAATAAGAGTTCAAGGTGTATTCTTAAACACAAAAAGAAAGTTAGCAAAAAGGCAATAAAACACAAAACAACCGACATACAACGCGTATAGAACAACACACAGACAACAAAACACAAGAGAATCCACATACATGTACAACACATCCAAGACAACAAAGGAAAGGATAACCTACAGCCAACACAAAGACAACAACACAAAAGAAGAATCCACATAGATTATACCGCATACACAAAAACGAAAAAGAAATACCAACCCACATATATATATATAACATCACGGAGAAAACAATGACAAAAAAACAAAAACAAAAAACAACAACACAAACAAACAAATAGACAACAAAAGACAGCTCACTTATATAAAACATCACTGAGAAAACACTGAAGAATTCAACGCAACTATTAGTAAAAACAAGAGACAACGCACATGCAAAAACAAATCAATAGGTAATCCACAATTTAGGTATGTAAAACAAAGAGAACAAAACAAAGGAAACGGAACATGCAATACAACTCGAATACAACAAAACGTTGGGAGAATCGCCATACGAAACTACACAAGATAACAAAACAAAGAACACTAAACATACAATACAAGTGGAATACAACAAAACGTTGGGAGAATCGCCATACGAAACTACACAAGATAACAAAACAAAGAACACTAAACATACAATACAAGTGGAATACAACAGAACGATGGGGGAATCACCATACGAAACTACACAAGATAACAAAACAAAGAACACTAAACATACAATACAAGTGGAATACAACAAAACGTAGGGAGAATCACCATACGAAACTACACAAGATAACAAAACAAAGAACACTAAACATACAATACAAGTGGAATACAACAAAACGTTGGGAGAATTGCCATTCGAAACTACACAAGATAACAAAACAAAGAACACCAAACATACAATACAAGTGGAATACAACAAAACGTTGGGAGAATCGCCATACGAAACTACACAAGATAACAAAACAAAGAACACTAAACATAAAATACAACTCGAATACAACAAAACGTTGGGAGAATCGCCATACGAAACTACACAAGATAACAAAACAAAGAACACTAAACATACAATACAAGTGGAATACAACAAAACGTTGGGAGAATCGCCATACAAAACTACACAAGATAACAAAACAAAGAACACTAAACATACAATACAAGTGGAATACAACAAAACGTAGGGAGAATCGTCATACGAAACTACACAAGATAACAAAACAAAGAACACTAAACATACAATACAAGTGGAATACAACAAAACGTAGGGAGAATCACCATACGAAACTACACAAGATAACAAAACAAAGAACACTAAACATACAATACAAGTGGAATACAACAAAACGATGGGGGAATCACCATACGAAACTACACAAGATAACACAACAAAGAACACTAAACATACAATACAAGTGGAATACAACAAAACGTAGGGAGAATCGTCATACGAAACTACACAAGATAACAAAACAAAGAACACTAAACATACAATACAAGTGGAATACAACAAAACGATGGGGGAATCACCATACGAAACTACACAAGATAACAAAGCAAAGAACACTAAACATACAATACAAGTGGAATGCAACAAAAACGTAGGGAGAATCGCCATACGAAACTACACAATATAACAAAACAAAGAACACTTAACATACAATACAAGTGGAATACAACAAAACGTAGGGAGAATCACCATACGAAACTACACAAGATAACAAAACAAAGAACACTAAACATACAATACAAGTGGAATACAACAGAACGATGGGGGAATCACCATACGAAACTACACAAGATAACAAAACAAAGAACACTAAGCATACAATACAAGTGGAATACAACAAAACGTAGGGAGAATCACCATACGAAACTACACAAGATAACAAAACAAAGAACACTAAACATACAATACAAGTGGAATACAACAAAACGATGGGGGAATCACCCTACGAAACTACACAAGATAACAAAACAAAGAACACTAAACATACAATACAAGTGGAATACAACAGAACGATGGGGGAATCACCATACGAAACTACACAAGATAACAAAACAAAGAACACTAAACATACAATACAAGTGGAATACAACAAAACGATGGGGGAATCACCATACGAAACTACACAAGATAACAAAACAAAGAACACTAAACATACAATACAAGTGGAATACAACAGAACGATGGGGGAATCACCATACGAAACTACACAAGATAACAAAGCAAAGAACACTAAACATACAATACAAGTGGAATGCAACAAAAACGTAGGGAGAATCGCCATACGAAACTACACAATATAACAAAACAAAGAACACTTAACATACAATACAAGTGGAATACAACAAAACGTAGGGAGAATCACCATACGAAACTACACAAGATAACAAAACAAAGAACACTAAACATACAATACAAGTGGAATACAACAGAACGATGGGGGAATCACCATACGAAACTACACAAGATAACAAAACAAAGAACACTAAACATACAATACAAGTGGAATACAACAAAACGTAGGGAGAATCACCATACGAAACTACACAAGATAACAAAACAAAGAACACTAAACATACAATACAAGTGGAATACAACAAAACGTTGGGAGAATTGCCATTCGAAACTACACAAGATAACAAAACAAAGAACACCAAACATACAATACAAGTGGAATACAACAAAACGTAGGGAGAATTGCCATACGAAACTACACAAGATAACAAAGCAAAGAACACTAAACATACAATACAAGTGGAATGCAACAAAAACGTAGGGAGAATCGCCATACGAAACTACACAATATAACAAAACAAAGAACACTTAACATACAATACAAGTGGAATACAACAAAACGTAGGGAGAATCACCATACGAAACTACACAAGATAACAAAACAAAGAACACTAAACATACAATACAAGTGGAATACAACAGAACGATGGGGGAATCACCATACGAAACTACACAAGATAACAAAACAAAGAACACTAAACATACAATACAAGTGGAATACAACAAAACGTAGGGAGAATCACCATACGAAACTACACAAGATAACAAAACAAAGAACACTAAACATACAATACAAGTGGAATACAACAAAACGATGGGGGAATCACCCTACGAAACTACACAAGATAACAAAACAAAGAACACTAAACATACAATACAAGTGGAATACAACAGAACGATGGGGGAATCACCATACGAAACTACACAAGATAACAAAACAAAGAACACTAAACATACAATACAAGTGGAATACAACAAAACGATGGGGGAATCACCATACGAAACTACACAAGATAACAAAACAAAGAACACTAAACATACAATACAAGTGGAATACAACAGAACGATGGGGGAATCACCATACGAAACTACACAAGATAACAAAGCAAAGAACACTAAACATACAATACAAGTGGAATGCAACAAAAACGTAGGGAGAATCGCCATACGAAACTACACAATATAACAAAACAAAGAGCACTTAACATACAATACAAGTGGAATACAACAAAACGTAGGGAGAATCACCATACGAAACTACACAAGATAACAAAACAAAGAACACTAAACATACAATACAAGTGGAATACAACAGAACGATGGGGGAATCACCATACGAAACTACACAAGATAACAAAACAAAGAACACTAAACATACAATACAAGTGGAATACAACAAAACGTAGGGAGAATCACCATACGAAACTACACAAGATAACAAAACAAAGAACACTAAACATACAATACAAGTGGAATACAACAAAACGTTGGGAGAATTGCCATTCGAAACTACACAAGATAACAAAACAAAGAACACCAAACATACAATACAAGTGGAATACAACAAAACGTAGGGAGAATTGCCATACGAAACTACACAAGATAACAAAACAAAGAACACTAAACATACAATACAACTCGAATACAACAAAACGTTGGGAGAATCGCCATACGAAACTACACATGATAACAAAACAAAGAACACTAAACATAAAATACAAGTGGAATACAACAAAACGTTGGGAGAATCGCCATACGAAACTACACAAGATAACAAAACAAAGAACACTAAACATACAATACAAGTGGAATACAACAAAACGATGGGGGAATCACCATACGAAACTACACAAGATAACACAACAAAGAACACTAAACATACAATACAAGTGGAATGCAACAAAAACGTAGGGAGAATCGACATACGAAACTACACAATATAACAAAACAAAGAACACTTAACATACAATACAAGTGGAATACAACAAAACGTAGGGAGAATCACCATACGAAACTACACAAGATAACAAAACAAAGAACACTAAACATACAATACAAGTGGAATACAACAGAACGATGGGGGAATCACCATACGAAACTACACAAGATAACAAAACAAAGAACACTAAACATACAATACAAGTGGAATACAACAAAACGTAGGGAGAATCACCATACGAAACTACACAAGATAACAAAACAAAGAACACTAAACATACAATACAAGTGGAATACAACAAAACGTTGGGAGAATTGCCATTCGAAACTACACAAGATAACAAAACAAAGAACACCAAACATACAATACAAGTGGAATACAACAAAACGTAGGGAGAATTGCCATACGAAACTACACAAGATAACAAAACAAAGAACACTAAACATACAATACAACTCGAATACAACAAAACGTTGGGAGAATCGCCATACGAAACTACACATGATAACAAAACAAAGAACACTAAACATAAAATACAAGTGGAATACAACAAAACGTTGGGAGAATCGCCATACGAAACTACACAAGATAACAAAACAAAGAACACTAAACATACAATACAAGTGGAATACAACAAAACGATGGGGGAATCACCATACGAAACTACACAAGATAACACAACAAAGAACACTAAACATACAATACAAGTGGAATACAACAAAACGTAGGGAGAATCGTCATACGAAACTACACAAGATAACAAAACAAAGAACACTAAACATACAATACAAGTGGAATACAACAAAACGTAGGGAGAATCGTCATACGAAACTACACAAGATAACAAAACAAAGAACACTAAACATACAATACAAGTGGAATACAACAAAACGTAGGGAGAATCGTCATACGAAACTACACAAGATAACAAAGCAAAGAACACTAAACATACAATACAAGTGGAATGCAACAAAAACGTAGGGAGAATCGCCATACGAAACTACACAATATAACAAAACAAAGAACACTTAACATACAATACAAGTGGAATACAACAAAACGTAGGGAGAATCACCATACGAAACTACACAAGATAACAAAACAAAGAACACTAAACATACAATACAAGTGGAATACAACAAAACGTTGGGAGAATTGCAATACGAAACTACACAAGATAACAAACAAAGAACACTAAGCATACAATACAAGTGGAATACAACAAAACGTTGGGAGAATTGCAATACGACACTACACAAGATATCAAAACAAAGAACACTAAGCATACAATACAAGTGGAATACAACAAAACGTTGGGAGAATCGCCATAAGAAACTACCCAAGATAATAAAACAGAACAAAGAGAACGCAACAAAGGACACTGAACATACAATACAAGAAATCGATCAGGAATCGACATACGAAACCCACGATAATAAAACAACAAAGAAAACAAAACGAGGGGCATTGAACATATAATACAACAAAATGATGGGAGGTGGGGGATTGACATACAAACCTACCCAAGATAACAAAACAGCACCGAGAGAACAAAACAAAGAACACTGAACATACAATACAAGTGGAATATAACAAACGATGGGGAATCGACATATGAAACTACACACGATAATAAAACAGAACCAAGAGAACAACACAAAGGACACTGAACTTACAATGCAACTGGAATAAAACAAAACAACGCGGAATCGACATAAGAAACTACCCAAGAAAACCAAACAGAACCGCGGACATCACAACACTTAAAAAATTAATGGATAAAGCACATACAACGCAACACAAATTCAACCCTTATAAAAACAATTATCGGGGGTGAGACAAGAGTTTCAGGAAGTCTATATTCCTGGCGCTCCACGAGTAGAATTGGTCGTATATCTTTTAGTCATCCAGCTACAGAAATCAGACGTTTAAGAAATATAATACATAAAATGATCATTTTGAATCCTTTATAACGAGGCAATGTGTCTGAATACAATAATACATGTTTGTAGACTACTAAATTTGGTTGTTTTGGGTTTTTTATTTTGACCACAATATCATAATTTTGACGACATTCAGTATAATAGAATGGCGAATGGAATGGATTCTTGACATTGACATTCAATGTAATGAAAATAATAATGAGGATTAGACCTTCAATATAATAGAATCGATACTAGAATCAGATATTTAATATTATAGAATAACAAGTTAAAGTGGGCATACAATATTAGTCGAGTATATATTGATAAAATCATTTGAAAACCATGAAATGGAACAGCGATATGAATTGGAAATCTACCCATAATTATTTTTCAGAACTGTTTGATATATTGTGGCGTTTCTTAAATGTACATGTTTTATAAAATATTTATGCATGCACTTCTTATATTTCATAGAATGAATTAAATAGTTATGTCTCTCCATGGTACATTTCTAAAGGAGGCAGTAGCTATGGTGGCCGTTCCTTATAATTCTTTATTGATGTTCGATACACATAAACAATTGGTTTGTGATCATTTATATTCAATCATAGTGGTGGTGGAGTGGTTAACTTGCTCGCCTCGACTGCTATAGGCCATGGGTTCGAGCTCCTTAACAAAAGACTATACAATTGGCATTGGCTGCTTCCCCACTAAGGACGCGGCATTAAAGAGTAGGAACAAATACTGATTTGTCCGGAATCAGGATAATGTGTCCGAGTGGAGCGACATGCTTACCAGTGCCCTGTTGTTTTAATGAGCTGACACTAAAAATCATCGGCGTGTTGGTCTAGTACAAAGTGGACATCATGCCATTGAAATGCAATGTTCTCTTCATGTTATAGTTGAAAATTTGCTCACTTGTCATTCCTAACAATGACTCACTCACTCAACCGGAAAACTGTGAATACCGTAATGACCCTGACTTGGTACAGGCATTTCTAAAGAAATGGTGGGTTGAATCAGATTTTAAAGCGCCAAACCTCCCGCTTTCATTACAAATTATATGTAGAAATGAGGGACGGGATGGGTCAAACTGGTCAACGACGTTTGACGCCACTGAAAAAGTATGCAGAGTTGGGTAGCGACGAAACATTTAGTTTTTTGTAGCAGCTACAATGTGCATAACTCATTTTCGAAATCTACAAAAGAGGTCTTTAGCGTGGAAGGAGTGTGGCACTCTCCAAAGCATCACCCACAATGGTCCACGGTCATGCTTTCTGTATTATAAGCTGACATCTCCGTCGAAAGGGCTCTAGCTATCCACCATCCCGAGACGCGCTGAGCAGCCCTGTGTGTTTGAGCCCAGGTAACCTTCACCAGTGCTGTTATGATGTATAAACGTTAGAGAATACCGAAGGGGCAATCAAAATTAAACAATCCAGAGAAAAAACGAATACGTGTTGGACACCACTATACGCAAGCAAACGCAACTAAGACATGAACTGTCCTCCAAACAACTGGAGGTAAAGACGAACCGAACATTGTTTTATACACACATGATATAGTTTGGAGATACCAAAGGGGTAATCAGAATCCGTAAGACGAAGGACAGAAAACGCAAGGGACAAAAGAAAAGGGACGAACAGCGATCTACAAAACATACACATAAAACTAAAGATCGAGTAACACAAACCCCACTAAAAACCGGGGGTGAACTCAGGTGCTCCGGAAGGGAAAATAGATGATTTTGTCCTTTGCACAAATCGAACTGCATCGGTGGTATAATGGCTAACGGGCTTGCCTCTAGTGCAGTAGATCGTGGATTCAAGCCCCGGTCAGGTTATACCAAAATGTGTCCGAGTTGAGCGACATGTATACTCGCGGACTGTTGTTTCAGTGATAATGCAAAAATAAATTCCAACTAAGGGTGTTAGTCTAGTACAAAGCGGACATCATCGTCTCATCGAAATATAACTTGTTCTTGCCATGATATATCTGAAATATTACTCGCTTAATCCGATTAGTTTACAAATGTCACAGCCGACACAATTTAGAAATTTTTAAAGAAAATTAACTTATATATTAAAATATTATTAGTTAACATAAGTTTTAAATATATGGTTTTATCCATTTTTTTTATTTGTACATATAACCCGATTGTTTTATACACGATGTAGCTAAAATGCTGCTAAAGTTGGCGTTAAACACCAAAAAATCAATCAATCTCTTGGGGTTCACTCACTCAAAACAAATCGTAAAAATGGTATATTTAATCCCTAAATAATATAATCTGTTAAACATAATGTAAATTTGCCGAGGGGATATGAAATATAAACGTAGACATCTAATTTAATGCACACGATGCGTTTCTGCCAAGTCAGAGTTAAGCATAGTTTATGCACGAAACACTATCGATACGTACCGTGTCTTTCGCTGTTGGCGACCAGAAGGAAGGGAAATGTACTTAAGAAGTTAGCAATCGTGCAAACAGATTCGAATGTGGAGTAGATATGTAACTATAACATGTATTAAAATAGGTATAAAGCTGGCATTGATGCGAATCCGAAGACACGGAAAACACTTTGCAAAGGTCGTTATTAGAGCAAAGCGTTGCACATTTTACTGCAGCCCTTAAGCCATTGATTTCAATGGTACTGGTTTCTAGTGGTGTCGCCAACAACGCTACATCATTCCTAATCACTCCATACACAGCTTTATGCGGATCCCTTAGACCTAAAAATAAGGCAAATTTAAGTGAATATCAATACAGGGTAATGGGTATACATTTTTGATATTAGTGTACAAGCTTAGACGTTTTTTTCTCTGTTTTGTTTTTGCAAGGATTACTGGTTTGGTTGTGCTAACAACGTTATATGGCCCCAACTAAAATTAATGCCATAAGGAAATATAAATAAAGGATTATTGGTAAACATAGGCTATGGGCATCAAATGATGATGATATGATTGAGTTTTACACAGGCTTTCCAACTTGTAATTTATTTTTTAATATTTTTTCTGTTATAAATCTGCCTTTATAATAGAGCCGTTTTATTACTTTGAATACATGGAGCATACTAGATATAATTATGTTTCTTTCAGAATGCAGCTACCTTAACTCCAGTAACACCAAGTGCAGTTGTATGTAACACAAGCTCTTGTATTAACCGACTATAACAGTACATTTTTATTAAGCGTGGAACAAACCAAGTGTCTTTAGCAGGGACAAATCTGTCATCTCTTTTCACAAGGTCAATCCATTTTTTCCTGAGAGACGGTTCGTCGGGAAACTAGTGAAAAGACAACCCTTTCATCCAGGGGTGCCATGCTAATCTCTTATCTTTTTAGTTTCGGCTCGATAGCCGACACCACAAGATTTCACCATTGGACGTTGCTACAACAAAGGGCGGTAGCCATCTTAAACTAGAGCCTGTATCGCTCACCTTTCATTCTGCTTTGAGAAAACTTTTTACCTTCCATAGGTGCTTCCTACCAAAGTTCACTTCATTTGGCTACTCGGTTTCAGAGAAGATTTTTTTTAAATAACCCCCCAAAAAAATTGCCTATGGTGGCCATGTTTGTTAGCGGATCGGGACGAAATCAGCATCCTTACAGAGGACCTTCCATAGATGCTTCCTACCAAGTTTCGGTTCATTTGGCCAAGCTGTTTCAGAGAAGATTTTTTAAAATCGGCCATTCAGAAACAAGACTTGCCTGTGGCGGCCATGTTTGTTAATCGATCAGAACCAAATGTGCAATCTTTAGAGAGGACCTTCTATAGATGCTTCCTACCAACTTTCAGTTTATTTGGCTGAGTGTTTTCAGATGAGAAGATTAAAATGTGCAAAGTTAACAGACGACGGACGCCAATTGATGGCAAAAGCTCACATTGCCTAGACACGGGACATAACTCTTCCTCCTACTCCTAACTGTCGTATTGATAATGGTTAAATATTCTAACAGAGCCCCTATACCGTGGTTAAATATTAATCAGTTTCAGCAGTAGTTAAATTTAGCCATAAGTTGAACAACCGGGCCCAGTGTTCTCAATAATATCACAACCGAGGGGGATATTGCTGGAGAAATTAAATTTTCATTCCTGACATTTGCATTAAGATATGTTGTTTTGTTAATTAATCCAAAGATCTGTGAAATTTAGCCAATGATTATCATTTTATTTTAATACAAATAAGACACCCACGCCGCCACTTGATGAATGATGCACATGTTCTACGTCAAATCCGACTTGTGATAATTAATCCTAAATACGTTAATAACAAACAACATTAAAATGATTATTGATCATGAAATGGTTATTTATGTTTTTCAACCGAGCCATATTTTCTATTGATAAACGACATTTATTTGTTTTACACTTACTCAATAGTTTCGTATTCATTGATTGTCCCTCTCAAAGAACGGCACCGTTCGGTCAGAGATGTTGCTGCATGTATCTTCCTCTGTTACATTAATCCTAGTCCTATAATATATGACTCCGCATTGATAAAGTCTAATTTTAACGTTTTCATGCTGATTTTTTCATTTTTATTATATATTTGTTTAATGCGAGGTCATATCGGAAATGTCAAAATGTACGTAGCACTTTCCGATGTCATTTAAAGTCGTGAGCAGATTGACAAGTTAACTCACTGCACATCCCCCGAATCATGTAATTTACACCCCTTAACAATAAAAATGAATAAATAATTAACTTACCTTATCTGTAGAATCGTTAATCCCATTAGAACTGACAATTACTTTTCCAAGGCGAACTCATTCTCCTGCCGCCATAGTTTAAAATCAGTGTTAATTAAATTTACGGATTCTAGAAAAAATATGTCACAAAACGAACGTTTTGTCCATTGTTTAGACTTTTTTAATGTTTGCTAATAAAATGCAGGTAACGAACCCCTGTTTTTGGTAATAAACAGTATTCAAAGTATTATACTATCAATATAAAGTATTTTGTTTGTGGTAAACGAGCTTCAGTCTTCCGTAAAGTATAATAGTGATTCATACAAATTATCCAGATCACGGTAAAATAAAAAGAAATCAGTCAGTTTTGCGTTTTTTTCTAGCTGCATGTATCTTCTCAAGCAAATAATTCACAATACAGTATGCACTGCCTGACGAGTTTGCGGTGAGCGAAGCAATCCTCATTCACCGCTAGTGATTTAAGCAAACTTAACATAACTCCATACTGTTTTTCAAACGGTTCAACTCAAATATTAGAATGTAGTAAGTATCCAATTTCACTGCGTGGAGAGTTAGCGGTGAGCGAAGCAATCCTCATTCACCGCTATAGTGATTTTAACAGTTCACATAAGCAGACTAACTTCGATGATCACACTGTCTTCAAACGTATCAATTCAAATATTAAAATGTAGTAAGTATCCAATTTCACTGAGTGGCGAGTTCGCGGTGAGCGAAGCAATCCTCATTCACCACAAGAAAGTTCTAAAATAGTTCATTGACTTAGAATAACTCTGTTTTTCAATGGAATAATTTCAAAATGAGAATGTAATTATTTACTATATAAGAATATAAATGGATAGCAAAGTAATCACTTTTTTTGTTTAAAATAGATTTAAAAACATTTTTCTATTACTATTTGCTGCAGTTTACGGAGCCACAATTTAGCTAATGTATCAATAGGATGAATTCCATCTTTGTATAAATCTTTGAAATTGTAAGCATATTTTGTTTGAATTCTGTTTTGTGACCGTCCACGTCTAACCTTAGAAACTCGTAATAAATCTAACGAAAAGGGGGGACTTCTGGTTGAATTTATTGAATCAATGTCATCATTTAAATATCCAATCTTACCAAATAAAGCCTCATCATCATCTTTAAAAGAATCTGGTTTACTATGTTTTTGGTATTCATTCCATAATCGAATGGAAAATACAGGGCTTTGTAAAAAAATTACTTCGGTTGAAGCATTAACTTTCAGAACTTCCCTTTTTATATTTTGCAATATGTCAACGACATCTGCAACTGAAACGTCTTCGTCTAAAGACAGATACCTTGTCCTGCGATCAAACTTGGCAAAATCACATGTACCTGTCCAAACTATCAGCAATGGTGAATCCACGCCTCTAACAACATCTAATATTTTCGACAATAGGTGTCTATTTTCACTAGAAGCTCCCTTTTGAAACACTATATCAAACATATCCTGCCCTCGTTCCACGACTCGGTGTCTATTTTCACTAGAAGCTCCCTTTTGAAACACTATATCAAAAATAGCCTGCCCTCATTCCACGACTCTTTGCAAGTAATTACCCTTGCTGTCGGACATTAGAAAAGCCTTTCTGCGGCGATTTTCGTGGTACTTTAAATGAAACTCTGTTTCAAAACGGTCTAATTGCTTACTTAACTTTCCAAAAGACATTTTGGATAAACACGTGGAAATTTCCCGCCAAAATGAGGGCCAAGATAAAAAAAACAATTTCCGAATTTCTTCACAATTCAGAAACGAACTGCATATAACCTTTACGAAATCGTAACTTGTCAGATGAGGCCAAATATTAACAATCGTAAGGTCTAATTTGAAATTAAATGTATGTCTCTGAATAGTATCCTTTAATATTTTTTTTTATATCTATCGATTGATTACTTAGCTTCTCTATTTATTGAAATTTGATTGAGTCTCTTGAAATTGTAAAAAAGGAAAGTACAGAATATGAAACTTGTTTAAGCTGGTTAATTGAACATATACGCGTCAAAGAGAGCAATTCTAAAAAGACCATTATATACTGTCGTTCCATTGACTCCAAGATTGTTTGCACCCTGAAAGACTGTCTTGGTAAAATGGCATATGTAGACGGCAAAATAGACTCTCAGCACATTTTACTTGAAATGTACCATAAAAGTACACATCAAGACTCCAAAGATATAATTATCAATGAATTCAAGAAGTGTGATAGTCACATAAGATGCATAGTTGCCACAGTGGCCCTAGGTATGGGTTTGGACATAAGAGATGTCGACTTAGTCATGCACATTGGATGCCCCAAAACCCTTCTGTCATACTGACAGGAGACCGGTCGTTGTGCCCGAGATGGGAGAGCTGGATATAGTTTAGTACTATACGATAAGTTTACTCTTTCCCTTAAAACAACAGAAAAGGAGGTGGCACAATTAATTCTTAATAAGGATGAGAAGTGCATACGACAAGAAATCTTAAAATTTCTTACAGACGACGAAATCGTTGCTGAAGTAAAGCCATCTGAAAAATGCAATGGATCATGCTATTTACAGTGTCAGTGCAGCATGTGCAATTGCTGTTCTATCTGCAGAAAGAAATGCCTATGTCAAGAAAACCTGAAGTTTGACATCCACGAATGTCTAAAATTGTAATTTGGGCGGCTGTTCACGGTGAATGAGGATTGCTTCGCTCACCGTCAAAATTGTATTTTGTTAAATATGATGTATTTGTTGAGTAGTAACTCTTAGTTTCTGAAGTTATCGCTGTATTCTTCATTGGAACTAATCCACGTTAATTTAACGTTTGTTTCGTTCAAAATTTTTAAAATTTTCTAAACCGCCATATTTGAATATCAACGTCTTCCTGTCAAAAACACTTGAGAATATTTCACTGGAATAATGATGAATGTGATGGATTATAGACTTTAAATTACCATAACTATGTAAGGTAAAGCTACTTTTATAACTTTTTACTCAGAATAGAGTGTTTTTATTTTTTGACATGCTACGTGATTTGACCATCTTCCGATATGACCTCGCATTTAAAAAAAAAAAAATGAAAAAATCAGCATGAAAACGTTAAAATTAGACTTTATAAATGCGAAGTCATATATTATAAGACTAACATTAATCCCATCTTAGAATTAAAACCACATACATGTAATGCAAGTTAAAGGTGTTTTTCGATGTTTTGTTTTTATTAACGTTAACAAATGACCCATAGTTTAGTGGCCTTATCAGTACTTTGATTACAACTGGAAATGTCAAAAATATTTTTTACCTGTGTAAAAAAAAACATTGTATTGCGCGATGTCCAAATAAATAAATGCACTTCGCGCAGTACAATGTTTCACCTTCGATAGATGGCGTTCGTGTACTATCAGTTATACATTCGGAACTCTCCCGGATCGCATCGGAGCTTATCGTTATATTTCCGCCATTACAAGTTGCGATAGACTGGTGGATCATATAAATAGTATGCTTCAGTACTGCTGTGTGCCGGGTTGCACACATTCCGGGGGTCATGTGTTCCCTTCAGACCCAGAACTGAAGAAAAAATGGAGAGTGGCCATCAAGCGGCTTGATGAAAAGTCAAAAAACCTCTGGACACCAGGAAAGTACGATGTCGTTTGTACAGCTCACTTCAGAGAAAGTGACTATAAGGAAACGCTATCAGGTTAGTTGGTAATTTCGTTTACACCGTATTCAGGTTAATTATTATTTTAATAAGAGTGTTTCTTACTTGAATGACACTAAAAATGTCTGATTGTCGTCAATTCTAGCTGATATTTCAGTCTAAATATTTGACTATAACAGGTTGGTGACAACCACTCGTTTTGGGAACTTACCCAAAATGAGAAATACTTTTTCCATTGTCAAAGTTCCTCCGTTTCACATAAAGATGTGTCTTTTAAAGTTAAATGTGTCAACTCCAAATTTTATATTTTTTTTCTGTTTGAAACATATACAAATTTGTCCTGTAAAATAATAATGCCAAAATAAAATATATGTGTGTTTCCTATTAAATGCTGAGAAAAATTAGGGTAGGTATGTAGGGATTTTATTTTATTTTGTTAAAGCATTTCATATAGACTTAATAGGCCAGAGTTTGTGACTTTAACGGTGCTGATTGGGAAATGGCCAAACAAAATTTATGGTCGGGGCCTTAAAATAGGGTAGGTAGGTTAATAGGAAACACAACTATATTTTTATTTTGGCCTAAAACCTAAATACTATAATAAAGTCCAACTGAATGACATGATTTTTTTAAAATGAAATATTGTATTTTTTCTATTGATAACCATGCTTTTGGACAACCAAATATTTAGCTGAGCTTTAATACTGCAATCCAATGCAAATAAATCAAGGTAAAAGATCAAAATTCATTCATATAAAATCAAATCTCAAGTATGTAATGATGCAGTATTTCACTCCTTTGGTAGTTGAAGACTACTGTATCAGAATTTTATCATATGTGCAAGGTGTTTCACACTTCGTAAAAACTTAATTATATTTTTTGGTTAGGCCTACAAAAAATATTGTGTGTTTAGGGTGACATGCTGAAAAAAGTTAGCTAGGTAGAAAGGATTTTTTTTTTCTATTTATTTATTTTTTACATTGAGTTAATGGGAGGCAATCAGTGCTTGTTGTAAAATGGCGAAAAATGTTTGGGTAGGCATACAATTTCAGGTAGTGCCGGATTACCCTAAACAAACTATTATATTTTTAGGCCTTATGAATTTGTGAAAACCTATTATATAGTTACACGTTATTACAATGCATGATACAGGCCCGTAGAAATAATATTTCATTTGACGGGGCCCAAACAAAATTTGGACACTATACTTAACCAAATATAAGAAATATTTGAAGGGGCCCGGCCCCCTTGGACCCCTCTGTTCCTACGGGCCTTTGATATTAAATACAATAGTAAGCCAATTGTTTCATTATTTTGTGAGAAAATTATTTCTTGTCATGATTCTCAATTAAAGAGGGATATTGTTTAAAAAGTAACTGGAATTGTCTTAACAAATTCACCACTTATTTTTGTTACAACATTGAATGATTGAAATCTGATGATTTAAGACAATTATATTTAGAAATAATGAAATTGGTTTGCTATTTGGACAATACAGTCATGACAGCAGATCAGGTCTAGGAAAGTGTTCATGTCTAATAAAAAATTTAAACCCGTGATTTAAAAATGTCCCAATCTGTATTTTCATGACGCAAGCATTACTACAATGTATTGTGAATCAATATTCTACATGTTTTGGGAATGATGCATTCATTATTAATTTTTACAAAAACAAATCAATATTTGGAAGTAAATTATGTTTGGAATGTTATATTTACCTCACCTGCTAAAAAAAATCAATCAACTATTGTACTCGTGTAATAAAACAATTACTGACTTTTGTTATGGTTAATATAAAGATCTGTCAATCCAAGATAAATTATATTTACCGAGGCTCTTGGATTGACAGATCTTTATATTAACAAAAAAAGCCAATAATTGTATATTACAGCCCATACATGATATATTTTCTTTGTCTTACCTACTGTCAAGGTATTTTTGCTTTGTGGTATCTGTTTGTTTTTAAAGAAATCTGGCTAGAGAATTTCATCAGGATTTCTACCATTACTGCTAAATGTGGTCCTTAGCCAACTCAGTCAAACATCAGGATGACCTATTCTTGTATTCGTAAATTAGTCTAGAATCATAAACTGGCATATAACTATTTAAAGCCCGCTCGACTTTGTCGATGAATGCCCCATAGTAATCACTCTCTCCGTCTGTTTGTCTGTCCACATATTAATTGTCACACTGTAACTTGAGAATGCCATAATGGATTCCCATAACATTAAAACTCAGTATTGACATACATTAGGGGAATATGTGTATGGATTTTGACGTTTATCAGATATTATGGACTTCAATCGTCTGTTCATACATATGTAGTATAATACCTCAAAAATGCTTGTGACAGATTTGCTTCAAACTTTGCAAAATTGTTACTAGGGATAGATGTGAACCCCCTTTCGATTTTGAAAATTTTCTCATTTTACCTTCCAACAGCATGTCATTTTAAGTAGTGTTATAGAATTTGTGGGTCAACATTAAACATTTGTCGACTGGTCTTGATGGGAACAGTAAATTTATTACCCTGAGGTACCAATTATTGCCTGAGGAGTAATAAATTTACTGGTCACCTCAAGACCAGTGCACAAATGTTTTATTGTACTGAACCAACAAAAACCAATAAAGTGCGAGTACCCGAATATAAAGTCGATTTTAAGTGTTTTTTTATACTGAAAAACTGTGCAACCAATTTATTCACAAAGTATGAGAAAGTACATGACAATGTTGTTCGGTTTTTCGAAAAGTCTGGGAAAAAATATTGCTTGATTTACCACTGAAATAAATCTAACGCACGCATTTTCTGAACTTGTATACAAAATCATGTATTTATATAAAGTCCGCGAAAAATGATTACAGTACTGTTACCCTGGTCATCAGTTAAAAAAAACTGATGACCGGTGAAATAGAGAAAACAAGGAATTTATGATTCATTGGTTAATATATTACACTAGATTTTCTATTGAAAAAAGATACTGATGTACTCTATTTTTGTAGATGAATACATGTACATTTAAATTAAAAAAAATATATAAATATTTCAGGGACTAGGAAGAGATTGCTCCCAAATGCTGTGCCATCTATATTCACATTTCGCAAGGATACTACACCATCCCGTACAAGCAGATACACCCAAAGGCATGATATAGTTGATAACAGTGTGGTAGATGATGTTCCGATGGAAGTTGTTATAGGGGAAGAGAGTGGAAATGAGTCATCAGATGAAATGGAAGATGGAATTGAGCCTCTGTAGATGGACAAAGGAGAACAGTGCTCACTGTTAGGAACTTTCTGTATTGACAGTTTCATTAATGATCCTAAACGTGTCAAATTTTACACATCATTTGAAAACTACAATCATTTTATGCTGTTTTTTTAATTGTTTAGGTCCCGCTGTACTGGAATTGAATTATCAGTGTCTTTCTCTACATCCAAAGGATCAGCTGTTTTTAACCCTTATAAAGTTACGTCAACCCAATGAAGACATTGAGCTTAGTTTCATGTTCAATATTTCTGAATCTACCGTTTCCAAAATTATTATATGTTGGATTAATTTTTTATATTTTCAGCTGAAGGAGTTGGATTTATGGCCCTCAAGAGACTCTCAATAGATGAGCACATGCCTGAGGACTTTAAACAAAAATTCCCCTCGACTCGTGTCATTTTGGATGCAATGGAGACCCCAATACAAAAACCATCACATGTAGATGCCCAGAGTGTCACCTGGTCTCAATACAAACATAAAAAACACACTGAAGACAATGATTGGTTGTACGCCCAGAGGGACAGTGTCATACATCAGTGATTCATATGGCGAATCAGCCAGTGACAAGCAGTTTATTGAGAAGTCTCCTCTACTTCAACATGAACTCCATGTTTGAGAGGAAGGATAGCATCATGGCTGACAGAGGTATAATGGTCCAGGATCTCTTCGCAGTTCAAGATGTTCTGGTGAACACCCCAACTCTTTTAAAGGGTAAAAGCCAGCTGGAACCAAGTGAAGTGGTTAAGGATAGGAGAGTTGCATCCAAAAGGATACATAGAGAGGGTAATAGGTTTAGCTAAACGCTTCAAAATTCTAAATGAAGACCTTCCTCCTGGAAAACTGGTCTTAGGGTCTCGTATTGTGTTTGTTTGTTTCAGTATTGCCAATTTCAGAAAGTGCTTGAGTTCATTTAAATAATAATTTTAAAATTGACCAATTATACTAAATACCTCCCTCTGAAACCAGAAATGTTATAATAAAAGTAAGGCCTTTGTGAGATATTGCCATTCTATACTGCAAGCCATTCATCTAGTGTAAATAATTTTAAATTTGTCTAAAACCTCTGGACCAACTGAAACCATTTTTAACATTGTTATCATCTATTTTCAAAAATTGTTTTCACTATCCTTGTTCTATTATTTATTCCTCAAATGAGCTTGAGCACTGTCTATTGCAAAACATTATGATGTATGAACTAGGAATTAAGAGACACATATAAAAGTTATTACAACTAATAAACATACTTAGATAACAGTATACTTATTCAATTATTAGGGACCCTGCATCAAAGGATGCAGGTGCCCTATAATTTTCACTTTGTCTGTCCATCTTTCAATAGTTCTTGTGAAAACAAAAAAAGAGAAAGAAAAAAACTAGTTGTAGCCTTTTAAGCCACCTGATGAGTATCCTTGGCAGGGACGAAATAGTTTTTAAAAATTTTAATTAAATATCAACATCTACCTATGCGAAATTTTGAAGTTGATTGGAAAACCTGTCTAGGAGTTATTGCCCTTTTTGTAATTTTTCCAAATTTTGCTTAGTTTCAAAATGGCTGCCAAAATGTGTTAAAATTTCAAAGTGCTCCGACATTAACATAAATTGATATTCAAGGTTTTTTCGACATATGGAATGTGATAGTGACATAGGGGATTTCAAAATGACGGCCATATTCAAGATGGCCTCCAAAACTATGTCCTCAGTCAATATAGATTATCAGGTCTATAAATTCATGTATTGACTTCATTGTTTTGCTGTAATTGTATAGTATTGATCGCCTTTTTACCAACCTTGCACATATGCGATTGATTGGACTGCACTGTATATGTAGTACATCTGCTACCGTACAACACAGAAGCTAACTATGGTCTATAGTACTTCTTAGATGAGGGACAACTTTGGTATGAGAGAGTTAATACAATAGTCATCACCAATTGAGATCACTTGAACAAACAAATCTCTAAAAGTGAACACAACAAAATAGCATTGTTTCTTTTTAGAAACAAATATCTGTCCTTGAATTTGTGTGTAGTACTTACTGTCTTCTCGCAGTACTATATCACCTGAACTGTTTTTATGCAAAAATGGGAAGTTCTTCCCTGGCAGAACTAGTTCATTTCTTCCATTATATGGACATTTTACCTCAAGTGCTATTTTCACCTGCAATGCCATCTGGTGTGGCACATAGATATGGATAATCTGTTCTAATAAATAACCCTGCTTTATGACATTTTAGCTTTTGACGATTCAAATTTTTGAATAGCTTTCTATTCACATTACTATCCATGAAGCACTGGGAGATTAACAAGGTTAGCTGTAGAACACAAACTTTGACAAAACAAATGCCGTAAGTCTCCCATTTCCGCTGGTTAATCCAGTGAGTAGATGAACTCTGGTTTCTTGTTTTTTTCAATATTTTTTCATTCCAATTCATTAACCTATCAAGGTATTAATAATTAACTATTGGTTATCAATACTGGAGTGTTCTCCCTGGCCAATATAGCACTGCAATATTTAGCATTGTGCTTGTTAAAAATTGCCTGTAATTTTTTTTTCTATCTATGCGGAACTAACATTTCCGTCTCTGCAGAAACGATTATAAGTGATGCATTTTCATATAGTGAAAATGTATAAAGATAAAGAAGTCAAGAAAAATGTCAAGGATATTTTTTTTATCAAAGTGTGACGTAAAAATATTTTTGACATTTACGTCACCGAATATGGTACTGCTTTGTCAAATCAAGATCTTTCTCTCAGGTATCCTCCATCAAAACCTTTGATTTTTCAACTCTATATACCACCCTACCGCATGACAAATTAAAAACCCGCTTAAAAGAAACAATTCATAAAGCTTTTAGTCATAGAAACTATGGCTCAAAATTTGTTGTGTTAGGCTACAATTCCACATATTTTTCAAACAAAATTCATAAAGGTAAAACATGCTACTCCGAGGAACAAGTGATCAGTATGCTGGAGTTCCTCATCGAAAACATATTTGTCTCCTTTGGAGGGACACTGTTTCAGCAGGTCGTCGGCATACCAATGGGTATGAATTGTGCCCCTCTTCTAGCCGATTTATTTTTATACTCATATGAGTCGGAGTTTCTTCAAAAGCTTGTAAAAGATAAGAAGATTCATGAGGCTAGAGCCTTTAATTTCACATACAGGTATATTGATGACGTTTTATCTATCAATAATTCTAGATTTGCAGAATTTCTTCCATTGATATATCCTCCAGAGCTGGAAGTTAAAGAGACCACCGATACAGCTTCGTCCGCATCATTTTTGGACTTATACCTCGAATTTGACGACAGTGGTCAACTCAGTACTAAAATTTATGATAAGCGGGACGACTTCAATTTTAAAATCATAAATTTTCCAAATATGTGCAACAATATACCAGCTTCTCCTGCATATGGTGTTTACATCTCGCAATTGATTCGCTATGCAAGGGGCAGTAGCAATTATTCTGATTTCCTGAAACGTCATCTTCATCTGAGAAACAGGCTACTGGACCAGGGCTATAAAAAGATTCGCCTTATTCGATCTCTTAAAAAGTTTATATTCCGATACCAATATCTTGTCGAAATATATTCCGTCTCTGCAGAAAAAATTATAAGCGATGCATTTTCATATAGTGAAAATGTATAAAGATAAAGAGTCAAATATGTCAAGAATTTTTTTTTTTTGTCAATGTGTGACGTAAAAATATTTTTGACATTTACGTCACCGAATATGGTACTGCTTTGACAACTATTTTACCTATTTTTTCCTGTATTTAAATACTGTTACAGTGACAGCCGGAACCTTTGAACCGTAATGAGAGCGGGAGGTTTGGCGCCTTAAAATCTGATTCAACCCACCATTTCTTTAGAAATGCCTGTACCAAGTCAGGGTCATTACGGTTTTCACAGTTTTCCGGTTGTTGACTGATTTTGTCTGTTTATATAATTATGAGTTTTGACTTTCCCTTTGTAAGATTGTTCGGAGTTCGGTAATTTTGTTATTACCTTTATTTACCTATTTTGTTCCTGTATTTAAATACTGTTATAGTGACAGCCGGAACCTTTGAACTGTAATGAGAGCGGGAGGTTTGGCGCTTTAAAATCTGATTCAACCCACCATTTCTTTAGAAATGCCTGTACCAAGTCAGGGTCATTACGGTTTTCACAGTTTTCCGGTTGTTGATTGATTTTGTCTGTTTATATAATTATGAGTTTTTACTTTCCCTTTGTAAGATTGTTCGGAGTTCGGTAATTTTGTTATTACCCTTAATTATCAATCACGTGGTTGATAATTAGAAAATCTGATTTTTTAAGTATACTGACCCGTCATTAATTACGCATCACCTCCGTTTATTTCCTTCAAATCAAAAATTCAAATTACTATATCTGTTAGTTGTGGATGAAATGGCCAGAAATTTTCGCAGAACAATTCTGACATCAAGGAAATCAAATTCTATAAAAATGAAAAAAATCTGAAAAATAATTTTTTAATTCTCAAAAACAAATTGGTTTTACCCCAAAATGAAAAATGTTAACAATTTTAGTAAATTGAAGCCTATAGCATCGGTTCACTGAATGAAGAAAGTAAAGCCATTTGTTTTCAGTTTCTTAGACGCATTTTAGCTAATTACACATAGTGAAAAGCCGATTTTTCAGACTTTTTTCCCTCGAAAATTACAGAATACTCAACTGTGTCTCTATGGAATCATTTTTCTCCTTCAGCGTTGAATTGATTTGAACCTATTGTCTTATATTTTCCATTTATTAAAACAAATTAATTAAAATCATTCAAATAAAAGAAAACCACGACTGCAAAGAGGTGATGCGTATTTAGTGACGTTCAGTATATATCGCTGAACGTTTAGACAAATTACTACAAAAACTGGTATTTGCAGACAAATGTGATTGTGTAGTCTTGAAAAGAACTTGCAGCTTGTGCAGTGTCAATCCAATATTCAGTAAATGGCTTTCTAAGGTAGTTATGGTCAATACTGGCTTGTTGTATGTTTGCTTTTGGATAAATATATCTTGGTGCCATATCCATGAATGTATGTGCACAGAAATTAATAACAGAATTCCTCACTTTATCATTGTACCCTGCCATATTTCTGTACTTTGGAGGTCTTGGGTCCTCTAGAATGCTTTCTAAATGTTTCCTCTCAGATGGTACGTTTTCAGCTTTGACTGGTGATCCTGAATCAAAGTGGAAGTAGATGTGCACATTGGTACAATTCTTGTATAATCTGCAACGAATGTCTGAGAAGGCGAAAGACAAAGGTGTTGTTTTATAGTGCCTTAGTGGCAGCGTCAACAATTGTCAGAGTTAGTGATTAGCTTAGTTTAGTAAGAACCACACATGGTTTGTCAATTAAATATAGTATGTAGTTGCATTAGCACCAATATAACTCACAATCCCACTGATTTATGGATACTTGTATGCCCATGCAGTCATGGTCCATTGACTATAGATTTATTACTAAACTAAAGCAAACTTAGAAAGGGAATTCATTCAAGTAGTAATGAATATTTGCTTTTGATATATTACATACAAACCTAAGCCAAATATTGCATCTGTCTTTATTCTTATCATTATTATATACAGTAAATAAGAAACTTACCATTATAAAAAGCATTTGGCTTATGGAATGTCTGTAGGTTGTCAGTGCAGCATTTTTCCACCTGCACATCACCAGTATTAATAAAATGCAAAATCATTAAAAATACAGCTGCAATATGTTTGCATGTTCCATGTGGACCTTTTCCGGCTGGACATTCGCATTGTAAATTCAGAGGCTGGCCTGTTGCCCTATTGACTCTTATTTTGTAGTTATAGGTCACCTAAAAACATAATTCATCAATCAGAAATCTAAATTCATACATTTTAGACGCAACTTCCCCACATTAAGCATGTGGTGGAAGTTGCATTCACAATAAACTTTCTGATGTTATCCCAATATAGAATGCTTGTAAATCTCAAGCACCACTAAAGGAAAGCAAGGTTGTGACAAGAAATCTACGAATTGGTCTTATATAAATTGTATATAAAGAATAATCTTTTTATTTCCAATTTGGGCCGTTTCCGGCATGTAGCATATAGTTCAAAAGATACATATTTGTTTTTCTAAACTGAATAAATTCACAATAGAGTATGTGTTAAAATAGTCTATAAGATTCGGGTCGATATGGAAAATGCAATGTTATAATCTCTTATTATAAATTTAAGTGCTTTTAAAATATAAAATCATTTCTCTCAGAAGTCAACATCAATTCTAATCACAATCTGATTTTAACTTATGTCTCATTGCTGCACCAACAATACCACTGAAAAATATGTTTTCTGCTTGTTGATGGTAGCTACAGGCTAAAATCATATGCCCCTTGAACATTTCCTTTCCTTTCTCCATAGCCTTGATGTCATTGCATGCCTCTCTATCATTAGCCATTCTGTATAAAAAATATGCCTCAACCTGGTCTAATGTTACTTTTGGTAACAGGATTTTGTGCTCTGGTCTTAGAGGTTTAAATCCTGCTATTGGCCAGTGTGGTGATAATGGGTCTGGAAGAATGACTGGTGTTCCTTTAAAGTCTGAATTTCTGTCGTATGCCTTTAACCTGTAGTTAACAATAGTTAAACTAAGAAGCATGTCAAATCAAAGATGCAATTTATTTGGAACAAATAATTGAAGGGTTGGTTGCCAATGTGGAATAATAATAAATTATTCTTTGAGGATTTCTTCAGGATTTAATTTTGATGCTGTGTTTAAATGTACATGTCATACATAACATGAAGTATTTTGAAGCGTGGTGGCGCTCGTGTACTATCAGTTATTCGTTCAGAACCTTTCCGGAAATGCTCGGACGTCTTCCTAACTTATCATGTTTCAAGATGGCTGATCATTACGTGCTGTGGCCAGTTCCTCAGCTTAAAATCGAGCTGAGTCGTAAAACAGATTTGGTAGAAAGGTATCAACACTATTCTATTGCTTTCTTTGTGAGACAGTTCTATTACTCGTTCTTTAGCATAAATAAAGGTGATCGATCATAAGTTACATAACAACAAACATTCAACAAGCTGAACACTTGCACAGTATTCGGCCTTCATTTACTTTAGGGGTAGCAGATTTGTTTACAAGAGCCAATTAGCGCCATACGCTGTGTTCTTGAGTTAGAGTTAGTTAAGAGTTAGCCTTATAGGACAGGGACCCCTAAAGTAAATGAAGGCCCAGTATTCATTGATTGATTGAAAGTAACTTGGCTGTCAGTTTTATTGGTGGATGAAACCAGAGTATCCGGAGAAAATCTCTGACCTGCCTCTCCACAGGAGCCTCCACATCGGGGATGATATGATTTTCATGACTTTTTCAGTGATATTCATTATTATATATACGATTTTAATAGTTTTTATGTATTTATTTCTACAACATAAAATAAGATCAGCCTTCTGACCAGCACAGTCACACAAAATAGAATTTTAAGGGTGACCAAACGGATATACATTTACCGGTAAAAAGTCTGTCCGCAATCAAATATTTATTTATATATTTCATATGAAGCCGTTTTGCTTCAAAACATTCTCCTGAAATCATGTCTTAACCGATTTTATTAAATGTTTAACATTTAAAATCAGATTTAATAAGAGTTTACTTTAATATTTTCATACAATTTGTTTGAATCTTTGTTTACAAGCATTTCTGATTTAAACAGAAATGTAAATTAAAGTCCCCACCTCAAAATTTCCTATGATGATATAGTAGGATTTCGTGAAAAAAAAATTAAAGTTGTTGAAATCATATTTTAAAGAAAAGTTGGAATATAATTGTAAAAAGACGAACTGGTAAAAATTGCGTTAAGCACCAATGAATAAATGTAAAAAGAAAATATATTTATTTCTGCTTTTAATGCTATGATATCATGAACATCGAGAAAGAAATAAGGGTAATAACAAAATTACCGAACTCCGAACAATCTTACAAAGGGAAAGTCAAAACTCATAAGTACATAAACAGACAAAATCAGTCAACAACCGGAAAACTGTGGAAACCGTAATGACCCTGACTTGGTACAGGTATTTCTAAAGAACTGGTGGGTTGAATCAGATTTTAAAGCGCCAAACCTCCCGCTTTCATTACGGCTCAAAGATTCCGGTTGTCACTATGACAGTATTTATAACAATACTGGAACAAAAATGATTTGACAAGCAAATCATGGTTTTATATGAAATATGTAGACAGACTTAAGACCTATTACAGTACCCATATAGTGTGCCAGAACACGGTTAAATATCGATATATCATAGTGATAAACAACTCTTGTCATATCTCACTGTATGCCACCTCTTAAGCTAATTATATCTCATAATTCCGATGTAGCACAGCAACAACACACAAATAACTCGGGTTATGTAGGTGATAATTGATGAAGGTAAATATTATGGGTTTTTATTTTAAATTATAATGAATGTATAAGTATTTGACAATGTTGTACATAAATCGTTTTTGACTAATTAGCCAATTATAATTAAAGAGAACGAACAGTACACACATTTGAATCTGTAACCAAAACATAAAATGTGAAAAGTAGGTCAACATGAACTCAAAAATAAACAGGATTGTTAATTTTTGGGATTTATTTTTAGTTGAAATATATAGGAAAATCAAAGTCAATTTTTATTTGTTATGTTTAAATTATGAACAAATAAAAACCACTCATATAAACATAATGAGCAAATAAACAATAACAATATAGACAATTCTGAATGTTTTGATGTAAAATTTGTTAAAATCTATGCAGAAATGACTTCATAATAATTTGTTGAAAAAATATGGTTTTGGTTGATTATATAGGGATTTTTTTACGTTGCAATACTTTTGGCCACATACTGTACATGTATTTGTTTACACAACGTACAACAATTATGCATAATAAACAGATCAAAGGTTACCAAAAAATGTATATGACAGATCACACCTTTATAATTGGATTTTGTACCTGTAAATCTATTTGATTATTGACTGAATTTTATGTTGTTATAAATAAAACCGATAAAACGTTAATTACGTGTTTATTGATTTTGATTTTTTCTATAGGTAATTGTCATTTTAATGATATTTGACATTTTGTTGATTGAATAAATTTGATTGGTATTGCATGGTTTTTATGTACTTTATTTACCTTTAAAATCCACCTGTGATGTAAATCTATTGTCAAAACTCTCCATTATTTATAAGGAATGGAGAGTTATTGTTCTCTTTGTACTTTTAAGGTCCCACAAGGGGCAAACAATTTAATACTTTGTACTTTAGATACTATAAACAGATTTTTGTTTGTTACAAGATTAATAATTAATCAAATTAATAAAGTACAATGGGTGGATTTTAAGTTGGAGAATGTCCTCGTATCTCTCCATTTCTTAAAAACAATGGGCCTCGGCTCCATTATCTTTAAGGAATGGAGAGTTACTTGGACATTCTCCTATACGTAATTTCTCTCTTGCCATCCAAGCCAACGATTTCACATCGTGAACACTTTTCAGTTTGACTTGTGTGTGTATATACATGTATAACGGTAATTGACAAAGTTTTACTTAGGAAAGAAGTAAGACAAAAAGGTACAGACTGTGGAATATAAATATAAAAAGATATTAAGGCAGTGTTCATTTTTGGAGTGTGACATATTTTGGTGTGTTTAATTTGGCACTTCGTATGTAGGGACCAAAATAGGCGAAAAGTTCCCGATGTTCTAAATTCAACATCACAATCGAATTCGACTTGGATTTTATTTTTACTCAGAGATCCACTAATAGATGGTGAGGATTTGGGTTATGGTGTTTAACTTGCAACACTATTTCAGTTATATCGTGGAAATCAGTTTTATTGGTGTAGTATTCGGGGAATACTACCGACCTGTTACAAATCAGACAAACGTTATCACATAATGTTGTATCGAGTACATCTCGTCTGAGCGGTGGTTGGGTTATGGTGTTTAACGCCACTTTCAACGATATTTCAGTTATATTGTGGCGGTCAGTTTTATTGGTGGAAGAAACTGGAGAAAACCACCGACCTGTCGCAAGTCACTGACCAACTTCTTTTTACATAATGTTGTATCGAATACACCTCGTCATGAAAGGGGTTTGAACTCACAACTTTAGTGATGATAGGCACTGATTGCATAGGTAGTTGTAAATCCAATTACCATACAACCACGACGTCTGAGCGGAATTCGAACTCACAACGTTAGTGGTGATAGACACTGATTGCATAGGTATTTGTAAATCAAATACGATTACGACAACGAAGGCCTCTTCACTAATAGAAAACACCACAAGAGGTCAAAAGTTCAATCCACGAACCGACATCAACTTCAGACATTGAACAATATGTAGATTTTATGAGGGGTACTACGCGACTTGACACCCTATAGGACAGAAGTGGATCATCGAATAAAACTATATAAAATATACAACAGACATCCGATTATTGATGATAGTGTTCTGTTCAGTCGTATAGTATGACAAATACGATTATAATATCAAATTTAAAACAGGATCGGTAATTAATGGTAAGCATGCTCTCTTTGAGTGCGGTAGAACGTCAAATCAAAGACTATTAAATTTATATCTACTGTTTCTCCTCTAAAACACACAGCAATAAGAAATACCGGTAAAACTTGCTTCAGTAAGCTGGCACTATAAAATGCAACACTAAGTTGGTCTAGTATAATGCGGACATCGTCAGCTTCATTTTATCGAGAGAATAAAAACTTCTCACCAAGATATAGGTGGGGAAAATGCTTGATTGGCTTTACACAATAATCACTCATTCACTCAAATATCTTTATACAGTCCTCCAATATGTGAAGATGAAAATGTAACACTTTCAATGGTTACAATAACATGATTATCATTTTCCAATCGAATTTTATTTACCGTAAATTAGCACACAGTTTTTATTAAGTATTGCAAACTTGATGTAAGAAATAATTCATGGAAGCCCTAGTTAATATGGGTAACATTAATTTCATAAATAATATCTTGAGCGACATGAATTATATCGATTTTGATAGAAAATATCTAACTTAGTTAACCGCATCGGTGGTGTTGTTCGCCGAATGCGGTAGACCATGGGTTCGAGCCCCGATCGGGTCAAACCAAACTATGAAATTGATGTGTGTTGCTTCTCCGATATGCACGCAGCATTAGGGAGAAAAGGCAAATACTGGTTGGCTCGGAATCAGAATAATGTGTCCGAATGGGACGACGCGTTAAAACGGTTTTGATAAATTAATTCCCTAATTTTCGGGAATATTTACCTTATCAATTTACCTGTACCATTTTATTATTCGTATGACGCTCAAAATAGTTCCGCTAGACAACGACATTGTAACATTAATAACGATTTATATTACAGGAAAATTCAGGCAAGAACTTTCACATTCGAGGAAATGGACTCGGTTTGAATTGAAAAAGAGGAAAGTTGATGTAAAAAATGTCAGGTAATACCTGGAGTATTAATATTACATACAAACTTCTGACGAGGGCTTTCAGTGTCAAGGATGTTCTGATGAAACAAGGAAATTAGAATATCGGATATTTATAGACGACAAAATAGATATGGTTGGTGGTAATTTGCAGTTAGTTTACCAGTTTCTATGACTTCTTCGTACTTTGACGGAAAACCAATATATGAAGTGTATCCATGGTTCAACCAACGTGTAGGAACAATTTCAAATTTTACTGTTCACTCACCGGAAATCGGAGGTGATCGTCTTATTGCGCTCTATCTTCCCCCTAGCTATGACGAAAATATCTACAAAAAGTATCCAAAGTTCTTTGTCTTTGATATAAAGCCTAACACTCTACAAATATTTAAAAATTCCTTGGACAACCTTCTAGGTCAATCTGGTACAACAAAGGAGCTCATACTTATCGGCTTTGGTTCTTACCTGTCAGGTGGGCGATCTAATTTACTCACACCATCACCTGGGTATTTACTCAATTGTATCAATGGAACCTTTCTTGACAACTGTGACCATTGTATACCAAGTAATTTGACCTATTACGATCCAAATTTTACCAGGTAACTATTTTAAAAATCATATTCATACATGTACTTGTAAATTGATAGGGGACAGCATCAGAATGACAGATGGGTATCACATGAGCATATATCAGTCACGTGTGAAAGACGATATGTCAACTATGGTATATCTTAGGTAATGTCATATCGTGAACCCGGAACTTCAACCCTGTAATATTCATGGTTACAATACTGACTGTTCAACGCTTCATTGCTGGTTCTAAGGAAACTGATTGGTTTTACACTTTCCTCATATTATTTTAGACAAATTACTCAATATGGTCCACTGTCAGACTTTCCGTACTAAACCATGATACTTCATATCGAGAGGGCACTTCCTATCCACCACCTGGGTACGCGCTGCCCAGCTCTGTGAGTGTGAGCCCTGGAAACCTTCACCGGTACCCACTTGAAAACATATGTCCAGTAAAATACTCAAATATTAGTATATAAAATTGATGAATGTGAACGGACTAGTGAAGGATTAGGGTTATGGCGTTTAACGCCACGTTCAACAATATTTCAGCTATATCGTCACGATCAGTTTTATTGATGGAGGAAACCGGTGAAAACCACCAACCTGTTGCAAGTAATAACTTCATCACATAATGTTGTATCGAGAACACTTTGCCTGAGCGGGATTTGAACTCACAACGTTAGTGATGATAGGCACTGATTGCATAGCTAGTTATAAATCCAACTATCATACGATCACGGCGGCCCCGGGACGGACTAGTGTAAATGAGTTTATTTCGTGAATGTATTTAAGAGAAGTTTGAAGATACCAGAAGCTGTAAATCGAAGGACAGATAATACTCTGGCCAAAAGGACAAACTATGATCTATAAAACACTACACAGAAAACTAAAGACTGAGAAACACGGACCTCACTAAAACAGGAGATGAACTCAGGTGGTCCGGAATGGTAAGCAGTTCCTGTTCCACTAGTGGCACCCGTCGCGTTACTCTTGCTACATACTGGGTAATAAATCATGGAACCACTGGTCATTCGTGACACAGATATTTCGCAACGGTAGACCAGGTCATGGTGGAGAACGTAGAATATAATATATTTGTTTAACCATACGATATTGAAATAAAAATAATAAGCACAGCCTATGTGCTAGTTAATCAGCTGTTGAGTAAATTAGAATGGGTTATTGGGAAATATTCTAAGAATTTAACTATATTGTGAAGTCGTAAGATGGAATTATGAAGAGGTGACCGTGAATGTTTGGATTCCATTAAGCGGTATATTTATTTTTTGTGGCTGTCCCAAGCCAGGACCTGGATTGTCAACGTCATATGTCATGGTATTTTGTTGTGTTCAGAGAGTGAAAATGAGAGGTGGTTGTTCGTTTTGTTTATCTTGGTGGATTTGATGACCATCACTGTTTAAACATTCTTTTCATAATAACAGATTTCTGTTCAATAGATTGATTTAGACAATTTTTTATAGTTTGTTTTATACGTATTTGTACAACGACCGAGTTCTCCAAAGTGGTTCATACCTTTCAAATACTTTTACACGCCTTTCAGGATCTTAATAGACAACTGTGGAAAATCTGTACGCATTGATGGAGATGGAGATAAAGTATTAGACTTTCTATTGAAAACAGTTTTACCGAAGGCCGATGAAATTACACAAAATAGGATGTTACCTGGTCAGAAAAATACAGGAATAATGGGATATTCATTGGGGGGATTATTGACATGTCATGCTGCATGGACACGCCATGCTGACTTTGGTATGGCTGGTTGTCAAAGCCCATCATTATGGTGGCCGTTCAATAACGCCACCTTTTTAGAGTGTGAATTTGATTTCATTAATATAACACTTAAAGATGAAAACCTGAAAAGAAATGGATATATGCAGAAATTGTTGTTGGATGCAGGTAAGAGGATTGCATAATAGGAAGAATCCGTTTGTTTATGGTGTTTAACTAATGCCATTTTCAACAATATTTTAGTTATATCGTGGAGGAAACCTGAGTACCGGGAAAAAATCGCAGACCTGTCGCAAGTCAGTGACAAACTTTAAAGCATAATGTTTTATCGTGTGCACCTCGCCTGAACACGATTCGAACTCACAACGTTAGTGGTGATAGCACTGATTGTATATTTATTTATAAATCCAACTACCATACGCACTTTATACACAAGTTTAATTAATTAGACCAAACTATGACGGAAATGCAAAACAGAAATAAAAGCGCTGTTCCTTTACTTGAATGTAACGTGGAATGGTCTCGCATGTTCATTTACATCTATATCTTTTATTACCAATATTCTCTTGTTACTTTTATGCATCTTCTTATTAAGGTCTATTGAGTTATGATATTGTAAATTTTCCTTATCAGTATTCAACTTCTACTAGAATTAGGTATTTGGGTATTAAAGGTTCTTGTGAAGCTTAAATATTGTTAACTATATTTTTACAGGTAGTGCCGAAAATATTAATCCATATAGATTAACTCAGTCCACGGTGGAGACTACACTAGAAATATCAAGGTTGACTAATTTTGAGTTAAATCAAAATGTCTGGGGAAATATATATCCTAACGCTACACACTCTGGAACGAATGAGCACATCGCTTTTGGACACCCCTTAAAACATTACTACAATCTGACGGAGCATCAAGGATACCTGCTGATAATAGTATAGGTGATGCGAGCGGAACAGGGAACCATTCCCCCACTATGTGGCTGCGTTTTCTCATTTTACAAGTGGATTTAGTTTTACACCAGATATAAAACCATTCACTACCTTCAGAAGTATTACAGTCGCATAAACCATTCTCAACTTTCATAATCATAGCAGTCACACAAACCTTACAAAATATCCATAAGTATAGTAGTCACACAGACCCTACAAACTATATTTATATATTGTCATCGTTACAAATTGTACTCATATTTTCGTTTTATCATGGTATTCTATTCAGACAAATGTAGAAAATAAGAGTTCAAGGTGTATTCTTAAACACAAAAAGAAAGTTAGCAAAAAGGCAATAAAACACAAAACAACCGACATACAACGCGTATAGAACAACACACAGACAACAAAACACAAGAGAATCCACATACATGTACAACACATCCAAGACAACAAAGGAAAGGATAACCTACAGCCAACACAAAGACAACAACACAAAAGAAGAATCCACATAGATTATACCGCATACACAAAAACGAAAAAGAAATACCAACCCACATATATATATATAACATCACGGAGAAAACAATGACAAAAAAACAAAAACAAAAAACAACAACACAAACAAACAAATAGACAACAAAAGACAGCTCACTTATATAAAACATCACTGAGAAAACACTGAAGAATTCAACGCAACTATTAGTAAAAACAAGAGACAACGCACATGCAAAAACAAATCAATAGGTAATCCACAATTTAGGTATGTAAAACAAAGAGAACAAAACAAAGGAAACGGAACATGCAATACAACTCGAATACAACAAAACGTTGGGAGAATCGCCATACGAAACTACACAAGATAACAAAACAAAGAACACTAAACATACAATACAAGTGGAATACAACAAAACGTTGGGAGAATCGCCATACGAAACTACACAAGATAACAAAACAAAGAACACTAAACATACAATACAAGTGGAATACAACAGAACGATGGGGGAATCACCATACGAAACTACACAAGATAACAAAACAAAGAACACTAAACATACAATACAAGTGGAATACAACAAAACGTAGGGAGAATCACCATACGAAACTACACAAGATAACAAAACAAAGAACACTAAACATACAATACAAGTGGAATACAACAAAACGTTGGGAGAATTGCCATTCGAAACTACACAAGATAACAAAACAAAGAACACCAAACATACAATACAAGTGGAATACAACAAAACGTTGGGAGAATCGCCATACGAAACTACACAAGATAACAAAACAAAGAACACTAAACATAAAATACAACTCGAATACAACAAAACGTTGGGAGAATCGCCATACGAAACTACACAAGATAACAAAACAAAGAACACTAAACATACAATACAAGTGGAATACAACAAAACGTTGGGAGAATCGCCATACAAAACTACACAAGATAACAAAACAAAGAACACTAAACATACAATACAAGTGGAATACAACAAAACGTAGGGAGAATCGTCATACGAAACTACACAAGATAACAAAACAAAGAACACTAAACATACAATACAAGTGGAATACAACAAAACGTAGGGAGAATCACCATACGAAACTACACAAGATAACAAAACAAAGAACACTAAACATACAATACAAGTGGAATACAACAAAACGATGGGGGAATCACCATACGAAACTACACAAGATAACACAACAAAGAACACTAAACATACAATACAAGTGGAATACAACAAAACGTAGGGAGAATCGTCATACGAAACTACACAAGATAACAAAACAAAGAACACTAAACATACAATACAAGTGGAATACAACAAAACGATGGGGGAATCACCATACGAAACTACACAAGATAACAAAGCAAAGAACACTAAACATACAATACAAGTGGAATGCAACAAAAACGTAGGGAGAATCGCCATACGAAACTACACAATATAACAAAACAAAGAACACTTAACATACAATACAAGTGGAATACAACAAAACGTAGGGAGAATCACCATACGAAACTACACAAGATAACAAAACAAAGAACACTAAACATACAATACAAGTGGAATACAACAGAACGATGGGGGAATCACCATACGAAACTACACAAGATAACAAAACAAAGAACACTAAGCATACAATACAAGTGGAATACAACAAAACGTAGGGAGAATCACCATACGAAACTACACAAGATAACAAAACAAAGAACACTAAACATACAATACAAGTGGAATACAACAAAACGATGGGGGAATCACCCTACGAAACTACACAAGATAACAAAACAAAGAACACTAAACATACAATACAAGTGGAATACAACAGAACGATGGGGGAATCACCATACGAAACTACACAAGATAACAAAACAAAGAACACTAAACATACAATACAAGTGGAATACAACAAAACGATGGGGGAATCACCATACGAAACTACACAAGATAACAAAACAAAGAACACTAAACATACAATACAAGTGGAATACAACAGAACGATGGGGGAATCACCATACGAAACTACACAAGATAACAAAGCAAAGAACACTAAACATACAATACAAGTGGAATGCAACAAAAACGTAGGGAGAATCGCCATACGAAACTACACAATATAACAAAACAAAGAACACTTAACATACAATACAAGTGGAATACAACAAAACGTAGGGAGAATCACCATACGAAACTACACAAGATAACAAAACAAAGAACACTAAACATACAATACAAGTGGAATACAACAGAACGATGGGGGAATCACCATACGAAACTACACAAGATAACAAAACAAAGAACACTAAACATACAATACAAGTGGAATACAACAAAACGTAGGGAGAATCACCATACGAAACTACACAAGATAACAAAACAAAGAACACTAAACATACAATACAAGTGGAATACAACAAAACGTTGGGAGAATTGCCATTCGAAACTACACAAGATAACAAAACAAAGAACACCAAACATACAATACAAGTGGAATACAACAAAACGTAGGGAGAATTGCCATACGAAACTACACAAGATAACAAAGCAAAGAACACTAAACATACAATACAAGTGGAATGCAACAAAAACGTAGGGAGAATCGCCATACGAAACTACACAATATAACAAAACAAAGAACACTTAACATACAATACAAGTGGAATACAACAAAACGTAGGGAGAATCACCATACGAAACTACACAAGATAACAAAACAAAGAACACTAAACATACAATACAAGTGGAATACAACAGAACGATGGGGGAATCACCATACGAAACTACACAAGATAACAAAACAAAGAACACTAAACATACAATACAAGTGGAATACAACAAAACGTAGGGAGAATCACCATACGAAACTACACAAGATAACAAAACAAAGAACACTAAACATACAATACAAGTGGAATACAACAAAACGATGGGGGAATCACCCTACGAAACTACACAAGATAACAAAACAAAGAACACTAAACATACAATACAAGTGGAATACAACAGAACGATGGGGGAATCACCATACGAAACTACACAAGATAACAAAACAAAGAACACTAAACATACAATACAAGTGGAATACAACAAAACGATGGGGGAATCACCATACGAAACTACACAAGATAACAAAACAAAGAACACTAAACATACAATACAAGTGGAATACAACAGAACGATGGGGGAATCACCATACGAAACTACACAAGATAACAAAGCAAAGAACACTAAACATACAATACAAGTGGAATGCAACAAAAACGTAGGGAGAATCGCCATACGAAACTACACAATATAACAAAACAAAGAGCACTTAACATACAATACAAGTGGAATACAACAAAACGTAGGGAGAATCACCATACGAAACTACACAAGATAACAAAACAAAGAACACTAAACATACAATACAAGTGGAATACAACAGAACGATGGGGGAATCACCATACGAAACTACACAAGATAACAAAACAAAGAACACTAAACATACAATACAAGTGGAATACAACAAAACGTAGGGAGAATCACCATACGAAACTACACAAGATAACAAAACAAAGAACACTAAACATACAATACAAGTGGAATACAACAAAACGTTGGGAGAATTGCCATTCGAAACTACACAAGATAACAAAACAAAGAACACCAAACATACAATACAAGTGGAATACAACAAAACGTAGGGAGAATTGCCATACGAAACTACACAAGATAACAAAACAAAGAACACTAAACATACAATACAACTCGAATACAACAAAACGTTGGGAGAATCGCCATACGAAACTACACATGATAACAAAACAAAGAACACTAAACATAAAATACAAGTGGAATACAACAAAACGTTGGGAGAATCGCCATACGAAACTACACAAGATAACAAAACAAAGAACACTAAACATACAATACAAGTGGAATACAACAAAACGATGGGGGAATCACCATACGAAACTACACAAGATAACACAACAAAGAACACTAAACATACAATACAAGTGGAATGCAACAAAAACGTAGGGAGAATCGACATACGAAACTACACAATATAACAAAACAAAGAACACTTAACATACAATACAAGTGGAATACAACAAAACGTAGGGAGAATCACCATACGAAACTACACAAGATAACAAAACAAAGAACACTAAACATACAATACAAGTGGAATACAACAGAACGATGGGGGAATCACCATACGAAACTACACAAGATAACAAAACAAAGAACACTAAACATACAATACAAGTGGAATACAACAAAACGTAGGGAGAATCACCATACGAAACTACACAAGATAACAAAACAAAGAACACTAAACATACAATACAAGTGGAATACAACAAAACGTTGGGAGAATTGCCATTCGAAACTACACAAGATAACAAAACAAAGAACACCAAACATACAATACAAGTGGAATACAACAAAACGTAGGGAGAATTGCCATACGAAACTACACAAGATAACAAAACAAAGAACACTAAACATACAATACAACTCGAATACAACAAAACGTTGGGAGAATCGCCATACGAAACTACACATGATAACAAAACAAAGAACACTAAACATAAAATACAAGTGGAATACAACAAAACGTTGGGAGAATCGCCATACGAAACTACACAAGATAACAAAACAAAGAACACTAAACATACAATACAAGTGGAATACAACAAAACGATGGGGGAATCACCATACGAAACTACACAAGATAACACAACAAAGAACACTAAACATACAATACAAGTGGAATACAACAAAACGTAGGGAGAATCGTCATACGAAACTACACAAGATAACAAAACAAAGAACACTAAACATACAATACAAGTGGAATACAACAAAACGTAGGGAGAATCGTCATACGAAACTACACAAGATAACAAAACAAAGAACACTAAACATACAATACAAGTGGAATACAACAAAACGTAGGGAGAATCGTCATACGAAACTACACAAGATAACAAAGCAAAGAACACTAAACATACAATACAAGTGGAATGCAACAAAAACGTAGGGAGAATCGCCATACGAAACTACACAATATAACAAAACAAAGAACACTTAACATACAATACAAGTGGAATACAACAAAACGTAGGGAGAATCACCATACGAAACTACACAAGATAACAAAACAAAGAACACTAAACATACAATACAAGTGGAATACAACAAAACGTTGGGAGAATTGCAATACGAAACTACACAAGATAACAAACAAAGAACACTAAGCATACAATACAAGTGGAATACAACAAAACGTTGGGAGAATTGCAATACGACACTACACAAGATATCAAAACAAAGAACACTAAGCATACAATACAAGTGGAATACAACAAAACGTTGGGAGAATCGCCATAAGAAACTACCCAAGATAATAAAACAGAACAAAGAGAACGCAACAAAGGACACTGAACATACAATACAAGAAATCGATCAGGAATCGACATACGAAACCCACGATAATAAAACAACAAAGAAAACAAAACGAGGGGCATTGAACATATAATACAACAAAATGATGGGAGGTGGGGGATTGACATACAAACCTACCCAAGATAACAAAACAGCACCGAGAGAACAAAACAAAGAACACTGAACATACAATACAAGTGGAATATAACAAACGATGGGGAATCGACATATGAAACTACACACGATAATAAAACAGAACCAAGAGAACAACACAAAGGACACTGAACTTACAATGCAACTGGAATAAAACAAAACAACGCGGAATCGACATAAGAAACTACCCAAGAAAACCAAACAGAACCGCGGACATCACAACACTTAAAAAATTAATGGATAAAGCACATACAACGCAACACAAATTCAACCCTTATAAAAACAATTATCGGGGGTGAGACAAGAGTTTCAGGAAGTCTATATTCCTGGCGCTCCACGAGTAGAATTGGTCGTATATCTTTTAGTCATCCAGCTACAGAAATCAGACGTTTAAGAAATATAATACATAAAATGATCATTTTGAATCCTTTATAACGAGGCAATGTGTCTGAATACAATAATACATGTTTGTAGACTACTAAATTTGGTTGTTTTGGGTTTTTTATTTTGACCACAATATCATAATTTTGACGACATTCAGTATAATAGAATGGCGAATGGAATGGATTCTTGACATTGACATTCAATGTAATGAAAATAATAATGAGGATTAGACCTTCAATATAATAGAATCGATACTAGAATCAGATATTTAATATTATAGAATAACAAGTTAAAGTGGGCATACAATATTAGTCGAGTATATATTGATAAAATCATTTGAAAACCATGAAATGGAACAGCGATATGAATTGGAAATCTACCCATAATTATTTTTCAGAACTGTTTGATATATTGTGGCGTTTCTTAAATGTACATGTTTTATAAAATATTTATGCATGCACTTCTTATATTTCATAGAATGAATTAAATAGTTATGTCTCTCCATGGTACATTTCTAAAGGAGGCAGTAGCTATGGTGGCCGTTCCTTATAATTCTTTATTGATGTTCGATACACATAAACAATTGGTTTGTGATCATTTATATTCAATCATAGTGGTGGTGGAGTGGTTAACTTGCTCGCCTCGACTGCTATAGGCCATGGGTTCGAGCTCCTTAACAAAAGACTATACAATTGGCATTGGCTGCTTCCCCACTAAGGACGCGGCATTAAAGAGTAGGAACAAATACTGATTTGTCCGGAATCAGGATAATGTGTCCGAGTGGAGCGACATGCTTACCAGTGCCCTGTTGTTTTAATGAGCTGACACTAAAAATCATCGGCGTGTTGGTCTAGTACAAAGTGGACATCATGCCATTGAAATGCAATGTTCTCTTCATGTTATAGTTGAAAATTTGCTCACTTGTCATTCCTAACAATGACTCACTCACTCAACCGGAAAACTGTGAATACCGTAATGACCCTGACTTGGTACAGGCATTTCTAAAGAAATGGTGGGTTGAATCAGATTTTAAAGCGCCAAACCTCCCGCTTTCATTACAAATTATATGTAGAAATGAGGGACGGGATGGGTCAAACTGGTCAACGACGTTTGACGCCACTGAAAAAGTATGCAGAGTTGGGTAGCGACGAAACATTTAGTTTTTTGTAGCAGCTACAATGTGCATAACTCATTTTCGAAATCTACAAAAGAGGTCTTTAGCGTGGAAGGAGTGTGGCACTCTCCAAAGCATCACCCACAATGGTCCACGGTCATGCTTTCTGTATTATAAGCTGACATCTCCGTCGAAAGGGCTCTAGCTATCCACCATCCCGAGACGCGCTGAGCAGCCCTGTGTGTTTGAGCCCAGGTAACCTTCACCAGTGCTGTTATGATGTATAAACGTTAGAGAATACCGAAGGGGCAATCAAAATTAAACAATCCAGAGAAAAAACGAATACGTGTTGGACACCACTATACGCAAGCAAACGCAACTAAGACATGAACTGTCCTCCAAACAACTGGAGGTAAAGACGAACCGAACATTGTTTTATACACACATGATATAGTTTGGAGATACCAAAGGGGTAATCAGAATCCGTAAGACGAAGGACAGAAAACGCAAGGGACAAAAGAAAAGGGACGAACAGCGATCTACAAAACATACACATAAAACTAAAGATCGAGTAACACAAACCCCACTAAAAACCGGGGGTGAACTCAGGTGCTCCGGAAGGGAAAATAGATGATTTTGTCCTTTGCACAAATCGAACTGCATCGGTGGTATAATGGCTAACGGGCTTGCCTCTAGTGCAGTAGATCGTGGATTCAAGCCCCGGTCAGGTTATACCAAAATGTGTCCGAGTTGAGCGACATGTATACTCGCGGACTGTTGTTTCAGTGATAATGCAAAAATAAATTCCAACTAAGGGTGTTAGTCTAGTACAAAGCGGACATCATCGTCTCATCGAAATATAACTTGTTCTTGCCATGATATATCTGAAATATTACTCGCTTAATCCGATTAGTTTACAAATGTCACAGCCGACACAATTTAGAAATTTTTAAAGAAAATTAACTTATATATTAAAATATTATTAGTTAACATAAGTTTTAAATATATGGTTTTATCCATTTTTTTTATTTGTACATATAACCCGATTGTTTTATACACGATGTAGCTAAAATGCTGCTAAAGTTGGCGTTAAACACCAAAAAATCAATCAATCTCTTGGGGTTCACTCACTCAAAACAAATCGTAAAAATGGTATATTTAATCCCTAAATAATATAATCTGTTAAACATAATGTAAATTTGCCGAGGGGATATGAAATATAAACGTAGACATCTAATTTAATGCACACGATGCGTTTCTGCCAAGTCAGAGTTAAGCATAGTTTATGCACGAAACACTATCGATACGTACCGTGTCTTTCGCTGTTGGCGACCAGAAGGAAGGGAAATGTACTTAAGAAGTTAGCAATCGTGCAAACAGATTCGAATGTGGAGTAGATATGTAACTATAACATGTATTAAAATAGGTATAAAGCTGGCATTGATGCGAATCCGAAGACACGGAAAACACTTTGCAAAGGTCGTTATTAGAGCAAAGCGTTGCACATTTTACTGCAGCCCTTAAGCCATTGATTTCAATGGTACTGGTTTCTAGTGGTGTCGCCAACAACGCTACATCATTCCTAATCACTCCATACACAGCTTTATGCGGATCCCTTAGACCTAAAAATAAGGCAAATTTAAGTGAATATCAATACAGGGTAATGGGTATACATTTTTGATATTAGTGTACAAGCTTAGACGTTTTTTTCTCTGTTTTGTTTTTGCAAGGATTACTGGTTTGGTTGTGCTAACAACGTTATATGGCCCCAACTAAAATTAATGCCATAAGGAAATATAAATAAAGGATTATTGGTAAACATAGGCTATGGGCATCAAATGATGATGATATGATTGAGTTTTACACAGGCTTTCCAACTTGTAATTTATTTTTTAATATTTTTTCTGTTATAAATCTGCCTTTATAATAGAGCCGTTTTATTACTTTGAATACATGGAGCATACTAGATATAATTATGTTTCTTTCAGAATGCAGCTACCTTAACTCCAGTAACACCAAGTGCAGTTGTATGTAACACAAGCTCTTGTATTAACCGACTATAACAGTACATTTTTATTAAGCGTGGAACAAACCAAGTGTCTTTAGCAGGGACAAATCTGTCATCTCTTTTCACAAGGTCAATCCATTTTTTCCTGAGAGACGGTTCGTCGGGAAACTAGTGAAAAGACAACCCTTTCATCCAGGGGTGCCATGCTAATCTCTTATCTTTTTAGTTTCGGCTCGATAGCCGACACCACAAGATTTCACCATTGGACGTTGCTACAACAAAGGGCGGTAGCCATCTTAAACTAGAGCCTGTATCGCTCACCTTTCATTCTGCTTTGAGAAAACTTTTTACCTTCCATAGGTGCTTCCTACCAAAGTTCACTTCATTTGGCTACTCGGTTTCAGAGAAGATTTTTTTTAAATAACCCCCCAAAAAAATTGCCTATGGTGGCCATGTTTGTTAGCGGATCGGGACGAAATCAGCATCCTTACAGAGGACCTTCCATAGATGCTTCCTACCAAGTTTCGGTTCATTTGGCCAAGCTGTTTCAGAGAAGATTTTTTAAAATCGGCCATTCAGAAACAAGACTTGCCTGTGGCGGCCATGTTTGTTAATCGATCAGAACCAAATGTGCAATCTTTAGAGAGGACCTTCTATAGATGCTTCCTACCAACTTTCAGTTTATTTGGCTGAGTGTTTTCAGATGAGAAGATTAAAATGTGCAAAGTTAACAGACGACGGACGCCAATTGATGGCAAAAGCTCACATTGCCTAGACACGGGACATAACTCTTCCTCCTACTCCTAACTGTCGTATTGATAATGGTTAAATATTCTAACAGAGCCCCTATACCGTGGTTAAATATTAATCAGTTTCAGCAGTAGTTAAATTTAGCCATAAGTTGAACAACCGGGCCCAGTGTTCTCAATAATATCACAACCGAGGGGGATATTGCTGGAGAAATTAAATTTTCATTCCTGACATTTGCATTAAGATATGTTGTTTTGTTAATTAATCCAAAGATCTGTGAAATTTAGCCAATGATTATCATTTTATTTTAATACAAATAAGACACCCACGCCGCCACTTGATGAATGATGCACATGTTCTACGTCAAATCCGACTTGTGATAATTAATCCTAAATACGTTAATAACAAACAACATTAAAATGATTATTGATCATGAAATGGTTATTTATGTTTTTCAACCGAGCCATATTTTCTATTGATAAACGACATTTATTTGTTTTACACTTACTCAATAGTTTCGTATTCATTGATTGTCCCTCTCAAAGAACGGCACCGTTCGGTCAGAGATGTTGCTGCATGTATCTTCCTCTGTTACATTAATCCTAGTCCTATAATATATGACTCCGCATTGATAAAGTCTAATTTTAACGTTTTCATGCTGATTTTTTCATTTTTATTATATATTTGTTTAATGCGAGGTCATATCGGAAATGTCAAAATGTACGTAGCACTTTCCGATGTCATTTAAAGTCGTGAGCAGATTGACAAGTTAACTCACTGCACATCCCCCGAATCATGTAATTTACACCCCTTAACAATAAAAATGAATAAATAATTAACTTACCTTATCTGTAGAATCGTTAATCCCATTAGAACTGACAATTACTTTTCCAAGGCGAACTCATTCTCCTGCCGCCATAGTTTAAAATCAGTGTTAATTAAATTTACGGATTCTAGAAAAAATATGTCACAAAACGAACGTTTTGTCCATTGTTTAGACTTTTTTAATGTTTGCTAATAAAATGCAGGTAACGAACCCCTGTTTTTGGTAATAAACAGTATTCAAAGTATTATACTATCAATATAAAGTATTTTGTTTGTGGTAAACGAGCTTCAGTCTTCCGTAAAGTATAATAGTGATTCATACAAATTATCCAGATCACGGTAAAATAAAAAGAAATCAGTCAGTTTTGCGTTTTTTTCTAGCTGCATGTATCTTCTCAAGCAAATAATTCACAATACAGTATGCACTGCCTGACGAGTTTGCGGTGAGCGAAGCAATCCTCATTCACCGCTAGTGATTTAAGCAAACTTAACATAACTCCATACTGTTTTTCAAACGGTTCAACTCAAATATTAGAATGTAGTAAGTATCCAATTTCACTGCGTGGAGAGTTAGCGGTGAGCGAAGCAATCCTCATTCACCGCTATAGTGATTTTAACAGTTCACATAAGCAGACTAACTTCGATGATCACACTGTCTTCAAACGTATCAATTCAAATATTAAAATGTAGTAAGTATCCAATTTCACTGAGTGGCGAGTTCGCGGTGAGCGAAGCAATCCTCATTCACCACAAGAAAGTTCTAAAATAGTTCATTGACTTAGAATAACTCTGTTTTTCAATGGAATAATTTCAAAATGAGAATGTAATTATTTACTATATAAGAATATAAATGGATAGCAAAGTAATCACTTTTTTTGTTTAAAATAGATTTAAAAACATTTTTCTATTACTATTTGCTGCAGTTTACGGAGCCACAATTTAGCTAATGTATCAATAGGATGAATTCCATCTTTGTATAAATCTTTGAAATTGTAAGCATATTTTGTTTGAATTCTGTTTTGTGACCGTCCACGTCTAACCTTAGAAACTCGTAATAAATCTAACGAAAAGGGGGGACTTCTGGTTGAATTTATTGAATCAATGTCATCATTTAAATATCCAATCTTACCAAATAAAGCCTCATCATCATCTTTAAAAGAATCTGGTTTACTATGTTTTTGGTATTCATTCCATAATCGAATGGAAAATACAGGGCTTTGTAAAAAAATTACTTCGGTTGAAGCATTAACTTTCAGAACTTCCCTTTTTATATTTTGCAATATGTCAACGACATCTGCAACTGAAACGTCTTCGTCTAAAGACAGATACCTTGTCCTGCGATCAAACTTGGCAAAATCACATGTACCTGTCCAAACTATCAGCAATGGTGAATCCACGCCTCTAACAACATCTAATATTTTCGACAATAGGTGTCTATTTTCACTAGAAGCTCCCTTTTGAAACACTATATCAAACATATCCTGCCCTCGTTCCACGACTCGGTGTCTATTTTCACTAGAAGCTCCCTTTTGAAACACTATATCAAAAATAGCCTGCCCTCATTCCACGACTCTTTGCAAGTAATTACCCTTGCTGTCGGACATTAGAAAAGCCTTTCTGCGGCGATTTTCGTGGTACTTTAAATGAAACTCTGTTTCAAAACGGTCTAATTGCTTACTTAACTTTCCAAAAGACATTTTGGATAAACACGTGGAAATTTCCCGCCAAAATGAGGGCCAAGATAAAAAAAACAATTTCCGAATTTCTTCACAATTCAGAAACGAACTGCATATAACCTTTACGAAATCGTAACTTGTCAGATGAGGCCAAATATTAACAATCGTAAGGTCTAATTTGAAATTAAATGTATGTCTCTGAATAGTATCCTTTAATATTTTTTTTTATATCTATCGATTGATTACTTAGCTTCTCTATTTATTGAAATTTGATTGAGTCTCTTGAAATTGTAAAAAAGGAAAGTACAGAATATGAAACTTGTTTAAGCTGGTTAATTGAACATATACGCGTCAAAGAGAGCAATTCTAAAAAGACCATTATATACTGTCGTTCCATTGACTCCAAGATTGTTTGCACCCTGAAAGACTGTCTTGGTAAAATGGCATATGTAGACGGCAAAATAGACTCTCAGCACATTTTACTTGAAATGTACCATAAAAGTACACATCAAGACTCCAAAGATATAATTATCAATGAATTCAAGAAGTGTGATAGTCACATAAGATGCATAGTTGCCACAGTGGCCCTAGGTATGGGTTTGGACATAAGAGATGTCGACTTAGTCATGCACATTGGATGCCCCAAAACCCTTCTGTCATACTGACAGGAGACCGGTCGTTGTGCCCGAGATGGGAGAGCTGGATATAGTTTAGTACTATACGATAAGTTTACTCTTTCCCTTAAAACAACAGAAAAGGAGGTGGCACAATTAATTCTTAATAAGGATGAGAAGTGCATACGACAAGAAATCTTAAAATTTCTTACAGACGACGAAATCGTTGCTGAAGTAAAGCCATCTGAAAAATGCAATGGATCATGCTATTTACAGTGTCAGTGCAGCATGTGCAATTGCTGTTCTATCTGCAGAAAGAAATGCCTATGTCAAGAAAACCTGAAGTTTGACATCCACGAATGTCTAAAATTGTAATTTGGGCGGCTGTTCACGGTGAATGAGGATTGCTTCGCTCACCGTCAAAATTGTATTTTGTTAAATATGATGTATTTGTTGAGTAGTAACTCTTAGTTTCTGAAGTTATCGCTGTATTCTTCATTGGAACTAATCCACGTTAATTTAACGTTTGTTTCGTTCAAAATTTTTAAAATTTTCTAAACCGCCATATTTGAATATCAACGTCTTCCTGTCAAAAACACTTGAGAATATTTCACTGGAATAATGATGAATGTGATGGATTATAGACTTTAAATTACCATAACTATGTAAGGTAAAGCTACTTTTATAACTTTTTACTCAGAATAGAGTGTTTTTATTTTTTGACATGCTACGTGATTTGACCATCTTCCGATATGACCTCGCATTTAAAAAAAAAAAAATGAAAAAATCAGCATGAAAACGTTAAAATTAGACTTTATAAATGCGAAGTCATATATTATAAGACTAACATTAATCCCATCTTAGAATTAAAACCACATACATGTAATGCAAGTTAAAGGTGTTTTTCGATGTTTTGTTTTTATTAACGTTAACAAATGACCCATAGTTTAGTGGCCTTATCAGTACTTTGATTACAACTGGAAATGTCAAAAATATTTTTTACCTGTGTAAAAAAAAACATTGTATTGCGCGATGTCCAAATAAATAAATGCACTTCGCGCAGTACAATGTTTCACCTTCGATAGATGGCGTTCGTGTACTATCAGTTATACATTCGGAACTCTCCCGGATCGCATCGGAGCTTATCGTTATATTTCCGCCATTACAAGTTGCGATAGACTGGTGGATCATATAAATAGTATGCTTCAGTACTGCTGTGTGCCGGGTTGCACACATTCCGGGGGTCATGTGTTCCCTTCAGACCCAGAACTGAAGAAAAAATGGAGAGTGGCCATCAAGCGGCTTGATGAAAAGTCAAAAAACCTCTGGACACCAGGAAAGTACGATGTCGTTTGTACAGCTCACTTCAGAGAAAGTGACTATAAGGAAACGCTATCAGGTTAGTTGGTAATTTCGTTTACACCGTATTCAGGTTAATTATTATTTTAATAAGAGTGTTTCTTACTTGAATGACACTAAAAATGTCTGATTGTCGTCAATTCTAGCTGATATTTCAGTCTAAATATTTGACTATAACAGGTTGGTGACAACCACTCGTTTTGGGAACTTACCCAAAATGAGAAATACTTTTTCCATTGTCAAAGTTCCTCCGTTTCACATAAAGATGTGTCTTTTAAAGTTAAATGTGTCAACTCCAAATTTTATATTTTTTTTCTGTTTGAAACATATACAAATTTGTCCTGTAAAATAATAATGCCAAAATAAAATATATGTGTGTTTCCTATTAAATGCTGAGAAAAATTAGGGTAGGTATGTAGGGATTTTATTTTATTTTGTTAAAGCATTTCATATAGACTTAATAGGCCAGAGTTTGTGACTTTAACGGTGCTGATTGGGAAATGGCCAAACAAAATTTATGGTCGGGGCCTTAAAATAGGGTAGGTAGGTTAATAGGAAACACAACTATATTTTTATTTTGGCCTAAAACCTAAATACTATAATAAAGTCCAACTGAATGACATGATTTTTTTAAAATGAAATATTGTATTTTTTCTATTGATAACCATGCTTTTGGACAACCAAATATTTAGCTGAGCTTTAATACTGCAATCCAATGCAAATAAATCAAGGTAAAAGATCAAAATTCATTCATATAAAATCAAATCTCAAGTATGTAATGATGCAGTATTTCACTCCTTTGGTAGTTGAAGACTACTGTATCAGAATTTTATCATATGTGCAAGGTGTTTCACACTTCGTAAAAACTTAATTATATTTTTTGGTTAGGCCTACAAAAAATATTGTGTGTTTAGGGTGACATGCTGAAAAAAGTTAGCTAGGTAGAAAGGAATTTTTTTTTCTATTTATTTATTTTTTACATTGAGTTAATGGGAGGCAATCAGTGCTTGTTGTAAAATGGCGAAAAATGTTTGGGTAGGCATACAATTTCAGGTAGTGCCGGATTACCCTAAACAAACTATTATATTTTTAGGCCTTATGAATTTGTGAAAACCTATTATATAGTTATACGTTATTACAATGCATGATACAGGCCCGTAGAAATAATATTTCATTTGACGGGGCCCAAACAAAATTTGGACACTATACTTAACCAAATATAAGAAATATTTGAAGGGGCCCGGCCCCCTTGGACCCCTCTGTTCCTACGGGCCTTTGATATTAAATACAATAGTAAGCCAATTGTTTCATTATTTTGTGAGAAAATTATTTCTTGTCATGATTCTCAATTAAAGAGGGATATTGTTTAAAAAGTAACTGGAATTGTCTTAACAAATTCACCACTTATTTTTGTTACAACATTGAATGATTGAAATCTGATGATTTAAGACAATTATATTTAGAAATAATGAGATTGGTTTGCTATTTGGACAATACAGTCATGACAGCAGATCAGGTCTAGGAAAGTGTTCATGTCTAATAAAAAATTTAAACCCGTGATTTAAAAATGTCCCAATCTGTATTTTCATGACGCAAGCATTACTACAATGTATTGTGAATCAATATTCTACATGTTTTGGGAATGATGCATTCATTATTAATTTTTACAAAAACAAATCAATATTTGGAAGTAAATTATGTTTGGAATGTTATATTTACCTCACCTGCTAAAAAAAATCAATCAACTATTGTACTCGTGTAATAAAACAATTACTGACTTTTGTTATGGTTAATATAAAGATCTGTCAATCCAAGATAAATTATATTTACCGAGGCTCTTGGATTGACAGATCTTTATATTAACAAAAAAAGCCAATAATTGTATATTACAGCCCATACATGATATATTTTCTTTGTCTTACCTACTGTCAAGGTATTTTTGCTTTGTGGTATCTGTTTGTTTTTAAAGAAATCTGGCTAGAGAATTTCATCAGGATTTCTACCATTACTGCTAAATGTGGTCCTTAGCCAACTCAGTCAAACATCAGGATGACCTATTCTTGTATTCGTAAATTAGTCTAGAATCATAAACTGGCATATAACTATTTAAAGCCCGCTCGACTTTGTCGATGAATGCCCCATAGTAATCACTCTCTCCGTCTGTTTGTCTGTCCACATATTAATTGTCACACTGTAACTTGAGAATGCCATAATGGATTCCCATAACATTAAAACTCAGTATTGACATACATTAGGGGAATATGTGTATGGATTTTGACGTTTATCAGATATTATGGACTTCAATCGTCTGTTCATACATATGTAGTATAATACCTCAAAAATGCTTGTGACAGATTTGCTTCAAACTTTGCAAAATTGTTACTAGGGATAGATGTGAACCCCCTTTCGATTTTGAAAATTTTCTCATTTTACCTTCCAACAGCATGTCATTTTAAGTAGTGTTATAGAATTTGTGGGTCAACATTAAACATTTGTCGACTGGTCTTGATGGGAACAGTAAATTTATTACCCTGAGGTACCAATTATTGCCTGAGGAGTAATAAATTTACTGGTCACCTCAAGACCAGTGCACAAATGTTTTATTGTACTGAACCAACAAAAACCAATAAAGTGCGAGTACCCGAATATAAAGTCGATTTTAAGTGTTTTTTTATACTGAAAAACTGTGCAACCAATTTATTCACAAAGTATGAGAAAGTACATGACAATGTTGTTCGGTTTTTCGAAAAGTCTGTGAAAAAATATTGCTTGATTTACCACTGAAATAAATCTAACGCACGCATTTTCTGAACTTGTATACAAAATCATGTATTTATATAAAGTCCGCGAAAAATGATTACAGTACTGTTACCCTGGTCATCAGTTAAAAAAAACTGATGACCGGTGAAATAGAGAAAACAAGGAATTTATGATTCATTGGTTAATATATTACACTAGATTTTCTATTGAAAAAAGATACTGATGTACTCTATTTTTGTAGATGAATACATGTACATTTAAATTAAAAAAAATATATAAATATTTCAGGGACTAGGAAGAGATTGCTCCCAAATGCTGTGCCATCTATATTCACATTTCGCAAGGATACTACACCATCCCGTACAAGCAGATACACCCAAAGGCATGATATAGTTGATAACAGTGTGGTAGATGATGTTCCGATGGAAGTTGTTATAGGGGAAGAGAGTGGAAATGAGTCATCAGATGAAATGGAAGATGGAATTGAGCCTCTGTAGATGGACAAAGGAGAACAGTGCTCACTGTTAGGAACTTTCTGTATTGACAGTTTCATTAATGATCCTAAACGTGTCAAATTTTACACATCATTTGAAAACTACAATCATTTTATGCTGTTTTTTTAATTGTTTAGGTCCCGCTGTACTGGAATTGAATTATCAGTGTCTTTCTCTACATCCAAAGGATCAGCTGTTTTTAACCCTTATAAAGTTACGTCAACCCAATGAAGACATTGAGCTTAGTTTCATGTTCAATATTTCTGAATCTACCGTTTCCAAAATTATTATATGTTGGATTAATTTTTTATATTTTCAGCTGAAGGAGTTGGATTTATGGCCCTCAAGAGACTCTCAATAGATGAGCACATGCCTGAGGACTTTAAACAAAAATTCCCCTCGACTCGTGTCATTTTGGATGCAATGGAGACCCCAATACAAAAACCATCACATGTAGATGCCCAGAGTGTCACCTGGTCTCAATACAAACATAAAAAACACACTGAAGACAATGATTGGTTGTACGCCCAGAGGGACAGTGTCATACATCAGTGATTCATATGGCGAATCAGCCAGTGACAAGCAGTTTATTGAGAAGTCTCCTCTACTTCAACATGAACTCCATGTTTGAGAAGAAGGATAGCATCATGGCTGACAGAGGTATAATGGTCCAGGATCTCTTCGCAGTTCAAGATGTTCTGGTGAACACCCCAACTCTTTTAAAGGGTAAAAGCCAGCTGGAACCAAGTGAAGTGGTTAAGGATAGGAGAGTTGCATCCAAAAGGATACATAGAGAGGGTAATAGGTTTAGCTAAACGCTTCAAAATTCTAAATGAAGACCTTCCTCCTGGAAAACTGGTCTTAGGGTCTCGTATTGTGTTTGTTTGTTTCAGTATTGCCAATTTCAGAAAGTGCTTGAGTTCATTTAAATAATAATTTTAAAATTGACCAATTATACTAAATACCTCCCTCTGAAACCAGAAATGTTATAATAAAAGTAAGGCCTTTGTGAGATATTGCCATTCTATACTGCAAGCCATTCATCTAGTGTAAATAATTTTAAATTTGTCTAAAACCTCTGGACCAACTGAAACCATTTTTAACATTGTTATCATCTATTTTCAAAAATTGTTTTCACTATCCTTGTTCTATTATTTATTCCTCAAATGAGCTTGAGCACTGTCTATTGCAAAACATTATGATGTATGAACTAGGAATTAAGAGACACATATAAAAGTTATTACAACTAATAAACATACTTAGATAACAGTATACTTATTCAATTATTAGGGACCCTGCATCAAAGGATGCAGGTGCCCTATAATTTTCACTTTGTCTGTCCATCTTTCAATAGTTCTTGTGAAAACAAAAAAAGAGAAAGAAAAAAACTAGTTGTAGCCTTTTAAGCCACCTGATGAGTATCCTTGGCAGGGACGAAATAGTTTTTAAAAATTTTAATTAAATATCAACATCTACCTATGCGAAATTTTGAAGTTGATTGGAAAACCTGTCTAGGAGTTATTGCCCTTTTTGTAATTTTTCCAAATTTTGCTTAGTTTCAAAATGGCTGCCAAAATGTGTTAAAATTTCAAAGTGCTCCGACATTAACATAAATTGATATTCAAGGTTTTTTCGACATATGGAATGTGATAGTGACATAGGGGATTTCAAAATGACGGCCATATTCAAGATGGCCTCCAAAACTATGTCCTCAGTCAATATAGATTATCAGGTCTATAAATTCATGTATTGACTTCATTGTTTTGCTGTAATTGTATAGTATTGATCGCCTTTTTACCAACCTTGCACATATGCGATTGATTGGACTGCACTGTATATGTAGTACATCTGCTACCGTACAACACAGAAGCTAACTATGGTCTATAGTACTTCTTAGATGAGGGACAACTTTGGTATGAGAGAGTTAATACAATAGTCATCACCAATTGAGATCACTTGAACAAACAAATCTCTAAAAGTGAACACAACAAAATAGCATTGTTTCTTTTTAGAAACAAATATCTGTCCTTGAATTTGTGTGTAGTACTTACTGTCTTCTCGCAGTACTATATCACCTGAACTGTTTTTATGCAAAAATGGGAAGTTCTTCCCTGGCAGAACTAGTTCATTTCTTCCATTATATGGACATTTTACCTCAAGTGCTATTTTCACCTGCAATGCCATCTGGTGTGGCACATAGATATGGATAATCTGTTCTAATAAATAACCCTGCTTTATGACATTTTAGCTTTTGACGATTCAAATTTTTGAATAGCTTTCTATTCACATTACTATCCATGAAGCACTGGGAGATTAACAAGGTTAGCTGTAGAACACAAACTTTGACAAAACAAATGCCGTAAGTCTCCCATTTCCGCTGGTTAATCCAGTGAGTAGATGAACTCTGGTTTCTTGTTTTTTTCAATATTTTTTCATTCCAATTCATTAACCTATCAAGGTATTAATAATTAACTATTGGTTATCAATACTGGAGTGTTCTCCCTGGCCAATATAGCACTGCAATATTTAGCATTGTGCTTGTTAAAAATTGCCTGTAATTTTTTTTTCTATCTATGCGGAACTAACATTTCCGTCTCTGCAGAAACGATTATAAGTGATGCATTTTCATATAGTGAAAATGTATAAAGATAAAGAAGTCAAGAAAAATGTCAAGGATATTTTTTTTTATCAAAGTGTGACGTAAAAATATTTTTGACATTTACGTCACCGAATATGGTACTGCTTTGTCAAATCAAGATCTTTCTCTCAGGTATCCTCCATCAAAACCTTTGATTTTTCAACTCTATATACCACCCTACCGCATGACAAATTAAAAACCCGCTTAAAAGAAACAATTCATAAAGCTTTTAGTCATAGAAACTATGGCTCAAAATTTGTTGTGTTAGGCTACAATTCCACATATTTTTCAAACAAAATTCATAAAGGTAAAACATGCTACTCCGAGGAACAAGTGATCAGTATGCTGGAGTTCCTCATCGAAAACATATTTGTCTCCTTTGGAGGGACACTGTTTCAGCAGGTCGTCGGCATACCAATGGGTATGAATTGTGCCCCTCTTCTAGCCGATTTATTTTTATACTCATATGAGTCGGAGTTTCTTCAAAAGCTTGTAAAAGATAAGAAGATTCATGAGGCTAGAGCCTTTAATTTCACATACAGGTATATTGATGACGTTTTATCTATCAATAATTCTAGATTTGCAGAATTTCTTCCATTGATATATCCTCCAGAGCTGGAAGTTAAAGAGACCACCGATACAGCTTCGTCCGCATCATTTTTGGACTTATACCTCGAATTTGACGACAGTGGTCAACTCAGTACTAAAATTTATGATAAGCGGGACGACTTCAATTTTAAAATCATAAATTTTCCAAATATGTGCAACAATATACCAGCTTCTCCTGCATATGGTGTTTACATCTCGCAATTGATTCGCTATGCAAGGGGCAGTAGCAATTATTCTGATTTCCTGAAACGTCATCTTCATCTGAGAAACAGGCTACTGGACCAGGGCTATAAAAAGATTCGCCTTATTCGATCTCTTAAAAAGTTTATATTCCGATACCAATATCTTGTCGAAATATATTCCGTCTCTGCAGAAAAAATTATAAGCGATGCATTTTCATATAGTGAAAATGTATAAAGATAAAGAGTCAAATATGTCAAGAATTTTTTTTTTTGTCAATGTGTGACGTAAAAATATTTTTGACATTTACGTCACCGAATATGGTACTGCTTTGACAACTATTTTACCTATTTTTTTCCTGTATTTAAATACTGTTACAGTGACAGCCGGAACCTTTGAACCGTAATGAGAGCGGGAGGTTTGGCGCCTTAAAATCTGATTCAACCCACCATTTCTTTAGAAATGCCTGTACCAAGTCAGGGTCATTACGGTTTTCACAGTTTTCCGGTTGTTGACTGATTTTGTCTGTTTATATAATTATGAGTTTTGACTTTCCCTTTGTAAGATTGTTCGGAGTTCGGTAATTTTGTTATTACCTTTATTTACCTATTTTGTTCCTGTATTTAAATACTGTTATAGTGACAGCCGGAACCTTTGAACTGTAATGAGAGCGGGAGGTTTGGCGCTTTAAAATCTGATTCAACCCACCATTTCTTTAGAAATGCCTGTACCAAGTCAGGGTCATTACGGTTTTCACAGTTTTCCGGTTGTTGACTGATTTTGTCTGTTTATATAATTATGAGTTTTGACTTTCCCTTTGTAAGATTGTTCGGAGTTCGGTAATTTTGTTATTACCCTTAATTATCAATCACGTGGTTGATAATTAGAAAATCTGATTTTTTAAGTATACTGACCCGTCATTAATTACGCATCACCTCCGTTTATTTCCTTCAAATCAAAAATTCAAATTACTATATCTGTTAGTTGTGGATGAAATGGCCAGAAATTTTCGCAGAACAATTCTGACATCAAGGAAATCAAATTCTATAAAAATGAAAAAAATCTGAAAAATAATTTTTTAATTCTCAAAAACAAATTGGTTTTACCCCAAAATGAAAAATGTTAACAATTTTAGTAAATTGAAGCCTATAGCATCGGTTCACTGAATGAAGAAAGTAAAGCCATTTGTTTTCAGTTTCTTAGACGCATTTTAGCTAATTACACATAGTGAAAAGCCGATTTTTCAGACTTTTTTCCCTCGAAAATTACAGAATACTCAACTGTGTCTCTATGGAATCATTTTTCTCCTTCAGCGTTGAATTGATTTGAACCTATTGTCTTATATTTTCCATTTATTAAAACAAATTAATTAAAATCATTCAAATAAAAGAAAACCACGACTGCAAAGAGGTGATGCGTATTTAGTGACGTTCAGTATATATCGCTGAACGTTTAGACAAATTACTACAAAAACTGGTATTTGCAGACAAATGTGATTGTGTAGTCTTGAAAAGAACTTGCAGCTTGTGCAGTGTCAATCCAATATTCAGTAAATGGCTTTCTAAGGTAGTTATGGTCAATACTGGCTTGTTGTATGTTTGCTTTTGGATAAATATATCTTGGTGCCATATCCATGAATGTATGTGCACAGAAATTAATAACAGAATTCCTCACTTTATCATTGTACCCTGCCATATTTCTGTACTTTGGAGGTCTTGGGTCCTCTAGAATGCTTTCTAAATGTTTCCTCTCAGATGGTACGTTTTCAGCTTTGACTGGTGATCCTGAATCAAAGTGGAAGTAGATGTGCACATTGGTACAATTCTTGTATAATCTGCAACGAATGTCTGAGAAGGCGAAAGACAAAGGTGTTGTTTTATAGTGCCTTAGTGGCAGCGTCAACAATTGTCAGAGTTAGTGATTAGCTTAGTTTAGTAAGAACCACACATGGTTTGTCAATTAAATATAGTATGTAGTTGCATTAGCACCAATATAACTCACAATCCCACTGATTTATGGATACTTGTATGCCCATGCAGTCATGGTCCATTGACTATAGATTTATTACTAAACTAAAGCAAACTTAGAAAGGGAATTCATTCAAGTAGTAATGAATATTTGCTTTTGATATATTACATACAAACCTAAGCCAAATATTGCATCTGTCTTTATTCTTATCATTATTATATACAGTAAATAAGAAACTTACCATTATAAAAAGCATTTGGCTTATGGAATGTCTGTAGGTTGTCAGTGCAGCATTTTTCCACCTGCACATCACCAGTATTAATCAAATGCAAAATCATTAAAAATACAGCTGCAATATGTTTGCATGTTCCATGTGGACCTTTTCCGGCTGGACATTCGCATTGTAAATTCAGAGGCTGGCCTGTTGCCCTATTGACTCTTATTTTGTAGTTATAGGTCACCTAAAAACATAATTCATCAATCAGAAATCTAAATTCATACATTTTAGACGCAACTTCCCCACATTAAGCATGTGGTGGAAGTTGCATTCACAATAAACTTTCTGATGTTATCCCAATATAGAATGCTTGTAAATCTCAAGCACCACTAAAGGAAAGCAAGGTTGTGACAAGAAATCTACGAATTGGTCTTATATAAATTGTATATAAAGAATAATCTTTTTATTTCCAATTTGGGCCGTTTCCGGCATGTAGCATATAGTTCAAAAGATACATATTTGTTTTTCTAAACTGAATAAATTCACAATAGAGTATGTGTTAAAATAGTCTATAAGATTCGGGTCGATATGGAAAATGCAATGTTATAATCTCTTATTATAAATTTAAGTGCTTTTAAAATATAAAATCATTTCTCTCAGAAGTCAACATCAATTCTAATCACAATCTGATTTTAACTTATGTCTCATTGCTGCACCAACAATACCACTGAAAAATATGTTTTCTGCTTGTTGATGGTAGCTACAGGCTAAAATCATATGCCCCTTGAACATTTCCTTTCCTTTCTCCATAGCCTTGATGTCATTGCATGCCTCTCTATCATTAGCCATTCTGTATAAAAAATATGCCTCAACCTGGTCTAATGTTACTTTTGGTAACAGGATTTTGTGCTCTGGTCTTAGAGGTTTAAATCCTGCTATTGGCCAGTGTGGTGATAATGGGTCTGGAAGAATGACTGGTATTCCTTTAAAGTCTGAATTTCTGTCGTATGCCTTTAACCTGTAGTTAACAATAGTTAAACTAAGAAGCATGTCAAATCAAAGATGCAATTTATTTGGAACAAATAATTGAAGGGTTGGTTGCCAATGTGGAATAATAATAAATTATTCTTTGAGGATTTCTTCAGGATTTAATTTTGATGCTGTGTTTAAATGTACATGTCATACATAACATGAAGTATTTTGAAGCGTGGTGGCGCTCGTGTACTATCAGTTATTCGTTCAGAACCTTTCCGGAAATGCTCGGACGTCTTCCTAACTTATCATGTTTCAAGATGGCTGATCATTACGTGCTGTGGCCAGTTCCTCAGCTTAAAATCGAGCTGAGTCGTAAAACAGATTTGGTAGAAAGGTATCAACACTATTCTATTGCTTTCTTTGTGAGACAGTTCTATTACTCGTTCTTTAGCATAAATAAAGGTGATCGATCATAAGTTACATAACAACAAACATTCAACAAGCTGAACACTTGCACAGTATTCGGCCTTCATTTACTTTAGGGGTAGCAGATTTGTTTACAAGAGCCAATTAGCGCCATACGCTGTGTTCTTGAGTTAGAGTTAGTTAAGAGTTAGCCTTATAGGACAGGGACCCCTAAAGTAAATGAAGGCCCAGTATTCATTGATTGATTGAAAGTAACTTGGCTGTCAGTTTTATTGGTGGATGAAACCAGAGTATCCGGAGAAAATCTCTGACCTGCCTCTCCACAGGAGCCTCCACATCGGGGATGATATGATTTTCATGACTTTTTCAGTGATATTCATTATTATATATACGATTTTAATAGTTTTTATGTATTTATTTCTACAACATAAAATAAGATCAGCCTTCTGACCAGCACAGTCACACAAAATAGAATTTTAAGGGTGACCAAACGGATATACATTTACCGGTAAAAAGTCTGTCCGCAATCAAATATTTATTTATATATTTCATATGAAGCCGTTTTGCTTCAAAACATTCTCCTGAAATCATGTCTTAACCGATTTTATTAAATGTTTAACATTTAAAATCAGATTTAATAAGAGTTTACTTTAATATTTTCATACAATTTGTTTGAATCTTTGTTTACAAGCATTTCTGATTTAAACAGAAATGTAAATTAAAGTCCCCACCTCAAAATTTCCTATGATGATATAGTAGGATTTCGTGAAAAAAAAATTAAAGTTGTTGAAATCATATTTTAAAGAAAAGTTGGAATATAATTGTAAAAAGACGAACTGGTAAAAATTGCGTTAAGCACCAATGAATAAATGTAAGAAGAAAATATATTTATTTCTGCTTTTAATGCTATGATATCATGAACATCGAGAAAGAAATAAGGGTAATAACAAAATTACCGAACTCCGAACAATCTTACAAAGGGAAAGTCAAAACTCATAAGTACATAAACAGACAAAATCAGTCAACAACCGGAAAACTGTGGAAACCGTAATGACCCTGACTTGGTACAGGTATTTCTAAAGAACTGGTGGGTTGAATCAGATTTTAAAGCGCCAAACCTCCCGCTTTCATTACGGCTCAAAGATTCCGGTTGTCACTATGACAGTATTTATAACAATACTGGAACAAAAATGATTTGACAAGCAAATAATGGTTTTATATGAAATATGTAGACAGACTTAAGACCTATTACAGTACCCATATAGTGTGCCAGAACACGGTTAAATATCGATATATCATAGTGATAAACAACTCTTGTCATATCTCACTGTATGCCACCTCTTAAGCTAATTATATCTCATAATTCCGATGTAGCACAGCAACAACACACAAATAACTCGGGTTATGTAGGTGATAATTGATGAAGGTAAATATTATGGGTTTTTATTTTAAATTATAATGAATGTATAAGTATTTGACAATGTTGTACATAAATCGTTTTTGACTAATTAGCCAATTATAATTAAAGAGAACGAACAGTACACACATTTGAATCTGTAACCAAAACATAAAATGTGAAAAGTAGGTCAACATGAACTCAAAAATAAACAGGATTGTTAATTTTTGGGATTTATTTTTAGTTGAAATATATAGGAAAATCAAAGTCAATTTTTATTTGTTATGTTTAAATTATGAACAAATAAAAACCACTCATATAAACATAATGAGCAAATAAACAATAACAATATAGACAATTCTGAATGTTTTGATGTAAAATTTGTTAAAATCTATGCAGAAATGACTTCATAATAATTTGTTGAAAAAATATGGTTTTGGTTGATTATATAGGGATTTTTTTACGTTGCAATACTTTTGGCCACATACTGTACATGTATTTGTTTACACAACGTACAACAATTATGCATAATAAACAGATCAAAGGTTACCAAAAAATGTATATGACAGATCACACCTTTATAATTGGATTTTGTACCTGTAAATCTATTTGATTATTGACTGAATTTTATGTTGTTATAAATAAAACCGATAAAACATTAATTACGTGTTTATTGATTTTGATTTTTTCTATAGGTAATTGTCATTTTAATGATATTTGACATTTTGTTGATTGAATAAATTTGATTGGTATTGCATGGTTTTTATGTACTTTATTTACCTTTAAAATCCACCTGTGATGTAAATCTATTGTCAAAACTCTCCATTATTTATAAGGAATGGAGAGTTATTGTTCTCTTTGTACTTTTAAGGTCCCACAAGGGGCAAACAATTTAATACTTTGTACTTTAGATACTATAAACAGATTTTTGTTTGTTACAAGATTAATAATTAATCAAATTAATAAAGTACAATGGGTGGATTTTAAGTTGGAGAATGTCCTCGTATCTCTCCATTTCTTAAAAACAATGGGCCTCGGCTCCATTATCTTTAAGGAATGGAGAGTTACTTGGACATTCTCCTATACGTAATTTCTCTCTTGCCATCCAAGCCAACGATTTCACATCGTGAACACTTTTCAGTTTGACTTGTGTGTGTATATACATGTATAACTGTAATTGACAAAGTTTTACTTAAGAAAGAAGTAAGACAAAAAGGTACAGACTAGGGAATATAAATATAAAAAGATATTAAGGCAGTGTTCATTTTTGGAGTGTGACATATTTTGGTGTGTTTAATTTGGCACTTCGTATGTAGGGACCAAAATAGGCGAAAAGTTCCCGATGTTCTAAATTCAACATCACAATCGAATTCGACTTGGATTTTATTTTTACTCAGAGATCCACTAATAGATGGTGAGGATTTGGGTTATGGTGTTTAACTTGCAACACTATTTCAGTTATATCGTGGAAATCAGTTTTATTGGTGTAGTATTCGGGGAATACTACCGACCTGTTACAAATCAGACAAACGTTATCACATAATGTTGTATCGAGTACATCTCGTCTGAGCGGTGGTTGGGTTATGGTGTTTAACGCCACTTTCAACGATATTTCAGTTATATTGTGGCGGTCAGTTTTATTGGTGGAAGAAACTGGAGAAAACCACCGACCTGTCGCAAGTCACTGACCAACTTCTTTTTACATAATGTTGTATCGAATACACCTCGTCATGAAAGGGGTTTGAACTCACAACTTTAGTGATGATAGGCACTGATTGCATAGGTAGTTGTAAATCCAATTACCATACAACCACGACGTCTGAGCGGAATTCGAACTCACAACGTTAGTGGTGATAGACACTGATTGCATAGGTATTTGTAAATCAAATACGATTACGACAACGAAGGCCTCTTCACTAATAGAAAACACCACAAGAGGTCAAAAGTTCAATCCACGAACCGACATCAACTTCAGACATTGAACAATATGTAGATTTTATGAGGGGTACTACGCGACTTGACACCCTATAGGACAGAAGTGGATCATCGAATAAAACTATATAAAATATACAACAGACATCCGATTATTGATGATAGTGTTCTGTTCAGTCGTATAGTATGACAAATACGATTATAATATCAAATTTAAAACAGGATCGGTAATTAATGGTAAGCATGCTCTCTTTGAGTGCGGTAGAACGTCAAATCAAAGACTATTAAATTTATATCTACTGTTTCTCCTCTAAAACACACAGCAATAAGAAATACCGGTAAGACTTGCTTCAGTAAGCTGGCACTATAAAATGCAACACTAAGTTGGTCTAGTATAATGCGGACATCGTCAGCTTCATTTTATCGAGAGAATAAAAACTTCTCACCAAGATATAGGTGGGGAAAATGCTTGATTGGCTTTACACAATAATCACTCATTCACTCAAATATCTTTATACAGTCCTCCAATATGTGAAGATGAAAATGTAACACTTTCAATGGTTACAATAACATGATTATCATTTTCCAATCGAATTTTATTTACCGTAAATTAGCACACAGTTTTTATTAAGTATTGCAAACTTGATGTAAGAAATAATTCATGGAAGCCCTAGTTAATATGGGTAACATTAATTTCATAAATAATATCTTGAGCGACATGAATTATATCGATTTTGATAGAAAATATCTAACTTAGTTAACCGCATCGGTGGTGTTGTTCGCCGAATGCGGTAGACCATGGGTTCGAGCCCCGATCGGGTCAAACCAAACTATGAAATTGATGTGTGTTGCTTCTCCGATATGCACGCAGCATTAGGGAGAAAAGGCAAATACTGGTTGGCTCGGAATCAGAATAATGTGTCCGAATGGGACGACGCGTTAAAATGGTTTTGATAAATTAATTCCCTAATTTTCGGGAATATTTACCTTATCAATTTACCTGTACCATTTTATTATTCGTATGACGCTCAAAATAGTTCCGCTAGACAACGACATTGTAACATTAATAACGATTTATATTACAGGAAAATTCAGGCAAGAACTTTCACATTCGAGGAAATGGACTCAGTTTGAATTGAAAAAGAGGAAAGTTGATGTAAAAAATGTCAGGTAATACCTGGAGTATTAATATTACATACAAACTTCTGACGAGGGCTTTCAGTGTCAAGGATGTTCTGATGAAACAAGGAAATTAGAATATCGGATATTTATAGACGACAAAATAGATATGGTTGGTGGTAATTTGCAGTTAGTTTACCAGTTTCTATGACTTCTTCGTACTTTGACGGAAAACCAATATATGAAGTGTATCCATGGTTCAACCAACGTGTAGGAACAATTTCAAATTTTACTGTTCACTCACCGGAAATCGGAGGTGATCGTCTTATTGCGCTCTATCTTCCCCCTAGCTATGACGAAAATATCTACAAAAAGTATCCAAAGTTCTTTGTCTTTGATATAAAGCCTAACACTCTACAAATATTTAAAAATTCCTTGGACAACCTTCTAGGTCAATCTGGTACAACAAAGGAGCTCATACTTATCGGCTTTGGTTCTTACCTGTCAGGTGGGCGATCTAATTTACTCACACCATCACCTGGGTATTTACTCAATTGTATCAATGGAACCTTTCTTGACAACTGTGACCATTGTATACCAAGTAATTTGACCTATTACGATCCAAATTTTACCAGGTAACTATTTTAAAAATCATATTCATACATGTACTTGTAAATTGATAGGGGACAGCATCAGAATGACAGATGGGTATCACATGAGCATATATCAGTCACGTGTGAAAGACGATATGTCAACTATGGTATATCTTAGGTAATGTCATATCGTGAACCCGGAACTTCAACCCTGTAATATTCATGGTTACAATACTGACTGTTCAACGCTTCATTGCTGGTTCTAAGGAAACTGATTGGTTTTACACTTTCCTCATATTATTTTAGACAAATTACTCAATATGGTCCACTGTCAGACTTTCCGTACTAAACCATGATACTTCATATCGAGAGGGCACTTCCTATCCACTACCTGGGTACGCGCTGCCCAGCTCTGTGAGTGTGAGCCCTGGAAACCTTCACCGGTACCCACTTGAAAACATATGTCCAGTAAAATACTCAAATACTAGTATATAAAATTGATGAATGTGAACGGACTAGTGAAGGATTAGGGTTATGGCGTTTAACGCCACGTTCAACAATATTTCAGCTATATCGTCACGATCAGTTTTATTGATGGAGGAAACCGGTGAAAACCACCAACCTGTTGCAAGTAATAACTTCATCACATAATGTTGTATCGAGAACACTTTGCCTGAGCGGGATTTGAACTCACAACGTTAGTGATGATAGGCACTGATTGCATAGCTAGTTATAAATCCAACTATCATACGATCACGGCGGCCCCGGGACGGACTAGTGTAAATGAGTTTATTTCGTGAATGTATTTAAGAGAAGTTTGAAGATACCAGAAGCTGTAAATCGAAGGACAGATAATACTCTGGCCAAAAGGACAAACTATGATCTATAAAACACTACACAGAAAACTAAAGACTGAGAAACACGGACCTCACTAAAACAGGAGATGAACTCAGGTGGTCCGGAATGGTAAGCAGTTCCTGTTCCACTAGTGGCACCCGTCGCGTTACTCTTGCTACATACTGGGTAATAAATCATGGAACCACTGGTCATTCGTGACACAGATATTTCGCAACGGTAGACCAGGTCATGGTGGAGAACGTAGAGTATAATATATTTGTTTAACCATACGATATTGAAATAAAAATAATAAGCACAGCCTATGTGCTAGTTAATCAGCTGTTGAGTAAATTAGAATGGGTTATTGGGAAATATTCTAAGAATTTAACTATATTGTGAAGTCGTAAGATGGAATTATGAAGAGGTGACCGTGAATGTTTGGATTCCATTAAGCGGTATATTTATTTTTTGTGGCTGTCCCAAGCCAGGACCTGGATTGTCAACGTCATATGTCATGGTATTTTGTTGTGTTCAGAGAGTGAAAATGAGAGGTGGTTGTTCGTTTTGTTTATCTTGGTGGATTTGATGACCATCACTGTTTAAACATTCTTTTCATAATAACAGATTTCTGTTCAATAGATTGATTTAGACAATTTTTTATAGTTTGTTTTATACGTATTTGTACAACGACCGAGTTCTCCAAAGTGGTTCATACCTTTCAAATACTTTTACACGCCTTTCAGGATCTTAATAGACAACTGTGGAAAATCTGTACGCATTGATGGAGATGGAGATAAAGTATTAGACTTTCTATTGAAAACAGTTTTACCGAAGGCCGATGAAATTACACAAAATAGGATGTTACCTGGTCAGAAAAATACAGGAATAATGGGATATTCATTGGGGGGATTATTGACATGTCATGCTGCATGGACACGCCATGCTGACTTTGGTATGGCTGGTTGTCAAAGCCCATCATTATGGTGGCCGTTCAATAACGCCACCTTTTTAGAGTGTGAATTTGATTTCATTAATATAACACTTAAAGATGAAAACCTGAAAAGAAATGGATATATGCAGAAACTGTTGTTGGATGCAGGTAAGAGGATTGCATAATAGGAAGAATCCGTTTGTTTATGGTGTTTAACTAATGCCATTTTCAACAATATTTTAGTTATATCGTGGCGGTAAGTTTTATTGGTGGAGGAAACCTGAGTACCGGGAAAAAATCGCAGACCTGTCGCAAGTCAGTGACAAACTTTAAAGCATAATGTTTTATCGTGTGCACCTCGCCTGAACACGATTCGAACTCACAACGTTAGTGGTGATAGCACTGATTGTATATTTATTTATAAATCCAACTACCATACGCACTTTATACACAAGTTTAATTAATTAGACCAAACTATGACGGAAATGCAAAACAGAAATAAAAGCGCTGTTCCTTTACTTGAATGTAACGTGGAATGGTCTCGCATGTTCATTTACATCTATATCTTTTATTACCAATATTCTCTTGTTACTTTTATGCATCTTCTTATTAAGGTCTATTGAGTTATGATATTGTAAATTTTCCTTATCAGTATTCAACTTCTACTAGAATTAGGTATTTGGGTATTAAAGGTTCTTATGAAGCTTAAGTATTGTTAACTATATTTTTACAGGTAGTGCCGAAAATATTAATCCATATAGATTAACTCAGTCCACGGTGGAGACTACACTAGAAATATCAAGGTTGACTAATTTTGAGTTAAATCAAAATGTCTGGGGAAATATATATCCTAACGCTACACACTCTGGAACGGAATGAGCACATCGCTTTTGGACACCCCTTAAAACATTACTACAATCTGACGGAGCATCAAGGATACCTGCTGATAATAGTATAGGTGATGCGAGCGGAACAGGGAACCATTCCCCCACTATGTGGCTGCGTTTTCTCATTTTACAAGTGGTTTTAGTTTTACACCAGATATAAAACCATTCACTACCTTCAGAAGTATTACAGTCGCATAAACCATTCTCAACTTTCATAATCATAGCAGTCACACAAACCTTACAAAATATCCATAAGTATAGTAGTCACACAGACCCTACAAACTATATTTATATATTGTCATCGTTACAAATTGTACTCATATTTTCGTTTTATCATGGTATTCTATTCAGACAAATGTAGAAAATAAGAGTTCAAGGTGTCTTCTTAAACACAAAAAGAAAGTTAGCAAAAAGGCAATAAAACACAAAACAACCGACATACAACGCGTATAGAACAACACACAGACAACAAAACACAAGAGAATCCACATACATGTACAACACATCCAAGACAACAAAGGAAAGGATAACCTACAGCCAACACAAAGACAACAAAACAAAAGAAGAATCCACATAGATTATACCGCATACACAAAAACGAAAAAGAAATACCAACCCACATATATATATATAACATCACGGAGAAAACAATGACAAAAAAACAAAAACAAAAAACAACAACACAAACAAACAAATAGACAACAAAAGACAGCTCACTTATATAAAACATCACTGAGAAAACACTGAAAAATTCAACGCAACTATTAGTAAAAACAAGAGACAACGCACATGCAAAAACAAATCAATAGGTAATCCACAATTTAGGTATGTAAAACAAAGAGAACAAAACAAAGGAAACGGAACATGCAATACAACTCGAATACAACAAAACGTTGGGAGAATCGCCATACGAAACTACACAAGATAACAAAACAAAGAACACTAAACATACAATACAAGTGGAATACAACAAAACTTTGGGAGAATCGCCATACGAAACTACACAAGATAACAAAACAAAGAACACTAAACATAAAATACAAGTGAAATACAACAAAACGTAGGGAGAATCGCCATACGAAACTACACAAGATAACAAAACAAAGAACACTAAGCATACAATACAACTCGAATACAACAAAAAACGTTGGGAGAATCGCCATACGAAACTACACAAGATAACAAAACAAAGAACACTAAACATACAATACAAGTGGAATACAATAAAACGTTGGGAGAATCGCCATACGAAACTACACAAGATAACAAAACAAAGAACACTAAACATACAATACAAGTGGAATACAACAGAACGATGGGGGAATCACCATACGAAACTACACAAGATAACAAAACAAAGAACACTAAACATACAATACAAGTGGAATACAAGAAAACGTAGGGAGAATCACCATACGAAACTACACAAGATAACACAACAAAGAACACTAAACATACAATACAAGTGGAATACAACAAAACGTTGGGAGAATTGCCATTCGAAACTACACAAGATAACAAAACAAAGAACACCAAACATACAATACAAGTGGAATACAACAAAACGTTGGGAGAATCGCCATACGAAACTACACAAGATAACAAAACAAAGAACACTAAACATAAAATACAACTCGAATACAACAAAACGTTCGGAGAATCGCCATACGAAACTACACAAGATAACAAAACAAAGAACACTAAACATACAATACAAGTGGAATACAACAAAACGTTGGGAGAATCGCCATACGAAACTACACAAGATAACAAAACAAAGAACACTAAACATACAATACAAGTGGAATACAACAAAACGTAGGGAGAATCGTCATACGAAACTACACAAGATAACAAAACAAAGAACACTAAACATACAATACAAGTGGAATACAACAAAACGTAGGGAGAATCACCATACGAAACTACACAAGATAACAAAACAAAGAACACTAAACATACAATACAAGTGGAATACAACAAAACGATGGGGGAATCACCATACGAAACTACACAAGACAACACAACAAAGAACACTAAACATACAATACAAGTGGAATACAACAAAACGTAGGGAGAATCGTCATACGAAACTACACAAGATAACAAAACAAAGAACACTAAACATACAATACAAGTGGAATACAACAAAACGATGGGGGAATCACCATACGAAACTACACAAGATAACAAAGCAAAGAACGCTAAACATACAATACAAGTGGAATGCAACAAAAACGTAGGGAGAATCGCCATACGAAACTACACAATATAACAAAACAAAGAACACTTAACATACAATACAAGTGGAATACAACAAAACGTAGGGATAATCACCATATGAAACTACACAAGATAACAAAACAAAGAACACTAAACATACAATACAAGTGGAATACAACAGAACGATGGGGGAATCACCATACGAAACTACACAAGATAACAAAACAAAGAACACTAAACATACAATACAAGTGGAATACAACAAAACGTAGGGAGAATCACCATACGAAACTACACAAGATAACAAAACAAAGAACACTAAACATACAATACAAGTGGAATACAACAAAACGATGGGGGAATCACCCTACGAAACTACACAAGATAACAAAACAAAGAACACTAAACATACAATACAAGTGGAATACAACAGAACGATGGGGGAATCACCATACGAAACTACACAAGATAACAAAACAAAGAACACTAAACATACAATACAAGTGGAATACAACAAAACGATGGGGGAATCACCATACGAAACTACACAAGATAACAAAACAAAGAACACTAAACATACAATACAAGTGGAATACAACAGAACGATGGGGGAATCACCATACGAAACTACACAAGATAACAAAGCAAAGAACACTAAACATACAATACAAGTGGAATGCAACAAAAACGTAGGGAGAATCGCCATACGAAACTACACAATATAACAAAACAAAGAACACTTAACATACAATACAAGTGGAATACAACAAAACGTAGGGAGAATCACCATACGAAACTACACAATATAACAAAACAAAGAACACTAAACATACAATACAAGTGGAATACAACAGAACGATGGGGGAATCACCATACGAAACTACACAAGATAACAAAACAAAGAACACTAAACATACAATACAAGTGGAATACAACAAAACGTAGGGAGAATCACCATACGAAACTACACAAGATAACAAAACAAAGAACACTAAACATACAATACAAGTGGAATACAACAAAACGTTGGGAGAATTGCCATTCGAAACTACATAAGATAACAAAACAAAGAACACCAAACATACAATACAAGTGGAATACAACAAAACGTAGGGAGAATTGCCATACGAAACTACACAAGATAACAAAACAAAGAACACTAAACATACAATACAACTCGAATACAACAAAACGTTGGGAGAATCGCCATACGAAACTACACATGATAACAAAACAAAGAACACTAAACATAAAATACAAGTGGAATACAACAAAACGTTGGGAGAATCGCCATACGAAACTACACAAGATAACAAAACAAAGAACACTAAACATACAATACAAGTGGAATACAACAAAACGATGGGGGAATCACCATACGAAACTACACAAGATAACACAACAAAGAACACTAAACATACAATACAAGTGGAATACAACAAAACGTAGGGAGAATCGTCATACGAAACTACACAAGATAACAAAACAAAGAACACTAAACATACAATACAAGTGGAATACAACAAAACGTAGGGAGAATCGTCATACGAAACTACACAAGATAACAAAGCAAAGAACACTAAACATACAATACAAGTCGAATGCAACAAAAACGTAGGGAGAATCGCCATACGAAACTACACAATATAACAAAACAAAGAACACTAAACATACAATACAAGTGGAATACAACAAAACGTAGGGAGAATCGTCATACGAAACTACACAAGATAACAAAACAAAGAACACTAAACATACAATACAAGTGGAATACAACAAAACGTAGGGAGAATCGTCATACGAAACTACACAAGATAACAAAGCAAAGAACACTAAACATACAATACAAGTGGAATGCAACAAAAACGTAGGGAGAATCGCCATACGAAACTACACAATATAACAAAACAAAGAACACTTAACATACAATACAAGTGGAATACAACAAAACGTAGGGAGAATCACCATACGAAACTACACAAGATAACAAAACAAAGAACACTAAACATACAATACAAGTGGAATACAACAAAACGTTGGGAGAATTGCAATACGAAACTACACAAGATAACAAAACAAAGAACACTAAGCATACAATACAAGTGGAATACAACAAAACGTTGGGAGAATTGCAATACGACACTACACAAGATAACAAAACAAAGAACACTAAACATACAATACAAGTGGAATACAACAAAACGTTGGGAGAATCGCCATAAGAAACTACCCAAGATAATAAAACAGAACAAAGAGAACGCAACAAAGGACACTGAACATACAATACAAGAAATCGATCAGGAATCGACATACGAAACCCACGATAATAAAACAACAAAGAAAACAAAACGAGGGGCATTGAACATATAATACAACAAAATGATGGGAGGTGGGGGATTGACATACAAACCTACCCAAGATAACAAAACAGCACCGAGAGAACAAAACAAAGAACACTAAGCATACAATACAAGTGGAATACAACAAACGATGGGGGATCGACATATGAAACTACACAAGATAATAAAACAGAACCAAGAGAACAACACAAAGGACACTGAACTTACAATGCAACTGGAATAAAACAAAACAACGCGGAATCGACATAAGAAACTACCCAAGAAAACCAAACAGAACCGCGGACATCACAACACTTAAAAAAATTAATGGATAAAGCACATACAACGCAACACAAATTCAACCCTTATAAAAACAATTATCGGGGGTGAGACAAGAGTTTCAGGAAGTCTATATTCCTGGCGCTCCACGAGTAGAATTGGTCGTATATCTTTTAGTCATCCAGCTACAGAAATCAGACGTTTAAGAAATATAATACATAAAATGATCATTTTTAATCCTTTATAACGAGGCAATGTGTCTGAATACAATAATACATGTTTGTAGACTACTAAATTTGGTTGTTTTGGGTTTTTTATTTTGACCACAATATCATAATTTTGACGACATTCAGTATAATAGAATGGCGAATGGAATGGATTCTTGACATTGACATTCAATGTAATGAAAATAATAATGAGGATTAGACCTTCAATATAATAGAATCGATACTAGAATCAGATATTTAATATTATAGAATAACAAGTTAAAGTGGGCATACAATATTAGTCGAGTATATATTGATAAAATCATTTGAAAACCATGAAATGGAACAGCGATATGAATTGGAAATCTACCCATAATTATTTTTCAGAACTGTTTGATATATTGTGGCGTTTCTTAAATGTACATGTTTTATAAAATATTTATGCATGCACTTCTTATATTTCATAGAATGAATTAAATAGTTATGTCTCTCCATGGTACATTTCTAAAGGAGGCAGTAGCTATGGTGGCCGTTCCTTATAATTCTTTATTGATGTTCGATACACATAAACAATTGGTTTGTGATCATTTATAATCAATCATAGTGGTGGTGGAGTGGTTAACTTGCTCGCCTCGACTGCTATAGGCCATGGGTTCGAGCTCCGGTCTTAACAAAAGACTATACAATTGGCATTGGCTGCTTCCACGCGGCATTAAAGAGTAGGAACAAATACTGATTTGTCCGGAATCAGGATAATGTGTCCGAGTGGAGCGACATGCTTACCAGTGCCCTGTTGTTTTAATGAGCTGACACTAAAAATCATCGGCGTGTTGGTCTAGTACAAAGTGGACATCATGCCATTGAAATGCAATGTTCTCTTCATGTTATAGTTGAAAATTTGCTCACTTGTCATTCCTAACAATGACTCACTCACTCAACCGGAAAACTGTGAATACCGTAATGACCCTGACTTGGTACAGGCATTTCTAAAGAAATGGTGGGTTGAATCAGATTTTAAAGCGCCAAACCTCCCGCTTTCATTACAAATTATATGTAGAAATGAGGGACGAGATGGGTCAAACCGGTCAACGACGTTTGACGCCACTGAAAAAGTATGCAGAGTTGGGTAGCGACGAAACATTTAGTTTTTTGTAGCAGCTACAATGTGCATACTCATTTTCGAAATCTACAAAAGAGGTCTTTAGCGTGGAAGGAGTGTGGCACTCTCCAAAGCATCACCCACAATGGTCCACGGTCATACTTTCTGTATTATAAGCTGACATCTCCGTCGAAAGGGCTCTAGCTATCCACCATCCCGGGACGCGCTGAGCAGCCCTGTGTGTTTGAGCCCAGGTAACCTTCACCAGTGCTGTTATGATGTATAAACGTTAGAGAATACTGAAGGGGCAATCAAAATTAAACAATCCAGAGAAAAAACGAATACGTGTTGGACACCACTATACGCAAGCAAACGCAACTAAGACATGAACTGTCCTCCAAACAACTGGAGGTAAAGACGAACCGAACATTGTTTTATACACACATGATATAGTTTGGAGATACCAAAGGGGTAATCAGAATCCGTAAGACGAAGGACAGAAAACGCAAGGGACAAAAGAAAAGGGACGAACAGCGATCTACAAAACATACACATAAAACTAAAGATCGAGTAACACGAACCCCACTAAAAACCGGGGGTGAACTCAGGTGCTCCGGAAGGGAAAATAGATGATTTTGTCCTTTGCACAAATCGAACCGCATCGGTGGTATAATGGCTAACGGGCTTGCCTCTAGTGCAGTAGATCGTGGATTCGAGCCCCGGTCAGGTTATACCAAAATGTGTCCGAGTTGAGCGACATGTATACTCGCGGACTGTTGTTTCAGTGATAATGCAAAAATAAATTCCAACTAAGGGTGTTAGTCTAGTACAAAGCGGACATCATCGTCTCATCGAAATATAACTTGTTCTTGCCATGATATATCTGAAATATTACTCGCTTAATCCGATTAGTTTACAAATGTCACAGCCGACACAATTTAGAAATTTTTAAAGAAAATTAACTTATATATTAAAATATTATTAGTTAACATAAGTTTTAAATATATGGTTTTATCCATTTTTTTTATTTGTACATATAACCCGATTGTTTTATACACGATGTAGCTAAAATGCTGCTAAAGTTGGCGTTAAACACCAAAAAATCAATCAATCTCTTGGGGTTCACTCACTCAAAACAAATCGTAAAAATGGTATATTTAATCCCTAAATAATATAATCTGTTAAACATAATGTAAATTTGCCGAGGGGATATGAAATATAAACGTAGACATTTAATTTAATGCACACGATGCGTTTCTGCCAAGTCAGAGTTAAGCATAGTTTATGCACGAAACACTATCGATACGTACCGTGTCTTTCGCTGTTGGCGACCAGAAGGAAGGGAAATGTACTTAAGAAGTTAGCAATCGTGCAAACAGATTCGAATGTGGAGTAGATATGTAACTATAAAATGTATTAAAATAGGTATAAAGCTGGCATTGATGCGAATCCGAAGACATGGAAAACACTTTGCAAAGGTCGTTATTAGAGCAAAGCGTTGCACATTTTACTGCAGCCCTTAAGCCATTGATTTCAATGGTACTGGTTTCTAGTGGTGTCGCCAACAACGCTACATCATTCCTAATCACTCCATACACAGCTTTATGCGGATCCCTTATACCTAAAAATAAGGCAAATTTAAGTGAATATCAATACAGGGTAATGGGTATACATTTTTGATATTAGTGTACAAGCTTAGACGTTTTTTTCTCTGTTTTGTTTTTGCAAGGATTACTGGTTTGGTTGTGCTAACAACGTTATATGGCCCCAACTAAAATTAATGCCATAAGGAAATATAAATAAAGGATTATTGGTAAACATAGGCTATGGGCATCAAATGCCAATTTCAACACAATTTAAATAAAATTAGATGTTAGTTGTATCATTTTTATAAATTTATTTATTCTGGCTCTACACAAACATCTAATAACATTTCGTTTGGGGTCATGTCAAGTAAACGTTTATTTATCTTTGACCATCCCATCACATGCAAGACAGATACATATATTAACCAATCGGACAACAGCTCTTGGCGTGTATTCGTTTTATAAAGTATGCGCATCGCACATTGATCAGTAGAAAAAAAATGGACCCTGACATGACCGTATATGGGATGTTGTTAGATATCAGTGTATCGCCTGAAACCAAAACAAGCATCTAATTTTAATAAGATTGATTTGAACAATATTTCAGATATATTGTGGTTAGTTTTATTGGTGGAGGAAATTAGAGTGCATGGATAAAATCGCCTACCAACTGCAAGTCACAATCAAACTTTATTATATAAAGTTCTATCAAGTTTTTTAGTTTAAACATATTTTATTTGCCAAGTAAACAGACAAAATGGATTAGACACAAGTTAAACAAATTTATGAAGTCTTCTCCAAAGTACAATTTGTTACAATAAAGAAGTACATAAAAGGCATGCATTACTATATGTAGCACTAATAACGAATCAATGATAAATATCAAGTACACAGTGGCACTGGCGGAAACATACCTCACAAAATAATTCCGTCTATCTTATACGAAGAGTGACCACAGCGACCCATCAGTTTATCTTATACGGAGAATGACCATAGCGACCCTACAGTCTATCTTATATGGAAAATGACTATACCGACCTTACAGTCTATCCTATACGGAGAGTAATCATAACGACACTACAGTCTATCTTATACGGAGAATAACCATAGCGATCCTAAGGTGGTCATTGCTCCATTTTCATTATACAGTTTCATAAATTTTGTTTCTTGCAACTAAAGTAAGATGACGAGTGCCACTAGTGGAGCAGGAACTGCTGACGCTTCTGAAACATCTGAGTTACCTCCCGGATTTTAGTGGGGTCCGTGTTACTAGATCTTTAGTTTTATGTGTAATTCTTTGCAGATCGTTGTTAGTCAATTTATCTTTTTGTTTGGCCATTGTGTTGTCTGTCCTTCGATATACGGATTTTTATTACCCCTTTGGTAATTTAAAAATATTCTTCGAGTTATTTTGTTATTGACTTCAATGATATGAACATGAAATAATAATGACTTCTTAAAAGGCGTTAAACAGGAGGATATCATCTTAACGGACCCCTTAGTTGGTTGTCTCCTTATTGTAACTAATTAGACTTGTATTCGCGTCAGTGGTGTAATGTTAGCATACTCGCCTCGAGTGCGGTAGATGGTGGGTTCGGGTCAAACCAAAGACTATAAAATTGGTATTTGTTGCTTCTACGGCAAGCACGTAAAAGTAAGTAACTGGAAACGTTATCACAAAATGTTGTATCGAGTACGCCTCGCCTGATCATGGTTCGAACTCTTAACTTCAGTGGTGAATCACGACCACGACGGCCTCCTTTGATGTGACATGTGGTATTTGAGGTTAAGATATTAAATAACAAAATTGTAGATCACTGAAATTGTAGAAACTAAAGACTTTTTTATTACTTGGACTACAGATCTGCTGATCCTTTTTTTTTAATTCCGAAAGGAAAATATATTTTTTTTATTTTACTACCTTCTACATTTTATAATGCTTGGCTTGAGAAAAAAGATTTTGATAAGGAAAAATTAGAGGAAAATTAGTGAATTGTGGTTTGATTTTAACAAAACACTTCCTATTGTTCGAAGCAGCAGCCAATTTTGTGTCATTTTGTTCTATCCATGTAATTAAAAAAGGCCTAACATACTAGTATATTTGCTTATACACTTGGTTATTCTACTGTATAAAAGCAGCCCAAGTCACAAAATTGTCCGCGTACGGTAAACGATAGGCGCCTAGTAGAGGTGTTGCACAAATTGACATTACTCTACATTACTTGACATAAGCTACATTACTCGACTTAAGTCCATTGCGCATGACACACGGGATCACATATTGTTAATTGTTAGGTTAATATAATTGATCATGTCAATGCAAATTAAAGGACATTTGTATTTATACTATATTTTCTGCGAATATCAATCAAACTTAAAAATTCAATAAAAAAAAGAAACTTAACAATTTAATAAAAATTGCGCAGACAAAAACTCGAACAATCACCTGTAATTTGTCTATCGTATCGAGTACACCTTTCACCTATCATTAATAAATAAAGTGTGTGAATATTCACCATCTCAACAGCATTTCATTTTCTTATTATTAGTCATATGCCAAATAACAAAGGAATCGTTCGTGTATGTCCATTGCGAAATACAACAATTTGTTTTCATATACAAATAAATCCTATTTTAAGTAGCAAGAGGTTCAATGATCTTGTAATCGTCTATATTCCGTTCTCAGAGAATCAAATGGTCAATTTCTTTCTAAAATTGGTGTTTTATTGTTTGAAATGATAATGTGGTGATATCTACGAGCTACGGAAGCGTATTAGGAACATTCGTAAAAAAAATAATAAAAGTCAAAGTTTCGATTTTTTTGTTCAAATAAAACAATTTCGACATTTTAAATCTCCAAAAATTTGACTGCCTTTCTTCCAATCCGATGTTTTCTGTACATTATGCATATCCAGTGGCGTAACAAAAGGTTACAGAGGCGAGGATAAAGCTTTGGAAATGGATCGGAAAGAGGGTGAGGCTTGTGGTGTGCACAGGAAGGGGGAAGCGTGAAAAACTGACATTAAGCAAAATAAAAAAAAATTAATTAAAAAAAATCAAACAAACAAACAAACAAAAAAGGCTTCAAATCTCTTGTTAGCTTAATAATTGTTTTTTAATGCTGACAAATCAGCTACTAATAAAATGTTTACCATAAAAAGTAAAATATGCCCCCTCTCCTCCACCCACTTTCCAAGTGCCCTACTACGCCCCTGGTTTCAATGCAGTCTATAAAAAAAATGTAGCGAGGTCAGTAGTGGACTTCAGAGGCCTCAAATGGGTCCAGGCTGGTATTGATTGTGGAAGCTGGGTTGGTGTGTAGTCTGGGTGTTACATTTAAATTCAGGAAAGAGATGAAAAAAAATGAAAAATTGATTGAAAATAAAAATGTAAACACAATGTTAAAAAAAAGAGGAGAGGCGGGGGGGATTGTAATTCCGAGCCACGAACGCCTGTGATTTAATCATCGCCTTCATAGTTTTGAAAATAAAATTACAATCCCTCCAAACTAAATCAATAAATTGAATATCATAATTTGTTGTGCGTTTTGTATCTGTATCAAATAACTGATTTGGTGTTTTAAAATCTATAAATAAACATAATTATTTTGGTCAAGATCACAAGCTTAAGTCGAGTTAAGGAAACGAATTGGCGGAATATCTTGACATAACGAGCTTCATCTTACCCAAGCGAGTGTACCTCAGTTATTTCTATCGATAAATCATGTTTTGTTAAACATGAGTAACATAAATTGTATTTCATCAATAATATGTTCTGGTATATACTTCAGAATTATATATTACAACGATAAATAAGGGTAATAACAAAATTACCGAACTCCGAAAAATCTTCCAAATGGAAAGTCAAAACTCATAAGTATATAAACAGACAAAATCAGTTAACAACCGGAAAACTGTGAAAACCGTAATGACCCTGACTTGGTACAGGCATTTCTAAAGAAATGGTGGGTTGAATCAGATTTTAAGGCGCCAAACCTCCCGCTTTCATTACGGCTCAAAGGTTCCGGCTGTCACTGTAACAGTATTTATAACAATACTGGAACAAAATAGGTAAAGTAGTTGTCAAAGGAGTACAAAATTCAGTGAGGAGGGTGGAACATCTATCGTGAACCATCTCCATCAACAACCCCGAGTCACCTGAAGTATTTTAACTACGAAAGTAAATGTCAAAAACACCTTTACGTCACACATTGATAATAAAATATTTTTGACACTTTTGTTGACTTCCTTATCTTTATACATTTTCACTATATGAAAATCCATCGTTTATTATCGTCTCTGCAGAGACGGAATATATTTCGACAAGATCTTGGTATCGGAATATAAACTTTTTAAGAGATCGAACAAGGCGAATCTTTTTATAGCCCTGGTCCAGTAGCTTGTTTTTCAGATAAAGATGACGTTTCAGGAAATCAGAACAATTGCTACTGGCCCTTGCATAACGAATCAATTGCGAGATGTAAACACCATATGCAGGAGAAGCTGGTATATTGCTGGACATATTTTGAAAATTTATGATTTTAAAAATGAAGTACTGAGTTGACCACTGTCGTCAAATTCGAGGTATAAGTCCAAAACCGATGCGGACGAAGCTTTATCTGTGGTCTCTTTAACTTCCAGCTATGGAGGATATATCAATGGAAGAAATTCTGCAAATCTAGAATTATTGATAGCTAAAACGTCATCAATATACCTGTATGTGAAATTAAAGGCTCTAGCCTCATGAATCCTCTTATCTTTTACAAGCTTTTGAAGAAACTCCGACTCATATGAGTATAAAAATAAATCGGCTAGAAGAAACGACGAATCTCGCCTTTATCAAAAACTATCAACAAACGATCCCCATATGTACGTATGTCGAGCAATGTAGGTATGTCAATTTGTGCAACATCCCTAGTAAGTGGATGGGGAAGTCAGTCAAGATGAGATCCAGTATGCCTCTTTGCTGATGTGTGGGTTCTGTCGTCATTATCGAACTTAACCTAGATATTCATAGGATACACTAGCATAGCACACGTCTGTCTTCTCGCTCAAAACCAATACTAATTTGAAGTAAAAAAAGGGGCATAGCTCTGGTAAAAATTGTCCAAAAATTTTCATTATCCAATTTCACGTAGATATTCAAAAGATACACTTACATACCACACTTAGCTTCAATCTGACTTTTTATTCACAGGTTGTCATCTGGAAACCAAAAAAAAGCAAATTGGAAGTACAAAAAGGGGCATAACACTGGTAAAAATTGTCCAAAAATTGTCATTATCCAAATTGACCTAAACATTCAAAAGATACACTTACATACCACACCTAGTTGCACTGACGTTTCGCTCACAAGTTATCACCTGGAAACCAATTCGAGACGGGGCATAACTCTGGTAAGAAATGTCGAAAAATCATCATTATCGACTTAGATACTAGATACTCCTAAAATAGACTTACATACCACACCTATCTTAATCCGACTTTTCGTTCACAAGTTATCATCCGGAAACAAAAAAATTAGCAAACTGGAAGCATTCTCTGATAAGAAATGTCGAAAAATCGTCAATATCGAACTTGATCTAGATATTCATAAGATACACATACATACCTTTAATACCTAGCTTTAATCCGACTTTTCGTTTGCAAGTTATCATCCGGAAACTAATTCGGGACGGACGGAGGGGCGATACCCATTACTATAATCTCCTTCGACGAAGCGTCGGGAGACAATATGAGAAAAATTTCAAGATTTAATCTGACAATCGTGGAAACAGACACCCCTATCAAACACAACCGCTCACTCTCCTGGTGTGGTACGTGTACATCAGTACATTGTGATAAGTTAACAGACCATTCTGATAAATCTCACCTGTATGGTAAATTGACAATCTCCATCTGTCGCCACATATCTGTGAGGAATCTCCTACACAAGCACGCATACACTCGGTCTCTTGAACTTTCGGAAAATGAGTAGTATCTCTGTATGGATCATCACCACACGCACACCAATTGCTATGCTGTACAGCAGGATTTATAAGAAACAATGGATGCGTAAATAACAAGATTTAAGAAATAATTATCCCATGTCATGTTTTATACTAAATTTAACATGGGGAAACATTAGATTTGTCGATATTTTACAAAGAGCGTTAGCGAGATGTAAAATGTAGACAAATACAACACCTAATCATGTTAAAATAAGAATAAAACATGACACGGGAGAATTATTTCTATTCTAATACGGCATTTACAGTAATTTTGTAGATCAATGCGGCCTGATGGAAACGCAAGAATTTGGCTGTTCCGATTCCCTCCCCAAATAAAAATTTCGCATTCTACGAACAATTACAGAAACAGTAATGACTAAATTAAACGAAAATAATGTTACCTACGTTAAAACTTTATACAAACTATGGTTTCCATGAATTATTTCGATTCTAGTAGGAAAAATCTAACTTATATGTTGAAGTGGAAATCAGTAATGGAAATGCATGCAATAACAAAATCCACTAACCTTCATGTTTACAGTAGTTTTCCTACATTGATAACTAGACGGTGATACAATTAAGTTACTGATATTTTCTAATTTGATGGCATCTTTCATTTAGCTACTTAAACAAGTAAAATGCTAACACAATCGTAAAATAAATCAGTAACCAGCTTGTGTCAATGCATAGGTCTCTGAACAATTATTTGTAGGGATTAGGATCAATAGGCAATGACAATATGACTGAATAAACACCAGGTATGCAACGGATTCCCCCCAAAATTTTCAAAGTGCTGTAAAAAATTTCCTATTGCTTATTTTTCTACACGGTTTTTTGTTTTGTTCACCGGAACTATTTTTCTACAGATATATGTATCGAAATGTACATACCTTGCCCCCAGGACGTGTTATTTTTATACTTTTTCCCTCTGAAGCCCTGTCATTGCATCCATGACTGTCAAAACCGGAAGTGCAGAACTTATTTACATATAATGCAGTATCGCAGTGAATATATGGTATGTATAATTATAATTTTCTGTTTTTATTAAATAATATTCTTTTATCATTGAATAGAGTTTATTTAATGTCATCAACTGCATGAAGAAGCTTCCATTTTGAACTGGATTGGAAATTTTGCCGCTGTTGAAAGATTTATTATCTCCTCTTTTTTTCAAACTGAAGTAATAAAAATTTAACGGAACAGCCGTAAAAACCGTGTGTGGAGGACTACCCAATTTAAACATAGTTAAGACAAATATTCCATTAATATTCATTGTTAATTTCTATTGTTATTATTTTAATTTCTAGTTTACGTGATCAGATAGTGAAAAACACTGGAAAACACAGATAGGAATTCGCGCATGTCCTAAAAATAATTCTGCTATTTAGAGCGAAAGTAGCAAGCTATATTAGAATGTGGGTTCAAACCTGGGTAGGTTGAACCAACGAATATAAAGTTGGTATTTGCTACTTCTCCACTAAGAACGCATGATGTGGCACTAAAATGAAAGACTGTTAGGCTGGGAATCAAGATATCAGTCAGTCAGATTTCGTGTAGATTTTAATTAGAACAAAACGTGCACCTTCATTGCACCAAAATTGTTGCCGCCTTTATATGACTGAATATGGGTAATAACAAAATTACCGAACTCCGAACAATTTGCCAAAGGGAAAGTCAAAACTCATAAGTATATACACAGACAAAATCAGTCAACAACCGGAAAACTGTAAAAACCGTAATGACCCTGACTTGGTACAGGCATTTCCAAAGAAATGGTGGGTTGAATCAGATTTTAAGGCACCAAACCTCCCGCTTTCATTACGGTTCAAAGGTTCAACAAATTCTCTTGAAGCAATAAATAGCTCACTCGCGTATGTATAGGGGCCGCCGTGGTCGTGATCGTATGGTAGTTGGAATTACAACTGCCTATGCGATCAGTGTCTATCACCACTGCTGTTGTGAGTTCGAATCTCGATCAGGGCGAGGCGTACAACACTATGTGATAAAAGTTTGTCAGTGACTTGGGCGACAGGTCGGTGGTTTTCTCAGGGTCCTCCGGTTTCCTCCACTAATAAAACTTACGATATAACTGAAACATTGTTGAAAGTGGCGCTATCAAGTAATATTACTACCAAGCTTGGTTTATATTGACTTAGTAGTTTCAGAGAGTAATATTTTATATTACATTGTTCTGCCTAAATCGAACTGCTTACTCTTCCAGATCACCTGGGTTCGCCCCGTTTCTCTTACTTGTCTTTGTGACAACATTATGACGTTACAGTAATGAAATAAATATTGCTAATGTTTTATTACCGTAGCGGCTTAGATGTTGAATTAGTGAAAGTGGGCCAGGGTTATGTTTAGGGTAAAAATATATCATATTCGGTTTCATAAAGAATGTGTAAACCATAATAAGTAATACCTCTGTACCAGCAAATGCATATCCTTTATCGGCACAGGCTAGAATGCAGAAATCATTCGTCATGATATGGGAAATTCCCACAATGGACAGAAATAACCTTGCAGGCGAATCAACAAAACAACCTTCGTAAGCAACTTCATCTGTAAAACAATAGACATTAAAATAACCTAAATTAAGAAAATATTTCGACGAAGGACAGACAATACAATGGTCTTACATGCACAATGTGTGCTCGCCATTATATATCTGAAAAATTTCCTGAGCTGACGTTAAACAACAATCACTCACTCACTCCTATGTGTGGAATGCTCTTTCTGTTTAAAATTATATTGTGGAGGAATTATTATTATTTTATTTTGCGATTTACAGAGATTTATAACCCTTTGACCGTGTGTATATTTTAATATTTAAATGATGCTTGAGACTATTAGCTCTCGTTAATAGAACAATATTATACATATGACACTTCGGTGTCAGGAAGAATAAATATATGATATATATAGTTCTAGAATCGAATGTTCTTTATAAGAAAGCTTTTCACAAAATTATGTGCGAGTGTTTTTTTCACTCACATGTGGGAAAAAAATAGATTTTTATTTTTTTTATTTGATATTTAGTGTTTTAATGCCACTTTCAGCTATATCATGACGACCAGTTTTAGTGGTGGAAGAAGTCGGAGTACCCGGAGAGATCCACCGACCATGGGCAAGCAACTGGTAAGCTTTATCACTTGCGGCTGCGAGTCGAGTGCATCCTTTTTTGTAATCTACAAAGCTGGGAGTGTATGTACCAAGCCAGGAAAGTAAGTGGTCATGTATAATCACTCATTCTCAGAGAAATGCGACAAATGCAAATCTGGTGGGTGAACAATTTTAAATAAATTAGGTTGATAATTTTTTTTAAATAAAATTTCTGGAATCACACATCAATACAAATGTAACTTACGTTACATATAATAATGAATAGATACTTAAAACCCACTTATGCATGGAGCAAAAAAGTGTGGCATGATAAATCAACATATAGCAAGCTAGAAAAAAATAGTTCTTTAAAAGTAACCAGCAGTTTTTTCTATCAGTCAGCTATTGAATATATATCAAAACTAAAATTAAATAGGGTAATTCAAAAGGAAGTTATATTTTTTTCTAAGCAAATTTATATGGTAGGGGTCACTAAAAATGTAACTTACGTTATTGAAAGTAGGCTACAACATGAACTTTATTTGCATCAATACATTTCAATGACATTAAATTTGGCTGTTTCTTACTTTTACATCAATTCTGTTTGTACTTATTTAAAAAAAAACTCCGATAGTTGTCAAATACACTGTTATCAATTTTATTATATAGATAGATGTGAATTATGGGGATTTATCCGTGAAATAAATTTCTGTATCTCACATGTGAGATATCAGTTTTTTTTCCCCGCCGGAACTACTCTTACACAACTATAAGTATGGTGATTACATCCCTTGTTGTGCTACGTTGAATATACATACGATTGTAAACTGAAATTTTTTTTCGCGAAATGCTATTCACGACTATTTTTGTGCATTGTTGTAAATATGACATTTTCAAGATGACGGATCCTTCCAGTGAACCCCTTAGTTACGACTTGTTTATTGAGAATTTTACACTATCATTGCTCGTAGATTCATACGCATGGAATGAAATATAGAAATACAAAAAATAATATTTTAGAAATTTTGGAAGTCTATACAATAAACAGTATAACTAAATCATACATTTTGAATATCAAAATAAGACCACTCGTGACCGAATGCGCATTAATGATTAAACTCCTTATGCGTACTTTGGTCACTCGTGGTCTTATCTTGATATTTAAAATCTACGATTAGTTATATGATTTACTATTTATGTCGTATATGTTTATTGAGTAAACATTACCTCTCCATGGGTAAAATAGGCAATTGGCTACATTTACCAGAGCTAAACCCATACAGCTGGTTCATGTGCCAAGTAAAATAATGATTATGTACATTTCGGGATGTAGGCGCCAAAAAATGCTTAATTCGTCTCTATATAAACACTCTTATCTTTCCATTGGATATCGAAACTCGCTGCCCATTTCGTTCCTCATTTGAATATAATTTCTGACTAGTGTTAAGAAAGGTTTGAAGATTGCAAAGGGTGAATCAGAAATCGTAAATGGAAGGACACACATTCCAATTGCCAAACGAAAAGTATAAAAAGACAAACAATGATCTACAAAACACTACACAGAAAACTAGAGATTGCGCAACACGAACCCCACAAACAGGGGGTGAACACATGTGCTGCGGAGGGGTAAGCAGGTCTTACTACTCTAGTGGTACGCGTCGTGTTGCTGTTGAACGACACGAACGTCATCTGATATAAAAAATTAAAGTTGCTATCGTCCTGAATATAAATGGAATGTTTGGTGCTGTACGCTAAGCAAACAACAACCAATCAATCCATTGATAAAATGGTGCAATTCATATTTTAAACTTTTACATACCTCTGGATTAACAAGAATATTTCTAGACATCAAATATACAAACATATAGACCTTGTAATAGGGATTCATTGTTCTGAAAAGAAAATTAACATGGATCAAGATTTGTGATGACGCAGTCAATAATAAGTAAGTGAAAGAGTTGTTTAACGCCAAATGATCAATAGTTCGGATATATCATGGCAAGAACAAATTACATTCGATAATGATGTCCGTTTTGTACCAGACGAACACGTTTAGTTATAGGGATAGTTCACTGAAACAACAGTCCAATGGTAGACATGTCGCTCCACTCGAACAAATTATATTGATAAGGACCTAACTACTCTTCAAAGTTGCTTGCTTAGCGGTGAAGAAACAAATATCAATTTTATAGTGTTTGGTTTGACCTGGTCTAGTACAAAGCGGGCATCATCATTATCTCATCCAATATAAATTGTTCTCGCCATGAAATAGCTGAGAATTGGCATTAAACAAAATTACTCGCTCACTAAACTTCAATGAGAATCTATTAAGCACAAACTGATTTTTGGAAATACCTAGACGATCTTTAACGTAAGAAGAGTTTGAAGATAACAAAGGGGTAATCATAATCCGTATTTCGAAGAACAGACAACATAATGGCCAAAAGAAAAAAGTACAAATGGACAAACAATATACAAAACATAGACCTAACACAAAAGATCGAGTAACACGAACCTCACGAACCGGGGGTGAACTCAGGTGTTCCGGAAGGGTAAGCAGTTCCTGCTTCACTAGTGGCATCCGTCGTGTTAATCTAGTTACAAACCCGGTGAAAAGTCATGAATGAGGACAAGACCGGGAAGTGCTTACGACAAGTGGAACATATTCGTGGCCATTTGTAACACAGATATTCCATAACGGTCAACCAAGTCATGGTGGCGACCGTAAAACTTTCGAACTGATGACTTCAACTTAACCAAGAGGAACCCTTGGTTCAGTAGTTTCATTGTTAGCAGCAACCCTCTATCAAGGTAATCCTGATAGGAACCACAAGCTCTGGAATATCGTATCAACTGAGAGATATACTCCATATGCAGGTGCTGCTGGAATGTTGCTACATATAAATGGAAAGTTCACAATGGGAAAATTGAACTCATTTCTTTTGTCATAAAGTTTCGTCCTTAACCGCCCCTCACTGTCAATATCGAAGTGTAGGTCAAGATATGAAGAAGACCTATCTGTATCTCTGGTATCCTTTATTTCAAGCTCGATGGGATAAATGCAAATAAACGAAATCACCAAACCTAGAATTAGTATCATATGTCTAAGAAAAAATAATTTATACCACCCCACCACCCCGTGGTGAGCAAAGGGTAACAGGTTTTATTCCTGGTTAGCGGAAGACATAACGTATTTATCTATTACTTATACATTATTTTGCGGAAAAGTGCTTTTAAAAAAATTGCGTAAAAGGGACCAAACAATTGAGGATTAGAAAAAAAGATTACGAAAATGTCCTGCTTATTTTTGGAAAAAAGGAAACACCGGTAGTCAATTACTTTTATCGTTATTTTTTTGTTACGTTCCCTTTGATGTATAAAACCAATATGTTTCATAACACGTAAGCGCTGAGAAGATTCAAATTATCGCTAATCGCTAAGCGTTGTCAAGTACGCGAAGAAATATCGCTGGTTATTATGACGTCACATTACCAAATCCTTGATAAACATACTATCATATTATATACTCATATAAATAAAATATCTTGAATCTGATTTGATAAAACACTGTCACGTGATATTTATCCATTCGTTGGGTCAAGCGCCTCAAAGTAAGGTCCACCGCTCGCGAGAAAATCCCAAGGAAATTCCCACGTGAGCCTCACGTGTTTCCAATTATAGTTACTTCCCTTGATTCAACAGACAACAAACATGGCGTCCAGCGACAGGTTCATCGCTGTAGGCGAAGAAGAAATTTTATATATTATATCGAATATTTTCGCAAAGTCTCAGGTATTCTATTACTTGGTGTCTGATGCAAAAATATTCGATATAATATACCAATTATCACCCTTATTGAGTGATCTTACTTTTTTCTGGGAGATAAATCGTCGGGTCACACTCCAACAAGGGTGATAATTGTATAATAGCGATAACAAAGATGTTCTTTAAAACTCACGGACTCTTCTCAGTCATCTCTCATCTCAGGTCTTCGCCCTTCGGTGAGAGATGACTGAGAAACGTCCTCTCGTTTAAAAAAACCCACCGGTAGACAATTATTTTTATTGACTCTCGTATTATGTGTATCATCGTGTGATATATAATAAAGTACTGTTATATAAAAAACAGTATTTGACGGAACTAACGTTGATAAAGGCCAACATCACAAATGACGTCAATATTTGGACGCATGTCTTTTTTTCAAGGTTTTTCAAAATTAAATATATGCGTAAAAAATACATGCGATTACGACAAAATTTGCTGTCTCTAGAGTAAATTTCCTTCTTTGTTTTGGAGAGCGACGTACATTTGTCTCTATCATATAAAATCTACATTTCTCAGTTCATTTGTTCATATTTGTAAATTTTTGTTTCGGACTTTAATGACCATAATCTCGAGATGACGGAAAAGCTTTCACAGCAAAAATACAGATGCATGACATGTACAAAAATGGTCAATGGGTGTTCAGCTTGACTATTATATTGTCACACATAAATCAAAGACAGAAATCGTATCAAAATCAGATGGAAAATAGAAATTGTATATTTTACTATTGACTAAATTGTCTAATTTTGGAATATGGCACTTTTTTAGGCTCCTTTCGATGGAGTTTATCTCGAAAAGCATATTAAATAGAAGAAAGCCGTCGACATTCTATCATAAGCTGTCAATCCAATAAAATCAAAGATAAAAAAAACCACATCGAAATATTATGCAAAATTCTACATAAAATTATACCTTCAAAATATGCGAAATTTCAGACTTGTAAACCTTTCATCGAATTAAAATATCTAAATTGTAATGGCACATCAATAAACAATAAAGATGATAATTTTGCAAAACGAAAGTTTAAAAAAAATGGGAAGAAACATAATTTGACACCCTTTGATCATTATCCCGTTCAGTATAACTCAGAAACCGTAAGAGATAGAGGAAGTTTGTCGACATACTATCGTATGCTCTTAAAACAGCTAGTTTAGAGAAAAAAGCCCAGAAACCGTAAGAGATGAGAGCTAGGTTGTCGACATAATTCCGTGAGGTCTTAAAAAGGCTAATTTAGAAGAAATATTTGATGCAACATAATAATTCCTCCATCTCTTATAAATACACGTGTGAATGGTTTGCTAAATCATGAACTATTAAAAACATAGATAATGAACTTATTTCAGGCAACTATATTTCAAAACAATAATTTATAAAAAACTGAAGTATAGATTTCGTTTCGTATAATCGTGCATTTCAAAATTGTGTAGTAACATGGTGCTACTTACCAGTTTACTATGTACTGCTGATTAGTCTTATAACCAGAAAGTATTCTACTAGTTCTATAATATCCGTCTTGTCTGTTCAATGGCGTATCTGCTATATCTGTGTTACTAGTGCATCATGGGTACTCCTCGGCACCCATCTCACCACGATCCACTACACTTGATTGGAAATTGACGTTCAAAAAATAATATTTATGAAATGTGTGAATATCAATTACATATTTACTATTAGTGTGAATTTAAATTGCATATTTACTATTAATCAACTATAATTTATGCCATATCTGTGAAATCTATAATTCCAAAACTTTCGTGTGTAATCATATGACTGCGAATTGGACACTTTAAGTGGGCAATTAAAACGGTATTTATGAATTATGAAATTTTCCCTCACAAATAGATTTGTTTTTGACGTTTTTCTTTATAATGTTTGTGATTTACGATATGAAAAAAAAACACGATTGAAAAACAACATTAATTTGAACTATATAATTGTAGTATTTTGACCTTCCAGAATTCATAAGTGTGTTTAAATTCTGAGAAGTTGAAAACTAGGAATCAAAAAGATAATGTAGTTTATGACGAAAAACTTCTGAATAGTTTGCGTTTGTGAGCGAAAATGTCAGCAAAAGGGGTCGAGAAATGATTTCTTTACAAGTTTTTGAATATATGTGGTTTTACATGAAATATATAGGGAAAAATCGGAGGTGACGAACAATAATGTCCACTTATTGTAGGTCTGATTTTCTGTGGTATGTATCGCCTCAACAGATGTAACAGTATCTTATGTATTTTCTATGGTCTGTATCGCCTCAGCAGATGTAACAGTATCTTATGTATTTTCTATGGTCTGTATCGCCTCAGCAGATGTAACAGTATCTTATGTATTTTCAATATTCTGTGCGTGGTCAGTATACTATGACAAGGGTGTGAAAGTTTGGGTGGGTAGGTTATGGTGTTTAACGCCACTTTCAACAATATTTCAGTTATATCATGGCGGTCAGTTTTATTGGTGGAGGAAACCGGAGTACCCGGCGAAAACCACCGACCTGCCGCAAGTCACTGACAAACTTTATCACATAATGTTATATCGAGCACATCCCACCATGAACGGGGTTCGAGCTCACAACTTCGTGGCAGGCACTGATTGCACAGGTAGTTATAAATCCAACTACCATGTGATCACGACAATGACGGCACCTTACAAGTTTGGCAGTCAGTCTGTGATTATATGTCTGCACTAATGTATATGATAACTATATGTATACTAATAAGTAGCTATCCCATGACATTGTGTTAGTAGAAATTCATTGGTTAATAAATTTAAGGTCTGTTCGACTGTTGCCTTAGGCGACAACATAGTTCAATAGTTCACGGCATCTTCGTACAGTATACTTTACGAGTTAAACTATGTGATGAAAATTGTCATTCGCCAGTTGTACAATATACTTCAATTCAATTGTATTATGGCAGCGTTACCTCCAATTAAGTCAGCAAATTCGGAACACGAGCTATTTCTTAATGACAATGTATCTAGTGAAAGACAGGGCGGAGCTGGGCACATTAATTCTTATAGGAATCCAGATTTGGTGGATACTTTGAAATTATTCAATAACATTATGGACGTTAATCTCGGTGATTTGAAGACCGAAGTTATTCAGGAACAGGACATCCTAAAGAAAATGATCAAGAGTGGCGTCATTATAAAAGTCAGGAACAAAGGAAACCGCATCATGCATAACTTTAATGAAGATATGCTGCAGAATTTATACAGATCCATGTTGACCAAATGCGCAAGCTCATGTCAAATTTAGACATTTGGTACAAATGAATATAAATTCCAGCAGTTTTTGACTGACTACTCTCTAATTCGCTCGCCCTTATGTGGGTATGTAGAAACATCTAGACCGTCAAACATGGCCGTTCGCTATTTGTCCATATAAAAAAATTGTATATAACTTTCTTTTTTTTGGCAACCTATTTGCACTGATGATGCAATCTTCTCTTTATCAAATATTCTCCGTGAACAAATAATACATACGATTTATTACATATAGAAACATACACCGCAAACGTGTCGCCTCGTTTCGTCTGCCTTCTGCGCCAAGCACGAGGGTACTGTGGGCCTATGCATAGTACCCCTGGATCCACACGGGACTCTGATATATATGTCAGTCACTTGTTATATTGATCAGGGAGTATCTCTACTATTATTGATATACATTGTTATTATATTTTATACAATACGCTCTTATCATTGTATATATGTTCTTTTTATGTATTAAATGACATTAAACTCGATACAGTGTCTGCGTTATCTTACTCCAAGCCCTTGACAAAAACTAGTCGAGTTGTGGTCAGAGGAAGGTGTGAAGATTGGCACTAGGTGCATTTTTATTTACCTTTACATCTGGGTGGATAATAAATCTCATTAAATGTATTGATTGATTGATTGGTGCATAGCGCCAACTTTAGCAACATTTCAGCTATATCGTGGCGTGATTTTTTTTTATTATTAACATAGACACCTACAAGACCCTTAGAAATAAAGCATAAAACATACTGGTCTATAAAACAATCAGATTATATGTACAAATAAAAGAAATATTAAAAGATAAAACCATATAAGTAGTATATATGCACCATCCATTTATTATTTGTGGAGGAATCAGTGACGTCACCGGAACCGGAAATGAAAGGGAGATAATTTCCCGCGATTTTTCCCCCCGTATTTCCACGATTTTTTCCGGAACTTCTCTAGATTCTATGTACGGACAATGGAATTGTGAATCCAACCTGTATCGGGTCACTATAGCGCTATTACCCCCTATGTTAAACCATTTTCCCCCTCTTGAATTGTGTAGTCATCCGTGACTAATTACGGTTCTATTTAATTCACATGTACAATAAACAACGAATATACATCATAATGCTTTATTCTTCCATAAAGTAATCTAAATCATTTCTTTAATCATTTCTTTTGTAAAAGTGGGAATATTCTTCACATTTCTGGAGATCTTCTGAAATGTATATAATTACTTTATTTTCTAAACCAATGTTACAGAGTGGGAGAGTTTCAATATATACATAATTTAACAATCTTATTATTTCATATTTATGGATAAATTCACATGGGTTAGAATAAAAAGAAAATCCATTGAAATAAATTGTTGTCATAATTATACATGTACCTATAGTTTTATTTGCTTGAAATGAATCGCCTTTCATTCTTATTATATTTATCTACCACCAGAAAGTGCTTCAACTAAGCACCCTCGGTATGACATATCCATTAAATTAGCATTTATAGTAAGTTATTAAACCAATACAATTGAACGCAGCCTATCATTTACTGTATCAGGTACTTGACTTTTATGTGTTCCTTGACATGCTGCTATTGTGTTTATTTTCAAAATTATGCACGTAACATTTAAAGTGAAGTTTTTCTTCTTTAAATACAAAATGTTTTCTACAATTTCTTGGTTTATTAGGAAAAAGACGGATAGTCTATATAATTCGTGATTATATATAAAATGTGGCAATTAGAATACAAAATATGAAAATGTTTCATAGGTCTACATTTGTTCTTAATTAAAAGTGTTGGCAACCACGTTGAAATTTCAATCGCACAGTTAAAAAAAAAAATTTAACTGGTTTAACCCCGCCACGTTTTTTGTGTCTGTCCTAAGCCACGACTCACAGTCCTTTCTGGCGTTCAGCTTAGATGAGAGATGATTGTTTAAACTTTCTTTTCATAAAAAATGTCAATAAAAGAGTTAGTCAATATTGATTGCTTTTTTAACTCCAAGTGAGCCATTTTGAGTTGTATATCATGACAGAACAAGTTAAGTTTTAATGAGAATATGATGTCTCATTAGAAAGTCAAGTGAAACTTTTTGTGAATATAGATGATATACTGTATTAACGACAGCATGAGTAAGAAAAAAACAATTGAGATATTTTTTTCTAATTTTTATTAAATAAACTATTTTTCTTTCCACAGTAAAAGTACAGGAATATTCCCCAAAATAACATTTTCACTTCTACAGTATTACATGAAAGGAAACTAGCCGGGAAGATATACAGCAAACCTGTATATAACGTCTCTCGATGGGACCTGAAAAGGTGTCCTTTATGAACAACTTCCTTTTATATACAGGTTAATATCATATACACTATTCATTAATGGGGAAAATGAGGTTGCCCTTTATAGACAGTTATTTGTCATACAGAAATGATGCCCTTAAAGACAGGTTTTATTGTATAATAAATATCCGAATTAAAGCAACAATTGTTTTAAGCTTCTGACTTGAAGAAGGGATAGTGGACCTTTTACAGATTTGATCCGTGCCTTGTCATTTCTTGTTTGAACTAGATAATGGGCATACAGTAACAAAGTACATGAGAATGTAGCGCCAAAAGTAGAACTGAATGTATGACGAATTTCTGTCGCACCAAGTCTACAAAATTAACAGCGAAATTAGACAATTAAACAAAAAGCTCAACAGCTACTCTCCATAATTCTCCTCGGACCTCTGCTGTAGCTCAAATTACAAAAAGGGGACACTAGAACAACAGCCCGAAGGAAATATTACAACTTTGAATTATATGCAGATGGTGTCCATCCCAAGGAAAACTTAGCCTCTGCATGGTTGAAGAAAATATCAGTCCAGGCTATGAGAGACTGTTGGAAAATACAACACACTCAACCAAAAATCAGATCACAAGTATTCGTACCAACAAAAACCCGACGATCACGCAGGCCAGTCAGTAAGCATGGGTTATCCAAGCTAAACTGACACGAGACAAAAGATTCATAACACGATCAGTTAGCTTGGGTTTCTCCAAGCTACACTAAAAAACACAGAAACATTTTGCCCACGTCCTCACAAATAGTAAGCATGGATATCTCCAAGCTATACTAGAAACAACAAAATCCGACTCAACCCTGCAAGATTTCCACAAGCCTGAGACCAAATACACACAACCATCGATCTAAATTTCAGTAAGCATGGGCATCTCCAAGCTAAACTGAACATAACATTATTAATACATCATTAGTAAGCATGGGTTTTTCCACGCTAAACTAAAATCATTGTGTGCGAAACTATTTTGAAAATAATATTAGTAAGCATGGGATTTTCCAAGCCACACTAATAACTTTTATAACGCGTCAAACCCACAACTCCTAAATAAACAATTAATGTTAATTGGACAGTAAGCATGGATTTTTCCAAGCTAGACTGATAACATCACAAGCAGTAAACTTCAGATATAGCATCCAACGTCATCTACAACAACAAATCAGACAATTGCTAGTAAGCACTGGGTTTATCCAAGCTACACTGACAAAGCATATAACATTCAACGACTTAGAGTGCACGAGCCGCCAATCACCACCAACATGCTTAGACTCCCTATCCTGTTCATACTATTGGCTGCCACCGCCATAAATCTCACAAAGGACAAATCATGGTTAAAACAACAACTAGCAAAATTTGCAAACCCGGGTCCCAGACAGAAACAAGCTAGTGTCTATCCTTGTGGTTTGAGTGACCATCCAGTAACCTGGACCTACGACCCAATAAAAGAACGCTAGATTCAATTACATCACCAACAGCATTCAAACCATTACAAACAAGCAGCCCCAAACATGAGCATAAATCAACATCAGCTCACATGGCACAAACCACTCTAGCCATACAAAATCATCAGAAGTATACAATTTACCAGCAAAACAAAACCTCCTGGAGTTACAAAATTTAGAGACCTGGGCAGAAAACTGGGGAATGAGATTTAATGCGAAAAAATGTTACATCTTGAGCATAAAGCAAAAAAGCAGCAAACTCTATTCCTTAAATGGCCACATATTAGAACAAGTCAAAAACGACCCATACTTAGGCCTTCAAATTTCAGAGGACATGAAGTGGTCAACACACATCAACAATACTGCAAAAAAGCCAGTTCAACCTTGGGCTTCCTAAGCAGAAACTTGAAATACAGTCCCACAAACGGCAAAAAGACCGTATATATCACCTTAGTAAGATCCATAATGGACTATGGAGGTATAATTTGGGACCCATATCTCAAAACAGAGGTTGATTGGCTAGAGCGCATAAAACATCAAGCAGCCAGGTTCATCACAGGTGAATACAAAACAAGAGAACCAGGCTGCATAACCAAAATGCTCATATATCTAGAAATACCAACGCTAGAGAAAAGAAGAACAGCCCAACGTCTAATATTTATGTTCAAAGTGGTTGAGGGCGTGGTACCGGCAATTTCTCCCTCTGATTTTGTAACCAAAACTAGACCAAAAAGATTATTAAAATCCAGACAATATTCGGACTTTATATCACAAAACATTGTAGAAAATAGTGTCATCAATAACTCTAAGGGCCTAGTATACCAAAGGGCGAACAATGAACCATATAAAAACTCTTTCTTCATAAAGACAGTATTAGACTGGAACCATCTCGACGATAACACAGTAAACCAATCCACTTTGGAGAGCTTCAAAACTGCTCTCCAACATTCTTACTAAGTCGCATAGCGCACCCCACTCCGTAGAAGTAAAACCCAGAAGTGGATCCATCGACGTACTTTATACAGATACAGATATAAAGATAGACAACTCTTATTATTTTCGGAGAATTTTTCGCGGAGTTTAATTTCCGCGTTTTTCAACGGCCGCGAACATAGCGAAAACCCCGATATACGGTATATATGCGTACTTCATTATTAACAGTTATATCTAAACATTCCTATGAGAGAATTGATAATGTATAGCAGATCAGATATCTTTTTGAAAAATATTGGTGGCCCTGAAAAGGGCCGTTTTACCCTACTAGTACATACAATCAAGGATAAAGTGTTCTTATGAACACACATGCGCTGTTTGTTCCAACCACAAAATTGTGCCACTACCATTAGGTCACTGGCCCAACACCACACGTCGTCCTTACGGGTTACACCGATGGTTTCAGACATAGAGATTTTCTTAACGTGAGTGGCATTGTGTGAAACCCTCACACCATTCCACGGCTTTTCGGATACAGCCGTCCATTGTCTCCTCATCCATGAAAATCGATGCCAACGGCATGACATATAAATGCCTCCATCGAATGTGATGTGTATCTACATAGACATCCATTTCCGTTTTCTTGGATGATGGTAGCTTCAAAACACATGTTTTTATATGGGGGATTAGTCGCGTTTATTTTTGGCGCAGTGGGTAAGAGGGGGGGGGGGGAGGGAGTTACAATAAAATAAAACCGATAAGTAGAATGTTTAACCCTGTCATGTCTTTGATAGATAGGGTTTGTGTTTGAAAAATTCATTACAGTTGTGTTTTCTCTTGTTTTCTAAAGGATGTTTATGGCATATTAGCTCTTTTAAACAATACAATGAGGCGGTGTTTAGAAAACCCAAAAGAAGTGAGTATGGGTTTGATTAAAGTCAGCCTGATCAATTAATCAATAGATACGACAGGTGTCAATACAAAATAAAATGGAAACGTTTTACGATATAATAACGATCCAATATTCAAAATCATTATACACAAAAGGGGGGACTATAATAGAAATTGTTAACATTTATTTGGAGGGTTAATATCTTTTCGATTACTCAACGTATATTGAATAATGTTTTTAATCCTCCTTCATTAGCATGCGTATGAATAATTAAACGCAGGGCCTATTTAGAAACCAATATAAGGTCGCACGATAGACCGTAATTAAAATGCATCTTATAATGCGCTTTACACGAACAGATGTCCCACATTTAAAATTGCACCAAATAACAGATATAAATCACACATTACTGACGTAGGGTAGATAAAACATAGCACTCATTAATAACGGAATACCTTATCTAAAACGTTTGGATATAGAAAATTCCCAGTCTTTATAATTAGACAAATGGAAATCCAATATAACGGGATACGTTGTTTATTGAGATATGTGTAATAAAGATATAAAAGGGGGTGGGGGATATAGATTTTGAAATGTTTCACTGCTGGTTTTGCTCATATACAACAAGATATAAATATAGTTAATATTATGTCTAATTGGTGTATTGTAATTAATTTGTGTATTTAATTGTTAATATTTTGACTGGTATCATTCATTCATTCATTCATTCATTCATGTCTTTATTTCCTCTATATAGAGATTACAATGAAATTTCAAATACAAATTAAACAATAGAATACATTAATTATAAAATGTCAATTAGAAGTTCTTTATACAATAGTTCATTTTATATGTAGTTCGCTAATGATATTGCAAGTATGCATAGATCAGTTACTGGATATATTTTACAGCTGTTGTATTCTGCTGCCAGTTTAGTAACATGTAAATAGCACATTCACTGGAATGAGTTGAGGTCAACATCGCCTAGATCGGTACACGGAGTTCTTCCAAGTACAATTTTGTATGATACCTCATCCTCGTAGCTACTTAGTTCAACATAAAGTTATAAACAGAAATTTTCTATAATTAAGTCCCACCAAATATTTTGGATTTCGAAAGAATATTGACAGTTACAGCACACGTGTACAAAACTATCTGTATATCGTTTTTCACATAATCTGTATATTTTAACATTGGAATCTGGTACGGTTGAAATCAATTTAGCAATACAGAATGCTTGTATCGATTATTTTTTATCGTGTCTATTTAAATCACCTAGGGTTCACCGGAACGTTTGTGTAAATTATGAAAACGTAATCCACATTTGTAGTAAATACAATCATCTTTCAACTTGTCGGATCACCAGAGCGTAGTATTTATAAAATAATTGAAATTGTATAACTGTGTAGGGTCTTTCATATCGTGACATTGGATGTTATAATATATATTATATATGAAATAAGGTGATCAAAGATTTAAAAAAAAATGTTGATGTTTAACGCCACTTTCAGTTATAACGTGGTGGAGAAAACCATCGACCTAACGCAAAGTCACTGACAAACATGCTCCGTCATAGTATTTCAAAGATTAATAAATTATAATTAGGTATTTGCAAAGGCCTAGACGGACTAGAGCACATAGTCTAGGATCTTATAGATCTTACCTTGAAACTGATCACACCTATTATACAAAGAAGAGTTTGAAGATACCAATATATCGAAGAAGAACAGACAACACAATGACCTACAGAAAAAAATACAAACAACGATCGACAAAACATACATTACAACACAAGATGACTTTACATAAAACAAAGGAAAAAAGGACTTCACATTACAAGAGGCATGCAAAGCCGTATATTAGCCCTACAGGGACAAACAGAACAAACAAAGAAAGGACTTCACATTAAAGTACAAGAGGTATGCAAAGCCGTATATGAGCCCCTACCCTGACCAAGAATGAAAATGGAATCAATCACGGGCTTTTATAGGAAAAGTCGGTTATTACGATGGCTGCAATTGGTTGTTTCTGTTTGTATCCTGCTTTCTGATTGGTTCATTTCTTCCAATCTGATTGGTTCAATTTCCAGTGATATGATTAGCTGGTGCTACAAAACATTTCAATCCTCTTTTGGGTTAAATGAATTTATTATTGGGCACTTCCGATTGCATATTCCGCAACTTCCAGTTGCGCATGCGCGCTCCAAGGGAATCCCTTTGGGATGACGTCACTTCCGGTGAAAAGGCTTCACTATGGCGGATATTGCGCAGCTTCCGGTTGCGCATGTGCACACCCTTCCACCCCCTTCGGGGGCATGCACAGAACATACTTCCGATAACGTGACTAACGTCATTTCCGGTAGATCCACCTCAAATACTACTTGAGCTGTGCCGATATACTACTCATATATTTAGAATATATGTTATACAACTATATTTTAGGATATATATCAATTTCTTTGAAAAATATCAGAATTGTGACGCCTGCAACATTTGTAAATAAATCGCATAAATTGTTGACATTGTAGAAGTTCTGCCGAACGTCAGAAACATCTACGCAGTCGAGCACTACATGTTTCCATGAATAGTTCGAATTACACGGAATACATTCCGATCGTTCCTCATTATTTAACAAATAACTATGTGTAAGTCTACTATGACCTATGCGACATCTGGTCAAGACTACCTGTTCCTTCCAATTTTGACTGTAAGAACAGGGAGTTTTGCCAACTAGGGAATGTATTTCGTGCATTTTGTTATAAATTTGCTGGTCCCAACTGTCTTGCCAGCGTTTTAAAATATATTTCATAATTAAAGGTTTAAAAGCATTATAAGAAATAGAACAATTGGATACAGGATCATCCAATGCGTTCTTGGCTTCCTTGTCAACGACTGTTTTCCCATGGATACCTATATGGCTAGGGATCTATGTGAAAATAACATATTTACCAATAGCAACAAGGCTTTTATAAATTTCAACAATTTTTAAAATAAAAGGGTTTTGAGTTTTACAACTCTCACAACTTCGTCCGCATCATTTTTGGACTTATACCTCGAATTTGACGACAGTGGTCTAATCAGTACTAAAATTTATGATAAACGGGACGACTTCAATTTTAAAATCATAAATTTTCCAAAGATGTGCAGCAATATACCAGCTTCTCCTGCATATGGTGTTTACATCTCGCAATTGATTCGTTATGCAAGGACCAGTAGCAATTATTCTGATTTCCTGAAACGTCATCTTCATCTGAGAAACAGGATACTGGATCAGGGCTATACAAAGATTCGCCTTATTCGATCTCTTAAAAAGTTTATATTCCGATACCAAGATCTTTTCGAAATATATTCCGTCTCTGCAGAAAAGATTATAAGCGATGGATTTTCATATAGTGAAAATGTATAAAGATAAGGTGTCAACAAAAATGTCGGGTTTTGTGCTGCTTTGACAACTGTTTTAACTGTTTTGTTCAAGTATTGTTATAAATACTGTTATAGTGACAGCCGGAGACTTTGAGCCGTAATGAAAGGGAGAGGTTTGGCGCTTTAAAATCTGATTCAACCCACCATTTCTTTAGAAATGCCTGTACCAAGTCAGGGTCATTACGGTTTTCCGGTTGTTGACTAATTTTGTCTGTTTATATACTTATGAGTTTTGACTTTCCTTGTTCGGAGTTCGGTAATTTTGTTTTTACCCTTATTTGCCAACAGGCAAGAAAGAGAATCTGAACAGATCATGAATTTACTCTTATCAGAAGAGGTAACGAACTTGAAAGCAAGAAGTATTGCATTAGCGTCTGCACTGAGGATCGAACTGGCAGATGGTAATCGAGCAGAGTAGACCTGCTGTCCAAAAACAGCTGCCGATGCTACTCTATCACCATCCTTTGAACCATCAGTACATATTGCAGAGTATTCAGATGTTACCGATCTAATTTCAGCAAAATGTTGCTGAATTAGTAAAGGATTTGCTTCAGATATTTTTTATTTTGTAAGTTCAAAATTAAAGGTAAGTTTTGGGTTTAACCATGGAGGGTTTTCATGAATTACAATAGGTGCTATGTCATCCATATTTATATCAGAATTTTCAAAGGTTGAATTGTATTGGGTTGTTTATCGTAAACATTTTCAAATAAAGGATTGAAAACACAGTCGTATGCAGGATTTGAAGGATAAGCCTTCAATTTCGTTGCATACTGCATACCAAGTTTGATACTTCTGTTTTCAAGGGAAGGCTCGTTATCTTCAATATACAAATTTTCAACTGGAGACGCTCTGAACGCTCCAAGTGAGAGTCGTAATCCTTGATGATGGACTGCATCTAGCAACTTGATATACGATGGACGGGCTGAACCGTAAACGATGCATCCGTAATGCAATCGACGATCTATATAAATTTAATAAAACCGTGTTATCCGCAACCCAGTCGGTACTGGACACAAATTTCAAAATATTAAGTGCTTTAAGGCACTTATTTTCAAGCATTTTAATACGAGGTAGAAAGGTAAGTTTATTATCAAAATGAGACCCACAATTTTGTTTCTGTGACTATTTTTATAGGAGAATTGTATAATTGTAACTCTAGGTCTGGATGGAGTTCTCTTTTATTACAAAAGTGCATCCCTACAGTTTTTGTGCTAGAGAATTTAAATCCATTCTCCATTGACCATTTTTCTATCTTATTTAGACATAGTTGTAATTTTCGTTCAATGGTGTTTATATTCTTGCCCCGATAACATATCAAGAAGTCATCTACATAGAGAGAACCCTCAATGTTATCATTTAAACCTTTAGCAAGACTGTTTATATTTATACTAAGAAATGTAACAGAGAGGATGCTTCCCTGGGGAACTCTCATCTCTTGTTCCTGAATGTCAGAATAGGTTGAATTAACTCCGACATTAAATTCTCTGTCAGATAGAAAATTTGAAATAAAATTAGGTAGCTTACCTTTCAACCCCATATCAAAGAGGTCTTTTAAAATGCCATATTTCCATGTTGTGTCATATGCTTTTTCTAAATCGGGAAAGACAGACACAGCATGTTCCTTTGTGGCAAAAGCGTTTCGAATAAAAGTTTCAAAACGGACAGGATGATCTAAAGTGTTTCTACCTTGACGGAATCCACACTGTATATTGGACAAGAGTCCATTGGATTCACGAAACCATACAAGGCGAGCATTGATCATCCGTTCCATGGTTTAACACACGCAACTAGTTAGTGCAATAGGCCGATAATTCGACGGTTCGGAATGGTCTTTACCAGGTTTTGGAATAGGAATGACATTAGCTAATTTCCAAATTGACGGCAAGTCGCCTGTTTCCCAAATGTCATTCATGAGATCTAAAAGAGTTTGGAGTGCCGATTCTGGAAGATGTTTGAGAAGCTGGTAATGGATATCGTCGGGGCAACATGCAGTGTCATGCGCCTTATCCAACGATTTTCTCAATTCATCTAACGAAAACGGGCGATTGTATTCCTCCAAATTCTTACCTTAAAATTCGGTTTAGTTTTTTTTTTTTTGCTTTTTAGATTTTTGAAATTCTGGATGGTAATTTTGGATAGAAGAGGTTTTTTTTGAAAATGCTTGGCCTAATTTATTTGAGATGTCCTGTTCAGATGTTAAAGTGTCTTGTCCATCTTTTAAATGATGGACGTTTGCTTTAATTTTTTTGTACCATATTCCAAACCTTATTCATCGGTGTATGGCAATTTAATTTAGAAACAAAATTACGCCAGGAAGTGCGCCGATTGTGCTTCAATGTTCTTCTAGCTTTCGCCCTGAAGATGCGGAAATTGCCGAGGTTGTCCGATGTTGGATGTTTTCCGAACCGTCGTTCGGCCTTTTTGCAATTTTTGATGGCATCTTTGCATTCATCATTAAACCATGGTTTACCTAGGTGTTTTGGATTTGGTATAGTCTCATAAGCTATTGATATCAGTTTCATTAAACTTCAAAGTTGGATCGGTGTCATTTCGGATCATTTCCGTTTGAAGTTTTTTCCTACACATCTGTTCGTAGAGGGTGCCAGTCAGTTTTGTCATATTTATACCGTGTAGGTCTTTCACCTATAGTAGAATTTAAGCTTTCTAAAATAATGGGGAAATGATCACGTCCACAGAGATCGTCATGGACTTTCCATGAGAAATCTAGAAGAAGAGATGGATCAGTAACAGTCAGATCAATAGCTGAATAAGACCCATTCACAGGATGTAAATATGTATCAGTACCGTCGTTAAAGATACATAATCCTTCCTGGGAGAAAATGTCTGCAAGTGTTTTGTCTTTGTCGGTGGTTGTTTTGCTACCACAGAAGGAGTTATGTCCATTAAAGTCGCCCATGACAATGAACGGGGTAGGCAACTGATCAGCTACATTTGTGAGTTGGGCTAAACTGAGTGCTGAATTTGGTGCTTTGTAAACCGAACATAAAGTTATCGTTTTATCTAAAGTGATGCGTACAGCAAGTCTGCAGATCTGTGTTGAGATTAACATAACTATGTAAAATGCTATCTCGAACGAGGATTGTTGAGCCGCCTGCAGCTCGTTCATCCCCATCTACATACGTGCTGTACACCGAATAATTTTTAAGATTTATAGTATAACATTTCGTCAAATGTGTCTCTTGAAGACAAAATGCAACTGGTAGAAAGGCTTGAACCACTAAAGTAATTTCAATGAAATTAACCTTTAGACAATTCCATTGGATGATCGGAGCCATCATGGGTGTCGGATCGGGGAAAAGTTTTTCTTCCGTTGTTTTCCTTTCCGCCCACCACCCTTTGGAGATCTGTGCGTTTCTGATGGCGACTCATCCATGGGAGATGGTGAATCATCCGGCGGAAGATTCCATACAGATGCCTCTTCCGAATCATCAAGATATCGATATCCATATATATTGTGGACCTGGACAGGGTTCTTAATCAATTGTCCATGTCCCTGTGGAGGACCTTTGGAGAGTTGACTTTTTGAAGTTTTGTTGTTAACATTTGTTTTCATAGTTGAAGAAATTGAAGTTTTAACTGAAGTGGTAACTGTCTGAGAAAAACTTGATATTTTATGTGATGTTGCTACAAATCTTTCTTTTGGTTTACCAGTCAGCCGAGTTGGTTTTTCGGTGTTTTCAATCCAGGTAAACATTGCTTGAGTTTCAACTGAATTGAAAACACGCTTAGTGACACCTGCATATGATGTTTGTGCAGGTGAATCATTGGCTGCAGAGACGAATCTGCGCGCCTCAGGGTATGAAATATTTTTTTCTGATTTTATCTTTTGGATTTCTTTTTCTCTAATGAAATTTTGACAATCTTTGGATGAAGCCATGCGAGGTTGACCACAATTGGAGCACTTCGGATTGTCCTCTCCACACATAAAAACATTTAAGTTGTCCTTTACATTGGCCAACATAATCTATGTCTGAATTTCTGAATCTATGTTTGAATGTCTGAAAACTTCAAACGGAAATGATCCGAAATGACACCGATTCAACTTAAATTCATAAAAAACATTTAAGTTGTCCTTTACATTGGCCAACATAATCTATGTCTGAATGTCTGAATTTCTGACACTTCAATCATCGTATTGGATTCGGGACATAAGGACTGACTAACATTGTAAAGGCCCATGCGTATCGATGATAAGATATTGGGAAAATTAAATGTTGTAAGGAAAGTGTTAAGTTTTACTAGTTGACCATTTCTTTTCGTTATAAATGGCTTGACATGAATAACACCCTGATGTGCTAGTTCCTCGAAGATTTCATCATCAGATAGATTGTCTAAATTTTCGTCTCTGTAACGAATGATTCCGCGACTGGTGTTAAGAGTTCTATGAGGAGTGGAAGATATAGTTATATTTTGAATTTGCATTAGTGAAAGCAGGTTTAATGATTTTAACTTTCGTTGGTATTCAATCATCAAACCGCCATATTTCAATTTGGTAACATTTTTCACTTCTCCTGCACAGCTCTTGATGCATTTTTCTATAGCAAAAGGTGATATTTTTGTCAGTGGTACACCACCTTCACTACTTTTTAAAACGATAAATCGTGACCAATTGTCAGAAACTTCAATCTCTTCTTCATATCTCATGTCATTTTTCCTTTTTTTTGGATTTATTGGAATCTGTTTATTTAAACACAGGGGATCCGAAGCAGCCATGTTGCCATATGTAATAGTTCACCCCTCCTGTCCCCACCCACCACGGAGTCCCAACACCGGCGATACTTGAATTCTGAGGATCTCCGTCTGAAAGTATCAGGAATTCCAAGGATGGTATGCTCGAACAGTAGAATTTCAATTATGAACGCAAGCTTCGTATCAGGGCTGGTTCCCAATAAAACAACTGTTCTAAATATCAACTACTCGATTGACCCATTAGCCACCGCCTTCTTTAACGATCCCTTCTCTTGATTATTTCGGACAAAAACATTATAATTGTTCTATTTTGTCCTGCTGCCTCTGCAAGAGCCCTTAGGAATTCAAGGTGCCATGCAGAATGACCCACCACGGAGTGTAATTACGGACGACACCTGAATTCCGAGGATCTCCGTCAAATAGCAACATGAACACACTCGAACAGTGTTAACAGGATCAGTTAAAGGGCTTGACGTGACCAGCCGATTGATCGAATCGGGTCCATTCGACCATCCCGTCTAGGTGAAGTAAGGACCAAAGATGTGTGTTTCAACCACCAGGATCCCGTCCTCCACCATTACGAGTCGCAACATACGGCAAACGTGTCGTCTTAATTAGTCTGATTTCTACAAGCAAGGGGGTGCTGTAGGCCTATTTGTAGTAACCCGGACCCACACAGGGCTACTCCAATGATGTTGAATTCATATCCAAATTGATAATGGCTTGTTGCGTACTACACAATCTATGCATCATTTGTTCTGATGAAATTGAAGACTTTACTGATATGAACCAAACTGATAATGTCAATAACTATCCAAATATCTTTAGGAACTTGCCAAGAGCCGAAACAATCAGAGATGATATTGCTGCATCATTATAACTTAGTTTGCTTCTTCTTAAAAATGTTCACCTCGTGATCACCACACAATTCGCAATCTGAAGCACAGCGCAAAGAAGAAAGACCGACTGGGTGCTATTGGAAACGTTGCGGACGAGATACTAGAGGTTATTTCTATGGTTAACTAAGTAGATTTTGCTAAGGAAGCAGTATACCCCGAGGGCAACAATAAACCACCATCGTTTATTTGTTATACTACTGACCAGATGAAAGACATGCAACAATTCTTGAAATCCGATCCAGGTCACATGCTTGTTATTGACAGAACTTTCAACTTTGGAGCAGTTTGTGTTACGAACTTTGTTTATAAAAACATAAAAGTTGTAAATAAAGATACACGTGACCATCCACTATTTGTCGGACCTATGTTTCTTCATTGGGATGGATCCTTCCTATCGTACCATACATTTCTGTCTCATAAAAGCTAGACTGTCCGAAACTATTAGACATGTGTATCGGCAGCGACGATGAATCTGGTTTGACCAAAGCCATCGATGATGTATTTCCTAATGTCCAACGCCTTCTGTGTACCAAACATATCAAAGACAACATATCCGACCATTTGGAAAACAAAAACGGCGTCACTGATAAAGACAGAGCTGAAATATTATCAGAAATTTTTGGTGTGAAGCTGAGTATAAAACTCAAGCTAGACTAATGAGACAAGTCAGGATTAGTCACCCGATCAAAGTGATCAAATGCCTTTTTTGTATAAACTAAGTGCTTTCGTCGTCATTGAAATATAGGATGTTGCATCATCAAAGACAAAGGCATGTGTCACAAATGAGTGAAATGACCATCCCCAGTACACCATCATTGGGACTGAGGGAGAGGCAAGATGAATCTTTCTCAATGATGTCATCTCCTGCAAGCATTCTGCTAGGATTTGATGATCACATAGAAGTTTCATCAATCAAAGGTAGATTGCTGGGTTTATTTGGACCACCCTCAAAGGCTGTATCGCCTCTACCTTCAACACCAGAGAGGTCTCAAGTGAGTAGTGTTGTTATAGAAGACCCTTCTCTTAATGATTTTGGTCTTGATGTAATGAGTTCAGAAGTGGTTAAAAGTACAAAGAGAGACAGTAGTCATCTTGAACTCCCTACTGTGGCAGAAAATGAGAACGCTAATACTAGTAGATTTCAGGCACCACCAAGTGCATTTATTAAATTTACAAAAACCAATTCTGTACGCACAATCAGAAACAGGGCAATGAACAGCCAAACGTACAGTAGTTCAATAATACCTTTTGGATATGCAGGGGTAAAAAAGAGGAGAAAGTAGTATTCCCTGATGGTACGGTGTAGTATCTTTCCGCATTTTGGATGGGCGATCCACAACTCTCAACTAATGGTACTATGGAACCACAAACTCCACTAGTGATGCTGTCATCTAGGATGGTCACATTAAGTACAAATACTGATCCACCCAATGTCGGAGATACCCACAACACTGGTAGTACAACGAGGACCGTGGAGACACAAACATAAGACCAAGAAGATATTCATAGTGTAATAGAGGAGGACTTTTCATATTTCAGTTAAGTAGTGTGTGGACGTTTTAAAAATATTTCTAGACTGAATATTTTGGGATATCGGGGTTGGAAATAAATCTGCGTCTGGGACCAGACTCCTGAATCTCGCCCACTGTTTGCGAGATATTGCATCTGCTACGCAGTTGTTACGACCTTCGATGTGGGAAGATTTCCACTGCAAATTGAATAACATTGTTTTTAGTACCAGAAGTCGGATCAACTGCATAACGCGCTTCGACTTTGTTTTTTTTTTATTTAAGACAGAAACCAGAGAACTATTGTCTTGTGTGAACAATTATTTGTTTATTCACTAGATTGTTTTTGAACAGAAAAATTGCCAACAGAATAGGGACGAGCTTCCAGAATGTCATGTCTAGCATGATATCACAAAAATGACATTCGACTGGCAAAGGAAAATAGGCCCAGCGACCACAAAAATATACACCGCAGCCGCGATTTGCGTTACCGGAACTGTCAGTATACAGATTCAACTGCTCATTTGACAACCAGACATTTTCCCCAAATTTACGCAACCCGTTGAATTCATCGAGAAATTTTAACCACACTGTGATATCTTCTTTCATACCAACAGAAAGCCTTATAAAATGGTCCGGTTTTTTGACCCCACATGTGGCATCGCAAAATCTTCTGTTGAAGGCCCTAACTGGGAGAATAGCGCGGGCACAAAAATTAAGTAAACCAATCAAGGATTGTAGCGTTCTCAAAGTTACTTTTTTACTATTTAAGACAAATACGAGTTTTTCTTTTGTTTCAGTTATCTTTTCAATTGGTATTCTAACAACCATTTCGTTTGTGTCAATTTCTAACCCAAGAAAAATTATAACAGTAGCTGGACCAATAGTTTTTTCTGCAGCTAAAGGAACACCCAACTCGTCACATACAGTACTAAATACTGACATTAAATCTTTACATTCCAGGGAGTTAGCCTTCCCGACAAAAAATAAATCATCTAAATAATGCTCAAATAGTGCGTTTTTTCTACCTGTTTTTGACTAACCATTCTAAAAATGTGGCATTTTTTTCAAATAGCCGACATGAGGCGGAACAGCCCATTCGCAGGTATTTGTCGAAATAGTAATTATCTTTAAATTTAAAACCAAAAAGTTCAAAATCTCCCGGATTTATAATGAGTAATCTAAATGCTGACGAAATGTCCATACGCCTCATGAGAGAAAGTGGACCACAATCACTAATGGTGTCTAAAACCTTGTCAAAAGAGGTGTATTGAACTGTGGTGTATTCCGGGTCTATGTGACTATTCACGCTATTACCCAGGGGGTATGATAAGCTATGTATTAGACGCCAACCCCCCGATATTTTTTTGGAACCAGGCCAATTGGGGAAATTCTCAAATTTTTCAGGGGTCGGTAAGAAAATGGACCAGCAATTCTGCCCAGCTTCAGTTCTTTTATAAGTTTCTGCTCAAGCTGATTTTCATAAAATGTATGTAGAGGCTAAATTACGACAATTGGTTGGTATGCGTGGACCTTCATAACCAACATTAAATCCAATTAAGAAACCCTCAGCTAAGATTTGTTTATAAATTTTATTTGGATAATTTTATAGCATGCTCGTAAGTACATCAATTTTCATTAGGGTTTTTCCAAGCTTCATTAGATCCCCTATATGATAGCTGTCTACTTGCATTCCTTCCCCTTCTATTATAATATTTGATACTTGACCCTTCGACGGGACGAACATTTCTGTTTGATCCCTGTCCCTGGGTCGTGTACGTGTCTTGTGACATATTTTGTGTAGGGTTGTATACTCTACAATTGATGGCCGGGTGGGGATTTTTGCATTTTAAACATCTATGAAGGTAGCGACAATGTGGTAGGGAGCATTTACCTTTGTTATTATATTCAAAACATTTTCTGTATGTAATGCTTGTGCCATAGTTGGTCTACAGTACCCCATGATAAAGCTGGGCATTTTGATTTCTTTAAAGGGAACTGTTGGTCATATTCCCTCCAGCCTAACCCGGTAGATCTGCTAGCACCTAATTTTACAGTGTACATATACTTTAGTAAACCCTGTGTACTTTCTGGGTGAGCAGAAATGTATATACTAATGTATGTAAGAAAGACGTCAAGCCACGTGTTTATATCACTGATCTTCTTACTAGCTTTAGGCTGTACTTGTAACTGCCCATTAATATTGATTGTAAAACAACTAGGTTGGTCCTGTGCTGAATTAGCAAGAAGGGCACCAAGATCCACATATTCACCATTAACTATTTTCCCCCTTAACTGTTGTGATACGTTAAGACCTAATTGATCATTTATACTAATTACTGATTATTTGAACTAATTGATATACATGTACCTTGGTCGGATGTCCTATTTATAATAGAATCTGGCGAGACTGCTACGGCAGGAGAATTCCTCAATGAGTTGACTGCTTGGATGATTTCCCCTCTAATATCTGGAACTATTTGTGCCAAGACAGAACTAGCCACCTGGTTTAGCTGTTCTCTATCCATAGGAATATTCACAGATGTTCCCAGACTAACTGTCTGTCCATTTTGAGTCATCGCCAGAACACTCTCCCTTTGTTGAATTTGTGTGTTGCACCCAGACGACGATGTGTCCTCTGAAGCCATGCTACTGGATCGAGCACGCTTTCTTCTGCTGGCGTACGGGCTCTTGGAAACCCTCGTAGACATCCGTACTGTCTTTCCCATTGTTTAGACTACACCACAAAATACTACAACTCAAGTCTGACTTGTTCAGTAAAATTCGTACCTGTAAAAAACTATATCAGTCCTAGAAATTCGAGGTCAGGGGACGACCATATGATTCTGCGGAAAAAAGGGGGCCTCAAATATTGCTCATATTACTCTTTCATTGAAAAATAAAATATTTATCCTGTAACAACTTGAAAATTAAATAATCTACAGTGACCTTCGGAAATTTGACAAACCCCCCTTTTTCAGAATCGCCATATGAAAACAACTTACCACCCAAATACATGTACTTGTTTCATCTTTTATCACATTAAATTGGATATCAAAGAACGTCAATCAGGATAAGAAAAATGGCGGCCACGTGGCCCGTCCACGCCGTCAGTATTTTTCAATGTCTTGCAGAAAGAAACTAAAATTACATCCAAAATTGATTAAAGTCATATTGCAATATCAAGCAGATATTGTTTTTTGGTCAATTAAATCATATCCTTTCGGTATTTTAAATAAAATTTCTAATATTTTCGTAGAGTAAAATACACTTGCGTCTTCCTCAATGGCCATGCGGAAAAGAAAGGAAATGTGACGTCAGCTTTGCTACTTCAACGCATGAAGGCGTATTTAATCGATGTACCCGCAAAGCGGGATAACTCTAATTAAACATATACCCGATCGCCCCAGATAACCGGAATTATTCCAAAGTGGGAATAAATCACATTACTTTTGTTCTTTTAATAAATTACAAATCTTAAATTAATACTTCATAATACATGTACAGTTATGTGACAAAAGTATTTCACGTTTACGACGTCACTCTTAAGTTATGCGGTTGAAGTTTGTTGATGTTGGACAAGCTATAACTTGATAATAAATAAAATTATACTCACCAAACTTTCAGTATTTAGTAGCATGACCTTTAGCTTTAATTACATGTCTTAGTCGTCTTGGAAGAAATCGATATAAGTTTGAAATTTACACACTTGAAATGGAATACCAAATTCTTGTGACGGCGCGGATTAGGTCATCATTGGAATTAATGGTGTGTTGTTTCCGTTGTAGTCGTATTTTAATTACTCTCCAAATGTTTTCGATTATATTAAGATCTGGTAATTGGGATGGCCAATCAAGACAATCGACATCATTGCTATCTTTCCACAATTTTGTCTGTACTGACTGATGTACCGGGGCGTTGTCATCTTGGAAAATCCACTGATTATTTTCGAATTTTGCAACGACTGGCCAAAGATTATTATCAAGGATGTCTATGTACTTGGCCGAGTTAGTTAATATTTCCTTCTACATCTGTGATTGTACCAACTCCGTCTTTACATATACACCCCCAAAACATTACAAACACACGGGCGCCGCCATTACGACTTCCATACAATCCTAAACATTGCGTGTTCCACCTTTCCTCGGATTTCCGCCACACATACACACGTGAATTTTTCCCTATCACCATCTGCATTTCATCAGAAAATATTATTTTATTCCATTGTTCTTGTATTGTCCAGTGTAGTCTATTTCGGCACCATCGCACACGATTTTTTCTATTTTTCAACGAAATTGTCAGTGTTTTCGCAACAATTCTTCTGTGAAAGCCATTTTTATTCAGTCGTCTTTGAATTGACCTTTTACAAATCAGAACTGGAACAGACTGATTAAATTCATTCATCAAATCGCGTAAGCTTCTTCTACCATCCTTATCAATGCACGCTCACCTTGCTTGCTCGTAGATCTAGGGCGACCTGTTCGCGGCTTATTTTCTATATTTTCCCGTTGATCAAATCTTTTATAAAATCTAGACACTGCAGATCGACTAAATCCAATTATCTTTCCGATTTCTGTTTTTTTAAATCCTTCCTGGTGTAGCCGTACTACTTGCCGTTTTTGGTCAGGGCTCATCTCCTTTGGTTTTTCTAGCCATGTTTGAAACTCCCTTTTTGCAGCGTTTACGCTTTGTGTACGCGCGTCGAAATTACGTCACTAACACGCCATATTTAGTAAATTATCATGTCTAAATTTGGTTACGTAATGATCAATGTCAAAAAAGTTATAGGCAACCGAAGTACATTCTTATCTGGTAGCGTGACGTTGTGTACACAAAACGCGAAATACTTTTGTCACCTGAGTGTATAAAAAAAGTCCACATTTTTATTTTTTAATCATTGGTTGGAATCAAAATAGCCAGAGACAATTGACTTTTGTGGATGGCTGCTTCTAATTACATTTCACGCTTGTCTCTTGAATATCCTGTGTAAAGATAAAATGAAAAAAATTACAAATCGTTATAAAAATCGTTATAAAAATTAACATTTCAATTTCCATGTTCAGTGTGAGGCTTATCTTAAATGAATACCATGATTTAGATAGTTAAAACTTGTAGCATTACTTAATTTCAGAAAAAACAAATATATTTATAATGACACCTGTCCCAATATATAAATAGTATAAAGTTCAAGATTATGATTTTTAGTAATTTACGTCACGATAACTGATGGTCACGTGACAATTTTTCAAATCAGAATACAGACGCTGATAAAGCTTGTCGGTCATGTGAAATATCCGTCGATTTAATTATAGTCTTTTAGTAGACTTATAGTTATTTTTATTACATTTTAACATTTTTTTTTATATCGTTGTGCTAACATTTTAGACGTTTATATATATATATATAAATTGCAGATCTTTGTTTGGCTTTGCTATGTTTCATAAACCCAAAACATGCATTTATCTTTTTGGCTTAATGGTTATCGTGTGCTTGCCTGATAAAGTGTGGTAGATCATGGATTCGACTCAATGCAGATTAATTAATTGTCAGTCATCTACCCATAGACTTGTACAAGCGAGTCGGCACTATACAAAGTTAATTAACAAATTGACCATCATCAACATACCGTCGTAATGCAACTTGTTCTTGTCCTGATATAGCTGAAAAAATTGCTCACTTGGTGTTTAACAACAATCAATCACTCGCTGGTTTAAAATAAAGTCATGTTTTCAAAAAACATCCATTTTCCAATATCTAAGTAGTTTTTCTGCCACAGTTTTTAATGAATTGTGTTTTGTCTTCTAATGAATTTTTCAGTTGAGTGTGCTTCTTCAAGACCTTTGTTTGTACTTTAGCTAATGCTATGTCATATTTGTCTTTGAATGAATGGTTCCAGGGTTGGTGTTAACAGTTTTCTGTATTTTATAAAAATTTGCACTTCTTCTATATTTCCTAATAGTCTAAGTACAGCACCAACTGTTGAAGGCATTGTCTGATCTGTAAACAAAATGAAAAAAGGAATTATAATGGCAGTCCATGAAAGTAAACACAGTCATGTGGGCTGAAATAGGTTACAAGTATCATGTTTCAGGGATAGAATTTAATGGGAATTGATGTCTGGACTGCAGGGCTAGACTGATTTAATCTATTCTGAAGGAAAATGTCTAGAACTGTATTTGCGGTGAGCTTCTGCAAGAGGGGTTTGGGGGCATGCCCGCCCTTGAACATTTTTAATAATTACATGCAAAATCCTGCATTCTGAGTATGTTTTGAATGTAAGAGATGTGCAAAAATTGTGTCAAAAAAGTGATTTTTTTGTTTGTTTCAAAGATTGAAAAACGTTAATAAAAGGCAAATATTCTGAATTTTTATTTGTCCTCAGGTTCCAGTTCATAATCTGACTCCATCTCTGAATACTCTAATACCTCCTCCTCCTCCAGTAATCTAAGGTGTCTTTTTTGAAATTATCGGTGCCGTTAACAAATTTACCGTCTGGGTCGTCTTTCCCAAATTTTGTACACCACTTCACCAGTCACTGTGACTGTCACAGGACATCAGCTGACTTTCTCCGTCAAAATGTAGCCATTTGTACATTTGAAGCCATTGTATTCCTTTTTGTGGCATCGTATGCCTTATTACTTTCACGGGTGTCAACTTTCCGTTTAGACTTCGGTTTTGAAACTCCCGGTAAGAATTTCCACATATTTTGTTATTGAAAAAGTAACCTTGAACTCGTGATCATAGTCATATAAGTTCTTACATATAGAGGGGACATGAGTAGTTTATTTCAAGTGCCGACATGACCGAGGATTTTACATAAGATAGAAAACGATGTCTTCGCGGAACACAATTTCCGGAAATTGATAGTCGTAAATCACCTAGACACACGGTCTACGAAAAAACAACTTGGCCTAGACCGAGCGCAATTCTTCTAGCCTCGGGCTATCGGTCCTACGGTAATTTCGAACCCTGTGTTTTGGACTACATTGTACAATGAATCTGCAAATGAGATTGTTCACTATAAAACAAAAGATGACGAGGATCAACCACCAGACTCTTTAACATTTTAACTGGAAGTAGCAGGTGAGTAGAGTGTCACCAAAGCTAACCTCTGAGTACATTGTAATGAATATTGAACTCTTACAATAAGTAAAGATATTGAACAGTATTAATCAATACAAAAATGTACTACACTCTAATTATAAATATGGGGAAGCAAAACAAATTCTCTGTGACCTTCCCTTTTAAATTTCTCGTAGCTCTATTTTTTTCATTATTACTGGATTTATTTCACACATTAACAAACCTACCAGTCATATCATTCTCAAATATTTTTCTCTTGCAAGTTTTCTGTTCTTCTCTTGTTGATTCTAGAATAGATTTGTTTTCTTATTTAATGTACATTTATTAGCTCAACTTATAAATTTGCCTGTCCAATCTGATCATTATTATTTTTTAGACAATGACACTCACTTTTCTTTATGATTAAAATAGTATGCAGTTGTTCATTTTATAGTTTTAACATATCTTTAATTTCAGAAATAGTGTTTTAATCTGAAATTTTACAATCTGTGAATATACCTGGCCTGGATTTCTCGAAAAAAAACTCAAGTGTTTGCTCCGATTCAAAGAAATATCTCAGCTGAGATTTTTCTAAAATTCCATTTCTCGAAACAAACTTAGGAAAAATTCAACTGAGTTTGAGTTTGAGAATAATTCTTATGTTCGTAAGGGGCCAATCTGGAAACCTCCCTAACTTCCGGGACAAAAATATCGTCTGCTAAAAATAGCCGAATTGTTCGGAGAAGGAAAGGTTGATGTTGGTCAAAGAGGTGAACGACCGAGAGGGTTGTCTCTTTGGAAAATTTGCGGGGCTTGGGGCCAAGAGGACAAAATTAAAAGAGACCGCTTAGGATGATGTGACCTCCATGATAAACAGGTTTGTATTTGCCCATCCAAATATATATAGAAATTACGCCTTTAAAAGAGAATAAACAAAATGTTTCCATTCTAAATAAACGTCCTTGTACAGACAAATACAATTTGTTCAATAACATACAGCCGCATACGACTTGTGTTCGTAAGTTTCTCCAAAGATAGCGGAGGAAATTATGAATAGTAACGTACTTCTAGATTTTATCATTTATATAAATACCCGGTACCGGATGTTTACAATCACGCACATGGTACACAAATGCACATACAGGTAAGCAATAACTTAGTTCATCCCCCAGGTATCTGAGTATTATGAATTCCAGACGGTTCCATATAAAAACTAATTAAAAGGACAGCTGTTAAAGCTATTCTTGGGGACCACACAATATGGTTGAAAACGGATATACTGAGTATAATACTCCAGCGGCTTTGCAACGGGGACAAATGATTGATATATATTTTTTCGTTTTGTTTTGTTCCTCCCCTCACCACTAGTATAATGCCCCTTTTTATGATTTATGCAGGCCTGCACATACCCAGAAATTTGCGAACTGACAAATATTTATTTCCTGTGGCCATCCAAATCTCGCTGTTTGTTGTTGGGGAAGCTGACCTCCAATATGTCAAATAATGTATGGGTATATTATACACCTGTCCAAATTGCACATTACTTTTTGGATAGTCCATAGTCTGTTTTTGATTGAATTTCTTATGCTCTCTGGGACATTATAGTTAAAAGTATTACACAAAAAGCAACAGAAATGCTTTGAGCATGGCACAATGTCATTTTGACTGTGTTAGTGGTGTAAATAAAACTGTCAAGACAGAACTTCATGTAATGCAAAATAATATAATAAGATTTATTAAAGGTTTTTGATAACAGAAAGAGAGTAAATATGATATCGTTCCTAAACCATGTAAGCAAATTTTACATTTTACCCAACTAAAGGTATACAAAATGTATATTTTCCCTACCTACCTACCCAATATAAGAATATCTATTTTTTTGTGGACCTAAATTCTTGTTTTGGTGCATGTTAATATTATTAAAATCAGTAACGAGTTTTTATCTTTCGTTGGGGCGAAATGGCTCTGGTACGAAATGACAGCGTCCACTGATTATGTCCCTTTGTTATTGAATTATTTCCCTTTATTTGTTATGGTTGGTGAGGACCTTACCTGCAATGGCATACAATTGTTGTTTCGTTTCTTCTGCCCTAGCATCGGTCGGCATCCTCACAAACCGTCGGGCTATTTGACACAGCCCACGGCACACATCCCCGACTGCCCTGCACACGGAGAGTGCTGACACCGAGTTAAGTGTCAGCTATTAAAGAATTAAATCCGCCGGTTGCCAGGAATCTGAGGGTCACCAACACTTGTAGCAAAGGTGGCAAGGCACAACTTCTCAGCGTGTCCCTTTTCAATATGGGCTCTAGGAGTCACACAATAAATAGTATCATGTCCGGTCGGAATCTAAATCTCTTGAAAATTTCCGTTTCCGGCATCATTTCCAGGGGGTTCTCCCGGTCCACAAGCCTATTGTGGGCAACTCTTTGTCTGTACCGTCGTTAGCATCTGTTGTTGACGGCCATATTTGAGTTTTTATTCTTTGACTTAAGTTTGGTGGGGAGGTGACTTAAGTTTTTTCAGTTAAAATTTGTGCAAGTTTTGTTTTAGAGAAATGCATATTTTTTTTAGATTTCTCAAATTTGAGTAAAATCTCTTGAGTTTTGACTTAAGTTTGTTTCGAGAAATCCAGGTCAGGTTATTGCTTAAATCCTATCCGATTCAGAAAGCTCAGGACGCTTTGAACAAGAATAACTTTTTGATATTTTATATCCTCATCTCAAGATCATTTGTACCTGCATCGCCAGCTGTGAGCGCAGGTATAATAGTTGCTTTCTGTGTCCATCCCAAACACTTACAGGTACCTAGTTTGTGTCTAGCTATATCTTATTCTAATTTGTACATACTTTGCATACCCATTATTTGTCTTTTGAGAGGTATGTTTTGCTGTTCTGATCTGTGCCTGTGCTGTAAATCTGAAAAAAGCACCAAGTTTGTTGATATATATAGAATAACAGCAGTTTGAAGGTTGAGACAGACTATCCCTAGGATCGCATCGAGTCAAATAGGAGGAGATTATGACTCCAGTATTATAATTTGATTATGGAGCTGACAATGGTTTTGTTCTACTCTTGACAGGATTGGAACACACATCTTTGAGACACTTCGTTCCATATAATGCTGTAGGAATGTTTGGTGCTTGCAATTATTGTATCAACATATTTGCTAAAAGGGCTCTGGTAATTGGTCACTTGATATGAAGAATGCGGACTCCTTGGATCCTCCCCTGAAGTTCTTCTGAATTATTTCATATCTAAAAAAAAATGGATTATGGAAGACCCCTCGCCCGATTTTCCCCCTCCTTCCACTCGGCGATTTTAAGTGTTTTTTTGCCTCATTGAAAAAGAGTCTAGTTACGTCCATGGAATGTGTTTATCATCCTAAGGAAACTACTGTATACATGGTATATGTCTGATTTAACATGCACAAAACTATTGACTTTGCGTTACCTTTTGTCATGGCATGATACTTGTCCAATACTTCTTTATTTGTGGTATCTTGAATTCTTATTGACAATGCCAAGTCTGAAAGCAATTTATACAATACAATGTATATACATGAGGCAAAAAAAAGTTACATGTGTACCGACCTTAATTTGTTGTGCCTACACACGAATTGCGGTTATTTCAACGTTTTCCATCAGGTTTTTCTGAGGTACCGTATCGCGGATGATTTTGTTTACGTAGTTATGAAGCGAGGTTGTCTGCACTTAGCGCGGCAAATTTGACATCCAATGGATTGATTGATCGATTCGGTCCATGGCTTCCCGGCTGTAATGATAGGGACGTGTAGTGATCATCTGAATAGATATTCAAGATGCCTGCAGCATGTAGACGTTTTGTTTCTGATTGTATTATGTCTTTTAGGGGTATTTTTTCCCATACACTTTTGTTTGTGTTGAAGTGAGTTTTCCATCGCTACCAATAAAATATTTTTCAAACGATTTTCGAGCTATGTCCATTCCAGTTCTTATTATTCCTTGCTCCACTTTTTTTAGCAACTTGTTTGAGAACCTTCCCAAGTCTTGGGGTTGGAATTGAGACTCGTGAATTCAGTGCTCTTTTCTTTGATCTTCATATTCTGTGTAATATGTCCCTACCACTTACCTTCATATGTGTATTTAATTGATCGATTTATATGCCGTTGTCTTTGGCAAAATGCATCAGTACTTGCCCACCATTTCCATGTGCGTCGTTGGATTTTAATGATTTAAGATGATATTTGGTAGCCAATTTTGTCCAGTTTATTACTGCATTTTTTTCCATTTCTTCCAAAAAGGTATCTTTGTCAAAACAGTAATTGGTGTATTTACCATGGTGTTTCTTTGGTTTGACTTTACCTTCTAACTCCTGTTCATTTCTTTTTAGCATCGATTTTTCTGCATCTGATTTGGATTGGTAACAAAGTCCTAAGCGTTCTCTTTCATATTGACTATGATTTGCCCATAGATAATAATATTGTTGCATCTTTGTCATTTTCTTCTATTGACTTGGTAATACTTTGTTTTGTTTGTCGAACTGATTTTTGAACTTTTTTATCCTTATCTTTTGAAGATTCTTGTGGCGAGAGATTATGGGCCTCTATCATTGCTTTTTGAAAAGTATAGCCAAATTCTTGTTCAAAAACTGGGTTAAGATTATTAACCATTGATTTTGCCACTTTGATGCCTTTATTACTAGGAGTTCTAGATATTGTGTGTTGACAAATGTTTGTTGTTAAATCCTGAGACATTTTACATGTGTTTTTTGCCTCTAAGGGGACTGCTTTATGTAGAATTGAGTATTCTAAATCATGAGTATTACACTCATTACAGTTTTCAAGCTGATGTCCATGTTTTTGGCTATTGGTCAATTGTAGCCAACTTTGTAGAAAAAAATTATTGACGAATCTTGATTTTTCACCATTCTTATTGTTTGTTGTATAATATGTGTTCTTATAAACATATTTCTGTATAAGTGGCACTTTCTGACAAAAATATATGTAAGAATTTATATGCATTTTAGGAAATGTTTGCATAAATGTAGTATAATTGTCATAACGTATATTGAGCGGCAATGAGTTGTTATTTTATGCTTGTATACTGTCATTATCACTTTCTGAATTAAAGTGATCAATTTGAGCCTTGTCTTTTGTTGCTCTTGCAAGTATAAGTAATCCTGAACTGAATCATGATGTAGAAATTAAAGGCAAAGAGATGTTATGGTATGGCATTTAATATTAACAAGAGCATAAAAAGGCTGCAACAATTCTATGGAAACCCTTAAATTATATGAATGAAACGGCATTTTAAATTATTGGATGGAAAAGATCATTGATTCCTGTTTCTAACTGTCATGATGGCTGCCTGACTTCTCTCTGACGGTGGGACCTGATATCAGAATATTGTATTAGAAAAAAGGAATTGGGACAAGACATTTTTTTTCTTTTTTTTCCGGGTATTTACCTATCGTATTTTAAAAAAAAATCTCTTGGGATCATACTCTTCATGCAAAATATTTGTTTAATAAATAATGAGTCAATCACGATTTTTCAGCTGTGTTATTTCCATTGGATAAAAAGGATGGACTTGGTGGGTATGAAAACTGTATACTTGTGGCACACCCCCTTCCACCCCTTTTTTCCCAGATTGGTGATTCCTTTTTATAAACTACACAATACATGCATGTATAATGTAAACAAATTAAATGCATTCATTGAACAATATACACACAAGTTTTAAAAAGATAGTCAATAGTGTGATTTGCAACAGAAAGACTGTATATTGTGTGAACTGAAGTGATAAGAGTGTGTGAAGCAGACGACATGAGGTATGACTATTGCATTATGATGCAGTCCTAATATTTATAATCTCCCTAGACTCAGAAAATGGGATTTAGAGATGAGATAATACAATTCAAAAAGTAATTATGGATTTTTTTAATAGTATGAAGAAGAAAAAAATAAAATAAATTTGCATTCGTATTTAGCGCCGATACAACATAATTGTTATCTCCCTTGTTCTGTTTCACCGGATCACTTGAGAGCGTTTTATTGTTTACAATGGCATATTTATATTGAATAATAATTGAGGGTGTACTACTTTCAGAAGAAAGTTCTAGATATTGTGTTGCAATAAAGTATCAGTTTAAAACATATTCACAACAGGGGTATAATAAAATTACATAATTTGTCTACGAGATCAACGAAAAACACGACAGAAGACAACAGTTCACAATTTTTATGCTGTTGACAAACAAAATTGGTCAAGCGCACACTTTCAGATCGTCTTAATCTTTATTGTTAGCTTCATGGTTTCTCTCGTAGCACTTTTCTGAAAAATAAACAAAAGGGCTTAAAGAAAATATTCGGTTTTTATTCAAGAAATATTTGTGCTGCTGAATTTGGTCACGTGACCATGTTGATTTACAAATAAAATATGTTTACTACCACAAAACCAAACTTGTACTGTCTTCTAAGAAGCTTAAGCAAAATGTTGACATAAGATATCGCACTTTGTTATGCTAAACCCACTTATTTTATTTTACATACTAGATCCCCCCTTTTTATTGCATGCCATCTACGGAACAGCCTTAGCACACCTTCGCAATATCTTCGGCACCATCATGATTATCCGAGTCATCATGGATCAATGATATCGTCTCTATCTTGGATACATATTTCGACTTAATAAGTATCATCTCTGTGCTGATATCAAAAACGTCATCAACTTTCCCTAAAACCTTGTAGTTCACTGGCTTTTTAACTCAATGTTCCATTTTATCTTTCAGGAAATCAAGTCGCAAAAAAACCAACCACACAATGTGATTTCGAAGTACACTCAAACTTTCTAGTAGCCTACTGGCTTTTCAACTCTGTGTTCCATTTTTACTATTCAGGAAATCAAGTCATAAAAAAACCAACCACACAAAGTGATTTCTTTTAACACCTCTCATCAAACAATTATCAAAACTTTAGTGTCAAATTAAATAAGAATTTGCTACAATATAAATTAGCATATATATTTATCTAACCAATGAAAAGAATTACTGTTAATTGGTGAGTAATATTATATCCAGATAAAGCTACCTTTATCTAGTTCAAACCAGTCGAATAGCTGAAGTGTGAAATTCACAAGTTTCCTTCATTTACTAATTAAATAGTTTTTGAGACAAAATTAACCCTTTTAACACGACTTTTGTTTCTGCATCATCACATCAAATACATTTCTTGTTTTACGACAGGTATTGTTATTCGGGTCATCATGATTTTCGTCTGTCTGTTTGGTAACTCCAAATGCCAAAAATTTCAAAACTATCGAAAGAAAATAATCTTGTTCTTCACAATATTTTTAATCTTTCCTGTGTCAGAATAACAAATTCTGACACAGGATGACAAGGCAATTTTGCCCGCCTTTGCAAAGTGATTTCTCGTTATGCATGATTTCTGGTAAGAGCACGTCCAATGACTTCCTGGAGTTCCGAAACCAATGTCGGACGCGGTACGATTTTTCCGGAAATTGCGGGGAAAATAAATCTTAAAAGCGATCAAAATTTGCTTTGACCCGTCAGGGGCGAAGGGAAACAAACTTATTTTTTATTTTGACCATCCGTGTGGACAGGATACCCCTTTTATGACATCGAATATGTATAATTTTCATCTTTTTAGCATTTTTCTATCCATAACTGAATGACTTATATACAATAAATACGATCTACCAGTACTTTCTATCCATACGGGGTTACTGATATGTCTATACCGAGAAGGTAACAGTCAGGACGGATTGGTATGTTTACCGATCGTCACTTTTAGAGATGTCTAAGTAAAAGTGCGAGTCGATAAGCTTAATAACAAGGTGGCCGTGATCGTATGGTAGTTTGATTTACAACTACCTATGCGATCGGTGCATATCACCACTGATGTTGTGGGTTCGACCCCGCTAAGGGCGAGGAGTACAACATTATGTGACAAAGTCTGTCAGGGACTTGCGGGAGGTCGGTGGTTTTCTCCGGGTCCTCCGGTTGCCTCCACCAATAAAACTGACCGTCACGATATAACTGAAATATTGTTGAAAGTGGCGTTGGAGACCATAACACAAACAAACGATAAGCTTAATAATATGTTTTTCATGATTGACATACTGTAAAACCAAAAGGCTCATTTATGTATTATTCGGGAGTATATTAACAGATTATCAAAACGAAATTTTCAAAATCATCAAAAATAAAAGACAACACAAACACATATATATATAATTTTATTCTGGGGGTTAAAGCATATATATACAACATAGACAATAAACAATAACGGAGACTATACATACAATGGTGAAATAGAAATACATTATTCTATATAATTGTCCAGATGGAGTGCCTACAAGCGGAAATAAATATATTGGAAAAATTTGAATCCATTATCTCTGTATATTTCTGATCTCAATTCCCATTTCTTTCCATAAGTCAGTGGAATGTGACATTACATACTCCTTATTTATACTTGACACTTGGAAGTAACGGCATAGTTTAAGTACTTAAATAAAAGTTCTACATTTGTTTCAAAGGTATATGCATGTCTTGAAAAATTCGTCGACAGCCTCCACAAAGGAGGTTATTGAATATTTAGCTGTCCATAAACTTGTCCAAGACAACAATATAATGATAGATAAAGCGCCACAATGGAATAGATATGTATTTCACATAATTGAAGAAAAAATAGGTTTCGACACTATTATGGGCAGAGTAATATTACCATAGTGGATGTCAAGTGAAATAGCAAAAATCAAGTAGGACACACGTTGTTAAGTCTTAAAAGCATTGAGTTTCCTAGACATATTTTGGTGTTTTGTGCAGAGTCAAGCAAGGCGAATAGTGAAATATACAGAGAGAATGTGTTTTGGGCGGAATCTACAGAACGTAGCACGGTTTATTTTGATACGAGGATTCCCCATACAAACTTTGATGCAAATTTTCGGCAATGTACTCTTTGGCAGCATGTTACCGTCGTCTTGTTTCTTCACATCATGTGTGTATGGAAAAACTACTATTATCATCTCGACTAAAAAAAACTGAGGGCCCGGGTGGCTCAATGAGTTAGGTAGTTGGATTACCTAACAACACATACAAGCCTATCACCAATACGGCGTGGGTTCGTTCCCGCCCGGCTTTGTAAATAACAAAAAGGGTGCAGTCGACTCTCATCCGCAAGTGATCAATTGTACCAGTTGCTTGCCCATGTTCGGTGGTTCTCTCCGGTTACTTGGCTTCTTCCACCACTAAAACTGGTCGCCATGATAAAGCTGAAATATTGCTGAGTGGCGTTAAACACCAAAAATCAAATCAAATTTGAAAAAAACTGAATCCAACTGAATCATTGTCTGCTCTTGGTCGACCATACGTTGTCGTTTTTTATCTGTTGCTAATTTTGTTTTCATTAATGCCATTGTATGTCTGTTGATACATGTTTCATGGCGCGATACTTTCTCAAAAGTTTTCTACTTACAACAGCTTCGATTTTAGTTTTGAATTTGCCTTTCCTTTAGCTGCTTGCTTCTTTAATTTCACTCATTAATGCATAATCATTGCTAAGCTTTCGTCTAATTGATGGCAGCGTTTCTGATGTTATTCCTGCGTTGACCAGATCGGAATATGCTTTGCTTCTTGGTGTTTTTGGCGATGACTGCAATTTCGTGCTCCTGGCTTAGTTTTTGACCTACACCTCGAAATTGACAGTGAGGGGCGGTTAAGAACGAAACTACGACAAAAGAGATGATTTCAATGTTCCCATTGCGAACTTTCCATTTATATGTAGCAATATTCTAGCAGCAACTGCATATGGAGTATATATCTCTCAGTTGATACGATATTCCAGAGCTTGTGGTTCCTATCAGGATTTCCTTGATGGAGGATTGCTGCTAACAAGGAAGCTACTGAACCAAGGGTTCCTCTTGGTGAAATAGGAGTCTTCACTTCGAAAATTTTACGGCGCCACCATGACATGTGTCACAAATGACCATGGATATGTTCCACTTGTCGTAAACACTTCCCGGTCCTGTTAAACCGGAATCGATTAAAAGGTGTGTTTACTTTTTGTTTTTTGACATTTATTCACAAAGTCTTGTCCATATAAAAGCAAATACAAAAATATTAAAAACATAAAATAATATCCTTAAACCAAAAGAACATCCTTTTATTCATTTAAGAATGAAAATCAAATACATTTGTACCTCAAAATCAATCTAAATGTATAATATCAACACATTACTTTAATTGGATGTCCAGACAGATTCATCTTTATCTGTCTTCTTTTCTCTATAGGACCCGGGTGGCTCAATGAGTTAGGTAGTTAGATTATCTAACAACTCAGACAAGCCTATCACCAATACGGCGTGGGTTCGCGTCCGGCTTTAAAAATGCTCGGTGGTACCCTCTGGGTACTCCGGCTTCTTCCACCACTAAAGCTGGTCGCCATGATATAGCTGAAATATTGCTGAAAGTGGCGTTAAACATCAAAAATCAAATCAATCTTTTCTCTACTTCTTAAGGGCCCGTCTTGCCAGCTGATAAATCTTAATCTTAACAATTTTAGTTCCATATATGCTCTTTTTAGACACTTTTTAAAATAAAATTATGATTACCCATTTGGTATCCTCAGAACTCTTCTTGCAAAAAACAAGAATAAGTAACCAGGGAAGAAATTCTGTTCAACCGGAATCTATTAAAAAAATTGTTTACTTTTTGTTTTTTGACATTTTGACAAATAACGGAATTTGTAAACATATATATAAATATACATAGATTACCTGCACTACTAGTATGAATTGTTTTCAGCAATACCATTGAGGTACAATTAAGTGTCTTGCTGAAACCCATACACTACGTTCATTGATTCACAAAGTCTTATCCATATAAAAGCAAATAATTTTGTTTTATTAAAATCATAAAAAAATACCCTTAAACCAACACACACAATAAGACCCCCCCCCCCCCCCCCCCCCCCCCAACAACATCCTTTTATTCACGAATAAAGGGCATAAGAAAGAAAGTCAAATACCTCTCAAAATCAATTTAAATGTACAATTTCAATAAATTACTTAAATTGAATGTCAAGACATGTAGAATCTAACACCGGCAAAAGTGCAAAACAGGGAAATCTCCGACACCCGAGGGCAAGATTTCAATCGTTCGCTGACGAGGCTCGTTCCCTGTCTTGCACTTTTTGCCGGTGTTTGATTTTATTTCTCACTTTTATCAGCTGTTTTTAGTTTCGTGTTTGTTTGACAGCTATGTACTTTTAGCAGACGATCATGTAAACAATGAGTTATTTCCCCTTCATGTCAATCAAAAAGAATATTTTTGTGTATTGCGTGAAGGTTATTATGTAACAATATGGCTGATTGTTAGGATTTGCGTGTTTATAAAAGATTGAAAACTTATATACAGTGAATTGTTTATTTTGAAAAGGAAAAGCATGGAGAAATGGGGGAGCAGTTGACATAAACTGTACAGCATGCATTTTCCGGTAAAACGTACGTGATTTTTTGTCTTGCACTAGTGCAAGATAAGAAAATCTCACATCGCTAACAATAGGAACTGGTCTGTCTCAAAAGTGAGAAAGATTCATCTTTGTCTGTCTTCTTTTCTCTACTCCTTAGGCGCCCATCGTGGCCGTGATAGTATGATTGTTGGATTCATAGCTACCTATGCAATCCGTGCCTATCACCACTAACGTTGTAAGTTCGAATCCCGTTCATGGCTGGCGAGGTGTAATCGATACAACATTATGTGATAAAGTTAGTCAGTGACTTGCAACAGGTCGGTGATTTTCTCCGGGTATTGTGGTTTCCTTCAACAATAAAACTGACTGCCACACTATAACTGAAATATTGTTGAAAGTGGCGTAAAACACCATCAAGCAAATACTTTTCCTGTTGTTTCTAACTTCTATGTCTTTCTTTGATAGCTCTGGATGGTACATAATAGGCTTTCGCTCGCTTTCTCTCTTTTTCTAATATGTATCTACTAGTTGTTTATTTTTCTGTCTCTATAGTCACGCTGAATCTCTGCTCGAGATTTTACACTCGCGACCTGTATTGAGAAAATATAAGCTTTTTAGTTATGTCTTCCTCGGAAATAAAACATAGGGGGTTAAATATAAATAAATCTGCATTTTACTAATTCTAAGTTTGATTTAGGTTAGACTCTTTTATTTGCAGAAGGATCGGACAAGCCAACTTATGGAGACCTCCTGATATTAATACAAAAATTAAAAAGTAAGGATAATATTTTGCATGCAATACATATAAAGTATTTTATGATATTTGTAAATAACATATATGTCATGATCCAGAGAAAAAGCAGTGCAACGCTTGATACATAAACAAAATATACAAGCACGTGCATCACGAACCCCATTAATAACCGCGATGAATTAATGTGGCACAAATGATTGGATGGACCGAGAGATGTACATGGTATCTTGAAATCGATAGAAAGGATGAGTGGTGAGAGAAGAAAGCTGAAAAAAGTGATGGTTTCCCTTTAATTCTAATTTTTATGAAGGAAAATATCAGTATTGTGACATTTGGATAATACATGTAGATAAAGTTCCAATATAACACGAATTTAAGTGTAAAACAAATCAATTCATGATTGTTTCCTCCATAATGTACAGTTTTTTCAACATCAAAAATCAATAAAGTAAAAAACATAACGTAACGCACGAAACAGTTTCGTACGTTAATTTCCAAAACCGTTTTTATATGTGCACCGCTTCATTGACTGGGTCGTACTTGAATGCTATGGCAATATGTAATTTAATATAACTTTCAGTGGGGGAATAGTAAGTTTAAACACAAAATATCGCAAAACATCTGGTTTTGATAAAAAAAAATTATTTGAAACTATTGCAAACCTACCTTTATAAATGTCGAAATTTCACAATCCAATGTGAATATGCAGCATCTGCAAAACAGTTAGATATCTGCACGCTTTGATATCTAACCCGGAACAGGTGACTTGTTTAATTTGACACGGAAATATGTTCTGATCGATCTAAGAATTGCTTTGGTAACGAAGGAAACGGAATCGCAGGAAACAGATATAATCAGATATGGCATTCAAATAAAAATTGATCGATTGTTTCAGATTATCTTATCATTTTATCATAGTTGTTTAATAGATATCCAGAAAATATAGAATATAACTGTTTTGAAATATATGTGTCTTGAAATATAGACGTCACGAAGGAAACGAGCTTTTTATACAAATGTAAATTCTGAATTCATAAGTATTTCTTGCTTTGCACTTTAAAAAAAAGTCGAATGATATTAGGATTTTAACAAAATGGTATGATTGGAGCAAAGTGTCGCCCCTAGATACAGATTAAACGCTTTTATTCGTATTATGTATGTTCATAGATAACAGTATGGTAGGAAACAAAGAATGGACGATACTCAACGTGACAATTAGTTTAGTTTAATGCAAATTATAATTGTTATTTAATTTGAGTTGAATTATTTTGTATAATTTCTAGCCATATAAACATTTTTGAGTTCCTATATCGACGTCATTGTAACACATGGACACGTAAGAAAGTAAAATTTTGTTGACGGCATAGCAATTACATTAATTTTTAGGCGATGAAAATTGAAAAAAGAAAAATTAACCAGTATAGTAGGAAGGCAATTTTATTGATTATTTTGCTTGTATATTGGCCTTTGTGAAAAATAACATCGGAAATCTTATTCTTCGTCAGTTTTTTAAGGAAAAATACTGGCAACATACACATTTTGAATATAGTAGACTTGGGTGAAAATGACTGTGAAACGGAAGGACTGGACACATTCCTTGAAATGAGTAGCACCGTCGATACAATGACGTGTGAGAAGGGTATGTACCATCTGGCAAACACTGTATATAGAGGAACATAATCTGTCTTGCCGATGCATACGAGACTGCCGGTCTGTTTTGTTTGTTAGGAAATATTATCAAAGCCGACTTTTGATTGACTACACAGTGACACCATGTTTACCTCGTCTGATTCTATCCCTTAAAGCTGAACTTGATATTGAAGTTTTACACTGATTTATTAATCTGTTCTGATTTTCTTCGGAAAATGTTCTTTGTGTGTTACCTCTATATTTTAATTCCTTGTGTCTTTGTATACTACAACCATATTTTTTATCTTTGTGTCTTTGCACACGTGTTTAGAATCACAGTAGATGTACGGCTATTTATAGCAGAACATTGTTTTAGTACTTTTTCCCCAAATCCACTATGAGATAACAATACATTTAAAATATGACAAAATTATAAGACAGTTAAACTGAGTGTATAGTTCATAGAAGCACATTATCTGTAAGATCTAAGCACATAAGATATCAAAGTCTATAACTTCACATGTGAACGTTATAGGCAATATCACGAAGATGGTCTATAACATGACGGTTGTTGTAGTTTTCAACAATGTGTAGAATATGTCTGTATTTACGGCGTTGAACAATTTCCTAATTTTTCCATGATCTGGTTCATCGCCACTTGTAGAACAGCTTGATGTTTCTTTAGAATGTCTAAGAATTTCAAGATGTTTGGATCATAACCACCAATGATTGATTGACATCCACGGTGCGAGCTTTCTTTGTTCTTGGTGCGCGGAAGCTCTTGTACAGTACGGTCATACATATTCCAAGTATGAAGGCTTAAGACAGGACCTCGTCAGGTGCGCCTACCAGGACGGGTAATAAATGGATCGTCGGAGTAGTCAAGAATATGCTGGGCATCGGCATTGATGTTTTTTGCCAGACTTTAAAAGGCTTCTTCGACTGCATTGTCTGGAACAAGAACAGAAGTCATCTTGATGTCAGGATTGAACTGTTCATTGTCAATGTACTTCTGCTGAAGACCATTTGCCTGGACTTTACGGAAACATACTCTGCTAGGTGGAAAAACAGCACTTGGCATCACTATCGGGAAATGCTCATAGGACTGCACTCCGTGAGGCTACCTCGAAATATACCGTCAAGGATATGGTATGAAGTGTTGGCTTTAATTGCAGAAATTGCTGGAACATCTCGAAGTACGTGTCTTCAGTCTTATTTGGTAGCAAAGCATATACACATGACATAATGTTGTTATCTACCAAAACATGGATGGTAGAATAGTTACACAGCAACTTTAAATGTACCGTCAGCAAACCAGTGACTAGTATAGTTGCAATGGAGTAGATCGGTATACGATTAGGTTTGTATATACCACTGTCATATAGAAGGAAAGGCTCATCACTATGTGTGACCTGGTATTGTTGTGAGATTGTCATGGTCTCTAGAGATGGTGGAATTTGTAGTGTATTCTTTTTATGGCGTCTAACTGCACGTCGTATGTGTCTAATGGCTGGTAGTTGTGATGCAGTAGACTCTGACACATTGGATACAGCAGTACTGATTATTTGTTGTGTTGGTTCTCGTGTTTCTGTTGCTCTACGTTTAATAGCGAGGTAGCATGGATGACATCTTTGCGTGTTGGGTCTGGTCCATGGCTATACTCATTTATCTCCGAAATTAGTTCTTCCACACAGGTTTTAAATATGTGTGACCTGATATTGTTGTGAGATTGCCATGGTCTCTACAGATGGTGGTATTTGTAGTGTATTCTTTTTATGGCGTCTAACTGCACGTCTTATGTGTCTAAAGACTGGTAGTTGTGATTGAGTAGACTGACACATTGGATACAGCAGTACTGATTATTTGTTGTGTTGGCTCTCGTGTTTCTGTTACTCTACGTTTAATAGCTGAGGTAACCTGGATGACATCTTTGCGTGTTGGGTCTAGTCCATGGGTGTGGTTATTTATCGGCGAAATTAGTTCTTTCCCAAAGGTCTTAGCTCTAGCTGGACACCTTTCCTGACGCATTCTCCCACACTCCGAGACAACAGCTTCGAATATGAAGAAAAAATTGAAGTTTCAGACAATTTCAATAAACTGCATATCTCCAAAAGACCATCTTAACATTTCTACCTGGTAAAATCAACAAACCAAAAACACCTGAAATATACAAATAAACCAATTAAACATCAACAGTGACATTAAAGCTAGGGGAGACAACTCAGTAACTTGAATTCATTTGGGACTTCAACTTTAACCTATGCAAACATTTTGAAATATCATATTCAAGGAATAGTTTTAAAAGGTAGTGAAGGTGGTATACCACTCACCAAATTATCACCTTTTGAAGAACTAGCACATCAGGATGTTATTCATGTCAAACAATTTATATCGAAAAGAAAAGGTGGAGCAAAATTAGGTCTTTTAAAGAACAGTTGGTAAGCTGTCTTGTACTTTTATGAACACTGTTATAATTGTAGTAGAATTTTTGCAGTTTTGAGGGCCAGTTCTTTTCAAGCGACATTTCTCTCCTGAAATACTCTGTCAAAGTTTTATTGAATCGTTCAACGCGGCCTTGACTCTGAGGATGATAGGGTCGTCCATGGATTTGCTTGGTTTTTAAATCTTCAACTACTTGCGAAAGAGAGTTAGTAAACTCTTTACCATTGTCATTCTGCAGTATGCGCGGTGAACCAATCAAATAAATGAACTTAAGCAATAGATCAGCGACGTCCTTTGCGTGTTTGCCCTTCAGTGGTCCACCAAAAGCAAACCGTGAGTAGCAATCTACGATGTTGCAGATGTAACCAAAGCCTCTAACTGGTGGCAATGTCTTGAGATCTATTTGCCAGCGGCTATTTGGGTATGTTGCAGGTATTGGGCGGCGTTGGACAGTGGTCTTTAGAATTTACACGGCATTAGTACAACTTTCACAACTTACGTGCAACTTGAATATAATCTGTATGTTCTCCCGAACTACCGGAAAGACTGAGGTCCTCAGACTCATAAATGGCCCTCGGATTTACGGTGGTCTTTCTTGTGATTTTCTTTAATAATTTCAATCAAACTTTCTTTGCTCAAACATTTTCTATGATTAGCATTTAGATCCTGCGACTTTCTGTACAAACATTTGGATTCAGTCTCGTAAAAGTACCAACTGAGAAATTTTTTAACAGATTTCTCACTGTATGCGACATGCAGCTCATCTAAATTTTCTTGGCTCCCAATTTGGATTTTCTTCTTTGTATAAGGAAAGGTATATCGATCAAAAACGAGTCCGGGTTCGGATCTTTACTTATCCCTTTTCTTCTTTTTGCTGCGAAAACATAGCCGGCATCGGGTATACTGTCCGGTTTCGCCATCTTTCCAAATGACGTTTTCAACTGGGTTGCGTTCAATATCGTAGCAGCTAGCCTAACTGCTAGGTAAAATAGCAATAACGGTTATTGAACGATTAGCTACGTAGCAGTGCTAGCAAATATGGCGCCAATTCGAATAATTATTGCGTTTTAGCAGTCTTTTTACGGGTTTTATCAACCAATTATATTATTTCATTTAGTTTTAGCCGCCATCTTGGATTCAAAAGCTAGCAGAAATTGTTTAAGCTAGCGAGAGCTATGTAGCGGCAAGACTAGCTTTCTGTCCAATAGGATTTTTCTACGTAGCTCAACCTAGCAGCTACGATGTTGAACGCACCCCTGTCAATTATTATGACGTCATTTTTCTGCCAAAGTGAAGGACACAGATCTGAGGGAAAATCGATTTGAGTGAGAAGCGATTCCAAAGGACACCACAGATATGCGTGGTGTAAGGACACGGATTTGGGGGTACAGTAATTTTACAGGACATGGATTTGTTGGAAGACACAGATTTGAAGGAGAGGACACGGATCTGAGGCAGTACATGGATTTGAGTCTTACATATGGGAGTGGATGTAGTCGAGTGGTCTAGGGCGCTGGACGTAAGGCTAAGCGAATGGTGCTGCAGTGTAACAATGGTGTGGGTTCAAATCCCGTCGAGGGAAGAACAAAAATTTGACAGCTCTAAAATCTAATTCTAACACTGTTTGGTTTAATTTTCAGACGTACATATATATATATATATATATATATATACGTATATACTTTTTGGAGGTTTTTCTCGGTTTATCCCGTATTGTACATCGATAAATATAGCTACACCCACAATATACGTTTTTCTATGATTTCATTCGAAAATATGTTTCATGCCTCAATTTAGGTGTGAAACCACTAATTAATTTCTTTAAGATTTTCTACTAAATTTGTGTTTTTTCGAGCCTACCTGGCCATTTTATCTTAAGTTTAACCTTTCCAAGACCATATATTTTCTGAAACCAACATGATTCCTCTACGTTCTGTCAAAATATCAGGGTATGTTTCAAAAATTTCAGTGAAATGCCGTGCTACGGAAAACACTTACTCTAAAAATAGCTCGGTCATCCCCAAGAAACTCAGTATTTATAGGTTATGAATAAAATCATCCATAGAAGTATTAAAATACAACTAAGTCCATCACATTTGGGCTCAAAATAATCCCTATATATTTAACTTCAATTATCAATTTTAATTAGTCCATTCCATTCAGTAGTTTTCACAATGCTACAAAGTGAAAGGAATTTTTTTCTTGAAAAGGGACTACTTTCGTATATGATCTAAGCTCTGATTGGTGAATTAGTGGTTTGACACCTTTATATTAAGCTATAAGTATTAGAAGTGTTTCGGGGGTTTATTTAAATTTGACTACTTTATTATATTAATTGATAATTTCCTATTTTTGATTTCGAAAGTTTGCTGTTTTTCTTTCCAGGAAATAAAAAAAATATTTAAGTATGCAACAAACAGACGAAAGTTCATAGGGTACCATGGAAACGTTTTCCGTCCTGTATGTAGCAACTATCAAGGAGATCAAAATTATCTATGAAAACCGGGAAATGTGAAATAACTGAGAATCTACAACACGCTTTCAATTAGGAGCTATACACAGTCATTTAACTATGTGGTTTCCTTGCTCACAAGGATTAATCTATATATTTGACTTTCCAGTTTGTTGATTACGAGCGTACTTGATGAAGATTATTACAGAAACTCTGGTATGTTAAGGCTGTTTCACTTTTTTCTGCGTTTACGAGTTGTTCCCCTTTAAAAGCATACGTCATGATGTTGCATCCATGGAAATGTTGCTGCATCGATTAACGGGTCGAAGAAATAAAATGTTTCTGCCGATCTAAAAGACGTATTACATGTTGACTTTGAGACAGTGTGATGAACATTAATATGGTTTTTGTTTTTTTTTTTGTTTTCACGCCACTTTCAGCAATATTTAAGCTATATCATGGCGACCAGTTTTAGTAGTGGAAGAAGCCAGAGAGAACCACCGACCATGGGCAAGCAACTGGTAAACTTTATCACTTGCGGCTGCGAGTCAAGTGCACCCTTTTTGTGATTTACAAAGCCGTGCGCGAACCCACGCCGTATTGGTGATAGGCATTTACGAGTTGTTAGGTAATCTAACTACCTAACCCATTGAGCCACCCGGGCCCTAATATGGTTTGGGAACTGTTTATTATGTTGAAGACGACGGTGGCAAAAGATGATTTATTGATCTTGCCCGTCTTACTAAGCTCTTCCCCGTCTTACTAAGCTCTTCCCCTTCAATACCCATATTTGGAAATCACGGTGTTCTTGGTTGTTGACAAATTATGAGAAGGGTTGAACCACAGGAATTTGAAATACCTCAGTCAATGTAAATTTATTATGTACGTATTTTCACTATCAATGCATATAACGAGACAGTTATGAACCACATACATCTATATTTTTGTTTATGTCATCGCGTTTCCCTCAAATGGATATCACCATTCGCTTCTATGCATATTGTTTTATTATGATACAACCACATAATTTAATTTGATTTGAATACTGAAATCTGATTGGCTGATCCGCCTGGAGAATTTTTTTGTTATACTGGAAAATCTGGGTTGGTATTGTGACGTCACCAACGTATTCATTCGCCAACGACAGATTTAAATAGTCACATGAAATAATCTTAATTAAAATCGAGGAATCGTTAAATTGGGTTGTAAGAATTAAATTATAAGGAATATTTGAAATTTTTGTATAACCTGGTTTTGGAACAATTTACGCTTTTCATAAACCGCTTCGCGATTTATTAAGCGTAAACTGCCCCAAACCAGGTTATATGGTATAACCTATTCAAAAATTTCAAATATTTCTTAAATAAATAATCGTCTCTTGAAAAGTTGTTTACTTTCAGCCAATTTTCAATTTGAACATATTGTTTTAACGACAGAAGATTATAAGCGTGTCGGTCTAGTACAAAGTGGACATCATATTGGGATATATACCATCTAGAATATCTCCAAATCCGGGTAGCTCAATGAGTTAGGTAGTTGGATTACCTAACAACTCATACAAGCCTATCACTAATACGGCGTGGTTTCGCGCCCGGCTTTGTAAATTGCAAAAAAGGGTGCATTCGACTCGCAGCCGCAAGTTTACCAGTTGCTTGCCCATGGTCGGTGGTTCTCTCCGGGTATTCCGGCAATTTCCACCACCAAAACTGGTCGCCATGATATAGCTTAAAGTGGCGTTAAACACCAAAAATCAATCAATCAACCAAATCCGTGCATTATTTAAAGTGTCGACGTCATCTAAATAGCGGATGATGGAATTAAAGATTGAGTATTTTCATCACTTTTCCCTGGGGGAGTAGTCCATGTATGAAATCTACCTCATACGAATATAGAGAAGACGTCATTTACCTTCGAATACACATGAATGTCAACATCATTTAAATGAGGGGTTGTTTAGCATCATCTCAGGCATTTTTCAGCTATATCATGACGAGAACAAGTTAATTTTCAATGACATGATAATGAGGCCCGCTTTGTACTAGACCAACACGCTTGTTGGATTTTTATACTGCTAGCTCACTGAAACAACAGTCTGTGGATAGACATGTTGCCGCAGTTTGCTCTTTCTCCTCAATACTGCGTGCTTAATGGAGAAGCAACAAATATCAATTTTATAATCTTTCGTTTCACATGATCGGGACTCGAACCCATGATTTACTCGTTGTGAGCACGCTAACCATTACACCACCGATGCGGTTGAATATCAATATTAAGCTTCTCATCTATGACAGTGCACTATGTTCCTTTTTTTCTCCAGAGATCACGTTTATTCATTAATTAATACATTTCAATGAAAGAATAGTTACACACGAACGACCGTATACTTTTTTGTTGTGGTTACTTCAGTCTAGGCTAAATGTTCCATTCATCAAATACGAACGTCTTAATACCAATTTTATTTATTTTGAATTCTTTTTTGTCAGAGCAGAAAGGAAAATCAAACACACCGCAGCTAGAAGTAAGTAAAAAAAAACCATATACAATAGATGCATGTACTCGATTTGCGTGCAATTGTGAGACATAATTTGATTAACCTCCCAACTGATGGGCCATTTACATACTCCAATAAAACCTATGTCCATAAGTATATATTTGTCAGGGGCTTCGTGGTCATGATCGTATAGTAGTTGGATTTAAAACTACCTATGCAATCAGTGTACATCACCACCGACGTTGTGAATTCTAATCCAGCACAGGCGAGGTGTACTCGATACAACATTATGTGAAAAAGTTTGTGAGCGACTTGCGACGGGTCTGTGGTTTTCTACTGGTATTTCAATAAAGCTGACCGCCATTATATAGCTGAAATATTGTTGAAAGTGGCATTAAACACCATAAACTCATAAACACATAAAACCAAATTCTAAAGTTAGCCAAGTGAAACCAATTTAATGTATATTCTCGTAAATATTTCAATCGACACTAATGACGTCTGGGTGTAAGTTCTGGACCAAAGTATGGACGTCGTAGCCTTTAATTGAACATACGTTTCCTAACTGTTCGTAGTCACAATTGGCGACAATGGTTGCATACAACCTGCTTAGTCATCTAAAATCGGTTACACAAATATGAGAGACGTATGCCTTGATCTTTGCCTTCCGGTATAACTCGCAGATTAATCTGATTAAAATCATATCTATCGCTTTTCTCTCCTTTACTAATATGTCGAGGCAAGTGACCCCTATGACATGAATATTGAATGATATGAGCATACGGGTTATGACGTTTTTTTAGCCAATCGGATTGCTCATAGCAACCAAAGCAGTTTGATTTTAAATAATACGTGCGCTTCAATGGTCACCTAAGAGCCATTTTCATTGGAAGGTAAAGGTCATGAAAAAGGATCACTCGTAATGGGATTTCTTCAGATCTCACAGGGAACAAATCAGTGAAGCGTGTGATTTTAATCAGATTGAACACAGGTCCGCCCTAATGGATCTCTATTAACTTATGATATTCGCACATTTCGTCCTTGAAATGTTGTGTAATCAATGTGCACTACTAAAAACTTCCAATTGGTATGTTTTTCAAGTCAGTGGCATGTGGGAGGACACGTGATTCATGTTTCTGTAAATCGTAGAATCTGATCAGTGTAATCGATGGTCACGTTTGACCGAATTTAAACACCGATTTTGTAAATGCAATGTCTGTTACGCTTTCCGTGTTAAAAACGAAGATCAGATTGTCTACTCCCATTTGTGTTGTTGGGGGTTAATGTTTTATTTATGTTATTTGTATTTATTTACGTATCCCGGTATCAAACACGATTACCATATCAAATGATGTTCGTGTCATTTAACAATACCACGACAGGTCCTACTGGTGGGACAGGTACTACTTACCCCTCCACTGTTGAAACCACCAAGCAAAGACAGATTTACGCCATCATTTGAAGAGACGGGGATATAATGACACGGTTATAGAGAGAGTTTTCAAAGGCCAGTGAAATTAGCAGAAATGACCTGGAGTACAAAAAAAAAGATCAACAAACGGGTTCCCCTTGTTCTCACTTACCATCCCTATTTAGGCATTGTCCGTCATCATTGGAAAGAAATTGAAAAACGTGAAACGCTGGCCAAGTTGTTTCCTGAACCACCCGTTGTAGTGTTCCGGCGACCTAAAAGCATTAAGGATACACTGGTCAGAGCTGCGGTATCTAGACCTTCATCGGCGGTCGGCCAGTGTAAATCATGTGGTGACAAGCGTTGCAAGTGCTGTCTCCAATTGCAACACGCACAAGTGTTCCAGAGCAAGAAGACAGGAAAGGAGTACAAGATCTTTTACTTCCTTGAGTAATCTCGTTGAGATTAGGATTTCGAAGAAATTTTCTGTCTGTATCTTCATCCTAATCTCGTTTCAAGTCCTATCAAGGGTATTCTGGAAATTTAAATTTTGACCCCCCGGTGCATTCCGATGGATATTTTGGCATGGACGGATTGTGTCAGATCAAGTGCATGTAAGATTTCATAAATAGACATATTTTCTAGTTCAAATCTACAAATATTTTGATATTTCCTTACCTTTTACAGCGTATATCCGATAAAATAATCCAAAATCCACTTCGAACTGTCCGCCATTTTAGTGAACTCATGAACTACACCACGTGATCAACATCGTCACGGATTTTGTTACAGCCTGTTTCTAGATTCAAGATGTCGATGTCAAACATTTTATTATAATTTAAAAATACCATATATAATATACACTGCTTGAACTTTTTTTTATGTTGTTATAAATATTTTTATTAAAACCAATCAACAGCCCATTAAGGATATACTTGCATATATATCAATTTGACATCGACCTTTAATCTAGAAACTTGCTGTAGCAAAACATGTGACGATTTTGATCACGTGGCGTAGTTCATGAGTTCACTAAAATGGCGGACAGTTCGAAGTGGATGTTGGATTATTTTATCTGATATACGCTGTAAAAGGTAAGGAAATATCAATATTTTTGCAGATTTGAACTAGAAAATATGAAATCTTACCTGCACTTGATCTGACACAATCCGTTCATGCCAAAATATCCATCGGAATGCACCGGGGGTCAAATTTTATTATTTTTTTAATTTCCAGAATACCTCTGATAGGGCTTGAAACGAAATTAGTATGAAGATACAGACAGAAAATTCCTTCGGAATCCTACTCTCAACGAGATTACCCCTTGACTGTCACGTCTGCGGGTCGCAATACGTAGGAGAAAGTGTCCAACCATTCAACAAGAGAATGAGTCGACACAGAAGTGACCTTACGAAAAAGACGCTCTTGCCCGTGAGTCAACACATTGTGTCGCCGGGACACTCATTGGATGACTTTGGTAGATCCAAAATTTATATCATTGACCGCAATCCAAGTTGGAAAGAGAATCAAAAATAAAAAAGAGATTTGGATCCGCGAGTTACGAACATTACATCTGGAGGGCATACACAAACAGGCCTAAATCTTTTGGTTTTTTTAACTTTTTAACCAGTGCCTGGTCCTTAGCTAGTTGGCAAATTTCATCATTACATTTGTTTTTTTTTCATATTGTTTATAAATTAGTGTACGTATATATATTTGAATAATATAAAGTTCAAGATTATGATTTTTACGTCACGATAATTGATCAGATCAGATTACAGACGCTGATGAAGCTTGTCGTTCAAGCGAAATATCCGTCAATTTGATTATAATTATAGTCTTTTTGTAGACTTATAGTTATTTTTGTTATATTTTAACATATTTTTTGATGTTGTGCTGCATTTTAGACGTGTATTTATCATTTTTGTTTGTTTGCACAGAATCGTTATAACACTTGTTTCCGATCCGACATCCCGTAGGTTCATACGTTTATATATATATATATATACGTCTGAAAATTAAACCAAAACAATTTTATTTACGATGGATTTTTGTTTATGTGGTGCCACATTCAGGGCCCAAGTAAGGATCCTCATAGCTTAACTAGCACAGGGCCTCATTTGTCCTAAATCCGGCACTGTGCGGTGTCGTCGTGATCGTTTGAGTGCCTATCACCACTAACGTAGTGAATTCGAATCCCGCTCAGTCGAGGTGTACTCGATACAACATTATGTGATATAATTTGTCAGTGACTTGCGACAGGTCTGTGGTTTTCTCCAGGTACACTGGTTTCCTCCACCAATAAAACTGGCCGCCACTATATAGCTGAAATATTGTTGAAAGTGGTGTTATACACCATAACCCTAACCGTATTAGATATGTACTTATCATTGGATATATTATATTTCTCATTCTGGAACATTTTTCAGTTTAAAATTTTTAAGGAGAAAAGTGAGAAATACGATTGGAGAACATCATTAGTTTTGATAATAATTACATTATTTAGAACTGTAAATTTCAGGGTGCGGGTGTGGGTAATGATATTTAACGCCACTTTCAACAATATTTCAGTTATATCGTGGCGGTCAGTTTTATTGGTAGAGGAAACTGGAGTACCCGGAGAAAACCACCGACCTGCCGTAAGTCACTTTATCACATAATGTTGTATCGATTACTCCTCCCCTGAGCGGGATTCGAACTCACAACGTTAGTGGTGCTCTAGGCACTGATTGCATAGGTAGTTATAAATCTAACTACCATACGATCACGACACGACGGCCCCCTGTAAATTTCAATCAAATGGGTATCCGTCTTAAGTTTACAGTTTGATATTTATGTATTTATTATGTTTATATACATGCACATTATGTTAGTGAAATACTCACGACAGACATTTTATAATGTATCAATTGTACATGGCAGACTAGATTATCGTGTATGCTTGGGGTAATTTGTCAACATATTCCTTTAAACAGTACGCATACTACTGTTTATAATCCATATATGTCCATTTTTGATTGTCGCTTCTTTGATATTCTCTAACATTTATTCATTATGAACGAAAGAAATATGTTTGAAGTATCAGTTATGATTTTTTTTTTTTTTGGTCCTAAGAAAAATTTTCTTTTTCCAACAGATTCTACCTTCCTAGCAAGTAATCAGTCAACTACTAGCATTCATTGACCCTGCTACTGTACTGTCCATTATGATGATAGTATGTCTTGGATGGAAGTGAGTCTGCATTTTTTTTAACCTTTTGTTTATATATGTATATTGTCATCAGTGTTTAAACTTTCTTATCATAAAGCTATGAATTCATTTTATTTAACGGGTATATGGATGGTTATGTTTGTTTATGGTCATTTGTGGCAAATGTCAGATATATCATAACTACTAGATTTACTGGGGGTGGGTGGGGTCATTCCTGACTAACAGAGAAAGTATGTGTCTGGGAAGCTTACCACTTGAAATAGTGTTGAAAAATTCGTTAAACATAATAAACCAACTAAACACCGGGGGTGCACTCATCCTTAATATATTATACAGTGCATACTTATCCTTAGTCAAAACCCAAACTGGACACATTTTACGATCTTGCACCTCTTCTGGTGTTGGACCCTATTTTTCTTTAAACAATTTCAACAGAAAGATAAATGAGAAAGTTTTTCCCCAAATATCTCTGTTTCAACGATTTTTCGATTGTATTTTGAAATTGTTCTGACATTGTGGTATTTTTTGTTTTTCATTTTATCATCCACTAATTGTTATTAGTTACACAATAGCAACACACAAATAAAAACAATGAATACAAGCTGCTAAGTAATGTTAACTGACCTGTATGTGTTAAGTCTTGTGAATATGGCCAGGTCGTTATAACAGTGGTTCAGAAATAACTTGTCAAAATATTGGTTTATTCCGCATTACCTATATATAGATATCCTTTATATAGCAGGGCCATCGTGGTCATGATCTATGGTAGTTGGATTTACAACCATCTGGTACAATCAGTGCCGTTCACCACTAAAGTTGTGAGTTCGAACCCCGTCCATGGCGAGGTGTACTCGATACAACATTATGTGATAAAGTTTGTCAGTTACTTGCAACGGGTCGGTGGTTTTCTCCGGGTACTCCAGTTTCCTTTACCAATAAAACTGACCCCCCACGATATAACTGAAATATTGTTAAAAGTGGCGTTGAACACCACAACCCTAAACCACATATATTTGATGTCAAACAATTAATAATATAGTATATATTAGTCTGATCTACCAGCTCTAGTCTTTATTAGCATTTCATTAATGCATATTCGCAGTAAAATGAAGAAAAAAACACATTGTTGGGACAATTCCAAAATAAAATTTACTCGAACTGAAAAAGTATGGAGAGTTGGGTCGGGACGAAAAAACAAGTATTGTGTAGCAGCAACAATAAAATGCGCCTACCCTTTTCCGAATTCTAACATTAATATGGTTTGGGTTGGGTTTTTTTGCGTTTTAACGCCACTTTCAGCTATATCATGGCGACCAGTTTTAGTAGTGGAAGAAGCCGGAGAGAATCACCGACCATGGGCAAGCAACTGGTAAACTTATTCGCTTGCGGCTGCGAGTCGAGTGCACCCTTTTTTGTAATTTACAAAACTGGGCGCGAACCCACGCTGTATTGGTGATAGGCTTGTACGAGTTGTTAGGTAATCCAACTACCTAACTCATTGAGCCACCCGGGACCTAATATGGTTTGTGAACTGTTTATTCTGTTGAAGACGATGGTGGCAAAAGATGATTTATTGATCTTGCCCGTCTTACTAAGCTCCTCCCCTTTAATACCCATATTTGGAAATCACGGTGTTCTTAGAATCTTGGTTGTTGACAATTATGAGAAGGGTTGAACCACAGGAATGTGAAATAACTCAGTCAATGTAATTTTATTATCCACGTATTTTCACTATCAATACATATAATGATAGATAGTTATGAACCACATAAACCTTCTTTTTTTATGTCATCGCGTTTCCTTAAAATGGATATCACCATTCGCTTCTATGCATATTGTTTTATTATGATACAACCAAATAATTTAATTTGATTTGAAAACTGAAATCTGATTGGCTGATCCGCCTGTGGAAAATTTTGGCTATACTGGATAACCTGGGTTGGTATTGTGACGTCATCAACGTATTCATTCGCCAACGACAAATTCAAATAGTCACATGGAATAATCTTAATTAAAATCGAGGAATCATTAAATTGGGTTGTAAAAATTAAATTATAAGGAATATTTGAAAGTTTTGAACAGGTTATACTTGTATAACCTGGTTTAGAACAGGTTACGCTTTTCATAAACCGCTTCACGTTTATTAAGCGTAAGCTGCCCCAAACCAGGTTATACGGTATAACCTGTTCAAAAATTTCAAATATTCCTTAAATAAATAATCACCGCTTGAAAAGTTGTTAACTTTCAGCCAATTTTCATTTTGAACATATTGTTTTAGAGACAGAAGATTATAAGCGTGTTGGTCTAGTACAAAGTGGACATCATATTGGGATATATACCATCTAGAATGTCTCCAAATCCGTGCAGGGCCCGGGTAGCTCAATGAGTTAGGTAGTTGGATTACCTAACAACTCATACAAGCCTATCACCAATACGGCGTGGGTTCGCGCCCGGATTTGTAAATTGCACCAAATGGTGCACTCGACTCGCAGCCGCACGTTTACCAGTTGCTTGCCCATGGTCGGTGGTTCTCATCGGGTACTCCGGCTTCTTCCACCACTAAATCTGGTCGCCATGATATAGCTTAATGTGGCGTTAATAAGCAAAAATCAATGAATCAATCAACCAAATCCGTGCATTATTTAAAGTGTCGACGTCATCTAAATAGCGGATGATGGAATTAAAGGATTGAGCTATTTTCATCACTTTTCCCTGGGGGAGTAGTCCATGTATGAAATCTACCTCATACGAATAAAGAGAAGACGTCATAACATCATTTAAATGAGTGGCTGTTGCTTAACATCAGCTCAGCCATTTTTCAGCTATATCATGACGAGAACAAGTTAATTTTCAATGACATGATAATTAGGTCTGCTTTGTACTAGACCAACACGCTTGTTGGATTTTTATAGTGCTAGCTGACTGAAACAACAGTCTGTGGGTAGACATGTTGCCCTAGTTGGACACATTATCTTTGCTCTTTCTCCTCAATACTGCGTGCTTAGTGGAGAAGCAACAAATACCAATTTTATAATATTTTGTTTCACCTGATCGGGGTTCGAACCCATGATTTACTCGTTGCGAGCACGCTAACCATTACACCACCGATGCGGTTGAATATCAATATTAAGCTTCTCATCTGTGACAGTGCACTATGTTCCTTTTTTTCTTCAGAGAACACGTGTATTCATTAATTAAGACATTTCAATGAAATAATAGTTACACACGAACGACAATATCAAACAAACTACGTGTATTGAAGATATGTTTTTCATCATATTTAATGATGACCGTATACTTTTTTGTTGTGGTTACTTCAGCCTAGGCTAAATGTTCCATTCATCAAATACGAACGTCTTAATACCCATTTTATTTATTTTGTATATTACATTGTAGTCTTTTAGTTAAATAGCATACAGCTAGCTGCTAGCAGGTGGCGTCGTTGTTGACTGAGTAGTCGTAATTGGATTCTTTTTTGTCAGAGCAGAAAGGAAAATCAAACACACCGCAGCTACAAGTAAATAAAAAAAAACACATATACAATAGATGCATGTACTCGATTTGCGTGCAGTTGTGAGACATAATTTGATTAACCTGCTAACTGATGGGCCATTTACATAATCCAATAAAACCTATGTCCATAAGAGTATATTTGTCAGGTGCTTCGTGGTCATGATCGTATAGTAGTTGGATTTACAACTACCTATGCCATCAGTATATATCACCACTGACGTTGTGAGTTCTAATCCAGCCCAGGCGAGGTGTACTCGATACAACATTATGTGAAAAAGTTTGTGAGTGACTTGCGACGGGTCTGGTTTTCTCCGGGTATTTCAATAAAGCTGACCGCCATTATATAACTGAAATATTGTTGAAAGTGGCGTTAAACACCATAAACTCAGACACACAAAACCAAATTCTAAAGTTAGCCAAGTGAAACCAATTTGATGTATATTCTCGTAAATATTTCAATCGACACGAATGACGTCTGGGTGTAAGTTCTGGACCAAAATATGGACGACGTAGCCTTTAATGGAACACACGGTTCCTAACTGTTCGTAGTCACAATTGGCGACAATGGTTGCATACAACCTGTTTAGTCATCTAAAATCGGCTACACAAATATGAGAGACGTATGCCTTGATCTATACCTTCCGGTATAACTCGCAGATTAATCTGATTAAAATCATATCTATCGCTTTTCTCTCCTTTACTAATATGTCGGGGCAAGTGACCCCTATGACATGAATATTGAATGATATTAGAATACGGGTTATGACTTTTTGTAACCAATCGGATTGCTCATAGCAACCAAAGCAGTTTGATTTTAAATAATAACGCGCGCTTTAATAGTCACCTAAGAGCCATTTTCATTGGAAGGTAAAGGTCATGAAAAATGATCACTCGCATCTCTTAATGGGATTTCTTCAGATCTCCTACGGAACAAATCAGTGAAGCGTGTGATTTTAATCAGATTGAACACAGAGGTCCGCTCTAATGGATCTCTATTAACTTATGATATTCGCACATTTCGTCTTTACTTGAAATGTTGTGTAATCAATGTGCACTACTAAAAACTTCCAATTGGTATGTTTTTCAAGTCAGTTGCATGTGGGAGGGCCCGGGATTCATATGTTTCTATAAAACGTAGAAACTGATCAGTGTAATCGATGGTCACGTATGACCGAATTTAAACACCGATTTTGAAAACAATACAATGATGTTGCAATGTCTGTTACGCTTTCCGCGTTAAAAACGATGATCATGTTGTCTTTACTCCCATTTGTGTTGTAGGGGGTTAATGTTTTATTTATGTTATTTGTATTTATTTACGTATCCCGGTATCTAACACGATTACCATATCAAATGATGTTCGTGTCATTTAACAGTACCACGACAGGTCCTACTGGTGGGACAGGAACTACTTACCTCTCCAATGTTGAAACCACCAAGCAAAGACTAAGAGATTTGCGCCATCATTTGAAGAGACGGGGATATAATGACAAGGTTATAGAGAGTGGGTTTTCAAAGGCCAGTGAAATTAACAAATAACATCCTGGAGTACAAAGAAAAAAAGATCAACAAACGGGTTCCCGTTGTTCTCACTTACCACCCCTCTTTAGAGAAAATTTCAGGCATCATTGGAAAGAAATTGAAAAAAGTGAAACGCTGGCCAAGTTGTTCCCTGAACCACCCGTTGTAGCGTTCCGGCGACCTAAAAGCATTAAGGATACACTGGTCAGAGCTGCGGTATCTAGACCTTCATCGACGGTCGCCTAGTGTAAACCATGTGGTGACAAGCGTTGCAAATGCTGTCTACAATTGCAACACGCACAAGTGTTCCATAGCAAGACGACAGGAAAGGAGTACAAGATCTTTTGCAATGTCAATTGCAAAACACCTAATGTGGTTTACCTCGTTGAGATTAGGATTCCGAAGAAAGTTTCTGTCTGTATCTTCATCCTAATCTCGTTTCAAGCCCTATCAAGGGTAATCTGGAAATTTAAAATTTGACCCCCCGGTGCATTCCGATGGATATTTTGGCATGGACGGATTGTGTCAGATCAAGTGCATGCAAGATTTCATATTTAGACATATTTTCTAGTTCAAATCTGCAAAAATATTGATATTTCCTTACCTTTCACAGCGGATATCGGATAAAATAATCCAAAATCCACTTCGAACTGTCCGCCATTTTAGTGAATTCATCAACTATACCACGTAATCAAAATCGTCACGGATTTTGTTACAGCCTTTTTCTAGATTCAAAATGTCGATGTCAAATATTTTATTATAATTTTAAAATCCCATATATAATATACACGGCTTGAACTTTTTTTATGTTGTTATAAATATTTGATTAAAACGAATCAACAGCCCATAAAGGATATACTTGCATATATATAAATTTGACATCGACCTTTAATCTAGAAACATGCTGTAACAAAATATGTGACGATTTTGATCACGTGGTGTAGTTCATGAGTTCACTAAAATGGCGGAGAGTTCGAAGTGAATGGTGGATTATTTAATCTGATATACGCTGTAAAAGGTAAGGAAATATCAATATTTTTGCAGATTTGAACTAGAAAATATGTCTAAATATGAAATATTACCTGCACTTGATCTGACACAATCCGTTCATGCCAAAATATCCATCGGAATGCACCTGGTGGGTCACATTTTTTTTTTAATTTCCAGAATACCTCTGATAGGATTGAAGCGAGATTAGGATGAAGATACAGACAGAAAATTTCTTCGGAATCCTAATCTCAACGAGATTACTCCTTTACTGTCACGTCTGCGGGTCGTAATACGTAGGAGAAAGTGTCCAACCATTCAACAAAAGAATTAATGGATACAGAAGTGACCTTACGAAAAAGACGCTCTTGCCCGTGAGTCAGCACTTTGTGTAGCCGGGGTACTCATTGGATGACTTTGGTAGATCCAAAATTTATATCATTGACCACAATCCAAGTTGGAAAGAGAATAAAAAATAAAAAAGAGAGTTTTTGGAACAGCGAGTTACGAACATTACATCTGGAGGGCATAAACAAACAGGCCTAAATCTTTTGTTTTTAAATTTTTAACCAGTACCTGGTCCTTAGCTAGTTGGTAAATTTCATCATTACATTTTCTTATTGTTTTCATATTGTTCATAAATTAGTGTACATATATATATATTTGAATAATATAAAGTTCAAGATTATGATTTTTACGTCACGATAATTGATCAGATCAGATTACAGACGCTGATGCAGCTTGTCGGTCAAGCGAAATATCCGTCAATTTGATTATAATCATAGTCTTTTTGTAGACTTATAGTTTTTATTGATCATTTTTTTTGTTTGCACAGTTGTTTCCGATCCGACATCCTTTAGGTTCAGAGGTTTAAATATATATATACCTACCAAGGACGGCAAAGTATTCATCGAAGCTGCTTCTCAATACGACAACTGGTTTATCTGTACTAACGTGATCTCCGGTAAAACCATAAACTAACAAAATGGATGTATACTGTAACACCAAACACTTTAAACCAATTTTCGTTGCCATGACCATATTTTCTATAAAAATAAATTAACATCGTTTGTTAAACATACAGTAATATTAAGAACCATGAACCACCTACATCGAGGAAATACTCAAACCATCTCGACAACCGTGTGTTTATTTTAGTGCATTTTTATGAACATGGTATTAGCATTAGAGTTTAAACTTTCAAATGGCATAACAAGTGTTTTCAATATTGTGTGCGGGGTCACTGCCGGGTGTACCATTTTGCTTAGGTGTGCTTAAGCACAGGGCCCCATTGTCCAGTGGGAGGGGGGTCATCTTCCTGCCAATTTTTTTTTACGATGGATTTTTGTTTATGTGGTGCAATTTTAATTTTGAAAGCATTCTATTTCGGAGCGATTCCAGACAAAACGATAGAGATGATAGTCTATGGGAGTGTGCCACATTCGGGGCCCAAGTAAGGATACTCATAACTTAACTAGCACAGGGCCTCATTTGTCCTAAATCCGGCACTGCGTGGGGTCGTCGTGATCGTTTGATTGTTGGACCTACATGTATGCAATCAGTGCCTATCACCACTAACCGTTGTAAGCGTAGTGAGTTCGAATCCCGCTCAGGCGAGGTGTACTCGATACAACATTATATGATATAATTGGTCAGTGACTTGCGACAGGTCGGTGGTTTTCTCCGGGTACAACCGTTCCCCCCACCAATAAAACTGGCCGCCACTATATAGCTGAAATATTGTTGAAAGTGGTGTTGTACACCATAACCCTAACCGTATGGAGAAAACCACCGACCTGCCGTAAGCCACTTTATCACATAATGTTGTATCGATTACTCCTCCCTTGAGCGGGATTCGAACTCACAACGTTAGTGGTGCTCTAGGCACTGATTGCATAGGTAGTTATAAATATAACTACTATGCGATCACGACACGACGGCCCACTGTAAATTTGAATCAATTGGGTATCCGTCTTAAATTTGTATTTAACAAGTTTACAGTTTCATATTTATGTATTCATTACATGTTTATATTCACGCACATTATGTTAGTGAAATATTCACGACAGACATTTTATAATGTATCAATTGTACATGGCAGACTAGATTATGTTGTATGCTTGGGGTAATTTGTCAACATATTCCTTTAAACAGTACACATGCCAGACCACATGCCACTGTTTATAATCCATATATGTCCATTTTTGATTGTCGCTTCTTTGATATTCTCTAACATTTATTCATTATGAACGAACAAAATATGTTGGAAATATCAGTTATGATTTTTTATTTTTTTTGGTCCAAAGAAAATTTTTCTTTTTCCAACAGATTCTACCTTCCTAGCAAGTAATCAGTCAACTACTAGCATTCATTGACCCTGCTACTGTACTGTCCATTATGATGATAGTATGTCTTGGATGGAAGTGAGTGCATTTTTTTTAACCTTTTGTTTATATATGTATATTGTCATCAGTGTTTAAACTTTCTTATCATAAAGCTATGAATTCATTTTATTTAACGGGTATATGGATGGTTATGTTTGTTTATGGTCATTTGTGGCAAATGTCAGATATATCATAACTACTAGACTTACTGGGGGTGGGTGGGGTCATTCCTGACTAACAGAGAAAGTATGTGTCTGGGAAGCTTACCACTTGAAATAGTGTTGAAAAATTCGTTAAACATAATAAACCAACTAAACACCGGGGGTGCACTCATCCTTAATATATACAGTGCATACTTATCCTTAGTCAAAACCCAAACTGGACACATTTTACGATCTTGCACCCCTCCCGGTGTTGGACTACAAATGTGTCTGGTACAATCAGTGCCTTTCACCACTAAAGTTGTGAGTTCGAATCCCGACCATGGCGAGGTGTACTCGATACAACAGTATGTGATAAAGTTTGTCGGTTACTTGCAACTGGTCGGTGGTTTTCTCCGGGTACTCCAGTTTCCTTCGCCAATAAAACTGACCCCCCACGATATAACTGAAATATTGTAAAAAGTGGCGTTAAACACCACAACCCTAAACCACATATTTGATGTCAAACAATTAATAAAATAGTATATATTAGTGTGATCTAGCAGCTATATAGTCTTTATTAGCATTTCATTTATGCATATTCGCAGTAAAATGAAGAAAAAAACACATTGTTGGGACAATTCCAAAATAAAATTTACTCCAACTGAAAAAGTATGGAGAGTTGGGTCGGGACGAAAAAAAAGTATTTTGTAGCAGCAACAATAAAATGCGCCTACCCTTTTCCGAAATCTAAAAAGAGGTCTTTAGCGTGCAGAGAGTGTGGCACTCCCCAAAACACGTTACCCAATTATTGTCCACGACCAGGCTTTCCGTATTATAACCTGCCAACCTCCCATCGAGAGTGGGAGCCGTCGTGGTCGTGATCGTACGGAAGTTGAACTATGCAATCAGTGTCTATTAAGGCTGTTTCACTTTTTCTGCGTTTACGAGTTGTTCCCCTTTAAAAGCATACGTCGGGATGTTGCATCCATGGAAACGTTGCTGCATCGATTAACGGGTCGAAGAAATAAAATGTTTCTGCCGATCTCAAAGACTTATTACATGTTGACTTTGAGACAGTGTGATGAACATTAATATGGTTTGGGTTTTTTTGTTTGCGTTTTAACGCCACTTTCAGCAATATTTCAGCTATATCATGGCGACCAGTTTTAGTAGTGGAAGAAGCCAGAGAGAATCACCGACCATGGGTAAACTTTATCACTTGTGGCTGCGAGTCGAGTACACCCTTTTTTGTAATTTACAAAGCCTTGTGCGAGCCCACGCCGTATTGGTGATAGGCTTGTACGAGTTGTTAGGTAATCCCACTACCTAACTCATTGAGCCACCCGGGAACTAATATGGTTTGTGAACTGTTTATTCTGTTGAAGACGATGGTGGCCAAAGATGATTTATTGATCTTGCCCGTCTTACTAAGCTCCTCCCCTTCAATGCCCATATTTGGAAATCACGGTGTTCTTAGAATCTTGGATGTTGACAAATTATGAGAAGGGTTGAACCACAGGAATTTGAAATACCTCAGTCAATGTAATTTTATTATCCACGTATTTTCACTATCAATGCATATAATGATAGACAGTTATGAACCACATAAATCTATATTTGTTTATGTCATCGCGTTTCCCTAAAATGGATATCACCATTGGCTTCTATGCATATTGTTTTATTATGATACAACCAAATAATGTAATTTGATTTGAATACTGAAATCTGATTGGCTGATCCGCCTGGAGAAAATTTTGGTTATACTGGATAACTTGGGTTGGTATTGTGACGTTACCAACGTATTCATTCGCCAACGACAAATTCAAATAGTCACATGGAATAATCTTAATTAAAATCGAGGAATCATTAAATTGGGTTGTAAAAATTAAATTATAAGGAATATTTGAAAAATTTCAAATATTCCTTAAATAAATAATCACCTCTTGAAAAGTTGTTTATTTTCAGCCAATTTTCATTTTGAACATATTGTTTTAGAGACAGAAGATTATAAGCGTGTTGATCTAGTACAAAGTGGACATCATATTGGGATATATACCATCTAGAATATCTCCAAATCCGTGCAGGGCCCGCGTAGCTCAATGAGTTAGGTAGTTGGATTACCTAACAACTCATATAAGCCTATCACCAATATGGCGTGGGTTCGCGCCCGGATTTGTAAATTGCAAAACATTGTGCACTCGACTAGCAGCCGCAAGTTTACCAGTTGCTTGCCCATGGTCGGTGGTTCTCTCCGGGTGCTCCGGCTTCTTCCACCACTAAATCTGGTCGCCATGATATAGCTTAATGTGGCGTTAAACACCAAAAATCAATCAATCAACCAAATCCGTACATTATTCAAAGTGTCGACATCATCTAAATAGCGGATGATGGAATTAACGGATTGAGCTATTTTCATCACTTTTCCCTGGGGGAATAGTCCATGTATGAAATCTACCTCATACGAATAAAGAGAAGACGTCATAACATCATTTAAATGAGTGGTTGTTGCTTAACATCAGCTCAGCCATTTTTCAGCTATATCATGACGAGAACAAGTTAATTTTCAATGACATGATAATGAGGTCCACTTTATACTAGACCAACACGCTTGTTGGATTTTTATAGTGCTGGCTCACTGAAACAATAGTCTGTGGGTAGACATGTTGCCCCAGTTTGACACATTATCCTGATTCCGAGCCAACCAGTCTTTGCTCTTTCTCCTCAATACTGCGTGCTTAGTGGAGAAGCAACAAATACCAATTTTATAATCTTTCGTTTCACCTCATCGGGACTCGAACCCATGATTTACTTCTTGCGAGCACGCTAACCATTACACCACCGATGCGGTTGAATATCAATATTAAGCTTCTCATCAGTGACAGTGCTCTATGTTCCTTTTTTTTCTCCAGAGAACACGTTTATTCATTAATTAAGGCATTTCAATGAAAGAATAGTTACACACGAACGACAATATCAAACAAACTACGTGTATTGAAGATATGTTTTTCATCATATTTAATGACGACCGTATACTTTTTTGTTGTGGTTACTTCAGCCTAGGCTAAATGTTCCATTCATCAAATACGAACGTCTTAATACCAATTTTATTTATTTTGTATATTACATTATAGTCTTTTAGTTAAATATCATACAGCTAGCAGACTTTAGGTGTCGTCGTTGTTGACTGAGTAGTCGTAATTGGATTCTTTTTTGTCAGAGCAGAAAAGAAAATCAAACACACCGCAGCTACAAGTAAGTAAAAAAAAACATATACAATAGATGCATGTACTCGATTTGCGTGCAGTTGTGAGACATAATTTGATTAACCTGCCAACTGATGGGCCATTTACATAATCCAATAAAACCTATGTCCATAAGAGTATATTTGTCAGGGGCTTCGTGGTCATGATCGTACAGTAGTTGGATTTACAACTACCTATGCAATCAGTTTATATCACCACTGACGTTGTGAGTTCTAATCCAGCCCAGGCGAGGTGTACTCGATACAACATTATGTGAAAAAGTTTGTGAGTGACTTGCGACGGGTCTGGTTTTCTCCGGGTATTTCAATAAAGCTGACCGCCATTATATAACTGAAATATTGTTGAAAGTGGCGTTAAATATCATAAACTCATAGACACATAAAACCAAATTCTAAAATTCTCGTAACTATTTCAATCGACATTAATGACATCTGGGTGTAAGTTCTGGACCAAAGTATGGACGTCGTAGCCTTTAATGGAACACACCGTTCCTAACTGTTCGTAGTCACAATTGGCGACAATGGTTACATACAACCTGCTTAGTCATCTAAAATCGTTACCTTCCGGTATAACTCGCAGATTAATCTGATTAAAATCATATCTATCGCTTTTCTCTCCTTTACTAATATGTCGGGGCAAGTGACCTCTATGACATGAATATTGAATGATATGAGCATACGGGATATGACTGTTTTTTAACCAATCGGATTGCTCATAGCAACCAAAGCAGTTTGATTTTAAATAATAACGCGCGCTTTATTAGTCACCTAAGAGCCATTTTCATTGGAAGGTAAAGGTCATGAAAAAGGTTCACTCTCATCTCGTAATGCGATTTCTTCAGATCTCCTACGGAACAAATCAGTGAAGCGTGTGATTTTAATCAGATTGAACACAGAGGTTCGCTCTAATGGATCTCTATTAACTTATGATATTCGCACATTTCGTCTTTACTTGAAATATTGTGTAATCAATGTGCACTACTAAAAACATTCAATTGGTATGTTTTTCAAGTCAGTTGCATGTGGGAGGGCCCGGGACTCATATGTTTCTGCAAATCATAGAAACTGATCAGTGTAATCGATGGTCACGTTTGACCGAATTTAAAGACAGATTTTGTAAACGATACAGTGATGTTGCAATGTCTGTTACGCTTTCCGTGTTAAAAACGATGCTCAGGCTGTCTTTACTCCCATTTGTGTTGTAGGGGGTTAATGTTTTATTTATGCTATTTGTATTTATTTGCGTATCCCGGTATCCAACACGATTACCATATCAAATGATGTTCGTGTCATTTAACAGTACCACGACAGGTCCTACTGGTGGGACAGGAGCTACTTACCCCTCCAATGTTGAAACCACCAAACAAAGACTAAGAGATTTGCGCCATCATTTGAAGAGACGGAGATATAATGACAAGGTTATAGGGAGTGAGTTTTCAAAGGCCAGTGAAATTAACAGAAATGACCTCCTGGAGTACAAAGAAATAAAGATCAACAAACGGGTTCCCCTTGTTCTCACTTACATCCCTCTTTAGAGAAAATTTCAGGCATTGTCCGTCATCATTGGAAAGAAATTGAAAAAAGTGAAGCGCTGGCCAAGTTGTTCCCTGAACCACCCGTTGTAGCGTTCCGGCGACCTAAAAGCATTAAGGATACACTGGTCAGAGCTGCGGTATCTAGACCTTCATCGACGGTCGGCCAGTGTAAACCATGTGGTGACAAGCGTTGCAAGTGCTGTCTCCAATTGCAACACGCACACAAGTGTTCCATAGCAAGACGACAGGAAAGGAGTATAAGATATTTTGCAATGTCAATTGCAAAACCCCATAAAGTGGTTTACCTCCTTGACTAATCTCGTTGAGATTAGGATTCCGAAGAAATTTTCTGTCTGTATCTTCATCCTAATCTCGTTTGAAGCCCTATCAAGGGCAATCTGGAAATTAAAAATTTGACCCCCCGGTGCATTCCGATGGATATTTTGGCATGGACGGATTGTGTCAGATCAAGTGCATGTACGATTTCACATTTCGACATATTTTCTAGTTCAAATCTTCAAAAATATTGATATTTCCTTACCTTTTACAGCGTATATCGGATAAAATAATCCAAAATCTACTTCGAACTGTCCGCCATTTCAGTGAACTCATGAACTACACCATGTGATCAAAATCGTCACGGTTGTGTTACAGGCTGTTTCTAGATTCAAGATGTCGATGTCAAATATTTTATTATAATTTAAAAATACCATATATAATATACACGGCTTGAATTTTTTTTTATGTTGTTATAAATATTTGATTAAAACCAATCAACAGCCCATTAAGGATATACTTGACATATATATAAATTTGACATCGACCTTTAATCTAGAAACATGCTGTAACAAAATATGTGACGATTTTGATCACGTGGTGTAGTTCATGAGTTCACTAATTAAAATGGCGGACAGTTCGAAGTGGATGGTGGATTATTTTATCTGATATACGCTGTAAAAGGTAAAGAAATATCAATATATTTGCAGATTTGAACTAGAAAATATGTCTAAATATGAAATATTACCTGCACTTGATCTGACACAATCCGTTCATACCAAAATAACCATCGGAATGCACCGGGGGTCAAATTTTATTATTTTTTAATTTCCAGAATACCTCTGATAGGGCTTGAAACGAGATTAGGATGAAGATACAGACAGAAAATTTCTTCCGAATCCTAATCTCAACGAGATTACTCCTTGACTGTCACTTCTGCGGGTCGCAATACGTAGGAGAAAGTGTCCAACCATTCAACAAAAGAATTAATTGACACAGAAGTGACCTTACGAAAAAGACGCTCTTGCCCGTGAGTCAACACTTTGTGTAGCCGGGGCACTCATTGGATGACTTTGGTAGATCCAAATTTATATCATTGACCACGATCCAAGTTGGAAAGAGAATCAAAGACAAAAAAGAGAGAGTTTTTGGATCAACGAGTTACGAACATTACATCTGGAGGGCATAAACAAACAGGCCTAAATCCTTTGTTTTTAACTTTTTAACCAGTGCCTGATCCTTAACTAGTTGGTAAATTTCTTCATTACATTTTCTTATTGTTTTCATATTGTTCATAAATTAGTGTACATATATATATTTGAATAATATAAAGTTCAAGATTATGATTTTTACGTCACGATAATTGATCAAATCAGATTATAGACGCTGATGTAGATACGATAACGTAACCCTCAGTCCGCTTTTGCTCCCAGCGAAGGTTACGAATCGGTCCCATTCAACGTATGGGAGCAGCGACCGGAGTGATTCACACCGGGCGGTTTTTTGTCCTAATTCCGTTGTAAGTGGTTGGAAAAATTAACGGGGGTGAAAGATAAATATATTTAGGTAAACCTTGAGGTGTTAAGTAAACGCTGCATCAATCCATGGTAGACTTATATCCATCTGAAAATTTGAATGCATGAAATCTTCTTTCTGTCCGACATTTTGTTTACAAGTTGCTATTTCACGTGCATTTGCCTCGTTTTTGAGATATCCTTATTTGGATTCGATTGCCGTAAAATCGTAGTAAAAGTTTTCCATATTTGGCATTGAGATCCATATATGAATAGGCTCCACCCATCGCGAGAGTCTAAGTAAGGTGTCATGGCGGACAAGAAAGAATTTTCGAATACGAAATCGACCGTGAAGGTAGAAACAGGTATTATAACACTTATTTCGTATCACCATTATTTAAAGATTGTAGGGAATAATAAGTTATGACCAGATATGCAAAAAGAAAGTTGAAATATTCACTTAACGAAAATTTTAATTTGCTCCCATACGTTGAATGGGACCGATTTGTAACCCTAACTGGAGCACAAGCGGAATGAGGGTTGCGTTATCGTATCTAACGCTGATGCAGCTTGTCGGTCAAGCGAAATATCCGTCGATTTGATTATAATCATAGTCTTTTTGTAGACTTATAGTTTTTATTGATCATTTTTGTTTGTTTGCACAGTATCGTTAATACTTGTTTCCGATCCGACATCCTGTAGGTTCATACGTTGGCAACTTTTTCAGACGTATGAACCTACAGGATGTCGGATCGGAAACATGTGTTAACGATACTGTGCAAACAAACAAAAATGATAAATAAACGTCTAAAATGTTAGCACAACGACGTTTATATATATATATATATATATATATATATATTATTTCCTGTGACTGTATAATGAATAATTCTTCATTATCCTATCCAATATATTAAAAATTGCTGAGTTAGATTGGTCTCAAATTATAATATTAAGTATATATGTACCATCTACACACGCTTATACACATGTCTTACGCCTATCCCTAGATTTGCCTTACGAGACAAGGTAACACTACGACTATTGAAGCTCCTTTTTTTAGGGAGTGGATGTAGTCGAGTGGTCTAGGGCGCTTGACGTAAGGCTAAGCGAATGGTGCTGCAGTGTAACAATGGTGTGGGTTCAAATCCCGTCGAGGGAAGAACAAACATTTGACAGCTCTAAAATCTAATTCTAACACTGTTTGGTTTAATTTTCAGACGTATATATATATATATATATATATATATCCTGCAATGACAGCATTTATCGACCAATATAACCTCCCCAATATTTTTTTGATATTGGTCAGTTATAAATAGAACATACAATGTACAAATGTAAGCTCCGCCCACATCGGGGGATATTGTTTTCAAATACATACACAAAATTATTTCAAATACTTTTATCATCGTCCAGTAAACGTTTATTTACGATTTAAAATTGCAGGATAAATACAATACATGTGCACTGTCGAAGCATATAGGTAAATATGTGTATTCGGCGCGTTTCTAAGCCTCATACACATATTACCTATATGCTTCGACAGTGCACAAGTATTGTATATATACCTACCAAGGACGGCAAAGTATTCATCTGAAATGCTTCTCAATACGACAACTGGTATATCTGTACTAACGAGATCTCCGGTAAAACCATAAACTAACAAAATGGATGTATACTGTATAACCAAACACTTTAAACCAATGTTCGTTGCCATGACCATATTTTCTATCAAATAAAAATAAATTAACATCGTTTGTTACACATACAGTAATATTAAGAACCATGAACCACCTACATCGAGGAGATACTCAAACCATTTCGACAACCGTGTGTTTATTTTAGTGCATTTTTATGAACATGGTATTAGCATTAGAGTTTAAACTTTCAAATGGCATAACAAGTTTTTTCAATATTGTGTGCGGGGTCAGTGCCGGATGTACCACTGGGCTTAGGTGTGATTAAGAACAGGTCCCCGTTGGCCAGGGGGAGGGGGGTCATCTTCTTGCCATTTTTTTTTTTACGATGGATTTTTGTTTATGTGGTGCAATTTTAAATTTGAAAGCATTCTATTTCGGAGCGATTCCAGACAAAATGATAGAGATGATAGTCTATGGGAGTGTGCCACATTCAAGGCCCAAGTAAGAATCCTCATAACTTAACTAGCACAGGGCCTCATTTGTCCTAAATCCGGCACTGCGCGGGATCGTTTGATTGTTGGACTTATAACTACCTACATGTATGCAATCAGTGCCTATCACCACTAACGTAGTGAATTCGAATCCCGCTCAGGCGAAGTGTACTCGATACAACATTATGTGATATAATTTGTCAGTGACTTGCGACAGGTCTGTGGTTTTCCCCGGGTACACTGGTTTCCTCCACCAATAAAACTGGCCGCCACTATATAGCTTAAATATTGTTGAAAGTGGTGTTATACACCATAACCCTAACCGTATTAGATATGTACTTATCATTGGATATATTTTATTTCTCATTCTGGAACATTTTTCAGTTTAAAATTTTTAAGGAGAAAAATGAGAAATACGATAGAAGAACATCATTAGTTTTGATAATAATTACATTATTTAGAACTGTAAATTTCTGGGTGCGGGTGTGGGTAATGATATTTAACGCCACTTTCAACAATATTTCAGTTATATCGTGGCGGTCAGGTTTATTGGTAGAGGAAACTGGAGTACCCGGAGAAAACCACCGACCTGCCGTAAGTCACTTTATCACATGTTGTATCGATTACTCCTCCCCTGTGCGGGATTCGAACTCACAACGTTAGTGGTGCTCTAGGCACTGATTACATAGGTAGTTATAAATCTAACTACCATACGATCACGACACGACGGCCCCCTGTAAATTTCAATCAAATGGGCATCCGTCTTAAATTTGTATTTAACAAGTTTACAGTTTGATATTTATGTATTCATTACATGTTTATATACACGCACATTATGTTAGTGAAATACTCACGACAGACATTTTGTAATGCATCAATTGTACATGGCAGACTAGATTATGTTGTATGCTTGGGGTAATTTGTCAACATATTCCTTTAAACAGTACACATAACAGACCACATATTACTGTTTATAATCCATATATGTCCATTTTTGATTGTCGCTTCTTTGGTATTCTCTAACATTTATTCATTATGAACGAAAGAAATATGTTGGAAGTATCAGTTATCTTTTTTTTTGGTTCTAAGAAAAATTTTCTTTTTCCAACAGATTCTACCTTCCTAGCAAGCAATCAGTCAACTACTAGCATTCATTGACCCTGCTACTGTACTGTCCATTTTGATGATAGTATGTCTTGGATGGAAGTGAGTCTGCATTTTTGTGTTACCTTTTGTGGAGGTAATCGGAGTACCTGTAGAAAACCAACGACCCGCCGCAAGTCAGACAAACTTTATCAGTATATATTATTTTCTCTAGGCTTAAATATTGCGGGTTTGGCGAAAAATAATAAGATTAAGAATTTCCCGTACTATATAAATCCTTGGTTATAGCTATATTGAATTACCTTTTCTAGCGAGAGACAACCCTTACAAAAATGAATCCCGGTTCTTGAAAAGAGGGATCAATAGTACACCCATTCTCAATATAACGGTTCAATTAAGGTCACCCATTCAAAAGCTACTATATATGAAATAAATATAGCTGCCTTATATAATCTATGAATTGGTCTTATAGTTGTGCATTAAATATGAGAAAATTATTGGTCTGCTGGAATAAATGACAATTTGTCGGTCTCCAAAAACATCTGAAATGAAATGTTCGTTACTGTCGCAGCGTGAGTCTCGCACTAGAAAATGATCTATCACGACTTAAACTTGACATTTTATTTACTTTTTAAAACTTTTGTCGGAAGACCTTGACCATAACTTACTTATTCTTACTTATCTGCATTCTTTTTTCATGGATATTTTTTGAATTGCTATGCCTGATATCACTGTCGCAGAATCTCATTTGCTAAAACTGAGAGAGCGTTTTCCAAACTCTATCTCGTATGCAATGCTATATATATATCTATTTGCGTGTTAAATATTGTGTAATTTGCGTCCGTATGGTTTAATGAAACCAAAGCAAAATAACTGGTTATTTTCTTTTCTAAGTTCCATAAAAATTACAAAGAATTATCCGGACTCCCAAAAGTATGGATAAGAATGAAATGTACGATATGGCTATTTTCTCCGAAATGCGTGTCTGTATTAGGAAAAGAAAAATGTGCAGAAAAGCCAAAGTATATATGAACTAAATGTTTATTAATGTTTTGCTTCAATTCAAAGTTTTCATCTTTTGGTGGAAATATGAATAACTTAAAAAATGTACGTTACTGAAATGTACGATATTGCAAAATCCGGAATCAATAACCACGTCTCCGTATTCGGATATTACTTTCGAACAAAGTTTACAGGAGGGAACGTATGAAGATTGGACGCAACAAAAACGAAAAAAAGAAGAATACAATTGAATATAAGCAGATTCCTGTAGCAGGATAGGTATGTAACTATGGTATATTCTTTTCATAAATATTATTTGAAATAAAACACATCTTATGAACAATAACCATAATTATCTGAATACAGTAGAAGTCAAAGCATATAATGTATATGTGTAATTACGTGTGCACAATACATAGTGTATAAATTCCCGCCACATATCTAATGAAATGTACGTTATTTTATGTAACGTACATTTTAGAACTTCCACGCATTAAATTGTTGAATTCATAAAACATCAGAGACAAAAAAGTACAACGTTTGCCTAATAGGATATCTGTCCGGTAATTTAAAATATTAGAAGTGTAACAAAATGCAAAAAGCACTCAAAATAAACGTGTTTGAAAACATCAAAGACACTACAACAACACAACTGTTATTAAATCTGTTTACACCAGTCAGTTGTAAGATTGTTCGGAGTTCGGTAATTTTGTTATTACCTTTATTTACTATGTTGTATCCTGATTTTATTTATTGCAAATATCTAACGACAAATACATTTAATAACAATTCATCTAGGCTTCTTACAAAGCGCTTATAATGAATGGTAACGTACATTTCAATTGGCTTCAAAATAAAGTGTCTTAGCTGAAATGTGTGGAAATATAGAAGTAAACATTTGTTTTATATTTTCAGGTCATGGGGAAGAGTAGAGCTGAAATCCAAAAGGCATACCGGGAGAAGAAAAAGCAGAAGGAAGGTGAATCTTACCTAGCTAAAGAGAGACAAAGGAGAATGACTTATTACACTCCAAGTAGCGAATTGTCACGAACTGAAAGGGTCAAGCGAAATGAAAAGAATAGTGAATATCTACGCACATGGCGCCAAAAGAAAAAAGACGACCAAAATCGCCAAGATCTGGAAAACGAATCGCTAGAAAATGAGGCTCTTCCAACAAGTGGTTATGAAAGTGTATCATCGAGTTTGAACAACTCTCTCCAAGTTCGTTTTAACTTTCACCCTCGGAAGAAGAACGCATCTCGTGTCAGAATAAGTAGGGCTCTCTCGACGGCTCACAGGAATATAAGTAAACTTAAGAAGGACAATCATCAACTTACCAAAAGAACTAAGACACTCCAAAAACGATTGGAGAGGATGAGAAAAAGAGTGCAGTCAGATTCTCCGAGAAGTAAAACCACTAAGCTGACGAAAGAAGCAAAGCTAACAAGAGAACAGAGTCAACAAGTACGAAGGCATTTAATTCTAGGTAGTGCAGTCATTGAAGAGATTAAAACTGCTCATCAAGAAATAAAAGGGAAAAGAAAAGGAGAAGTATTTACGTTGAGTAGCATAGTGTCAGGGAAAATCGTCAAGAAATATCGAGGCAAAAAATGGTTGAGTAGCCAAACCGGTATACCAAGGAAAAACCTAGGATCCTTAAGAAGAAGCAAATTTGAGTCGGTGAGAGTTCATACTAGAAAAAGAGCACAAAACGTATACTCAAAGGAGGTAAATGACTTTCTAGAACGTGATGACAACAGTAGGTGCAATCCGGGAAAATCAGATGTGAAAATGTCAGACAACACGAAAAAGCAAACACGGGTACTGACAGACTATATGGCAAATTTGTACATGAAATTTGTCGCAGAAAACCCGACAGTTAAACTGTCCCGTGCAACTTTCTGTCGTATGCGCCCAACTCATATCCTGACGACCAACTTTATCAGTAGAAGTACGTGCTTATGTACTAAGCACCAAAACATAGCGCTAACTTTGAAGTCCTTAAGAAAAGAAGGAATAGATGTATCTGCCAATCCTGAATCATTTGCAAAAGAGGAAGCCTTGGATTCAAAAGATCTGAAGAACAAATTGCCAGCGCTTGTTAAATTTTCTCAATGGAAGAAGATCGAAGTTATAGAGAAGGAAAAGAAAAAATATGTCACACGAATTGTTGAGATTGAGAAGGACAGACAAGATTTCATTGATTTTCTGGCAGCTGAGTTCAAGGGTCACGTAAACAGAGTCTACAAACAATACGAGGAAATCAAAAGATTGAAAGAGAATTTGCCTACTAATCATCTTCTAGTACAAATGGATTTTGCCGAAAATTACTCATGTAAGAGTGTAGAAGAAATACAAACGGCATATTGGAACCAAACCGGAGTAACTCTTCACCCGGTTGTAGTGTATTATAAGAAAAATGGAGAAACTCAGCACAAGAGTTATGTCGTTGTGTCAGATGAAATGTCTCACTTTCCAAGTACAGTGCATGCATTTATTGATAAGCTGATTCCCGAGTTGAAGTTATTGTCACCGGAACTCTCATTTATTCACTATTGGACAGATGGACCAACCAGCCAATATCGCAATCGCCAATGTTTCTTTACAGTAGCAAACCACAGGGAGTTGTATGGTGTTGGGGCTCGTTGGAATTATTTTGAAGTTGGCCACGGGAAAGGGCCATGCGATGGCCTCGGTGGTACAACAAAAAGAATGGCCGACGAAGCTGTACGATGTCAGAAGAATGTCATTCAAGACGCCCATGACTTTTTTAAATGGGCAACTTCTTCAAATATGAAAGCGGTGACATTCATCTTCGTTTCTACAGAAGAATGTAAAAGTATGGATAACATTCTAAAAGTGAGAGATGTGAAGCCAGTGAAAGGAACTTTCAAACTACATGTAGTTTCAGGCATAGGGAAATCAGAGGTTTTTGTTAGGGAAACAAGCTGCTACTGTAACGTCTGCTTAGAAGGCGGCATCTGTGATGGATGGAGAAAAGAAGGGCTAGGAAAGGTGGCCGGAGTCAATCCAGGCAATGACCCAGGTGTAACAGAGGACCCCAGTGTTATAGAGGACCGAGGTGTAATAGAGAACAACGATGTACAAATTAGAGTAGAAAAGGATCAGTATGTCATAGCAACATACTTACAAAGGTGTTACGTCGGCAAAGTCTTGAACGTCGATCCAGATGATGGAGAAATAGAAATTTCTTTTATGGAAAACAAAAAGAACAAATTTCAGTGGCCAATGCATGGAGATGTCTTGTGGATCCCGTCAAAAGACGTTTTGAGCATTGTCGCCGAACCATTCTTAAGTGGGAGAAGTGGGAGAATGCTTCAACTCCGGACGGAGGACAAAGACATATTTGACAAATTTCTCAGTTGAACAATTGAAATGAACGTTACCGAAATTATACTGATGTGACACCATTCCCTCTAAATAACCATTGTCTTGTGGTTATTCTGTTTTTGTTGACGTTTTTATTGTAGTTTTAATACATTAATATAAGCATTCTCTATTATTCCTCTGGAATTATCGTTTTTGGAATGATTTGATATGTACGTTACTGAATATTGAAATCCTCATATTTTAATTTCTTGTTACTTTGAATCATGAAAATAATTAGTAAAACTGATCACATTTTCACATAATAAATATTCTAAAATAAGTCAATGAAGAAAATATGATTTTTTGGCTCTTCATAAAAATTGCTCAATTTTTGTATTGTACGTTACATGTTAGCATGTTACTTGGAAAGGACAAACATATTTAGGTAAATTATAATTTAATGAGATAAAGTATTCAGAAAAGAAAGTATATATTATTCTTGATGAAATTTAACGTATTCATGCTATAGAAATTAAAAGTAATGCTCTATGCGAAAAAGAAGAAGATCGGAATTAACGGAATAACTTTTATTTAATAATTGAAAAAATCATTCAATGGAAAATGAAGAAAAAAATAAAGAGAAAATATTTATTTTCAATTTTCTGGCTTGTAACAGATGCAGTTTATATACAAATATATGAAAAGGTACTTAAACATTTTTAATCAGAAGCTTTTTTATGCATAATGGACTCCGATCGGTGTGATATAAACAATAACGTACATTTTTGTGTTCTATTTTTAATAAAATTACAACGAATCTTCATATGTTAAATCATTTTATTCCTTAAGATATGATATAAAAACTTTTCTTGTCTTAATATTTCAGTATTCTGCTTTTCAGAAAAGGAGAAAAAACACCAATATCATGCACTTCATTTTTTGTCTTTTAGGAAATGCCTTTGAATCCTTGTATTGAGAATCAGTGAGTAATATAAAGCTCAGTAGTCTGTACCTTGGCCTTAATAATTGTCAAAATATGCAACGAGACAAAACTGTTTATTTTAGGAAGATGTACATCCTCCTCTGTTTTGGTTACCAGACAAACCAGTTTTTGTGGTTGTCTTTATGTAAACAATCTTTGTACAATTGTTTAAGACATACAGACGTAACCGCATCGGTGGTTACCTGCTCATCTCGAGTGCTGTAGATCGTGGGTTCGAGCCACGGTCGGGTCAAACCAAAGACTATGAAATTGGTATTTGTTGTTTCTCCGCTAAGCAAGCAGCATTAAGGAGAACGAGCAAAGACTGGTCTCGGAATCAGAATAATGTGTCCGAGTGGAGCGACATGTCTACCCGCGGACTGTTGTTTCAGTGAGCTAGCACTATGAAAAAAATACAACTCAGCGTGTTGGTCTAGTACAAAGCGGACCTCATCATCATCTCATTGAAAATTAACTTGTTCTCGCCATGATATAGCTTAAGAATTGCTGAGTTGGCATTAAACAACAATCACTCACTCATAGACGTATTTTGTAGGCCGTGTGTATGTCATTTTATATAGGTCATGTGGATGTTATTTTGTAGGTAAGTGGGTGTTATTTTTTTTTAAAGGAAATGTGGATATTATTTTGTAGGTCTGCATTTTTTTTAACCTTTTGTTTATATATGTATATTGTGTTTAAACTTTCTTATCATAAAGCTATGAATTCATTTTATTAAACGGGTATAGGGATGGGAATGTTTGTTTATGGTCATTTGTGGCAAATGTCAGCTATATCATGACTACTAGATTTACTGGGGGTGGGTGGGGTCATTCCTGACTGACATAGAGAAAGTATGTGTCTGGGAAGCTTACCACTTGAAATTGTGTTGAAAAATTCGTTAAACATAATAAACCAACTAAACACCGGGGGTGCACTCATCCTCAATATATACAGTGTATACTTATCCTTAGTCAAAACCCAAACTGGACACATTTTATCATCTTGCACCTCTCCCGGTGTTGGACCCTATTTATCTTTAAACAATTTCAACAAAAATATAAATGAGAAAGTTTTCCCCCAAATATCTCTGTTTCAACGATTTTTCGATTGTATTTTGAAATTGTTCTGACATTGTGGTATTTTTTGTTTTTCATTTTATCACCCACTAATTGTTATTAGTTACACAATAGCAACACACAAATAAAAACAATGAATACAAGCTGCTAAGTAATGTTAACTGACCTGTATGTGTTAAGTCTTGTGAATATGGCCAGGACGTTACACCAGTGGTTCAGAAATAACTTGTCAAAATATTGGTTTGTTCCGCATTACCTATAACATGTAGATATCCTATATATAGCGGGGCCGTCGTGGTCATGACCCATGGTAGTTGGATTTACAACTACAAATGTGTCTGGTACAATCAGTGCCTTTCACCACTAAAGTTGTGAGTTCGAATCCCGACCATGGCGAGGTGTACTCGATACAACAGTATGTGATAAAGTTTGTCGGTTACTTGCAACTGGTCGGTGGTTTTCTCCGGGTACTCCAGTTTCCTTCACCAATAAAACTGACCCCCCACGATATAACTGAAATATTGTAATAAAGAGGCGTTAAACACCACAAATTTGTTATCAAACAATTAATAAAATAGTATATATTAGTGTGATCTAGCAGCTATATAGACTTTATTAGCATTTCATTTATGCATATTCGCAGTAAAATGAAGAAAAAAACACATTGTTGGGACAATTCCAAAATAAAATTTACTCCAACTGAAAAAGTATGGAGAGTTGGGTCGGGACGAAAAAAAAGTATTTTGTAGCAGCAACAATAAAATGCGCCTACCCTTTTCCGAAATCTAAAAAGAGTTCTTTAGCGTGCAGAGAGTGTGGCACTCCCCAAAACACGTTACCCAATTATTGTCCACGACCAGGCTTTCCGTATTATAACCTGCCAACCTCCCATCGAGAGTGGGAGCCGTCGTGGTCGTGATCGTACGGAAGTTGAACTATGCAATCAGTGTCTATTAAGGCTGTTTCACTTTTTCTGCGTTTACGAGTTGTTCCCCTTTAAAAGCATACGTCGGGATGTTGCATCCATGGAAACGTTGCTGCATCGATTAACGGGTCGAAGAAATAAAATGTTTCTGCCGATCTCAAAGACTTATTACATGTTGACTTTGAGACAGTGTGATGAACATTAATATGGTTTGGGTTTTTTTGTTTGCGTTTTAACGCCACTTTCAGCAATATTTCAGCTATATCATGGCGACCAGTTTTAGTAGTGGAAGAAGCCAGAGAGAATCACCGACCATGGGTAAACTTTATCACTTGTGGCTGCGAGTCGAGTACACCCTTTTTTGTAATTTACAAAGCCTTGCGCGAGCCCACGCCGTATTGGTGATAGGCTTGTACGAGTTGTTAGGTAATCCCACTACCTAACTCATTGAGCCACCCGGGAACTAATGTGGTTTGTGAACTGTTTATTCTGTTGAAGACGATGGTGGCCAAAGATGATTTATTGATCTTGCCCGTCTTACTAAGCTCCTCCCCTTCAATGCCCATATTTGGAAATCACGGTGTTCTTAGAATCTTGGATGTTGACAAATTATGAGAAGGGTTGAACCACAGGAATTTGAAATACCTCAGTCAATGTAATTTTATTATCCACGTATTTTCACTATCAATGCATATAATGATAGACAGTTATGAACCACATAAATCTATATTTGTTTATGTCATCGCGTTTCCCTAAAATGGATATCACCATTGGCTTCTATGCATATTGTTTTATTATGATACAACCAAATAATTTAATTTGATTTGAATACTGAAATCTGATTGGCTGATCCGCCTGGAGAAAATTTTGGTTATACTGGATAACTTGGGTTGGTATTGTGACGTCACCAAGTATTCATTCGCCAACGACAAATTCAAATAGTCACATTGAATAATCTTAATTAAAATCGAGGAATCATTAAATTGGGTTGTAAAAATTAAATTATAAGGAATATTTGAAAAATTTCAAATATTCCTTAAATAAATAATCACCTCTTGAAAAGTTGTTTACTTTCAGCCAATTTTCATTTTGAACATATTGTTTTAGAGACAGAAGATTATAAGCGTGTTGGTCTAGTACAAAGTGGACATCATATTGGGATATATACCATCTAGAATATCTCCAAATCCGTGCAGGGCCCGGGTAGCTCAATGAGTTAGGTAGTTGGATTACCTAACAACTCATATAAGCCTATCACCAATATGGCGTGGGTTCGCGCCCGGCTTTGTAAATTGCAAAGAATGGTGAACTCGACTAGCAGCCTCAAGTTTACCAGTTGCTTGCCCATGGTCGGTGGTTCTCTCCGGGTGCTCCGGCTTCTTCCACCACTAAATCTGGTCGCCATGATTAAAGTGGCGTTAAACACCAAAAATCAATCAATCAACCAAATCTGTACATTATTCAAAGTGTCGACGTCATCTAAATAGCGGATGATGGAATTAACGGATTGAGCTATTTTCATCACTTTTCCCTGGGGGAATAGTCCATGTATGAAATCTATCTCATACGAATAAAGAGAAGACGTCATAATATCATTTAAATGAGTGGTTGTTGCTTAACATCAGCTCAGCCATTTTTCAGCTATATCATGACGAGAACAAGTTAATTTTCAATGACATGATAATGAGGTCCACTTTGTACTAGACCAACACGCTTGTTGGATTTTTATAGTGCTGGCTCACTGAAACAATAGTCTGTGGGTAGACATGTTGCCCCAGTTGGACACATTATCCTGATTCCGAGCCAACCAGTCTTTGCTCTTTCTCCTCAATACTGCGTGCTTAGTGGAGAAGCAACAAATACCAATTTTATAATCTTTCGTTTCACCTGATCGGGACTCGAACCCATGATTTACTTGTTGCGAGCACGCTAACCATTACACCACCGATGCGGTTGAATATCAATATTAAGCTTCTCATCTGTGACACTGCACTATGTTCCTTTTTTTTCTCCAGAGAACACGTTTATTCATTAATTAAGGCATTTCATTGAAAGAATAGTTACACACGAACGACAATATCAAACAAACTACGTGTATTGAAGATGTTTTTCATCATATTTAATGACGACCGTATACTTTTTTGTTGTGGTTACTTCAGTCTAGGCTAAATGTTCCATTCATCAAATACGAACGTCTTAATACCAATTTTATTTATTTTGTATATTACATTATAGTCTTTTAGTTAAATATCATACAGCTAGCAGACTTCAGGTGTCGTCGTTGTTGATTGAGTAGTCGTAATTGGATTCTTTTTTGTCAGAGCAGAAAAGAAAATCAAACACACCGCAGCTACAAGTAAGTAAAAAAAACATATACAATAGATGCATGTACTCGATTTGCGTGCAGTTGTGAGACATAATTTGATTAACCTGCCAGCTGATGGGCCATTTACATAATCCAATAACACCTATGTCCATAAGAGTATATTTGTCAGGTGCTTCGTGGTCATGATCGTACAGTAGTTGGATTTACAACTACCTATGCAATCAGTTTATATCACCACTGACGTTGTGAGTTCTAATCCAGCCCAGGCGAGGTGTACTCGATACAACATTATGTGAAAAAGTTTGTGAGTGACTTGCGACGGGTCATTATATAACTGAAATATTGTTGAAAGTGGCGTTAAATACCATAAACTCATAGACACATAAAACCAAATTCTAAAATTAGCCAAGTGAAACCAATTTGATGTATATTCTCGTAAATATTTCAATCGACATTAATGACCTCTGGGTGTAAGTATGGACGTCGTAGCCTTTAATGGAACACACGGTTTCTAACTGTTCGTAGTCACAATTGGCGACAATGGTTACATACAACCTGCTTAGTCATCTAAAATCGTTACCTTCCGGTATAACTCGCAGATTAATCTGATTAAAATCATATCTATCGCTTTTCTCTCCTTTACTAATATGTCGGGGCAAGTGACCTCTATGACATGAATATTGAATGATATGAGCATACGGGTTATGACTGTATTTTAACCAATCGGATTGCTCATAGCAACCAAAGCAGTTTGATTTTAAATAATAACGAGCGCTTTATTAGTCACCTAAGAGCCATTTTCATTGGAAGTTATAGGTCATGAAAAAGGATCACTCGCATCTCGTAATGGGATTTCTTCAGATCTCCTTCGGAACAAATCAGTGAAGCGTGTGATTTTAATCAGATTGAACACAGAGGTCCGCTCTAATGGATCTCTATTAACTTATGATATTCGCACATTTCGTCTTTACTTGAAATGTTGTGTAATCAATGTGCACTACTAAAAACTTCCAATTGGTATGTTTTTCAAGTCAGTTGCATGTGTGAGGGCCCGGGACTCATATGTTTCTGCAAATCATAGAAACTGATCAGTGTAATCGATGGTCACGTTTGACCGAATTTAAAGACAGATTTTGTAAACGATACAGTGATGTTGCAATGTCTGTTACGCTTTCCGTGTTAAAAACGATGATCAGGCTGTCTTTACTCCCATTTGTGTTGTAGGGGGTTAATGTTGTATTTATGCTATTTGTATTCATTTGCGTATCCCGGTATCCAACACGATTACCATATCAAATGATGTTCGTGTCATTTAACAGTACCACGACAGGTCCTACTGGTGGGACAGGAACTACTTACCCCTCCAATGTTGAAACCACCAAACAAAGACTAAGAGATTTGCGCCATCATTTGAAGAGACGGAGATATAATGACAATGTTATAGGGAGTGGGTTTTCAAAGGCCAGTGAAATTAACAGAAATGACCTCCTGGAGTACAAAGAAATAAAGATCAACAAACGGGTTCCCCTTGTTCTCACTTACATCCCTCTTTAGAGAAAATTTCAGGCATTGTCCGTCATCATTGGAAAGAAATTGAAAAAAGTGAAGCGCTGGCCAAGTTGTTCCCTGAACCACCCGTTGTAGCATTCCGGCGACCTAAAAGCATTAAGAATACACTGGTAAGAGCTGTGGTATCTAGACCTTCATCGACGGTCGGCCAGTGTAAACCATGTGGTGACAAGCGTTGCAAGTGCTGTCTCCAATTGCAACACGCACAAGTGTTCCATAGCAAGACGACAGGAAAGGAGTATAAGATCTTTTGCAATGTCAATTGCAAAACACCTAATGTGGTTTACCTCCTTGACTAATCTCGTTGAGATTAGGATTCCGAAGAAATTTTCTGTATGTATCTTCATCCTAATCTCGTTTGAAGCCCTATCAAGGGCAATCTAGAAATTACAAATTTGACCCCCCGGTGCATTCCGATGGATATTTTGGCATGGACGGATTGTGTGTATATTTGATTTCAACAGCCCATTAAGGATATACTTGACATATATATAAATTAGACATCGACCTTTAATCTAGAAACATGCTGTAACAAAATATGTGACGATTTTGATCACGTGGTGTAGTTCATGAGTTCACTAATTAAAATGGCGGACAGTTCGAAGTGGATGGTGGATTATTTTATCTGATATACGCTGTAAAAGGTAAGAAAATATCAATATTTTTGCAAATTTGAACTAGAAAATATGTCTAAATATGAAATATTACCTGCACTTGATCTGACACAATCCGTTCATGCCAAAATATCCATCGAAATGCACCGGGGGGTCAAATTTTATTAATTTTTTAATTTCCAGAATACCTCTGATAGGGCTTGAAACGAGATTAGGATGAAGATACAGACAGAAAATTTCTTCCGAATCCTAATCTCAACGAGATTACTCCTTGACTGTCACTTCTGCGGGTCGTAATACGTAGAAGAAAGTGTCCAACCATTCAACAAAAGAATTAATTGACACAGAAGTGACCTTACGAAAAAGACGCTCTTGCCCGTGAGTCAACACTTTGTGTAGCCGGGGCACTCATTGGATGACTTTGGTAGATCCAAAATTTATATCATTGACCACGATCCAAGTTGGAAAGAGAATCAAAGACAAAAAAGAGAGAGTTTTTGGATCAATGAGTTACGAACATTACATCCGGAGGGCATAAACAAACAGGCCTAAATCCTTTGTTTTTAACTTTTTAACCAGTGCCTGATCCTTAACTAGTTGGTAAATTTCTTCATTACAATTTCTTATTGTTTTCATAGTGTTCATAAATTAGTGTACATATATATATTTGAATAATATAAAGTTCAAGATTATGATTTTTACGTCACGATAATTGATCAAATCAGATTATAGACGCTGATGTAGATACGATAACGTAACCCTCAGTCCGCTTTTGCTCCCAGCGAAGGTTACGAATCGGTCCCATTCAACGTATGGGAGCAGCACCCGGAGTGATTCACACCGGGCGGTTTTTTGTCATAATTCCGTTGTAAGTGGATGGAAAAATTAACGGGGGTGAAAGATAAATATATTTAGGTAAACCTTGAGGTGTTAAGTAAACGCTGCATCAATCCATGGTAGACTTATATCCATCTGAAAATTTGAATGCATGAAATATTTTTTCTGTCCGACATTTTGTTTACAAGTTGCTATTTCACGTGCATTTGCCTCGTTTTTGAGATATCCTTATTTGGATTCGATTGCCGTAAAATCGTAGTAAAAGTTTTCCATATTTGGCATTGAGATCCATATATGGATAGGCTCCACCCATCGCGAGAGTCTAAGTAAGGTGTCATGGCGGACAAGAAAGAATTTTCGAATACGAAATCGACCGTGGAGGTAGAAACAGGTATTGTAACACTTATTTCGTATCACCATTACCTAAAAATTGTAGGGAATAATAAGTTATGACCAGATATGCAAAAAGAAAGTTGAAATATTCACTTAACTAAAATTTTAATTTGCTCCCATACGTTGATTGGGACCGATTTGTAACCCTAACTGGAGCACAAGCGGAATGAGGGTTGCGTTATCGTATCTAACGCTGATGCAGCTTGTCGGTCAAGCGAAATATCCGTCGATTTGATTATAATCATAGTCTTTTTGTAGACTTATAGTTTTTATTTATCATTTTTGTTTGTTTGCACAGTATCGTTAACACTTGTTTCCGATCCGACATCCCGTAGGTTCATACGTTGGCAACTTTTTCAGACGTATGAACCTACAGGATGTCGGATCGGAAACATGTGTTAACGATACTGTGCAAACAAACAAAAATGATAAATAAACGTCTAAAATGTTAGCACAACGACGTTTATATATATATATATCCTGCAATGACTGCATTTATCGACCAATATAACCTCCCCAATATTTTTTTTGATATTGGTCAGTTATAAATAGAACATACAAATGTAAGCTCCGCCCACATCGGGGGATATTGTTTTCAAATACATACACAAAATTATTTCAAATACTTTTATCATCGTCCAGTAAACGTTTATTTACGATTTAAAATTGCAGGATAAATACAATACATGTGCACTGTCGAAGCATATAGGTAAATATGTGTATTCGGCGGGAAAAGGCTCGGCCAAGCCTCGCCTTTCCCCCCGTTTCTAAGCCTCATACACATATTACCTATATGCTTCGACAGTGCACAAGTATTGTATATATACCTACCAAGGACGGCAAAGTATTCATCTGAAATGCTTCTCAATACGACAACTGGTATATCTGTACTAACGTGATCTCCGGTAAAACCATAAACTAACAAAATGGATGTATACTGTATAACCAAACACTTTAAACCAATGTTCGTTGCCATGACCATATTTTCTATCAAATAAAAATAAATTAACATCGTTTGTTACACATACAGTAATATTAAGAACCATGAACCACCTACATCGAGGAGATACTCAAACCATTTCGACAACCGTGTGTTTATTTTAGTGCATTTTTATGAACATGGTATTAACATTAGAGTTTAAACTTTCAAATGGCATAACAAGTTTTTTCAATATTGTGTGCGGGGTCAGTGCCGGATGTACCACTGGGCTTAGGTGTGCTTAAGCACAGGGCCCCGTTGGCCAGGGGGAGGGGGGTCATCTTCTTGCCATTTTTTTTTACGATGGATTTTTTTTTATGTGGTGCAATTTTAAATTTGAAAGCATTCTATTTCAGAGCGATTCCAGACAAAATAATAGTTGATAGTCTATGGGAGTGTGCCACATTCAAGGCCCAAGTAAGAATCCTCATAACTTAACTAGCACAGGGCCTCATTTGTCCTAAATCCGGCACTGCACGGGATCGTTTGATTGTTAGACTTATAACTACCTACATGTATGCAATCAGTGCCTATCACCACTAACGTAGTGAATTCGAATCCCGCTCAGTCGAGGTGTACTCGATACAACATTATGTGATATAATTTGTCAGTGACTTGCGACAGGTCTGTGGTTTTCTCCAGGTACACTGGTTTCCTCCACCAATAAAACTGGCCGCCACTATATAGCTGAAATATTGTTGAAAGTGGTGTTATACACCATAACCCTAACCGTATTAGATATGTACTTATCATTGGATATATTATATTTCACATTCTGGAACCTTTTTCAGTTTAAAATTTTTAAGGAGAAAAATAAGAAATACGATAGAAGAACATCATTAGTTTTGATAATAATTACATTATTTAGAACTGTAAATTTCTGGGTGCGGGTAATGATATTTAACGCAACTTTCAACAATATTTCAGTTATATCGTGGCGGTCAGGTTTATTGGTAGAGGAAACTGGAGTACCCGGAGAAAACCACCGACCTGCCGTAAGTCACTTTATCACATAATGTTGTATCGATTACTCCTCCCCTGTGCGGGATTCGAACTCACAACGTTAGTGGTGCTCTAGGCACTGATTGCATAGGTAGTTATCAATCTAACTACCATACGATCAACCACGACGGCCACCTGTAAATTTCAATCAAATGGGTATCCGTCTTAAATTTGTATTTAACAAGTTTACAGTTTGATATTTATGTATTCATTACATGTTTTTATACACGCACATTATGTTAGTGAAATACTCACGACAGACATTTTATAATGTATCAATTGTACATGGCAGATTAGGTTATCTTGTATGCTTGGGGTAATTTGTCAACATATTCCTTTAAACAGTACACATACCAGACCACATGCCACTGTTTATAATCCATATATGTCCATTTTTGATTGTCACTTCTTTGGTATTCTCTAACATTTATTCATTATGAACGAAAGAAATATGTTGGAAGTATCAGTTATCTTTTTTTTTGGTTCTAAGAAAAATTTTCTTTTTCCAACAGATTCTACCTTCCTAGCAAGCAATCAGTCAACTACTAGCATTCATTGACCCTGCTACTGTACTGTCCATTTTGATGATAGTATGTCTTGGATGGAAGTGAGTGCATTTTTGTGTTACCTTTTGTGGAGGTAATCGGAGTACCTGTAGAAAACCAACGACCCGCCGCAAGTCAGACAAAGTTTATCAGTATATATTATTTTCTCTAGGCTTAAATATTGCGGGTTTGGCGAAAAATAATAAGATTAAGAATTTCCCGTACTATATAAATCCTTGGTTATAGCTATATTGAATTACCTTTTCTAGAGAGAGACAACCCTTACAAAAATGAATCCCGGTTCTTGAAAAGAGGGAACAATAGTAATATAAAGCTCAGTAGTCTGTACCTTGGCCTTAATAATTGTCAAAATATGCAACGAGACAATACTGTTTATTTTAGGAAGATGTACATCCTCCTCTGTTTTGGTTACCAGACAAACCAGTTTTTGTGGTTGTCTTTATGTAAACAATCTTTGTACAATTGTTTAAGACATACAGACGTAACCGCATCGGTGGTTACCTGCACGTCCCTAGTGCTGTAGATCGTGGGTTCGAGCCACGGTCGGGTCAAACCAAAGACTATGAAATTGGTATTTGTTGTTTCTCCGCTAAGCAAGCAGCATTAAGGAGAACGAGCAAAGACTGGTCTCGGAATCAGAATAATGTGTCCGAGTGGAGCGACATGTCTACCCGCGGACTGTTGTTTCAGTGAGCTAGCACTATGAAAAAAATACAACTCAGCGTGTTGGTCTAGTACAAAGCGGACCTCATCATCATCTCATTGAAAATTAACTTGTTCTCGCCATGATATATCTTAACAATTGCTGAGTTGGCATTAAACAACAATCACTCACTCATAGACGTATTTTGTAGGCCGTGTGTATGTCATTTTATATAGGTCATGTGGATGTTATTTTGTAGGTAAGTGGGTGTTATTTTTTTTAAAGGAAATATCGATATTATTTTGTAGGTTTGCATTTTTTTTAACCTTTTGTTTATATATGTATATTGTGTTTAAACTTTCTTATCATAAAGCTATGAATTCATTTTATTTAACGGGTATAGGGATGGGAATGTTTGTTTATGGTCATTTGTGGCAAATGTCAGCTATATCATGACTACTAGATTTACTGGGGGTGGGTGGGGCCATTCCTGACTGACATAGAGAAAGTATGTGTCTGGGAACCTTACCACTTGAAATTGTGTTGAACAATTCGTTAAACATAATAAACCAACTAAAAACCGGGGGTGCACTCATCCTCAATATATACAGTGTATACTTATCCTTAGTCAAAACCCAAACTGGACACATTTTACGATCTTACACCTCTCCCGGTGTTGGACCCTATTTATCTTTAAATAATTTCAACAAAAATATAAATGAGAAAGTTTTTCCCCAAATATCTCTGTTTCAACGATTTTTCGATTGTATTTTGAAATTGTTCTGACATTGTGGTATTTTTTGTTTTTCATTTTATCATCCACTAATTGTTATTAGTTACACAATAGCAACACACAAATAAAAACAATGAATACAAGCTGCTAAGTAATGTTAACTGACCTGTATGTGTTAAGTCTTGTGAATATGGCCAGGTCGTTATAACAGTGGTTCAGAAATAACTTGTCAAAATATTGGTTTGTTCCGCATTACCTATATATAGATATCCTATATATAGCAGGGCTGTCGTGGTGATGATCTATGGTAGTTGGATTTACAACTACAAATGTATCTGGTACAATCAGTGCCTTTCACCACTAAAGTTGTGAGTTCGAACCCATGGCGAGGTGTACTCGATACAACATTATGTGATAAAGTTTGTCAGTTACTTGCAACTGGTCGGTGGTTTTCTCCGGATACTCTAGTTTCCTTCACCAATAAAACTGACCCCCACGATATAACTGAAATATTGTTAAAAGTGGCGTTAAACACCATAAACCCTAAACCACATATATTTGATGTCAAACAATTAATAAAATAGTATATATTAGTGTGATCTAGCAGCTATATAGTCTTTATTAGCATTTCCTTAATGCATATTCACAGTAAAATGAAGAAAAAAACACATTGTTGGGACAATTCCAAAATAGAATTGAAAAATTTACTGCAGCTGAAAAAGTATGGAGAGTTGGGTCGGGACGAAAAAAAAGGTATGGAAAGTTGGGTCGGGACGAAAAAAAAAGTATTTTGTAGCAGCAACAATAAAATACGCCTACCCTTTTCCGAAATCTAAAAAAAGAGGTCTTTAGCGTGCAGAGAGTGTGGCACTTGCCAAAACACGTTACCCAATTATTGTCCACGACCAGGCTTTCCGTATTATAACCTGCCAACCTCCCATCGAGAGTGGGAGCCGTCGTGGTCGTGATCGTACGGAAGTTGAACTATGCAATCAGTGTCTATTACCACTAACGTTGTGAGTTCGAACCTCACTTAGGCGAGGTGTACTCGATACAACATTATGTGATAAAGTTTGTCAGTGACTTGGGGCTGGTCGGCGGTTTTCTCCACCAATAAAACTGACCGCCACGATATAACTGAAATATTTTTGAAAGTGGTTTTTAACACCATAATCGTAACCTTAACCCCCCATCGACAGTTCTCCCCTATCTTCCTCCGGGGACACGCTCAGCAGCTCTGTGAGTTTGAGCCCTGAGAACCTTCACCAGTAAACAACGCAAAGAAAAAGATAAAATATAACACAAATGTAATGGAATTATTTTGGAGCAAATGCGGAGTATGACACCTGTATACGCGCGACTATATGTTGTGAGAAAAATAACAAATTCATGGCAAGTAAATGACTTCCACAGGACGGAAGGATCTCACTCATTACCCGCTAACAACGAAACTATGAGTTTGTTTTTGTTTGTTATGTCGGACGGTAATGCTAAGTTGTCCTCAATAATTGAAAGACTACAATTTTCTACGTACAAAACAAAGTGTTCTGATATGGCACATTCCTTAATACAGAGGTAATGAAAGCCACTTATTGATCTCTTCTTTCTTTTAGGGTCATGGTGTTTTAACACCACTTTCAACAATATTTTAGTTATATCGTGGCGGTCAGTTTTATTGGTGGAGGTAATCGGAGCACCTGAAGAAAACCAACGACCCGCCGGAAGTCAGACAAACTTTATCACATATGTTGTATCGAGTACTCCTTGCCACGAGAGGGATTCGAACTCACAGCATTAGCGATGATAGTCACCTATTGCATAGGTAGTTGTTAATCCAGCTACCATACGGTCAGGACAACGACTGTGCCTCTTTCTTCTAAGAAAAGCAACCAAACGGTACTTAGTCAAGCTTTCTCTTATAGATACATGTATTACATTTGTTTTGAGAAAAGTTTGAAGATATCAAAGGGGTTAGTTACTCCGACAGAATGCAATGGCCAAAAATAAAAAAATATATGTTAATATCGCATTTGTTTTGTTTTCTAAGCGCAACAACTGAAGGTTTCACACTATTACATCTAAACAAAATTATAGCAGGATCGCCGTTTCAGTTACAACTCAAACTAAGGATGCTGGTCTAGTACAAAGTGGACATGATCATGTAGCATGTCCTCACCATGATATAGCTGCTCATTTAGTGTTAAAACACTAATCACTCACTGTAGGCTATCTGTGTAATAGATCAAATGGGTGGAATTGTGTTGGCCTTATCTAGATATAACTGTTTGTGTGTGTAACATTTATCTTTTAGGCCATGATGGTGTAACTTACTAGGTAAAATGGAGGTCATCGGGTATGCCGTGTGGTTGTCTTTATGTAAACAATCTTTGTACAATTGTATAAGACATACACAGGGGCGGATCCAGGATATCGTGTTAGGGGTGGGGGCGCACTTAAAAAAATTGCGCCGAGCTGAGGGAGGCGCGAAAAATTTTGGGGTATTTCGTGTGAAAAATCACGATTTTACGTAAAAAAATCATATTTTTTCCAATTATAGGGGGAGGGGGGCGCGCCCCCCCTGTATCCACCCCTGATACAGACATAACAGCATCGGTGGTTAGCCTGCTCGTCTCGAGTGCTGTAGAACGTGGGTTCGAGCCACGGTCGGGTCAAACCAAAGACTATGAAATTGGCATTTGTTGTTTCTCCGCTAAGCAAGCAGCATTAAGGAGAACGAGCAAAGACTGGTCTCGGAATCAGAATAATGTGTCCGAGTGGAGCGACATGTCTACCCGCGGACTGTTGTTTCAGTGAGCTGGCACTATAAAAATCCAACTCAGCGTGTTGGTCTAGTACAAAGCGGACCTCAATATCATCTCATTGAAAATTAACTTGTTCTCGCCATGATATAGCTTAAGAATTGCTGAATTGGCATTAAACAACAATCACTCTCATACAGACGTATTTTGTAGGCCGTGTGTATGTCATTTTAAATAGGTCATGTGGATGTTATTTTGTAGGTAAGTGGGTGTTATTTTTTTTTAAAGGAAATGTGGATGTTATTTTGTAGGTCATTAGAATGCATTTTGTAGGTCATGTGGATGTCAAGTTTAGGTGGTATAAATGTAATACTGTGGGCCATATTACTGTAATATTATGTAAGCCCTGTCAATGTAGAATGTTAAGCCATTTGGACGTCTGTCATTTTGTAGGCCATATATGTGTAAGAAAAGTTTTAAAATATCAAAGGTATAATCAGAAGACTTTATTCGAAGGAAAAACTATACAATGGCAAAAAGAAAAAGCACAAATAGACAAACTATACTACACAGAAAACCAAGTACTGAGTAACACACACCCCACTAAAAACAGAGGTAAAAGTTTGCAAATTGTACGACATATGTCTGTTGACCTTTTACCATAATTTGTTTAAAAATAATATATGAACCAAAAATATTTATATAATGGTTACTGATATGGTGGGCAATATCAGGATATACAGACTGCCCTTGGGTGGTGGTAATATTAGTTACACAGTGTGCTAGTGACCTAACGCACTGTGTAACAAATATATCTTACTGATTACCTTTGCATGAGGGATTTAGATGTAACTGCATCAAATCTAATAAATATGTAATTTTTGTGTTGTGTGTAAGTGATTCATATGTGTCGCGGGTCTAGAAGTATAGAAGTCATTGAACCAACATTTGGGGACAAACTTACTCAATTATTTTTTTATTGTTAAACATCATTATTAAGAAAAAACTGGTAGAACGTGCTAAAGTGGGTCACAGGTCACTGTAATCGGCCGGCTGTATCGAGAAACAGATATGGTGTTGAAAAAACTGTTGATACTCATAAAATATTGATAAATGCAATAAAATTTTATGTTTGTCTTCAAGAAATATGATAGACAAAACCATGTGTGAAGTTTTATGACGAAATATCTCCGATTTCTATGTAAATTTTACGAGTTGAAGTGGGGAAACACCCACAGGTAATTTTTATCTTGGACAAGAATAATGAGCGTCCTGATTGGATGACCGATTTAAAACACAGACTCTGCATGGTAAAAAGATGCATGTAAAAGAAATCTATGTTATATTTATTAATTTGTTTGATTCTGGAATACTGTTGATCATTGATTAAACTAGAAAAAGGGAAGTGTGGGGGGTGAATTTTATTTGTGAATTTTACAGTTAAATAAATGTTATGTTTCGACAGTTTAAAGAGAAAAATAAAAATTTGTTGCGACTAAAGCTTAAATCAGTGTTAAAAATTGAACAAATATCAGTGGTTTTGTAAATGAGATTTATTTTAAATAGAAAATCTGAATTTATTATTTATTAATTTATTATCAATGATACAATTGTATATCCCTTGGGGGGGGGGAGGGGGGCTATGATGAAAATTTGAAATAAAAACACAGGACCAGACTTTAAGCAAAAATAGTAATCCAGGATTAGTTTTTTTTATTAGTTAATAAGTTAATAATATGAAATATTGACATCCACACTTGCCTTTGGGACAGCACATTTCTGTGTCCACACTTGTAATATTTAAAAAAAATTAATACGTCTGTTTATAATTTCAACGTCTGTTGTCAGGGCGAATCGCGCTGGTGTCTTGTTCAACGTCATCTTTGATTTGAAAGAAAAAGGGGAGATAACTCTACTACTAACCGTGTATTGAAGATACACGGTTTCCACATGATCACTTTAAACCAATGATATTCCTAGAAGTTTGTAAGAAGTAAGATATTATCATTTCCACTGGTCTGTACCACCACTCTTGGGTAATCTGTATATCCTGATATTGCCCTCCATATCAGTAACTATTATACAAATAGAAAATATAGATGCTTAATAAAACGGTTAGTGGGGGGCAGCATTTAAAAATAATAAGGGTCTGAATTACAGATTTCTTGCTATAATTATTATGTTTGTGACTACCTCAGTACTTAATGGGTTGTCAGAACACCTAGAAGAAATCTCTTGAAATGACCAATGAAAAATTTGATAATTAAAATTTAATTGTCAATAATATAACCAAAGATAACACAAACAAGAACCTTTGTGTACAAAATTGAGAACGGTCGGTCAAATAGAACCAAAGTTATAACACAGAAACCATTATGTCTACAGATGGATTACAAACACATATCATAATAAGTTCACAAATTTTTTGCGGTCGTATAAAAACAGGGACAATTTGTTGAGGATTTGTGCACACCGGGTTAAAGTGCACAAAGGTAGGATTTTAAATATGTCCTTCCTTTGTATAAAATGGGGTGCAATTTCAAAATGCATGTCCTAGATACAACCATGCCAATGTCAATAGTAGTTTAAAAATTTAATAAAAGTAAAATAATAAAATACTGCCCTTTCCTACAGGTAAATCAAAAGTAAATACATGAAAATGAATTATTACAATAATACAAGAAAAATGACTAAATACAAGAACTAGAGGCTCACATGAGCCTTTATCGCTCACCTGGTAAAGAAGATTTTATTGCCTATCATAGCAAATATTAAATTTTATTCTCCCAGGACTTGAATCCAATAGACCACAGGACCTTCACTGGTACAAAATTTAATCTTCATATCACAATGAACATCAGAAGATTATAACATTATTTTCCCATTACATCCAATATAAATCAACCTTCAATGTTGATGGCCATTTTAAATATTGAGCAAGCTAGATCATCAAATGTAAAAAGGGATCAACCAAGCAATTGGCACTTTACAGAATTTTTTATTGTTTTTTTTTGTCAAACTTTCTATTTTTAGTAACAGAGGTGGCCATGTTTGATGGAAGTTCGAATTATTAACCATAATACTTACAGAGGATCACAATTATGTTATTTCCTTAAAGTTTGGTAGCAATTGGCACTTTACAGGATTTTTTTTATAATAATTTTTGCATTTTTTTGGTCAAATGTACTATTTTCAGTAACGGTGGCTGCCATGTTTGATGGTGGCTAAAGTTATCACCCTTAATTCTGAAAGGTAATCACAAATGTATCATTTTCCTGAAATCTGAAAGTAATTGGTTTTTTTCAGGATTTTTCTGAATTTTTGGTCAAATTTTCTTTTTTTTAATAACGATGGTGGACATGTTTGATGGCAGTTCAGGTCATCAACCATAATTCTTAAAGGGGATCACAAATGTATCATTTCAACGAAGTTTGGAAGCAATTGCACTTCACATAATTTGCTAAGATTTTTTAATTGATTTTTTTTGTTGGTTTTGCCCCTATGTTCTACTTTTAGTAACGGCAGCCATGTAACTTTGTCGGCAGGCACATCAGAAACAATTTCTAAATTAGACACCCTAAGGATGATTGCGGCCAAGTTTGGTTCAAATTGGTTCAGTGGTTTCAGAGAAGAAAATTTTTGAAAAAGTTTATGAGTTAGCTTTAAGTAACATTAATGATTAGCAGGTTTTGTCTATTCTGTTTTATATACACTTTGGTTTACTTGCTTCCAAAGACTTTAAATTATTTGGTTTTCCAATTTTTTTTTTATTGTGAGATTATCTAAAGAAGTTTATTCTAGAAATGTGTTTTGTTCATTAAAATAGACATATACAGTTTTTATTAGAAATAGGGTTAGGGTTATGGTGTTTAACGCCACTTTTAATATTTCGGTTATACCGTGGCGGTCAGTTTTATTGATGGAGGAAACCGGAGTACCTGAAGAAAACAACCAACCTTTCACAAGTCACTGACAAACTTAATATTGTATCGAGCACACCTCGCCATGAGCAGGATTCAAACTCTCAACCTTAGTGGTGATAGGCACTGATCGCACATGTAGTAGTAAATCCAATTACCAAACGATCACGACCCTCATTTCAATACAACATACCCGTTCAGGATAATAAATGTTGTCCAATCAACATTCTGACTTTCTGTGAGGACGTCAGAAAGTAGTTATTACTTTATTCAATTTATAACAAGATTTTTTTTTATCATTAACAATAATTTGTTGATGTACTCAATTCTACACCATTCAATATCCACGCATTTCTATCGTCTTCAGTCTGTTGTCTTCACGTTCCTGTAATACAATATAAAAAAGGCCTGTGTCGCTCACCTTTCATTCTGCTTGAGGAAAATTAATGCAGAACCTTCCATAGGTGCTTCCTACCCAGTTTCGGTTCATTTGGCCAAGTGGTTTCAGAGGAAAAGATTTTTTTAGAAAATCAACCAATCAGAAACAAGAATTCCCTGTGGTGGCCATGTTTGTTAACGGATCAAAAGAAAATGAGTAACATCTATAGAGGATCTTCCAAAGATGCTTCCTACAAATTTTCAATTCATTTGGCCAAGCGGTTTCAGAGGAGATTTTTTAGAAATCAACCAATATGAAACAAGAATTGCCTGTGGCCATGTTTGTTAACGGATTGGGACGAAAGGAGTAATCCTTATAGAGAACCTTCCATAGATGCTTCCTACCATGTTTCGGTTCATTTGGCAAAGCGGTTTCAGAGGAAAATATTTTTTAGAAATAGACCAATCAGAAACAAGAATTACCTGTGGCAGGCCATATTTGTTAACGGATCGGAACTAAATGAGCATTTTTAATAGAGGACCTTCCAAGGATGCTTCCTGCCAAATTTCAATTCATTTGGCCAAGCAGTTTCAGAGGAGAAGATTTCTTAGAAATCAATCAATCAGAAACAAGTATTGACTGTGGCAACCATGTTTGTTAACGGATCGGAACGAAATGAGCAATCTTCATAGAGAACCTTCCATAGATGCTTCCTACCAAGTTTCGGTTCATTTGGCCAAGCGGTTTCAGAGGAGAAGTTATTTTAGAAATCAACCAATCAGAAATAAGAATTGCCTATGGTGGCCATGTTTGTTAATGGATCGGAACGAAATGAGCAGTCTTTATAGAGGACCTTCCATAGATGATCACTACCAAGTTTCGGTTCATTTGGCCAAGCGGTTTCAGAGAAGAAGATATTTTAAAATCGGCCAATCAGAAACAAGAATCGTCTGTGGCGGCCATGTTTGTTAATGGATCGGGACAAAATGTGCATTATTTATAGAAGACTTTCCAAAGATGCTTCCTACCAAGTTTCAGTTCATTTGGCTAAGGGGTTTCAGAGGAGAAGATTTAAATGTGAAAAGTTAACGGACGACGGACCACAAGTGATGGCAAAAGCTCACGTTGCCTTTGGCAAGGTGAGCTAAAAATCAACAAAGTCATCACTTTGGAAGTTTTACGGTCGCCATCTCGACTTCTTTAACTTTACGGAATATCTGTTTCAGAGATGATTACATATATTTTCCATTTGTTTTAGGCATTAACTGTCCTCCTTTCCTCTTTCATGACTAGTCACTAGAGGAGCAGGAACTGCTTACCCTTTAGGAGCACTTGATGTCAACCTCCAATTTTTAGTGTGTTTTTTTATAACTCAATCTTTAGTTTTCTATGTACTGTTTTGTTGACTATTGTTTGTCTTTTTGACCTTTTCTTTGTCTATCTTACTGCTTCTGATTTGTCCTTTGTTATATTCAAACTTGTCCTATACATAGCAAAGTAAAAAATCTAACTTTTTTTCAAATTGAAGTTCTTTTTTTTCTAAATCTATAAACGGCCAGTTTAAATCCCTCCTGACCATATTTACATGCTATATTAACTCAAATAAGCAGACATTTTAATAACAGTCACCCAAAGTTTATCCCATCATATCAGTTTACCAATATTTAGTGCACACTTTTGAAACTAGACTTTTTAAAAATCATTGGTATCTAACGATGTTCTCTATACATGATGGTACCAATTAAGCTATTAAAATATTGAATAATTAACTTTAAATCAATACAAAAACATCGGAGCATTACAAAGTGACTGCCATGTTTTCCCATCAAATGCCTTCCGGTAACAATAATACATGAATCTCTGAGAAATAGAACTGAAAATTCAGATCCACGTATCTTAAATAAGAAGTCAGTTGTCTTATGAAGTCATTTTTCCTTTTTCTCACAAGTGATCATTGAATACAAGATTGACTGTAGTCAATAAAGAGCTGCTGCCTGGTGGCAACTTCATACAACCACAGAAAATCAATCATTTTTGGCACCTTTTGCAGTCAGCCATACAGCCCTTTTTAAGGAAACTACCATCCAAAGGCTACCTCCTTGTCAGACCAGATTTCAGATGCATTGTGATATCAAAATACTACAGAGTTTTACCCTTCAACAGAGGTCACCCCACTTATAAGGAAACATTTTCATTGTAGATGGGGTGGCCTTATAAGTGGGGGACTACTGTATAAAAATACCTGCTCGAGTTCAGCTTGAAGTAGTAATCTGTATTGCTTTTCTCCTTCCAGTAAATTTCTCTGGTAATTCAATAAAGATCTGTAAATATTACAATAGCCATAACATAATTATGTTCTTCATTCTCACTTATAAGTTTTCTTTAAGAGATATTAAAGTTCTCTTCCAAAGACTTGTTTTATAGTGGTTCATATTATTTGTGAAATTACCGGTATTCGGGAATACTTGTAGCAATTTATTTTGTTGAGTCCAGAAGACATTTCTGAACATTTTGGTGACCACCATTGTAAAATACTGAAATTTGAAAACTTTGGCGAGTCCAAACTGAAAATGGTGATTCCAGGACTCATCTAGGCTAGTTGCAAGGATGAAATAATTTATTTCAATTATACTGTGGCAGTCAGTTTTATTGGTGGAAATACAGCGCAATCTATCTATTAAATCTGATTCTGTTGAAAACAACTTTTGTGCTTGGAATCTACACAGGTTAAAATAACAATAATTTTTAACATTGGGACTTTCTTAAATAGGATTCTGGTTTATTTAAGGCTTTGTTTAGACAGGTTTCACTGTTATTGTAGCTAAATTGTAGCATTTAGTTTTTTTGTGGAATCATTTCAGTTATATTGTGGCAGTTAGTTTTATTTCTTGAAATATTTTGGTTAAATTCGGTTTTATTGATGATTTTTTTTGTCAGTTATTAACTGCAGACCTGTTTATCCCTTCTGGCACTTAGTAGTGGTTTCATCCCTGGTAAAAGTTTGTCAGAGGATCACTTTTCTTCCTGTTTCTAAATCTTGTACACATAAATGTTATATTTGCCGACAATGTATGTATATTGTCTATATAATAGCATAGTAAGAATACAACCGTGGTCCTCTGAAAACCAACAGTTTATCACTTGCCAAACCTATTAAGGTCAGTCTGAACATTTCTTAAATCATTGTAAATAACTTGAAATACTTACAACAGCAAAAAAAACAATGGTACCAGAACTGAATCAGAGACAAACCATTTTAAGATATGATTTACTGTATTCATGGTACATTGTTGTCTAAATCTACCATAGGCCTCTGTTAGTTTCATGTCACCAAATGGTCCACATGTTTTTCCTGCTACTGATGTTTGGCCCAGCTGTATAACTTCGTTGCTGTTGGAACATAATTCAGTATGAATTAAGTATTCAATAATTCTTAGACCATATATAATGTTATTATCAGTATTTTTGTGTATATTCACATGTCTCACTAATACAAAAAATGTATTACAGTTACAGAATTATCTCCCTTACCTTCTAACCACTAGAAAAACAAGTACTATAGCAACCATCTAAATTGTTAATTTTCAAAATGTATAAAATGTTTGCTATAATAACAATCTGAGTGGTTCATTTGTTAACGATTACAGAATTATTTCCCTTAGCTATCAACACATACAGAAACAGGTCCTATAATAGTCAACAGAGTGGTTACTTTGTTACAGAATACAGAATTATCTCCTTTAGCTATCATCTCGTATAGAAACAGGTCCTATGATAACCAAAAGAACAGTTAATTTGCTAAAGATTACAGAATTTTTTCCCTTAGCTATCAACAAATACAGAAACAGATTCTATAATAACCAATAAGTTGTTTCTTGGTTACAGAATACATAATTATTTCCAATAGCTATATCATCTTGTGCAGACACAGGTCCAATAATAACCAACTGTCTCCCCTACTTTACAGAACAATAATAACTTTTACTGTTAGTGTTGTAAATTGTTTACTGCTTTTAAGAGTTATATTAAAGAAATAATTACCGGTAGCCATATATTTATATTGTTTTTTCCCACGGGTTGGCACTTTATACCGAATATTTTACCACGAGCGGTAGCGAAGGGTGAAATGAAGGCATAAAGTGACAACCTGTGGTATACCGGTAGCCATATATTTATATTGTTTTTACCACGGGTTGGCACTTTATACCAAATATTTTACCACGAGCGGTAGTGATGGGTAAAATGAAGGCATAAAGTGACAACCCGTGGTAAAAACAATATAAATATATGGCTACCGGTAATTATTTCAATTCTAATAGGACAATTACGGAACATTTACAAATCGAAGCAGCCTAGGTCGACATCCAGTGTTTTTGGCTGTTCTGTTAATTGACCGACTGAAATGTGTTGAAATGACAACCGAAAAGGTGTTTCATGCCGATGACAAATATGTTTTGAGATTACTAAATGTTGTCATTCATGAACATCAATTCAAAAGAAAGGGAAAATACTACAAATTCCACTTCGACAAGGAGGCGTACACGAAGCCAAAAAACGTCAGGATCTTTATGTTCTAAACTGGAAGTCTTCATATGACGTCATGTTGTTTACGTGCCAAAATCGTCAACAACATTTCTCAGAATTTTAATTTGTGTGATTTTTAGGCCCAGGGATATGCAAGAATACTATATGTTATTCGGGATCTTCGCAAGGGATGTGGGTTTATATTCCCTGTCTGTTTTCTATATCACCTGAGCCGATTTCCAATACACGAATGCTTAGTTATTTTGTGTATTGCATACTTATCATTGTGTACCTATTACAGGGGAGTATCATGGAACAGCCACTTATAAAGCACAGACCACGTCTATCTATGATGTAATCGGTCATAGATAAATATTTTTTTTACCAAGGGTTTGGACTCAACGCGTTTGAAGGACGTCATATTAGAACTCCTACCTTCCAATAACTATAGAAACAGGTACTATAATAAGCAACAGTGTTGTCAGGAGGAAACCCATCTGGAATGCTGTGTCACCTGACTGATCCCATCTTTGCATTGGTGGTTTACAAGTATTCTTGATGATGTTGTAGAACATGAAGAAGAAAACCAAGTTTGACAAGAAACCGAATAGTGGCATTAATGGACATGTTATTGTTCCAACCTACAAAACAAAATGTTCATTTTCATATTTCTAGTTGAATCATTACATTACAATTAAAAAAACACAAACAAATTGCAATTTTCTGCTACTGTAAGGTAAATTTAAGGACAATTTTTTTACTGGTACATTTTATAATAGTAATATAAAAAATTTGGAATATTAAATCTACTGTAAACCAACTTATTTTCGCAGCTACTATGTTTTGCGTTTTTCTGCTTCAAGACAGTTTCGCGGCGATTTAATTTCGCGATAACCAAAATGCTAAAAGTTCAAATTTTTCGTGGTATTACTTTGGTCTACATTGCCGCTGACATCGGTTGTTTTTTTATAACAAGAGTTGTCTTTCGTAATATATTATTGATCATTCAGTTGACATACCCCATTGATTTCGTGAACACTTTTCATTAGTCCCAATGTGTAAATTTATTAGAATAAACAAAACAGGCGTTCAGTGTTCAAAATGTTTCTTCAAAAGTGGTTGATAAAAGTTTATATTATAGTTCAAACATGATAGACCAAGATATCATAATGTTGTAGTTGTTCTTGATTGTTTTTCCAATGATTATCGGATTATCCCCGTTGATTAATAGTCTCAATTGTACTTATAGGTGAATGTATTTATTTTCGTACGGTTTACACGTGGTATTGTACATGCGGTAGTGTTTACTATTGATTACTGTCACGTGTTTGTATTTATTACAAATACGTTTTTCATTGGTGAATGATATTTGTATACCTGTATATAGGTATGAATACATGCATTGCATGATTATTCCGTTTAAGGTGGAAATTTGTTTTCATTATACATTAAACTTAGTCTCAAGTCATTCAACGCTCAGCCTTTTAAGTAGTAAGCCCCCCCCCCCCCCCCCCCCCCCCCCACCCTCGCTCCCAAACAATGAATGTTGTGTATTGCTTATGTCTTTGTTAATGTTTTGATATCGAGACACAGTTATGTTTTCAATTATTATCATGTATTAATAATATATTAATTATGATGTGCTAATTTTGATACTTATTTTGTATCGTTGTAGATTTATCTTATTGCTGTATGCAGCGATCAGTTTGGATGTGCATTTTGGACAATATATTTAATTTATATTTAATAAATAAAACAAGCTTAGCTGTACTCCTTTGGTGAGCTGATCCCATAATGATACCACAGTGTTGTGTTTTTATTGAAAATAAATACTTTATGTTAGTTTGAGGTACGAATTACAGAAATTATTGATTTTATAATCCCAGCCGATTATTACAATCAAGCGCTTTTAATTACCTGTAAACATTATGCTCACGGCACTTTATACTACAATATACATGTATAATTATAAAACCTGTTTTGAACACATTTTGATAACTTTCTTCACTTATAATTATATTTACAAACGTGTAACTTTATAAATTTTAATGCAGAAAAATAATTTTATATAAATTGTAATACAGTGGAACGAAATCCTGTATATACCATATATAATGAAGTATAACACTTGCTAGTACTCTGCATTAAATTAATTGTCAGTATCTTACATATAAAATTCTTTTGAAAATTAATTGTTAATTTACATGACCCCCAAAATTTAACTACGTATACACGACTTTGTCTAACGGATATCGATCTATACCAGAAAACACAGTCTCGTGCCAAAAGTATTCGCGGAAAATGGCGGACGTCCTGAAACGGCACATTTCCACTGCTTTTTAAATCGATTTTTCAATGCCGATTCCAGTCTATTTTTTAGTTTGAGACGGTCCCTATAATTTTGATACAGTCCAAATCGATGACGTAATAAAATCGTCTGCTAAAAATACTTACAGTGTAATCTTTCTTATGTAAACAAAGATGGGTCGAAAGTCAAAAGAATTGTCACCGGACAAGAAAGAAGTAATTGTTAATCTGAAGTCAAATGGTCACAAGATTAGTGAAATTTCCAGGATGTTGTCAATACCTGAAAGTACCTGCAAATCAGTTATCAAGACTTATAACGAACGGAAAAGTTTTGAAAAAGCTCGTCGTTCTGGATGGCCAAGAAAAATGTCTGCTTGGAGTGAAGCCAGATTGAGGCGCTTGGTGAAAAAAAACCGTGGAAAAGTTCTGAGGGATATAGCAACTGAATTTAATATCGGAAATGGAGATCATAGTGTGAGTGAAAGGACTGTTCAGCGTATTTACAGGAGATTAGTGAAAAAGCGAATGGTTGTGAATGAAATTAACAGAAAAAAAGCGATCGACATGGTGCTTACAGAAAAGAAGATGGACTGTAAATGAAAACTGGAGACATATTATATTTAGTGATGAATCACAAATTGTTATTGGCCAGAATAATCGGGTTTACGTGTGGAGAACCGCTCATGAAGCATACCGTCCAGAATGTATGACTGCTGAATGCGTGCCCAAAGTTTCCGTTATGATATGGGGTTGTATCACATGGAATGGTGTCGGTACTTTATGTCAAGTTAATGGAAATATAAATGCAGAGAAGTATATTTCAGTTTTGGATAGTCAATTATGCCCAGTTATTGCCCGTCATTTTCCGGATGATTCTTATGTGTTCCAGGACGACAATGCCCCTGCCCATAGGGCTAGGATTGTGGAGAGGTATAAGCATGATAACAACATTCATGGTATGGTATGGCCAGCCCAGTCACCTGATATCAATGTCATAGAAAACTGTTGGTTAAGAATCAAGAGAACTCTGCAATATCGTGCAGGAGGAATTACTAACTCTGGCCAGTTGTTTGACACCATTCTTGACATCTGGCAAAATTTTACTGTTGAATATGTTCAGAACTTGAATCAATCCATTCCAAGACGAGTGTTAGCTTGTATAAGATCCAAAGGCCACATTACAAAGTATTAAAGGTAAGTTGTTTTAGCTTATTTTACTTTTTCCTGAGTTCAAAATAGCCAAAGCGAGACAACTCAATCTTGACGTCCGCCATTTTCCACGAATACTTTTGGCACGAGACTGTACATTATGCTTTTTTTCAAGAATGTTTTCAAAGTTTTATTTTTCTATAATAACTATCTATGCAAAAAACAAAAAAACGTTTGAGTTTTGACAGTAAATATTTACAATATATTCATGAGGAATTATCAAAGAAATTTACACATTCTCAGAGCACTTTACTCTGAAATTAATTATGCCATATTATTCTTTTAAAATTTTTCCCAGGACAATCTGATCAGTAAAATCTACTTGCCAGACACCCCTCTTATAAAACTACTTTTCCAATGCAAAAGGAGTGTCTTATAAGAGAAGGTCTACTCTACTAAAATGTAACTATGACTACATTAAACATACCCAAATTAATCCCTGTCTATAAATAAGAACCAGTACAGCAGAAGAAATGTTAAACTCTAATTTCTCGTTTGTCCATTTATACTCAGCAACAGTCATCAAAATCTCTACTGTGGCCTGAAAATGAAAAGACAGAGAAAGATGTATTGTCTACATGTTGTATGAGTTTTGTCATAGCAATATCTGATTAAATCATAGAAACCTACAATTGGGTTAGGATGTTTAATGCCACTTTCAACAATATTTCAGTTATATTGTAGCAGTCAGTTTTATTGGTGGAGGAAACTGGAGTTCCCTGAGAAAACTACTGACAAACATTATCACATATATGTTGTATTGAGTACACATTTCTAGGAGTGGGATCCGAACTCATGTCAGTGGTGATAGGCACTGAATGCATATAGATAGTTGCAAATCCAACTACCATACGATCACGACCACAACAACCCAGAAACCAACAATGTACACTGATTCTATTTATATGTCTTTAAAGATCATAACTCAGACAGCATAAAAGTTTTGTGGATGCTAGAGATGATTTTTTTCACTCAAATATTTCTGGAAAGAAGATGCAATGTAAGAATTGTAATATTACAGTGGAATGTGTCTAAGCTGAACCCTGCATAAAATGGAACCCCATGTAAACCGCACTTAAAAAAAACAAAGTCCTAATGTAGGAAATCTTTGTTAATTTAACCTGTCTATACTGAACACTAGTCTAATTAAAATTAGATATCCGCACTTGATCTCTCTTTTCATCAGAGACTAGAAAACAACGAACAGAAATAGGGAGCAAGTGCAGAGATCTAGTTGGTTCCATGGAGATTCGGTTTGAATGACTGAAGTCAATCTAAAAATGTCACATGATTTCAGTATCTGACAGTCTCTTCAAACAATATAGAACATCATGCACTCAGTGTTATACATCTGTTGGTGAAGAAAAGTGAGGTCTTTTTCAAAGACTCATGTTGCCGACTGGATACTGTACATACCATTATCTATTTTAAATCTGCACTTCCGCTTTCTGATTTTTTGCAATACATTTGATAGGCTAACATCAATAAGCAAGAAAAGGAAGGTATTATCTGCAGATAAGATGATATTCTATCTGCATTTTTATCACATTATCTAATAACTATCTTTTTCTATACCTCATGAAAATTTGTAGTAATTTTTTATGACACAATATAAATGAATCACAAAAACTCAAATAAGATAAAATTATCTCAGTTATTTCAGATGATACTAAGTCAGAAATCTTGCTTCACACAAAACATTAATCAGATTATTTATTTGCTGGACATGAAACATTGACAGTTTTCTTTCAAAAACCTGCCAAAGTTTCTCTCTGAAAATAACAGGATATATTTTTATTTTTTTTTGCATCTGTCAGGTCACTTTATTTTCTCCTATAAATTTAATGATAGAAATGTTTTTTTATCAGAAAAAAACCGCAGCTCCCACTGGTATTGTCCTAATCTTACATGAACTAGAGTATCCACGAGGATCAGTTTGTAGAATTCTTGTCCAATCACAGTCCCTGTACAAATTGCAGATGCCTATAATTAAAAAAAATAGTGTATTGTATATGGAAATCATAACACTGGCCTGAAATTAGAATAAAAAAAGAACAAAGTGATTGATTGTTGTTTAATGCCAAATGAAAACTTTTTCATGTACATCATGACCAGAACAAATTACATTTTGATTAGATGCTGATGATGTCTGGTTTGCACTAGAATAACTTGCTTAGTTTGATTTTTATAGTGGTGGTTCACTGAAACAGCAGTCTACTGGTAGACATGTTGCTCTACTCAGACACATTATCCTGATTCTGAGCCAACCAGTCTTTGCTCTTATTCCTTAATGCTGCATACTTAGCAGAGAAGCAACAAATACAAATTTTATAGTGTTTGGTTTGACCCGAAATGGGGCTCTAATTATTGATTTACAGCACACGAGGTGAACACACCAACCACTACATCACTGATATGGTTAAAAAGAACAGGAGACTAAACAATATATCAAGTGTATTGTAATCGTGGAGGAATTCAGTATTGGGACAAATGGAGAAGTTATCAATAAAATGTTTTTTTCTGACTTCATGCTTTAGTTCTTATTGTGAACCAATGCACATTACATTACATGTACATCATTGAAATAAAATTTAAAAAATCTGATTAAAAGGTGAAAAAACTGATGTTTGACAATCATTTTTCCCCACAAAATCCACAAAATTTGTGGCAAAATTTGTGACATTTGCAATATGGGTTGCTATAATTTAACTATTACAAGTAAAAATAGTGGCACTTTAGAAAGTGACAGCATATTTGGACAGAAATATTGATAAAGCTTTTGCATTTAATGAATTAATTATTTTTCCGTCAGGAGGAATACATATTTTTGTTCCAAAAGTTTCATGTTTTGTGCGTAACCGATGGTGTCCATCAAAAGTATCTACGAATTGTATGCATTACGATGAATAAGAATGAATTAATGAATTCGATCAGTGTACTGAAAAAAACAACAGGGATGAGTTATATAATAAAAAGTTGAACAGATAGTTCCTATAATAACTGTGAAATCGATGTTTTATTTTGGGATTCGAAATTGTCGTCATGAAATTACGAACAGAACGTTGGCCAATAATAGAATCGTGAAAGCCGTGACACTTCTTAAAGTGTACCTTAATCTATTGTTAGTGCAGGAATTTCTACAACGTCACACAAAACTGGGTATCTCGCAGAAATGTGTGACGTAGTTCTCAATAATGTGTTGCTGTCTCGATAATGGTGGACAGTTACGAACACAACAGGTAAGTCATGTACCATGATTTCAACGGGTTTTTTAAACTTCATGTAAATGTTGAGATAAAGAAGACTTACAAGCAAATTCTCAGTACATTTATTTACATTGTGAAGTAAAAAAAATAATCACTAGTCTTATTTTCCAAAAAAAAATCTTCATTCTAGTCACCTTAGTCGTGAATCACTGTTGTAGTCCTGTGTTACGAATGCAATGTTTGATCGTTTTCACTCTAATATCTTGTGAATCTTCACATTACGGTAAGGATTACCTCCAATGTCATTTTCTTTCTTTTTCAGACTATCCAGTGAAACTCCAGTGAATTAGACAATTAAAAGTTTAAAAATAAAGTATTTAGTGGTGCATTGGTGTCCTTGTTACTCACAACACTTTTTTTTTCTTTTCACTACCATACACCGAAGACACTAAGACAAAGTTACCAAAATTACTTTCAAGTGTATAAACACAGCCATATAAATACTATGATGATTGAAACCTGCTAGTATATTCTCAGGAAGATATAAAATCAAATTTATTTATGTAAAGGTTACAAGTGTTCGTATGTAACGGTGTCCACATAATTAATCATTCTTAAGTCGAAGATATGAATATTTATTTTTAAATTTTTAACCGTATTTTACAACTGTTATATATAAGGTTATTACAGAATACAAAAGGGGTCTTTTACATATATACAACAGTCTATAAAAAGCTGCATTTGGACACTACGCTATGAACGCAACAAACATTGGACACTCTGATGCATCACAAAATTATGAGAAAATGGGTACAGAATTTATCTTGCCATTGCTATTTGATGAAAATAGACATTTTGCTTTGCAAAAACTCTCAAGGATCTTTTAATTAATTTAGACTTTAATTTTTTACTTATGATGTCACACTTTATGTCCCAATATAGAATTCCTCCACAATTGGCATCTTCCATTATAAACTGAAATGTTGGAAAAATGCCAAAATTTCCAGTGATATTACTGTTAGATGTGTTTTTTTTTATTTTTACATGGGTATTATTTTTTTTTTTTACTTTGGTACACAATTGCAACTATATATATGCAGTACACTAAAGAGAAAATCCCAATTTTTTGATTTACCATATGAGTGAGTGAGTGATTGTTGTTTAACACCAAATGAGCAATTTTTCAGTTATATCATGGCGAGAACAAGTTACATTCAATGACATGATGTCCGCTTTGTTCTAGATCAACATACAGAGTTGAATTTTTATAGTGCTAGCTCACTGAAACAACAGTCCCAAGTCTTTGCTCTCACTCCTTAATGTTGCGTGCTTAGCGGAGAAGCAACAAATACCAATTTAATAGTCTTTGGTTTGACACGACCAGGGCTCGAACCCACGATCTAGTGCACTCAAGGCGAGCACGTTAACCATTCCACCACCGATGCTTTACCATATATGCATACATCCATATTGTTTCTAACAATTAATCAACACATTAATTTTGTACAAAATGCTGTGAATTAATTATTATTAAGGCATGGTATACTATTTTTCGTGGATTTCGAGAATTGTATCAGACCACGAAATAAAAAATTCAATGAATATTTCCAACCATATACATATGTACTGGCTATAACAGAAGATCCACAAAAAAGAAATTTTTCCTCAAACCAAAAGAAACTGGTGTTCACAAATTTAATTGAATTCACAGTACTGTAACACTTACATCATTTGATTTCCTGTAAAGAGTGGCAATGAAAGCAAGTAGATTAGCCATTCTTAAGATAAAAATCCTGGACACTGTGATAATGAATTCTGTTTTGCCACTCCCATAATGCTCCAAATATTCAGGCAACTGAAAAAAAGAATATTTCAAGGAAGGATAAAAATAATGAGAGCATTTAAGATGAAACAAGATTTGTTTGCAATACAGTCATTTCAAATAATAAACAATTTCTTGCATGAACAAAGGGCATATTCAAGAACTACAAAAGTTTAAAATAAATCTAACATAACATAACCTGACTACTATCCAACTGAAGGAACTTTCAACATTTTAAATAAGATGGATACATAAAATTCATATTAATGCATTACATCATCAAAGGACTGCAAAATAAGAAAAAGTTAAAACTACTAAAAATGCAGAAGATCAAAGAAAATAAAAACACAACTGACTATGACTGGTATTTTTCATCATCTCAATCTAACATTAAAATTTTAAGTAAATTAAACATTTTCTGCATCAAAGTTATAGCAGAGTTTGACATCATTGCTACTCATTGGACACTCAATGATTCATAACTACCTGTGCAATCAGACCCTATCACCACTAAAGTTGTCAGTTCAAACCTCGTTCATGGCGAGGTCTACTCGATACAACATTATGTAATAAAGTTTGTCAGTGACTTGCAATAGGTCAGTGGTTTTTTCAGGGTACTTCGGTTTCCTCCACCAATAATACTGACCACCATGATATAACTGAAATATTGTTGAAAGTGGTGTTAAGCACCATAAACCATATACCTATTTTCAATTGTGTCAACGCTGATGCTGAGACTGCTCATGCTGTGGAAAACACATTTTTCTTTCACTAGGAATTCTCAGTATTTCACAGACATCTAATGTATGTAATATTAGCGTTCATCTTACCATTGTAATAATCTTTGGAATCACGACGTTGATCAAGCTGAAGATAATGGATGGCAAATATGTGGAGTGGAAATCTTTACTGTCAGAAAACGTTAAATTTATTACCACAAATACAATACTGGTACATGCTCCACCAATCAAAACACTGTAAAAAAGATATAAAGTCAAAAAACTACATAAAGTAACATAAAATAATTCTGTATTAAGTCAAAAAACTACAAAAAGTAATAGAAAATAGTTTCGTATTCATTGCCAATCTGAATACTGTTGAAACATGTGTACAATCTCAGGTACCTATAAACTCTTCTCTATGCTACAGTGCAATGATAAGCAATCTCTTTCACAGGACTGTAAAACATAATTTGTAACAGCTCAACATTTGATAAAGTTATGTCCCCTTTAATAAAACGCACAAATGATCGAGATTAAAAGTAGCATACGACAGCAAATAATGGCAGCTTTATTATATAACTTATATCAAATACCAAATATTAAAACAAATTATAGTACTCTCTGTCAAGTTTTTAGCGAAGGGTGAATTACAGAATTACAGAAACTAAAATCAGATTTTTAGAGCAATATAATCTAAATCCCTGATCACGGTTTGAATCCATGATACACCGCACTCAAGGCGAGCATGCTAACCATTACTCCAGAGATGCAGTTCAAGATTTATGGACAGCCCTCGGGCAAGGATATATAACTTTAAAAAATATAACAAACTATTTGTTTTCCTTATTCAAAATATTAAAAAGATAACACTATATATATATATGTAAAATTATGCATTAATTGATACCTTATGCATAATGATTTAAATTCAATAGCAAAAACACTGACTTCATTATTATGAGCTTCTTGTAGAAGTTGAATTTAAAAGAAATTTAAATCTGGATAGATATCAAAAGAAACATTGTTACAATGGCCAGTACTCATTTTAAAACAGATTATATTTATCGAAGCAAACATGGCAAATTGTGCTAACCCAAGTTAATATGTACTGTTATCCAGATCACTATATCATATCTGCTCTACATAATATATACATAACGGTATATAACTTCTAGCTATCAAATCTGCAATGTTTTCATTTTAGTAATTAACGATCCACTGAATGAAAATAAGTATAAAAATAAATATTTAACAAACAGAAACAACTTTGTAACGATGAAAATGTTACTGGACTGTTAGATAACCTCCTGTTCTCCCGGACCTCTTTTTACTGGAAAGACAGAAAATTTACTGGATTCTGGATTCCGTCGAGTGTCCAATTTTTGCTGATTACAGTATATAGTAATAAAAAAAATACGGGATAAAAATAAAAACACCTCAGACAATCTCCAACTTGCTGAAGAAGGTCAGTATTTGATCAACTTGAAACAATAGAACTTTTACACATTCCCGATTTGATTCTAAAATTATATGTTTAATATCCTTTATTACAAGTTATTTCCCTTATGATGGGCAAAATGGTCCCCATAATTAGAAAGAGTAATGGAAAGGACAACAAATTTGAGTATAATTTTCTCATAAATTGATTATATGGACGTGCAAAGTATTTTTGGATTGTTTTTACAATTAAATTGAAAAGAAACAACCTTCGTCACGAGTTGAAAAAATATATGTTAAAATGAGCTTTAATATCCCTTTAAGGCAAAAAACATCAAATTAAATTTTTGCTGCTATTATAGTTCAAATTAGCCTAATAGTATCACAACAGATCCATAGTGACATATTTCATACAAAATGCATTGTGGTGTCAGATTACATGGTCAAAATGGATGTTATGTAATATTTTGGAATATTGCTCCCAAACACTGGAAATACATGGACAGAGGGTATTGCAACTCATTTTATTTTTAGTTATGACTTTATAATTATTGGGAATATATTATTGAACATGTTTTTGCAGTAGAAGGGCATATAATATTGAAAATATGGTTGATATTAAGAATTTAAAAAATTTCATCATGGGCCAGTTTGTCGACTTCAAATATACAATATGGTGATATCATTATTGGATTTTTTTCAATCCTACAAATTTTTCCTCATAAATTTTGATAGCTTCAGTTAGAATACATGTACATTGTATTTATAAAACAATATAAGGCTATAAAAAGCAGTTTTAATTGAAAATTATGTAGTAAAAACCTGGTAATTTAAGTGATCCCAGAAAAATTATTTTGACTGCTTAGCATTTTGTTAATTTTTCAAATTGTCAATTTGGATTTCATGTTTTAGAGTATTATTTTGCTGTAACAGTACATTTGAACATCCAGCTTACTTAAACAGTGGGAAAAAATGATGTGGAATTATATATTTATTGAGTTTTGGGGGAAATTATAGGTGTGTACCATAAGAAATTCCAAGACTTGAATATCAAATAAATTATATTTTTGCAAATTTGATGGAATTAGAAGGAATTTCAACTAAAGATCTAGATACAAAAACTTATTTTAGGATTTAAATTACATAATTTATGTGGTCAAAGCATGAATTAACCAAATTTAGAATGATGTGAACTCGTTTTATGAGTCGAAAAAAAAAGGGGTGGGTGGGTGCAAAAGCAAACATTTCATAGTATTTAGCTATTAAATATACAAATGAGGCATATATATGTGTTATAATTGTTTATTATATTAGAAATTAGCTGAATAACTGTAATATATAAGAGAATAGGTAAGTTTTGGTATATTACACAATCTGAACTGAACAGCTGTAAATGGAGATATTTTCATTAAAAATCTTCAAGGGGGGTACCTTTGCATTTTGCATACTTATTCATGCAAATATAAGACAGCTACAAACCTAATGAGGTTTTTTTGGATTGATATTGGCTAACGAATAGAGATTAGGCCAACAAATGGTGAAAGAAACAAGTTTTTTTGCTCTTTAGGTGTCAAACCATGAATTCACCAATCAGAGCTTAGAACATATACGAAAGTAGTCCCTTTTAAAGAAAAAAGTTCCTTTCACTTTGTAGTATTGTGAAAACTACTGAATGGAATTGAATAATTAAAATTGATAATTGACGTAAAATATATAGGTATTATTTTGAGCCCAAATTTGATGGATTTAGTTGTATTTCAATACCTCTATGGAGGATTTGATGCATGACCTATAAATACTGAATTTCTGGGGGATAACCGACCTATTTTTAGAGTATGTGTTATCCATAGCCTGGCATTCCACTGCAAGATTTTAAACATGCCCTGAAATTTTGACAGAACGTAGAGGAATCATGTACGTTTCAGAAAATATATGGTCTTGGAAAGGTTAAACTTAAGATAAAATGGCCAGGTAGGTTCGAAAAAACACAAATTTAGTAGAAAATGTTAAAGAAATTAATTAGTGGTATTGCACCTAAATAGTCTATGGCATGCAGTAAGTAATTAACAAAATGAAGAAAAACATAAACTTTTGCCTATATTAAAGGGAAATAACTCCTGTAAAACGTATAATTTTAGAATCAAAGTCGGAAATGCGTAAATGGTCTATGACATGCAGCAAGTAATTAACAAAATTAAGGAAAAACATAACATGAAATTTTACATTGTAATTAGCCAAGCTAAAATACGTAGACATAAGATGTTGTTGGCTTCTCTTCTGTTCCTCTTTTCTGAATGAGCCATAGCTTTGTCCTCAGAGAAATTATCCTGATAAAAATTATGCATACATGCATGGGTCATATTATTTTGTTTAAGAAAAAAAGAAGATCTATTCCATCTTTAACTATGTTGAATCAAGACAAAAACAAGGCCTGACTAAATGCTAAAGACTATTTCAGTAAACTGATTTAAATGTGGCAATGCTTAAAATAGGTTAAAACTAGAGGCTCAGTGGGCTGAGCCTGTGTCGCTCGCCTTTCATTCTGCTTTGAGGAAGCTTAATACAAACCTTCCATAGGTGCTTCCCACCAAATTTCTGTTCATTTTGGCATTGCAGTTTCAGAGAAGAAGATTTTTAGAAATTGACCAATCTAAAACAAGAATTGCCTGTGGCAGCCATGTTTGTTAATGGATCAAAACGAAATGAGCAATCTTTATAGAGGACCTTCCATAAATGCTTCTTATCAAGTTTCATATCATTTGGCCAAGTGGCTTCAGAGGAAAAGCTGTTTTAGAAATCAACCAATAAGAAACAAGAATTGCCTATGATGGCCATGTTTGTTAACGGATCAAAACGGAATGAGCAATTCCCATAGAGAACCTTCCATAGATGCTTCCTACCATGTTTCAGAGTAGAAGATTTTTAGAAATTGACCAATCAGAGACAATAATTGCCTGTGGTGGCCATGTTTGTTAATGATCGGGACAAAATTAGCATTCCTTATAGAGAACCTTCCATAAATGCTTCCTACTAAGTTTCTGTTCATTTGGCCAAGCGGTTTCAGAGAAGAAGATTTTTAGAAATCGACCAATTAGAAACAAGAATTGCCTGTGGCAGCCATATTTGTTATTGGATCGGGACGAAATGAGCAGTCTTTATAGAGGACCTCTCATAAATGCATCCTACCAAGTTTCGGTTCATTTGGCAAAGCTGTTTCAGAGGAGAAGATTTTTAGAAATCGACCAATTAGAAACAAGAATTGCCTGTGGCAGCCATATTTGTTATTGGATCGGGACGAAATGAGCAGTCTTTATAGAGGACCTCTCATAAATGCATCCTACCAAGTTTCGGTTCATTTGGCAAAGCTGTTTCAGAGGAGAAGTTTTTTAGAAATCATCCAATCAGAAACAAGAATTGTCTATGGTTGCAATATTTGTTAACGGATAGGGACGAAATGAGCAATCACAACAGAGGACTTTCCATAGATGTTTCCTACCAAGTTCCGGTTCATTTGGCCAAACGGTTTCAGAGGAGAAGAATCTAATTTTTTCAATAGTTTTCTATTTTTTACTGATTTTTTCCACTAATTTTCAAGTTTGAGAAGCGGCAACGGCCATGTTTGATGGCAGTCGGGGTCATCATTCATGGTCTGAAAGAGAATTATATATGCATTGTTCCTTTATAGTTTGGTAGCAACATTGCTCTTTACAATATTTAAAGAAAAAAAAAAAATTATTTTTTGTAACGATAGCAGCCATTTTTCATAAGCGACCAGGGTTAGCAACCATAAGTCTGAAAATGGATCATATATGTATCATTTCCATAAAGTTTGGTGGCAACTGGCTTTTTACCGGATTTTAAAATATGTTTTTTGATAATAATTTTCTATTTTTTGTAACAGTGATGGCCACGTTGGATGACAGCCGGAGGTTTTCATTCAAAATTTTAAAAGAAGACCACATATGCATTCTTTCCATATGGTTTGATTGCATTTGATTCTTTACAGGATTTTAAAATAATTCTTTAATGAATTTTTTCACTAATTTTCTATTTATAGTAATGATGGTGGCCATGTTTGATGGGGGATGGGGTCCTCAACCATAATTCTGAAAGAATATTACATATATGTATCAAATTTAATTGCAATATACTCTAAAGGATTTTTCTGGATTTTTTTTAATTGATTTTTTTGCTGATTTTACCCCTATGTTCTATTTATAGACATGGTGGCCATGATGGTTGGTCGGCAGGGTCATCGGACATAACTTTTAAAGGGAACCCCCTAAGGATGATTCAGGCCAAGTTTGGTTTAAATTGGCCCAGTGGTTTCAGAGGAGAAGAATTTTGAAAAAGTTTACAGACGGACAGACCTTCGGGTCAGGTGAGCTAAAAACATGTTTTCCCTTACAACTCCAGAAATATTCAACAACATAACGCAGGAACTCGATCAAAAGTTGATCAATAATTCTTAATAATATAATCTACTCAGGACTTTCAATATTTTTCAAGCCTACCAGTACTTCACTATTTACAGGCAGTACTTTTTATTAAAATTTGAACAATTTTCATGAATATCTTAACACTCTTTAAAATCAGGAAGTACCAAAGACCATTTTAGGTGGGCAAATGTATCTGGTACCTCCCCTTATTGAAAGGCCTGCTACTACAACAGATGTGCCACTCTTCTGTCAATTCTCAAACTTCTAAACACAGAAATTACAATGATCAAAGCCGATGGAAAACTATGATTGTTGTTTAACACCAAGAAATAATTTTTTCAGTTAATAGTCATGAATAGATCAAGTTAATATTTGACGAGAGGATGGTAGTCTGTTTTGTACCAGACCAAAACAGCAGTCCACAGGTGAACATGTCAGTCCCAACCAGTATTTGCTCTTACTCCTTAACACTGCATGCATTGTGGAGAAACAGAAAAAGAGTTTGAAGATACAAAATGGGTAATCAGAATCCGTAAGTCGAAGGACAGACAGCACAATGGCCAAAAGAAAAAGGACAAAAGGACAAACAATGATCTACAAAACATTACGGTACATACAAAACTAAAGATCGAGTAACACGAACCCTACTAAAAACCGAGGGTGAACTCAGGTGTTCTGGAAGGGTAAGCAGTTCCTGCTCTGCTAGTGGCACCCATCGTGTTACTCTAGTTACGAACAGCAAACACAAATTTCATTTGATTCAACCCCAACATAATGGAACTCACGATCTACCACACTAGAAGCGAACATGTTAACCATTACACCACTGATGATTTGTAAAATATTACTTTCATTGATTACAATGTATTTCCATACTTAAATCAGAATATTTATGATTGACTGACCTTCAACACACTAGCTATTCCCTTTGAAAGATTTTCAGCAGCATATGATGATGTTATTGAGTGGTCCCACGATGAAAATAGTATAGAAGAAATTTTGTAGCTTGTGGAAAATGTCCCTGATATGGCAAAATTTGATTCACCTAAACTGTAATAAAAAAAAAAACAGGCAAAAATAATATCATTACCGAAAACAGGATTTAAAATAACGTGTCCAAAACGTTAGTACAAGAATGTTGTGAAAAATCTGTTTTGTTCTTTTTTTTTTTACTAATTTCTTTTATATATATATATATATATATATATATAAACATCTAAAATGTTAGCACAACGATATCAAAAAAAGATGTTCAAATGTAACAAAAATAACTATAAGTCTACAAAAAGACTATAATTATAATTAAATCGACGGATATTTCGCTTGACCGACAAGCTTCAACAGCGTCTGTAATCTGATTTGAAAAATTGTCAGGTATATATATATAATGTAGTGGATGTTGAAAAAAAAAATTCCCTCTCACCTAACTACCTCATACATTTTTACATGGAATAGCCTACATGTATTATACTACTAATTGAAAATAAAACATGAACATGACCTTTTGGCATTAGAAAATACAGTGAACCTTGTTTAAACCAAACCTTCTTGGGACCACCTTATCTGTTTGGAATAGACAGGTGTTTGGTTTATACAGGTTAAATTAACAAAGATTTCCTACATTGGTACTTTATTTGAAGTTTGATTATCTTCAGGATTTCAGTTTATTCAGGGTTCGGCTTACACAGGTTTCACTGTAATTATAATATAAAGCCATAATTCACTCTGTTGTGTTACCATAGCAACAAATTAATAGCATAAATTTAAATTTAAAGTTACAATATTTACCTATCCATTATGATAAAAAGACTTCCGAAGTATGTAATTAAAATTAACAGCAGGTAAACCACTGCAACATGGTACACTCCCCCAATAATTTCCGGAAATCCTCCATAAAAAAGCCATGTCTCTCTGACGGCACCCTACAATGTATAAATCGAGACACACAATCTTTTAAGTAACTGCCATCTCTAAAGCTGTGATATTGTTGTAATTAGTTGGTTGGGGGCACAAAGACAACAGTTTTGTAAGAGTAGATGTTAAATTTAAATGAATATGAGAGACTATATATCGAACTTAACAGACAAACATTAAAGTACAGAAACAGTGCTTTTATTGTTGTTCTACATTTCACAGTCACAGTAGCGTCTTCAATAATGATCATAACTCATATATGCTAAAAAGGGTGTCCTGCAGTTGAGCACTACTGACTTTATCTCTTTCGATAAATGGGTTAGGGTTAGGATTATGGTGTTTTAAACACCACTTTCAACAATATTTCGGCTATATTGTGGCGGTCAGTATTTTTGGTGGATGAAACCAGAGTACCCGGAGAAATACACCGTTCTGCAAGCACTGACAAACTTTATCACATAATTTGGTATCGAGTACACCTCGCCATGAGCGAGATTCAAACTCACAACTTTAGTAGTGATAGGCACTGATTGCACAGGTAGTTGTAAATCAAACTACCATACGATCATGATACACAAAAGCCCCTGTCAATAAATGATACAATTTTATCTGTATATTGTTTGCATAAAGAAGAAGTCGTAAACCATTGTCATGTTTTTTGGACAATAAAATATGCTTAAAATAAATACTACACCTAGCCATCTTTGTTGTTTTGATGTTATTGGTGTATAGACTATACATAGAATTTCATTTCTCATATGTGGGTTATCAACACGAGAATGAAATATGGGTGAGTGACTGAGTTATATCTGATGAGATGATGATCCTTAGCTGGAATTGTATTATGCTGGCTTATTGAAACAACAGTCTATTGGTATACATATTATCATCTGAACCATACAGTCTTTGTTATTACCCCTTAATGCAGTGTGCTGAGTGGAGAAGCAGCAAATACCAATTTGATCGTTTTTGGTTTGACCCGTCATCACAAACTATCGCACTCGTTGTGAGTATGCTAACCCTAACACCTTCAATGTTACATGGAGAGTGACAATAACTTTTAATTGAGAACAACAAAATAAAAAATATGTTTAATTAAACTAATTAGTTCTTAGGGGCATATCATGGACAAGATTGTATGGTACAATCAAACCTCTTTATCTTGAACTTGGTCAATTTGCTTCCTTGGTTAATACAAAGTAAAGATTTGGTCCATTCATATTACCTTTCAGGAGAATTTATCATAATTCTAAAACTTCTATTCAACGACATTTGACTAGTTTGCTTTGCATCTATGCATTGTGTGTCTATAAGTAAGTTACCGCTAAAGTTGTGAGTCAGGAGGGCCCTGTGCTTAAATGGCCCAGTGCTGGAATTATCTATTATTGGCTTTTCAAGTACACACAACAACACACTGCAGATTTCACAGAAAACAGCATTTGGCCCTATACCTTGTAAGGCAGGCCCTATGTAGAGCACTAACACTCTTACAACATTATATGCTTGAACTGTATACTGAATTACCTCCCCATCAAAGACGTTCCACAATGTTAATTCTAACGAGATGCTACTATAATCAAATGTTATAGCTGTCGGTAATACTACCATTGCAAACCAGATTAATGACAGGAAAATGTTCATCTGGATAACCCATCTTGTGAACACAAACAATGATCCAACACCTGAGCCAAAATTACCTGTAATAAAAATGTAATGCAGGACAACTCTTCTAACAGAAGCAAACAGTGATCCAATCTTAACTACAATCAGATATCTCACTTGCCTCCTTACTGATAAGTCGTGGTGAGGTAGGTCTTAGGAAAGCTCATTACGGGTCACATGTGAGTGACCTTATGTCATGAATATAATTTATAATGATATGATAAATACAGGTCTGACCTCTTTTGGCCAATCAGATAGCTTGTAGCATGGAAAGCAGCTTAGTAACATTTTGATATTCTTGCAATCACCATTTTCATTGGACAGTACATAGGGTCACTTGCATGTGACCTGTAATGGGGTTTATTCTGAGTTCCCATGCCATGACATATCAGTAAAGAGGAGCAAGTGAGAGATCTGATTTTAATCAGATTGACAATGGTCCAATACCCGAATTAAAATCAACAGTAATAACAATGTCAACATGTATTGTAAAATTGATTGATTGATAGTTTGGTGCTTAACATTTGGCTGCAAATATTTCATGCCATCTTAGGAGCATCCTTACAATATCTCACTTCAAATATTCCTGTTGGTTTCTGGTATGAAGATGTTTGAAATTCAGCCAATCAGAATACTGGCATTGGCAGACATGTTAAATTTCACATCAGCACAAAAAAAAAGGAAATATTATAAACTACCATGTTATGAACAGTCCTGTCAATTTTGCTTCCAAAAAGCCCATTCGGATTTGGAGAAGATTTTTAAATAAATGTGTCTGCCAAAATCAGTCTATTTGCACATTCAGCAAAAATTGCCAAAACTTTTCACAGATAAACTCAGAATGTATATTATAGAACTGTTTCTATTTCAGCACTTCTATCTTAAAACAAAGTAGTTCTGGCTATTTAGAAAAAAATTATATTATTAGTAACAATAGTCTGCCAAATATCAAAGGATATCCCTACTAAGTATTCATTAAACTCATATGTGATAAATATTGCCAAGTTACAAAGCCAAAACCATGTCATATACATATTGTATAAAAATTTGAAGGGGAAATAATTTGCTTTCAGCAGTCTTAAAGACCAACCATTTAAGTTTTAGAGGGTATGTTTTTTCCCTGAGCCAGACAAATTTCTCCACACGAAACACAAGTCTGATTTTTTTAAATATGAAAATTCAGTAAATATTTCCAAATTTTACCAAAAGTTCCCTGACAATGGAAACAGCACAGTCAGATTATTTATTTTTTGCATCCTTCAGGTGAACTTATCTTTTTCTATAATATTTGGTGACATATATAAAATAAAAGTTAAATGGTAGATCCCTTACATTGATATAAAGAAAGGCAGGTAGAGAATTAGGTCACCCACAATATTTTATTTTTGGACCTATATAAACTTACATTCAATATAATTGATGTAGGATTTGAAGAAAGGGTTCTCGGTATGTTTGTTTGCCCACCTTCTGTACCAACTCTATAGAATATAAAAATAAATAACATTAATATCTAATGAATTCAGGTTTGGTTATGGTGTTTAACACCACTTTTCACAATATTCCAGTTATTTATCGTGGCCGTCATTTTTTTTTAAATGGAGGAAATCATAGTACAGGGAGAAAACCACAGACTTGCCGCAAGTCACTGACAAACTTTATCACATTAAGTTGTATTAAGTACACCTCATCATGAGGGCTGTTCCAGAAAAAAGTACCGTATTTAGGGTTGTACAATGCGCAGGATTTTGCCCAGATTCTTTATTTGGTAGGAGGTGTGCACATTATAGACAGGAACAATGTGTTTCACTATTTCCCATGTTTTTTTGTTTACTATTGTCAACATGCCAAGTTGAATATTTCTTAAATTGTTTGGACACTATTCCACAAAATAATTAATTGCATCTACTATGTTTTAATTATTGAAGATTTAAAACTGTCTAGTGCAGTTTTGTTTTGTACTTATTTGTAATATTTACCTTTGATAGATACGAAAATAAACTAAATATATACGACCGATATTTAATTCTTACATTTCCGACGACAATTTTTTTCAAAAGTCCATTTGCATTATAGACACGAACTAGTTTTTTTCTGGAGATTTTCAAGGCCAAGAGAGGGTGCGCATTATGCAACCCTAAATACGGTATGTCCCTCTCCCGGACGGCAACTGATATTTTTTTCTATGGGTCGCCGTGCAAATGAAAATTTAAATTCTATTGGTGGTCGTTTTGAGCGAAATTTAAATTTATTGGTGGTCGGTGATTTTGAATAAAAATAATTGTATGGGTTGTGGGTAATATAAAATTATTCTATGGGTGGTGGGTAACAGCCGTGATTTACTAACGCAAGATTAGTTATTCTGTAATGTAAACGTGCAGCGAGTACAGCTTTTTCGTGTATTTTTGCGGTATTTACAAACTTGTGCATTTTCCGGTTAGAGTTACCTTCCATATTATCGATTTGGTAACCAGACAGTTCGGCCCACGGACAACTTGGCCCAGGACTACTCGGACCGTACATTAGGACTACTTGGACCGTTACAGGGCAATCCGGATTGTAATAAATTTTGATCAGGTTGTGAAAAATAGCTGAAAGCAGAGGCATTTAAATCTTATTTTCACTATATCCTACTATACGGGTCGAGTAGTCCTAGAGGTCCGAGATTTTCTGGACCGAATGTCCACGGACCGAGTTGTCCCTTTATATTACGGAATGTCGTACGAAATGGTCGTAAAGGTATTAAATACATTTAATACGATTAATTGCTATTTGATTTATAACTTGTATTACAAAATATTTTAGTCTATTCATAATTGTGAAAAAAAAATAAAGATATCGAAATAATTCGAAGTTTCGTTTTGTGTAAATTTTCGAAAACCACGTGTTGGGGAAACTGGAGAAAAAATGGGTGGTGGTATTTTAGGAAAATTCTATGGGTGGCTGGTCTATATATATTTTTTTCTAATTCTATGGATCATTGAATTTTACTTAAATCTAATTCTGTTGGTCATGCCTAAAAAGTCAAATTTATTTCTATGGGTGGTGGGGGTGAAAAAAAAGTGCCGTCCTGGGGGGGGGGGGGGGGGGACATACTTTTTTCTGGAACAGCCCTGAGAGGGATTTGAACTCACAACTTTAGTGGTGATAGGCACTGATTACATAGGTAGTTGTAAATCCAATACCAGATGATCATGACCACGATTGCCCCTTCTAATGAATTCATGTTATAACATGTTGGCACTGAATCAAAAAGAACAAGTAATGGTATACAATATAATGAGCCATAACCCCTCTGTCAGACCTCAAACTTTTAACACAGAAATGACAACTGAGCTCGATGGAAGTCTACTGTTCTTGTCTTAGACAGAAAATTACTTTCAACTGAGTCAATTAAAACAGCCACTGATTGTAAAGATTTAATTATCACAAATAAATATAACAAAATATGATTATAATCTAACGATTATGGAGTCTCCCAAACTGGCCACTGACAACAGGTTTAAAAAACAAATCAAAAGCTACCTTTGAAATCGAACAATGTTGAACTTTTGCGGTATTGTGGTGGCCATTTGAAAATGGAGACCGTTAGAAATTTTTCAATGTCGGGAATCAATTCAGAACACTGAAATCGGACAATGTTGAATATGTGCGGTATTGTGGTGGCCATTTTATAAAAGGTGACCGGTAGAAATTTTTCGATGTCAGAATCAATTTGGGACATCATAATCTACCCACATATGAAATGGCGTTGAAATCGGACAATGTTGAATTTGTTCGATATTGTGGCGGCCATTTTGAAAATGGCGACCGGTAGAAATTTTTCAATGTCGGGAATCAATTCGGGACATCATTATCTACCCACATATCAAATTCTGATGATATCAGACAATGTTGAATTTTTGCAGTATTGTGGTGACCATTTTGAAAATGGCGACCGGTAGAAATTTTTCAATGCCGGGAATCAATATCTACCCACATATAAAATTTGATGATATCGGACAATGTTGAATTTTTACCACCCATTGTTTATGCCGTGCTTTGGCAGCCATTTTTAAAATGGCAGACATCTCAAATTTTGAAAACGCAGAATTGCTCCTCTAATGGTGAGCTATCACCATGTCAAATTTTATGTCTCTATCATTATCTATTTAGAAGTTATCAACATTAATGTACGAAATTTCAACTTTCCCATAGGATTCTATAGTAACCCCCACCCCCTTTGAACCCCTCAAAATATGACTTTGACCCCCTTTACCACAAAGTTGAAAACTTTAGGATCATCTAGAAACATATATCTATAACTCCACCAAGTTTCATGAAATTCTGTCCAGTAGTTCCTGAGATCTGACGTGGACAAGTTCATGGTCCTCGGAAAGAAAGAAAGAAAGAAAGAGAAGAATAATAATAATAATAATAAGATATGATTATAATCTAACGATTATGAAGTCTCCCAAACCGGCCACAGACAACCGGTTTAAAAAATAAATTAAAAGCTACCTTTGAAATCGAACAATGTTGAATTTGTGCGGTATTGTGGTGGCCATTTTGAAAATGGCGACCGGTAGAAATTTTTCGATGTCAGGAATCATTTCGGGACATCATAATCTACCCACATATGAAATGTCGTTGAAATCGGACAATGTTGAATATGTGCGGTATTGTGGTGGCCATTTTGAAAATGGCGAATGGTAGAAATTTTTCAATGTTGGGAATCAATTCGGGACATCATTATCTACCCACATATCAAATTTTGATGATATCGGGCAATGTTGAATTTTTACCACCCATTTTTTATACTGTGTTTTGGCAGCCATTTTGAAAATGGCAGACATCTCGAAAAATTTTGAAAACACAGAATTGCTCCTCTAATGGTGACCTATCACTATGTCAAATTTTATGTCTCTATCATTATTCATTTAGAAGTTATCAACATTAATGTACGAAATTTCAACTTTCCCATAGGATTCTATAGTAACCCCCACCCCCTTTGAACCCCTCAAAATATGACTTTGACCCCCTTTACCACAAAGCTGAAAACTTTAGGACCAACTAGAAACATATATCTATAACTCCACAAAGTTTCATGAAATTCTGTCCAGTAGTTCCGGAGATCTGCCGTGGACAAGTTTATAGACTTTGGAAAGAAAGGAGAAAGAGAAAGAGGAGAATAATAATAAGAAGAAACGGAGCAAAAACAATAAGTCTCCCAAACTTTGTTTGGGAGACTTAATAATTATTATGATAATAATAATAATAATAATAATAATAATAAGAAACGGAGCAAATACAATAAGTCTCCAAACATTGTTTGGGAGACTTAATAATAATTATTATAATAATAATAATAATAATAATAAGAAACAGAGCAAAAACAATAAGTTTCCAAACGTTGTTTGGGAGACTTAATAATTTCATGTTATATGCTTAATGGAATAAAAAAAAAATGTGTTGAATCTTGAAGTAAGTATACAATTTCATGAGCTAGAAAAGTGGACCGTTTTGATGCAATTCAATATTTACAAAAGTGGTCCAAATTCTGAGATTTAAGATTAGACAAAGTATAAAACTGTCATAATATATCACTTACTGTAAAATCATGCTTTATTAACTGTAAACGATTCTTCTCAGCTCTGATGTTTTTTTCGTTTTCAATAAGGATATTTCTATGAAAAGAGCAAGTAAAAGTATTATTACATTGTACCGTACATGAATTTGAAAAATAATCATAATAAGTGAGATGATACAAATATGAAATTGGCAAAGATTTAATATTCCCTACTACAAAATATCAAATATCAAACTGCAGGTTTTCTCACAAATTACAATTATTATGAACAGAATAGTATATGGTAAGACATTTCTGTTAATATTCTAGAAGGTACAATAGCTACAGACATTCATGAAAACAAATTTTATTTATGTAAGCCAGCCATATGCTGTTGAACATTATAATCCTTGCTTTCTTAGATAAATTGTAGTTTGAACAAATGTAATTTCCTAATTCTAAAATGATGCAATCGCTCTGGATAAAAAATTTAAGAATATAATGTTATGGATTCCATGAAATATTTCTTAATTAAACTTACATCGTTTTTCTTGTTAGTAATACTTCTGAATTTTTTTTAACAAGATCACCATCACTGTAGAAATCATGACTCTTCTTCTTCCTCAACAGTGCTCCCGAGATAAAAGCCTGTGTTAGTGATTGAGATATAGAATCTCTTCCGATTCGTGGAACGATAATAGATTCCTGAAAATGTAATAGAGTACCATTCCTTCATACATTTGTTTATTTGAGTAGAGCTAGTTGTTATCTCTTATATAAAACTATATTTGTGTGTATAAATATATATATATATACGTCTGAAAATTAAACCAAACAGTGTTAGAATTAGATTTTAGAGCTGTCAAATTTTTGTTCTTCCCTCGACAGGATTTGAACCCACACCACTGATACATTGCAGCACCATTCGCTTAGCCCTACGTCCAGCTCGACCACATCCACTATGTAAGACTCAGATCGACATCCAGCCTCTAATCGACGTCCAATCCTCAAATCCATGTCCGATTTCTACGTCACAGACATCTGTACCGCAAATCTATGTTCTTTTTCAAATTCTCAAATCGGCGTCCAATTTTCAAATCTATGTCCTTTTTCAAATACTCAAATCTATGGCCGTTTCTCACTTTCCCAAATCGACGTCACTGACGTATGCCCTTATTCTAACCAATAAATCGGCCATAGATCTGAGAATTTGGAAAGAACGCCCATTTGAAAATACCCTTAAATCGGACCGTGATTTGTGATGACATCAGTGGATTCCGATTTGAGTACGGACGCCGATCTGAGTCTATCATATAAATATGATATATATATATTATCCTATACAATATATAAAAAATTGCTGAGTTAGATTGCTGTCAAATTATAATATTAAGTATATATGTACCATCTACACATGCTTATACACATGTCTTACGTCCAACCCTAGATTTGCCTTACGAGAAAAGGTAACACTACGATTATTAAAGCTCCCTTTTTAGGGAGTGGTTGTGGTTGAGTGGTCTAGGGTGCTGGACGTAAGCCTAAGCGAATGGTGCTGCAGTGTATCACTGGTGTGGGTTCAAATCTCGTCGAGGGAAGAACAAAATTTGACAGCTCTAAAATCTAATTCTAACACTGTTTGGTTTAATTTTCAGACGTATATAATATTTAGTATTAACCTAGTATCCTTTAAAGTAACTTTGAGATCCAGTGGGACAGATATATTGTATGGTTGTCACTTGCTTCTAGACGTTTGTATAATATACTTTATTTCCTGTGACCGTATAATGAATTCTTCATTATCCTATACAATATATTAAAAATTGCTGAGTTAGATTGCTGTCAAATTATAATATTAAGTATATATGTACCATCTACACACACTTATACACATGTCTTACGTCCAACCCTAGATTTGCCTTACGAGAAAAGGTAACACTACGATTATTGAAGCTCCTTTTTAAGGGAGTGGATGTGGTCGAGGGCGCTGGACGTAAGGCTAAGCGAATGGTGCTGCAGTGCATCAATGGTGTGGGTTCAAATCCTGTCGAGGGAAGAACAAAAATTTGACAGCTCTAAAATCTAATTCTAACACAATTTTCAGACGTATATATCTAGATATATACCCACACGTCTGAAAATTAAACCAAACAGTGTTAGAATTCGATTTTTGTTCTTCCTTCGACGGGATTTGAACTCACACCATTGATACATTGCAGCACAAATCGCTTAGCCCTGTGTCCAGTGCCCTAGACCACTCAACCACATCCGATATATATATATATATATATATAATTACCCTATGTCTTGTGTTCAAATCGAGTAAACCCTTATTTTTTTATTTGCATCATAAATTTGCTCTTAACTTTAAAATAAAACTAGGAAGAACTGTTTTAGATACCTAAAACTTATGTCTCCCCTTAATGCGGCCATCTGTACAACAACCTATCTCGAAAGACAAAAATGTTATGGCCTGGGCAAGAAAATACTATTTAAAAAACAATTATTTGACCTTGAGGTAAAAGGTCAAGTCCCACAAAGGTTATTACAGTACGCGACACACCGCGTTATGGTCATGCATCCACATACCAAATATCATTCACCTATCTCGAAAGACAAAAATGTTATGGCCCAGACAAGAAAATACTATTTTAAAAAACAATTATTTGACATTGAGGTCAAAGGTCATTACGGTATGCGACACACTGCCTTATGGTCATGTACCCATATACCAAATAAATACTATTCAAAAAACAATTATTTGACCTTGAGGACAAAGGTCAAGGTCTCATGAAGGTCATTATGGTATGCGACACACCGCCTTATAGTCATGCACCCACATACCAAATAAATACTATTTAAAAAACAATTATTTGACCTTGAGGTCAAAGGTCAAGGCCTCATGAAAGTCATTACGGTACGTGACACACCGCCTTATGGTCATGCACCCACATACCAAATATCATTGACCTATCTTGAAAGACAAAAATGTTATGGCCCGGACAAGAAAATACTATTTAAAAAACAATTATTTGACCTTGAGGTCAAAAGTCAAGGTCCCACGAAGGTCATTACGGTATGCGACACACCGCCTTATGGTCATGCACCCACATACCAAATATAATTGACCTATCTGGAAAGACAAAAAAGTTATGGTCCGGACAAGCTTCGCTGAGAAGAAGCGGAAGAAGAAGAAGAAGCGGAAGAGGAAGAAGAAAAAATATGTCTCCCTTCGTTCAAAGGGGAGACATAATCATTGAGTTTTAATACTAAACAAGAATTTTCGTACTTATTGCCTTTCGACATACAATTGGGCATGCATAATCTGGAATTTCAAAAATGTTTTAGACACAAGATTTCAATGAAACAATGCTTAATTAATCGAGGACCCCTTTGGATTGATGCTATTATGTTAAGATTTTGCATGGTTTTCTGTGAGAGCTGTTGATTGTTATCTTTTAGATTACGAGATCTCGTTATTTTATCTGTTCTTCATAAAAATGTGGTATTATGCAGAATTAGAAAAAAAATTAAGCTATTTTGGACTATTTTTTGGGGGTTCAAATTATGAAAAGAAAGTTTAAACAGTGATGGTCAACAATTCCAGCCAAATTAACTAAACGAAATTCCTTCTTATCTCAAACCACTGATCACAAAAAAAAGACCACAACATATTGCATTGTAAATCCATGTCCTGGTTTGAGACAGGCATAAAAATGTGGCAGGGTTAAACCAGTTAATGGTATTCAACCCCCACCCCCTTCTGATAACTGGATCTCAAAAACACAATACAGACCTATAAATAACAAAACAAAACAAAACAAAATCCTGCAAAGATTCGCTTACACTCAAAAAGATCACACACTATTTTCTAGATTTACGTCATGATCAATATTTTTGGGAATTTTCTGGATCTATCATATCATGATAAATAAAATTTTAGCAGTTCACTAATGAGAGTAATATTTCCCAATTGTTCTATCTTCAGATATGTATAGTCTGTGGGTACAAACAAGAATGGCAATTACATGGACACAGTATTTTAGTTAAAATTATCATGTCCTTTATTCTAACAGAGATAGACAGATATGCAGTGCCGTCATAACGCATGGGCACACTGGGCAGTTGCCCGGGGGCCCCATGAACATTGGGGTCCCATGCTAATCTATGAATGTTGTGTACATCAAGTTTTTTAATGTTTAAACACTGATTTTGTTGGAAGTACTAACACATTAAAATAAATGTATGCTTAATTCTATCGACCATTTGTATTCTAATTCCTGTGAGTGGTTATATAGGTAGGGCCCCAATGAACTGCTTTGCCCGGGAGTCTATAATGCATTTAAGACAGCCCTGCATATATGCCCACGTAAAATATACCACCTCTGAGTCCTCAACGCTGATCTCTGTTTTAAATGAATCAGAGTCGCTTCTTGAACAAACTGCATGAACTTTGTGATTACCAAATCTATGCATCTTTGTAAATCAGTACTCGTACATCAACTTATCATATCTAAAATAAAGTAAAATGCCATAGATAAAAACATATACGAAATTTCAAATAAAGTAAATTAAATACTGTAAACTATAACCAATAATGGCAATATCTACATAAGGAATCAACTGTGCTGTCTTACTTTTTACTTTATGTAAATGGTATGTAACATATTCGTGGCCCGACCGATTTGAATAGTAATGGTTGTTTCTCTGATGGAAGTTGGAAATTATTAGCAGCATCATTAAAACAAGCTGGTGCCATTGTATATTTGTCTGATATCCAAAATATCTAAATATCATGCAGTGGAGAAATCATTATTCAGGTAGTCCTGCATTAATACAAAAGTGAAAACCATTCATGAATAAATAAACCTATTTGTTTGTATTCTGCATTGGAAACCTTCTCATTTTTCCTATCATTGACACCACATGTATTGATGAGAAAATGTTTGCTGTTCTGTCACTACTTGTTCTAGTAAATGAAATCATGTGATGGTCATAATGGTAAATATCTCAACAATCCTAATCATTGTCTAGTTTGTAAAATTAGGCAATGTAGTTCTCAATCAAAGTATACATTTTGACCCAGAGCAGCCCATTCAGGGTTTCAATAAAAAGTTGATATTTTATTCCAAATGGATTGTTTACTTATTTCTAAATTTAGCAGAACAAAGAACTAATGCAATTGCAAGAAAATACCCATAAATTATAATTACATTCGTGAAAATAGGTGACACAAGTTTATCATATAGATAGGTGTGAATTATGGGGATTTATCCGTGAAATAAATTCCGGTATCTCACATGTAAGATATCAGTTTTTTCCCACCGGAACTACTTTTACACAACTATAAGTGTGGTGGTTACGTCCAGTTGTTGTGTTACGGTGAATGCACATACAATTGTAAACTGAAAAAAATTCTGCGAAATGTTATTGACGACTTTGGCACATAACCAACATGACGTCATATGAAGACTTCCAGTTTGAAACGTAAAGATTAGACATTATTTGGCTTCGTGTACGCTTCAATTTTGATCAAATTTAACTAAAATAAGTTTTCAAGGTAAGCATTTAATTATTTTTGTGTATTGTTGTAAATATGACATGTAGGATTTCACATTCTAAAGATGGCAGATCCTCCCAGTTGAACCCCGTAGTATCATTGCTCGTAGATTCATATGCGTGGAATGAAATATACAAATAAAAAAAATAATATACAAGAAATTTTGAAAGTCTATATAATAAACAGTAGAACTAAATCATACATTTTGAATATCAAAATAATACCACTCGTGACCGAATATGCATCAATGATTAAATTAGTGGAACAAGTTCCGCCCACTCGTTTAATCTTTATGCGTACTTCGTTCACTCGTGGTCTTATTTTGATATTCAAAATCTACGATTAGTTATATACTATATATCTATTAATTATAGGGAGGTCAGACTTTTTTCAATTTTATTTACACAATGGCAAATTCTGTAATTCTGTCTTACATTTGAAGACAACTGCAGTGACAATGCACTAGAACACTATTATTTAAAGTGAATTATTTAAAAGGTGACATGTTGAAATAAATAAATAATGCACATGTTTGGAGAAAATTCTTCATGTCACAATTTTTTTATATTTAAACTGGACAGAAGCGACCAAAATTGAATGGAAACTTTGGAAATGGCACCGCTATTTTGAAACTATTTATTCCCTGAAACACATGGTGCTGACCAGTTAGACTGAAAGTAAAACTCTTCTGTAGTGGATAGTAGGCTAGGTTTTAATAATCTCATACAGTTTGATGAGAAAATTAAAATTTTTTATTGATACGTTCAATTTTATGGGTAAAATTTATCCAATTTTGGTGCCGTTTTCAATTTTCCCATTGAAATGCATGGTAAAAAATAATTTCAAAAATGTGTTTGGAAACACATGTTGCTGATGAAACAAAGACTACAACTATGCAATTTCTTTTAGAACAATTTCTAAACTACATTTATCAAGTACAGTTTCATTAGATTTCATTATTGTTTTCAAATGATATTCTATTTCTTGGTAAAGACAGATAAAATTCAAAATGGCCACCATTATAAAATATAAGTGGTCATTTTCGGAACTTCAAATTGTCATAACTTTTGAACCGCTTAACAGATTTTAAAAAACTAAACACCACTGTAAATAACTTCAGGAGATCCGATCATTGGTGTGTACTTTAAGATATGTTAACACATTTTCAAAAATATCTGACCCTCCTATTAATTATATCTTATTCTTACATAGCCATTACCAATACTATTAATACTAGGGTCATAGTTATAGCACAAGATATTAAATATTTGTACATTGTAAATGTAAGTGAAACAGTTACAAGGATAAACATTGCAGAGCTTTAGATTACAAAATACCACAAATATACAACTCACATTTTCTTTTTTCAGACACAATCACATAACTTCAAGTCTTCATATACTTTTCATGATTTTTATGAATACAGAATAAATAGCCTACTGTACTGTGTTTATTAGATAATTGATAGAGAAAACAATGAATATATTGTAATGATTATGGAATAGATACTAGATAGTACTACCAAAACTGCCTCAACACCCATTTGCATGTCTATATAAAACTATATTTCCAAAGCTGAAAATGATTACTGGTCGGAGGACTAATTATCGCCAACTTGCACGTTACTCGCGTGCGCACACAAATTTTCTGGCCATTTTTAGCTGACGACAATAATAAATGGTGACAAAGCAGACAGCAAAATCCTACATTTGTATCTTGGCTAATTCAAAAGAAATTAGGTAAAACCCCATTAGAAATCATACCTCTTTATATAAACCTCGTGGGGGGTCACATAAATGGAGCGGAGATGCCAGTCTCTATTATTAACAGAAAAATATAGCAGATTGGTGTTCTAATGATCGCAAAATACTGGTGACACCTTCATTTTTGTGGTAAGGCCATTTCTTTTTTAAACTTCTCTGCTGATTTATATACATTTTCCTACATCTAACAAGATGGAGATAATTGGTACTCTCCCCTCCCAATTCAGTCACAAATATCAACAACTTTATAAAGGCTCCCTGATACGAGCATGTGCATAAAAATTATTTATATTTCGGTCCAAGGAAAGTTGATTGGTAATATTCAAAATTATGAGGCACTTGAAGGGGTGACTACATAGAAATAATCTGAGAAAAACAAGAAAAAAATGGCGCTTGACCAGTATAGTTCATAATCCTATTCAGAATAAATGGCTTAACAACCTCCGTTATTTATCTGAACAAATTTATGTTGGAGTAATATGGAAAAGTGGCATGAACATGCCCTTTGTGGTCATTTCGACGAACTGAAAAGCTCTTTTCGAGGATTTTTACAGGTCTCAAAGTTTGAAATTTGGCCTAATTTCAAACAGTCTTGTAGTTTTTCTTGCCTACATATGTTTGTTCTGCCAGAAAACAAAAGAGTATGCAACAAAAGAACACAACCATTGATATATTAACCATGGAAAAGTGTTGAAAATGTCTCTGGCGGCCATCTTGGAATAAAAAAACTGGGCGAAGTCTGGAATAGGGATCATTCACCGCTTCTCCCGTTTGGTGATGCTACTGTTCCATAAGTGGTTACATGTGCGTTTGAATCACAAAGACGCTTGTATCTTAACGTTAACCTAATGATGGCACTGAATTATAAAACTTGGATGGTGCAAACATTGAAGCTTAACTAGTACAGCGCGGGTGATATTACTTGTTAGAAGTATAGATTTAGTTGACGAGTATATGTAAAATAAAAGTATTATCTGTAAGTCACAAGAAAAGAGTTTTATTATGACCATATTAAGAAATACAACAGACGTTTACAAGCCATATCGGCATGTACATTGGTGTAGCCTATGCATGTTCATAAAAGGTGTACATTGTACATGATGTTTTGTTACTCGCACTGCAATACTGATGAACTTCATTCCAACATTTTAAAGTACCTGAATTTCGGGAAATACTACCTCCAAGTGAACAAAATAGAATAATAAAGTCCCTGTCTCCACATACAAAATTTTGAATGAATATATCTTGGTGTATCTATATTTAGGCAATCTTCAAATATAAATCACACTCTTTAAAATTAATTGGTACAAAATTATACGGATATTATATTCCTTCTTCGTGTAGTGTTATTAACTGTTAAAGATTCGACAACAAGCGGGTTAATCATAGCTTTTATTTAAGAAAGATTTTGAGCAGATGTATTATGAATGGCAAAATAAACAGTTAAATAAAGAAAATTCGTTGTTTCTTACTATTTTTAATTATTTTCGACAGATTTTGGTAGCATTCAAATATTTTGTACAATCAGACTGGCTGATCATCGTACAAAACCTGGAACTGCCATACAATGCAAAACTAAAGACTCAAGTTGTCACCGACAGAGTTCCGTCGGGTTTTAAGTGGGATTCATACTGCTCAATCTTCAGTTTTCTGTAGTTTTTTGTAGACCACTGTTTATCATTTTGTCCTTTTTCGCTTGGCCATTGCATTGCCTGCCCTTCTTCGATATATGACAGACAGACTTCCGATAACCCTTTTGGCATCTACAAACTTTTCTTATCTGTTGACCTATACATGCACCACCATACTATCATTTCATTGTAATATATATGTAAAAATATATTGAAGATTACAATTATTTGGCATAATGAACTTTTTAATGGTAAAGGACTAAAGGCAAAGCACATGATTTTTGTAGGTTTATTCCATTCTAATGCAGGTAAAAACGTTATTTATAACTTTAATTAGCTGCCTGTTATTGAAATGAACAGTCAAACGATTTGAATTACGATTTCAGTAATGCAACGAAAAAATCGGGAATTTGCATTAAACCCAGCCGCGTTCTATACAATAAAAACAAATAAACATAAAAGAATGTCAACGCACACGATTGGAAACGTAGGAATACTGGGTTTGGTGTTTAACACCACTATCAACAAATTTCAGTGGGGGTCAGTTTTATGGGTGGAGGAAAACGGAGTGCACAGAGAAAATCACGGACCTGCCACAAGTCACTGGCAAACTTTATAACATAATGTTGTATCGCCTGGGCGAGATTCGAACTCATAACGTTAGTCGTGATACACAATGTAGGTACTGATTGCATCTATAGGTAGTTGTAAATCCAACTACCAAACGATCACGACCACGAAGGCCCCTTGCGGACTACTGAGTTAAATATTGTAGAACTAGATACATCTGGAAACTATCGTGATAGAACATCACATAATAATAAAAAAAAAATATTTGGTATACTGATACCCTAATGAAGAATTTGCTAAATTTTGAAAATGAATTGATTGAATATAGAAAATCGTGAATTTGATGGTAAAAAGTGGAAAGGGATGGGATGAGAATCTAAAAAGAATTTTTATTTTGTGTGGCTTAAACTACAAATTGAAACAAAAATGAGAAAAGGAAAATATGCTTCAAAAATAAAAAAAAACTGTGATCATCTAGGTAGGGAAGGTTAATTAAGTTTTTCCTTTCATTAAACTGGATTAATCGTACAGATGAAGAATATTTTTTGCTGAAATTTTTTGAAAATAATCATAAATGTGTTCCCTTTGGATTGTTTATTACAAAGATAAATTTATTATTGCTATCAATTTTTTTTTTTATCATTAGCCGTTTTTAGATTTATTTTGAATAAGCTCCCCTTTAAATGATATAAAATACCAACTATGTTACTTGAAAAGGTGTCTATACACACAGAAATTCTAGTTGTTCATTGTTACAAGTTTTTTTTATTATTACTTGTTCTTTTTCTGTGTTTGTTGAAAATTGTATATTACTGCCTAAAGGTAAAAATGAATTTGTTGTGTTCCTGTATATTGTACATGTATGGTTTTGATTTTTTACCCATTCAGTTTACCGATATTTTTTATTATTGGTCATAAAGGGACAATTTTTTCCCAGAACAAAAATTCTGTTTCAGAGTGCATTTTTTTTTCAGTTACAAAAATGTAGTATCGAAATCTTTTTATAAGAGTAAAATACACCCTTTTCCCCTAATGCTAATGCAAAGAAATGAAATGTGATACACGTATACACTGTTAGGAATTTAATTAATAACCTAATATCCCTGTCGTTCTGTAGTCAACTGTTCCAGCGCAATGGTTGTAAGTATAAGATACAGTACTATTAAAAAAAAGAAGCGGTCCGTATTGATGATATCCCGCAATACAGGTAGCTTCTTTTGTTTCAATAGTAGTTTATCTAACTTGTACAATAATGTTATAATTTATACAATAAAAAAAAGTCGTGACAACAGTTTTGTTTGTGAACGAATTTACAGAATTTTCCTATTCATGTTATAAGGAGAGATATTGACGTGTTCTTGTACCCAACGTTAACAATTCAAGTGTCATCGTGATTAAAACGTTCCGCTAACCACTTATGGAACAACAGCGACGTCTGTCGAAAGAAATTTGGTGAATGATCCCCATTTGAAACAGCCATAACTTTGCAACTACTAGTACTGGTCCGATTTTTACAAATGCGGGCTTAAGATTCTGTCCTTGTGAGCTCTAATTGATAAACAAGAAATAGATAACTTTGAACATTGATGGAAATTGTCCTGGCATCTCTAGTACTGACCAAGTACAAAATGATATTTCAAAACTTTTCATATTTTCCCTCTAAACTTGTCAGCTTCAAAATTAGATATAGAATATTTAGGGAACCAGTCAATTCAAAATAGGAAAGTTCAGCATGAGAAATTACAGTCATCGAATCAATCTAAGTTGCATATGTATCAGTATTTATCCTGCACTTGATACATTTTTAGATAATGTACGTATATCATCTATATAAATCTATTTATATATGTATGAACTATTAATATTAATATATTTTAGATCGAAGTATGTATAATGATTCAGTATGAGACGTTCCATGTGATGATCCAATTATAAAAAAAAAACTAGATTTTTCTTTTTTCAAATTTTAAGAATAATTATCACATAGGCGCATTTTATAAAAACAATACCTGTATGTAATCAGAAGAAGGATTGTTTTATTTATATTAAAATAAATTGTGTAAATATCTTTACACCGTTATTCGCGTTTCTAAAGAATGTTTCAAAATGGCCGACAAATGTGTAGTTTGAAAAGTAATTTGGGAAAATTAAACAGACAGTATGGAAAAGGGACATGTAGAAGGGGTGACATCGTCTATTGTTCGAGAATATCTTAGTAGAAAGGTCATTGAACATATAATAGGAATCATAGGCCCCACTTTTCAAGAATAGAGCTTGACAATAACATTTTGAATGATTTTCATTTAATTTTAAATTGTAACCGGTGTTTATTAGTATTAGAGACCAACTATATTACTCTGTGTCACATCCATACACAATGGTGAAAATTAAAACCAAATCAATTTTTATTCCTTTTTTGCTGAAAGTCTTCATAATTTTTTTTTTAAGATTAAGAACATGATATAACTGAAATATTGTTGAAAGTGGCGTTAAACACCATAACCCCCTATTAAGAACACTGTCACTGAATTGGTGCGACATGAGAAGTAAGCGATAGACATAGGCCATGATATGATTGGGTAATAAGAATTTCGTTTATGCCGAAATACAATGCACAAATGTATATGTAATGCACAGACACTGAAAGGAACATGTAAATATTCAATCGGAAATAAGATCTTATTTAATTATTTAAACTATTATTAATGTGAATACTAATTGCGTTGATCAATAATTTTTATTTTGTTCAACCACAATGAATGTGTCCTTTCTTTGTCACTGATAATGCTGGCACTGCCTCGAAAGAACATGATTTTGGAGGAGGGGGCAAACATTATATTTGTGCATGTTATTTATATTAATGGTCAATGGTTTCTGTCACATGAAGAAATTGGATTAAAAAAAAATTGGAGAATAAAATCCTGACTTACAAAAATGTACCTACCCAGTGTTTTCACTACACATTTTGATAGTGGGAGATTTTAGAATTATAGACGGAGAGAAAATTCGACCAAGAGTCAGAAGGCCCCCAGTGGGTTCAGGGTGAAGCACACCAGCCGATTTTGGATTTGGTGAATTTTGACTTGGTTTTGAGGGGGTTTCCTAGCTTTAAAATGGTTTCTTTTTGCTTAAATTTACACTGATTAACTTTGAGAAAAAGAAAAATGTAATAAACCTTTTTTCAGATAGGATTATCAGGATTTTCTTGACCATTGAACAATTTTTCATTAGACTAGTACTAGTAGTAGGTATGACACATTATTTTTTCAAAGCCACAAAGCTTAACTAAAAGTTAGCCCATCAGAAAGAGCTTGGAAAAAGAAAGAAATTGGTGCTTGAATCATGTCAATATCTTGAGCGGTTCCAAAGTTATGACCAAAACAAGGCTTCAAATTCTGATGACTTGTTGGATCGATTAAACAAAATGGCCACCAAATTGTAAAATTTTGAAATTTTAATGTCTCATATTTCTGAAAATGATATACCTATTACCCTGAAAAGTACTGTACTTCATATTTGGCAGGATATCTGCTTGATAAGAATTTCTTAGGCCCTATCATTATCATTTCTAGAAAATATTCAAACTGCAAACTGGTATCTGAGGCCTTCGATCAATGTGTCCCGTGTTTGAAAAATGACAGTCGAACATTTTTTTCATAAAAAGTGCCATAACTTTTTTATTAATGAAGATTTCTTCATAATTTTTTGCATACAGGGGTTTTACGGTATGTCCTTTCTGTTAGAAGTATCAAAACTGATGTAGGTTGATGACTTATATGTGTTCTGTTGTCATAGCAACTATTTTTTGGGCATATTTCAGTAAAAACATCGCATTTTACATGCGTCTGTCCTAAGTCAGGAATACTATGGCCAGTAGTTCTTTTGTCTCCCGTTATACCTTTTAGTTTAATCACATAAATTGACATTGTGTGGTGTCCAATGATTTATACATTGTGATATACCACAGTGTTGAAGACCTCTGGGTGACATATTTTGATTGTTGTCTGGTGAAGGGATTTTGTCTCTCTGAGATTAATGTCATCTCTTATATTTATACATGCATATTCAATTAGGTGCAAGTTCAGCACAAGTTATGGTTGCCCTGACTTGGTTTATACAAATGCATGCATGTATGTAAATACCATTAATAGTCTGACGAACATTTTAAAACATGTTAAATGGTTTAATTTTTAATGAGTATTTCATAATCATCAAATTAGTTAATAGCAACAAGATAAAACCTTGTAACCTAAGTAACAATAAATTAATCCATATTATTATGCACAATTATATGACATTTTGTAACACTGACATATATTTTCTTATTTTGAAATATAATTCAACCATGAGTATCCAATAGATCCGATAGAGGGGCCCGGGTGGCTCAATAAGTTAGGTCGTTGGATCTAGCAACTTATACAAGCCTATCACCAATACGGCGTGGGTTTGCGTCCGGCTTTGTAAATTACAAAAATGGGCACACTCGACTCACAGCAGCAAGTGATACAGTTTACCAGTTGCTTGCCCATGGTCGGTGGTTCTCTCCGGCTTCCTCCACCACTAAAACTGGTCGCCATGATATAGCTGAAATATTGTTGAAAGTGGCGTTAAAACACACAAAAAAAATCACCAATAGATTTGTGTTTGTTAAATTGCCTTTGCTTTGTTTACTAATTTTGAAAACTTGTCTCATTGAAATTTGTCCCATGTCATTTATCTATTAAATGATATATAACTACTCATTTGGAACGATCAAATATATAATATATATGTAACAAATATGTGACGTTGGCCCATTTCTTTAGAATGATGACAGCTGGCATACAGTTATGCAAGACATCTTCTAGGGTGGCATATAAAGGACAGTCCATTTCTTGTAGGGTTGCAAAGATAACTGCATATTGTGCATTGGTGATAAACTGTACACCTGGAAAAGAATTTTAAAGCTTACTTTATCATGTTTATGACGAGAGCAAAATATTTTGATACAGTTCAAAGATTATTCAATTAAATTATAGAAAATATACAATTCTCATATTTCAAAACTTAAGATAATGATTTGCCTTTCTTCCTCAGAAGATCTGTATTATCTGCCGTCATATGGTTAAGTCCATTTGTTTGATAAAAAGATAGTGCACAGACAATGGCACTATGTAATAAAGTTTCATAATATTCTGTTGAGCGGTGACTCAATTAATATTTCTTATGTGAATCTGAGTGAAGAGACACAAAAAAATGTGTAAATTTAGCAACAGTAGTTTATATCTATGACTATGGTTTGTATACATATACAAGTAAGTAACCCTTTTTTGGAATTCACTGGGAAAAAAACTAAGTCCAATTCTAAAAAAAAAATTGAGCAGCACTTCTCCTATATAATCACTTTTCTATATTGCCCCCATCCCAAATGTCCCAGGCCAGAAGGGAGGGTTATTTTAGCAACAACAAAATAAATATAATAAAAGGGGAGAAAGAGTTGGGGGGCAGGTCCCATTTATAAAGACATGAGACCATCCAATCTTTCTTTGAACCATTTCTTACACAATTAAAATTTTAATCTTACCTGATTTTCATCTTTTTATTGATCAAATCATGTAAATATTCCTCGCTCCAACAATTGACGACGTTCCATGTTCAGTCTATATATATGACGTTAAACTTTCTGGCGTCTTTAGTAACGGGTGTACATCATAAAGGTCAATTTCGCATTGTGAGCCAGCATATTTAGTTTCGAATTTCCAATTGAACTTTGAAGAAAAATATCTCAGCTTTCGAATGGCATACTTTTCAAAGAAATATTCAGTCGGGAACCGTTTGAAAAATTCGAAACTTGAATAATAATCGATTTTAAACCCGTAAAAAATCGGAAAAACTCAACGAAAACTATATCACCTGAAAGTACGAAACCGCGGCTTTCAAATGAGCTGCATCCTTATTGCAAATGACGAGTGGCTCACATTGCGACGAAGCCGCGAAATCCACTGATTCCAGCGCGAAGACGTAAAATTTGAACCGGACGTCACGATAGATTTCAATGTACGTGTGAACGTTATTTTTTAAATACTGAGCAAAATCTGTTAAAACCATAAAAGGCTATGAAAGTAGGCACAAATACACAGGGGGGTACAGTGTTTCACCACATCTATTTTTTTCTATCTACTTTTTTCAAAATTCAAAGATACGGACATTTGAAAATGAGATTTTATTTTAATGTTCTTGAAATCCGATATCAAAATGGCGTCATGTGACATACCTACTAGTAGTACATTGAGAATGATTTCTCAAGATTAACAACCATCAGTCATTTTCCTTTGTTATTTCTTAGAAAGATGTCACATGGTTCTGCATTTTTTCAGGTCAAAGACAAATGTATAAGTTTGGTAGAAATAAACTTGATCATTCAGAAAAGAAATATGGACTTCTATGATTATGTACTATTGAAAATAAAGATTTGATAATATTGGTGTTTGCTTCATTTCCTTGACATACACACGTAGAATGAAGTTATATCAACATTCAGATTCTTTGCAGTTTTTGAATAACTAAAATAGCATCATTATAGAAATTTCTTATCTTAAAGCTTATATTATCATATTAAATGCACATTTAAGGAATATACTTGTTAATTTGCTAGCCTTTTCTATATTCTAAATGGAATTTCTCTCTTAAGATTTTGAAATAAAGTATGCATTTAACTTTTTTTAATAACAGAAACGAACTTTCAAAGGCAAGTAATAGTCAATGATCTGATTGTTAATGTAACCACAAACCAGTATCAATACAAAATGAAGAATGAAAGTACATGTAGTCAAAGACTCATACATTTCAATAAACTTTTATTTTGTTGAAAATATACAATCACAAATGAAACAAACCCCCATAAAATATTTTAAGGGGGAACTCATGTGCTTCAGAAGGGGATCAGTCAGTTCCTTATATTCTTGACATCTGCAGATAGTCTATAGTTTGACAGACTAGAGACCTCTTCATGTTAATGCATTTACATGTATATCCCATGTCATCAAACTGAAAGTCAAAATAATTTCCTGCAGGGGACTCTTGAAAATGACTGGACATCGACATCAGAACTTGAAAGGAATGTGGCATCTTACACCCCAACTAGCCCAGTCCCCGAAATGAACCTTTGAATTTACTGGTCTGAATCAAATTCCTGCTTTTATTTTTATATACTTCTAAATAAAAACTAACAATAATTACTGGTCTGAACAAAGTTTTACTGGTCTTGGGACGGAGGACTTGTGCTCATCGTATGTTCGTGAGGACCCCCCCCTTTTTTTTTTGGACAAAAGTCCCAAATTTATTTCTACTGCTAGGTCGTGATATCTAGGTCATTCGGACCAAAGCTAGTCGGCCTCCCATCTTCCGTTGGAATAATTAAACTTTTATTTATTATTCCTACTGTGAATCGTACTATTTTAACATAATAAATAATTAATTCTTCACTTCTTCAGCCTTCGTTCATAGCATATTTATCCTCTGAAGTAAACGAAACCGTTAGATAAAATCCGGAAGTAATTGAAATCTCATCAATGGGACGAGGATTTAGGGCTGAAAGAAAAAAAATGGCCATCGACTCGTTTCTTAGTCACAGCAGCACTTTTTCATACACGAAATTAAGGTCAAATCGTAGCCAAGTTCAAACACTAAGATTTGTATTCAGTCGCCGAATTATAAATCCCTTGTTCACTCCGAGAGTACGTGTCTGCAAATGACAAATTTACAGAATTAAAATAGAAAAGACAACACGATTTATTTTTGAACATTAAAACCCATGCTTGGAAAGTTCATAGCCGGGGATTTTATAGCAATAGCCGGTGAAATGCGCCGGGAACCGGCATCAAATGAAAACACTGCCTACCCTATTTTTATTTTCATTTTTTTGCATGAAACCCACATTTTGTAGGCCAAATTTCAAATCTGTAATTTCATAAGTTGTGGGTTTAGACTATGTAAAATTAATGTACATACATGTACAGGTATATGAATTCAAAGATGACAAAATATTTTAATACTAACTACATTTCATTGTGAGATATTAGGTACCGTTATATATTAGTTAGGGCCACTATAATTTTATGGTAAGCAATTTTTATTTCCATTTTCATTGTTTTGTGATCACATTATCATTGTGAGTTGCAAATTAAGGATGGGGAGAGTGCATACCAAAAAATTATGCTTTTTCTTAAATTTAGAGAAAACTTGCCCAACAATGTTCGACAAATATAGATGGGTTGCGAATATTTGAAATATTAGTGACATGTAAATCTGACTGTTCTGGAAAATCTTGATTTCATTTACTAACTTAACAATATTTATTATTTAGGGTCTAAAAGGTACATTACAAGTTATGGACCAGGAGATGCCTAGATCAGAAGGAGCTATAAGTAACAGACAGTCTCTGATGAAAGAACTACACATTGAAAAGCTAATGAAAAGGAATAAGGTGATTATAGAATAAAATTTGGTAGTTTGTATAAAAAAAAATGATGGAAATATACATGGTTACCATCAGTAATTTGTTGTTTTGGCACCATGATCAGATATAAAACTTAAGAATTAATTACTTCCATTTTGAAAACCAGTGTTTACCTTTCACAACATAATTCACATTATGTCAAAAGCATGCTGTTCATCCTCGTTAACTCACATCTGATCACACTCAATTGGCAGAGAAATCCTCATTTTGTTGGAAAAAATAACCTATTAATAGTAATCAATCAAAAGCCCCAAGGTGCCAAAAAATGGTGATTTTTGTATCGTGTCGTGACATCTGCTCGGCCATGCAATAAAGTCGGTCACTTGTTTTGATTTACAATTCTCGCGCAGCATGAGACCGATGACATCATTCTGTATATTCATAGCGTACACAGGCCTTTCAATGAGGGGCGGTACCAGGTACTTTTACCCACCTAAGATTGTCTTTGGTACCTCCTGTTTTAAAGAGTGTTGTATAAGATAATCATGAAAATTGTTCCAATTTTAATAAAAAGTACCACCTGTAAATAGTAAAGTACTGGTAGACTTGAAAAATATTGAAAGCCCTGCGTACATAACACAGAGGAAATTCTTTTAAACTTCAAAATTACAAGATGAGATTAAAATAGATAAGATTGAATTGAATAAATTCCATGCAAGTAAAAAAGATCCCTTTAAAGTTTTAATACTCATGTCTTTTTTTCCTGATCATTATCATATTATGCTTGTTAAATATGTTTTAACAGATCATGACCTTTTCTGGAATGTAGGCCAAACAAATTGTATTTTAAAATACTTTGAAAATATGATGATTGATCATTCAGATTCCACCATTTTCTAGAAAATGGCTGATTTTACCGGGAAAATACATACAAGTGCTCTCCATCAGTCACAAAATGGCAGATTATTTTGCATTTCCACTGCTGCTTTAATAATAAATATACCCCTTACTTCTTGGGGTAATGAAATGATATTCACAGAGAAGATAGAAAAAAGAATTAATTTAACAGCAATAATAAAAATTTATAGCATAAATTGAACAGAGAATTAAATTAAACCAGACAGAAAAATGAGATTGTCTGTGTCATTATCACAAATAGCATCAACAAAACTGAATTGTTACCACTCTGTGATAATAAATGTGATTGAAATAAACAGAAATCAGTTATTAATTGTTTTACAAAAATATGGCAGTACATGTATGTAGTCAGTCTAATATATTGCATTGACAAAAACAAAAACACCAAATTCACTGGATTAAATATTTTATTATATAGGTATTAAGCAAGTTCAATGTTTGCATCAAATAATTAATTTTTAATACTTCAATTTCAAACTATTTAAAAAAAAACATCTTTTGAAATTTTTAAGACAAACAATTACACAGAAAAAGCTAAAATACTATACTTTCTTAATCTGGTTTACTTTTTAAGTTTGGTTGGCCTATGACAAAATCACGTGATTTATTTACCACTGACCGGCCTTGTGTGACGTAATACAACGCCGTTTGGAAAAAGGGTAGTATAAGTAAACAAATATGGGTCAGTGTGTCATTATTATCGATCTTTTTTCCATGGAACTTTACACATGTGAGCAAGAATAGATGAGGAACATAATTAAAAAGAAAAAATGTTTACTTTTTAAACATGAAAAAAAATAATCAAAGCATTATCCAATGACTGGCCGACTTATTGTCACACGGGGATATGTGTTCTAGTATATATTTTTCAACCAATTTGATGAATTTTTTACTCTATCATCTGTTTATTTTCCTTATTCATATTTCAGGAAAGAGAAGACCCATTTAGAGCGATGCTGGAAATAATTGTCGCCAGTTTTGTTGAAAATGGTGTGTCTCAACCGAAGAATGATAGCCGGTCAGAACGTCCTTCAACAGCAAAATCACAGCGATATAAAGCACCAGATACTCTAGATATGAGTCCTGTATTAGATAGACCCATATCACCAACATCAGAACGAAGAACATCACAAAATGGTTTATCCTCTGCATCAGCTAAAAAAAGAGTGAACAGTAAGTTATATTTGAAATACAAGTAGTGATTGTGTAACAGTAAAATAAGTCCTGTGTGAAAATGGTTTAGACTGAATGAAGTTACCAGTAAAATTTTGCCAATGGACCATATTTACAAGAATAAAATATCCCATGGACTATTTCAACTAGAAAAATTATTCCAAGGACCTTTTCAAACAAAAATATTCTCCTCTCTTGAAAAGTGGCTCTCCAACAGCAAAATGGATATAAACAAACAATAAAAAAACCAGTGCAGATTGCCTTCCATTAAAATAAAATAAAATAAAACAACATAAAAATGGACAGTACAATAGAAGGGTCAGTTATTGGTCATAGTATGTACAGTATTTATTGATACCTTTCGGATACAGATACATGTACCTTGATAGGATTTGATCACACATGATGACTAATATACGGTTTTCCTTTCAGGTACTCCAGTAAGATCTGGCGACCTTCTGATTGACGACAATGTAGAAAGTCACACAATTCTTGGAGATGGTAAGGCTGGACTGATCGATGCTGACGTCATCACAGATCCTCTACCATTAAGGAATAAACCTAAAAGTGCCAAACTTAGAAGCATGGGTGGTCCAATATCTTCTAATTTAGATGTAAGTACTTCATGCAATTATTACTATAGAAAAAAAACGCATCGGTGGTGTAATGGTTAACGTGCTCGCCTCGAGTGTGGTAATCGTGGGTTCGAGCCCCGGTCACGTCAAACCAAAGATTAAAAAATTGGTATTTGTTGCTTCTCAGCTAAGCAAGCAGCATTAAGGAGAAAGAGCAAAGACTGGTTGGCTCGGAATCAGAATAATGTGTCCGAGTGGAGCGACATGTCTACCCGCTGATTGTTGTTTCATTGAGCTAGCACTATTAAAATCCAACTCAGCATGTTGGTCTAGAACAAAGCAGACCTCATTATCATCTCATTGAAAATTTACTTGTTCTCACATTGATACATTGTAAACAGGGAAATTTTCGCGCCGTCATTTTTTCGCTATTTACTAACGAAATCCACATTCGCACTGTTTTAAATTCGCGGTTCACAGACAACCTTAAGTGGTAAAATGTATACAGTATTATTTAAACAAAAACATGCTGTGTCATATTTTCCTAATGGTAAAGATCTGCCTTGATCTTTCTTAGGTAGTTTGACCACATCATCGAATTGTTTGTACAATTAATTAAAGCAAGAAACTGGATAAATGTGTGCATTCGAGGCCGCCGGTAAACTCTTTGATCCGAGACAAGTAACAGGTGTGGATTAATGGTTGAAGTGTGACATGTTTACACAACACTTACTGTTTATTGTGATAATCAAATGTCAATTGATGTTTTAATAATTTAACAAGCTTAGAAATAATAAATATTGTATCATTTTATTTTGTATCTAATCATTTATTTTATGGAAAACAAATATCCTACTTAGAACATCGCTTTGCATCCGACGTCTGCTTATAAATGGTCGTGCTTTTTTCTCCTGATTTATCGATGAAAAATTGTCGGATTTGGCATTTCCTTGAAATATTCTATTCTACTTACTAGTATATTTCCTTTCTTGAAATATTCGCGACAGTTTTATTTTCGCGCTACCAATGTTACAGCGAAAATAAAACTGCCTCGAAAATTACCCGGTTTACAGTAGCTGAAAAATTGCTGAATTGGCGTTAAACAACAATTACTCACTTACTATAGAAAAAATTTATAATGTCTTTGCCTAATGTACATTTTGTGTGACGTGTAGAATATATTTACACAAAGTCATCATATCATGATGAAAAACTTTACCTCGGCAGTGTAAATGTTAGCATGCTCGCTTATGGTGCAGTAGATCATTGGTTCAATTCCAGTCTGGTCAAACCAATGTTTTTAAAATCGGAATATGCTGCTTCCTCGCTCAGTATGCAGCATTAAGGATTAGAGAGCAAATAAATGTTGGTTTGGAGTCGGCAAGGAGTGTTGTGACATGCCTACCTGTCGACTATTGTTTCAGTAAGCAAGCACTATAAAAATACAACTTTGAATCTTGGTCTAGTACAAAGCAGACCTCATCATCATATCATCAAATGGTAATTACTTGTTCCCACGATGAGTAAGCTGTAAAATTGCTCACTTGGTGTTAAAACAACAATCGCTTGCTCACTTCAGTCAGCGAAAATTTTGCAAACTCATGGAAGATAACAATATTACATGTATCTCTGAAATTATTTATACTGGTACTGTATTGTCCAGATTTGTTTTATTTTTGTAGACTGTTGGGAAAGGCAGAAACTTTCACCAACCTCGGCCTCTATCATCTACTGGTCGTGGTGGCAAAAAGCTTGACTTATCAAAAAACGTTTTAGATCTGAATTCTGGACAGGATGTTGTGACAAGTAATAAACTTTCATCAGATTCAAAAAGTGACATATTAACAGGAAACAAATCCATATCCAACTCATTAAGCGAAAATAGCAGACTAATTCATGTTAGTTCAGAACCAATAATTGAAAATATTGACGGTTTAATAGAAAAAGAGAGAAAATCTTCCATTAAAGATGTTTTAGAAGTTGAAAGTTCTGAACTTTCGAATTCAATGTTAGGACGATCAAAATCATCAGTGAGACGACAGCAAGAAAAGGAGCCAGTACATTATAGTATAGAGGATTCTAGTATAATACAGAGGCCTCCTACTAGGGGAGGACTAGAAAGGTAATGATCTTATACCAAAACTTTTTTCCTGAAAGAGAAAACAATGTATCAACTTTATGTTGTTGGTTTTTTTTTATTGATTTTGTCATAAAAGATTGCACTCTTGCTACTCCTACATTTTAAATGAGAATCTCAATGCTTTGTCTGCTTACTTATTACCATGTGAAGATTCACATATCATTACAGCAGAGATTCCCAAACATGCCGGTCCGACGGACAAATCCGGTAAAAATCAATTCGGTCCGGAAAAACATTGGTTTCCACCGGACCGACTGTCCGGTATAAAATACTGGGTTTGTTGTATAAAAGAGTCCTGTTTGATCTCTAATTTGTCCATAATTTATTTGGAATAAAACTAAAGTGAAACGCCAGATCAAAACTCTTTTATTGCATCATTTATCGTTCCTTCATTCCTTGATGAAGTTCAAGGACATTGACAAAATTAAAGACGCAATCTCAGAAACGCTTTAATGAACGAAAATATCAATATTTGAAATATAAGAACAAGAATCACTCCGGACCGGACACGTAAAAATTATCGGATATCAATTTGGTGCCAAATTTAAACTTGTCTTTTGTGCAAAATAAGATAGAGAACTTGATTTAGACTTTTGGGAAATATTGAAACCTATGAAATGGACAAATATTACAAGCTTTTTACTGATTAAGACAAATGGTTGAAAAGATCCACTAAAATATTTATTTCTCTGTGAATTTAAATAAAATACTTTGCTTTATTTATATAAAAAAAAAATTCTACAAAATATTTACTTCAAAACAGACTTGTTTTAACAAACAATGTTCAGAAAAATATATATACAGTTAATTTGCGTTACTAAAACGAGAAATGGAAAATTGGTAGCCCTGGGTTGAAAGCAACCACTGCATGAAAAGCTTGATCTTTTTTTGGTCCTGTGAAATTCTGTTCGGTTTGGTGAAAAGGAGTCTTTACCAGACTGAATGTCTGGTAAAGTGAGACAGACTTTGGTAATCTCTATTACAGCAGTTTGATTGAACAATTTTTGAAGAGTTATTGCCCCTTTTGACTTTACTATTTCATCAAAAATATTTGGGGGATGACAGATATTAGGTTTTTTTTCCATACATATAGTTGATCATTTGAATGAAAATCTGTTTATACATTAGAAACAGAAATAAAATTTTACATGAATTAAGTCATATTTATCATGTTTATTTTAGTTGTCATAGTAACATGGGGGGGGGGGGGGTCTTCTGTAGTTTAGCAAAACTTTCATTTGTATTAATTAAATAATCAAGACAATGTTACTACAGTATACATTTATTTGTATTATCAAGTCACAGTTAGCAACATTTAGCATGAGTGAACAGTCATCGACTTTAGCAGTGGACCACGGCCAGTGAAAATTGATTCGGACCAGTGACTTTTGCCAAATTTTTTCAATAGAATCTATATAAATATTCTGATTTTGAAGTTTTCTGGCCAGTAATTTCGAAAGTCTATTTTCGAAGACTGAGTGAATAATTTTCTTTCTTCAAGTTATAAAAAAAAAAAACTGTGAACAAATCAATAACTTTTAGACAACCAGAAATTCTATATCACTTGCCCAATGGATGAGTTGAAATAAAAGTTATTATAGAGGCTTGTTTACATGTATATCAAAATATTAAGTATACTAATATAAAGAAAATGCCAAAACAAATTTTCAAAATTTCTTTCTTTATATTTTTTTAAGGACATTGTCATCTTCTTCAATAAAAAGTGCAAAAAGTTCAAAAGTTGGTGACCTTGAATTTGGTGATGTCGATGACCTAGATAATGAACTTGCAGATCTACAATTGGGTCCAATTGTGCCAAATTCGAAACCTATTCAAAATTTAATTGATGCTCGACCAATGGCCTTACAGACAGCTATCAATCTCAAAACTGTTGTGTTTGGATCAGCAAATCAAAATTTTAATGATGAATGGAGATATCAGAGTTTTACATTCTATGATCTACCAAAGTTACGATATGGTCTTGTACAGAAAAAGGTAAGTTGTCAAATTATTACAATGGGAAAAATAATTGTTTTTATTTTTAGCTGACCTGACCCAAAGAGTCATGCCTAGCTATCCTATTATGATCACTTGGCATCCGTTATTTGTTCGTAAGTTTTCATAATAAGCAATAACTCCTATCTTAATTGAACACAAACTGTGCATGAATAACCAGATGAGTGATACAGGCTCAGGTGAACTTCTAGTTTGTAGTAATATAACCCAATGGTATTTTTGTTAGCAAGTATGGTTATTGAATCGGCTTTTGCCATCACTTGGCGTTCGTCGTCTGTTATCCGTTAACTTTTCACATTTTAATCTTCTCCTCTGAAACCCCTCAGCCAAATGAAGTGAAACTTGGTAGGAATCATCTATGGAAGGTCCTCTCTAAAGATTACTCATTTTGTCCCGATCCATTAACAAACATGGCCACCATAGGCAATTCTTGTTTCTGATTGGCCGATTTTTTTAAATCTTCTCCTCTGAAACCGCTTGGCCAAATGAACCAAAACTTGGTAGGAAGGATCTATATCATGTCCTCTATAAAGATTGCTCATTTCGTCCCGATCCGTTAACAATCATGGCCTCCACAGGCAATTCTTGTTTCTGATCGGTTGATTTCTAAAAAATCTTCTTCTCTGAAACCACTTTGCCAAATGAATCGAAACTTGGAAGGTCATCTATAAAGATTGCTCATTTAGTTCCGATCCGTTAATAAACATGACCACCACAGACCATTCTTGTTTCTGATTGGTCGACTTCTAAATGTCTTCTTCTCTGTAACTGCTTAGCCAAATGACCAAAACTTGGTGGGAAGCACCTATGGGAGGTTCTGTATTAAGTTTCCTCAAAGCAGAATGAAAGGTGAGTGACACAGGCTCAGCCCACTGAGCCTCTAGTTTAATTTTGTTACCAGAAATAGGATTCTGGTTTGAAATCAATTAGTAATGGTCACTTATCTCTTCATGCTTTTGTCTTGTATTAATTTAGGAAATTTTATAATTTCTGAATTTTAGATTTTGTAATTTTCTTATTGATGTGGTCCTGTTAAAATTGTATATTCAGTGGAACCTGTCGAATCTGACACACGAAGGGACCAACGAAATGTGTCGGATTGTACAGGGTGCCGGAATACTCAGGTTTTATTTTAGTTAACAGAAATTCTTTGGGACCATAAATGTTTGTTGGATGTCACAGGATGTCAGGAAACTCAGGTGGTGGATTGCACAAGTTTCATTGTAGTTGTTATTCAAAAATGGGGCAACATGAATACGGTTGTTTCGAATCATTTCCATTCCGTCAAAAGTTTTTTATTTTCGTGTGCCAGACCACGTGATTTTGATGGAATGTTAGGCACTGGGCTTCCGGTGTCAATGTACACAATGAAAACTCCAATCAATATGTGGCGTTTTAACGTTCCTCAACTTAAAGAATTCTTAACATTTTCTGTAAATGACATATCAATTAAATTATTTTATTTGTATCAAAGACTTCAATGCATAGACAATTACTTCTTTAAATGTCTTGATATATCTTTGTTATCAGACAAACAGTGGAGTACCGAATCCCAGCATTTACTCTGCTGTTTTCTTGGCATCTCCATATTACAAAGTATAATCTACCATGTCTACGACTATGATATGTTGACGTTGTCACAGTAATAGTGTATACACCGGAAGTAGTCTGCCTAACATTTCAGACGTCAAGACAAGAAAAAGATGGAACATGGTCGGAATTGACATGATTCGAAACAAGCGTATTCCACTAAAACTGGAGGGTGATATTACTTCTCCACAAGTGACATCCATTGTGTTCAAGTCCCGTTTTATACTAATTTAGCAGAAAAAAAATAATAGAGACCAATGAATAACAAATAAAAGGAATTGTAGCAGTTTAAAGGATAAGGAATGATTTGTTGATAGAGTCTGTAATATTATCTTGTTTTTGTAGGGAGGACCTTGTGGTGTGATGGCTGCTATACAGGCTATGGTCTTACAGACATTGTTCTTCAAAGATGGTAGAATTCCACTGAGTAGATTGTAAGTTTAAAAATTGTTTTAGCCGTCTGTTGAAGAAGTTTTCAGGTTTTTTTAAAATATTTTAATAGAAATTTCATTAACATCAAATGGTTAGAACTACATCGGTTAGATAATGGTTAGTGTGATCGTCTCGATTGTGGTAGATCGTGGGTTCGATCCCTGGTCAGGTCATACCAACAACAACTATAAAATTGGTATTTGTTGCTAAGCACACAGCATTAAGGAGAAAGACTGGTTGGCTCGGATTAAGGATAATGTGTCCGATTGGTGCGACATGTTTATCTGCAAACTGTTGTTTCAGTGAGCTAGTGGTATAAAAATCAATCCAACTAAACATGTTGGTCTAGTACAAAGCGAACCTCATCATCATCTCACTGAAAATTAACTTGTTGATATAGCTGAAAAATTGCTGAGTTGACATTAAACAACAATCACTCAAGTGGTTAGAAATCAATGACCTTAATCAAACAGCCACCAAGGCACTGAAAAAGTCCTGTGTTTTTTAGCCAAAAAGGTTTGTCTCTAGGAAAATACCACCTGTACTATACTGCAAAATTTTATCTAAAAACTAGATATTGTCATTTTGTTTTTTTTAGTGGAGATCCAACGAATGTAGAGAGAACCACTGCTCTTGCCATTGCTCTGTCTAAAATATTTTGGAGATGTGGAGAAAATAAAGCTGCTGTTGTTGTTCTGTGAGTTCTAGAATGAAGTTAAACTCTTATAATCTTCAAATTTCATTGTTCACCGAGATTAAGGTTTTGTCCAATAGATGTACTGGCTGAAATACCCATTTTAAGGATCTTTCATCAAAGCAAAACTTTACAAATTTTATCCTGCAATCATTACATTTACTGTACAATAATAGTATGCAAATGAATTGTTGTTTTATCTTAATCATTACATTTAATGTACAATGAAGGTATGGAAAATTTTGTTTTATTCTTCCTGTACACAAATAACAAGGCACAGGCTACAAATACGACGGAAACGTATTCGTAGCCTGGGTTCTACAAGTACGACGGGCGGAAGTTGTGACTAAATGATCAACCGATTTCCGGACATGGACACCTATTTTACGGAAATTAATCACGTATTCCTAGTATCTAGAGGCTACGAATACGACGGATTTTTGTTTTCTTAAATATATTGTTTTTTGACATTCATTACTGTGATACTATAAATTTAAAGAAAAAAAATTAACATAGATATCTTTAACTTAAGAATCATCATATACAATTTAAAATTTCAAGTAAGACAATAGGTAAATACAATGTATTAAATTAATAATGTTTAAAGTTATTTTAAGCAATTTCGGCAACACCAGTAGGTTTTTTTCGGTGCAAAACGTAGTCCAATACATCTTAGATGGTACCATACAAAAGGTGCAAACTTGTGTGTTTTATCATATGACTTACAATAGTATTGTAATGACTTGAAAAATTCTAGAAACATGTATTTGCTGCTATACAGAACATGATTGAAGACATCGCTGCGAATTTAATATGAAGAACTGTAATCAAAGTGATGATCATTTGCTTACTTAAGGTATATTATATGTGATTTTACCTTGTGTTTGGGCATTGACTGCTGGAAATGGAACTACAAGTTTTCCCTCCATGAATACAGGAATAATCCAACTCCTTATAAATTAAAAGACCCGCTGCACTTTCTGCAACTTCCATGTTTTTGTATTTGGACCATGTACCAAGCTTCCTTGAGATACGCTTATAAAGTTGGACGTAGTTATCCTGCTGGAATTTTTTTAGGGCACACTCTAAATCTGTAAAAGATTTATACTTTGCTCCAACACGGAGCGAACTACCATCGTCGTCCATTTTGAAAATAATTAGTGTTGGGAAGTGTGAGTTATACTCTGAGAAGTACTCATACCAGTGAAATCTATGGGCTTAATCGTGTATTGTAAGACTAGTTTTTCAATGCATCAGATTTTATTGGAATAAAAATAAACTACAAACAGAAAATTATATAAAAAAATCATGAATTGTCATTTAATGAAATAAAAACAATAAAATTAAGAAAATCGAGATATCCGTCGTATTCGTAGCCTCTAGATTAATTTCCGTAAAATAGGTGTCCATGTCCGGAAACCGGTTGATCATTTAGTCACAACTTCCACCCGTCGTACTTGTAGAACCCAGGCTACGAATACGTTTCCGTCGTATTCATAGCCTGTGCCAAATAACAATCTCCTGGTACGTAATGTATGTAGAGTAGTATAAGATCAATTGAATGTTATTTATTTCTTTGGATATATAAATACCTAAAAAAGTACATGTACATGTATGTATATAGAATTTAAATAGATTTTATATTATATTTATAGGCCATCAGGAAAAAATCAGTTCCAAGGTGGAGGAAACAAATATAAATCAGATAATTTTACAGAAACAGTAAGTGTTTTGTCATATTCCTCAAAACCCCTCCAAATAAAAAAGAAAAAAGAAAACAGATTTGAAAAATAAAACAGACTTGAATTGTGTCAAATATAATTTTTATACTTTTGTGTCATTTCTAACATATATACGGATGAGGTCATTTCATGTATCATATTTTCAATTGACCAAACAGTGAATGGCCTTCCATTTCTTGGGGTATTAAAATTCAAGGATTAAAAATAAGTTTTAATATGAAACAGGCATGGCTTAAATGCTCGCGAATCTTAAAATTATCTGCCAATTGCACGCTCATCCAGTGCATCAAAATAGTGTCGAGATTTTTTGGGCCGAGATATATCGGGGACGACTTTTTTTAGGGTCAAATCTAGTCTCATTCAATCGAACTCTCGTTGTTCCTCAAGAGATCTCAAAAGTTAATTTCCACGCAGAAATTTTTTTTCTTGTCAGTATGTCAGAAGAGATTTAATAATATTTGAAAATATCAATATTAGTAGAACAAGCTAAAAAAAATGACTTTTATTACACACGGGTTCCGGGTTTCAGTGATATCAGACGTACGAGTGAGGGTCTGAAATTTAGCATCACCTGTGCGCTTTATGTTAAGAAGATCTTCATTAGTAGAGTGTGTAAGTGTGTTACACGGAACGTGCTTACAATGTGCAGAAAAAAAATATATCCATCAGTATGTGAAGAAAATCCTAGGTACACATTTTAATCCATAAAGAGCTTGCTTCGCTCTCATAATATTTTTGTCAATTTTCTTGTTTAAAATGTTGTTAAATGAGAAAGAGAATGAAAGGTTAACCCTGTACAGGTGTTAGATGTAAGTGCATCAACAAGACCCACCCCTCCCAAACCCCCCACCCGCCAAAAAACAAATCCAACAACTATCTAATTTACAATAGATTGTATAATACTAAGCAGCTACATTTGATTGGTATACAAATGGTGAATATATAGATATTTGAGATCGAGAACATCTGGCAAAGGAAGTAACCTGTGTAATGAGTGCCTATCACCTCTAAAGTTGTGAGTTTGAATCCTGCACATAGTGAGGTGTACTCGATACAACATTATATGATGCAGTTTGACATGCGACAGGTCAGTGGTTTTCTCTGGGTACTCCGATTTCTTCCACCAATAAAACTGACAGCCACGATATAACTGAAATATTGTTGAAAGTGACGTTAAACACCATAACTATAAACCATAACCCAAAGCAATTAGTCATCAATAAATGACATAGTTTTTTTTTTTTTAATGAAAATGGTTATGAAATGTGCCTTTTACTTTCACACAATTAACAAGGCATGTACCAGTATTTTAATTAAAAAATTGCTTTTCTTTTTCTAGCTTATGATCAACCATTTTAAGAATTATGAAGATCTTCAGAGTTTTGTTTCTCAAAATATCAGACAGGTTAGTTGATGTGATGGTAGGTGAGTGATAGAATTACAGTAAATCTCAAAATTACTGTCAAATCATTATTAATCCTGGGGTTCTAATTTTCGTGGATTCCATGGTTCACTTAAACCACAAAAACCAAAATCCAATGGATTACAATTTTCCCATTGATTGTTCCATGTAGTATTTGAAACCATGAATTCAAGAACCCATGCACTTTGTATAAACCACGAAAATTGGTGCCAACGAATTATAATGCTTTCACAGTAAATCAACATCTAGCATTTAAGGATTTTTCTTGCTCATACTGCCTAACTGTCATGTTATGAAAAACTGCTTTCTAAAGACAACAAGCCATCTCCCTACTGAGGTTTACTAGCTTAATTTGAATAATTTTATCATTCTAATTACAGTCAAACCTGTCGTAACGGTCACCTTTGTATAATGGTCACCTGCTCATAATAGTCACTTTCGTGCTCTCCCTGTGCATTTTACTATATATTTTAATTCGATATAGCGGTCACCTGTTCAATGTGGTCAGCGGTCACCTTTTATTAGTAATTTCCAGTGTAAAACCTTTGTATAACGGTAAGTTCATTTTTAAAATAATACCGGAAGTGATTTCGAAAGTTCAGTATTTTTCTCAAATGTACAAAAAATCCAGAGGTGTTACAAAATATATTGCTTAATTTAATTAACTAAATAAACAAACACTATTAAATTTGTGAGTAATAAATTACATAAAGGAAAGTTTATACCCAGGGGTTATTGGAGATATTCATTACGACGAGAGTAGAAATTCACTCAACATCCGTAAATAGGAAAGCTTTGAAATTAGACGACAAAGTGAAAGTTATCTGTATGAGTACGTTGTAGAATACCTGCTGGGCTTTAATACAACGGGTTATAAATCGTTGTGATCGATGGTGGGAAAAGTTGTTGGGCTGTGGGCGAGGAGAAGGGTGTTGGTCGTACCCAGATAATGAACATTCTTTAAAGAAAACGTGAGATTCAATCGACGATTTTGAAAACAATGTTTCCAGTTCAACATCGTGTTACTGGAAATTGTACTTTTGTTTATTAAATATCTTTCTTTATTTATTTGTATGTTTTATTAAAATCATATCAGATTGAGATAAACATAACATGTAATTAAAAATGTTTATTTACAACTAATGTAGAATATTTCGTCGAATAATCAAACCCCTTCATATAAAGGTCACCTGCATATAGTGGTCATTTTGTCAAACTCCCCTAGGTGACCACTATAGACAGGTTTGACTGTACTTAAGAATTGTTTGATGATACTAAAGGGGTAATCAGAAGGTGCAAATCAAAGTAGGACAGATAACACAATGGCCAAAAGTAAAAGGACAAAAATACAAATATCGATCTACTAAGCACTGCACAGAAAACTAAAGATCAAGCAACACCAACCACACAAAAAACCAGGGTTGCACTTAAGTGCTCCGGAAGGGTAGGCAGTTCCTTCTCTATTAGTGACACCATTGTGTTACTCATGTTAAAAGATGATCTTCTACTTTTATAAAAATTGCTTGTTTTTTAACACATTTTGAAATATTATGTATACAAAAACCAACATACAAAATCACAATTTCTGCCAAATATCTGAAAAAAATATATGATTAATTTACTCATTTAATCTTAATGATAATTGTTTGTTGTTTTCAGTTTGAATGTGATGGTACAGGAGGTGTTATTTTGTGTGTATACTCAGCTGTTTTGTCTCGGTATATCGATCAGTAAGTAATCGGGCTAATTATAGATACGTTAAATTTTCTTGTAGGAATTTCATTCCTTGAATAAGAACCTTGTTTTTCTGGGACCAACACATAACTTTACTATAAGTTATAATTGATAAATTGTTTTTTTCCGCAACGCAACCTACAATAAAATAAGGTACCTACTATAATTTTTAGTATAACACGAACCCAATAAAGGTTAGCAAAATATTGATTTATTGTTGTAGTATACAAATGACAATCTCTGGATACTTTATTTATAAACCTATATAGACCAACACTAAAATCTTTCGTTATTTTTCAGAGTCAAGAGTGATATGGACGAGCCTACAGGAAAGTTAATGGGAGCCCATGGTTACTGTACTCAGGTAAAGTTAACCATACTTGAATGATTGTCAAATCTGTATATGACATACAGTCACGCTTGTTCTTTAACGACCACCTCGAATAATCCAGTCACTTACTGTAAAAGGCCAGTTTAAAACCCTCACTATCCTTATTATACCCCCGCTCCCCGAAGGGGGAGGGGGGTATACTGTTTTACCTCTGTCCGTCCTTCCGTCCGTCCAAGATATTTTTCGTCGCATTTTTCTCAGTAACTGTTGATGGCAGAAATCTGATATTTGGTCACAAGCGTCATATAGGTATACCATATTGTGGGTAGCGTTTTTGGACCCGTCAGATTCCTACTTCCTGTTTGCCGACTTAGTTGGTTTTTATACACATTGAACATATATGCACATTTTTCGTCACATTTTTCTCTGCAACTATTGATGGCAGAGATCTGATATTTGGTCACAAGCTTCATATAGGTACCCCATATCGTGGGAAGCGTTTTTGGAACCATCAGATTCCTACTTCCTGTTCGCCGACTTAGTTGGTTTTTAAACACATTGAACATACATGTATATATTATATATGTACATTTTTCGTCACATTTTTCTCAGCAACTATTGATGGCAGAGATCTGGTATTTGGTCACAAGCTTCATATAGGTACCCCATATCGTGGGAAGCATTTTTTGACCTGTCAGATTCCTACTTCCTGTTTGTCGAAGAGCGGGGGTATCATAAGTGAGCATTAGCTCACAGTTCATCTTGTTCAGTCATTTTCCCTATGTTCCAATGGTGGCTGTTGAATACAAGTTTGACTATACCTGGCTTGTATCATACCCTAAGAAATAGCCTATTACATAATAATTATGTACAGTCAAACCAGTATATAAAGGACACTCAAGGGAACCTGAAAATATTTCTTTTATTAGCAGTTTCCCTTTTTATACTGGTTAAAATGATATGCACTGTTCATTAATGGGAGAAATTAGGGTGCTCTTTATAGACAGTGATTTGTTTATATAGTGGTGACATTTAAGGCAGGTTTGACTGTATTCCTACTATATCAATCAGAGAATTAGGCAGTTGTCAGCATTCTAATTATATTTAACTATTGCATAGAAAATTTAATTTAACATGTGATAAGACAATAGTCAACCAAGCATTACAGGATTATTTCCTCAGTAAAGACAATTACTTCCTGCTTGAGAAATTCTAAAAATAGGATTAGAACACATGTTATATCACAAAATAGATTTACCTGTTAGGGTTAGGGTTATGGTGTTATATCGTGGCGGTATCTTTTTTGGTGGAGGAAACCGGAGTACCCTGAGAAAACCACCGACCTGCAGCAGGTCACTGACAAACTTTTATCACATAATGTTAGTGGTGACAGGCACTAATTGCATTCGTAATTATAAATCCAACTAACATGATCACGACCAGGACGGACCTAAATATACCTGTGGATGTCTTTCCTCAATAAGATTTCCATATTAAATCCGTTTAATATTCTTTCCCCTGAAAAAAAATCAACGATTATCCTGCAATTGTACAGTTATCATTCTTCTTCAACCCTTATTTTTATTAATTGTTACTGAGCATTCTACACAATTAGATCTGTTTGTATTATAAATTCAGTTGGCACTAAGAAAAGTTTGAAGACGGGGGTTGAAAATAGCACTAGCCCGACGCCCCGGGCTACCATTTTTAACTGCAGGACTACCAAGTTTCACCACAAGAAAAGCCAGACGGACTAGCCATATAAAATCTACCCATCAATCAATTTTACGTACATTGATAATAATAATAATAATAATAATTTACATTGATGAAATGATGGCATTCCTGCGTAAATCGAAATTCCCCATGATAAATATAGCTATCATCATAACAATAGCCAATCAAAATTGTTTTCTGCTGTGGTCAGACATTTTTATTTTTGGAACAATTCATTATCTCGGCCAAGGGATATCGCTATTGATCAGTTGTGCTATACCCAGTCCGGTTTCCGATACTTCGCTCTCCTACAGACCCAGGGCTCACGTTTGAGGGCAATTCGGCCAAAGAAATCTCCTTGTGGGACTTGGCTTCGCTTTCTTGTGGGTCAAAAGCAAAGTCTAACTCGCCTTGTAATTTTGAAGAGTCTTCCTATGTCACCCGCATATTTTTACCAGTGCCATTTAAGAAAATGCCGACATCGTGTTTATTGATATCTGTCGCACCCATTAAATATTTTGAAAGTGATTTTCTTAAAAAGTAATCCCTTTCGGTTTGAAGAAACATTAATTTTGTTCAATAACAAATAATAATGGCTCCATCGATCGAAAAGGTGACGCAATCAGGCATTGTGTTACCGGAAAATGTTGAGCGAAGCTACTTTTAACAAAACGATCTTTTGATTTATTTTTTTCTCATTTCTGTGGCATAAAATCTTAGTTCTCATAATTAATATGTTCTTATATGAGAAGGTTGGCCATTCAAAATTGGTTGAAATGCACTGGGACGTTTTTAATTTTTATCGATTCGCATCCCAGTCCGATTGGTATTTCATACTCGCAACCGGGTTAAAATTGCGATCTATTTATAGAACTGTTACATGCAGGTGTGAACGTAAATACCTTTGCAGTTATGAAATAGACTTTGAACTACACTATTTTATTCCATTGTTGCAATCTGATTTAAGGTCTGACAAATAATAATTACAGCCTTTACTCGCTTCAGTTTTTGACTGTCTGCCAATATACATTTGTGCTACAATTTCATTCCCTAGCTATAGTTCAGTTGGAACGTTGAGCAAATTGGCATAAATGTTTCTCTTCTGCTGAAGACTACACAAATATGTATTATTACAATTTGTGTGATAGTAAATCAGAGCAAATAATATTTTAAAAAAGAAAAAAAAGGGGGGAGGGTACATATAAAAAATCACAGGTATGCAAGACTTGTATAGTAAAGGAAAAGATATCCCTTAAGCAATTGTGAATAATAAAAATAAAATCCATAACAATCAGATCAGACAGCTTTAATACTGCCCCTGCACTCTATAATTCTACAAAGTAACAGTAACACCTGCAAATATTGAAGGTCGACTAATCATAAGTCAGCAAAGTATGACGCAATTTTTCAAGTCAACAAGTAACAAAGCTTGAAGGACCTGACGGTGATCACAAAACAATTGTAACCCAAAAAATGCAAAATACCAGAAGTCCAAACAAAATTTTCCAGGGTGAACACAGCCGTTTTCTCCAGACTTGGGCTAGTATTTGAATCTGTTGGGCTAGCAAATAATCATCTCCAATTAGCCCGGGGCTAGTTAGGTGTGAGAGAAAATTTCAACCCCTAAGATACCAAAGGGTATTCAGAAGCTGTAAATCAGTGAAAGACAGACAACAACCAAAAGAAAATGGACAAAAGGACAAACAATGATCTACAAAACACTACACATAAAAATTAAGATTGAGCAACATGAACCACACAAAAAACCCAAAGGTGAACTCAGGTGCTCCGGAAGGGTAATCAATACCTGGTTCTCTTGTACATTCTCCATATGATTATAAATAGTTTGGTTGTTTATGGTTTATGGTGTTTAATGCCACTTTCAACAATATTTCAGTTATGTTGTGGCAATCCGTTTTATTGGTTGAGGAAACTGGAGTATCCGTAGAAAACCACCAGCCTGCCACAAGTCACATGTTGTATCAAGTACACCTCACCATGAACAGGGTTCGAACTCACAACATTAGTGGTGATAGGCACTGATTACACAGGTAGTTGTAAATCCAACTACTATGAGATCAGCCACGACAGCTCCTCGGCCAAAAGAATATGGATAAATGGTCAAACAATTGAGCAACATGAACCACATAAAAAACAAAGTTGAACTCAGGTGCTCCGGAAGGGTAAGCAGCTCCTGGTTCTCTTGTACATTCTCCATATGATTATAAAGGGAAAGCTATCTTTTCAAAATAAATGAGAATCGCATAACTTTTAAATTTTTTGTAGGATTTGGTAAATTTGCTGGTGACAGGAAAGGCAGTATCTAATGTGTTCAATGATGTGATGGAACTAGAATCTGGAGACGGTTCTCCCCCAATGGTTCTCAGGGGCATTTCTGGAAGGAGTGATATTGGTCTGCTGTCATTGTTTGAACACTACAAATCTTGTCAGGTATAATTGTATAAGTAAAGGAGTGGATACAGCTCAAAAGGCGAGCACGCTAACTGTTACACCACCGATGTGGTTCTTATGTACTTTATAAAAATAACTCTTACATACAAGTTTGTCAAAGATTCCATGTTTTATGAATATTCCAGACATATTCATTGTTACGATGGAAAATGAACAGAAATAAACCTTGCTCAATCATTTTACATTAATTTTGCCAGTTTTTGCTTTGTTTTGCAAATATTTTGAAAAAATGAAATAAGAAAATTAAAGAGATCTATATATTTTTTTTTAATTTTATCAAGTGAATATCTATGAAGTTTGTCCTTTTGTGCTTATTTTATGTATAGTATATATGTACCATCTACACACGCTTATACACATGTCTTACGCCTATCCCTAGATTTGCCTTACGAGACAAGGTAACACTACGACTATTGAAGCTCCTTTTTTAGGGAGTGGATGTAGTCGAGTGGTCTAGGGCGCTGGACGTAAGGCTAAGCGAATGGTGCTGCAGTGTAACAATGGTGTGGGTTCAAATCCCGTCGAGGGAAGAACAAAAATTTGACAGCTCTAAAATCTAATTCTAACACTGTTTGGTTTAATTTTCAGACGTATATATATATTCTAACACTGTTTGGTTTAATTTTCAGACGTATATATATATTCTAACACTGTTTGGTTTAATTTTCAGACGTATAAATATATATATATATATACGTCTGAAAATTAAACCAAACAGTGTTAGAATTAGATTTTAGAGCTGTCAAATTTTTGTTCTTCCCTCGACGGGATTTGAACCCACACCATTGTTACACTGCAGCACCATTCGCTTAGCCTTACGTCCAGCGCCCTAGACCACTCGACTACATCCACTCCCTATATATATATATATATATTAAAAAAGTCAAATGAAATCTGTATGCTGGTACATATATATATATATATACATTGATTTATTTTGGGAGAATTGATTTCTCAGAACAGTATCACATCGCAGGCAAAGCCTGAAATATGAGAAGTTCATTTAAAGCAAAACATATTAGCGGTAATATTTTATCGAGGATTTGGTAACGTGACGTCATTATAGCATTACATTAGAAAACAGCAATATTATGTTAATATCACTCTAGTTGCTTGATAATAGATATTATTATACTTTACTATAGAAACCAAGCAAAAAATAATTAAGATATTTTAAAGTTTTATTCCATGGAACAAAAAATAACTCATTATTCCCACGGCAAACTGCACGTAGGTCAAATAAGTGTGAGGGAATCTGCACGTAGCACAAAATAACTGTTTGAAATTGGCGCGCTTTTGCACGTCGAACCAATAACTAGTTATTTTCCTCATATTAGTTCAGTATAATAATACAGTTATGTCCTTCATGAGAAGTTAATATCCATAATTATTAAATCTCGAAAGGGTTATTTTCTTCGGTCCTTCGGACCTCGGGGGAAAATAACCCTTTCTCAATTTAATAATTATGGATATTAAAATATAACTTTTCATGAAGGACATAATTGTATATTATTATGTATAAAGATCAAAGGGAAAATGTAAAAATTATCGATAAAGTAATTTTCTGGTTATCATATATATAAAGAGGGTTAAAGTTAGGGTTATGGTGTTTAATGCTTGTTTCAACAATATTTCAGTTATATCATGGCGGTCAGTTTTATTGGAGGAAACCACAGTGCCCAGAGAAAACCAACGATTTGCCGCAAGTCACTGACAAACTTTATCACATAATGTTGTATTGAGTACACCTCGCCTGAGCGGGATTTGAACTCACAACATTAGTGGTGATAGTATGAAATCCAACTACTATACGATCACGACCACGATGGCTCCTTATTTTAAAAGAGTCTACACATGAATTATAATTGAATGAATTTAATGATTTGTTATTTGTAGGTTGGAACGTATTACAAGACACCAAAGTTCCCTATCTGGATTGTTTGTAGTGAGAGTCATTTCAGTGTCTTGTTCTCTCTAAACAAAGACTTAATCAATGACTGGAAGGCAGAGAAAAGATTTGACATGTATTATTACGATGGCTTAGCCAGACAACAGGAAGTCATCAAATTGACAATTTGTAAGTTTTATAAATTTCATGAAAAACAAAAAGTACCACACTGTCAGAACAGTTCTAAAATACCACACTCTCAGAACAGTTCTAAAATATCACACTGTCAGAACAGTTCTAAAATACCACACTGTCAGAACAGTTCTAAAATACCACACTGTCAGAACAGTTCTAAAATACCACATTGTCAGAACAGTTCTAAAATACCACACTGTCAGAACAGTTCTAAAATACCACACTGTCAGAACAGTTCTAAAATACCACACTGTCAGAACAGTTCTAAAATACCATGCAAGTGTCTTAAGCTGTTGAAACTAAATTGATGTCATGTAGTGGTATACTGTTGATAAGGTTGTCTGTTCTACAATTACCTTTATGTAGCAGTATGATATGAATTAGTTTCAGGTGGTGATATGGGCCATTGTGATGTAGGGGGATTACTGTACTTCACTGAAACATTTTACAAAATTATTTTATCGCAATAAACCAGTTTAGCATTCATACGAAGTACAGAGATGAAAGTTTTCCTCTGATAGCGAATCACCGATAGGCGCTGATTATACATAGGTAGAACTAAATCCTACTACCATATGACCATGGCCATGATGGCCACTGAAAATTACTAGTAAAAGTCAAATATTTCTTTCTCATTTTGGTTTGATAAATTATGTTTTAATTAAAACTGTTTTTGATTTATTTATTGGGTATGAACTATTATATGATAATTGTATGGTTGTAGGTACAACAGATAGGACATATAGACCTCCAACTGGTGAAGAAGAATTAGTACCACCCATTGATCATTGTATCAGAACTAAGTAAGTATAGCAAAAATAGAAGAATTAGTACCACCCATCGATCATTTTATCCTGCAATGACAGCATTTACCGACCAATATAGCCTGCCTAATATATTTTTTGATATTGGTCAGTTATAAATAGAACATTTTTTGATATTTGTCAGTTATAAATAGAACATACAAATGTAAAACGGGGCACATCGGGGGATATTGTTTTCAAATACATACATAAAATTATTTCAAATACTTTTATCATCGTCCAGTAAACGTTTATTTACGATTTAAAATTGCAGGATAAATACAATACATGTGCACTGTCGAAGCATATAGGTAAATATGTGTATTCGGCGTGAAACGCGGGAAAAGGCTCGGCAAAGCCTCGCCTTTTCCCGCGTTTCTAAGCCTCATACACATATTACCCATATGCTTCGACAGTGCACAAGTATTGTATATGTATCAGAACTAAGTAAGTATAGCAAAAATAGAAGAATTAGTACCACCCATCGATCATTGTATCAGAACTAAGTAAGTATAGCAAAAATAGAAGAATTAGTACCACCCATGGATCATTGTATCAGAACTAAGTAAGTATAACAAAAATAGAAGAATTAGTACCACCCATCGATCATTGTATCAGAACTAAGTAAGTATAGCAAAAATAGAAGAATTAGTACCACCCATCGATCATTGTATCAGAACTAAGTAAGTATAGCAAAAATAGAAGAATTAGTACCACCCATCGATCATTGTATCAGAACTAAGTAAGTATAGCAAAAATAGAAGAATTAGTACCACCCATTGATCATTGTATCAGAACTAAGTAAGTATAGCAAAAATAGAAGAATTAGTACCACCCATCGATCATTGTATCAGAACTAAGTAAGTATAGCAAAAATAGAAGAATTAGTACCACCCATTGATCATTGTATCAGAACTAAGTAAGTATAGCAAAAATAGAAGAATTAGTACCACCCATCGATCATTGTATCAGAACTAAGTAAGTATAGCAAAAATAGAAGAATTAGTACCACCCATCGATCATTGTATCAGAACTAAGTAAGTATAGCAAAAATAGAAGAATTAGTACCACCCATCGATCATTGTATCAGAACTAAGTAAGTATAGCAAAAATAGAAGAATTAGTACCACCCATCGATCATTGTATCAGAACTAAGTAAGTATAGCAAAAATAGAAGAATTAGTACCACCCATTGATCATTGTATCAGAACTAAGTAAGTATAGCAAAAATAGAAGAATTAGTACCACCCATCGATCATTGTATCAGAACTAAGTAAGTATAGCAAAAATAGAAGAATTAGTACCACCCATTGATCATTGTATCAGAACTAAGTAAGTATAGCAAAAATAGAAGAATTAGTACCACCCATCGATCATTGTATCAGAACTAAGTAAGTATAGCAAAAATAGAAGAATTAGTACCACCCATTGATCATTGTATCAGAACTAAGTAAGTATAGCAAAAATAGAAGAATTAGTACCACCCATCGATCATTGTATCAGAACTAAGTAAGTATAGCAAAAATAGAAGAATTAGTACCACCCATTGATCATTGTATCAGAACTAAGTAAGTATAGCAAAAATAGAATGGTTATCATGCTCGCCTCGAGTGTGGTAGATCGTGGGTTCGAGTCCCGTTAGGCTCCAACCAAAGAATATAGTATTGGCCTTTGTTGCTTCTCCGCTAAGCATGCAGCATTAAGGAGAAAGAGAAAGGACTGGTTGGCTCGGAATTAGGATAATGTGTCCGAGTGGAGTGACATGTCTATCAGCAGACTGTTGTATCAGTGAACTAGCACTATAAAAAATCCAACTAAGCGTATTGGTCTAGTACAAGGCGGATCTTGTCATCATCTCATTCAAAATTAACTGGTTATCGCCATGATATAGCTGAAAAATTGTTGAGTTGGTGATAAACAACCATTACTCACTCACTCACTCATTCAAAAATATAATGGAATTATTTAACACTGGTTTTAGCTTATAACCAATAGTTTGAACATTTTACAAAGAATTCCTGGAGTTTTAAATACCAAAGTTTGACTACTTCTATATTCTTTTTATGATAAAAGTAACTATGTATTGATGGAAATGTCTTTCTATTCTTGGGGCCGTCGTGATTGTATGGTAGTTGGATTTATAACTACCTATGAAATCAGTGTGTATCACTACTAACTTTGTAAGTTTGAATCTCGCTCAGGCAAGATGTACTCGATACAACATTATGTGATATAGATTGTTAGTGACTTACGGCAGGTCGATGGTTTTCCCCTGGTACTCCTGTTTCCTCCACCAATGAAACTGACCGCCACGATATAACTGAAATATTGTTGAAAGTGGCATTAAACACCATAATCCTAACCTAACCCTTTCTATTCTTTGTATGTAAAACCACATTTATCATAAATGGGTATAGTTCTATATTCATTATATTGTAAAACCACTCTTACGTATGAATGAGGATGCCTCTGTGTTCATTTTATAATACATAAATATTTGTTACAGATGGACAGATGCCCAGGTAGACTGGAATGGAACAGAACCATTGTTGTAAACCCTCAGTTTCTTATATACATACAGTGGGAGATGCTGGTTCCTCATTACTGCTGGCTAAATACTACAGATTCTGTTTAGAGTTAGGCTTTGGTGTCTGAAAGCTATAATAACCTGTCATATACAGCTAACAAAAAACAAAACTTTCAAAAACAATTGTGATATATGAAATTAGTTTGAACCATAGGCCAGTTGTAAACTTGATTATTATTTAAAATTCTTTTTGTAAAGAAGGAAAGAAATTCAAATACTTTGTGTATATACTGCTGTATTGTCAGAGAAAATCCCAATTTGAGAGAGAAATTAGTGATTAGCAATAAGAGATAGTGTTCATGCTAGAAATATGATGTGTAATACATGTAAATTGGAAAGCTTTTTTATGCCCCAGCCGCTAGACACCTGAGGCATTAAGTTTTACTCATGTCCGTCCATATGTAAAACGTTCCTCATTTATTTTCTGCTCAATAACTGAAGTAAGCAAATCATTTGAAATTAATACACAAGGTCATGGACTATCAAAGGAAAGCTAAGTTCAATTGCTGAATATACAACTTTTTGCGTTCTTGAGTTATGCACCTGTTTACGTTAGCTAGAAGTGTGGGTATCCGTGTCCTATGGACACATTTTCATTTTTTTGTTACCTGTGTGTAATTCCTGCAATAATGGTTTCATATCAATAGTAATGCTAGAAAACTTGATATTTTATGTTTATGTGACTTATGCTGTCTCATTATTGTCATTTTAGACACAAAGTCACAACGGTAAGCCTAGTTTTGTCTAATAGTTTACCTAAGCTGTGATTTCACAGTTGGTTTTGTAATTGGTGCTCATTGCAATATTTTAAAAAAGTTTAAACTTTCGAATCTTGAAGTCAGATATAATGATTTACATAACAAATAGTATGTGACTTGCTTGCAGTAGATACATGTCAAAATTTAACCAATCAAAGAAATATGTTGGTTTCTGTCTTACTCTGTATAATTCATTCGAATTCAACCCGCTTCAAAATATTTGGCAGTGTGTGTTTAAAATGAAATATAAAAAATACCATACCAACAGAACAGTTCCAAAATCCAATCGCAAATTTATGCACATAAAAGGAAAAAGTTACGATCAAATTTCATAATTGCTTTTCAACTTGTGTAATGATTAATAACAAATGTAATATAGACATGACGGAACAGGTGTTTTAAAAAGACATTTACAATCCACTTTTTAAATTCATGGAGCAAATTATCAAATTAAATGGCAGCAATAATACAATTTTTGCAATCTTGACATCAACATTTGTTTTTTCTTCAAAAGAATAGTACATATGTATATTTACCAACGTCAATCATTGATTTTACAGTAGAAAATTATTTTTTTCTGGTAACTAGTAAGCAAATCTGGTAAAACATATTTTTTTGAAAGAACATCTTACATTGGCATTTTCAGTTATAAAAAGAAAGCTTAAGTAGTGATGGTCACAACAATTCCACCAGTATCAACTAAACAAACAATCACTGCTCACCTGTATTTAATTTCAAGATGGATATTCATATTCTACAGTTTTTTGTTTAAAATAAAAAACAAAATATACCACACTATCAGAACAGTTCCAAAATCCAATAGAAAAATCGATGAAAGAGGCAAAATTAATACTCCCTAACACACACATACATCACCACTAACTTTTCTATTGTTAAATAAGACATTCCAACAAGTGTATTGTGTGTTTTATGTAATCAAATCATTTATAATTGTTTTCTAATTTTTATCAAATGTTTCATTCATACACATACAACAAACTGCAAATATAGTTCAGATGGGTTAGTTATGAATATACGTTTAGGTTGTTGTCAGTTTTCACCATAAATTACCATTGTAAAAGTTAATTTTCACCATAATATTACCATGGCAACAGTCAATTTCATCAATTTATTACTAATCTTATATTCTGTTTTTAGCCTATCAAAGCTGATGTACTAGGATCACTATCTATTAGTAAGAAAGGATATGGATGTAAATGAACATGAAATACTATGCAACATTACACTTGGACACAAATTCAAATAAAAGGAACATCCATATCCTTTCTTGTTTGTAAGAGGGCTCATTTCTTGTTTACATTATTTGTGTTCGTTTATGGAAACTTTGAGCCGTAATGAAAGGGGGAAGTTTGGCGTTTTAAAATCTGATTCAAACCACCATTTCTTTAGAAATGCCTGTACCAAGTCAGGGTCATTACGGTTTTCACAGTTTTCCGGTTGTTGACTGATTTTGTCTGTTTATATACTTATGAGTTTTGACTTTCCCTTTGTAAGATTGTTCGGAGTTCGGTAATTTTGTTATTACCCTTGTCCAATACATATTGGTTATGTTTTTGTTTTGTTTTTCTTTGTCTTGTGTGCCCTATTTTGCCAGTTCCTCTGTATTGTCCATTTTTGGTTGCCCCTTCGGTGTCCTCTAATGTTTATTTACTAACTACATATGTTGACTTAAATTGTTTAGTTTTGGACAAGCTAAAAACAATTCAGAATTTCATTTGTTTCTAGTATGTAATTTTCATTATTTAATTGTGAATGATGAGAGTGCATTTAATTTTATATGTTTTCCAACACATTTCAGTTGATGTGATAGGTGGGGAATTCGAAGGCAATATGAATCTCAATTGACATTGTTTTTATTGTCCGTCGAATAGAAATTGTAACGTTCATATCACTGTAGTAATATAAAAATACATGTCCATCCAGTCACCATTTTCTATGTGTTGGGTGATATTGGAGTTTGTCATTGCTTTTGGCCATTTTTTAGCTAGAATTGTGACTAACAGACATACCAGCCTTGGTGAGTTGTCTGGAAACTGTAGCACTTGGGATGGGTACTTTATCCTTTTTTTTTAAATCATAATTTTTTTTTCATTTCTGACCACAAGACAAATATCTCGGATGTGAGTGTGTGCCTTAATAAAATGCTAATGAAGAATTTGGAAATTAATGTACGAACGTGCATCAGTTCTTTTTGGTTTGTGGTCAGAATCAACAAGATTTTATTATTTTTGTGAAAAGTAAAAAATAAAGTTTAGCATGCTTTCATTAAATAATTTCACGTATGTGTCACAAATTTTAATACTAAGAACATACGAACACCAGTTTTGGAAATGCTATCTCATTTTGTGAAGCTGAGCTTGACAATATGTTGTTGACTTGATTATAAGTGTACCCGATGAATGTTATGCAAGAAACGTGTCGTGCACACTAAATCCGATGTCTACGTTTTCGCTACATGATATTCTTTAGTAGATTATATTTTACGAATGTTTTGATGTTCAATGTTATATAAATTTATGTTTACGTTATTCCATGGTCGACCTGGTTGTATCCAATACATGTATTTTATTTATTGATACGAGTTAAATATTGAATGCTACTATGTTTAGTCTGTGATAATAAAAAATTTAAAAGAAGTTGTAAGTGGTTGTTTTTCTTATTGCATAGATGTACCTTATGTCATCATGGCTTTGAGTGAATCTGATGAAGGTTATTCCAGAAAGGGAGGCTGTCATGGTCATGATCGTATGGTAGTTGGATTTGCAACTACCTGTGCAATCAGTGCCTATCGCCACTAACATTGTGAGTTTGAATCCCGCTAATGATGAGGTGCACTCGATACAACATTATGTGATAAAGTTTGTCCGTGACTTTCTACAGTCCGACGATGGTTTTCTCCGGGTACTCTGGTTTTTCCTCCACCAATAAAACTGACCACCATGATATAAATGAAATACTGTTGAAAGTTGCATTAAACACCATGACCCTAGCTCTATTCCTGAGAAGTGTCGAGCACACTAATTTAGATATCTGTTTTTATTACTATCGCCACTGGATGGATACCTCTACTGGTGGACCATTAGTCCCATAGGGTATCATTAGATATATTTTTTAATTGAAATTTGCAGTTCCTAAATCATGTAATTGGTTTTCCACCTTTGGACATAGGTGAACTTAGCTGATTTTGGCTTTCTTACACCCAAAGATTTAAATTATTTGGATTTGAGTGTACCTAATGAAGTTAATTCCAGAAACATGTCGTGCACACTAAATTTTATTTCAACGTTTTTATTCCATATATAGAACAATTAAAAAAGTGGATTCTTCTTATGTAAAGTTGTGTCACATCACAAAAGTTTTGTATAACTTGCATTGTATATCATTATTAGTAAATATTGTGGCATTTGGTATTTACATGTTATCATATACTTAAGCATTGATAAGGTTTATTAGATATATTTAAAATTCACACTTCCTAAATAATGTAGTTATTATTAATACTAAGGTCAATCTCCTCAGGCAGATGTAACTATAATGACTTTGGCTATGTATCCATCAATAGGCTGTGGACTTTGTGCTCTCGAACACCTGAATTATTTGGTTTTCCTTTTCTTTTTTTTTCTTGAGCCTACCAGATGAATGTTATACTAGAAATGAGTCCTGTGCACTAAATTATCTACATTTTTACCTGCGTCGCCGAAGGCTGAAGCAAGTATAGGAATCGCTTTCTCAGTCTGTACGTCTGTCCGTCCATCCGTCCGTACATCCCAGCAAGGCAGTACTTACTTGTGTAATATGTAACTCCAACAGTTTTCAATCAATATTATTCAAACTTTGCACAGTGTTTATATACATATTGAAGATGTGCACCTCCTATTATGGGCTGATTTGAAGATTTTGTTCATATATTTTCTGTATGCTGAACTTAGTCATTTTTTATCACTAGTCTATATGTCATCGACGGTACCTAGTTGGTGTAATCTAAAACTCCAACAGTGTTCAATCAATATTATTCAGACTTTACACAGTGTGTGTATACATATTGAAGATGTGCACCTCCTATTATGGGCTGATTTGACAATTTTTTTCTTTAATTTCCTGTATATTGAACTTAGTCATTTTTTATCACTATATGACATTGATGGTACCTAGTTGGTGTAATCTAAAACTCTAACCATGTTCAATCAATAGTATTTAAACTTTGCACAGTGTTTGTGTTACTGTACATATTGAAGATGTGCACCTCCTATTATGAGCAGATTTGATAAATTTTTTCGTACATTTTCCGTATGTTGAACTTAGCCATTTTTTATCACTGTATGACATTGACTGTACCTAGTTGGTGTAATCTAAAACTGCAAGTGTTGAATCAATATTATTCATACTTTGCATAGTGTTTTTAGACATACTGAAGACATGCACCTCCTATTATGGACAGTTTTGACAAATGTTTTCTTAGATTTTTTGCATGTTGAACTTGTTATTTTTTTTATCACTCAATCACATGGGCGATACCTAGTTCTCATTCTTAGAATATAAACACTATTAATTGGAAGTTTAAATAAACTATCAATGATGTTTTTATACACAGTTTTAGAAATTGTAGGAATAATCCAATAGACAAGTTTCCCGAAAAATGTTGACATCACAAAGCAAATATTTTGACATCACAATGTTCAATGACTTGATTTACACTGATTGGCTTCAAATCAATTGGAGAAATTCATTCATTAAAGGTAATGGGAAATTCGTCTGTAGACTCTAAAGATTTATTTCCTTTAAATTATGATTTTGTCCATATGAAAAATAGAATTGTAGTTTAGTCATTTGGTCCTTTCCACTGAACTTCTTACCATACCTAAACATTTAAAACAAGTGTAAAAAATGCATACATTACTGGTATGTTTTGCAGCGATGCAGGTCCAGACACGATATTGGTCTTATTATATGACCTTTGACCCAGCTGGTACATTTGTACTTCTTTTACTTATCCCTTAATGATGTATCCTTTTCGGGTAAGAAGCATAAGCAGTCTCACGTTTGACTGGGATCGAACCTATGATATCAATTTTACACCAATGCGTTGGTCTTATGACAGGGAAAATCAACTGGCCAAATAGCTATTTTTTTTATAAATCGGAAATATCATTTTGACTTCAAACCACAGAACTTTATGTTGAATTCCAAGGGACGGATGATTTTACTTTGAAATAACAGAGTATTTCAATTATCACGAATAAATTATGCTGAAAGTTTCTATAATAGATGATTTTTGTTCTCAGTTGTTCATCCTGCAGATATTTGATAATGAAAGTGGTGATTCGAAGCCAGCAGGTATCCCCTGTATTTTATCTCTATTTCAAGGAAAATTTTGAATTTTATTTTCAGTACAAAGAGCTTTATAAAATAATCTATATAATCTTTTGATACAAGGAAATCAAAGGTACTAGACATGATAGCCAAAACCGTCTAAAGAAAAGAAGAAAAAAGGGGAAAACATCACACAAACATCTAAGTTTAATAAATCTTACGGATTCTGATTACGCCTTTGGTATCTTCAAACTCTTCTTGTAATCTGGCATCTGCGCTGGTGGGAGATATAATAGACTGGCCGGAAATATAACCCCATACCCCATGTGAAGTTCCTGAATAGCATATACAGCAAACTACAACTTAGCTGTCCCAATTCTAGGAGAACAAAAACAATCTTAACAATATGTACTCTTCAGGTAAGACGTTTAGATTATAATTAAATTGTATTCTAACGTTCAACAGTTATCAGCAACCAAGTCAAGTGTCATTCCTGTAGTTTTAATTTACCACACAAATAATCAAAGTTATCTGTTAAAGGATGTGAAATGTCTTCTTCCTTTTAAGTTCCTTCCGTCAAATATCTAAATTAAAATGCTTAAAATCTTATTGAGTGACATCTTGATTTCGAAGGGTAAACAGTTTGTTTTAACGACCCCATTTTAATTTGTTCCGTGCTGCATGTTCTGTAGAATAATGTGTCATTAAAGACATAACGCTAATTTTTAATCTGTCGGATATTGATTTTAAAGTGCAGTAATTGTAATCTTTACTCTAAATTTTGATTAGTTTATATTGTAAATTACAAATATTAAATATTTAATGATAAATGTGTACACGTCTATGTCGGTCAAATGTCTTTTTTTTTCGGTCGTTAGACTTAAAATCCTGATATGAATAGACAAGGCAAAACTAATGACACGTCTATATATGCCAACTGCAAAAGAAAGAAAAAAAGCGAGACTTCATGTTTAATCTTTATTTTCAATTTAAATATAATTAAAACTTTAAAACAACGATTGCACATTAATTAAATAAAATGAAAAATAAAAAATACCACACTGTCAGAAATAAATGTTAGAGAATACCGAAGGGGCAATCAAAAATGGACAATCCAGAGAAACTAAGAACATTGAGCATACAAGACACAGGAACAGTTCCACAATCTAATAGAAAAGTCGTAATAAGATACAAAATCGATTCCCCTTCCACAAATATATGACTGCTCACTTTTCAGGCTTGGTGAGAAAGTGACAACTATGAAATACGTCTACTGTATTTTTACTTACTTTAAGGATCCTTCAGATATCCCATTAGATTAAACATATTTTATTGCTAATTATTATAACAATTGGATTGGACACAAATTATAACATTTTACAAGGGTTCTCTCAACATAATAAATAATTACAACAGTGCAATAGTAAAATACAATATACAACATTATAAATAAATTCTTGTCACTTGTGCAAAATGGAAAAAAAGGAAGCACAAAGGGATATCCCATTGTTACCTCACACCAGAGAGAGGTTCGTAGCCAGCTAGTTTCCATTGGCCTGCCCAATCTGATGAAATACTAGAATTCAATGGATTGATTAATTGTTGGTTTTTAACGTTTAGCGGCGAACATTTCATGTATATTATGGATAGGAACAAGTTCAACAATATATAGAACTACAACAGAAATGAGGGAGGAACGAGACAACCCAATGATATATCTAAGGCAGCGACTTTTGTCTGTCACTGGAAAAAAAAGTATTGAGAATTGTGTAGGGACGAAAAATTAAGCCCTGTGAAATGGGTACAATGCACCTAATCATTTTTGAAATAACAATTGTTGGTCTTCATGTACAGGAAACATGGCAATCTACAAACACGTTACCCACTATGACCAACGGCTGTTCATATTATAACCTGACAACCACACCCACCCAAAGGGCATCCGATATCCGTCAACTGGTGGGCAGCTCTGTAAAAATATTATCTGGGAATCGTCAACAGTAACCAATCTAGAATCTAAACTCAATGCTGCCTTCACCTTTTTTTTTAGGACATATTTAAATCAACGCTAGAGAAAACCGAACCGAAGGACCAATCAAGAATGGCCAATCCAGAGAAAGTGGCAACATTAGGTACAAAAGGTACAAAGTATAGTTATGAATAAATAACAATCATATATGATATAATGTATATCATGTAAAATAAAATTTAAAAAAAAACCAAGAAATACCACCGTGTAGAAAACAATTCTAAAATAAAATATCAAAGTCGTAGAAAGTATAAAACTATGGTAATAAAGCAAGATGAACTGTGAGCTAATGCTCACGTATGATACCCCCGCTCTTCGGCAAACAGGAAGTAGTAATCTGACGGGTCAAAAAACGCTTCCCACGATATGGGGTACCTATATGAAGCTTGTCACCAAATATCAGATTTCTGCCATCAATAGTTGCTGAGAAAAATGCGACTAAAAATGGGCATATACAAAATGTATGTTCAATGTGTATAAAAACCAACTAAGTCGGCAAACAGGAAGTAGGAATCTGACGGGTCCAAAAACACTTCCCACAATATGGCATACCTATATGAAGCTTGTGACCAAATATCAGATTCCTGTCATCAATAGTTGCTTAGAAAAATGCGACGAAAAATGTGCATTTACAAATGTATGTTAAATGTGTATAAAAATCAACAAAATCGGCAAACAGGAAGTAGGAAGCTGATGGATCCAAAAACGATATGGGGTACCTATATGAAGCTTGCGACCAAATATCAGATTTCTGCCATCAATAGTTGCTGAGAAAAATGTGCATATATGTTCAATGTGTATAAAAACCAACTAAGTCGGCAAACAGGAAATAGGAATCTGACGGGTCCAAAAACGCTACCCACAATATGGTATACCTATATGACGCTTGTGACCAAATATCAGATTTCTGTCATCAACAGTTACTGAGAAAAATGCGACGAAAAATATCTTGGACGGACGGACAGACAGACGGACAGAGGTAAAGCAGTGTACCCCCTCCCACTTCGGGGATCGGGGGTATAATGAAAAAATATATACAAGAATATCGGAACAATTCTAAAATCAAATATCAAAATCGTGGAAATAGACAAAATGGATACCCCTAAAACACAAATACTAGTACATGACCACTCATTCTCCACGCTTGGTACAGGCACTTCAATAGAAAAACAGTAGAAACAGAGATCAAATGGATACCTCTAACACACAAATACTAGTACATGACCACTCATTCTCCACGCTTGGTACAGGCACTTCAATAGAAAAACTGTAAAAACAGAGATAAAATGGATACACCTAGCACAAATACATGCATGACCACTCACTTTCCTGGCTTAGCATATTTGTTATAGAAGGGTTCCACTGTAGGTGCATAAGCGTGTACTATTTAACATGTACTGGTCCTTTATCATACATGTCTTCATCCATCATCACTTTCATAAACAATGAAAGTCAAATGTCTAAAGCCATACCGTGTAATGTGAAGCTGTTAATCACGCCAACAATTAACTTGTATGCTAATTTTCTCTTGCGCATGAAAGGTAAAAAGCGTTGGCCATGAAATACTACATCTGTATATATAGGGATACAGTCAGTCATATGTAAAATACAAATAAAGACATATATAATACATGTGTAATTCATTATATTGATTGATTGATTGACTGCTGTTAGATATCAAGCAAGCTATATTTCAGATAAAGCTTACAAACAATAAATCTTGTGGGTAAAAAGTTGGTTCTATGGTGGGTTGATGGACGGAATTTTTGATTTGAATGCAATAGGGGGTTGGATCGTAATCGTAGTGTTAATCAGGGCTTCCTTGTAACGGGCCGCCAGCCTGATATACATTTTATTTGTCCTTCCCAAACAGTGAAATCCCGTTGCGTAGATGTACCCCATAATGGAGAAACCAGGTATACTTTTATTTAACTCAGAGGTTCTTTCAGTGACTGATATTTCTTGCATAGTGCTAACATCGAGAGATTAGACAGTTAAATCAGTCAACAAATTGGTAACACGAAACTCCAAGGATAAACACAACCCAAATTACCGGATTTGATTTATTTTCAAAGAGACGCATTTCTAGAATAGCCTTCATCAGGTAGGCTCATATAGATCAAAAGATGGGAAAGCCAAATAAGTTAAAAGTCCTTGGAAAGCAAGTAGACCAAGGGGCATAAACAGTATAGCCAAAGTTGGCTAAGGTCACCTATGCCTGAGGGAAGATAACCTTAGTATGATTAATAATTAAATTATTTAGGAACTGTAAATTTCAATAATAGGTATATCTAATAAGCCATGACAGTGCCAAAACACTGACTACTTGCCGGATAATAGTCCATCAGCAGAGGTATTGATTCAGTGGTAGTAATAAAAACATGGATATCTAATTTAGTGCGCATAACGCGTTTCTGGTATATATCATATCAGTTTGCTTTTTTCAAATTTACCTTTGATGATTATTTGATTATTATCACAAATGTATTTGCTTTCATTGTTTGTATGAAAAAAAGGTACATTTACACGTAAAAGTCACAATAAATAAAACGGGTAAAACATACCCGCTCGAAATAAACGTTAGAGAAAACCAAAGGTGCAATCAAGAATGGACAATCTAGAGACATTGTCAACATTGAGTACATACGGACAAAATGAGTAACACGGACTCCACCAGAAACAGGTGGTGAACGCAGGTTCCCGCGAAGGGTAAGCACATGTACCCCCGCCATGTTACTCATAGTTAAGACGTATTTGACACCAGTATGCGCAAACAAACATAAATAAAACACAGTTTTCAAGCGCAAATATAACTCCTTATAGTTTCTATTTGTGATTTGCCTCTTTTCAAAGTAGACTTTCATCTGTTAACAGAGTTTGATAGGTAAAGAAATAATAGATTTTCAAATTGAAAGCAAAGATTCTGAAATGTATGACATCATGACTTTTTTCCTACTGGGCGTTGTAGGATTTAAAGGAGTTATTTGATTTCCTGTATATCAGTGAAATGGAAAAGTAAATCGTAACATTAAATAACGAAAAGGGCCATTCACCGTGTTTGTGTTTTGTGAGCTTGTGGTGCAATAAAAATACATGATATTCTATTATACCTTTGGCATGGCAAAATACCACCTTTAACATCCCAGTTCACTATTATTTCTAAAAATAGTATTACAAGAAAAGTTTTATGTAACCAAAGGAGTAATCAGAAGCAGTAAATCGAAGGACAGACAGCACAATAGTAACAATAACAAGGATAAAAGGACGAACAATGATCTACAAAACACTTTACAGAAAACTACAGATCGAGCAACACGAACCGCACTAAATATGGACATGAAGTCCTATGTTGCGGAAGGGTAAGCAGTTGCTGCTTCACAAGTGGCACCCTTCGTGTTACTCTTGTTACACACCCGGTTATAAGTCATGTATGAGGAAAAGACCGGAACACAGATATTTCGTAAAGGATAACCAGATGATTGTGGCGACCATATATATTACTGATTATATCTTACTTATAAAGCTGTCTGTTAATATGTAGATTCGTATAGAGTATATGTTATTTAGTAATCGAACTTGCATCTTCGCTATAATTCCATTTAAATGAATAACACAATCTGATGATAATTGTACGTCCCAAGAATTAAAATAGACTTTCGAAGTGATTTAAACTTGACCACTAGAAACCATTGGTTCAGTAGCTTCAGAAGCTGCTGGAATGTTGCTACATATAAATGGAAAGTTGAGAATGTGAAAATTGAAATAGTCTCTTTTGTCGTAAAGTTTTGTTCTTAACCGGTCTTCATTGTCAATTTCGAAGTGTACGTCATGGTATGAAGCTGACCTACCTGTATCTTTGGTAGACAGTAAATATATTAACATCAGCATTATTCTAGCTACCAACTTAAAAATACAGAATCATTCATGCTAGCCGATGGAAAATGCTGTTCTTTTTAACGATTTCTATCCGTATTTCATTTTCCTTGATTGTTGTCATCGTATGTCAATAAAATATCATTACAGAAGAAAATATAAAGATACCAAAGAGATATTCAGAAGTCGTAATTCAAAGAAGAACAGACAATACAAAGGCCAAAAGAAAAGGACACAATGACAAACAATGATCTACAAAACACTACATATTAAACTGGATATAAACTGAGGTAACTCATCAAAGTAAGTATATCTTCTGATTTAAGCGTCAAAGCTATATCATTTCCTCATTCATGACTTACCCCCGGGTTTGTAACTAGAGTAACAGGGTGGATGCCACTAGTGGAGCAGGATCTGTTTACCACCGGTTTTTATTGGGGTTCGTTTTGCTCGATCTTTAGTTTTCTGTGTAGTATTTTGCAGATGGTTGTTTGTTCTTTTTCTTTTGGGCATTGCGTTGTCTATCCTTCGACTTACGATCCTTTTGGTATCTTTCAACTCTTCTTGGAAAAGTTGATCAAATGATAGAACCATGAACACAGTTTAAATGTTTTATTGTATTTCATTGGTGATACGTTAATGATGAAATGAATATAATTAACTGTATATCAACATCATATTAAATAATTTACAATAAATAATTAACGTTTTATTGTGACGTCACCACTCCTTTAAGTCATTTTATTTTTTCATAAATTAACAGACATGAACAATATTTGAGCAAAATATTAAGAAATAAATAAAAACAATTTAATCTCTTAAAAGATATTTACATATATGGATTATTGTTTTAATAAATAAATGCGCCATGTTATATACATCAATATAAGCACATTTTACAGTGGAGCATATCAAAATATACTACATTTTTTAAATGATGATATTAATATTGAAATCGGATTCCGGTTAATTCCGGTTTCAACCACAGCGGTTTGTTCAACTATGACAAAACGAGATTCGTGAGTAAGGAAGGGCAATAATAAAATTACCGAACACCGAGCAATCTTCCAAAAGATTGCTGAACTCATAAGTCAACAAACAGACAAAATCAGTCAACAACCGGAAAACTAGGAAAACCGCAATGGCCCCGACTTGGTACAGGCATTTCCAAAGAAATGGTGGGTTGAATCAGATTTTACGGCGCCAAACCCCCAGCTTCCATTACGGTTAAAAGGTTCCGGTTGTCACTATAACAGCCTTTTTAACAATACTGGGACAAATTAGGTATAATAGTAGTCAACGCAGTACTGTATGAAAATCTATCGTTTATTATCGTCTCTGCAGAACGGTTTAACTAAACGATCATCTTCTTACACAATTTGATTTCAAATGAGATGTTGAATGACGTCATGTCTAAACCACGATTACTTAATCCTTATCTTTATACATTTTCCATATTTAATTTATGAATATCCATCGTTTATTATCGTCTCTGCAGAGACAGTGTGTACCTAGCAGCAAATTACATAGCTACAATTGACAGTTCAGGGGACCATTGATCAGTATATAATAGATCACAATGGTGGAAAAGAAATGACAAACCAGAGATAGCAGTAAGTCATCGTCAGAACCCCCCCACCTCCACCTCCAAAAGAAGAAAGATATTTGTCGTACATTACATCTGATCAAATAATAGTCACGTCTTGGTTTACAAAGTTCTCTTGTGAATTATGTGTTTCGACTTTATTAAAAAAATATACAAACATGGCCATATACTGTACTGTCAATACATATTGTTTTCGTTTAACACTTATTTTCTTGGTTTTCATGGGATCCAGTAAACCCACGAAACTTAGTGCACAACCAAAGGCCCATATAACAATAAAAGTCATTTGTAAGTATCAAGACCACAATTTCATATGTAAACGAACGTCCCAGTTTCTGACAGTCCTCCATAATTGACACCAACGAAAATACAATATTGTAATGAATGTAATTATCATAGAACTGCGTTAGTGCAAGAACGAGTTGAACAAAATAGTGTTGGTATTTTTGCCATATGCAGCAAGTAAGAAGAAACTTACCATCTTATGTTATCTTAGCAAGAACAAAACCACAGTAATATCTTTATGGTACGCACTAGAGACTGACATATTACCCACAAAATACGCATAATATTATAAGTATATTCTGAAGATCATTCCAGTAACACGTCGTACGCACTAAATTTGATATCTACGTTTTTACTACAATAAAGAGATTCAAATTGACGATAAGATTATACAAGTAATAAAATTATAATAAGTTTAACAGTTTCACTCGCAAATGCATTGGTACTGACTTGTTCAAATTGCTATCATTATTTTTTTTCAGGAAAACAAATCTGTATTTCTAGATGACATTAAATACAATAGGTATTGAAAATTAGTCTTACAACAACCATAGCAAATGATTTAAAAACAATACGTACAGGGGCGGATCCAGAGACTCTGTTGACGGGGGGGGGGGGGCTCAGTTATGGAGCAATATTTTCAATAATTGATGGAACCAACTGTAGTCCCAAAGCGGTTCTCGTCTGGCGTGTAGGTCGGTAAACCTTGTTTTCATTTCATTTAGCGTACAGTAGAGAAAATGTACAGTTATTGATTTCCTAAAGTAGTCTTCCGGACTCTGCTCCAACATTATTTGTCTCCCGCATATTCTAGGTTTTTTAACCTCTATGTCTAGCGGTTCACATATTTTAGCATTCCTCTCAAAACACTGGTGGTTGAATTGTTCAACATTTGCTCTGCAGTCTAGTGAGCTCTGAATTAAATTTACGCTTTTTAAGAGTCTACCTATGTCAAGTGATCTCTCTTTTAGTGATCTTGTAGAGGACCTTTGTAAGTTGGAATAACTTGTGTCCGATCCAAATGTTATATAGTTAACAATAAAATAAGTTTAATCTAAATCTAGTGATCTGCTGAGCCCTTTCTTAAAAGCCAGGCACATTTGAACAATAACAATGGTTACGACAAAATCAAAGTTGCGAATGGAATTCAACAAAGAAGTTACATCAGCTTCTTCTGGTCTGGTGTATGTGTGTTTTGGCAGTTTTGCAAAGTGGTCAAGCAGGGGCGGATCCAGGGAGGGCGCACCCGGCGCCCGCCCCCCTAAAATCGGAAAAAATATGATTTTTTGGCGTAAAATCGTGATTTTTCACACGAAATACCCCAAAAATTTTCGCTCGGCGATATTTTTTTTAAGTACGCCCCCCCTAACTTGAAATCCTGGATTCGCCCTTGTCAAGGGTTTGAACAATAGCAAGGAAAAAATCTAATTTAAGTCTATTTTATTTCTACTTAATTTTAATTATTTTATATCTATTTATACTTTCATTTAGAGTTTAAAATATGCTGTATTCATATATTTTCAAAACGGAAACTAGCCTTGAAAAGCGTATGTAAATATATGTGCTTGACTTATTAGACGGGGGGGTGGGGGTACCCCCCCCCCCCCCCCCTTGAATCCGCCACTGACGTACGTGTGCAGTAAGTAATAGGTCAAAAGTCCTTCCCACTCAAATAGTTCCCTATGTTCAAAAATGTATTATTTTTATACAAAACTGTAATTTACATTTGTTTTAATTTTAAGTAATTTCTTACTCGATTTTCATGAAATTTTCACCATTCAAAGCATAAAATAAATATAGTGTCTTCTTATAATTTTCCTAAAATTTTATTTATACTTATCCTTAAAACATGATTTCACCCCAAATTTTAATTTTGTTCACTAAATCTTACTATATATCAATAAAAAAAATTATGACGTCGAGAAAGCACATTTGTGTTTAAATCATAAATGCTTCTAAATAAAAGTTTGTAAATAAATAGATGAAAATATTAAAATAAACTCTAATTAAATCTACTTTTAAAGGAGAACATTACAAGAAAATTGGATGACAAATGATTTAACGACACGTTTTTGAAAATAAGTGATTTTATATGAAATATATAGTGAAATATCTCAGTATGGAAAGACTTTTGACCCATGAATGTACAAATAAACAAAATTAACGATAACATATATCGATGCAAAATATTTAATAATTTTATTACGTTAACAGTCCAGGGAATAAATTGTATGTTAGTCTTTTCATGTGGTTATAATTGTCTGCACCTTGTGGTACCGATTATTGTTGACGAGTACACATGTGTTGTTTTCTGATGACGATGACATACCAACTTGTGTCTGCTGTAAGGTGACATAAAATAAAAAAGGAAAATAAAAATAATTAACTATGAAACAAAGAATCTATGGGATTGTGACATTGTACAAAAACGTAAACAAAGAGAACAAAAAAACGAATGGTACAATACAATTAGATAGAAAACAGCAATTTTCAATTAATATAATACGGTTGTGTTGCCATGACATTTAGTTGCTTTTAATTACAAGATATGTAGTTAAAATTTAAATTAAACATTATTATTATCGTATACATATAATTTTCTACAAGCAAATACAGTGGTTTTCAGTTATTTTTTTTTATCAAAAACGTTGCAAAATGGGAAAAGAAAACCTCCTTTATTTCCATTCGTGGGTGTTTGAATTCAAGGATTTCCCCATAATATAAGAGAGGGATAAAAACATTATGCTTTCTACAATTGCAATACTATCCCTCATATAGATGGAGAATTGTTTTCGGTCTTTGTTGCAAGAGAGTAAGTCCAAATTATATATAAGCTTCAGTATTATAAGTTCTGTGGAGTTCATGTTCCTAAACAAGTGGAAGAAAAAACAACAACAATACAATAAAAACAAAACGACAAGGCAACCGAAATATTTAGTTTGGTTGTTAATTAATGATGTCTTAGCCAATGAAATGTTCTAAAATGGTTATATGATTCTGGATGAACCAGAGGAGTGATTCGTTCATGTGTTGAAAGGTTCTAGGATAAACCACATGCAGGATTCATGCTATTGTAAGGCTCTATGATGGACTAGAGGACCTAGGGTGGATCAGAGGATTAAGTCTTGTTGTTGTAGCGGTTTATTGTGAACCTGAGGAGTGATTCAAATTATTGTAAGGGCTTAGGGTACACCAGAAGAGTAGTTTATGTTGTCTTAAGGTTCTAGAGTGGACCAGAGGTGTAGTTCATGCTGTCTTAAGGTTCTAGAGTGGACCAGAGGTGTAGTTCATGCTGTCTTAAGGTTCCAGAGTGGACCAGAGGTACGGTACATGTTATTGTAACGTTCTAATGTGGACTAGAGGAGTGCATCATGTTGTTGTAAGGTTATAGGGTGGACCAGATAACTGCTTCATGTTGTAGATCATCCAAATGTTCACACATCACAGTCAATCTTTGTATTGGTCAATTAAGATGCATGGCTAAATTCGAAAGTGATTCCAAATCGGTGTTAAAATAGTTACTATTTGGTAAAACGACATTATGTGAGTCCAGTACATATCAATATCTTAACAATAGATCATGCTTTTTAAGAAATAACTGTATTGACTTGTAAGAGTTGCCACGGCAATTGGACATTTGATGGTCACAAATGGCGACTCGTTACGGTTCCAGAATGACGGAAGCTTTACCAATGTCGAATCTCCTATGACACCGGCAACTCTTCAAATACATTACTGTTATTTCCATTCTAATGCAAATCAAAAACATTTCAATTGACCTTTAATAACGATATAAAGATGGCAAAAAAATAAAATGCAGCACAATATTGTCGATGGCATATAAACGTCATTTTAAAATTTTCAACGTAGACCGTCAACACTGGAAGTTATTATGCTTAATGTTTTTTATACAATCTAACAAGGCATTATTTCAAGGTAGGCAATGTCTTTATTTCCTATCGTATTGCAGTAACTGACATGTTGAATTTCCAGAATACAATATGGCACCTCATTCCAACTAGAACCCTTAGCTACGACATGTCAACTGTGGATTTGACGGCAAAGGTGCACCAATGAGGAAAACTATTATATAAGAATTGGATTAGAATTATCATGATTAAGAACGACGTTCTTCATATAAAAAAGTGTATATATATATATATATATGGAGAAATAATAAAAGATGACCTTGATTAAAACCTTTTATAATAAATTAAATTTAGACGGAATGTTTTGACGAGTTAATTAAAATGAAGTGTTTACAAAATGAAAATTCTTGAAAATTGCACGTAGAAATCGTGGGTTTTGATTGGTGACAAATAAATAAAAAGATGTATGTCAACATCGAACAAAATATGTATACTAGAATATTAACATAGTATAATGTCACATGACATTACATATCAAAATAGTCGTTTTGATAGCATGTGGATTTCATGTACATATTATAAAGTTTGAGAATTATCCTCCACTCCAAAATCTGGTTTGTTATTTTTTCACAGCATTGCAAAACGCTATACTACCAAACATTAACTCCAATCATTTGAAAATTTTAAATTGTACTCTCTTCAAGATTATGAAACGACTCAACAGATGGGAATACGTCATTGTTCTCAACACTATCCACGCGATTGTTCTCGACACTTTCCACGTGATTTTCTATAATATCTTCTTCCGGTATAATTGTCTGCACCTTGTGGTACCGATTATTGTTGACGAGTACACATGTGTTGTTTTCTGATGACGATGACATACCAACTTGTGTCTGCTGTAAGGTGACATAAAATAAAAAAGGAAAATAAAAATAATTAACTATGAAACAAAGAATCTATGGGATTGTGACATTGTACAAAAACGTAAACAAAGAGAACAAAAAAACGAATGGTACAATACAATTAGATAGAAAACAGCAATTTTCAATTAATATAATACGGTTGTGTTGCCATGACATTTAGTTGCTTTTAATTACAAGATATGTAGTTAAAATTTAAATTAAACATTATTATTATCGTATACATATAATTTTCTACAAGCAAATACAGTGGTTTTCAGTTATTTTTTTTTATCAAAAACGTTGCAAAATGGGAAAAGAAAACCTCCTTTATTTCCATTCGTGGGTGTTTGAATTCAAGGATTTCCCCATAATATAAGAGAGGGATAAAAACATTATGTTTTCTACAATTGCAATACTATCCCTCATATAGATGGAGAATTGTTTTCGGTCTTTGTTGCAAGAGAGTAAGTCCAAATTATATATAAGCTTCAGTATTATAAGTTCTGTGGAGTTCATGTTCCTAAACAAGTGGAAGAAAAAACAACAACAATACAATAAAAACAAAACGACAAGGCAACCGAAATATTTAGTTTGGTTGTTAATTAATGATGTCTTAGCCAATGAAATGTTCTAAATTTCCTAAAAAGTTTATGTCTTAGCCAATGAAATGTTCCGAATTTCCTAAAAGTTAATAATGTCTTAGCCAATGAAATGCTCTAAATTCCTTAAAAGTTTATTATGTCTTAGCCAATGAAATGTTCCGAATTTCCTAAAAGTTAATAATGTCTTAGCCAATGAAATGTTCTAAATTCTTTAATAGTTTATTATGTCTTAGTCAAGTAATGTTCTCAATTCTCTAAGCAAGTTTAATATGCCAAAGAAATGAACTAACGTTTCTGAATATTTAGTATGTCTTAGCCAATGCAATGGTTTTATTTCAACACACTAACATTTATTTAGATTAGATGAAATAAAATAATTAAATACTCGAAATACAAAATTCAATGATCCACAATTCTTGCCTATTAATTTATGAAAGAACTTTATAATACTTTATCATGAAATAATTCAAAATACATTGTATTTACATACTATATATCGAAGGATAGTTATTATACAACCATCAGAAAACTTTGTCGAGTACTAAAACACACATTACTTTACAAAAGACAGTTAAGGGATAGTCAGGTAAACAAAGTCGACGAAGAACTTTGCATTATCAAAAAAACTACCATTTTTGTCTTCAACCCATTCAGAGGGGCAGTTTGAGGTTATACAATTAGTTTAACCACGGCTACTTTTTATTGAAGTACATGTATCAAGCCAAGACAGTCCCGATTTTGTACCCTTTCTACAATTTTTCGATTGGACTTAGGGAGTGTTCCGACAGCGTGATATTTTTTGCTTTTTTAATTTTTATTGTATAGAAGAAATAAGTTTTCCTTAAATTATTCTCATGTCGAAATTTAAAGGCAGTTTTGCAGTAAGTGGGTTTGTTAGGATAATACAATTTAGAGGAATTTGCGCTTACACTCAGCATTGATTATTTTTGTTGTTGAAAATATCGCCGTAGTGTATTCAAATGTGATTCAATTAATTCAACAAAGGCGTAAGGGTTATGATAAGGTGATAGACACTGATTGGATATTCAGATGTTAATCCAGCGACCATGCGATGAGGGCCATGATGGACCCTATGTCACTTAAAAGTGCAAAAAAAAGCATGCATTTTGTAAAACATTTCTCAACCACACACCAACTATATATTCATAGTTTCATAAAAGAAGATAAATAAATTGAAAGGTAATATTATGAAAACAAAGACAGCTAGGAATGAAAAGCGATTATTGACAACCAATTTATATTTTTCCTTTATCAAGTAGGTAATACAATATAACGGTTGCTGTGTATATCAAATTTAATGGTCTTTCATTACAGTTTAGATTAAGCATTCAAATGTACTTTCTTTTCATAATAGAAATACGTTATAGATGTTTCAATCTACTTAAACGCCACCGACTTTACTTTTAACATAAGGTGCATGCTTTGTGAAAAAAAAAAGGAATTGTTAATCTTTCAATTTTGACACCTATCAATATGGACGTTTTGAGTTCTTCTCGCAAGCTCTAAAATAAATCTAATATCAACAGTATATTTTCCCATGTTTACTTTGAGGTATTGTGGAAACAAACAAAAACACATGCTGATCAAATATTTCATGTTGAAAATATCATATATCATTTGAATTTACACGACAAGTGCGTTTTTAATACTGTTAAAGTACATTGCATTGTTTTTCGTCGGGTACCAATATTCGTGAATTTCGTGGTTTAGGAAATCCACAAAATAAAATACACAATGAAATACCAAACTTTTCACATTATTATTTTGTGCAAGTATGAAACCACGAATTAAGGAACCCACGAAGCAAGGATTTTTCTCAAAACCACGAATGAAAGTGCTTTCAGAGTAACCTATTAAACAATCTGAATTATTTCAAATAAAACATTATAATGCCAAATTGTTTTTTTATGATGTACTTGAAAGGCCAAGTAAAATAATACGTGTGGTTCAGGTTACCTGTTTGACCTAATTTTTCGTGCGGATTCTAAAGTTTTAATTTTCCAAATTTTTTACTGCCATATGTGAGCACACATGATGAAAGTTATTCCAGAAGAAACGCGCCGTGTGCATTAAATTAGGAATCTATGTTTTTTACGTCATCAAGCACTATTAACGCCGAGAGGTTTCACTGTACTATTTAGGTAAACATAATTGTTGACTAACCGATCCTGCTTTTCTGCAGCATGTAGCCGGAACCACAGGTATATTTCTTTTTGGCCTAAATTAATTATAATGCTTTTAACGTGTAAAAGTGCTGTAAGGTAAAACTAAACGGTCTTGCAATGAACCCAAAGCCATGTGTTGTGCCCACTACAAAGCATGTTATATCCTTACCAATGGATAATCTGTATATTCTGTTACCTGTTAAGTATTAGTCAGGATAAACAGGTGTAAATTGAAGTAAACATGATAACTAATAATGGGTTAAAGTTTATTTTGTGTTCATTACATAAATGCACGTATAATACTGCGATTTCCAAGTGAAAGAAAAACCGGAAGTTCATCCAGTGAAAGAAACCCCGGAATTTCACCCAGTAAAATAAACCGTGTAATTCACTGCTTGACATCGCAGTACAACATCATCACTATGAAATATAAATATACAATGAAAACAAGTTACTTTTTGAAACCTCTTATTAGCGCAAAAAAGTGCAAAATCTATGTAATAATCAGCATAACTAATATTGTGTTCCGAATATCAATAATAGATAGCTCGTAACCGAACAACGATGACAATTCACTCATGCGGTAAGGCGCATTCGGGAATTTCTGCATTGTTCGATTATTCGCGATTTATTTTCGAAATTCAGAATGCAAGAGTAGATATACATTAATTATTTAAAATATAATGTGTTTTGTGTTTATTTGATATTAAACAATATATAATCCAAATAAAATGGACGATCAAGCTTTTATTACTATATATTAGCATGATGAATGACGAGAGGAGTTCAAGTCCATCTTTTTTTACATAGAGTTACCGTTCTTTACATTCCAATATATAATCCCTTGTCAATGTCTAAATTTTACAAAACTAAAAGTAAATCATTCCAGACGATTTACTCAATACTGTAATCTCCTATCCTCAATTTTGAAACTTTTCTCTATATATCTGACATTTATTATGACGAATTTCAATAATTTTCGGCATGATTATTTTCACGGACTATTTCGTTCTGAAAATTGCTGTTTTTAATTGTGACATTCTTACTAAAAATTTAAAAGCTTTGAAACACTGACAGAGGTTAATAATGAAGTGCAAAGATCGATAACTCTGTCTGAGATAAGAAAGATGTCGGACATAGCACACAAATCATTAAGTTGTTTATCTCCCATCCAATCGGCAAACCTCGGGTGAGTCCACTTCTCTTCCTCAATACCTCGGCTGTAATACGGTATTTGATATGCGTCTACGCATCACATTTCTTCGCCGGAAGACCGTATCACTTCAATCAAATATTGCGCACCGCGAATAAGTTCTAAAATGGCGACAATAGATGAGTTTGTTTTGAAAAATATTGGTCTTTGATGAAGGTACGGAATCAGCCGACATTGCGACGAATGAAAATATATTATTATTGGACGAATATTCGAAAGTGAAATTATTCTAATACCTCCTTCATTGAAGATTTCCGAAAGTAGTTCCAATGGGAACTATCGTAATACGGACGAGGTATGATGAAGGTACGGAATCAGCCGAAGTTGCGACGAGTGATCTCCCATCCTTACATAAAATATAACTAAATGATAAATGTTAAGTCGCCTTTCATTCCAACTTTTACGATAATCTAATTTTCGGATGCGATAAATGTTTGAAAAGTAATTTTTAAAGCATACTCTCTCAGTCAGCAAAAATATTATGCATGTGTATTCCTTTTTTGGATCTATACAAGACAAAATCTGCTCAAAACGGATTAGTTTTGTGATCAAAGTGTAATAATATTAAGACCGAGTGCGGTACTTCTTTTTAGATTAATTCGGGTGTATTCATCTTTTTGCATAAAGTACCAGGATACACGAAGGTACTTGACGTCATCAACCATTACAATATTATTTAGTTGTACATAACAGCCATATAGAGGGACATTTGTAATGAAGGAAATGACAACATCACTTGTTAAACATAACCCAGGGGGAAATTAAAATAGAATAGGAAATAGATAGCATTATCAGTTCGAAATGTGTAGTTAGATCTTGTCCTTGAAATAAATACGACAGTTTCTTGTGATATTACTTTCTGTGATATCCTGATGAATGAAATATAAGGTTATATATTTGTACATTTCAGGAGAAATATATACGATTCATCAAAATATTCAATAAAAATAATTGTGCAATAATTATTTTCAGTTCTGTTTATTTCTTTTTAATTCAAAGCGTAGTTAAGAATTCGAATTCGAAATATAGAAAGATTTAAAATTTTAAATGTACCGCACTCTGTCTATATTTTAAAAATAGTTTAAAAATAAAAAAAAATACTTACTCGTCTTTTTTTCTTTATAAAAGGGGAAAAAAAGATGTGAATTTTCAAATTATTATTCCTACATTTGAGAAACATATTCAAATCCAAACCCTGACATCAAACATCAAGAAAAACAGGAGATTAAAGAAAACGAAAATATATAAATGAAATACAAAATTTGCTTCTATAATACAATACACCCCAAACTTCATACCAATAATTTTCAAAAAAGTAATTAGTTCTTAGCTAAATTCAAATTATGCAAATTATTTTTAACGATTATTCGTGAGAAGTAATGAAAATATTAATGAAAAGTATAAAAGGGAGGTAATTATTCACAGAAATATCACAATTATTAGTAATAACAAGGATTACGATGCAATTACAAGGTTAGTCAAAATTACAACATCTGAAGCAATCGTCCGCCTCTCCCCAAGCACAAGGGCAATACATTTTGTTTTCCTTCATATTCGCACACTCTGTCTCAATAGTATGATCATGATCACATAAAGAATCGTCTTGGCAACCATTTAATGCAGTACAAACACTTTTACGAAATGCAGTCAAAGGATGTACCTCTGTTTGAGACAGCATAAACGATGAATTCCGAGAACTCCGAGATCTTCCACCTCTTTTCAAATGTCTTCTGATATTGAACCTAGTCCATTTCTGTTTAAGAACTCTCTGAACCTGTAAACATCCACGTCTAAATTTACAAAATAGCAAGTTTAACAGCGGGAAAACAATAGACAATGTTATAGTGAGTGACTGTTGCTTAACGCCAACTCATCAATTTTCAGCTATATCATGGCGAGAACAAGTTAATTATCTATGATATGATAATAATATCTGCTTTGTACTAGACCAACTCGCTTTGTTGGATTTTCATAGTTCTAGCTCACTGCAACAACAGTCCGCGGAAAGACATATCACCTCACTCGGACACATTATCCTGATCCCGAACCAATCAGTCTTTGCTCTTTCTTCTTAATGATGCGTGCTTAGCGGAGAAGGAGCAAATACCAATTTTATAGTCTTTGATTTGACCCGACCCGGACTCGAACCCACTATCTACCGCATTTGAGGCGAGCACGGTAACCATTACACCATCGATACGGTTCACATGGCTATATGGACATAACGTTTAATTGCATAGATATACACATTACAATGTAGCAATCAGCTGTGATATGATTCAACGAAAATATGAAATTGCATCACGACAATACTTTGTAAGAGAAACGTACGAAAAATATTTAATATCGTGAATCACTTAGAAACATTATGTTTTCTCCGGGTACTCCGGTTTCCTCCACCAATAAAACTGACCGCCACGATATAATTGAAATATTGTCGAAAGTGGTGTTAAACACCATAACCCTAACCCCAACATTAGAAACACTATTTTCATTGTTGATATGTCCTGGTACTGGTGTTAAACTGATAGCGCTTCCCAGAACGTCCCAAGGAGACTGAAGGGCGATACCCTCTCGATTGGGGGATTTGCAGCTTATATAACGAAACTGTCGACCATAGTAGTGGTGCCGTATTTGAAGGATGTCTATTTCCTTATACGCTAAAGACTTATTATGTATATTTCGAAAAAAGAAAAGAGTATGGCATTGAAACCGCTACAAAATCTTATTCGTGTTCGTACATACAAAACTCCCCATGTTATTCCAGTGACAGTCAACAGTCGTTAACCCGGTTGCTTCACTCCGGCCTCGATACTTTATATCGTTTTGTATATTTTGTTGAGCTTGTTCTCGTGCTGAACATGTATTAAAGGCTTGACGCTGGCCGTTAAACAACCATCTCCAACAAATCGACTTATTTGAGATTCCGATAGCTTTAAAATCTGATTCAACCCACCATTTCTTTAGAAATGCCTGTACCAAGTCAGGGTCATTACGGTTTTCACAGTTTTCCGGTTGTTGACTGATTTTGTCTGTTTATAATACTTATGAGTTTTGACTTTCCCTTTGCAAGATTGTTCGGAGTTCGGTAATTTTGTTATTACCCTTATTTGCACCAATCAAAAGAAGTATAATAACATGTCATATCTAAATTGAAATGAAAGTAGTGTGTACATCGTGTTATATACTTGTATTTGTTTTATACACTTTTATCTCCTTATTTTTGTGGGTCCATAATACTATTTTAACCAAGCTACCCTTTATTGGTTGATTGAATGATTGATTGGTGCTTAACGCCAACATTGGCATTAGTTTAGCTATATCGTGGCGTGAACAAATTTGATTATTAACTTAAACACCTATTCTTTTATTGAAGTGCCTCTACAAAAAAAACCTGTACAAGCCAGGAAACTGAGCAGTCGTGTATTTGTGTGTTATGGGTATCTATTTTGCATCTTTTTCTGTAGTTTTTCTATTAGGTCGTGGAACTGTTCATACATTGGTATTGTTTGTTATTCATTTTGTCACATGTTTCATGTAACATGTAATTCTATAAAGTAAGATAAATATATCTTTTTTGGAATAAATAAGGGTAATAACAAAATTACCGAACTCCGAACAATATTACAAAGGGAAAGTCAAAACTCGTAAGTTATATAAACAGACAAAATCAGTCAACAACCGGAAAACAGTGAACACCGTAATGACCCTGACTTGGTACAGGCATTTCTTAAGTGATCTTAGTATTGATATTCATGTTATTCCATTATATGTTTAGTGAATTTTCTGCTTTTGTATCTGACAGGAATAGTGAGTGATTGTTGTTTAACGCAATTTTTTAGCTATATCATGGCGAGAACAAATCAATTTTCAATGAGAAAACAAGAAATGATATGATAATGCAAGGTAAATATTTTATACATACCTCTCCATTCATAAAGCAGTATAAAATAGACAGTAAAATTCCCTTTAAAATAAAACACTATCATTAATACAAAATGCTATTGTGAGATATACAACTGAGATTAAGCTCAAGAAATCTTTTCAGATACGTGTATGTATCATGGGCTTTTATATGTCATTTGGATACCATTATAGTTAGATAGAGTTTCATCATACAGCCATGGGTAGCTGTAATGTGCTTATATCTAGGCATATGCAATACAAGAGTCAACACTTTTTAAATTAAACTGGACGAATGGACACTTATTATTAAATCAAGGAAAATCGTATACAAAGTTGTAAACCATAAAATGGTAGATATATATACAATTGCATAAATTTAATGTCCTACAACAAACAAAGAATGGTTCGAACATATGCCACTAGAGGAGCAAGAACCTCTTGCCCTGTAGGTGTATACTGAATTAAAGTTTTGTAGATCATAGTTTGTCGCTTTGTCCTTTGTAACGTATGTTCTTCTATTTACGGCTTCTGATTGTCCCTATATGTATTTGTTTATATATTCAAACACAGAAGGGATCGTTGTGGTTGTGATCGTTTGATAGTTGGATTTACAACTACCTGTGGAATCAGTGTCTATAACAATTAAAACTATGAGTTCGAATCCTGTTCATGGTGAAGTGTACTCGATATAATATATGTGATAAAGTTTGTTAGCGACTTGCGACAGATCGATTATATTCTCCGGGTACTTCGGTTGCCTCCACCAATAAAACTGAGTGCCACAATATAACTAAAATATTGTTGAAAGCGACGTTAAACATCACAACCTTAACTGTAACTCTCGGACACAGATATCTGTAATAATATGTGTCATCTCCCCACATTTGATAAAAACTCTTTAGGCCCTTTGACCTGCTTGTTCCAAAGGAAATCAAAATTATTTGGCTTTACAATCGTTGACTTTGAACGTACCTTATGCATATTATTCCAGAAACGAACCAACCGCTCTGTTAGATATAAACATTTTATAACATACACATTTTAATAGACATTGTATGACTGTGTGGTAATTATGCAGATACGTACCCCACTTGACTGTAGAATTGCATTAGTAATATGGTATGCCAGTTGGAAGCTTGATCTATCCTCTGGATTCACGAGGAATAAAACATTCGTAAGACCCAGCAGGGGCATAAGAATTATTGTAGCTCTTATTGTTTTTCTGTAATGGAAAATATACAATATATATGTATTAAAAACAAACATTTCAATAAATACATGCTCATTCATTAGAAATAGGGTTTGTCGAAAATATTGAAATACGAGAACTGAACATTGAGTCAACTGTTCTTACCCCTAGATGTTTTGAGACCTGTTCCATTTTGTTTGATCTGTGTTGTTTATTTGTGTCTACTGATAATAGATATGTCAAGAGACTTTCTCAAAAGCATAGAAAAACGTAATAAACCAAATAACTCGAGAAACATTTCCATTTAATTAAGATTTATACAACAGAATAATGAACTTAAATATGGCATAGGTTGTACCCGGTTCACGTTCTACTATTGTTTGTATTGTCAAAAATAAGTTTGGAAATGCGCAATAAAATTTATTCTGAACTAAATATTTAATACAAACACGATTTTTTTTATTTTTTTTTTTTATATATATCAGACTGATAAGTTCAACATACCACCACGATATAGTTTAAATACTGCTAAAGTTGGCGTTAGAAAACAACCAATCAACCAATCAATCAATCAATCAATCAATCAATCACTCACACAATTATTTTGTTATCCTAGCTATATTTGTTATTGTTGTTTATCTTTGTTATTTCATTGATGACATTTTCAGTTTGTTATCGCATCGACACTCACCACCATGAACTGAAAAAATCATCTGATAAATCATTGTAATGTAAACAGAAAGTGACATGGAAATTACCACCGGTAACGTCGAAACTGTAACCATTAAATTGATGTATTCTCTAAATAAGGGTGTTTTATTGACGATCTTGGTACATATCTTACATTATTGTCCTGTCTAAGTCAACTCCGTATCAAGAAAGTATATATACATAGTTTGTCTGATAAAGTAATATATGATGACACGACTAATTATACGTACTTGATTCTGGAAGATTCATCAGTGTTGTTGGATCGTAATTTTGTGACTAGAATTCTTATTATGTTTATCAAGAATAACAAATTTATCTGTAAGTAAATAATAAATAGATATATTTATTATGACAAGAAAGTTATAATGGTGCTGGTCACCTATCTTTCACCTTAAAGCAACAACAACAACAACACAAATAATAAATAGATAATAATTTAAAAAAATACCCCCCACAACATATAGCGTTGAAAATATAGGTACTGTTTTGGGACAGGAACATTACGACTATACATATCTACTACACTCAGTAAAAAAAAGAAATACCCTCTCCTCTTTTTGAATTGGTTACGCCTCTCATAGTTATATAAAGATAATTAAAAAAAAGATTATTGAACTGAAGCTAAATTTGTTAATTATAAAATTTAAAAAAAGTGTTTTTTTTTTTTCATATCCAATAATTTAAATAACTTTTCTCCATCAAAGCTAAGGATATCCTCCCCAGTCATATGTGACGTTATATGATTTTGGCTACCCTGTAAGATGATTTTGGCTACCCTGTTAGACGATTTTGGCTACCCTGTTAGATGATTTTGGCTACCCTGTTAGATGATTTTGGCTACCCTGTTAGATGATTTGGCTACCCTGTTAGACGATTTTGGCTACCCTGTTAGATGATTTTGGCTACCCTGTTAGATGATTTTGGCTACCCTGTTAGATTATTTTGGCTACCCTGTTAGATTATTTTGGCTACCCTGTAAGATGATTTTGGCTACCCTGTTAGATTATTTTGGCTACCCTGTTAGATTATTTTGACTACCCTGTAAGATGATTTTGGCTACCCTGTTAGACGACTTTGGCTACCCTGTTAGATGATTTCGGCTACCCTGTTAGATGATTTTGGCTACCCTGTTAGATGATTTTGGCTACCCTGTTAGATGATTTTGGCTACCCTGTTAGATGATTTCGGCTACCCTGTTAGATTATTTTGGCTACCCTGTTAGATGATTTCGGCTACCCTGTTAGATTATTTTGGCTACCCTGTTAGATGATTTTGACTACCCTGTTAGATGATTTTGGCTACCCTGTTAGACGATTTTGGCTACCCTGTTAGATGATTTTGGCTACCCTGTTAGATTATTTTGGCTACCCTGTTAGACGATTTTGGCTACCCTGTTAGACGAATTTGGCTACCCTGTTAGACGATGTTGGCTACCCTGTTAGATGATTTTGGCTACCCTGTTAGATGATTTTGGCTACCCTGTTAGATGATTTTGACTACCCTGTTAGATGATTTTGGCTACCCTGTTAGATGATTTTGGCTACCCTGTTAGACGATTTTGGCTACCCTGTTAGACGATGTTGGCTACCCTGTTAGATGATTTTGACTACCCTGTTAGATGAGTTTGGCTACCCTGTTAGATGATTTTGGCTACCCTGTTAGACGATTTTGGCTACCCTGTTAGACAATGTTGGCTACCCTGTTAGATTATTTTGGCTACCCTGTTAGATGATTTTGGCTACCCTGTTAGATGATTTTGGCTACCCTGTTAGACGATGTTGGCTATCCTGTTAGACGATGTTGGCTACCCTGTTAGACGATGTTGGCTACCCTGTTTAAGACCTTTGATTTTATTGCTCAAAATCTCTATTAAATATTTAGCTTTCCAATCTTTCGATTTTTAGTGGTCCTGAAACGCGCACTAAATTTTATATTTTCGTTTTTATTTTGAAACATATGTTTTGTAGATCGGCGTTTGTTCTTTTGTCTTTTTTCTTTTGGTCATTGTGTTGTATTGTCCTTCCTCGATTTACGGATTCTGATTACTCCTTTTGGTATTTTCAAATTTTTCTCATTGTTCAAATAAAACAAATGAACTATATACCCGTTTTTCCAATAGGTATATTGTCAAACTATTTTTTTCTAAATGATGATGAACTATCCAGTATTTCATATATAGGCTTCCATGATTTATTTCGATTATGATATGTCTTAAGAGTAGAAATACGGTAGTATACCTTGATTGGAAGATGGTAATTTATATTTACGTTTGCGGACAATGTCGCACACAATTTATGCTGCCAAATTCGAGCAGAAGATAATTCATCAACATGTACATTTAAGACGGGAAAGTCAGTCACATGCACCGGCGCATGTGCTAATGAGATTATACCCAATCATAAATCGCTCGTTTGTTCACAAAGCGAAAGAAGGACGTCATGTTAGAATATGGAATAATTGAAGATGAAACTATCAATACTTGGAGATATTTTTATTGAGTATTATGATAAACTTCATTTTCTAATATCCTATGTTTGAAAACCACAGAAGAGAACTCTTTTCAAATGTCCTTAATGATAATGCTGCTATATTAAGTGCAGAGGATAAATTTGTTTGGATATTGAGCAACGAAGATCCATCTTGCGTCAGAGAACTCGCAAAATTTATTCACTCGTGTTTTCAAATGGCACCATAGTTCTCTGCATGCATGTTTTATATTTTATCTTTTCCAAATACAGTTATCTCTCTTTGCAAACTAATGCAAACTATAACGCAAACTATAATCTATAATTTTATTTGTTACTTTATTATGTCATTCTTTCATGTACTATCTCATAATCTTTGTCAACCTTAATGTTCAATGATTGAGCTTTCTTTAATAAAGTATTTCGTATTTCGTATTTCATATTAGAAAGATGAAAAGATAGTTTTTCAGACAAAGACATTAAAACACAATTTTCGTTTGATATCTAATATTCTCGTTTTACTTTCACGTTCATGACATTTAATCTTGTGGGCGTTTCAAACATTTGTAATTAGAAGCTAACATAAATGAAATTAATTAAGTGAAATTAATTAAGTCAATCCTTGTAGAATTTCACTTTACCTATTATGAATGAAATCACAGATGAAACTAAAGAAGCATGCTTGTAGCTATTTCAATGACGAGAAATGCCAAATTACATGGCAGTTAATTTCTCCATTTTCATTTACTATTAACTATTAACAGTCAAATCTCCTTTAAGAGGTCACCTTTGGAACAAAGAAAAATATCACCTCTTAAGAAGGGTTTGAAGACAACAAAGTAATCAGAATCCATAAATCGAAGATGGACAGATAACACAATGTCCAAAAGAAAAAGGACAAAAGGACAAACAACGATCTACAAAACATTACACATAAAACTAAAGGTCGAGTAAAAGAGGCTAAATTCATATGAAATTGTCAATGACAGGATAAGAAAGAGATTACCTTTCAATACATGTGGCTGCTTAATAGAGGTGACCGCATTGGAAGGATTGACTGTATTAATTACTATATAGATAGATTCCCCGTCAATTGTATTTGTTTTCTTTTCTTGAACAATTTTAAGTGATGTAATACGAAGACGACCAGATAGTACCCAAGAGATTGTTTTTCATACACGTAGTTCTAAAAGCGCTAATATTACCATAAAAGAACATCGGCCTCTGCATTTACCTATAGGCCATTATCGACTTCCGAGTGTGTCCGCCATTAGTAAAGTGTAAACATATCATGTTCTCGGGGTTTACCGATACGCTAATGTAGGGTTTCATTAGTACAGGTGTCACAATATACTGTTATTTCGGCTTGAAATTCAATGATAACACCTGCTGTGAAGTGATTTGCAAACGGAGATATAATGACAATGATATGACTGACAACAAATAAATTACCTGGTATGTATTTTTTTTTTAATTACCGTTATTTTCCCCATACAAAATCAGTATAAATCCTACTTGATAAAAAACTGCATGCACTTTTTTTTCTTTTTTGTTTTTTTGTTGCTTTTCAAGCATAAGAAAAAAGGGGTAATCAAATTAATATTTTGTATGAAATTAAAAAGTAAATATATAAATTATAATATACGCTTTTTGAAATTATTACTATACGATTTAAAGTGAAGTAATAATGATAAAAAGTGTGCCTAACTTATAAGAAAGAACTTAACTTTGAATGTGACATCTTAAGGTGCATTTTTCAATTCTGTTTTATTTCATTTATTTTTTGTTTGTGAAATTGTAAAACAAACTAAAACTTTTTGTCGGTCAATTTCTTTATAGGGATCTGTAGTGAAGATGAAAAGGAATTTAAATTTTATCAAATTAAAACATCTGAATATCTGAATTTCTTTATCTGAAAAAAAAAGTTTCATGAGGACCTAATATAACTAATTTGCTCCCAGGTTTCAGATACATGAACTGGACGGGCATTTTTCACCCCATTTGTCTTCTTTTTTCAATTTCTTTGCTAGGATTTCATAGTTTTATATTGATTTATTCTTTAATTTTATATGTTTTTGAAGATTAATTAAAATTTTATATTGACGTGTTAAGGAAGTGGTAGCGCTTTCTAGACTTGTAGTCTGCTGAAGGTCGACCGTGTCAACAGCGATGCGATGCTTGCCCGGTTTGGCACTTAGGGGAATAGACAGTCGTGCCATTTTGCAACAAAGGTGTTAAATTCATATTGTAGAAAGATATCTATCATTGTAACTGATAGTTAACTGTGTATTGCATAACAAGTTATAGCAAAGACATCACTAAAACACAAAAAATTGATTTATGTATTGGGTTGATTCTTAAATGTATTTGATTTGCAATATGACAGTTAAACTCCACCCCCTTCCCACAAAGGGTTAACAATGATAAAAATATATATAACCGAATTATAATGACAAAAACCTAAATGAAAAAAAAATCGCCGAATTTTGTTGCAGGACATCATGTCGTTCATTTTTACTTCTTACAGAATCAAGATTTATTTCAAGATTTATCTATAGAAATGTGATACCTCTTTGTAAATTGTTAATTATTTTATGCGGCTTCTACATGAAAAACAATAATTCCTACACTGCTGACTTTGTTCCCGTTTCCTTTGTTTATAGTATTTAAACTTTCATTTAAAGGCAACATTTAACTCAGTTTTTTTTCCTTTCTATGTTATCCTCTACCGCATACGGAAGGAACATTATTCCTCCACATATTTGCTACTCTATCATTGTGCAAATGCTTTTATTTTTTGGTCAATTGCATAAGTGCTCGCTACATCATAAAAATATGCGACTTTGTGGCTTTGTGAAGTGAAGACAATATTCGAAGGGAACTTAGTTCTTTTGTACAAAATATATACCGTTAGTAAAAAATGTGTGTTGAGGGTTTCCATACCGACCGTTTTTTTTTTGCGTACCCTGTTTTGTATTGAAATTCTGCCACATAAGCAAGGTTAAAATATGACTAGCTACAGATCGATCTGTTGGCCCACATCTGGCAAAATGGCTAATTCTTTAATTTAGATAATATTGATGACCGTATAGATTTGTCCGACCTGGTCCTGAACTTTATGATTCTGAACAATTTAAACAATAACCGTTTAAGTTCGATTCAATAATCCATATTTCGAAATATTCGGCCAAAATCAAGGGAATAAGCCATACAATATCAACTGAAGCGTGTTTATCTAATCCAATTATGAATACTGAATAATCGTAACTAGTGTAAACAACCGATTGTTACACTTTCTTAATGGCGGACGATAGTAACGCCACCTAGCGTCCACGAACGATAACTAGGTAATCACCGATTTCTGAAAATGTCTATATAGTCGTATTAGCTATCTATATATTGTAGTTGTCCTCATAGCTTTAATAATTAAGTCCTGAAGATGGTTTACCATTGGGAAATTATATATTACAATATAGTACAAAATTGAATAATTTAAGAAAATCTAATTTCCAACCTCATGTTTTCGAGGTGAAATAAAAAAGAATATATATGAGGAGAGTAATCTGATTCTTCTTTTGAGTTAAATCAACTAATCAATCATGAATTGCTTCATTCAGAGTTGTCATTTTGTTTTAAGGTGGTACTTAACACTACAGGGAGATAACTCTTTAAAATCAGTTGAACGTTTTGATCATATGATGTTTGTATGCAAATTTCAAACATCTCGATGATCAAAACCACAGAGAGAAAAGCTGCTATGTGGCTAGTGAATTTATAGCTCCGAGTCTGTTGGTTGGAATTTGCTAAAATTTTGATATTTATTAGAGTGGATATATTCAAACAAACTGCCAAAAAATAAGAAAATTAAACGAGCAGATCAAATTTGACCTAAAGTGTATGGTACCACCTTAAATAAGGATTCACCACAGAACCACATAACAGTTATAATTATGATTAAAGAACTGCATCAGAAACACAGACATTCATTATTTTGTTTGTCTTCGTCTATTATGCCTGTTTCTCTGGATTGTCCATGTTGTTGCCCCTTCCGTATTTTCTAACTTTTATTTAGACGTAGTACGGTTTGTTCTGTATAGAGGTATCTCCAAATTGTGAAAAAAAGGTTGAAACAGTGATGGCCAACAATTCCATCAATATCACCAAAAGGAACAACCACTTCTCACCTCGAATCATTGAACATAAAAAGACCACGACAGACATAAACATGTGGCGGGGTTAAGCCACTTATCATTAGTTAAAATATTTTAAGTGACAGTGTTAAACAAATATAGGTTCACTAGTGTGGTGTACCTTCTATTGATTGTGGTAATTTGCTTGTCCTTTTTTCTTTGTGTTGTGCAATCTTCAGTTTCCTGCATAGTATTTTGTGGATCTTTGTTTGGCCCTTTGGTCTTCTTCTTTTGGCCATTGTATTGTCTGTCGTTCTTCGATTCACGGCTTCTGATTAAGCCTTACTTAGAATTGTTATTCTATCTGTGTGTTGTTTTCATGATTTTCATGAGAACCTTTGTTTACTAAGTAATTATATTTTACATTGTCAAGTTTATATTTATCATAAAAGTACGCATAGAGTCACAGAGAAAATCTAAGTGGATTTGAAAAAAAAAATAGTCCCCAATGTACAAAGCTTTCTGTTGCCAGTTTCTCTGGATTGTCCATGTTTGATTGCTCTTCGGTATTCTCTAACGTTTATAGTAATCCGTTTACATTACACACATTAAAATACTAATAGCTACAGGATATATTATTACGCTTTGTCAATAGACCAGCGGCGAAATCTAAATAGTCGCTTATTTAGAGTTAAATCAACCCATCGACTACACACCTAAATATACTTTCAAACGCTAGATTATGCTTTTAACTAATAAATTTAAAAGGCCGTAATACAATCGTATGGTCACGTTATCACGAAAACTACATGTTTCTAGGATTACTGCGTTTTCGGAGAAAGTCCGATCATATTCAGTAAAATCAATATTATACATGATTTATGCATCTTCGGCAATTTGTTGCGCTTGTAGTTTTTAAATCTAACTTAAATAAATAAAATAATTCAAAATATCTTATTAAAATAACTTTTATTTCATCAGTTTGGCTTCTTTGAAACCAGCAGATGTGTTAAATATTTTAACGGTCACTTTTAAAATTATGTCAGAAGAAATGCTTTCATTAAATTGATCTCAAACTTTTTTTAAAAACAAAAGTGTAAACGTAGTTGACATAAAACATTATCATTATAGCGCCAATTTCTACTAGTTTAAGAGGTTTGGACCGTTTTTAAATGCACATCAACATATTTTCTTAATAATTACTTATATTCTTGTGTTATCTGTATTTAATTGTTGTCACCCTTCATTGTTAACATTTGATGTTTTTAATTGTAACGTTTTAGTTACAAAAGATGGTTTGAAATATTGTTTGTAGAGAATTTAATTAATGTTTACAAGTTGTTAGAAAATCATTTGTCGGAACTGTTGTGAGTGTTTTCCGGGAAATGGCACAGTTTGGTAGCCAACTTAAACTTCTTCCATCTAGGGAAGTTCAAGAATCATTATTGAATTGTGTTGAAGAAGGTACAAAAATGGTCACATCACTTGTTGATGGTTCTTTGTCTGAGGGCCAGTCTCGTAGTTTCTACAATCCTAGTACAGGTCCAAGTTGAAGTCATTCGAAGATATGACTCACAAAACTAAGCCGAAGTGTCGTTCTGGGGACACAGTCACTGTTCATATGAATCCTGAGCTATTTTTTCGTCGGGAACTGGTTCTTGCAAATTGTGGAGAGGACGTTACCGTTGAAAAGGTTCTGTCTTTTCCAATTGGTCCGATTCCATCATAATTGTTTCACGACGATGGCACAATGCACAAAACCAGTAAGGCAGATATTGTACATCAACTGGAACAGAACGTTTCTATAATACAAACACTGCCCATTTCTTGATATTTCCAGAACAACTCTGATCAGAGATGACATGCCTTTGCTGCAGTCAATAAATGCAAAAAGGTTTAGAACCTTTGGTGAGATGGCACTTGATTTTGTAAAAAATCAGATCTCTTGTTTTCAGTTTACATCCGTTGTCGTCGATATCTTTGATAGATATATGACATTCAAAACTCTATCAAAAGGCAGAACGGGACCGTCGATCCAAGTCTGTTTTCCCTGCATTTGATTAAAGGTAGGGTTATTCCTGACTGGAAAAAAGTTTATTAGTTCTGGTGAAACTATTATTAGATTTCTCGGCGATTACATCGCCAAACATATTCGTCAGAACAGTTCTCTCCAAGAAGGGCAATCACTTTACCTGGCCGGTTTATTTTCTAATCCTGAAACAGTTAAAATGTTGAATCAGAATGGTATGTCAGATTGCAGTTGTTTGGCAAGCACACAAGAAGAGGCGGATACCCGCATAATTTTGCATGCACTGTATTCTGACAAACTGTATCAAGAGAATAACGTTCAAGGTCGTATTGTTGTGAAATCCCCAGATACGGACGTTCTTGTCCTATCAGGACATTATTTTCCAAATATGAAAAACACAAGTGAGCTTTGGTTTCAAACAGGACTTATTACGAGCACTAAGGATTGTAGACGTTATATCCCTGTACACGAGTTATGCAAGTTATTGAGCTCCGTTGTGTGTGAGATCTTGCCAGCTGATCATGCTCTAACTGGGTGTGATACCACTTCTTCGTTCTTTGGTATCGGGAAGAACTCTTATGTTCAAAGCTCTGAAAGAGCCACCCAATCATTTTAGTGATTTGTCTCGAATGGAATGATTCAGTCGATCTAAGCCGAAAACTAATATCAAGGCTGTATGATCCCACGGGAAAGTCGAAACGATGCCATATCGATCTGAAAAAATTGCGGGTAAAATTGGAAACTGTCAAAGATTCTACTTTGGTGAGACTTCCTCCGAGTGAAGACACATTTAAACAGCATGTTCTTAGATCTTCGTACCAAACAAAGATATGGTTAATTGCACATATTCCAAAGCCAGCAGTTGGATCACCTCTTGAGCATGGTTGCAAAGATGGAAAGTTTGGTCTTGAACCAATATTGTTTGAAGGTCAAATGTCATCTGACGTTTTGCAGGACCTCGTATGCAACGGAAGATCCGTTTGTAGTAAAGGTTGTGTTTGTTTTGAACAGAATTTGTCTTGCACAGAACTTTGTCCTTGCCAAGCATTAGACCTCTGTCACAATGTGATTACACACAGGACAGATATCGAAGATGACGATGCGTAAGCACGCAAGAGTTCTATTTTTAAACAAATCATAAAAAACAACTGTATTTATTTGATTCCCTGATTCCCCATATGCGATTGACCAGATCAAATGCATTATCCAAACACCCAATTTTTCTGATAATAATTGGGTTTCGGATTACGATGGTGAATGAAACATGTATATTTACGTTTTAAACGTTCAAAATGTCTAAAAGGGTGTTTTTATTTATGAATCACTTTAATAAAAAAAACTACAAGGGTTCACATGAGATGTACAATGCTCATAGCTATTTAGTGACTGACAAAATACAGACTTACAAAAAAATACCTGTGTTGGTCGAATCGGGTATGTTTTGATTTACTTCCTTGTATCGAACAGTATATATACAAAATATAATGAAACATAAATAAACGTCATTATTACGTAAATAGGGATGACCTTGGGTCAAGGCCATTGTTTTATGGAAGCAAATACGAGTCATTTGCATTGAAAAATCACATTCCCATCCAAAAACAGTCATTTCGACGTCAATTGACGTCATTCATTTCTGAATTTTGGTTCAATAATCTAATTTAATATGTGGTCCATCAAATAAAAACCATCAAACTTGTCGAATTGAATTTCATTTTTAAGGAAAATTCACTTTTCGAACGAAAGTCGAAAGCGAAAAACAAATTTTTCTTGACCTTTGACCTTAATTATGCAAAAACGTGACCACTTCCGACTTTTACGGCATCATTATTATGAGAGTCCCGTCATTCCTCTTTCCAATGACATATGGTATAGGTGTGTAGCCCATGGGTTCATTACATTTTATTTTTTTGATTTTCTACCGCTGGTCTACAATGTATGATGCTTGCATACTCACAAAAATAACTAACAAAAATGGTACTAGGACTAAATACATCCAAGGCGATTGTGAGAAATGCTGCCAACAAGGTTGTTTATATGTTAATTCCATTATAATAGACCAGGCTAAAACTATTATACCAGGTACACCTGAAATGTCAATTAATTATAGTCATTGTTCAATAGTGTTGTGGTCCCTGGGAATCATCCCCAAGAACAAGACAATGGTCAAGTTTGTTAAAAGTGAAAATAAATAGATCGGTCGTAGTCTGATTATACGTCTGATGGACGTTATTTGTGTTTGTTTTCGTATAGTGGTGTTCAACACGTATTGACTATATGAGTAACATGGCGGGTGTCTTATTATTAGAAGCAGAAACTGCTTACCCTTCGCGAGCACATGGGGTTTTGATGGGGTACGTGTTGCTCATCTTTTTAGTTTTTGGTGGGGTACGTGTTGCTCATCTTTTTAGTTTTTGGTGGGGTACGTGTTGCTCTTCTTTTTAGTTTTTGGTGGGGTACGTGATGCTCATCTTTTTAGTTTTTGGTGGGGTACGTGTTGCTCAACGTTTTAGTTTTTGATGGGGTACGTGTTCTCATCTTTGTAGTTTTTGGTGGGGTACGTGTTCTCATCTTTTTAGTTTTTGGTGGGGTACGTGTTGCTCATCTTTTTAGTTTTTGGTGGGGTACGTGTTGCTCAACTTTTTAGTTTTTGATGAGGTACGTGTTCTCATCTTTGTAGTTTTTGGTGGGGTACGTGTTGCTCTTCTTTTTAGTTTTTGATGGGGTACGTGTTGCTCTTCTTTTTAGTTTTTGGTGGGGTACGTGTTGCTCATCTTTTTAGTTTTTGGTGGGGTACGTGTTGCTCATCTATTTAGTTTTTGGTGGGGTACGTGTTGCTCAACCTTTTAGTTTTTGATGGGGTACGTGTTCTCATCTTTGTAGTTTTTGGTGGGGTACGTGTTCTCATCTTTTTAGTTTTTGGTGGGGTACGTGTTCTCATCTTTTTAGTTTTTGGTGGTGTACGTGTTGCTCATCTTTTAGTTTTTGGTGGGGTACGTGTTGCTCATCTTTTTAGTTTTTGGTGGGGTACGTGTTCTCATCTTTTTAGCTTTTGGTGGGGTACGTGTTCTCATCTTTTTAGTTTTTGGTGGGGTACGTGTTCTCATCTTTTTAGTTTTTGGTGGGGTACGTGTTGCTCATCTTTGTAGTTTTTGGTGGGGTACGTGTTGCTCATCTTTTTAGTTTTTGTGGGGTACGTGTTGCTCATCTATTTAGTTTTTGGTGGGGTACGTGTTGCTCAACTTTTTAGTTTTTGATGGGGTACGTGTTGCTCAACTTTTTAGTTTTTGATGGGGTACGTGTTCTCATCTTTGTAGTTTTTGGTGGGGTACGTGTTCTCATCTTTTTAGTTTTTGGTGGGGTACGTGTTGCTCTTCTTTTTAGTTTTTGATGGGGTACGTGTTGCTCATCTTTTTAGTTTTTGGTGGGGTACGTGTTGCTCTTCTTTTTAGTTTTTGGTGGGGTACGTGTTGCTCATCTTTTTAGTTTTTGGTGGGGTACGTGTTGCTCAACTTTTTAGTTTTTGATGGGGTACGTGTTGCTCATCTTTTTAGTTTTTGGTGGGGTACGTGTTGCTCATCTTTTTAGTTTATGGTGGGGTACGTGTTGCTCATCTTTTTAGTTTTTGGTGGGGTACGTGTTGCTCAACTTTTTAGTTTTTGATGGGGTACGTGTTCTCATCTTTTTAGTTTTTGGTGGGGTACGTGTTCTCATCTTTGTAGTTTTTGGTGGGGTACGTGTTCTCATCTTTTTTGTTTTTGGTGGTGTACGTGTTGCTCTTCTTTTTAGTTTTTGGTGGGGTACGTGTTGCTCTTCTTTTTAGTTTTTGATGGGGTACGTGTTGCTCATCTTTTTAGTTTTTGGTGGGGTACGTGTTGCTCATCTTTTTAGTTTTTGGTGGGGTACGTGTTGCTCAACTTTTTAGTTTTTGATGGGGTACGTGTTCTCATCTTTGTAGTTTTTGGTGGGGTACGTGTTCTCATCTTTTTAGTTTTTGGTGGGGTACGTGTTGCTCTTCTTTTTAGTTTTTGGTGGGGTACGTGTTGCTCAACTTTTTAGTTTTTGATGGGGTACGTGTTCTCATCTTTGTAGTTTTTGGTGGGGTACGTGTTCTCATCTTTTTAGTTTTTGGTGGGGTACGTGTTGCTCTTCTTTTTAGTTTTTGGTGGGGTACGTGTTGCTCATCTTTTTAGTTTTTGGTGGGGTACGTGTTGCTCTTCTTTTTAGTTTTTGGTGGGGTACGTGTTGCTCATCTTTTTAGTTTTTGGTGGGGTACGTGTTGCTTAACTTTTTAGTTTTTGATGGGGTACGTGTTGCTTATCTTTTTAGTTTTTGGTGGGGTACGTGTTGCTCATCTTTTTAGTTTATGGTGGGGTACGTGTTGCTCATCTTTTTAGTTTTTGGTGGGGTACGTGTTGCTCAACCTTTTAGTTTTTGATGGGGTACGTGTTCTCATCTTTTTAGTTTTTGGTGGGGTACGTGTTCTCATCTTTTTAGTTTTTGGTGGGGTACGTGTTCTCATCTTTTTAGTTTTTGGTGGTGTACGTGTTGCTCATCTTTTAGTTTTTGGTGGGGTACGTGTTGCTCATCTTTTTAGTTTTTGGTGGGGTACGTGTTCTCATCTTTTTAGTTTTTGGTGGGGTACGTGTTGCTCATCTTTTTAGTTTTTGGTGGGGTACGTGTTGCTCATCTTTTTAGTTTTTGGTGGGGTACGTGTTGCTCATCTTTTTAGTTTTTGGTGGGGTACGTGTTGCTCATCTTTTTAGTTTTTGGTGGGGTACGTGTTGCTCATCTTTTTAGTTTTTGGTGGGGTACGTGTTGCTCAAATTTTTAGTTTTTGATGGGGTACGTGTTGCTCATCTTTTTAGTTTTTGGTGGGGTACGTGTTCTCATCTTTTTAGTTTTTGGTGGGGTACGTGTTCTCATCTTTTTAGTTTTTGGTGGTGTACGTGTTGCTCATCTTTTAGTTTTTGGTGGGGTACGTGTTGCTCATCTTTTTAATTTTTGGTGGGGTACGTGTTCTCATCTTTTTAGTTTTTGGTGGGGTACGTGTTCTCATCTTTTTAGTTTTTGGTGGTGTACGTGTTGCTCATCTTTTTAGTTTTTGGTGGGGTACGTGTTGCTCATCTTTTTAGTTTTTGGTGGTGTACGTGTTGCTCATCTTTTTAGTTTTTGGTGGGGTACGTGTTGCTCTTCCTTTTAGTTTTTGGTGGGGTACGTGTTGCTCATCTTTTTAGTTTTTGGTGGGGTACGTGTTGGTCATCTTTTTAGTTTTTGGTGGGGTACGTGTTGCTCATCTTTTTAGTTTTTGGTGGGGTACGTGTTGCTCATCTTTTTAGTTTTTGGTGGGGTACGTGTTGCTCAACTTTTTAGTTTTTGGTGGGGTACGTGTTGCTCATCTTTTTAGTTTTTGGTGGTGTACGTGTTGCTCATCTTTTTAGTTTTTGGTGGGGTACGTGTTGCTCATCTTTTTAGTTTTTGGTGGGGTACGTGTTGCTCTTCTTTTTAGGTTTTGGTGGTGTACGTGTTGCTCATCTTTTTAGTTTTTGGTGGTGTACGTGTTGGTCATCTTTTTAGTTTTTGGTGGGGTACGTGTTGCTCATCTTTTTAGTTTTTGGTGGGGTACGTGTTGCTCATCTTTTTAGTTTTTGGTGGGGTACGTGTTGCTCATCTTTTTAGTTTTTGGTGGGGTACGTGTTGCTCAACTTTTTAGTTTTTGGTGGGGTACGTGTTGCTCATCTTTTTAGTTTTTGGTGGGGTACGTGTTGCTCATCATTTTAGTTTTTGGTGGGGTACGTGTTACTCATCGTTTTAGTTTTTGATGGGGTACGTGTTGCTCATCTTTTTAGTTTTTGGTGGGGTACGTGTTGCTCATATTTTTAGTTTTTGGTGGGGTACGTGTTGCTCATCTTATTAGTTTTTGGTGGGGTACGTGTTGCTCATCTTTTTAGTTTTTGGTGGGGTACGTGTTACTCATCTTTTTAGTTTTTGGTGGGGTACGTGTTGCTCATCCTTTTAGTTTTTGGTGTTGTGTGTATTGTTTTGTTTGTCTTCGTCCTGTTTCTTGTGTACCCAATGTTGCCAGTGTCTCTTTATTGTCCATTCTTGATTGTCCCTTCGATTTTCTCTAACGTTTATCAAGTACTACACATAATGCTTATAATGGCACAATAATAAAACAAACGAAAATTCAGAAAACAATTATCACTGTCCGTCATGATAAATGTGTTACGCAAATGGGGTGCGGAGTATGCATTTCAAATATAATAAAAATATACCTGATCATATCTATCACGGAGGATATATATATATAAAATGGAAAGAAAATAAATATGATTAGTTCTACACTTATAATTTATTAGTTGCAGTGTTCAATATCTTTAGAGGTCTGTCGTCATCATTATTTTCATGATACAAATACTCTGAAAGTACTTTCATTCATGGATGCCAATTTTCATGGTTTGATGAAACTTACTTGGTGCGTGGGTTCCTTAATTCGTCTTTTCAAACTTGGTACAAAATAATAACATGGCAATTTTGTATTTCGTTGTGCATCATATTTCGATGGTTTTCATGAAACATGAAATCCACGAATAACAATACTTTCACAATATATAAAAATGTTAACTTACCCCATCCTATAAAACAGAACAATTTGAATGGAGCTTCTGTACTAAATACAGCAGAGGCTATTTGATTATGTAGAAATAGCCCCTCTACAAACATCCAATACATGTTAGAGGTATTTCCATAATTACTCAATGCAATTAACGTTTTACATAACCACTCCTAAAAAAAATAGTATTTTACATAAATAATGGACATAAATAAAATGATAAACCAAACAATAACACACGGAATAGTTCTAAAATATAATAGAAATACAATCCATTAGAACAGTTCCAAAATAATCGGAAAGTCATATAAACAGAGACAGATGAGAACCCCAGTTTTAATAATAATTATATTATTTAACTAAATTGCAATAATAAATATATTTATATAATAAACCATGTCAATGCAGAAAAACACTGACTACTGGGTAGATGATACCCCGGGAACTAATAGTCCATCTGCAGAGGTATCGACCCAGTGATAGCAATACAAAAGATTTGGGGCTCCAAGTTTTTGTTTGGTTGTTATTTATTCAAACTACACCAACAAATATTCATGTGCTAGTAGTTCGTATTTAAAATGGTAAACTTACAATATCTTTAAATGTGCCGCTAGTCCTCTTGGTGACACCAGGTTCAACCATTACAATTAAGATGACGAATTTTATGACGAAAGATATGAACATATGTATATGTATTTTAATTCTATGACAATGCAGCGACCTAGGAAAGACAAAAAATAAATGAATTGCGATTTATCTATCTCATACTAATATAAAATAAAACATTATATTAATATTCTAGCAATATCTACGGGCACCATATCCATTGTTCATGGATGATGCATAATTGTTAAACATAGCAATGAATATATTATGAAAAGAAAGTTTAAAATGTGTTGTAAAAAAATCCAACAAAACGAACAATAACCTCTCAATGAACACAAAAACGAAAACGGAAAACCACGAAAGATTGAAAATCCAGATCATGGCTTCAGACAGGCACACCAATGTTGCGAGATTAAACCGGTTATTGGGATCCAACCTTCTCCTCTTGGTGTATATATATATATAAATATCGAATTGTAGCTCAGATTATCACCACAAGTGATAAAATTTCTAGACCGCTCACTTTCTTGGCTTGGTACAGGCAGTTCAATAAAAATTGGAGGAGTTAAACTAGTTTTATGGCCAAAACCTTCCCCTCTTTTGGATATTATTCTGTTATGCAAGTGCTTTTCACATGTGAGTAAAATGCCACCATCACATATAACCGTACTAACATATAGTCAGCGTCTCCATTGAAAGATACATATTGTATTTATGTATATCTTAGCGTTGCAGCCAATGCTGTTGACTTTTTTTCTTTCAAATTCAAATCTGAGAATTTATATAATTATATAAAGTTCTAATTAAATAAAAACAATTCTTACCTAAAATATATGAAGATGAATATAGATATTATAAGAAACAAAAGGGAAATGATGCTGAAGATGAAATAGATGTCTGTCATCACCCTGGCGATGTGGGATTCATATTCGTCTAAGAAGCCTGGCACTGGCTGAAATTAACAATACAAATGATTAAAACTACGAAATGAATTTTATAATGGTTATTTTGCAATTCGGGGCTATATACCTCATACATAAATACCTGTGAGTTCGAATCCCGTTCATGGCGAGGTGTACTCGATACAACATTATGCTATAAAGTTTGTCAGTGGTTTTCTCTGGGTACTCCGGTTTCCTCCACCAATAGACACCGCCCGCCACGATATAACTGATATATTGTTGAACACCATAAACCACCAACCATAAATATCTGTAGGTGGCGGGTTGTATTATCTGTAGGTTTGGGTGTCGAATATTCAACTGTTTGTGTGACGTGCACAACACAGTAGGATAAATACACAACTCCTCACTCTCGCCCCATATGGAATATACTGACACCGTATATATCGTATTAGGTCACTAGCACACTGTGTAACTTATATCATCTCGTGTAAAGATCGAAGGGACATCAGTGATAAATATATACAAAATATACATAATGCACGAACATTGTGCATGCACGGAAATTGCTGCTAAATCGTGTCAGTTAGTTTTAAATGGTGGAGAAAATCGTCAACTTCGGACGAAACCATATATCTGTCAAATTATTCTTTTTATGACATCAGGATTTTTCAGGCAAATTGTGGTCTGGTACGATTTCTAAATTTATAGCACAATAGATACAACAAAGCACAGGAGATATAAACAAAATCTATTAAAAGAAGTGTTCCGAAAGTGTTTTATCATAGAATTAGATCATACCGGTCATTTTTAAAGTAAAAGAAATATATAGTAATCGGTTAATGGTACAACGGGGAGTAATGTAGCTATTAAAGACGTCTATAAGAAACTAAGTTTGAATATTGACAGACCAATAGTATAAATCAATCATATGTATGACACAGTCCAATTTATTAGTGTTTAATTTTACTCCATTGTGTCTGATACTTTTGTTTTTAAATTGGGAAATAAGTGGATAATGAAGAAATAATATATATTAAGAACAATAATTACCATGGGGTTATAACACCCATAAATCTATAAACATCGATGCAAAAAGGGGAAAACCGAATTTGAATAAAACTGCATTTGTTTGGACACGGTATAATACCAATTCATGATATGCAAGAATGTAAACTAATGCCACTATGCAAAACCTCTTTTTTTCTCAAGGAGACGATCTAGTACTAGTCTAAGTTCTGGAAAATGAATAGAACCTTTGATGGAGATTTATTATTGTCAGGAATGCTCAATGTTAATGATTAACAAGCTATTAGAATTTCAGTTTTATAAAGATCATTGTTAATTACAATATAAAATGATCTAACTTGACGTACCACAAGGCAAGAAAACAAATAAAATGTCGGAAACAGACCTTTTGCATATTCCCGAATTCACTCTAAAATTATAATTTCTGCTTGTTTTTTTTTATAGGAATTGTTTCCCTTAGCAGTTTTAGCAAGTGCAAAAATAAATGCTCACAATTTTAGTATTTTTTTGTGGATAATTTGTAACTATTTGAACATTGTAAAAAATCAATTGATAATTTTATAGCAAATAAAAAAATCAGATGTAGGTAAAAAGGTATATGTTATTTCCCTCCATAAAGGGAAGTAACTCGTTTAAAAAACGTATAATTTTAGAATCATATCGGGAATGTGCAAAATGTCTTGTATTTCTCCGTATCTGTAAATTCCATTGAAATCAGTAAATTTAGACTAAAATTGAATTTGCCTAAAATGTTCTTGACTTATTTTGTAATGGATCATTTTCTTGATACATTTATTGCATTTTCCGAGTTCAATTCATCTTTGAAAGTGAAACCTGTCAAATATTTTAATACTCTGATCAGATTAGAACTTTTCTCTTACAAGGAATCTACATTTTACTGAATTACAATAAATTGAAGTAAATGAAGTAAACGATAACAAAAGAGAAACTAATCGATAGCAGCAGTCCATATAATCTTCAATAAAAGAAAGGCATCTTAGATCAATTGAAAATAGAAAAATTCCTTTTATTCTTGCAAGATAGTCATTCATAACATTAGCTAGACGTTTTATATCTTGGACAAATGCAAAGGGACTATTATATTGGAGTTTATTGTCATGTGCATGTATAAATATATATTGTATTATTCTCTATAAATACCAGCAGCTACATGTATCCAGGGCATAGGAGCCGAAGGGAGCGGGAAGGGGGAACCCATGCCCCCCATTTTCAAAAGTTTGTGTATGTGAGGGTGGGGAGGATTGGGATTTCCAACGTGATATGTCATGGTATTTTTGTATTCAGTGCGTTAATGTGTAAGGCGATTCTTCGTTTTGTTGATATTGATTGCATTGTTGGACCATTCTGTTTAAGCGTTCTTTTCATAATCATGACATCCACGTTATACTCTCTTAGTATATGGATCTGATCGTCAACACCATTGAATCGGCAACACAACTGTTACAACTATCATGTAATGTTGTTTTGGTCAAAACACCCTTCTCTTATATAAATACGAAGCCTCTTATTTAATCCCATGTATATAATTGACACTGTGTAATCAACATCACTATGCAAATTATGTTTACATACGATACAAGCAAAATACATCTGTTCTTCCTTCCGTTGTATCGAGCGAGCTAGTATCATCCGCTCTATAGTTCGGATGTTCTTACTTTTATCGTGTATGTATTAGGAATTCGGTTGATATATTCTACATGTATATATACAAGTAAACAATAGTTAAGTTATGCCATGAAAATGGTAACAAACAATAACTCAATATTTAGGTAACAATGTGATGTGTGGATAGGGTTTATGGGTAAATGTGTTGATCGCCACATATAAAATAGGATTGTTGCTTAAAAACATAAAAGTCTAACGATAGTTCCCCCATTGAAATACGGTATCATTGAGTTATGGAATTTTAAGTGATAACAAGCTGATGGTCAACAATTTCTACTAATATAAACAAAACGAACAACCACCTCTCATCTTCACTCACTGAACACAAACAGAGCACGACATAAAACGTTGGAAATTCATGTGCCTTCTTGGGACAGACACAACAATGCGGCAGTGTTAAACCGTTTAATGGGATCCCATTGTTTCTAAGTTATTATATTAGTTAATATTACCAGATGGGGTATGTTCTTGTCTGTGGTGATGTTACTTAAATACGCCAAACAAGCTTCATAATCCGTCTTCATCCAATTTCCGTCACTGGTACAATTTTTGTAGGCTAGAGTTTGAGCTGTTTAATAAAAATGAATACAGAAATTAATTAATATTTGTGGCAATAAATGAATACAAAATGGTATAAAGCAAATTATCAAAGGTAATTTCGAAGTCTTAATCTATGCTGCATGCCTAAAAATTCCGGATATAGTAGGCGAAACAGGAAATCATGCACTTCCCGTTGACAATTTCCAATGATAAAGCAGAAGGTTAGATAATGGCCGAAAACGTAACTAGGCCAATATAACAAGTTTATCAAGTCAACTATATTCATCAAATTGTCATTAATGATGTAAATTTCTATTTTACCCTCATATTCTTTGCGGATGTTGCGAATGTTTATTTCCTGTTAAATAGTTCCACTAATAAATAATGTTTCTATCGTCTGCTTTGTCTTTTGACCTGATAGATATATTCCGGATAACAGCTATTCATATTTAACATGTTATAAATCAACACATCTGTCAGCGAACTCACGGTCTTTTAACCGTATGCCAATGACAGGTCATTTAAAAGACTATCACGTTCAAGTCTTGGGTGGACACGTACACATTTCTTTAATTTAATGCAAGGGAAATAAAATGAAAAACAAAACAAATATCACACTGTCATTGGAAATTCCAAAATCCAATAGAAATTGTAAAAGGACGGAAAATCAACACCCCTAACACACACATACGTGACCACTTACTTTCCTGGCTTAGTACAGGCACTTCTATAAAAAGTGGCGGAGTTAAACTAGGTTAATGTGCCCAAACCCTTATGTAAAAAAAAGACATATGCGTGAATAGAGAAAAATAGCAACTTTACCGTCAAATTTTATATGTTTTCCTTAAAATTGAAAAAAAAAAAAACTGGCTTGAAAAGATCATTTCGATATTTCCGACCACACACACTCTCGCAAGACCACATATCCTCGTGTAATTTTGATGCCCCTTATATCATTCACAGTGAACAACAATTCCAATTATTTCTTCTCAAAATAAATAGGCATGAGGTTGTGATGATCAAAAATGAGACCTTTCATTTATTATTGTTCACTTAGCATCAGTGTACATTGTCGTGATCTAATGGTCAATTCTTCGGAAAAAAACATCGACCACCTCCACCCTTATTACGGTGAGACGTAAATAGAAACATAATAGGTGGTTGGTTAGCGAAACAATGTGTACATAATCTATTTTATATTTTACGTCTATGTTAATAACTTACATTTGACGTATGATGTGACATTTATAACGTCTATTTAAGGGTTAATTTATATACAACACGTCAAAACACAAAACTCGTCAACATATTTATGTACTATCGAGATAGGAAAATGCTTAATCCAACAACTTGTTTTAATTTAACGTTAAGAAATATATCGGTTAAATCCGACCTGAGACAAATAGCGTTTTAAAATAAGAATCTATTAAAACGATATTTCAAAAGAAACTAAAGCGCAGATAGACACTAATTGCTTAGAAACATGTAAAGTCAATTACACGATCGTGAACGGATATCACTGAAGACAGAAAACATGTAAAGCGGACGTGACAGAGGACATCCCTGATAACAGTTTATATGACCGGCAAGCTGTGTAACTTTTTGACACTGCACGATAAATACAATTTATGTGCACTAACTCTATTCATACTCATTTGACTCTCACTTCACTAAAGCTTACACAAAAATGTATTTTCCGCCAATGTACATATATTGGATATACTATTGTTTTAAGCGGACAGTGATACCAGTACATATATTGGATATACTATTGTTTTAAGCGGACAGTGATACCAATACAAAGATTAGGCTGATCCCAATAGATATACAGATATGTTCATTGGATTCCCTTTTATATAAGTATATGTAGATGGTTATTAAGGTAGAGTCTTACAGCCCTCCAAAAAAGAAGAACTATAATAAAAACGTAGATTTCAATATTAGTGCGCCCTACGCGTTTCTGGAATAACCTTCATTAAGTACGCTCAAATTCAAAATATGTGAAAGCCAAATAATCTAAAAGTCTTTCGGAGCAAGAAAACATAAAGGCCCTAAGGTGGTACCATACAGTTCAGGTAAAATTTGATCTGCTCTTTTAATTTTCTTTTTTTTTGGCAGTGTATTTGAATATATCCACTGTAATAAATATCAAAATTTTAACAAATTCCAACCAACAGACTCAGAGCTATGAATTCACTAGCCACATAGCAGCTTTTCTCTCTGTGGTTTTGATCACCGAGATGCTTGAAATCTGCATACAAACATCATATGATCAAAACGTTCAACTGATTTTAAAGAGTTATATCCCTGTAGTGTATAGTACCCCCTTAACAAGGTAGCAACAAATCAGCTATGGCCACCTTTGCTTGAGGGAGGAGATCCTTAGTTTTAATAAAAACGTACATGATTTAGGAACTGTTAAATTTCGATACAAAACAATAAAATTCTAAACCTTATCTCCATTCTACTAAAAATAAACGTTTTACCGAAGTATCAATCAAAAATGGACATACCAAAGAAACTAGCAACACATGGCACACAATACGAAGAAAACACAACATAACACGTTTCGGATACCATCACACACAAACAAACACAAACAATGTAAATGAGACATGAGCCCTCCCACAAACAACTGGAGGTAAAGAGAAACCGAACATCGTTTTTATGTGGCAATCGTAATGGACATCTCAGCACGGAACGCAGAACGTAAATTTCGATAAAAAATATAAAATTCTGAACCTTGTCTACAATGTACTAAAAGTATGTTACATTAACTCTGAGACAAACAGATTACCATTTATGATGAACGACTCTTCTAACTTTATCTAAATTCTCCCTTCAAAATGCATCTTTAATTTGGTTATATTTAGACGTTGCTGAATCATTGTGACAGAAATAATTTTATGGCAATAATTGTGGTGCTGTGCCTTCCCTCAATATTATTCCCATACTAATCAAACACACATAACATCCTCACTCCTTAATCATAGCGATCCTTCTATTATATCAATATACATGCATTTGTAAATTGAAGAGAAATCCCAAGAAAACCATTACATTTTAATATCTTTATACAGAATATGAATTTGACTCAGAAGAGAATTAGTATTCATTGTGTGCACGTTTCCCGTCTTCTACAGATGCATTTTTTTTTATTCATTTATACATTAATTTGTTTGCGCTTGGTATGAAATGAAAAACGAAAAAAATACCACAGTGTCGGGACCATTACAAAATCAAATATCAAAATCGTAGGAAGAGACAAAATCATTACACTTAACACAAAGACACGACCGCTCACTTTCATGGCTTGGTACATGCACTTCAATAAAAAATGACTGAGTTAAAGTAGTTTTTTGGACCCGAACCTTTGATCTTTACTACCCGATAAATTTAGTAACAACGTTCAGTTGACCACCGACTCGTGATACTAGAAATTATCAGCTGTTGGTCATTTGTCATGCGCGGTCTAACGTGACGTCACTAAGCCTTTCATTAAAAAAAAAGGTCAAAACACAACAAAAAAATCACAAAGCTGTGTTAAAATTGTGCAATGACCGACAAAAAAATTATTAGTATTTTTTTCCGCTCGACAAGGATTATCAGGTCCATATCAGATTCACTCTCCGATTACTATTAGAGAAAACTATTTTAGGATTATAATTGATATTCGTGACTCCTACACTAACTAGTATCCAGCAGTTTGTGCAAACAATCATACACAATTCTTTGATTATCACAATAACAGCTCATTAAATCAATTATCTTGCTGATGTTAAAACTCAATATGAGTTGTAGACTCATTAAACTCTAAAATGCAGTAATCAAAATGAACTGCCAATCAAAGCTGTCGTATCATGTTAGATATATGTCATTTTACTTCTTCGTGTATATTATTAAATTTTTATTTTATTCTCAACTTGATAATTAAATGTAGCTTTTTTAAATTTCAAAACTAGTAGCTCAATTCTACTGCATACGAATTTAAAAACAGAAGGGGCAATTCTATAACATACCGGTATTAATATTACGATTTATCTGGTTCAGGGTAACATAAAAGACAAAAACAAAATACCAATCTGTCGCACCAGTTCCAACATCCAATCGAAAAATGGATACGTCTATCGCGCATATACATGACCGTTCATTTTCCTGGAATGGCATAGGCACTTAAAAAAATGTCTATGTTACACTAGTTTTATGAGCCCAAAGCTATCATCTTCATTAAATGATACGGTCATGCAAGGTTGTAAATATCGTAAAATTTTAATTTCAGGCGTCCAGAATCCGACGATTTAAAATTGTGACATCTACCATTTTGTACCTAGCAATGTTTGACACAATCACTCGGCAACAAACCACATCATAAGCCGTTGGGCTTGTCTTCATCCTGATATTTGTAAATGGTATATCACAGTATTGTACTACTGAAGAAAGCAAACGGGAGGCTTCATTTTGAGATCTAATTATTAAAAGTCAACAATTATCTATTAGAGATGCGGATGTAATTGGTTTTGTATGTTGGTTTCTTTATTGTGTTTAACTCCATTAATAACAATATTTCAGTCATATCGTGGCGGTCAGTTTTATTGGTGGAGGAAAACAGAGTACCGGGAGAAAACTACCGACCTGTCTGTCGTAAGTCACTGACAAACTTTATCACATAATGTTGCATCGAGTACACTTCACCAAACACGGGGTTCGAACTCACAACTTCAGTGGTGATAGGCACTGATTGCACAGGTCATTAAAAATACAACCACCATACGATCACGGCCACGACGGCTCCTAGCTGTATTTGAGATCTAATTATTTAAAGTCAACCATTATCTATAGGAGATGGGGATGTAATAAGCCACAAGAGACTCTTATTGCATATTTGAAGAAAAGGAAGTATATTTTTATTGATACCCCTAGTGTGACATTTATAGTCGAGCTTCAGTGATAATAAAAAAACACTACTTGATACCAAAAGTCTACTAAAAAAAGACAATTCTAAGCATTTAAGATTAAAATTAGTTTAACCCCGCCGCTTTTATTGAAATGCCTGTACAAATCAAGGAAAGTAAGCGGTCATGTATATCTGTGTGTAAGTGGAATCAATTTTGCCTTTTTCTATGACTTTGCTATTAGATTTTGGACCTGTTCCGACAGCGTGGTATTTTTTGTTTTTCATTGTGTAAATAATATAATACCATGACGGAAATAATCGACATTTGTTCTGCAATGAATTTTGAAAAAAAAAATTATATCTGCATATTAAGAAAGTTATTAACAAATTATCTTCTGATCAAGAAATTTATTATACATATTGTTATTGGACCACCTCCGCGATGACGACCTTAGATTATTATATCTGTATCAAAAACAGTTTTCATTTGGGTGTCGCGACAGAATTTTCTCAAGTACTTCCTTGAAAATCTGCAATATCCGAACTCCCTGGGGAAAAGTGTAGAATAAATTGCATTGATATTATGAATAAAATAGCGTAATTTTGCTACGATTTAGATTGATATTCAACAATAGTAGAAATAATTGTGTATAATTCTTTGTCCCCCATCAATAAAAACAATCAATTCTTTCCTTGAAGTGGAAAGCGATGAAATTTAACGTTGATTTATTATAGTAACATAATAATAATTGATCGTTTGTGAGAACATTAAATAAAAAAAGAGAGTTAAAAATAGTATTCTCGTTTTCATGCAGCGTGCAGGATATCGGCGAGGGCAGTAGTTTAAAGGGTCAAACATAGTTTTACTTTCTGAATAACGAAAGCAATGTTTTGCAATAAAATACACTTTTAAAGGATGTCAGACGTTTAATAAATAAATCTTTACTCAATACTACTGATGCTACGAATAAAATGAAAGACTAAATATACCACACTATCGGAACAGAAATGGAAGAAACAGAGGAACATTCTATACCCCTAACACACAAATACACGACCACTCACTTTCCTGGCTTTGTACAGGGACTTCACCAAAGTATGGCGGGGTTATACTAGTTGTAAAACTAGACGCTACAACTACATGTACAGCTGATGTATTACTGTCAAAACTAGAATTGAGGACAAAAACTAAAAAAAATTGTATGTCAAGAAAAAATTGAATATATAAATTGGGCAATCAGGAGTCGTAAATCGATGACAATAAGGAAAGCCTGTGGTAAAATACTTAGGGTACAATATGAATAATATATAAATCATGCCAGTATGCAGTAACCCGCATGATTACTGCGCCCTATATCGAAAATCATCTTACGAGGTCAATGAAGCGACCGTAGGGAGTCGGAATGTAGCGACTGGTTTATTCGGATTAATTATGCAGGAAATAAAGCCTGGTACTGCTATGAAAACCGATAAATGTACAGAAATAAAATCCCCATGTTTATCATGCAAAATGCTTTGCCAAGAAAAAAGAAAAGAAAAAGAAGAAACTATATGTTTGCAATATCTGACATTTCGGCAAAATGTAAATAGATAATTAGGTTAAATATTTCTATTTCTATTGTAAGTGTAATGTTTATATAATTGCTTTTTAAACTGTTGCGTAAAACATGACACACTTTCAACTTACTGAAAGTCTGCATTCTACTTTGTTAATATAGACGATGAATTCTCTACATTATCAAAGCTGAATCTAATTATTTATATGATGTACTGTTATCCATTGGACTCAAATAATATTTCGTCATAGGAAAGCATGGAATGCATTCGTGCTAATTACAATGTAATGAACATTTGGCATTTGAAATAATGATTTCATACAATTTCAATTGCATATTGCATATTATTCCATTTTCGTATATACAACAGAGAACCTACGCTGAAATTAAGCTGGAATCACAACGACAGTAGCTGATTGAAATCATGGCTTGGGACAAGGTAGATCTCCAGTGGTTAGAAATCATGGCTTGGGACAAGGTAAATCTCCAGTGGTTAGAAATCATGGCTTGGGACAAGGTAAATCTCCAGTGGTTAGAAATCATGGCTTGGGACAAGGTAAATCTCCAGTGGTTAGAAATCATGGCTTGGGTCAAGGTAAATCTCCAGTGGTTAGAAATCATGGCTTGGGACAAGGTAAATCTCCAGTGGTTAGAAATCATGGCTTGGGTCAAGGTAAATCTCCAGTGGTTAGAAATCGTGGCTTGGGACAAGGTAAATCTCCAGTGGTTAGAAATCATGGCTTGGGTCAAGGTAAATCTCCAGTGGTTAGAAATCATGGCTTGGGACAAGGTAAATCTCCAGTGGTTAGAAAAATGCGGCGCATATATAATAAATGGCAAGAAAAAAACTGTCACAAATTTGTTTCACCTTAAAATGACCACTAAACTGTTTCTATAGATGGATTAGGTTTGGTATATGGTGGTTATTATAGTTATATCGTGGCGGTTTTATTTGTGGAAAAAACCGAAGTACCCGGAGAAAATCACCGACCTGTCACATAATATTGTATCGAGTACACCTCACAACTTTATCACATAATATTTATCGAGTACATCTCGGGATTCGAACTCGCAACGTTAGTGGTAATAGGCACTGATTGCACAACCACGACGGCCCCTGCTTCTATAGACATGGTGACACAACGTAAATATGGACAGCTAACATTTTTATATAAATACATATGTCCCAGTTAAAAGCCAAACAATGACGGAGAGATGAGCTTGTTAAAGGGTGAGACGCACAAGCGGACAGGTCCAGCTGTGCCTAAACAGCGCCATATCCGATCTTTTTAGACTGGTAAATTTGTTATCTGAACGTTTTATATTAGTACGGGATGTAATTAAAATGGAAGAAGAAATGTGTAAAGGAGAGGGATGCTGATTTTCTGGGGCCGTCGTCGTCGTGATCGTATGGTAGTTGGATTTACTACTATATGTGCAATCAGTGTCTATCACCACTAAAGTCGCGAGTTCAAACCCCGTTCATGTCGAGGTGTATTCGATACAACATTATGTGATAAAGTTTGTCAGCGACTTGTCACTGACTGCCACGATATAACTGAAATAGTTAAAAGTGGCGTTAAACACCAAACCAAACCAAGCCTACTGATTTTCTGCTTCGCAATATTATAGACCTAAATACATAGGATAATTTCAAGCGATTGTGATACTGTGTAATTGTCTGCTATTTTTTGCTTCTGTTATTAGATAATAAAGGGAAATGTCGTCCGCTGTTTTGGTTGAGACATGCAAAAATAATATGACATTCTCAATATTTGCTTATTAGTGAATTATTTACAAATTGTTTATTTGTAATTGTGTCATATGTATCATATTCACATAATTATATATTATTATGCCGTTGAGGCTTTCTCGTTTTAAAATCTAAAATACAAGTGCAACAGTTATATTCGTATCGGAAACTAATATTTGTAGTCTCACTGTGTATCTAAATAATATTTCTATTATCTTATTAAATCAAATTTCGTGCTATTTTAGATGGCAGTTAAGAAATAATGTGTAGGAAATATTACTTTTTCATCAATTTGAGATTTTCACCTTCAACATAGACTGCAAATATTATTCAACCGAGCTAAATTACTATAATATGTGATAAATCTTTTGCTAATGCGATGATACCAGGTAACGCATCCTACATGAAAAAAAAAGAAAAAGAAAAAAAAACACAAATTAACAACAGAACATACCAACCAAACAATTTAAAACAAAGGAAAAAACCCAAACATACATAAAAAGAATAAAAGTAAAATATAAAAAACAAAGAAAATACAATGGAAAAGGAAGGAAAAAAAGAAAGAACAGAATGGAAACTTTTCAACTTAGCATCTATCAATTTGCTTTCTCTATTCATTTCGTCTTTGTTCGAATATATGCGTTGTATATAATTTGTAAGATTTCTGCTTTTGAATAAGATGTACCATTAATTTGTAAGATTTCTGCTTTTGAATAAGACATACCATTCCTTTACGATTTATTCTGTTTAACATGCAATAATGCTTACATATATGTCAAAGAGGCACCGTTCACGACATTAAGTCCCTTACTTGTCTAATTAGAAATACAAGTGTATCTGACAGCAATAAAGATGCTTTAAGTATAAGAAGCTCTAGACAATTTATCTTAAGGTTTTATGTTAAGGTGGTTAGGTTTATGATGTCTAACGCCATTTTCAACAATATTTCAGTTATATTGTCGCAGTCAGCTTTATTGGTGGAGAAAACCGAAGTACCCCGAGAAAACTACCGACCTGCCGCAAGTCACTCAGAAACTTTATCACAATGTTGTATTCGATTGCATCTAGCCTGAGCAGGACTCGAACTCACAACGTTAGTGGTGATAGGCACTAATTGCATAGGTAGTTATGCATTCAACTACCATACAATCACGACCATGGTTTTATATTAATACAAATGTCCCAGTTAAAGGACAAACGACGACGGGCAGATAATCGTGTTAAACCGTGAGACATACGACTGAACTGGTCCATATGTGCATAAACAGCACCATATCCAATCTTTCTAGACTGGTAAAATTTTTAATCTGAAGGTTCTTATATTAATACGTGTCATAATTATACGCTCCCTTTTTGGGAGGGTTAATGGTAGAAGTATGAATAGGTACTATGACACTTCAAAATCTTCAACAATATGGCTGCCAAATCGGAAATAAATTAAAAGAAAAATCACGTGACCTAATTTTTTTCAAATAAAAATGAAACAATGTTCGGTAGCGGATACGAAAACTGTCCGGAGTTTGGAGTTTTAGGTGGTGTTATTTTTAAACTTGATATTTTGTAAACAGGAAGAAAAATTACTGTTCTTCGGGAGCGTTTCAGGTTGCACCTGCCTCATATTAAGGAAAGAAGAAAAGTGTAAAGGAGAGAAATGCAGATTTTCTGCTTCGTATATATTATTGACCGAAATACATATGATGCTTTCCAGCGATTTTTGACATTGTGTCACTGTCTACCATTTTTTGCTTCTGTTATTCGATGACAAAGGGAAATGTCGTCCACTGTTTTGATTGACATGCAAAAATAAAATGACCTTCTGTGTAAAATGTAAAATGCCAGATATTCACATAGTTATGCCGTTGAGGGTTTTTCATTCAAAAACAAAATCTAAAATACAGGTACAACAGTTAGATTCGTATCGGTTGTTAATATTTGTAGTTCCACGGTGTATCTAAATAATATTTCTATTATCTTATTAAATCAAATTTCGTGCTATTTTAGATGGCAGTTAAGAAATAATGTGTAGGAAATATTACTTTTTCATCAATTTGAGATTTTCACCTTCAACATAGACTGCAAATATTATTCAACCGAGCTAAATTACTATAATATGTGATAAATCTTTTGCTAATGCGATGATACCAGGTAACGCATCCTACATGAAAAAAAAAGAAAAAGAAAAAAAACCACAAATTAAAAACAGAACATACCAACCAAACAATTTAAAACAAAGGAAAAAACCCAAACATACATAAAAAGAAGGGGGAAAAAGAATAAAAGTAAAATATAAAAAACAAAGAAAATATAATGGAAAAGGAAGGAAAAAAAGAAAGAACAGAATGGAAACTTTTCAACTTAGCATCTATCAATTTGCTTTCTCTATTCATTTCGTCTTTGTTCGAATATATGCGTTGTATATAATTTGTAAGATTTCTGCTTTTGAATAAGATGTACCATTAATTTGTAAGATTTCTGCTTTTGAATAAGACATACCATTCCTTTACGATTTATTCTGTTTAACATGCAATAATGCTTACATATATGTCAAAGAGGCACCGTTCACGACATTAAGTCCCTTACTTGTCTAATTAGAAATACAAGTGTATCTGACAGCAATAAAGATGCTTTAAGTATAAGAAGCTCTAGACAATTTATCTTAAGGTTTTATGTTAAGGTGGTTAGGTTTATGATGTCTAACGCCATTTTCAACAATATTTCAGTTATATTGTCGCAGTCAGCTTTATTGGTGGAGAAAACCGAAGTACCCCGAGAAAACTACCGACCTGCCGCAAGTCACTCAGAAACTTTATCACAATGTTGTATTCGATTGCATCTAGCCTGAGCAGGACTCGAACTCACAACGTTAGTGGTGATAGGCACTAATTGCATAGGTAGTTATGCATTCAACTACCATACAATCACGACCATGGTTTTATATTAATACAAATGTCCCAGTTAAAGGACAAACGACGACGGGCAGATAATCGTGTTAAACCGTGAGACATACGACTGAACTGGTCCATATGTGCATAAACAGCACCATATCCAATCTTTCTAGACTGGTAAATTTTTTAATCTGAAGGTTCTTATATTAATACGTGTCATAATTATACGCTCCCTTTTTGGGAGGGTTAATGGTAGAAGTATGAATAGGTACTATGACACTTCAAAATCTTCAACAATATGGCTGCCAAATCGGAAATAAATTAAAAGAAAAATCACGTGACCTAATTTTTTTCAAATAAAAATGAAACAATGTTCGGTAGCGGATACGAAAACTGTCCGGAGTTTGGAGTTTTAGGTGGTGTTATTTTTAAACTTGATATTTTGTAAACAGGAAGAAAAATTACTGTTCTTCGGGAGCGTTTCAGGTTGCACCTGCCTCATATTAAGGAAAGAAGAAAAGTGTAAAGGAGAGAAATGCAGATTTTCTGCTTCGTATATATTATTGACCGAAATACATATGATGCTTTCCAGCGATTTTTGACATTGTGTCACTGTCTACCATTTTTTGCTTCTGTTATTCGATGACAAAGGGAAATGTCGTCCACTGTTTTGATTGACATGCAAAAATAAAATGACCTTCTGTGTAAAATGTAAAATGCCAGATATTCACATAGTTATGCCGTTGAGGGTTTTTCATTCAAAAACAAAATCTAAAATACAGGTACAACAGTTAGATTCGTATCGGTTGTTAATATTTGTAGTTCCACGGTGTATCTAAATAATATTTCTATTATCTTATTAAATCAAATTTCGCATCCTACATGAAAAAAAAAACGAAAAAGAAAAAAAAAACACAACAACAGAACATACCAACCAAACAATTTAAAACAAAGGAACAAAATCCAAGCATACATAAAAAGAAGGGGGAAAAAGAATAAAAGTAAAATAAAAAAAACAAAGAAAATACAATGGAAAAAGAAGGTAAAAAGAAAGAACAAAATGGAGAAAACAACCCACCACTGAACTTTTCAACTTAGCATCTATCAATTTGCTTTCTCTGTCCATTTCCTCTTTGTTCGAATATATGCGTTGTATATAATTTGTAAGATTTCTGTTTTTGAATAAGATGTACAATTAATTTATAAGATATCTGCTTTTTGAATAAGACATACCATTAGTCTTCTTGTTACGATTTATACTGTTTAGCATGCACTATTACTTCCATATATGTCAGATAGGCACCGTACACGTTATTAAGTCCCTTACTTGTCTAATTAGAAATACAAGTGTATCTTACAGCAATAAAGAAGCTTTATGTATCAGAACTTCTAGACAATTTATCTTCTAATGTGAAATTCAACTACACGTCAACATGCAGATTTATTTATTTAAAACCTGTATCGATTTCTAGATGGTTGTACTTCAATGTCAAAATTATGTAACTTGCTATATCATTCTAACATTAAATAACGAAACAAATTAAGATCAAAGATATTTAGAGTCAAGAAATATTATCTTGATGACTCCTGCCTGCAAATGATGATTATAGTAAAATGGTAAAATAGCTATTAGAGAAAAAAGTACACAAACAGTATAATATACACATAGACAAAAACAACATCATGAATGAAATATGAAATCAAAATGTTTAAAACTAAAGAAACCTTAGGGAAAACCGAATGGGAAATTGTGAATTGACAGTCTTAGAGACAAAGGCAACCTTGGGCACATATGATACAGGACGGAGAAAAAAAAGATAAAAAACAAAAACAAAAACAAAAACAAAAAACAAACAAACAAACAAACAAAAACAAAAAACAAAGTGAGCTTCAGATGTTCGCGAAGGGTTAACAGTCTGTTTCTTATAAGACACCCGTGTACTACTCATATTGTCAATGTAAAGATCGTTCAACTCACAGTATCATTTTCACAAAATGCATTTTGTTTCAATTTACGCTAGCATTATGATCTTTCCAGATATGTGATGTTGATATATGATTATATATATATATTATTTCTTCTATTTCTATTCTGTGGATTACTTCGGATCACAATACGAGTAGAAAATACAAGCTAAAAGAAACTATAAAGCTCAACGACCTCATTCTCAGAAAAAAACCCAGAATAACAAAACGAATACAGTGCTAAAGCGCAAGCATCCGTCTTGAAATAATCACAAGAAGAGAACAAATAAAAGGCATAAATTAAACGACCACACTCTCAAGATGCCCGGGACAACAAAGCGATTACTATTCTGATTTGGAAGAAAACATAAAAAAAGAAAGCAAACGTAATGTACAAAAACAAATGTAAAATCCGCCACATTCAAATGAAAACCACAACATCAAAAAAAAAATAAAAGATATAAGATGCAATCATCAGCCTTGAAGTAAACACCAAACAGGAATGGAATGCGTGGGTGCATTCAATGACCACACTGACAAGAATAACAAAACGACATCCGTTCTAAGACTAAGTTCATGAATCCGTCTTAAAGTAGAAACAAAAGGTAGATCAAACACAATGAACACACTCACTGACCACATTCTCATAATGACTGGGAAAACACAAATGATTAAGATCCAACGGCAGAACCATCTGTCTCGCAGTAAAAATACAAAGGAGAGGAAACACAAAGCATGATTTCAATGGCCACTCTCTCACGAAAACGGGGACAATTAACGATTTAATTTCTAAGTTGAATATATCAGTCTTGAGGAAACAAATAATATATACACAAAGAAAAAGGTTAAGCACCCCGATGTTTGTTTGAAATGACAAATGATACAAGTATCACGAGATTACTGACCAGATAATCTCAGGAACGCAATGGTGACCTGTTAGGACATTACATTGGCTGTAAGAAACCACAAAAATAAATCAAGAAAAATGTTAATTTAATGAATATTTAATCACAATATCACAAGGCCAGTTTTTGCAGTAAAACATGTCCATTTTAAGTATTGACCTTCACAGTTCAAACAGCAAGGCATTTCACTTTCGAACCGTCACTTATGAATCTCTTGACGACATCTATTGTTCAAAGTTCAGTACCGGGTGTAACCCCCACGTGCTTGGATGACGGCCTCAACCCTGCGTCTCATCCCTCCAGTTAGACGTCGGATGTCCTGTTGTGATAGCTGCTTCCATTCCCGATGCAATGCTGCTTCCAACTGACGAACGGTTTGCACAGGAGGTTCCCGAGCCTGTATACGACGGCCTAACATGTCCCAAATATGCTCTATGGGATTCAAATGCGGGCTCATGGCTGGCCAAGGATTAGAAGTCACGGTTTCCCTTTGGAGGTAGACGGTTACTGCTCTTGAACGATGAGGCCTGGCGTTTTCATCCATATACACGGGCCTTGTAGCTAGTGGGTGGTTGTCGAAATGGGGGATAACAACTGGTTGCAAGACGTTAGGTTGCCTTGTATGGTGACTTAATCCAGCTTGCAGTCATGAGAGATACACCCGCAAACCACTACTGAGCCTCCTCCTTAAGGGACAGTTGGCTGGATGTTCCATGGGGTATAGGCTGTATTTTGTGTTTCCAAACCCTCATCCGGCCGTCGGTTACATGAAGCAGAAACCGGCTCTCGTCTGACCAATGGATCTTGCGCCATGTCCGTAAATTCCAACGATGACGTGCTAAACACCATGCCAAACGTGTTCGTCGATGTCGGTCTACCAACAGTGGACGTTTAAGTCCTTGATTTAAGTCCCGCTGATTTCAGACGGTTTCTAACTGTTCTTGTTGACAGACGTCTATTGGGCAGCGAGTGTTGTTTGAGTACGGGATAGGTTGCGAATGGCATCCGTCTAACCAAACGCTGCAATGCCCTGTCGTCACGATCAGATGTTACCCATGGTCTGCCGGATCTTGGCAAGTCTCACATTGTTGGTTTGTGTGTGTGTTTTCCCCACGAGACGGCTGACTACAGTATAGTCAGCCGGCTGACGTCCAATAGCTTTGAAGGACATCTTTGTTGTATGCATGCCGATTATTTGCCATATTTGTGCTTCTGATATTCGCCTTCGTACCATGCTTACTGAGAATGATTACATTTTTTAAAACATCGGACTTAAATACCCAAATTCGAAGCGTGATCATACTGAGGCATGGTTCACGTGCATGACTAGTCGATATTAGACATAATGGTCACACCTGTATGAGCACATCTTTTTAATGGAACATTGTTCTTGTTATAATCAATATAAATATTAGAATCTAAACTTAGTGTAACTTATTATGTTTTAATATATCAGGGGGTGCTTATCTTTTTTCTTTTTGCATATAAACATAAAGACCACACTATCACGATAACCAATACAAATGTATAATACAAACTATAAAAGGTCTAAGGCGCAAGCAACCGCCTTGACGTAAGCAGACAACGTAGCCCGAACACAACACAATGTAAACACTCAATGACCATACTCTAACAAAGATTAGGAAAACAAAACGATTAAATGTTTGAGGCGTACGTATACGTCTTAATGACGAGTAAGTGTGACGTCTCATTTAAATAAAGACAGACACATGGACCACAATGATACCCTAGAAGCTCTAAGCAAGACAACTACAGCAGTTAATGGCGTACTATTGGGAGATATAAAAAAAAACCTTTCACAGAAACACTACGATGAAATAACGTTTTCTTATGCATAATATTATATCAATATAATGATTGTATTGTAAAGTAAGAACGCATCTTGTAAAAATACGATTTAAGATCCGGTGTTGGCATCCGTACCTCGCGGGTGTTTGACACACACTGTATGAATATAGAATGGGATAAAAGTGGGTATGGATTTTTCTTCTCCAACTTACATCTTCTAGCTATCAGTGTATCGACTGAACACCCTTACTGACCTCATACCACCAACATTATGTTTCACTACTGCTACATCTCTATGTGCAGAATATTTTACATCAATGTGTCCAAAACCACATCGGTAGTGTATTGTTTTTGGATCGTACTCGCTTCGAGGGCGGTACATCGTGAGTTCGAGCCCCGATCGGGTCAAACAAAGACTATAAAATTGGTATTCGTTGCTTCTCCGCTAAGCACGCAGCATTAAGGAGAAAGAGAGAAAAGACTGGTTAGTTCGGAATCAGGATAATGCATCCGAGTGGGGCGACATGTCTTTCCGCGTACTATTTTGTTTAGTGAGCTAGCACTATACAAATCCAACTAAGCGTGTTGGTCTAGTACAAAGCGGTCCTCATCATCATTTCATTGTAAATTACTTGTTCTCGCCATGATGTAGCTGAAATTTGCAGAGTTGGCGTTAAGCAACAATCACTCACTCATTCAATGTGTCCAAAATATTCTCATGTATATTGTCATCCTCGTATTCATTATATTAAATCAATTTATCGCTATTTTGTTTATTTTCCATTTGATGATTAAAACCGATATATTTCATATCACGTAAGCACATGAGATGATTCCAATTATCGCTAATTGCTAAGCGTTGTCAAGGACGCACGTAATATTATCTTGTTTTCTAATATGACGTTATAATGACGTCACATTACCAAATTCTTGATAATTAAGTGATTAACGATATAAAATATTAATTGTATTTAAAAAAATGTCAGTATCTCAACAAAAATTATTTAATTATGAATACAAAATAGTGATAAAATAATTAAAGATGTTTTTTAAAACTCGAGGACGTTTCTCAGTTATCTCGTTTTAAAAAACATCGTCAATCACTTAGTATTGTTATTTTTGTGCAATGTCATTGAATGAAAATCCGCTGTTTTAATTTCCAGCCAGGATAATTATATAAATGTTAAGAAGCAGACCGACTGATACCCACTTAAGAGTAATTGTAGTGTAATGCATTGACCATTAGGTTATTTGATTCCACCAATCTAATGATATTTAACAATAGTAAACAGAGCAATATAATCAGAGATAATTACTGTAATATGATGGCTAATTTTACCTCATTCAATGTACAATCGATCAATGGCTTTTGTTCAATGAGAGAATGATAAAATTGAATCTGAAGAAAACGTATGTTTGCAAAATATGTTATCTTTTATTTTTACTATTAGGTGGAGGGATAAGGTATGAAAATCATGTAAAAAAAAAAAAAAAAATCCCCAGCCCTCCCCCCCCCCAAAAAAAACAAAAACAATAACAACAAAACCCCAAGAAGTTTTAAAAAAGTAAGATTTTGACTGTTCCCATTAAGTGACTCGATAACATTTCTGCATCAGGTCTTGGTTAGTTGATTATGCAGTCATACTTTGCGAAGACTACCATATATTTGGATTATGGAACACTACATATGAAGTTTCAATATGAACTTCTTTATTTTTGTTTTGGTGTGCAAAGCTTAGGCTATCGTTTTTCTAAGAAAACAACTGTTTCATTTATTCATTTAAAAAAAGTTTGAGATATCAAAGGGGTAATAAGAAGGGAAAAATGGAAGGAGGACATACAATACAATGGCCAAATGAACAAAAAACCAACGATCTACAAAACACTACACAGAAAACTAAAATTGAACATTAGCAATATCGTACAGAATACAAGTCATAGTATAAATGATAAAAGTACAAGTTATTTTACATTACTGTAATATGTTAGGAACCTTGAAATGTACTTACCAGGTACCCCAGGTATTGGACAAGGTAGATGATGTTGTGAGTTGACTGGAGCGGCAACCCAGCATAGCAACGAATCGAAATTAGCGTCGCAATATAATTCACCTGCAACGACAAAAACATTGTCTGTATTTCAAGTGAGAACATGAGAACATATCATATAGAGCACATTGTAAAACACAATAACAACTGTTTCATTAGGGGATATGTCCCAACAATTGTCTTCAACTCTAATACAAATCTGAAAAAAACCGCTATATTGATTAATAAAGCACTATATATATATATATCCATAGCGGATGTGGCCGAGTGGTCTAGAGTGCTGGTTATAAGGCTAAGTGATTGGTGCTGAAGTGTATCAATGGTGAGAGTTCAAATCCCGTCAAGGGAAGAACAAAAATTTGTCAGCTCGAAGATTTAATTCTAACACTGTTTAATTTTCAGACGAATATATATATATATATAAACGATATACATATATATATATATACATATAAACGTCTAAAATGTAGCACAACACCAAAAAAAGATGTTAAAATATAACAAAAATAACTATAAGTCTACAAAAAGACTATAATTATAATCAAGTTGACGGATATTTCGCTCGATCGACAAGCTTCATCAGCGTCTGTAATCTGATTTGGAAAATTGTCACGTGACCACCAGTTATCGTGACGTAAATCATAATCTTGAACTTTATACTTTATATGATTCAAATATATATGTACACTAATATATGAACAATATGAAAAGAATGAGAAAATGTAATGATGAAATTTACCAACTGGCTAAGAACCAGGTGTTGAAGTTAGCGCTTTGGCTAACAGTTGTTTTATTTTTTCAGTGGGATTCTGAAAAAAAATAACAATAAAAACCCACTCCTTTTGTAGACTGCGACACCGATTCGCTTAGCATAACGGCGAGTCTTTCATCCCCATACATAGCTTTGATAAGATCATATTTGTTTAATGCCCCTTTCATCAATATTTCAGTCGTAGCTGTCAATGTTGGAGACAACAGGAGTATCTCATGACAATATCATGATATACTAACTAAATCATAAGTGACGTAAAAGAAAGATAAGTTCCCGTCAAAATGTTGAAATGTTCGAGTTTTTCAAACTAGTTAAATTGACGTTATTGTTATTGCAAAACTAGTTCCTATTTCTACAGGGTATGATGACCTCCGAGGCTTATTTTGAATAGACGTTAATAAACGGTCAACCTTATAAACAATGGGTGGTAGAATGCCGTTAATATAGTGTAGTCTTATTATATTATAGGAAACTATTATTACCTAATTTGTTGACTTATATATAAAGGATTCTGGTTTAGCAATGCCTTAATGGTCAGGAAAAACAAATCCCCCAATCAGTTGTTTTAAATTGTTGACGAGTAGGATATTTTACAGAAAGTGAAATGTCTGCTTTGATACGTTATTACCCAGTCCGCTTTGAAGAAGTCATAGACAAAACTTTGAGAACGAAAACATGTTGATTACAATAACAATAAAACATATACGACATGACGAGAACACATCATAAAACAATGGAACGATTCCAATTAAAAAATAGACAACATACTACATGTATTGAAAACTTGAGTATTGAACCAATTAGCAGAAAGAAATAAAGGTTTAATATCTAAGGAATAACATGGCGATAGAAATATTTTAAAAAGAAGTAACGCATTAGATGATAAACGTTATCAACACACAAATGTATAAAATGTGACATTTATGGTTTCTGTTTTATTATAGAGGTGATACAATATTGATAATTGTTAAACAAAGTGTCGGAAAGTATGATGAAAGATATAAACTTCCGTCACAACAGAGGAAGCAATCAAATGATACACTGTAAATGCAGTCTCGTGATGGAGAAGTCAGACTGCTAAATGTGTTACTTCACGTACACAAACAACATACGAGGAAAAAACATAAAATTCTACATTGCAATTATTTGCTGAACCCGATATTGTTTGCAAGATAATAAGAATTATGACATGCCTTTATTAGAAATATTGCGCATTATTTTATTTTTACTTTGTTTATTGAAACATGTTTATTATATCTCAGAATATTGTTTTTTCATATCAAATTAAATAACATCGGTTCTCTTTAATAGAACAATATTGTACATCCAACAACTTCTGTCTCACGAAGATTGAATGTATTATGTATACTGTTCATGATTCAAACGTTCTTATAACAACTGCTTACCTAGTTATATGTGGAGGTTGGCATTTTACTCACATGTAAAAAACACTTACATGGCTGTATTTAAATCCTAAATTTTACTAACATAAGCTCTGCTTCAATGAAATAAAAAACAAAAATAACACACCGTCGGACCAGTTCCAAAATCTAATGGACAAATACCTTAACACAAATCTACATGGACAAATACCTTAACACAAATCTACATGGACAAATACCTTAACACAAATCTACATGACCGATAGCATTTTACTAAAAGAGAGAGCAACACATTGCTCTGAAAGCACACTTTAATTACTGTTTTTAAATTAGGGGAGTAATACTACTTTTGAGAGTAATTAAAAGATAAGAACAAGTAGGAAGATGGGATAAAAAGGAAAACAAAATACACCACTGTCAGAGCAGTTCTAAAACCCAATAGGAAAATTATAGAAAGAGGTACAATCGATACCCTAACATACACATACACGACGCTCACTTTTCAGTCTTGGTCCAAGCATTTCAATAAAACAAAAATAACGATTTAAACTCATTTTGCGGGCCCAAGCCTCCCCTCTTATTGAAATAATACGGTCAGTCAATTGATTTAACTCTAATGTCATTTTCTTGACAATTTATGCAACATACCACTCTCAGTGATGTCACATTACAATTGATTTCATGTGGTTGAGAAAATCCCAGTAGTGATCAACGTTCTACACTTTTTGTATGTTTGGGTTGGCGTTCGAACAAATTAGATTAGTAAAATCTTAATCGGTGAACTATAGCAACGTGAAACATATCTCGTGAGATTTGAAAATGGGAAAAATGGAAAATACAAAGTGATGCGAAAAGGCGTGAAATTCAACCATATCTCAAATAATGACGTATTAAGACATTTTTTAAATTAGGACATCAATATAAAATCATGTAACGTGGTACTTTAGTGATTTATCATGCAATTAGGCTAACGAAAACATTTCCACCAGAAAAAAATCAACACCCACAATTGATTTCTTAATTTAGACGAACTATATGCACACGCGTTATTACAGTCGTTTATCAAGATAGATTATTGCGCATTAAATCTCCGTTTATCAAAACAAAATGAAGACGCTCGCTGGCAATCAACAAAAGACAGATATAATTTAATTGAAGGGTATGTGATGTCTAGGTAGGTTCAGTGTGAAATAAAAGTAAGCAGGAGAATATGTTAGTTATGACCAAAATCTTTTTTTTTAATTGATCGTTCAAAACATATTCGCGAAGAAAACAACTTCTTGTTTAAATTTATTTTGTCACTTGCATAAAGATGACGAAAGATGGAGTTGACCATTGTTTCCTGATTATACTTTCCGATAGCCTTGTGTAATCTAACATTTAAATACATGTAATGGTTAATGGACTCCCTTTGTCTAACTATTATCATACATTTGGCAACTTTTCTGTCACGACGAATATATTTATTATGTATTAAATCGGAGTTAGTTATTACAACCTGCTCATCGTCGACATTTCACTCACATGTGAAACACACTACCATGGTCACATAATTTCACTATAAGTAGAAGTCAGGGCCACTATACTGGTTTAACGCCGCTTCTTACTAGTGCCTGTACCAAAGAAAAACAATGCACTGTCCTATAACAGGATGTAATTCTCACTCTATCCAATTGTTTTATACCCGCAGCTTAGAATGATAGGAAATTCATCAATTGTTTACCATTTATTTACAAATAGTATTCAATGATGAACTACTTTACACGATAATATTAGGTTTCATTTAGTTGGATCATAGTCACTTACATTACGTTTCCGGTTCCGGTTGTTGACCATTCAACTCTTAAACTTCATCATTGTACACCTTGTTACCGTTTGTATTGTACCAATAATGCCTTCCTTCCTTCCTTCCTTCCTTTGTAGGTTGGTTAAAGTAATAACAATACCATTACTGATGTAAGTGAAATTCAGTTCCATTTTTAACGACCATAAAGAAAAACGGGTGAATGTCCAGTAGATTAGATTTGTAGTCAAGGCAAAATGAACCTCACTTTTACGCGTATATCACAACACGGAACTTAAATGTGAAGACATGTACTTGGAAAATATTAACAACAAAATCCCACTAAAAATAGTAGGACAACTCAGATGCTTCGGAAGTGTCACCAGCTCCTGCTCCACTAGAGACACACGTCGTGTACCGACTGTATTCGACCAATAATGCTTTCCCTTGTAAGTTGATTATATTAATAATAATGTTATTATTGATGTATGTGAAGTTCATTTCAGTTTTTGACGACCACAAAGAAAAAAAAGGTGAATGTCCAGAAGATTAGATTTTTATTGAATAATTTGCTATGCAAAAATACTTTATTTAGATTAAGTTTTAGCATTCAAGTGTAAATGTTAGTCTAATAAATGAGAAAATACGAAATTCAATCGTTTGTTCTTTCATAATAAGTGTAATTCTATCTATTCTCTAACATAATATCATTTGAATATCATTGGGGAAACTTTATTACGCAACTTGTCCTGAACAATCAAGTATTTCTGTTTCACTTTTGCTTAATGATCTAAATAAAATCCGTTGGATTCATCATTGTATTCTTATTTTCTGATCTATGTAGAAAATTAGAATAAGGCTATCCTAATTGAAGAATTGAAGAAAAATTAAAATTAGCATAATGTTTATAATCAATGAATATTATCTAGTCAGTTCCTTCCTGAATTTATTCATCAGAAGTCAGAGAATATATATAAAAACTTTCCTGACGTATACATAAGTAAGCTTTGAGATACCAGTGGGATAATCAGAAAACGTAATTCGAGGAAGGACGCGGACAGACAAGACACTGGACAACCGAAAAATGACAAAAAGAAAAAAAAAAGATCTACTACAAAGAATATAAAAGTTGAGCAACATGAGCCAACAAAACCTGGGATGAATTCAGGTGCTCCTGAAGGGTGAGCAGTACCTGTTCCTCCAGTGGCAACCGTCGTTTTACTGTAATACTACAGGAACACCATCTGATAAGGAAATCGGTTTGGACACCAGTTTAAGTAAATAATACAAATAACATAAACAAAACAAATATTCCCTGAAAAACACGTTGGAGTAAAGACGAAACCAACATCATTTTTACGCGGACATCACAAAACCGAACTTTAAACGTGAAGACATGTACTCGAACGGCATAAATTGTAACCTCATAAATAATTAGGAGAAATAAATTACATCTGACTGAGTGTTACTCCCAGGTAATTTAACACATTAAATAGCTTGAAACGTTGTAATGAATTACGTAATCATAAACTATACAATTTGGAAAGGCAGTTAAACATTTATCTAGACATTATACAATGTACTTAAATACATAAGTTACGCTATCATCTGGATATATCAACAATGTATGGCCAATAGAAAATAGTGCAAGAACATATTATAAAAAGTTCACGTCAGTTCTCAATATATAATTTTGCCAGAATTGAAATACTTGTGTTTAAATGTTTTGTAAATATTGACCAATTACTAATCTACATGTACATGTATATAATAAAAACGTAGATATCAAATTTAGTGCGCACGACGCGTTTCTGGAATTACCTTCACCAGGTACGGTGAAAGTTGATATATTGATAATTATCATATACTTAGCATTAATATGATAGTTTTTGCATATGTGTAACGACCGGAAGTAAACTAGCCACAATTTCACCCCCAGGCTGATATGCATATTAGAGGCGTCTCGAGCAAAACATCCACAATCGTGCGTCTCGTGAAAGTTACTTCCGGTATTTCCGGTGACGTCTGTTTACAAACATTAACTGACACACAAAGATGAGTGAGAGATAGGGGTATCATCACGGTTCTCGAAAAATAATTTTTACTAATCACATTTCACGGGAAGTAAATTATGATGATCACACTTCTTGAAAAATATGAAACCCAACGTAAATTGTTAAAAGTGCATTTTTACCCTTGTTACATACCTACTAATCGTGTCTACAAGAATCGGCGGAAGTGACCAGTATGGCAGTAAGGATACCAATACTATTTAGAAATGCACCTGTTTGACAATACTGATCTTAAAATGTATCTGTTGAATTTGCATTAAACTTCCATATCAATTCATTTAATTATACCATTTTGTTTATTTGCTTCATAAAACAATTTGTCGGAAGTATATGATAACAATATTATAACATCGACTGCGTCTCGGGCTGATATGGAGATCTAGGAATGTTACCCTGGCTAATATGGAAAAGGTCATGTATTAATCTCTATATATTAAACTACAATTTACAATCAAGTGTCAAATATATTAAATATGTAGTATACTATTGTGATCAATGTGATCTGATGGTAAGACGGGATGTTTGAAACTTAACGTAGACTTGAAATATCCAACATATGTTTCACATCCGCATGTATTGACGCGTTTCAATGCTTAAATAGTAAAAGGTTAAAGTACAAATACACAAAACAAAAGAAAGTAAGCTGTAGATACATAAACATGAACTATTCGTACAATGGTGGGATATATGAGAAATCAAAATTGAATCTTAAATTCTACCAACATAGCCTCTGCTTAAATGAAACAAAAAAACAAACAAAATACCACATATTTTGATATATGAGAAATTTATTGTCATAGTAGAACTAGGTTGATAGTTTCCCCAACGTGCAGTGCACGTGGTTAATCAGCAGTGTGCTATTGAATTTTCAGTCAATTGTGTTACGAATACCAATCATTTTCTATTTTCACATGAATACGTATTTGTCTCTAATTTTAAATCTAAATGGTATTCTTAAATCCATTTTTAACACGTTTTTCTATCATATTGCATACACGTGCTTGATCACGTGACTGAAAACTTAACTAATGAACAACTTTGATAGTCCAGAAAAAAATAGCAACTGTATACATTATATAAAACCTTTTGTTACCAAATCTTTTTATTTTTATTTGGTAAATGTTAATTTAATAGGCTGAGTTATTTTTATTTTTACATAATCGTTTAATACCCTGAACATATTAATATTACCTCTTGCGGAAGCCAATTATACAAAATGTAATAAGCTTGTGCAGCTGTACACATTAACATTATTACGCCTATAACAATGGCTTTGTCTATATATTATGTTGATTCGCATTGACCACATAAGTACCAATCCTTAACTTTTAACACCTTAAGATAGAAAAAGGTGTCTAAAATTAGATATTGCTAATTTAAAATAATTCCAAAATATTTCATAATTCTAATAAGACAAGAAATCGGATAATAATAAATCCGATATACTATTTAGAATTATTCAATTAAAATGGCTGATGGAAAAATACATAGCGATTAAGAAGGTTATTAATTGGATATAACTGTCCCGTCTGAAATATTAATAAACAGACGTGAAGAAAATAATTTATGTAAGGCCCTAGATAATAAGTCGAATTATACACTATATATAGCTTCTCTTTGTTTGTCTATACTGCCACTTTAGCTTTCTGTTGTATAATATTTGTTTTTATGTTGTTCTTTATTAAACACCAAGTTACTATGGTTACACTCAGTAGATATTGACAGTTCCTAAACAATGTAATTTATTAAAACTAATGTCATTCTCCCTCGAACATAGGCTACATTAGCTGATTTTGGCTAAACTGTTAAGGTTATCATTCGCCCAATCGTCAGTGCTTGGGCACTGCCATAGCTTATCAGATGTATTTATTTTTGAAATTTACAGTACTTAAATAATGTAGTTTAATAAATCTAAGCTCAATCTCACTGAAGTAAAGGTAACCATTGCCAACTTTGGTTGTCCTGCTTAGGCCCTTTAGTTCACTTGCTCACGAAGACTTTTAAATAATTGATCGCTACAATCGTGTGACTATGAGCAATCATGGCTACAATCGTGTGACTATGAGCGATCCTGGTGAAGATTTCTCCAGTAATGCGTCGTTCACACTAAACTAGATATCTCCATTTTATACTGCAACACTTCTGTTCACTCTATTATAAATATAGGTACATTAAAAAATATGCAGATTTGGAGTCATTTAACTATTGCCCATTCATTTGTCTACTACAAGAAGTTTTTTGAAGAAGGTTTGCTTTCTGGTTTTAGATAAATTGAAAATGCTAAATTTCTGTCAAAAACTTTATCAGTATTTGTTGTAAATTGAAAAAATTGAGTTGTAGATCGCTACGTCTGAGGACGTTAAAGCTTGCAACCTCACGCTCAAAATATTATAACCGTATTGATCCTACCTCTCTCCACCCCATGGACACTACTCGTGATAATGTACATTTGGAGTATACTGTACTATCACAGGACAATGGATATACTTATAGAATAATGACAATATCAAGGTCGAGACAGACATTATCACTAGTATCGCAAGGAGACCGACAGGAAGACATGCGAGATACTAATGATAATGTATGTAGACACCTTCAGCGCTATACATTTTATAATGTGCTTGACGTCACATTGAACAATAATTGTCGGTAGCAGTCAGCTATATGATACTGAAAATATCATTAGTTGGGATCAAAGGGAAAATATGGCAAAATTACTGATAAATACTTAACCAGACCCTGAATACAGCACACCTTTTATTTTTTCTCTCCAATTAATGCTATCATACAACTACCAAATAATTGTTCCGACAATGTGACATTTTTTGTTTTGTATTTATGTTTGTATTTGTAATTTTACTACTACTACTACTACTACAAACGAAATATATTGTTGTTTTATACTCTTTTCTCTAATTGATATTTCAATTTTGTTCAGGGGCCGTCGTGGTCGTGATCGTATAGTAGTTGGATTTAGAATTACCTATGCAGTCAGTGACTATCACTACTAACGTTGTGAGTTCGAACCCCACTCATAACGATGTGTACCCCAATACAACATAATGTAATAAAGTTTGTCAGTGACTTACGACAGGTCGGTGATTTCCTCCACTAATATAACTGTCCGCCACGATATAACTGAAATAGTGTTGACAGCGTTATCACTAACCTTAAAACAGACACCTACTATAACAGTTCTTTAAATAGCAATTTAATTTGGTTATTTTGCATGACTCCACATTTCAATGAAAATAAAGGACAAAAATCGTCAATTAAGGAATTATCGCAAGCATATTTGTCAAAAATAAGAGATTACTATAATACGGGATTATATTGATCCCACAAGATAAAATCTCAAACTTTAACACCTTTAACAATAGACTGGTGACAAAAGCACAAAGTTTAGCCTGTAATTACCTTATGAACCCAACCCATTCATATGATCTTTATAAGTGAACAAAGAAACCAACTCAAGGCAATATTTCTACAATGTATAAAGCAATTATTTGATTGTTTCTTTTTATATTAATTTTGGTACAACATTAATCAGACAAAAATATTAGTAGTGGAAATACATATATCACGAGGAGAGGGCCTGGGTGCTTTGGTAGAATAAAAAAAAACATATTTTAGTGTATGTGATAAGAAAAGATACAACAATGTTACAACGTCTGAACAGGTCCAAAATATAATGGAAAAACCGTAGAAAGAGAGACAAACTTAATATAAAAAACACACATGTATATGACCGCTTAATCTCCTGGCTTAATACAGACACTTCAATAGAGCTAAGGCCTGTCGAAATCGCGAACTTTATTACTTTATTAAGTTTTATCGAGTAAGCATCACCACGGGTAGGATTCGAACTCACAGCGTTGCAATTGATTGGTACTGATTGCATGAATACATTTTATTCCATGTAACATACAATCGCGGCCAATATAGTACCCATACACAATGCGATGTTCATCGGGTCATGTACTATTACAAGCTCCATTACGACTGATGTTTCCAAAAGGCTAAAGCACTGTAATTGATCATTTATTGCTACATAAAAAACAAGATGACGCCATTTAATGGGAATGTAAAATTATGGAATAGATTGGAACGAAATTAAATTTAAAATGTTCAGTGAAAATATGTCAGAAATAAATAAGATGGAATAAAAAAACCAATTCAAAATTCTCAAGTCAATGGTGCTACATGTAATCAATGTTTTCAATGAAACAAAATAAGAAAATGTTGAAGATACTTCAGGGGTTATCTAAAGCCGTAAATCCACTAAGTACAGACATTACAATGGCCAGAAGGAAAAAAAAGAAACAATGATCTGTAAAACTCTACACAGAAAACTAAAGATTGAGCAACAAGAACCTCATTAAAAACCGGAGCTAAATTCAGATGTTACGAAAGGGTTAGAAGTTCCTGCTCTACTAGTGGCACCCGTCGTGTTACTCTTGTTACAAAGCCGATGCTAAGCCATGACGAGGAAAGGACTGGATTGTGATTAAGACAAGCGGAACATATCCCTGGTATCTTCACTGCTGTATGCACTAAGTCGAATAACACAGCATACAATTCAATTCGGCACATGCATCTAGTTTAACCCTGCCACTTGTTATGGAAATATCTTTACTAAGTCAGAAAAGTGAGCGGTCCTGTATATGTGCGTTGGGAATATCGGATTTGCATCTAATTCTACGATTCTTTGATTATATTTTGAAAATATGCTGACGTTGTCGGAATTTTTGTTTTTCATTTTATTTTCAAATATTTGTTTACTTCAGTGTGACGTCGAGGACAGTAATTAAACACAAGTTATCTAGAAGCCGTCCAAACATATTTGGTTTAAAACTCAACAACAAATTTCAATATCCTGGATTATGTTACCGAACATCTTTTTTCAATTAGCTGTAGCATTTATTCCGACATTCGATGTAAATTTGTATCCACACAAACAACAATTTCACTGGTATATCGTACGTGACTTCTGGTACAATGACAAAGATAAATGAAAATAACACAAGGTCTGAATGATTCCAATGTCGGTATAAATCGAATATTATATCGATAGAACATTACATAACCAAAATCTCATTTTATTCAAAATAGAAACGTAGATATCAATCTTAGCGCACGACGAGTTTCTGGAATAACCTTCATGAGGTACGCTCAAAGACGAAAGGTTGGAAAACGGCATAATCTAAAATGTTGTGGGAGGAAGTAAACCAAAGGGCCTAAAAAGAATCGCTAAAGTCGGTTAAGGTCACCTATACCTGGTGAAGGAGAACCTTGCAGCTTTATACTGCTATCACAGGAAATCAAACTCAGTTATGTTCGGTTTTACATCTGTCAATAAATGGGCAATATCTGTCTGTATTTCAGTGTAATTGTTAACATGACTATTTCCAAGTTGACAATTGCTTAATATAAAATGTTTTACCTGTGATAACATGTTTCGATGTGATATATTGCTTATGCATGACTTAAAGAAAATCTATAGATAGGTTATGCAAACCGCAACCACCGGAATTTATCAAACCCAGAAGAATGTATGTCCTATCTTTAAACTTCCGAATGTTTGACAAATTGTCTTGTCTTGTATGGCAACCATAGGTGACATATTTAAAGATAAAAAAATTATCTGTCGAACACAGCATTAAGAACTTCCCTATTATATATATCTGTACAGCATATGAACCCATTTTACCTGTTCCGAGCTGCATATAAAATCCATATTACATGAAATCATTTTGGAAGAAATATATAACCGAATCTACGAATATTTAAACAACGAAAGCAAGTGCATGAGAAATTTGTCACCTATATTATGTGGCGAAATGAAAACGTAGATATCAAATTTAGTGCGCACAACGCGTTTCTGTAATACCCTTCATCAGGTATGCTCAAAACGGAAAGATCGGAGATCCAAGTAAGTGTTTGGAGGCAATAAAACCAAAGGGCATAAACAGGATAGCCCAAATCAGCTAAGGTTACCTATGCCTGAGGGAGGAGAACCTTAATTTTAATAATAATCACATTATTTAAGAACTGTAAAAATATATCTACCTTTTGATGATATGACTAGGGTGATGTTGTTAATTACTAGAACAACACAGTGAGTTATAATATACCTAATAGGGACAACATTCCACAGATAGAAATTTAGCCAACGCGAGGAACATATTATTTTGACTGACACCAACCAACCAGCTGTTGCTGTTACCCTTTAAAGTCGCTTGTGTATTGGGGAAGCAGCAAATAGACATTTTATAGCGTTTGGTTTAACCTGATGATTAATCGAAACCACGATCCTCGATTCTCTAGCAAACATGCTAGTCATTAAGCAGGATCTACTAAATTGCTTTCAGTGGTGTCAAACACATATTGTGTTATGTCTTTGTTTTATTTTTCTCCGTCTTGTTTACCCAATCTTGCCAGTTTCTCTGGATTTTCATTTTTTGTTGGCTCCCTTCGGTATTCTCTAACGTTTACTTCATCAACAATAGGATGGAATTTTAGCGGTATTTTGAATTCTGTCAGCATTAAATCGGATAATTTAATATATAAAGTCAGTATTAAAATATGTTTTGATTCCAGTTAAACGATGATGACAATTATTAAGAACATGATATATAGAAGCCGTCCAAAAAATGTTTGATGTCAACAACCAAATTGACTATCCTGTCTTACATTACCAAAAGTCGTATTTCAATTATTTCTAGAATCTCTTCTGACATTTGAAGCAAATTGGCATCTCCAAACAAACATATTATAAACGATAATTTTACTTGTATACTAGTAAGTGACTTCTGGTACACTGAGGAATTCAAATGAAAATAATACAAAGTCTGAAATAAATCCAATGCCATTATAATTGAAATTATGCTTCGCGGAAACCTTGACTAAGCAAAAGTTGATTTTTTGTTTTTATTTGTTTAGTTTCCATGCCAACGTCATCGGTGATATGTATAAATATATATCTTCTTTCACTGGTATGAATGGTCTGTTGTTATTGAAGAAGAGTTTGAAGATACCAAATCGAAGAATAACAGACAACACAACATATCAATAACCTATATTCATCCTTGTAGAAATAATTAACATCCGGGTAACCAGTATTATAATTAATTTAAAATGTCAGACTGCGTCATGATATATGTCTTTATAATAGAAAACATTTTTAAGAAAAGAAAGTTTTAATTAGTGATCGTCAATAGTTTCACCAATATCTACAAAGCGAACAATCACCTCTCACCTCAACCTATTGAGCATGAAAACGACCACGAAATATGACGTTGGAAATCCAGGTCATGGCTTCGCACACAACACTCATATCATAAATGGTTATACACTTATTATCCGTCATGCTCTCTGTCAGACCTATGTTTGTATGATACTGGAGAGAACTTCATATAAGTTGTAAAACTTGTGTTCAATCCTTTTGTATATATGTGACAATAAAATATGTTTAAATCGTAACACTCATAATCTTTGGCACATACCATGCTAAAGGGTTTTGATTCGATTCTTTCGGCACATAAGAGTCTCATAGATTTTGGCAAATACTATTCTCATTACATTTGACACTTTCATATATTATGGTATTTAACACTCCCAAAGCTTTTCGCACATACTACACCAATACCATTTGGCACATTACACTCTCAAAAGCTTTTGGTACACACCACTCCTTAAGTCTTTAGGCGCATGGCACTCCTTTCTTTCGACACAAAACACTTTTATAGAGTTTGACACGTACATGCCAATATTATAACTTTGGCCATATAACACTCATAGTATTAAGAGCATACTACCCCGAGAGCTGTTGTCACGTACAGCTGTAGCACTATCATAGCTGTCGTCACACAACAATTATAGTCTTTGACATTAAGAGCTGTCTTAACCTTTTGCAACTGATACTCTCATATACTTTAGAAAGCAAAAAATCACCGCTGTCATTGTTAATACCACTTAAAACTACTATTGTTTCCCCCATTTGAAAGTAATTAGATTTTGACATATAGCACTGTCATTGCTTGTGTTACTTTGCTTGTTTACTTAAAACTGTGATTGGTTTTGCCACTTAACAGTCATAGTTCTGACATTTGTACGAAGACATTAAGAATCCCATAGAATAACAAACTGCTGTATTTTATTGACACTATATCGACGTACATTTGACAAGATTGGCTATTCAATGAGTAGGCTGATTTTATTATTAAAGGGATCGTTTGGTTGCCTGAGGTAATAATCAGCACCATAATTTGCGTATGTGTAGTCTAAGCTCATTAGATCAGCAGTCAATTTGATTTAAAATCCCTGGTTTTGATTTAAATCAACAAAAGGAAGACACATAGAAAATTAAGAATTTGATTAATCTAAATGATTCGAACGGTTTTATGCCGTACTTTGGCAAGTGAAAGAAAAGTTTGAAGATAGCAAAGGTGTAAACTAAGCTAAATACCCACGAGGGACCTGTCGTATTCCCTATATTTATTGTATTTTAGTTTCTATTTTAAGCATTAGTGTTATGTTCTGCACTGTCCTATACACACCAAATTGCCATGTAAATTGTATCTAACCCATTACTATACGGGTTAACGTACATGATAGACCATTGACAAGTTAACATAAATGTTATTGAACAGCGTACATAATAATGAATTACAATGCCAGAGAATTTCTTTATTACAATATCAACAGTTAATTCTGTCAATAGTGGATCAGCTGTTTACCCTTCCGGACACCTGAGTTTCCCCCCGTTTTAAGTAGTATTCATGTTGCTCAATTAATAGTTGTCTGTGCAGTGTTTTGTAGATCATTGTTTGTTCTTTTTCTTTCGTCCATTGTACCGTCTGTCCTTCTATTGACGACTTCTGGTTATCTCTCTGATATCTTCAAAACTTTCGTAACGTAGGTGTAAGCATTTTACACAGAACATACACTATATTACAGAGCAATGCAAAATGATTATGAAATCGATAGATTTGTAGTTCTCTTAAAAAATATATTTATGCAGATCAAATCCCAAGATGACATGGAAATGTGATTTGGAATATGCTTTATGTTATATTCAGTCTAATGTTGCTCATGTATACTGAATTATGTGCTCATTAATGTACAGAGTGACAAGATGGAACCTTTACACTAAATATGAGTTAGTCAGGCGTTATTGTTTGTGACAGGATTATCAGAAACTTCTCCCATGGGATTGCCAGATTGATACTAGCCTGATAAGATGCATGCATCCTGAAAATATGTCGATGCTTTCTCATAGCGTTGTGAAATATATGACTTAAAGAAGACATGAAATATTTTGCTGATAGGAATTCAAAACAAGTTTTTAAAAGAGATCCTCGGAAATTGAGAGCAATGGGATTGGTAAACACAAATATCTTTTTAAGCTTGAGGCCATCGTCCGTAGCATACGACTGATCATGCTACGATACGTTACGCTCATCACCCATTTGTCAACTAGCAGAGAAATTTTCGCAATCATGAATTATTGATCTTGAATATAACTGGCTCCAGTGAATATCGGGATTTATTTTTTCCACTTGTATTGCAATCTACTGAGCCAAAAAACTATTGACACTACTTTGATACTTTATTTATGAATATGTTTTAATATTACAATTTTTCGTTTTTTGACCTCCAGACCTATCGAAAATTTGAGTTCAGAAGATTCATGAGGCTAGAGCCTTTAATTTCACATACAGGTATATTGATGAGGTTTTATCTATCAATAATTCTAGATTTGCAGAATTTCTTCCATTGATATATCCTCCAGAGCTGGAAGTTAAAGAGACCACCGATACAGCTTCGTCCGCATCATTTTTGGACTTATACCTCGAATTGACGACAGTGGTCAACTCAGTACTAAAATTTATGATAAGCGGGACGACTTCAATTTTAAAATCATAAATTTTCCAAACATGTGCAGCAATATACCAGCTTCTCCTGCATATGGTGATTACATCTCGCAATTGCTTCGCTATGCAAGGGCCAGTAGCAATTATTCTGATTTCCTGAAACGTCATCTTCATCTGAGAAACAGGCTACTGGACCAGGGCTATAAAAAGATTCGCCTTATTCGATCTCTTAAAAAGTTTATATTCCGATACCAATATCTTGTCGAAATATATTCCGTCTCTGCAGAAAAAATTATAAGCGATGCATTTTCATATAGTGAAAATGTATAAAGATAAAGAAGTAAAAAATGTCAAGAATTTTTTTTGTCAATGTGTGACGTAAAAGTATTTTTGACATTTACGTCACCGAATATGGTACTGCTTTGACAACTATTTTACCTATTTTGTTCCTGTATTTAAATACTGTTACAGTGACAGCCGGAACCTTTGAACCGTAATGAGAGTGGGAGGTTTGGCGCCTTAAAATCTGATTCAACCCACCATTTCTTTAGAAATGCCTGTACCAAGTCAGGGTCATTACGGTTTTCACAGTTTTCCGGTTGTTGACTGATTTTGTCTGTTTATATAATTATGAGTTTTGACTTTCCCTTTGTAAGATTGTTCGGAGTTCGGTAATTTTTTTATTACCTTTATTTATCTCCAACAAGCTCTAAATTCCGGACCAGTAACCGACAACTCCAAAACGAATGTTATTGTTTCAATTGACCCACGGATGATCAGTGAAGCATATCGGAATGTGGTCAGCCGCGGTTTACCAACGATGGTTTGAAGCCTGCTTTCTTTATTTTAAACTAATTTGTACCACACTTTCTCTAGTCATAGTCATGTGATCTCGTTGAAGGTATCACATGGTTAAGCGACACCCGTAAGTGATTATACAGATTGCTACGCCAATATTTGAGTTAAGTATGATTTGCTGGTTATAAACATGGCGAAATCATTGATGTAATAATTGATTACAGCGGCCTTGCATATGTCAACAATGTATAACAGGTGTTTTAATACTTGTTTTTACTTGTATAGCTGTTGGAGACTCTGTTACAAATAGAAACTCAAAGGTTGCCATATGTCTTTGTATTTTTGTGTTCAATGATTTGGGATAAGAGGCAGTTGTTTGTTTTCTTGATATCGATTGAATTGTTGACCATCGCTGTTTAATTTTTATTTCTCATAATAGCTGCGTACATACTTAGCAACATACTTAGTTGTAACAAATATGAATGTCGGGTTACATGTGTACATACACGGTGATATACATAAGCCTACCAAATATGAGGAGCTGATTACATATATAACAACCCAATTGTGTGCATTAATATGTATGGACGAATTAATTTAGATTTATTAAAACATAATTACAATTGATAAAAATATTTGAAGACAGATTTCAATATTCACAATTTACTTTCTATTTAAAAAAATTGTCTTAATCGCATGTTTCCTCTTCGAACACTTTTGATCAAATTCAACTGTACAATAAAACAGACATCACATTTGACTACCTAATTTAATCTGGTTAATATAGTAATAATACCTTTTTACTATGCCTTGTGGGGGTATTGAGCGCTCACATAATGCAATCTGCTGGTTGTGTGGGATGCTTAGTTATATGCCTAATGTCGGACAGGGTGTATTTTAAAGCGTCAAGATGAAATAACCATGGCAACAGAAGCTAACGACCCACAACAACTTAAGAGCCATCGTTGCAAGGCAGTCATCTCCGACCCTATCAATCATATTACCTTTCACGTGTGGTAATCTGCACACTTTGCTGTGTAAGCGTGTTCTCGCAATGAATATATCAGCAATGACACTCATTTGAGGTTTGGGTCCATAAAACTAGTTTAACCCTGCATTTATTTGTTTATTGAAGTCAGAAGAGCCTGCACCAAGTCAGGAAAATGAGCCGTCATGTATTTGTGTGCTACGTGTATTTATTTTGCATCTATCTATGTTTTTCTATAGGATTTTGGAGCTGATAAAAACTTTCCATCATAAATGAGCAGGCATGTCTATGAGTGTTAATGGTATCGATTTGACCTCTATTTCTAAGATACGTCGATTAGATTTTGGAATTGATCCGACTGTGTGATATTTCTGCTTTTTCATTTTTACTATCATACAATCAATCAACTATTTAATATGTCATGAGATAACCCCCCTCATTAAATTAACATGGCACCATTTCGTTACTACCATGTTTACCTGTTTTTAAAAAGAGAATATATGTTTTTATTAAGTGATGGCCACTCAAATGAGATCTTTGAATGTGATTTACCTGAACTTCAAACATCCGGAAAAAAAAAGTGTCGAGAAGAAATTGATTTATTGCTTAAAAATGAAATGTATCCGAAAAAAATGTGTGATCCATAGATGCTACGGCTTAAATGCTGCTTGTAATCTATAAATACCACGGGTTAGATACTATCAATTGAACACCCGTATCTTGATTTTAATCTTAAACAATACACAAGCGATCGGTAGTCTTTTCTATATATTGTTTGATGTTAAGATTGTGCGTATTATCAGTGTTCATTGTTAATATATTGGTGTATGTTATTATCAATTTATGACAGATATTTTAATCTATTTAATTCGAACCATTATTTTATTACAAAACTTTAAAACAACTATTGTATTAGACAGCTTATGCCCAATGATTGTTTGTTGTTGTCGAAATAATGGTATTTGAAGTAACTTGCGATAGGTCGGTGGTTTTCTCCGGGTACCTCTGCTTTCTCCACAATAAAACTGACCACCACGATATAGCTGAAATATTGTTGAAAGTGGCGTTAAACACCGCAATCCTAACCCCAATATAATATTTGACGTAAGACAGCAATTATCCCAGTTTGTTGTGGGTGTCCTTCCAATGCATTACATGGGTTCTCTTAGCTGATTTTCACTTCTAGAGTATCTTTTCGCTATACCTCCTGAACTTAGTTTGTACATGGAAATTCTTAAAATATCAAAGGGTAATCAGAGGTCATCATTTACTAAGGAAGATATATTTTATGTCACACTTTTCATTCTTCACTCTCAAATATCAATTTGTAAAGGTCTTGAGATGTGTTCTAATTGGGAAAGAAGACTATGGACTAACGGCAATGTGTCATTTTATATACTATCATAAAATTGATCTGTCAGAAATGCTAAGCTTGGCACCCATGTACGTGCATATATTTTAAGGATGGACAAAGAAAAGACAGTTTGTTCAGAAATCAGAAATAACAAAAATGTAATCTTGATTGTATGTTGGTTTGTATGATGGTGTTTAACACCAATTTCATCAATATTTCAGTTATATCGTGGCGGTCAGTTTTATTGGTGGAGGAAACCGGAGGACCCGGAGAAAACCACCGACCTATCGCAACTCACTCGCAAAATTTTATCACATAATGTTATGCACCTCGCCCTAATTGATATTCGAACTCACAACATCAGTGGTGATAGGCACTGATTGCATAGGTAGTTGTAAATCAAACTACCATACGATCACGGCCACGACGCCCCAGTAATCTTGAAGATGATTAATGCAAAGGTTGGTACATTATTGACCAAAGTGACCTTAAAACGAAAAACAAAACCGTTAGATTTTCTATTGATTTACAATGCATTACAGAAAGAAACCCAGAGAGATGGCAGGACGTGCGGTGCCTTCATCAAGGTAATTCATGACGCTCTGTCGTGAGAAGCGATCACTTAAGTGTTAATAAATGGAAGGAATGAGAGGCATAGTGCACATTAAAGACCCAGATCACTATAAAATGCCTATTTCAATCGTCAATATGCTCATTAACTATGGTATTATTGATTTAAAATCCTCATAGTATTGATATTGTATATCTAGAATGAATCATTATATACTATTATTATATTTATAGTATTCTAGTTCTAAAACATACTGTTTATTTAAAGATGGTATGGAATGTTTTATGTTCCATATGTCAGTCGGAAAATAAATACAGTCAATCCTGCCCATGCGGCCATCTCTATTAAGCAGTCACCTGTATTGAAAAGTAACCTTTTTATTGTCTTAAACGACCATTTTTCTTTGTCCTGAAGGTGACCTCTTAATACAGGTTTTTCTGTAGCATTTCTTTCCAGCGATAAAACAGCAACAGACCAAGAGCAAGCTTAATATCATCAATGTAAATTATCAATGCTCAGTACATACACATAAGTGGTATATTATGAGAATAAAGTTTAACCAATGATGAACGCCGAATCCACAAATAGTATTGAAATGAAAAAAGCACAAAATGCCACACGTTTTCAAAGCAAAGTCAAATAAATTTTGAGCGAGTAAACCGAATGGAAAATTGTGAGGTTTAATAAAAATGTAGATATCAAACTGAGTGCACAAAACGCGTTTCTGGAATAACCTTCATCAGGTACTCTCAAAATCGAAAGATTGGAAAGCGAAATAAATTTTGAGAGCAATAAAACCAAAAGGCCTAAGCAGGTATTCAGAAGTATCAACATAAAGGTCAGATAATACAATGGTCAACATATATAGGACAAAAGTAAAAACAGTGATCGACAAACACAACAGAGTCGCAATGAAGACGCGATCGACACATTAACTGTGATTGTACTGTTGTATACTGTTGTCTTACAACGTTCCTAAAAATCCGAAATGTAGTTTCTGGATATTTTGCCCGCTTTAATCTATCTTTTTTAAAGGTATAAAGAGCAATTTATTATCCTATGGCTATGATTAGAGATGATTCTTCATAGTAGTATTATCAGCAATGAATGGTAAAGGCTGTCCATATTGTATTACTGATAAACGGTTAGATATTCAAAATAATTGGTTATTTGATATAAAGAATGAATCTATTACAATGATAAGGATACCACAACATGTCAATATAAGGTTACAATCATTATCAGCTGTTCTGGTTAGATTATTACTGTAAAGCGCTTGGGACGTGTTTATGGTGTGGTTAAAAAGAATTGTTGACATGCATTCGTTGCAAACTGTATTTTGATCTTATAGGGAGGGGAATATATATCCTACACATGCAACAACCACTGTTATTCATACAAATATAGCTTTCGATGTAAAGTCAAACCTGTCACATGCGACCTTCCAAGGGAGCATTGATACAAGGTCGCATATGACAGATGGTTGGAAACGACAGTTTAATTAACATGATATGCTCTGTGACGAGAAGTAATACGAGTGATTGCTTAATGAAAGCTGTCATTAAAACAAGTTTGACAGTATATTATTGATGGAATTTGGTCTTCGTCATTCATATCTTCGGTAAAACAACAACGGCTGGCCATCGACATTAAAAAGCAATACATCTCCATTTCACAATCGGGGATTATTTGTATTCCATCCATATCGCCATATGAAAATACTTATTTGATTAAAAAGTGCAAACATATACCTTACAGCACAGTAATTGTAAATGTATATTTTACATGTAGTTATATAAACCTATATTACCAATGGCCCGTCCCCCTCACCCCCATCCACGCAAACAAAATGATGCGAGCTCAAATATCACTCATGACGATGTGTACTCTACCTGTCCTCCACCACCAAATATAATATATCAGATTGTGTTGCTGTCTTTAACTATTCAATTTTGGAATTGTTTCCACAGTATGGTATTTTGTGTTTTTCATTTTATTAGTCAGCTAACTAATCTATTTAATATCAAACATAACTTCATTTCTCTACCAATACACACATGTTAATATTACTATTTCTAAAACTGTTCATAGCCAATGCAAAAGTTAATATTTCAACTTGATAGATAAATCTCCATTATAAAGAGAGAACGATCAACTAATGTTAGCAGTAAATTAGGTATATATATCTATATAAATATATATCATTACTTACAGAAGCTACTGTAAAGCAAGTGTAGAGATATGGAACGATTGTTTTAGTATATGGACGGCAGATATCAGTTATTTCCTAATAGAATGTTGTGTTCCGTTTATCTTTCTACCTCTGTGTCCAGATTTCGATATTCTCCCCTGACTTTTTAACTCTTCGTTAATGTATCTGCTATATTAAACTGTTAATCCCTCAAAATAACCGTTTCTTTTTTCTTTTTTGGTGAAAATGTGATATTTAGTTAATTTCGTAGTCATAGATACATTTGTTCCTAGCCCAGTTGGTTTAACATATTTGTAATTGTATTGAATTTTCTATTTAATCATTTTGCATATTTTGGATTTCCAATTTCTCTGTACTATCACTATATATAAGATATATGCCAGTAACTAATTTATATTTATTATACCTCATATATTAATAACCATAAATAGATTAATTTGATTGGACACTGGGTAAAAATCAGAACACGTGATCACACAGGACAAAAATCATATTCCGTGAAATAAATATCATAATCCACCCCTTCGGAAGCCACGCGGGTTTTCCCGCCAGAGTTATCGTTCTTTGACAGGAAAACGTCAGCGGCACGCGGAACGCATCACTTGCAAGCGACCGTTACAATGTTGTTGTGGGTGTGGTTTTTAAATGTCTGAGACAACGATCCAATGGACTTAAAATATGTTTGCCAGCAGTATTTTACATGTATGTGTTTTCTTGGTTTCATTCGGTATAATAAAACATTCATAGCATGCGAGTTCAGGAAATATGAAAATTTATTCACCCACGAGTATCATATTCTCCTAAGGCGTTGCGCTCGGGAAATATGATACTCTTGTGTGAATAAATTTTCATATTTCCCTCACCAGCATGCAATAAATGTATAATGGCGTTTGCTTTATTAAAATAATTCTCTTTATATGACATAAATGGCAGCAGAATTAACAAAAAATAACTATTCATAGAATGCAGAACGTACACATTCGTAATAATATATCAGCAAGTGTGGATTTTCATAATAACGCTGTTTTCTCGTTACATGATAGGCCTGACGTTTTACTCGCATGTGGAAAACACGTACATGACCGCATTATTTCAATAAGAAGGCAGTTTTGACCCATACAACTAGTTTAACCACTGTTAAGCATTCTTAGTACCTGTACCAAGCCATCAAAGTGAGCGCTCATGTATATGATTTTGATTTTTCCGACATTGAGATTTACAGTCCCTTATCATGAATGTGCACTTTGGTTTTCTTGCTCCCAAAGATTTTTAAGGGGATACCATACACTACAGGGAGATAAAATCAGTTGAACGTTTTGGTCATATGATGTTTGTATGCAGATTTCAAGCATCTCGGTGATCAAAACCAGAGAGAAAAGCTGCTATGTGGCTAGTGAATTCATAGCTCTGAGTCTGTTGGTTGGAATTTGTTAAAATTTTTATATTTATTGCAGTGGATATATTCAAACACACTGCCAAAAAATAAGAAAATTAAACGAGCAGATCAAATTTTACCTGAAGTGTATGGTACCACCTTAAGTATATGTCTTTTAAATATTTGTCCTTTGGCGTACCTGATGAAGGTTATTCCAGAAACGCGTCGTGTACACTAAATTTGATATCTACGTTTTTATGTTTATGCTTAAAAACTTGACTATCCTCAATATTGGACATGCATCGATATATATTTATTACTAAAGGTTAAAACCTTAAAATTAAATTAATATACGTGGAATGGTGATTTAACGTATGACTTGTCAATATTGTTAATGTCTATATATAAACATCCATCTAAAATATCAAACGGCAATATCATTAATGTTTCAATCAGAAACTCAATTACAAATTTCAATAAGACAATATACAAATTAACAAAATGATCTGAGTACGTAGGCCATGGTGGAATTAACTAGTCTCGTTAGAACTATCATTGGAACTATAACGACGTTCTCCGAACTTCTACTTTCGAATTCTCTAGGTATAAGAAGCTTTACATATTTTAAAAGGACGACATCAGTCAAGATTGAAATTAAGCAGGTGAACCAGACAAAATCAAGAAAACCAATTTATTCTTACAATGTGTTCGACATGTGCTGAAACCCTGTAAGATCCCTCAGATAATTTGATTTCGTCATGTAGAAGTAAATCTGTCAACATGCGAATTCATAAATGTCCAAGATGAGATATAAAACCCGGATCTTAAGCATCGATTATCGTTGCATAAGATGGTCTATTATATCTTTTATATCCTGTTATTCAGATAATGTCATTCCTCTTGTCAAACATTTCAATCTGAGATTCTGTATGTTAATTACGGGAGTGTTTGATACAAATATTAAATATTATGTTTAGTTATCTAAAGCTATATAATAATGCACATATATATTAGATGTACGGGGGTGTAAAGCATATGCAGAGAACTAACAATTTAGAAATGATGATAAAACTAGTTTGACCCCGCCAATTTTATGGAAGTGCCTGTTCCAAGCGCCTGTGTTTTTGCGGTATCGATTTAGCCTCTTTCTGTGATTTTGTTTATTGGATTTTGGAACTGCCTCTGGACTAGCTTTATTTGATTAAGGGGTAATATTATTGTACATCGACGTTGCATTTGCATGAAATGTGTGGTTAAGAAAAAAAATTAACTAAATTAGTTCTCCTTAAACATATATTATTATTAAAACAAACGACTCGTCTAGTCGCCTAATTTGAGTATAAGCAGTATCATCAGTGGTTCTAAAAATGGTTATATTAAATTAAAATGATCTGTAGGTAAGTTTACTCACATCATAAAGTTCACTCGCATTGATTTTGATCAATTTCAATATTTATTCCATGCAAACGGTGTTGTGTTAATTACATACAAATTATTATATACCATTTTTAATAGCGGACCTGGTTTCATCCAGAGACTATTATATCAGCTTGAGGGGATATTTCCGCATCAATTCTGATGGCTGGTGCCAATGGGTCATTTCTAGTCATATCTACACACTATCCAACAAATAAACTATCACAAAACAAATATGTGATCATATCAAATAATGTTCACACTAAATCATAATATCTCAATGACCGAACGAATACCTAAACTAAAGCCATATTTACCTTTCCCTATAGTATTTACATTTAAGACAAACACACTGATTGATTTATCATATTGTGGATTTATATGCGTAAGAACGAAGTCAATTTCATTATTGTCATCACGTAAAGGACAATGGCTAGACATTTTAAGTAATGTTTGATTAAAGTGAATTACTACTTGAGTTCCCACCACAAGGATTACGGCAGCAGTAGAATTTATCCATACTGTTTCAAGTAATTTGAAATTACTGGTTGACTAGAAAATAGTTTGTTTTGTGTTTTAAATTTAGTTTAGTCTGACATGTACTGACATTCTGAAGTACCCACCACAAGGATGACGGCAGCAGTAGAATTTATCCATACTGTTTCAAGTAATTTTAAATTACTGGTTGACTAGATAGCTTGTTTTATGTTTTAAATTTAGTTTAGTCTGACATGTACTGACATTCTGAAGTACCCACCACAAGGATGACGGCAGCAGTAGAATTTATCCATACTGTTTCAAGTAATTTTAAATTACTGGTTGACTAGATAGCTTGTTTTATGTTTTAAATTTAGATTAGTCTGACATGCACTGACATTCTGAAGTACCCACCACAAGGATGACGGCAGCAGTAGAATTTATCCATACTGTTTCAAGTAATTTTAAATTACTGGTTGACTAGATAGCTTGTTTTATGTTTTAGATTTAATTTAGTCTGACATGTACTGACATTCTGAAGTACCCACCACAAGGATGACGGCTGCAGTAGAATGTATCCATACTGTTTCAAGTAATTTTAAATTACTGGTTGACTAGATAGCTTGTTTTATGTTTTAAATTTAGCTTAGTCTGACATGTACTGACATTCTGGAGTTCCCACCACAAGGATGACGGCAGCAGTAGAATTTATCCATACTGTTTCAAGTAATTTTAAATTACTGGTTGACTAGATAGCTTGTTTTATGTTTTAAATTTAGTTTAGTCTGACATGTACTGACATTCTGAAGTACCCACCACAAGGATGACGGCAGCAGTAGAATTTATCCATACTGTTTCAAGTAATTTTAAATTACTGGTTGACTAGATAGCTTGTTTTATGTTTTAAATTTAGTTTAGTCTGACATGTACTGACACTTTGAAGTACCCACCACAAGGATGACGGCAGCAGTAGAATTTATCCATACTGTTTCAAGTAATTTTAAATTACTGGTTGACTAGATAGCTTGTTTTATGTTTTAAATTTAGATTAGTCTGACATGTACTGACATTCTGAAGTACCCACCACAAGGATGACGGCAGCAGTAGAATTTATCCATACTGTTTCAAGTAATTTTAAATTACTGGTTGACTAGATAGCTTGTTTTATGTTTTAGATTTAATTTAGTCTGACATGTACTGACATTCTGAAGTACCCACCACAAGAATGACGGCTGCAGTAGAATGTATCCATACTGTTTCAAGTAATTTTAAATTACTGGTTGACTAGATAGCTTGTTTTATGTTTTAAATTTAGCTTAGTCTGACATGTACTGACATTCTGGAGTTCCCACCACAAGGATGACGGCAGCAGTAGAATTTATCCATACTGTTTCAAGTAATTTTAAATTACTGGTTGACTAGATAGCTTGTTTTATGTTTTAAATTTAGTTTAGTCTGACATGTACAAACATTCAGGAAGTGATTAGCTTCATTAGAATCGACCGATACAAAAAAAAATGTTAAATTCTAATTTATTGGTCCATAATGAATATTTGGAAGTTATTTTAAGCGATGTAATACATATATAGATTTTTCTGAAATAATATACTATAAAAATCAAAGAACTTGAAGAGCAATTAAAACGTAGATATCTAATGTTGTGCACACGACGCGTTCCTAAAAAAATCTTCATCGGGGATACTCATAGTCAAAAGATTGGAAAGCCAAATATTTGGGAGCAATTAAATGAAAGTGCCAAAACAGAATATATTGATTGATTGATTGATTGATTGATTGATTGATTGATTGGTGTTTATAATAATATGAGAAGGCGCGGCCTTTGAACAAGACAGAAATATATTTGTAATTTAATTAAATTAAAAATAACTTGACAGAAATTTAAATGAAGTTTTGAAAAGAACAGTTACTTGATAATGGAATAGCAAAGAATGGAATATTACGAACTTATTTTATTATATATTTTTCTTTTTGCGACATTGAGATTTACAGTCCCTTGTCATGAATGTGCACTTCAAATACACGAAATAAGGCCGACATTAATGCTGTTTAGCCCCTTTTTCTTGCTCCCAAAGACCTTTTAAAGTATTTGGCTTTTAAATATTTTGTCCTTTGAGCGTACCTGATAAAGGTTATTCCAGAAACAGAAGAGACAAAATCTACCAAGGGCGCCTATGCCTAAAGGAGGTTCAACTTTGCCTCTTTTGTTTATTAAAATAAATTACATTATTTAGAAACTGTAAATTTTAAACATATATATATCAGGTAAACCATATCCGAAGCAGTGACAACTGAAAAGATGGTACTCGCGTGGACTATATGTTGTTCGTAATCATTTATACTTTTATACTTGAATAAAGTATTCATCCTTTGTATGCTGGTATACATATCGTTTCCAGCTATAATACAAAAGCAGGTTACACATGTATATATATATATACAATTATATGCTGAAACGCACGTATGTATACAATTTCTTTCAACGTGTGTTTATCACCATATGATTCTGGAAATCGAAAGGTAAAATCATCTGATACTTGACACGTGTCTACAATAAGTGGAAACATGAAAATGTCACATAGTATGAACCCATGTATAAAAAGAATTAAACTAAAAACAAGAATCGATCATATACAAACCTCCATGACTGGATCCAGGTCAGATGATGCTATCATAAATTGTCATACACCTTAAATCAAGTCGCATATGACACTGACCAGTTAAATGATAGGTACATATACTTTAATAAACAATGTCGGGGTTAATAAATTCACGGTAGAGAAAACCGAAGAGGCAATCAAGGATGGACTATGCAGAAAAACAACAAAATGGGTACAACAAGACATAGTACGAAGACAAACAAACCAAAACACACAACAGCGAAAACAGACTAGTTTATTGGCCTAATAATTTTGCAATAAAAGGGGAAGTTTTCATGTATATAATGTACATGTGAATTTATTATATTTTAAGCATTGAACGAAATTGCAAAAATCGTAATTTGCATGATTGAAAAATATGTGTTATAGTTGTTGTGCTTGTGTCAGAAAGTATCACTTAACATGCCAGTAACTTGAAGAATCTGCTAAATGATCTCTCGTTGAATACATTAAAATTTGCTTAACAGATGAAATGTGTTATAAACTAATAACATTTACCTGTTTTATTGCGCTTAACAAAAAACTAAAACAGCAAAACATCCATCATTCAGAAGAAGAGGTCCTTGAGAAAAAAAATGTTGTTCTAAATATAAAAGTTTTGAGTTTCCGGTGTAGTAATTAGCTATGAATATGTAAATATGCATGTGTTTACAATCCCGTCGACCTCTCATTTTGATAATATGTAGGCCAATTTTCTAAACATTGTGTACAGTCCATTACAAAAACGCATATAACATGATTATAATTAGTGGGAAAGGATATTGATGTAGATGAACATGGAAGACTATCCAATCTTACACTTAGATACAAACTAATGTATATGAACATAGTTTTGATTGCTGTTTGACACTTCTCTGTCTAAGTATAGTTGGTAAACAATCTTGAAGATACCAAAAAAATGGTAAGCAGAAGCCGAAAATCGAAGAAGGTCAGACAAGACAATGGAAAAAAGGAAAATGACAAAACACTACACATAAAACTAAAGATTGAGCAACACAAATCTCATCAAGAACTTAACCGTTATAAAAACAATGTTTCATTGGTATTGAAACTAATAGATAACAGACTACCAATACAGTACCAGTTTGTTGATTATTACCGATAATACAACCTGTTATAGTTAGTTTATGATTAGAACAACAAATGTTGTCTGTTGTAACATTTGTTTGCTTCACATTTATGAAGAGTTTGAAGATACCAAAGTGGTAATCAGAATCTGTAAATCGAAGAAGGACAGACAACACAATGGCCTAAAGAAAAAGTACAAAAGGATAAATAATGATCTACAAAACATTACACATAAAACTGAAGAATAAGCAACACGAACCCCACTAAAACCCCGAGGGTGAATAATCCTTTTGAAATGTCCCCCGTAAAGTTTATATTAACTTTTGAAATAAACAATAAATTATGAAGAAGAGATGATTTTTACTGATTTCATGCTTCCTCAATTGAATGTCTTTGTCGCAATAATAATAATGAGGTATATCATCCGAAAGATGGTAACACCGGGTTTGTAACTAGAGTAACACTAGTTGAGCAGGAACTGCTTACCCTTCAGGAGCACCTGCTTTCCCCCCCGGTTTTTGTGGGGTTCGTAGTGGTCGAATATTAGTTTTATTTTTAATGTTTTGTAGATAAGGGTAATAACAAAATTATCGAACTCCGAACAATCTTACAAAGGGAAAGTCAAAACTCATAATTATATAAACAGACAAAATCAGTCAACAACCGGAAAACTGTGAAAACCGTAATGACACTGACTTGGTACAGGCATTTCTAAAGAAATGGTGGGTTGAATCAGATTTTAAAGCGCCAAACCTCCCGCTTTCATTGCGGTTCAAAGGTTCCCGATTGTGTTGTCTGTCCTTCGATTTACCGATTCTGATTACCCCTTTGGTATCTGCAAACTCTTCTTCTAACAGACGCGACATTATATCATACAATATCTGATATAAGTGACAAATTAGTTCAACAAACAGTGATATAAAACTGGTATATCTTCTTCCGCATTTCATAAAATATACACGAAGTGCCATTTTAGAAAGAAATTGGCAATATCCATCTACGAATATTGTATTGAATAAGAAAATAACCTTGTTCGCCATTTCTATGCCATTATAAATGTACATTAATGTCACATGATTCTGATGTATAGCAAATATTTGCATTCTATAAAACACTTTTTGTGTATTTCAACACAGAGGTTAACAGTTAAAAATGGTATGGTATAAAGACGCATTTATTTATTGGGATAATGTTTCTAATTTTAGCTTCCTATGATAGTATATGAAAAGCATCGAAGATCATACGTTAGGGTGCAAGTTTCGAAATATTTTCGATTTTCGTCCTTAACCTCTTTCAATGGTAAAAATGTTGAAATTACAAAAATCAGAAATATAGTCATTGTCCAAGGGTGTTACTTTACAGTACACAATAGTAGAAATTTCTTTTTTCGCACATCTTCCTGATAAGTTTACATACAATTTACTACAAGCTAGGAAGGGTTATAAGCTTTTGCTTAAGATATGCTAGTCTAAAAGAAAGAAATAATTAATAACGTAGATATCTAATTTAGTACGCACGACACGTTTCTGAAATAACCATCATCAAGTACGTTCAAAGTCAAAAGATTGGAATGTCAAATAATTTAAAATTATTCGAGAGCAGGACATCCAAAGGGTCTAGATAATAAAAACGTAGATATCAAATTTAGTGCGCACGACGCGTTTCTGGAAAAATCTCCATCAGGTACGCTCAAAATCGAAACACTGGAAAACTAAATAACTTAAAGTTTTGGGAGCCTGAGTCAGAAGACCCACTACTCCACAAGGGGGTCAACACATCGTAGCCTTTCTCTCCGTATAGTATGTTGCTATATCATTATAAAGAACACGAATGCCCTACAACTGTTTAAATTGCTTAACCCTTGGTATAATATGTTATATATCAGTATTAAAACATCATTAAACAATTAATCTATTTATAGAACATTAATGTATTGTCCTGATCGTTGTAATCACACACCATACTAATGTTTTAACACAGGTCGTAATGCTACATTTAATACAGAACATATGGCTTTATGTAACATAATTATTGAAGCTAATCAAATCAAACCGATTAATAAAACAATGGCCTTGTTAAAACGTTAAAACTCAAGTAGAAGGTTGCCTAATGCAAAATACAGTATTTGTAGAGTTTGTTATATATATATATATCAAATGTACAAGCATTTGATGTTTTTTGTAGCATTTCGTTTGTAATCACATATGTAAAACACCTGCATGACCGAAACATTTTCACTAAGATGGAATTCAAAAACATTTTCGAAAATAAGTTTGATATCCAATATTGTGTGCGTAGTTATCAATCAACTACACTAACCCTCTGACCACCTCCCTGTAAACGATCAGTGATAAGATTTTGATGATCGAGTGATTGTTGGTTAAGATCAAGTGATCAATATTTCAGCTAGATTTTGATGATCGAGTGATTGTTGGTTAAGATCAAGTGATCAACATTTCAGCTATATCATAACAAGAAAAGTGACTTTTTTGATGAGATGATGATGATGGTGATGATGTCTGCTTAATTTTTTTAATACTGTCCAGCGAAAGATTCTCCTTCCCACTGGTAGGGAGAAGCGATGCATTAAAATAAACACGTAGATATCAAGTTTAGTACGCTCAAAGCAACACATTTGAAAGCCAAATAATTTTAAAATCTCTGGGAGCAAGACAACCAAAGGGCCTAAAGAGAATAGCCAAAATGTACCTGAGGGAGGAGTACCTTAGCGTTAATAACAATTATATGATTTAGCAAATATTTATATATTATGCTAGATAGTTCTTATAGACAGAAAGATGACATGGTATTTTGCAAATGATAATGTACCGGATTTAAAATCAATTAAAATATTTAATTGTATCAATACAGTTAATTGACATGTTCCTGTTATAATATTTACATTAAATATGAGACTAATCTCAATTTTCACTCCATAGCCCAACTCAAAATGCTTAGTAAAGCTGAAATCATCTTTTGTAAACCTATTCCAACGATTGTTTTTAAAACCTTTATCAATTGTTGATATTGCTTAAAATATTAAGGGCATCAAAACAAGCGGTGAACTGTGTTTAAAGTTTGTTTGTTTGTTTTAGCTTATGTTTACGGTTGGTTTTTTTTAATTATTGTTTTTTGAATGTCGTGTTGACTTGCTTAAATATTATAACGTTAGCACACATTCTATTTATAATTGAATGCAGCAAGAAATGTATTTTGCTATATATAGAACAGGATGAGGAAACGAAAGGTAAATACAGGGAACACGCCAATTTGTCAGGCAATGTATCAATAAAAAAATCAAAATAAATCATTTTTAAATCATTTTTTAAATGGAGATATAAACTATGATATAATTTTAATTTTTGCTTTTTCTGGACGACACACAGAATTGTCATATGACATAATGGTGCTATAGCATGCCAGCCTGTAATTTAAATTTTCTAAGACTTGAAAAATACAACTTCCACATATTATAGTGATATCATAGCATACATTTTAAGCCATTGAAAGAAAAGAGCATACACTGCAACTACTCGGTCATTTAACTAAGATGGAGAATTTGGTTCCAAAGCTTGCTTAACCCCGCCACATTTTATTGAAGTGCATGAACCAATAAAAGAGAATGAGAAACGATTGCAGATACCAAAGAGTAATGAAAAGCCGTAAATCGAAGGGCAGAAAATACAAAAAAGCCAAAGTAAAAACAATGATGTACAAAACATTACACAGAAATTTAAAGATGGAACAACATGAATCCCACTATAAACAGGTGTAAACCCAGATGATCAGGTTGCTGTTCCGTCTCCACATGTGGCACACTGTCGTGTTCTCATTGTACAGAGCAACATGAATCCCACTACAAACCGGTGTAAACCCAGATGTTCGGTAGAGCTTGTTGTTCTGTCTCCACATGTGGCACACTGTCGTGTTTTCATTGTACAAACCCGATCATGTAACTATGTGTTAGGGGTATCGATTTTTCTTCTGTTTTTACGATTTGGGATTCAATTTTGAAATGCCTTGACTGTGTGGCAGTTTTGTTTTGCTTTTCATTTATTTTAAAAAAATACAGAAATATGAAATATTAAATAACATTGCATATTGCCTTTTTTCCTATGCAGGTTATCTCTAGAAACGCACCGTATGGACTGCATTAGATATCGATGTTTTTATAACTATCATTATGTCGATATCTCTGGTATGATCCACACAGTCGTCAGTGTTTCGGCAATGACATGGTTCACTTGGAAATATTTATTATTGAAATGTGCAGTTCCTAAATGATGTAATTATCATTAAATATAGGATTCTCATTGCTCATGAATATGTGACCTTAGTAAATAAGGTTATTTAGGTGCATTCGTCCGCACGAAATTATATATCTACGTTTTTTTTATTAAGGTAGATATGCAATAATAAATATTGTATAATTATGATTTCCTCGCGCATAGTATTTCCGGAAATCGAAAAACAAAAGGAAAAAATAAAATTAGCTGATTACACCTGAACAAAGAAATTTCATATTTAATTCTACATAATGAGCAAAAACAAATTGAGATATATTCGTCGACTGGCATTGCCTATTTGAAGTCAATGCCATAGGGTTATTATTTTCTTTACGGTCGGAAAAAATCACAAAACATTAACTTATTTAAAAAATAGTTCGCTTTCCAACCTTTTGGCTTTGAGCGTACCTGATGAAGATGATTCCAGAAACATATCGTGCGCACTAAATTAGATATCTACGGTTAAATTAGTGCTAAGCTAAACAATTTATAAAAGCAAATATTTCATAACGTCAGCAAAGAATGCTGTTCGTATCGTTTTCCTGGAAAACGTTGTTTTTTTGTTATTATCGTGTCATTTTTTTAGACAAACTTATATATCATAGCATTATTTAAATCCATTTTATTTAATTGAATTTTGATATAGACTTTATATATTTGCTATTGGTAACATGTGTGGTACCGGTGATTTAATGAGATAAGTGTAATAAATATACAAAATGTAACTTTAAACACTTATTACTCTACCCAGCCATACTAAATAGTTACTGAGGTTAAGGAGTGGGCGTTAAACACCCACCATTTTAATTCGTTGCGCAAGTTAAAAGTGACAGTGACCTCCCTTAGCACAGTAAATCGTTACACAAAATAGTTTCATTTAATTCATTTATATACAGACTGCCTGTTATGATATAATGACAAACAATAAAGACGAGGCATATACATTTAGGAATAATATTAAAATTATTCCGTACGGAGTTGAATGAAGACATTACTTAAATTGTGAAATACTTAGGGAACAGCTACGTATAGAAAGATGATTTAACACAAAACCATGAAAGCGAGCAAGTGTTTGCTGCTTACCGACATATATGCAACATTTCAGCTATATCACAGCGAGAACAATTTATATTCGATCAGATGGTGATGATTTGCGTTTTGTAGTAGAAAAACACGCTTAGTTGGATCTTTAATGTGATAGCTCACTGAAACAACAATCCGCGGGTAAATATGTAGCTCCCCTCGGACACACTATCCCCATTCCAAGCCAAACATTTGTTCGTACTCTTTAATGTGCGGGCTTAGCAGAGAAGCAGTAAATACCAATATCATAGTGCTTGATTTGACCTCGCCAGGGCTCGGACCAACGAAGTATCACACAGGACGCGAGCGCGCTAACCATAGCACCACCGATGCGATTAAGTCATGAAAGTCATTGTTAATAAATAATAAAGGGGGATAATAATACATAATGATAAATAATATGTGATGTACTATGTGAACATTCTCTTAACTTATCTTAGATTAAAGTCGGTCACAATATTTGTTTTTTAAGGAAGTATTTTGTATTGCAATAACACCTTTTTCCGAGCAGGAAATAGCTCGACTGATAAAATCTATATATAGACATGTACCAGCACAAATATATCACATTAAGACATTAAATACTACCTTGTCAGCACTGTGTTATTTTAAAGCAAAATGTGAATTATTTAAACAGAACAGAAGATTGCGTAGCCCTTTTTTGAACACCAACCAGCCACAACGTTCGCTGTTTTATTGGTGTTTTAAATAAACATTTTCAAAATTATGTAGTTATCTAATAAACCAGAAACGGTATTGTCTTCGACATGATCATAATAAATGTTTTACATGTAATATAAAGTAAGCAAACTAAACCAGTTTTATGTATTAATACAAATATATTGTAAGTTCTTCTATTGTACAGGAATGTTATAATAAAAACGTAGATATTTAGTATTCAATGTGCACAACGTGTGTATCGAATAACCTTCATCAAGTACACCCAAGGTCAAAAGATTGGAAAGCCAAATAATTTATAAGTCTCGTACACAAGAAATGATATATTTGATACTGGGAATGATAATATAATTTCATCAAAGAAAATGCTTTGAGCTATTTATAGCAGCACGATTTGATATATTGTACATCAGCTATCCAACATTGTTTATTTTATACCACCTGCTAAGTTTACATGGCGTTTCCACCGAGTGACTTACATTGCTTCATGTTTTATCAATGCTATAATGTATTCTATTGTGTAACTTCTAGAACATGTAAAATAAACTTTAAATAACTTCTAACAGAACTTTTCAAGAATTGGCACGACACAACCATAATTTAGAATTCTAGGCACATTATACTATATGTAGGTTACGTAACGCTGACACGTGAAAACATATGTACAACTTACATTTGCATAGGTACATGTCAATAACTATAAATAAAGCGAACTTAAATAAACAGTCTTTGAGACAATACATACTGTAAACAAATAACATAATGCAAATAATAATTTTTGTTTAACGAATCACAATTTTGCTGATTTCTATCATATTTCTATTAGATTTTGAAACTGCTTTTGGCTTTTTTATTTTATCAACTTTCAACTATCGTAACAATTTATATTAATTTCAATCATATTTTCAGAGATAATGCGAATTCATGGTATTTTGTTTTATGGGCTAAACATTTTCCTCTTGGCGAACTGACATGGCTATACTAGTGTGTAATTAAATAGACAGTCATTAATACGATGTAACTGTTACTGTGTAATTTTATTATCTACCTACCGTTTGTAGGTATAGGTGACGCACATATTAGGATTATGCATAATTTGATATTTGTTGATGCAGTATGACACCAAGATGCACTGGAGATTAATGTCTTCTATACTTTTAAAGAGAAAACTCATCTCATCCCTTTTTATTTATCAAATATCAAAGGGACATAAATCTTGAGTAGCTACAAGAAAACCATGTGGTGAGTAATTTAAATTGTCAGTTGTTACAACAACAATACTAGGTCAATGATCGTTGTATGGTATTATTAGTATATATGTTAATTATCAGTGCTATTACCTTTCTTTCATGTCGTTTGTTGCACCAGAGGGCACCAATATATCAACAGCCCTCAGTCTTTTATTGGGCCCTGTTTATATTTTTGTACTCGATACATTGTGGATGTTAAAAACTTGTATTTCTTTGATATTACAAAACAACATACAGGGGAGTACACATATACCAAAAAGCCTTTCTCTGGATTGTCCATTTTTGAATGGCCCTTCGGTATTCTCTAACGTTTATTTATATATATTGTATAGGCTTTTCTTAGTATAATTACGCTTGTTTGAAAGATACATGGGTTAGTGTATGCACACAGAAGTAGAATATTATACTAGATTATTAAAACCCACATTCGTTAAAGGGACCCAATTGACAACTACATTAAAACACAATGGGGGTATATAATTACGATTTTAGATAGCTTAAATTACGATGTTATTACATTAATTCAATTATTATGATCATATAAGTTCATTTATTCTCGAAGTGTTTCTTTTATATATATATATTATATAACCTGACGACTCTACAACGTATATACCCAACTTGATCAGGATTGTATTTCTTTTCACATGACTGTATGACATTTACGATGCATAACTTAAATAAGTAGATTTCTATCGAATCAATACAAAATACATGTATATATACTATCATCATACCCTTAAACCCAAGATTTTAGTTTCACCTCACATGACAATGTATTACAGTGGTTAATGAAGCTATATTTGTATATAGCGGATTTGGCAAAGGGGCTAAATGGTGCATCATTGTGCTAAGCGAAAAGGTGGTACAGTGCAATAAACGGTGTGAGTTCGAATCGCTCTGCGAAAAGACCAAACATCCAACAACATTAACAAACACAAAAACAATATAAACAAAACAAAGAAAACGTCAGATATGATCTCTAACGCTAACAATGTTTTTTTTTAAATTCATAGCATATTTTGTATTATTTCGCATCTTAAGACAAAATGGTACTTTGACAATGTTTGCTACAAACATTTATCATTACCAGAAATCATTAAAAAAAACCTAATAATGGGAAAAACAATGTTAGTCTTTGTGTGTTATTGCTGTACGGTTTGTATGTACGGAGTTTTCTTTATATATCTTTTTATGTTTTTGCGATAGTTTTCATCTCCGCATATTTTAGTCCAAGCCTATCACTTCAAAGTCACCAAACCTGTCACAGCTTTTACAATAGATCTCATAAACAACAGTTGTTTTTGAACCGGAAGTGACAATAAAAATAAAAATAAAAAATATCTTTACATTGCTGGTGAATTTTTGTAACTATATCTGAAAAAATGAATCGAATTTTTGGAATAGTTGTGTTAAGTTCCGCCATTACTATTACCATAGCAGATTTTGGCTATCCTGTTTGGGTTCTTTGTTATCCTTGCTCCCAAAGATTTGTAAATTTGTTGGCTTTTCGAAATTTCCATTTTGAGCCTACCTGATCAATGTTATTCCAGAAATGCGCCGTAGGCACTAAATTTGATATCTACGTTTTTATTACCTCTGTTGGTGGACTATTAGTCTCCGATGATATCATCCACTCAGTAGTCAGTATTTCGGCACCGATATTGGTTATGAGATATATTTATGATAGGCATTTACAGTTCATAGGTAATCTAATTATTAATCAAAACTAAGACTGACATACCTCAAGTATATGTGACCATAGCCGATTTTAGCTATCCTGTTTAGACCCTTTGGCCCACAAACACTTTTAAATTGTTTTGCTTATTTCGAGTGTACCTGATGCATCGTGCACAATAAATTAGATATATACGTATTTGCTATGTACTTCTGTTGTTATTGTGTACAATCCAAAATGCGCTGTTTATATTTACACGTATTTAAAATGCCTATGAGCTGTATTGACTTCTGGAATATAGTGTTATTATCAAAATCATTAGGAAACAATTAATTTACGCTGATTTATAATCAACAACCCTAATCGCTTGGGCATTGTATTTCATTTCCAATAAATTAACAATACATGTCTACGCCAAGTTAATGATATTTACACTTAAGAATAAATTTGATCTTCACGGCAGTGTAGAACTAATGATATTTTACCATATGTAGCTTTGTTAAGATCTAATTTAGATTGATTTGATTTTTGGTACTTAACGCCACTTTCAATAATATTTCAGCTATATCTTGGCGACCAGTTTTAGTAGTGGAAGAAGCCGGAGAGAACCACCGACCATGGGCAAGCAACTGGTAAGCTTTATCACTTGCGCCTGCGAGTCGAGTGCACCCTTTTTGTAATTTACAAAGCTATTCTTCATATAGTTGATACATCAGAATTGAAAGGTTACTAATTGTCCACAAATATCAACGATCGCACAGGGCATGGTCGCCAAATAACATATTAATATCTAGCACATATATTTTTAAACAACAGTCCACGGTAAAGATAATAAAAAAACCAAATAGGTATTAGAGATATTTCAAAAGATTATAATGGCTTGGTATGCATTTTCAAATGCTTACAGAAAAAGTTTGAAGATAGCTATTGGCTATGATGACTAACGCCACTTTCAACAATATTTCAGTTATATCGTAGTGGTCAGTTTTATTGGTGGAGGAATTCGAGTACCTGGAGAAAACCGCAAGTTACTAATAACCTTTATCACATATTTTTGTAACGAGTACACCTCGCTATTATTGGGGTCGAACTCAGAACGTTAGTGGTGATAGGAACTGATTACACATGTAGTTGTAAATCCAACTACCATACGATCACGACTATGACGGTCCCTTTAATGTACAATAAGACAAACAAACGTCAACAAAGTATCAAATGAAATCTAACCAACTGTCTTATTACAAGGTGAATATACTAGATGAAACAAACACCACCAAAGGTGCTAATGATTAAAAAAAATATAAATGGAATTACAGAATGTGTTTTGAGAGCCGATTACCGGTCAGTGGTTTATACAGAAATCATCATCATAAGAAGATATAAATGTCAACAAAATGCCAAGGAAACAAGATATCTTTTTAAAAGGTAGTCACACCATCTTAACACAGCTGTATCATGTCTTAAGTCCTTAATATCGCCTACAATGTTATTAAGCTGTATACTTATACTAACGTCAGTTTTACTCCGCTTAGAGATGTTTATATGTATTAATATGTGATCTGTAACAATATCACACTCACATCTGAGGAGGAAATATGATTACTGTTTTACTGAAGATTTTACTTCTCGTTATTATTATTATTATTATTATTATTATTTTTATTATTATTATTATTATTATTATTATTATTATTATTATGTAGATTATGAATCATATACAATAACATGAAAAATGTTTACAACAATTTCAAAAATATAATGAAGACAAATCAGAGAAACTAATAAAATCGAAACTCCTAACAAACATATATACAAGAACACTCACTTTCCTGGCTTGGTAAAAACATTTCGATAAAAAAAAGTGGCGGGTTAAACTAGTTTTATGGGCTCGAACCTCCCTTCTTAGTGAAATACTGCGGTCATTGGGGTGTTTTCCACTCGTGAGTAAACTGTTAACCCTCACATGTAACTGGAGGAGCAGCATTGTTTTAAAATATCTTGAACTTGAATTTCACGGAATTAAAAATTTAAGATATGTCGCAATACGGGTTCCGTATTATTATCAATATCATAGTGATTTGGTGATTTGCATCATATATTTAGAATGTAATAAATATCTGTTCATTGCTCTCCACTAATCTTGAAATTAATATACTGTGATCTCGTTAGTCTTATAAACCAGGCATATTGTATTGACAAACTAGTAATTATAGTTCATTATAGAGACGACCAGACAGTGAGACGAATGTTACATAAACTATAATACTTCTAAATAGTAACTATTAGTCTGTTTATATGATAGTAAATATAACACTGAGGAGATTTGTACCACATTCTTTTCCCTATACAGTTTTCATCTTATAATAAATAAAATATCACTTAGGAGATTTCGTTCACATCTTTTTCACCCCCGGTTTGTGTGGGTCCGTGTTACTCCTCTTTTAGTTCGTTGTGTTGTGTTGTTTTTTTGTGCTTTGTTTGTCTTCGTCCTGTGTCGTGTGTGCCCAATGTTGCCAATGGCTCTAGATAGTTCATTCTTGACTAACCCTTCAGTTATCTCTAGAGTTTATTTATCAGAAAATCTTTGACTATTCCAGAGAAATAAACAGAAGCGAAGAGTAAATGGAAAAAGGACAGAACATAGTACAATAAGTTAAAAAAGGTCAACAAAATACTACACAGAAAACTAAGATTGAGCAATACGAACGTCACTAATACCGGGGATGAACACATGCAGTCGGAAGGTTATCACTGAAGATATTATGTTCCTATTCATATAATAACAGTCTTATCTTCAGACAAGTGATATCACTTAAGATATATGTTTCATATTTGTCAACCGCAGTTTGATCTCTTTCAAGACCAATACTGATGAAACTAGTCGTGTTTCACTTTTTCAATGCATTTTCAATCCAAAATAAGGATCACACTGATTTTATTGTGTTTATTTCTTTCAGAAAAAATGTCTTGCAAGAGGTGGCGGTGAGCATCATTTAGGCATGATGATCTACAGATGATATCTAATTCAACAGATAAGTGGTAGGCATATCATATATACCCTCCTCATAGAAAACGTAAACAAAACAGACAATATACTCTGATAAAAGTCTTAAGCTCCAAATCGTAATTTTAGAAAAAAAAGTTCGAGGTAAGAAAATGTATCTAATTTTCAGTATAAGTTGCAGGGCATCTTGCATATTGCTATTTCAAGTTACGATAAACAATTCGCAACATTTTTTAAGACATAGTGAAAAAAAGACGTCAACAACATTGCTAATATTACTACCATACCATGTTAAAGAAAATGTCTTACCTGGTTGACGAGTCACATTTACTTTGGAGACGTTATAACATTCACTCTGACTTGCCATCTATATATTTTGTCTCTATTTTTTTCCAACTTAACTGCTAATACTAATAATCCAAGAGTTGAAGAAACATTAAAAATTTCATCATTTCAGCGTCATCAAACAATTTAGATATTGTCTACATGTGGCTACACACGAGTCATTGTATTGTATATGAACTATTTTATTGATGTAATTATTTGTTTAGGTACTGGACAGTCCATTCACTATTCACAATAATATACATGTAAGCACAAAAAATATTAAATACGCCCAAATTTATTTTTGATTATTCCCTCGAAGTCTTTTATCTGTCGATGAGATATCTTGTATGATACAACTTTAAACGATGCTTATACTGGACAGTCCTATCACAATATACTCATTTAAGCACAAAAAACATCAAAAACGCTCAAATTTATTTGATGTTTCCTCGAATAGTCTTTTTTTCTAATGCATCTGTCGATGAGAGAGCTTGTATACTACAAAAGTAAACAATGTTTATACTGGACGGTCCATTCACAGTCACAAAAAAATATTACAATACGCCCAAAGTTATCAGATGTCCACTCTAATAGTCCTTTTCAAAACATCTGTCGATGATAAAGCTTGTAACATACAATACAAATTTAAACAAGGTTCAGAACAATATTTCTTCAGTAGGTGTAGTAGTATCTATCGATATCACATATGCTGTTGACTTGTCGTATTTACCGCTTAAGAGTATTGGGAACCTCGTTATAGTCAAGCAAGAGAATGATCAATAATCCACTGTAGTCGTAAGTTGTAATTAAATAGATTGTAATTTGTCCTCAATACCATACAAGTTTAAAAGAACCAATAATATAATACGAATTGTTTTCGTCCTTGTATTTTAACACCACCTGCAATTTTTGGTCTGTGCAATTGTACGCTTATTACAAGTTATATATACCAAGTTTTAGATCTTATCTATATTTCGGAACTTCTTTAGGTTCTTCATGAAATCTTGTCAAATAAGTTAGGTTTTTATTGCTCGTATATAGATGATTGCATGGTACAGTAATCCGAACACACAAAAGGTATTAATAAGATATTCTGATACTAGGAAGACATATCTGCTTATTTATATCAAGTTAAACCACACACATAAACGTTGTAGAAATCACTAATAATTCAACAACACTCCTGTTTAATTAATTAGCGCTCCCTACAGAATGTCACAATATTTCCGTAAAAGACAGATTTTCAAAAAGCATTAGTCCCGCAAGGGTTCATTCTTCATCTTCCACGGTGACGTGCGCACACCAACATCTTTGATTTAATAATCGACAAAATCTGTTTCACTTCGCCTGTAACAAAAATAAAAAACATTGCATGATAATTATTATCAATTATTCAATGGTAAGGTCATACCGTCTTAAATAAAGCCTAACTTTAGTCTATTAATAGAATAATTGTCAATGTCAGCGCAATTATCCATTTACAGGTAAGTAGACCAGAATGTGATTTTCAATGGAGCAATGTAATGAACACTCCATTTACCTGTAAGTATAGGGTTTGTAATTGTATTGAAGTATTCTATCTATTGTATACACGGCTATATTTGAAATTTATTTTTGACTACCCTTCTCTTTTTACGGTTTTAAAACTGTCATTTAATAGTAATATATGACCGATAATGTACGTATTGCATCCTTGTTATATAACAACGACCGAATTTTCGTTATTCGTTGGGTCAATTGTCTATCCGAAAAATGTGGCAAATCTTACCATTGCATGCTAGAATGAAAAAAAAAGATTTTATGCTACAAAAGAAACAAACATGGAATGTAACTGCATGTATATTACTTATCTATATTTAGTTGACGCACATATGTTCTTATGGCTTATATATATTTGTTTGTTAGTCGCTGGATATCCATACAGTAACAGATAGTAACAGGAGAGAGTGTGATTACCTTAACCGATTTCACGCCGCCACATTTTGTGCATGTTCCAATCCATTGTCATCTATATCTCGCTTTGAGCTACATAGCACATTATTTGTGAAAACAGAATCGTTTGTTTCATAATGTAGCAAATGCTAAAATATACAACAAATTAAAAAATAGTACAATATTTATTTTGATTGATTTAACTGAAAGAGCTGAAAAAATGTTCATTTACGCTAACTCACTGAATTCAAAGAAGATTAGGATGAATATTGTTGGCTTAAACACCATTTTGCAACAATATTCCAGTTATATCATAGTGCACAGTATGATCTCTTTCCAAAATATGTTCTTATAACACACTGTGTACAGTGAATACAATACAAACACATGTCAGCTTAGATTTCTGGTATTATAGGGAAGTAAGTAAATACAAATATACGATAAAACTTACTTACAGATTCTTTACAAAAACCTTGATCACTCAATTATATGTGAAGGTTGGCATTTGACTAGAATGGGAAAAACACTTGAGTAAGAGGAGAGATGTTGATCCATGAATTAATATAATCCCACCACTTGAAGGCCCTGTACAAAGTCAAGAAAATGAGCGAACATGTATATCAATTGTGCATCTATTTCTACGATTCTTGGAACTGACAGTGTGGTATTTGTTGGTTTTCATTTTAATGCGCACAGCCTCAGTTTCGTATTAGTGACCTTATTGATCGACAGTGTCTATTTCCGCATCCGAAACCGCGAAAGTGTTACAACAGTTTAGTTTAGGTTTATTGAACAGATATATCATGTTTGGAAGGGGTATTTGCGAAAAATACCAGTCGAGAGACGAAATATCTCCCGAGCCGAAAGGCGAGGGAAATTTAGTCTCAAGACTGGTATTTTTCGCAAATACCCCTCCCAAACATGATATATCTGTTTAATTACACCGAATATTATTTAGAACACTGGCTAAATAAATAATACCTTTTGTTTGTCGTTTTCAGGAATATTCTTATTTTATTGTTAAATACTATAGAACGCTTTGAACTGTTCCCTTCAGCAGGTACAGTGGTAGTATTTCCATTTGTTTTGCTAGACAGTGTTTGAAGTATTCCGAATGAATTTGGCGGTTTGCGGCACGTGAGGGTAAACAAGTTAAAAACGTTTTCGCAAATACCACGGAGAGGGAAAAAAAGTAAAATCCTTTACTTCGGAACACTTCCGGGTTTCAAATTTGATTAATCACGTTATTTTACATATAAAGGTAGAGAAGAAATATTCCGAATGAATTTGGCGGTTTGATGCACGCGAGGGTCAAAAAGTTAAATCCTCATACAAATACACCGGCAGCGGTAAAAATGAACGAAATTAATCCTAAATATGAAAATACACGAAAAATACACTGGCTATTAACCAATCAAAATCCAGGATTCTTATATAAGGTGTAATTATGTGTTTAACGCCACTTTCAACAATATTTCAGTTATATCGTGGCGGTCAGTTTTATTGGTGGAGGAAACCAGAGAAAACCATCGACCTGTCGCAAGTTACTGACAAACTTTATCACATAATGCTGTATCGAGTACATGAAAAGGGTTATAACTCTGGTGATTTGCCCTGATTGCACAGGTAGTTGTAAATCCAACTACCATAAGATCACTACCACGACGACCCCATGATAAAACAGTAGCACGGACTGAAAACACATTGAATACATCATTGTCAGATTATAACCGCCGGGATCATCATAGATAAAACATAGTTATTTTCCTCTGTGTAAAAATAGGCAAAAGTCAATTTAAATGTAAACATTTGAATCATATCAATAACACTTCATTTATCAGTAAAGCAGGAAAAGCTTAATCTGATGTAACCCCGCCACCTTTGTAATGTAATCAGTTTTTATTTCACAAAACTGTTCATTATTTTATATAAACAGCTCGTATATCATATCATATCATATCAACATCATATCATATCAACATCGGTTTCCGCGCCTCTTTTGCTTACTTAGCGTCGAACACTATTTGCTTTGTCATATGTCTTCCGGTTGTAACATTGTCTGCACATATTTATCATTTGATCTTGATGATAAACATATACTCACAGCCCGTGATAATCTCAACATATTATTTATGATTGAAACTACTATTCAAAACTATTTATACAGTATGCAGTTAGCTTGGGAAATAATTGTCAAAATAAGTTTTATTTTTCTCATTCATATACAGCTGGATTTGACCGTATATTTGGTCATGTCTTTACAAGGCTTGGTGGCCCATTGTAGGTTTTTCATGCTTTAAATAAGGTTTAATAATGTCTTAGCTATGCTTAGCCGTAGGCTTGAACATGTCTTAGCAAGGTATAGCTGTGTTTCTGGTCAGGCCTTAACCAGGCTTGGCCGTAGGTTTGTCAGACCTTAATTTGTTTTGGCAGTAGGTTGGGTATACATTAACTTGGCTTGGTTGTAGGTTGAACATGCTTTAGCAAGGTTTATCTCTGCATTGTAGGTTTTGCTATGCCTTGGATTTAATTGCAGGTTTGACCAGGCCTTTACTAGATTTGGACATGACATAAATAGGTTTGACTGTAGGTTTGGTCAGGTCGAACTAGGTTTGGTCGTAGGTGTGGTCATGCCTTTATTAGGCTTTGCCCTAAGTTGGGTAATTTTGGTATTCCTCTCTGCTCTTAGATGTTTAGTATTCAAAATTTGGGTTTTCAACAAATGATGATCAGCATAACTCAAAGATTTGAATAGAGAACTGCACTTCTAGTGACCACATTAAGGTATCTTCTAGAATTGTCACAAATCTCTATGTCATCCTCCTTAGTTTCTTTTCTTTTAAGAGAGTTGCTATGAAAGTGAAATGATATAAGGTTCACACTAGTTAACATTGAACGATGATAGCAGTACTTTTTATAGAAAGAAATATGTAAAAAAAAAAATACAAAGGCCATTAGTGGAAAATCAAGGTATCTTCGATTTTTGTTTGTACATAGTGAAAAATCAATTTTCATGAAACGAACAACACAATAACAAAAACTTTCCCTTACGTTTGGACCACAGACACCGATTGATATGACAGACATTTACATGCTTCATGATATGTGTGTAAAATACGGCCCCGTGTGTTTGCTATTCTAAAAATAATTTAATTCAAGATAACAAGATACATACAATGTATAATGAATTAATTGTTGTACCCAAATCTACGTCTTTATAGAGCTTTCTTTTTCTTGATTAATTGTTTGTGATGTTATATTTATTCTTTCTACGTAAATTAAAACATGTAACATATTACGGATCATTAAGAACTAACGATGTTTCTGTAATACGTTTGGTCACAGGTCGTTTCGTAGCAACACTAAAATAATATGTATGTTTTTGAACAGTAATTATTTATAAATTTACCGAAGATAAGAAATATCAACCTAATATTTATATAATTTAAGTAAATATAACGATAATTGATTTTGTTGCCAAGATACGTTTTTTTTTTTAAATCAGAAATGAAAGTAGGTTGTATCAGTTTGTACGTATGGCATGGGATGCCAAAATAATAATAACAAATGTCATGTTAGATAAGTGCTTCTAACCTCTAATAGTAATAACTGTTATGTTAAACATCCTTTAGAACATGATAGATGTATTATACAAAATGCATCGAGACAGAACACGAATTGCAATCCGGTTATAGAAAGACAATACAAAATTAATGAATAAAGTCGAATCTCATTATCACGAATTCGAAGTTGTTTGTATCAGGGTTCATGTCTTATTTATTATTTATGTTATTTGTGTTTGGTTGAGCATAGCGGTGTATAGCACATATTGTGTTGTGTTTTTGTTTTGTTTGTCTTCGCCTTATGTACGCTATGTTGCCAGTGTCTCTGGATTGTCAATTCTTGGTTGCCCCTTCGGTTTCTCTAATTTTTATTTACCTTTGATAATTTGAGTATTATCCGTTCGTAGTAATTCTTAAACAAATTTGCTCTGATAACTTGAATTCATGGCTAACTTGAAATTAAATAGACAACAAAGGTACGACTGTATAAACATCGTGAAACTAAATAAGTAATAATCCTTTCTGTTTATCATTGAAACCCATGCGTACGAAGATTTTTAAAGTAAAAGAATATCAAAGAGATAACCAGAAGCCGTAAATTTGAGAAAGACAAAAAAACACAATGATCAAAAGAAAACAAGAAGACAAACACACTATAAATCGGGGGACACTAACCAACTAACTATAAACCAGAGGTAAATTCAGATGCCCTGGAAAGGTAAGACGTTCCTGTTCCACTGTTTGCAACTGTCCTGTTATTTCTAAAAGACATTAACATCATCTGATATAGAAACAGAGTTGAACAGCAGTATGCGGTGATTGGGGTTGAGCGCCAACTTAAGTAATGTTAAAGTAAAGATAGTCTACCACTATGTAATGAAATAACAGTGCAACCATAACATATGCCGACATCTCAGACGCTTAGGTAACTTGAATCCGCATCAATTTTTTTTTAAAAGTGCTAAGCTTTATAATATACAATGTAGTTTATGTAAATAAAAAAATGGTGATTCGGCTGGAATATATTGCTAAGGTTGGTACTAAACACCAATCAATCAATTAATCAATCAATGAATATACTATGATACACATTTTCTTGGTATTTCGAAGTTTATTGAGTAACACGACGGGTGTCTTATAAGAAACAGGAACTGCTTACTATTTGCGAGCACATGTGTGCACCACCGGTTTATTTGCAGTGTTCGTGTTGCTCATCTTTTTGTTTTCTGTGTTGTGTTGTGTTTTTTGTTTGTCTTAGTCTCGTGTCCTGTGTGCCTAATGTTACCAGTGTCTCTGGATTGTCCATTGTTGATTGCCCCTTCGGTTTTCTCTAACATTTATTTATGTAGATCAAGAAGATTGTTGTTCGGGCAGTACGATTGTCGATCGCCAATATTTAACTTTTTCTCCTTTCAGTGAAAACTACACAACAACTCTTGCGAATCGATATAATGTACATGTAAGCGTAAACATTTCGTGACGCTTTAGTAATAATAACAATATTTCGCTTGAAGATGATGTGGTCACATATGTGTGTTAATTCGTTTATTGCGGAGTACATTGTTGTAAACAAAATTTGCGTGTGAAATTGTACGTACTTATTCTGAAAGTGACGTAAAGAGGAAAAATTCACTCACGCTAAGTTTTATTATTGCAATTCACAGTTTCTGATCAATATACAAATGTAATTATTAATACAACAAAGGTTATCCTCCCTCAGGCGTAAGTGACATTAGCCGATTTTTGTTATTTGTTTTTGGCCCCTATTGTTTTACTTGCTCCTAAAGATTTTTAAATTATTTGGATTTCGAATATTTTTATGATGAAGGTTTTTATTGTTTGATCATAGGCGAAAAGAGTCGTGCACTAAAGTCGATATCCATAAAAAAAAAAAAAAAAAAAAAAAAAAAAAAAAAAAAAAAAAATTACGTAATATTCACAAAGATGTGTGTCTCAATCATTAATGGCCTATGAAATTGACACATAATATTTACACTTGTGCTTTCGAATTCATCTTAATATAATTGTCATCACTATTGATCAACTAATCAATTAAATATTACAAAAGAATGTTTTTTTTTTGTTATTTGTACTTTTATTTATTTATATATACTATAAATGTGATAATTTTCTGCACTGTAAAGCTAACTGAAATGGATTATTAAAACAATAATCAATTTCAGTTAGCTTTACAGTGCAGAAAATTATCACATTTATAGTATATATAAATACATATTATTTATTTATTTTCTGACTTTTCATGATATATATACCAATTATCGAACACATACAATTAAAGAAAACCTTATCTAATATCAAAGACAGATATAATTTATATACTAGTACATGACAGACATTATAAATATACTAGTTACGACCGAATCAATTATAATACACACCGTTTGATCAAGAAAATAACGATAATTAATTATGATATATACAATGCGTAGCAGTGGAATCTGTAATGAAATGTACACGAAGTCTGATAGTATATCTAAAGACCACAAAAAAGAATAAAAGAAAGAAAAAACTAATTAGAAAGGATGTACTAGATCTCTGATAGTATATATAAAGACCACAAAATGAAAAGAGAAAAGAAAGAAACTTTAATTAGAAGGGTTGGTGTTATACACAGTACAATTCATCGGTAAATTGACAATGTCTATAGTACACTGGTTAAATTGAATATTACCGAGACATTTTTCGCCCATGACTTGATATTAAGCGTCGTTGGACTAGACAGGAACGTGTTCTGTTGATTTTTCCACTGACATGTATATTTTTATTAATAATCGTGTCCCCATGGTATGACTATGTTCATTTACACCTACCATACTTAGACAAATACTATATCATAATTTTAAAAAGTGGGTGTTTATGCGAATTGTATATTATACATTGTAAATAAAAAAAAATGCATTACCCTGCAACCAATTTGATAACTGTGTGTCACTTATCTGTTTCCGAAATGGTCACGGCACAGACATGGTCTATTATATATATATATATATGTTTATTTGAAATTTACAGCTCCTAATTAATTTAATCTATTAACTAATGTCAATTTCATTCAGACATTGGTAACGTTAGACGATATTGGCTATCCTGTTTAGCTCCTCGGCTTAGCTACTCCCAAATACTGATAAAGGTTATTCCAGAAACACATCTTGAGTACTAAATTATATATCTTTTTTGTAATTTTAAAATATATAACACATTTACATGTATTTCTATTTCGGTTATATGGGATTTCCCTTTATAGTTTCAATGTTTGTATTTAGAATAAAACCGGTTTGTTAAATATTTAAGGTCTGTTTGATTTGGAAATCATTAATGAACGGGAAAGTATTGGCGGTAATACGGACAGGTTGTCACTGAGTTATAAATAGCTGACGCATGTATAATTATTATCGAGACGCTCTTAGTAACATCAAGTGTTGGTACGTTCTGCTCAATATATAACAGGGCAATTATTTTTAGGTACAATTGTATGACATGTATATTGATACTTTTGTTTGTATTATTTGATAAAGATTTTTTCGCAAAGAAAATATGAGAAAGTTACTGCGAGCAAACAAGCCTAATCCAAGTCTTGTCTCTTATTTAGCCCTTATAAGCATATATTAGATTAGAAATTATTTAAATTCGGACGATTTCAAGAGGGAGAATTTAAATAACAGAAACAAAGACAATCATGTACATAAATATTAAAACTACATTATAATATGATGGTGATAAATTAGATATCTACGTGTGTATTACGTCTTGTGAATTAAGAATAACTGATTTCGGAAACTGCACAACCGTATTTATCTTGTATAATGTTTATGTCGTAGGTAGGCCACAATGTGGCGCTGGTATCGGATGTCATGATTGCCACATGTAATACAAAATGTAGATATCCAATGACGCCGGGCCGTCGTGATCGTGTGATAGTTGGATTTACAACTACATTTGCAATCAATGCCTATCACCACTAAAGTTGGGAGTTCTATTTCCGCTCATGGCGAGATGTATTCGATATAACATCATGTGATAAAGTTTGGCAGTGAATTGTGACAGGTCTCCGGGTACTCCAGCTTCCTCCATATAAACTTTGTTATATGTCTCAACTTGAAAAAAAGATATTTTTTTCTATATATATTACCTTAAGCGATAATTGACGTACACAAATTATTACATATATACACATCTTATCTGGTTTGAACTCAGGTGCATCACATACAACTTGGAATATACAATACCAATAAAACAACAATTATATATTGGTTATTTAATCAAGTAATTCACAGTTATGGTCTATAAAGCGTTATGTTTAGAACTTAAATAATAGCATATATTCATCAACACATTGCTACAAATTGTCAATAAAACCAAACACTATATAATAAAATATGTTGCCAAGTAATTGTTCAGCAAACTGTTATTTGTTCTACTGAAGCAAATTACCTAATGAGATAGTTTAAAGACTAGTATTCTTGAAAACCAGGAGTGTTGTTTGATTGAATCAATACAACAAATGATACAATGTATAAATATACTACGCTTTTTATGGCACATATGGTTGCCATAGCTTGTTATTCGGTCTTAACAATTCAATTTCAAATAGGTCCTACAATACCTCTACTCCTATTTCTAATAAAGATGTTCTTTAACCTGAACAGAACGTGTCATTCAGCAAACACGGCACACCTTATAGTACATAGTTTTAAATTTATTTCGAAATGCTGGCAAAAGATCATCAATGAAATATTTTAAGCCAGAGGAATGAATATGGTCCTATTATAATTAACATTACAATGATATCTGTTTAATAATCTAACTCAGCAGATACACACATGTGGATCTCGTATGTAGTCATGCCATATAATTTAAAATTAACCATGAGCAATTCAAATGTATCGCACAGTAATATAAAAGAGAAGTTCCGAAAGGCAATGCAGCATCAAATAAAACACAACATATGTAACGATCAGGAAACGTGGACTTGTTCACACAACATCGAATCGCCAGGATAACATTGAAATTGAATGTGATGTTAAACACACAAGGCATTGAGAGATTTAACAGGTGTTAAACACACCAGATTGCATCAAAACTACAGTCAAGTCTGTCTTAGAGGGCACCTCTATATAACAAATCACAGTCTATAAAAGATAGTCTCATTATCCCCATTTATGAATAGTGCATATAATTGTAACCTGTATATAAAGGGCAACTGTTAATATAGTCCAAATCTTCAAATTCCCTTGAGTACCCTTTATATACAGATTTCCATGTATGTATCACGTAGTCATCGTTGCAATTCGTTTAACACGAATAAATAGCAATACAATGCCATAATATTTATTGGGATATGTATTGGTAGTGTGTATAAATGTCTTTTATCATTGTTTTCATGTATAGAGAATGTCGTTTGACACAGATATCGCGACCTCTTGTAGATCTGGTATTCTCTTTTATCATTGTTTTCATGTATAGAGAATGTCGTTTGATACAGATATCGCGACCACTTGTAGATCTGGTATTCTGAGTTTGTGTTTATGCGTGTAAACCCACGATAATGTATAAAATAATCAACTATGAATAAAAATTATATTCACCAAAGAAAAAAGAAAAAGGAAAATAACTACCTGTATAAATATGGACCGACAATTAAGCTTTTATAGCAGAGGGCTAAGTTTTCTCCAAAGATGCAATTTTGTTTTCTACACAAAGCAAAAGTCAAATGAATTTTTTATTGGATATGAACAACTGGTATTTTTACTTCAAACTTTACAAATTTTTATGGATGGAAACTGCAGGGCAAGATTATTGTCCTTTTTTTGCTTCTGTTAGGTCAATTTATTTTGACTTTTGGCGGCAGATAAAAACTCATATTCCCTTATTTAAAGTTAAATGCTTGCTACCTTATCGAAATATCTTTTCATCGTAACATATTTTTAGGTTTTGCCGTAGCTTTATATTTGTTGACTTGCAGTAGAAACAGTAAATATTTTAAAATCGATTTTCTTTTTAGTTTTACGATTCAGCAATTGAACTATGCCAGCCACTCTTTATAAAATGTAACTAAATAAAGTCTGTAAATTGTCCACAAATAAAATGGAGAATTTAATCGTAAAGTAATTCCATTTTCTGCGTTCATCGACAGTTTCTGAAATGCTTAGTGAATGATGAAATATATGTTGTTTAATAGGTTCTTCAAAAATGTATCTACTAAAACCTTAAAGTGGAGATGGGAACATTGATATACAACTTCCTGTCATTTGTGTTTGTCTTTAAATCCGAGGGGTAAAACATCGAGAAGTAAAGAAGAAAAAGTGCGCTTGCAGGGTCAAATGGCCTACTAGATTTGACAAAACAATTGCTAACTTAAGATATTTGTATATAACATACCGAAACCAAAAGGACACATAACGTTGCCATGATCTTTGCGGACCTTTTAATGGATGTATGCATTTAATATCCTCGAGTCCTTAGAAAGAAAGTTTGAAGATACCAAAGGGGTAATCAGAATTCGTTAGTCGAATAACAGACAAATACAATGACCAAAACAAAAAGGACAAAAGGACTACAAAACATGACACAGATACTAAAGATTGACCAACGCGAAGCTTACTAACAAAAAACGGGAATGAACGTATGTGTTCCGAATAGGCAAGCACTTCCTTCTCCAGTTGGAAAGCCCAAAGAAGTTTTCTTGATCTTGGTCTAACATCGTTAGCAATTTGTGTCTAATACACTTTCACGTCTTGAACTGGAATTGAGTGTCATTCATTTTCATTAAATAGAAATGTATATTAAAGACTAATAGGTTCTTACACGAGTCCCTATTGAAGAACTGGGATTTCTTCCACGAGTGTGAGAAATTTCGTCTTTTCACGAGCGGAGCGTAGCGGAACGAGTGGAAAGACGCTGAATTTCTCTCACGAGTGGAAGAAATCCCAGATCTTCAATAAGGACGAGTGCAACTACCTGTTTTTTCCGTTTCAACTTAAAAACAAAGCATGTCGATTTCATTCATTCATTCGCATGTCAATGTCATGTTTACTACACAAAATATTACAACGCCACGTGCAATGCAGTAAATGCACACTGATTTAAAACCGCATTAAATCTATTTGGGGAAATCAGTAAGAATTCAGGTAAGATTGATATTTGAAGCTTTTTTAGATCTACTAAGACGACAATTTATATTACTACAGCAGTCGTAGAAGCGGACTCCATTGATTATACTCGGCCGATTTGATTGGCTGACAATGTCATGTAAGACAAGGTCACGCGCAGCTGTCTTTATGGCTTGTCTTACATAGAAAACGCATCAAAGCGGAAGAAAAGTATTTGTAACACAATATATTAGGACTACTACATCTAAAGCAAATGATATTTATAATACCAATTTAATTTTAAATCTTAAAAAAATATCATAGTTAAGCAACAATTGGTATTGCATCATCATTGATTTGGTTGAAATCGCATTTTTTTCGGGAAGATAAAACATACATCAAAACCAGTCATAGGAACCTGCACTCATTTATTTAGTAAATACACAGAACAATATGTTGTTTCCTATCAAAGATACATGCATTATAATACTTTCAACAATATGCATAACACCGGTTTTGCCGGAGGATAGAAAAACACACAAAAACAGCCCGAACGAACATGCGTTCATTCATTGAACATGTTCATTAGTAAATACCCAGAAGAAAGATTGTTTCCTGCCAAAGATGCATAATACAAAATATGCTTACCCAAGTGGATTCAAAGCAATTATTCCACAAACATGTATTCCGATTGCATGGGAGAAATATGTTTGCATAACTGATCTTTCAGAAGGCATTACAGACCATTGTACCCGAAGACCATAAAACAAACATATACATAATAATCGTTATTCCATCAACAAACATAAAACAGTTGTAATAAATATTAGTATTTATTAATTGATCACTTTGATATTATCTTGTGATATTCATATTTTTTTGCTTATTATTTTATATTCAACACAATATCGCTGAATCAATACATTTAAAGGCACGTTTGTTTCATTCAAAGATAAACAACTGAGTAATTATTACCTAATCAACGCCATCTGTTTCCGTTTTGAAAATTTCCAATTTAACAAAATCAAATTATCCACAGCATTGCAATTTAGATATACCATGTGGTTTTTGTCACCTTCTGAAATAACCATGAAACTATTTATTAATAAAATCTAAAAAAAAAAAAAAAAAAGAGGGGGCACATTGTGGCTGCAATCATATGGTAGTGAGATCTAGATCTACCAATTTATTCAATGCATATTACCACTAAATGTGTGTGTTGGAAACAACCGGTGCGGGGTGTACTCGATACATCATTATGTGATAATATAATTATATTTGTGAAAGTTTTCCTGCAGTTCGGTCATTTATTCCAGATACCGCGGTTTCCTCCACCAATAAAACCAAGAACGACAGACTAAAGCATAAACAAATTATTTGGCTCTCCGGTCGTATGACAATTACACTACCTGGTGAAGGTTATTCTAAAAACGTGTCTTGAGCACTAAACTTAGACATTTGTTAATTACATGTGTATGGAACACGTGCACAGATATTTATGCATTTACCACACAGGCTAACATTTCCAGATATAACTAAATAATTGCAATAAAGCAGGAATATATATGTAAGTGTACCCCGAAATCCTGCATTAATCATATTGTACCGTTCTTTGATGGTCCTGAACTGCATTAAACGAGATCATAGTCAGAAAATCCTAGAATCGTTGTACAAGTCAATTATGCCCCCTAAGGCATTATTACCAGACAGCTATTTAACAGCTGTGAACCAATTTTTGTTAACAGTAATACATTTGCTATTTTAAAGGGAGTTATTCGTATTAGATTTTTCAAAATGCAATCGGACTTCGCTTAAAATAATTCAATAACAATATTTTCTACAGAGAGTCTGTCAAATAGATTACTTTCAAGACCTAATCTAAACCCATCTGTATACAACTCTGATCAATATCATGAATTTATCTGCCATTGACAGTTGATGGGAAAATAAAAACCTTTGACCCCTCTAACCCGGATGTCATCATATCATATTACAAATGAGATATTCATGACGTATTGACAGCATATAACAATATAACAATATATTTTCAAAATAGCATTAAATGTGTATTTGCATTTTCGGTCATTTTCTGTTTTTTTAACAATCTTCTGTCAATTCGGTTTTCTTTGATGTTTTGTTTCACTGTTAAATTTGACATGTTGTGATGTTCCATCTAATTTATATTGATATTTTATTAATCACCAATATTGTGTTTGTGCGGATTGTAATGTTTTCCCAGAATGGTGTGCTACCTCATCTTGACCAATATCAGAACATATCCAAAATCAATTAAAAAAAGGAGAAAGAGCCAAAGTCAATACCTCTAAACACACAAATACAAAATGCATGACCGCTCACTTGCCTGTCTTGGTACAGACATTTAAAAAAGTGGCGGAGTTAAACTAGTTATATGTCTACCATTCATTGTTCACATATACATCTAAATTATTTGTTATTTTGTCTAATATAATAGACAAGTCATGAGATATAAAATAATTGGTTGATAAATATGATTAAACAGTGGATAAACGGAAAGTGAGATATTCGTTGATGTTTGAATTCGTGGTTTTGATAGTTACCTATAACTTCTGTTGTTGCATATGATTATTGTTGTGCACTACATTTCGTGGTTTCATGATACCAATGAAAACCACGAAAATGGTTATTCAACGAAGAAAAATGAATTCACAGTAAGGCTGAGACCAACCCGAACTCACAAATCTGTCTGATAATGAAAGCGTTAGGGTTATGGCGTTTATCGCCACTTTCAGTAGTATTTCAGCTATATCGTGGCGGCCAGTTTTATTGGTGGGGGAAACCGGAGTACCCGGAGAAAACCACTGACCTGTCACAAGTCACTGACAAACTTAATAAAATGAGCATTGGTGATATACATAGATGTGATTTCTACTACAATGCGATAGCAGCATGTTAAGCCTCACAAATATGAAGTTGTTTAACAGTGTCTGTGTACTTTATGACCCCCTAAATTAGATTATTGTAAAGACGTTCGAAAACAACCGCCGGAAGATTGTCTGATTAAATTTATATTGTTTTACAGACCATATGTCAAACAAATTATTGTTTGTATGTATGAGGGCATGTTTTATAGTTACTTAGTAAGAAATGGCAGCTACGACCTAAGCACTGCTCTAGATACAGACAATGAAATCGAACAAAACATTAACTGTCATTTTCTGTTAATCCGGATCAGACGTCTTTGGAAAATGGCTATAAAAGATAAAAACAATGTCAAAAGAGCAAGGCTTAAGATACTGCATTTGAGTCTCAAAATATTGTGTTGGTGTTTTCCACGTAAACACTATTTTGCGAAGTAAAAAGGTCTGAAATGTTATGTATTTCGCTTTGGTTTTAAATTAGTTATGCACTAAATATGAAATAAATAGAGGAAAATAAACTTAAAAAAGTAGATCAAAATATCAATGAAAACTAAAGAATGAAGCAACCAACAGACAACTGTAAACCTAAGTCATAAAAATAATATATTTCATTTATGTTGAATGTTTTTGAACTTGATGAAATTGATCGTCTAATTTGTTTACTATGCAAATTATGAAAAAAAAATATATTTATATAATTGTAGTTTCATATATCAAACATGTATCAAAATAACTTTTCCTACCAGACATTTTAATCTACAAAAAACGGAAAAATATGATATTTTCAGACATACTTGATATTGGATTGTATTATATCATTCCTGAAAATGGCTTTAAGACGATTTAAAACAATCAAAAACGTCTAACGAACTGTCCTTTTAGTGCAATCAAAAATCATTTTTTTCTCATTTTAAGTCAATGAGTTTAACATTGATATAACGTGATTGAAACAGTGATAAGCACAAAATTAGATTGTGGAAGAAACAGAAAGAAATGTGATTGTAAAGAAACGTTTACATGACCACTTTAATCATTAAGATGTTTGACATTCTTGCCGTCTAGATAAGATATATGTACCGAAAGAATAATTTGAGAATTCGGAGGTGAACTCAGATGCTCCGGAAGGGTAAGCAGTTCCTTCTCCACTAGTGGGACCCGCCGAATAGAATATCTTTACTATATTTCATACAACCAGCGGACATTAAATAGCTACATATAAATTAATGGTGCAGTGAGTTAATATATGTATTCCTGTCACAATCAATTAGTTCTGTCATCAATACTGAAAACGAACGCAAACGATTAGGAATACAAATTTAGATCACATACACACAAATCATCTGGATTCAATGAAATGTCATACCGGATCTAATGTAAAGTCAAACTGGTCTCAATGCAAGGGGTATGGTGTTTAACGCCACTTTCAACAATAAATCAGTTATAACGTGGTGGTCAGTTTTGTTGGTGGAGGAAACCGCAGAAAACCACTGATTTGCCGTAACTCACTGGTGAACTTTATGACATAATGTTGTGTAGAGTACACCTCGCCATGAGCCGTATTCGAACTGACAACGTTAGTGGTGATAGCCAATGATTGCATAGGTAGTCCAACTACCATACGATCACGACCACGACAGCCCTGAAGCAATGCAAAGTCAATCTGGATCCAATGCAAAGTCAATTTGAAATAAATTTAAAGTCAATCTGGAACCAATTTAAGAATACAAATTGGTTGGAATCCAAAGCAGACATGTAAACCATACAACGCTATTATAGCTATATAAGTTAAAAGTTGCCATTCCCGCGCCAGGTCTGTATTTACCGGTATATAGTATGTGAGCCCTCTGCTTGCCCGTTGTTCAATTTGGTATCTCGATATGTCCAGTCAGAAAATCAGTTAAAAGATAATAATATTAAATATGAATTATTTAGGCTATTGTTTGAGGGCTAACATACAATAACACTTGCCGAGAGAAAATTTGAATATTTTTTGGTATTTAACAAAAATCAAGCAAGTGTATCTGGTTTACTTGAATTAGTAAAATATCTTTGTTTATTTGTAAATCTAATAAAATATCAAATAAAATATTTATGCTGTGTAGTGATGGCTATTTGTACAATCACAAGAAAATATTATCATATATAACACCTGCCATTCATAATAAGTCATATTGTGTGATAATCATGATATTACAAACGTATTGTTACGCCTACTTTACGTTTAAATATCCAGCGAAATCGCTCGTAAAAGAACTAATTCATAGATCTCAATCGGGTGTTGATAATTAGGGTAATAATAGTAACATTTGTGACACTTCTATCAGCATCGATAATGCTCGAGAAGACACGAAAAGAACGATATGATATTGGTATACTTGTAACGCGTTAAGCTTGTTACGACTGACGTAAAATGAGATATTTTTATAACCTATATTAGCAGAGTGGGTGACCCAGTGGTTACAAATGTTGATATTTTAATACAGGTCTAACACCACATACGTGATGCCTACACCAAGTGATAGAGTGTCAATGTACATACACATGACAAGTTTGAATCAGAAGTAATCAGAAGCTACAAATCAAAGGACATACAATACAATGGCCAATAGAAAAATGGAAAAAATACAAACAATGGTTCACAAAACACAACAAAGAAAACAAAAAATATACCAACACGACAACCTCAAAAATAGGGGATGAACCCGGGTGCTGAGGAAGGGTAGACAATTCCTGCTCACCTAGTGGAACTCAAGACCTCACATCACTTCCTCTTGACTTGACATACTTCGACAATAATTCTGGTAGTCACAATGTAGCTGATAAATTCCCGAACTTGCGGGTCAACACCAATATTCTAAATACAGATTGTAGCAAGATGATATAATGGAAGGCATGATTACAACTCGTAAATTGATATAGAAAGACCAACATGCGGCTAAATAAAAGAACAAAGACGAACAATTAGCAACTCGAACAAACACAGAAAACTTAAAATGAGCATCACCAAAAATAACCAAAGATGAACTCATATGTACCGGAAGAACGTAGAGTAATACTTAATGTCCTGTAGATTACGTCCATGAAGAAAAAGTGACGAGAATAGACTACGTTAGTACAAAAATATCATTGTAACAATCAACCTTCTTATGACAGACAGTGCAATTCCGGGAAGCCTGACCTTTCTACACTCAGAAAAAATTATAATATTCAGACACAAGGTATATATATTCTATATGATTAAAAACTGTAGGTCAGTTATAGAGTAACTTTGCATCAGGCAATAACATACACAAATTATGAATAATACAATTGATTTGATTTGATTTGATTTTTTGGTGTTGAACGCCACTTTCAGCAATATTTCAACTATATCATGGCGACCAGTTTTAGTGGTGGAAGAAGCCGGAGTACCCGGAGAGACCCACCGACCATGGGCAAACAACTGGTAAACTTTATCACTTGCGGCTGCGGGTCGAGTGCAGCCTTTTTTGTAATTTACAAATCCGGGCGGGAACCCACGCCGTTTTGGTGATAGGCTTGTATGAGTTGTTAGGTAATCCAACTACCTAACTCACCCGGGCCCTCAATAATACGATTGAAGCTGTTTTATTGTGGATATGTCACATATGTATACTAGATGACCATATACGAAAATAGAATATATTATTAGCAGAGGAAAAAAGCATAATTGCCCAAATAGTGTCGTTATAACATATGTTTGCAATCTAAATTTGATTGATGAGTTAGTAGTTCTGATATAGATGTATATATACCTGCTTCTGATGAAAGATATGCACCGTTAATAAAGAGAGATGTTAAGCATAAATATAGATAAAGATACAGAAGTGGGGAAAGTCATTTACAACTTCAGCGAAAGTGACATATATTTGAAGGCAAAGGAAACCAAAATCAATGCAAATACGATAGGCAATAAGTTGATGGATTACTTTAGGCAGTAAGTTGATGGATTACTTTAGGCAGTAAGTTGATGGATTACTTTAGGCAGTAAGTTGATGGATTACTTTCTATTGATGCTACAATAAACGTTAGTATCCAATCACTTTACATGCACTACATTATAGATGTATACTAAGATAACTAATGCCTATCGCTATTGATGAAGTTGAAGAGCAGAAAAAAATATTTGTGAAAAGAGTACTGGTTGTATTAATGAAAACGTAGATATCAGATTTAGTGTGCATGATGCGTTTCTGGAATAACCTTCATCTGGTACGCTTAAAATCGAAAGATTGGAAAGCCAAATAATTTAATGTTTTGGGAGCAATAAAACCAAAGGGCCTAAACAGGATAGCCAAAAACGCTAAGGTCACATATCTTTGTGGACATATTTCTTGAAAATGCATTATGTGAATAGATGATCTAGTGAATAGTGCTCCAAAATACTTCAATTATTTGGTTTTCCTATATTTCGATTTTGAGCGTACCAGATGAAGATTACTCCAGGAACGAGTCGTTCTCAATAAATGTGATACAATATCTACGTTTTTTTATTATTATACACAGTATTTAACTATATACAGATCAAAGAAAAGGGTAAAGTAAATATTTGCACGAATGTTGTCATCAGCGAATATTAATACATTAATTGTGTTGTCTGTCCTTCGATTTACAGATTCTGATTACCCCTTGGTATCTTCAAACTCTTCTTATATTGCGCCCTGAGTTTTCAACACATTACACAATTTCAAGTGGTGTTATATAAAATAGAGTTGAATAATCTCTTTATATTTAGATAACTTTTACATTTATACATACGATGTATGTCAAGTATGTTTTACATTAATACGATATAACACAGAAACCGACAGGGGGTAAGAAATTTAAAAAAAACACATATACCATTATATTATTTTCTGTTTCACGCTCATTAAGAAATACGATGTATGTCTTGACTTAATTTTAAAGCAAAATATATATTTCATCCTAATTTTCTCCATTAATAAATGGATTACTTTATTAAAAATGTTACAGAATATGATTACAATTATTTTAAGAATAAATTAAGCGTTTTAAGGTATTTTTGTCTTCAGAAAATAGAAACATTAGGAAAAAATGTAATATTTAATTAAAGTGTTTGTGAGTTAAATTAACAAGCCATATTGAATTGTATGTTTTAAACAAAATGAAACGTGATGAATAATAATAAATGTATCCATTTAAAATAGTGGGTACGATTTTGTTTTGCATTAATATATTTAGAATTCAACCGTGGACCGTCGTGGTCGTATGATTGTTCATAACTACCTATGCAATCAGTGTCTATCACCACTAACGTTGTGAATTCGAATCCCGCGCATGGCGAGGTGTATTCGATACAACATTATGTGATAAAGTTTTGTCAGTGACTTTCTGCAGGTCGGTGGTTTTCTCCGGGTACTCCGGTTTCTTCCACCAATAAAAAACTGACCGCCACAATATAACTGTAATATTGTAGAAAGTGGCGTTGAATACAAAAACCCTAACCCAAACTATCATTTTACTTTGCATTAATATATTTTGCATTCACTGCTGAAACAACAGGCCATGGTTGACATTCCCACACATTAACACGTAAACAAATCTGAAGGGCTCTCATGTAGCTAAGTTTGTTTATTTTTATGTTTTTGTACGAGATATGTATGCATAGCTTATCGATGGGCACATCATTCTAGGTATTTCAGTCCATGTCAAATATAACAAGATGCCGTAACTACACATGTTTCATCATAGTGTCACTAATTATAATCATATTTTAAGATTAGTTATATATCGCATAAAAAGCACGACCAGTGTTCATGTTTTAGAGAGGGGTATGTAATGGCGGACCATGTAGATAAATATATATATATATATATATGTCAAAAGTGCCATTTTGCTTATTTAAGATTCATTTCAATACCTGCTTTATCTTTCTTATTTGCATTAGGGAGACGGATTTATATAAGTCTTCTTGTTTCTGAATCCCTACGTTTTGTATTGTATTTTGTATATGTGCATCAATTCTAATAAAATATTGTTTAAACTAAACAAATCTAGAATATCAGCAACTTGTAACGGAAGTTTTCATATTCATCATAAGAAAAGCATAATGTTGTGGGTCATCATTGGATATATTGATGAAATATTGGTGTTTAACGTCACTTGCAGTAACATTTCATATATAAAGTGTGAAAAAGTAGAAATCACAGTAGTCTGTGTAATCCGTCGTATTTTACAATATTAAAATGTAAAGGTTATGGCAATGGTGTTTAATGACACTTTCAACCATTTCAGAAATATCGTGGCTGTCAGGTTTATTGGTGAAGGAAACTGGAGTACCCGGAGAAAACTACAGACATTGACAATATTTATCAAATAATGTTAAATCGAGTACTCCTCGCCATGAGTGGGATTCGAACTCACAACTTTATTGGTGATATGCACTGATTGCACAGGTAGTTGTAAATTCAACTACCATACGATCACAACGGCCACTATTAAAATGTTCATACATGAACCATGGATTCAATCTGTGCAAAAGTACGCATGCGTGCAGATGTTACCTCCATAGCAGTACAGACTGCAGCTATAGGATATATAATTTGAAGACTGATATAACATGGTATCTGACATTACGGTGTTGCCGGTGACTCTGGATTGTCCATTCTTGATTATTCATTCGGATTTCTCGGACGTTTAGTTATATCAGATTTATCTAAGTACATTTTGAAGATGCCAAAGTCGTAATCAGAAGCCGTAAATGGAACAGACAGACATTCAACATAATTGTTAAAACACAACGAGACAAACAATGGTCTATAAAACACTACAAAGAAATGTTTTCAGTCCCCGCTTGCTATATTGTGTTAATAATGATCTGCCCACAAATTTGTCCTACTACTATCTTTCTACATTCATGATATATTATTTGTAGACTTATCTATCTTTGCGAAACGTTAGTTTAAAAACTGCTCATTTGACGTCAAACAACAATCAATCTAAATATAGAATTAATTGATAAATTAATGGAATTATTGTTTTTCTCCATTTTTTAAGATTGTTCCACTACTTCGTGGCGATCGGTATCTATGTTTAGTGGAGAAGGAACGCAACACTGTGGCAAATTGCGACCCGATATATATTGTGGTGACGGTCAAACAGGTTTGTTGGAGATGGAACGCTACCTCATAGCGACCTTCTATGAGGAGCAGATGAGTTGGAGCACGGATTTCTCAGAGAATGCAATCGCGCATTATTATCAGTATTGGCTTATTAAACTGTCTCAGTTAGCGTAAAATTCGCCATATACCTCACTGAAACAGTCGCGGCTCTCATGATAATTAGTTCGCCTAAACTACTATACCAGCACACAACTAAATATAAGATAGTAAAATGAAAAACAAAATCGTAGAAAAAGAAAAAATGGATACCCCTACCACAATAAATCATTCAAAGAGATGGTAATCACCAGACAAAACGCATTACGTTAAAATTACGTTAAGTGATTCAACATTGTCAACTCAGCATCTCTTTCGCAACGGGGCAAAATAAATACTCAAGTATACACATAAGTTCCACATCGGGGTATGGTGGGGTATGATTATTGTTTTTTCTAAAATGATACTCCTTCTTTCGCTTTGTTAACAAACGAGCGAGTTATCCATTCAGTATAATCTCATTAACACATGCACCGGTGAATGTGACTGACTTTTCCATTGGCAGCATAAACTGTGTGCGACATTTTCCGCAAACGTAAATATAAATTACAGTCTTCCAATCAAAGCATACTACTGTATTTGTCCTCTTAGATATATCAGAATTGAAATAAATCATGGAAGCCATAATGTGTTTTGAGTTTTAACATGGATTGGCGGATATTAATAAATTGTATACCTCGCTTCTGGCTCGGGATAAAATATTAATATCCGCCAATCCATGTAAAAACTCCCAACACATTCTGGCTTCCATGATTTATTTCTTAATCATCCCCCTCTTTCTATATGTTTTGGCCACGCGTTTGTCTTTTCTTAAATCATTTACGATTTTATGTATCACGTCTTTATATATTCTTCCTTTAATACTTATCTATGAAGATCGTGGAATTCGTTTACACCTATATTTATGTGTATATGCCAAAGCAAACGACAGGGATATATAACTGTATAGTACATGTGACCGTTTTGTACTAATGATAATGAGTATGTACACTATATACGTTTCTACGTAGTGTGTGTTATTTCAACTTCCACGTATGATGTATATGATGTCACTAATAAACTTCAAAGCAATTCATAAATAAAAAAAAAAAAGTAATTATTTGCAAAAATAGAAGAAGAACGTTATTAGTACAACAGAGAGAATACAGATTTCACGTTGAGTAAATTTGAAATACTGGTATCGGGGCTTTACCTTAGTCATCATAATATGGAGTAGGCATTGCCTAGATGCGAGCACAGCATTTCTGTCTGGCCAGTGCCGGTGTATATATTTGAGTGAAAGTTGAATATCACAAAATAATATACTCATGGCCTATAGAGAGGACATTAGTATTTGAAATTAAATGATATCGCCGACATCCATGGAAAGTTAAATGAAGTAGAATAGAAAAGTATGAGAAAAAAGTATGGAATCTTTTATTGTTGGACTAGGGACAGTGCAAACATTGAAGACTAACTAGTACTAGTACGCGGGTGGTATCAACCATTATAAAGCCTAAAGGGGGTAGTAGACGCCGGTGTCTGTAAAATGAAAGTATGGTCTTTTAAGTCATAAGAAAAGAGTTTTATTACGAAAATATCAATTAATGCAACCAACATACATAAGCAATATTGGCCTATACCATGCTATGTACAGCCGATATATATTCATGAAGTGTAAATGATGAATGACGTACGGTCAGAGCCGTCTTGTCAGCAATATAGGCCCCGGTCAAAGCAGTGCACTGAGGCCCATATCTATACAAACACTCACAGAAATAAAATTATAAATGGTCGATAAAATTAAAAATATATTTCTTGTATTGATACTTCCAACAAAATCACTGTTTAAAAATTAAAAATTATGCCGTATACAACATACATAGATTAGCATGGGGTTCATTTTCTTGTGGGGCCACCGGGCAACTGTCCATTGTGCCCATACATAAGACCGCACTGCGTACGGTTACTTTAATACTGATAATCTTCATTTCGACATTTTAAAGTATGTGTATTTGGGCCAATATTATGCTATCTCCAAGTGAACAAAATAGTTTTTAATTTTAAAAGAATTATATAGGTAACGCTTTCATCAGACATGTCTCTGCTTTCACATACAAAATATTTATCAATATTCAATATTTTTTTATTGGAAAAACCACAGTAGAGGCGTGATATATGTATTAAGGCAATATTCAGTATCGAAATCATACTCTTTAAAATTATCTGTGACAAGATTATACAGACATATATTCCTTCTTGTGTAATGTTATTACCTTTTAAAGTTTCAACAACAAGCTGGTTAATAATTTTATAGCATTTATTTTAGAAAGACTGAGTTTAATAAATAATAACAGATATACATATAATATGAACGGCATAATTAATAGTTAAATAAATAAAATTCATTGTGTCTTACTATTCTAAACCATTGTCGGCAGATGTTGGTAGTATTCAAATATTTTGTAGGATCAGACTGACGGAAAATTTAAGATGAATAAACAAATGGGTACTGATAGAAATAATTAACACTAACAGAAATAAGGAAAAAGTCATGCGTTCCTTGTTCCTTGCAAGCACATCATGGTTAGAAAATGTTTGTTACTTAGCCAAAGAAATAATAAATGCAAAAATTGTATAAAAATGAAAAATGTCAATGTTCACCACAAAATGAAAAATGTTAATGTTCACCACTATCTTTTCTTATCAGAGACATATGAGCCGGTGGCAAGGGGCACATGCCCTCTCTCTCCCCCTTTGGCAAAATTTTAAAAAGCTGGATTTTTAGTATACTTTAGGATTTTTGTGATATTTATTTGAAATTACCATTATTCAACACAACTAAACCGTACGAAAGGTAGGAATTAAGTATAAATATGAACGGGTGTCATCCCTTGTGATATTTTAGTACCGCACATTGATAGTAGGGTTAAAATTATTGATAACGAAAGGCCGGGAGCAGGTCCCTGTGTCTGTGATCTCCTCCTAGTTATTGTACGTGTACTATAGATGCGTATTAAAAATATTGATGACATTGTCATCTTTGCGTGTCAGTTGTGACCCAAATACGATTTCAATGCTGACCTTTACTTGTTGCAACGTAAAATATGACGTGATAAAAAAAATATTAACATGACGATGAATGGTGGCCAGATTCGTTTTTATTTACGCATTTATTGTAGAACTTTAGGAATATTGTGGTACATGTACAAATAATCTTGGAGACAGGAATTGTGTTTGGATTTCTTTTAAACTGGTAAGTCATATATACAGTAAAGAAATGTCAATATAAATCTGGAGTTCGACAGTGAAATGCAGTTGGGCGTGACATGAAATGTCCATACGTCAAAAAATGACCAGATTCGTGTTGTCTTAAGAGTCATTCACAGTGATAAAAAAATGAACAGTTGTTGTCCTTAACCTGATAGTCCATGTTAACATAAAGTCCTTTCACTACGCCAGTGTTGTATTAATCAAAGTTTTGATTGATCCGAGTAAATATTTAGACCACCCGCGTAGATTCTGCAAAAAATAAAACAAAACTAAAACACACCAAGGCGAGTTTTTCTACATCGGTTGCAAATGGTCCAACAAATAAATTTGATATTTTCTGAAAATATTGTAGTTCAAAATTAAGTCAAATTTATTCTATAATTATCTTTTACTAATCCGTATATAACTAGAAAGGTTTTTATCTAATAATCTGGACACGCTTGAAAAAAGTGCTGTGTTTGTTTACATAAATACATGTCGTCACGATTTACGGAATTGACGCAGTTGCAAATGAAATAGATGTCGTTTTGAAATTTTTTGACTCGTGAATGAAAATACAAGATTTTAATTAAAATTCCGCGAAATGACGTCATGACTTTGATAGCGAGATGTCATTCTGATTAATTTAACAATGTAAGCACCTTTTATTGTCTTTTGTTACTTAAATACGATTTTTAGAAGTTCATGATATCATTTTAGTTTTAAAATTATTTATTGGAGACTTTTTTTTTATTTTTGGCATTCTCTCCGAGACTGCCAACTTTTATCAATATCCGGACGAAAGGATTTCAATCTCATCATAAGGAAGATTGTGTATTCAATGCGCATGCCCATGTTGCTGTAGAGCTCTCTGTGCTCGCTATTGTAATAATACAGTGAAGTCAATCTAAGTCGAACCTTTACTAAAGCATCATAGTGTATAATCCAGAACCATCAACAAAACTAAAATGTAGGAAATCCTGGTTAATTTAACCTGTATAACCCAAATACCTCCGAACACAAAAGTTAGTCCTAAGAGGAGCTTCGGGTTAGGCGGGTTTCACTGTATATGAGATATTTAAACTGCTGAAGCCTTATATGGTAAGACATGTTCTTTATAATAGTTGTAATATTTGCTTTGTAATCTTTAATCGATTGTTTTGATTGATTAGACGTGTGTGGGGGCCGTTTTTATCCTTTGATAGTATACAAGAGAGAATTCTATGTTTTTTCAATGACTTCAATTAGGCATTTAATTTGATATCACAGGCAAATTTAGGAAAAATAGAAACCTCATTTTCGCTTTGAATAATATATCTTAAAAAATACCATAATATAGTCCTCGTTGTTTCTGGTGTTCGTGTCCAAAATTTATCTGGTATTCTGCTTCTAATAAAAACGTAGATATTTAATTTAGTGCGCACGATATGTCATATATCGGCCATGAGAGACAATATGAAGTCGATCGATCGATCGAGAGAGAGAGAGAGAGATCGAAAGATCGAGAGAGAGAGAGAGAGAGAGAGAGAGAGAGAGAGAGAGCGAGCTGTTCTATTGATAACTACATTTGTCATTGATGCGTAGTAATTACAACTTCACAGAAAGTACTAAGAGCTTTGTCGGTTATATTTGAAGGTAGTACAGGTGTAGAATCTCACTTTTCTATTTTAGATTTAGATTACACGTATTTTATTGTTAACTATATAACATTTGGATCGGACACAAGTTATTCCAACTTACAAAGGTCCTCTCCACATATTTACATACAATTTTATATTCCATGCACCAGCAAGTAATAATGTATAAATAACAATTACATTTTATAACAACATTGAGATTTTTGTTTTTGAAATTATATAATATATTGAGTTATAACAGTACATAATTGTCATATTCGTGGGGGTAAATCAACAATGGAGAAAATCTTCACAAAAGAAAATAGTTAAATTCAATATACAAATGTATGAAGTGTGATCACTGTGGGGTAAAACGTTTCGTTTGTTTGATGCACAACTGCACTGATTTGAATATTTGTGCATTTTGTTCCTCAGATAAGCTATCATTTCTATTTTATGTGTCTTAAAATCACTACACAAAATATAATTTAGGTTCGACATTTTCTTTCGTAAATTCGTACTTTCTGATAATTATCGTACTACCTGCTAATAAACATATTTGATTGGTTATTCGAGATTTACAGCCGTAACAATAATATTGTGTTTGCACATTTTAATTTCACATCGCATATTAGTTAATTTTTGCATATGTTGACTATTTTCAGTGAATGCAGATGTTTTCAAAACCTTAGCAACGGTGTAAATAATTTTATTGTGAAATTTTACTACAGGGCTTAAATGTGCGGACTGTGCATGTGCCAATGAGAATTTACGAAGCAATATATCATTGGTTTGTTTACAAAGCGAAAGAATGACGTCATAATATAATTGTCAACTAACAATGATAAGCAATTTGTCAATTAACAATAATAGGTACTAAGATGAAAGTAGATTTGTTAACTAACAATAATAAATAACAAAGTGAAAGTAGATTTGAACAAATAACATCACCATGTTATTCAAATGTGACAATAGCATATGTAATACTCTAATTAAGATTTTTGTTCATGTCACGATGTAGCTGAAATACTGCTAAAGTTGACGTCAAACACCAATCAATCAATCAATCAATCAATCAATCAATCAATCAATCAATCAATCAATCAATCAATCAATCAATCAATTCAGATTTTTGATCATGTCACGACGTAACTGAAATACCGCTAATGTTGACGTTAAACATCAATCAATCAATCAATCAATCAATCAATCAATCAATCAATCAATCAATCAATCAATCAATCAATCAATCAATTAACTAATTCAGAATTACTACAACATAGCACTTACCTTGTTTCTTTTTTGTGTACAGAATAAACTACAAATCTTGTCCTTTCATTAAAATCTGAAGAATAAAAAACGAATTCGTAATAACGTGTGAATACATACTTGACATCCTTCTTTTAAAATCGACTGTAACTGATAATATGTTTGTATACGAATAGATTCATAGCTCACCTCAGGAGTCTACTAACTCGCAGGCTAATACAAATAGTATCAGAATCATTAGTATAACATGTTTATATATTATACACGAACACTATTATAATAGAATAATTATTGTAATACTATCTGGCAGAAGGTTCCTCACAGATAGACAATGTCTGCAGGACTGAAGACGGGTTGATAGCATCTGTAATATCTAAAGCAATTATAGGTAATGACAGGGTATGTCTTTATAGTTTTTTAAATGGTTTCTATCTTGCATTATATAAGGAAATGTTTTCATTAAAGGAATATATTAGTACGAAAGGAAATGATTTGTTTATGCCATCCGTAGCAATACTGAGACAACAGACATTTTATATATGCTCCCCAATTGAATAAAATCCCATGATGCCCCCTGACTCTGATCAAAACAATTATTTGAAGTAATTAAACTTGAATACATCAACTTTATCTGATTACTTTGAATTCATCATAATAAATAAATTTGTATACAGTATACAGCTTCATTAGGGCTTGACGACACAATATATATTGCATTGTCTATTTGTAACTTCAGTAAGGCTTGACGACATATTATATAGTATATTGTCTATATATACTATGTACATTTATGTATGATGAACAATCATTTGAATGGAGTTTGCTTAATGTATATGTATATAACACTTTATAATTGATTAGGGTTTCAATGATAGGTGTTTTCTCTTCAATGTAATTAATTTTACTTTTCTTAAAAAAGAAAACATATTGTGCTATGAAAACAGATTTTTGCAATAACGACCACGAAATATCAAAGAAGTAATCAGAAGCCGTAAATCGAAAAAGGACAGACAATAAATAGGTCAATAGAAAATGGACAAAAGGTCAAACAATGATCTACAAAACACTACTAAGGAAACTAAAGACTGAACTACACGAACCACACTAAAGACCATGGGTTCAGAATAGTAAGTAAGTGCTGCTCTCCTAATAGCACCCGTCGTATTACTTTTGTTGCAAACCAAGTTATACGTCATGCTGGAATTACATATAACGACTATGGACTGCCACTGGGAAGACATGCAGAGAGTTTGATACGGACGAAAAATTAATAAAAGTAATTAAACACGGTTACACGATACAGTCACGGGTTTCATTTTAAAGTCTGAAATGTTCAGAAAATTGTTTCCAAGCATTGTACAAAATAAATAAATTTTACACCCGGCGATAGTGAGTACAAATGTATATCATCTATATATAGACATGTTATATATATGTTAATTGTTCTGACCATGATATTAAACCGAAATGATTGTCAAAAGGAGGAGTTCCTGTGGAGATTTTATTAAATAACGAAAACAATAGTGTTAAGTTGAGATATTTATACAATTGATATGTTTACAACTTGACCTGTAATCAATTGTTCAAGGTGTTAAAATTAGGCAAGTAATCCTTTAGAAATGGTGTTAGAAGTGGACTCAATTACGACAAAATCCAGACAAAAATGTAAGAAGGATTAACAAGATTAAACACCTGTGATATAATACATCCTTACTGATTAATTAGGCATGTTAGACGTGTTGCTTAGAGATATTACAATTTCATCTAAGTAAATAAATGACGAATACATCATATGCACAAGGTCTTTAATGAACGCTTTCGTAATACACGCAAGCATAACAGAAACTGACTAACTAATGGTACATGAACTACGCTAAAGGTGTTGTTTGTAGGAGGGGACATGTCTTATTTACGTTATTTGTGTTTGTTTGCGCATAGTGGTGTCCAACACACATTGTGTTGTGTTTTTGTTTGTCTTCGTCTTGTGTAGCCTATGTTGCAAGTTTCTCTTGATTGTCCATTTGTTATTGCTCCTTCGGTATTCTCTAACGTTCATTTACTAGTAAATGATAGTATAATTGTATAGATATCACGTCTTAGGGTTCCTAGACACGTATATGCGCCTGCTCTTTGTCTTGTTTTTTGTTCAATGGTTTGAGGTGAGAGGTGGTTGTTTGTTTTGTAGATAGTGAGAGAGATGTTGACCATCGTTGTTTAAACTTTCTTTTCACAAAATAGTGATAGTAAATCTACTACAGGATACAATAATTACCCCCCCCCCCAAAAAAAAAATAACAAAAACAAAAACAAAAACACACACATGACAGTATATCAAAGATTTCACTACATGAACTTTGTAAATTGTTATTTAAAATATATTACGTTTAGCCAATGGATTCTAGGTATCATTCTGCATGTGTAATACATGATGTTCTCATTCATGTTTTGAAACCTGATTCAGCTAATTATGAAATATCTGTCATATTTTATCGACTATGATTAGTGACGTAACACCCATTCGAAAACATTGCAAATATATAATAAAAAATAATCTCCGATCATATGTGCTTAGGATGCTTAGTTGCTTTGTAATAGTTTGTAGAGCACTCGTGGTCGTGATCGTATCATAGTTGGATTTACAACTACCTATGCAATCAGTGCCTATCGCCACTAATTCTATGAGTTCGAATCCCGCTAATGAGAGATGTACTCGATACAACATTGTGTGATAAAGTTTGTCAGTGACTTGCGACACCAATAAAATAAAACGCCACTATGTGATTGAAAAATTGTTGAAAGTGGTGTTAAACAACATAAGCATAACCCGCTCCCTGTAATAGTTTGCATAATTTACACGACGAGAATACGCACTGTCAAAGGTAGCCATTAAATAGAAAAAAATGGTTTCGACTTTTATGATTCTACTGGCACATAATGTCTTGTAGATAATGACTAAAAAAAAAACAACCTTTAACGTCAGTGTTGATCGCCAAATTTAAATGTCTGTAATTGAGCTGGTTAATTGCTTATTCAATAAGTCTCTTGTGTAATGGTTTAAAATAAATATCTGACCAGATTCAATTTTACATAACTAATATTGACTAACATAGTTCTTTATATGCAAGACGTGGCTACGTATATGAGATGCACTTTTGAACTAACTGGGTTATTAGACAGTCTAACATCAGCAACGCCTCATCAGTATTATTGGCAGAAATTTGCAATAAAACTACCATTGATACTAGTGACATGAATGTTTGTTAACAGTCAAGGTCAAATACGCATAGTACATCATAATTACTTGGCTTCTACAATAAAGTTAATTTAAACACTAAAGACATACAATCCAATGTCTCTCCAAAAAAACTTAATTCTGATGGAGTATCGTGGGAACAAAATAGTTATTGAGATAAATAATTAATGGAGACCGTCTGCTAGTTAACCAAAGAAAAGAATCAACGGTTCTAAGAATAGCGTAGGGATTTAGTATTTATTTATTGACAAAATACAATATTCCTGAAACAAATCTGCCAATGTTTGACGATTGACTCGCGGTAAAATTGGTTATTTCTGATCCATGCATCATGTTTGTTCAAATACAAATGGAAAGCAGTTTTGTAACCAAAGGTAAAACGATGTCGTGTTGTATGATATATAAACGTCAGAGAATATCGCAGGGGCAATCACAAATGGACAATCCAGAGAAATTTGCAAGATAGGGTACACAAGACGAAGAAAAACAAAACAGAAACACCACACAATATGTGTCGGATGCCACTATAAGCAAGCAAGCACAAATAACGTAAATAAGACATGAGCCCTCCTAAACCATTCTATCGAGATTCTGTAAAATTCGATATTAACCTCTGTTAAGCGTATTGCATGATGACAAAGAAATAAGTGAGTGAGTGATTTGTTATTTAACACCAAATGAGCAAATGTTCAGCTACATCACGGTGGCAAAAAGTTAAATGGGATGAGATGATAAAGAGGTCTGATTTGTAGTAGACCAATACGCTTAGTTGGATCTTTATAGTGCTAGCCCATTGAATTTACAGTCTGCGGGTAGATATGTGGACACATTATTCTGATCTGAGCCAACCAGTATATGCTCTTTCTACTTAATGATGTGTGCTTAGCGAAAAAACAACAAATACTAATCTTATAGTCTTTGGTTTGACCCTATCAGGGCTCGAACCCGCGATCTCTCGCAGTCGAGGCTTGCACGCTAACCACTAAGCCATCGATGTAATTGATACTTGGTTAATATTGGTATGCTTAACGCTTATTATTCAACACAACACACAGAAGTCATGTTAGGATCTCATGTCAATTGATATTATATAACTTAAAGAACAATAAAATATAAAACATTTGAATCCATTAATTATATCATTATAATACTTCAATAACATTAATTTCTACCTAAAAACAACGGCACATGGCAGAATAATAACTTTTCTTGCAATCCAATTTTCTAAAATTACGACACATGTTTAACAATAAAAACACATAAATTGTTGTGAAATTCGTGAATATTAAGTTGTTTTTAACATGAAAGATGTATGGTTTCCAGGTCAGAGGAATAATCAGCCAGATATGATTAATTTTGATATTATTTGTTCAATAGATACAATAACAAAATAAACTTTTCTGCATGCTCTACCAATGTTTGAAATGTAAAGTAACGAGGACGTAGATATTTAATTTAGTGCGCCCATTGCGTTTCTGTAATCACCTTGATATTCTACCGGTATATAAAATGATCGAGTGACATCATATCAAATTTATTCCGTATTATTAGAACAAGGGTTACAATTTCTCTTTCATTTCAAACTATATGATTATGTGTTTTCCAGTGGTAAACCTTTGTGTCAGGGTTATGATGTTTAACGCCACTTTAAACAATATTTCAGTTATATCGTTGCGGACAGTTTTATTGGTGGGGGAAGCCGGAGTTCTTTGAGAAAACCACTGATAAACTTTATCATATAATATTGTATCAAGTACACCTAGCCATGACCGGGATTCGAAGTCACAACTTTGGTGGTAATATGTACTGATTGCACATGTAGTTATAAATTCAACTACTATACGATCACGACCAGGATGGTCACAGTACGAAACCTGTAAATTTGATAAACATTGAAATATTTAATAAAAAAAATTTCAGACATGAATGTCATTATTTTTCTGTAATATTTATGATTCTAATTTGTTCCTTTTCCCGGTTTTTTTTAGAAGAAAAGATTTAAATTTGAAAAGCGTATACATCATTTTCATCTCTATTACTATAAAGCAATTTCTTCAATATACCACTTCTGCATATCAAATAAAACGGTTACTAAGTAACGAAAATAAAAATTGAAACTTTAAAAACAAGAATTACTCGTTTAAGGATCTTACTACGTTCAATCAATTTCAAATTCAAGTTCATTGTTTTCCAGAAAAAGGAAAAAAGGTGCTGACATTTAAAACAACATCGAAACAATCGTGACATAACCGTTAATAATGCTTCATTAAATCAAAAGAGAAAAAAATCGATTATTGTTGATTTTTGAACCATGAAACAATAAATAAAAAATATCTTCCTGATAATTATTTTTATAAACGACAAAGACGAGACCTTTAATAATGGCTGTAGTATCTATAATCATAGCTTGATTATAAAATTTCTCCAGGCTTCCTGTAATTAAAAGATAACGGAAAAGTTACGTTGACATATCTTAGACGACAGATTTCTTTTATTGTTTTATTTTTTCCAAGAAAAGTGAGATTTGATTTATAATGTAAAAATAAGTGGGTCATATATTAATAAACATGAAAAATGTCATCTATAAGGCCATCAGAGAAATTCCTTATCTCTATTATAGAACGAATCAATTGTTATTAAGGCACGTCAAAATATTTAATTGTTTCATGTTTTAGGCATGATAGGTGTATTGTATAATAATAATTTAAAATTCGCAGAAAAAAAAGAAAAGTTATTTATGTCAATTTGATTAGTGCTCCAAATGGAATGTTCTCAATTTAATTTCTATATTAATTCTCGACCCTCACAATAGTTTGGAATATTATATAGAAGAACGTACGTACTCTATATGTATATAAAAAAGGTTAGATGTAGGCACCATAATACTGTTGTTTGTCCTTCATGATACTACATATATTTCATACGAAGAGTTTGAAGATACTAAAATGGTAGTCGATAACTCGAAGACGGACAGACAATACAATGGCCAAAAGAAAAAGAACAAAGGACAAACAACGATCTACAAAACACTACACATAAAACTAAAGATCGAGTAACACGAACTCCACTAACAACCGGGAGATAATTCAGGTGCTCCGAAAGGGTAAGCAGTTCCTGTTCCACTAGTGGCACCCTTCGTAAAGTACGTCATCGCTAACTAATACATAGCAAGTCAGTTGCTGAAATAGGCGCTAAACACCAAAAATAAAAATAAAAGCAATCAAGAAAGTCAGTTGCACGTTAGTATTATGGAGTTCAAGTTCATAAACATATTGTAACCTCATATGTATCCTATGCATGCTTGTACGTAGTACAGGTCATAATTTAGCTTGTATCTGTTGACCGATGACACGCATTGTCTTTTTGAGAATGAAATACAATGTACAATACAATTATAGCAATGTGGCGAGATCAATATGAGATATTAAAAAACACAGGACACCAATATTGAACGAAGCTGTACGAGTAAATAAGATTCTAATATTGCATCCTGTACTAGCTATATCAATTGCAACATTGCAAAAACAACAATATTACATCCATACTACATTCCACGATCACGCGCTATTCCACATATTCATTGTGACCACTTACGACCAAAAGAGCGATACTTGATCACAAAGATTACTTTATTAAAAACTGCTAAAAATATCGTATGTCGTTAATTAGGTAAACAATATGAAATATATCATTAAGGCTTGAAATACATCATTTTATTCTCTTCCGGTTTTCCGCTATTTTGACCTTGACACTTCGACGGTAAACATGGTTACACAGATATTTCATTAATGTTATGTGCATGTTACGTATTCTTCTTTAAATGGTTTGTCATCTGATTGAAAATGTTTATAGCTTGAACTCTTTATGCACAGAACATTTGATGAAATGTTTAGAATTAATTGGGGTTAGGGTTGGGGTAATGGTGTTTAACGCCACTTTCGCGCAATATTTAATTTATATCGTTGCGGTCCGTTTTATTGGTGGAGGAAACCGTAATACCCGGAGAAGACCACCTTCTGTCGCAAGTCACTGACAAACGTTATCACATAATGTTGTGTCGCGTTAACCTCGCCATGCGCGGGATTCGAATTCACAACGTTAGTGGTGATAAACACATATTGCATAGGTAGTTATGAATCCAACAACCATACGACCACGACGGTTCACAGTTGAATTCTAAATATATTAATGCAAAACAAAATCGTACCCACTATTTTAAATGGATACATTTATTATTATTCATCACGTTTCATTTTGTTTAAAACATACAATTAGTAGTGATTGGCACGGATTACACAGGCAGTTATAAATCCAACTACCATACGATCACAACCCTGACGGCCCATAAAGGTAATTGGATCATGTTCCGTCATATTTCTCTTCTAGAATGTGCCTTACATATTAGGACCGATTTATTCCAGGTAATCCATAAAACGATTTTTTTTTAAAACAAGGGTGTCATTATTTTAATAGATTTCAGCCAGAAAAGAAAATGTAGAATAAAAATCTGAGAAAGAAAACAGTGCTTATGAAAAATATTTGCGCAGATAAACACCAAGCTATCAGAATATGGAATTAGTTGACATACTATCAAAATATATTATATCAAACAATACCACCAGTTCGGATACATTGAATAAGAAAGAAGCACATTTAATAACAATGGAAACATAACAATGATTATGATAACAACACATGATTAAGTAGTACACGAATCGTAACGTTCACTAACATCATTGAAAATAATAATATTAAATAACACTTTTAAACTTAAAAAAAAAAAAATGCGAGGACCAGGACATTCGGTCGTAAAATTGTGGAGTAAGTATAATCAGAAGCTGTAAATCGAAAAATGACAAACAATAAAACAAGAAAACAATCAACTAACTTCAAAAAAATACATTGAAAACTAAAGATCGAGCAACACGAACTCCACTAAAGACACCGGGACGATCCCAGGTGATCAGTAAGGATAAGCAGTTCCTGGTTCAGATGTGACACTGGTATTGTATTATGCGGGATAGGTAGAACAATGATATAGAATTTGGATATGTTTTGTGCAAAACAACAACATTTTCATTTTTAATAAATGTACGAAAAACTGAGGTAGTACAAAAACACAATATTCTGTTTTCATAGTTGGTGTAAAACATCTTTATGTGGATAGAAATGAAATTCGAATATCATTGGTAATCAAATATGACCTAATCAGGATAGACAACATCGATTAAGGGTGCCCATGCTCAATGACCGAATTAGGATAGCCAACATCGACTAAGGTGACCATGCTCAATGACTTAATCAGGATAGACAACATCGACTAAGGTGACCATGCTCAATGACTTAATCAGGATAGACAACATCGACTAAGGTCACCATGCTCAATGACCTAATCAGGATAGACAACATCGACTAATGTGACCATGCTCAATGACTTAATCAGGATAGACAACATCGACTAAGGTGACCATGCTCAATGACTTAATCAGGATAGACAACATCGACTAAGGTGACCATGCTCAATGACTTAATCAGGATAGACAACATCGACTAAGGTGACCATGCTCAATGACTTAATCAGGATAGACAACATCGACTAAGGTGACCATGCTCAATGACTTAATCAGGATAGACAACATCGACTAAGGTGACCATGCTCAATGACTTAATCAGGATAGACAACATCGACTAAGGTGACCATGTTCAATGACTTAATCAGGATAGACAACATCGACTAAGGTGACCATGCTCAATGACCTAATCAGGATAGCCAACATCGACTAAGGTGACCATGCTCAATGACTTATTCAGGATAGCCAACATCGACTAAAGGTGACCATGCTCAATGACTTAATCAGGATAGCCAACATCGACTAAGGTCACCATGCTCAATGACCTAATCAGGATAGACAACATCGACTAAGGTCACCATGCTCAATGACTTAAACAGGATAGACAACATCGACTAAGGTCACCATGCTCAATGACTTAATCAGGACAGCCAACATCAACTAAGGTGACAATTCCCAATGACCTAATCAGGATAGACAACATCGACTAAGGTGACCATGCTCAATGACCTAATCAGGATAGAAAACATCGACTAAGGTCACCATGCTCAATGACTTAATCAGGATAGACAACATCGACTAAGGTGACCATGCTCAATGACTTAATCAGGATAGTCAACATCGACTAAGGTGACCATGCTCAATGACTTAATCAGGATAGACAACATCGACTAAGGTGACCATGCTCAATGACTTAATCAGGATAGCCAACATCGACTAAGGTGACCATGCTCAATGACCTAATCAGGATAGATAACATCGACTAAGGTCACCATGCTCAATGACCTAATCAGGATAGACAACATCGACTAAGGTGACCATGCTCAATGACTTAATCAGGATAGACAGCATCGACTAAGGTGACCATGCTCAATGACTTAATCAGGATAGCCAACATCGACTAAGGTGACCATGCTCAATGACTTAATCAGGATAGACAATATCGACTAAGGTGACCATGCTCAATGACCTAATCAGGATAGCCAACATCGGCTAAGATCACCATGCTCAATGACCTAATCAGGATAGACAACATCGACTAAGGTGACCATGCTCAATGACTTAATCAGGATAGACAACATCGACTAAGGTCACCATGCTCAATGACTTAATCAGGATAGCCAACATCGACTAAGGTGACCATGCTCAATGACTTAATCAGGATAGCCAACATCGACTAAGGTGACCATGCTCAATGACTTAATCAGGATAGCCAACATCGACTAAGGTCACCATGCTCAATGACCTAATCAGGATAGACAACATCGACTAAGGTGACCATGCTCAATGACTTAATCAGGATAGACAACATCGACTAAGGTGACCATGCTCAATGACCTAATCAGGATAGAAAACATCGACTAAGGTCACCATGCTCAATGACCTAATCAGGATAGACAACATCGACTAAGGTCACCATGCTCAATGACTTAATCAGGATAGACAACATCGACTAAGGTGACCATGCTCAATGACTTAATCAGGATAGACAACATCGACTAAGGTGACCATGCTCAATGACCTAATCAGGATAGACAACATCGACTAAGGTCACCATGCTCAATGACCTAATCAGGATAGACAACATCGACTAAGGTCACCATGCTCAATGACTTAATCAGGATAGACAACATCGACTAAGGTCACCATGCCCAATGACCTAATCAGGATAGTCAACATCGACTAAGGTGACCATGCTCAATGACCTAATCAGGATAGCCAACATCGACTAAGGTCACCATGCTCAATGACCTAATTAGGATAGCCAACATCGACTAAGGTCATCATGCTCAATGACCTAATTAGGATAGCCAACATCGACTAAGGTCACCATGCTAATGACTTAATCAGGATAGATAACATCAACTAAGGTCACCATGCTCAATGACCTAATCAGGATACACAACATCGACTAAGGTGACCATGCTCAATGACCTAATCAGGATAGCCAACATCGACTAAGGTGACCATGCTCAATGACTTAATCAGGATAGCCAACATCGACTAAGGTGACCATGCTCAATGACTTAATCAGGATAGACAACATCGACTAAGGTGACCATGCACAATGATCTAATCAGGATAGCCAACATCGACTAAGGTGACCATGCTCAATGACTTAATCAGGATAGACAACATCGACTACGGTCACCATGCTCAATGACTTAATCAGGATAGACAACATCGACTAAGGTGACCATGCTCAATGACTTAATCAGGATAGACAACATCGACTAAGGTGACCATGCTCAATGACCTAATCAGGATAGCCAACATCGACTAAGGTGACCATGCTCAATGACCTAATCAGGATAGCCAACATCGACTAAGGTGACCATGATCAATGACCTAATCAGGATAGCCAACATCGACTAAGGTCACAATGCTCAATGACCTAATTAGGATAGCCAACATCGACTAACGTGACCATGCTGAATGACTTAATCAGGATAGACAACATCGACTAAGGTCACCATGCTCAATGACCTAATCAGGATAGACAACATCGACTAAGGTGACCATGCTCAATGACCTAATCAGGATAGACAACATCGACTAAGGTGACCATGCTCAATGACCTAATCAGGATAGACAACATCGACTAAGGTGACCATGCTCAATGACCTAATCAGGATAGACAACATCGACTAAGGTGACCATACTCAATGACTTAATCAGGATAGCCAACATCGACTAAGGTCACCATGCTCAATGACCTAATCAGGATAGACCACATCGACTAAGGTGACCATGCTCAATGACTTAATCAGGATAGACAACATCGACTAAGGTGACCATGCTCAATGACCTAATCAGGATAGCCAACATCGACTAAGGTGACCATGCTCAATGACTTAATCAGGATAGACAACATCGACTAAGGTGACCATGCTCAATGACTTAATCAGGATAGACAACATCGACTAAGGTGACCATGCTCAATGACCTAATCAGGATAGACAACATCGACTAAGGTCACCATGCTCAATGACCTAATCAGGATAGCCAACATCGACTAAGGTCACCATGCTCAATGACCTAATTAGGATAGCCAACATCGACTAAGGTCATCATGCTCAATGACCTAATTAGGATAGCCAACATCGACTAAGGTCACTATGCTCAATGACTTAATCAGGATAGACAACATCGACTAAGGTCACCATGCTCAATGACCTAATCAGGATAGACAACATCGACTAAGGTGACCATGCTCAATGACCTAATCAGGATAGCCAACATCGACTAAGGTGACCATGCTCAATGACTTAATCAGGATAGCCAACATCGACTAAGGTGACCATGCTCAATGACTTAATCAGGATAGACAACATCGACTAAGGTGACCATGCTCAATGACCTAATCAGGATAGACAACATCGACTAAGGTCACCATGCTCAATGACCTAATCAGGATAGCCAACATCGACTAAGGTGACCATGCTCAATGACCTAATCAGGATAGACAACAGCGACTAAGGTCACCATGCTCAATGACCTAATCAGGATAGACAACATCGACTAAGGTGACCATGCTCAATGACCTAATCAGGATAGCCAACATCGACTAAGGTCACCATGCTCAATGACCTAATCAGGATAGACAACATCGACTAAGGTGACCATGCTCAATGACTTAATCAGGATAGACAACATCGACTAAGGTGACCATGCTCAATGACCTAATCAGGATAGCCAACATCGACTAAGGTGACCATGCTCAATGACTTAATCAGGATAGACAACATCGACTAAGGTGACCATGCTCAATGACTTAATCAGGATAGCCAACATCGACTAAGGTCACCATGCTCAATGACCTAATCAGGATAGACAACATCGACTAAGGTCACCATGCTCAATGACTTAATCAGGATAGACAACATCGACTAAGGTGCCCATGCTCAATGACCTAATCAGGATAGACAACATCGACTAAGGTGGCCATGCTCAATGACTTAATAAGGATAGACAACATCGACTAAGGTCACCATGCTCAATGACCTAATCAGGATAGCCAACATCGACTAAGGTGACCATGTTCAATGACCTAATCAGGATAGACAACATCGACTAAGGTCACCATGCTCAATGACTCAATCAGGATAGACAACATCGACTAAGGTGACCATGCTCGAGGTAGATTTACCTTAGTTTTATTAATACATTATATTATTTAGAAACTGTAGATTTCAAATATAAATACATCTAATGAACCGTGGCTGTATCGGAACGCTAAATGCTGTGCAGATAATACCCTCGGCGACTGGTAGTTCACTAGCAAAAGTATAGACGCAGTGATTGTAAAAAAAACCACTTAAATATTGAACTTAGTGATTACCCATATCATATCTTTATATACAAAAAATGGTCAGCTGGAACTTTTCTTACAGTTTGAGATTTCATTTTATTTGATGATTCATTGTGTTTAACGCCACTTTCAGCAATATTTCAGCTATATCATGGCATATAATGGCGGCCAGATTTAGTAGTGGAGTATCCGAAGAGAACTACCGACCATGGGCAAGCAACTGGTAAGCTTGATCACTTGCGGCTGCGAGTCGAGTGCACCCTTATTTATAATTTATAAAGCCGGGCGCGAACCCACGCCGTATTGGTGATAGGCTTGTATGAGTTCTTAGGTAATCCAACTACCTTACAGTTTGAGAAGAAGAAAAAAAACCAACAAAGACTTATCTCACATTCAACTGTCTTTTTTATATTCATTTGGACGTTATAGTTCAAACTGAAATATCACGCATATACAAATGCTATAATTACGAGCGAAGTCACATTAGATCAGAACAATTTCCAGGAATTAATGCCCTAGTTACATCATTTGTGGTGAAACAAATAACATTTTATTGCCAGCACGGTTTTGATGATATTATTTTATATATGTCTGAGGATAAGCCAAATATACATTTAATGGGATGACATTATAAACAACAAATAAACAAGACAATAAAAACATCACTTCATATGTTGAACAACTTAGTATCCAGCATTCTGAGGCTAAAACCCCAATAAATAACCGTCTGATTATGTGCTTTAAAAACTCATAAATAGAGAGATAATGTCTACATTAGGTGTATTGACTTTGCCTCTTTCTATGATTTTTAGATTGGATCTTGGGACTGTTCAGATATTTTAACTTGCAATGATCATATATTACACAGAGCATAAATCATTTTGTGAGTTCAAAATTCAAAAGTTGGAAAAACTCAAGAAAATAGGTCATGTACATGTGTATTAGAGGTATCGATTTCGCCTCTTTCTATGGGGTTTCGATTGAATTTTAGAGTTGTTCCGAACGTGTAGCACTTTTTGTTTTTCATTGTATAAATAAACTTTGCTATCAAATCCCATCAGACGGATATATGGTTAATCTGATTTTGTGGTAGACGTATTGTCAGAATCATGATAGTATATACCAGTATTATTATAATCACTTCCTTCTTATACCGTACAATAAATAAGGGTAATATATCAAAATTACCGAACTCCGAACAAATCATCCAAAGTTAAAGTCAAAACTCATAAGTATATAAACAGACAAAATCAGTCAACAACCGGAAAACTGGGAAAACCGTAATGACCCTGTATACGTTAGCATTGTATGGAAACGTTTATTTACATGACATATTTATTTCTGTCCCATATATGTGATATCAAATACAGTGTTTTGTATTAACTAATGTAATATTAACTTTTCTAGCTAGATAAAGATAACCACAGGCTCAAACTTTACATTTTGTATGCATACAAGAGTTTCTTATTACATAAACCATCCACAAAACATTAGCAAATATTTATGTTTGAAATTGATATTATAATTTATTAAAAGTAAAGTCAATCTCCCACAGGTATATATAGGTAACATTGGTCGCGTTCGGCTATCCTGTGTAGGCACCTTAATGTACTTCCTTCCAACGAATTTTAAATCATTTAACTCTCCAATCTTTTGACTAAAATTATATATCTTTATTCTTATAGACCATTGTAATTACATATATGTAGGCATAGAGATATATATAAATAATGATAATAATGATAAACGTATGCAATAACATATCAATAGGTGCAAATGATTTATATTAGTAATGTCAGTTAAGATCATACATGTCTGTAGAAATGAAATACTATAATAAATAAGAACTGGATATATCGTACCTGATGGAGCTTATTCCAGAAACTCGTCGTGGGTACTAAAGTAGATACCTATTTTTCTCTAAGCTACCCAGCAACCATTAATAATTTAAAAGCAAATGATACATCGTTTAAGAAAATACATTTTTAAATTTTTATTTATAGAACATAAATTATATTTATAGAGTAATATGATTAAGATAAATGGGCCACTGAAGCATAGAAATAAAACACTTGAAAGTAGTACCTGATACCAAACAAAACGATCGTGTCCTATCTATTATATCCCATGTTACGTATCACAACTAAGACTTCCGTCCTAACCAAATTATTTCACTATATCTTTATTGACTGAAAACAAACCAACTAAACTATGCAAATATAAATCCAACTACCATACGACCACGACCACGACGCGGCCCTTCATGTTTGGTGTAAGACATAGTGTTCAACAGACGGCAGACACGAACACACCAAACACGAACTCTCCCTCCAAATAAAAAACAAAAACAAAACAAAGGCAAATAAAATCATAATATAGAATGGGAGTAACGAACTGAAATAATGGACATTGCAACACATAAACCACAGTTAAATAAATAGACAATATACGTACAAATATAAAAATATAAAATGTATTTCTTCTAGCTTTAGACACAGGTTTAAAAGCGTGCCTTTGTTGAGCTTTTCTGTGCTATTTCGCAGCATACCTTAAGTCAAAAGATTGAAACCAATTGATTAAAAGGTCAATTGGAGCAAAAAAAACCAGATGGCCTGAAAAGTGAGATATGAGTCTTAATTTTACCTAATTTAGGAACTCTCAATTTCAATAATAAGTATATCTAAACGAATTTGTCAGTGTCGAAACACAATCTCTTTATATGACCAAAACTGGTAGTGATGTCAGCTTTTCTAAAAATTGGTAGCATCTGCAGTCCTCCGGCACACGTCATGAAATCCTATTTCTGAATGTCAGCAAAGAAAACAAGGATATTTTTGAATTCATAGAGGAACGAACATTTCATATGGATTAGCCAGTTCTTGATGGAACAATAATTACTACTCATACAGAATAAAATATAGAAGTTATTACGCTTTACCATGAATTTCCGTGTGTCTCATTGTCAATGTCTAATTGTGTAGCTATATGCATCTACTGCAGCTGTCTGCTTAGTTGTATCTGTTATATTATTAATAGCACAAATTTAGTAATACATTATAAATGCTCAGTTTTATTTACTTTTTTTTGTTTTTGTTTTTTTGTAAATTTTATTTTTACAGACAACACATTCATCACATCACATGCACAGAACAAGACAAACATATTATAAGTGTAAAATGACAGTTATTGCTATTTGTGTACTCAGCACATAACAACTTATTTTCTGAAATCAATTGTAATTGTAATTACCACCCTATTCCCCCAAACAATTATATATTTATAAATATATAAATTAATCAAAGAATTAAGTTTACAATCATCAGAATGATAAAACTGTTACAAATAGTTTATATAATTTGTTTCTGCTACGAGCATAGAACAGCAATAACAATGCTAAATTACAGTAATTTCAGCCACCTATCCTCATGGTCTTTCAACTTATCCTTAAGTTTTATTTACGGTACTGTAATGCTACAATTGAAATCTCCTGATCGCATCAGGTGCAGATTATTTATCTCAGTTGGTATTTTACGAACGCGTGGAAAACACTTGCATGGCCGTATCATTTCACTAAGAAAAGAGTTGTGGGTCCATAAAGCTAGTTAAGCTCGCCACCTTTTTTTAATTGTATTACTTGTACGAAGCCATGAAAGTGAGCAGTCATGTATTTGTGATGGGTGTATCAACTTTACATCTTTTTATGATTTTTCTATAGGATTTTGGAATTGTTCCGATTCTAGTATTTCTGTCATTTTTTCATTTCATTGGCATACATTATCCTAGTTAATTTAAGACGCTAACAATGTACTTCGGGGGTTTACAATGATTCCAGATGGGAATATTACGTAACGTTAATTAGCTTAAAATAATCTTATCAAAAACCTGTCTGGGAATGAATAAAATATGTTAGTAGTTGACTGTAAATTTGAAATAATAAATAATCAATAACATCCAGACGTTTTTTGTCAGACCTGCCGATTGTTAACGTCCCACAATGCTAATAACATACCAATATTGATGCCAATCCTTATGTTTACTTAACAGAAGTCTTCGATACTTAAACAGTGTTAACATCTTATCATCAATCTTTAGATCTAATAAGACAGTGGATAATTATGCCCAACAGAATTGACAACAACTATATAAAAAGTCTATTGTAATGGCTATTGAAGATTAAAGTAATCCCAAAACTTAATTTTCATTTATAATAATAAAGAAAAAGTAGATATATATTGTAGTGTCCACGACGCGCTTCTGGAATAAATAAACATGAGAGAAATCCGAAGGGGGAAGAATGGGCAATCCAGAGAAACTGGCTACATTGGGTATACAAGACGAAGGAACAAACAAAAAAAAAAAAACTCACAACACACTATACACTAGTTCAATAGTAGTAGGCGTTTATCGTTTCCTTAATAATTAATATGTACGTGAGAGATGATTAGTAATAATTCAAAATATAATTCTTAAATTTCAGAAAATAAAGTGTGAACATCGAAGGGGCTATTAAGAATGAAACACCCAGAGACACAGGCAATAATGGGCACAAAACATAGAAAGATGACAAACAAACAAAACACAACACAGAAAATGGTTAAAATTCACGAATACGAAATTGGAAACCATCAAAATCTCGCGCAGGGTAAGCAGTTTCTGTTTCGAATAAGACACAGGCTGTAGAATAAGACACAGGCTGTAGAATAAGACACCGGCTGTAGAATAAGACACAGGCTGTAGAATAAGACACAGGCTGTAGAATAAGACACAGGCTGTAGAATAAGACACAGGCTGCAGAATAAGACACAGGCTGCAGAATAAGACACAGGCTGTAGAATAAGACACAGGCTGCAGAATAAGACACAGGCTGTATTACTCTGAGTTCAAACTTGAGGTAAAATTCTTGTTGGTGATAGAGGATATAAAAGCCTACATAAAGAAGGAAAATATCAATTGCTAATTGAGGAATGGCTATTTTGTAGCGGTCAACTAGTTCGTCAGTACAACCCTGTGATGTTTGTAGCGATGACTTCAACCCAGAAGCAACATAGATTTTGCGTCAGCATCTAATCTCTGTCCAGAAAATCACTGTACTGGATCGAGGGGGGGGGGGATGTGGAATAACGTATTTGTTGTGAAATGTAAACTCCGCACTTTGGTGCTGCTGGAATATTTCTACTGCAGAATGCATAAAGCATAATATGTTTATTCTTATATCATATGGTAGCATGATTGGATACAATAACTTAATCTTAATACGACGAAATCTAATAACAATCTTAAATTCTAAAATAGCACATTTCCCTTTTATTACTAACAGTAGAATATTAAGTTAAACTGAACTTTAAATGTGCCTACTACTCAAAGATATCATTATACAAACGATAAGCAAACAATTATTTTAGGAAATTAATGTCAATATTTGTCAGCTTAGGTATACTAATGCACATATGAAGTAGATTTAAACATGTCATTTGACAATGTTAAGCACGTAATTCATACAGAATTAGACGAATGCAGATAAAGTAAAACATATATAGGTTAAAAATATATCAACAATCCATACAAGTGATTAAAATTTCTGCTTCTGATAAGACACCTCTCGTATTACTCATATAGTCATGTCCAGTAATAATCTTGTCGGGATAGAGGCACAAGAAAAACATTTACGTAAAAGGGAAAAGATAAGACCGTATTGATATTTCGTAACGGTCGAAAACATCCTATTAAATGGTCGAAATACATTATTTTGAATAACCATTGATTTTTAAATTTATCCGGAAGAAGATGCATTCTCAAATACCAAAAATGGACACACTTTTATCTCATTTAAAAAAAAAATCCATTCAACAGAATTAAAACAAAACATTAACGATTTGTCCAAGTTTACTTCTGTTGATGTCTTTCATATTTCATGTAAATTTTATTTTTACCAAAATTCTTCACGACCAATACATAGTAAAAACGTAAATATCTAATTATAGTGCGCACGTCTGTGGAATAACATTCATCAGATTAGTTTAAAAAGATATTTTATTTGCCAATTAAATAGACAAAATGGATCAGACATAAGTAAAACAAACTTATGAAGTCTTCTCCAAATTACAATTTGTTACATTGAATAAGTACATAAAAGGCATGCAATTACTATATATAGCACTAATGACGAATCAATGATAAGTATTCACATATTGAATCTTTTTTAATTTATTGCTTAAGATGGTTAAACAAATATATATCTATATTTATGTGTACATGTATGTATGCATATGCATGAATATGCCTTTTTATGTGCCTATATATACAGAAGAATATATTAATTACAAGTTAACTTATTCACACTCTAAATTGGCAAATTTCACAATTATAATGAATAAATGGACAGTTTTAAAATTATTACAAAATTTTGAATTTCTCCTAAGTAAAAATTTTTGTACACTAATTACAATGTAAATTAATTAATTATTCTTATCATTATACTTGATGTCCTTAGTTATTGAGGGAGAACACTTACATAGGCTATGCCTGATGTGCAATCCCATTGGATATTGTATTTATGCATTTATTCAATAAAATATTTGAATTGAATTGAATAAGTATTCACAAACAGAAGGAAAAATAAAATTAAGATTAAGATCATCATCAGATACACTCATAGTTGAAAGATTGGAAAGTCAAATAATTTAAAGCTTTTGCGAACTAGTTAACCAAGTTAACTTAGATTAGCCAAATCGGTTAAGATTACATATGTCTGAGGGCTAGGGTTATGGTGTTTAACGCCACTTTCAACAATATTTCAGCTATATCGTGACGGTCAGTTTTATTGGTATTGGTGGAGGCAACCGGAGTACCAAGAAAAAAACACTGATCTGCCACAAGTAACTGATAAACTTTATCATATAATGTTGATTTGAACTCACAATGTTAGTGTTGACAGGTACTGATTGCATAGGTAGTAATAAATCCAACTACTATACTATCACGACCACGACGGTCCTCTGAGGTTATCTGAGGAGATTGACCTTAGTTTAAATAACATATCATTTTCATATTATTCTTTATTCACACCAATATATACATTCAATGTATATAAAATACACATGTTTGAATATATCTGATGAAACATGTATGTCCTGATGCACTGACTACTGGGTGGATGATATCATCGTGGACTGGGGCAATTTAATGTAGGTATGTAGGTCAAAACGTGATTATAAGCTTTGATTAGTGCAAATGACATATATTTTTAAACAAATACACATGACACCATTCTCAATTGTTTGATAATATTTAAAATATAAACGTTTTGTTGTACCAAACAAAAACATAGATAACAAATGTATCGCGCATGGACGCGATTCTGGAATAACCTTCACCAGGTACACCAAAATATGTGATAGCCAAATAATTTAAAAGTACAGTCAAACCTGTATTAAGTGGTCACTTTTGGGACAAAGGAAAAGTGGCCTTATAAGACAGGTGACCTCTTAAGAGGTTCAATTCATATGAAATTTTCTATGACAAGACAAGAAAATGTGACCTTTAAATACAGGTGACTGCATGGACAGGATTGACTGTATTTGGGAGCAGGAAAACCACAGAGTCTAAAAAGTATAGTCAAGATCGGCTAATGTCACTTACATGCATGAGGGAGGAGAAGCATAGTAATGTGATACATTATGAAAGTCTGAAAACTATTTTATGCGATTATACAAAATAACTAAAGAAACCTCAGACAGCCCTCGTACGTACATATAAGATTTCTAAGTATTTAAATCACATTTGTTGGTGCATAAATACAAACTAATAATATTGATTGACTAACACAATTGTCAATGTCTACCGATTCTCTTTAGGGGTCATCGTGGTCGTGGTCGTATGGTAGTTGGATTTATAACTAACTATGCAATCAGTGTCTAACACCACGAATCCCACTCATGGCGAGGTGTACTCAATACAAATTAATGTGATTAAGTTTGCCAGTGACTTGCGGCGGTTTTGGTGATTTGCTCCACCAATAAAACTGACCACCAGGATATAACTGAAATATTGTTGAAAGTGGCGTTAAACACCATAAACCAACCAACCAACCAATTCTCTTTAAGAGAGGTTTTAGAATAATGGAAGGACAAGTAATCCAAGGAAATATTTTAATCAGTATAAGGTTAGGGTTATGGTGTTTAACGCCACTTTCAACAATACGATCACAACGGCCTCTTTAATCAGTATAAAAATGTGATGGAAATTAGGATTTATATTCAGCTCAAATAAAGGAAATAATGTAAAAGTCGGAAAACACACATTTTGATTTTGCATTAAAAAATGATTGATTTCATAATAAATCAAGATCAAAAATTAAAAATATACCACAATGTCGTGATCGTGATCGTATGGTAGTTAGATTTACAACTACCTATGCAATCAGTGCTTATCACCACTAACGTTGTGATTTCGAATCCCGCTCAGACTAGGTTTACTCGATAAAACATTATGTGATAATGTTTGTCAGTGACTTGCGGCAGGTCGGTGCTTCTTTGCCGGGTATCCCAGTTTCCTCCACCAATAAAACTGACCGCCACGATATGGCTGAAATATTGTTGAAAGTGGCATTAAACACCATAATCCTAACCCACACTGTCGAAACAGTTCCCAAAAATCCAATATCAAAATCATAGAAAGAGGAAAAATCGATATCTCTAACACACAAATACATGACCCCACATTTTCTTCACATAAATAGTTCAAACTAAAACTCTTCAATAATATTGGAGCACCACACTCGTACATTCAACAATAACATGAACTTAGATTTGTTTTTGTTTTTAATAGTTTTGTTTGTTTTACATCAATAAATAATTACGTAATTCCGTTTCAACATAATTTCAAAATCGGATTAAATATTTCTAAAGCGCGAAATTTATTCGTTCAGGAACATTAAAGTAAAAATGGCAAGGAATATCTTGATTACTTACCATTATAATAGTAAAAATACATAAGCAAAATATATTGTTTGATGGTGTTTAACGCCAGTTTCAACAATATTTCAGTTTTATCGTGGCGGTCTGTTTTACTGGTGGATGAAACCGGAGAAAACCACCGACATGTCACTGACAAACTTGATCACATTAATGTTGTACACTTCGCCCTGATCGAGATTCGAACAGCAGTGGTGATAGGCACCAATTGCATAGGTAGTTTAAATTCAACTACCGGTACTATACGATCACGGCCACGAAGACCCCCTCAACAAAAATATAAGTATTTTATCATACAAAATATAAAATACACATACCTTTTATAATTGATAGAAAATCAAGTTAGAAAGTCTTCACATACATTGTCTATTGATTAATATAATTGGGACAGATATCGGTTATCACTAGAAAGCTATTTAAACTTTTAAAAGTATAAATATAGAAAATTTCATTTCAGATTTTATTTCATATAATCGCTTAAATAAATTATATATCATAATATGTGTCTAATTACCGCTATGCATGAATTATCTTATATTTAAATTTTTTCGACCCAGACACCTACGGACAATACCCGAAATATTATCAGTATATAATATATAAAATAATTAATAATATACGAAAATTTGAATCCTATTCACATGCCTCGAGTGGCTTTGATGAGCTTATAAAATCTGACAAGCCTTATTAACCCAATTTCAGCTCCTGATTACGGATGATATATTCAATGTTGTTCCGGACTTGTATTGTTCTTGGCATAGTATGTATGATATGGTTGGTTTAGCTTTAATGAAGCTTCTGTTTGTGCAATGGTAATTAGTGATATATTTATAGTATCTATGCTACATTATCCATTGGCATACATTTGTATTATGTTAAATAATTGTATGTAAGTAAGTATGAAAGCAAAAAAAGATTAAGTCAATTAACATCATTATGACTAGAAGGGGTATGGTGTTTAAAGCCATCCTTTTCAGCTATATCGTGGCGGTCAGTTTAAATGGTGGAGGAAACCAGAGTACCCGAATAAATCCACCCTCCCGCCCAAGTGCCTATCAGCATTAAAATTGTGAAATCGAATCTCGCTCAGATGAGGTGTACTCGATACAACATTATGTGATAAAGTTTGTCAGTGGCTTGCGACAGGTCAGTGTTTTCTCCCGGTGCTCCGGTTTTCTCCAACGATAAAGCTGACCACCACGATATAACTGAAATATTGTTGAATGTGGCGTTAAGCACCATAACCCTAACCTCCTATCACTTCGATGTCTTCCGAGTTCGACTTCCAACTTTGCTGAGGTTTATTCAAAGCAGCCTTAGTAGTAAAGTTTGTCAGTGACGTATGGATAGACAATAGTTTTCTCTGGGTACGGTGATTTCCTCCACAAATAAGATTAAACGCCGTAATATAGCTAAACAATGTTTAAAGCAGCGTTATTCACCTAAAATCTTAATCAATTTAGTGTTTAAAAAAGGCGTAAATACAGTGTCGATAAACATTTCAAAATCAACTGGAAAAACAAATTGACCTTCCGCCTTTTCTAAAATTCTAGAAACAAATTACAGTTATTTTTAGAAAATAATAAATAAACTTATATTATTTGTGCAGATGTTTGTTAAAAATGATAATACCGTGTGGTCTAAGATCGAATTAATTCTATAACTGTTATTTTATTATCTACATCTGCATGCTTTACTGATAGGGATAAGAAATTGCTGATAAATCGTGTTAAATAAGATTTAATGTGTTGGTTTTGTCATAAGATACAATCTTTCATAAGATAGTCACTTTATTACTATTATTGTTGACATGTTCAGCCTTTTCATCATAACACTCCGATAATGAGGGGGAGTTTATACTTTAATACTGTGTAACACCTGTGTATGCATAAAACATCTTAACTTAAGTATCCCTTAAACTAAGATTCCACTAAGGAATCCCTTATTTAAGTGATGATATTAAGTAGTATGCACATAACTACTTAAGTTTAGACTTTAACTAAGGAAACCTTAAGTGGAAATTATCGGAACTCTTCTCTATTTACCGTTTAATATTATATTTACTCATCCTTGGTCATTTTGCTCTAATTTTTCAATAGATAGATAATGCACGCTTGTATTACTTTGTGCGGGTAAACATTCAAGGTCGGGTGTGTTTGAATGTAACTATTCGTGACTGCTGAAAATAAAAAATGCATAAACGAAAGCCAAATTGGACAGATAGAGAACAAGTTGTATTGTTGGAGGAGTACGAGAAGAGAAAAGTTATTTTGAAAGCAAAGTTTTCCTCGTCGATAACTTCTGGGGACAAAAATAGGGCATAGCAGGAAATTGCAAACATAGTAAATGCCGGGAATTCCGTAAAAAGAGACATTAAAGAAATACAGAAAAAATGAGACAATATATGTGCTACCGCAAAAATTGAGGTTTCTTTACACCGTCGGAGCCAAAGACAAACAGGTAATTGATATCTTATACATTAAAAAAAATTATAATTGTAGAATCGCCCAAAACGGAACAATAGTTTTTTGACACTGAAATTCATAATTCACAGGCTCCCTTTAAGGCGAGGCAATTACAGAGGCTTATTTAGAAGGGGTACACATATCCCGTATCCCCTGAAGTTTTGACACACATATCCCGTATCCCTGTAATTAAAAGCATGTTACATAGCATGAATTGCACGCTTGTCATAAGATACTATACATGTATGTACAGGTACGTGGACATTTTTAATTTGAAAAACAAGACGTGTGGTTCCAACAACGAATATTGATATTTTCGACGCAATAAATCAAGTAAACTGCCCCGGAAAAGATGCGTATACTTTCTGCTGAGATATGAATTAATTAATAATTAGAGCCCTTAAAAAATATTTCGGACATTGTACCCATCCGATATTCATTTAAATATGAATATCTACGATATTGAACATTTTTCGTTGTTAATTGGTTCGAAGTCGCTGCATTTTACATATTTAAGATACCTCAATAGGTACCTTATATTTAAGTGAAAACTTAAGTGTATTTTTATTTTAAGGAGCTTTATGCATACCACTTAAAGGAAAAGGCCATGGTCTTAACAAGTTAGCGTGAAAATTTAAATGACAGTAAAAAAAAGACATTTGTGCTAATGAATGTTAAAAATAGTATACCGTAAAGTAGAATTTGGTGATTGAAGTTGCCTGTAGCACCAGATAATGGGGATCGCCATTTTTCAAAACTCTTCAATGTGGAGGAGACAAAAGGCATAATCCATTCTCAGGTTTATCCTGCCCGTGACGTCGTACAATCGGTATGGTATAATATATCAGCATTGATCAGGTGCAATTTTATCATTAAAAATTATGTAAATCGTAAAATAACGTCGTATATTTATCTTTTTATATTTACAATATCATTATGGCTTCATGTCAAGCATTTTATTACACTAATGCACGACAAGGGAAAGTGTGAGAAGATGTTTTTGTGTAATTACCGGTCAGGACTATCCTTGTCAACACAACGACCAGTGATCACGAAAAATACGGGAAAGTACGATAACATTGGCGACAAAAGAGAAAAAAGCATGTGTACGCATAAAATAAGTTAAAACTGACAGTTATTTAACCTACGGACATTCACGTAAAACATGTAATTATACGTAGATACCCACCCCCCTCAACTACAATAATAAACTCATTTGTTTTATGAAAATGTAACATGGGATGGGAATATTAAGAAAAAAATTAGGACGATATACAATTGTAAACATTGTATTGTAGTTGATCTTACATTAAAACATAACCAAAAAGGCACGATGTTGGAAAGAGTCAGATAGATTATTTATTCAAATAATAGGAACGGACTGTGTGCCGTCACATGAAGAGGTGTCATGGCCGCTTACACTACGACAGGAAATTCCAAATATTCATATTTTTAATTGGGCATATTAATATTAATAAAGGTGTTTTTTGTTTAATAATTAGTTATTTATAAATAAAAAGTTACAATGTATTGAATTATAACAATTGTTCAACTGACTGGCCTTTTCCTTTAAGTGGGATGGGTGGAGCTATTTAAAACTAAGATTTTGCAAAGGATATTCTTAGTTTAAGCAGTTTTATGCATACCACTTAGGTAAAACGGGCGGAGTTACCTTAACTTAAGTATTTTCTAAGGAAAATCTTAAAGGGGCATTAGCTACGATTTTGACCAAAAAAATTTATGTTTTGGAAATTGGTAAATAGCTTTAAAATGATGAAATAAAGGTAACTATTTCACATTAAACAGCTTATCGTACCACTTTTAGCCTTTTGAGAACGAAAATCACCATCGATTTATTATTTCCTTGCAAGCAAATAATTTGACCTCGCTTTCTCCGTATGCAACTGACCTTACTAGTGACAGGTAAAAACGAATAATTTGCATTTTGTCGCTTATTAACTGCAAACTTGCATGGTTCTTTGTCCGTAATTAACGCCGACTAAAAGCAGATTCACAGAAAATAAGAAATAAGTGCATTGTTGTACTGATTTAATGACGATTTGGCAAACTCTGTAAGCAATGCCGATAATTAATAAGATGGCGCCCATTTCTTGATGATCTCAAAACACGAGCAGTTGCACCTTTTTTCCCCCGATGCGCGTACATTTCATAACATGTATAAGTTACAGAAACACGTTTTATTAAGGCATCAATCATATCTGATAATTTTTATGGGTAACAAAAATTTACGATTTTGGCAGATAATGCCCCTTTAACTTAAGTAGCTCTATGTTGCCATGTTGACCTAAATATTAACCCTATATTTCGATTGACATATGTTATTTTCGTTGTCTATACAGGAATATCCTAAATCAATGCTATATATATATATAATACTTAAAATAGTTGCCTTTTAATATGATATATAAAAATATTTCCCATATGAATGAATCCATTGATAAACGTTCATACAGAGATAGGCACTTTAATTATCAAAACCCTTAAACATCTATAAACTATGGGATGGTTTAAATAGAATAATTAACAAGATAATGGTCTAGATTTAGATATCAATGGCGTCTGGGGTAGGTCGACTTGGGTTGGCATGTGTGTCCATAAAAATAGTTGACATTTGGAATAGAATGATATGTCTGTTCGCCAAGAAAATGTAGTTTTTATATTTAAGAATACAATGGTCATATTAAATTTTGTAATAAATCAACACCATACTGAACTTTAAAATAATGTAGTATATTTATAGGTATAAAACATATCAAATATAGTTGAAATATTATAAAAGGAAGTACTTAGGGAAAAAATAGATAATTCTGTCAGAAATTAAATTCCTTTTGGTTAAAATATTATAAAACGAAGTACAAAGGAGGAACACTAAACATTTCTATCTGAAATTAAATTCCTTTTCAGTTATAAATATCTCTTTTTTTTTATTGTATTATTTATCGTAACCGAATCAAATATACGGAAACAATACAAACATGTAGTTTAAAAGTTTAGAGCAATTCAACTGTGAATGCATTCATTGGTCAATATTGCCAATTGGTTTTCATAACCTTGATATATTTAAACCAATTTTGTTTTTACATTGTATTAGCATATGTATAAGTTATCCTTCTAAGCCAGTGGGAACCTTGGGAGTATATAGATAAGACCCAGTTTCCCCATCGCAGGAAACAGACCCAAACGGAAGAGTCATCCGCTAGTTAAGAGGGGCGCATCAAATGCACATTTTACCCTTAGATCGGACCGTAAATGAGTGTTTCGCGTATGCAGAATACCAGATTTCTTCCAGGTTAAAATCAAATTATAGCAGCTCCTATGGACACCATCGTGTTAGCATTTATCGTTGGTTGATACTCCTTTGCAATGGACACTATTCCGACTATATCAACTTTCTCCTCCTTTTATAGATTGCAATGAAACAAAAACTCATAGACCAAACCTTTTCACCTACTGAATATTTTGTTATTCGACCACATTCTGTTCTTGTGTGCATTCTGCAGTCGGTTCCCCTTGTTCGTTTGAACTTGCTATAACTAGCTAACGTTTAAGTCTCATGCATTTCTGTATTACATAGAAATAATAAACTGTTGCTTTTAATTAAATAGAGAACAAAAAACATGAGGAAAACAGGAACAGTATTAATTCAATTATGCATCACACGTATTAAAAGGTATGAAGAAGAGTTTGAAGATACAAAAGGGGTAATCAGAATCCGTATATCGATGACGAACAGACAACACAATGGCCAAAAGAAAAAGTACATAAGGACAAACAACGATCTACAAAACATACACATACAACTAAAGATCGAGTAGCACGAGTCTCACTAAAAACCGCTATGTTACCCCCATTTGTCGAATACGTAATGGAGAATAAACTCAAATCGTGAGGTATTAAAAAAAGACTTATGAGACCCGGAAGGGTCACATTAATTCATTATAAGAATCTACCTGTTGGAGTGTATACTCTTACTCACTACATTTCCATCTACAAAAGTATATTTTATTTGATATTTGTAATATTTAGAAAGCGATATTTTACATCACCTTATAAAACCATCAATTTGTATTTGAAAACGTCCTTTCGATTCTCGTTTATATCTAGATAATTCAAGTGTGCCACATGTTATCCTGTGGTCTGTCTGATTTGTCATTACATTACAGCCGGTCGGTTCGCTTTATATTTATGTTTATTGCAAGCATATATTATAAAACTTCACGTACTCCTCAGTACAGGACATAACTTTTGAAATACTTGTAACATGATTTGTAAAAAGTGATCAATTACTCATATAAAAAGTATTGTTATAAAGTATAGTTGATTATGAAGTCATATACATGTATATTTTTATATATTATATAATGTGATAGCCGTGACCCGGTGGTAACAAGAAAATTGTCAAAAGTGCAGCAGGTATTTGATACCCGGTAGCACCAAAATTTAATTAACGCATCTTTAAGGTTAATATAGTAACACGACAGGTGCCACTTGTGGGGTAGGAACTGCCTACCTTTCCGTAACACATGAGTTCACCCCGTTAGTGCGGTTTGTCTTGCTTAATCTTTAGTTTTCTGTGTAGTGCTTCGCACATAGCACGTCAGAGAGATATAGTAACGTGGGATAATCTCCACACAGACCCTTAATCTTTTAATGGGTGGATTAACTGCAATAATTATTCTGCTTGATTAAATATAATAATATTAACCTATTATTATTACAAATGTAAATACGGTCATTATAATACACTATGTCGACCCGTCTTAACAAAAATGTCAATAATGTCAACAGTTACCTATATCTTATGACAGGTATTTAATACTTCAAAGAGAATATTTTCACCGATTGCTTAAAATAATAAATAGCTATATCGTGCATCTGCATTAATGAACTACAAATATACCAAAAGGGTAATCAGAAGTTGTTCGTAAAAAAGGACAGACAATACAATGGTCAAAAAGACAAAGACAAACAACAATCTATAAAGCACTGCAAAGAAAACTAAAGATTGAGCACCACGAATCTCTCTAAAGGAAGAGTTAGAAGATATCAAAGGGGTACTCTGAAGCCGTTAGTCGAAGAAGAACAGACAATGCAATTACCAAAAAGAAAAAGAATAAAAGGACAAACAACGATCTACAAAACACTACACAGAAAACTAAAGATTGAGCAACACGAATCTCTCTAAAGGAAGAGTTAGAAGATACTGAGGGGTAATCAGAAGCCATTAATCGAAGAAAGACAGAAAATACAATGGCATACAGAAGGACAAAAGGACAAACAATGATTTACAAAACAAAAAACGAGATTGAACAACACACATCCCCACTAAAAACCGTGTTGAACTAAGATGCAGCATTGTTTTTCCTCAATTCTCAGGTTTAAAAATGTTGTAAAATAAATCCATTGGTTTCGTATAAAGTTTGAATAATTATATTTTTTTCTGGTATCACAGGCTTACGCCTTTAGTATTCATACTCATGGTACTATATACATGTGTTAACACAATTACCTCTCTAGAGGTTAAACCGTTTCCCTTAGTTGAACCTTATACATGTTATTGTAATAGTCTATATTCTGCATGTATATTATTGTGTTGTGTATTATTATCTTCGCGTTACACGATAATTGCGGTGCCTTTCCTGATGAGATAAAGATGAGATTGCAGTGTAAGTGTACGTTGCAAAACAATCGCATAGCGATAGCAAAACGAAATCTCATACAAAAATGGAACTAATTTTGTTTTATTCGAAAGGGATTGGTATGTCCTCCTAATGGGAGGAATATTCCCGTGATATTTAAATGATAATATTCAACTTATGGAAGACGGTCAGTATGTGGGAGAAGTAAAGTATAAAATTACAACTTTAGGACCTTCGGTCCCTTTTTATATTTTCATAAATAAAATGAAGGAATAATTAAATTTTCACTCGTGAGATATGCTTATTTCTGTCCCAATCCAGGATATAAATTACCATGATCTTCTGTTGGTGTGCTATCTCTTAGCTTGACATTGAAGTTCTTCTTTATACAACTGGTTTATTTTATTAGCTTATCTTTGCAATATGGTAATATTGTAGAGTGAATAAAGAGTCTCGTCGGCTTATAATGAAATTGTACGGGGACATGAAATCTTTACATAATATTTAAACTTCAATATAACCAGACGTTTTGATATACAGTCTAGCCAACTGATAATGAAATGATAGGACATGAATTTATTTTCATAATAGCTTCAAAATAGCCACATTTGATATATACACAAGTGGCTTGCAGTGTATACATTTTGTGTTCAATATAATAGATTTTTCTTTATTGCTGATCTCATGATAAGTGAATAGGTCTGTACCTAAATAATAAAACGAAAACAAAAAAATCCAAAAAAATCCAAATATTTTCAAAACCAAACAGAAAAATCGTAGAAAGAGGCACTATCAATACGCTAACACAGAAATACATGATCGCACATCTGCGTGGCGGCTTGGTACTCTCTCATCAATAAAAAGTGGCGGGGTTAAGCCAGTTTTGTAAGGTCAATAGTAGCCACTTACCTTTGTCGCTCTAACTTGTAATTTCCTTACAATTTCCTCAGTTAAAACTACTGCCACGATATTAGGCATAATGTACCTTTAAATAGCAAAGCGATTTTTTACAACTATTTTGTTAATCGTTTTACAAAAGGATTACAAATGTTAAAAACTTAAATCCTAATAGAAAACGTATTTATTACATTTTAATTGAATTTTTCTCACCTTGAAGTTGACCATTGGCAAAATGAGCAATTTGATACATGAAGTGTAACATCTATTTAAAGGCTATTCGCAATCGGATTGTCAGAATAGGTCACTAAAATATACTAATGTTAATTATACTGTTGAGTTAAAGTTTTACATTTTCTATTGAAATGTTATTGTATATAAACTAGTATCCAACAATCCTCCATAGTAAGGATGCTGTGTAGGGTTGTCACGACGGACTCCTAGTATGTCTATGACCTGTATTAACCCATTGGTTTATGGTTTTGTGGTAACATTCTCGTCATAGTTTGTTGTTATAATGATACCTTAGTGGTTTTACTTACTTACGTAATTGTGGTTAGTTGTATGATCTTATATACGTATGTATACATTCAGTCGCAATTGTTATACGCGATGATGTTACTTTACATATTGGCGGCAGTTTGTTTTAATGATAGTTTGAAGATACCAAAGGGATAATCAGAAGCCGTAAAGAAGGACAGAAAAGAAAAAGGACAAAAGAACAAAGAACGATCTACAAGACATACACAAAAACTAAAGATCGAGCAACAGGAACCCACTGAAAACCGAGGGCGATTTGTTTGTTAAGTTTAAATGAAGGATACGGAAGTGGAACAAAAACTCAATATATGCATAAATCAATATAATAGATCATTTGGATAAAATACAGCACAGATAAATACACAACATATAATAGTTGATTGTATAAAATGAACTACTATAAAAAGGAGGAGAAGAAGATAACTTTCACCACAGACACATTAAAATCAGATCTTTCAAATAATTGAGCCAAAAATATAGTTTTTCCTTGTTTGGTACATAGGCTTTATTACAAAGCGGAGGTGATTAATAAAATGTAGATATTTAATTTTGTGTGCACGAACAGTTTCTGGGATATCCTTCAACAAATACGCGTATAGTCAAAAGATTGAAAAAGCCAAATAATTCAAAAGTAAACCAAAAGAACAGGACAACCACGATTATAATGGGATTTATCCATCTGTATAACGAACGAGTAACCTGTTGCCTAACCTATATTCCAAGCTGTCTAAAGCCATGATTTGGCTGAAAACTATATGTATAATATTATCCCTTTATCACTTGTGCATGATTCCTTTTATCTGATATCCATCATCGGAAGCATAGTAATGATTAATTATGTGTTTATTCAAAACTTTATTTCAAACTATTCATCTATTCACAAATGAGAGCAATGTGAATGTTAGAAACCACTTTAAAAGTTAAAGACAATTATGTGAATGCATATTTGGTACCGACGCTGCCGTGACTTATCCCTACCAATGCAACTAATGTCGTCTATCACCACTAAAGTTGTGAGTTCGAGTCCGGCACGTGGGAAAGGTGTATTCGATATACCATAGATTGTCAGTTACTTTTAATTGCTTTTCTATTGATATTCCAGTTTACTCTACTAATAAAACTGATCGCCAATTCATAATTATTGCAAAAGACGCGAGACCGATATAATTCCAACTAGATATTTAATTCAATGCACACCACGCTTAGCAGGTATAACTTTCATAAGGTACTATCAAAGGCAACATATTTGAATGCCAAATAATATTCAAGTCATTAGTAGCAAGCCGAAGGGTCTAAACAGGCTTGAAGATACCAAAAGGGCAATCTGAAACCATACATCGAAGGACAGCCAATACAATTACCACAAAAGGACATAAGGACAAGCAATGATCTACAAAATACTACACAGCAGAGTGTTAACTAAGGAGCTCCTGAGCGGTAAGCAGTTCCTGCCTCATTAGTGGAACCCGTCAGAATAGCCAAAGTTTTCAATGCCTAAGGGAAATTGACCCCTGTTTTTTGGTAGGGTTCGATTTGATCTATATTTGGTTCTCTATGTAATGTTTTTGTAGATCGTTGTTTGGCTTTTTACTTTTGGCCATTGTATTGTATGTCCTTCGATTGCCTCATTGGTATCTTATATATCATAATATAATACTATAAAACCATCCGTAGTGTGAATCTAAAGACGTTCTTATTACATGTGTTTGAAAACAAATACATCTTTGTTTCTTTACAATAACCAAGCATAACGTGACGAATTAATCCGTAATTATATGACTGTCAATTCTAATTTGAGAAAGTTCTAGTTCAAGTATAACTCATGATTACAAAGTCTGTATCACGCATCTTATTCCATAAACGATGGGAGATATATTAGGGTATTATATGAAAGATTTGTTAATATAAATTATATAACGGAAATTTAAAAGTACAAAAAGGACGTCATTATGGCCCACATTGTTGTATTTCATGCCTCTAATTTCACGATCAGACAATTACCAGTTGCAAAAAACACGACATAGTAGCCGTGTATTAGACTAGCTTGTATGCTACTAAATAAGTTTCAACCGTATACTACACTCGTGTGGTGACACAATAGATATATGTAATTAATATGCTTAGCAGTTGTTTTGTACAATTGCGAAAAAAAAGTTTAAACAGGGATGGATGGTAATCAATTTCAACAATATCAGAAAGACGAATGATCACTTCCCCTCTTAACTGAGCTCACTGAACACAAAGAGGACCATGATATATGCCGTTGGAAAGCCAGGTCCTGGCTTGGGATGGATAGGCACACAATGTGGCGGAGTTAAACCGGTTAATGGGATCGCAACACCCCCCTTTGATAACTTGATCTCAAACGCCAATACATATGTAAACAAACGAAAAAAAACCCTGCTCAGTTGCCTGAACATGTATGTAATTCCAACAGAGATATAAAAGTAAACAGTGCAACACAGATATTGGTAATTAACTGTGCAGTGAATTCTGGTAATGACAACACATATATCTGGTAATTAATTTTGCAATGAATTCTGGTAATGACAACACATATACCTGGTAATTAATTCTGCAATGAATTCTGATAATGACAACACATATATCTGGTAATTAACCGTGCAATGAGTTCAGATAATAACAGCATAGATATCTGATAATTAACCGTGCAATGAGTTCAGGTCATAACAACACAGATATCTGGTAATTAACCGTGCAATGACTTCACGTAATAACAGCATATATATCTGGTATTTAACCGTGCAATGACTTCACGTAATAACAACACAGATATCTGGTAATTAACCGTGCAATGACTTCACGTAATAACAACACAAATATCTGGTAATTAACCGTGCAATGATTGCACGTAAAAACAACACAGATATCTGGTAATTAACCATGCATTGACTTCACGTAATAACAGCATAGATATCTGGAAATTAACCGTGCAATGACTTCACGTAATAACAACATAGATATCTGGTAATTAACCGTGCAATGATTTCACGTAATAACAGCATATATATATGTAGGTAAACATTATAATGAGTTCAGGTAATAACAACAAAGATATCTGGAAGTAAACCTTGTCATGAGATCAGGTAATGACCACACATATATCTGAGAATTAACGGTGCAATGAATTCAGATCATGGCAACACATATATCCGGAAGTAAACCCTGTAAAGAGTCCAGATATTGACAACACATATATCTTGAAGCAAATCTTGTAATGAGTTCAAGCAATGACAACACATATATGTGGAAGTAACCCTGGTAAAGAGGCCAGGTAATGACAACACAGATATCTGGAAATTAACCGTGCAATGAATTCAGGTAATGACAATACATATATCTGAGAATTAACCGTGCAATGAGTTCAGGTAATGACTACACAGATATCCGGAGGTAGACCCTGCAATGAGTTCAAGTAATGACAGCACAGATATCTGGAAGTAAATCCTGCAATGAGTTCAAGTAATGACAACACATATATCTGGAGGTAAACCCTGCATTGAGTTCAAGTAATGACCACAAATATATATGAGAATTAACCGTGCAATGAGTTCAAGTAACGACAACACAGATATCCGGAAGCAAACATTGTTATGAGTGCAGGTAATACCAGCACACATATGTGGAAGTAAATATTAGAATGAGTTCAGGTAATGACAACACACTATGTGTAGGTAAACGCTGTAATGAGTTCAGGTAACGACAACACAGATATCCGGAAGCAAACATTGCTATAAGTGCAGGTAATGACAGCACACATATGTGGAAGTAAATATTATAATGAGTTCAGGTAATGACAACACACTATATGTAGGTAAACACTGTAATGAGTTCAGGTAACGACAACACAGATATCCGGAAACAAACATTGTTATGAGTGCAGGTAATGACAGCACACATATCTGGAAGTAAATATTATAATGAGTTCAGGTAATGACAACACACTATATGTAGGTAAACGCTGTAATGAGTTCAAGTAATGACAACACATATATCTGGACATGAACCGTATAATGAGTTGTGGTAATAACATCACAGATATGTTGAAGTAAACCTTGTAATGTGTTCAGGTATGGCAACACAGACATCTTGAAGTAAACCTTAAAATGAGTTCAAGTATAGACAGCACAGATATACGGAAGTAAAACTTGCAATTAGTTCAGGTAATGACAACAAAGATATCTGGAAATTATCCGAGCGATGAGCTCACATAATGACAACTCAAATATATGAGAGAAAATTTTGAAGATCCCGAAGCGATAATCAGAAGCCGTAATTCGAAGAACGACAGACAATACAATGATAAAAAAAAGGGATAAAAGGACAAGTAATGGTCTAAAAAAAACTAAGCGAGAAATTATAACTCGAGCAACAAGAACACCACTAAAAACCGGGTGGTTAACTCGGGTGCTCCGGAAAGGTAACCATATCTGTTCTTACTAATTGATTATCAGAGTTTGTCTTTTGTAAAGTGTGATAGTAGTAAAGCATTTCCCATTGCTTATAGTGCATGCACTTATCTATGCAGTTGTTTAGCATACATTAACATCCACATCTTTTCTTTCCAGTCGTATATATTAGACGCGTTTAATGGTAACACTTTCCAGTCGTATATATTAGACGCGCTTAAGGGTAGCACTTTCCAGTCGTATATATTAAGCGCATTTAATGGTAACACTTTCCAGTCGTATATATTAGACGCATTTAATGGCAACACGTCCCGTCGTATATATTAGACGCGTTTAATGGTAACACTTTCCAGTTGTATATATTAGATGCGCTTAATGGGTAACACTTTCCAGTCATATATATTAAACGTGCTTAATGGTAACACTTCCCATCGTATATATTAGACATGTTTAATGGTAACACTTTCCAGTCATATATATTAGACACGTTTAATGGTAACAATTTCCAGTCGTATATATTAGACGCATTTAATGGTAACACTTTCCCATCGTATATATTTGACGCGTTTAATGATGATACTCTTCAGTCGTATATATCAGACGCGTTTAATGGTAACACTTTCCAGTCGTATATATTAGACGCGTTTAATGGTAACACTTTCCAGTCATATATATTAGACGCGCTTAATAATAGCATTTTCTAGTCGTATATATTAGATGCGTTTAATGGTAGCACTTTCCAGTCATATATATTAGATGCGTTTAATGGTAACACTTTCCAGTCGTATATATTAAGCGCGTTTAATGGTAGCAATTTCCAGTCGTATATATTAGACGCATTTAATAATAACACTTTCCCATCGTATATATTAGACGCGTTTAATGATAACACTTTCCAGTCGTATATATTAGACGCGTTTAAGGGTAGCACTTTACAGTCGTATATATTAAACGCATTTAATGGTAACACTTTCAAGTCGTATATATTAGACGCGTTTAATGGCAACACGTCCCATCGTATATATTAGACGCATTTAATGGTAACACTTTCCAGTCGTATATATTAGACGCGCTTAATGGTAACACTTTACAGTCGTATATATTAAACGCGTTTAATGGTTACACTTTCCAGTCGTATATATTAGACGCGTTTAATGATAGCACTTTCTAGTCGTATATATTAGACAGGTTTAATGGTAACACTTTCCAGTCGTATATATTAGACACGTTTGATGGTAACAAAATTACTGGAAGTAGACCTGGTAATTCATTTAAATAATGCCAACACAGATATATCAAAGTAAACCGCATATTATGCTGATTTAATGGTAACACAGTTAACATTTGAAAGTATTTCTGATAATGATAAGACAGATATTTGAAAGTAAATGAATGCAATGCACTAATAAAATGGCAACATAGATGTATACAAGTAACCTGTATAATACTCTCTTGTAATGCTAACACATATCTAAATGAACCACCTAGTAATCTGATGTAAAGACAACTAAGATATCACAGATAGGAAATATAAATCTTTTGTAATGCTAACACATATTTAAATGAACCACCAAGTAATCTGATGTAAAGATAACTAAGATATCACAGATAGCTCATATAAATCTCTTGTAATGCTAACACATATTTAAATGAACCACCTAGTAATCTGATGTAAAGACAACTAAGATATCACAGATAGCAAATATAAATCTCTTGTAATGCTAACATATATCTAAATGAACCACCAAGTAATCTGATGTAAAGACAACTAAGATATCACAGATAGCTAATATAAATCTCTTGTAATACTAACAAATATTTAAATGAACCACCAAGTAATCTGATGTAAAGACAACTAAGATATCACAGATAGCTAATATAAATCTCTTGTAATGCTAACACATATTTAAATGAACCACCTAGTAATCTGATGTAAAGACAACTAAGATATCACAGATAGCTAATATAAATCTCTTGTAATGCTAACACATATTTAAATGAACCACCTAGTAATCTGATGTAAAGACAACTAAGATATCACAGATAGCTAATATAAATCTCTTGTAATGCTAACACATATTTAAATGAACCACCTAGTAATCTGATGTAAAGACAACTAAGATATCACAGATAGCAAATATAAATCTCTTGTAATGCTAACATATATCTAAATGAACCACCTAGTTATCTGATGTAAAGACAACTAAGATATCACAGATAGCAAATATAAATCTCTTGTAATGCTAACACATATTTAAATGAACCACCAAGTAATCTGATGTAAAGACAACTAAGATATCACAGATAGCTAATATAAATCTCTTGTAATGCTAACACATATTTAAATGAACCACCAAGTAATCTGATGTAAAGACAACTAAGATATCACAGATAGCTAATATAAATCTCTTGTAATGCTAACACATATTTAAATGAACCACCAAGTAATATGATGTAAAGACAACTAAGATATCACAGATAGCTAATATAAATCTCTTGTAATGCTAACACATATTTAAATGAACCACCTAGTAATCTGATGTAAAGACAACTAAGATATCACAGATAGCTAATATAAATCTCTTGTAATGCTAACACATATTTAAATGAACCACCTAGTAATCTGATGTAAAGACAACTAAGATACCACAGATAGCAAATATAAATCTCTTGTAATGCTAACATATATCTAAATGAACCACCTAGTAATCTGATGTAAAGACAACTAAGATATCACAGATAGCTAATATAAATCTCTTGTAATGCTAACACATATTTAAATGAACCACCTAGTAATCTGATGTAAAGACAACTAAGATATCACAGATAGCTAATATAAATCTCTTGTAATGCTAACACATATTTAAATGAACCACCTAGTAATCTGATGTAAAGACAACTAAGATATCACAGATAGCTAATATAAATCTCTTGTAATGCTAACACATATTTAAATGAACCACCTAGTAATCTGATGTAAAGACAACTAAGATATCACAGATAGCAAATATAAATCTCTTGTAATGCTAACATATATCTAATTGAACCACCTAGTAATCTGATGTAAAGACAACTAAGATATCACAGATAGCAAATATAAATCTCTTGTAATGCTAACACATATTTAAATGAACCACGAAGTAATCTGATGTAAAGACAACTAAGATATCACAGATAGCTAATATAAATCTCTTGTAATGCTAACACATATTTAAATGAACCACCAAGTAATCTGATGTAAAGACAACTAAGATATCACAGATAGCTAATATAAATCTCTTGTAATGCTAAGACATATTTAAATGAACCACCTAGTAATCTGATGAAAAGACAACTAAGATATCACAGATAGCTAATATAAATCTCTTGTAATGCTAACACATATTTAAATGAACCACCTAGTAATCTGATGTAAAGACAACTAATATATCACAGATAGCTAATATAAATCTCTTGTAATGCTAACACATATCTAAATGAACCACCTAATAATGTGATGTAAAAACAACTAAGATATCACAGATAGCTAATATAAATCTCTTGTAATGCTAACACATATTTAAATGAACCACCTAGTAATCTGATGTAAAGACAACTAAGATATCACAGATAGCTAATATAAATCTCTTGTAATGCTAACACATATTTAAATGAACCACCTAGTAATCTGATGTAAAGGCAACTAAGATATCACAGATAGTAAATATAAATCTCTTGTAATGCTAACACATATTTAAATGAACCACCTAGTAATCTGATGTAAAGACAACTAAGATATCACAGATAGCAAATATAAATCTCTTGTAATGCTAACACATATTTAAATGAACCACCTAGTAATCTGATGTAAAGACAACTAAGATATCACAGATAGTTAATATAAATCTCTTGTAATGCTAAGACATATTTAAATGAACCACCTAGTAATCTGATGTAAAGACAACTAAGATATCACAGATAGCTAATATAAATCTCTTGTAATGCTAACACATATTTAAATGAACCACCTAGTAATCTGATGTAAAGACAACTAATATATCACAGATAGCTAATATAAATCTCTTGTAATGCTAACACATATCTAAATGAACCACCTAATAATTTGATGTAAAAACAACTAAGATATCACAGATAGCTAATATAAATCTCTTGTAATGCTAATACATATTTAAATGAACCACCTAGTAATCTGATGTAAAGACAACTAAGATATCACAGATAGCTAATATAAATCTCTTGTAATGCTAACACATATTTAAATGAACCACCTAGTAATCTGATGTAAAGACAACTAAGATATCACAGATAGCTAATATAAATCTCTTGTAATGCTAACACATATTTAAATGAACCACCTAGTAATCTGATGTAAAGACAACTAAGATATCATAGATAGCTCATATAAATCTCTTGTAATGCTAACACATATTTAAATGAACCACCTAGTAATCTGATGTAAAGACAACTAAGATATCACAGATAGCAAATATAAATCTCTTGTAATGCTAACACATATTTAAATGAACCACCTAGTAATCTGATGTAAAGACAACTAAGATTCATTTATAGCTAATATAAATCTCTTGTAATGCTAACACATATTTTAATGAACCACCTAGTAATCTGATGTAAAGACAACTAAGATATTACAGATAGCTAATATAAATCTCTTGTAATGCTAACACATATTTAAATGAACCACCTAGTAATCTGATGTAAAGACAACTAATATATCACAGATAGCTAATATAAATCTCTTGTAATGCTAACACATATCTAAATGAACCACCTAATAATTTGATGTAAAGACAACTAAGATATCACAGATAGCTAATATAAATCTCTTGTAATGCTAACACATATTTAAATGAACCACCTAGTAATCTGATGTAAAGACAACTAAGATATCACAGATAGCTAATATAAATCTCTTGTAATGCTAACACATATCTAAAGGAACCACCTAGTAATCTGATGTAAAGACAACTAAGATATCACAGATAGCTAATATAAATCTCTTGTAATGCTAACACATATTTAAATGAACCACCTAGTAATCTGATGTAAAGACAACTAAGATATCAAAAATAGCAAATATAAATCTCTTGTAATCCTAACACATATTTAAATGAACCACCTAGTAATCTGATGTAAAGACAACTAAGATATCACAGATAGCTAATATAAATCTCTTGTAATGCTAACACATATTTAAATGAACCACCTAGTAATCTGATGTAAAGACAACTAAGATATCACAGATAGCTAATATAAATCTCTTGTAATGCTAACACATATCTAAATTAACCACCTAGTAATCTGATGTAAAGACAACTAAGATATCACAGATAGCTAATATAAATCTCTTGTAATGCTAACACATATTTAAATGAACCACCTAGTAATCTGATGTAAAGACAACTAAGATATCACAGATAGCTAATATAAATCTCTTGTAATGCTAACACATATCTAAATGAACCACCTAGTAATCTGATGTAAAGACAACTAAGATATCATAGATAGCTAATATAAATAGATGTAAGGTTGTCTTTAACTGTGATAAGAATCTCTCATTATACTAATTGCCATTAAGCATTAAATCAGTATTTATTTGTTTATTTGGGGCGTTAGCGGTGTATCAATTAATATAATATCAATTCTTGTATTATTATCTATAGGCAAAGATGTCTATCAATTATTAACCTGCATATATAATAACGAAACAAATTAATAGAGCATTTATTTTTATCTACGGACGTATTTTGGTTTTAGCTTTCTTGCAATAAACACTGCTAACCTAAATATTGCCCTAGATACGAATTCCTCCATCTCAGAAAATAAGTTTCCAGATTTAAACATTTCACCACTGTATTCTAAATCATAAATAATTTCGTAATGGTATTAAACATATGGATATTTGTGCTATAATGAGTAAAATGTAGATTTACAACACACTACGAAACCATTGCCAGAAAATGTGCACAATGATCTGCTTAGAAATGTTCTATACTCCCACACTTTACGTCGATACGATGACGAGCTGGGCATATTATACTTAGGTTATTCAAAAAAATATAAATTCATTCTTGCTTTAAATAAACGCTACAGAATACCGAAGGGGCAATAAAAAATGGACAATCCAGAGAAACTGGTAACCTAGGGTACACAAGACGAAGACAAGCAAAGCAAAAACAAAACACGTGTGTTTGGACACCACTATACGTCACCAAGCACACATAACGTAAATAAGACATGAGCCCTCCTACAAACAACTAGATGTAAAGACGAACCGGACATCGTTTTTATGCGGAAATCGTAATGGACATCACAACACGGTTATCGAAGAAAATATAGATTCAATCTTTACTTAAATTCATGAAGATGGTTGATATTTCTATCTTGATCGCCCGCATACTACTATTTTCGGATTTTCGTATGTATATACAGAAATACAGAAATAATACCGCAGACAAACACTAATCTACAAAATGCTTCATTGAAAGCTGCATATTGAACAACACGAGCACCATAACAAACGGGTGTCATCTCTGGAGCTTCGCATAGGAAGGCCATAATATCATCAATATGTCAATAATAAAGTAATCCGAACGTTTTCACTATGCTAACTTGCGAGTTCACCACCGAATTTTGGTGGGGTCCGTGTTGCACATCTTTTAAGTTGTTTGTGGCCTATTATGTGTCTTTACGTTCTTAGTTCCGTGTTGTGATTTCCGTTACGATTTCAACATATAAACGATGTTCGATCTTACCTTCTAGTTGTTTGTAGGAGGGTTCATGACTTATTTACGTTATTTGTGTTTGTTTGCGTATAGTGGTGTTTTTTTAATATATTTTGTTGGTCTTCGTTCTTTGTCCGCGGTACCCAATGCTGCCAGTTTGTCAGGATTATCTTTTTTTTGTATTGCCCCATCGCTATTCTGTAGCGTTTATTTCGAAGAAATTATTAAGAACGTAAAGTCAATTAAACTTATGCAAAAATTATACCAAAAACAATTTTTATTTAATCAACAAATACACCTGCTCGATAAAACAAACGTTAGAATAAGCTTATACCTGCATACATCGACTGAATTCACCATTGCATGATGACGATCGCACCTGATAACATTAGAAATGTTGACACACATGTGAACCACCATTGCATGATGACGATCGCACCTGATAACATTAGAAATGTTGACACACATGTGAACCACCATTGCATGATGACGATCGCACCCGATAACATTAGAAATGTTGACACACATGTGAACCTTTCATAACGTCTTTACATTTTTCATATTGAAACTCCCCATGGCCGTTTTTTTTCCATTTTCTATATGGACATAACAATACAATAATTTGCTTTAAGTATGACATCCAATTTATATCTATCAAGTGAAATTAAGAACGTCGAAAAAATTACCCATTTCATTTAAACACTGTCTGTTTGTATTATTATTAAACTTGAATTATCGTATAGTAATGACAAAGTTATTGGCACAAAAGGTACATCCTAGAGGCACAGTTCACAACTAGAACTGTGAAAAGTTGAACTTATTGTATGAACCTTTCACACCTTTTTATAACGCCTCCGGTTTTTGAAGTTAAACACGAAAATCCACTTGAAATACGTCAACATATTAAATATTGCTTTTATAAATTCTATATGTATTAGTAGCATTAGATAAGGTGACTATACGGTCAGTAAATGTTGATGCACTGACCGATACAAAAATATACATGTTAAACAGGTACACATAGTTCACACTTCCTAAACCATATAATTATTATCAAAACGAAGGTTTTCGCCATTAGGCATAGATGACTATAGACGATTTTTGGGTATCCTGTTTAGACCCTTTGGTTTTTCAGCTCCCAAGTATGTTGTCTTTGAGCGTACATGATGAATGTTATTTCAGAAACGCACTAAATTTGATATCTACGTTTTTATTACTGAAATGCACAAAATCTCCTGACAGACTTTCAGTAGGTTTGACGCATTTACAGTTCAGTACAGTACAAAATGTCTTCAAAACACACACAACCAAACCCTGAAGACTTTTAAACAAAACTGTTTCCAAACCATTGTAATGATTACGTCATGGTCTAATTATATTACAACCTTCTTTAAGAACAACACAACCGCATTGGTGGTGTAATGGTTGGCGTGCTCGCATCAAGTGCTGAAAGGCATGGCTCGGACTAGGTCGCGTCCAATCAAAAACTAAAAAAAAAAGTATTTACTGTTCTCAGCACTCAACATTAGGCAATAAGAGCAAATACTGGTTGGCTGGATATCATGATAATGTGTCCGCCTGGAGCGACATGGCTACCCGCGAAGAGTTGTTATTGTGGGAAAGCACTATAAACAGTCGCGTAAGCGTGTTGTTTTTTTTATTACAAAATGGACATCATGATGATCCCATCTAATGTAGCTTGTTCTCGATATAGCTGAAAGATAGCTCACTTTGCGTTAAACAACGATCACGCACTTTAATAAAAAAAACAAAACAAAAAACAAAGCATTAAAGACCACCATCACCAATGCACAATACTTCAGGTCGGCTGAAGCTACCATTGCACAACTAAACGCAATATTTCAACAAAAATCCTGACATTCTTATTTCCATAACTTTGTCAATCAGAAAGGCAGGCTATCGCGTAAATCCGTAGAACTATGGTTTTGAATTTAAAGTGGATTGTTAGATGTAAAATTTATAAAGAAACTATATGGATTTAGAACAAATATGTAAATTAAATATGCGTGTAAGTCAACAGAATCAATAGAGACAAACTGACAATCTTACTGTGCAGAAGCTAAGTTCTATTTTCTTGAATGTAATTAATTCTTACTTTATCACGGCATGTGCTACAATCAAGATATTTGAATTACACATTAGATAGTATCTTAAAATAAAGTTATTAATTATGTAATCATTATATAGAAAACAAAGAGTTTCTATTCGTTATTATAGGGATAGAAATAGAATGTAAAAGTAAAAACAATGTAACACTGTCAGAATAGTTCCAAAATTGAATAGAGAAATCGCAGAAACTGAGGCAAAATCGATACCCCCAACACACATGACCGCCCACTTTCCTGGCTTGGTACATCTACTTTAAAACATGTCCTCTTAATGATATGATGCAGTCATGCAAGTGGTTTTCCACCAGTTAGTAAAATGTCAACCTTTGCATATAACTGGATGAGCAGCGTTGTTAAAAAAGAGAACACCGACTCCTAATCTTGACCATGTGGTCACCTCTATTAAGCAGTCACCTTTATTAAAAGGCCACTGTTTTTTGGGTTCAATCATAGAAAATTTCATATAAAACGAACCTCTTTTTAAGAGGTCACCTGTCTTATAAAGCCACTTTTCTTTGTTCCAAAGGTGACCTCTTAATACAGGTTTGACTATTTATTTTCCATACATTTGTAAAGCTTGTCATAAAAACACCATTGTACATCTGCACAGGATTGTATCTTTAGATTAGAATAAAATGCAGTATGCATGGACAAAAAAGTCACACTATATCAATAACTTGTATTAATTGATTAAAAACACCGTCTAAACAATTTGAATGGTTGGATGGTTTATGGTGCTTAATGCGACTTTCAATCATTTTTAAGCTAAGTTGTGGCTGTCAGTTTTATTGGTGGAGGAAATCGGAGAAAACCACCGACCTGTCGCAAGTCACTGACAAACTTTGTCACATAATGTTGTATCGAGTGCACCTCGCCATGAACGGGGTTCGAACTCACAACGTTATTGGTGATAATCACTGATTGCACAGGTAGTTGTAAATCCAACTACCATAACTGCACAGTTTGAAAATCTAATAGTCTAAAAGGAAAATCGTAGAAGCAAAAGAAAAAATCGATACCTAACACATTGCTGGCTTGGTGCCAGCAATTTTTATCGCACGAAGACGGAATCGATAATCGAAAAAAACCAAAAGCTATATAGATACCTCTATCATCCATAAACACCATCTTCAATAAAAGTGACGGGATTAAAAAAAATTACGGGTCCAACTTGAGTGGTTGCGTATTTGTTGTATTCCAAAATGAGCACTTCTATAGCTCTATCATGGCGATGATAAGTTACAGTCTAGGAAATGAGGATGATGTCTGCTTAGTATTAGATGCTTAAAGATACTTTATAGAGCTAGTTCACCGATACAACTGTCCGCGGGTATACATGTCACTCCACTCAGACACATCCTGAATCCGAGCCAATCAGTCTTTGCTCTTACTTCTTGAATATGTGTGCATATAAGGGTAATACCAAATTTACCGAACACCGAGCAATCTTCCGAAGGGAAAGGCAAAACTCCTAAGTCAACAAACAGACAAAATCAGTCAACAACCGGAAAACTGGGAAAACCGCAATGGCCCTGACTTGGTACAGGCATTTCCAAAGAAATGGTGGGTTGAATCAGAATTTACGGCGCCAAACCTCCCGCTTCCATTACGGTTATAGAAAGAGTAATACAATGAAAAACAAAATACCACACTTTCGGAATAGTTCCAAATACAATAAAAAAAACCTCGTAGAATGAGGCAAAACTGATACCCCTAGCACTCCAATACATGACCGCAAATACCAATTTTATAGTCATTGGTTTGACCTAACCGTGGATCGAATCAACGATATACCACCCTCACGGCGAGCACGCTTTACAATTACACAAGCAGTTATGAATTGATTGGTGTGTGACGCTAAGCTTAGTAGTATTTCGGATCTATTTATGGCGTTACCCAATTATATAAATTAAACAGATAACTTTGTGTATGAATAATCAACTAATACATTATATACAAACAAATGAAGGATAAAATCATCAATTCAGAACAAACGCTATATATCATATTTTGTCATATAAGTTTATCTTTTTTGAAAAAAATATAAATTGTGTCATCTGCGAAATTTGAAAAGAAATATGTTTTTAGTGAATAATGACAATCACACGGAATCCATTCGGGACGTGTTGCTCAATATTTCATTATTTAATAACATACTGGGTAAGACTACAATGACCAATGTGACATCTGGTCATGACCACTTGATCCTGTGGATTTTTTGCCGTACGATATCAAAGATCAAGGACTCAGTCGTGCTAAATGAGGAATGTGCTTTGGTATAAATTTGCTGTTTCCAGCTGTTCTGTAGGCCGTTTAAAATATGTTTCAATAGAAAAGTGCTAGAATCAGTAATTGTCATCGAACATTTTGAAATCAGATCGACAAGTGCTTACTTTGTTTCCTGGTCAACGACTACGTTTCCATGGATATCGCTATGACTAGCAACACGACATTTGTAAATTCCAAGAATTTAGATATTAAATGGATTTTAATATCTACCTTTCATAAACGCGTCGTGCGCACTAAATTGTATATCTACTTCTTTACTACAACTTTCAAATACCAAAAGGCAAGGGAGAGAATCTGAACATATCATCAATTTTATTTTATAAGAAGAATTAATAAACTTCAAAGCAAGTTGAATAGCATTTGCTTCTCAGTAAAGATAGAAGTAGCAGATGGTACACAAGGAGTAGCAACATGCTGTCTGAACACACCAACTGACGTTACCCTATCACCATCTTAAGATCCAACCACGTATATTGTGGAGAATTCAGGACTAGTTTCCGATTTCTTTTTTATATTGTCGGAGTTGAATATGCAAAACAGATATTCGATTAAGGAAACATGGCTTTGGGGGAATTTCAGTAGGTGCTATTTTACCCAAATACATTTCAGATTCGTTTTGCGTGGTTTAATCTTAATGTCAAAATTATTTTATCTGGATGTTTATAATATGCAATGGGTTGAATGTACGGTCATAAGCAGGACTTGAAGGATACGTCTGTTTTAAAGTGGAGAAGTTCTGGACTGTCGACGTGAGAGTAGTAATCTTTGATGATAAATTGTATCAATTTGTTTGATGTAGGATTTACGGGTTAATCAGTAATTCCTGATGATGAATTGCATTAATCTGTTTGGTTTGATCTAAAAAAGATTCACGGACTGATCCGTAAACGAGATATCAGTAATATAAACGTAAATATCAAAAATAGAAACTATAAATATAGTTTCTGTTAATATGGCAATTATACAATATTTTCCCCGGGCCTGGGTAAATTACTTAAATTACCTAAAACTTGTCATAGCATATACAGACATGGATATTTCTAAATGCGTTTTTTATTCCCCTATAATCGACAATCTCTCCCTCTCTCTATGAAAATTCCGTCATTCAAAAAGTTCAAGTATAGGTTCTTATGAACAGTTATATTTTAATTTGGAATCTGGATGACGTACAATGGTGATTGGAATTTGTTTTTGGCTGCATAATCAGCAATTAGTGTTTCCTTGTATTGAAATATTTCAGTCATGTATTAACCCTGATATTATAGTTAATTTCAGGAAATATGTCATTAATAAATATTAAAAGTAGAAGCGGGGACAAAATTGATAATTGGAGGACACTGTTCCTGTAATTACAATCCTTTGTTTTCTGCTTGACAGAAAATAATTTAGCTTCCATCGACGGTCATAAACTATGCCATCTTTTGAGGTCTAGTTAACAGTGCTTTATTCCAGACAAGATCAAAGGTTTCGATTATATCGAAGAAATAATTATTATTATTTCCTTACCTTCATCCATGAAAATATTAAACACATATCATATATTAAAAGAAAAGTTTGAAGATACTAAAGGGGTAATCAGAAACCATATATCGAAGATTGAAAGACAATACAATGGTCAGAATAAAAAGGACAATGATCTACAAGCACAAAGAAAACTCAAAATTGAGCACCACCAACCCCCTACAAACCTGGGGTAGCAGTTACTGCTCTACTAAGGTCACCTGTCGTGTTAAACGACACGGGCATCATATGGCAATCTGTTCAAATGTTCAAGACCAGATATTGCACATAAAGGTAATGAAATTAAGTCATACACTATGTTACGAATGTTAGAGAGATTCATAAATATGATCTTGGATGACCTTATGGTAAATATAGAGTCACAACACGTCTTGTACGTCATATTTATGTATTAGAATAGGGTATAAGCAACGACCATTTGAGTTTGTAGTCGTACTGGAAAATAAAAACAATCAGAACACTAGCTAATAATAACCGTGTTCTGATTGGACTATTTCGTACTCGAAAGTGCTATGACTGGAGTGGGTTGTCCAGAGGAAGAGACCTATTACGATCATTATTATTGGAGTTTGTATGACAAAGAAAATCGTAGGATGTTTGCGGTCTTCATAAATAATAATATATCTATTTATTGCTAAAACTAAAAGCGGATACCATGAATAAAAATACAACTATCAATTTAGTGCGCATGGCGCGTTTCTGAAATAATCTTCTTCAGATACGTTCAAAGCTAAAATATTTGAAAGCCAAAAAAATCAAAAGACTTCGGGAGTAAGAAAACCAAAGTGCACAAACAGGATAGCCAAAATCGGCTATGGTAATTTATGCTTGAGGGAGAAGATGCTCATTTAAAAAATAAATTCCGTCCAATTTTGCCATCATAATATTATAATATGTTAATCAATAATCTAAACATTGCTAACTGGCTTCAATTAATATATCAAAAGAACTGCCTTATGTCCCAACATTAACGTTGGTATTGACAGCAATGGTCATCTTTTCGCCAGATTCATCAGAAATTCGCAATAACTTGATAGTAATAAAACCAACCAACCGCTCCCAAATATATGGCCTTTTTATATTGTTGCAACCCTGCCTGGTCTGGATAATCAATTTCTCCTTCAGGATTTTATAAATTGTCTAACGTTATATCTTAATTCTCAATTTATTGACTGAACCATGTTTTAGTGAAACACAACATATCAAAATTGCAGAGCTCATCATAAAGTAAGTAAATGTTCGGTAACAAAAAACTGACCATTCGGACACATACATGTAAATGAACTTATTGTTAAATTGATTAAAGATTGGATCCGACACAGACGAAATTGACATGATGTCAGATGATGCAGACAACGACCAGGTGTTGTTGTCAATATCACCAGACATTATTGTTGACTCTAAACAAATGAAATACAGGAATTCACCACAGTAATGTATGTATCATATGTACTGCGGCCGTCGTGGCCGTGGTCGTATGGTAGTTGGATTTACAACTACCTATGCAATCAGTGCCTATCACCACTGATGTTGTGAATTCGAATCTCGATCCGGGCGAGGTGTACAGCATTATGTGATAAAGTTTGTCAGTGACTTGCAACAGGTCGGTAATTTTCGCCGTGTTCTCCAGTTTCCCCCACCAATAAAACTGACCGCCACGATATTACTGAAATATTGTTGAAAGTGGCGTTAACCAGCATCAAACAAACAAACAAACAAACAAACAAACAAACAAACAAACAAACAAACATATATCAGATGTACTACAATGTAATGGTGATCATAATTATTTGACATTAACATCTTTTTTATATTACTTCTTTTTTAAAGCTTTTTAACAGTAACACGACGGGTGTCACTTGTGGAGCATGAATTACTAACCATTTCGGAGCACCGGTTTTTCATGTGGCTCAATCTGTTGTTTTCTGTGTAGTATTTTGTAAATCATTGGTTGTCCTTTTTTCTTTTGGCCATTGTATTGTCTGTCCTTCGATTGATGTGTTATGATTACGACTTTGATATCTTCAAACATTTCTTAAGTTACTACACACACCAGAATGTCCACTCCATGGGAACCCGGAGTATTGAAATATGACCTGGTTTTTCTGCTATGGGGTGCAATGCCATTGAAAGGAACGATCGTTAGTTATGCAGTACTAATGAAGTACACTACTCACAATGAGAATGGGATGGAAATAAGTGTCTATTGTAAGTGGAAATTCGCACTCCTTGCTCGTAACAAAATTTGGATCATCTTGTATGAGCAAATAGTTACTCGTTTGTGGCATTTTATGAGGCAAATGAACCCCAATAAAAAACACGAGTCAACTGAGTTCATCCCCAGTTTTATTAACTGGTGTTAGTGTAGCTAAGTCTTTTTATATATAGTGGTCGACGCTCATAGTATTTTGCATTACATGTATTGATGATCAAATACTCAAGAAGAGCTTGAAGATACCAAAGAGATAATCAGAATAAGTAAATCTAAGATACCAAAGGGATAATCAGAATACGTAAATCTAAGATACCAAAGAGATAATCAGAATACGTAAATCTAAGATACCAAAGGGATAATCAGAATACGTAAATCTAAGATACCAAAAGGATAATCAGAATACGTAAATCTAAGATACCAAAGAGATAATCAGAATACGTAAATCTAAGATACCAAAGGGATAATCAGAATACGTAAATCTAAGATACCAAAGGGATAATCAGAATACGTAAATCTAAGATACCAAAAGGATAATCAGAATACGTAAATCTAAGATACCAAAGGGATAATCAGAAAACGTAAATCTAAGATACCAAAGGGATAATCAGAATACGTAAATCTAAGATACCAAAGGGATAATCAGAATACGTAAATCTAAGATACCAAAGGGATAATCAGAATACGTAAATCTAAGATACCAAAAGGATAATCAGAATACGTAAATCTAAGATACCAAAGGGATAATCAGAAAACGTAAATCTAAGATACCAAAGGGATAATCAGAATACGTAAATCTAAGATACCAAAGGGATAATCAGAATAGGGTAAATCCAAGATACCAAAGGGATAATCAGAATACGTAAATCAAAGGACAAAAGGACAACCAACGATCTACAAAATACTACACAGAAAACTACAAATCGGACAAAAGGAACCAAATAAAATTCGAGGTGAACGTAGGTGCTCCGAAAGGGTAAGCAGATCCTGCTTCACTAATGGCACCCGTAGTGTTGTTCTAGTTTTAAATCTTGAACGAGGAAACGATTGGGAAGTTGACTTTTACACAGGAAAACACAATGTACAATCAGTTTTATTTTAATTTAACTACCACCATTACTCGTATATAGAATGTTGTATTTTACTTTTGTGCGTGGAAAACATCCTGGTGTCATCCATATGGTCAGGTACAAATGTACTCTGTATTGTTATTATTACGACACATTGTTTTCTGGTGTCTATGACCTTAGTAGTACGTGACATGACTGACAAAATGCAAATAATAACGAATTATTAGTTATAATATATACGTGCAATGATTTCCGTCAAGAATATAAATCTAGTAATTTGAAATCATCAAAGAAATGCTCGGATATAACATAAGTGTAATAAGAAGATATGAATGAAATGAAAGACAATACAATGACATAACGAAAACAGACTAATAGACAAATAATGGTGGACAAAGCCCTATATGACAATCTAAAGAATTAGGTTTAAGTACCTTTAACTCACTAATCAACTCTAACGCAAAAGTACAAGCAGACAAACTATAGCAAGTATGTTTTGATTAAAGTGGACCCTTTTATTTCACTCTTAATTCAAATATAAAAATTACCATTGTTTACCACAATATTCATAGCATGATTTGTATAATAGATAGAACAAAGAAACTCATTGGTTGATTTTTTATTGCTTAACTGCCAGCAGCAAATATTTTTGGGAATATTCTTGGCGAGAACAAATTCAACAGTATACAAACAATATAACGAAAGGATGGATTAGAGATCCAAGGCAAGGACTTTGGAATCTCACTGGAAAAAAGTATGAGAAGTAAAATGCTCGATCAACCATGAATGCATTTAACGTATATACATTTCAGATCTACATTACACACCCATATTTCTTATTAAGTAACCATGAAAATGCTTCTTGCATTTGTTTCGTTTTCTGTAATAATTAGATTATTTAATTAATATGTAGTTTCATCATTATCATATGAGTGAGTGAGTGAGTGAGTGAGTGAGTGAGTGAGTGAGTGAGAATGGTTGTTTAACGCCAAGTGAACATTTTGTTCAGTTATGCCATGGCGACAGCACGTTACATTTCGCTGAGATGATAATGATGTCCGCATGGTTCTAGTTCACTGAAACCAGAGTCCGCTGGTAGACATGTCGCTCTACTCGGACATATTATCCTGATTCTGAGCCAACCAGTCTGTTCTTACTCCTTAATGCTGCGTGTTCAATCTCTGGTTTTTGACCCGAACGGGGTTCGAACCTTTACGCCACTAATGCGGCTTAACATTTAATTGACAATGAATTTGACAGATATAATAATACGTGTGCGTCCACTGTGTTAAATTTAAACCAATTTCATGTCGCATACGTTCTAAATGAGACATGAGTATAATTGTAATCAAAACAAACATTCCAAATCATTTCAATTGGCAGTTAGTATTTTAATTTTCTCTCTTTTTGAAATTAAATTCAGCTTAATGACTCCCGCTGTGCAATACATTCTTTCATCTTCTTGGAATGAATTGGTGATCTAAAACATATAAACATTTGAAACTTGAACTGTCAGTATAACATTTAAATATCAACAATGGTATCGGGAATTTATATATATTTGTTCTCAACTACAAAATGAACCATTGTACACAATTTCTTTGAATTTGAGTCGATCAATTCATAATTACAATAACTAATTAAAGGATATTTAGTTATTAATAAGTAACATCCATACTCTTCTACATTTGATCATAATAATGATATTACTCAACCGAAAAACAACCAGTATACCTGTATCTTTTAACAGTTGAGTAATTGATCAAACAGTAATTCAATAAATGACAAGAACAAGTTTACAAAAAATAATCGTATATGCATGTGAAGAGGTAGAACTAGATTGCTGCAATGAGACAGTATTGCTTAAATCAGTAGTTACTGACTCTAAGGCCCAATGTCACTTACCTGAAGTAACCTCAGCCTTATGTTTGAGACATATACGTTGATAATCATGTACAAGATGTATGCAATCTGTGTAAGTTATGGCAATGAACGACTTCTACATGGACAGATCATGAAGGTTAGTAATAAACTGCCAACAACAGATTCGTACTACTAAATTATTTTGCTTCCAATTCTTTTCACCATATGCGTATACCCCGTGAAGGTTATTCCAGGAACGGCGTATACCCCGTGAAGGTTATTCCAGGAACGCGTCATGCGCACTAACCTAGATATCTACATTTTCATTACTAGCATAATTTCAATGAGTCGGTTCATTAGTAGTCTGAATAAAACCGATCTTATAGAAAGGAAACAAACTTAGGTAACACATTAACATGATTTGGTATTTATATATTATATGCGCACCATGTCAATGGTATGTCGCTCCTTATTCTGTATAGGATACATGTGTATCAACACATACTTGATATAATGGCAAAACTGTTGCAATTTGTAAATTCATGAAATTTATATTTTTCACAATATTTGTGAGATTTAATATTTTGATTCCAGTAATCGTAGCATAGCTGAGCAGAGCTGAATGGCAGTGAATCACTCTCATTCCTTTTTAGCCAAGGTTATCTAATGTATTTGCTATCAATTTAGATATACTAGATACCTTATTTGAGATATATTATATGGATACAGACAGATAAAAGCGCTGTTCCTTTACTTTGAGTCTAAATGTAAAGTTAGATAGTCTCTCATATTCATTTACATCCATATCCATCCTCACTGTGGGGTATTTTTACTGCATCTCTGCAGAGTAGTAGTAAGAATTATTTCGAGAAATCCGTTTTTGTTTCGAGGCTATTGTTGAGATAGCAGATAATTAGTCTTCAGTTGACCATTCCAGCTTTGTTCTGGTAGACTGGGAACAAAAGTTAAATCTTTACAAGTACATTTGCACTGGCAGTTGGATCGTGATTCGAGAACTATCATAATTTGAAACAACTTTTGTTAGGATGTAATTAAAATTTAAGATGAGTAGGTTTTGTATATTTAATTATTTATTATCGTACTCAATATAATCCAATTCTGTTCCGTCCAATAATCCATGATGATACGCTGTATATATGAATTAATTAATCGTTGTCTCTTAATAATCTAATCTCAAAGGAATACATAATTGGTAAAGGAGAATATCTCTTGTTCGCTTTTTCCCTCCCTGCACAGTCAGCCGTAATGGACTACATTTAAATTCCATGGTAAACATGTCGGTATAAAGGTGGTTAGTTTTTTAATTCAATTGCTTTCTAATTCGCTGTGTTCAAACGATTGACAAATGTGTATGATCAAATGTAATGAAGTCGTAGATATCTAAATTAGTACGCACGTTTCTGAAATAACCTTCATCATGTAAGTTCAAAGTTGAAACGTTGGAAAAAGATATTTACTCTGAAAATATTTGGAAGAAAAAGCAACAAACAAAAAGGGATAAACAAGATAGCCAAACTCGGCCAAGGTTGTCGATGTCCGAGGGAGATGATCTTTTAGGAACAGTAAATTTCAATTGTAAATGTATCTAATAAACCATGTCAGTGCCGAAACACTGATTACGTTGCGGATGCTACACTCGGGAAACTAATAGGCTACGGGTCAATAAGACCAAATATAACAATCATAACCATACAAGTATGAGGTCAATGGTTCGTCATGTAATTAAGATTGATTGACTGAAGATGACACGATGGTTTGTTAGCTACAATCATATCCTTAATAATATAATCTCATAATAGGAAATAATACATATTATCATATTATGTATGATTCGCAACAGTTTATTAGTATGTTTCTAGTTTGTGTCTATACTAATATCAATATCTGCTAACTACAGTGCTGATCAGTTCCAACCCAAAATTACGTTAGAACAAAGTACAAAAGGACAACAACAAAAAAACGATCTACAAAACATACATATAAAAGTAATGACCGAGTAACACGAACCCCACTAACAATCGGGGGTGAACGCATGTACTCCGGAAGGGTAAGCAGTTCCTGTTCCACTAGTGGCACCCGTCGACTTAGCATAACTTTGATGAAATCTGGTAAATATTTCTTCTTCGCGACCGCTGGACCAGGGTTTAGAAAATCCCGTTCCTGTTTTACAACCGCGCTTTTCTAATGCAAGAGTGAATTTTCTAATCTCTGCTATTTTTCTGCTACTTTCCTTCATTGAACATTCTCTGCTCTTGTTTTAGTAAAATCTCTGCTTTCGCTGTAAAGATATCTACATTCGCATTATGAAATTATCTGCTATTCCTCTTTGGAAATATTTGCTTTTGTTCCAGGAAATCTCTGAAAGCATATTTCGTTTATATCTCACATCTGATTTCTGTTTCTCTAAAAGTAATCCTCTAGGTCGTGATCGTACCTGTACGTTAATTGAATTTACATCTACAGTGCATATTCAGTGCATGTTGAACTTCATGTCTTGTTATGTTGGTGGTTTCATCAACCGATAAAACTGATCGCGAATACACAATGTAATGGTACTGAAACTGGCATTGCACAACAATTACTCTAGGGTTGGTCCTATTGCAGCATCTGTACGCTTTTTTCCATTACATTTTAGAACTGTTCCGACATTGTGCTATTTGTTTTGTTTTTCAGTTTATTTCATTGAATTTTGTCAGTGATTTTAAACCGAAAACAATAATAAAGTATATACAATGTGTGCATTTTTTTTATTCATGATTGTAAGTGTAAGAAAGATTAGTCGCAAATTATCTACCCCACCAGAAACCGCATCTGTGTAAGATTAATGAAAACACAAAAAAGATAAAAATATCAAATATATTAAAACGATATTGAATAATGTTTAAGTATTACATTTTCACATCAATTTGAAATTGTCGAAATGAGTTTCTGCATGAAACATGTTACATAAGGTTTCTGTAACTTCTGTACGAGGTTTTCTTTTAATATTCTGACAAATAGTATCAGTTAACAGTGTAGGGAGAAATCTGTGCCATTTCTATTCAAGTAAGAAAAGGGGAAATTAAAAGGTCAACATGCAAGCAATACTCAAAAGAGAAGGATTGTATTTTTATGAACAAATTTAAACTTGTAAACGTATTGGGGTATCTGTATTAATCCAACTCATAGAATTAATTATGTTCCATAGTTAGTCCTTTTGAAATGCAAGGTTTTAGGAATGTCATAATGTGGTATTGTAGCACTTGTTTATGCTGTCAGTAAATTCTAAGCACATACCCGTATTGAAATGTGCTGAAACATCAAATAGTGCCTCCATTGTTTTTACATTACTGGCACGTAGACTAACATTTTATTATTTGAGTACTAACTCTAGTAAGGGCCCGGGTGGCTCAATGAGCTAGGTAGTTGGATTCCTAACAACTCATACAATCCTATCACTAATACGCGTGGGTTCGCGCCCGGCTTTGTAAATTACAAAAAAGGGAGCACTCGACTCGCAACCGCAAGTGATAAAGTTTACCAGTTGCTTGCCCATGGTCGGTGGTTCTCTCTGGGTACTCCGGCTTTTTTCCACCACTAAAACTGGTCGTCATTATATAGCTGAAATATTGCTGAGTGTGGCGTTAAACATAAAAAATCAATCAAATCAATCACTAACTCTAATACTTTTATAGTTGATTACTTATCACAGTATTTCTATATCTGATTATATTTTAGTATTTGAAGCATCATCGACGATGTAATAGTTAGTGTGCTCGTCACGAGGGGGGTAGATCGTGGGTTCGAGTTTCTGGTGGGTCAAACAAACAAATTGGCAGTTTCTACATTTTTACCTAACACCTGGCAATAAGGTATAGATAAGGACCTGATATTGATATCCATTATATTTCTGAATTATTAATTTCGTATTACTCGATTTTTAGTTTTATGTGTATGTTTTGTAGATCGTTGTTTGTTCTTTTGTCCACTGTGTTGTCTGTCCTTCTTCGATTTACAGATTCGGATTACCCCTTTGGTATCTTTAAACTCTTCTAAATACAGACGGATTAATAATAGTTATAACCAGTAATTTTCTAGAAATAGGAAATTGCGTTCCAGACTTTAGCATCTTTTCAAAGTTTCTGGAATGTATATATATACATGTATATAATTATTGCTATACTATTATACCTGAACAATACAATGGCTGACCATTAGAGCTAAAACTAAAATTCTTAGTTATTAATTGAAGATGACATTGGTAAGGTTATTAACATAGAAAAGAATAAATAATATACAATTATAAACGACAAACCCACACCCATCACAATGATCATTAACAAACATTCCGGTTTGCAAACCAGACAATGACATCTAGGTCAGACAGTGTCAGATTGGTTAATTAGAATCCATTCTGATTACAAGATTTCACACAACCACACAATAACAAACTAAATTATTTTATAGATTTCTGTGAGATACAAAATTACTTTATTAACGATTATGACACTATCGGAATAATAAAAGTTAATGTCACTCCTTTGAAGTAAATGTAAAAAATGAACACGCGCAACGCACCACGCATAAACATGACTTCATAATAAGACGAACACACAGTTCCCACGGCCGACAGCGAACACGAATGCGCCCAAATCTGATGAATCAAGATAACCCATGTCCGATGAAGAACTCAGTTCCGAAGGCGAACACAGAACCCAAGTCGAAAGGGACCACAAAGTATCGAAGTTTAATGTAGAGTACCCAAGTCCGAATTGCAACACAGATCATCCTTGTGCGCAGAAGAGCACAGAATACGTAAAATCTGAAGTCGAACACAGACTACCCAAGACAGAAAACGAACAAATAGCACTTTAATCTCAGATTCACATTCGGACTTTTATTTGTTTGTGAATGAATTGGTCCAGGTTATACATCAATAAACTCCGGAAAAAATGCGCTTAATCCTATAAAATACGTTCATATTGAAAATATTTTAGTTGTATAGCTGTAAAGCAAACTCCTTCGTGTTCGGTATATTTTGTTCATATGCTTTTATTAATTTGTATGCATGGTTTAATACATTTTTTTTATGGAAGCATACTGTTCATAATTCATGTAATTAGTATTAAAAGTAAGGTTCTCCTCCCTCATACATAGGTGATCTTAGCCGATTTTGGCTATCCTATTTAGACCCATTGGTATTATTGCTCTCAAAGATTTAAATCATTTGGCTTTCAGATATTTTGACTTTAGGCATACCTGATGAAGGTTATTTCAGAAACGTATCGTTCACATTAAATTTGATATCTACGTTTTTAATTCAATAAAGCAATAATATATACCACATACCGTTCACCACAGTATATCCTTCAATATTTTATGTATGCAATACACATGCCTGTAATATAGTGTTCGAGCGGAAGGAAGTGTTCTAAATTATTAACTATCTGTCGGGATATTGTCTGGAGCTGCAACGTAATTATACGATACGAGTCTAATCACTGTCATTACTTTGCTTATTTATTTCCTCTCATGTTGATAAGGTAAACAGGAAAACAGATAAAACAGATCAATTTATGTTTAAATATGTGGTCTACAATGAAGCTACAATCATGCGTTTAATATTTATAGCTCCATGAAATTTGATATCTACGTTTTTATTCAACAAAACCACAGGTGTTTTATTATTGGGTTAATACCTGTATGAGGCCGTCGTCGTTGGGATCGTATGGTAGTTGGATTTACAACTATCAATGCAAAACATCACTAACATTGTGAGTTCGAATCCCCCTCATGGCGTGGTGTACTAGATGCAACATTATGTGATAAAGTTTGTCAGTGACTTGCGGCAGGTCGGTGTTTAATCGAAGTACTCCGGTGTCCTCCACCGATATAACTGACCGCAATGATATAACTGAAATATTGTTGAAAGTGGCATTAAGCACCACACCCTAACCTCCTGATAAATGTACGTTAAAGACCTTCTTTGATAATTTTAAAAACAAGTACGTGCATCGTAGTCACTAAAAAGGCTATTTTGTGTGTCATTAACCAACTTTCAATACACTTTTCAATGGTCAAGGGCGTAGCTATGTATTGGATAAAGTGTGGACACAATGTGTGACAGGGGTATATATTTATTTTTATTGATCCGAAAGTCTATTGTACAGAAGATTCACTAGTCAGAAGGTCCATCATTCATGGAAGAAACACGACTATGGGGCGAATTCGGTATATTCAGGGAAGGTGTGGAGAAATTATAACCATTTACTAGTATTTTGCTGTGTGATAATTGATTTGTCAATTCTTGCCGGAACGCGCACACAAAGCAACTTCTCTGCACCCACACATTCAATATATTTCGATTATTCATAATATTCTTCCATTGTCATATTTTACGGAACTATTTTCATTTTGGAATAAGTTAATCTGATTGGTCCGATACAAAGACGACATTCGCTTTCATATTAGTGAAAATAATTTGTACATTACGTCGCCTTTGAAATATGTTCTTCTTTTTTCGTTGTTTATGTTGGGGAAATTGATTTTATGACCTATTATATATATAGAATTATCTTGTTTATATGAATTGCGTTTTCCTTGTTCATTCAGAAAATTGCATAACATATACTGTTGTTTTATTGACGTGAGGTTCCTGTTACACTTCGGGCTAACAGACCAATCAACTTCGCACAAATCAACTTTCTGACAAATGAACCATTGTAATACCGGATCGCCTCCATGATGTGTGACTTGATAAATCCCTCACGTGGTACATGCACAGTGCTCCAAGAGTCAGTGTTCCGATGAAGGGCTCAGAATGGCCGACACCACCGACTGCAAACGATTCACTGAAGCACTAATAACGGTTTCACATTATGACAAAAATGCCCAGGTAATGCTAGTATCATGCAATGTAATGTTGGGCACAATGATGACGGTAGTTGTAAAATTACTTCACCCGTTGTGTTTTGTTTTCTTGTTGATAACCCCGCATTTCAGAATAACATTTTATAAGCCGAAATGTCGTGAAACACCATAAAAAAGCCTAAAACCAAACCAGCCTATTTTCATTTAAACATTTGTATACGATCGATCTAATACGAAAGTATAGCATTTTGTTACAAGTTGATCTAATTATTCAGATTCCAAACAGATAATCGTTTCTAATTTGGTGAATAGTTTGTAAATTATTAGATAATTAGTGGCAGAATGTGTACATTAGGTTGCCAATGAATTTATCTGAAATATTGTTTTCTATTTTGTTTGTTTATGTTGGAAAAAGTTGCTTTATGACCTATTATACATATAGAATTATCTTGTTTATTTGAATTGTGTTTTCTTGGTTCATTCAGTAGAGAAAATTTGATAAATTATTCTGTGTGTTGTTTATTTGGAGTCATGCTGTTTGCGGACCAACCAACGATCAATGAACTTCTGTGATTTTCTTGCTCCAAGAATCTTTTTAATGTATTTGGAATTCTAATAAAATTCATAATCATTATAGAAGTAATGAAATCTCAATTTAAACTTATGTGATACTATTGTTGGACAGTTACATACCTACACACCAGCATGTATATGAGGGACCGTCGTGGCCATGATGGTATGGTAGTTGAATCTATGCAAACAGTGCCTATCACCTGTGATGTTATGAGTTCGAATCTCGATCAGGACGAGGTGTACAACATTATGTGATAAAGTTTGTCAGTGATTTGCGACAGATCGGTGGTTTTCTCCGGGTCCTCCTGTTTCCTCCACCAATAAAACTGACCGCCACGATATAGCTGAAATATTGTTGGAAATGGCGTTAAACACCATCAAGCAAACAAACAAACAATGCACACCAGTATGTATAATTGGTTCTTTTACCAAATAGAATAGCTAATACCTGAGTTTACTTGCTCCCAAGACTTTTAAAATTATTTGGCTTTCCAACCTTTCGACTTTGAGCGTACCTGATAAAGCTTATTCCAGAAACGCGTCGTGCGCACTAAATTTGATATCTACATTTTTGTTTTTATTAACCTCCTGTTTTTATTTGGGTTCGTGTTGCTCGATCTTTAGTTTTCTATGTAATGTTTTGTAGATTGTTTGGACATTTGTCCTTTTTATTTTGGCAATTGTGCTGTCTGTCCTTTTTTAATTTACGCTTCGGATTACCCCTTTGGTATCTTCAAACTCCTCTCTGTTATTAGCCCAGACAAATGCATAACATGTTTGTCAGATATTAAGAATTAACAAAGATCATACAGATCCTGACATTTTTATCAGACATTGAGACATGTTTTACATTTTGTATATAAGGGTAATAACAAAATTACCGAACTCCGAACAATCTTACAAAGGGAAAATCAAAACTCATAAGTATATAGACAGACAAAATCAGTCAACTACCGGAAAACTGTGAAAACCGTAATGACCCTGACTTGGTACAGGCATTTCTAAAGAAATGGTGGGTTGAATCAGATTTTAAAGCGCCAAACCTCCCCCTTTCATTACGGCTCAAAGTTTCCGGCTGTCACTATAACAGTATTTATAACAATACTTGAACAAAACAGGTAAAACAGCTGTCAAAGCAGCGCCAAAATCAGTAAAGTAAATGTCAAAGACACTTTTACGTCACACATTGATAACAAAATATTTTTGACACTTTTGTTGACACCTTATCTTTATACATTTTCACTATATGAAAATCCATCGCTTATAATCTTTTCTGCAGAGACGGAATATATTTCGAAAAGATCTTGGTATCGGAATATAAACTTTTTAAGAGATCGAATAAGGCGAATCTTTTTATATCCCTGGTCCAGTAGCCTGTTTCTCAGATGAAGATGACGTTTCAGGAAATCAGAATAATTGCTACTGGCCCTTGCATAACGAATCAATTGCGAGATGTAAACACCGTATGTTATATAGAACATTTGATAGCTGGATTTGTCTGTACATATGGTTAAGTATTCTATGTATATATTGAATGTGGTTTTTCTGCACTAATTTAATGTTCAAAGTTGACAACTATGAGTTATGTTCATCATTAAAGAACCCGTATTAGCTGTCATGCGAGGGCAGTTCAAATGGTCATTGATTGCCTGTAGAATGGCAAATACTCTTTTAAAAGAGATAATATATTAGTTGTAGACAATAGCCCTAACGAATAAACGATAGCATTGATTCGTCTTATCAATCTGTTATCAGTACGACAAGTATAAAGATACCAAAGGGGCACTCACACGCCGTAAATCAAAGAAGGACAGACATCAAGGCATAACATTAAGCTATAAATTGCATTCAACTTTTATTTGCTTTGTGCAAGAAGGGTTTGGTTTGATGATACCAAAGGGTAATCAGAATCCGTAAATCCAAGAAGTTTTTTACAGACAACACAATGGCCAAAAGAAAACGTTGTATTAAAAGTGCACAAACCCTCTACATTTCTATTTGTACTAAAGATAAAATTGTCTAAGATAGAAATAATTAAGGATAAGGATTTTTATGCCAGATGACTTTAAACTAATGGCAATCAGACATAATTCAGTCTGATGATTAAATAATAAGAAATAACTAGAACAGATTGTCACTTGTCATTTCTGATTGACAAGTATTATTGTATAGAAATATATAGATTATTTTTGTCGGAGTTCAAGTAAATCGGATTCCTAAGCATGAAATAGATCCAGCTTTTTGGTTCCCAAGAAATGGACTCACAGTGGCCTTCAATTGTTCGCTACTTTGACGAATTGGTTTTGATTAGAAACGGGGGCCTGGCATAAACTATCAAATTAGGAACTTCTTATCATATCAAGAAAGGATATCATTTAATTGGATTTTCTTTATCAGAACTATAAGAAATTATGATTGTAAATGGGAAGGATTAGGGTTAATAAGAATGTCATTCTGACGGACATGCTGATTTTATGTTCTATTTATGACTCAACGATGGTACGTATTTTGAATTAATCTGTCATTGGACAGGAAACAGGACAATCAAACATTTCAAGCAAGTATTACATTAGAAACAAAATAAAGAAAATCGAATAAACAAACAAAATAATCAAAGCTAAACAAAACAGCTAAAAGCTAAAATTAAAAAATAATGCTATAATTTCAAGTATAGACTAACTAAAATATATTAAAATGTCACCTACAGAGAATAATACAGACAGTCTATGTAGTTACAATTATACTATGTAATAGCGTATTAAATGAAGGAGAGGACATGGGTATTTCTACTAAAAATGAGACATTTACAGTGGGAAAGCTCAAATATTCACTTTTTTCATAACATGTCCCTTTATGTAATAACAATTGGATAACTCTCAGCAGAATGTAGTGACTTGGGTATCAAAGGAGAGAGAATACAGGGATATCATTACTAATAATGAGAAATATGCAATTAAAAGGGTAATAATTCACATTATCGCTATTTTGTTTATTTTCCCTTTGATGTTTAAAACCGATATATTTCATATCATGTGGGCGCATGATATGATTCCAATTATCGCTAATCGCTAAGCGTTGTCAAGGACGCACGTAGTATTATCTTGATTTCTAATATGACGTTATAATGACGTCACATTACCAAATTCCTGATAATTGAGTGATTAACGATATAAACTATTAATTGTGTTTAAAAAAATGTCAGTATCTCAACAAAAATTATTTAATTATGAATACAAAATAGCGATAAAATAATTAAAGATGCTTTTTAAAACTCGAGGACGTTTCTCAGACATCTCTCATCTTAGGGCTTCGTCCTTCGATGAGAGATGACTGAGAAAAGTCATCTCGTTTTAAAAAACATCGTTAATCACTTATTATAGTCATGATATTTCTTTGATGGCATAACCATTAAATAGCTCTACCCTGCTTACCCTACACGAGCACCCGAGTTCACCCCGGTTTGTGGCGGAGTTAGTGTTGCTCTTCCTTTTCGTTTTCTGTGTTGTGTTTTTGTTTGGTTTGTCTTCGTCCTGATTCTTCTGTGCCTAGAATTGTCCCTTGTCGTGTGTGTCTCTAACTGGATTACAACTTAACGGAGTGTTTTCTGCGATAAAATACAATATATATAGTGGAAAGCTAAATAAAAGTATCGAGGTAAAATTGCATAAATAAAATATTGAGTAAACAAAATATATTTGTGTTATCTTTTCGACATCTGATTACCCCTTTGATATTTTCAAACATTAGCTCTCATGTTCTGACACTAGTGCCTACCCGCTTGGTATTTTCAAACTTTTCCTAGTTATTAATATTAGCTCTCATTTTCTGACACTAGTGCTACTGCTAATTGTTGTGACATTTCAATTATTGACACAAACTGTTTTTTTCAAACCTACACAAGGATAATTCTATATCAATAAAACGAATTGAATACCGTATTTCTTCTAATAAACGCCCCGGGGGCGTTGACATTTTCCAAAAGGGGGGCGTTAATTAGAGAAAAAATTGACTTCGTGAAACAGACAATAGAATTTTACACGTGTGTCGGTTGTCTCATTGTTATCTACAAATAGCACAATCCAGTTGATGTAAATTCTTATAAACGTGTTTGATAATCGTCTATTGAATCTATGGAATATAATTTTTATAGTTCTATCAGGGGTTACCATGTCTATAAAAATGTGTGGAAATACGAAATTGGAGACAAACTAATATGTGAAAGAGAGGAAAACAATCCAAATGATAAATTTTCAGTAAAGCTCGTTTTTCAGCGTGGGAATCCAGGACAGTGTGTTGGGCATGTTCTCAATATGGATGAGACCCCAGTGTGATTCGAAATGCCAGGAAAGTCAACATTAGCTGAACGTGGGGAAAAGGAGGTGCGTGTGGCAACAACGGGCCATGAAAAAGAAAAACTTACTGTTACGCTCGCTGCTTATGCTGACGGAACAAAACTACCTCCTCTTGTTCACCTACCTGTTGTCCGTCCACTACCAAAATATGAAGTTCCGAACGGTGTGGTAGTGTTTATGTGTGGATCGGGAAAAAAGTCTTGGGCAAACGAAGAAAGCATTAACTTTTGGTTGAAAAGAATTTGATGTTTAAATAACCAAAAACGCCGTTTTCTCGTTTGGAATGCCTTTAGGGCACATATAACTTCATCCATCAAGGAGTCTGTCCGAATGAAATACAACTCGGATCTGTGTGTTATTCCCGGAGGATGCACATCAAAATTACAGCCGGCTGATGTTTCATGGAATAAACCGTTTAAGTCGCACTTATCAGAAATGTATGATGAATGGCTATTTTCTGGACCTGTGGAGAAAACCAAAGGTGGCAACAGACGTGCTCCTTCTAAATCGTTAATTCTGAAATGGATCAAACAATCCTGGGATGCAATTTCTCCTGACATAATACGTAAATCATTTAAAAAATGTGGAATCTCGAATGCCTTGGACGGCAGTGAAGATAATTTATTTCAAAATGAAGGCGACGATGATCCATTTGAAGGATTCGACGAAGAGGACGTCAGAATGGATGAGGAAATTTTAGCAAACGTTTCGTCATTCAACGAACAAAACACCGAAATCAGCGATGGTGAAAACGAAATAAATTCAGAATTGGAAGAGGAAAATGAATCCGATTATGACAGTGACGGACATTAACGATAAAGGTAATAACAAAATTACCGATGTGTAGCTTTTACCAGTTGTATAAAATCTTTATGAAAAAACTTAGTTTTAGTTTAGAATAGTTACCGTAGTTCATTGATAGATAGATTTAGAGTGTAGATTATTGATTTATTTTCCGATGTACATGTAGCATGTGTAGCGAAGTGCATAATTAGCGGAACTACCGGTATTTTTGGAACTCATTGTTCGATTATTTTACAATTTTCATTAAAGCTCAAATCGATTACTGTATAATTCTAATTAAAGTTCTAAGATTACTGGTCTTAATTTATTTTTATGGAAATGGGGGCGTTTATTAGAAGTAAAAATGTTCTGTTGGCAGAATTAAGTGAGGGGGCGTTTATTAGAAGGGGGGCGTTAATTAGAAGAAATACGTATATTAATTCCTATAGTATAAAATACCTTATTACAATGAAAATAGAAATAAATTGTATGTTGTCTAGACGCAACACGACTGTTTTCCCCAAAGATCGTTTTTTTTTATCTTGTCACGTTATATTTGGGTGAAATCGATATCGCCTCAAATACACTATTAGTTCGGAAAATATAACAGAACAATTTAAATGCATATCATTAAGTAGTGCATTGCTCGGATAAGGTGCAAATAGACATATAAAAGGTCTCATATTGTTCATATTCAATACAATCAAAATCAAATAAATAAGAGCATATCAGTCAACAATGATTTATCTTACACTGGAGATTAGTGCATATAAGTCATAGTGGATCGTATATGACTACCCAAATGAGACATATCTTAAAGTGAAAATTAGGACATATCAGTAACCGAGGATTCTATATGACCATGCTGAAAGGTATATTTTACACTGGCAGTTAGAGCATACTAGTCAACGAGGATCGTATGTGACCATACACTCTAAATGAATAAATGTATTCAGTAAGGGAATAATGCAAACAACGCCAGTAGCAATGCTTGCACTATATTACAACTTACCCCTCCGGAACATATGAGTGTTTTGTGGGATTCATATTGTTCAATCGTTAGTTTTTTTGCTTAGTGTTTTGGTAGGTCATTGTTTGTCTTTTTGTTCTGTTTCCTCTAGCCATTAACTTACAGCTTCTGATTACCCCTTTGGTATATCTAAACTTTCCAAGCACTCATTCAACAATGGAACACAATATATAATAGATAATATCATATTGTTTTAGCATTATAATAAAAAAGAAGAAAATTCAATGATGTGTATTAAATTCGAAGGGTGTATCAAAATTACAATGTAGTAATTACAATTGAATAAACGTTAGAGAATACCGAAAACACAACACAATATGTGTTGGACACCACTCTGCCCAAACAAACAAATATGGTAAATAGGACACAAGCCCTCCATAACCAACTGGAAGTAAAGACAAACTGACATCGCTGTTATGCGGAAATCGTAAAGGGCATCACAACACGGAACTCAGAACGAAAAAAACCAACCTTGAACAATTAGAGAAACAGATGCCATGCAAAACAAGTTATTCATCCATTTTACTGTGTGAGGATATACACTTAGCTTAAGTATGTTAAATGTACATCTATGACATATATTTCATATGTTACCAGACATTTGCTTCAGTCTAGTCTGATGATTTGTCCGTCGTGCTATGAAACAACATGCAATCACTTTATGTAATTAATATATAGGGGTCTACCTACTTACCTCTATAAATCGCTAATATCAATAAGTGGGAAAATGGAATGATTCCAATAAGATGTTTGAAGCCATTTACATACGGAAATTAACTCTTGAGTGTCACTGCCATCTTCTTAATGTGCACGTGCAAGTTTATTGCCTAGCCTTAATTAGCCATTCATAGAGTTAAGGGAGGAAGTGATAATATGATTTTCCCTGTTTTCATGAATGGAAAAATGTATTTGTACAGGGGTTTCTGTCAGTAAAATGACATGGTCAAGATGTATGTTTATCATATGTCAATATTCCTCGCTCCTATGCTGAAGTCCGTAAATGACACATTTCTCTTGTGATAATACCAAAGGAAAATATTTACACAATCAACAGTCTCTTATTCTGAATGTATTCAAGGAATTTACTCCAGATATAAGCAAAAACTGATAAAATTAATATGGCAACAAGGTCACAATACAATTATATGTCTACAATTTCATTGATTCTCCTACCTATCCCATGATATGTAAATATTTGATTTCAATTTCTAATTTGGTTTATTTTGGAATTGGTTTCCGAAATCATATTGATATAATAAGAGGCTAACCAGTTTAACACCGTCACATTGTTTGCGCCTGTCCCTAGCTAGGACATGGATAACACAGTTCGTGGTCTTTTATATTTTCAATGAATTGATGTGAGAGATTAGTCTTCATTTCTTGATATTGGTGGAATTATTGACCCTTGCTGGTAAACTTTTGTTTTATATTAGTGTAATCTTGTTTCCTGTTTAAACAAGTATATGTTTATGCATAAAAGACTGCATAAACTATTGAGGAAATATTAGTACGAACACTGTTGGGGCTTAAAAATGCCTATATTCCCTTTTCAAATAGGTTGTGCTATGCACTATTTATAGCTTAAAAGGGAAAGAAAGCAAGCATAATAGTGGTATCCATCACGTAACATGGCAGATGCATTTATAAGAGGCAGATTGCTCACCGTTTTAGTTTTCTGTGTATTTGTATTTTGTTTGTCTTCGCCTGTATTGTGTGTGCACAAAGTTACCAGGGTCTCTGGATTAACCATTCTTGATTGCCCCTTCGGTTTTCTTTAACGTTTATATAAAATGTGTGTTTATCTTAAACAATAGATGTACCAAATTGCTCCAGGCATTTCTATCTTTTTAAATAACTTACAGACAATTGAAACAAAATCACTTTTGATTATTGCGCAATTTTGTGGTAATTCCGATTTTGTAGAACTCATTGTTGTTAAAGAACACTACGTTGCATAAATCTACGTCACACCATCTTTTTTGTCCATAAGCCGCACTATTCAGTTGGCAAACGCTGGGTTTATATGAAGGAATGGAGTCGGCCTAGTTATGCCGCGTAACTTGTTGTTGACACAGATTCCAATATAGCCAAAGACAAGAAAAATACTTGAACTGTATGTTAATGGGTTGTTGCCCTTCTGAAAGAGTCGTACAGCAAAGAGGGTCCAGTCTTCGCCCGTCTGTTGTTTCAGCGACTACATTTTTACACTGTTATTTCCTCTAACGAACACTCCGGTTGGAAATATGTCATATTTTCTGATTACTCATCCATGATACTCGATAATGGTATATTTTTGTGACTGATGTGGGATTTTTTTTTATTGATCTTTGGTGTTTAACGCCACTTATTTCAGTTATATCATGGCGACCAGTTTTAGTGGTGAAAGCAGCCGGAGTACCCGGAAAGAATCACCGCCCATGGGCAAGCGATTGGTAAGCTTTATCACTTGCGAGTCGAGTGCACCCTTTTATGTAATTTACAAATCCGGGCGAGAACTCACGCCGTATTTGCGATAGGCTTGTATGAGTTGTTAGGTATACCAACTACCTAACTCATTGAGCCCCCGGGCCCTGACAGATGTGAGAGTTGATAACTGGTTCTTTGACTTTCTTGCTCCCAATACCTTTAAATTTACTGGCTTTCCTATCCTTTGTCTCTGAGTGTATCTGATGACGGTCGTGCGCACTAAGTTTGATATCTATGGTTTTATTATGGCTAAAGTAAATGAAAAAGAAGGCGTGACGTCACTGACATCGTCAGTATGATAGCCTTTGTCGGTGTCCTGGGAAATTTATTTCATGTATATTTAATTTTAACATCGCCAATTATTAGCTTTCTGCGATTCTTTTAGTCTGAAAATGGATTTTATAACCTTCTCTGGTAACGTTACTCTATGATTGGTTTTCTGGACAATAACATGGATCTACCATAATTTATTCTTACAACCTTGAACAAAGAAATATTTTTTAATCGTGTGCAATTTCTCAAAGTAACTGCTGTCAGGACTTAGAAGTTAAAAAAAAAATGCGTAGAAACAACTATATAATAATGAATATTGATGTTTAATTTAGCGCGCACGATGCGTAAATATTAAAAGAAAATACATATTGTGGATAATATATCACTTTAACGTTCATTGACATTTTGACAAAGTCGTACGGAAAACACAGTACTATCCCTGGTTCGACCTGTTTATTTTGCTCAATTTAATGGTTAATGTACTGTTTACATCTTGTTAATGTTTTTATTGAAGTTCCATAGCATTAGACATGCAGGAAAATGACTATTTAATTTGATAGGCAGGAATCATTAATTTACTAAATATGTCTGGTAGTATTGACAGTGCTGCTTAACTAGGTCAGTCTCCTATTTCAGAAAATAACAACCGATTAAATGGCAGGAGATTATTTTAGATATATGAATACAACAGAAATTACATATGGTGGACCAAGCAAAATAAGACATATACACCAAAAGTAATGGCATATTATAATGGAGATATATTAAATTGTCTTTCGTTCTCGTAATCTATACATGACGTCACACACACACACACACACACACACACACATATATAATATATATATTAAAATCTTCTAAATACTAATCAACAATCAATCTTACAGGATGTTGGATCGCCAAAGAACATGACTCTTACAGGATGTTGGATCGCCAAAGAACATGACGATGCTGCACAAATAAGAAAAATATATACGTCTAAGACGTTTGCACAACAACACGACATACATAACTAAAGTAGCAACAAATAGTTAATGTTTTAAAATGACACAATTTTCGTCTCACCGAGAAACTTATTGAATGTCAAACTTCGTATGTAAAGTCTAAAAGATCTTATGTATTGACTGGATAAATTTCTACTATATACTGTCACTGACCAAGATAGCTTTCTGGTACCACTTTCACACTTTAGCTGTTGAGCTTTGGGTAACTAGTTGTAAGTCAGTTTACTTCCTGTTGATAGAAAGTATCAATTCATTTCGCTATGACGAGAAAGTAGATTTCATTCATAGAAATAGATACACATATGTATTATGCTCTCTGTTACTACAATCATCACAACTATCTCCTAAAAAAAACCAACTGTCTAAATTGTAAGTCATTCATAGAATGTGTATATTTGTAACAATCAATGAAGGGGCCCGGCCCGGTCATTTAAGGTAATTTTTGTTTAAAGTACATTTCAAAGAAATATATAGTATTCGATGGTGAATTATTTATTTATTAGACATATAAACGAATCACCGCCAAAACAAACAATATGTATGATGTAACATTGTGCAAACATATTATATTGTTTCATATCTGCTTACAATAGACTAACAAGCAAAGCTGACATTTTAGCAATGTTTTCTCATGGAGGTATAAATATCATCTAGTCAGGAACACATTATTCTGTTTCACCAATATGGCAATTTCTTGTTGTGTTTATTAATCCACGGAGGCGGTTGAAATTCACAAATATAATATTTTAAGATAATAAACCATACTCAACTTGTTATAGATTTATCTCAAAAATTAATATATTTCATTTTGAATAGCAAAATAAATTATCTAAGTTTTATATTTCATCTAATAAAATGAAAAAAACATAAAATACCACACGGTCAGAACAGTTCAAAAATCCGATTGCAAAAGCGTAGAAAAAGGAAAACTCGGTACCCCTAACACACCAAGACATGACGGCTCACTATTGTGGCTTGGGCCAGGCACTTCAATAAAAAGTGCAGGGGTGCAACTAATTTAATGGCCCCACACATTGTCAGATGCTAAAACGAAACCACGATAGTCATATCCGACACCATGCATACACACAGGAGCACTGGAACTCTTTTACAGAAGCCACAATGTACAACATACACACTACAGGTCTGCCGATTCTAAGATGTACTAAGGATACCAAAAGACTACCGGACCTACACTGTGTTAAAGGCAGCAAAAGCCTACGGGTTCCACGCTATGATAAACACACGGCAAACCTATGGGTTTCGAGCTATGCTGAAGACACTACAAGCATATTGGTACCGCACTATGCTAAAGACACTACAAGCATACGGGTTCCACGCTATACTAAATAAGCTGGAAGTATACGGAATCCACACTGTGCTAACGATACTACAAACCTATGGGTTTTGATCTATGATAACGACAAACTATATAATCCTACAATTTCCACGCTGTACCAAAGACACAGTACAAGCGAATACATGTAATAAAAATATATGAAACTAACAAAAGACGAGAAACAGTTCCATGCAGTTATCTCGATTCTTGCCATGTGGGCGTGGTGTTTAATTGGTATAGGGTAATAAATGTATTAATCGTTACCGAAAATAGCTGGCGTTCAACTAGCATATTGTGAGGCGACTGTGCAGGTGCTTTCAATAATCATATGGTTTCTTAAAATAACACAAACCTTTGTCGTCCACAAATTATTTCTACAATATTGCCTTAAGCAAACATTCATAAATTAAAACCAAAACATACCACACTGTCGGAATAGTTCCGAAATCAAATAGAAAAATCGTAGAAAGAGGAAATAAGTATAACCCTAGGACACATATACATGACTGCTCACATTCCAGGCTTGGTAGACACCTCAATAAAAAAAGTGGCGGGATAGTCTAATCCTATGGACCCATTAATACAAATGTACTTCAATATTGAATTAATTGAATCTCATATGAATAATAAAAAATGAAAGCGCTTTTCTTCGGATCATTATAGAACAGTGCAGAACGGTAAATGTTATATCTCATGTATAATCTACTTTTTTTCTAGTGATTTTCAAAATCTGCAAGTATGATTATCTTGAAAACTATCTATCCTATACAACACTATAACTTAAATTAAATTATAACAAGATCTTGTTCCTAGACAGCAATGCTTATTTTCTAGGATAATCATGATGCACATTTCAATCATTTTGATATTGGTAATTAATCAAACGTCACAACACACCTCATTTTATACTGACAATTACAGCTCGTCCTGGTATATTAAACAGAAAGATCATTGTGTTGCTCGCCCCAAACGTCATTTATCAAAATAAATTGACTGTTTTTAGATCGTTATTATTTGTAGGTTATTGAAGTTGCGTTAAATTTGCACATTTTATCGTTTGAATAAATATGCACTTTTGGATTATATTATAAATAGAACATAGCTGAAATAATCGTAACTATTGTCATAGTACCGGGTATGTATCTTTTCGCTCTGAGTTCCGTGTTCCGTTACTAATTCCGCATAAAAACGATGTTCGGTTAGTCTTTATCTCCAGCTGTTTATGGGGGGGGGGGGGGGGGCTCATGTATTATTTACGTTATTTGTGCTTGTTTGCGCATAGTGGTGTCCAACACTTATTGTGTTTTTCTTTTGTTTGTCTTCGTCTTCTGTATCCTATGCTGATGGTCTCTCTGGATTGTCCATTTTTGTTTGTTGCTTCGGTGTTTTTTAACGATTATTTCATTGATAAAAGGGTCAATATCGTATCATCACTTTGAGGATGACCATTTTCCGGTCACCACCAGGACTTGATTTACCGTTACAGAATATATGTGTCACACATGACTTGGGTATATTCCCTTGGTTATTATCGTATTACGGTACGTTCCTCATTCATTATTTATCATCAGGTTGTATAACCAGAACGACGGATGCCACTAGTGAAGCATTAACTGCATCCCCTTCCGGATCATATGAGTTTACACCTGGTTATTAGTGGGGTTCGTGTTGCTCAATCTATAGCTTTTTGCGTAGTGTTTTGTAATAAATGGATATCGTAATTACTGAGCACGACGCGTTTGTTTTCATTTTTGTCATTGTTTCGTTGGTCCGTCTTCGATCTGTCTTCAAACTTTTCTTCCAAAGCTACACAAAAAAAAAATGTTTCCTACATATTGTATACGAGTGTTGTATTACGCAAAAATGGCGTCAGAAAAATCAAAGAAATTGAAAATGGTGACTATATGGTATAGATAAGTAATAAAGGGATCGTTATTTTAATACAAATAGAAAATACATATATGATAGTGTCAAATAGATAAAGATGAAATTATTAAGAGTCTTAATCAAATAAATGTATATATTTATTCATACGATAACCGTAGTATCATATATTATAATGGATTATTCTGGGAAAATGCATTAAATGTCTATATATCGGTAACACAAGATATATATGAATTTAATGGAAAGATATATAATTATGTTGAGAAAGTAATCCAAACTAATTAACCTTGACCTTCACATCATATTCTCATTATAATAATAGTAACTAATGAATAGAATATACATTTTCATTCATAACAAATCAATATCGTATCAATACTTCGATGATGACCGTTTCACGGTCGCCACCAAGACTTGGTTTACAGTAATATAATATTTGTGTCATTAATCACCATGGATATGTTCCCTTTGTGGTAAACACATTCCGGTCCGTTCCTCATTCCTGACTTACATTAGGTTTGTAACCAGAGTAACACGACGGACACCATTAGTAGGACAGGAACTGATTTGATTTTCCTAAAATATACAAAATAACCGTAAAGAGAAAACTTAATATGGAGCAACTAGCATCTCATTTCGTAGGTTCCTAACGTAGGTTCTATTGTTCATTGTGTTGTTTGTCCTTCCGCTTAACCTATTTGGTAAAATATATCTTCAAACATTTCCTAGGTTTTTAATACAAATTACAAATAAGAATGGCGAAATTATTGTATATGTGTACCATATCAACACTATGTCTACAAAGACCCAGCTGTTATATATATATATATATCCAATTTTTCATGATAAGTACGGTATTGTCTTAACGGCCATTGCCGCTAATATTGATGTGTGATGTACTTATACGGAAGGCTGATCAATTGCTCTGTCAAATTGCAGTACATTGTATATGTCTATATTGAAATGATGTCAACATTAAAAATACATAACGTTTATTGACCCGTTGTTAGATCATTTATTGTCTTAATAGCGTCTGTCCACAGTTTAATTTCTGTATTTTCTCTTTAATCTTTGTATTTCCGTCCTTTCGCTTCTTCATTAATAATCTTGGCATCCTCACTTTAAGAGATGTGAGAAAGATCAGAAGCTTCTTTCTATGATTGTTTTTTTCCATCAGTCTAACTTATATTTTTATTCGCTCTGAGCGACGTCGGCTAATATAATATGGCTAGACAGATAATGATAAGTACATTCATTGTATTTGAATTCTGTAGATTGTGGTTCCTATCATGATGTCCTTGATAAAGGGTGGCTGCTAACAAGGCTGCTACTGAGCAAAGGATTTATAGTTGTTTGGTTGAAGTCATGACTTGGAATGTTTTACGGCCGCCACTATGACATTTTATATGTGTTAAAAATGACTAAGGATATGTTTCCTTTGTCGTAATCCTCATTCATGATTTACCATGGATTTTTTGGAAGCGTATCAAGACGAATGCCACTATTGGATCAGGACTTCTTAACCTTATATAGCACCTGGGTGGTTAAATACCGGCATTAGATAAGTTCATGTTGCTGTTGCTTAATCATTAGTTTTCTATGTATTGTTTTGTAGACCTTTGTTTGCGTTTTTGTCCCTTTTTCTTTTGATAGTTGTATAATGTATCCTTTTCGATTTATGCCTTTTGATTACCTTGGTGTCTGCAATCTTTTCGCTTCGTACTGTATGCAGTAAATGCTACAACAAATTAATTAATGAATTCATATTATCTTTATATACATTTCTAATGAAAACATAGATTTTGGCACAGCTAAAAGAATGCACGACCGCAGCCATGGTGTATCCAGAAAGCGATTGAATGAAGGGAATGTGCTTTAGGATTGGTATGTAATGTTTTGTAATGAAGATGTGATATAAAAATAATAAATATTGTGACATTTTCAGAAGGGGCCATGGATTACCTGCGTGCCAAAGTCCAGAATACCGTGTTAACATGGATTCATTTGTAAAATATATGAGGTTCACTTTTGAAAATTGTTTAACAACATTCGGATCTGGAGGCTGCGGAGCAGAATCCATATTTTATGTAAATGATTGGGTATCCCCTTTGAGGGGGGGGGGGGGTAAGACGTGGAGTCAGGATTTCATTAACAACCTTCATCGCAGCATATCTGTGATATTAGTTGCATATAACTTGTCTCATAACTGTTAGCATCTTCCTTACAGTGGCGAGCTCTCGTTTGACTAAAGCGATAAGACAATCTAACGTGTATAAAAGAACATACAGATAGTCAGTTTCCTGTGTCAATATATCATATCTGCCACGTCACAAGACAAATATGACATCGATACATACGCTATGACATTGTCACAAATTACCAAGCCAAGCTATGTAGACGTCTTAATTAAATGTCAGACATATGGCTTTACGTCTACTAACCTGCAAAAATAACTTGTTTTTCAACACCCGAGCTCATTTTGCAAGAACAACAACAGACTTTCTACAGAAAACAACATAGAGGTTAAACCCGATAGACAAGATTCCAAGACGATTAAAATGAAGTCCAACCAAGACCAACAACTGCAGTTGAACGGTTTGGGTTCGCTATCCTGTGTCATATAACAACCGCCAATGGAGGATTCATTTATTTTACATTTGTGATGTATTGTTGACAAAAGTATCAGAAAAAACGAGTTAGAAACTTATGTTTTGAAATCTGCTTGAACTGAATTTCAGATTTTTATTTTTTAAAAATTACTATGCTTCAATATTAAATCTGTTTGATACTTTAATGTCAGTGACATGTTTTTGCAATTCCGCTTATAATTGCTATTGCTACTAGAATCTGTTACCGTGAGTACCACCTTGATTGTTGTGCAGATGTTGTAGCTTTCAATTTCATGGAATGAATACTTTTCACTAATTAATAACGCATATCTCGCTACACGATATATATATTAATACATCATTTGACATTAGTTTATATTGTAAATAATAAAAAAGTGACATAATCATGTCGGGTTATAATGAGTAAATTCACTTCTATTACCAATATATATAATAACAGAAATAATTGACGTGATTTAGTTGTATAATTATATTTTTCTTATTATATAATTAGTAAAAAGGCAGACTTCTAATTTATTGCGTACAACGCGTTTCTGGAATAACCATCTTCCGGTTAGCTCAGTCAAAAGATTGGAAAGCCAAATAATGTTTTAATCTTTGGGAGCAAGACCACAAAGAGAAAAGCTGCTATGTGGCTAGTGATTTTATAGCTCTGAGTCTGTTGGATGGAATTTGTTAAAATTTCGATATGTGTTACAGTGGATATATTCACACACTGCCACAAAAATAATAAGAAAATTAAACGAGCAGATCAAATTTTACCTGAAGTGTATGGTACCACCTTAAAGGAAAACCTTAGTTTTATTAATAATTCCATTTCTTAGGAACTGTATATTCCAGTAATAAATATTTATATAATCGTTACTGACATGGAGGGCAATATCAGGATATACAGACTGCCCAAGGGTCCGTACCACGACCCAAGGACAGTCTGTCTATCCTGATATTGCACTCCATATCAGTAACTATTGTGTTTATTGCATTGAAGACCAGAATCTGACACATGTAATATAAATGCATAGACATTTTTAACCAGGATCATTGAAGGTTTCCCTAGGCGTTATTACCTAATTTGAATTGACTACAACAATTATTTGAATGGTGTTCAACTTATAATGAGAAATAAAATGAGATTATAAGTAATATTGTAATTTATTAAAACGTAAACAAACACATATCCGTGTATAGACCAGTAGTACCAGTCTATACACGGTTTTTGGACCGGTCTATATCATCATTCCAGTCTATATCGCGGAATAGTGAAGGTCACGTGGAGAGTGTTCAGCCAATTAAATGTATGATTTTTATTATGATATGCAATAAATATATATATATATATTATTAACAATATCAGTGCCGAAACACTGACTACTGGGCGGATGTTACCCTCGGAGACTAATAATCCAACAGCTGAGGTACCAGTGATAGTAATAAAAAGGTAGATATCTAATTTATTACGCTTGATGTGTTTCTTTATTAGCGTTCATCAGGTACACTCAAAGTCAAAAGTCGTCTGAATTTTTCGTACTTTGCGAACTCTACCTACTAGTGGCAATAAAAAGTCTTTGCTTTGGTTGTCTCATTGTTATAAATACTGTTATAGTGACAACCGGAACCTTTGAGCCGTAATGAAAGCGGGAGGTTTGGCGCTTTAAAATCTGATTCAACCCACCATTTCTTTAGATATGCCTGTACCAAGTCAGGGTCATTGCGGTTTTCAGTTTTCCGGTTGTTGACTGATTTTGTCTGTTTATATACTTATGAGTTTTGACTTTCCCTTTGTAAGATTGTTCGGAGTTCGGTAATTTTGTTATTAACCTTATTCTCGATATTTTTTCATACATTGGTGAACTTCTTCTCGTACTGAATAGGTATGCTATTATTGGCGCTGGCGTCAGTCAACCAAAATTTAACATATAACTTTGACTAAACCTTGCTGTGTACCTTGTTTTGTTTGTGTGCAAGTTTGATTTTGTTGTTTACTATATGTAATGTTGACTATGTTAAATTTACCCTTAAGAAAAATTTGAAGATTCCAAAAGTGGTAATCAGAAGCCGTAAATCGAAGAAGGACAGAAAATGCAATGGCTAAAACAAAAAGGACACAAGGACACAACGATCTACAAAACACTACATAGACAAAATACAGATCGAGCAACGCGAACCCCACTAATCCCGGAGTGAACTTAGGTTAGACCTTAAAGATGTTACATTTGCAGTTGCTACTGAGTCAGTTATACATATGTCGTTGTATTCCACGAAAAATACAATGTAGATTGATTAAATCTGTATACCTCACTGCATTATAGCAGTAAGACTACATCGTTTGAATTTAGTCTATCTTGTAAATAACAAAAACATATATCATTAATGTCTGTATATCTCACTGCATTATAGCAGTAATACTACATCGTTTGAATTTAGTCTATCTTGTAAATAACAAAAACATATATCATTAATGTCTTTTTGTAATGTGTAAATGCACTTTATTTAAATTTCAGGATATGTTTATTACCAGTGTAAATAATATCAGTAACATATTTGACAGTGGGGTAATTAGCTGTTATACGGTTAATGTGTTCTTCTTAAATAAAACAAAATGTTTGATAGTTATTCATACAGAAAGTGCGCTTTGACATGTAATCTACAAACAAGGAGCGTGAACGAATTATAATTCCAAAGTATTCAAAATGTACATTTGTTTACTTTGTCAACTAATAAGAAATATATTTAGCAACAAAGAGGGACACCGGGCTGTTTGTTCTACATGTATTGTAGATGGGCTTTTACTTGTTGTGACTATATAGCTAAATAATACTGAAAGTGACGATGAAAAACGTATAAACCAACCCTCCAATATAAATTTTGATTATGTCTGTGAAAGAGTACGTTACATCTTTATGAATACTATTACTAAATACACCAGTTATCAAGAGGGGAGTGGAAATGGAATCCCATTATCGGGTTTAACCCCACCGCATTTGTTTGCCTGTCCCAAGCCAGGATTTCCCACTTCATGGTATTTTTTTTTGTGTTCAATGATTTGAGGTCAGAGTGGATTGTTCACTTTGTTGATATCTGTGTAATTGTTGACCATAGCTATTTAAGAATAATTTGTTGATGACAAAGGGGTAATCAGAATCCGTAAATTGAAGAACAGACAACACAATGGCCAAAAGAAAAAGGACAAACAACGATCTACAAAACATACATATAAAGCTAATATTCGTTGATCATAACACAGCTTTCCTTTTATATACATTGTCCATGGTAGACTTAAACGACACGCATCCCTTTCGCCGGGGACGATCCGATATTTCAAAGGTTCATTAATCGGAGAGATTATTGATACGTATTTTTTTCGAAGGTCTGATAGTCGGAAGTGTAACAAGAATATGAGGTCAAAAACATCAACAGTATTTATAGCCAATTTCCTCGTCTGAATAGATAGAGAAAACACAGTTTAAATGAACTTATAATTCTATATGTATAATAGGTCATAAATAACTTTTTTCCAGCATAAACAACAACATGATATTTCTAATAATTTGATAGGGAACCTAATGTACAAATTACAAACTATTCACTATAATTCTAGATATAATCATTATCGTAACAATCAGATCAATTTATGCACAAAAAACAACGTTCTACTCATACGAGGGTATGATGCTCCTAGAATGAATGAACTCATCGCTACATAAAAAATATGTAGTCATCATCATGTTGTGGTTGACCGTTAAGAAACAGTCATTTCTCAAATGGCAATCCATTTTTCTCTTTTACGCTGCTGAGTTGTCTCCTGTTTCATCTACAAAATTTTATCGAACTTGACTATGAGTAACACGGCGGGTGTCTTATAAAAAACAGAAACTGCTTATCCTTCGCGAGTACCTGGTTCATCTGGGTCCTTTATTTCTGTTGGGGTCGCTATTCTTTTATTTTGCTAATTAGTCCCTGTGTCTTGGGATTATCCATCATGTATTGGCCATTCGGTATTCTCTAACGTTTTCATTGGATCAATCGTAAAACATTTTAAGATTGGAATGGGTTTGTAATATTTGATAGTAATAGCATATGTCCTAATACTGCAGGCGCGGATTCATACGTCCTGAAATCACCCACTATGCAGCAATTAATTAATCAGAATACAACTAATCTTAGCAGTTGTTGTTTTCAACACTTCGGAACTTCTCGAGTATTCGTACAAGGTTCTATATGTACCTGTTGAAGACAGCAAAAGCACTGACTGCAGTATAAAATAGCTTTAACTGAACGCTTTTGTCATTCTTTCTATTACAAAGTTAGAAAGTTTATTAGTCTGAGGTTTAGTGATCTGTGGCCCGAGGATTGGTTTGTCCGAAATATGAAAGAACAAAGGGTAAATTAAGCAACAAGTATGATTCACCCCATTTTCTCTACGACATGAACAAGGAAAACACAATTCAAATAAACAAGATAATTCTACATGTATAATAGGTCATGAAACGACATTTTCTAAATTAACAACATTTCAAATGAATCCATTGGTTACTTAACATACACATTTTCTACTAATTATCTAATAATTAACTATTCACTAAACGGTAAGAAATTATCCTTTTTGTATCAATTACAATTAGCTAAATTGTACACAAATTTGAAGATGACAATACAGTATGTTCGTAACATTTGACAATGACGAATATTGGATACTGCAGGCGCGGATTCGGCGTGTACCCCCTAAATTGGCAAAGGCATATATTATTGAACACTTAGTTTACAAAGGTGTAAATCCACTAATTAATTTCTTTAACATTTTCTAATAAATTTATGTTTTTCGAGCCTCCCTGGCCATTTTTTTTCTTAAGTTTATACTTTCCAAGACCATACGAGGGCTGTCCGTAAAGTTCGTGGACACTCTCTGTAATTTTGTTATTTAATTTGTTGAAAAAAAGAAATTGCAATTTTCATTTATAGTACAGTTTACTCGATAAGTGAACAAAATTTTGTAAATAAAAATGAACTACAAGTATGAATTTTTTTCGATCTTATAAATAAGCATACTCACACCCGGAGCATAGCGGTAAAAGTTTTTGACGTTAAGCGACGTCAAACGCTCAAACCAATTTAACTTTATTCGACGTAGTCACCTTTAAGTTCCAAACATTTCTTGTTTCGTCTTACCCAGTCATAAAAAATTTGCACAAACTGATCAGTTTTCATGTGAAATATTACTTTCATTACGGCTTGTCTTAATTCACTTAAATTGGCAAACCTCATTCCCCGTAAGAAGGATTTGATGTAGGGCTAAGTCCGAGCTGTACATATTTTTTCCTAAAGATTTTGTCACTTTTGCTTTTTTTGGCCGAGGAGAGTCGACATTTTTCCATTGACTTGATTGTTGCTTTGTTTCCTGTTCATAGTAGTGAAACCATGTTTCATCTGTGGTTATTATTCTATCCAGAAATCCAATTCCACTCTGGCTAAACTTTCTAAGAAATTGTCTTGATGCCTCAGTTCTGTTTGTCATATTTTCTTATGATAACATTCTGGGTACCCATCGCGCACAAATGGGATTCATGTGTAGTTATTGAACTAAAATTTCATGTACCGTTGTCTTTGATATAACGCACTTGTCCGCAACTTCACGTACAGTTAAACGTCTGTCATCGTCAATAACATCGCGTACTTCATTTTTCACAACATCTGAAGTCTTAAAAGACGGTCTCCCCTCGCGTTTATCGTCCATTAAGCTACCTCTACCGTCAGAAAATCTCTTATGCCACTAAAACACTTAACGAGCGACTAACATTGGAGTGTATTACTGACCGTTTGATGAATTTATGCATTTCAGTTGACGTTTTTCCTATGTCGACACAACATTTTATACCGGCCCTCTGCTCCACCTTATTTGAAAACGTAGTTTTTTTCCGATGAAGAAGGTTTCATCTTCAATGTTTGAAAACTGGACTCCGCAGCCATCTGAGAGTACTTCCGATTTAAATTTTACAGATGTGACGTCGAGAGCACTATCAACGTCACAGTACGAGTTTCATTCAAATTTGAGCGATAAAATGAAAAAAAATCATGGCCAACCACAAGTAACTACATAAAAGTTACACGTAATTTATACTGTGCTCCAGGTGCCCTATGACAGACATTACAAAATCGATTTAATTAAGCTAGGAAATTAAAATCTGATGCATATTTTTTATATCTAACATCGCATTTGATTAAGGAATACAGGTATTACTAAACAAATTGAAAAACACGTTGTTTTTTTAGGAAAATTGGTGGGATCTGTCCACGAACTTTACGGACAGTCCTCGTATATTTTCTGAAACGTAGACGATTCCGCTACGTTGTGTCAACATTTGACGCCATGTTTAAAATATTGCAGTGAAATGCCAGGTTATGGAAAACACCTACCCTAGAAATAGCTCCGTCATCCCCACTCCAGAAATTCAGTATTTATAGGTCATGCATCAAATCCTCCATAGAGGTATTAAAATACAGCTAAATCCATCAAATGTGGACTCAAAATAATCCTTATATATTTTACTTCAATTATCAATTTCAATTATTCCATTCCATTCAATATTTTTTCACAATACTACAAAACGAAAGGAGCTATTTTCTTTAAAAAGGACTATTTTTGTATATGTTCTAAGCTCCGATTGGTTGAATTTGTGGTTTGACACCTACAATAATACTAGTTATACATGTAACTGTATATTTTTTTTAAACATCCGAACCTTCTGGATACTAGTACCCCTCCCCTTATTTTCATACAAGGGCTCGCCCATTACCCGCTGGAGATATACGTGATCCGTGCGCGAGATTGCACATACATTTTAATCTATGGCTGCTTGGGCGTTTGATATATGGTCGAGAAAACATATTTGACATTTACCATCATATATGTCCTGCAAGCAAGCGAACATAACCCACGATTCCTGTATACATGACTTTCGGACAAACGGAACTTCGGACTAATTGTCCTTCGGGAATATAGACTGTTGGATTAATATATATTCGGACTAGTGCTTCACATCAATGGAACAGAAACCATACTCATTTGCCGCAATGTGTGCTTCAAATACCTTGTCAGTGGCGTCACCAATCCCGAACTCTCTACCAGAGCACTAATCCTGTCGGACTGTGCATGTACCAAATAGTGATTTCAATGACTAATGCACCATCGGGGATCCGAAGGTTCATTAATCACAAAGTTTAATGGTCCGAAGTTGATTGATCTTTTGTCCGATGGTATATTAATGGCGAAGTGTACCAGTATCATGACGACAACAGCATATTTATTTAATTGTTGCTATTGAATGGACAGGAAAAAGAAAAAAAACAACTCAAATAAAAAAGATAATTGTATTTGTTTATAATAAAGCTCATGCTTCCTGTCCATTCAATAGCAAAAATTAAATAACTATGCTGTAGTCGTCATGATACTGGTACACTTCGCAACATAAACAGTAGATAATATTTAAAATGAATTCATTGGTGACCTAATGTACACATATTTCTAACGATTATCAAGTTATTTACGAACTATTCACTACAATGCAAGGAATTATCCATATTTTATCGGTAAAATCAGATCATTTCCAATTACGTATATATGTGTATCGGAATTACATTGCTAAAGTGGGGGATTAAACTATTCAAGATAATGTGAAACGTTAAATCAAGGGAAAATATATTTATTTTGAACCTAATCATACAAATTGATTATCCACAATTACTAAAACCTCAGTCTCAAAATATTCGTTGATCATGACTTCGTCATTCTGACTCCTTTAGTTAATACATAACAGTACAAAAATAACATTATATGTGTACATCTAGACGAATATGAATATATTAAATAGTTGTTTTTAGATCAACATTTACTCATTGACTTTGATATTAAATAAGACAATTATGAAATATTACATTCATATTTCACAATTTCCATTGATTGATTGATTAATTAAGGTTACATTAGCAAAGTGTGGCTTGTTTCATTATCAACCATTGCATATTTACTTTATATATACAACTAATGTTCTCAATTATAAAGGTGTTCAATTACGTGTTTTCGTTGAACTGAATTACCCCGGTTTTGGTGTTGTCCGTCATGTTCATCTTTTGAAGTTGTCTGTGTTTGTTTGTCTTCGTCCTGTGTTTTGTGTTCCCAATGTTGCCAATGTCTCTGGCATGTCCATTCTTGATTGCCACTTTGGTTTCTCTAACGTCTATTTTATATTTTTTACTTGATTTTTTTTTGTGTGTGGAATTTACACTTCTGGTGATGCATTTAACTTAATAATAAAGTCCTTGTGATTTCTGTTGATTTTCGTGCTCCAAAAGACTTTTAGAATGATTATATTAGACTTTCAAATATGTTGACCTTGAGCTAACCTGATGAAGGTTATTCCGGAAACTCGTCGTGTGCATTAAAATACATGTTTATTATCAATACCTTGCCATAGAAAAGTAATGATCAACACTATTTTAACCACAGTTATGATTATAATGCGACATTAAACGTGATATACTACCGTTATTCTGAGGACAGTAAATAACATATTAGACAATGCCACATTTGTAGTTTTAGTCCAGTCATATTTTATTTGCTCAAAAGTACAAGCGCAAGTTAAACGAACTTATGACGTCTTCTCCTATATACAATAAGTTACATCAGTATATGATAGAGCATGCATGTATATGAATATTGCTTTCAGTTGATCATGAACAGAGAGAATGACGAAACATTGAGGGTGGGGTGAGGGGTTGCCGGTAGTGTGTGTGGACGTTCTCTTTGTGAACGAATGAAACAAAAGGAAAACATTCAGAAATGTTCATATATTCATGTAAATGAATATGTATCACATTTTAATATGTGAATTGAACTATCATTCACAATGGGCTTATTATAGCTATGGTTGTATTTGTCTGATACTGGTGTATATCGTAGACGATCAGCATCGGTGGTGCAATGATAAGTGTGCTCGCCTCAAATGCGGTAGATCGTGGAAGTGAGCACCGATCTGGTCAAACCAAATATTTTGCAATTGGTATTTGTTGCTTCTCCCTAATATTGCATCGTTAAGGAGAATGAGCAAATGCTGATTGGCTCGGAATCAAGATAATATGTCTGAGTGGGGCGACATATATATCTGCTGACTGTTATTTCAGTGAACTAGCACTATAAATGTCCAACTAAGCGTGTTGGTCTAGTACAAAGCGAACCTCATCATCATCTCATTGAAAATTAACTTGTTCGCCCCATGATATAGCTGAGAAATTACTGAGTTGACGTTAAACAGCAACCACTCACTCAATCACTCCTATATCGTTGACATACATTTTAAACCTTCCTAATTCAGCATTGATATCACAACTTTTAAACGATTTACTGGAACATTGTACTCGTTACATGCAATAACCAATAAAATGATCATGTGTTTTTTTTAGATTTATTGTGAATGAGTCCTTGCTTTTCTTTTCAAATGTATTCCATTATAGTACATGGAAAACTGATAAATGATGAGCTTTTACCTTTCTCCCTAATGAATAATACATGATCGGATACATTATAGACAGTCCTTGCTTCATTAGTGAGACAGATTTCTCCGCATCAAAATTCAACAAATTTACATTTCAAATTAGTTTTAATAGGAGGTAAGTGACCTCTGATTGAATTTCAAACGCGATCAAAATATGCAGGATGAGCAATCGATGAAAAATTTTGATAAAAAAACAACTATTTGCAAAAGGTAATTTATAAGTCAAAAATAGGATAAAAAATATATTTATTTAATTAAGATATAGTTCAGAGATTTTCAATTCCACCAGATTAGACATGCGAAAGTTATCACAATATTTCTGACTTGATTCTAAAATCATACGTTTTTAATAGGAGATATTTCCGATTAAGGCGGGCAAAAGTTCCAATTTCTTGCAAAGTTCAAACGACATAATGTTCCCCATAATCTCTAGAAAATGTTAATGTTGTAACAAATTGTGAATTGTCTAGTTGCTATGCAATCGATCAACACCACTTTCAAAATTGTGGAAAGTAGCCTTAAGCATCATAACGATAACCTCTGTTATCGTCCTCTGGTTGAAATCTCTACAAATTGCAAGAACATTATACTCAAAAGCCATGCTATTCGGCGAACTGTTGAAACATAGATGGGTCAAAAATTACATCTGCACTATGAAAGGCAATAGGTACCAAAACGTGATAAAAAATATCGTAAATTAAGATAGAAAGAGAAACACTTTGCAATTTGTTTTAAATAAAAAATGCAGAGACAAATAATAGTCAACGTCAACAAACACTGGCACCAAAGATTAGCAACACGGATCTCATCAAAATCGGGGATCAACTCATGTTCTTTTGTAGGGAAAACATGTCGTGCTCCACATGTTATTCATGGTAATGGGAAATGTCCAGTAAATGTCGGTCATAAATGAAGTAAAAGGGGGCAAGTGAAAGAGATTATGATGGCACAAACAGATACTAAATCATATACATTGTATGACACATGCACTGCGTGGCGATTACATTTCATGACAAATCATGATAGCGATCGTAAAACGTTTTAGTATGGGAGTGTGTGATTGTTGTTGGACTTCAAGCGAACAATGTTTCAGTTGCATCTATGCCATGGCAAGAACAAGATCCAGTTCGAGGAGATGGTGATAATGATATCCGCTTTGGACTAGACAAACACTGCAACAACAGTCTGCGAATAATCACCCTGCTATTTCTAAGCCAACCAGTGTTTGCTCTTACTTGCAAATGATGCCTGATTAGCAGAGAGTAGCACGCTTGAAATGAGGAGTTCCATCTAGCTATCGTGAGCCCACGTGTAAGAAGTGTGGGCCTCCAGACAATCCAGGCGGAATGAACAAGCAAATGTAATGACAAATAAATTTAAATATCCATAACTTCGAAGAACACAAAAAATACATTAACTTTTTAAAATAAATAGAAAAACATTTCAATGAATTATCGTGTCAAGTCATAATTCAGTTCACTCTAGATATATCATTCTTCAGTATGAATAGTGCAATGTGTCCTCTGTTTCCACGATTGTTTTAATTGGATTTTTGTAACTGTTCCGACCGTTGTGGTATATTTTGTTTTTCATTTTGAATTATTCTTTAGATATACCTTACTGATTGCGTTTACGTCGTATTGTGTTTTGTTGCACAGCGGATATGTATTTTGATTACGTTTCACCATTAATAGTACCTTTTTTTTATATTCCACTTTCTTCGTAATTGTCATATAACACTTTTTTTGAATCTACATTTGTTCCTGTGCTGGATCATTGATCTTTTAGCAGAAATAATTATAAAACTGGGTTGTTCTATTTCTTTCCAATTACCAGGTGTTATAGATGTAGAATATAAATTTCATATTTCATTAAGTTTATTATTAAGAGTTGTTTATCGAACACACTGGTATATATCTATCTACCATATTGTGTTTTGTTTTTTTCGTTTTTTGATCTGTGGTATTATATTGATTTTATAAACGGCTGATTCAAGGAGTAGTGACAGTTTTACAGCCGAAAAGAAGACAATTGTAGGTCACAAAAACATAGTTCCTCTCGAGCAATAATAAAAATGGCAACAATAAAATAAAAAAATAAAAAAATAACACACTGTCGGAATAAAAAAAATAAAGCCAAAGGGCCAAAATCGACAAATTGAGAAGTATTTTGTCTTGTTTTGAATTTTGACTAATAACATTTAGACCTATCCTTGTTGATTGGTAATTTGCTGTCATCTGTTTGAAATGAAGATAAAACAAATGATTACAATATCTGAAATTAGTGTTTGTCTGACATACAAATGTAGGTATAGATTAATTGCTATCGCGATGAAAAATGTAACAAATTTCGTATACTTTACCCACACAAGACGTCACATTTATTTCTCGTTACCATCCACTGTTTTAATTATCAAATTCCTGTGACGTGTATTGACGTAAAGACAATTTATATTGACTATAATGTTTAGGCCCTTTGGCTCACTGACTCCCAATGACTCTTATATTATTTGGCTTTTCAATCTTTTAACTATTGAACTGATGAAGGTTAGAAATGAGCCGTGCACACTAAATTATATATCTATGTATATCGTTTTCTACTGTTTGAAAGGCATAGCGATGAAAATATGTACTCTTTTAAATAAACTTGTTTGTGCATATATATAGCGAATGTGACCGAGTGGTCTAGAGCACTGGAGATAATGCTAATAGTTCGAATCCCGTTGTGGTATATATACAATATATTAAAAATTGCTGAGTTAAATTGCTGTCAAATTATAATATTAAGTATATATGTACCATTTACATACGCTTAAACACATGTCTTATGGCTATCTCTAGATTGTTCTTACGAGACAAGGTAACACTTCGACTATTGAAGCTATGGTTTAGGGCGCTGGACATAAGGCTAAGCGATTGGTGCTGCAGTGTATCAATGGTGTGAGTTCAAATCCCGTCGAAGGAAGAACACAAATTTGTCAGCTCAAAGATCTAATTCTTACACTGTTGGGTTTAAATTTCAGATGTATATATATCACATAATAATGATGTATATATGATGATATATATATAATGTCAGGCAACACTATATTAATTCCGTGTACTTGACGCTCATATATATATTGCATTCTTTTCTACATCATCCATAATCCAAATTTTAATAGTACAGATAGGGCATCATTATGCCAAGATAAAAACGTATATACATGTTATGTACATTTTTTTGTATGAAAAAATTATTTGTACTGTTCGGTTTGAATAAAACGCATAGCTTTAAATATTTGTTGTCATAGCTTGTGCCCAATCCAATCTGCTAATATATTGAGCAAATGAAATATGTTTAATTCAACAACGATCGTATGCTACATGTAGTTTGATTTACATATATCTACACTCCCTATTACCACTCATGTGAGGTCGTCGTCCGTTCACTCATCATAGCTGTCTGAGTAAATAAACGATAGCGAATACTGAATGGGGCAATCATAAATGGACAATCCAAAGAAACTGGCAACACTGCGTACACAAGACGAAGACAAACAAAACAAAGACACAATATAACATGTGTTGGAGGCCAACATATGCAGACAAACACAAATATCGTTAATAAGACATGAACCTCCTACAAACAATTGCAGGTCATTCATTATCAATAAAACTAACCACCATGGTATATTATTGGAATGCTGATTGTGAGGTTATGAAGTTACTAATGTAAATAACAGTTTACCTGATGTGACATGATACTAAATTACATTCGATGTAGGTGGTTGATAAGCTAATTATTGCTTATACTTTGAATCTACACGATTCACACTAGACATTATTAGAACAAGTAAGGATGCGTGGAAGTACAATCTTACATTATGAAAGGAAAGTTTAAACAGTGATGATCAGCCAATTACATCTACCTATGCAATAAGTGTCTATCACCGTTAACGTTGTGAGTTCGAATTCTGCATAGAACAGGTGTACTCGATGCAACTTTATGTGACTAAGTTTGTCAGTGACTTGCGACTGGCTTGTGGTTTTCACCAGGTACCCCACCTTCAGCCACCAATGTTGAGTCGGTGATTAATCCCAATTAAACAATTTGTCCTTGATTGTTTGTTACTTCTCCAAATAGTTGATATGAACTAATTTTGTATACTGCTTAATAAAATAATTATGTTTCAGTAAACTACAATCACCTCAAATTCTTATGTATTGGTAGATTTACATATCCTTTCACCATCAAACAAAAATACAGTCTCAAACCATTTATAATCAAATATAAACCTTGATATAGTATACTAAAATGACTCTAAAATTGTCTAATTGTGGATTGGTATATTTGTATACTCCCTCCTCACAAAAAATACAAGCCAAACCCATTTAGTTCAAGTATACTATTGATAAAGCAACTATATTAAATCTACAAATGCTTATTTGTGTACTGGTATATTTGCATATTCCCTCCCTAAATATATAGTTCAAATGTAATCTATGAAACAGTATACTACAAATTCAATGTATTGATAGATTTGTATATCACACTCCACTAAAATAATACAAACTCAAACCATTTATAATTAAAATACAAAAGTTAGTACAGTAAACCAAAACTACTCTAAATTTGCTTATTTGTGTGTGGGTACATTTGCATATTCCTTCCATACTTAAAAAAATCCAGGCCCAACCTATTTACAATTCAATTATAATCTTTGAGACAGTAATTGCATATTCCCTGCCTCCCCCTACAAATACAAGCCCAAACCATAATAGTTCAAATATAAACTTTGATACAGCAAACTTAATTACTCCAAAATTGGTCACTTGTTTATATATAATTGCATACGCCCCCCCCCCCCCCCCCCCCCAAAAAAAATATATGCAAGCTCAAACCATTTAAACTTAAACTATAATCTTTGATACAGTAACCATAATCACTCTACAAATGTTTGTTTATTTGTGTATTGCATATTCCCTCCCCACTAAAAATATAGTTCAACTATAATACTACCATATTTGTGTATTGATTAAATAACATATTCCCTCTCTACCAAAATATACGAGCTCAAACCTTTTTAGTTCAACCCTATTAACCTTTGAAATAAGTAAAATAAAATTTAAAAGAAATCGATTGGTAAGTTAAACCAAAGGAAACATCTGTATTGCAATAATTCCTTGGAGTGAAGATATTATATAGAAAAAAAAATTAACTCCACGCACATCGCGCCGTAGACACCCATTACATTTGTGTGTGTGTATATATTTCTAAAGCTTTTCTTTATGTTTTGATTACACGAAACTGCAGTATAAACCATTGAGTATGCACTGTCGGTAAATATAAAATGTGCTTGTTTCGTAGAGACATGTTTCCATCATTTGTACAGACTATGTGTTGTGTTTGCCGGTAGTATACATATACGTATACTTATGATGTCCTCGCCAAGATGTAAAAAAAAAATCCTCAACGTGAAAGAAAAAAAAATTATTAATAAAAATATTCTTTTTTTATTTACTTATTATTATTATTATTATTATTATTTTTTTTTTTAATGTATGCAATCAATATTTGCCGGAATTACAGTACAAAGCAAAGAGTAAATGCGAAGTTGAATTTGTATTTTTTACATGTTATCGTTCAATACGTGTGTTGTATTTTGTTATTATGTTGGTACACATGTAACCAACGCTATATTGAACAATTTTTTAACCTACACATATCTACTTTACATCCATCTGCCATTAACTCAAAAAGCTTTAAAAACCAAGTTAACATGAAATACCTGCAATCTGTCTTCCTTTTGTTACCTTTTCACATCATGAAAATGAGTAGATATATTTAGTTTTAATTTCTGACAAATATCGTTCAATTACCCCACCCAACTTGCCAACTCAAAAGGCTTTCAAAAACCAAGTTAACAAGAAATAAATGCAAATATATCTTTCTTCAGTTTGTTATCGTTTTCATTCATGAAAATAAGTGGGTCAATTTGGGTTTTTCTTGCTTCTTGTTTAGTTTTTACTAAAAAAAATCCTTCAATTACCCCACCCATGTAGAACCGAAAGAAAAGAAATATTAACTTTTTAGTAAATAATGAACAAATACGTGTGTAATTACGTTTGTCGACCAAATTCGTGACCTAGATACATATCCAATTGCTGCTTATCTCTCATTTACCCAATATACGTTGTTCCCCCTTTTTTCGGAGTGCAATTGTCATTGATGCATCAACTCTACATATGTCTTCTGCATACCGGTATATCTTTATTTCTCAAACATGTATAGCTGATATAAATACATTGTTGCAGTCGGAAAATATACATTTTATTAATCATGTATAACTTTGTGATGTCTTTGTCGATATATAAAGTTAAGTAGAACTGTTTTTATTCAGTAATGCCATCGCTTTTGCTTAATTAAAACTGTTCAATAACTCCAATAATAACACATGAAATTAGTATATGTATATATGTTTGTATAGGTGTGTACATGTATTTGTAATACAGTAATCAATGAATAAATATGCTGTTGCCGGAATTTGTAATTTGTGTGTGTGTGTGTGTGTTGTTGCTGTATCGAATGATTTTTTAACCCACTTAGAAACCTTTTATTTATTCTCAAAATTCATCTGTTGCTAACTGGATTTTTTTGTTTTTTTTCTCTTCATCATAAACAAAATTCACATAACATCCCAAGCATTAAAATATCTCTATCAATTTAATGTCATCATAAAACACACCAGAAACATTTTTTTTGTTTTTTGTTTTTTTGTTTTTTTTTTTGTTTTTGTTTTTTTTTCATTTCTTTCCCTTAATTGTTCCTTACTCAGTAAATCTTCCTATTCGCCCTTTTTGGAATAACAAAAATAATTATGAAATATTTTTCCTATGTTTTTCAGCTTTGCCTGAAATAAATCAAATATATGACATCAACATATGTAACTGTGTACATATTGTTTTTTATTATACTTTTTTGTTCATTGTTCATCTCCAATTTCTTCAATGTTGTATATTTGTTGTATACTTACCTGTACATATACCTGTGTTTTTGTGGATGCGAGGAGGTTCTTACTTTACGACATATAAAATATGACTGTGGCTGTCTCTGTATCTATCTTCTTCTGAAGATAAAATGGGTAATTCATTAGAAGCTTACAGATCAGCCATAGGCATGTTTTATAACTGTTCAAGGATCTCAAGTAAATGTGTGCTTGTACAAGCCGATTCTTATAGAAATATCTTATTAACAAACTTACGGTGGTCTTTCTTGTTCGTGTCCCTCCTTGTCCTCCAGAGTTTAAATCCAAATGCAAATGTTGTCTTTCTTTTATTCGTTCTTCACTTCATCTTAATGATCGGTAATGTCGAACTAAATCCTGGACCGGAAACTTACATATCGAGTTCACCGCCTAACTTAGACAATAGTTCAAACGATAATTCCATTTCCTTGTGTAATATCAATATACGTAGTATCAGAAACAAAACAAATTTCGTCCAGCATTTTGCAGATGAATTTGATATTCTAGTAATAACTGAATCGCACCTTGATAATAGTATTCAGAACGACGATATTGAATTATGTTCCTTCACAAAAAATATCCAACGCCGCGACAGACAGAATCAAACGGGAGGGGGGCTTCTGATTTATACGAAAGAAAATGTAAACATTTCAAGGATAATCCAACTAGAGAATAATTTAGATGAAAGTCTTTGGGTTCAGATTGACGCGAAGGGTCAATCTTTTCTTTTATGCAATACATACCGTCCACAGTGGACCGACAACGAGTATTGGTCACGATTAACGCATGCTATTGAATTAGCTCATCAGATAAACGAAAATATCGTGATTACGGGCGACCTGAATTCTAATCTTTTTAATGTAAATAATAACAAGCTGGTTGACTTGATGACTACGTTTAATTTTAGAAATGTTATAGTAAAACCAACAAGATTAAATAATTTATTAGACCCAATTATAATTTCCGATACCATGACCCCACTATATTCTGATGTTTTTGAGATGCCATCAGAAATTAGTGATCACAATGCAGCAGTTGCTTTTCTCAAATGTCCAAAATCGACTTCATGTTCATTTACCAGAGAAATTTGGCAGTATGAGAATATAGATTTAGAACTCTTTAATAACAAAATGAACGAAATTAACTGGAATGAAATGATAGGCTTTCTAAACGACGTAGATGACATGGTTGAAGAATTTACAAAATTATTTTTGGACATAGCAAGGCAAACTATTCCAACGAAAACTATAACTGCACGGGGTTATGACAAACCATGGTTTAATAACGAAATTAGAAAAGAAATTCGACTACACGATCGCCTGAGAAAAAATGTTTTCAAATTTGGGAGGGAAAGTAGTGATACTTTAAAAGATAAAAAACAAAGGAACAAGGTCAATAATATGAAAAAGAAAGCAAAAGAAAATTTTGAAAGTAACTTAGACAATATATTATTAGATAATTCGACGAACCCTAAAACTTACTGGAAAATAATGAAAATGCTAATTAAATCTAACAAGGGAAGTAACTGTATCCCTCCGCTTCGAAACACAATTAATGATGAACATTTAGATGAAATGGTATATGACGACGACAAAAAATGTGAACTATTAAATAAATATTTTAGCTTAGTATCTAAGTTGGAGGAAGAAAATATACCAGTACCCCCCTTTGAAAGTAAAACTAATGGCTCAATTACCGACATTTTTGTGACTGCTAGTGAAATTGTAGATTTCATTCAAATATTAGACCTAAAAAAAGCGTCCGGTCCTGACAAAATCAGCCATAAAATGCTCAAAATAGCCCCAGAAAAAATTGCCGAACCACTTCAAATTATCTTTAACAAATCTTTACGACAAGGCAAGTATCCTTCAAGCTGGAAAATTGCACACGTGATAGCTATTTTAAAAAAAAGGTGATGCCTCTTTGCCTTCAAATTACCGTCCGATATCTTTGATAAGTTGTGTTGGTAAAATTATGGAGAGAGTAGTCTATAAAAATGTTTATAATTATCTTGTTAGAAACAAACTTATATATGAGTATCAGTCTGGCTTTCTTCCGAAACATTCTACTATCCACCAGTTGTTAGAACTATACAACTCTATACTCAATTCACTAGAAAAAAAAGAATTTAGTTGTTTTTTATTCTGTGACTTTTCCAAAGCTTTCGATAAAGTGTGGCACAGGGATTTAATACATAAAATGAATTCTTATGGTATAAAAGGTCCTTTAATCAAATGGTTTGAAAATTATTTGTATCAAAGAAAGCAAAAAGTGATTAACAGGGCAACATCATCAACTGTTTGTGAGGTCTCTGCTGGAGTCCCCCAAGGGTCAGTTTTAGGCCCTTTACTATTTTTAATTTATATAAATGATATTGGAGAGAAGCTCCTCTCTCTCAGTAGACTCTTTGCAGATGATACTTCTTTAGGTTATTCAAGTCAAAATGTTGTTGAAATTGAAAATGTTATAAATCATGATTTGTGTGAACTAAATACCTGGTCCACAAAATGGTTAATGTCTTTTAATCCAGACAAAACTGAGATCATGTTATTTTCCAATACAGACGTTAGATATAATTTGAATTTCACATTTAATGGAAACAATATCCCTATAACAACGAGCCATAAACACTTGGGTGTAACCTTGTCAAGCGATGCTAAATGGAATAACCACATTGAAAATATAATCTTAAGCGTATCAAGACATTTAGGTATTCTGCGAAAATTAAAATATAGGTTAAGTAGACAAAATCTAGAAAAACTGTACTTACTATATATCCGCCCAATTTTTGAATATGCCTGTGAAATATGGGATAATTGTGGAGTGTGTTATTCAACCAAGCTTGAAAAATTGCAACTAGATGCTACAAGGATTGTAAATGGATTACCAATTTTCACAAAAACAGATAAATTATACTCAGAAACGGGATGGACTACTCTCTCTAGTAGAAGGCATAATAGGAAACTCCAGTTATTTTATAATATAAAGAATGGACATGCACCAAATTATCTTAGAGAACTTATTCCTCCTACTGTACAAAGCACAACTATTTACCCCTTAAGACACGGTTCGGATTTAATAATACCTTTTTGTAGACTCTCGATTACAACTGAATCTTTTATTCCATCTACTGTTAAACTCTGGAACCGGCTAGATCAATTTGATCGTAATCTTGACACATTAACTAAATTCAAAAAAGCCATTCGAAAGGAACAGTCAGATAACACAAAACGTATCCCGAAACATTTTTATTATGGTCCCAGAAAACTTAATATTATTCTTACTCAACTTCGTAACTCGTATTCCTTTCTAAATTACGATCTATCAAAGGTTAATATAGTAAATGATGCTGCGTGTTCCGGTGGAGCTCCACGGGAAGATGCATTCCATTATTTTTTTACCTGTCCTAATTATACTGAAATAAGACGTATTATGATGAACAACTTAAATTGGGTACAGACAAGCGATTTGAATTTGAATCTATTAACCCGTGGGTCGGATGATTTAACATACGAAGAAAATATTAATATCATCAAACACGTTTTCAATTTTATTAAATCTTCAAAAAGATTCCTTGTAGTATAATTACTCGATAATTATCTACTCTCCAACCTCGTATCCATCCAACACAACCTTTTTTATTAATTCGTTAATTATTTACAATATATCTCTATATGTATTATATGTATGCTCAGAATGATCATTATACTATGTGAATTTATTGTATAAATGGGAGAAGACTTCATAAGTTGGTAAAACTTGTGTCCTATCCCTTTTGTTAATTTAGCAAATAAAATCATCATAAACTAAATCCACCAATAAAACTGACCGCCGCAAGATAGCTGAAAGATTGTTGAAAGTCAGTTTAAACACAGCAACCTGACCCTTAACTCTAACAACGTCATGGTGAGTCTGCTTTGCCTATTTTGTTATCCTTGAATGTATTTAAATTCAATAACGTGAACCTATATATGACTAACAAAACCACGTCTGTGCCACCCAAAACAATAAAGTCTAGTTTTGGTGTTTACATCGACTAGTAAAATATTCAAATCGTATTTTATTTTATTTCTTAGAAAAGTAACTTGACAGAACACTTACAAACAAGACAATAAAGAAGCATTTACTAAAGTAGAACTTCCTGGCTGCAAGTGCGTCCATTTATTTATTTCCGCCAAAACAGATAATATTATGCTACAATCGTCTGCAAGGTGTGCTCGCGGCTTGATATCTATTTTCCCTTAGTATAATTGTTAAGCATGGTTTATAATTGAAACATATAAAACATATTCTTCATTTTGATGTGGTGTTGCAGTCTTTTACCAGCAAGTTAACAAATGAAGACGGTTTACGTCTGACAAAACCTCAAAATCTCCAATCAAGTTCAATTCAATAAATGTTGATAACCAGTCGTTCGATAGTTCTATGTGTAAATCTTGGATTTCCTGCTGCAAAAATAATATTTGTTAAGCATATGAGTGTTCAATGCCACTTTCAATAATATATCATTGGTATGAAGGTGGTCAGTGATGATGATGATAAATGTTACTTAACTGACTTTGATTTGTACTATGTTGTATTTTATCAAGTTTGTATTTTCCAATTACTCCGTCTATTTTTATTTATCTTTCACCCAAAATGTTAAGATAAGAAACACAACTTTCCCAAGGTCAATCAAAACGCAAGTACATACAGTGTTCATGAAATATGTTTTGATGATTGAGTTTGACCTGTCAGTCTGGTTTAAATAAACTTCAGCTTCGGGCAGTTAGTCTATTAACATAACAATGTTATAGCAATGAATTAAAAGATAAGGAATGTGTGTTCAACGCCACTTTCAGCAATATTTCGGTTATATCGTGGTGATAAGGGCACCTCTACAAAACAAATCGCTGTCTATAAAGGGAAGTCTCATTTTTCCAATGAACGAATAGTGCATACAATTTTGACCTGTATATAAATGCCAAGTGTTCAGGTTCCTTCTATATTGTATCTTATGTCAATTGATTTTTGAAACATACAATATATTAACCATTGCATTGTGTAACACTGTGCTATTATATCTAAAGACAAAGATTTGAAGATTGAAAATTAAAATTGTTAATTTAGTGTTTCTATAACTCAAAACACACTACGTTCTTTGTTCCGTCTTAAGATGTTCGTTACGATTTCAGCATGAAAACAATGTTTGTTTGGTCTTTACCCCGAGTTGTTTGTAGGATGTGTTATGTCTTATTTGTGCTGTTTTCCTAATTGCGTAGAGAAGTGTCATACTATAGTTGACTAAAAGAGTTTCATGACTGATGTCTTATACGAAAAAGGAACTGCTTACCTTTCGCGAGCACCTGGTTTCATTCCAGATTTTTTGGTTGTGTTGCTCATCTTTTTAGTTTTCTGTATTGCGTTTTTGCTTTGTTTTTCTTCGTCCTCTGTCTTGTGTGTCCAAAGTTGCTAGTGTCTCAGTAGTTTCCATTCTTATTTTCCCCTTCGGTTGTCTCTAACGTTTATATTGTATAAGGCACATCAAAACAAGCTGCACCACTTTGTGTTCATGAAGTGTGCTTTAATAATGCATAGTATGACTCGCAGCTGTTTTATTTTAATTAAGTTTCTGCATATAAACCTGTCTAAATACATTATTACAGTAATAACATTAAACTCTTTGAAACGTATTTCAAACATTCTACATTTAATACTCAAAGAATAGAAATCTTATAATGTTGGCATGAAATAAATAAAACGGAAACACAAATTAATTTTTGTAACATACAACATCTGGAAATATATGAAGAACAAGAGGGTCAACTGTATTTATTGTGTTCATTTTCGCGAGAAATTATTCTGGAGCAAGGCTTACAAACCACAATTTGGCAAGTTAGCTAACAGACTTTACAAGAAGTGTTTGAAGATGTCAGTGGAGTAATTAGACGCCGTGCATCGATGGACAGCCAAAGCAATGACTCACGAAAAAATGCCAGAAAAATACACAATGTTCCATGTACACTACACCAAACTTCTAACAATTAGAGTTTATTATCATTTGAAGCAATTGTTTCTTTGGTTTGACTATTAGTTTCAGAGAATTAGATAAAATATGACGGGTATTTTGCAGCCTTTTGAAAATAGAATATCATATTGTTCATGTTTATACCATTTTTCTATTATAGTTTTGAACTGTTCTGACGGTTTGGTATTCATTCTATTTCAGGTTTAGCTTGTCTTGTTTAATGTCATGTAGTGGTGTCAGTGGAAACGATTTGAACATTTTTCCAAAATCAACAGTATGCTAATTGGGCCCATAAAACTAGTTTCACCGCGCCACTTTATATTGAAATGCCTGTACCAAACCATGTCATGTGTTAGGGGTATCGATTTTGCCTCTTTCTACGATTTTTCTCTTTAATTTTAGAAATGTTCCGACAGTGTGGTATTTTGTTTTCAAGTTTATTATGTCACACAACAGTCTGAACATAATGTTTAACAATTAATTATCATGATTACACAGTTTGAAATGTAGACAAAGTCTATTTATTACTAAAATATACAATTTTACGCTATGTTTGTTCTACTTTGGTTTATGAGAATGTGATGGCTATATAATGCTTCATTTGAGACGGAAGATGGATGGCGGACCCAAAGTAAGTAATATAACCACACATTAAAGTTTAAGTAAAATATTGTAATGGCTTTGTAATCTACTTGGTTGCTCATACAAAACAGTAATCGAAGTCAAACTGCAGCACTTATTCATGTAACGGAAACACAGAACCATTTGTTTTATTGAATTATGTAATAACAACCAATTTTTTCGAGAAAACAAGTGTATGCATATTTGTTTCTGTCCGTCTATCTGCACATGCGTGAGCGGATGGAGGTAAATTGTAATGCAGTTATTACGCATCCATGCTGACGTTACTATTTTCTTCATGGTACGTTGCTAAGCATATAAAAATACGCCAAATGTCGTATATATATATGACAAATAAGTAAATTGAATCATCTAATTTGTATGTTTTCAAGGTCATATAAATATACAATATACGTATATTGTCGGTAAATATAAAATTTATTTGTACGAGCTTTAGAAACAGGCAGAATAGCGAGCCTTCGGCGAGCCTTTCAGGCCTGTTTCGCAGCGAGTACAAATGAATTTTATATTTAACGACAATGTACGTATTTTGTGTTTATCCTGCAATGTAAAAAAAGTCGGAAAACCTGTCAGATTTAGACAAAAAGGACAGAAACAAACGTCATTCCTCGCCTTTCATAAATGTTGTCAAGGGTGTCTTCTTCGTGGTCCGCGTTACATTAGTACCAGTTTGATACTTGTCTGCGCCCTCCGCTGTACATAGCTAGAGGGTACCAGGAATGTTTATTCGTAGGCTGAAAAGTTTATTCGTATAGTACGAAAAGTTTATTCGTCTAGTACGAATAAAGCAAAAATGTATTCGTATAGCATATTTGTACAGCAAATGTACTGATTGCAGGATAATTTGTCTTATTTTCCTGTAATGAAACGAATAACAACATATGCCACAGTCAGAAAAAATTAGAAAAAGACTAGTACAGTACTATATATACAATAATGCTTATTTCGGAATTCTGATAATGACGAGAGGGTGATGTAGATACAATAGCTTATTAGTAGGTCATGTCATATTATAGCCAAAATATAGGACACTATTTTGATCTACACATTAAACATATTGTTTCTTACTGTCAATATATGATAGAATAGTTCATTAGAATTTATCTTTCAGTCAAGTTATACTTTCAAATATTTTGACTTTGAGCGTACCTGATGAAGGTTATTTCAGAAACCCTTTATTGATATCTACGTCTTTATAACTATCACTGGGCCGGTACCTCTGCTGTTGGACTATTAGTCCCCGAGGATATCATCGTAGTTAGTGCTTCGGCACTGATATGCTTCAATAGATATAGAGTCAAACCTGTCTTAAGTGACCTTCCAAAGGAACAATGAAATATGGTCACATAAGACAGGTGGTCACTTAATAGAGGTTTAATTGATATGAAATGCACTGTGAAGAGAAATAAAAATTAAGGTTACATAATACAAGCTTTTGCTTAATAAAGGTGGTCACTAAAGCAGGCTTGACTAATTTTGTATCGAAATATACAGCTCCTAAATCATGTAATTATTATTAAAACTAGAGTCCCACAGGCAGAGGCGACCTTATCATATTTTGTCTATCCTGTTTAAGTCTTTTTCTTGCTCCCAAATACAAAATTATTTTTGCTTTCAAATATTTTGGCTTTTAGCGTAACTGATGAAAATTATTCCAGAAACGCGCGGTGCGCACTAAATTCGATATTAACGGTTTTATTGTGAACAATGGCTACAAATTATAGCATTGTTATCCCTATAGTATCTTCTTAATGTCATCCTCTTCTTGAGTCATTATTACAAACATCCCCGTCCCCATACTACCCTTTCCACTAAAAGATACACTATATAATATATATATATATTTCACCAAAAATGCATCGGTGGTGTAATGGTTAGCGTGCTCGCCTCGAGTGCGGTAAATCGAGGATTCGAGCCTCGGTCGGGTCAAAGCAAAGGCAATAACATTGGTATTTGCTACTTCTCCGTTAAACACGCAGGATTAAGGAGTAAGAGCAAACACAGGTTGCTCGGAATCAGAATAATGTGTCCGAGTGGAGCGACATGTTTACCCGCGGACTGGTGTTTCAGTGAGCTAGCACTATAAAAAACCAACTAAGCGTGTCGGTCTAGAACAAAGCGGACCCCATCATCCTCTCATTGAAAATTAACTTGTTCTCGCCATGATATAGCTGAAACATTGCTGAGTTGGCGTTAAGCAACACTCACTCAATCACCCAAAATATTTCTCTTCATTCTACCTTCACTATCTTTACAATTAGTCCGCAGTATACAATTTCTGATACACAATAAAAATATATCTAGGGAAACAACTGAGAAGAAAGGAGGCATGGGCCCATGAAAGTAGTTTAACCCCATATGTTGTATGGAGGTGCCAGGAGAGTTAACGGTCATGTATATGTGTGTTAGGAGTATCAATTTTCTCTCTGTTTCTACCATTTTCTGATTGAATTTTTAACGTTCTGATGGTTTGTTTTTTCTACCCTTTTTTACTGTTACCTTGACTTTTGAGGTCAAGATCAAAACAATGAATTGCATTCCTCTAGTAGAACATTTGTCTGTTATCGTACTTTGTTTGAATATATGTTAAGACATAGCAGATGAAACAAATGGAGTTTAAAATATACATTTTATCTTGTCCGAGTACAAAAAGTTAATCGTTTGATTGGAGTAGCTCCATTATATTTAGAAAACAATCTATCATTGAAAATGTCAATATAGATAATCAATGATATAGATGCGGATGTCAGAAACAACATACCTTACAATGTAATACATGGCGATGTGTCAGATACCAAAATAAACATTTATTAGCCTAACCTCGACCTTGATGTCTAATCAGAATTTCCCTCTGAATAAATTTGATTTAAGTACACATTAGAAACAAAGAACATCGAGGACATCACAACAATGCATACCTTCACATTGAACGGGATCTTCAAATACACAATATGAAGAATTATCAGGGAGAAGTAGGATTGAGTTGAAGGATCCAGAAAATAGTTTAACAATAATTCATAAGGGACAATTATATTAAGCTTGCTACAACCACTCAAGATAAAGTACAATCTGTCCTTAGATGTAGGTATTATATTAAATTAAAACAGACGTTTGACGTAATAAATAATTCAACGTACACAAGTTATCTAATAACCGAAAACAGTTGTCAAAATTACATTTGCTACGCCTCGTCTCAATGCTTTACGAACGGTCAATGGTTTTTATCTCAACAACTGTAATATTATCACTTAATATCTGTACTGTTATTCCTCAAGAGTCTAAAACTCGCATAACTAAACTATGCTTGACTTGTTGAAACTTTCCAGTGTGTAAAAATATTGAACACAAGTTATAAGATGACTTGTGAAATAATTCTTCATCAGATGTTGATCAATTAACCGTTTTAATCCCGCCATATGTGTGTGTCTGTCCCAAGTCAGGAGCTGGGTTTCCAACGTCATGTGTCGTTGTCTTCTTTGTTCATTTTTCAGTGAGTTCAGTTAAGATGAGAGGTGGTTGTTCGTTTTGGTAATATTGGTGAAATTGATGACTGTTTAAACTATCTTTTTATAATCGTTATCTGACAGACACTCTAAATCAAAATGTTCTTTTCCTACATAAAATATCGATATTGCATTTGCTTTTAAATAAAATCAATCCGTAATCAAGTTTAACATTAAAATGTGGGATCTTTTCGGCTTTAAGAAAATATGTAACACGTCTAATAATTACTTATGATGTTATTTGAAAACAATAAATTTCTGTGTATTTTTAATTTCCGATTTGCGTCTCAATCTTGCCCAATAACCTACTAAGCACTACATAGAAAACATATTTAAGAAAAAATAATTACATGACCACATCATTTTTCTTCAAGTGATGAGTTTTGTACATCAAACTAATCTAACACCGTCTGTGGTATTGTTTGTTTGTTAAGGGTGTCGATTTTTGCTTCTGTTTTTACGTTTTTTTTCTTGTATTTTTGAACTGTTGTGATGGTGGGGTATATTTTGTTTGTCATTTTATTGTTCTGTCATGTAAAGCATAAAACCATAAAAATACATATCGAATCCCGTGTGAGTTGAAATATCATGTAATCATAACTGTTATTGATTAGCATCGTAAACAATCGAATTCATTTTCAAGGCAATTTCTTTTAAATTATGGACAAAAGTAGGTATTGGTATATTATCATGTTTCATCTATGCAATCTCCTTCTATTAACATATGTATTAGTAGCATTATTGTGGTATCAAAATATCAAATATAACCAATTTCAATATTATCTATATTGAATCGGTCATATTTGATATACCGATACAGTATTTATATGAATATTACTTATTGACTTATGATTGTAAATACTAGTACAATGTAGAAGTTCATTTATCACATACTTAGTACTAAATAAAGGACATTTGCATATATAATACTGAAAGAACATTACGACTGTATTTGTCTGCCGTGACTGATATCGATATCATCACCCCTTTATCATACCCCTTAATATGATATTGATCACGTGACTACGTCGACGTCACAATTCATAATACAGAAGGCTTTCTCATGTTTAAGTATATGATAAACATAATATGATATGGCTCTTTCCGTATCACATCCCGTATCAACCCTCGAGCTAAAGCTCTCGAGATTATATTGGTGTCTCGGGTTGATACGGGATGTGATACGGAAAGAGCCATATAATATTCTCTATTCATTTCACTCGCATGTAGAAAACATTCCCATGACCGTATCAGTTCACTAAGAGAGGAGTCTTGGGCCGATAAGTATCCTTTTTTGTTTTGCCTGTCGTCGCTGTGTGTCTTGCACACAACATTGTCTGTGTCTCTTTTATTGAACTGTTTGTACCATACTGGGGACAAGGGTCGTCATATACATGTGTATTAAAGGTATCGATATTTTCCTCTGTATCTACGATTTTTCTCTTAGATTTAGGAACTGCTCTGATGGCGTGGTATGTTTTTGTTCTTCAGTAGATTTAGGAACTGGTCTGATGGTGTGGTATGTTCTTGTTCTTCATTAGATTTAGGAACTAGTCTGATGGTGTGGTATGTTCTTGTTATTCAGTAGATTTAGGAACTGATCTGATGGTGTGGTATGTTCTTGTTATTCAGTAGATTTAGGAACTGATCTGATGGTGTGGTATGTTCTTGTTATTCAGTAGATTTAAGACCTGTTCTGATGGTGTGGTATGTTCCTTTTCTTTAATAGATTTAGGAACTGGTCTGATGGTGTGGTATGTTGTTGTTCTTCAGTAGATTTAGGAACTGGTCCGATGGTGTGGTATGTTCTTGTTCTGCAGTAGATTTAGGAACTGGTTTGATGGTGTGGTATGTTTTTGTTCTTCAGTAGATTTAGGAACTGGTCTGATGGTGTGGTATGTTCTTGTTCTTCAGTAGATTTAGGAACTGGTCTGATGGTGTGGTATGTTCTTGTTCTTCAATAGATTTAGGAACTGGTCTGATGGTGTGGTATGTTCTTGTTATTCAGTAGATTTAGGAACTGATCTGATGGTGTTGTATGTTCTTGTTATTCAGTAGATTTAAGAACTGTTCTGCTGGTGTGGTATGTTCCTTTTCTTTAATAAATTTAGGAACTGGTCTGATGGTGTGATATGTTGTTGTTCTTCAGTAGATTTAGGAAATGGTCTGATGGTGTGGTATGTTCTTGTTCTGCAGTAGATTTAGGAACTGGTTTGATGGTGTGGTATGTTTTTGTTCTTCAGTAGATTTAGGAACTGGTCTGATGGTGTGGTATGTTCTTGTTCTTCAGTAGATTTAGGAACTGGTCTGATGGTGTGGTATGTTCTTGTTCTTCAGTAGATTTAGGAACTGGTCTGATGGTGTGGTATGTTCTTGCTCTTCAGTAGATTTAGTAACTGGTCTGATGGTGTGGTATGTTTTTGTTCTTCAGTAGATTTAGGAACTGGTCTGATGGTGTGGTATGTTGTTGTTCTTCAGTAGATTTAGGAACTGGTCTGATGGTGTGGTATGTTTTTGTTCTTTGGTAGATTAAGGATGTTGTGGTATTGTTTTGTTCTTCAGTAGATGTAGGAACTGGTCTGATGGTGTGGTATGTTTTTGTTCTTCGGTAGATTAAGGAACTGGTCTGATGGTGTGGTATGTTTTTGTTCTTCAGTAGATTTAGGAACTGGTCTGATGGTGTGGTATGTTCATGTTCTTCAATAGATTTAGGAACTGGTCTGATGGTGTGGTATGTTCTTGTTCTTCAGTAGATTTAGGAACTGGTCTGATGGTGTGGTATGTTCTTGTTCTTCAGTAGATTTAGGAACTGGTCTGATGGTGTGGTATGTTCTTGTTCTTCAGTAGATTTAGGAACTGGTCTGATGGTGTGGTATGTTCTTGTTCTTCAGTAGATTTAGGAACTGGTCTGATGGTGTGGTATGTTCTTGTTCTTCAATAGATTTAAGACCTGTTCTGATGGTGTGGTATGTTCCTTTTCTTTAATAGATTTAGGAACTGGTCTGATGGTGTGGTATGTTGTTGTTCTTCAGTAGATTTAGGAACTGGTCTGATGGTGTGGTATGTTCTTGTTCTGCAGTAGATTTAGGAACTGGTTTGATGGTGTGGTATGTTTTTGTTCTTCAGTAGATTTAGGAACTGGTCTGATGGTGTGGTATGTTCTTGCTCTTCAGTAGATTTAGGAACTGGTCTGATGGTGTGGTATGTTCTTGTTCTTCAATAGATTTAGGAACTGGTCTGATGGTGTGGTATGTTCTTGTTCTTCAATAGATTTAGGACCTAGTCTGTTGGTGTGGTATGTTCTTGTTATTCAGTAGATTTAGGAACTGATCTGATGGTGTTGTATGTTCTTGTTATTCAGTAGATTTAAGAACTGTTCTGCTGGTGTGGTATGTTCCTTTTCTTTAATAGATTTAGGAACTGGTCTGATGGTGTGATATGTTGTTGTTCTTCAGTAGATTTAGGAAATGGTCTGATGGTGTGGTATGTTCTTGTTCTGCAGTAGATTTAGGAACTGGTTTGATGGTGTGGTATGTTTTTGTTCTTCAGTAGATTTAGGAACTGGTCTGATGGTGTGGTATGTTCTTGTTCTTCAGTAGATTTAGGAACTGGTCTGATGGTGTGGTATGTTCTTGTTCTTCAGTAGATTTAGGAACTGGTCTGATGGTGTGGTATGTTCTTGCTCTTCAGTAGATTTAGTAACTGGTCTGATGGTGTGGTATGTTTTTGTTCTTCAGTAGATTTAGGAACTGGTCTGATGGTGTGGTATGTTGTTGTTCTTCAGTAGATTTAGGAACTGGTCTGATGGTGTGGTATGTTTTTGTTCTTTGGTAGATTAAGGATGTTGTGGTATTGTTTTGTTCTTCAGTAGATGTAGGAACTGGTCTGATGGTGTGGTATGTTTTTGTTCTTCGGTAGATTAAGGAACTGGTCTGATGGTGTGGTATGTTTTTGTTCTTCAGTAGATTTAGGAACTGGTCTGATGGTGTGGTATGTTCATGTTCTTCAATAGATTTAGGAACTGGTCTGATGGTGTGGTATGTTCTTGTTCTTCAGTAGATTTAGGAACTGGTCTGATGGTGTGGTATGTTCTTGTTCTTCAGTAGATTTAGGAACTGGTCTGATGGTGTGGTATGTTCTTGTTCTTCAGTAGATTTAGGAACTGGCCTGATGGTGTGGTATGTTCTTGTTCTTCAGTAGATTTAGGAACTGGCCTGATGGTGTGGTATGTTGTTGTTCTTCAGCAGATTTAGGAACTGGTCTGATGGTGTGGTATGTTGTTGTTCTTCAGTAGATTTAGGAACTGGTCTGATGGTGTTGTATGTTGTTGTTCTTCAGTAGATTTAGGAACTGGCCTGATGGTGTGGTATGTTCTTGTTCTTCAGTAGATTTAGGAACTGATCTGATGGTGTGGTATGTTCTTGTTCTGCAGTAGATTTAGGAACTGGTCTGATGGTGTGGTATGTTGTTGTTCTTCAGTAGATATAGGAACTGGTCTGATGGTGTGGTATGTTGTTGTTCTTCAGTAGATTTAGGACCTAGTCTGATGGTGTGGTATGTTCTTGTTCTTCAGTAGATTTAGGAACTGGTCTGATAGTGTGGTATGTTCTTGTTCTTCATTTTATTATTCTTGAAGAGAAAAATGTAGATGTAAGGAAACATAACAAATCCATCTAAATATCTGGTAAAAAGACAATAGTTCAAGCTTTTTTTTAAATTTTTTATTATCTATATGTCATCAGAAGTATTCAATGACTCGTTCAATCAATTCCGCAAAGCATATGTGAGATGGTCCCTGATACAGCAGATGAGATATTTGCCCTTAACACCAATCTATTATAGTTGAACTTTGCACTATAACAATTACTCTAACATACAATTTTCACTACTGAGTTTTAGATAATTTATACAATCACTGCTAAGCGGCTATAACTACCACGAAGACACAACTACACCGGTTTTGCGATGCCATACAGTATTTGAAATGTGATGACTATTTGCTAAGTTGATCTTGCTCTTTGTGTGATTGACGTAGAAGAGTAATTTTCAATATTAAAGTAAATCCGATACATGTGAAGCATGTGTAGGATATATTAAAGTAGAAATTTCTCTAATTCGGTCCAATCTGCCACATCTTACCGACTCATCAAAGCAATTTAATTTGTCGTGACATATGTTTGACCTGTACTTTATTTCCACTGACGGAACAAGTATCTTAAAGTACAAAAAACAATCATAGAAATCGAAGAGCATTTCTGCATAAACAACATAGGCTTCTGTTTGACGAGTTAAACGCTACTCTACATAGACAGAATAGTACTCTCTATTATTTTATTGAATTGTATGTACATGTATTTCTAGTATATGGTATTGCTCTTATTTAAGACAACAGTCGTATTTGAAATTATTTAAAATAAAGATATAAACTTCAGATGAAATTAATAAATACGTTGATGAATCATCTTTAATTGGATAAATGTAGAACTCGGAATTTATTTGTGTAAGACATTGTTCAAGTTATTCATTGTACAAACAATATCAGAGTTACAGATTCAAACAAACACTTAAATACCTCCTTTTTATATAAATACTGTCATCATTAAGCCTGACGTCACAATATGAGGCTACAAATACAGGGAAAAAAAGAACCACAGGGTTGCCAACGGGTAAATAGCAAGAACCAGACGTCTACGATGTCGAGTTCACCTTAATATTCCAGCTACCGTGAATCTGTCGACCGTACACAAATTAACAACACAAAACTTGATAAAAAACAGTACACAAACAGTAAATGCTCGTTAATTGTTTACTTACTACTAGATATACTTTGTTAGTTTTAGAATTCACTTAAGAAACAATATAAAAACAACATTGATACTTACTAATTCAATAACATACAAGAAAAACATTGGTATTGATGAAAGTTCAAAAGTCAAGGATGTATTCAAGATTCGGGAAATAAATTTGAGTGCAAAATATCTGGTAACGAACATGATTAAATAAACGTTAGAGGATACCGAAGGGACAATTCAGAGAAACTAGCAACATTGGGTACACAAAACAATACATGTAGTAACCTCAGGAAACACGTCGAGCACACTAAATTTCATTTCGACATATATTTTTGACTACCCTGTTTAGAACCATACGGTTTTTTTTGCTCAAAAGACTTTGGCGTTATAGTCTCTTGACTGCGCGTCCTCGATGAAGGTTATTACAGAAGCAGTGGTGCGCATTTTATTACATATCTACGTATTTATTAATTGAGAGTCAAGTGTTAATCCACATTTCAACACTATAAAAAAAAAATAAGTTTGAAGATACCAAAGGGGTAATCAGAAGCCATACATCGAAGAAAGACAGGCAACTCTATGGACAACAGAAAAATAATGATCCACAAAATACTACAGAGAAATTAAAGATTGAGCAACATGAACCACACTAAAGCAGGGGTGAACTTAGGTGCCCCTGATGGGTCAGCAGTTCCTACTCCATTAGTTATTGTTCTATTTATTGAAGATGTGATAAGAGGCAGTTTAATAGTAGAGAGTGCTAGCAAGAGAGACATAAATTGGTGTCCTGGAACATTTACTAGAGGCTGGAATGAAGCCCAAGTTTTGCTGTTTTCTGTGTAAACTATGAAATAAATAAGGGTCGGAAAATAGTAACAATGAAGGTGAGGTAAAACCTCAATATTGATTACAAACAAACTGCATATTAAGGCGATCATGAAGTACAGGTATGATATTTGTCAGAAGCAACAGATAGCGCATTCCTTTATCGTTTGATGATAACAACGTTGTTTATTCTTCGTCAGATTACATGATTCGCCTAATTTAAGATTTAGGTTGATTTTCAACGATTTTATTTCAAAATATCTTATTTTTATATATCCAAGATGTCTTATTTTTATATCTGAACTGCCCATAAAGGTAATTTCTCAATAAAAACGTAGATATCTAATCATGTACACACTTTATCGGACATCAACACTTTTCACGGGGGGATTAAGTTGTTATTATTGCTATTTAATATTAAGTAAACAACCATAATTAAACCAAAACCAGGGTCATTTTCAAAGGGTAAATTCAGCTCATCTTTCAATTATATATGAGCCTTCTTCGTATCAAATTTTATTCCGTTATGCAAAAGAATGCGATGTACCAACACAAATCAGGATTAATACATACACATGGTTACATTACAATAATACACCCAACTTATATTAGAATAATGCCTTTTGATTGGTTATACAGTGCATTATTGCTTTCTAATTTCAAATTTGTTCCAAACCGAAATTCACCGACAAATATTGAGGTAAATGACAAATACCACTTCGTAAAATAGACAAACCTCTTTCTATAAGTATGTGACTATCACCACTATGTCTTACTTGACTTGATATTGCCCTATATCATAAAGTGTGTGAGTGAGAAGATTTTGAAGATACCAAAGGGGCAATCCGATTCCGTATATCGAAGAACAGACAACACATTGACCAAAAGAAAAAGTACAAAAGGACAAACAGCGATCATCAAAACATACATATAAAACTAAATATCGAGTAACACGAACCCCACTAAAAACCGGGGGCGAACTCAGGTGCTCCGGAAGGGTAAGCAGTTCCTGCTCCACTAGTAATTCACTCTCTTGATGATTTGTAATACACTGGTGCCTTTTCTATTTGAAAGTTAAATCTTTGTTCTCCATTATATTCTTGAAATATCTTCGTATGAACCCGTATGTATCCAAATATGACGCATGTATCGGGTACTACATTCCAGCAGCATAGGCATGTGCTGGTTGTGCGAAACAACCCAATTATACCAATATCTCTAAAAACGCGGGATGTAAATGAGAGTCGCGTATTTCAAAAATATAGAATGTACAACATTCATGAACCATTTGTATAGGAGTGCAATATTATTCTATAATTGCCTTCTCCTGAGGCAACTATTCTCCTATAGTGTTGTCTGGTGAGATGTAGTGCCTGAGTCTACGACAAGGTCACTATGCCTCACCAGACAACACTATAGGAAAACTGTTCCTGAGGGAAAAGACAATAATATTAAAAGTACATAACATCTCATTCAGGAGATAAAAGCAATATAATAGGTAAATTCGTCGGCGTTTATATTGTCAAACCTTGCCATATTGACAGTAAAACAATAAACAGACTACAACGCCGTCTATTTCTTTTTATTTCTTTATTGTCTAATTCCGCCTGTTACCAGCATTCCAAGTGATTGAATTATAATATTGAAGTAACATAAGAACAAATTCGTTTACAATTAACATTACATGTATTTGTTAAATTTCCCGATAAAGTAGATTCTGTACCACATTTATCATTTAAACCAATATATTAATAATACACCCTGTATAAACAAAAAGAGATCGAATTACCATGATAAATTCGTGCGTCGGTTATTTTACCTTCCATAATAAAAGTGTGTTACATTGTGATTTATGGAAAGGATTTTTTTCTGATATACTATATAAGTATTTCAATTTAATTTAGAATAACATAATTTACTTAATTATCAATGTAAGGCATATAAGGCACCATCTATTTTAACGGATTTAAATCTTGGCAAAAATATATAAAAATACCGCGATAAAATCTATGCCACATGTATAGTGCTCGTGGGAAATCGTTTGAAACGGGTATAGTTCCCATCGCTAGGCATAGTCACCCGTTGTCAAGTGTACAATTAAAAAAAAGTCAACACTAATCATCCAATCAAAAGAAAGTATTTTTATATGTTATGTACTATATTTAAATAACAAAACAGGAGTGCTTTTCAAAACCAGTGACCTACATTTGCACATGTACATAAAACATAGATGAGAAACATGGACCCAATCAAAAATCGGGATGAACTCATGGGCTCGTTAATGGTTAGCATTTTCCGCTCCACATGCGACAACCACTGTGTTACTCCTGATAACGGCCAGTAAACGTCGTAAATGTAAAGTCGATTTGGCTAGCGTGTTTAGATCCTTTGGTTTTCATGCTTCCAACGACAATTAGATTAAATGGCCTTCCAATATTTTATTCAATGTTTTCCTATTGTCAATATATAATAGAATAGTTCATTAGAATTTATCTTTCACTCAAGTTTGGTTTTCGAATATTTTGGCTTTGAGCGTACATGATAAAAGTTATTCTAGAAATTCTAGAAAACCGTCATGTGTACTAAAGTAGATATCCACGTTTTTATTGATAAAGGAGTGGTTAGTATTTTTGTGATTGGCTATATTGTTGATTTTCTACTTTTGATTAGCAAGAAGACAAAAAGAAAAAAAAACGAAATAACAAATAGGGGTAATAACCGAACTCCGAACAATCTTACAAAGGGAAAGTCAAAACTCATAATTATATAAACAGACAAAATCAGTCAACAACCGGAAAACTGAGAAAACCGTAATGACCCTGACTTGGTACAGGCATTTCTAAAGAAATGGTGGGAACGCCTACATTGTATATATAGAGTATATTGTCTACATTGTGTATATAGAGTATATTGTCTACATTGTATATATACAGTATATTGTCTACATTGTGTATATAGAGTATATTGTCTACATTGTATATATAGAGTATATTGTCTACATTGTATATATAGAGTATATTGTCTACATTGTATATATAGAGTATATTGTCTACATTGTATATATAGAGTATATTGTCTACATTGTATATATAGAGTATATTGTCTACATTGTATATATATAGTATATTGTCTACATTGTATATATAGAGTATATTGTCTACATTGTATATATAGAGTATATTGTCCTTTCATTTTGTTGACAAGATAATTATACCAACAAAACAATATTAGTGTAATCAATGAAATCGTGATAATTATCTTACAGTAGATGGTTATCAGTAGTATTTAGATTTCCGTATGTATGTACAATATAATAGGAAAACATACATATTAATATATAAGGTCATCACACAACATAATATGTACAATAGCTTGTTGTGGCTGTGGTTTTATGGTTTTACTTATCATTCTCATCTACTTTAGTCAACCACCTGTAAAGTTTTTGGCTGCGGTTGTATGGAAGTTTGATTTTGATCTTCATAGCTACAGATCAATCACATTTATCGTTTGAAGCTCGATGCACGCCCGTTTCGAGGTCTATTTATCCAACCTTATGAAATAAAGTTTGTGAGCTTCTTTCGATGGTTTCTCCAGATACTCATATTTCCCCTATCAATAAAACTGAATGAAATGATATAACATAAATATTATTGAATAAAACCGTGTTTCTGGTGTAGCCTTCATTTGGTAGGCTCATAGACAAACAATTGGAAAACCAAATAAATTTTGGGAGCACGTACACCAAAGGTTCTAAACAGGATAGGTAAAATTGGTTATGTTACATAGGCCTGAGAGAGATTAACATTGGAGTGATTAAATCCCAATAATTCTGCACACACCTTTGGGAAAAACATTACGTTTCATTTATGAATAGCTTGTAGGAATATATTACTCCCATGGTCAGGTATTTGGAGAAAAAATAGGACCAATCTTAGAAGCTTTGTAATTTAATTTAGATATGAAGACTAACTGATAAAAAACAACAAATGGCTGAATGTCCGTTTTATTTCAAGGGGTGTTTCTATATTATATTTTTTCTTGGCATTATAGATGATGCAGATCTCCCTTAGGTTTGTAAAAAACACATTTCAATTGTTTTATCTTAATTAGTCATTGATGGACGTTGATGTCATACATATTGTTCCAAAAATGAACATGGAGACCCACGAATAATCGTTGTACCAGCGGATATGGGCATAACATCTATGTATTAAATATTTTGTCATTGATATCTTATGCTACGTTAATATAACGAAGACAATTATGTTTTATATAGTTTTACCATGTAGTACTATGATTTCTTTATATAACCCGTCTTACTATTACAGTGGCATCTGTCTTTAAAGAATCCTGAATAAATACGTTTCCTCTGCAAACCGAACCGGAATAAACCGGTATCCTATGAAATCAGCCTGAATAAACCGGTAAAATGTGCAATAAGAATCTGAACAATCTGGTACCACGTATTGGTGTTGACGGAACCTGAACAAACCGGTACCATGTATTGGTGTTGACGGAACCTGAACAAACCGGTACCACGTATTGGTGTTGACGGAACCTGAACAAACCGGAACCACGCATTGGTGTTGACGGAACCTGAACAAACCGGTACCACGTATTGGTGTTGACGGAACCTGAACAAACCGGTACCACGTATTGGTGTTGTGCCGGAACCTGAACAAACCGGTACCACGTATTGGTGTTGACGGAACCTGAACAAACCGGTACCATGTATTGGTGTTGACGGAACCTGAACAAACCGGTACCACGTATTGGTGTTGACGGAACCTGAACAAACCGGTACCACGTATTGGTGTTGACGGAACCTGAACAAACCGGTACCATGTATTAGTGTAAACTGAACCTGAACAAACCGGTACCACGTATTGGTGTTGACGGAACCTGAACAAACCGGTACCACGTATTAGCGTAAACTGAACCTGAACAAACCGGTACACTGTGTTAACGGAACCTGAATTGACCAGTAACCTCTGTTAATTGAACAGGAATTAACAAGTACCTTATAGAAACCAAAATATTTACATCTTCTGATTATCCCTCTGGTATCTTCAAACCTTTCTTAAAAATGGTTTAGGTATCCTGTTTGTATATACCACATTATTTGTGAGGAAACTGGTAATTGAATATCGAACATAATTGGACTAAATTTAGAATTAAACGATTTTCTTACTTTGGTTAAGTTCCGAACGGATGTCTATTTAAATAAAACACGCATATTCTCTCAATTAATATGTGGAATTAATTCATAATGAGTATGAAACACACGGATGTATGCTGAATGTCTTCACATGATTAAACATATTATTTGCTGAGAAAATACAAATGGATAATTTGAATTTCAAAATAGATTGTCTATTAATAAAAGCTGTCTAACCAATAAACATGTTTATTGTAATTTATTGTGATTCATTGAGTCCAGATATATTCAGGACGAGAACAAGACCATAATATATCAAAACAATGTAGAAAGGAGGGAAGAGTCAAGGACTTTTGACTGCCACTGAAAAAGTATGGAGAGCTGGTTAAGAAAGAAAACGTTAGTCTTTTGTAGAGGTTACACTGCGTCTACTGTCTTTCGAAATCTACAAAAGAGGTCATTAGCGTTCAGGGAGCGTGGCACTCTCTATACACGCTACCCACTATGATTTCCGTATGATAAACTGATAATCTCGCTCCCCTGAGAGTGCTCTCCCTATCCGCTACTCAGAGATGCGCTGAACACCTGTGTTGGTTTGAACCCTGGCAGCCTTAACCAGTACACATTATTGTTATTGAGTATATACTTATAAATATTGTTTCCTTGATAGTATATGTTTATTGCATTATGTATTGGGTAATCTCAACAATTTTAGTCAGTGCAAATGAAATTACAAATGGGGATTTAGATGCGACAACACGCAATTTCAGGCACATAATGAATGACAAAAATGTTTTAAAAATTCTATAAAATAGTGTTGTGTCCTACGTGTATATATGTATTAATGAACAATTATTTAGCCTAGTAATTTGTACAATTGAACGAAACTATTAATATTGTGTAGATCTGTGTTATACAGTATCTATAATTAAATTCCATGGAAACATAACTTTCACATAATAAGGCAGAATTGAATACAAAAAGAATTAATAAAAAAATAGTTAAATAAGAGGGCTGGCATTTTAGTCACATTTTGACAAACTCTAATATACCCGCAATATTTCAATAAGAGGTGAGGTACGTGCACATAGCTTAACCCCAACAGACCAAGAGAGTGAGTGGTCGTTTATATTTTCTGATTGGATTATGGAATAGTTCTGATTATGAAGTTTATTCGATTGACAAAAATATACAGCATTGAGAACCAAACTTTAAGACAAGGTGATGATTTCAATTTTTGCATTGTGAACTTTCCATTTACATGTAGCATATTCCAGTCACACCTGCATATGGAGTATGTCCAGTTGATGCGATATTCCAGAGATTCTCTTTTTCAAAAGGATGTTCTTTGTTATAGCGTTTCAGCCAGAAAGGAAGCTACAGAATCAAAGGTTGCTAGTGGTAAGGTTGAAGTCATCACCTCGAAAGTTTATGGTCGCCATCATACTTAATTAATCGATACGCAATACCTGTGTCACTAATGATCATCGATGTGTTCCTTTTGTCGTAGTGATAAACCCACCATTCTTTCCTTGTTGGTGACTTATATTGTTATTGTCTAATTTTTTACATGAGTAACACGAAGGATGCCACTAGTGGGTCAGGAACTGGTTACCATTCCGGAGCACCTGTGTTGAACCAGGCTGTTGAGGAGCAAATTAGTCCCCCAAAAAAGAAGCTATCAAGACCAAGAAACAATGCGAATAATACAAGTTTGTTTGAAATTTGATGTGTTCATCCTTCTTTCCTTAATTTTGAGTGGCTGTGATCGTGTGGTAGTTGGATTTACAATTACCTATGCAATCAGTGACTATCAGCACTAAAGTTCGAATCCCGCTCATGGCGAGGTGTACTCGTAACAACATTATGTGGTATAGTTTATCAGCGCCTTGTAACAGGTCAGTGATTTCCTCCAACAATAAAACTGACCGCCACGATATAACTGAAATATTGTTGAAAGTGGCGCTAAACACCATACCCTAACCCTTAATTTTGATAATTATGATCGACTAATTTAGACCAAAGCTTATCACAAAGTACATCTGATTTGTTTATTGCTTTTTTATACACTTTTTATACACTGGATGTTAACTAACTCCACATGGTTTTGTTTTCTAATGATGAAAATATATATGATATTATATAATTTTAAATAGGCTAAATAAATTAACCAAGAAAATAATAACACAAGCAAAATGTTAATTGTCGTGGATTTTAGAGCAGATACCGTATGGTTTATAAAATATGTGTAGTATTATATCGTAGATATTTAAGTTAGTTTCTGGAATAGCCATCATCGCTCAAAGCAAACACAGTTGAATACCAAATAATTTAATAGTCTTTGGGAGCCATCAAACCAAAGAGTCGACACAGGATGGTCAAAATGGGTTAAGGTCACCTATGCCTGAAGGTGATTGACCTTAGTTTTAATAAATTATATTATCCAAGGACTGTACCTTTCATACATAAATATATCTAATAAAGTATGTCAGTGCCAATGCATTGACTACAGGGTGGATTAACTTATTAAATTTAACTTAGCAAAAATGTTAACCTTTATGCTATTCACAACTCCTCATTCATGACTTATCACCGGGTTTGTAGCAAGAACAACACAACGGGTACCACACGTGGAGCAGGATACACTAAGCCTTCTGGAGCAGCAGCGTTCCCACCAGTGTTTAGTGGTTTCTTTTATTTTCTGTGTAGTGCACTGTACATCATTTTGTCCTTTTTCTATTGGCCATTTCATAATCTGGTCATTTCCTCTGGGTACTCCGTTTACCTCCATCAATCAAACTGACCCCACGATATAACTGAAATAGTGTGGAAAATGGCGTTAAACACCATAATCCTACTGCATTACTTCATCTGATATACATCAAGTTTATTTTATGCTTGGATTGAAATATCATTAAAAATTCTCAACTGAAATTAATCTATATTTATTTTGATGGTCAAGTTGTAAAATTGTTGTTCAATTTCAATAATTATTATATCATTTGAACCATTCAGTGCTGAAATATCGCTTACTGGACGGATGATACCCTTGTGATTAATAGTCTACCAGCAAGTACTCCAAAGGGCCAAAACAGGATAAGCAATACTAGTGTGTGCCTACCGCCCAGCGCGTTGGTACTGCCATGCGATTCCTCATGAAATTTCAAGTAATTAAAATTTTGAAATTGAGTAAATAAACGTCTGAGAAAATCAAAGGGGCGTTCGAAAATTTACAATCCAGAGAAACCGACAACACCAGGCACACAAGACGAAAACAACTAAAGCAACAACTACAACACAGAAAACCAAACAAATGAGCAACACGGACCCCACCATACAAGTATACATGTATCATGTGTTGTTTATTCGACCATTATCGTAGATGATTAACTGCATAGTAAAACTATTTGCTTTGTTTGTCTTCGTACTATGTCTCGTGTGCCATACGCTGATTGGGTTCATATATTGTTCATTTCTGATTGTTCCTTCAGGTTTGTATACGTTTTTACGAACACAAATAAGTTTATTGAAAGATCTCCCTCAGTCTTGCAATACATAAAAGGGACTTTGGAGAGAAGCTGTATCTTCAAAGAATTGTCTATAGCAACAGTGCAATAAATTCATCTATCAATTGTTTAAAAACGCCCAGATATAGCTGAAGAATTGCCGAGTTGGCGCTAAACTACAATAACTCACTGACTAAATTGTTAAAAAAAACAGTTTTACGAAGAAAAAATGCAATAAGAAATAAAAAACAGGGATAATGATAAATTGTCATGATAGTCTACAATGTGTTATTATATGATGCTATATCAGCCACATTGAATGATAGTTATGTTGTAATAGAAGATGATGAAAGTGAAATATCTCCATTATAACCATCTTACACCGGTAAATGATACATTTTATTTCTTACATTATATAGTAATGGTGATAATATGAGTAACAAATCATCACAATAATACAATATGTCGTGCTTGTTAGTGTTCAGTAACATTTGTTATATCTCTTTAGTCCCGTTGCCATCCTTATTCAGACAAAATTAGTGTCAATAGAAAAAATAGAGTACTCTAACAAGTCTTAAATCAAAGAAATATGACAATTACGACATAAATTTTTTTCTGGATTTTTTGTTTTTTGGCATTTAATTATTCGTATATTAATATATATATATATTATTTTATATTTTCAGAAAGGCAAGTGCGTCCGGTAATATTATAAAAGGCAACATGTCATATACATGTATATGGCATCTTTTAACATCTACATATTCAAAAGTAAAGGAACTTGAGCAACTTGAAAATCATATATGTAAAGACTGTCATTCATTTTTGTGATAGTATGTGGTCTTTGTGAGTGGAAGCGAATCTGTGCAGGGTTTTTATCGTTTGTTGGGGTTGGGGTCCCATTAACCGACTTAACCCCGATACATTTTTGTCCTTGTCCCAAGCCAGGACCTGGATTCCCAACGTCATATGTCGTGGTCATTTTGTGTTCATTTAGTTCAGTTAAGATGAGAAGCAATTGTTCATTTTGTTGATATTGGTGCAATTTATGACCATCACAATCTGAACTAAACAGCTGAAAATTCAGGTTTGTTTGCTCCTAACTTTTAAATTGTTTGGTTTTCTACTCTTTCTACATTCAGTGTACCTGATGAAAGTTATTCAAGAAACGGGTGGTGAATACTAAATTAGAGAGATGTAATTTTGTTGCAAGATGGGAAGGCGACAGCAAGATATACGTTTTGTAATAGTGATTGTAGCACTTTTAATTATATATTATGTTGGAAACCACGGTGAATATGGTACTTCTAATTGTATATTATGTTAGAAACCACGGTGACTGTAGAATCATTTAATTGTATATTATCTTAGAAGCATATGATATCTCCTTAATTACTAATTTCTGTTCCAGTTACTATAATCGATGGGTACGAATATTAAAGCGTAAAAGCTAATGGTATATAATTATTTCACATACAATTATCCCATCTTATTTCTAAATGATTTGTTTTTATTAACAGATTGGTTTGAAAATTAGCATCAATATGCGTAGTGTAATGGAGTTTAAATGATTTCAACGTTTTACAATAACGTTTCTAAATTGTCTAATAAAGTTTTCGATTTCAGGTCAACACATTTCCTGTTTGTCGCAATGCTTATAGTATTTCTTGGGTGCAGACAGCTTTTAAGCCACAGTCATAATTACCAAACTATGTTTTCTTTGGTAAAACACAAATTTGATACGAAAAAAGTCATTTTCTGTGAAATTAGGTTATTTTTTTTTACGCAACCTTGGTTAAAATCGGGGACATTATTGATTTGTTTTTAAAATGTTCAGTTGAGCATATTATAAAACATTAAAAAAACCAAACCGTCGAAAATTCTACATATAGAAGCGTTAATCGAAGGACAGAAAATAGAATGCCAACATAAAAGGACAAACAACTATCTACAAAACAGAAAATTAAAGATTGAGCAACACGAACCCGCTGAAACAGGGGGGTGAACTCTGGTGCTTCGAAAGGATAAGAAGGTCTTGCCCCACTGAGGACATCCGTCATTGTACTTTTAAACGACACGACCATCATGTTATATGAAAATCGTGTTGCACACCAGCATACGTATATAATTAATCAAACATACACAAGGCAAATTGGTTGATTGATTGATTATTGCTTAACGTCCAGTGAACAGTATGTTAGCTCTATTCAGGACCAGAGCAAGTTCAATAATATGTAAAATCAATGAGTGAAGTGATGGGACAACCACTTCTGACTGCCATTCAAAATGTACGCAGATTTGACTAGGAATAAACAACATAAACAGAAGTTGATAGTGATTTTCGTCATAAATATTCATCATATTTATATTAGATTTTGATCACATGACTGTAGTTTCAAGTTGGGTATATTGATCATTCGATTTGTCAAGTAATAGTATATAATACGGAAATTCAATGTGTCCGACAAAGATTCGATGATTAAATGTTATTGTTGATTTCCACAAAGTTGAGTGGCGAAACACTGACTACTGGGCGAATTACACCCTCGCTGACTAATGGTCCACCAGCAGAGTCATCGATCCAGTGATAGCAATACAAATGTAGATATCAAGGGTAACATATTATAATTGTATAGTTTTGGAATTGTTGCCTTTCAACGAACCACCAACGACCGTTCTTAACATCGGAACTGTTGCAAGTTGTGATGTATAGATATATACGAAATATAATTTGCATACTATGTAGACTAGCTTCTAATTTGCAAGGTACACATTATGGCATAATGTGTGGTAAAAAAAATCAACCAATTACAGCGCACAATATGTAGTTCCTTCTGGTTCACATACAGTAGTCATCAACAAAGGGAATTATTGAATTTGTAACGTTGTGTGGAAGAACACTGGCTTGTGTTCATTCATTCTGGCTGATGAATTCCCAGATGAGGTTACTGAAAGTGTAAATACGTATAGCACCGCACCATACTGTATATAAAATTGTTATATGTCAGAAAATGATCTATGTAGATCCATCAATACTTATATACCTAAAACAAAACACTTGATGAAAAACAGCTGGCATCGTATACATATTAAAACCAATCCAACTGTTAGTTTACAGCTTCTTAAGTGTTGCATTACGAATATTTCAGTGTTTAGCAATTTTCATTTCATTCAGTTCTATTAGCATACCGATAATTAACAATATATAAAAACCTACTATAGTAAGCAATAAAATCCCATGATGCCTTGTGATCCTTTCATAATAAATTTAACAAGTAACACTAACAGGGATATAATTGTCTGTTTGTGATGAAGGATCTACAACTGGAAATTGTCAATCAATTGTCTAGTTTACTGTATCATTGTATATTTTAACTGCATGAAAAGTTGATTACTAATAGCAAGTAGGGAGATATCAAAGATATCTTTATATACGCAGACATGATATTTGGGTTCTTATGGCATGCGAGGGACCACCGTGGCCTTATGGTATTTGGACTTACAACTACCTATGCCATCAGTGCCTATCACCACTGATGTTGTCAGTTCGAATCTCGATCAGGGCGAGGTGTCTAACAATAGGTGATAAAGTTTGTCAGTGACTTGCGACAGGTCAGTGGTTTTCTCCGGGTCCTCCAGTTTCTTCCACCAATAAAACTGACAGCCATGATATAATTGAAATTTTGTTGAAAGTGGCGCTAAAACACCATCAAACAAACGAAAAACATATGACATCCGATCAAAAGATGGTTCTATGTGTTGTTGATTGATAAGTTTATTTGGAGGTACCACCGTATCTCAACATAATATCAATATGAAAAATTATTGAAATTTTCAACTTTGAGCGTACCTGATGAAAGTGATTCCATAAACGTGTCGTGTGCACTAAATTTGATTTCTACGTTTCTATTTTAATGGCTATGCATAAATTGCAGTTCAAACTAACAAATTTTATCACATAATGTTGTATCGAGTACACCTATCGGGATTCGAACTCACAACTTTAGTGGTGATATGTACTGATTGCATAGGTAGTTGTATATCCAACTACAATACGATCACGACGGCTCAACGCGTATATAAATCTTTCTGTAATATAGTACGATCCAATGGGCAGTTGTGAGGCCAACATGATCGCGTACATTTGCTCCTGTAATAAATAAAATATAGGTTTGTTCTACACTATCAAATTCAATTACCATACACGCGGAATAAAGTTGTCAACATACAAATTGCAGACATCAGTTATTAAAAGTAGTAAGTGTTTCTTTCCGACCTTTTTTCCTCTCTCTGCAACTTCCATGTTTTATACATAACCATAAATTTGTTACGTCGCCATAATCAGGTTTCCCCTATATAAAACGTCAATTATTAATCTCCATTTTATTTGCAATAGTTCTAAAGGTGCAATAATATAGAGGGAACATCAAAATATCATATCCTTAATGAATAAGTGCTAAAAAGCGAATAAGATTATGAATTTAATAAACATATCAGCTGTCATAGTTAGGTGCAAGAAATATGATTGAGGAGTGAAATTAGATAGAACACCGACTAATATATCACACAACATATTCGTTTGTATGTAAATAAAGCACAAAGTTCATTAGGGATCAATTGACAATTAATAAGTCTAGACGAGATGATATACTAGTAAGAAATGGCATGAAAAGGGAGTCTTTCTAACGGCCGAGGTGTAAAATAAAGGTTAGTGGTTAAGGGTCGTATTGACCAAGATATATCCGTTGTGTTTATTGTTGTTAAATACATTGTCTGGTAGTAGGGCAGATTTGAAATAAAAAAACAACAAAACAATCCTTAGATAAATGAATTCAATGTGTAGTCTATCTTTCGATTTACTGTTTCAGATTACCCCTTTGGTATCTTCAAACCTTACTTGAAAATTGCTTTCCTATTATGCCTCCTGTTGGCCTGGTACGTTATCAAACATTTAAATCATGGTTGAGCCCATAGACTCTCTTTCATAGAGCTAACATTACTGATATGGCAACCTCTGCATCACGACGAAAAACAAAATATAAAGTTCCAGATTAGCACTCGGGGGTGGTTTACTTAAACGCTACTCACCATGTTTCTTATTTTATTAGAAATCTGGTTGCCATGACATTTCTGCAATAATTGTTTGAAATGTTGGCAGATGAATATCATAAAAAGCTTTATACAAAAAAAAAATGTATTTCAATATCTAACATTTTCTTTGTAGTGTTTATACCGAAATCCAGTAGACAAAGAAGAGTTTGATGATACCAAAGGGATAATCAGAATCCGTAAATCTAAGAAGTACAGACTACCCAATGGCCAAAAGACAAAGGACACAAAAAGAAACAACGATCTACAAAACCGTACACAGAAAACTAAAGATCAGGAAACACGAACCCCACTATAAAACCGGGGATGAACTCAGGTGCTTGTGTTCAGTTAAAATATAAACAATTTAAATTGTTGCTCCATTAGAGACACTCGTCATGTTACTCTAGTTACAAATCTGGTGATGAATGAATGAGAACAGAACCGGGAAGTGCTTATGACAAGTGGAACATATCCGTAGTCATTTGGTGATTAAAAAAAATTGACCGGACACTGTTTCAACAATGTATGTTGGTTGTAAAGGTATTCTAGTCGTCTTGGTTTGACGTTGATTCGTTGACATTAAATCAACATTGGTTCATTATTAGCATTATGTCATTTTTTTACGTTTTTATCAGACATTATTTTACTGATACAATGTAGACTGTATCTTCAAAATAGCATTCCACAGATTACAAAATCTATCTTTGCAAACAATTCAAAAGGTTACAAACGTTTAAAACTGAGAAAATAAAACAGATGTGTGTGTGTGTGCTTAGGGCTCAGTAGATGATAATCTTCTTATTTCTTTCATCATTCACCTACAAGACTTTTACCGGATTGGATCATCAGAAACATGACGGGTGTCGTATAAGAAGCAGGAGATACTTGCCCTTTGCGAGTAACTGGGTTAAACCCCGGTTTTATGGTGGGATCAGAAAGGTAAAACAGATGTATGTCTTAATATACATTTCGTGAAAAAAATAGAAACCCAGTATAGGATAATCCTCAGTTTAATATCACAGAACACCCAAGCTAGCAATACGAACTGGCTGACCGCTACGAAATATCCATTATCTTAAATAGCAATGCATGTACATATATGTTTATCCTTTCCTCTATCAGTGACAAGACTTTTACCGAACTTGACAATAAGTAATACGGCGGTTGTCTTTATCAGAAGCAGGAACTGCTTACCCTTCGCGAGCACTTTTTCATCTCCGCTTTTCCTGTGTTGCTCATATAATTTTTATTTGTCTTCGTTCTGTGTCTTGTGTCCAATGTTGCATGTATCTTATTCATTAATCATTGCCCATTCGGTTTTCGCCAACGTTTGTGTTGTAAGCCAATTTGAATGGTCATCCATTGAATTACGGGATATAGATGGTTGCTATGTAACTGGAGCAACACGACGAGTGCCACTAGTGGAACAGGAACTGTTTACCCATCAAGGAGCACCTAAGTTCACCCCAGGTTTTACGTGGGGTTCGCGTTGCACGATCTTTAGTTTTCTGTTCAGTGTTTTGTAGATCGTCGTTCGTCCTTTTTGTCAAATTTCTTTTGACCATTATGTTATCTGAACGTTTTCGATGTTCGCAAACTACTCTTATGACATATTTTTAAATAACAGAACGTGATTTAGTAGGTAAGATCCTAAAAGTGCTAAGAATATATATGAAACACTTCTTTAAAGTATTTAATCTCAGCGAAAAGGGCAAAACTAGACAAGTAATGTCTTATCAATGTTTATGTCATAATTACTATTACATAACTTCGTAATGATCCAGCAAATTGTAGTCGTTTTACGGTAAATATGTTCATCTGATATGTTATAATAATTACCATATCTATCCATCAAGACGCTCCCGAAATAGAAACTGAAATGTATTTGATCAATATGAGCAAATTTTCTAGATTATATCAAAATACTGAAATTAACAATCTTCAAATATGTTTTGTGAAATCAATATACAATTTTTTTTTCTCTCTCGACAAGTACAGTTGTTTACATTTCTAATGGTAAAATACAAATGTTGTCCTCAAATTTAGTATAATGATATTTTATGCTGTAGAGCGGACGGACACAAAAGGAAAACGGTATAGCGCGGACGGGAAAGAGTGCCTTTGAAAACGATTAGAGGGACTATTGCCTTACCTTGCTATTACTCTAAAGTACTATTTGACTACTGTGTTTTAGTTAATCTATTCAATCCACAGATATAAATACATCGAAGAGATGATTTCACCGGTTGTACGAGGGGTTAGGGTTATGGCGCTTAACGCCACTTTCAACAACATTTCAGTTGTATCCTGGTGGTTAGTTTTATTGGTGGAGGAAGTCGGTGTGCTCGGAGAAAACCACCGATCTGCCGTAAATTACTGACAAACTTAATCACATAATGTTGTACCGAGTACACCTCGCCATTAGCGGAATCGGAACTCACAACTTTAGGCACTGATTGCATAGGTATGTGTAAATCCGACTTCACATAAATGCTAGGGTTAGGGGTATGGTTATGGTGTTGAACGCCACTTTCAACAATATTTCAGTTATATCGTTGCGGTCAGTTTCGTTGGTGGGGGAAATCGAAGTACCCTGAGATAACAATCGACCTTTCGCAAGTCACTGACAAGCTTTATCACATGATGATGTATCGAGTACCACTCGTCATGAACGCGATTCGAACTCGCAGCATTAGTGATGACAGACACCTATTACATAGGTCATTGTAAATCAAACTACCATAGGATCTCGAACACCCCTCAACATTAGTAAATGTTCTCTAGGATACTTTGTACATGTTGAAATGGGTGATGTTTTTCATGTTAGAAACAACACAAACATAGTCAATACAGAATTTCCACATGGAATTTTCACGACGATTTAGTTGATGTTAATATTGGGTAAATTTTATCTTTTGCACAGCCACAAAAGTTGATCTATTCAAAAAGATGGTGCAAGGGACGCAACTGGATTTCATTATCCGAACATGTTCGACTTCAACAGTATTTTAATTATGAAAAACATATTTGTATTTAGTAGAGCATTTTACGGTTGTCACTTGATTCTAAAATTATACACTTTTGACATTTTTGTTTCATTTGAGTTATTTCCGTTACGGAGGACAACATGCGTCCCGTTCCATGCAAGAGAAACGGAAAGAAAAAATAATTTGAGGATAATCTTCCTGAATTTGATAGATATTTGAACCTTGTAAAATGACAGAGGATAATTTTATAGCAAATAAAAAATTCACAAGTCGTTACAACATATCAATTTTCATACATAGTATGCGAAAAATTATGTTATTTTGGTTGAACATTACATGAAATAAACACTCTTACCCGGCTTAAAGAGAAGCAACTACTACAAAAGTGCAGAAATGGCATGAGATTTTAATGAAACGACATGTAATCTAACACAAGGGCGTCAATTACTTCGGTTATTTGAATAGAACAACATGAATTAAATTTGTAACTTATACTTGATAGACTTACTACAAATCACTTTCTTATTTCTGTAAATAAAATGCTGAAATCTGGAATGACCATTCATATTTAGTATCCGCATGATTTTCTCAACCTGTAATTAGTAAACAGGGCCGGTTTTAAGCCAATTGTGCCCCGCGCTCTAGTTATCTATTCTCGGTTGTTTAAGAAATAATTACCGGTAGCCATATATTTATATTGCTTTTACCACGGGTTGGCACTTTATGCCGAATATTTTACCACGAGCGGTAGCGAGGGGTAAAATGAAGGCATAAAGTGACAACCCGTGGTAAAAACAATATAAATATATGGCTATCGGTAATTATTTCGATTCTAATAGGACAATTACGGAACATTTTCAAATCGAAACGGCCTAGTTCATCCAGTGTTTTTGGGTGTTCCGTTAATTGACCCGACTGAAATGTTACAATGATATTCCGTTTTTTCCAAATATGTTTGAAATGACAACTGAAAATGTGTTTCAATGCTGATGGTAAATATGTTTTGCGATTACTAAATGTTGTTATTCATGAACATCAATTCAAAAGAAAGGGAATATACTGCAAATTTCACTTTGACAAGGAGGCGTACACGAAGCCAAAAAACGTCAGGATCTTTACGTTCTAAACTGGAAGTCTTCATATGACGTCATGTTGTTTATATACCAAAGTCATGAACAACATTTCGCGGAATTTTAATTTGTGCGATTTTTAGACCCAGGGATATGCAAGAATACTATATGTTATTCTGGATCTTCGTAAGGGATACGGGTTTATAATACCTGTCTGTTTTCTATATCGCCTGAGCCGATTTCCAATACACGAATGTTTATTTATTTTGTGTATTGCATACTTATCATTGCATCTTTCACAAGGGAGTGCCATGGAACAGTCGCTTTACAAGCACAGACCACGTCTATCTATGACGTAATCGGCCATAGATAAATATTATTTTTACCACGAGTTTGGACTCAAAGCGTTTGAAGGACGTCAGATTAGAATCAAGTACACACAACACACTTCATGGTTTACAGAGGACAATTGGACCCGCACCTCCTAATCCCGGTCTGGTCAGTAAATATATGTTGTTAATATCCCACCAATTTTTTTTCTCATTTAGAGGAAGGCTATTTCCTTCTTCTTAGCTAAAAAACATTGTTCGTGGTAAAGAAAGATGATATTTTATGTTTTTGTTTCCCTCAAATAAATATTATCAAACTTTTTCGTTGAAAATTGCATAGTCAGATTACTTATCTCTTTCAGCTTTCTATTCAATGATATTTTCTATAAAATTATGAGAAGGGGACAGAAATAAAAAATACATCCCCTAATTTACTCACTCACTTTTCATGTACATGTATGACATCGTTTTAAAGGTTATCTCTAAAATGATATAATATTACTCAATTTTAGTTTAGAACAATAAATATATTATTCTTATTTGGGGTTTGGTCGTTGTGTGTAATACCATACAATTATGGTCTTCTTAGGAGGTGGACATCCAGAATTGTCACCTTGTGAGGGTTGTTTTCCCTATGGCTTTATTTAGCTATAGCCCTCGGGAAAACAACCCTCACAAGTTGACAATTCTGGATGTCCACCGACTAAGATGGCCATAATCGTGTTATTAACCGAACAACGGACAAAAAGTGATACCTTTATGACACCAGTCTAAAATTGACAATAGACAAAAAGTGATACCGACCTGCAGTTGCCATATTTTCTACACAAACAGACGATTTCCGGTTTTCGGTTATCGCCACCTAGCGGACAAAATTTGGGGTTGTCGAGGGTGACAATACCATTATTTACCTCGCACGGTGAATTTTTGGGGTTGTCGAAGGAAACATCGCAATTGCCAAAGTCATGCGACCGCTGATCGGACCAATCCTAGATACATATATATAGAGAGGTTTAATAATATACAATTATGGCCTACAATTATGATGTTCACCGCAAGTGCAGGCAATAATTGTTTTATTATACCGAAACTCTATTTACAATAATGCTGGATGCAATAAACACTTATTTGTGTGTTTTTATCTTGTGTTTTCATAAACTTTTTTAACTTCCGGTCAAGATTGTAATTCCGGAATGCCAACGAGAGTGATTTCAATGGAAGCGCAACTTCGCCAATTCATCATCGTCTTTTCCTTCAAGTTGGAGGCATGCATTGGCAGCCGTGCCGGTAGTGTTCTGCACAAACTTTGAAATAAAATACTTGACCCTGGGAACAGAAGTCAAGTGAAGTAAATTAAAAAAATTGGATGCCGCGTTTATGCCAACGAGAGTCATGTTGAATGAAATGATAATGAGGTTCGTTCTGTACTAGACCAACACGCTTAGTTGGATTTATATAGTGCTAGCTCACTGAGACAACAGTCCGCGGATAGACATGTCACCCCACAAAGCAACACATACCAATTTTTTAGTCTCTGGTTCGATCCGATCGCGGCTCGAACCCACGATCTACCGCACTCGAGGGAAGTACGCTATCCATTACAACATAAATGCGGTTGAATCGGAATGAACATTGCAATATCTATCAAAAACCGGCAATGCAATTTTGTACAAAAAAACCATATCAATGAAATTCGCAAAGAAATCAGATCTTCTGGAAGTCTAAGGAGTAACAGAATATCCACAAAATCAACTTAATACAATATTATACATCATGCTTGCATTTGTTTAATACAAAACATATGTTAATTTGCAACGTGGTCAATTTATACATAATACAAAAATGCAATTGTGTTTCTTCATTGTTTCTACAAGTACTGGTGTTTTATTATAATATATTGAACTATTCTGGCCGTACTAAACATCAACAACTGTTCAAGAATCTATTTTGATTAAGGCAGTATCATTAGGGACCACACAGTTATGAGCTGATGACGCCGCGGGATATCTATGACACTGTAGCTTTGCCGGCCATCGAAGACCACCATAGAGCTTTTTGTACTGTTTTTCACAACTACTTCGTACCTCTTCGCACATTTCTCTACAAGGTAACGTAAATGGATTGCTTGCAATGCAATATGGTCGAAATATCCCACATATCAAGAACCATAAATCTTCATGACATTGTGTTTCCGCTAGAGGGCGATATTGTTCTATTTCCGTTAATATTTCAGACTCTTCATCTTGCCAAAACATGTTTGGTAGCGTTCCGATTTCAAACGTTAAGTTCTGGCACATAGGAAAGGTATTTTGCTGGCAATAGGAATACATTGGCCTACGCTTACCTTTCAATCTGCGGTTAGGTCTTAAACACATCTTTTGTCTTTTACGTCTTAATTTTTTACATTTGAGTTTTCTTGGCCATTTGAATCCTAGACTTTTCATATCTTTACTACATCCTTTCTTTGCATAGAAACACGTTTCCTTACATGGCAATTCTACAGAAGTTGTATTTCCTTTTTGTGTACATTTCGGAAGAGCCATTCCACATGCCAAGAGCCTGAGATTGTTAGAGCATCCTCTATCCATAAACTGCCAGATGGGTTCCAGAAACCTACAAAATAAAAATATGATTCTCGAGACAAAACACAAAATAAAAGAGCCTATTATGACAGACCTTGACTAGGGAATATACAACCCATTTTGTAAGAGTTCCTAGTATTCAATCTTAAGATTGTTTTGGTCATTTGGCTATATGTTTTTTCTTATTATTATTATTTTTCCCTTTTGTTCTGTTTCATTTTTTAGAGTTTATTGTTATGTCCAGGGTTATCACCATTTAAATTGTTATTTGTTGAAATTTACATTTCATTAGTACATTCAATGTATAGTTTGTAGATCAGAGGTAGAGAGTACTTCTCCATTCAACGTTGGTGTCGTTTATAGATCAGGCCTTGACATCTTACGAGTACAAGATCAGTGTTCGTACTGCAAATACGTCTAATCAGAACACTGTATGCATTGAATAGTATCTTAGCATAAATACACAATTAGTAGCCGCAGGTAATGTTGCACTGTTGGATAGGAACCGTTGCTGATTGGTAGTAAAAGAGTTCCGATGAAATGCTACGATAATTACTGTTGATTAGTAATAAAGAACACCGCACCATTGTATGGTATTGTCGTTTGTAGATTAGAAGTAAAAAGTTTAATTACTCTCGGCTAGGAAGTGGTCGTAGTTAGAAGTAAAAAGTTTAATTACTCTCGGCTAGGAAGTGTTCGTTGTTAGAAGTAAAAAGTTTAATTACTCTCGGCTAGGAAGTGTTCGTAGTTAGAAGTAAAAGGTTTAATTACTCTCGGCTAGGAAGTGTTCGTAGTTAGAAGTAAACAGTTCAATTACTCTCGGCTAGGAAGTGTTCGTAGTTAGAAGTAAAACGTTTAATTACTCTCGGCTAGGAAGTGTTCTTAGTTAGAAGTAAAACGTTTATTTACTCTCGGCTAGGAAGTGTCCGTAGTTAGAAGTAAAAACTTTAATTACTCTCGGCTAGGAAGTGTTCGTAGTTAGAAGTAAAACGTTTAATTACTCTCGGCTAGGAAGTGTTCGTAGTTAGAAGTAAAAAGTTTAATTACTCTCAGCTAGGAAGTGTTCGTAGTTAGAAGCAAAAAGTTTAATTATTCTCGGCTAGGAAGTGTTCGTAGTTAGAAGTAAAAAGTTTAATTACTCTCGGCTAGGAAGTGTTCGTAGTTAGAAGTAAAAAGTTCAATTACTCTCGGCTAGGAAGTGTTCGTAGTTAGAAGCAAAAAGTTTAATTACTCTCGGCTAGGAAGTGTTCGTAGTTAGAAGTAAAAAGTTTAATTACTCTCGGCTAGGAAGTGTTCGTAGTTAGAAGTAAAAAGTTTAATTACTCTCGGCTAGGAAGTGTTCGTTGTTAGAAGTAAAGAGTACGGCGTCTCTGAAGGTTATAGGCCATTTGAACTTAAGAAGTGAACAATGTCGCGTCACTATATGCTATGTGAGTAATTTGAAAATTAGAATGAAAGAGTATATGTGGCCTACGAATCGCTTTCAGATGTAAAGAAACGCTCCACTGTAGTCGAGGGGATGTTTTTAGATTAATGATGTGGTGGTTATGGAGTTTAACGCCACTTTCAACAATATTTCAATTATATTGTGGAGGCAAGTTTCATAGGTCGAGGAAACCAGAGTACCCGGATTAAAATACCGACCAGTCGCAAGTCACTGACAAACTGTATCACATAATGCTGTATCGAGTACACATCGCCCTCATCGGGATTCGAACGTACAACTTTAGTGGTGATAGGCACTGATTGCACACGTAAATCCAACTATCATACGATCCTGACTACGACGGCCGTTAGAATAATAATTATCACTGTAGTAGAGGGACGGTTTAACTACAACACTAGCGTTTTAGACTCAGAATTGTGTGGGTGAGTTACCACTATAAAAATCCTGAAAAGCGTTTTAGTCTACGACGAAGCGGATACCATCATCTCATTCAAATGTGTTGTGTTCCCGCCAATTTATATCTAAGAAATTGCTCACTTGGCGTTAAACAATCACTCACTCGCTCGCTCGCTCGCCAAAACTGGATTCCTGCACTTCGCGAGGTATGCAATAAAGTTTTGGATGCCTTGCGTTAGTTTAGATGTTTTGTTCGGGTATTCTAATATCCTCCAGCAATACAACCCCATTTCTTTTATTATGCATAATGGTATTAATGGTGTTTTATTTGGCGAATGCTTCCTTAATTGGGTTTTAGATATATGGGTTTTAGATATATGGGTTTTAAATATATGGGTTTTCGCCCTCTTTATATTTATCGAGAATTGATTCCACCAAACTATTTCGACAACTTTATTATATTTATTTTATGTATTTCACTTTTCGTTTCACTTTTTGTAATATATATTGCTTTCTCTTTGTAGGACTATACCATATTATATTGTCAGTATTTATTCTGTTAAGTACTCTTAAGAATGTCCTGTTTATTCAATGGTGATTAAAATAAAAATGATCTCAATTAAAACAAGCATTTGTTGTTTCATATAAAAGTAAGAAAAGAAATATTATATGTTCGACGAGTGTAGCGAAGGAAAACATCACTTGACATTCATATTATATTGATGAAATCGACGTATAATGCCCATTACCAAACCTGAGAGTATCTAACGTAGTTGGGGGGGGGGGGGGGGGGGTAGTATTCCAATGAAATAAATAATATTAAATTGGTAGGATTATGATGTTTAACGCCACTTTCCACAATAATCAAGTTATATCGTTTCGGTCATATATGTTGATGGAGTAAACCGGAGTACACAGAGAATCCCGCGGACCTATCGCAAGTCACTGACAAACTTTATCACATAATGCTGTATCGAGTACACCTCGCCATGAGCGGGATTCGATCTCACAACTTTAGTGGTATAAGGCACTGATTGCACAGGTAAATGTGAATCCAACTACAATACGATCACAGCCACGACTGTCCCTTTGTCCAAGTGTAACATTAGATAGTCTTTCAGGTTTATTTACATCGTATCGTTTCTTACAAACAATTCTCTTTATTTCTAAATACAATTTAATCTTCATAACAGATATTTCAATCTTTGCTTATGACAAACGCATTAAAATAATGTAAGATTTGTTTACCTGTATACTTGTCTCTGGTGTCTATGTCCAATACTATTGGGTAACTTAGTGTGTGTATACCCAATCAAGCCACGGCACATTGGTACCATAATCTCCTCGCATGAGTCTTCAGCTGCAGAGAAATCCACCAAAACAATAATAAAAAACAGCACTGTCGCTCTCATCGCCATGATGTTGTATTGTGCATATGTGAAATAAACGTGATTGCTTTGATATTAGTACTTGAGGAGGGTCTAGATAGGTTACTGTCTAAGTAGCTTAACTTATTGTAAGTATGCGTATAAATTATGTGTGAATGAAATACTAATAAGATCTGTTAGAATGGTGGTTAAATATGTTCATCATTGGAATGTGGTTGTCTAGACAGTCTAAAGCTATGTCGGAGGAGGTTACGTACTGCAAGAACGCGTCTTTGTACTGACTTATTGTTCTGTCTGTATTAATGGACTGTTCGTTTAATGTATACAATTGTCAGCATAACTTACACACGACAAAGATACTCAGATGTAGCTTTTATCTACAGAAATCAAGAGTACCACCCACTAGCAGGTTAGGGTCCGATTCATATTCGTTTTATGATATGAGTTACGCCATTATTGGAGACCTCTACTGTGATTGTGAAATGTAGAACAGAAACAAATGTCTTGGTTCTTTACTCTAATTTGGGTCCAAGTGTAAATTTTGATAGTTTATCATATTCATCTATACCCATATCCTTTCTTACTATTTATTTTTTTAAAGTATAATAGAATTTTTTTTAAAATGTATTCAATATTTCTATACAATTAGATTTGGTATTGGGGCCGTCGTGGTTGTGATCGTATGATAGTTCGATTTACAACTGCTTATATAACCAGTGACTAGCACAACTAAAGTTGTTAGTTTGAATCCTGCTCATGGCGAGGTCTACTCGATTCAACATTATGTGATAAAGGTTGTCAGTGACTTACGGCAGGTCGGTGCTTTTCTACGGGTACTCCAGTTTCCTCCACCAATAAAACTGACATCCACGATATAACTGAAATATTGTTGAAAGTGGCATGAAACACAATACTCCTAACCCTAGATTTGTGTTAGTATTCCCTGTTTTATCATACCGTTTGTTGGTAGTTACAGGGAGCAGGATTAACAGATACACTCTCTAGTTTTCTAAATAAAGCGCAAAGCAACAACAAAAATATCAAACAAACATAAACACGACCTGAGTGTGATTAGAACTCATACGTCACAAAAAATAGAGTGATGCTAAATGTTCCAATAGAATATTGAAATAACAACATCATACACTGTAAGCTACATTATGCCACACACAGAGATGTTCTACATAAAGAATTAAACATTTGCATTAGAAATTAATATTTTCTGTCATAGCCATCAATAGCCTCGTATGAGGGTTGGTTAAAGTTCATTTTAGAGTGTTTGAAGATCATAAACTTCCGCAAACGATTGAATTAATATGTCAAATATTATTAAGCTAACATGAATGCGGTCATCTTTGTGTCTACTGTATCAAGTATGGAATGTTAATAAGGTTTTTTTCCGGAATAAATCAACATCTTGTTGAGAGTATTCTGTCACCTGTGGTCAGTTGAACAGGGGTGGCATTGACAATTATATTTTGGTTCAAAGGTTTCCAATATTGTCTTCCGATGGCCATGTCGGTGCACTATCGAACACTTATATGATAGATAAAACCATAATGTTATGTTCTCTTTTATAAAGCTATAATACATACACGAAATTATGTGTCAACAGGAATACAAAAATGTCAAGTATAAAGCACAGGTACTTGTGGACAGGACCCTCTATTGCTCCCTTTTTTTTTTCTTTTTTTTTTTGAACATCGACTTTTTTTCATATAAACAACATTTTGCAACTTTCTATGTATCACTGCATGACATATATACAATAAATACAATCAAACAGTAGTTTCTATCCATGCCGGGTTTCTGACATGATATAAGTTAGAAGGTAAGTCACTCTTCTTTGTTTACATTGGAATACTTGTTGTGCATTCATCTTAAATTTAGTGAATAAAAAAGGCCTACCTGTCTGGAAATTGGCTTATTCCTTCTCTGTATATATTATTCTCCCTGAAAACACACATCAATATTTATTTGCAGCAGCTGAGAACTCTCCATGGAACATTTTCCACTCGCGATTTGCGATTTTCAGACGACATTTTTGAAAACTCGAATTAAAGCTACGGAAGTGTGATATTAGCGACATCTGCTGGTCATTTCAAATATTGACGATACGGTAAATCGCGAGAGTTCCGGGTAAAATTAAATTTTGCGCCAAAAAATTCCCGAACTTTTTACCCGGAACTCTCCCGTTTTACCGTATCGTCAATATTTGAAATGACCAGCAGATGTCGCTAATATCACACTTCCGTAGCTTTAATTCGAGTTTTCAAAAATGTCGTCTGAAAATCGCTAATCGCGAGTAGAAAATGTTCCATGGAGAGTTGTCAGCTGCTGCAAATAAATATTGATGTGTGTTTTCAGGGAGAATAATATATACAGAGAAGGAATAAGCCAATTTCCAGACAGGTAGGCCTTTTTATTCACTAAATTAAAGATGAATGCACAACAAGTATCCCAATGTAAAAAAAGAAGAGTGACTTACCTTCCACCTTGTATCTTAAAAAAAAAAAAAAAAAAAAAAAGGGAGCAACATAGGGTCCTGTCCACAAGTACCTGTGGTATAAAGTTCAAGATTGGGACACGGCGTTATTTGCGATGAAACGGATAATATAGATAAATAGACCAATTTCACGTTACCGCATCCATTATGGTTCAAAGGTCAATCGGAGGAAGAAAATCGTAAACAAGACGTCATTGCATTTGTAAACACGGTGACGCAGTTTATTTATCGTGGCAGTTATGCACATATCGTCACGGTCATATGGAAGCTTTCGTGAAATTGTTGGTTAGGAAAATAATTTATGACTACATGCATATATATGAATCCCGTAGATCTTAAGAATAATGAAAGATCGTGTGAATATTCAGCTATAGTAGTTCCAACTTCCAAGGATACCATTAATATTGTGACACAACCTCGCAAATAGTACTGTTTACAAAACATCCTAGACCTGGAAGAATAAATAAAATATATCATCCTAGCGGATACTTATCGATTAACATGAAGAAAAGTCATCTAAATCTCGTATATTTTGTTGTCTGACCATCCTAAAAAAAAAGGGGGGGGTCTTTATAAAAAATGGAAATTAAAAGAAGTCTTTTCTCCCTAAACAACGACTGGCAGGTACAAAAACCAGCTTTGTAATGTTAATGTTTTAAAGTTGCCATTATGTTAGACTTCTGCATGGTTTTATAGTTTATCATATTTATATCACATTAAAGATGCAATTTGTATATTATCATATTATGGAGCATCAAATAAAATTTTTAAAAGACCCAACTTAAAACTGGTATGCCCCTTTTGTTAAAGAATGTATAAAGTCTGTGTGTGTAAGACACTTTTGATGTACCAACTTAAAAATGACTTAGTTCAACTATATATCATTTTGTGATTTTTTAGAAGTCAAAATCCTGTAAGAATGCACACCTTTAGTATTTGTACGTTAAGCACACTACAAAATATTACAAACACTCTAGCTCAAAACTATAGGGAGGGACAGACAGGGGTTAAATAGTATGCCCTGATATAGGGCTAAACATTAACAGTCATGTTCCATTCTTACATGTATGTCAAGCACATTATTATGGTGTGGTTTCTGTTCGTAAGGCACTCCATCATTTCTTGTATATGCCAATGTCAGGAGACCAATAATAACATATAAGGATTAGTATGGAAAAAGTGCTAAATTCAGGAACAAGTCGGTCTTGGTTGGGCAAAATATGTACATGCACATGTACTTTGTAAATGATTCAACTCGGTAACTTTTGTAAATCATAGGGCACAAAAATTAAACATGTATTCATTAACAAGAAATATTTATTACAAAAATAAAACATTATCAAAAGGTCAGCTACATGTATAATAACAATGTTGTAAAATAACAAAACTATGAACTAGAACATTGAAGAATGGGTAATAAAACACATTCCGCTCACCCTGGTGAAGTCTTAAGTTAATGACTGAATGCAAATTATATTGCTTTTAACATCAGAAAGTTAATATTGGAGGACACTATACAATTTTCTCTATCCTTTAGTTATTGAATTGGGAAGTTCAAAAATCTTACAAAAGTTCCACCCCCACCCCCCCCCCCCCCCCCCCCCCCCGAAAAAAACCATACTACATGTATTAATGTTCAAAACTCAAAACTACTTCAATTTCAAAATATTTGTCTAAGACTTTCTCAGGTAAATGAACAAAGCCCAAAATATTCAATAATTTTACATGAAAAAAACAACACTCATATGGGGGATAAAAACATTCTATTCATAGAATTTGTAAAAAATAAACAACAAGAAACATAAACTATAACATGTGATGTGTAAATTATTTAAGCATGAGCAACAAGAAATACATTTAGATACAAAAAATGAAAAGACGAACACGCTTATTGGATTTTTAGTGCTAGTCCATTGAAACAACAGTCTGTGGGTAGATATGTCGTTCCACTCTGAAACATTATTCTGATTCTGACCTGACCAGTCTTTGTTCTTACTCCTTAATGCTGCATTCTTACCAATTTTATAATCTTTGGTTTGACTAGACAGGGGCTAGAACCCATAGATCTACCACATTAACGGTGAGCATGTTAACCGTTACACAACATTTTTGCGGTCGTGTAAAAATCACACTGAAAAAGGAGTAGTTCTTCAAAACTTTCATTAAGCTAGGGACTTGTGTCCAAGTTAGTTAATGCAGTCAACACGATCAAGCATATATTAAAATAAACCCATAGATTAGCTTCCAGTCAGATTTGAACTAACATCTTTTCAACATTATTGAAATATATATACATGTATTGTAATTGTTAGTAGTTGACAAACCTAATATGTACTCAGATCATTAGCTTCCAGAGAGATTTGAAATGACATCTCTCAAACATTATTGAAATGTACTGATTCATTGACACCTAGGAACATTTCAGCCAAGATTGGTTGCAATCCCTTCTGTTATTATCTAATGGTCCTGAATTGGCACTGCATAGACACGATAGAGAATGGAAAAAAAAACCACGCATAAATTTCATACTCTGCAGTGCATGAACAATAAGCTCCTTCTGTCAAACCATCATCTTCTTTGGCGCAATATCTATACATTGTGGGGTGGTCATCCAGTGTCTGTGATAGTGAACACTTTGTTCTTAAAATACACAAGTTGTTGTTCGACTTCGTCTTTAAGAAATATGCCTCCTGCAACCACCCACTTAAAAAATATTCAGACCTGGGCAACCTTATAGGCTTTCAGCATGTCAATTGTCAATGCAACATAACCATGGGCTAACAAGAACTGTGTTATGTCTGTAAAACAAATTGGTGTCCAAAATTGCATACCATAAATCATGTTCATCAAGCCTACCAGAATACATTTGAAGGGGGTCTGACATTCCAGACACTCAACATTTTGTCGTAGCACCTCTTGTTATCTTGTAAAACAATATTGTGATGGCACCAAAGGCAAGTTTAACTTACATGCCGACAACACAAGCCTGAAGGCCGTTGGCGTTAGCTCCCCATTCGTTCTTGTTTTCGTCAGACCTCTCATCGTCAAGATTCTCGACTTTCCAACATCTAAACTCATCAATAGTGTAGATTTTTTCACCAGGATCCATGTGTAAATGTAGAATAAAATTATACAATTGAATAGAACTTCGAAAGGGTTAAAAATGAACTGGTAGTCGAAAATCAGCGTATCACCATGATATAATCCAAACAGTAAGGCCGCTTAGGATTTTACTCCGATTGGACTTTGGACTAAGGCTGCTTACAACAAAAAATAGGTTAATGCGAAATTGGTCTATTATCGACATTATACCCAAATCTGGAAAGAAAAAAATATGTATGACCCCACCATTTCACAAAGAGGAGAAGGGAGAGGTTAATATAACAAATTGTTAAAAATTTGATAAAAAAATAAATAATGATAATTGGAAAACCATTTTTTTAGCTTTAAGCAAAGTAAATAATGAATCCACTATTTTCTTTTACTGTGAAGCCATGTATGTGACAGGCCCGTAGACAGGAATTTCCAGAGGTGGATTACAGAGACTCGTAACGCGAGCCGTGCAACTCGCGCGGCGAGGTGCTAGTACGGCCGGCGGTCTGGGGGCTGCTCAATGCCCCCATAAGCTCTGGGATATTTGGTGCAAAAATCCTGCAATCTAGCAATTTCCAGGCACTTCATTTAAATTTCAGAAAGTCCTGATTTCTACACTGAATGTTTATAATTTTTATCAAATTTTATAACCATTTAGGTTAAAAGTTTACTTCACCATGAGCAAAAATTTTGTTAGCAGTACATGTATCATATACCTTTAATATATGCAACAACACACTGAAATCTTTGTCTTCAAATAATACTTTTTTTTCTTCTAAACATTCAATTTTACAACACAATATCATTCTTTAATTCACATCTGAGGATTAATTGCAATATATATTTGAAAAACATTTTCTCATGTGAAATAGTCTGTGAAGTTTACTGTTAGACATGTTTATGAAAAACTACAAACCATATAATATCAAGATGTATGTGACAAACTATGAGCAAAATCTTGTAATAATAAAAATAAAAAAAGAAGAAGAAATACTTGAAGATAACCAGTTCTCTTCTGAATTTTAATGAAAACCAAGACTGATTGCATTTACTGACTATGTACAAGGAATAAAATTTAGAAAGTGAACAACGAAATATTCTGTAACATGCTTTCATGAATTTGTCATCTTTCATTTAGTAAAGTATTTTTAATTATAGCAGGCATTAAAACTTTAGCAGCAAAACAATCCAGTAAATATTCATGAAAAACCCAAGTATGTAAACATAGGAAAACAAACTTCTGTATAATATAAAAACTGGAAATTATTCAGCTGCAAAAATACATGTGCATAAGAATAGGAGTAGTACATTAGTTTGTATTTAGATTACATTACAGTTTTGAAATTATATGACTCGTTTGTTTAATGAAGAAAAATCCTTATAATAAAAAATGTTTCAATATTAACTGATTTCATTCACTTAGTCCCGCCTTCTTGTCTTTGTGGTATTCTCGCTTTGAGGTCACATGACTTTTGATAGATGACTTTAACAGTAAAACACGTGTGAAATCCGTAGCCCTATGGTCCGCCAAAAAAAGGACCATAAAGGGCTACGGTTCCGCAGCTAGATCAGCTGTTGATAGCTTGTCATTTTGTAGTTTGCGTTCAGCCGGATATAACCATTGCAATGTACAATAAAAACGAATACGGATAGCAAATTCCGTTTTTTTATATCGCCAAACAAACGAAGACGGCAAAAATATTGACTTTTACAGTAATTTTTTCAAAACAAATCTCTTTATTGGTTAGAGTTCGAACTAAATCTGGACTTTAATAGTCACAGATCAAACAAAATCTCGACTTTAATAGTCACAGTTATCAATTGGAAACATAATTTCAAGATAATTATGGATGCTGTTGAAGATTATGCCAGAATGTGGATAAAGAGAGAAGTAGACCAAGATCCTGAGTTAGAGTCCTTGTCAGACTGGGTTAGAACAATTAGGTCTCTAGTACAAGGTCGGATTCACAAACTCAAAAATTGTGTTAATAGTCGACCTAAGTCTGTATTTAATGACCAAGAAGCTGTTAAGTGTCTTTCCTCTCTTCATGACAACTATGTTATCGTTCCTGCGGACAAGGCTTCCAACAATATCGTGTTTGTATGTAAATCATATTACTTCGAATGCCTAATCAAGGAACTAGGCATAAATAGCAACACCTCTAGTAATACCACATACAAACCAACTTCATTCGACAAAGATGAAATCCTAGCTAACCACAGATCATTCATGACCTCTTTAAACATTCCCTCTGGTAAAGAGTCTGAGGATTTACCCTATTTATATTGGATACCTAAACTCCATAAGACACCATACAAAGAAAGGTACATAGCGGGATCATCAACTTGTTCGACGAAAGAATTGTCTATTCACCTGCCAAAGATTCTGTCTGCAGTAAAAGAGAGACAACAGAAATATTGTGAAACTGTTTACTCGCGTAGTGGCATAAATCATATGTGGATTTTGAAAAACTCTAAAGATCTTTTGGATAACCTGAAATCAAGATCTTTCTCTCAGGTATCCTCCATCAAAGCTTTTGATTTTTCAACTCTATATACCACCCTACCGCATGACAAATTAAAAACCCGCTTAAAAGAAACAATTCATAAAGCTTTCAGTCATAGAAACTATGGCTCAAAATTTGTTGTGTTAGGCTACAATTCCACATATTTTTCAAACAAAATTCAAAAAGGTAAAACATGCTACTCCGAGGAACAAGTGATCAGTATGCTGGAGTTCCTCATCGATAACATGTTTGTCTCCTTTGGAGGGACACTGTTTCAGCAGGTCGTCGGCATACCAATGGGTACGAATTGTGCCCCTCTTCTAGCCGATTTACTTTTATACTCATATGAGTCGGAGTTTCTTCAAAAGCGTGTAAAAGATAAGAAGATTCATGAGGCTAAAGCCTTTAATTTCACATACAGGTATATTGATGACGTTTTATCTATCAATAATTCTAGATTTGCAGAATTTCTGCCATTGATATATCCTCCAGAGCTGGAAGTTAAATAGACCACAGATACAGCTTCGTCCGCATCATTTTTGGACTTATACTCGAATTTGACGACAGTGGTCAACTCAGTACTAAAATTTATGATAAACGGGACGACTTCAATTTTAAAATCATAAATTTTCCAAACATGTGCAGCAATATACCAGCTTCTCCTGCATATGGTGTTTACATCTCGCAATTGATTCGCTATGCAAGGACCAGTAGCAATTATTCTGATTTCCTGAAACGTCATCTTCATCTGAGAAACAGGCTACTGGACCAGGGCTATGAACAGATTCGCCTTATTCGATCTCTTAAAAAGTTTATATTCCGATACCAAGATCTTGTCGAAATATATTCCGTCTCTGCAGAAACGATTATAAGCGATGCATTTTCACATAGTGAAAATGTATAAAGATAAAGAAATCAAGAAAAATGTCAAAATATTTGTGACGTAAAAATGTTTTTGACATTTACTTCACTGAATATGGTACTGCTTTGACAACTATTTTACCTATTTTGTTCCTGTATTTAAATACTGTTATAGTGACAGCCGGAACCTTTGAACCGTAATGAGAGCGGGAGGTTTGGCGCTTTAAAATCTGATTCAACCCACCATTTCTTTAGAAATGCATGTACCAAGTCGGGTCATTACGGTTTTCACAGTTTTCCGGTTGTTGACTGATTTTGTCTGTTTACATAATTATGAGTTTTGACTTTCCCTTTGTAAGATTGTTCGGAGTTCGGTAATTTTGTTATTACCCTTATTTAAACAAAACGTCGACTTTAATAGTGTTTATTTGTTTTCAAATGGGGGGGGGGGGGGGGGGGGTATTCATACAAACCCCCGAACCCCCTCTGGCTACGGGTGTATGTGAAATGATATCAGATCATCCCTTTTTTACTTCCTGTATAGAGAATAAACCAAATATCAAACTTGAGTTTTTTGCTTAGAACAAAACCTTAAATGCACTACGTCAATTTATTTATCTGTTGACATATATGGGCACTATTATTACGTTTTTTTCTCATTATTGTCTCCCTTGGAACACATAATCTCTAAAATTCAATATTATATTATAAGTATTAATAATATTAATTGTATTACTATTATCTTTAATGCAATTTCTCTACTATGTTCATGTATTGAACTTTCTTTAATAAAGTATTTATTATTATTATCAACAACAAAAAAGAAAAAACAAAGAGGAGGATATATTGAACAAGAAACGTAGCATTTCTATGATTATGGTTCAATTATATTTCGAGGGGTTAGAGCCAAAAAGTCGTATCTGAAAAATTTGCTAATTTCATTTTTTTGCACTAAAATGTTGATACGTTAGTATCTAGTTATTTCTGTAAATTTCAGGACAAAAGGATAATGCATTAATTTTATATTGACCAGAACCCAAAAGTATTATCATATTATATACATCTTCTTGAAACGCCAAACAACAGTAATATTGGATAATCTATAATTGCATGCCAGGTATATTTATTTAATTAAAAGATGCATTGCTGTAAAAATTTATGTGAAGATAATATACTTTGCATTTATGATATCATATTTTTTTATTTAGAAAATAGTCATTTTGGCACTGCAGAAAAATTATTTAATTATCCAGTAAGCTTAGCCATCTTATCTCAACATCAGATAGCGCGTTGCAGATGTTATTTATAAACATTATCCTCTAGAGACAGGAGAGAGTACATAAAGTTGATGCATTCTAGAGCTGGTGTTACATTTACAAAAAGTGTATTAACAGGAATAAATGTAATATCTGCAAAGAAAATTTGAGACAACAATGGATTAAAAGGTAAGAATTAGATATTCACTTACTATACTTTGATACTATGCATCAATTTACTATGTATTCACTTAATATAATATAAGTTCATAAGTTTATTGATTCACCAATCAAGGGTCAACAGGGGGCATATACATATACAATATGAGCAATATATGTATTAAGTCTTCATATATTTTCTTAGACGGATTGTACATGTTTGTGCTAAAAATCTTGAATTATTATTATCTCAAATATGACGTTTGTTCATACCCTTCGCTAAAATTATTGACATTTTGTTTAAAATGTATGGCCTTTTAATTGTTATTTATTTCCATATTTTCAGTAGAGGCTGGTTATGGTGAATGTAATGAAAACATCTACAGTACTAATTAATTCCAGTTTTCTATTGGTAAGTTTCAATTTTTATTTGTTCACAAGAACTCTATTTTACCAGATTGAAAAGATTATCACTTTTTAATGATCAAATTATTTGATAAGAAGATTTCCTCCTAAGCCCCTCAATATAATTAGGTGTAAAATAAAATGTAGTTTACAACCTGAAAATGTGCATGGCGAACTATGGTTGCTGTCCAATATCTGAAATGGGAGGCTATAAAACTTAGGTGTCAAAGTTTGTTGTCAGGGGTATAATTTGTAGTGAGTTTACTTGTTTGGCAATAGGATATGAGAGGTAATCCTATATTTGGCCAATTATTTTAGCTAATCAAAATAATAAGCTTCATATTCATTTGTTTCAGGTATTAAAATGTCGGAATCCAGTTGGTCTTCAGACGAGGAATGGACGACAATTGCAGCTATGGTACGTGATACCCAAGATAATGGTTCTAATGTAGTCGAAGGGAATACAGAAGATGATTCCTCAGTAACAAACAGACAGCAAGTAGGTAGTAATGATACACAAGGTACCAATGCCACACCTACGGTTGATGAACAAGATACCAATGACACACCTATGGCTGATGAACCAGGTTACAATGACACACCTATAACTGATGAACCAGGTATCAATGACACACCTACGGCTGATGAATCAGCTACCAATGATACACCTATGGTTGATGAAGCAGGTACCAATGACACACCTACGGCTGATGAACCAGGTATCAATGACACACCTATCACTGATCAACCAGGTACGAATGACACACCTACCACTGGTCAACCAGGTAGCAATGACACACCTACCACTGATCAACCAGGTAGCAATGACACACCTACGGTTGATGAATTAGGTACAAATTGCACACCTACCACTGATGAACCAGGTATCAATGTCACACCTATCACTTATGAACCAGGTACGAATGACACACCTACCACTGATTAACCAGGTAACAATGACACATCTACGGTTGATGAACCAGGTACCAATGACACACCTACCACTGATGAACCAGGTATCAATGCCACACCTACCACTGATGAACCAGGTAACAATGACACACCTACGGCTGATGAATCAGCTACCAATGATACACCTATGGTTGATGAAGCAGGTACCAATGACACACCTACGACTGATGAACCAGCTGCCAATGACACACATATGGCTGATAAACCGATTACCAATGACACACCTATGGCTGATATGAAAGAAACCCCGAGTAATAAGAATACACAAGACCAAATATTAATTCAGGACAAATCAGCTGTTCGTACCTATAAAGAAGATACTTCATCAACTGATTCCAATGGGTCGCCAAATGCCTTAAAGGTTACTCCAAGACAGAAAAAGAAGCAAAAATACAGAAAGAAACAGAATAAAGCAACACCTGACACAACAAAACAGCTCAAACGCCACTCTGCTATTCTTCAGTAGTAGTGATGATAATATAACATTAAAAGAGTTACAAAATGATATAAAACGACAAAAAGATGAGAGTTATAGCGAAATAGAGTCTGTTTATGACAGCGGGGACTGGTACAAACCTTGCAGAGATGATTATCATTTTTAGTGACTCGAGCCGGTCATGCCAATTGCCTGACAATTCAATTAAAACCGAATTTTATAAGAAACCAGCCACATCAAAGTCGAAAAAGAAAAAGAGAAAGAGGAAAAGTGATAGTAAAAAACAGAAGCTTAATAGTGATAATTCACTGCCTAAAAATGATAACTCAAGGATGAACCAAGTAGAGATTCAAAATGACAATTTAGGGCCAACGATTAATCAGACTGAGGACATGCACATGGAAAAGGCAAAAGAGATCAGTGTTCAGAAGGCCACTTTCAACAATTATGTCACCACACACCATGAAAAGAGACTTAATGATCTTCTCTTCATGAATGGATTAGTTAGAAAACGTGTTCCTGCAGATGGGAACTGTTTCTTCCAGTCAGCATTACCACACATTCATTCCCTGCTCACGGTTGAAGAATTACGAAGATCATTATGTGATCACATAGTTGAAAAAGCAGAACATTATGTTGGTTTTTTTGAATTGTCAGAGTCGTTCAAAGAGGACATTACTTGGATTGATTTCAGACAAGAAATGGAGGCGTTATCAGTAGATGGCAGTTGGACGAACAGAGCTGCTGATCTTTTACCACTAGCTCTTGCCAACTGTAGTGGTCGATTGGTGAAGGTATTTTCAAGTCTGTCGAATCAACCAATAATTGATGTACACCCAACGCTTAAAAACACAACACATGTACTGATCCAATAACTCTAGCGTATATAGCATCAGATAACACTACAATACCGGAACACTATGACATGTGCTCTAAACCGGGTACAATGAACAAACAATCTACTTCTCAAAATTTAAATGAGAACATAGTATGTGGAGATAAAGCAAAACAGACACCTAGTACTCCTGTCAGAGAAAAGAAAAAGAGAGGAAGACCAAAGGGCACACCCCCTATGAAGGCCCCGAATTTCATAACACCTCCAAAAAAGTCATTGTTTAGGAAACGCAAAGCAACACCAGAAATATGGAAATAAAATGTCAGAAAGAAACTTCGACTCACAGGAAAGGAATACATATCTGCGAAGGGAAATGTTGTTCAGGAAAGATGTTTGAAGCCTGTTGACTGTTCTAAATGCACTTTCAAATGCACTATGAATATGAATGACAAAAATCGAAATGATATATTCCAAGCCTTTTGGTCTCTAGATAGCAATGACAGAAAAAAGGATTTTATTATTGCAAATACAACGGAAAAGAAAACTAGAACATACCTAGATGAAGAAAACACACATGTAAGCAAAAAAAAAAGAATGTCCATAGGTCGTACTCATTTTATGTGGATGGAGTCCGCTATCACGTTTGCAAAAAATATTTTTTGGCAACATTAGGAGTAAGCGAATCATTTGTCCATAATGCTTTGAGAAACCAGCAGGGAGGTGTTTATTTGGGTACAGACAAGCGTGGCAAACATGAACCACACAACAAAACAACACAAAATGCTATGGAAGTAGTTCAGAAGCATATATAATCCTTCCCTGTAGTAGATGGACATTACACTCGTAAGGATTCCAACAGAAAGTACCTGGGTGCAGATTTGAACATAACACGGATGTATCAACTTTATTTGGAACAGTGCAAAGGAGAAATCCCAGAAAAGGATATTGTGAGTCAATCTGTATATCGAAAAGTGTTCAACGAAGAATACAATTTCTCCTTTCATGTTCCGAAGAAAGATCAGTGTGGTCTTTGCATTAGTTATCATCAAGCTAAAGTTGAAGGAAACCTCACTCCAGTGTTAAAAGAGGAATATGAAAACCATCAAGAAAGAAAAGTCAAAGCAAGAGAGGAAAAGAAAAGGGACAAGGAGTTAGCAAAAAGTTCAAATGACATCTTCGTTGCCACATTTGACTTGCAAGCAGTTTTAACGACGCCGTGTAGTTTAGTCAGCCAGCTTTACTACATGCGGAAGTAAGGTGTTACAATTTGTCTATTTACAACCTCGCAAGCAACAATGCCACCTGTTACATATGGTCTGAAGTAGACGCTCAGAGAGACTCATGTGAAATTGGCACGTGTCTATGCCTTCAATTATTATCTTTACCAAACACTACAAGACATGCAATATTCTATTCCGACGCATGTTCGGGGCAAAACCGCAATCAGTTTACTGCCACATGTCTACTCCATGCTGTTACTCACCATTCTTCCATTGAAGTTATTGATCACAAATTTCTAGAGAGCGGTCACACCCAAATGGAGTGTGACAGCATGCATGCTGCAATTGAATTTGCTAAGAAAAAAACCGAAATCTTTGTTCCTCAACAGTGGGCAACTGTAATTAGAATGGCCAGGAGAAAAGATCCATATATGATTGTGCCTTTGAAGTTTGGGGACATCTACGATTTCAAAGATTTCACAAAGAAATACATGAAATTCCGGAAAGAAGATGTTAATGGCAAAAACGTAAATTGGTTGCAAATCAAATGGATAAGGTACACCCAAGAAAACCCGGACTGTATCATGTTTAAGTACAATTTGGAAGATGAATTCAGAGTTCTCAAAGTAGCTGGTACAGCCAAACGAGGACGCACTGCCGAACCACAAGAACTGACATGGAAATACACATCGAGACAGAAGATATCAGCAGCCAAAAAGAAAGACCTTGTCAGCTTATGCAGAAGTGGTATCATCCCATCTGAATACCACGATTATTACAAATCATTGCCCTCAAGCAGTAATGTAGATGACAAACTAGCTGACACCGATGCTGAAGAGGAACAAGCCGATTCTGATCAAGAATGAGACTAAGAAAATAACAGTGGTGACATTAAATGACTCGTTTAATTAGATTGCATGATTAGTTTAGCGGTTCTTCTATACACTGTATTAGAACTGTATACATTATATTCCTGCATTAGATATAGTCCATACAAATTTGACTGTTATATAATATATATTTTGTACTTTGATTTTAAGATAATTTTCTTTTGAGATTTACAGACAGTATTGAATTATTTCAATAGGATTTAGCATAATTTTATTATAATGGTATTTTGAAACCCTTATGGTATTCCTCAGTTTTCAAAGTGTTCAAAATCATGTTACTACTATCTAATTCAATTTTCAAAAGAGCTGTTGAAATTTTTTTTTAAACTATTTTATGATATAATCATTCATACAGACATACATCTAATAGTTATTGTGGTTGAAATGTAATCTTACTGTGATATATGATTACAGTATTGATGTTTTAGCTTAGGGAACGGCCATTTAACTTGAAAGGGGGGGGGGGGTATGTTTTTTTTCTAAAAAAATATTCTGATTCCCAATGTTGCTGAAAAAAATATTCTGATTTTGGTGAAGGAAAAAAAAAATAATCTGATTCAGAGTTTTTGTTATATGACCTAATTTTATATCTTGGAATAAAAAATTCTCGCTTTGCGCGACAAAAAAAAATAATATTCTAACTCTTGTGTTGTCCGAAAAAAAAATTCTGAACGAATCAAAAACCATAACCCCCCCCCCCACCCTTCAAGTTAAATGGTCGGTCCCTTATATAATTGATTTTAATTGCTCTTTAATTCATTGGAAATTATCCTGAAATATTTTGCCATTCTTATGTTGGTTTTAAAAAAATCAATGTTTACTTTAGTAGAATGTTTTAACTGATGAATACTACAATTCAGTCATTATAGAAAGATATTTCAAATTAAATGTTCATTTGCTGCCATAATGTATTTCTGTTTACTTTAATTTGGTTGATGAAAGAAACATTATTCATATTAAAGTTAGGGAGCCAGAAAAGTGAATCCTAAAATGTCATAAACATGCCTTGCACACACCTGTTTAATCTTTAAATAAACAAATCAGCAGTGAGTCTTATCAGCGGTTAATGTAGCATGGTATTAACATCTGGAAATTATCAATGTAAATACTGCATGTCTACTTAGTTTATAGATAAAAAGTGTTATTAAATCAATATGCTGATTATTAGAAGTAAATTGCATATATAATCATAACATTTATTGTTTTATTTACTTATAAAATCATTTTGGTAACACTACATTATAAAACATAGTCATAAGATATTTTTTTGTAATTCCTCAAAAAGATGAAATATTAAGATACGACAATATGGCACTAACCCCTCGATTTATTCCTTCATTTCATTACCTTTTCTGTTGTCGGTAGAAGTAGTGCGTTTGCTTGTATCTTATGATCTAGTTAAAAGCGTACATGTTCTGTAAGGAGGAATGACCGAGTGGAAAAAACACTTTTAGTAATTTTTAGTAATAGATAAATGTCGGCTCAATCCAAAGACTATGGGAATGATATGTGTGTTTTACCGCACATAACATTACAGAGAAAGCAAACACTGGTTGGCTCAGAATCAGAATAATGTGCTCGAGTCAAGTGACACGTCTACTCGCGCGCTGTTGTTACAGTAAGTTAGCACTATAAAAGTGTGCTAACGGTGTGTTGTTCTAGTACAAAGCGGACATCATTCTCATCAAATGTAACTTGGTCTCGCCGTGATGTAGCTGAAACATTGCTCAATTGGCGTTAAACAACAATTACTCACATGTTTTAATTGTATACTCTTATGTCATGACTGAAATACGCTCTGTCAACCATATAAATACAACGGCGTTTGTTTTACAGTATTGATAGAGCACATACAATATACTAATAGGGATAATTTCTACATTGATTTATCAAAGGTAAACATCTAAAGGAAAATTTCGAAGCTTTTTAAATAATATGATATACATTTGTATATCCAAAGATTTGAAACACAAATCAATTCCATGGATTTTTTTTTAATTCTTTTTTATTTTCATGAGAATGTATAAACTGTTTTAATAATTAAACAAAGTACCTAGGTTTAAATACATAGCGAAACTTCTCATAGAACTGATTTAAAATACTTTAGCATAGTTTATTCGTATGTAATATAGTCTCTCTAGTGAATGCTAGAAATTTGTTTAAAACACGGAATCATGGCGGTGAAATTGGTGAAGAGGAGACTTGTAAGTAAAATGGTATTGTCATCACATTGCATTCATCTTTCATATTTATTTTATTTTTTTGCTACATCTAACACAAACTTAAAACTGTAATATTGTTTAAAGTGACGTTATTCACAATTAAACCACCAAACCAAACTAAAAACTTGTAAGATCACCATCGGGAGTCAGTTTTTAATTGTGTTATGGTGTCATTTCATTTTCTGTTGTATCATTGCATCAATTAATATAAATCACACTATAGACTTGTTCCTGATTGGTATTTAGCGTCAGGTGAACAGTTGTTCAGGCCTGTACGTACACATGACGATAAGAGGTTTACAAATAATACATTATGTATAGGTTGTCTAATAAGAATCAGGAACTGATTACCGTTCGCGAGCACATGGGTTCATCCCTGGTTTTTGATGGGGTACGTGTTGTTCATCTGTTTTAGTTTTCAGTGTTTTGTTTTGTCTCCGTCCTGTGTCTTGTCTACCCAATGTTGCCAGTTCCACTGGATTGTCCATTCTTCATTGCCAATCTCGGTTTTCTTTAACGTTCATTTAAACGATGGTACTGTGATGGCTGTTATGATGTATGGCTTACTAACGTCTTGTGAAAGAAGAGATAATTGACGTGATCAGAAGCTATTGCCTTGTAATGGGTCACTTACGACCATTGCTCATTATTAGTCGCTGCATGTTGTGGTTTACTGGAAAGAAGACAAGGCACTTCCATTCTTAGCGAGGTGTACTCGATACAACACTAAATGATAAAGTTTGTCAGTGTCTTGCGGTAGGTCGGTGGTTTTCTGCGGGTACTCCGGTTTCCTCCACTAATATAAATGAAAATCAGGATATAACTGAAATATTGTTGATTGTGGCTTTAAATTCCATAACCTAGCTAATTTATATCCATTTCGTCACAACAATAAAACCGTACATATCTAGTATGCATGATGCTTTCCTAGAATAACCTCCATCGTGTACGCAGATAGTCAAACAATTGGAGAGCTCCAATAATGTAAAAGTCTTTGCGAGCAAGTAGTCAAATTAAGATTACACATTTGATTTACAGAAACCTTTAAATAACAATCTTCATAAATTATTTATTCAGACACAAAATGAAGGACGATATACTAGGCTGTTTTCCTCTTAATTTCCCAATTAAATGTTCATTTCCAAAGAGGTGTACAGTGGTACCGTTGCCTTGCTCTATAAGAATAATAAAAAAATATCAAGGTCAATTGTACTTTGGAATTTATTTTATCATTATTCTTTGTATTTACTTAGTACCGTGGACGAAGAAAATCATAAGTGAGTAAGTGAGTGATTGTTGTTTAACGCCAACTCAGCAAATCTTCAGCGATATTAAGTTAATTTTCTATGTAGACAATGATAATGTTTACTCTTATTAATTACTGTTAATATAGAAATAGCTACTGTAAGTGAAATGTTGCTACTGGTGAAAGGAACGTTGACTATTCCAGCAGCACCAGCGTATGGAGTTTACATTTCGCAAATCACACGTTGTTTAGTATAGTGATTTTCTTGGACAGAGTTCATCTGCTGATGCAAAAGCTACGCTGCTCCTAGATTGAAGTCATCGCTACAACGCTATACGGTCGTCATCAAGAACTGGTTAACCGTTACGAAATATTCATTTCTCAAATGACAATGGATCTTTTCCTCTATCACCGACCAGACTTATACCGGACTTGACTATATGAATAACATAGCGGGTATCTTATAAGTAACAATAACTGCTTAGCCTTGGTGAGCACATGTGTCCACTGTCCACCCCGGGTGTTTTGTTTGGACAAGTGTTGTTCATCTATGTCGCTTTCAGTGTTGTTGTCTTCCTTCTACGCTTGTTCCCAATGTTTCCTTCATCTCTAGAGTGTCCATTCTTGATTACCTCTTCGGGTTTCTCTTAAGATTTATTTAAATGTTTACAATTTGTTTCTGGAAATTACTGTTTAGGAAATAATAATAAATTCTACATATATCATACAAAGCGTTTGGTATTTGTGATCACCAACAAATTAAAATCGCACAGAAAAATGATTTAAGTCTAAACAAAAATAATGATTTTCTTTTCCTAAACAATATTAATGTTTTAAATGCCGATATTGCGCACTTTCTATATATGGCCGCCGACACAAGTTGTGCGTGCATTTGATATATTCTATATTACAAAATAAATCATAATAATTAAAACCATAAAATTATGACAACAATAAATAATTTAGAATAACATAAAAATGTAAATCACGGATCCTTGAAGTAGAATGACTTACAAATAATATATCTCACAACTATTGATTTTTATTGCAAGTTAGAATCGCATCGGTGGTGTAATTAAGTTAGCGTGCTCGCTCGAGTGCGGTATATCGTAAGTTCGGGTAAAGACTATAAAATTGGTATTTGTTACTTCTCCGCTAAGCACGCAGCATTCAGGAGAAAGAACAGAGACTTGTTGGCCTTGTATCCGGATTACACGTCCAACGGGAGCGACATGTGTTACCTGCGGACTGGTGTTTCAGTTACCTTGCACTATACAAATCAAATAAGCGTGTTGGTCTGGTACAAAGACATCATCACAATCTCATAAAGGTGTTTCAAAGTTGAAAATTGCCCACTTGACGTTAAACAACAATCACTCACTGATATAAGTTAATAGCGTGTTGGTTGTTTTACCCACTATGCAACAAGATAAAAAGTTGGACCCGCAATGTGCTAGACTTACATCTTAAACGAACACAATGAATTTGGACTGAGAACACCACGGTTTAAACGGAATTTATATTCTAATTCGCCCATCTCAAATGAATATAAATTATTCATGAAATAAAACTCAAACACATGATAGGATAAGTGTGTTTATAGTTAAGTGTAGCAGACTTTAGTACAATATAATCAGTTCTGACTTCAAACAACTCGGTAAATCACACTATACAAAAACAGTCCTTTTCACAATATAATGGCTCATCAAATCATCTTTTCATGATAAATCAAGTCATAGCAATCTATCTACAAAAAAGAAAAAAATATAAGTTATATAGGGTAGAGGGAGTAGTAGTAGACTGCTACACTTTGAAAGATAACCATCGAACGCCTTAACTAAAATAGAAAACCTATTTAATACCCAGCAATTCATGAACTGCATCTAAAAGTTAGAAATGATTATTTGTATAATGTGTCCGATCATTATCCGATTTCTATTACTTTGGATACAAATTTGCTATGTAATACATCAAACAAGCTAGCCGTCGGACGTAACGTGCTGCTGTGGTCAATGTCAGACGAATGGCAAAAGCAATATTATAGAAACGAACTAGATAAACCTTTGGATATTAATCTGTCGAACTACACAGTGAATGACGAATTTATAGAACAATTTAATTCGATATTAGTAAATGCCGTACATTCAGCTGCTATTTCCTGCATACCCACTGGGTACTTTCGACATTTTCTCAAGCCATATTGGAAATCTAATCAATTAAATCTCTACCATGATCAACAAAGACATGCTCGAAATCAGTGCATTTCCGAAGGTCGCGTACATGATAAAGACAATATTTACTTTATTGAGTATAAAACACGAAAGACCGAGTTTCGAAAGCGGAAACGTAGAGCTGAACGGCGTTGGAGAGAAGAAAAGTATGCTGATGTATCTGAAGCTGCGGAACTTGATATTAGCGAGTTTTATCGTGTTGTTCGCAAACAAAGACAAACAAAATCTACAACCTCTTCAATGTCGTATAATGGTGTAACAGCAGAGACCGATAATGACATCTGCAAACTGTGGAGTAATTACTTTAGTGACTTATACACTCCATCAAATGATGCGACATTCGACAAATCGTTCTATGACACTGTTTCATCAAAAGTCAAGGACTATAGTGAACTTTCTCCGAAAACAACACAACCAATTCTCGATGAACCCTATCCGATAGACGAAGTTACAGAACAAATACAGACATTAAAATGCAGAAAAGCTCCAGGACCTGATTATATAACAAATGGACATATTATTCATGGTGGTAAAACGATTGTGAAATGGATGTGTTATATTTTCAATATGATGCATACGAGTGAATACGTTCCTTTCCTATACCGTCATGGAATAATTGTTCCTTTATATAAAGGAAACAACAAAGACAAAACATCCCCGAATAGCTATCGTGCAATAACGTTAACGTCCGTTATGGGAAAGGTGTACGAAAAAGTGGTTCTATCGCGTATTACCAAAATGTTAAATAATATTGGAATGACTTTTCCAGATCCTCTACAGTTTGGGTTCCTTCCTGAGCATGGTTCAATACCAGCCTTATACACACTTAACGAATGCATAAACTTTTTCCGTAATTGCAAATCGAAGCTTTTTGTTTGTTTTCTCGATAATCAGAAAGCCTTTGATAAAATATGGCATGACGGACTTTTTCTCAAATTAAAAGATTTAGGAGTAACTGGTAAACTGTGGAATATACTATTTATGTCATATAAACAGGCTAGTGCGCATGTGCAGTACAATGGCTTTATTAGTAACAATTTTGCGATCTCCCAAGGGGTTGGACAACTAAGAGTGATTTCTGGTTGGTTTTTCTCTCTTTACATTAATGATTTGATATCTGAACTGAAAGCCGTAAATAGTGGTATAAGCATTAGTGATCTGAATATTCCCGCTATCCTTCTTGCAGACGATACAACTTTACTCAGTACCTCTGCACATGGACTTCAAAAACTACTTGATTGTGTTCAAAATTATGCCTGTCGCTGGCGTCTGACGTATAATGGAACGAAAAGCTGTTTAATGTTGTTTGACGGACATAAACAAAACGATTCTGAAATCTCCGTTCGGCTAGGAGAAACGTTCATTAGAATAAAAACGAACATGTATACGCTGGGACATTAATAACTCGATCTGTCAAAACTACTGACAGAACAAAAAGTGCGTCGAAAAAGTTAAAGAAAAATCTACACTCTCTGTACAACATTGGGGTCAACCCCAAGTGTATGACGCCTGTTACGAACGCCATGATTTGGAAACGTATGATTCTTCCTACAGGACTATATGCTTGCGAAATTTGGGGTGGACTTTCAAATACCGAAATAGACTTGTTAGAACGAACTCAAAGATATGCTGCTCGTTTTATTCAGTGTATGGACAAAACTTCTCCTATTGATTCCACAATTAGTAATTTGGGACTTTGGTCTATTGAATCCGTTACCGACAAATTTAAACTATTATGTTTTGGGCGTTTATGTAGAAGTAATTCGTCTACGACACATAAGAAACTGTTTCATATTCTGATCAGCCAAATTATTCTAGAGGAAGATGAAATCGAAAATACTATTACTTATGACCTGATCAAAACCCTTGTGAAATATGATATGTTTTCCTTTCTAGAGACTTTTGTTCATGAAACATTTATACCTAAAAAAGATTTATGGTCGAACATTGTTCGTCAGTCAATTTCAATCTCTGAGGAAAATAGATGGCTTGAAAATATTGAAAATAGACCTGAACTTTTGAGATATTCAAAAATTCACAGCACTCTTACCGAACATAGACTTATACGTCTAACACTTGTATACCCAAATATCAAACGTGAACTACTCGTGCTGGTCAAACTGGGCTCTATGGCTATAAAGAAGGCAACCTGTCCATTATGTTGCGTCAATTCAAGCGATATTTTATTGCACTTAATTATGTCATGTCATGCGTTACTGACAGAAAGAAACAAACTACACTACAAAATTGTTGATGTACTTCCAGTTCAAACATCAGTTGACATTTTCAACCTTGAAGAGAGTGACATTCTTCTAGTAATGCTTGGCTCCGTCGATCAAGATATCATACAAGAACTTTCGCCAGATTTATGGTCGATAATGATGTTTTACATAGCAAAATTTATGTATCCATTGTATAAAAAAATCCAGCCAGTCTTAATTGAAAACAAATTTAACTTTGACTATTAGCCATAAATCTGCTGATCTGGTTCATGTACAACTTCATGTATGTTATGTAAATATGTTGCTTTGTTTTGATATTTGATTTTGCTTTGTAAATCTTCATACCGATGGAGAAAATAAAGAGTCATTCATTCATTCATTGTAAACACTACCACGTGTCTATAGTAAATACAAACACGTGTATATACACCAAACATGTGGTTCATTTAACTTCAATAAATTTATTTAGTTTTATTATTGAGTTATAATTTTAATACAATGAACATCCTTCATTTATGACTGTTGACCATACTCGTCTTTTATTGTGTCGTCTGCTAATGTAAACAAGGCTAAACAATGGTCATGCTAATTGCAGTCTTAAATGAAGATAAAAATTATAACGCTGTGCCAAATCGATCAGTCTACAAGTACACGAAATGAGCCCCTAGTCCCAGGCAAAAATGAAATTAACTTCCGTGGTGCTTTATTGGACAAACAAGATATATTTCTTTTTTTTTTTATATTTTACGATTCGTCAAGTCTGTTGTTATTGTTTAAATATTAATAGGGTTTTTCCTTATCTTATTATCAGTAGTTCAGCTGTATAATAAATTAATTGATGAACAGTTTTATGTACAAAATGGTCATATATTGTACAAATGTGTATTGCATTGTTCGATTGTCGCTCATGGCGAGGTGCACTCGATACAACATTATGTGATAAAGTTTGTCAGTTACTTGCGACAGGTCGGTAATAACCTGTTTTGTTTTACCCCATTATTGTATTGTGATAGACCAATAAGAGGTTTTAAATACAATACGGGCTCATATATTATCCCCCTTATTGCATACAACACTGTACAATGAACCTTATAATATCGTGGCGGTCAGTTTTATTTGTTACGGAAATTGAGAGTACCTGGAGAAAACCGCTGACCTGACGCATGTCTATGACAAAGTCATATCGAGTACACCTCGACTTCGGCGGGATTAAACTGCATATATTTATGTGCAGATGGGCAATCATTTTATAGATCAATGTACGCTGCACTACCAGAATAACACGATGACCTTACACATACATCAAGGTCAACCAAGAAAGGGAGAAATACTTTCTGTCATAAATGAGGTTATAATTGAATTGAAATACACCATTATCTGTGACGTGGCGTCCTTTCGTCTTTTTAAACCAGTTCGATCTGAACCTCTTCATGATAACAACAGAAAATTCCTCCATATTCCGTTTGCTAATAAAGGAATCGATGCTATTAACATCAGCAACATTCTTAATAGAAAAGAGGTCATAAAAGAAATTCCACCATATTTCAAAAATCAATCTGTTCCCATTGTCTCCTATAGCTACACTAACAGCATTGGCCGTAAAATTTTCAACTACAAAGAAGCATTGCAAGATATTAACATAAAAGAGTACATTAAGAACCCTCTGACTTGTGACTGCTCCCACTCTCCTTTTCAATACAACCCATCTGGACATGTAATCACTGGTGATCTGAATATCATTCAACATGAGAGTCTCCGAAAGGTGATTTCTCATGGTCCTAAATTCAGAGAACCTCAACACATCAATTGGAAACATAATTTCAAGATAATTATGGATGCTGTTGAAGATTATGCCAGAAGGTGGATAAAGAGAGAAGTAGACCAAGATCCTGAGTTAGAGTCCTTGTCAGACTGGGTTAGAACAATTAGGTTTCTAGTACAAGGTCGGATTCACAAACTAAAAAATTGTGTTAATAGTCGACCTAAGTCTGTATTTAAAGACCAAGAAGCTGTTAAGTGTCTTTCCTCTCTTCATGACAAATATGTTGTCGTTCCTGCGGACAAGGCTTCCAACAATATCGTGTTTGTATGTAAATCATATTACTTCGAATGTCTAATCAAGGAATTAGGCATAAATAGCAACACCTCTAGTAATACCACATACAAACCAACTTCGTTCGACAAAGATGAAATCCTAGCTAACCACAGATCATTCATGACCTCTTTAAACATTCCCTCTGGTAAAGAGTCTGAGGATTTACCCTATTTATATTGGATACCTAAACTCCATATGACACCATACAAAGAAAGGTACATAGCGGGATCATCAACTTGTTCGACGAAAGAATTGTCTATTCACCTGACAAAGATTCTGTCTACAGTAAAAGAGGGACAACAGAAATATTGTGAAACTGTTTACTCGCGTAGTGGCATAAATCACATGTGGATTTTGAAAAACTCTAAAGATCTTTTGGATAACCTGAAATCAAGATCTTTCTCTCAGGTATCCTCCATCAAAACTTTTGATTTTTCAACTCTATATACCACCCTACCGCATGACAAATTAAAAACCCGCTTAAAAGAAACAATTCATAAAGCTTTTAGTCATAGAATCTATGGCTCAAAATTTGTTGTGTTAGGCTACAATTCCACATATTTTTCAAACAAAATTCATAAAGGTAAAACATGCTACTCCGAGGAACAAGTGATCAGTATGCTGGAGTTCCTCATCGATAACATATTTGTCTCCTTTGGAGGGACACTGTTTCAGCAGATCGTCGGCATACCAATGGGTACGAATTGTGCCCCTCTTCTAGCCGATTTATTTTTATACTCATACGAGTCGGAGTTTCTTCAAAAGCTTGTAAAAGATAAGAAGATTCATGAGGCTAGAGCCTTTAATTTCACATACAGGTATATTGATGACGTTTTATCTATCAATAATTCTAGATTTGCAGAATTTCTTCCATTGATATATCCTCCAGAGCTGGAAGTTAAAGAGACCACCGATACAGCTTCGTCCGCATCATTTTTGGACTTATACCTCGAATTTGACGACAGTGGTCAACTCAGTACTAAAATTTATGATAAGCGGGACGACTTCAATTTTAAAATCATAAATTTTCCAAACATGTGCAGCAATATACCAGCTTCTCCTGCATATGGTGTTTACATGTCGCAATTGATTCGCTATGCAAGGGCCAGTAGCAATTATTCTGATTTCCTGAAACGTCATCTTCATCTGAGAAACAGGCTACTGGACCAGGGCTATACAAAGATTCGCCTTATTCGATCTCTTAAAAAGTTTATATTCCGATACCAATATCTTGTCGAAATATATTCCGTCTCTGCAGAAATAATTATAAGCGATGCATTTTCATATAGTGAAAATGTATAAAGATAAAGAAGTCCAAAATGTCAAGAATTTTTTTGTCAATGTGTGACGTAAAAATATTTTTGACATTTACGTCACCGAATATGGTACTGCTTTGACAACTATTTTACCTATTTTGTTCCTGTATTTAAATACTGTTACAGTGACAGCCAGAACCTTTGAACCGTAATGAGAGCGGGAGGTTTGGCGCCTTAAAATCTGATTCAACCCACCATTTCTTTAGAAATGCCTGTACCAAGTCAGGGTCATTACGGTTTTCACAGTTTTCCGGTTGTTGACTGATTTTGTCTGTTTATATAATTATGAGTTTTGACTTTCCCTTTATAAGATTGTTCGGAGTTCGGTAATTTTGTTATTACCTTTATTTACATGTATGTAAGGAGATCATCAAAATTAATGTAAAAAAAATCAGGGATGAATTGCAGAATAGTTGTCTTGCTTTTTTTAAACTACGTTAACCTGCTTTGTCGATCGATTGTTTTTAATGCCATGTATACATGTACACTAATAAATGAAAATAATATATGCGTTATACGTGTTCTTTCTATTAACATCCGCCTTGTATCCAGGTAAAGACAATCTATATGGATTTGTAGAAAAACGAGTATATGTATTTTTTTTATCAAGCTTTATATCTCTTGTACATAGATAATTGAATAAAATATATAAGAACAAGAACATCTGTTAACTAGGATATCAGATGTCATCCATGATTCAGTTTTCTGTCTTATTTTTATATCTCTGTATGGAGCAATGTCATCGAGAGTTGCATGGAAGAGTGATCGAAATTTCTCCAATGCGTCCTGGACATTTCTACATACATACAAATGTTTCCAATCTATGGCATTTAGTTACCAGGCTCAAGCTAGCGACCAATTTCTAGCGACCACTAAGCTAGCGACCAATAAGGCGATATGTCTCAAAACCAAAAAAATAAATAAGAGCAAAATGTACTTTTAAAGATTTCTAGCGACCAATAATACATATATTTCTGTAATTGCATATTCAACACATTAAATCGACATACAGGAAATATTTCTGGATCCCGCCTCTACAATACAAAGTTGACATTTGACACATTACTGTGGAAATAAGGTGCAGAATCTCACACAGACACTCCTGTGAGTAAAAGACAATACATTTTATGTTCTATTTCCCATGTTCACCCGTACATAAAATATGTCTTCTCTTTACTGAGCTTAATAACGAAGACAGACATATATTTAAGGATGGCGAGCGTAGAAAACAGTCGGCCAACTTGAAACAAACACAGCGTAAACAAATAATATACTTTCATGTAAACCGGTATATAATTTAGATTTGCCAGCGCTTTGTGAAACAAAATAAAGTCCTAAGATTCCCCGTTCACATGAAGACGTCTCATCAATCGACAAACAAATGTAAATATAGAACATTAGAAAAATATGGCAATACGTATTATAAAAATAAACAAAATATAAACCCTGCATGTGCGTGTCACATTTATTTAATAAATAGTATTATTTTGTTTTATCTATTTATTTTTAAATTGTGTATTTAAAGGTGCCAAACAAATAATTTAATTCACCAATGCACTTAAGTAAGGTAAAGGCCCGGGCAATACTTTTGATTAAAACCCCAAGTGACAATAGGGTCCCCCAAAATCCAAATATCAAAGTTGATATTTGACACCCTGCTGTGGGCTTGAGGTGCAATATTCCACCTAGGCACTTAAGTCAGTTGAAGGCCCGGGCAATACCTTTGATTTAAACCCCGAGTGGCAAAGAACTTTGCCGTCCTTCGGTAATTTTTCATGGGATATGTATAGGGTCCCCCCAATCCAAATATCAAAGTTGATATTCGACACCCTGCTGTGGGCTTGAGGTGCATTATCCCACCTAGGCACTTATGTCAGTTAAAGACCCGAGCATTACCGTTGATTTAAACCCCACGTGGCAAAGAACTTTGCCGTCTTTCGGTAATTTTGCATGGGATATGCATAGGGCCCCCCTCAAATCCAAATATCACAATTGAAATTTGACACCCTGCTGTGGGCTTGAGGTGCATTATCCCACCTAGGCACTTAAGTCAGTTAAAGGCCCGGGCAATACCTTTGACGTAAACCCCAAGTGGCAAAGAACTTTGCCGTCATTCTGTAATTTTTAATGGGATATGTATAGGGTCCCCCCTCTCAAATCCAAATATCAAAGTTGATATTTTACACCCTGCTGTGGGCCTGAGGTGCAGTATCCCACCTAGGCACTTAAGTCAGCTAAAGGCCCGGGCAATACCTTTGACGTAAACCCCAAGTGGCAAAGAACTTTGCTGTCTTTCGGTAATTTTTTATGGGATATGCAAAGGGTGCCCCCCCCCCCCAAATTCAAATATCAAAGTTGATAGTTGACACTCTGCTGTGGGCTTGAGGTGCATTATCCCACCTACGCACTTAAGTAAGTTAAAGGCCCGGGCAATACCTTTGACGTAAACCCCAAGTGGCAAAGAACTTTGCCGTCTTTCGGTAATTTTTCATGGAATATCTACAGGTTCTCCCCCCCCCCCCAATTTCAAATATCAAAGTTGATATTTGACACCCTGCTGTAGGCTTGAGGTGCATTATCCCACATAGGCACTTAAGTCTGTTAAATGCCCGGGCAATACCTTTGACGTCAACCCCAAGTGGCAAAGAACTGCCGTCTTTCGGTATTTTTTCATGGGATATGCATAGGGTTTTCCCCCCAAATCCAAATATCAAAGTTGATATTAGACACCCTGCTGTGGGCTTGAGGTGCAATATTCCACCTAGGCACTTAAGTCAGTTGAAGGCCCGGGCAATACCTTTGATTTAAACCCCGAGTGACAAAGAACTTTGCCGTCCTTCGGTAATTTTTCATGGGATATGTATAGGGTCCCCCCAATCCAAATATCAAAGTTGATATTCGACACCCTGCTGTGGGCTTGAGGTGCATTATCACACCTAGGCACTTATGTCAGTTAAAGACCCGAGCATTACCGTTGATTTAAACCCCACGTGGCAAAGAACTTTGCCGTCTTTCGGTAATTTTGCATGGGATATGCATAGGGCCCCCCTCAAATCCAAATATCACAATTGAAATTTGACACCCTGCTGTGGGCTTGAGGTGCATTATCCCACCTAGGCACTTAAGTCAGTTAAAGGCCCGGGCAATACCTTTGACGTAAACCCCAAGTGGCAAAGAACTTTGCCGTCATTCTGTAATTTTTAATGGGATATGTATAGGGTCCCCCCTCTCAAATCCAAATATCAAAGTTGATATTTTACACCCTGCTGTGGGCTTGAGGTGCATTATCCCACCTACGCACTTAAGTCAGTTAAAGGCCCGGGCAATACCTTTGATGTAAACCCCAAGTGGCAAAGAACTTTGCCGTCTTTCGGTAATTTTTCATGGAATATCTACAGGTTCTCCCCCCCCCCCATTTCAAATATCAAAGTTGATATTTGACACCCTGCTGTGGGCTTGAGGTGCATTATCCCACATAGGCACTTAAGTCTGTTAAATGCCCGGGCAATACCTTTGACGTCAACCCCAAGTGGCAAAGAACTGCCGTCTTTCGGTATTTTTTCATGGGATATGCATAGGGTTTTCCCCCCAAATCCAAATATCAAAGTTGATATTAGACACCCTGCTGTGGGCTTGAGGTGCAATATTCCACCTAGGCACTTAAGTCAGTTGAAGGCCCGGGCAATACCTTTGATTTAAACCCCGAGTGACAAAGAACTTTGCCGTCCTTCGGTAATTTTTCATGGGATATGTATAGGGTCCCCCCAATCCAAATATCAAAGTTGATATTCGACACCCTGCTGTGGGCTTGAGGTGCATTATCCCACCTAGGCACTTATGTCAGTTAAAGACCCGAGCATTACCGTTGATTTAAACCCCACGTGGCAAAGAACTTTGCCGTCTTTCGGTAATTTTGCATGGGATATGCATAGGGCCCCCCTCAAATCCAAATATCAAAATTGAAATTTGACACCCTGCTGTGGGCTTGAGGTGCATTATCCCACCTAGGCACTTAAGTCAGTTAAAGGCCCGGGCAATACCTTTGACGTAAACCCCAAGTGGCAAAGAACTTTGCCGTCATTCTGTAATTTTTAATGGGATATGTATAGGGTCCCCCCTCTCAAATCCAAATATCAAAGTTGATATTTTACACCCTGCTGTGGGCCTGAGGTGCAGTATCCCACCTAGGCACTTAAGTCAGATAAAGGCCCGGGCAATACCTTTGACGTAAACCCCAAGTGGCAAAGAACTTTGCTGTCTTTCGGTAATTTTTCATGGGATATGCATAGGGTGCCCCCCCCCCCCCAAATCCAAATATCAAAGTTGATAGTTGACACTCTGCTGTGGGCTTGAGGTGCATTATCCCACCTACGCACTTAAGTCAGTTAAAGGCCCGGGCAATACCTTTGACGTAAACCCCAAGTGGCAAAGAACATTGCCGTCTTTCGGTAATTTTTCATGGAATATGTACAGGTTCTCCCCCCCCCCCCCCCCCCCCAATTTCAAATATCAAAGTTGATATTTGACACCCTGCTGTGGGCTTGAGGTGCATTATCCCACATAGGCACTTAAGTCTGTTAAATGCCCGGGCAATACCTTTGACGTCAACCCCAAGTGGCAAAGAAATGCCGTCTTTCGGTATTTTTTCATGGGATATGCATAGGGTTTTCCCCCCAAATCCAAATATCAAAGTTGATATTTGACACCCTGCTGTGGGCTTGAGGTGCATTATCCCACCTACGCACTTAAGTCAGTTAAAGACCCGGGCAATACCTTTGACGTAAACCCCAAGTGGCAAAGAACTTTGCCGTCTTTCGGTAATTTTTCATGGGATAGGTATAGGTTCCCCCCCCCCCAAATTCAAATATCAAAGTTGATATTTGACACCCTGCTGTGGGCTTGAGGTGCATTATCCCACCTAGGCACTTAAGTCAGTTAAATGCCCGGGCAATACCTTTGACGTCAACCCCAAGTGGCAAAGAACTGCTGTATTTCGGTATTTTTTCATGAGATATGCATAGGGTCTCCCCCCCAATCCAAATATCAAAGTTGATATTTGACACCCTGCTGTGGGCTTGAGGTGCATTATCTCACCTAGGCACTTAAGTCAGTTAAAGGCCCGGGCAATACCTTTGACTTAAGCCCCAAATGGGCAAGAACTTTGCCGTCCTTGATATATTTTTCATGGGTTATTTATAGGGTGCCCCCCCCCCCTAAATCCAAATATCAAAGTAGTATATCGGGACAGCTCGAGGCATATTTCGGGGGGAGGAAAGGGGAGCGGGCCATTACGCATGCGCTACTGGAAGTAACGTCACCAGAAGCTGCCCTGACAGGAAGTGACCTCATAACCGGAAGTATTTTCTGCGCATGCCCGGAAGTGCATTACCGCGCTTTTTTTCTTACTATAGTAGTAGTATAAAATGTACCATTGCTTATGACCGAAAGTAGCATGGCTACCGGATGTGACGTGACCGAAAGTGACGTCACGGGAAGTGACGTCATAAGACCGAAAGTGGGTGATTCCCCTTGGGGTGGGATCTTAATTGTTCGAGATGTTGTGTAGTACTCCAAGGGTGTTTTCTATCACGTCCGCGTTCTCACTGTGGTATTTCTATTAAATAACATAAGAGCCGCTGACCGAGGGGTATACGCCGGCGCCGCCGCTGACAGAGGGATATACACCGCCGCCGCCACCGCTGACAGAGGGATATATGCCACCGTCGCTGCAGTAGCAGCAATACTCAAAGAATAATGAATAAGAACCCTATTATATTTTGAAAACCAATAATCCGTTTTTGTTTTGGGTTCCAGACGGATACGATCCCGATCATTTCATCCTATGAGTACATCCGTTTACCAGTGTGATTGCCGGACCTACAGGCAGTGGACAATCGATGTTTGTCCGACGGTTCGTTCACAATATCAAACACATGATGACTCCCAAGCCAGATCGGATCTCATGGTGTTATGGTGAATATCAGATGTTGTATGGAAGCGTTGAAGGGATAGAATTTCAACAAGGTTTACCGGATCTGGATAATTTAGATCCAAGAGAAAAACATTTGATCATTTTGGACGATCTCATGGACGAAACGGATCAAAGGGTGGCTTCACTGTTTACGAAAAAGAGTCACCACAGAAACATCAGCGTCATGTACATCGGGCAGAATCTGTTTCATCGAGGAAAACACCATAAAACCATAAATCTCAATGCCCATTACATGGTTCTATTCAAAAACCTGACAGACGTATCGCAGATCATGGCGCTAGTACACCAAATGTATCCCAGGAGAACGAAATTTTTTCTGGAAGCCTTTGCCCGAGCTACGACCAGACCTCACGGCTACATGGTGATCGATATGAAACAAAACACGCCGGATATCTTGAGATTAAGAACCTCCATCTTTCCCGGTGAGGAACAGAAAGCGCATGTCGAGTCATAAAAAGGATGTTACATCCCGTTTCTTGTCACTCTTGCATCAGACACTGAGGGAATAGCATGGTCTCTCAGCGCTTGAAAAAGCACGGCAGTGATATAGTATACTTACAAAAGACGAAACCGTGTATTTGTAAACACCTAATAACCAAAACCGATCGCTGTCTCGTCGACTGTCTGTGTGAGTGTGCCGATAATATTTTAAGAGGCAACGTCCCGTTAACTAAACTGCAGAAGGAACAACTCAAGAGAATTAAGGCCGGATTGAGAGCACTGACGAAAAAGTCGGTCTCTCTCAAAAAGAAGAAAGCGATCTTACAGAAAGGTGGATTTTTGAGATCCCTACTAGCACCGATTGCATCTGTAGTATCACCGTTGCTCACTACATTATTTCAATGAATGAACTAACCTTAATAAATAGATACCACCAGCCTCAAGAGCGCCCAAAACCTCCAGTGGAACAACGCGTGAAAGTCATGGACACCTTAGATAAGAAGATGCAAACCATACTAGAAAGAGAAGACCTGTCGGCAGACGAACGTCTCAAGCTATACGACCAATCGTTCACTCAATATTTGAACGTCTACGACGATTAGAGACCAAGACCCGTGGCAGTCGCACCTGAACCCGTGAAACAGGACCTGATCGACAACGAAATTTTGGAAAGCGTACCAAAAACAATGAAGGCCAAGGTACAATTCTTGTTGAAAAAAATGAAGAGAAGTCCCGACATTAGCTTGATCGAGAAAGGGGAACTGAAATACAAGGGAGAAACCGTTCAAGGAAGCAACGTGGTGGATTTAGTCAATCACGTGCTGAGCAAAAGGCAATATTTCAACGCACAAGGATGGGAAACATTCGGAGATGCCTTACGAGAAGCAAATGTTCCACAAGATTTGATTGGTCACGAGGACCGCTGGAGATACATCACTCAGACCAAAAGAACACCGAGATCTGGCAAATAACAACATGGTCCATCCCCTATTAGACCCTACTCCCCAAAAACACCAAGAAACAGAAGGAAAGAAGTCCAGATCTGAGTCGACTTTTCAAACGGAGGTTGAGACCACGAAGGGGCAGTTGTAAACATGAAGTCGACCTATTACAACCTTTTAGCTCCCGCCAGTTATGGAGGATTGAGTAAATTTAAGCCGAAAGGTTATACGAAGAAACAAGTCAGAGAATTGTTACAGTCTCAGGACACGTACACTTTGCATAAACCAACTAGACGACGATTTCCCAGGAGACGCGCTGTAGTCTATGGAATTGACCACCAGTGGCAGGCGGATTTAGTGGATATGGCAAAATTGTCTTCTTACAACATAGGATTCAAATATTTGTTGACATGTATAGACGTGTTATCCCGATATTCATGGGTCGTTCCATTGACATACAAGACGGGGAAGGCTTTAAAAGATGCGTTTCAGGTCATTTTCAAATCGGGGCGTTCGATACGTTTACAGACAGACAAAGGAACTGAATTTATCAACCGAGTATTTCAAAAGTTTCTCAAAGAACACGACATGCACTTCTTTACCACTTACAACGAGGAGACCAAAGCCAGTATCCTTGAAAGCGTTAACAGAACATTGAAAAGCAAGATGTGGAAGTATTTCACACACAGAGAAACCCTAACCTACGTAGACGTTCTATCCGAGATGGTCGCATCTTATAACCACACCGTTCACAGAACCTTAGGCATACCACCCTGCAGAAGTCACGTGGGCTAACCAAACAACGGTGTCCAAGAGGATATATGGAAGAAAGGGACCCACAAAATCGTGCAAATTTTCTCCCGGAGATAGAGTGCGACTCAGTAAAGCCAAACGTACGTTGAAGAAAGGATATTTACCTAACAGGACCGAATAATTGTTTACGGTAGTGAAATATATCGAAACCCCGGTATATTTAGTCAAAGACGACCACGGTGAAATTCTGGAAGGAACATTCTATGCCGAAGAATTACAGAAAGTCATTAAGACAGACGACGTATATAAGAATGAACCCATTTTGAAAAAGAGAAAAAAGGGCCGAAGAGTTCAGTATTTAGTCAAGTGGCTCGGATATCAAGAGTCCTTCAACAGCTGGATCTTTAAACAGGACCTACAAAAGCGAGGCGTCGCGGTTTGAAGTGTCAGTCTTGCGAATGGCACCGAGTGACACGGAGAGTATATCGTCGTGGGTGGCTTGTGGAAAGAAGACTCCACGTTCGGAGGTGGTATTTTTGTGTCAGGTACTCATCCTGTACACGGTTATCGTAGTCAGCATTTACAACTTGACGGTCGAATCGGAGAACAGTACCTTGTGGACGGCCTTGTTGAGCAGTTGTCTGGGATACCTGTTACCTAGCCCCACGATCAAGACGAAGCATGTTTTACTTGACTTTGCCTAGTAACGGTTCCATGAATTACTGTCCGAACAATACGTTGACTCATTACACGACGAAATTGCCGAAAATAATTGATCTGAACGGAGCATGGGAAATCGGATTAGCAGAGATATAGTATCCTCACAGTTGGTATAGCGTCAAGAATAACGAAGCCTGGTTGAAGGTTCACTTTTACAAGGAGTCAGAACTACAAAAGCATTTGGTCTTGTTACCGGATGGGTACTATTCCTCGGCCAAAAGGATTCCCCATCGAGAGGAAAAAGCACATGAAGGAACCCAAGAATAAATTATATTGAGAATCGTATCGGTGGAAGGAAGAGACGGAGAAATGATCACACGAGTGTTTGATCCGATATAGTACTGTCCCCTGTTACAACGACGATTTCAAATAGTGGAAATAGATATAAGGGACGACACGGGCTCTATTGTGCCATTCGAAAGAAGACGAGTGCTGGTGACACTTCACAGTAGAAAACGAAAACTATTCTCTCTAGAATGAAACCAACTCATCGTTACGATACGAAAGCTTACCACGATTATTACATACACCAAGCAGGAAAAGGATATCCGGTATTTGCGGGAAGACGATATCAAAGAGGACATGGACTTGGCAGTATCTTTGGAGGAATCTTTAAAGCAGCCATGCCTTTGTTGAAAAAGGGAGCAAAGACTCTAGAACGCGAGGCTTTAAAAACGGGATTAAATATTGCCGGAGATGTCGTACAAGGAAGACATATCAAACAAGCAGCAACATCACGATTGAATTCAACAGGAGAAAACTTACTCCAGAAAGCTATGGACACGGTAGGACCCCCAGGACAACGAGTTATAAAAGGACCTGCCAAGCGAAAAAAGACCAGACGTCGGCAGACCAAGCAACGGAACACATCGAATGACATTTCGAATAAGAATGGCACTTGTACATCCCAAATCATGCGAATGCACGAAATCAGAACTGGATTTATTTGAAGTTCCACCTACACAGACCAGTGTGGCTTATGGGTATTGCGAGCAGAAAGGATTGACATCGGCTCTGACGGATCAAGGACCTTACGAATTTGCCGTCAGTGGGGCGGGGGACGACTACATCGACTTGGCTAATACTTACCTGTTTGTGGAAGCACAGATCATAGATGACGACGATACTGCATTGGATGGCGGAGCGGACGTTGGACCTGTCAACCTATGGATGCATTCCCTCTTTAGTGATGTCAGTGTTAGCCTCAACCAACATCTGGTTTCACCGCCGACCAGCTTGTACCCTTACAGAGCTTACATAGAAATATTACTCAGATATGGCCCAGCTGTCAAAGAATCTCAAATAACGGAAGTCATGTGGTACAAGGATAGACCGGGACATCAAGATAAGAGAACAACCGATAACAAAGGATTCACGTCCCGGAAAACAATGACGGCCCAAAGCAAATCTGTACAGATGATGGGAAAACTACACTTGGATTTATTTTGTCAAGAGAAATATTTACTGAATCACGTCGATCTAAAAATCAAATTACGACGAAGTGGAGACGTGTTCGCCCTAATGGCCGATGCCGACAACTATAAGATCAAATTCAACGATCTCGCTTTATTTGTGAGAAATGTAGTTAAGTCCTGCCGTAAGAATGGCTCACGTCAAAGCTTTGGAAAAGACCAGCTGTAAATACGCCATCCGACGTGTAGAAATAAAAGTAGATACGTTTCCCCGTGGCAACATGATTTACGTCCAGGACAACATGTTTTTTGGGATAGTTGCCGAAAAGACTGGTGATTGGTTGCGTGGACAGTGATGCCTTAAATGGGACTAATACGAAAATCCCTTTCGATTTTAAACACTACAAGATCAATGTTGTGGCACTGAACGTGGACGGACGACAGATTCCCGCCAAACCGTTACAACCCGACTTTGAAAACGCAGGTTATATTCGCAGTTATATGGAACTCTATGCCAGTACGGGAAAGATGTATCAAGACGAAGGAAATACCATCTCTAGAGAGGAATACGCTAACGGAAACACCTTACAAGTATTTGGATTCGATCTGACTCCGGATATGTCGGAAGTGGGGACGTTTCAACTGATAAAACAGGGCAATTTACGTGTGGAGATTCAATTCGCCGAAGCTCTGGCAGGGACCATCAACGTCGTCCTGTATGCAGAATTTGACGACGTGATCGAAATCGATAGAAACAGACAAGTCTTGTTTGACTACAGTGCCATAATGAATACCCTAGAGATTGACACTCTATTGAAAAAACATCCCCACTCCAGACCTGTGTTTAAGGGGGTCTATGCCAGAAATAGATTACCCAGACTATTAAACGTACCTTTGGCCCTTGTGGGAAATACGGATCCAGACCATCGAATGTGACAACACTGGGTCGCTATATATATCGACGCCAACTCACGAGGGGAATACTACGATCCAACCGGACGTCCACCGCACGAATCCGCTTATGTCAATTTCATGAACAAACATTGCCTTCATTGGACTTACAATACCGTTCGAGTACAAGAAGAAGGATCTATCGTGTGCGGACTTCATTGCATTGTTTACCTCATTCATCGATGTGCAGAACATAGCAAGACAGACGTCACCAGGCACTTAGAAAATCCCGTGGAAGTGACGGCCATTGTACAGAAATTTGTGTTGTTACTTGTTAAACATGTGTTATGAAGGAAAAAAAAATAAAAAAAAAGAAGAAAAATAAAAAAAAAGATAAAGTAAAAAAAGGAAAGAAAAAAGAAAAGAAAGAAGGTTAAGACAACCTCTATATAGAGCCAGTAATTAGCCTGGAAATATGCAGAGTGACCTTCTATTGGGTGACTTAGGTGATCAAATGTACCATTTCATTCATTTGACTCTTAGGTTATTTAGTAGATATACCACAGTGAGAACGTGGACGTGACAGAAAACACTCTTGGAGTACTACACAACACCTCGAACAAATAAGATCTCACTCCAAGGGGAATCACCCACTTTCAATCTTATGATTCCTGTGACGTCACTTTCGGTCACGTCACATCCGGTAGCCATGCTACTAACGGTCATGAGCAATGGTACATTTTGTACTACAATGGTAAGAAAAAAGCGCGGGAATGCACTTCCGGGCATGCGCAGAACATACTTCCGATTATGACGTCACGTCCGGTCACGTGACTTCATGTGACGTCATTTCCGGTCAGGACCCCTTCCGGTGACTCACTTCCAGTAACGCCAGCATAATGGACCGCTCCCCTTTGCTCCCCCCGAAATATGCCTTGAGCTGTCCCGATATACTACTTTGATATTTCGATTTTGGAGGGGGGGGTACGCTGTAAATAACACATGAAAAATATATCAAGGACGGCAAAGATCTTGCCCACTTGGGGATTAAGTCAATGGTATTGCCCTGGTCTTTAACTGATTTAAGTGCCTGTGTGGGTTTCTGCACCTCAAGATCACAACAGGGTGTCAAATATCAACTTTGATATTTGAAAAACAAATTGTGGAGGGGGGTCTCTATAAATATCCCATGAAAAATATATCAAGGACGGCAAAGTTCTTGCCCACTTGGGGTTTAAATTACAGGTATTGCCCGGATCTTTAACTGACTTAAATGCCTAGGTGGGATAATGCACCTCAAACCCACAGCAGGGTGTCAAATATCAACTTTGATATTTGGATTTGGGAGGGGGACCCTATACATATCCCATGAAAAATTACCGAAGGACGGCAAAATTCTTTGTCACTTGGGATTTAAGTCAAAGGTATTGCCCGGGCCTTTAACTGACTTAAGTGCCTAGGTGGGATAATGCACATCAAGCCCACATCAGGGTGTCAAATATCAACTTTGATATTTGGATTTGGGGGGGCACCCTATGCATATCCCATGAAAAATTACCGAAGGACGGCAAAGTTCATTGCCACTTATGATTTAGATCAAAGGTATTGCACGGGCCTTTAAGTGCCTATGTGGGATAATGCACCTCAAGCCCACAGCAGGGTGTCAAATTTCAACTTTGACATTTGGATTTGGGGGGGAGACCCTATACATATCCCATGAAACATTACCGAAGGACGGCAAAGTTCTTTGCCACTCGAGGTTTAATTCAAAGGTATTTCCCGGGCCTTTAACTGACTTAAGTGCCTAGGTGGAATAATGCACCTCAAGCCCACAGCAGGGTGTCAAATATCAACTTTGATATTTGGATTTGGGAGGGGGACCCTATACATGTTGGCATCTTGACACCGGTTGAATTAAAAATAACGAATCACGTGATGAATAAAGGAATTTGAGGGCCTTAAATGGGATACAAACACAACAGTGTGGATTTTCTTTTTGTTATGAATTTATGTCATTCAGGTCTGGTGATTTTAGTCACAAACATTAAAACAAGTATACACAAACGTAACGAATCGTGATCATGATGTCAACATTCAGCTACACATGTGGGCAAGTGCCTCGCTATGAGCTGTATTGTAAACAATCTACTTGGATATCAACCATGTTATTATCGAGGGATGGGGGTTGTGATTTTTATTCTTGATAAGTAGAAAATCAGGTTTTTTTCTCAAATCAGTAAGATAATTTTTTTTATACACAATACCTTGGAGGCATTTTGTAACAGGCATCGATCGTGACATTGCGACCTTGTGGTCAATGTCATTACTTACACCGGCTATTCCCCGCCTTGTGATAAGCCTTTCAACATTGTACAAATCTTCGTAAGTCTTCCTTTGTTGCACATTTTATTTTCTTCTAAATTCGGAAAGATAAGATTGTGAAACCATCGCTGTGAAGTTTATTTTAGCGTCTCTGAGTAACATTTTACCATATGTTGTATTTTCCGGAACTTGACATGATGAAATTTCGCGGAAAAAACCGAAGTCACGTGACAATTGCCTCATGAATTAAGCAGTAGCCACGAATTTGCCATATGTTGTCCCAACATACAGGTTACGAATACATTGACACCTGCTTTTATTACATCAGATGAAGTTGAAAGAGTGTTCATAATACTTTCCCTGTTCACATAAACTGGCATGATGCTTGGAATGTCTTCAGAACTTCATCTTACCAATGACATACACACGTGATGTTGCTTCACTGAAACAACAAGCGTAAATAATGGAAGAGTACGAGTCTTTTTGTTGCTTTTTTAATATTCCACATCCTGTATTTTCCAGGTAAAAAATATCTTATTTAAATCGTGTGATGCCTTACATAATACCAAGTGAACGCTGTTCAAATAATATCAACATCTGCATAGACAACACATTGTACAACGACATTGACGTCATTTGTTGATAATTTACTAGAGAATAAGGGGACAAAACGTTGCTTCTTTTCCATATATGAGAATAAGATTTCTCTTGTAGATTTACCTGATATATTCTCCTTAAAACACATGACGGGTTCTACCATATCCTTGCTTCGTCGTAGGTGTGTAACATCTTATGTTGACGGACCTTCAAGGTAACCATAAAATGCAACAACGGCATCGCGCTATATCTGAGATATACACCACATAGGACTCATAAATAGTACTTGTTGAATATGAATAATCGAGTTCTCATCTAAGCATCTTTTGGTTATCTGTTGGAAGTTTGTCACAAGCACAATCTCCTAGACTCCAAACTACGCCGCCCAATGGATGTTTGTTGGCTTATCGCGGTGGTTAAAAGAGATCAAAGGGGTAGTGATTTAGTTGGTACTTCTCGTGTTACCTGTTTCGTCATTCGATAAGCTTCCCGCAGATGTTAGTCGTTCAAAGAGAATATGTGGGTTAACATGGATGGTTTCATCATCGACTATGAGACTGTTGATGACGTGGCTACATACGTGATTGAATTATGCTGAACCAACTACGTAAGCTCCTTTAAACTTTTGATCAGCGCGCACGTCAGTTGCATTTGTAAGTTAGACATACTTCATCTGCATCTTTCCTCTATAAATAAACAAATGTAATATTATAGATGTATCATGACGATCACTTTTCCAACGTGATTCCGTGGTTTGCTGATTTTGATCACCGGTGTATAATGCGGCGTGAGAAAGTTCTTGCATTGAGCTACTGTTTTCCGTTAGTGCAGACATAGATAGTAGCAATTGCGATCTTTGTACCTCTTTTATTTCCCGTCTTCGAGTAATTCCGACAGACGTATTAACACGTCGCATTATAATCAGCTCAATTATAAGATATGTGAAAAGTCCAACACAAAAACGAGTACTTCGACGTAGTACGTTTTGCTCATCTTGGCAACGCATGCACATCAGGGTGCTCAACTTTGAACTTTTGCATCTGAAATAGGTACATGTATACCCACTCCTTGCATAGAGATTAAGTCCAAAAGCAGCAAGGAACGGTTATTTTGAATTTACTGGTATTTCACAATATTTTTATCGCCATACATGTAACCATCCTGTATGACATTCTTTTGCTTTACATCTCGCAATTGATTCGCTATGCAAGGGGCAGTAGCAATTATTCTGATTTCCTGAAACGTCATCTTCATCTGAGAAACAGGCTACTGGACCAGGGCTATAAAAAGATTCGCCTTATTCGATCTCTTAAAAAGTTTATATTCCGATACCAATATCTTGTCGAAATATATTCTGTCTCTGCAGAAAAAATTATAAGCGATGCATTTTCATATAGTGAAAATGTATAAAGATAAAGAGTCAAATATGTCAAGAATTTTTTTTGTCAATGTGTGACGTAAAAATATTTTTGACATTTACGTCACCGAATATGGTACTGCTTTGACAACTATTTTACCTATTTTGTTCCTGTATTTAAATACTGTTGCAGTGACAGCCGGAACCTTTGAACCGTAATGAGAGCGGGAGGTTTGGCGCCTTAAAATCTGATTCAACCCACCATTTCTTTAGAAATGCCTGTACCAAGTCAGGGTCATTACGGTTTTCACAGTTTTCCGGTTGTTGACTGATTTTGTCTGTTTATATAATTATGAGTTTTGACTTTCCCTTTGTAAGATTGTTCGGAGTTCGGTAATTTTGTTATTACCTTTATTTGCTACACTTTTCTCTGTGGTAAGGGTGTCTACTTACTGTTGTAGTAGTTGACTTTGACAAATTTCATTTATAAAACATTCTAATATAGTTGTTTAATATTCCTGATTTGTGATTGGACAATGCTGTAATTTTCACGGTATCAATTCCACAGTTGAAATATCATGAAATATTTTTAGAATTTTAGCCGATTACCGCTTACGCCATCATGTCAATAATGTGCAATGCACATGATTACATTAGAATGGAGATAACTATGTTGCATTTGAAAATGTTATCGATTTAATGGTGTAATTTTCACGGTATCAATTCCACGGTTGAAACGGCATGATATATTTTTAGAATTTCAGCTGATTACCGCTTACGTCATCTTGTCAATAATGTGGCAATGCATATCTATACACATCATTACATTAGAATGCAGATAACTGTATTGTATTTGAATATATCACGGCATCAAATTAATGGTCACAAATATCGCTAGTAAACTCAATTTGCCACCGGCAAATCTCCAATTGATGCCGTGAAATTTTCAAATACAATACAGTTATCTCCTAATTGACCCTTAAGCAGTTTTTGTACAAACATTCTGCCGATTTTATTAGTCTGTTGTTATCACCTATCGACTGATCACTGAGAAAGGTCTCTCTTATTGTATCAGTTAGGATTACTGAGTTGTCTCTCATGGAAATGTGGACTTCCAGAACTTACAAATCCTCGGGGTCAGATTCATGGAAGGTGAATATAAAAAAACCCACCTTGATATCAATAACGCATTTAAAGCGGCACACCTTACATATGACACAAGATATATCTGCCTGAAACATTTCTACTCGTCATTTGGCTAACAGCGTTACCGACATAGACAGTGTCCAACACTTCCCGCAGTCATGTACCAGCCATTATTATATACTTTAATGGAAATACATGATTCTGTTACTAATTCATAACAATATAACACTATCCAATGGACTCCAAATTAACAGTGGTTGGTGAAATGTGACAACATCATTTGTAGCATCACTACGAACATGACGAAATGCAATGTTGATGTCCACGTAACTTGGATCAATATCAGTCATTTGGGAGGAATGGAACGGTCTCCTCGCTAACATTCTGCAAGTAGCTTGACCAAACTGACATTGGCGATTTTAACGGCATATCTAATTTCCATGTTGAGTCTGTATATTTTGTTATTACCCTTATTTATCTTTAAAATTCGCTATATTGCAAATAATCAACTGTATTATAGGGCCTTGTATAATACCAGTAATAATTTCTGTTCGTCTTTACCTCCAGATGTTTGTAGCAGGGCTCATGTCTTTTTTGCCATTGAATTGTCGGTCCTTCTATTTACGGCTATTGATGACCCCTTTGGTATCTTCATACTTATCTTACTGTTATTATGCAATGTACACTGGAATTCAAGTTGCAATAAGTACACACAAATTTGCCACGTCGCAACTTTTGAGAACATTCTACATTTGTATAATTATGAGATGTACTGGTGAAGGACCAATCCTCGCCAACTTGCACGTTACTCGCAAGCGCACACGAATTTTCGGGCCATTTTTGCAGACGACAATAATAAATGGTGATAAAGCTGACAGCAAAATCCTACATTTGTATCTTGGCTAATTCAAAAGAAATCAGGTAAAACCCCATTAGAAACCATACCCCTTTATATAAACCTCACGGGGGGTCACGTAAACGGAGCGGAGATGCCAGTCGATATTATTAACATAAATATATAGCAGAGTGGTGTTCTAATGATCGCAAAATACTGGTGACACCTTCATTGTTTGCAGTAAGGCAATTTCTTTTAACTTCACTGTTGATTTATATATATGTTCCCACATCTAACAAGATGGCGATAATTGGTACTCTTGCCTCCCGATTCAGTGACAAAAATCAATAACTTTACAAAGTGTCCCTGATACGAGCATGCGCATAACAAATATTTATATTTCCGTCCAAGGTAAGTCGATTGATAACATTTAAAATTATGAGGCGCTTTAAGGGGTGTATTGGATCACATAGAAATAATCCGACAAAAACAAGAAAAAGATGGCGATAATTGGTCCTCGACTAGCATACAAGTGCAAATAAACAGAAAGAAGTATACATCTGTAGAAGGCCTTTTGTAATTTTAGGGTATCCTTAACCTTTTTAGCTAAATGTATACGTTGGGAAACTCGCTTGTCTTAACTTCACATCATGTGTCATTAACAATATCAGTATAACGATTTATAATATAATACATGTAACGTCACAAACAATTGATTTTAGAGTTAATGAAGTGTGATGTTTTACCATTAGATAAACGTGAACTCTTGCAATTCAAATAAATGCAAACATCTGTGAAAAAAAAATATGGGAGACATGTGTTCATAACATGTATCTAACAATAATTCCATTTATTTATTTTTCTTTGTATTGCATTGGGCGAAATAGTTAATTTAAAGTTTAAAACATTTCGTGTCTCTGATAAGGATTATACCACTCAAAGTGTAAGTTTCTATTTTTCTTATCTCACCCCCAGTTTTTTAGTGTGGTCCGTGTTGCTCATTTTTAAAAAGTTTATTGTGTTATCCTATTATGTGTATTTACGATCTGAGTTCCGTGTTGTGATGTCCGTTTCGATTTCCGCATACAAAGATGTTCGGTTTGTCTTTCCTTCCAGTTGTTTGTAGTAAGGCTCATGTCTTATTTACGTTAATTGTGCTTGTTTCCATATAGTGGTGTCCAACACATCTGGTTGTTTTTTTCGTCTTGAGTACCCTATGTTGCCAGTTTCTTTGGATTGTCCATTCGTGATTGCCCCTTCGGTATTCTCTAACGTGTATTCAAATAAAACGCGATAACCATTATAATTTTATCTGAAAAGAATATTTCAAAATCACGGACTCTTAAGAAGAGTTTAATGATACCAAAGGGGTAATCAGAATCAGAATATCGATAAAGAACAGCCAAAACAATGACCAAAAGTAAAAGTACAAAAGGACAAACAACGACCTACAAAACATACACATAAAACTAAAGATCGAGTAACATGAACCCCACATAAACCGGGGTGGGGGTGGGAGGAGGGTGTGTGTTAACTCGGGTACTCCAGAACAAGCATCATACAGTTATTGAGTAAAGTTTTATACCGACGTTATTGTTAGTCTTAAATGTAGTGTTCCTAGTGGTTAAGTCATTACGATTCAAGGTTTACGATCACCACCATGCTTAACCGTTGTGGAATATATGTGTCAGAAATGGCCACAGATATCCACGAAGTACGATAGCGGTTCCAGAAGGGAATATTTCGTCATTTTGATAAAATTGTGGGTTTTGATGACATAGATAGTACACAAGCATTCTTTATATCGACACAAGAACATTTGAAGAGGATGTACACATAAATATCATACGACAAAATTATCTTAAATTATCCTCCATTTTTAATTGGGTGCCCCAAATTCGTTCCTGTGTGTTATTGTCACGAGATGCACTATTTGGTAGGTCAAGCAAATTGTCTTTCGATCTTTGGTTTTCTGTGTAATGCTTGGTAGATCGTTATTTGTCCATTTTCTTTTGGTCATTGTATTATTTGTCCGTCTTCGATTTCCGGTTTCTGATTACTCCTTTGATCTCTTCAAGCAATATCAACATTTAAATAATTCTAAATTTGGTGAAACATTTTAATTCCGCATTGTTTATACGAATAATAATAATGGTAATAATGCAGACTTCTTGGAGGGATATTGCAAATTTGATAGAGACACGGCTTTTAGATAGACTTTGCAGGCAATTTCGCAGACATTATGTATGATTACTACTGAAACATTTGTGTTCATAGTTTTATTGCGTATAGTATTGTTCATGTAGATATTTTGGAACGGACCGTAACGCCCAATATCCTCTAAAGACTGTAGAATAATATTATAATTCATCAGAATTCGTTTTCATTTCATGGGAGGTAGATACAGTAATACTGTCTTATTTCAGTGTGTTTATAATGGTATCGAACTCATAACCAGAGTACAAAATTATATATTATCATGTGCGTAATTATACAAGGAACTGTGAGATACGAAGTAATATATATCAGTTATTAAAAAAAAGTTAAAACAAAAAAAAAGAATGGATCTAAAATTGAACCCTGGGATACATCTTTGTAAATATCTTGCTTGTTAATTAAAGCTAAATTAAGCACATTGTTTTCGTTTAGAAAAATAATTGTGTTTTAAATTTAGAGCCAACTTTGAAGAATGTTTGAAGTAAGAGTATGCATGCGGTAGAGTCAATTTGCATTAGATAAGTTAGTGAATATAGCTGTTGTACATTTTTGTTGACAAGAAGCCTTCTCCTCGTCTTCAAATATCCTCACAATTGCAATTTGACAACCATATCCACCTAGACAGCAGACAAGTAAGGGTTAAAAATGTTAGTAAAATACAAAAGACGTGATCGTTGATAGCGTTTTCAAATAATCCAGCAATCACTATCAGTATGCTTGCGGGTCTGTATTAACTGTTTTAAGAGCGTGTCTCTTTTCATAACTAGAGTGAGTTTCGTGAAGTTTTTCACGATATTAATTTAATATGAAAATAGTTGTAATAAAATTACTTATATAGAAGTTGTAATTAATTTTCGTACAACCATTTTAGGTCAACTATTCTTAAAAACCTATGCATTTCCAAGCTGGGAGTACAAAGCAACTACACAGAAAACTTTTGAAACAAGAAATTTCTTAACATATCTTAGAAATGCTTTTCTGTTCGTCTTTACCTCCAGTTATTTGTAGGAGGGATCATGTCTTATTTACGTTATTTGAGGTTGTTTGCGGAAAGTGGTGTCCAGCACATGTTGGGTTTTGTTTGTCTTTCTCTTGTGTCTTGTGCACCCAATGTTGCCAGATTCTCTAGATTGTCCATTTTTGAAAGTTCATTCGGTATTCTCTAACGTTTATTTAGAGTAAGCATATATACCGGTAATATTTAGATGTACTAAACCTTCCCGTATTAGACGTCTATGTCCCTTTCGTCAACTTGTCTTTAAATTATACAGTGACAGTTTTACGTGTAGACAAGAGATAATAAATCCATATATCATCAATACTTAACTACTATGTCAAAATTAAAAGACGTGACAACCTGTGCTTAATTTGCATAAATGTTCGCCATTGTAGCAAATTTATTAAGCTGACATAGTAACAACATTAATTTTTAAATGTTTAATAGTTCGTACATGTAATTTGAACAGGTACTAGTAATAGTGGTCAATTTGTAAGCATTTAAGTACAAGTTAGTATATATAATATAGATAAATTATTTGTTGTGTGATACACTACATTAACTATAACCTTTGTGACGGACACCTTAAGTTATCAATACATGTTACTACAGATGGACATTATTTCTAGTTAAGGTAAGGAATCTAAAGATAAAGCATGGTATGTTATTACTTATGTAATACATTTTTGTTAATTGTATATATCTGTGCCCAAGAAATTGCCCATTTCACTTCTCAGTAGAGGGAGGTCCTACGTTTTTCCGCAGAGACATAATTTTTTTTCACACAAAACAAAAATCTGATTTTTTTACGTGAAAAAAGGGCTATTTCCCCCCAAAATTGCTTGTTCGGAAGTGCATGACCAGATTATTCGTATGTTGGATCTTTAATGTCTAGATATTTTTTTTCCCTCGAAAAGTAATATACCTCCCCCTTAAAGGTCAAAAAAATATTTATTTATTTAAAAGTTATTTTTTCCCAAATCATACCAAATTTCCTGATGGGGACTGCACGGTCAGATGAATCAAATGTTGTATCCTTAATGTCTAGATATCATTTTTTTCTCGAAAAGTAATACACCGCCCCTTTTTTTAAAGTGTAATTGTCTCCCAAAACCTCTCCTCACCGCATACTTACCTTAATTTGTATGTGTAATATGCTTATTATCGGCTTGAAAACGATTTTTTGGTACCGATTTTCTATAACATACACAATGATTAGCAATGTACATTGTGTACCCTTATGGTATTTGCTTCGCCATCCGGAAAATTGAATTGTCTTCTGACACTTCAAACATTTTCTTTCTTTCAAATAAAATCTGCTGACAACTCTACTTTATTTTACAAAACGGTTTTTTTCTTTGTTTGTGTGCTATCATTTTTGTTTTGATTTTTCTCGTTCTTTCTATTTCCTTTTTCTTTTAATTTGTCGTGAAGGAACATTCAGTAACACTGGGATAAATTCATTTTAATTTCGTTCTAACTCTTACCGAGCACGTGTATTCATCCCCGTTTTGTTGTTGTTGACAGTGAGGGGCGGTTAAGAACGAAACTTTACGACAAAAGAGACGATTTCAATTTTCTCATTGTGAACTTTCCATTCAGATGTAGCAACATTCCAGCAGCACCTGCATATGGAGTATATATAAGTTGATACGATATTCCAGAGCTTGTGGTTCCTATCAGGATTTCCGTGATAGAGGGTTGCTGCCAACAAGGAAGCTACTGAACCAAGGGTTCCGACCTCTTAATTAAGTTAAGTCATCACTTCGAACGTTTTACGATCGCCACCACGACTTGGTTGACTGTTATGGAATATCTGTGTCACAAATGACCACGGATATGTTCCACTTGTCGTAAACACTTCCCGGTCCTTTCCTCATTCATGACTTATCACCGGGTTTGTAACTAGATTAACACGACGGGTGTCACTAGTGGAGCAGGAACTGCTTACCCTTCCGGAGCACCTGAGTTCACCCCCGGTTTTTAGTGGGGTTCGTGTTATTCGATCTTTAGTTTTATATGTATGTTTTGTTGATCGTTGTTTGTCCTTTTGTACTTTTTCCTTTGGCCATTGTGGTGTCTGTTCTTCTTCGATATACGGATTCTGATTGCCCCTTTGGTATCTTCAAACTCTTCTTGGGTTCCGTGTTGCTCAATCATTAGTTTTCCGTGTAGTGTTTTACAGATATTGTTTATCCTTTTATCCCGTTTATTTTGCCTTTGTGTTGTCTGTCCTTCGATTTACGTCTTCTGATTATTATCCCTTTGAAATCTTCATACTTTTCGTATCTATAGTATTGACAATATCCACCATATCTGGTTGAGCGATCCATAATATCCATATCTCAAATGACAATGGAACTTTTCCTTTCTATCCCCTCGCCAATGAAGTTGCAAAGGGATATAGTAAAGCTACCGTCCTTCCTTCCGTAACATCCTTGTGAACACTCTAAAATCAACATCCTTCAATGGATTTTGACCAAACTTGGTACATTCTTCGTCCTTAAGAGAATCTGGAACCCTATTGAATTTCAAGGTCATAGGTCAAAGATCTAGGTCACCGGGTCAAATTTTTAGGCGAGGGGATACGCCACGCTTTGCGTTGCCCTTGTTACTTTTTTTCTTTCCTCTATCACCGACAACACTTTAATGGGCTTGACTATATATATATATCAGAGTAACACGGAGGATGTCTGATAAGAAGCAGGAACTTTTTAGCTCACCTTGCCAAAGGCAAAGTGAGCTTTTGCCATCATTTGACATCCGTTAACTTTTCACATTTTAATCTTCTCCTCTAAAACCACTAAGCCAAATGAACCGAAACTTGGTAGGAAGCATCTATGAAAGGTCCTCTATAAAGATTGCATATGTCGTCTCGATCCGTTAACAAACATGGCCACCACAGGCAATTCTTGTTTATGATCGGTCGATTTTAAAAAAAACTTCTCCTCTGAAACCGCTTGGCCAAATGAACCAAATCTTGGTACGAAGCATCTATGGAAGATCCGCTAGAAAGAATGCACATTTTGTCCCGATCCGTTAATAAACATGGCCGCCACAAGCAATTCTTGTTTCTGATTGGTCAATTTTGGAAAAAAAATCTTCTCCTCTGAAACCGTTTGGCCAAATGAACCGAAACCTGGTAGGAAGCATCTATGGTAGGTCCTCTATAAAAATTGCTCATATCGTCCCGATTCGTTAACAAAAATGACCAGTTTTTGGCGGAGTCCGTAGAGCTCATCTTATTAGTTTTATGTGTTGCGCTTTGTTAGTCTTCGTGTTGTGTCTTGTATGCCTAATGTTTCCAATGTCTCTGGATTGCACCTTCGGTTTTTCTCTAACGTTTATTTAAATCCTGCAAACTAGTTATCATTATGATAAAACGTATGTTTTATTAGACCATGGATGTATTATTTAATAAATACCCGCATGATTAGACCAGGTTAGGGCCCCGGGAAGTATGTACCAATTAACACTCATAATTTCAAAACAGCTGACAATAGACAAATGTCAAGATACATTTACACAATATACAACAGAGAGCATGATAATTTATTAACAATGGTGTTTAATTCCCTACGACAAGTGATTGTAACACAAAAGAAATCCTAATTTGGCATTATATTTCAAATTAAATAATCGCGTATCTATCCAAAGGAACAAGATTTATCATTTATTGATTAGGGGTCTTCTTGACCTCGACCGTATGGTAGCTGTATTTGTATCTACCTGACCTATCAGAGCTTAATATTCACCAATGGCAGTATATATGCGTCTATGTTTAAGTTGCAACACTATCTGATTAGATACATACATGTCATAGATACAATACATCGAAAACAAAAGAAGTGGCCTGATTGAAAAATTATAGGGTTGTTTTTCCGGATGAGTGCCCAAGTAGACTGACGAGTTCTGTCCCCTTTCTCATACGATACTCTTCTTCACTCAGGTGATAACGCAGCTTGAATCATTCATCAGTCTAGTTTCAAAACAAACGAGTCCCAGACGCATGGGTATTACTTAGGAAAAAAAGTGCCCTTATTTTTTTTTCATTAAAAAGGCCACTTCTTTTGTTTTCAAAGTATCAAAATTGAGTTTTAATAAAATTTTGTAAGAACCGTTTGAAGATACAAAAGGTGTCATCAGAATCCTTAAATCGAAGGACAGACAACACAATGGCCAAAAGAATAAGGACATTATTCACTGTACAGGTGACTTGACAGGTTAACAATAAGATATGAGTTGGATGAAAGTTGCAGAAATAACAAAACTTAGCTTAGATCGCTCATTTTAAAAACACGGATCAACCACTGAATGTTCACTTCAATTTATGCAAGATAATATTGTTTTTAGCCTTTATATTGGATAAGATCAACTTACAATTTACCTCTATGTCATAATAGAATCACTCATGTTAAAAGTAGTATTTTACCAAAATTAGAAGCCTCTTTTACAATGTAGCTCTGCAGTGGGTGCTTTGTATAATTTAATTACCTCCAGTTGTTTGTAGAAGAGATCATATCTTATTTACGTCATTTGTGTTTGTTTGCGTATAGTGGTGTCCAACACATATTTACGGGTGTTTTATAAGAGACAGGAACTGCTTGGCCGTCGTGGGCGCTTGGATACACGCCAGATTTTGGTGGAGGCTCGCGTTGCTTTTGGTTATATTTTTCTGCGTTTGTTTTTTATTTGTCTTCGTCCTTGGTCTTGTGTACCAGTTGCCAGTTTCTCTGGATTGTCCATTCTTTATTGCCCCTTCGATTTTCTCTAATGTTTATTTACACATGTTATATGATGACTATATACTTCTGATAGTTACCAAATATAATTGATGTCTGATTTATTATATCATTTATGGTGGTGTTTACATCTCGCAATTGATTCGCTATGCAAGGGCCAGTAGCAATTATTCTGATTTCCTGAAACGTCATCTTCATCTGAGAAACAGGCTACTGGAACAGGGCTATAAAAAGATTCGCCTTATTCGATCTCTTAAAAAGTTTATATTCCGATACCAATATCTTGTCGAAATATATTCTGTCTCTGCAGAAAAAATTATAAGCGATGCATTTTCATATAGTGAAAATGTATAAAGATAAAGAAGTGAAATTTTTTTTTTGTCAATGTGACGTAAAAATATTTTTGACATTTACGTCACCGAATATGGTACTGCTTTGACAACTATTTTACCTATTTTGTTCCTGTATTTAAATACTGTTACAGTGACAGCCGGAACCTTTGAACCGTAATGAGAGCGGGAGGTTTGGTGCCTTAAAATCTGATTCAACCCACCATTTCTTTAGAAATGCCTGTACCAAGTCAGGGTCATTACGGTTTTCACAGTTTTCCGGTTGTTGACTGATTTTGTCTGTTTATATAATTATGAGTTTTGACTTTCCCTTTGTAAGATTGTTCGGAGTTCGGTAATTTTGTTATTACCCTTATTTACTTATCAATGATTGTTGCACGCATTGTCTAGACGAAGATAATGCACCAGGTATTGTCAATGATACTTGCTCTGTACTCACGATTTTGTGTGCATTGCTGTGACATCCCATAAGACTTCAGTGTATACTGGACGTTTTTCGCTAATTTAAATCCAATGGTTGGATTTTCGATCGATTGATTGATTTTTGGTGTTTAACGCCACTTTCAGCAATAGTTCAGCTATATCATGGCGACCAATTTTAGTGGTGAAAGACGCCGGAGTACCCGGTGAGAACCACCGACCATGGGCATCCAACTGGTAAGCTTTATCACTTGCGGTTGCGAGTCGAGTGCATCCTTTTTTTGTAATTTACAAAGCCGGGCGCGAACTCATGCCCTATTGGTGATATGCTTGTATGAGTTGTTAGGTAATCCAACTACCTAATTCATTGAGCCACCCGGGTCCTTCCAATGGTTCGAAGTCAAGTCTTACCAGTGCATGAACTATACATACATCTTGAAATCGAACTGAAGACGAACTTCAACTAGCTTAAAAGCACTCGAAAAGCTTCTAGAAAGGAGAAATGGATATTTTTCGGTATCTTGAATAAAATCATTATTATTTTAAAGCCCACTGAGACTCGTTAAACAACATAAGTTCATAATACTTGGTCCTACCTTATATGAATATGAAATGTGAAACAATTTTAAGTGACTTGGTTGACCGTTATGGAATATCTGTGTCACAAATGACCACGGATATGTTCCACTTTTCGTAAACACTTCCCGGTTCTTTCCTCATTCATGACTTATCACCGGGTTTGTAACTAGATTAACACGACGGGTGTCACTAGTGGAGCAGGAACTGCTTATCCTTCCGGGATTTAGTGTTATATGTATGTTTTGTAGATCGTTATTTGTCCTTTTGTGCTTTTTCATTTGGCCATTGTGTTGTCTGTTCTTCGATATACGGATTATGATTGCCCCTTTGGTATCTTCAAACTCTTCTTAAGTACAAGGGAGTTTTCAATATTAAATATACTTCAACACTTCACTGTAAAACACGTACAAAACTTTACCACTTTAACTAAATCAGACAGTTGTGAAAGCATGGTGGGGTTAAATCCGATAATATTTGAAACCGCCAAATGAAAACTAATTGTCATTGGTAAACTGTAATATTGACAGCTGTTATATGCAAAAACAAATATTTATTCTAAGACTCTTTTCTTACTTATCAGATAATATCATACCTTTGGTTTTGTTCGGGACATAATTGATAGCTTATTGGAACACTGCAATATCTCATAGTCATTTTACACGAAGGATACTTTTCATGGCGAATCCCAACTCTACAAGATACATGTGTGTTATTTGTGAACGTCATTTCTAATGATGTGTTCGTTCATGTGTGCTGTAACTGTTTATGTACTGCAACAACCTGGAATATTTGATAAGATTTAATTATAGAACTCCACTCATATGAAGACGAACTAGTGGTCCAAGTTCTACTAGGACGAGAACCACTTACCTGCCTAGGCGATAAAAACCTAGACATCTAATTTAGTGCATATTGCTCGTTTCTGGAATAACCGCAATCAGGTCAGTCGATGGCGCTGGTGATATGATTTTTCAACAAGCAAACCTCGAAAATTCATAATCTCCTCATCCTGGGCGACTGGGCCAAATCAAATAAAAAAAAAACACTAATTATATGGGATATCACGGGGAAAAGCTGTTCAATGTCAATCAAATATTTTACCAACATGACATAGAATATATCAACTGCAGCATTAAAGTAGAATGAACAATAACATTGACATAACGGCTGTCGCTAGTGGGGTAGGAACTGCTTACCCTTCCGGAGCACTCGAATTCAACCCGGTTTTTTGTGGGCTTCGCGTACAATCTTAAAGTTTTCTGTGGATCATTGTTTGTACTTTATTTTTCTTTTGACCTTTGTGTTGTCTGTCTTTGTTCAAATTACGGCTTCTGATTACACCTTTGGTATCTTCAAACTTGTCCTACACAATACAATAAATACTACATGTTACAAGTGAGTAAGTAATCGATATTTGCCCGAAAAACCGCTTGTCAATCTTGTTTCTTTACCAATAAAAACATATTTTTAAGTTGACAAAAAGAAATATTTAGCGAAATCAAAACGTCCATGTGATCCATTTGTTTAGGTTCCGTACAGGTATAGCATTCATACATAAAACAACAGCTTTGGTGTTCAATTTTATTTAACAAATTTCTTGAAATCGTTGTAATCAATTACCTTTGATCACGTGATATTGAATGCAGACAAACCAATTTCTTAGAATATACATAATATATTAGTTTATGGTATGTGATTTGGTTCTATATGGTTATCACTGTAAGTAATATATTTATATTGTCTTTAAGTTTTTAGATTTAATTAACTTCATGAAATATTAACTGTCTCCTAGCTTGTAATATCATAGTGTCCGAATACATATAATTCAAGTCCTTTCTCGCAAGTTGGATTTATAACTATCTATGCAATCAGTGACTACCACCACTAACGTTGTGAGTTCTCACAGGCGAGGTGTACTCGATACACAATTATGTGATAAAGTTTGTCGGTGACTTGTGGCAGGTCCTTGGTTTCCCATAGCCAGAAATGATGGGTACTTTGCTCATTTGCATATCTAAGATGACGACGCCGGGACGTCTGCAATTTTCATATGATCTATATAGACAGTATCATTCATAATTGCATGTGTGTCATTTTCTGAACTTGAAAATGATACATTGAATCAAGCTGAATTAAATGAAATAAAAATTAATGAAAACAATTAAATATTCGAGGTTCCTGGACTAAATGAAAATCCGAGGCGACGAACCCTTTTTTGACCTTAAGAGTCTATGTAAAAGTGTCTGAAATACACAAAATTTAACAATGAATGACATTTGGCGACATATTTTCTGAAATTAATTTAGATTCCTCAATAATATATGTAATTATATTGACTAACCTTATATTTCTAGCTTCTAAACTCGGGGTTCCCACATTAAATATAATATGATCATTTTTGCATTAAAATCGTTACAAAACAAAAATGTTTGAATTTTGACAGAAGAAAAACTTTGCGGAAATAAACAATAACTTTTAATTTTCGAATCATTGACGGACACATTGAATTTCCGTACTGTAGGCTATTTTTTGACAAATCTAATAAACGATTCATCAAGCTTGAAACTGCAGTCACGTGATCAAAATCTAATTTAAATATGATGAATATTTATGAGAAAAGTACCATCAATTTCTGGATATGCTCCGCCAATAAAACTGATCGACATGATATAACTGAAATATTGTTGAAAGTGACGTTAATCACAATAACCCTAACCCTTTCTCGCAACTTTTCATTTTCATGGTATATATATATATTTGGAGAATTTTTTTGTGGTTGGTATCTTGTAATATTGTGGTTAATTGAATAGTTTTCTTGTAGCTGGACATCTCGTTATGTCCGAATATATGTATTTGGAGAGATTTCTCGTACCTTGTAATAGCACGGTGTCTGAAAACGTGTAATTGCAGAGCTTTGACATTTTTATTAAATATATATTTATTACTGAAATTTATAGTTCCTAAATAATGTAATTTTTTAACAAATGTAAGGTTCTCCTCCCTCAGACATAGCTGACCTTAGTCGATTTTAGGTATCGTATTTAGGCCTTTTGGGTTTATTTTTCCCAAAACTTTAAATTATATGGCTTTCCAATCTTTCGATCTAGAGCGTACCAGATGAAGGTTATTCCAGTAACCCGTTGTGCGCACCAAATTTGATACATACGTGTTTATTTGTCCTAACTTGTAATGTAAAGATATCCTAATACATGTAATTGAAAATATTTCTGGTAGTTAACAATATTATGGTGTCTAATTACATGTAATTGAATACATTTGTCATATCTTGTAATATCGTGGTGTCTAAATACATGTAATTGAAGAGTTTTTATCGTATCTCTTAATATCATGGTATCCGAATAATGGAAATTGGAAGAGGTTTATGGCAACTTGTAGCATTAAAGTGTCAGAATACATTTAATTGAACAACACCTATTAACTGACGGGGCCATCGCAGTCGTGATCTTCTGGTAGTTGGGTTTACTACTACCTATGCAATCAGTGCCTATCACCACTAAAGTTGTGAGTACGGCGAGGTGTACTCGATACAACATTATGTGATAACGTTTCTCAGTAACTTGCGACAGGTGGTTGGTTTTCTCCACCAATGAAACTGACCGCCACGATATAACTGAAATATTGTTGAAAGTGGAATAAAGTAAAACAACATAAACCAAACCAAGCAACCTATTAACTGACAATGAGTGTCGGCCAAGAACGAAACTTTACAACAAAAGAAATTATTTCAAATTTCCCATTGTGAATGTTCCATCTATATATAACAACATTCTGGCAGGACCTGCATATGGAATATATATCTCCATGTTGATGCGATATGCTAGAGACTGTGATTATTATCAAGATTTCCTTGATAGAGGGTTGCTACCGAATCTCAAGAGTGGCTAAGTTGAAGTAATCACTTCGAACGTTTGACAATGACTTCGTTAACCGTTACAGAGTATATGTGTTACAAATGACTTTATACAAGTCCCATTTGTCGTAATCACAAACCGGTTCTTTCTTAATTGATGATTTATCAACAGATGTTGTAAGAAGATTTAACACGACGGGTGTTACTAGAAGACCACCAACTGCTGATCATTCCGAAGCACCTTAGTTCACTTCCGGTTTTTGTTGCTCAATAATTGTTTGTCCGCTTCATTTGTTTCTTTTGGTCAGTGCATTATCTGTCTTTCTTTGATTTACGGCTTCTAATCACCCCTTTGGTCTTTTGTTTTTGATATGATGTTTTAATACATGTAATTGATGAATTTTTCTTGTAGATTTTTTTCTCGTGGCGTTCGTATACACGAATACATTAAATTGAAATTGAAGAGCATTATTGTGGGTATTTGCTTGATTGATTGATTGATGTCAGAATATGTAGATTTTTATTGTACATTTATTCCGTGATACGTATAAGGTTATAGGTTATTTGTGTTTTACGTCACTTTCAACGATATTTCAATGATATCGTGGCAGTCAGTTTTATTAGTGGTGAACACTAAGCACCCGCTGAAAACCACCGACCACCATGCCGCAAGTCGTTGATTATTACATGAAGTACATCTCCCTATTGGTTGGAATTGAACTGATAACTGTATTTGTGATAGTCTCCGATTAGATAGATAGATGTAAATTTAGCTACAATACGATCACGGTCACTTTTTACACGTACATGTATATAACAGTAAACAAATCACTGAAACACTATTTAATAAAAAATATTAAAAAAATGTAGGAGTGTTGTCAAATAGCATCCAGTATCTGGAACATTAGCCGCAACTGTTCGACTGATTGTTGACGGATTGATGAATGATCGGTGATGGAGGGTGATTGTAAAGTTGGTAGTGTCCGAACAACCACTAAAGTGATTATTGAACCAAAGACAACATTGGGCGTACGGAACAATATGTGAATAACTAAAAAAGATGAACAAAAGTAATTAGAAGAAAAAACATAAACAAGTTTCAAAACGATATTCGGTTCCCCTTTACCTGCGAGCATGGCGAAATGCAATGTTGAAGTCCACATAACTTGGATTATTATCAGTCATTTAGCAGGAATGGAACGGTCTCCTCGCTAATATTCTGCAAGTAGCTTGACCAAACTGACATTGGCGATTTTAACGGCAAATCTAATTTCAATGTTTTGAATTCGCTATATTACAAATAATTAACTGTATTATATATCAACTATATTTCTGTTCGTCGTTACCTCCAGTTGTTTGTAGCAGGTCTCATGTATTATTTACGTTATTTGTGTTTGTTTGTGTATAGTGGTGTCCAACACATATTGTGCTGTGTTTTTGTTTTGTTTGTCTTCGTCTTGTGTGTCTATGTTGCCAGTTGTCATCTAATGTTTTACTAGAATCTTTTTCCACCGAAAACCGATGAATCTAGCTAGTATCAGTGGGGGCCTTTGCTATCTAATAAGACATATTCGTATACCTCGGGATATCTAGGCATACGTGTAAATACATTACAACTAGCGAGATCTGAACCAAAAAAAGTGAAGAAAGTGTGTTGTTTGAAGATGACGTTTGAATATGTATTGGGAATTTTATGTTTAGATCACAAAAGAGTCATTGTATCTATATTTAAAACATGCACTGAGGTCAAGGGGTCGTCGTAGTCGTGATCGTATGGTAGGTGAATTTAAAACTACACATGCAATCAGTGCCTATCACCACTAAAGATGTGAGTTCGAACCCCGTTCATGGCGAGGTGTAGTCGATTCAACAGTATGTAATAAAGTGTGTCAGTGACTTGCGACAGTCGGTGGTTTTCCCCGGTTTCCTCCACCAATAAAACTGACCGCCACAATATAGCGGAAATATTGTTGAAAATGGCGTTACCACCACCATCACCATATACTGACGTCAAATGACACACATTCCTATAAGGCAATGAATCAGTAGTATATCTATTGTTTTAATTTCAAACTTCATCATATTTATCAGTACGGATATGATATATACAAATGTAAGCTTCTAGATATTTTTTTTACTACATATTGTATATGCACTGATTCAACGCGGATGCTACTTCAGTACCAGGAAATATTAACCACTCCGGACCACTTGAGTTTACTTTCCGGGTTTTATGTGAGATTTCATCTGTATGTCACAAAAAAAGCAATGTAATGGCTGATTTATCGCATCGCTCATTGACAGGAATATATTGTTATTTTGACCAGGATATTGATTCAGTGCGCGCTTTCCGCCCGGCGTTTTGTGATAATTTTATTTGTGTTTTTTTAAATATATTTATTTGGCGGAACTAGGTGTTCGGGTGTCCTCCGCCAGACGAATCCGCTGCTGAATGAGGTACAGGTATATGTTTTTATTTGATCATAACAGTATAATCTATTACATAATCTTTTCATGCATGTGCAATATCATAATAAAACTAAATGATGCAACGTGCACTCGTGTCACGTTGAAAATAAATATCATCACCAAAGACTTGATAACTGTATAATTAATACATTAACCATCTTAATTGAGGTCACATATGATATTTTCTGGGGTCAATTATATACATAACTTACGTGTATAAAACTGTCTGTGATGTGTATTTATAGACTACAAAAACGCCAGAAATGATTTTACGTGGTCGAATAAAAATCTGAACATTTTTTTAATGACAGCTTCTTAAATCTTCGGAGTTCGGTAATTTTGTTATTACCCTTATTCATAAGTTCTCTTATTTTCATTTGATATACATGTTGATGCTATCTTCTAAATTTGCACGTTTCTTGGTGCTTATTTCACCACAAAATGTTAAACTAAAGGAAAAAATATAAAAGTTGACAAATTAAAATAATACTATATACAAAATATTGCCAATAGATTACGATATTTCCCAATTCGTTTTTAAACCATTCAACTTCTGCACTGCCTTTTGCATACATGTGATATAATTGTGTAAAACATGTATCTAGAGATTGGTCGATCTTGGTTTCAGTACAAAAATAACATATCTATGCGCCACTCCTTCTGTAGAGAATCTTTAATATGAGTTATCCTGTATGTAAACAGTAAATGTTGAATCCTGTCCTAGGAATATGTCTTGGGTTTTACTTTCCAACTTAATTTAATTATTGGAATGTACAATGTATATTAGGGTTCTATGTGAACGAGGACCGTCGTGGTCGTGATCGTATGGTAGTTGGATTTACAACAGCCTATGCAATCCGTGCCTATTACCACTAGCGTTGGGAGGTCGAATCATGGTCACTGTGAGGTGTACTTGATACGGTACAACACTAGGTGATAAAGTTTGTTGGTGACTTGCGGCAGGTCGGTGGTTTTCTCCGGGTAGTCCGATTTCCTTCACCAATAAAACTGATTTCCATGATATAACTGAAATTTTGTTGAAAGTGGCGCTAAACACTATAATCCTAATCCTATGTCAACGTGGTAGGTAAATGACGGCGAAAATTGGTTGAAGTAGCACATGAATACACGTATCATAGAATTCGAGGTACCATAGGATCGGACTATATATATACATTTGTATCTTCTGATGACTATGTTGATACTGGTGACGTATTTGTATTTATTTCACTAGCACATGGGGCTTTGAAATATCTATATTTGGATATCTATGAAAATAAGTTTTGGTATACTATTCTCGCATGGTTCACAGACGTATGTATCGTCAGATGATTCAAATTTGCGATACTTTTATATAAAGAATGACATACATTACTTATTGATCTATTCGTCGCACGGCACATGTTGAAAATCGTAAAAAGAGGCAAAATTGATACCCCTAACACACATATACATGATGGCTTTATTTCCTGGGTGGTACATGCTTTATTGAGCATTTTTCAAAATGTAACACTTTTTTTTTACTTTGTCCCAAATACAGTTGTCAATGAACCTATATCTTACACAAAGGCATAATTTTCATCTAATTATGGTCATTTAATGCCATTTTTACATAGATATAAACATATAACATAGACATATAGACATTTTGATGAGAAATTGTGTTATATCTATATTTGATATATGTATGTTGTAGACGATACAATACAGGCTTGACCTGACTTGTACCACATCTAGGATACATGAATGAGAGAGGAGGGTTTAATTGTAAGGGAGGTAGTATTTTAAGATCTGGGGAAGGCATAAATATAAGGGATGTAACATTTTATGAACTGGAGGAGGCATAATTTTAAGGGAGGTCGTATTTTATGAACTGGAAGTGCAATTTTAATAGAGGTAACATTTTATGAACTTGGGAAGGCATATATTTAACGGATGCAATATTTTATGAAGGAGGTTTAATTTTAAGGGGGGTAGTATTTTAAGAACTAGAGGATGTATGAGAGGTAGTGATTTCAGTACTGGATAAGGTATAATTTCAAGGGAGGTACTATTTTATGAACAGAAGATATAATTTTAAAAGAAGTAGCATTTTATGAACTGAAGATTGTTTAATTTTACGGGAGGCAATATCTTATTAACTGGAGAGAGTGCAAGTTGTTTGGGTGTAATGTTTTATATATTGTAGAATGTATAATTTTAAGAGTTTGAAGATACCAAAGGGAAAATCTGAATCCGCCATTGTTTACTTTGTCTGATAAAGAGCGTTATTCAATAAATAAAAAAACACCAGAACAGTTCCAAAATCCAATTGATAAATCGCATAAATAGAGACAAAATTGATACCCCTTACACACTTATTACATGACGATTCACTTTCCTGGTACTTCAATAGTAAATAAAAAGTGGCGCGGTTAAATTAGTATTGTGGTTCCCCCTTCAGTGCAATGATGCGGTCATGCAGGTGTTTTTCAGATGTTAGTTAAATACCGACCCTCACATAGAACTGTGAGAGCGCTGAGTTTTAATCTTGATATTTATACATACTTTCAAAAGAATTGTCCAAATGGGCTGATCAAGCAAATTTATTAACTGCTTCCTGAATGTTGTTACATGCCTTTCCGTCAATGTTCGTAAGTCCACTTCGTGAATTTCCGGAAAACTGTTTTATTGAATATTGATATGATATTGAAAGTGCTAAAAAATGCATTTATTGGATTTGCAAATTAAAACAATAAATTTCTTGTTCTATAACTATGTATTTAATTATAGCCAAAAATGACATTTTCGTGCAAATCGATTATTTCCTCTGTTGAAGTATATGATAAACATATCACAATATGTCATTTTTCATATTATACCCTTTATCAGCCCTTGTTCATATATCATCCATTGAGCCTATCGGCGTCCTGGCTTGGTACATGCACTTTCAATTAAAAAAAAAAAAGAAAAGAAAAGTGGCATGGTCAAACTAGCATGATGGGCCCAAAGCCCCCATGAATGAAAAAAATAAAGTGATTATATAGAGTAAGGGTTGAATGATTAATTACTTAACTTCAAATGAAAAGAATTTCAGCTATATTCATGACAAGAACAAGTTCATAAAAAGCAGATCATGCAGGTAAAAAGGTTGAACTGGGTTCGAGTTATTAACACAAGTAGTGATTATCATATGAAAAAGAGGGCATACTGTACAAGATCGGAACATTTCGCCTCGCAACATATCTTCAACGACCTACTCCTAACAAACATGGGCAATAGAAGTTGTTGCAAATTATCTTCTACACCCATAAAATCTTTTGCGATTTCCGAGTATAAACAATGTTCGGTTCGTCTTTGCTTCCATTTGTTTTGTTGGGGTTCATGTTTTATCTATGTTATTTGTTTTTGTTTATTTATACTGGGGTCCAACACGATTTCCACATCACATGATGTTCGTGTCATTTAACACGACGGATGCCACTGTTGGAACCGGAGAAAACCACCGACCTGTCGAAAGTCAATGACAAACTTTATCACATAATGTTGTATCGAGTACATCTTGCCATGAACGGGGTTCGAACACACAACTTTAGTGGTGATAGGCACTGATTGCACAGGTAGTTGTAAATTCAACTACCATACGATCACGACGGGTCCGTTATTTGGCTATAAAACATGCATGTTATAATGGTACATATACAAACAATATTATGGATTGATATGAAAATAACAAAACATATTGATAAAATCAATATTAAGAAAATATTTAATTTCACATTAATTAATTGTTCTATAATTAAATAGTATTTAAACAGGTGAAAACTGAAGGTAGCTGTATAACATTTATATAATAATGTTTGGTTTTCTTTCAGAGAATGCTGTACGATGTAAGATGGAAAGCCTTTCTCGTTAAATTTGCCTGTGCATGTGTGATTTTCTATAGTGCTTTTCAAATATCTAGAAACAGAATAGTACAATCATTCAGTCAACAAGGTGACACGCAGAACGATATGAAAATTGAAACGTTAGCGGAAGGACGCAATATTGAACGTAGAAAGAAGGAAACAAATCTTTCTCATGCTTTTACTTTTGTGGATAATAAGTGGAAATTGACTAAGCTTTGCAAACCATATACATTTTTTGTTCATAATAGGGATTTTCCTTTAAGTAAATACACGTCAAACGCAGGAACCGTAAACATATTCACACATGATGTAAAGAAGGACGGAATATCCGCTGTTATAAATAGAACAGGGGCTTTTGAAGTGAAAACAATAAATAGAATACTCTACGAGTTAGAATTAGACAAACAGCTTAATCTCATTGATATTGGGACAAATGTAGGTCAACACTGTCTAGCTGCCGCCCTAATTGGAAGGGAATCTATTGCTATAGACGCAGCAGAAGCTAATATAGAACACGTGTGTGCTTCGGCCCATTATTTAAATTTGGGACGAAAAATTACACTCATTCATAACATAATATCGGATAATCACGAAAAACATGACTTTCGTTATAGTAAAGGAGGTGATTATGGGTCTGTTCACGTGGATTCTGATGGTATTTGGGATAAGATGAAGAAACAATATGTCGGATATTTTAAGAAATATACAATTCCACAGAATTCTGTCACGTTAAACGATCTGTTAGATCTTCCTCAAATTCACCGTTTCAAAAAAGCTTTTATTAAAATGGACGTAGAAGGTCACGAACATCGTGTTTTACTTGGTGCAAGAGAATTTTTCAAACGGATAGATGTTCATGGTATAGTTATGGAATGGGCGTGGCATGTTAAACGTCCATCAGCAAATATCATAAAATCAATTATGAAAGAATTTAAATTTAAACCTTTCTTAATGCATCAGAAAACAGAATCGCCATTAAAACTAGAAATGTCTGATAACTGGCCACAGGATGTTCTATGGTTACCTATTAAATATTTAAATTAAGCGTTCTGATTGGCCTTTTATTCGCCAGTATATTGATATGTTTATTGGTTGATTGATGATTGATTGATTGATTGATTGATTGATTGATTGATTGATTGATTGCAGTATAACGTCAAATATGCAGTATTTCAGCAATATTCATGGCGAGAACAAGATTACAAACGATAAACCGCGTGACACTTAGATCAGCCGGATTGTCTGCACTCATCAACCGTGGGTCAATTGAAACAAATTCATTCAGAGTTCTCCGGCTACTCTCTGCCCTTTAGAAGATGCTAAATGGACATACCATTCTTTTTTTCGTTTATTATGAAAATAAAGTATCATAATTTTCCGGCTCATTAGAACATTGATGCAAATAACACCCGTTCTCCGAACGCCACGGGGCCAATCAGATTAGAGATGAATTATTAATGAGAACGATGTATGTTCCTTCAAATGACCCACTGGTGCGTATCGGAGTGTGAGCTGACGTAGGGTCCCTATTATGTCTATCGTTGGCCTTGTGTACTATGTAATACCTGGTGGTTCAAGTCATGGGTTTTTGTTTATAGAAGTTATATTATATACCCGGTATGTACATATGACAACTTCTGAGTCACGACGATTAAATACATGTTATAAGTTACAAGATTAAAGCTTTCTTTATAAGAAGAGTTTGAAGATACCAAAGGAGTAAACAGAATCCGTAAATAGAAGGTCAGACAACACAAAGGTCAAACAACGATCTACAAAACACTACACAAAAACTAAAGATCGTTGTTTGTCCTTTTTCTTTTGGCCATTGTGTTGTCTGTTCTTCTTAGATTTACGGTATCTTCAAACTCTTGTTAAGGAATCTTATCTTTCAAAATGTGTTTGATATCAAGATTTTGTCGAACAGTATTCCTTAACTTGCGTACAGATGACGACAGATGGCATTGGTATTTATATTTTGGTTCAAAGTTGACTAATATTTCCATCTCATATCATCCGATGTCTTTTGTACCATCTTTTTTTTTATGAAATTAAAATATGACAACGATTACCTATATTATGTATAAAGTTCAAGATTAGGCTTCAGGGTTCTTAACCGTCGTGTCCGTGATCGTATGGTAGCTGGATTTACAACTACCTATGCTATCCGTGTCTATCATCAGGGCGAGGTGTACAATATTATGTGATAAAGTTTGTCAGTGACTTGCGACAGGTCGGTGGTTTTCTTTGGGTCCTCCAGTTTCCGCCACGATATAACTAAAATAGTGTTGAAAGTGGCGCTAAGCACCATCAAATAAACAAAAATATTAACAAAAGATGGTGTATGTAGGGTTTGACATGTTACTCACATTTGAAAAAAAAACACCTTCACGACAGCATCAATTCACGAAGATGGGAGGTTTAGGCCCATAAGACTAGTTGAACACATGTACAACAGCATTTCATTGAAGTGTTTGTATCATGTATATGTATGTTAGAGATATCAATTTTCCTTTGTTTTCACGATTTTTCTATTTGATTTTTGATTTGTTTCGACAATTTGGTATTTTGTGCTTTGTCTTTATTTTAATTAAATGATTTGGCTTGATTTATTGTGTTTAACGCCACTTTCAGCAATATTTCAGCTGTATCATGGCGACCAGATTTAGTGGTGGAAGAAGCCGGAGAGAACCACCGACCATGGGCAAGCAACTGGTAAACTTTATCACTTGCGGCTGCGAGTCGAGTGCACCCTTTTTGTAATTTACAAAACCTGGCGTGATTGGTGATAGGCTTGTATGAGTTGCTAGGTAATCCAACTACCTGACCCGGGCCTTTTTATCAATTGAATTCATTATAAATGTTACTCTGCTGTAGGCTATACTAGGTTAGTTAAAACATGCCTGGCTTAAAAATTTCTTTCAGACACTGACTCCTCCCATCATATTCTATTTTTCAACTATGAAAAAGATGGAACCGTTATAAATACAAATATAAATATGTCAATTATAATTATCAAGGTAAGATAAAGGTCATATACCTCAAATCTTATCTCGCGAAAGTTTCATTTGACCAAAGGTTTATAGAAAACACCCGGGAGTTGTTAATACATACTCATACCAAGGTAGGACCTGGATTTCCAACGCCATATATATCGTGGTGTTCAATGATTTCAGGTGAGAGATTGTTGTTCGTTTTGTTGATATTAGATGAATTGTTTAAACTTTCTTATCACAATTTGTGGAAGTTGTAACCTCAAAATATGGATTGTAATTATATTTTGAAATGCAACAAATGACAATATTCTGTAAAGTTAAGTAACTCAAAATAATATATGTCAAAACCAAAAACACACCATCGACCTGCCATTACTGGCAGACTATGTTACACAATGTTGTATTGGCATGTGGCAGGCAAACGAATGAAGTGTTAAACCGATTAATTGGATGCCAACCCTCCCATCTTGATAATAGGATCTCCAAATATCAACAGTGTCAGTTCCAAAGCACATCACTCAAGGTTAGCTCGATTGCTTCATTAAATATATTTGGTGTAACTGGAGACAGGAGGAAACCGGAAATACACCTTCCAAACAGTTATTACGATCACTCTGCACGTCTCTAAATGATCTTAAAGACCAGAAAACAAGTTCGGTGCATTAATTAAATAGTACACTCGAATCTTGAACTCTTTCTCCTACAAGGGGTGGTCGTGGTTGTATGGTAGTTGGAATTACAAATACATGTTTTGTACCTGTGTAATAAGCGCCTATCACCACTAAAGTCGATACAATGCCTCTACTACACATATACATGAACGGTCGTTTTTTGCATAGAATGTTACCTTACAGTAAAAGGCAGAGCAAAAATAAATAACACAGCGACAAATTATAATAGTAAATGTCTAATAGAATTGTTTATTTGCTGCATGGAAAGTAAGGATACACTGTAAGATCTATTATGGAATTGTGATTTCGTAAGCCGAACATGTTGCCTTCTTTTCTCAATCGTTTTTCATATTTTATGAATTTATGATGATGCCTATGATCATTTTCGGTAGATATTAATCAATATATGTAATTTTGCACCTGGCAACAGCAAATTATTGTCAATGAGTAGCATAAAACGGCCGTATTTGCGAGGTAAACAAACACAAATTTTAAGAGGCCAGCAAAGGGGAAATGGGAGTGCAAAAATGATATCAATGGCAATGCAGTTTATTTTTATCAATTTTAAAAAAAATATCGAATCAATTCATTTTTAATGCAAGAATTAAAACTGTACATGGCTTAATGAAAACCTTATAAAGTTCTTTTTATTCAAGCAATTTATTTCTTTGATATACAACATATAATTAGGTTTTTAATTTTATCAAATTTCAACAACTTGGACGTGAAAACTTAGTTTTGGGAACCAAAAGTATTACTTTACTTTCTGCGAATTATCACTATAATGGAAAATCAGTATGTATTTTTCAAATAAAAGCTTTCTATTTAAAAAAGCTTCATTTCAATTGCACTTTTAGTTTGGATCCTGTAAGTATAATATATAATTATAAACAAGGTTTTGAAGAAATGATATGAATATCCATTGAAATTTTCAAGTTTCAGAACTTTTTTTATATATGACTACAAAATTTTACTGAAAATTTCAGAAATGTCCTAAAATGCATATTTTAGACCATGGCTAAATGAAAATCATTTTCAATTCCTTTATGCAAACAAGTTTATATCTTGGGTACTAGAAATACATTACATAGATAAGGTTAATAGTACTTTTCAACAAGTTTGAACATAAAACTTTGTTATGGGAGCCAAAATTATATCTTCCTGTCTGTGAATTATCACCATAGTGGAAAATCAGTATGTATCTTTTATATAAAAAGCTTTCCATTTAAATAAGTGTCATTTCAGTAGCATTTTTAGTTTGGATCCTGTAAGTATGATACATAAACAAGGTTTTTAAAAAATAATATGAAGATACATAGAAATTTGCAAGTTTCAGAAACTTTTCTATATATGTGACAATAAAATTTTACTGAAATGTCCTGAACTGCATATTTTAGACTATGACTAAATGAAAATCGTTTTCAATTTCCTTATGTAAACCAAGTTTATTTCTTGACTATTCTAAAAACATTACATTAACTAGTTTTTTACTACCTTTCAACAATTTTTGACATAATGTTTAGTTCAGGGAGCCAAAATTATACTTTACTATCTTAGAATTATCAACATAGACATGATAGAAGGAAATCAATATGTATTTTTCATATAAAGGCTTTCTATTTAAAGAATTGTCATTTGAACTGCTTTTTATCCCCTCCAACGAAGTTGCGAAGGGATATACATGTAGTAACGCTACCGTCCGTCCGTCCGTCACATCCTTGTGAACACTCTAGAATCAACATCCTTCAATGGATTTTGACCAAACTTGGTACATACTTAGTCCTTAAGAGAATTTGAAACCCTATTGATTTTCAAGGTCAAAGGTCAAGGTCACAGGGTCAAATTTTTACTGCGTAACATCTTTGTGAACACTCTAGAATCAACATCCTTCAATGGATTTTGACCAAACTTGGTACATACTTAGTTCTTAAGATAGCCGAAACCCTATTGATTTTCAAGGTCATAGCCTCATAGGTCAAAGGTCAAGATAACTGTGTCAAAATTTTACCGCGTAACATCCTTGTGAACACTCTAGAATCAACATCCTTCAATGGATTTTGACCAAACTTGGTACATACATGTACTTAGTCCTTAAGAGAATCTGGAACCCTATTGGTTTTCAAAGTCAAAGGTCAAGGTCACCGGGTCAAATTTTTAGGCGAGGGGATACGCCATGCTTTGCCCTTGTTTAGCTTGGATCTTGTAAGTATGATTTATAAACAAGATTTTTAAGAAATAATGTGAAGATCCATAGCAATTTGCATGTTTCACAGTGTGTGAATTTAACAGTAGACCGATGGCCCATGTCTGTGTTAAAATCATGCAGGTTTTTGTAAAATTATCTTAATTTTTTAGGCAAATTACTACAAAAACTGGTAATTTCAGACAAATGTGATTTTGTAGTGATTGATATTTGTACTTTTGATTTAGATATTCTGACCAAGGTATTTCTAGAGTAGAAGAAATGAGCAGCCATCACATTTCAACGAAACGGATGAAACTGGAGAAATCGAGTTCATTTGTGAACCCATTTGAGTATGTTCCTTTTTAATCAAAGATTAGACATATTCTACATTATGTTTATAGGTAACATTGTCAATATTGTTCAACACAGTCACTTGTACAACAGTTTCCTATTAATTATTGTGGCTTGCATAGTGATACTACTAGTAGCTATATTATATAGGATCATGTTGGCTTCTGCGTCATCGTTACATTTTCATCAATCCACAAGCTGAAATGGCCAGTCCTCCTTAGTTACTTATAGGAATGAAACCAAACTGGGACAGAATTGACGCACGTCTGGCGCACCAAATTTATTCCTGGAACTTTGATGTAATTTTGTCTCTTTATATTGGGTTGTGTAGATGTGTGCTGGATACATGTATATAGATTTAATATTATTTTGAAAAGCTTTTTCGTTATACAGCTGCACATCAGAACCATATAACAAAATTTGTTTTGATATTATACACATACACTGTAATACACAATTAGTTTTTATTCTTACAGTCTCTCAATAGAAGAGGGCAGTGATGTTTGTGATGATTCTGACGATGGAGATTTTGAACCTAGCCTCAACTTCACTCTAAGGTTTGTCATGTTAATTTCATATGATTCAGTTGTAACTTACATACTTGAAAATTTGTCCTAATAACAGAACCATGCATGATCATATGTCATAGGAGCTTTATTATACCCCCGCTCCACTGGAAGGGGGGTATACTGTTTTACCTCTGTCCGTCCGTTCGTCCCAAGATGTTCATAACATTTTTCTCAGTAATTATTTATGCCAGCAATCTGATATTTGATCATAGGCTTCAGAAGGGTCAATCGAAAGTCGCAAACCCGCTGCGTTGTCCATGGTCAAGTCCGGTAGAAGTCCCATCCGATGAAGGGAAAGACATCAACAACAAATGAAGATCAGTTCTGATTTGGGTAACAGACACCCTGTAACCATTGACCAGCTTGTGATGCCTGCCGTAGAACTTCTTGAGGGATGACCACAACCTAAAATCTGTCTACAAATCACTCAAATCCTTCATAAAGTGGACTTGTAATGATATGTTTAGTTGCTCATTCACTATACATTCGAGATCTTCATCTTGAATTGAAAGTCAGGGCTCCATAGATCATAATCTCAATTCTATTGTTTTATTCTTGTGAATTACATTGTATGTATTTTTCTACTTCAGGTGGCAGAGAAGTTACAACAAAAAGACAGCTAGATGGTCTGTGCAGCCTGTTAAAGCTGACAAGTCATATTCCTATGTTCCAATACTATTAAGGGTCATCATTTGTATGAGACTGCAAGATAATGAAGGAATGAATTAACGTGTACAGTTGGAAGTAGTTGATCCCAGAAGAATCTCGGTCCATCTTGCACCAATTCCACAACCTCCAACTCGGGATAATATTGTAGCATCTCAGAAATCCAGATTTGAAGACCAAGACAAAACAATTGACTATATTGTCGCATAAAATAAATTTAGATTGTCACTCTTTGTTTTTCCTGGTCTAACAGAAGTTCTGCACTTTTAGAGCAGAAAAGTACCCAAGTCAGGATAATGGGCATTACAAATTGTCCAATGCACAATAATGATAGCACTCAGTGTGTTGATCTAGTTAGTACAAACCAGGACAACTTTTTAGGACCTCACAAGAAACATCTCTGCCAAGTTTGGTTAAATTCTGTTCGGCTGTTCTCAAGAAGAAGATAAAAATGTTGTTTCCCATAGGGTTTCAATGCAAACTTTGACCTCCGCTGGTGGCCATTTTGAATTTTCAAATGGCACAAAAGTAACAACTCTTGGTTAGGACCTCATAGAAAACATCTCTGCCAAGTTTGGTTTTGAATTATATAAAAGACTGTCAGTCCATTTTAGAAGAAGTTGTCAGTGCTGATAGAACAAAAAATAATAATAAGATGGCAAAACTTTCAAATTAAATTTACAATTCCAACTGACCAACTTGTGAAATTAACAACTCCTTAGGGTTGATTTATTTTTTATTTTTGGTGTTTTAACGCCACTTTCAGCAATATTTCAGCTATATCATGGCGACCAGTTTTAGTGGTGGAGGAAGCCAGAGTACCCGGACAACCACCGACCATAGGGAAGCAAGTGGTAAACTTTATCATTAGGGTATATGGGATAAAATACAAAATATTTCATGAACAAGTTTTAATTAAATCGTCTAGGAATGAAACCCTTGTATTGTCAATATAGATCAGGATACTTGTCCCTAATTTTCCAAGTACAACAGCTTGGGATCACACGTCTGACCCCAGCTCCAAGTCGGCCATGTGCCCAAATGGTATTCTGGCCGTCGTGGGCGGTTGGATACACGCCAGATTTTGGTGGAGGCTCGCGTTGCTTTTGGTTATATTTTTCTGCGTTTGTTTTTTATTTGTCTTCGTCCTTGGTCTTGTGTACCAGTTGCCAGTTTCTCTGGATTGTCCATTCTTTATTGCCCCTTCGATTTTCTCTAATGTTTATTTACACATGTTATATGATGACTATATACTTCTGATAGTTACCAAATATAATTGATGTCTGATTTATTATATCATTTACTTATCAATGATTGTTGCACGCATTGTCTAGACGAAGATAATGCACCAGGTATTGTCAATGATACTTGCTCTGTCCTCTCTCGTACTCACGATTTTGTGTGCATTGCTGTGACATCCCATAATACTTCAGTGTATACTGGACGTTTTTCGCTAATTTAAATCCAATGGTTCGATTTTCGATCGATTGATTGATTTTTGGTGTTTAACGCCACTTTCAGCAATAGTTCAGCTATATCATGGCGACCAGTTTTAGTGGTGAAAGACGCCGGAGTACCCGGTGAGAACCACCGACCATGGGCATCCAACTGGTAAGCTTTATCACTTGCGGTTGCGAGTCGAGTGCATCCTTTTTTGTAATTTACAAAGCCGGGCGCGAACTCATGCCCTATTGGTGATATGCTTGTATGAGTTGTTAGGTAATCCAACTACCTAATTCATTGAGCCACCCGGGTCCTTCCAATGGTTCGAAGTCAAGTCTTACCAGTGCATGAACTATACATACATCTTGAAATCGAACTGAAGACGAACTTCAACTAGCTTAAAAGCACTCGAAAAGCTTCTAGAAAGGAGAAATGGATATTTTTCGGTATCTTGAATAAAATCATTATTACTTTGAAGCCCACTGACACTCGTTAAACAACATAAGTTCATAATAGTTGGTCCTACCTTATATGAATATGAAATGTGAAACAATTTTAAGTGACTTGGTTGACCGTTATGGAATATCTGTGTCACAAATGACCACGGATATGTTCCACTTTTCGTCAACACTTCCCGGTTCTTTCCTCATTCATGACTTATCACCGGGTTTGTAACTAGATTAACACGACGGGTGTCACTAGTGGAGCAGGAACTGCTTACCCTTCCGGGATTTAGTGTTATATGTATGTTTTGTAGATCGTTATTTGTCCTTTTGTGCTTTTTCATTTGGCCATTGTGTTGTCTGTTCTTCTTCGATATACGGATTATGATTGCCCCTTTGGTATCTTCAAACTCTTCTTAAGTACAAGGGAGTTTTCAATATTAAATATACTTCAACACTTCACTGTAAAACACGTACAAAACTTTACCACTTTAACTAAATCAGACAGTTGTGAAAGCATGGTGGGGTTAAATCCGATAATATTTGAAACCGCCAAATGAAAACTAATTGTCATTGGTAAACTGTAATATTGACAGCTGTTATATGCAAAAACAAATATTTATTCTAAGACTCTTTTCTTACTTATCAGATAATATCATACCTTTGGTTTTGTTCGGGACATAATTGATAGCTTATTGGAACACTGCAATATCTCATAGTCATTTTACACGAAGGATACTTTTCATGGCGAATCCCAACTCTACAAGATACATGTGTGTTATTTGTGAACGTCATTTCTAATGATGTGTTCGTTCATGTGTGCTGTAACTGTTTATGTACTGCAACAACCTGGAATATTTGATAAGATTTAATTATAGAACTCCACTCATATGAAGACGAACTAGTGGTCCAAGTTCTACTAGGACGAGAACCACTTACCTGCCTAGGCGATAAAAACCTAGACATCTAATTTAGTGCATATTGCTCGTTTCTGGAATAACCGCAATCAGGTCAGTCGATGGCGCTGGTGATATGATTTTTCAACAAGCAAACCTCGAAAATTCATAATCTCCTCATCCTGGGCGACTGGGCCAAATCAAATTAAAAAAACCCCACTAATTATATGGGATATCACGGGGAAAAGCTGTTCAATGTCAATCAAATATTTTACCAACATGACATAGAATATATCAACTGCAGCATTAAAGTAGAATGAACAATAACATTGACATAACGGCTGTCGCTAGTGGGGTAGGAACTGCCTACCCTTCCGGAGCACTCGAATTCAACCCGGTTTTTTGTGGGCTTCGCGTACAATTTTAAAGTTTTCTGTGGATCATTGTTTGTACTTTATTTTTCTTTTGACCTTTGTGTTGTCTGTCTTTGTTCAAATTACGGCTTCTGATTACACCTTTGGTATCTTCAAACTTGTCCTACACAATACAATAAATACTACATGTTACAAGTGAGTAAGTAATCGATATTTGCCCGAAAAACCGCTTGTCAATCTTGTTTCTTTACCAATAAAAACATATTTTTAAGTTGACAAAAAGAAATATTTAGCGAAATCAAAACGTCCATGTGATCCATTTGTTTAGGTTCCGTACAGGTATAGCATTCATACATAAAACAACAGCTTTGGTGTTCAATTTTATTTAACAAATTTCTTGAAATCGTTGTAATCAATTACCTTTGATCACGTGATATTGAATGCAGACAAACCAATTTCTTAGAATATACATAATATATTAGTTTATGGTATATAAAGTAAAGGTAATAACAAAATTACCGAACTCCGAACAATCTTATAAAGGGAAAGTCAAAACTCATAATTATATAAACAGACAAAATCAGTCAACAACCGGAAAACTGTGAAAACCGTAATGACCCTGACTTGGTACAGGCATTTCTAAAGAAATGGTGGGTTGAATCAGATTTTAAGGCGCCAAACCTCCCGCTCTCATTACGTGATTTGGTTCTATATGGTTATCACTGTAAGTAATATATTTATATTGTCTTTAAGTTTTTAGATTTAATTAACTTCATGAAATATTAACTGTCTCCTAGCTTGTAATATCAAAATGTCCGAATACATATAATTCAAGTCCTTTCTCGCAAGTTGGATTTATAACTACCTATGCAATCAGTGACTACCACCACTAACGTTGTGAGTTCTCACAGGCGAGGTGTACTCGATACACAATTATGTGATAAAGTTTGTCGGTGACTTGTGGCAGGTCCTTGGTTTCCCATAGCCAGAAATGATGGGTACTTTGCTCATTTGCATATCTAAGATGACGACGCCGGGACGTCTGCAATTTTCATATGATCTATATAGACGGTATCATTCATAATTGCATGCGTGTCATTTTCTGAACTTGAAAATGATACATTGAATCAAGCTGAATTAAATGAAATAAAAATTAATGAAAACAATTAAATATTCGAGGTTCCTGGACTAAATGAAAATCCGAGGCGACGAACCCTTTTTTGACCTTAAGAGTCTATGTAAAAATGTCTGAAATACACAAAATTTAACAATGAATGACATTTGGCGACATATTTTCTGAAATTAATTTAGATTCCTCAATAATATATGTAATTATATTGACTAACCTTATATTTCTAGCTTCTAAACTCGGGGTTCCCACATTAAATATAATATGATCATTTTTGCATGATCGCGATATCAAAGACATGTCTAAAATCGTTACAAAACAAAAATGTTTGAATTTTGACAGAAGAAAATCTTTGCGGAAATAAACAATAACTTTTAATTTTCGAATCATTGACGGACACATTGAATTTCCGTACTGTAGGCTATTTTTTGACAAATCTAATAAACGATCCATCAAGCTTGAAACTGCAGTCACGTGATCAAAATCTAATTTAAATATGATGAATATTTATGAGGAAAGTACCATCAATTTCTGGATATGCTCCGCCAATAAAACTGATCGACATGATATAACTGAAATATTGTTGAAAGTGGCGTTAATCACAATAACCCTAACCCTTTCTCGCAACTTTTCATTTTCATGGTATATATATATATATTTGGAGAATTTTTTTGTGGTTGGTATCTTGTAATATTGTGGTTTATTGAATAGTTTTCTTGTAGCTGAACATCTCGTTATGTCCGAATATATGTATTTGGAGAGATTTCTCGTACCTTGTAATATCACGGTGTCTGAAAACGTGTAATTGCAGAGCTTTGACATTTTTATTAAATATATATTTATTACTGAAATTTATAGTTCCTAAATAATGTATTTTTTTAACAAATGTAAGGTTCTCCTCCCTCAGACATAGCTGACCTTAGTCGATTTTAGGTATCGTATTTAGACCTTTTGGGTTTATTTTTCCCAAAACTTTAAATTATATGGCTTTCCAATCTTTCGATCTTGAGCGTACCAGATGAAGGTTATTCCAGTAACCCGTTGTGCGCACCAAATTTGATACATACGTGTTTATTTGTCCTAACTTGTAATGTAAAGATATCCTAATACATGTAATTGAAAATATTTCTGGTAGTTAACAATATTATGGTGTCTAATTACATGTAATTGAATACATTTGTCGTATCTTGTAATATCGTGGTGTCTAAATACATGTAATTGAAGAGTTTTTATCGTATCTCTTAATATCATGGTATCCGAATAATGGAAATTGGAAGAGGTTTATGGCAACTTGTAGCATCAAAGTGTCAGAATACATTTAATTGAACAACACCTATTAACTGACGGGGCCATCGCAGTCGTGATCTTCTGGTAGTTGGGTTTACTACTACCTATGCAATCAGTGCCTATCACCACTAAAGTTGTGAGTACGGCGAGGTGTACTCGATACAACATTATGTGATAAAGTTTCTCAGTAACTTGCGACAGGTGGTTGGTTTTCTCCACCAATGAAACTGACCGCCACGATATAACTGAAATATTGTTGAAAGTGGAATAAAGTAAAACAACATAAACCAAACCAACCAACCTATTAACTGACAATGAGTGTCGGCCAAGAACGAAACTTTACAACAAAAGAAATTATTTCAAATTTCCCATTGTGAATGTTCCATCTATATATAACAACATTCTGGCAGGACCTGCATATGGAATATATATCTCCATGTTGATGCGATATGCTAGAGACTGTGATTATTATCAAGATTTCCTTGATAGAGGGTTGCTACCGAATCTCAAGAGTGGCTAAGTTGAAGTAATCACTTCGAACGTTTGACAATGACTTCGTTAACCGTTACAGAGTATATGTGTCACAAATGACTTTATACAAGTCCCATTTGTCGTAATCATAAACCGGTTCTTTCTTAATTGATGATTTACCAACAGATGTTGTAAGAAGATTTAACACGACGGGTGTTACTAGAAGACCACCAACTGCTGATCATTCCGAAGCACCTTTGTTCACTTCCGGTTTTTGTTGCTCAATAATTGTTTGTCCGCTTCATTTGTTTCTTTTGGTCAGTGCATTATCTGTCTTTCTTTGATTTACGGCTTCTAATCACCCCTTTGGTCTTTTGTTTTTGATATGATGTTTGAATACATGTAATTGATGAATTTTTCTTGTAGATTTTTTTCTCGTGGCGTTCGTATACACGAATACATTAAATTGAAATTGAAGAGCTTTATTGTGGGTATTTGCTTGATTGATTGATTGATGTCAGAATATGTAGATTTTTATTGTACATTTATTCCGTGATACGTATAAGGTTATAGGTTATTTGTGTTTTACGTCACTTTCAACGATATTTCAATGATATCGTGGCAGTCAGTTTTATTAGTGGTGAACACTATAAGCACCCGCTGAAAACCACCGACCACCATGCCGCAAGTCGTTGATTATTACATGAAGTACATCTCCCTATTGGTTGGAATTGAACTGATAACTGTATTTGTGATAGTCTCCGATTAGATAGATAGATGTAAATTTAGCTACAATACGATCACGGTCACTTTTTACACGTACATGTATATAACAGTAAACAAATCACTGAAACACTATTTAATAAAAAATATTAAAAAAATGTAGGAGTGTTGTCAAATAGCATCCAGTATCTGGAACATTAGCCGCAACTGTTCGACTGATTGTTGACGGATTGATGAATGGTCGGTGATGGAGGGTGATTGTAAAGTTGGTAGTGTCCTAACAACCACTAAAGTGATTATTGAACCAAAGACAACATTGGGCGTACGGAACAATATGTGAATAACTAAAAAAGATGAACAAAAGTAATTAGAAGAAAAAACATAAACAAGTTTCAAAACGATATTCGGTTCCCCTTTACCTGCGAGCATGGCGAAATGCAATGTTGAAGTCCACGTAACTTGGATTATTATCAGTCATTTAGCAGGAATGGAACGGTCTCCTCGCTAATATTCTGCAAGCAGCTGGACCAAACTGACATTGGCGATTTTAACGGCAAATCTAATTTCAATGTTTTGAATTCGCTATATTACAAATAATTAACTGTATTATATATCAACTATATTTCTGTTCGTCGTTACCTCCAGTTGTTTGTAGCAGGTCTCATGTATTATTTACGTTATTTGTGTTTGTTTGTGTATAGTGGTGTCCAACACATATTGTGCTGTGTTTTTGTTTTGTTTGTCTTCGTCTTGTGTGTCTATGTTGCCAGTTGTCATCTAATGTTTTACTAGAATCTTTTTCCACCGAAAACCGATGAATCTAGCTAGTATCAGTGGGGGCCTTTGCTATCTAATAAGACATATTCGTATACCACGGGTATCTAGGCATACGTGTAAATACATTACAACTAGCGAGATCTGAACCAAAAAAAGTGAAGAAAGTGTGTTGTTTGAAGATGACGTTTGAATATGTATTGGGAATTTTATGTTTAGATCACAAAAGAGTCATTGTATCTATATTTAAAACATGCACTGAGGTCAAGGGGTCGTCGTGGTCGTGATCGTATGGTAGGTGAATTTAAAACTACACATGCAATCAGTGCCTATCACCACTAAAGATGTGAGTTCGAACCCCGTTCATGGCGAGGTGTAGTCGATTCAACAGTATGTAATAAAGTGTGTCAGTGACTTGCGACAGTCGGTGGTTTTCCCCGGTTTCCTCCACCAATAAAACTGACCGCCACAATATAGCGGAAATATTGTTGAAAATGGCGTTACCACCACCATCACCATATACTGACGTCAAATGACACACATTCTTATAAGACAATGAATCAGTAGTATATCTATTGTTTTAATTTCAAACTTCATCATATTTATCAGTACGGATATGATATATACAAATGTAAGCTTCTAGATATTTTTTTTACTACATATTGTATATGCACTGATTCAACGCGGAAGCTACTTCAGTACCAGGAAATATTAACCACTCCTGACCACTTGAATTTACCTTCCGGGTTTTATGTGAGATTTCATCTATATGTCACAAAAAAAGCAATGTAATGGCTGATTTATCGCATCGCTCATTGACAGGAATATATTGTTATTTCGACCTGGATACTGATTCAGTGCGCGCTTTCCGCCCGGTGTTTTGTGATAATTTTATTTGTGTTTTTTTAAATATATTTATTTGGCGGAACTAGGTGTTCGGGTGTCCTCCGCCAGACGAATCCGCTGCTGAATGAGGTACAGGTATATGTTTTTATTTGATCATAACAGTATAATCTATTACATAATCTTTTCATGCATGTGCAATATCATAATAAAACTAAATGATGCAACGTGCACTCGTGTCACGTTGAAAATAAATATCATCACCAAAGACTTGATAACTGTATAATTAATACATTAACCATTTTAATGGAGGTCACATATGATATTTTCTGGGGTCAATTATATACATAACTTACGTGTATAAAACTGTCTGTGATGTGTATTTATAGACTACAAAAACGCCAGAAATGATTTTACGTGGTCGAATAATAATCTGAACATTTTTTTAATGACAGCTTCTTAAATCTTCAGAGTTCGGTAATTTTGTTATTACCCTTATTCATAAGTTCTCTTATTTTCATTTGATATACATGTTGATGCTATCTTCTAAATTTGCACGTTTCTTGGTGCTTATTTCACCACAAAATGTTAAACTAAAGGAAAAAATATAAAAGTTGACAAATTAAAATAATACTATATACAAAATATTGCCAATAGATTACGATATTTCCCAATTCGTTTTTAAACCATTCAACTTCTGCACTGCCTTTTGCATACATGTGATCTAATTGTGTAAAAAATGTATCTAGAGATTGGTCGATCTTGGTTTCAGTACAAAAATAACATATCTATGCGCCACTCCTTCTGTAGAGAATCTTTAATATGAGTTATCCTGTATGTAAACAGTAAATGTTGAATCCTGTCCTAGGAATATGTCTTGGGTTTTACTTTCCAACTTAATTTAATTATTGGAATGTACAATGTATATTAGGGTTCTATGTGAACGAGGACCGTCGTGGTCGTGATCGTATGGTAGTTGGATTTACAACAGCCTATGCAATCCGTGCCTATTACCACTAGCGTTGGGAGGTCGAATCATGGTCACTGCGAGGTGTACTTGATACGGTACAACACTAGGTGATAAAGTTTGTTGGTGACTTGCGGCAGGTCGGTGGTTTTCTCCGGGTAGTCCGATTTCCTCCACCAATAAAACTGATTTCCATGATATAACTGAAATTTTGTTGAAAGTGGCGCTAAACACTATAATCCTAATCCTATGTCAACGTGGTAGGTAAATGACGGCGGAAATTGGTTGAAGTAGCACATGAATACACGGTATCATAGAATTCGAGGTACCATAGGATCGGACTATATATATACATTTGTATCTTCTGATGACTATGTTGATACTGGTGACGTATTTGTATTTATTTCACTAGCACATGGGGCTTTGAAATATCTATATTTGGATATCTATGAAAATAAGTTTTGGTATACTATTCTCGCGTGGTTCACAGACGTATGTATAGTCAGATGATTCAAATTTGCGATACTTTTATATAAAGAATGACATACATTACTCATTGATCTATTCGTCGCACATCACATGTTGAAAATCGTAAAAAGAGGCAAAATTGATACCCCTAACACACATATACATGATGGCTCATTTTCCTGGGTGGTACATGCTTTATTGAGCATTTTTCAAAATGTAACACTTTTTTTTTACTTTGTCCCAAATACAGTTGTCAATGAACCTATATCTTACACAAAGGCATAATTTTCATCTAATTATGGTCATTTAATGCCATTTTTACATAGATATAAACATATAACATAGACATATAGACATTTTGATGAGAAATTGTGTTATATCTATATTTGATATATGTATGTTGTAGACGATACAATACAGGCTTGACCTGACTTGTACCACATCTAGGATACATGAATTAGAGAGGAGGGTTTAATTGTAAGGGAGGTAGTATTTTAAGATCTGGGGAAGGCATAAATATAAGGGATGTAACATTTTATGAACTGGAGGAGGCATAATTTTAAGGGAGGTCGTATTTTATGAACTGGAAGTGCAATTTTAATAGAGGTAACATTTTATGAACTTGGGAAGGCATATATTTAACGGATGCAATATTTTATGAAGGAGGTTTAATTTTAAGGGGGGTAGTATTTTAAGAACTAGAGGATGTATGAGAGGTAGTGATTTCAGTACTGGATAAGGTATAATTTCAAGGGAGGTACTATTTTATGAACAGAAGATATAATTTTAAAAGAAGTAGCATTTTATGAACTGAAGATTGTTTAATTTTACGGGAGGCAATATCTTATTAACTGGAGAGAGTGCAAGTTGTTTGGGTGTAATGTTTTATATATTGTAGAATGTATAATTTTAAGAGTTTGAAGATACCAAAGGGAAAATCTGAATCCGCCATTGTTTACTTTGTCTGATAAAGAGCGTTATTCAATAAATAAAAAAACACCAGAACAGTTCCAAAATCCAATTGATAAATCGCATAAATAGAGACAAAATTGATACCCCTTACACACTTATTACATGACGATTCACTTTCCTGGTACTTCAATAGTAAATAAAAAGTGGCGCGGTTAAATTAGTATTGTGGTTCCCCCTTCAGTGCAATGATGCGGTCATGCAGGTGTTTTTCAGATGTTAGTTAAATACCGACCCTCACATAGAACTGTGAGAGCGCTGAGTTTTAATCTTGATATTTATACATACTTTCAAAAGAATTGTCCAAATGGGCTGATCAAGCAAATTTATTAACTGCTTCCTGAATGTTGTTACATGCCTTTCCGTCAATGTTCGTAAGTCCACTTCGTGAATTTCCGGAAAACTGTTTTATTGAATATTGATATGATATTGAAAGTGCTAAAAAATGCATTTATTGGATTTGCAAATTAAAACAATAAATTTCTTGTTCTATAACTATGTATTTAATTATAGCCAAAAATGACATTTTCGTGCAAATCGATTATTTCCTCTGTTGAAGTATATGATAAACATATCACAATATGTCATTTTTCATATTATACCCTTTATCAGCCCTTGTTCATATATCATCCATTGAGCCTATCGGCGTCCTGGCTTGGTACATGCACTTTCAATTAAAAAAAAAAAAAGAAGAAAAGTGGCATGGTCAAACTAGCATGATGGGCCCAAAGCCCCCATGAATGAAAAAAATAAAGTGATTATATAGAGTAAGGGTTGAATGATTAATTACTTAACTTCAAATGAAAAGAATTTCAGCTATATTCATGACAAGAACAAGTTCATAAAAAGCAGATCATGCAGGTAAAAAGGTTGAACTGGGTTCGAGTTATTAACACAAGTAGTGATTATCATATGAAAAAGAGGGCATACTGTACAAGATCGGAACATTTCGCCTCGCAACATATCTTCAACGACCTACTCCTAACAAACATGGGCAATAGAAGTTGTTGCAAATTATCTTCTACACCCATAAAATCTTTTGCGATTTCCGAGTAAAAACAATGTTCGGTTCGTCTTTGCTTCCATTTGTTTTGTTGGGGTTCATGTTTTATCTATGTTATTTGTTTTTGTTTATTTATACTGGGGTCCAACACGATTTCCACATCACATGATGTTCGTGTCATTTAACACGACGGGTGCCACTGTTGGAACCGGAGAAAACCACCGACCTGTCGAAAGTCAATGACAAACTTTATCACATAATGTTGTATCGAGTACATCTTGCCATGAACGGGGTTCGAACACACAACTTTAGTGGTGATAGGCACTGATTGCACAGGTAGTTGTAAATTCAACTACCATACGATCACGACGGGTCCGTTATTTGGCTATAAAACATGCATGTTATAATGGTACATATACAAACAATATTATGGATTGATATGAAAATAACAAAACATATTGATAAAATCAATATTAAGAAAATATTTAATTTCACATTAATTAATTGTTCTATAATTAAATAGTATTTAAACAGGTGAAAACTGAAGGTAGCTGTATAACATTTATATAATAATGTTTGGTTTTCTTTCAGAGAATGCTGTACGATGTAAGATGGAAAGCCTTTCTCGTTAAATTTGCCTGTGCATGTGTGATTTTCTATAGTGCTTTTCAAATATCTAGAAACAGAATAGTACAATCATTCAGTCAACAAGGTGACACGCAGAACGATATGAAAATTGAAACGTTAGCGGAAGGACGCAATATTGAACGTAGAAAGAAGGAAACAAATCTTTCTCATGCTTTTACTTTTGTGGATAATAAGTGGAAATTGACTAAGCTTTGCAAACCATATACATTTTTTGTTCATAATAGGGATTTTCCTTTAAGTAAATACACGTCAAACGCAGGAACCGTAAACATATTCACACATGATGTAAAGAAGGACGGAATATCCGCTGTTATAAATAGAACAGGGGCTTTTGAAGTGAAAACAATAAATAGAATACTCTACGAGTTAGAATTAGACAAACAGCTTAATCTCATTGATATTGGGACAAATGTAGGTCAACACTGTCTAGCTGCCGCCCTAATTGGAAGGGAATCTATTGCTATAGACGCAGCAGAAGCTAATATAGAACACGTGTGTGCTTCGGCCCATTATTTAAATTTGGGACGAAAAATTACACTCATTCATAACATAATATCGGATAATCACGAAAAACATGACTTTCGTTATAGTAAAGGAGGTGATTATGGGTCTGTTCACGTGGATTCTGATGGTATTTGGGATAAGATGAAGAAACAATATGTCGGATATTTTAAGAAATATACAATTCCACAGAATTCTGTCACGTTAAACGATCTGTTAGATCTTCCTCAAATTCACCGTTTCAAAAAAGCTTTTATTAAAATGGACGTAGAAGGTCACGAACATCGTGTTTTACTTGGTGCAAGAGAATTTTTCAAACGGATAGATGTTCATGGTATAGTTATGGAATGGGCGTGGCATGTTAAACGTCCATCAGCAAATATCATAAAATCAATTATGAAAGAATTTAAATTTAAACCTTTCTTAATGCATCAGAAAACAGAATCGCCATTAAAACTAGAAATGTCTGATAACTGGCCACAGGATGTTCTATGGTTACCTATTAAATATTTAAATTAAGCGTTCTGATTGGCCTTTTATTCGCCAGTATATTGATATGTTTATTGGTTGATTGATGATTGATTGATTGATTGATTGATTGATTGATTGATTGATTGATTGATTGATTGATTGATTGATTGATTGATTGCAGTATAACGTCAAATATGCAGTATTTCAGCAATATTCATGGCGAGAACAAGATTACAAACGATAAACCGCGTGACACTTAGATCAGCCGGATTGTCTGCACTCATCAACCGTGGGTCAATTGAAACAAATTCATTCAGAGTTCTCCGGCTACTCTCTGCCCTTTAGAAGATGCTAAATGGACATACCATTCTTTTTTTCGTTTATTATGAAAATAAAGTATCATAATTTTCCGGCTCATTAGAACATTGATGCAAATAACACCCGTTCTCCGAACGCCACGGGGCCAATCAGATTAGAGATGAATTATTAATGAGAACGATGTATGTTCCTTCAAATGACCCACTGGTGCGTATCGGAGTGTGAGCTGACGTAGGGTCCCTATTATGTCTATCGTTGGCCTTGTGTACTATGTAATACCTGGTGGTTCAAGTCATGGGTTTTTGTTTATAGAAGTTATATTATATACCCGGTATGTACATATGACAACTTCTGAGTCACGACGATTAAATACATGTTATAAGTTACAAGATTAAAGCTTTCTTTATAAGAAGAGTTTGAAGATACCAAAGGAGTAAACAGAATCCGTAAATAGAAGGTCAGACAACACAAAGGTCAAACAACGATCTACAAAACACTACACAAAAACTAAAGATCGTTGTTTGTCCTTTTTCTTTTGGCCATTGTGTTGTCTGTTCTTCTTAGATTTACGGTATCTTCAAACTCTTGTTAAGGAATCTTATCTTTCAAAATGTGTTTGATGATATCAAGATTTTGTCGAACAGTATTCCTTAACTTGCGTACAGATGACGACAGATGGCATTGGTATTTATATTTTGGTTCAAAGTTGACTAATATTTCCATCTCATATCATCCGATGTCTTTTGTACCATCTTTTTTTTTATGAAATTAAAATATGACAACGATTACCTATATTATGTATAAAGTTCAAGATTAGGCTTCAGGGTTCTTAACCGTCGTGTCCGTGATCGTATGGTAGCTGGATTTACAACTACCTATGCTATCCGTGTCTATCATCAGGGCGAGGTGTACAATATTATGTGATAAAGTTTGTCAGTGACTTGCGACAGGTCGGTGGTTTTCTTTGGGTCCTCCAGTTTCCGCCACGATATAACTAAAATAGTGTTGAAAGTGGCGCTAAGCACCATCAAATAAACAAAAATATTAACAAAAGATGGTGTATGTAGGGTTTGACATGTTACTCACATTTGAAAAAAAAACACCTTCACGACAGCATCAATTCACGAAGATGGGAGGTTTAGGCCCATAAGACTAGTTGAACACATGTACAACAGCATTTCATTGAAGTGTTTGTATCATGTATATGTATGTTAGAGATATCAATTTTCCTTTGTTTTCACGATTTTTCTATTTGATTTTTGATTTGTTTCGACAATTTGGTATTTTGTGCTTTGTCTTTATTTTAATTAAATGATTTGGCTTGATTTATTGTGTTTAACGCCACTTTCAGCAATATTTCAGCTGTATCATGGCGACCAGATTTAGTGGTGGAAGAAGCCGGAGAGAACCACCGACCATGGGCAAGCAACTGGTAAACTTTATCACTTACGGCTGCGAGTCGAGTGCACCCTTTTTGTAATTTACAAAACCTGGCGGTTCACGCCGTATTGGTGATAGGCTTGTATGAGTTGCTAGGTAATCCAACTACCTGACCCGGGCCTTTTTATCAATTGAATTCATTATAAATGTTACTCTGCTGTAGGCTATACTAGGTTAGTTAAAACATGCCTGGCTTAAAAATTTCTTTCAGACACTGACTCCTCCCATCATATTCTATTTTTCAACTATGAAAAAGATGGAACCGTTATAAATACAAATATAAATATGTCAATTATAATTATCAAGGTAAGATAAAGGTCATATACCTCAAATCTTATCTCGCGAAAGTTTCATTTGACCAAAGGTTTATAGAAAACACCCGGGAGTAGTTAATACATACTCATACCAAGGTAGGACCTGGATTTCCAACGCCATATATATCGTGGTGTTCAATGATTTCAGGTGAGAGATTGTTGTTCGTTTTGTTGATATTAGATGAATTGTTTAAACTGTCTTATCACAATTTGTGGAAGTTGTAACCTCAAAATATGGATTGTAATTATATTTTGAAATGCAACAAATGACAATATTCTGTAAAGTTAAGTAACTCAAAATAATATATGTCAAAACCAAAAACACACCATCGACCTGCCATTACTGGCAGACTATGTTACACAATGTTGTATTGGCATGTGGCAGGCAAACGAATGAAGTGTTAAACCGATTAATTGGATGCCAACCCTCCCATCTTGATAATAGGATCTCCAAATATCAACAATGTCAGTTCCAAAGCACATCACTCAAGGTTAGCTCGATTGCTTCATTAAATATATTTGGTGTAACTGGAGACAGGAGGAAACCGGAAATACACCTTCCAAACAGTTATTACGATCACTCTGCACGTCTCTAAATGATCTTAAAGACCAGAAAACAAGTTCGGTGCATTAATTAAATAGTACACTCGAATCTTGAACTCTTTCTCCTACAAGGGGTGGTCGTGGTTGTATGGTAGTTGGAATTACAAATACATGTTTTGTACCTGTGTAATAAGCGCCTATCACAACTAAAGGTGCGAGTTCTAATTTCGATCATGGCGATGTATGTGTGATCGATACAACTTTATGTGATAACGTTTGTCAGTGATTTGCGGCAGGTCGGTGGTTTTCGCCGGGTACTCCGTTTTCCTCCACCAACAATACTGACCGCCTCGATGTAACTGAAATATTGTTAAAAGTGGCGTTAAACACCATCACTCTAACCCTAAACCCCTTTCTCATACAGAGATAAGAGCATGAACTATGTTGGAATATTGGCCGCCATATAGTAAACTTCATGTTCCTGTTACGCATAACCATATAATGAAAAAGATCTAACCTCGAACAATTGTGTGTCAAAGCGACCATGCAGCTGATGATCAATGGCATAGCATGTGCCTACATTTATTCTGAAATGAAAACCTGCTGTCTCACTCCGTCTAGACATAGAAAACAAACACAAGTTGTGATGTCAACAGAATATACAGTATTTATGATGAAATAACTAAAAACATACATTTGGTTGTAAAATAACAACTCGCCAGCAGAGTAGACAAGCCTGTAAACTCTAGAACAGAAGTGATGGTCGTGGCCTGAAAAGCTTGCATATATGTGACTCAACAGAGGGTGCTAAAATCAACGATAGTTATAATTATATAATATGCCATGTATGTACATACCTGACATATTTTAGATACTTTGTTCGTTAAAATAATACTTTAGTTGTGTGTCCAGGCGCGAGCACATGTCAGCTGTGTTAATTATGATTGTGATCTGATGTCAAAGATTTGACAGCACATGCCCAATCATCCTCTTCTTTATATCCGTATCTTCACTGTACTCGTTTCGAGCTGAAGTTCCTCTCAAGAAAATATTTGCTCTATTTGATTCGAGACGTTACATGAATAAAAACGTAATTATCTAATTTAGTGCGCACGACGCGTTCCTGGAATCCTCTTCATCAGGTACGTTCATAGTAAAAAAAACCCATTGGAAGTCAGTTGGCAGTTGATTAGCATTTAGTTTCTTCTGGAGGATGACCTGAAATATTTAGATAACTCTATAAAGTTTTTGTCACTTTACTGAATGTGTTAGATTTATTCAAGAAAAAGGTGCTAGAATTAAATATATCCTGGAACTTTTCGGGAACATCTAAATTGCTAGGTATGGGGTTTGACTTGTCACAAAATGATAAAACTGTAAAACATTTTACAGACAAAAATACTAAAAAGTATAGCGCTTTAAAGAACGGACTAATATTAAAAAAATAGTAGAAAGAGGAAAAGTCGATACAATGCCTCTACTACACATATACATGAACGGTCGTTTTCTTGGATTAGTACAGGTACTAAATAAAAAGTGGCGGGGTTAAGCTAGGTTTATGCGTCCAAATCTTTAGGTGAATCTAAATTTGACACAATATGCAATGATAATGTAACAGTTGAAAAAGTAAATGCAGAAAACAAGACAATGGAAAAACGATTATGAAATATCTTTTCAAGATTGACATGGCATTTTTTTCTGTGCCATTTTGTATAACTGTGGATACCAATCTACAAAGCCTTCAAGTTAAGCTTTTGCATAGAATGTTACCTTACAGTAAAAGGCAGAGCAAAAATAAATAACACAGCGACAAATTCTAATAGTAAATGTCTAATAGAATTGTGTATTTGCTGCATGGAAAGTAAGGATACACTGTAAGATCTATTATGGAATTGTGATTTCGTTCACAATGTTTCCGTTTGACGCTAAACAGTTTTTAAATGAATATATTACTCTTCCATTCTACGTAAGAGAGATAACTCTTGTAGCATTCGGGAATCATATCCTGGTAATATTAAGATGTTACAATATATAAATAGGTGATGATGTAAAGGATAATTCTTGTAATTACATTGAGGTCTCGGGTACCTCGTGTTTTCTGTTGTATTGTTTTATGTGTATTATCTTGTGTAGTTTTCATCTATCGTGTGTGTATTGTACATCACTGGGGCCATGATCGTATGGTAGTTGGATTTGCAACTATCTATGCAATCAGTGCTTATCAGTAGTATAGTCCGAGCGATTGAACACTCATAGGCTCGGACATGGGACATCGTACATAGATCTATTTAAAGCACACACCCATGAACTCCGACATGGGACATCGTACATAGATCTATTTATAGCACACACCCATAAACTCAGACATGGGACATCGTATATATTTCTATTTATAGCACACACCCATAAACCCGGACATGGGACATCGCACATAGATCTATTTATAGCACTCACCCCATAAGTTTGCACATCGCTCTTATGTTTCATCTAAAATCAATTTGTTACACAATAATATTTGAAAAAAAATGTTTTTTAATTTATATATATATATATATAAAGTCTAAGGGAATCTACCAACCAGCGAACTTAAAGGGATATTGTCTATCAGCTGCGTAATTTTTTCATACCCAAAATTATTGTCGATTTCCGTACAGACCTTCATAAAATGAAGATTAACACCGAGATATGTTGGAAAAGATACGATTTTTTTGACAAAAAAGACCCAAAACTATCGTTATCAGAATTATTGTCTGGATGACAATATTCAAATCTATTCATATGGCATTCTATGTGAACACGTCTTGAGCATGCGCACTGTTTAGAAACAATAAACAACATGTGGTTTTTGGGCAAAAGAGAAATTGTCAACGCGTGGAAGAAAGCGAACTTTGACGGATTCAGAGATAAAGAGGAATAGAAGTGAAGTATCTTCCAAATGGAACAAATGCAGGATATATGTAGGGGATCAGTTGGACCGTTGCCGTTGGATGGAGCGAACTCAAGGAAGTGCTTTATTATTGTTGATAGGTAAGCCGAACATGTTGCCTTCTTTTTTCAATCGTTTTTCATATTTTATGAATTTATGATGATGCCTATGATCATTTTCGGTAGATATGAATCAATATATGTAATTTTGCACCTGGCAACAGCAAATTATTGTCAATGAGTAGCATAAAACGGCCGTATTTGCGAGGTAAACGAACACAAATTTTAAGAGGCCAGCAAAGGGGAAATGGGAGTGCAAAAATGATATCAATGGCAATGCAGTTTATTTTTATCAATTTTAAAAAAAATATCGAATCAATTCATTTTTAATGCAAGAATTAAAACTGTACATGGCTTAATGAAAACCTTATAAAGTTCTTTTTATTCAAGCAATTTATTTCTTTGATATACAACATATAATTAGGTTTTTAATTTTATCAAATTTCAACAACTTGGACGTGAAAACTTAGTTTTGGGAACCAAAAGTATTACTTTACTTTCTGCGAATTATCACTATAATGGAAAATCAGTATGTATTTTTCAAATAAAAGCTTTCTATTTAAAAAAGCTTCATTTCAATTGCACTTTTAGTTTGGATCCTGTAAGTATAATATATAATTATAAACAAGGTTTTGAAGAAATGATATGAATATCCATTGAAATTTTCAAGTTTCAGAACTTTTTTTATATATGACTACAAAATTTTACTGAAAATTTCAGAAATGTCCTAAAATGCATATTTTAGACCATGGCTAAATGAAAATCATTTTCAATTCCTTTATGCAAACAAGTTTATATCTTGGGTACTAGAAATACATTACATAAATAAGGTTAATAGTACTTTTCAACAAGTTTGAACATAAAACTTTGTTATGGGAGCCAAAATTATATCTTCCTGTATGTGAATTATCACCATAGTGGAAAATCAGTATGTATCTTTTATATAAAAAGCTTTCCATTTAAATAAGTGTCATTTCAGTAGCATTTTTAGTTTGGATCCTGTAAGTATGATACATAAACAAGGTTTTTAAAAAATAATATGAAGATACATAGAAATTTGCAAGTTTCAGAAACTTTTCTATATATGTGACAATAAAATTTTACTGAAATGTCCTGAACAGCATATTTTAGACTATGACTAAATGAAAATCGTTTTCAATTTCCTTATGCAAACCAAGTTTATTTCTTGACTATTCTAAAAACATTACATTAACTAGTTTTTTACTACCTTTCAACAATTTTTGACATAATTTTTAGTTCAGGGAGCCAAAATTATACTTTACTATCTTAGAATTATCAACATAGACATGATAGAAGGAAATCAATATGTATTTTTCATATAAAGGCTTTCTATTTAAAGAATTGTCATTTGAACTGCTTTTTATCCCCTCGCCAACGAAGTTGCGAAGGGATATACATTTAGTAACGCTACCGTCCGTCCGTCCGTCACATCCTTGTGAACACTCTAGAATCAACATCCTTCAATGGATTTTGACCAAACTTGGTACATACTTAGTCCTTAAGAGAATTTGAAACCCTATTGATTTTCAAGGTCACAGGGTCAAATTTTTACTGCGTAACATCTTTGTGAACACTCTAGAATCAACATCCTTCAATGGATTTTGACCAAACTTGGTACATACTTAGTCCTTAAGATAGCCGAAACCCTATTGATTTTCAAGGTCATAGCCTCATAGGTCAAAGGTCAAGATAACCGGGTCAAAACTTTACCGCGTAACATCCTTGTGAACACTCTAGAATCAACATCCTTCAATGGATTTTGACCAAACTTGGTACATACATGTACTTAGTCCTTAAGAGAATCTGGAACCCTATTGATTTTCAAAGTCAAAGGTCAAGGTCACCGGGTCAAATTTTTAGGCGAGGGGATACGCCACGCTTTGCCCTTGTTTAGCTTGGATCTTGTAAGTATGATTTATAAACAAGATTTTTAAGAAATAATGTGAAGATCCATAGCAATTTGCATGTTTCACAGTGTGTGAATTTAACAGTAGACCGATGGCCCATGTCTGTGTTAAAATCATGCAGGTTTTTGTAAAATTATCTTAATTTTTTAGGCAAATTACTACAAAAACTGGTAATTTCAGACAAATGTGATTTTGTAGTGATTGATATTTGTACTTTTGATTTAGATATTCTGACCAAGGTATTTCTAGAGTAGAAGAAATGAGCAGCCATCACATTTCAACGAAACGGATGAAACTGGAGAAATCGAGTTCATTTGTGAACCCATTTGAGTATGTTCATTTTGTTAAAGATTAGACATATTCTACATTATGTTTATAGGTAACATTGTCAATATTGTTCAACACAGTCACTTGTATAACAGTTTCCTATTAATTATTGTGGCTTGCATAGTGATACTACTAGTAGCTATATTATATATGATCATGTTGGCTTCTGCGTCATCGTTACATTTTCATCAATCCACAAGCTGAAATGGCCAGTCCTCCTTAGTTACTTATAGGAATGAAACCAAACTGGGACAGAATTGACGCACGTTTGGCGCTCCAAATTTATTCCTGGAACTTTGATGTAATTTTGTCTCTTTATATTGGGTTGTGTAGATGTGTGCTGGATACATGTATATATATTTAATATTATTTTGAAAAGCTTTTTCGTTATACAGCTGCACATCAGAACCATATAACAAAATTTGTTTCGATATTATACACATACACTGTAATACACAATTAGTTTTTATTCTTACAATCTCTCAATAGAAGAGGGCAGTGATGTTGGTGATGATTCTGACGATGGAGATTTTGAACCTAGCCTCAACTTCACTCTAAGGTTTGTCATGTTAATTTCATATGATTCAGTTGTAACTTACATACTTGAAATTTTGTCCTAATACCAGAACCATGCATGATCATATGTCATAGGAGCTTTATTATACCCCCGCTCCACTGGAAGGGGGGTATACTGTTTTACCTCTGTCCGTCCGTTCGTCCCAAGATGTTCATAACATTTTTCTCAGTAATTATTTATGGCAGCAATCTGATATTTGATCATAGGCTTCAGAAGGGTCAATCGAAAGTCGCAAACCCGCTGCGTTGTCCATGGTCAAGTCCGGTAGAAGTCCCATCCGATGAAGGGAAAGACATCAACAACAAATGAAGATCAGTTCTGATTTGGGTAACAGACACCCTGTAACCATTGACCAGCTTGTGATGCCTGCCGTAGAACTTCTTGAGAGATGACCACAACCTAAAATCTGTCTACAAATCACTCAAATCCTTCATAAAGTGGACTTGTAATGATATGTTTAGTTGCTCATTCACTATACATTCGAGATCTTCATCTTGAATTGAAAGTCAGGGCTCCAAAGATCATAATCTCAATTCTATTGTTTTATTCTTGTGAATTACATTGTATGTATTTTTCTACTTCAGGTGGCAGAGAAGTTACAACAAAAAGACAGCTAGATGGTCTGTGCAGTCTGTTAAAGCTGACAAGTCATATTCCTATGTTCCAAGACTATTAAGGGTCATCATTTGTATGAGACTGCAAGATAATGAAGGAATGAATTAACGTGTACAGTTGGAAGTAGATGATCCCAGAAGAATCTCGGTCCATCTTGCACCAATTCCGCAACCTCCAACTCGGGATAATATTGTAGCATCTCGGAAATCCAGATTTGAAGACCAAGACAAAACAATTGACTATATTGTCGCATAAAATAAATTTAGATTGTCACTCTTTGTTTTTCCTGGTCTAACAGAAGTTCTGCACTTTTAGAGCAGAAAAGTACCCAAGTCAGGATAATGGGCATTACAAATTGTCCAATGCACAATAATGATAGCACTCAGTGTGTTGATCTAGTTAGTACAAACCAGGACAACTTTTTAGGACCTCACAAGAAACATCTCTGCCAAGTTTGGTTAAATTATGTTCGGCTGTTCTCAAGAAGAAGATGAAAATGTTGTTTCCCATAGGATTTCAATGCAAACTTTGACCTCCGCTGATGGCCATTTTGAATTTTCAAATGGCACAAAAGTAACAACTCTTGGTTAGGACCTCATAGAAAACATCTCTGCCAAGTTTGGTTTTGAATTATATAAAAGACTGTCAGTCCATTTTAGAAGAAGTTGTCAGTGCTGATAGAACAAAAAATAATAATAAGATGGCAAAACTTTCAAATTAAATTTACAATTCCAACTGACCAACTTATGAAATTAACAACTCCTTAGGGTTGATTTATTTTTTATTTTTGGTGTTTTAACGCCACTTTCAGCAATATTTCAGCTATATCATGGCGACCAGTTTTAGTGGTGGAGGAAGCCAGAGTACCCGGACAACCACCGACCATAGGGAAGCAAGTGGTAAACTTTATCATTAGGGTATATGGGATAAAATACAAAATATTTCATGAACAAGTTTTAATTAAATCGTCTAGGAATGAAACCCTTGTATTGTCAATATAGATCAGGATACTTGTCCCTAATTTTCCAAGTACAACAGCTTGGGATCACACGTCTGACCCCAGCTCCAAGTCGGCCATGTGCCCAAATGGTATTCTGGCGGTAGGCTGCATACCTATTGGATCTGTTGTAATCCTCGTCATGGGGCATTATTACAAGTTCCTCTCGAAACATTCTAGCAACCCCCAACACTGCCTCATCAAGGACAATCCGATCAAAGTCCTGTAATAAAGACAAGAGATTTAATAAAAACAGAGTAAAGGCAGATGGTTATACATTCATCTAGAAAAATGAGCTCTATTTAAAAAAGAAATATAATTCATTATAAGTGAAATAGTTTGCACAAATTCAGTTTAGAGAAATAAAAAAAAGTCTTATTTTGGAAGGAAATATTTTCTCGTGGGACTTTCTTATGACCACAGTTTTATTTCGTTTTTTTGTGTTGGTATATGGGAGAACCATTTTGGTCTTGCATTTTTTTTTATCAATTTACCCCTCAAGCTATTCAATTTTAATTTTATGTTTTTTTTCCTAAAAAATTATTTTGATTCTGAAACTTGAAGAAAAAAATTTGGCTGGATAGGAGAAAAAAATATATTCCGACTTGACATTTTCACAGTATAATCATATACAAAATTTTGAAGAAAAAAAATTATTCCAGCACTTCGCCAATCTAATTAAAATTAGATCTACGCACTTGCTCCCTATTTTAGATCTATTTATACCCCCGCTCCCCGAAGGGGGAGGGGGTATACTGTTTTACCTCTGTCGGTCCGTCCTTCCAAAATATTTTTCGTCACATTTTTCTCAGCAACTATTGATGGCATAAATCTGATATTTGGTCACAAGCTTCACATAGGTATGCCATATCGTGGGAAGCGTTTTTGGAACCATCAGATTTCTACTTCCTGTTTGCCGACTTAGTTGGTTTTTATCCACATTGCACATATATGCACATTTTTCTCAACAACTATTGATGGCAGAAATCTGGTATTTGGTCACAAGCTTCATATAGGTACCCCATATCATGGGATGTGGCAGGGGTATCATAAGTGAGCATTAGATCACAGTTCACCTTGTTTTAATTAGATTGGCACTTCGCCGGAAAATAAGAAAATATGATTTCTGTGGCGTCTGAAAAAAAACATTTCTACGGCGAAAAAAACGTGACATAGCCCCCTTCAAGGTAAATGGTCAGCCCCATATTATTTTGCAGCAACTGTCTTGTGGAACTAGAAGTAAGGTATCTTTTGTTTCTAATCCAGCCCAAATTTCTCTGAAACATTCCAGTCAATTAACAAATAAAACGACACTGGCTACGTCATTCGTTTTCATCAGACATGTATTTCACTGTGTTCTACATGTATGTCTCTGTTTTCATATTGTCGGTAAAACTGACTAAAATAAATTAATTTAACACGTGTATCAAAATCTCGGGGAACAACTTCATAACTTATAAGAAGAAAAAAACTAATTTAGTTATTTTTAACGCCGGCAAAAATTTCCGATCGAAAATACGTAGTTGAGCTTGTCCCTATGGGGTGCCTCCTGGCATGTTTTCAATGGTTATCGTGGAAATATCGGCTGGATCTGTTAAGGCATGTAGTTTTCATCAAAGAAAATCTATTCCTGATACAGAAATTATTTTTTCTACGTCTTTTAGATACAATGGGTTCGCAAATAGCTTTTTTCCTCAACTTTATAGAAACTTACCTCAATATCCATGCTGCAGCATCCGGGCTACTGACATAAACATAGATAAATAAATAGAGTTGGCCTCGCCCAGGTCAGTGCATAATTAATTAGCTTCCGGTAACGATGGTCAGCTTTTTTAGTAAAAAAAACAACGTTTCGGAGCGTATTCATCAATAATTCGGTGTTTAATCTTCATTTTATGAAGGTCAGTACGGAAATCGACAATAATTTTGGGTATGAAAAAATTACGCAGCTGGTAGACAATATCCCTTTAATGAGCAACGGATATATATATATATATATATATTGTTATTTTCTCTCCGAAACTAGTACTCTTCGTCTATTAGTATTCATAAAACCATTACAAATCCATCAAACCTCCAAACCCCCCCTTTTTCAAACAGTTCCGATAATCCTTGTTTCAAAGACATCTGGATATGAATTTAATCTCGATCACTTGATTACCCGAACGCCTACTGGACTGAAGCAACATATAATTAAGAAAGGAGATTAAGTGGACATCTATTAAAGGGGAAGTATTTATCAAACATAACATTAATTTTTGTAAGCATATATGATCACATTCACATGTATGTCTACTAATTACTACCCCTTTAGAAAGCCTCTAAATCTCCTTTCTTAATTATATGTTGCTTTAGTCCAGTAGTCGTTTGGAGAATAAACCAAGCAGATATATCAAATCTACAATATTGTAAACGGTATTGTCCTCGAGGTTGTGGGATGTCCTTAGTAGTTAATATTGATCGTATCATCATAATTATGATTACACAATTAGTGGTGATCAACACTAAAGTCAATATACAAAACAAAATGTATCACAATATTTAAATCTAGCTCTATATTTAGAACACAGCGCACCTATGTTTTATCTAAGATCAATTTGTTACACAATAATTTGGAAAAAATATCTCTGTATAGCACACACCCCATAAGTTCGCTCGCACCTATGTTTTATCTAAAATCAATTTGCTACACAATAATATTGGAAACAATCTCTCTTTATAGCACACACCCCATAGGTTCCCACATCGCACCTATGTTTTATCTAAAAGTTGTAAACAAGTGTTCTCGGGGTGTAAATGTGTATGTCGTTAGTAGTTAATTCCTGATCTTATAATCCTATTATTATATTATTGATCAACACTAAAATCAATATACAAAAAATCAAATGTATCACAATATTTAAATGTTACACATGTAATGTTAAAATCTGTTTGGAAAAGAGAGGTGATTTAATCTACAATATTGTAAACACTCGGGGTGGGAATATGGATGTCGTTAGTACTTAATTCCTGATCGTATCATCATACGATTATATTATTGATTGTCAACACTAAAGTCAATATACAAAACAAAATGTATCACAATATTTAAATCTAGCTCTATGTTTAGCACACACCCCATACGTTTGCTCATCGCACCTATGTTTTATCTAAAATCTATTTGTTATACAACAATATTTGAGAAAATCTCACCAGAAGGGTCTACGTATGCGGGGATTTCGTGAGAAATTATTCGTACGTCAGAAACTCGTAGCAACTGGTTCTCCAATCCGTCGGCATCCTGTGACCGATATACCACGAGATAAAAACCTTTCAATTTTATCAATTGGAAATCACACTGAAGGACGACAGTCTGAGAGTTTGTCGTGTTAAGGATGATCACGTTTTTTGTCTATTTCATTTCCGTAAAAGACAGTGAGGAGCAGGAGAAAGCGGAGGAGGCAGCATAATAGGAGGAGGAGGACACGGAGAAGCAGGCAGAGGAGGAGAATGTGGAGGAGGAGGGGTAAGCGGAGGAGGAGGAAGAGGTGAGGGGAAATCTATCGATCGGAAATCCTTTCTCTTTCGTCACCCGTTCATGGCAAACATTACAGGACTGACCGGCTATGGAAAGACGTATTTGGTTAAAACGCTTCTACAAAACTGCCGAACCAAGATGGGTCCACCTCTGCAGAGAATCGTCTGGTGCAAGAGATGGCAACCCCTCTCCGATGGGATAAGTAGAACGGTGGTTCCTCGGGTGAAATTCGTCAGAGGCATCCGTACGACTTGGACGGCGATCACTACTTCGATCCCCGAATACGAAACGTGATTGTCTTGGACGACCTGATGTCGACCGCGGCCATGGACCCGAGAATCAACAACCTGTTTACGAAAGGATCTCACCATCGCAACCTATCTGTGGTGACGCTTAACCAGAACCTGTTTTTCGGAAAAGACCCCACCCAGAGTACAAACTGTCATTACCTAGTGCTTTTCAACAATCCCGTCGACCGACAACCCGTCACAGCACTGGGTACACAGATGTATCCCTCGAGAAGGAATTTATTATTACAAAAGTTTGACGAAACCACGGAGAGATCCTACGCCTACCTTTTAGTGGACTTGAAACCGACGACTCCCGATTCTTTACGTCTGCGCACCGACGTATTGGGAACAGGCATCGAGAAGGAGAAATATGAAGAGGAAGAGGTGGAGGAGGAGGATATGAAGGGGGAGGAGGAATACCCGGACCTCTTAGCCTGTCGACCCTGCGGACTCGTATTAGCTCCCGCGTGGGGTTTGGTAGATCACCAGATACGTGGATGTCTCGTCGACGAACCTCCCGCAAAGAGATGCAAGAGAGAAGATGGGGTAGAAGGCACCTACGGCTACGAACTAGAATGCTACCTTACAGATCTGCCGGCTACCGTGTGTTGCGCCGACCAACTCCCCGTCCGAGTACAGAACAGAGTCCAGAGTTTCGTCGTCAACACGGACTCTTGCGATCGAGAAAGGACACACTGGGTGGCATTTCATTTCCCAAAAGAAGGACCCACCGAATTTTTCGATTCGATCGGACGAGCACCGGAAACGTATCACCCTTGCTTCAGAAGCCTGTTGATTCCCACCGGACCGCAATACAAGTTCAATACAGTTCGAGTTCAACCCGAGGACGGCGAAACATGTGTACTTTATTGCGTTCACTTCGTCAAATACAGATATAAGAACTTTACTCTGCAGGATATCGTAAATGAATTCTCCGCTCGAGACCCAAAGACGATCGAGGCCGAATTTAAAGACATTCATGAATGAATGTTGTGTACAACAACAATAAATAGTGAATAAAAAGAATTGAATTAGAAAAAAAAAGTAAAAAAAAAAAGAGAAAAAAAATAAAATAAAATATATAGACAAACACACACACACACACACATATATAGGGAGTGGATGTGGTCGAGTGGTCTAGGGCGCTGGACGTAAGGCTAAGCGAATGGTGCTGCAGTGTATCAATGGTGTGGGTTCAAATCCCGTCGAGGGAAGAACAAAAATTTGACAGCTCTAAAATCTAATTCTAACACTGTTTGGTTTAATTTTCAGACGTATATATATATATATATATATATAAAAGATGGAAAAATAATATATATATATATATATATATATATAAAAGATGGAAAAATAATCTTATGAAACAGATCTCGGATCTGGAAGTGTGAGAGAGATTATTTCCAATATTATTGTATAGCAAATTGATTTTAGATACAACATAGGTACGATGTGCAAGCTTATGGGGTGTGTGTTACAAATAGAGCTAGATTTAAATATTGTGATACATTTTGTTTTGTATATTGACTTTAGTGTTGACAATCAATAATATAATCGTATGATGATACGATCAGGAATTAAGTACTAACGACATCCATATTCCCACCCCGAGTGTTTACAATATTGTAGATTAAATCACCTCTCTTTTCCAAACAGATTTTAACATTACATGTGTAGCATTTACATATTGTGATACATTTGATTTTTTGTATATTGATTTTAGTGTTGATCAATAATATAATAATAGGATTATAAGATCAGGAATTAACTACTAACGACATACACATTTACACCCCGAGAACACTTGTTTACAACTTTTAGATAAAACATAGGTGCGATGTGGGAACTTATGGGGTGTGTGCTATAAAGAGAGTTTGTTTCCAATATTATTGTGTAGCAAATTGATTTTAGATAAAACATAGGTGCGAGCGAACTTATGGGGTGTGTGCTATAAAGAGAGATTGTTTCCAATATTATTGTGTAGCAAATTGATTTTAGATAAAACATAGGTGCGAGCGAACTTATGGGGTGTGTGCTATACAGAGAGATTTTTTCCAAATTATTGTGTAACAAATTGATCTTAGATAAAACATAGGTGCGCTGTGTTCTAAATATAGAGCTAGATTTAAATATTGTGATACATTTTTTTTGTATATTGACTTTAGTGTTGATCACCACTAATTGTGTAATCATAATTATGATGATACGATCAATATTAACTGCTAACGACATCCCACAACCTCGAGGACAATACCGTTTACAATATTGTAGATTTGATATATCTGCTTGGTTTATTCTCCAAACGCCTACTGGACTAAAGCAACATATAATTAAGAAAGGAGATTTAAAGGCTTTCTAACGGGGTAGTAATTAGTAGACATACATGTGAATGTGATCATATATGCTTACAAAAATTAATGTTATGTTTGATAAATACTTCCCCTTTAATAGATGTCCACTTAATCTCCTTTCTTAATTATATGTTGCTTTAGTCCAGTAGGCGTTCGGGGAATCAAGTGATCAAGATTAAATTCATATCCAGATGTCTTTGAAACAAAGATTATCAGAACTGTTTGAAAAAGGGTGGGGGGAGCTTTTGAAGGTTTGATGGATTGTTAATGGTTTCATGAATATTAATAGAAGAAGAGTACTAGTTTCGAAGAGAAAATATATATATATATGTATATATATATGCTGCAGTGTATCAATGGTGTGGGTTCAAATCCCGTCCAGGGAAGAACAAACATTTGACAGCTCTAAAATCTAATTCTATCACTGTTTGGTTTAATTTTCAGACGTATATAATATTTAGTATTTACCTAGTATCCTTAGTAATTTTCAGATCCAGTGGGACAGATATGTTGTATGGTTGTCACTTGCTTCTAGACTTTGTATAATATACTTTATTTCCTGTGACTATAATGAATTCTTCATTATCCTATACAATATATTAAAAATTGCTGAGTTAGATTGCTGTCAAATTATAATATTAAGTATATATGTACCATCTGCACACGCTTATACACATGTCTTACGTCTATCCCTAGATTTACCTTACGAGAAAAGGTAACACTAGGATTATTGAAGCTCCTTTTAAAGGGAATGGATGTGGTCGAGTGGTCAAGGGCGCTGGACGTAAGGCTAAGCGAATGGTGCTGCAGTGTATCAATGGTGTGGGTTCAAATCCCGGCGAGGGAAGAACAAAAATTTTACAGCTCTAAAATCTAATTCTAACACTGTTTGGTTTAATTTTCAGACGTATATATATATATATATATATATAAAAGAAATTAAAAAACAAATAATTTGTTTTCCCAATATTATTGTGTAACTAAGTGATTTTAGATTAAACATAGGAGCGATGTGCACACTTATGGGATGAGTGCTAAAAATAGAGCTAGATTTAAATATTGTGATATATTTTGTTTTGTATCTATGTGCGATGTCCCATGTCCGAGTTTATTGGTGTGTGCTATGAATATATCTATGTACGATGTCCCATGTCCGAGTTTATGAGTGTGTGCTATAAATAGATCTATGTACGATATCCCATGTCCGAATTTATGTGTGTGTGCTATAAATAGATATATGTACGATGTCCCATGTTCGAATTTATGGGGGTTCAATCGCTCGGACTATACTATTCTTATCACCACTGATGTTGTGAGTACGAATCTCGATCTTGGCGAAGTGTACAAAATTAAGTGATGAAGTTTGTCAGTGACTTGCGACAGGTCGGTGGTTTTCTCCGGGTGCTCCGGTTTCTTCCACCAATAAAACTGACCGCCACGATATAACTGAAATGTTGTTAAAAGTGGCGTTAAACATCATCAAACAAGCAAAAAATATTGTGCGTCATTTGAATATCATTTCTCTAATTTACTATTTTTAAGGAATTGGAAACACAGATTCAGCCATTCGTAGTAAAGCCAACATGGCATCAAGTCAATTATATTCAAATAAATAACCTGTCACATTAGACTTGCCTTTTACAGTCACATGTTCGTGTATTTCTTTGGTTCTTTATAACATACAATCCACGCAACTTTCCAACACATGAGATCTGGCGGAGGAGAGGCAGATCCACTTGTGGAATCTAGAAACATAGTATGCGCTCGCTTACAGATAGAATTCGTGTATTATAGGTTTAGGAATAATATTGATGTTTTTTTGTTTGGGGGAGGGGGGGTTAATGATATTTGTTGTTGTTGACAAGCTTGTTGTAAATGTTTAACAACAACTGATTTTTATCATATATATTTTTTTAATTTTATGTCATATTGTAAATTGCGATGAGTTAATGTAAAGCTACGGCTTACTTTGATCATTTGGAAAAAGTCATTTCATGAAAACTTGTTTATTTGTTGTTCTTATTATCATACTATAATGTTTTTATTTTGGCTGTTAAAAAAGTAAATGCATAAATTTCAAAATTAGGTAAAAGAAAACTTGTCTATAACTAATGTAACCATTTCGATATTGTATTTTATGCTAAAAGAATTTTTGAATACCTATTGTGATCAATTGTTTGTGATATTATGTTTTTAAAATAAAGGTATTTGAAAATTCAAAAATTCTTTATGACATGTTATAGAAAGGGACTGGAGCGCTTAATAATTTAAAGAAATTATCTGTGTTTTGTGCACGATGTGAATATACAAGGAAGTCGGATTAAATTACCAAAAGTATATACTGTAGGGACTTCTGATGAACACATTTTTCGCCGTGTAATCCTTGTGACATAATGTTGTCAAATTCTTTGAACTTCTATCTACCAAAAAACAATCGGTGTTACGAACATTATGTATATTTATCAAACATATCAATAAGGTCTTTTGTACTCCTGGCTTACCCACTGTTGTTCCTTAACCTATGTATATTTTGTAAAAAGTCTTATTATGTTATTATTATGTTGTTATTTTTCTCTGTACCATTGTATTTGACTGTATGAGAATAAAAATATATATATGTGACAATTAAGATTAGCTGGTGTGAAAGACACTTTTGAGGTGAGAATATTTTTATACAGCTACATATTTGATAGTTTGGTCAGCTTGATACATATTCTTTGAATCATCGGACGGTTACGTTGACTGAAAACTCACAAAATTTCTCGGATATTGTATTTTTTGTTAAGTCATCTTAAGTCTGCACTATTGAAGCATATCTAATACTTAATTCTAAATAAAAAAATAAAAAAATGTTGTATTTGGTGATTAAATATGTTTCTTAAATTCAGGTTTTCAATTCATGTGTATTATACTCCCTTCTTTCAATAAAGTTGAACAATACAAAAAGTTTGAACTCATACTTGTGATATTTTGATACTTAGCTCCTGATCCTTCTCGCTTTTTACAACATATTTATCATGTAGGTGAGACAGGTCTTTTAAAGATGGATTTTCCGTGAGTGCCCATTGGCCCAATGAGTTCTGTTAATTCTAATTTGTTTCAAGCACCTCACACTCTTCACCAATTCGGAAAGAGTATCTACGTAAGTTTTCCCACATTAAGTTTTCCCACATTTAGCCCATTGTCCTTGACGGAATCCAGAAGAATTTCGAAATTATATTTCCAGTTTATGGATTTACTTATAGACTCATGATATTTCGGTCTTTTTATGAACACATCTCATAGAGAAGTGTTAATTATAATGCTAAGGCCATACAACGTGGCCATCCAGGTGTGAAACCTATAATTAATTTCTTTAAGGTTTTCTACTAAATTTGTGTTTTTTCGAGCCTACCTGTCCATTTTATCTTAAGTTTAACCTTTCGAAGACCATACATTTTCTGAAACGTCCATGATTCCTCTACGTTCTGTCAAAATATCAGGCCATGTTTAAAGTCTTGCAGTGAAATGCCAGGCTATGGAAAATACCTACTCTAAAAATAGCTCTGTCATCCCCCAGAAATTCCCTATGTATAGGTCATGCATCAAATCCTCCATATCCATATTAAAATACAACTAAATCAATCAAATTTGGGCTCAAAATAATCCTTATACATTTAACTTCAATTATCAATTTAATTATTCCATTCCATTCAGTATTTGTCACAATACAACAAAGTGAAAGGAACTTTTTTCTTTAAAAGGGACTACTTTTGTATATGTTCTTAGCTCTGATTGGTTGAATTACTGGTAGCCCCTTGAAGATTTTTAATGAAAACATCTCCATTTACAGCTGTTGAGTTCAGACTGTGTAATATACCAAAACTTATCTATTCTCTAATATATTACAATTTCTACACATATATATGCCTCAGTTGTATATTTAATAGCTAAATACTATGAAATGCTTACATTCAGCCCCCCCTTTTTTTGTCCCATAACATCAGTCCACATCATTCTTAATTTTGTTAATTCATGCTTTAACCCCATAAATTATGTAGTTTAAGGCATAAAATAAGTTTTTGTATACAGATCTACAGTTGAAATTCCTTCTAATTCCATCAAATATGCAAAAATATGATTTATTGATATTCAAGTTTTGGAATTTCTTATGGTACAAAAATATAATTTCCCCCAAAACTCAATAAATATATGCTTCCACATCATTTTTTCCCACTGTTTAAGTAAGCTGGATGTTCAAATGTACTGTTACAGCCAAATAATACTCTAAAACATGAAATCCAAATTGACAATTTGAAAAATTTACAGAAAATGATAAGCAGTGAAAATAATTTTTCTGGGATCACTTAAATTATCAGGTTTTTACTACATGATTTTCAATAAAAACTGCTCTCTATAGCCTTATATTATTTTATGAGTACATTGTACATGTATTCTAACTGAAACTATCAAAATTTGCCAGGAAAAAAGTGTAGGATTGAAAAAAATCCAATCATGATATCGCCATATTCTATATTTGAAGTCAACAAACTGGTGCATGATGAAATTTAAAAAATTATTAATATCAACCATATTTTCAATATTATATGCCCTTCTACTGCAAAAACACATTCAATAACATATTCCCAATAATTATAAAGTCATAAATAAAAATAAAATGAGTTGCAATACCCTCTGTCCATGTATATCCAGTGTTTGGGAGCAATATTCCAAAATATTACATAACATGCATTTTGACCATGTAATCTGACACCACAATGCATTTTGTAACATTTTTGTATGAAAAATGTCACTCTGTGTCTGTTGTGACATTATTAGGCTAATTTGAACATGATAGCAGCACAAGTTCAATTTGATGTTTTTTAACTTAAGGTGTGAAACCTATAATTAATTTCTTTTAGGTTTTCTACTAAATTTGTGTTTTTTCGAGCCTACCTGGCCATTTTATCTTAAGTTTAACCTTTCGAAGACCATACATTTTCTGAAACGTCCATGATTCCTCTACGTTCTGTCAAAATATCAGGCCATGTTTAAAGTCTTGCAGTGAAATGCCAGGCTATGGAAAATACCTACTCTAAAAATAGCTCTGTCATCCCCCAGAAATTCCCTATGTATAGGTCATGCATCAAATCCTCCATATCCATATTAAAATACAACTAAATCAATCAAATTTGGGCTCAAAATAATCCTTATACATTTAACTTCAATTATCAATTTAATTATTCCATTCCATTCAATATTTGTCACAATACAACAAAGTGAAAGGAACTTTTCTTTAAAAGGGACTACTTTTGTATATGTTCTTAGCTCTGATTGGTTGAATTACTGGTTTGACACCTCCAGGTTATATATGTAAGGGGAACTTGTACAAGTGCAGTCAGAAGTTTTATACTTGAAGTAGTCAATATTGATATCCTACAACAAGTATATGTTGGTTACAACAGGTGTGGTAAAAGGTATAAGAGTTTATAGTAGCATATTTTTCTTTAAAATAGGGGGCATTTTAGATATATAATTTCTCTATTTTACAATAATAAAAAACATGGAAACACAGGTTTGCACATTCTACGTAAAGCGAACATGACACCATGGCGACCATTGCTTTCTTTGAAGAAGTGATGGCTTTTATTTGAGGCATGAAGTCGATTAAATTCAAATAAATAACCTGTCACGTTTGCCTTGCCCTTGACGGTCCATTGTTGTGTAATTCTGTATGAGATGTTATAGAAATTAACGTCAGCGTTTAATGATTTATGCCATTTATTGTGTTTGTACACGATGTGAATATCAGGTATAACAAAGAAGTCGGTTAAATTACCAAAAGTGTATACTGTAGGGACTTCTGGATGAACAGTTTTTACATTCTGTAATTCTTTTAAAAATTAAGATTAGCTGGTGTAAAAGACACCTTTGAGGTGAGGATATTCATGCTTCCGAGACGTCAATCAGACTAAAATAACCGACCAATCAGCGCGCCGCATTTTTAATGAGATCAGGTGATGCCATCTTTGTCCCACAAACAAACCGAGTTGTGTATTTGTGGGAACGTAGTTTTATATATAAATTCTGCTAGTTATATCGCCGAAATGGTGCTTCAATGTGCAATTCAGCTGAGCGATATCCCGAAAGACATTAAAAAACTGTCAAATGAAGATTGCTTATTTATTTTCACCAATGTCACGTTGGTCTGAGGTCCAAAAAATGTAGTTATTTAAACTACATATTTAGTTCATCAGATGTATCATTGAGTCCCTTCATGTTTGAGAGGCATTATAGAGCCCCCTAAACTACATGAAGGCCAAATTATTTATTTTCTCGATAAGTAATATTAAATTAATTATTTTCACTGGCATCAAGAATAAATGATTTATTTACAAAATCGCCCATTGCCTTGCCCCCCTCCCTTTTTTTTCCTCACACACACATGTACACCCAAATCAAATGGTCGTCCTCTTATTATTCTTAAAGTTGTATTTTTCGCAAATACATAAACTTTCTCAGCAGAAATTAATATTCACGTGAGTATTAGATTTATATAAATAAAAAAGAATTGATTTCATAATATTTTCACGTGTCTACGAATGAATGAAGGAAGAATTTCAAGATCGTTTTCATCCTGTTTGTGCATAATTAATTATTTGGTAAAAAAAAAAAGAAGATAATATAATCTTAAATCAGAGCAATTCAGTGATTATGAACTTAGTAAACAGACGTTATCTTTGATAAATATCAATTGTTGTAGATCAGCATGTGCTGTCTGTTTACGTAGTGATTATACACATACGCATGCACGACCCGCTGTGTAGAATGTACAATGGTATTTATTGTTTATCGTTTGAATTAGCCTTGAAGCTGTATGAAAGAAAAACAACAAAATTATAAAAGATTTATATACCCAGCTTTACAGGTACAGTACGATTCTGAAAGTTTGTCATCGCCGATTTCGACATGAAGGTTGTGTGGATCTTGACTTTCTCATTGACCGCCAACATTTTGCATCCACACGCATGGCTCCACGTGCCGAAATTTTAATATTGTGGATATAACCTTGGGTGAAATAATTTAAACCCTTTTCTAAGGCCTTTTTGGACAACGATTCAAAGTCGGGTAAGAATGAAACTGCGATATTATCGGGAATTTTTTCTAAAGAATCGGACGCGAGCTTGGGATGCTGAACAGCCATTTTGAAAATGTAACCGATAAGCTTGTGGCGCATAGCAACAATTGTTAAGGAGGCGGGACTTAAATTCTTATCTCGGAACTATCAATTGTCATTTTTGCTTAAAGGTAAGAACATCATCTATTGAAACACTATTGAAGCATATTTAATACTTAATTCTAAATAAAAAAGGGGAAAATGCTGCATTTGGTGATCAAAAATGTTTCTTAAATTCAGGTTTTCAATTCATGTGTATTATACTCCCTTATTAAACAAACAAATTACAGAATTTTCCGAGTTGTACACGATGTGAATATCAGGTATAACAAGGAAGTCGGATTAAATTACCAAAAAGTATATACTGTAGTGACTTCTGATGAACAGTTTTTACATTTTGCAATTCTTGTAACAATTAAGATTAGCTCATAGCCAGAAATGATGGGTACTTTGCTCATTTGCATATCTAAGATGACGACGCCGGGACGTCTGCAATTTGCATATGATCTATATAGACGATGTCATTCATAATTGCATGTGTGTCATTTTCTGAACTTGAAAATGATACATTGAATCAAGATGAATTAAATGAAATAAAAATTAATGAAAACAATTAAATATTCGAGGTTCCTGGACTAAATGAAAATCCGAGGCGACGAATCCTTTTTTGGCCTTAAGAGTCTATGTAAAAATGTCTAAAATACATGAAACTGGTGGCGTGTGACACAAAATTTAACAATGAATGACATTTGCCGACATATTTTCTGAAATTAATTTAGATTCCTCAATAATATATGTAATTATATTGACTAACCTTATATTTCTAGCTTCTAAACTCGGGGTTCCCACATTAAATATAATATGATCAATTTTGCATGATCGCGATATCAAAGACATGTCTAAAATCGTTACAAAACAAAAATATTTGAATTTTGACAGAAGAAAAACTTTGCGGAAATAAACAATAACTTTTAATTTTCGAATCATTGACGGACACATTGAATTTCCGTACTGTAGGCTATTTTTTGACAAATCTAATAAACGATGCATCAAGCTTGAAACTGCAGTCACGTGATCAAAATCTAATTTAAATATGACGAATATTTATGAGGAAAGTACCATCAATTTCTGGATATGTGGTGTAAAAGACACTTTTGAGGTGAGGATTTCTTTATACAGCTACATATTTGATAGTTTGGTTCGCTTGATACATATTCTTTGAATCATCGGACGGATACGTTGACTGAAAACTCATAAAATTTCTCGGATATTGTCATTTTTGCTTAAAGTTAAGAAAATGATCTATTGAAACACTATTGAAGCATATTTAATACTTAATTCTAAATAAAAAAAATTAAAAAAATGCTGCATTTGGTGATCAAAAATGCTTCTTAAATTCAGGTTTTCAATTCATATGTATTATACTCCCTTATTATATAGATACCTGTGAATTACAGAATTTTCCGAGTTAAATAAAACCGATCATTTCACTGTGAAATTATCGTTTTTAATTTCAGTTCCAACAACGAAATGGCGCAAAAGATAGCGAGAGTGAAATTATCGTTTTTATTTAACTCGGAAAATTTTGTAATTCTACGCTACATACATACTATAGTGCAATTAAACTCATTTTATATTAAATTCGATTCGAAACATGTTTTATCTATATAATAAATACTATAGCAAATTGACGAGTTTCCTTATCAAAAATATGTCACTCATGACCAAATAATATTGTAACTCCACTCATGCGCTGCGCGCATTCGTGAGTTACTGCGTTATTTGGTCATTCGTGGCATATATTTGATAATGAAACTCGTCAATTAGTTATAGTATAATTCGTTCAATAGAGTTGAACAATACAAAAAGTTTGAACTCATACTTGTTATATTTTAATATTTAACTCTGGGTTTTTCTCGCATGTTACAGATATAATATGATGTACATTGATAATTATGTTCAGGATTGGGGAACGTCAGAGGGAGGGAAAAAACATTTACCTGTAATCACCCACCTGTAAATTTAATAAACTATATCTACCTATGTCATTGTTGCCTGTGCAATATAACATCGTTAAAGTATTTTATCCTGTTTTAGGTTAAATCTCGCAATATGATTGATTGATATTGTCCTAATAAATTCAGTGCAATATTTTATTAAGTCAATTCGAATCATCTCGCTTACACCGTTGACTTAATATTAAATTTGATGATATGGATACAAAAGCAAGATAAATTTATTGTCATAATATGAAAAAAAATGGAGTCAGAGGTGAAATATGGAGATAAACCATGACAAATTCCATATTCCATGGAAAACTGAAAGTTGAGGTACATGATTGTATGGATTCAAAATCATGATAAATTCATTGTCCTAATATGGAAAACATTAGATATGAGGTTTGGTTGCAAAATCAGGATAAATTCGTTACACAGTGTACAATTGTCCTAATACGGAAACTATCGGGTCAATAAAATTCATATCGGGCTCGGCTTCGGCTCGCCCGATATGAATTTTATTGACCCGATATTTTTTCGTATTAGGACAATTGTACACTGTGTAACTAATAGTATTCAAGGACATTTATTGTTGTGGGTTATTTTTATTGATTAAGCAAAACAAAGAAAACCACACTTTCGGAACAGTTATAAAACCCAATAGCAGAAAGAGGAAAAATTGGTAGCTCTGTCCTGAGGACCGCTCACTTCCCTGCCATTGTACAGACACAAATGGTGGGGTTGCTATAGTTTTATTGGCCCTCTCAAGTGAAAATAGCGTTATTATTAAGAACTCGATAATCTTGAACATTATACAAGTATTGACTTAATGAGGTCTACTCATGACTATACGGAACTGGTCAATGATTGATTAACCTCGGCCGTTGGCCTCGGTAAATCAATTATTGACCAAGTCCGTATAGTCATGAGTAGACTGAAATTAAAAGTCAATAACTGCTTTATTAAATAATAAATATAGATTCTCCTTCAGTTGCCCGTGGGTTACGATATGTTTCCACTCAAGAAGAGTTAGATTAAAATTTTCAACCACAAGCCGTTAGGCAAGTGGTCAACATTTTTAATTTAACTCTCGAGAGTGGAGAAATATCGTAACCCACATGGGCAACTGAAGTAGAATGTGTTTCTCCCATTATTTAACACGAACTTTATTTCAAAATCCGATACAATTATCGATTGACAACATACGGGGAAAGGCACGAGACTTTTAATCCTCTAGAGGATTACAGATTTTTCCACCACTGGTTCAGCGGGGTTAAAACGCCGTAATAATGGGAGAAGGAATTTTTCAAACTTTTCAACAGTATATTCAACATAATTACACCTTATATAACAATGCTGGATTCTGATTGGTTAATAGCCGTGATATTTTATTTTTACAAATTCAGGCCTTGCATTGTGAATTTGCAGAATTTTTAATTCATGTAGGTGTATTTGCATAAGATTTAACTTTTTTTCATGGTATTTGCAAAATCGTATTTGGCGTTTTAGCCCTTCACCGAGACGCTTGTAGCAAAATTTGTAAAACGTTATCAGTTGTGCGTTTTATGTAACATCATTCGGTAGAAAACGACAAACAAAAGGTTATTTAGCCAGTGTTCTAAATAATATTCGGTGTAATTAAACAGATTTATTATGCTTTCTGTAAATTTCTTCTGTAATATAACTTCATACGATATTTTGGCATATATCACAAAGAAGTATATTGCGTTGATATACTATGCGAAAATAGTACATCTACTATGCCAGTTTCAAGCAGGGAAGGTTGGGTTTTCAGCTGTCTGTCAAACTATATATAGCTAGTCCACGTGCAAGGGGGCGGATCCAATCTGTCAATCTATCATAGTCGTCTAAGCGTTTTTTAATACTTGTTATTGTTGTTAATTAAATTTCAAACTTCAATTTTTCTTATATTTTTAAAGCCTTGAAAAAAGCAAAGAATATTCTCACACTTTCAAGAATATCTGATCCAATATATTAGTCACCAATATCAGGACCTCGTTTATTGTAATAGTTCTCAATATATTTTGTCTACAAATAACAGTCAGCATAATAATAGTAATAATGTTGTGTTAGCAATGACTATGCCATATAGTGGTCAGGGTTGAAGTCTTCAACCCTGACCAATATATTGGCATAGTCATTGCTAACACAACATCATGTTTGAGAGGGGTATTTGCGAAAAATACCAGTCTTGATACTAAATTTCCCTCGCCATTCGGCTCGGGAAATTTTTCGTCTCTCGACTGGTGTTTTTGGCAATTACCCCTCCCAAACATGATATATCTGTATAAAATAGGCTATATTGTTTTATCATTTTTCAATATTATTATTTAGAAATTAAATCTTTGAAATTTGTGAAACTTTTTGAAAATTTTATGAAAATTTTGAAATCTTATGAAATCTTTGAAAGCTTTGAAATTTTTTGACAATTTTGAATTTTTTGGAAATTATTGAAATTTTGAAATTTTATGAAATTTTGAAATTTTTTTGGCAATTTGAATGGCCGACTGGAAATGAAATCTCGTCTCTGGTTGGACAACGTTGAAACCCCGAATGCGAGGTGAACTCACTCTGAGGTACAACAAAGAAAGTACTGTTTAGGCCAATCAGCGAACATCAAAATTCCTTCATTTAAGTATACTATAACTAATTGACGAGTTTCAGTATCAAAAATATGGCATAATATACAATTATAGTCTTTTGTTGGGGTCAATACGAGTTTTTATGGACCTTAAAAACGATATTCACCGAAGTCTTTAGGCTGAGGTGAATATTGATTTCTAAGGTCAATAAAAACTCGTATTGACCGATACAAAAGACTGTAATTGCTTTATTACATTAAAATGAAAAGTGAAAGTGAAACCAAGTCTTCGAGATTTCTGCAAATTTCCGTTTGATTTCTGCAAGCCCATCGCCTTCGGACATGATGATTACTTGTTCATTCTAAAGTAACGCTAATACGACGATGCTGATTGGACGAAATTTCACATTACCTTTATGTCCATTGGCCGAATAGAAATAGAATTCACGTGATTCTTTTTATAGATTTCGTTAGAAAACGAAAGAGAAACCAAGTCAATACGAGTTTTAATCAAACAATATCAAATTTTACAGAATGTCAGGTGACAGCATGATAGCCAATACAATTGTTTAAATAAAATCATTATGTAATAAACATATACAACCATTATGGCTCAATTGTCGTCCACTTCCGGTCTCCAGGATAGCTTGACATACATGTATTATACCTCAAAATGTTTGTACATGTCTCTGCTTTATAAATATATACAGTAAGACTGTCTATACGCCCCTTGATTGGAGTAAATAATGTAAAACCAATGTCCGGCGGTAGGTTAAAATAAAACGGTTTACCAATGTTTTCACCCCCTTCCGGTCTCCATGGCGACCCGAATAACCAAATACCTTAACAAATATGTGCGCAGGGGTCTCTGCTTAATATATATGTTTAGTTTTTATTTCTGGAGCCCTTCGTTAGCCAGAAAAATGCGAAAAACCAATATGCGTTATTACCCGGAATATCCGTCACGGTCCTGGCATCCCATTTTAGCTCCGTAATAGGCAACTTCCGGTCCTCAGAGAGACTTGATCTACATGTATGATACCTCAAAACGTTTGTCAATGCCTCTGCTTGATAACTATTCCCCGTAGATCATTCCATAGGACCTGTGGACCAAGTCAGAAGTAAAAAACCATGGTCGGGTAGGTCAAATTGTCGGCTGTACAACCATTATAGCTCAATTTTCGTCCACTTCCGGTCTCCAGGATAGCTTGACATACATGTATTATACCTCAAAATGTTTGTACATGTCTCTGCTTTATAAATATATACAGTAAGACTGTCAATACGCCCCTTGATTGGAGTAAATAATGTAAAACCAATGTCCGGCGGTAGGTTAAAATAAAACGGTTTACCTATGTTTTCACACCCTTCCGGTCCCCATGGCGGCCCGAATAACCAAATACCTTAACAAATATGTGCGCAGTGTTCTCTGCTTAATATATATGTTTAGTTTTTATTTCTGGAGCCCTTCGTTAGCCAGAAAAATGGGAAAAACCAATATGCGTTATTACCCGGAATATCCGTCACGGTCCTGGCATCCCATTTTAGCTCCGTAATAGGCAACTTCCGGTCCTCAGGGAGGCTTGATCTACATGTATGATACCTCAAAACGTTTGTCAATGCCTCTGCTTGATAACTATTCCCCGTAGATCATTCCATAGGACCTGTGGACCAAGTAAGAAGTAAAAAACCATGGTTGGGTAGGTCAAAATTGCCGGCTGTACAACCATTATGGCTCAATTTTCGTCCACTTCCGGTCTCCAGGATAGCTTGACATACATGTATTATACCTCAAAATGTTTGTACATGTCTCTGCTTTATAAATATATACAGTAAGACTGTCTATACGCCCCTTGATTGGAGTAAATAATGTAAAACCAATGTCCGGCGGTAGGTTAAAATAAAACGGTTTACCTATGTTTTCACCCCCTTCCGGTCCCCATGGTGGCCCGAATAACCAAATACCTAAACAAATATGTGCGCAGGGTTCTCTGCTTAATATATATGTTTAGTTTTTATTTCTGGAGCCCTTCGTTAGCCAGAAAAATGGGAAAAACCAATATGCGTTATTACCCGGAATATCCGTCACGGTCCTGGCATCCCATTTTAGCTCCGTAATAGGCAACTTCCGGTCCTCAGGGAGGCTTGATCTACATGTATGATACCTCAAAACGTTTGTCAATGCCTCTGCTTGATAACTATTCCCCGTAGATCATTCCATAGGACCTGTGGACCAAGTCAGAAGTAAAAAAAACATGGTCGGGTAGGTCAAATTGCCGGCTGTACAACCACTATGGCTCAATTGTCGTCCACTTCCGGTCTCCAGGATAGCTTGACATACATGTATTATACCTCAAAATGTTTGTACATGTCTCTGCTTTATAAATATATACAGTAAGACTGTCTATACGCCCCTTGATTGGAGTAAATAATGTAAAACCAATGTCCGGCGGTAGATTAAAATAAAACGGTTTACCAATGTTTTCACCCCCTTCCGGTCACCATGGTCGCCCAAATAACCAAATACCTTAACAAATATGTGCGCAGGGTTCTCTGCTTAATATATATGTTTAGTTTTTATTTCTGGAGTCCTTCGTTAGCCAGAAAAATGCGAAAAACCAATATGCGTTATTACCCGGAATATCCGTCACGGTCCTGGCATCCCATTTTAGCTCCGTAATAGGCAACTTACGGTCCTCAGGGAGGCTTGATCTACATGTATGATACCACAAAACGTTTGTCAATGCCTCTGCTTGATAACTATTCCCCATAGATCATTCCATAGGACCTGTGGACCAAGTCACAAGTAAAAAACCATGGTCGGGTAGGTCATATTGTCGGCTGTACAACCATTATAGCTCAATTTTCGTCCACTTCCGGTCTCCAGGATAGCTTGACATACATGTATTATACCTCAAAATGTTTGTACATGTCTCTGCTTTATAAATATATACAGTAAGACTGTCTATACGCCCCTTGATTGGAGTAAATAATGTAAAAACAATGTCCGGCGGTAGATTAAAATAAAACGGTTTACCAAAGTTTTCACCCCCTTCCGGTCCCCATGGCGGCCCGAATAACCAAATACCTTAACAAATATGTGCGCAGGGTTCTCTGCTTAATATATATGTTTAGTTTTTATTTCTGGAGCCCTTCGTTAGCCAGAAAAATGCGAAAAACCAATATGCGTTATTACCCGGAATATCCGTCACGGTCCTGGCATCCCATTTTAGCTCCGTAATAGGCAACTTCCGGTCCTCAGAGAGACTTGATCTACATGTATGATACCTCAAAACGTTTGTCAATGCCTCTGCTTGATAACTATTCCCCGTAGATCATTCCATAGGACATGTGGACCAAGTAAGAAGTAAAAAACCATGGTCGGGTAGGTCAAAATTGCCGGCTGTACAACGTTTATGGATCAATTGTCGTCCCCTTCCAGTCTCCAGGATAGCTTGACATACATGTATTATACCTCAAAATGTTTGTACATGACTCTGCTTTATAAATATATACAGTAAGACTGTCTATACGCCCCTTGATTGGAATAAATAATGTAAAACCAATGTCCGGCGGTAGGTTAAAATAAAACGGTTTACCTATGTTTTCACCCCCTTCCGGTCCCCATGGCGGCCCGAATAACCAAATACCTTAACAAATATGTGAGCAGGCTTCTCTGCTTAATATGTATGTTTAGTTTTTATTTCTGGAGCCCTTCGTTAGCCAGAAAAATGCGAAAAACCAATATGCGTTATTACCCGGAATATCCGTCACGGTCCTGGCATCCCATTTTAGCTCCGTAATAAGCAACTTCCGGTCCTCAGGGAGGCTTGATCTACATGTATAATACCTCAAAACGTTTGTCAATGCCTCTGCTTGATAACTATTCCCCTTAGATCATTCCATAGGACCTGTGGACCAAGTAAGAAGTAAAAAACCATGGTCGGGTAGGTCAAATTGCCGGCTGTACAACGATTATGGCTCAATTTTCGTCCACTTCCGGTCTCCAGGATAGATTGACATACATGTATTATACCTCAAAATGTTTGTACATGTCACTGCTTTATAAATATATACAGTAAGACTGTCTATACGCGCCTTGATTGGAGTAAATAATGTAAAACCAATGTCCGGCGGTAGATTAAAATAAAACGGTTTACCAATGTTTTCACCCCCTTCCGGTCCCCATGGTGGCCCGAATAACCAAATACCTTAACAAATATGTGCGCAGGGTTCTCTGCTTAATATATATGTTTAGTTTTTATTTCTGGAGCCCTTCGTTAGCCAGAAAAATGCGAAAAACCAATATGCGTTATTACCCGGAATATTCGTCACGGTCCTGGCATCCCATTTTAGCTCCGTAATAGGCAACTTCCGGTCCTCAGAGAGGCTTGATCTACATGTATGATACCTCAAAACGTTTGTCAATGCCTCTGCTTGATAACTATTCCCCTTAGATCATTCCATAGGACCTGTGGACCAAGTAAGAAGTAAAAAACCATGGTCGGGTAGGTCAAATTGCCGGCTGTACAACGATTATGGCTCAATTTTCGTCCACTTCCGGTCTCCAGGATAGATTGACATACATGTATTATACCTCAAAATGTTTGTACATGTCACTGCTTTATAAATATATACAGTAAGACTGTCTATACGCGCCTTGATTGGAGTAAATAATGTAAAACCAATGTCCGGCGGTAGGTTAAAATAAAACGGTTTACCAATGTTTTCACCCCCTTCCGGTCCCCATGGTGGCCCGAATAACCAAATACCTTAACAAATATGTGCGCAGGGTTCTCTGCTTAATATATATGCTTAGTTTTTATTTCTGGAGCCCTTCGTTAGCCAGAAAAATGCGAAAAACCAATATGCGTTATTACCCGGAATATTCGTCACGGTCCTGGCATCCCATTTTAGCTCCGTAATAGGCAACTTCCGGTCCTCAGAGAGGCTTGATCTACATGTATGATACCTCAAAACGTTTGTCAATGCCTCTGCTTGATAACTATTCCCCGTAGATCATTCCATAGGACCTGTGGACCAAGTCAGAAGTAAAAAACCATGGTCGGGTAGGTCAAATTGTCGGCTGTACAACCATTATAGCTCAATTTTCGTCCACTTCCGGTCTCCAGGATAGCTTGACATACATGTATTATACCTCAAAATATTTGTGCATGTCTCTGCTTTATAAATATATACAGTAAGACTGTCTATACGCCCCTTGATTGAAGTAAATAATGTAAAACCAATGTCCGGCGGTAGGTTAAAATAAAACGGTTTACCAATATTGTCACCCCCTTCCGGTCCCCATGGCGGCCCGAATAACCAAATACCTTAACAAATATGTGCGCAGGGTTCTCTGCTTAATATATATGTTTAGTTTTTATTTCTGGAGCCCTTCGTTAGCCAGAAAAATGCGAAAAACCAATATGCGTTATTACCCGGAATATTCGTCACGGTCCTGGCATCCCATTTTAGCTCCGTAATAGGCAACTTCCGGTCCTCAGAGAGACTTGATCTACATGTATGATACCTCAAAACGTTTGTCAATGCCTCTGCTTGATAACTATTCCCCGTAGATCATTCCATAGGACCTGTGGACCAAGTAAGAAGGAAAAAACCATGGTCGGGTAGGTCAAAATTGCCGGCTGTACAACGATTATGGATCAATTGTCGTCCCCTTCCAGTCTCCAGGATAGCTTGACATACATGTAGTATACTCAAAATGTTTGTACATGACTCTGCTTTATAAATATATACAGTAAGACTGTCTATACGCCCCTTGATTTGAGTAAATAATGTAAAACCAATGTCCGGCGGTAGGTTAAAATAAAACGGTTTACCTATATTTTCACCCCCTGCCGGTCCCCATGGCGGCCCGAATAACCAAATACCTTAACAAATATGTGCGCAGGGGTCTCTGCTTAATATATATGTTTAGTTTTTATTTCTGGAGCCCTTCGTTAGCCAGAAAAATGCGAAAAACCAACATGCGTTATTACCCGGAATATCCGTCACGGTCCTGGCATCCCATTTTAGCTCCGTAATAGGCAACTTCTGGTCCTCAGGGAGGCTTGATCTACATGTATGATACCTCAAAACGTTTGTCAATGCCTCTGCTTGATAACTATTCCCCGTAGATCATTCCATAGGACCTGTGGACCAAGTAAGAAGGAAAAAACCATGGTCGGGTAGGTCAAAATTGCCGGCTGTACAACGATTATGGATCAATTGTCGTCCCCTTCCAGTCTCCAGGATAGCTTGACATACATGTAGTATACCTCAAAATGTTTGTACATGACTCTGCTTTATAAATATATACAGTAAGACTGTCTATACGCCCCTTGATTGGAGTAAATAATGTAAAACCAATGTCCGGCGGTAGGTTAAAATAAAACGGTTTACCTATGTTTTCACCCCCTTCCGGTCCCCATGGCGGCCCGAATAACCAAATACCTTAACAAATATGTGCGCAGGGGTCTCTGATTAATATATATGTTTAGTTTTTATTTCTGGAGCCCTTCGTTAGCCAGAAAAATGGGAAAAACCAATATGCGTTATTACCCGGAATATTCGTCACGGTCCTGGCATCCCATTTTAGTTACGTAATAGGCAACTTCCGGTCCTCAGGGAGGCTTGATCTACATGTATGATACCTCAAAACGTTTGTCAATGCCTCTGCTTGATAACTATTCCCCGTAGATCATTCCATAGGACCTGTGGACCAAGTAAGAAGGAAAAAACCATGGTCGGGTAGGTCAAAATTGCCGGCTGTACAACGATTATGGATCAATTGTCGTCCCCTTCCAGTCTCCAGGATAGCTTGACATACATGTAGTATACCTCAAAATGTTTCTACATGACTCTGCTTTATAAATATATACAGTAAGACTGTCTATACGCCCCTTGATTGGAGTAAATAATGTAAAACCAATGTCCGGCGGTAGGTTAAAATAAAACGGTTTACCTATGTTTTCACACCCTGTCGGTCCCCATGGCGGCCCGAATAACCAAATACCTTAACAAATATGTGCGCAGGGGTCTCTGATTAATATATATGTTTAGTTTTTATTTCTGGAGCCCTTCGTTAGCCAGAAAAATGCGAAAAACCAATATGCGTTATTACCCGGAATATCCGTCACGGTCCTGGCATCCCATTTTAGCTCCGTAATAGGCAACTTCCGGTCCTCAGAGAGACTTGATCTACATGTATGATACCTCAAAACGTTTGTCAATGCCTCTGCTTGATAACTATTCCCCGTAGATCATTCCATAGGACCTGTGGACCAAGTAAGAAGGAAATAAACCATGGTCGAGTAGGTCAAAATTGCCGGCTGTACAACGATTATGGATCAATTGTCGTCCCCTTCCAGTCTCCAGGATAGCTTGACATACATGTAGTATACCTCAAAATGTTTCTACATGACTCTGCTTTATAAATATATACATTAAGACTGTCTATACGCCCCTTGATTGGAGTAAATAATGTAAAACCAATGTCCGGCGGTATGTTAAAATAAAACGGTTTACCTATGTTTTCACCCCCTGCCGGTCCCCATGGCGGCCCGAATAACCAAATACCTTAACAAATATGTGCGCAGGGGTCTCTGATTAATATATATGTTTAGTTTTTATTTCTGGAGCCCTTCGTTAGCCAGAAAAATGCGAAAAACCAATATGCGTTATTACCCGGAATATCCGTCACGGTCCTGGCATCCCATTTTAGCTCCGTAATAGGCAACTTCCGGTCCTCAGAGAGACTTGATCTACATGTATGATACCTCAAAACGTTTGTCAATGCCTCTGCTTGATAACTATTCCCCGTAGATCATTCCATAGGACCTGTGGATCAAGTCAGAAGTAAAAAACCATTGTGGGGTAGGTCAAATTGCCGGCTGTACAACGATTATAGCTCAATTTTCGTCCACTTCCGGTCTCCAGGATAGCTTGACATACATGTATTATACCTCAAAATGTTTGTACATGACTCTGCTTTATAAATATATACAGTAAGACTGTCTATACGCTCCTTGATTGGAGTAAATAATGTAAAACCAATGTCCGGCGGTAGGTTAAAATAAAACGGTTTACCTATGTTGTCACCCCCTTTCGGTCCCCATGGCGGTCCGAATAACCAAATACCTTAACACATATGTGCGCAGAGGTCTCTGCTTAATATATATGTTTAGTTTTTATTTCTGGAGCCCTTCGTTAGCCAGAAAAATGCGAAAAACCAATATGCGTTATTACCCGGAATATCCGTCACGGTCCTGGCATCCCATTTTAGCTCCGTAATAGGCAACTTCCGGTCCTCAGAGAGACTTGATCTACATGTATGATACCTCAAAACGTTTGTCAATGCCTCTGCTTGATAACTATTCCCCGTAGATCATTCCATAGGACCTGTGGACCAAGTCAGAAGTAAAAAACCATTGTCGGGTAGGTCAAATTGCCGGCTGTACAACCATTATAGCTCCATTTTCGTCCACTTCCGGTCTCCAGGATAGCTTGACATACATGTATTATACCTCAAAATGTTTGTACATGTCTCTGCTTTATAAATATATACAGTAAGACTGTCTATACGCCCCTTGATTGGAGTAAATAATGTAAAACCAATGTCCGGCGGTAGGTTAAAATAAAACGGTTTACCTATGTTTTCACCCCCTGCCGGTCCCCATGGCGGCCCGAATAACCAAATACCTTAACAAATATGTGCGCAGGGTTCTCTGCTTAATATATATGTTTAGTTTTTATTTCTGGAGCCCTTCGTTAGCCAGAAAAATGCGAAAAACCAATATGCGTTATTACCCAGAATATTCGTCACGGTCCTGGCATCCCATTTTAGTTACGTAATAGGCAACTTCCGGTCCTCAGGGAGGCTTGATCTACATGTATGATACCTCAAAACGTTTGTCAATGCCTCTGCTTGATAACTATTCCCCGTAGATCATTCCATAGGACCTGTGGACCAAGTAAGAAGGAAAAAACCATGGTCGGGTAGGTCAAAATTGCCGGCTGTACAACGATTATGGATCAATTGTCGCCCCCTTCCAGTCTCCAGGATAGCTTGACATACATGTAGTATACCTCAAAATGTTTCTACATGACTCTGCTTTATAAATATATACAGTAAGACTGTCTATACGCCCCTTGATTGGAGTAAATAATGTAAAACCAATGTCCGGCGGTAGGTTAAAATAAAACGGTTTACCTATGTTTTCACACCCTGTCGGTCCCCATGGCGGCCCGAATAACCAAATACCTTAACAAATATGTGCGCAGGGGTCTCTGATTAATATATATGTTTAGTTTTTATTTCTGGAGCCCTTCGTTAGCCAGAAAAATGCGAAAAACCAATATGCGTTATTACCCGGAATATCCGTCACGGTCCTGGCATCCCATTTTAGCTCCGTAATAGGCAACTTCCGGTCCTCAGAGAGACTTGATCTACATGTATGATACCTCAAAACGTTTGTCAATGCCTCTGCTTGATAACTATTCCCCGTAGATCATTCCATAGGACCTGTGGACCAAGTAAGAAGGAAATAAACCATGGTCGAGTAGGTCAAAATTGCCGGCTGTACAACGATTATGGATCAATTGTCGTCCCCTTCCAGTCTCCAGGATAGCTTGACATACATGTAGTATACCTCAAAATGTTTCTACATGACTCTGCTTTATAAATATATACAGTAAGACTGTCTATACGCCCCTTGATTGGAGTAAATAATGTAAAACCAATGTCCGGCGGTATGTTAAAATAAAACGGTTTACCTATGTTTTCACCCCCTGCCGGTCCCCATGGCGGCCCGAATAACCAAATACCTTAACAAATATGTGCGCAGGGGTCTCTGATTAATATATATGTTTAGTTTTTATTTCTGGAGCCCTTCGTTAGCCAGAAAAATGCGAAAAACCAATATGCGTTATTACCCGGAATATCCGTCACGGTCCTGGCATAACATTTTAGCTCCGTAATAGGCAACTTCCGGTCCTCAGAGAGACTTGATCTACATGTATGATACCTCAAAACGTTTGTCAATGCCTCTGCTTGATAACTATTCCCCGTAGATCATTCCATAGGACCTGTGGATCAAGTCAGAAGTAAAAAACCATTGTGGGGTAGGTCAAATTGCCGGCTGTACAACGATTATAGCTCAATTTTCGTCCACTTCCGGTCTCCAGGATAGCTTGACATACATGTATTATACCTCAAAATGTTTGTACATGACTCTGCTTTATAAATATATACAGTAAGACTGTCTATACGCTCCTTGATTGGAGTAAATAATGTAAAACCAATGTCCGGCGGTAGGTTAAAATAAAACGGTTTACCTATGTTGTCACCCCCTTTCGGTCCCCATGGCGGTCCGAATAACCAAATACCTTAACACATATGTGCGCAGAGGTCTCTGCTTAATATATATGTTTAGTTTTTATTTCTGGAGCCCTTCGTTAGCCAGAAAAATGCGAAAAACCAATATGCGTTATTACCCGGAATATCCGTCACGGTCCTGGCATCCCATTTTAGCTCCGTAATAGGCAACTTCCGGTCCTCAGAGAGACTTGATCTACATGTATGATACCTCAAAACGTTTGTCAATGCCTCTGCTTGATAACTATTCCCCGTAGATCATTCCATAGGACCTGTGGACCAAGTCAGAAGTAAAAAACCATTGTCGGGTAGGTCAAATTGCCGGCTGTACAACCATTATAGCTCCATTTTCGTCCACTTCCGGTCTCCAGGATAGCTTGACATACATGTATTATACCTCAAAATGTTTGTACATGTCTCTGCTTTATAAATATATACAGTAAGACTGTCTATACGCCCCTTGATAGGAGTAAATAATGTAAAACCAATGTCCGGCGGTAGGTTAAAATAAAACGGTTTACCTATGTTTTCACCCCCTGCCGGTCCCCATGGCGGCCCGAATAACCAAATACCTTAACAAATATGTGCGCAGGGTTCTCTGCTTAATATATATGTTTAGTTTTTATTTCTGGAGCCCTTCGTTAGCCAGAAAAATGCGAAAAACCAATATGCGTTATTACCCAGAATATTCGTCACGGTCCTGGCATCCCATTTTAGTTACGTAATAGGCAACTTCCGGTCCTCAGGGAGGCTTGATCTACATGTATGATACCTCAAAACGTTTGTCAATGCCTCTGCTTGATAACTATTCCCCGTAGATCATTCCATAGGACCTGTGGACCAAGTAAGAAGGAAAAAACCATGGTCGGGTAGGTCAAAATTGCCGGCTGTACAACGATTATGGATCAATTGTCGCCCCCTTCCAGTCTCCAGGATAGCTTGACATACATGTAGTATACCTCAAAATGTTTCTACATGACTCTGCTTTATAAATATATACAGTAAGACTGTCTATACGCCCCTTGATTGGAGTAAATAATGTAAAACCAATGTCCGGCGGTAGGTTAAAATAAAACGGTTTACCTATGTTTTCACCCCCTGTCAGTCCCCATGGCGGCCCGAATAACCAAATACCTTAACAAATATGTGCGCAGGGGTCTCTGCTTAATACATATGTTTAGTTTTTATATCTGGAGCCCTTCGTTAGCCAGAAAAATGCGAAAAACCAATATGCGTTATTACCCGGAATATCCGTCACGGTCCTGGCATCCCATTTTAGCTCCGTAATAGGCAACTTCCGGTCCTCAGAGAGACTTGATCTACATGTATGATACCTCAAAACGTTTGTCAATGCCTCTGCTTGATAACTATTCCCCGTAGATCATTCCATAGGACCTGTGGACCAAGTCAGAAGTAAAAAACCATTGTCGGGTAGGTCAAATTGCCGGCTGTACAACCATTATAGCTCCATTTTCGTCCACTTCCGGTCTCCAGGATAGCTTGACATACATGTATTATACCTCAAAATGTTTGTACATGTCTCTGCTTTATAAATATATACAGTAAGACTGTCTATACGCCCCTTGATTGGAGAAAATAATGTAAAACCAATGTTCGCGGTAGGTTAAAATAAAACGGTTTACCTATGTTTTCACCCCCTGCCGGTCCCCATGGCGGCCCGAATAACCAAATACCTTAACAAATATGTGCGCAGGGTTCTCTGCTTAATATATATGTTTAGTTTTTATTTCTGGAGCCCTTCGTTAGCCAGAAAAATGCGAAAAACCAATATGCGTTATTACCCAGAATATTCGTCACGGTCCTGGCATCCCATTTTAGTTACGTAATAGGCAACTTCCGGTCCTCAGGGAGGCTTGATCTACATGTATGATACCTCAAAACGTTTGTCAATGCCTCTGCTTGATAACTATTCCCCGTAGATCATTCCATAGGACCTGTGGACCAAGTAAGAAGGAAAAAACCATGGTCGGGTAGGTCAAAATTGCCGGCTGTACAACGATTATGGATCAATTGTCGCCCCCTTCCAGTCTCCAGGATAGCTTGACATACATGTAGTATACCTCAAAATGTTTCTACATGACTCTGCTTTATAAATATATACAGTAAGACTGTCTATACGCCCCTTGATTGGAGTAAATAATGTAAAACCAATGTCCGGCGGTAGGTTAAAATAAAACGGTTTACCTATGTTTTCACCCCCTGTCAGTCCCCATGGCGGCCCGAATAACCAAATACCTTAACAAATATGTGCGCAGGGTTCTCTGCTTAATATATATGTTTAGTTTTTATTTCTGGAGCCCTTCGTTAGCCAGAAAAATGCAAAAAACCAATATGCGTTATTACCCGGAATATTCGTCACGGTCCTGGCATCCCATTTTAGTTACGTAATAGGCAACTTCCGGTCCTCAGGGAGGCTTGATCTACATGTATGATACCTCAAAACGTTTGTCAATGCCTCTGCTTGATAACTATTCCCCGTAGATCATTCCATAGGACCTGTGGACCAAGTAAGAAGGAAAAAACCATGGTCGGGTAGGTCAAAATTGCCGGCTGTACAACGATTATGGATCAATTGTCGTCCCCTTCCAGTCTCCAGGATAGCTTGACATACATGTAGTATACCTCAAAATGTTTCTACATGACTCTGCTTTATAAATATATACAGTAAGACTGTCTATACGCCCCTTGATTGGAGTAAATAATGTAAAACCAATGTCCGGCGGTAGGTTAAAATAAAACGGTTTACCTATGTTTTCACCCCCTGTCAGTCCCCATGGCGGCCCTAATAACCAAATACCTTAACAAATATGTGCGCAGGGGTCTCTGCTTAATATATATGTTTAGTTTTTATTTCTGGAGCCCTTCGTTAGCCAGAAAAATGCGAAAAACCAATATGCGTTATTACCCGGAATATCCGTCACGGTCCTGGCATCCCATTTTAGCTCCGTAATAGGCAACTTCCGGTCCTCAGAGAGACTTGATCTACATGTATGATACCTCAAAACGTTTGTCAATGCCTCTGCTTGATAACTATTCCCCGTAGATCATTCCATAGGACCTGTGGACCAAGTAAGAAGGAAAAAACCATGGTCGGGTAGGTCAAAATTGCCGGCTGTACAACGATTATGGATCAATTGTCGTCCCCTTCCAGTCTCCAGGATAGCTTGACATACATGTAGTATACCTCAAAATGTTTGTACATGTCTCTGCTTTATAAATATATACAGTAAGACTGTCTATACGCCCCTTGATTGGAGTAAATAATGTAAAACCAATGTCCGGCGGTAGGTTAAAATAAAACGGTTTACCTATGTTTTCACCCCCTGCCGGTCCCCATGGCGGCCCGAATAACCAAATACCTTAACAAATATGTGCGCAGGGTTCTCTGCTTAATATATATGTTTAGTTTTTATTTCTGGAGCCCTTCGTTAGCCAGAAAAATGCGAAAAACCAATATGCGTTATTACCCGGAATATCCGTCACGGTCCTGGCATCCCATTTTAGCTCCGTAATAGGCAACTTCCGGTCCTCAGAGAGACTTGATCTACATGTATGATACCTCAAAACGTTTGTCAATGCCTCTGCTTGATAACTATTCCCCGTAGATCATTCCATAGGACCTGTGGACCAAGTAAGAAGGAAAAAACCATGGTCGGGTAGGTCAAAATTGCCGGCTGTACAACGATTATGGATCAATTGTCGTCCCCTTCCAGTCTCCAGGATAGCTTGACATACATGTAGTATACCTCAAAATGTTTGTACATGTCTCTGCTTTATAAATATATACAGTAAGACTGTCTATACGCCCCTTGATTGGAGTAAATAATGTAAAACCAATGTCCGGCGGTAGGTTAAAATAAAACGGTTTACCTATGTTTTCACCCCCTGCCGGTCCCCATGGCGGCCCGAATAACCAAATACCTTAACAAATATGTGCGCAGGGGTCTCTGCTTAATACATATGTTTAGTTTTTATTTCTGGAGCCCTTCGTTAGCCAGAAAAATGCGAAAAACCAATATGCGTTATTACCCGGAATATCCGTCACGGTCCTGGCATCCCATTTTAGCTCCGTAATAGGCAACTTTCGGTCCTCAGAGAGACTTGATCTACATGTATGATACCTCAAAACGTTTGTCAATGCCTCTGCTTGATAACTATTCCCCGTAGATCATTCCATAGGACCTGTGGACCAAGTCAGAAGTAAAAAACCATTGTCGGGTAGGTCAAATTGCCGGCTGTACAACCATTATAGCTCAATTTTCGTCCACTTCCGGTCTCCAGGATAGCTTGACATACATGTATTATACCTCAAAATGTTTGTACATGTCTCTGCTTTATAAATATATACAGTAAGACTGTCTATACGCGCCTTGATTGGAGTAAATAATGTAAAACCAATGTCCGGCGGTAGGTTAAAATAAAACGGTTTACCTATGTTTTCACCCCCTGCCGGTCCCCATGGCGGCCCGAATAACCAAATACCTTAACAAATATGTGCGCAGGGTTCTCTGCTTAATATATATGTTTAGTTTTTATTTCTGGAGCCCTTCGTTAGCCAGAAAAATGCGAAAAACCAATATGCGTTATTACCCGGAATATCCGTCACGGTCCTGGCATCCCATTTTAGCTCCGTAATAGGCAACTTTCGGTCCTCAGAGAGACTTGATCTACATGTATGATACCTCAAAACGTTTGTCAATGCCTCTGCATGATAACTATTCCCCGTAGATCATTCCATAGGACCTGTGGACCAAGTCAGAAGTAAAAAACCATGGTCGGGTAGGTCAAATTGCAGGCTGTACAACCATTATAGCTCAATTTACGTCCACTTCCGGTCTCCAGGATAGCTTGACATACATGTATTATACCTCAAAATGTTTGTACATGTCTCTGCTTTATAAATATATACAGTAAGACTGTCTATACGCCCCTTGATTGGAGTAAATAATGTAAAACCAATGTCCGGCGGTAGGTTAAAATAAAACGGTTTACCTATGTTTTCACCCCCTGCCGGTCCCCATGGCGGCCCGAATAACCAAATACCTTAACAAATATGTGCGCAGGGTTCTCTGCTTAATATATATGTTTAGTTTTTATTTCTGGAGCCCTTCGTTAGCCAGAAAAATGCGAAAAACCAATATGCGTTATTACCCGGAATATCCGTCACGGTCCTGGCATCCCATTTTAGCTCCGTAATAGGCAACTTCCGGTCCTCAGAGAGACTTGATCTACATGTATGATACCTCATAACGTTTGTCAATGCCTCTGCTTGATAACTATTCCCCGTAGATCATTCCATAGGACCTGTGGACCAAGTAAGAAGGAAAAAACCATGGTCGGGTAGGTCAAAATTGCCGGCTGTACAACGATTATGGATCAATTGTCGTCCCCTTCCAGTCTCCAGGATAGCTTGACATACATGTAGTATACCTCAAAATGTTTCTACATGACTCTGCTTTATAAATATATACAGTAAGACTGTCTATACGCCCCTTGATTGGAGTAAATAATGTAAAACCAATGTCCGGCGGTAGGTTAAAATAAAACGGTTTACCTATGTTTTCATCCCCTGTCAGTCCCCATGGCGGCCCAAATAACCAAATACCTTAACAAATATGTGCGCAGGGGTCTCTGCTTAATACATATGTTTAGTTTTTATATCTGGAGCCCTTCGTTAGCCAGAAAAATGCGAAAAACCAATATGCGTTATTACCCGGAATATCCGTCACGGTCCTGGCATCCCATTTTAGCTCCGTAATAGGCAACTTCCGGTCCTCAGAGAGACTTGATCTACATGTATGATACCTCAAAACGTTTGTCAATGCCTCTGCTTGATAACTATTCCCCGTAGATCATTCCATAGGACCTGTGGACCAAGTCAGAAGTAAAAAACCATTGTCGGGTAGGTCAAATTGCCGGCTGTACAACCATTATAGCTCCATTTTCGTCCACTTCCGGTCTCCAGGATAGCTTGACATACATGTATTATACCTCAAAATGTTTGTACATGTCTCTGCTTTATAAATATATACAGTAAGACTGTCTATACGCCCCTTGATTGGAGAAAATAATGTAAAACCAATGTCCGGCGGTATGTTAAAATAAAACGGTTTACCTATGTTTTCACCCCCTGCCGGTCCCCATGGCGGCCCGAATAACCAAATACCTTAACAAATATGTGCGCAGGGGTCTCTGATTAATATATATGTTTAGTTTTTATTTCTATAAGCACCCGCTGAAAACCACCGACCACCATGCCGCAAGTCGTTGATTATTACATGAAGTACATCTCCCTATTGGTTGGAATTGAACTGATAACTGTATTTGTGATAGTCTCCGATTAGATAGATAGATGTAAATTTAGCTACAATACGATCACGGTCACTTTTTACACGTACATGTATATAACAGTAAACAAATCACTGAAACACTATTTAATAAAAAATATTAAAAAAATGTAGGAGTGTTGTCAAATAGCATCCAGTATCTGGAACATTAGCCGCAACTGTTCGACTGATTGTTGACGGATTGATGAATGGTCGGTGATGGAGGGTGATTGTAAAGTTGGTAGTGTCCTAACAACCACTAAAGTGATTATTGAACCAAAGACAACATTGGGCGTACGGAACAATATGTGAATAACTAAAAAAGATGAACAAAAGTAATTAGAAGAAAAAACATAAACAAGTTTCAAAACGATATTCGGTTCCCCTTTACCTGCGAGCATGGCGAAATGCAATGTTGAAGTCCACGTAACTTGGATTATTATCAGTCATTTAGCAGGAATGGAACGGTCTCCTCGCTAATATTCTGCAAGCAGCTGGACCAAACTGACATTGGCGATTTTAACGGCAAATCTAATTTCAATGTTTTGAATTCGCTATATTACAAATAATTAACTGTATTATATATCAACTATATTTCTGTTCGTCGTTACCTCCAGTTGTTTGTAGCAGGTCTCATGTATTATTTACGTTATTTGTGTTTGTTTGTGTATAGTGGTGTCCAACACATATTGTGCTGTGTTTTTGTTTTGTTTGTCTTCGTCTTGTGTGTCTATGTTGCCAGTTGTCATCTAATGTTTTACTAGAATCTTTTTCCACCGAAAACCGATGAATCTAGCTAGTATCAGTGGGGGCCTTTGCTATCTAATAAGACATATTCGTATACCACGGGTATCTAGGCATACGTGTAAATACATTACAACTAGCGAGATCTGAACCAAAAAAAGTGAAGAAAGTGTGTTGTTTGAAGATGACGTTTGAATATGTATTGGGAATTTTATGTTTAGATCACAAAAGAGTCATTGTATCTATATTTAAAACATGCACTGAGGTCAAGGGGTCGTCGTGGTCGTGATCGTATGGTAGGTGAATTTAAAACTACACATGCAATCAGTGCCTATCACCACTAAAGATGTGAGTTCGAACCCCGTTCATGGCGAGGTGTAGTCGATTCAACAGTATGTAATAAAGTGTGTCAGTGACTTGCGACAGTCGGTGGTTTTCCCCGGTTTCCTCCACCAATAAAACTGACCGCCACAATATAGCGGAAATATTGTTGAAAATGGCGTTACCACCACCATCACCATATACTGACGTCAAATGACACACATTCTTATAAGACAATGAATCAGTAGTATATCTATTGTTTTAATTTCAAACTTCATCATATTTATCAGTACGGATATGATATATACAAATGTAAGCTTCTAGATATTTTTTTTACTACATATTGTATATGCACTGATTCAACGCGGAAGCTACTTCAGTACCAGGAAATATTAACCACTCCTGACCACTTGAATTTACCTTCCGGGTTTTATGTGAGATTTCATCTATATGTCACAAAAAAAGCAATGTAATGGCTGATTTATCGCATCGCTCATTGACAGGAATATATTGTTATTTCGACCTGGATACTGATTCAGTGCGCGCTTTCCGCCCGGTGTTTTGTGATAATTTTATTTGTGTTTTTTTAAATATATTTATTTGGCGGAACTAGGTGTTCGGGTGTCCTCCGCCAGACGAATCCGCTGCTGAATGAGGTACAGGTATATGTTTTTATTTGATCATAACAGTATAATCTATTACATAATCTTTTCATGCATGTGCAATATCATAATAAAACTAAATGATGCAACGTGCACTCGTGTCACGTTGAAAATAAATATCATCACCAAAGACTTGATAACTGTATAATTAATACATTAACCATTTTAATGGAGGTCACATATGATATTTTCTGGGGTCAATTATATACATAACTTACGTGTATAAAACTGTCTGTGATGTGTATTTATAGACTACAAAAACGCCAGAAATGATTTTACGTGGTCGAATAATAATCTGAACATTTTTTTAATGACAGCTTCTTAAATCTTCAGAGTTCGGTAATTTTGTTATTACCCTTATTCATAAGTTCTCTTATTTTCATTTGATATACATGTTGATGCTATCTTCTAAATTTGCACGTTTCTTGGTGCTTATTTCACCACAAAATGTTAAACTAAAGGAAAAAATATAAAAGTTGACAAATTAAAATAATACTATATACAAAATATTGCCAATAGATTACGATATTTCCCAATTCGTTTTTAAACCATTCAACTTCTGCACTGCCTTTTGCATACATGTGATCTAATTGTGTAAAAAATGTATCTAGAGATTGGTCGATCTTGGTTTCAGTACAAAAATAACATATCTATGCGCCACTCCTTCTGTAGAGAATCTTTAATATGAGTTATCCTGTATGTAAACAGTAAATGTTGAATCCTGTCCTAGGAATATGTCTTGGGTTTTACTTTCCAACTTAATTTAATTATTGGAATGTACAATGTATATTAGGGTTCTATGTGAACGAGGACCGTCGTGGTCGTGATCGTATGGTAGTTGGATTTACAACAGCCTATGCAATCCGTGCCTATTACCACTAGCGTTGGGAGGTCGAATCATGGTCACTGCGAGGTGTACTTGATACGGTACAACACTAGGTGATAAAGTTTGTTGGTGACTTGCGGCAGGTCGGTGGTTTTCTCCGGGTAGTCCGATTTCCTCCACCAATAAAACTGATTTCCATGATATAACTGAAATTTTGTTGAAAGTGGCGCTAAACACTATAATCCTAATCCTATGTCAACGTGGTAGGTAAATGACGGCGGAAATTGGTTGAAGTAGCACATGAATACACGGTATCATAGAATTCGAGGTACCATAGGATCGGACTATATATATACATTTGTATCTTCTGATGACTATGTTGATACTGGTGACGTATTTGTATTTATTTCACTAGCACATGGGGCTTTGAAATATCTATATTTGGATATCTATGAAAATAAGTTTTGGTATACTATTCTCGCGTGGTTCACAGACGTATGTATAGTCAGATGATTCAAATTTGCGATACTTTTATATAAAGAATGACATACATTACTCATTGATCTATTCGTCGCACATCACATGTTGAAAATCGTAAAAAGAGGCAAAATTGATACCCCTAACACACATATACATGATGGCTCATTTTCCTGGGTGGTACATGCTTTATTGAGCATTTTTCAAAATGTAACACTTTTTTTTTACTTTGTCCCAAATACAGTTGTCAATGAACCTATATCTTACACAAAGGCATAATTTTCATCTAATTATGGTCATTTAATGCCATTTTTACATAGATATAAACATATAACATAGACATATAGACATTTTGATGAGAAATTGTGTTATATCTATATTTGATATATGTATGTTGTAGACGATACAATACAGGCTTGACCTGACTTGTACCACATCTAGGATACATGAATTAGAGAGGAGGGTTTAATTGTAAGGGAGGTAGTATTTTAAGATCTGGGGAAGGCATAAATATAAGGGATGTAACATTTTATGAACTGGAGGAGGCATAATTTTAAGGGAGGTCGTATTTTATGAACTGGAAGTGCAATTTTAATAGAGGTAACATTTTATGAACTTGGGAAGGCATATATTTAACGGATGCAATATTTTATGAAGGAGGTTTAATTTTAAGGGGGGTAGTATTTTAAGAACTAGAGGATGTATGAGAGGTAGTGATTTCAGTACTGGATAAGGTATAATTTCAAGGGAGGTACTATTTTATGAACAGAAGATATAATTTTAAAAGAAGTAGCATTTTATGAACTGAAGATTGTTTAATTTTACGGGAGGCAATATCTTATTAACTGGAGAGAGTGCAAGTTGTTTGGGTGTAATGTTTTATATATTGTAGAATGTATAATTTTAAGAGTTTGAAGATACCAAAGGGAAAATCTGAATCCGCCATTGTTTACTTTGTCTGATAAAGAGCGTTATTCAATAAATAAAAAAACACCAGAACAGTTCCAAAATCCAATTGATAAATCGCATAAATAGAGACAAAATTGATACCCCTTACACACTTATTACATGACGATTCACTTTCCTGGTACTTCAATAGTAAATAAAAAGTGGCGCGGTTAAATTAGTATTGTGGTTCCCCCTTCAGTGCAATGATGCGGTCATGCAGGTGTTTTTCAGATGTTAGTTAAATACCGACCCTCACATAGAACTGTGAGAGCGCTGAGTTTTAATCTTGATATTTATACATACTTTCAAAAGAATTGTCCAAATGGGCTGATCAAGCAAATTTATTAACTGCTTCCTGAATGTTGTTACATGCCTTTCCGTCAATGTTCGTAAGTCCACTTCGTGAATTTCCGGAAAACTGTTTTATTGAATATTGATATGATATTGAAAGTGCTAAAAAATGCATTTATTGGATTTGCAAATTAAAACAATAAATTTCTTGTTCTATAACTATGTATTTAATTATAGCCAAAAATGACATTTTCGTGCAAATCGATTATTTCCTCTGTTGAAGTATATGATAAACATATCACAATATGTCATTTTTCATATTATACCCTTTATCAGCCCTTGTTCATATATCATCCATTGAGCCTATCGGCGTCCTGGCTTGGTACATGCACTTTCAATTAAAAAAAAAAAAAGAAGAAAAGTGGCATGGTCAAACTAGCATGATGGGCCCAAAGCCCCCATGAATGAAAAAAATAAAGTGATTATATAGAGTAAGGGTTGAATGATTAATTACTTAACTTCAAATGAAAAGAATTTCAGCTATATTCATGACAAGAACAAGTTCATAAAAAGCAGATCATGCAGGTAAAAAGGTTGAACTGGGTTCGAGTTATTAACACAAGTAGTGATTATCATATGAAAAAGAGGGCATACTGTACAAGATCGGAACATTTCGCCTCGCAACATATCTTCAACGACCTACTCCTAACAAACATGGGCAATAGAAGTTGTTGCAAATTATCTTCTACACCCATAAAATCTTTTGCGATTTCCGAGTAAAAACAATGTTCGGTTCGTCTTTGCTTCCATTTGTTTTGTTGGGGTTCATGTTTTATCTATGTTATTTGTTTTTGTTTATTTATACTGGGGTCCAACACGATTTCCACATCACATGATGTTCGTGTCATTTAACACGACGGGTGCCACTGTTGGAACCGGAGAAAACCACCGACCTGTCGAAAGTCAATGACAAACTTTATCACATAATGTTGTATCGAGTACATCTTGCCATGAACGGGGTTCGAACACACAACTTTAGTGGTGATAGGCACTGATTGCACAGGTAGTTGTAAATTCAACTACCATACGATCACGACGGGTCCGTTATTTGGCTATAAAACATGCATGTTATAATGGTACATATACAAACAATATTATGGATTGATATGAAAATAACAAAACATATTGATAAAATCAATATTAAGAAAATATTTAATTTCACATTAATTAATTGTTCTATAATTAAATAGTATTTAAACAGGTGAAAACTGAAGGTAGCTGTATAACATTTATATAATAATGTTTGGTTTTCTTTCAGAGAATGCTGTACGATGTAAGATGGAAAGCCTTTCTCGTTAAATTTGCCTGTGCATGTGTGATTTTCTATAGTGCTTTTCAAATATCTAGAAACAGAATAGTACAATCATTCAGTCAACAAGGTGACACGCAGAACGATATGAAAATTGAAACGTTAGCGGAAGGACGCAATATTGAACGTAGAAAGAAGGAAACAAATCTTTCTCATGCTTTTACTTTTGTGGATAATAAGTGGAAATTGACTAAGCTTTGCAAACCATATACATTTTTTGTTCATAATAGGGATTTTCCTTTAAGTAAATACACGTCAAACGCAGGAACCGTAAACATATTCACACATGATGTAAAGAAGGACGGAATATCCGCTGTTATAAATAGAACAGGGGCTTTTGAAGTGAAAACAATAAATAGAATACTCTACGAGTTAGAATTAGACAAACAGCTTAATCTCATTGATATTGGGACAAATGTAGGTCAACACTGTCTAGCTGCCGCCCTAATTGGAAGGGAATCTATTGCTATAGACGCAGCAGAAGCTAATATAGAACACGTGTGTGCTTCGGCCCATTATTTAAATTTGGGACGAAAAATTACACTCATTCATAACATAATATCGGATAATCACGAAAAACATGACTTTCGTTATAGTAAAGGAGGTGATTATGGGTCTGTTCACGTGGATTCTGATGGTATTTGGGATAAGATGAAGAAACAATATGTCGGATATTTTAAGAAATATACAATTCCACAGAATTCTGTCACGTTAAACGATCTGTTAGATCTTCCTCAAATTCACCGTTTCAAAAAAGCTTTTATTAAAATGGACGTAGAAGGTCACGAACATCGTGTTTTACTTGGTGCAAGAGAATTTTTCAAACGGATAGATGTTCATGGTATAGTTATGGAATGGGCGTGGCATGTTAAACGTCCATCAGCAAATATCATAAAATCAATTATGAAAGAATTTAAATTTAAACCTTTCTTAATGCATCAGAAAACAGAATCGCCATTAAAACTAGAAATGTCTGATAACTGGCCACAGGATGTTCTATGGTTACCTATTAAATATTTAAATTAAGCGTTCTGATTGGCCTTTTATTCGCCAGTATATTGATATGTTTATTGGTTGATTGATGATTGATTGATTGATTGATTGATTGATTGATTGATTGATTGATTGATTGATTGATTGATTGATTGATTGATTGCAGTATAACGTCAAATATGCAGTATTTCAGCAATATTCATGGCGAGAACAAGATTACAAACGATAAACCGCGTGACACTTAGATCAGCCGGATTGTCTGCACTCATCAACCGTGGGTCAATTGAAACAAATTCATTCAGAGTTCTCCGGCTACTCTCTGCCCTTTAGAAGATGCTAAATGGACATACCATTCTTTTTTTCGTTTATTATGAAAATAAAGTATCATAATTTTCCGGCTCATTAGAACATTGATGCAAATAACACCCGTTCTCCGAACGCCACGGGGCCAATCAGATTAGAGATGAATTATTAATGAGAACGATGTATGTTCCTTCAAATGACCCACTGGTGCGTATCGGAGTGTGAGCTGACGTAGGGTCCCTATTATGTCTATCGTTGGCCTTGTGTACTATGTAATACCTGGTGGTTCAAGTCATGGGTTTTTGTTTATAGAAGTTATATTATATACCCGGTATGTACATATGACAACTTCTGAGTCACGACGATTAAATACATGTTATAAGTTACAAGATTAAAGCTTTCTTTATAAGAAGAGTTTGAAGATACCAAAGGAGTAAACAGAATCCGTAAATAGAAGGTCAGACAACACAAAGGTCAAACAACGATCTACAAAACACTACACAAAAACTAAAGATCGTTGTTTGTCCTTTTTCTTTTGGCCATTGTGTTGTCTGTTCTTCTTAGATTTACGGTATCTTCAAACTCTTGTTAAGGAATCTTATCTTTCAAAATGTGTTTGATGATATCAAGATTTTGTCGAACAGTATTCCTTAACTTGCGTACAGATGACGACAGATGGCATTGGTATTTATATTTTGGTTCAAAGTTGACTAATATTTCCATCTCATATCATCCGATGTCTTTTGTACCATCTTTTTTTTTATGAAATTAAAATATGACAACGATTACCTATATTATGTATAAAGTTCAAGATTAGGCTTCAGGGTTCTTAACCGTCGTGTCCGTGATCGTATGGTAGCTGGATTTACAACTACCTATGCTATCCGTGTCTATCATCAGGGCGAGGTGTACAATATTATGTGATAAAGTTTGTCAGTGACTTGCGACAGGTCGGTGGTTTTCTTTGGGTCCTCCAGTTTCCGCCACGATATAACTAAAATAGTGTTGAAAGTGGCGCTAAGCACCATCAAATAAACAAAAATATTAACAAAAGATGGTGTATGTAGGGTTTGACATGTTACTCACATTTGAAAAAAAAACACCTTCACGACAGCATCAATTCACGAAGATGGGAGGTTTAGGCCCATAAGACTAGTTGAACACATGTACAACAGCATTTCATTGAAGTGTTTGTATCATGTATATGTATGTTAGAGATATCAATTTTCCTTTGTTTTCACGATTTTTCTATTTGATTTTTGATTTGTTTCGACAATTTGGTATTTTGTGCTTTGTCTTTATTTTAATTAAATGATTTGGCTTGATTTATTGTGTTTAACGCCACTTTCAGCAATATTTCAGCTGTATCATGGCGACCAGATTTAGTGGTGGAAGAAGCCGGAGAGAACCACCGACCATGGGCAAGCAACTGGTAAACTTTATCACTTACGGCTGCGAGTCGAGTGCACCCTTTTTGTAATTTACAAAACCTGGCGGTTCACGCCGTATTGGTGATAGGCTTGTATGAGTTGCTAGGTAATCCAACTACCTGACCCGGGCCTTTTTATCAATTGAATTCATTATAAATGTTACTCTGCTGTAGGCTATACTAGGTTAGTTAAAACATGCCTGGCTTAAAAATTTCTTTCAGACACTGACTCCTCCCATCATATTCTATTTTTCAACTATGAAAAAGATGGAACCGTTATAAATACAAATATAAATATGTCAATTATAATTATCAAGGTAAGATAAAGGTCATATACCTCAAATCTTATCTCGCGAAAGTTTCATTTGACCAAAGGTTTATAGAAAACACCCGGGAGTAGTTAATACATACTCATACCAAGGTAGGACCTGGATTTCCAACGCCATATATATCGTGGTGTTCAATGATTTCAGGTGAGAGATTGTTGTTCGTTTTGTTGATATTAGATGAATTGTTTAAA